>CM055127.1:449078687-451673728 GCA_029206835.1 Rana muscosa | reverse complement strand
AGTGGAGAGAGAGAGAGTGGAGAGAGAGAGAGAGTGGAGAGAGAGAGAGTGGAGAGAGAGAGAGTGGAGAGAGTGGAGAGAGAGAGAGAGTGGAGAGAGAGAGAGTGGAGAGAGAGGAGAGAGAGAGAGGGAGAGAGAGAGAGGGGAGAGAGAGGGGAGAGAGAGAGAATGGAGAGAGAGAGAATGAGGAGAGAATGGAGAGAGAGAATGGAGAGCGAGAATGGAGAGAGAGAGAGAGAGAGTGAAGAGAGAGAATGGAGAGAGAGAGAGAGAATGGAGAGAGAGAGAGAGAGAGAGAGTGAAGACAGAGTGGAGAGAGAATAAGAGGAGAGAGAATAAGAGGAGAGAAAGGGAGGGAGAGGGGGAGGGGAGGGAGAGAGAGAAGGTGGGGAGAAGGGGGGGGAGGGAGAGAGAATGCAGGGGCAAGAGGGATAGAGAGTGAGGGAGAGAGAGAAGATGGAATGTTGCTAATGATAGAGAGAGAGAGAGAGAGAGAGAGAGACTATGCTAAAAGAAATATGGCAGCATAGAGAGTAAGAGGGAATAGGAAAAAAAGAGGAAGAGTTTTATAGTGCAGTGTAAAGATAAAGACACATGGATGGACAGACAGACACAGATCGGCTGTGGTTGACCTATCTATAACGTCAGTATAACAAGAAAAATCATGCCTCTGGCACATGGCTTGCTGGAAACAGAGAAGTGCATCACAACAAATCTGGAGCAAGAATACCTGCCAGTGTGAGAATACACTTGTCATCTGGCTATCCTGCTGCTCCTCTGCCAGCATTACCCCAGAATAAACATCCAGTGCAGAGACATTTAACGTACTTGCTTTTCTCTGATCAGCAACTCGCAGTACTGCAGCCAGTGATCAGCATTGCAGTCAGGCAACTAAAATTTGCAGGAGGCTCAGCAATGGCTGCCTATGTATTTCTCTTATAACAGATCACCAAAGAGGCCAGGGCATGAAGCACCACTATGGCAGGTAGGGGCTGGAACACCTGCACTGGGGAAACGAGAAGACTGACATGTGATATGGAACGGTATTCCAGTTTCTGTGGAAAGTCTGGATTTAAGGACTTCAATCTCTAAAGGACATTTATCAAGCAAATTAGCAACAAAGATGCAAAGCAGGCTACAACAGAGAGAGAGAAATTTGCAACCTGTTGATCTAAATTCATAGGCAGCCAACTGCGACTATTATTAGTGAAGATGATGCAGATTTTTACTCTAAATACATAACTAAGTGGTCAGAGTTCAGACTGTCGCAGTGCGACTTTAGGGCTGCCAAAGTAATAAATCTGTTGCAGTGTGTCTTGAAATAAACCAGACCCCCTCTCACCTCTTCCCCCTCTCCTTCAGGCCGAATGGCATCATCCAGTTGCAGGGGCAGGCGTGGTTCAGCTGCACTGATCACATAGATCTGGAAATTAGACAAATATAACTTCATCAGAAACAGAGAATGCTGCAGCACACAGATGTTTGGCAACACCTGGCCCTAAATGCAACCAACACACACAGTGCAAGGCAATATCACACAGTAAAGATCTGTAGCTCATTTAGTAAGCCAAATTATTTTAAAATTTCAAGGTGGGAAATCCAAATGTGATTACTCCATTATAGAAATCCAATGCATTGCAGAGGCCGACCTTCATCAGGGCTTATAATGATGTATGGAGAGGGGCTTTTTCCAAGATAAAGTATTCACTAAAGCTTGCCAAAGATGGGTCAGTTTTTTTCGTTCAACCAGCAGAAAAAAGCTGGCGATTTCCCCAATCAAACATTCAAGGTGAATGATTGGGGGGGGGGGGGGGGGGGAATCACTCTCGCTGAGCTATTGTGATGCAACAGAGGGGAGACTTCCCTGCTGTCAGAATACACAGATTAGGACTGCCAGCTACAGTCGGCAGTGCTGATCAAGCGGAATTTATCTGACAGACTATTGTACAACCAGAGTGCCCATACATTTGATTGAAAGTCATCCGGCCCCCACTAAACCAGTTGAAATCTTGATCTATGTATGGCTGGCTTAATGGGAAGACATCAGCAGCTAGTAGTCACACAAGTGAGCTGCACTTACTCTCTCAACATGGAGCTCCACGTCTTGCTGAGTGCAGCTCTCAATCTTCTGGTCAACTTTCCGCACAACTCCCTCCACATCCACAATACTTTCCTTAGTGATGCTGTAATACAAGGACATGACAATCAATATCCCAGAAAAGATAAAAAAAGGAATAACTGAAAAAAAAAACAAAAAAAAACATCCATTTTTAGCATTCCTGTGCAAATCGGATGCGATGCTGTGCGGCTCCATTTGAGCCTATTCATTTTGTATGGCTCAAATCATAGCACTGCATCCGCATGAAAATGGTGCAGGTGTTCATACCCATGCAATCCGATTCTAGCAAACGCACTGTGTTCTGCGACCTGCTTTTGGGGTGTCAAAAACTTTTAATTGACACTTGCAACAGATCACAAGAACACAGTGCGGTTGCTTTGTGGTGTGACGCATCAGTGTGAACCGAGCCTTCAAGTGATTGTAAACAATCACCTTGTAAAAAAAATAACTTTAGTTTACAACTGAATTGAAAGGCAAAACATTTTTGCATAGATACAAAAAAAACATTGCAAATACCTTTTTTTCCTTTTTTGTTTTAATAAGTGAACACGTTCTTTCTGTTCTCAGCTGCATAAGAGCTGGGGGAAGAGAAACAGCAGCACACTGAGCTTCCCAGTGAATGGCTGGGGGGGGGGTCAGGACAAGTCTAATAATTGGAGAAGAGAAGGCTGAGTTCCCAGCCTAGCTAGAGAACTGACCACAGTGCTCTCCTGCTTAGTGTGATCAGTTTTTATTAGGAAAGCAGAGGGACTGGCAGGAACACCAGGGATTTCACATAAAAGAAGGAATACAAAGAGAACGGGAGACTTCCTCATACAAGTACATGGTACAGTAAGCCACATATCAGGAATATGAAATGCTGGGGTAACAAACTCTTTAACCACTTAACGACCGCTCACTGTATATATACGTCGGCAGAATGGCACCGACAGGCACAATCACGTAGAGCATACGTGATTGCCTTTGTATAGTTGGGGGGTCCAATCGGACCCCCCTTCTATACAGTGAGCGGTGGCTAAGTGTCCGGGAGCGTTCCGGGATGAGGGGGCAGCCATTCGTTTCCGGCCACCCCTCGCGATCGCTCCCGGCGAATGGAAATGCCCCCTCTGTCTGTGTCAGGCAGAGGAAGCAGGAGGAAGTGATGTCATCTCTGGTGCGGCGCTCACATATACCGAGCGCCGTACAAGAGAAGACATCAGGTCAGTGCACACAACACTACACTGACACCAGGACACATAGGGACATAAATCGCCCCCCCAGATCACCCCCCCCAGCCCCCAGTCACAGTGTCACTGATTGCAGTGACCATTTATTTACTGATCACTGCAATCAGTGACATTTGTGACTGTAAAAGTGTCAGTACATTCAGTTTTAGGTCCAGTGTAGCCCCCTAACCCCCCCTAATAAAGGTTTAACCCCCTGATCACCCCCCAGATAACCCTTTCACCCCCTATCACCACTGTCGCTAAGCGATCATTTTTCTGATCGCTGTCTTAGCGTCAGTGATGCCGATCGGCAGCCAGTAATTTTTTTTAGGTTCGCCGCATGTTTTTATAGCGTCAGGTACCCCAATATATTATCTAATAAAGGTTTAACCCCCTTGATCGCCCCCCAGGTAACCCTTTCACCCCCTAGCACCACTGTCGCTAAGCGATCGTTTTTCTAAACGCTGTCTTAGTGTCGGTGATGCAGATCGGTAGCCAGTAATTTTTTTTAGGTTCGCCGCAGGTTTTTATAGCGTCAGGTACCCCAATATATTATCTAATAAAGGTTTAACCACCTTGATCGCCCCCCAGGTAACCCTTTCACCCCCTATCACCACTGTCGCTAAGCAATCGTTTTTCTAAACGCTGTCTTAGTGTCGGTGATGCAGATCGGTAGCTGGTAAATTTTTTTAGGTTCGCCGCAGGTTTTTATAGCGTCAAGTACCCCAATATATTATCTAATAAAGGTTTAACCCCCTTGATCGCCCCCCAGGTAACCCTTTCACCCCCTATCACCACTGTCGCTAAGCGATCGTTTTTCTAAACGCTGTCTTAGTGTCGGTGATGCAGATCGGTAGCCAGTAATTTTTTTTAGGTTCGCCGCAGGTTTTTATAGCGTCAGGTACCCCCATATATTATCTAATAAAGGTTTTAACCCCCTGATTGCCCCTAGTTAACCCTTTCACCAGTGATCACCATATAAGTGTTACGGGTGACGCTGGTTAGTTAGTTTGCTTTTTATAGTGTCAGGGCACCCGCCGTATATAACCCAATAAAGGTTTAACCCCCTGATCGCCCGGCGGGTGATATCAATTAGGTTTTAGCGTCAGATAGGGTCTGTGTCACACCCCAGGCAGCGTCAGGTTAGTGCCAGTAACGCTAACACCCACGCGTGAAGCATACACCCCACTTAGTGGTATAGTATCTGAACAGATCAATATCTGATCTGATCAGATCTATACTAGCGTCCCCAGCAGTTTAGGGTTCCCAAAAACGCAGTGTTAGCGGGATCAGCCCAGATACCTGCTAGCACCTGCGTTTTGCCCCTCCGTCCAGCCCAGGCCACCCAAGTGCAGTATCGATCGATCACTGTCACTTACAAAACAAAAACACACATAACTGCAGCGTTCGCAGAGACAGGCCTGATCCCTGCGACTCCAGTGCTGTAGGAGGTGATTTCACCACCACAGTTAAATAAAAAAAGCATATATGCCGAAGCATTGGGGCAGCAGGAGCGGAGGAGCGACTTTGCTCCTAATGCCGCGTACATACGGTCGAAATTCCGACGGAGGCTTGCCCGTGGAAAAGTCCGACCATGTGTGTGCGGCATAACTTTTTTGCGGGAGGATGCCCCCATGCTTTGGCATATATAAATGGTGCGTGTATGCCCATCATTGGAAGTGGGTGGATGAAGGGCGGTATTCTAATGGTGGGCATACCCACCGATCAATCTCTTTTTTCGTTCAGCCAACTGGCTGCATGAAAAAAAAAAAAAGAGTACAATACATGTCCAACAAGGACCAGCAACGTACTGGTATGTTGCTGGACTTTGAATGTTTATACCAGAATGATGCCTGCGGGTTTAGGTATCATCTTGGTATCATTCTTTTCAGCCTGCGGCCGGCTTTCATGTAAAAGCAATCCTAGCGGCTAATTAGCCTCTGGACTGCTTTTACAAGCAGTGGGAGGGAATGCCCCCCCCCCGGATATAAAAAGCGCTTGGTGTGGTCAGATGCTTTGAGGGCAGAGGAAAAATCTAGGGTCTAATAGACCCCAGTTTTTTCAAAAAAAGAGTACCTGTCACTACCTATTGCTATCATAGGGGATATTTACATTCCCTGAGATAACAATAAAGATGATAAAAAAAAAAAATACTTGGAAGGAACAATTTAAAAATAAAATAAAAAAGCAAAATTAATAATAATAAAAAAAAAAAATACAAAAAAAAAAAAAAAAGCACCCATGTCCTGCCCTGCTCTTGCCCAATGGCGAACGCAAGCGTCGGTCTGGCGTCATATGTAAACAGCAATTGCACCATGCATGTGAGGTATCACCACGAAGGTCAGATCGAGGGCAGTCATTTTAGCAGTAGACCTCCTCTGTAAATCTACTGGGGTAACCTGTAAAGGCTTTTAAAAATGTATGTAGTTTGTCGCCAATGCGCGTTTGTGCGAAATTTTAAAGCATGTCGTGTTTGGTATCTATGTACTCGGCCTAAGATCATCTTTTTTATTTCATCAAACATTTGGGCAATATAGTGTGTTTTAGTGCATTAAAATTAAAAAAAGTGTATTTTTTAACCCAAAAAATGCGTTTGAAAAATCGCTGCGCAAATACTGTGTAGAAAAAAAAAATGCAACACCCACCATTTTAATCTGTAGGGCCTTTGCTTTAAAAATATATATAATGTTTGGGGGTTCAACATAATTTTCTTGCAAAAAAAAAAATGTTTTCATGTAAACAAAAAGTGTCAAAAATAGGATTTTTTACTCACCGTAAAATCCTTTTCTCTGAGTCCATGGACCGACACAGCTTCTCTATTGACAAAGTGGGTATTATCCGTTAATTAGGAGTGACTAGGCAGAAAAACTTGTAAAAAGTGTTGCATCACACCTTCTACAGTACCGCCCAGGGGGCGGACCCTCCGGGTATACCCTCTCAGTCTGCACATCGCAGATCAGTTCGTCAAAAAGCAGTACAAACTTAAAAAGGAGGGGTGGGTGCTGTGTCGGTCCATGGACTCAGAGAAAAGGATTTTACGGTGAGTAAAAAATCCTATTTACTCTTTCGTCCATGGACCGACACAGCTTCTCTATTGACAAAGTGGGACGTCCCAAAGCAGTGTCAGAGAAAAAACGAGGGGTGGTAACAGCATAAGAATAAACTTCACCCCAAACACAAAACAGCACTCCTCCAACGGAGGAGCTGCAACTCTAAACAACCGCTTGTAAAACCTTGCGGCCAAAAGAGGCATCCGAAGATGCACCTACATCAATTTTGTAGAATTTTGTGAAAGTGTGAGCGGACGACCAAGTCGCCGCTTTACATAATCGGGAAACAGACGCTTGATGTCGGAAAGCCCAAGAGGCACCTATTGCCCTGGTCGAATGCGCCGGTGACCAGGAAGGGGGCGCTTGACCCTTTAAGGCGTAAGCCTGGATTACTATCTGTCGGATCCACCTAGAGATGGTGGCCGATGAGACTGCTTGGCCCTTCTTGGGACCAGCCACCGAAACAAACAGTGAGTCTGACTTCCGGAACCGGGAAGTAGCAGATAGGTATACTCTCCAGGCTCGGACAACGTCCAAGGAATGCAACGCCGACTCCTTAGGATTCGACGGCTGAGGACACAAGGATGGAAGTACAATGTCTTCATTGAGATAAAAAGCCTAAACGACTTTTGAAAGGAAGGCTGCGGCCGCAGCACCACCTTATCCTTGTGGAAAATCAAATAGGGAGCCTTGCAGGCCAAGGCTGCCAGCTCAGAGACTCGTTTAACTGACGTAACAGCCACCAAAAAGACCACTTTCTGAGAAAGTGTCAACAGGGGAATATCTCTAATATTCTCAAACGGTGCCTTCTGAAGCACCGAGAGGACCAGGTTCAAGTCCCACGGAAGTAACGGGGGACGGACCGGAGGGGCCACATGTCGAACCCCCTGCACAAATGTACTCACGAGAGAGTGAGCCGCCAGGGGTCGCTGAAAAAAAGACAGCCAGGGCAGATATCTGTCCCTTAATCGTACTTAGGGCAAGCCTTTGGTCCACCCCATGCTGTAAAACCAGCAGGATTCCGGAAACCAAATAAGTACGCGGATGCCATTTCATTTCCTCACACATGGAGATGTGGGCCTTCCAAGTGCGGTGATAAACCTTCCTAGAGGACGGTTTCCGAGCACTTCTCATAGTAGAGATTACTGAATCTGACAGGCCCCGGTCTCTCAGTACCTGGTTCTCAACAGCCATGCCGTTAAAGCCAATGACCGTAAAGCAGGATGGAGTATGGGACCTTGCGATAGCA
Organism: Rana muscosa; assembly: GCA_029206835.1. Classification (NCBI taxonomy): domain Eukaryota; kingdom Metazoa; phylum Chordata; class Amphibia; order Anura; family Ranidae; genus Rana; species Rana muscosa. Next base: position 451,666,105 of record CM055127.1, on the reverse strand, counting down.
GGTCCTTCCGTAGTGGTAGGCGCCAGGGGACGTCTGCTACCAGACGTACTAGATTGGCGTACCAAGGACGCTGAGGCCAATCTGGAGCGATTAGGATCATTGGAATTCCCTCTGCCTCCACTCTGCGGAGCAGAAGAGGAAGAAGCCTTAAGGGAGGGAAGGCATAGATTAGCCGATACTGACCCCACGATGCTACCAACGCGTCCGTTGCGTCTGCCCATGGGTCCCTTGACCGGGCCACAAATCTCAATACCTTCCGATTGAGTCGGGAAGCCAGAAGATCTACGTCTGGTGTGCCCCATCTTTGGCAGAGGAGTTGGAACACCTCCGGGTGTAAGGACCATTCTCCCTGGTCCAGCATCTGGCGGCTCAGGTAGTCCGCCTGCCAGTTTTCCACGCCCGGAATGTACACGGCCGATAGTGCCGGTACGCTCTTCTCTGCCCACTTCAGGAATGCGAGCAACCTCCGATGCTGCAGCTGAGCTTCTTGTTCCTCCTTGATGATTGACATATGCCACCGCTGTGGCGTTTGTCTGACTGGACGCCCTTGCAGCCTCTGAGACCATTTGAAGAGGCACAGCTTGATCGCCCGGATCTCCAGGACATTGATCGGCAGGAGGGCTTCCTCTGGGGTCCAGCGACCTTGCGCCGACTGGACACCCCAGACTCTCCCCCAACCTGTAAGGCTGGCGTCCGTCGTGATCACTATCCAGTAAACCGGAAGAAATGACTTCCCGGCCATTACAGCCGGTGCTGTCAGCCACCATACCAGGATCTCCTGACTAGGTGGCTCACTCGGATTTGATAATCCAGAGATGAAGGGCATCTGTTCCATCTGGACAGAACTTCCTTCTGTAACACTCGAGTGTGGTATTGAACATATGGGACCGCCTCGAAGGAGGCTACCATGAGGCCCAACACTCGCATGCAAAAACGGAGTGACGACCAATTCCTGGAAGTCAGCTGCCGTACTGCAGCCCGGAGGGTCTGCAACTTCTCCACAGGGAGGAATACCTTTGCCTCTGAGGAATCCAGAATCAACCCCAGGTACACTAGGCGTTGAGTGGGCACCAATACTGACTTTTGCGTGTTTAGTATCCAACCACAGTCTCAAAGAGTCTGACAGGTAATGGACACGCTTACCTCTAATTCTGAGCTTGAAGGGGCCTTCAGCAGAAGGTCGTCCAAGTAGCCTGTGATAGCGATACCCCGCTGTCTTAGAAGTGCCAGAATCGGAGCGAGCACCTTGGTGAACGTCCTGGGTGCTGAGGCAAGGCCCAACGGGAGGGCCACAAACTGGTAGTGGTCCTTCCCGATAGCAAATCGCAGAAACCTCTGGTGTCTGGAGTATATGGGGGCATGCAGGTATGCGTCCTTGATGTCCAAGGAGGCCAGAAAGTCCCCCGGATGGAGAGCCGTGACTACAGATCGAACCGACTCCATCCCAAATCTTTGTACCTTCACAAAGCAATTGAGGGCTCTGAGATCCAAGCTTGGACGAACCCCCTCCTCCTTCGGCACAAAGAACAGATTTGAGTAAAAACCCCATTCCAGTTCTGGAACTGGAATAACTACCCCGCGTTCCAGTAGACCCTGGACCGCCCTATACAGGGCCTCCAGACGGGTCGGTAGTAGCTGGAGATTGGAGGTGTTGAATCTGTCCGGTGGACAAGAGAGAAACTCTATCTTGTAGCCTGAGGAGATTACTTCGCAAACCCACCTGTCGGAGATTAGAGCTGTCCACTGAGTCGCGAATTTGTGAAGACGTCCCCCCACCCGAGAGCTGGGTGGGGGTGGACCTTCATGCGGACGCAAACTTGTCCGCAGGCTTATTGGGTATGCGGGACCAAGGACGCTTTTGTCCTTCGGCAGGCGCTTTATCGGCCTGGGGTCTTTTCCCTGTCCCCCTAGGGGGACGAAAAAAAACGCTTGCGTGCAGTAAAGGAGGGCCCTTGCCCCTTGGCGTGGCCCCTTACCCTTGCTAATTTGGGGAAGCAAAGTGCTTTTACTTCCTGTGGCATCCTTGATGATGTCCTCCAGAGAAGCCCCAAAAAGTTTGTCGCCCTTAAAAGGCAGATCCAACAGGGCTTTCTTGGAAGTCTGGTCCGCAGACCAGCCTTTTAGCCAGATCAGGCGGCGTATTGCTACTGCATAAACCGAAGTTTTAGACAGCAGGGGAATAGTATTCATGTCTGACTCGCAGACAAACCTAAGGCCCTGGACCAACAGGTCGGCCAATGTTATCTCATCAGGAGGAGCATCTCGCTCCTTAACCCCTGGAGTAGCAATCTTGCCCATTCAGTAAGTGTGTGAGACACTAGGGCCCCCGCCAATGCCGGGCGTACTGCCGAGCCTACCACTGAGTATAGGTAGCAAGCGAGTGCTTCAGCCTTCTTATCCACAGGGTCCTTGAAAACAGGAGCCCCTTCTACAGGAATTGTGGTGGCTCTATTAAGTCTGGACACCGGAGGGTCCACTATAGGGGGAGAGGTCCATTTCTTCAGAAAACTCTCCTCAAAGGGGTACCGTACCGCAAACCTCTTTGGGGCTGTAAAGACCCTCACTGGGTTCTCCCATTCCTTGTATAAGAGTCTATCAAAAGACACACAAGGGAACACCTTAGCAGTGCGGGCAGGTCTATGAAACCCAAGTGGACCGGAGTCTCTGCTGCTTCTGCAGTATTTTCCAACTTTAGCATATCCCGCACTGCAGTAATAAGGACAGATACCAAAGCCGTCTTGCGTACTGACCTGGACTTGGAGTCATCCTCACTGTCCGGTCACGGTCTGCAGTCTCTGAATTATCCCCAGAAGCTTGCAGGGGACGGGGCGTTTACTACCCCCTGTATTCCCGTGTGCTGCTTCCACCCTGGCAGCAAACGCCTCTAGGATTGCCGTCATAGCGTTCATAGACACCTCAGGGGCACCAGCTGCTAAATCTGGTGTTTCAGGGGAGAAGACATCTGGCTCAGATGCCATGCTGACCACACGCTGACACTCACAGGGCTCCAGGCAAGATATCAATAGGCCACCCTCCTGTGCTGCAGAGAGGCTGGGTCACCCAGAGGACTCACCACCCTGGATAGGTACTGCTATGCTGCCGTGTACTGCGCCTGTGATGCTGTCCCCCTGCTGCTGTGTCAGTCTGCTTCTTTTATCAGCATTTCCTGTGTGAATTTTCGCACCAGTGTAATGCACCCTAGAGGCCGGAGGCTCTCGCAAAATGGTTGCCAAAAACGTCTGTATGGAAGATAATGTGGGCTCTAAAAAAATGGCCGCCGACCGAAGATAGAGGTCAAGCAGCCATAGCCCACAAAAAGATGGCCGCCGAATGGCAATATATGCATACAGGGTGGACAAACATGGCCGCCGATCAGCTGATAGGGGCCAGTGGGTGTGGCCGAACCACAGGAAGATGGCCGCCGGGCAGTCACAAGAGGCCGAACTCGGCATGGACCACCTCAAAATGGCCGCCGACAGCATGGAGGAGGAAGCACACAAACACAGGTAGCAGAAATGACATTTCTTTTAAATGTTAGTTACAGCCAGCCCCGCTCCAGTGGAACCCCCTAGGTGACCCCCAGCACCCAGCAACCTTTAGCTAGAAGCCCAGGGAGGAGGGAAAGGCAGGGAGAGAGGGAAGAAAGGGGCCACAACCACTTACTTGATCTCTCCAGGAATGTCCAGCTAAATCACCCAGCCGAGGCAGGGGAGTTTTACTTACCTATCCTGCATGTATTATGCTGGAAGACATTTCAAACAGGTCATCGTCCGCGCACGGAAGGTGACTGTTGGCCAGGCATGCTGTGATTGGACCCAAAAGGGATGATCATATGTATGCCCTGGAGCCTGACGCTCACCGGACAGGCTGCTGCGACTCGGCCGTAAGGTCAGCCGAAGCTGAGTGGTCCGATGCAAGCCTTGGAGCGTAAGCTCACCGGCCAGGCTGCTGCGACTCGGCCGTAAGGTCAGCCGAAGCTGAGCGGTCCGATGCAGGCCCTGGAGCGTAGGCTCACCGGCCACCCGTGGAGCGACGGGCATGTCGTGGAAAACCCAGCGCGTAGCTAGGGTCGGCACACGCTTGATGGCCGAAACTGGGGAGACTACAAGGATCGAGGATCCAGCCTGTCACCCAGTCGGCAGTTGATCGAAGATCGCAGGAAACAAAAATGTAGCAAAAAAATATATATCTTTTTCCCCCGGACCAATGGGCCAGAAGGGAGCCATGTCCTACTCCTTGCTAGACAGAAAAAAAACTGATCTGCGAAGATGCAGACTGAGAGGTTATACCCGGAGGGTCCGCCCCCTGGGCGGTACTGTAGAAGGTGTGATGCAACACTTTTTACAAGTTTTTCTGCCTAGTCACTCCCAATTAATGGATAATACCCACTTTGTCAATAGAGAAGCTGTGTCGGTCCATGGACGAAAGAGTAAAGGGCTTTGTCTTCAAGTGGTTAGAAGAGTGGATGTAAGCTTCCTAATGTTGTGTATAAAATGCCAGAACAGTTCAAAACCCCCCCAAATGACCCCATTTTGGAAAGTAGACACCCCAAGCTATATACTGAGAGGCATGTCGAGTCCATGGAATATTTTATATGTTGACACAAGTTGCGGAAAAAATACAATTTTTTTTTTTTTTTTGCACAAAGTTGTCACTAAATGATATATTGCTCAAACATGCCATGGGCATATGTGGAATTACACCCCAAAATACATTCTGTTGCTTCTCCTGAGTACGAGGATACCACATGTGAGACTTTTTGGGAGCCTAGCCGCGTACGGGACCCCAAAAACCAAGCACCGCCTTCAGGCTTTCTAAGGGTGTAAATTTTTGATTTCACTTCTCACTGCCTATCACAGTTTCGGAGGCCATGGAATGCCCAGATGGCACAAAACCCCCCCAAATTACCATATTTTGGAAAGTAGACACCCCAAGCTATTTGCTGAGAGGTATTGTGAGTATTTTGCAGATCTCGCTTTTTGTCACAAAGTTTTGAAAATTGAAAAAAAAAAAATATATATATATATTTTCTTTCTTCATTTTCAAAAACAAATGAGAGCTGTAAAATACTCGCCATGCCTCTCAGCAAATAGCTTGGGGTGTCTATATTCCAAAATAGGGTCATTTGGGGGGGGGTTTTGTGCTATTTTGGCATTTTATGGCCTTCGAAACGGTGATAGGTAGTGAGGAGTGAAATCAAAAATTTGCGCCCTTAGAAATCCTGAAGGGGGTGCTTGGTTTCCGGGGTCCCGTACGCGGCTAGGCTCCCAAAAAGTCCCACACATGTGGTATCCCCGTACTCAGGAGAAGCAACAGAATGTATATAACCATGGCATGTGTGAGCAATATATCATTTAGTGACAACTTTTTGTAATTTTTTTTTTTTCTAGTCATTATTCAATCACTTAAGACAAAAAAAAAAAAAAATTCAGTGGGCTCAACACGCCTCTCAGCAATTTCCTTGGGGTGCCTACTTTCCAAAATGGGGTCATTTGGGGGGGTTTTGTACTGCCCTGTCATTTTAGCACCTCAAGAAATGAGATAGGCAGTCATAAATTTAAAGCTGTGTAAATTTCAGAAAATGTACCCTAGTTTGTAAACTCTATAACTTTTGCGCAAACCAATAAATATACGCTTATTGACATTTTTTTTACTAAAAACATGTGGCTGAATACATTTTGGCCTAAACGTATGACTAAAATTGAGTTTATTCGATTTTTCTTATAACAAAAAGTAGAAAATATCATTTTTTTTTCAAAATTTTCGGTCTTTTTCCGTTTATATCGCAAAAAAGAAAAATCGCAGAGGCAATCAAATACCATTAAAAGAAAGCTCTATTTGTGGGAAGAAAAGGACGCAAATTTCGTTTGGGTACAACATTGCATGTCCGCACAATTTACAGTTAAAGCAGCGCAGTGCAAAATTCTGAATTCACCTCTGGTCCTTTAGCTACCAAATGGTCCGGGGCTTAAGTGGTTAAAGCTTAACTCCGGCCTTCCCTTCTGTTTTGCACATTTGTACAGCTGTACTGAAACTGCCTGCTCTGTGTTCACTGCACACTGAGAGCTTCTCCCAGGGTGCATTATATGCTGCAGCAAGTCAGAGTCCTCCCTCATTTCCTAGCTGGAGGATGTCCAGTATCGTCCAAGCTCTTTTTCCTCCAGCCTTAGTGCCCCTAGCCCACCAAATCTCGGCCGATCCCCGGCTGAGATTCAAACCGTCTCTAGGCATGCCTGACCTCCGAGTTTAGATTTGCTTGCTGCACATCCTTCAGGTCTGAGTTCTTCCAGGGCAGATGGACAAGCAAATGAGCACCGGCAACACATGATTGCCCAACCATCACACAGTCATGGTAGTCTAAGCTGTGACAGGTTCACTTTAAGGGTTCATTTACACTTGCTTTGGCTTCAACAAGGCTTCGTCCAGGCTTTGTTAAAGCGGTTGTATAGCACAGATTTTTTATTTTTTTACTCACTTGTAAGGCAAAAGGCATAATAAGCTAGTATGCACCGCATACTAGCTCATTATGAAATACTTACCTTAGAACGAGGCCTCGGTATCTCACCTGGTCCACGCCGAGGTAGCCGACATGTTGCCTCAACGTGACTTCCGGGTATCGCGGCTCCAGCGCTGTGAGTGGCTGAAGCCGCAATGTCGTCACTCACGCGCATGCGCGTGGGAGACTTCTTTCCGGCAAGGTCCGGCATCTGCCGGGCCTTCAGCCGAGAATCCCCTGCACGCATGCGCCGCTGCAGTCAGCGGCTCATTGCGAGGGGAATATCTCCTAAACCGTAAAGGAGATATTTAGGAGATATTTTTTTTACCTACAGGTAAGCCTCATTATAGGCTTACCTGTAGGTAAAGGTACAAAAAATAGACTATACAACCACTTTAAAGCTCTCTGAACGCCAGTCAAAGCTCCTGTCACGAAATAAAATGGTTAGCTTACAGTCCCGTTTACACCTTGCTTTTGCTTTGCCTTGGCTTCAAAAATGATACCCCCATGTAGCTTCAGTGGTGCTTCAAAGCCTCCATAGAAGTCAATGGCAAAGCACCCTTGAAGCCCCACCATGGTCCAACCAAAGCCCCAAGCAAAAGCAAGGTGTAAACAGGACTGTAAGCTAACCATTTTATTTAGTGACAGGGGCTTTGACTGGCGTTCTGAGAGCTTTAACTAAGCGTGTCCCGAAGCCTTGTTTTGATGCAAGTGTAAACTAGCCCTAAGGGTAAACAGTGCCATAAAAATACATTGTCCGGCAGCATTTGTACCTTTAGCCAGCAAGGGTTCAAAGTAGAAAACTGAGCCTATTTAGAAATACAAATATTCTAAAAACAGTAACTCCAGACCTCCAGTACAATTCAACGCAGCTATATATATATATATATATATATATATATATATATATATATATCAAAGCTTCCATGAAATGTCTTTCATGCAGCAATCATTCTATTAATTAGTGAAACTTTTACTTTCTGGTTGTTGACCATGCTCCAATTGCATGCAATTATTAGAGACGAACAGTTAACTAGTCTGAACCAGGATATGACCTCCTGTCTACTGGCAGATCGTTATCTCCGCTGTTTTTTCCTTGTTTTGTTTGCCTTGGCTAATGAGCCTATTTTGGTGCCATCTTTCCTGGTTATGTTTAGTCTGCCTTTGATGCTACAGGGAGATGTGGTGAGAATATGGAATTTCTGAACCTATATCATGCCACATCCTATATACCAATAACAAGTACACAAGATATTTTTGCATAGATTAAAAATGATCCAGAATAGTACAGATAAAATGATGATGCACATCAGCTACTGTTACTTTCTTTTGTTTGCGCACCATGAGCTTGATTATCTAACCACAGAATTGCTTTACACACTTTCTTAATACTTTTATCTTTGTCAAGCAGCTTCTAAAATTGAGAAATATTGTAACTTCTATTTCATCTCTTGATTTGAAAAATGTTTAATAAAAATATTGAAAAATAAATAAATTAAAAAAATTGAGAAATATAAAAATGCGAATTGTATGTACACTTCAATGCTAAACATACAATAAATAAATGCAGCTATTTATTAACCACTTGACCTCCGGAAGATTTACCCCCATCATGACCAGGCCATTTTTTGCGATACTGCACTGCGTTCCCTTAACTGACAATTGCGCGGTTGTGCGAAGCTGTACCCAAATGAAATTTTAATCATTTTATTCCCACAAATAGAGCTTTCTTTTGGTGGTATTTGATCACCTCTGCGTTTTTTTTTTTTTTTGCACTATAAAACAAAAACACAATTTTATACATTCTACTTACTATATAACAGAGCTTGATAAAAAAAAATACAAAATCAAATTTCTTTATGTTGTGTATTTACAATTGCCTGCGTGGAGCAGGAATGGAGGATGAGAGTCGGTGGTGGTGAAATGGAGTTCCAGCATGTTTTGGCTACAAAACCGAGTACAAGAGCCACATAACAAAGCCTAGCGGGCTGGATTTGGCCCGCGAGCCTTGTTTTCGACATATGTGCTCTAGAGGCTTGCAAGGGGTTCTGTGTCCTGTAGCTGACAGACCTCCCATTTGATGGTGGCTGCATAGTTCTAGGGGCCAAAGCCCCTTAGCAGACCCAGCTGCACGACAGCAATGATATTGTGTGCAGGGGTGCGCTGTGCTGTGCACAAAGTGCATGGCTTGCAAATACCCACCCCCCCAAGCTTCATTGCAACTCTCTGCTTCCTCGCTCAGCTCAAGTACCTCCCTGCGTAGGCGGTGCACCTTGCAGAGGGATCTTCCCCTGCAGATCTGTGGCCGCCATGAGTGCGTGTAGGGATCTGTTAGGTCGGAAAGCTGCTGAGCAAAGCTGCCCCTTGTAAACACAGAAATCTTCTGATTGCAAGGGGTGGTATTCTGGTCAACACTGTAAAGACAGAATTATTGCCACTGTGTTTACATGTACCATTATAAAGGGGCAATTTTTTCACTGGGTTATGATGAAGGCATTATAGGCTGAAACGCGTCAACTGATTTTATCTGCGTTTGCACCCTGTGGCTTTTCAATAAAATGAAGATTCTTTAAGAGCAACAACCGGTGTGCGGATCATCTTTCCTACATAATTCTACCCAGCCAGCGACTGTGGATCAAGCACTCTGGAGCTCTGCCATCAATGTGTTGTATGGGTAGTAGTATTGATTTTTCTGTTTGCAATTTTCCCCACTGACCTCTAATCAAAAGAGTTTAGCAGGGGTTTCTCCAGACCTGAAAATTATTTGATAGGTTCCTCCGAGGTAAAATGTTTGAGAAAGGTTGCTCTAAGGCAGTGGTTCTCAACCCTGTCCTCAAGTACCCCCAACAGGCCATGTTTTGGGAATTTCTCTTAAGATAAAATAGCTGTCCAAAATACCAAGCCATTGACTCGGATTTAAAGCACCTGTGAAAGATAAAAGGAAAACCTGCAAACATGGCCTGTTGGGGGTACTTGAGGACAGGGTTGAGAACTAGGCTTGTGCACAACGGAAAAATTTGTTCTGTTTCGGTTCGTTTCTTTCCGGTCCTGTTGATTCGTAATCATTCGTAATTTTGCTAGACGGGATTTTTCGTGTTCGGACTCATTCGTATTTTTGCAAGCGACATTTTTCGTTGAATTTTTTGTTGCTTTATAATTCGTACTTTCGGTAGAGTACGTTGTTTTTCGTTGATTCTGGACACAACTCCTACTTTCATAACTTTTTTTGGGTTCGTTGATTCGTAATTTTCTGTGTCTCTCTCACGACGACGCTGACTATTATGCCTAATGTGCTTCGAATGGATTTGTACTTTTCGAAATACATAGCGGTTATTTGTAACGATTCGAAATCTCGTATTTTACTTTCGTTTTTTACATGCGGCTATAGGCTCCGCCCCTGTACACCATTTTGAGAGGGTTCAGCACGGTGAGGGAGAAGCAGAGAGCAGAGCAGAGTGTTATTGTGCTTCGAATGGATTAGAAATCTCGTATTTTACTTTCGTTTTTTACATGCGGCTATAGCCTCCGCCCCTGTACACCATTTTGAGAGGGAGTTCAGCACGGTGAAGGAGAAGCAGAGAGCAGAGCAGAGTGAGTGTTATTGTGTTTCCAATGGATTTGTACATTCGTAAGTTTTTTCATAACGAATTATGCCGAAGACATTCGGGCATTCGCTATTTTGCGGTATAATTTATTTCGGATTCGGTTTTATTCGTAATTGCTTTGTTCGGAAATTCGAATGCTTCCGAATGTCCGAAAGTTGCTAAATTCGGACGAATTTCGATTCGTTACGAAACGAATTGCACAAGCCTATTGAGAACCACTGCTCTAAGGGAATCAGAATGTCGACATAAGTGTGCCACTAACAAATGTTGGCTGAGTCAGGAAGAAGATCAGGGCAAGGGTTCTCATGCCTAAGAAATACATTTTAAGTTGGGTAGATATCTCCCTATGGGACTTACTTGGACATCGACCTCTACTGACACCTTTAAGTTACCACGGTCACGTGACTTCTTCAGGGAATCTTTCCCTGAAGAAGTCACATGACCCTGACGATACGCATTGGATTAGACGGGCACCCGGAAGTGACGTCAGGCCACAAGCTCGCTGCTCGTTTTATTATCTCATTTTTTTTACCTGTTATTTGAATACCTTAAAGCTGTAACCCCAATAAATTACCCAGTGTTTACATACTCCACTATTTGGGTCCCCCTTTGCTTTTTATTTCATGCTCACAGATTTGGGAGGCTGTCCGCTGCTACCGAGGTACACAGGGGCAATATAGCACTGTATATGAGGAGCGTATATTAGGTTACCAAGGCACATTAGGACACCAACCCCATCAATGTTTCCCTGGACACCATTGTACATGAAGAATACTAAGCGATAGCCACTGCAATATCCCGGATTCACTCATCATCACTATTTACATCACGCTGTTACCTTACAGCGTTAAGGTAAGGAGCCATTGCACATTGAGGTGTTTATACACTGAAGAGGATTCACTTATTCACTGAAAGACTGTATCTGCACAGATTGTCACTTGGAGCACAGCACTTTATTTATTGCACTTTACCGACCAAGTTTTTCTGGATACCTATGTGATTATGTGGCGTTTAGTATGTGATTTTTTAATGAAATTTTGCACATGCGATGTACACTTTATTTATGGTAATAAGCCATCTTTCACTAGAGCGCAACACCACATATTGATTTTCATATATAATGAATGATCATACCTATGGGGAAAAAATTATTGTACTGATTAGGGATCCATGTCCGAATGTTTCCCACCAACATGTGTTGGGACTAATGTTCGCTGATGTCTATGGAGAAAGATAATGCAAAGCCACTCCTCTATTACATTTAAACTAGCGCTTTCGGTGCCTAAATTTCTATACTACCCTTCATTACAGTACAAGGACCAGTGCCTGGGGAACACTGCCATCTTCAATGAATTAAGCAGATCACAAGCTTTTGACTGTGCGGTAAATTAAACAGGGCTACAAATGCCTTGTCAGGCTAATTAGTCAGCAAGGAGATCCAGCACTCAACAACTGATCAAAGAGCCAGCAATTTGCTGTCCTCCCCATAAAAGAGGCATTCTATAGAAAGAGGTGTGTGGGGGGGGGGGGGGTTAGTAGAAAGGTGGGACACTGGAGCACAGTGTGCTGAATACTCAGCAGGAATGATATCAGGACATCACTCAATGTGTAGGAGAACATGCGTATGCTGGGTGTTCCACTATTTCACAGCCTCAGGGTGAAAATGCTTTCACTGGCTTCTTTGTCAGGTACAGTGTCAGCAGCATCATTAGCTGAGGATTAATGAGTGCCTGCACGACAGAGGCGATTCTGCATGACAAATCAGGTATAACGGGTTCATAGGCTCTTGTTTTGTTTCTGAAATCAATTCTTTACAGATGTTTAAAGAGCAGCAAGAACAAAGAATGACTGATAACAAAACCATTAGATTTACAGAACTTTCCAATTAGACTTAAAGCTGGACTCCGGGAAAAGAACCTGCCTTTTTAGTGGGGCTGCCCCTGCACTGCGAGGGTTAAATGTTCGGTTGCATCTTGGGGAACCTGGAAAAAGCAGTTTTACTTACCTGATCCTCTGCTCCTGCAGGTTCCTCCACTCTGCAAGACCAGTTCCTGCAGCCTCTTCTCCCCTATTCTCTAGCAGTCAGACACCCCTGACGTCATCAAAACCGATGGCCGACACCCGCATGGCCATACGTCTGCCATCCCGTCTTGGCGGATCGGATGAGATCTGATGAAAACGGACATGTTGCCCGTTTTCATCTGATCTCCCCATAGAAATCAGCAGGGCTCTGACAGGTCAGTCTCAGCACAGTGAGCAGAGACGGACCTGTCATTTGCCGACTCAGAGTGATCTCCCGCTGAGCTGGCAGACTCCGCTGAAACGGATCCGCCTCATGTGGAAGGAGCCTTACACATATTAGCCCCTGCTGCAGACTCTTATTGTAACCTAGTGCAGTGTGGCAGTCTGACCACTGGGGGGATAGGAGACTGAGAAAATGCTTCCTCCTGCCTGCAGCAGACTGATATCTCAGCCTAGGCAAAGTCACAGGACTGTTTTTCTATGAGAAAATGTAATCATTTTTATTATTATACTATGCTGTAGATTGTGAGCGGTCAGGACTTTATTCATGGAGGCTTGTAAAGTTACTGAAAACTCCACTTTAAATTCTTTTACCTGTACATGTTGCATGTTTTAAAGTTTAATAAAGAGATTGTTTTGGGAGAGCAAAAATTTGGATCATAATGGTTTTCAGAGAAACTGTGAAAAAAAAAATGAGAAGCATTTTTAGAAGCAGAAAGTAAGTATGACCAGACAAGTATAATGAGATGGTAAAAAGGGAAATCCCACATTTAACGCCTCTGACCTTTTTTTCATAGCTTGTGAATCACACGAAATCATATATCAGAAATTCTCAGAAATGTGGCATTATTGTCATCCGTTTATGACAATTCCTTACCGTTCTGTAATTTCAGAAGTGAAATATATCAGAAAATGTACTTATTTCCCACAAGTGACACTTTCATGAGAACTTTCATATTCTCCCAAATCATCTCGACACCAATTCCATTTTCATTTCATACCTTGTGCAATTGGTATTCAGCTTGTCACATTCACTTTAACCAATGCAATGTATGCCACTATGCAAACATTTATTTCCGCATGATTAAGTCCTGGTTCACACTAGTGCGATGACAGACATCACATGTGATTCGCATCGCGTTGCTGTGTGATGCGATTTCAGCCATACAAACTGTATGGCTGAAATCACATTGCATTCGCACCAATATGGCGCAGGACCGTTTTCTGGTCCGCACTGGAATCAGATTGCATGGGTGTTCATACCTATGCGATCCGATCTGGGGGTGTCATTACCTTTACATTGACATTGGGGTCATTGGGAGGAATAGTACCCCATCATTGGTATAAGTGGGAGGAATAGTGCCCTGTTGGTGTCTGCGGGAGGAATAGTGACCCATCGTTGGTGTCAGTGGGCAAAATTGTGCCCTTTCATTGGTGTCAGTGGGAGGAATAGTGTCCCATCATTGGTGTCAGTGGGAGGAATAGTGTCCCATCATTGGTGTCAGTGGGAGGAATAGTGTCCCATCATTGGTGTCAGCAACAGGAATTATGCCCCACTGTTGGTGTCAGTGGATGGAATAGGACCTGATAAAGGCAAGCAAAAAGCTGCAGTTTGGAAACTGCTAGACTATAGAAAAAACTAATGTTGGATAGATTTTACTTGGGTCTGTTTCAACATTTTTCTTTGCAAATCTTGAATCTGTGAGAAAAAGTGAAGGGGTACCAATAATTTTGGTTATTCATTTATTACAGGTACTTCTATAGTGCCATCAATTTATGCAACACTTTACATATATGATGTACATTCATCAGTCCCTGCCCTCAAGTAGCTTACAATCTAAGGTCCCTAACTCACATTCATACACATAGTAGGGCCAATTTAGGATGGGAGGAAACCAGAGCACCTGGAGCAAACCAACACAGGCAGGACATGCAAACTCTGTGCAGGTAGTGAAATAATACATTCCTTACTATTACTTTTTTCCCCAGACTCAGTTAGGGGTCAGTTGTTGTTTTTGGCTCAGACTGACATCACGCTCATCCAGACTGGTATATAAAACTTTGTTTTGGTGACTCACTCATTTTCATGTCTACATAAACGTGACATCTGCCTTCCTAAACATAGACCTCTGCGAGTGTCTGGAGACCAAACATCTATTACTGGCTCTTCCTCATAAAGAAACTGAGGAAATGGAGGAAAACGATACAATGCCAGAAAAAGCACCGTCACCGTGTTTGTGTGTGTGTGTGTGGACATTGAAGCCGAAAACTTACTGTGAGGATTCTGCATAACTGGACACTGGTGATATCAAAACCTGCTGAAAGTGTTGTGTGTACCTACTGATTGTAAATACAGATCAATATTCCTGTACACCTGGTATGTCAAACTCCACAACACACATCATGGAAATGTGGGGGATAACTGCAACAAGTACAGCTTTTATTAAGGGAGGCACCTATTTGTTTAAAAAATAAAAGTAATCATATTTAGAAATATAAAATGCGTACTCTTTTGACCATGACCGCTGTCCAGGTTTCCAGTTTCAGGGTGGCTTCTTTCTCTTGTAGCGTCCTATGGAGCCACCCTTGCATTAATGGAAAAAAAAAAGTTGTGTCTTCCTACACTGTGTGCATCCACAGAAACTCACAGCCCCATAGCTTAGAATGGCAAGGTAATCTCCTGCTCTCTTTTTATCCTCTCCTTCCCTAAGCGAACAGACTGACTAGAGACTGCACTGTCCACAGTTCAAGTGTTACTAAACCCACAACAGTAAAATCAGTCTGCATATGCAGGAAAGCATGCTTGTTATACTCACTGCGGAACCTAAGGGGTTAATACTCTGCATTGTGTAAAAAGGCTGTTTGGTCCTGTATGCACAGATCCTCCTCTTCTTTTATTGCCCCCAAAACATGTCCAGATAAGCCATAGTAAATTGAGTCAGGCTGCACATGCTCAGTTTGGTATGTATTGCTAGAGAGTTTTTTTTTTGGGAGACTGCATGTGATCAGCACAGGGCCAATACGCACTGTTCAGACAGAGGGTCAGGGGTTCTGCAGCCTCATAGGACAGAAAGTCAGAGGAGAATGAAAACTCTTCCTACAAGCTTTAAGCAGACACTGAAAGAAGTCACAAGGCTGCTATATACTGCTGATGAGAAAAGATATTTGGCAGTTTATATTTACTAAAATAATTGCATTTCCATGTTCTGTGTACTGCGGGAGACCAGATATAATGGATGCAGGCTCCTGGGTTTAGTAACACTTTAAAGTATAACTACAGGCTACACTTTTCTTTTCTTTTTTGGATTGGAGTGCAGAGGGATTAAAACCCCTGTTGGTTTTGATTGCTGTCTGTGTCCCCATTAGGGAGATTCACCCCCTCTATTTATCCTGTTCACAATTAAAGCGGAGGTCCGCCGACCATTCATTTTACATTTTTTTCAGGCATTCTGACACTTGCCTAATAACAATATAAATAAAAATAGTGTGGCGCTCAAAGCAATAAAAACTTGTAATAGGTGAATAGCTACTTAAAGCAATAGAACCAACAGTGCTCTAATAACACAATTATAAATGTGAGTCCGCTACAAGGGTATTCAGATGAATTGTCCTCCTTGCGAACTGTGTGATATACCGTAAAGGGTAAAACGTGAAAAATAGAATACAATCCCAAATAACAAAATGTGTGTGATCATGGATGTCCTTCAATGGATAGCCTTCCCACAACGCAGACTGACAAAGGGACTTCAATGCAAATGATGAATCAAGCAAGGAGAAGACACTAGTTGTTATAGATGGGTACTCTTACCGCTGATGGTGGACCCACCTACCGTACGGCAGTGGGTCTTGCAGGCTTAATGGTCACCAAGACCAGACGGGATATAGCTGGATGTCCTGGGTCCTCGCTTGAACTCCAACCGGATGATGGGAAAGGCAGCTCAAACGATGGATTATTCTCACATGGGCCAGGTTCCACAGCAATCCGCGAAAAATATAAAGATGGAAGAAAACCAAAAAGACTCCAGATGTTGCAGGTCAATAAAAACCGATTGCCGGAATTTTATTAGATAAAAATATTTTGTCCAACAGTCATGCAGACAAATAAAAAGTGATCACGAAATAAAAATATGTTCAAAGCAATATGGGGTGCAGCGTCAGCAAGCCCTACGCGTTTCGACTACTACAGTCTTCAACAGGGTCATGCCCCTGTTGAAGACTGTAGTAGTCGAAACGCGTAGGGCTTGCTGACGCTGCACCCCATATTGCTTTGAACATATTTTTATTTCGTGATCACTTTTTATTTGTCTGCATGACTGTTGGACAAAATATTTTTATTTAATAAAATTCCGGCAATCGGTTTTTATTGACCTGCACCATCTGGAGTCTTTTTGGTTTTCTTCCATCTTTATATTTTTCGCGGATTGCTGTGGAACCTGGCCCATGTGAGAATAATCCATCGTTTGAGCTGCCTTTCCCATCATCCGGTTGGAGTTCAAGCGAGGACCCAGGACATCCAGCTATATCCCGTCTGGTCTTGGTGACCATTAAGCCTGCAAGACCCACTGCCGTACAGTAGGTGGGTCCACCATCAGCGGTAAGAGTACCCATCTATAACAACTAGTGTCTTCTCCTTGCTTGATTCATCATTTGCATTGAAGTCCCTTTGTCAGTCTGCGTTGTGGGAAGGCTATCCATTGAAGGACATCCATGATCACACACATTTTGTTATTTGGGATTGTATTCTATTTTTCACGTTTTACCCTTTACGGTATATCACACAGTTCGCAAGGAGGACAATTCATCTGAATACCCTTGTAGCGGACTCACATTTATAATTGTGTTATTAGAGCACTGTTGGTTCTATTGCTTTAAGTAGCTATTCACCTATTACAAGTTTTTATTGCTTTGAGCGCCACACTATTTTTATTTACCATTCCTGTACACTTTGTTTGTTTGAGTGTTGGCAGCTTGCATGCACATTGTTTTTGGTTTAGCGCAGTATTTTTCCCTTTTTTATCCAGTAATAACAATATAACACTCACGTGTTTGGTGTAATATTTCCCCAGATGTCCGTTTTCATATCTAAAATGAACTTATAAAAACTGACGATGGCCGGTTCCATGTTGCTTGTGGGCATGTGAAGCCCACAAGCATTGATTTCCTGGATGCAGTGAGTGCCGAGCTCCCAACATTCACCGATTCTTCTCCCGCGCATGCTCAGTGTGTGGGGATTTTGCGGCAGCGTTCCGCACCGACTCCTGGGAAGCCTGACACTTAGCTCCCAGGAGACAGTGCGCCTCAGGGGAAAAATAAAATACACACCTACTCCCGTGGGAGTTACAAGACCGATTCTAAGGTAAATACATGACCGAAAAAAATGTTTTCTTTTCATTTGCACATCTGCTCATAGCGCTGATGGGGTTAAGGTCAACTTAAAAGGGACACCAAAGGTACACGGTTTTTCACCTTAATGCATCATTAAGGTGAAAAAACGTCCGACAATACCGGCCCAACAAGTCCCCCCCCCCCCCCTTTACTTACCTGAGCCCTGGAAAGTGCTGCGCTCGCCCTCGACATCCTCTTCGCCGGTCAGCCTGGCCGTTGATTGGCTACAGTGGATGGATTGAAAGCAGCGCAGCCATTGGCTAGCGCTGCTGTCAATCACATCCAATGACGTGTCGCTCTGGGGGGCAGGGCCGAGTTATACAGTGAGCAGCTATGGACGCCGGCTGTATCACAGGAGCGCGCCTGCAAAAACTCAACACCATGCAAGCTCTTGCGGGGGGGGGGGGGGGAGCCGAGACAGCCGCCGAGGGACCCCAGAAGACCAGGTTCGGGGCCACTCTGTGCAAAACGAGCTGCACAGTGGAAGCAAGGATAACATGTTTGTTACTTAAAGAAAAAAATTTTTTGTCTTTAGTGATCTTTTAATAAATTGTGTGGACCTCCGCTTTAACATTGAAAGATAAAGAAAATCCCAAATTTTCGGTTGTCCCCAGAAAAGTAATAGAGGGGAAATCTTCCAATGGGGACACTAGTTCTGGTGACCTGGGGGTCCTCAATGAATTCCCCTAATTTGCAGGGACTTCCTCTTTTGCTATGGGACAGGAAGTGAAGGGAAATCTCAGAAATGGGACACAGATGGAGAAAAATAAATAAAATCTCACAGGGGTTATAGCCCTCCCTTGCTATATCCAAAATTTTTCCTATAGTTTTACTTTTAGTGTACATTAATTAAGGTAAAAAATGAGCAGAGTGTTTTGCAAAAAAAAAAAAAAAAAAAAACGTATTAAAAGCAAATGCCCATAAACTCTCCTAAACTCTTGTAGAGTATGAGCATTTTTTTTCTGGCCACTTTTTCTGCCGCAGGTTCTGGCAATTTTTTTTTTTCTGCTTCTGGTGTGCATGGACCCAAAATGCCCTGGGCACTTGCACGGGAGTCACTTTATCGCGGCAGAGAGCCGTCTGTCATAAAAACCCTGCTAGCGGTTTGAGTTTAATTTAGCTTTAAAGTGTATCTGTAGCACTTTAAGTGGCTCGATAACCAAGCGATGCTCGGGAACAACCCTTATTGTTATTGTGTGGCCTATGGCCAGTCCAGGGGCCATCTCTCGTGAACAGCAAATCAAGTTTGTCCAGTCGGTGACAAATCACTGGACATCTTAGAACCTTCCGGACACTTCTTAAGGCTAATTAATATCACTGGCTGCAAACCAGAATTTCTGCTAGCAGTAATTAGCACAGCACAAAATACTAATTAGATCTGTGTGAATGAGAGGAATATACACCTTTGATGGCTAATTGAAGAGGGGTGAGTGGCATGGGTGGCCCTTCAGGGTAGAGTCAATGTAGTGAGCTGGTCAAGAGCTGAAGAATAATGTCTCAATTACAATGAATAGGGAAGTGAAACCCCTAGGGCCAAACAAGAGCTGGAGCCGTCAATCACAGTACAGCTTTAAGAAACACAGTTAAAGCGTAAAGCTGGTCATACACCGATCAAAAATTTGTCCGGTTCAGCAGCAACCGGCCGAATATCGATCCATGTTTGGACAGGCTGATTGTACCAAAGCCGATCCACTTGGGTACAACCAGCCTGTCAGATTATTTTTAAATGCGATTACTGCTGGCGGCTATAGCCGGTAGCAGTAATCATTGTGTTCTACCAGTTGGGAAGGTTCCCCTGTGCCCTCCGCCGGCAAAACACAATAGCACTGCAGGAGGCATTCCCTATCAACACTGGCTGTGTTGATGGGGGAAATCAAGGGATTTTCTTTCCTTCCACTCATGGTGGAAAGAAGGAAAATGTAATCATCTATAGGCTGCTTTAGGCTAGCATCACACAGATCTTGGCCAGGAGGCTGATCCAACAACAAAAAAAAAAAAACCCACAAATGATTCCCCCATCCACACAAGCAAGGTGGATGAAGGATTCCTCCCTTTTGTGTTATTGTATTCTGGCGGTGGAGACTCCTCCGCTGTCAGAATATACTGATCAGCGGCTGAGGCACTGATCAAACAAAACATTTCCTGCAAGCCTGTTCGAGAGAAGTCGGGCATTGGATTGACTTCTTATGAACAGGAATGGCCATAGCAATAACAAAACTTGACCGGTCCCTGCCGAGCCAGCCAGATTTCGATCCATCTATGTCCAACTTAACAGCTGCAGTATAAGCTGGGCATGCTCTATACTGTGCAGTGTGTGACATCAGATCTACGCTTTCTGCCTTCTACTTTGAACAGTTTATGTAGGAGAAGCTTATGTAGAAGAACTTGTTTCATATCTGTGTATCACAGAGATTTTTAACAAAACATGAAAACATTTGCAAGTATTGTAGAGATGCACTGGCTATGCTTTCTTGTTTGCCTCTACTTACAGCCGTAGCCAAAAGTTTTGAGAATGTCACAAATTTTAAATCTTTTTGTCAGATGGTATACTGAAGTATAATTACAAGCATTTCATATGTGTCAAAGGCTTTTATTGACAATTACATGAAGTTAATGTAAAGAGTCAATATTTGCAGTGTTGACCCTTCTTTTTCCAAGACCTCTGCAACTCGCCTTGGCATGCTGTCAATCAACTTCTGGGCCACATCCTGACTGATGGCAGCCGATTCTTGCATAATCAATGCTTGGAGTTTGTCGGAATTTGTAAAGGTTTTTTTTTTTTTTTTTTGTTACCCCGCCCTTTGATTGACCACAAGTTCTCAATGGGATTAAGGTCTGGGGAATTTCACAGCCATGGACCCAAAATGTTGATGTTTTGTTCCCCAAGCCACTTAGTTATCACTTTTGCCTTATGGCAAGGTGCTCCATCATGCTGGAAAAGAAATGGTCCCTCACCACTGTTCTTGGATGGTTGGGAGAAGTTGCTCTCGGAAGATGTTTTTGAACCATTCTTTATTCATGGCGGTGTTCTTAGGCAAAATTGTGAGTGAGCCCCCCACTCCCTTGGCTGAGAAGCAACTCCGCACATGAATGGTCTCAGGATGCATATGGTAGCGCTCACCTTTTCTTCTCCGGACAAGGTTTTTTCTGGATGCCCCAAACAATTGGAAAGGGTATTCATCAGAGAAAATGACTTTACCCCAGTCCTCAGCAGTCCAATTCCTGTACCTTTTGCAGAATATCAGTCGGTCCCTAAAGTGTTTCCTGGAGAGAAGTGGCTTATTTGCTGCCCTTCTTGATACCAGGCCATCCTCCAAAAGTCTTTCCTTCACTGGCCGTGCAGATGCACTCACACCTGCCTGCTGCCATTCCTGAGCAAGCTCTGCACTGGTGGTGCCCTGATCCCGGAGCTGAATCAACTGTAGGAGACGGTCCTGACGCTTGCTTGACTTTCTTTGGTGCCCTGAAGCCTTCTTTACAACAATTGAACCTCTCTCCTTGAAGTTCTTGATGATACAATGAATAGGTGATTTAGGTGCAAGCTTAGTAGCAGCAATATCCTTGCCTGTGAATCCCTTTTTGTGCAAAGCAATGATAATTGCACGTGTTTCCTTGCAGGTGACCATGTTTAACAGAGGAAGAAAAATGATTTCAAGCACCACCCTCCTTTTAAAGTCCAGTCTGTTATTCTAACTCAATAAGCATTACAGAATGCTTTCCAGCCTTGTCCTCATCAACACTGACACCTGTGTCGTCATGTCGTAAGCTGGTCCCTTTGTGGAAGAGCTGAAATGCAGTGGAAATTTTTTTGTGGGATTAAGTTAATTTTCATGTCGAAGATGGACTTTGCAATTACAGTGCCTTAAAAAAGTATTCATACCCCTTGATATTTTCCAAATTTTGTCATGTTACAACCAAAAACAAAAATGTATTTGATTAGGATTTTATGCGATAGACCAACACAAAGTGGCACATAATTGTGAAGTGGAAGGAAAACGATAAATGGTTTTCAAATTATTTTACAAATAAATATGTTAAAAAATCTGTGGCGTGCATTTGTATTCAGCCCCCCCAAGTCAATACTTTGTAGAACCACCTTTCACTGCAATTACAGCTGCAAGTTTTTTTGGGGATGTCTCTACCAGCTTTGCACATCTAGAGAGTGAAATTTTTGCCAAATCTTCCTTGCAAAATAGCTCAAGCTCTGTCAGATTGGATGGAGAGCGTCTGAACAGCAATTTTCAAGTCTTGCCACAGATTTTCAATTGGATTTAGGTCTGGATTTTGACTAGGCCATTCTCACACATGAATATGCTTTGATCTAAACCATTCCATAGTAGCTCTGGCTGTATGTTTAGGGTCGCTGTCCTGCTGGAAGGTGAAACTCTGCCCCAATCAAGTCTTTTGCAGACTAACAGGTTTTCTTCTAAGATTGGCCTGTATTTGGCTCCATCCATCTTCCCATCAACTCTGACCAGGTTCCCTGTCCCTGCTAAAGAAAAGCATCCCCACAACATAATGCTGCCACCACCATGTTTCACAGTGGGGATGGAGTGTTCAGGGTGATATGCGGTGATAGTTTTCCGCCACACATAGCGTTTTGCTTTTAGGCCAAAAAGTTCAATTTTGGTCTCATCTGACCAGAGCAACTTCTTCCACATGTTTGTTGTGTCCCCCACATGGCTTCTTGCAAACAGGACTTATTGTGGTTTTCTTTCAACAATGGCTTTCTTTTTGCCACTCTTCCATAAAGGCCAGATTTGTGGAATGCACGACTAATAGTTGTCCTGTGGACAGATTCTCCCACCAGAGCTGTGGATCTCTGCAGCTCCTCCAGAGTTACTATGGGCCTCTGGGCTGCTTCTCTGATTAATGCTCTCCTTGCCCAACCTGTCAGTTTAGGTGGACGGCCATGTCTTGGTAGGTTTGCAGTTGTGCCATACTCTTCCCATTTTCAGATGATGGATTCAACAGAGCTCCGTGAGATGTTCTAAGCTTGGGATATTTTTTTATAACTTAACCCTGCTTTAAACTTTTCCACACGTTTATTCGTGGCCTGTCTGGTGTGTTCCCTGGCCTTCATGATGCCGTTTGTTCACTAAAGTTCTCTAACAAACCTTTGAGGGCTTCACAGAACAGCTGTATTTATACTGAGGTTACATTACGCACAGATGGACTCCGATTAATAATTAGGTGACTTCTGAAGACAATTGGGTTCACTAGATTTTAGTTAGGGGTATCAGAGTAAAGGGGGTTGAATACAAATGCACCCCACAGTTTTCAGATATTTGTAAAAAATTTTGAAAACCATTTATCATTTTCCCTCCACTTCACAATTATGTGCCACTTTGTGTTGGTCCATCACCAAAAAAATGACAATAAAATACATTTACGTTTTTGGTTGTAACATGACAAAAATGTGGAAAATGTCAAGGGATATGAAAACTTTTTCAAGGCACTTTAATTCCAATTCATCTGATCACTGTTCAGAACATTCTGGAGTATATGCAAATTGCCATAATAAAAAGCAGAGACTTTGTGAAAATATTTGTGTCATTCTCAAAACTTTTGACCACGGCTGTACACTTCAACTCCAAAGTGGCAACAATCGACTGCCAACCAACATTACCTTTTCATTGCTGGCACATCTGCTACCTTCAGGCAAGAAAAACATATTTCAATAAATGGTTGGGGAAATCACGCAGACAATCAGAGCCGAGGTTGGGAAATCCCAGCTGTTTACATCTTATAGAAAAGATCACGCTGTAAGACAAGCTAGATTAACTACCCTTTAAATTCAGATTTTTACGCCTCTGCCACTCCAATAGAACTAATAAATATACAATTAAATGTAAATTTGTTTTAGCTGGGATGACTGAAGAACACTTCAGATGCACAGAGGACAGGGAGCTAATTTTTTCCCTACTTAGAGGAGCGACGTGTTTGCAAACTATGCAAAACATATGAGGACAAATATTATGTCATTTTAAATTAATGTGCATCGTGACAACCATCTACTGCCTGGGTCATCACATGATAATTACCATTGTGGTTGTCTAATATTTTCAGGCTCCTTCACACACAGTACTTATTTATTAAGTGCCAGCATTGTCAGTGGTACCTACTGAGTCCTAGGAGGACCTTAAAGCGAAGGTCCCACAAAAAAAAAATATTAAAAGCCAGCAGCTACAAATACTGCAGCTGCTGACTTTTAATATATGGACACTTACCTGTCCAGGGCGCCTGTGATGTCGGCAGCCGAAGCCGATCTGTCACTCGAGGATTGGCAGCTGCCGCCGCCATCCTCGGTAAGGGAATTGGGAAGTGAAGCACTGCGGCTTCACTTCCCGGTTCCCTACTGCGCATGCGCGAGTCACGCTGCACGTCCTTACTGGTCCCTGTTGTCTTCTGGGACCTGTGTGTCTCCAAGAAGACAGCGGGGCGGACAGAATAGGCGCTGAAAGTTGCTTAGATCACCGAGGTGATCTATGCCAGGAAGTGGGAGCAAATACCTGTATTAGACAGGTATCTGCTCCCTCCTCCCCCCTGAAAAGGTGCCAAATGTGACACCGGAAGGGGGGAGGATTCCAAAAAGCGGAAGTTCCATTGTTGGGTGGAACTCCACTTTAAAGTGCACCTAACCCAAGAACACAAATGTGATGTATTGCAGCTTACCAGTACTTAGACGTGGAGGCTGAATTTGTTTTCTTTCACAGACATTTCCCTTTACTTCCACCTGGTGATCCTGTCAGCAACTGGCTTACTCTCCTAGGATGACAACCCTCGCTTCCTGCACTGTTTCTGTGAAGAAGCAACTGTCACTCTTGGCTGCTCTTCTGACATGGACTACAAAGGTCCTTCCCCCTTCCCTATTGTGTGTAGTTCACACAAGATAGCTAGAAGAGCAGATAATGTTGCTTGAGATTTCAGTTACAACTCAAGCACACTAGTTTTTTGACAGGACCAACAGTCCATTCTTTTTTTATATTTGCAGATAATGTACCTAGTATGAAAAAAGAAAACAAATGCAGTGCAACGTAAAATGTATGTATGGTGTCAGTGGAAGGAACAGTGCCCCATCCCTGGTGCCAGTGGGAGGAACAGTGCCCCATCCCTGGTGCCAGTGGGAGGAACAGTGCCCCATCGGTGTCAGTGGGAGGAATCGTGCCCCATCATTGGTGTCAGTGGGAGGACCCATCATTGGTGTCAGTGGGAGAAATAGTGCCCCACCATTGGTGTCAGTGGGAGAAATAGTGCCCCAAGGGCTGGATAAAGGCAAGCAAAGGGCCACATTCAGCCTGCAGTTTGGAGACCCCTGCTAGAGAGGAATTCTGCCTGTAAACATCTCCAGCCACATAAACAAGTCGCTGTGACGTGCATGTAAAAAATAGTAAAACTGTGATGCAAATAGTGGGGCAGTGCAGCCAATTAGTGAAAATGTTTTGGTTTTATTACACAAGGGGAAGATGTTTTGAAATATTGCATGACTAGGTGAAGGAGGGTTAACCAGGCGGGGCACCTTCTCTTGCAGTACATCACATTATATTGTGTGACCACAAAGATGAAGAAAACTATGAAGTCCTATTGCAGACGGGGTGAGAACATGAAGATAAATGACCTTTCACAACTCTGCAGCTACTTTCCCCAGCAAGGTCAACGGTTATTGAGTTCAGAAATTTTGAGCCAACAAAACATTCTGTACGTCAAGGGCATATATTACTACTTTGTATACTGCCCCCTTGGATGTGTTCTGTAAGTCACCTGCGGATAGACTATGGATTGTCATTTTGTTTTTACCCAGCGCAAGCCATCAGGAAAGAACATGACACCTAAAAGTATGCAGAATTAAATCAAAACACACACACACACACACACCGCTTAGAGGCAGACTTTTGTTAATAAACGACACAACAGAAAACATATATGGGTGGCCAGTGCACCTATGAATGGCTGCAACTTAGCTGTCACTGGACAGCTCAGATCACAATGTATAGAGCCAGAGTGGCTCTGTACCATGCATTTGTTGCAAACATTTGGCTCATTCACAATGATGGAAAGAGAGGAAGAAGACTGCGGTTTGTAAACACAGCAGGAAACAAGACTGCAGCAGATCCCAAGATTTTGGTCATTTTCCTTTATATAGTATAAAAGAAAAACCGAGTAGTTATTAAAAAGGAATTTCAGGTATCGATATTTTATTCATAGTTACATTCAACTAGGTTTATAATCACACCTGGTCCCTGGAAGTTGGAAATCACTAAAGTAGACAACACTACTCCAGTGATCTCCACTTGCTTTTGGGTCCAATGCTGACTGACCCCCTGGCCTGAACACAGGAGGTTGGCTGGTTGGAACGGGCACCATTCCGAAAATACTTAGCATTTTCTGGATGAATGCAAAGCATTCTCTGACTGGATGAGGTGGAGAAACAGGGCAGTGACATCACACTCTCCATCACGTTCAATCCAAGAGCGCTTTGCATGCAATCAGAAACTGCAAAGTTGTGCAAGTACCTGAGTTTAATCTAGCCTTAGCCTTTTATGAGCCCTCACACAAAGCAGCTCAGACTGGGGTAGGGGAAAAATTATTAAGAGCCAATCTCTAAGGAATTATAAACCACTAGCTGTTCAGCACAACAGATATAACAGATATATATTGGTAAATATACAAGTAAATACGAGTGCTGCGCTTAATAAACAAGTGAAAAACTGTCAGGTGGGCCACTTCCACTACCCAGAAGATGTCATAAGTGACAAAACATGTAGGGCGGAGCTGACGTTTGTGACATCACGCACCTCAAGCGGGCCGTTCTATTCCCTAGACTGGCTTTTACAGATTGAAGGCATTATTTGGTTTATGTTTGAGGATTTGGGACATTTTAAATAAAAATGTCTTACACTATGGAGTATCCTTGGCTTTCTTTCTATAAAAATCCTGGAGCCTCAGAGGATATCTATTAGAGGCATGTATATGAGGAATGTTATATGGTGCCACAGGGGATCCCTTTTACATAAGCGCATATTATATTGACTTCTCTTAATTATAGGATCAAATCATTCTGGTAAGGGTGAATTGGATGTGACCTGACACACACTATAGCACAACATGGCGACCTCCATCCCTGTTTTAATTTGTAGAGAAAGGAGAACTGTGGGACTTTGAGTGAGGCTACCACCATGTCAGATATTCAACAGAAACATAAAATTTACAGTACATAATTTATTGTTACATCGTAAAAAATATTGTATCAAATAAATAGGTAGTCGCATGACTTACACTAAATATGCGGCTATATAGCATGCAATACAAAAAGGAATTCAACATAATAACTGTACATAATAAGGTAAATGGGTTGAAAAACATTTTAGGGACAGATAACTTGGGGCGTCTAGGGGCACTCAACGCGTTTCCTGGCATTACAGCCATTCATCAGGAGTGTTGTAGCATATTATACTGGAAAGGAAAAGGGACAAGGATTAATAATGATACTCTTAGAATAAGGGAGGACAGAGAGAATGTGTCCCAACAAAGTGGGGACAATCTGGGATACTCACTGCGCAGCCCCAAGGCCAGGCCCGGTGTCCACCAGGGAAGATGGGGGTGACAGGCATGATGTATCCCCCGGGGTTGAGACAGGGGAACCCTCCAAGGACGAAGAACAGCGCCCAGAGCATGACACAGTGGTCACAGCCTGATCCAATAGGCTATGTGTGCACAAAAAGTGCATAGTGTTCCTGAAAAAATGGGTATCAAAAAAAGGGGAAGATTAATTGAATGTGTAAAAGTGTAAAGTGTGTGAACTCATGGCAGGTATCTATGTGTTCCCACAAGGGGACTACATGAGGGGGTGTATGTGAAATAGAGCCAATTAAAGGGTAAAAGAGAAAACATACCCAAAAAGGATTGCTGAGCTCCCAACGAAGGTAACCTGTGTGTGCTGTCCTTGTGATTGAATCAAGCAAATGAACCATCGGCTGCTTCAAGGCTGCTATATACTCCCATTCCAAGGGAGGGGCCCCATTAGATTCCCATGTTAATATCTTCCCATGTATTATCTTTTACCCATTAACCCTTTGAAATCACCCCCCATCCCTTGTCCGGTTCAGCTAGGGTTGGAGGGGGGGTTGGGTGTGTTCTCTCTGTCTCCGGGGTTGCGATGTGCAGCAGTCCGTCCCCCCCCCCCCCCACACTATTTGGTGGGGGCGGGGCTTGGCCTCCTGCTCACCGGCGTCATGCTTCGACGCCGCACCAGCGGTGTCAATGACGTTGTTTAAACGTCTTTTTTTCCATCCTTAGCCATGCACTAGGTGGGTGGGGACCCACTGCTGATGGCTCCTCCACACGCAGCTGGGAATCCCCTCCCCACCTCTCTTGTGCAGTATGGCCAATCAAGCATGACGTTGACGGGGGCCCCTCCCTTGGAATGAGAGTATATAGCAGCCTTGAAGCAGCCGATGTTTCATTTGCTTGATTCAAATGGCTAAGGATGGAAAAAAAGACGTTTAAACAACGTCATTGACACCGCTGGTGCGGCGTCGAAGCATGACGCCGATGAGCAGGAGGCCAAGCCCCGCCCCCACCAAATAGTGGGGGGGGGGACGGACTGCTGCACATCGCAACCCCGGAGACAGAGAGAACACACCCAACCCACCCTCCAACCCTAGCTGAACCGGACAAGGGATGGGGGGTGATTTAAAAGGGTTAATGGGTAAAAGATAATACATGGGAAGATATTAACATGGGAATCTAATGGGGCCCCTCCCTTGGAATGGGAGTATATAGCAGCCTTGAAGCAGCCGATGGTTCATTTGCTTGATTCAATCACAAGGACAGCACACACTGAATCCACACACAGGTTACCTTCGTTGGGAGCTCAGCAATCCTTTTTTGGTATGTTTTCTCTTTTACCCTTTAATTGGCTCTATTTCACATACACCCCCTCATGTAGTCCCCTTGTGGGAACACATAGATACCTGCCATGAGTTCACACACTTTACACTTTTACACATTCAATTAATCTTCCCCTTTTTTTGATACCCATTTTTTCAGGAACACTATGCACTTTTTGTGCACACATAGCCTATTGGATCAGGCTGTGACCACTGTGTCATGCTCTGGGCGCTGTTCTTCGTCCTTGGAGGGTTCCCCTGTCTCAACCCCGGGGGAGACATCATGCCTGTCACCCCCATCTTCCCTGGTGGACACCGGGCCTGGCCTTGGGGCTGCGCAGTGAGTATCCCAGATTGTCCCCACTTTGTTGGGACACATTCTCTCTGTCCTCCCTTATTCTAAGAGTATCATTATTAATCCTTGTCCCTTTTCCTTTCCAGTATAATATGCTACAACACTCCTGATGAATGGCTGTAATGCCAGGAAACGCGTTGAGTGCCCCTAGACGCCCCAAGTTATCTGTCCCTAAAATGTTTTTCAACCCATTTACCTTATTATGTACAGTTATTATGTTGAATTCCTTTTTGTATTGCATGCTATATAGCAGCATATTTAGTGTAAGTCATGCGACTACCTATTTATTTGATACAATATTTTTTACGATGTAACAATAAATTATGTACTGTAAATTTTATGTTTCTGTTGAATATCTGACATGGTGGTAGCCTCACTCAAAGTCCCACAGTTCTCCTTTCTCTACATTCTGGTAAGGGTATTTATTGAGCATGCAGTGGAGGATCACTGTGGTGGGGTAGGGGGAAAGCGGCACAAGTATCCAATCAGGTGTACTTTAATACAAGTAGGACAATGATTTGAGTAGGGAGCAGAGTGACAGAGAGAGAGGAGCTCAATGTGCTGCTTCTCCTTTCACTGTCCAGTCACAGACGGGGCAAGAAAAAGAGATCTGTTAGCTGAGAAATGTCAGGTCTTCTGCCCTGCCAGATAGGCCCACGGAGAAGAAGATGCAAATTCAAATAAATGACAATTTGAACTTTAAGGTCAAGCTAAATTTCTTTAGCTTTGGATGGCATGGCAAGTATAAAAAACCTCTGTCAGACTTATATATTGCTGTCCATGTCTCCACTTGATATGATAGAGAGTGTCACGGGGATAGTGAGTCAGTGGAAATCTCTCCAACAGAGACACAGAATGCAAAAATAATAATTTTATTTAGCATAGTTACATAGTTAGGTTGAAAAAAGTCCATCTAGCCCAACCAATAGAAGGGGAAATAATATGTATACAATCCGATCCTATACCCACAGTTTATCTTTCATCCACCTTACCAACCGCTCTGTCTCTGCTACTCCTCTCTGTCAATCCCTCCACTGGCTTCCGCTCACCCAACAAATTAAATTCAAAATACTAACAACTACCTACAAAGCCATCCACAACTTGGCCCCCAGCTATATCACTGACCTAGTCTCTAAATACCAACCTAATCGTTCTCTTCGTTCTTCTCAAGACCTCCTGCTCTCTAGCTCTCTCATCATCTGCTCCCATGCTCGTCTCCAGGACTTTTACAGAGCCTCTCCAAGCCTATGGAACTCCTCACCCCAATCTGTCCGTCTATTTCCTTCTCTATTAGCTTTTAGAGGATCCCTAAAAACACATAACTGTATTTTTATTTTGTTCACCTGATCATCCCCCACAGCTACTACCTTTTGTTTCACTTGACCCTCCATTCTAGACTGTAAGCTCTAATGAGCAGGGCCCTCAGATCCCTTTGTATTGAATTGTATTGTGACTGTACTGTCTTCCCTGATGTTGTAAAGCGCTGCGCAAACTGTTTGCGCTATATAAATCCTGCATAATTATAATAGTGGAAGGCAAAGAGAAAAAACCCCAATAAAGCATGACTTATTCCAATTTGCTCCATCAGGGGAAAAATATCCTTCCTGATCCCCCCCCCCCCCTCCGAGGGGCAATTGGACATTCCCTGGATCAATTTTACCTATAAATGTTAGTATCCAGTTATATTATGTACATTTAGGAAATAATCCAGGCCTTTCTTAAAGCAATCTACTGAGCTGGCCAGAACCACCTCTGCAGGGAGTCTATTTTCACCGCTCTTACTGTGAAGAAACCTTTCCTCAGATATAAAGAGTGCCCTCTTGTCCTCTGGGATGACCTTAAAGTGAATAACTCAACACCAAGTTCACTATATGGACCACTTATATATTTGTACATGTTGATCATATCTCCCCTTAATCTCCTCTTCTCAAGAGAGAATAAATTCAGTTTCTCTAATCTTTCCTCATAGCTGAGCTCCTCCATGCCTCTTATCAGTTTGGTTGCCCTTCTCTGCACTTTCTCCAGTTCCCTGATATCCTTTTTATGAACTGGTGCCCAAAACTGAACTGCATATTCCAGATGAGGTCTTACTAGTGATTTGTACAGGGGGGCACAATGATATATCTCTCTCTCTGGAGTCCATTCCTCTGTTAATACAAGAGAGAACTTTGCTCGCTTTGGAAACTGCAGCTTGTCATTGCATGCCATTATTGAGCTTATGATCTACCAAAAAAAAAAAACAGATCCTTCTCCACCATTGATTCCCCCAGCTGTTCTCCTCCTAGTATGTATGTTGCATGCCTAGTCTTAGCCCCCAAGTGCATAGCTTTACATTTATCAACAATAAACCTAATTTGCTGCACCGTTTTAGCAGAGTGCCGAAAGTTCAGATTTTCTGTCAAGAATTAGTTGATCTCGGGGTGTTTTATCCCAATGACAACCGTGTCACCGAGACAGGAAGTGGGAGGAAAAATCCTAAATGGAGTCGCAGACAGACATAAAAACCTGTAGGAAATTCTAACCCTTCCTTACTTTACCCAGAACAAAATAAAGTTTTAGCTGGAATGAGGTTTAAAATCTATGTATTCATCATTGTACTCTAGCTGATACCTCATCTGAAAGAGAATGCTCATTACACAGAGAAACCTTGTTCAAGTCTTTTCTTTTTTTCGGAATTGCTTGTTTTCTTATTCCTTTTATCTGTTAAGCTGAAGACCTCATCCTCTGCGCTCTAAACTCTCTTACACTGAATATCCTCCAAGTTCCAGGCGAGTTGCAGAAACCTATCCTATCTGCATACACACAAAACCCTCCGGGGTCCTCAATCCTGCCAGTCTTGCCAAAGCTTTTGTTATGCGATCTGAAAGCAACGTGGCCAGTGGCAGGATGGACTGCTGCTTCAGCGGATTCCAATAGATTTCGGGTCAGGGATTCATTGTGAGTGCAATGTATTAAGAGCAATAGTGAAGTGACAATTTTAAATAAGTGCAGAGCTACCCCACCCCAACCCACCAAACTCTGCTTTCTTCTCCATCTTAAACAAACGAAGCATTGATGAGAATGTGTGAAAAACGGTCCCAGCCCATACAGACTGGGTTCCCACCATTGTTTCATGTGACAACAGGATATAATTGCTTACTTACTTGGCAGCGAACTTAACCATCTGCTTGCTCGCCTGGTCTCCCACAGCCACCAGAGCCTGGACGTTGAACTGCTGCTGACGCAGGACCAGAAAACACTGCTTTCCTGTGGAGAGGAAACGGTACAGGTGCATTGTGCACTTGTTGATCGCTCTAACACAACAAACCAGCAGCAGGGAAAAATGCAAACAAATACAAAATAGATTATTGTTGCTGTTTTGGAAAAGGATTGTCGCTTGGCTTGCTTTAAGGCTTATATACACATATCCGATATCGGTTTGCGCTTTACATATTAAGCATTTTTTCTTTTCCTAAAACAGATAAAAATGACAACTTGCATGCATTCGATTTTCTTTTTCTTTTTTTTTTTCTCTTCAGATCTTCCCTTTTACATTGTCACCTGGCCATGCCAATATATTCCTGTTCACATGCAATAGTCCATGTGAACTGACACCATAGGAAACAAGGATTTTCACCATGTCTTGCTCTGGGAGACTGTGCCGTGTAAAGCTGCCTAGAAGGTTTATACATAGGACTCTATAGTCAGCCTATATTTTTCAGACCACCTTGCAAGGTGGTGACCGACTAAGGCCCAGTTCTTCTTTAACCCCTTTCCGACCAGCCGCCGCAGTTATACTGCGGCAGGTTGGCTCCCCTGCGCGAGTCGTCGTAGCTGTACGTCTCTTTAAAGTGGTTGTGAACCCTTTACAACCACTTTTTGCTACAGGTAAGCCTATGATAAGGCTTATCTGTAGCTACCCCGCATATCTCCTAAACCTGCACGGTTTAGAAGATATTCCCCTGTATCTGCATGTGCCAACGTCATCGGGATATGTGCACTGACGCAATGGTAAGTACGTGCCGTTGTTTCAGTAAATGTGCCGTTACCTGTGGCTCCCACGCGCAATAACAGCGCTGGAGCCCGCGATACCCAGAAGTACCTTCAGGAGCGATGTCGCTGGCTGGTGTACAAGGACCGCTGCGGGGGCTTCGATCTAAGGTAAGTAATTCATAATGCATACTAGCTCATTATGCCTTTGTCTTGCAGGTTTCTTTTTTTTTTGTTGGTGAGTTTACAACCACTTTAAGACGCTTTTTCAGGCACGCACGCTCACAGCGTGTTCCCGGAGCCAATGCGCGTGCCCGGCGGGCGCAATGACCGCCTGGCGATCGCTTGTGACAGAGCGAGAACCGGGATCTGTGTGTAAAACACACAAATCCCGGTTCTCTGAGGGGAGAGGAGACAGATCGTGTGCTCCCAAGTATAAACAACGATCGGTCTGCTCCCCTAGTCAGTCCCATCTCCCCCACAGTTAGAACACACCTAGGGAACACAGTTAACACCTTTATCGCTCCCTTCCCTGCCAATGACATTTATACAGTAATCAGTGGCTATTTTTAGCAAAAAAGTGTCAAAAGTGTCCGCAATGTCGCTGTCTCGAAAATAAAAAATTGCTGATCACTAGTAAAAAAAAAATAAAAAAAAAAAAAATGCAATAAATCTATCCTCTATTTTGTAGAAGTTATAACTTTTGCGCAAACCAATCGATATACGCTTTTTGTGATTTTTTTTAACCATAAATATGTAAAAGAATATATATCGGCCTAAACTGATGAAGAAATTTTTATTTTATTTTTTTAATTTGGGATATTTATTATAGCAAAAAGTACAAAATAGTGTTTATTTTTTTCAAAATGTACGCTTTTTTTGTTTATAGCACAAAAAATAAAAACCGCAGAGGTAATCAAATACCATTAAAAGGAAGCTCTGTTTGTGGGAAAAAAAGGACATCAATTTTGTGTGGGTAAAACATTGCATGACCGCGCAATTGTCAGTTGAAGCGACGCAGTGCCGTATTGCAAAAAAATTGCCTGGTCAGGAAGGGGGTAAATTCTTCCGGGCTAAAGTGCTTAAAAGTGCATTAACATACAATACTGTATACTACCCACAGCATATGATCTTTAACCCTTTGTTAAAACAAACAGTGTTCACATCTAGTTTACAAATGATAAAGAAATCTGCCAGCACAGTACAGACAGGGCTAATTATGGTAAACACAACTACTCCGTTTCCTTAAGCCCCGTACACAGGGGCCGACTGCCGGCTCACATTTAATAAAAACCGGCCATCATTCGGTCCGTAAGCCAGGTGGTCCGACAGAAGCTGACCGGACCAGCCAATGGCAGAGAGCGCTGAACGGAGTGTTCTGACAGTGGTTGAAGGAGAAAAAGGTGACTGTCCTTGCTTGGCCTAGTCAGAGCCCAGACTTAAACCCCATTGAAAATCTGTGGAATGACTTGAAGACTGCAGAACACAAACCTCTCCTTCAAATTGAAAGGAACTTGAGCAATTCTGCAAAGAAGAGTGAGCAAATATTGCAAAGTCTAGATGTGCAAAGTTAGTAGAGACAAATCCCAACAGACTAAAGGCTGGAAATAAAGCAAAAGGTGGTTCAAAAAAATACTGACACAAGGGGGGGGGATCCTTTTTCCAATTAGGCGATTCCGTTTTTTGTTTTTTTTGTTGTTTTTAGGACATCTTTCACTTGGGTGTTACAAGTTGCACTAGTAAATATAGCTAGATAAAACAAAAACTGTGTCTGTCTTCAATTCAGGCTGCAAAGCAACAAAATTTGATTATTTTAAAAGAAGGTGATTCTTCTCTATATCCACTGTAAATAGTGATTCTCTTCCATCCTTCCACTGTATAGTGAATACAGCAATCCTTCTCCCTCTGTATGCCAGTGTTTGTTTTCAGTCACTCAGCACTCCTGACAATCACTAATGGCCTTTACCCTTTCTATGACAATGGATCCGGGGCTGGTACAGTCCAGGAATGTTTATTTTGCTGCACTAAAATAACATGACATTTGGGAAATGTGTACCACGCCTGCGGAGCAGCCAGCACACCCAGAGATGGAGACTATGGCTGCTGGGTCCAGGATTTTAGTAAGAAAACAGAAACACAGTGATAAAAATCTTAAAGCATTTGTTTTACTGTTTTGTTTTATCAGGAAGTAAAAAAAAAAAAACAAACAAAAAAAAAAAACACTTTAACCACCTCCTTACCACCGTATTCTAAAAACGTCTGGGAGTTGGCGATATGTTTCTGGGTGCCATTTATAAACCTCAATCCAAAAAACACACAGGCATCCAGCGCTCACCTATGAATGACTGTGATCTGAACTGTCAATAGACGGCTCGGATCACAGGCACAATGTACAGAGCCATTTAGAGCGGCTCTGTACATGGTGTGTTTGATGTGATGACCAATCTAAGAGCCTATACCTTCATGAAGGAATCAGCAGCAGTAGATTCACAATGATGAATTTTAAAATATTGTAGGCTCTTTTTTTTTGTACATCTCAATCCTGTCTCTATGTGATCTGTATACCAACTCCTTCATCTCCCTTATCCTGCACATTAACCCTCACCCGTCACCATCTCCTCTCCCTGGTAATGGCCTGTACATTAGTGATGTGCTGTATCTAGTGCACCATTATCAAGCTCGATGGTTCAACCACTTTTTAACCAGCATGTTATTTCATTTCCATCAATTCCAAAAATGGGTAAATTTGAGGGTGTTAGAACTTTAGGCTGGGTTCACACCTATGCGAATTGGATGTGGGTTTCCCTGCATCCAATTCGCATAGCAGCAGAATGTGACCGGCTCTCTATGGCAGTGTTTTTCAACTCCAGTCCTCAAGGCGCCCCAACAGGTCTTGTTTTCAGGATTTCCCACAGATGGAACGGCTGTGGTAATTACTAAGGCAGTGAAACTGATCAAATCACCTGTGCAAAATAATGGAGAGCCTGAAAACATGACCTGTTAGGGCGCCTTGAGGACTGGAGTTGAGAAACGCTGCTCTATGGAACCGGTTTACATATCTCAACAGCAGGTCTGGTGCAATTTGCTGCGAAAACATGTGCCTTTTTTGGTCCGTTGCAGGTCTGAATTCAGACCAAAATTCAGGCTGAAATCGGACCTGAAAACAGTGAACCAGCACGCACTGGATCCCTGCTGTGCGACGGATCCGGCAATGGTGTGAACCCAGCCTTAACGTAGAACTATACTCACCTTGAATCCAGTGATCTGCCATCCCTGGAACTCTCCGCTGGCCACTGAACTCTTCAGACGGCTGGCTCCAGGGTCTCAAATGCCAGCTATAGTCCATGGCCAGGCAGAGGTGATGTCACTCCCATGCATGCAGGAGTTGCAGATTCAGTTTTGCTGCTTTTGTGCAACTTACTGCACAAGGGCGGATAAGGCAGGTAAGATGCTTCAATGCAGGAGACACAAAGCATGTCTCTTCTGCAGTAAAAATTCTGCCTGTCTACCCATTTTTATTTCCAGCCTAATGCCAACTAATCAAAACCTTTAGTATACAAGCAATGCAACCAACTCGAGCATGTCTTGTGCACAAGGAACAGTTCTGTTCATGGTGGACTTTAAAACCATTCTGCTGCTCAATGCTGATCTTCATGAATGCTGTAGGATAAACTGATAATAGTACCAATCACAGGACTACTAAACCTGGGAGATCAGGAGTTTGCACCATCTTCTGTGAACAAGGGATGTAAAGTGTACAACAGGAGAGCAAGTCTTTTCTGCTTAGCATAACCCAAAGCCTGAGAATGCATTCAGATCTAAGCAGCTGGCAGTGCCCAGGCAACAGGATCCAACCAAAACCCTGAAGATCAGCTTCGGGTGGACCAAGATTATATTTAAAGGATTTTGCAAATGGATGAACATTACCAGTAAAAGCGCCCAGCGTATTTTTTTTTTTTTTGTACTTCGTTCCGAGGACAGGATTACACTATGCATTAAAAGGGTTGTGAAGTTGGTAGGTTAATTCTAATAATTCTATGCATGAAGATAAAAAGCCTTCTGTGTGTAGCAGCTGCCCCAGCACCCCCTAATACTTACCTGAGCCCCATCTCTGTCCAGCGATGTCCTCAGCCTCTCCCTCCTGATTGGCTGAGACACAGCAGCGGTGCCACTGGCTCCCGCTGCTGTCCATCAAAGTCAGTTAGCTAATCAGGAGAGGGGGCGGGGTCGAAGTCAGCTCCATGTCCGAACGGACAAACGGAGCTGCAGCTCGGGTGCCCCCATAGCAAACTGTGGGGGCACTTGACAGGAGAGAGGGGCCAGGAGCACCAAAGAGGGACCCAAGAAGAGGAGGATCCAGGCTGCTCTGTGCAAAACCAACTGCACAGAGGAGGCAAGTATAACATGTTTGTTAATTATAAAAATAAAAAATAAATCAAGACTGTAGCATCACTAAGAAAAGGCACTTACCCTTTGCTCGGCTGGTGTGGATCCTGGCACGAACCCATACAACTTCATCAGCTTTTTGAATGGTCAGGTCTTTTACTCTCACCAAAGCCCTCTCTGGAAAAGAAGATTCACTATGTGATACAAGCAGGGTGACAAAGGATAACACACACACTGAGAAATCTAATCTAAATGCAGAGTACCGCAGTATAATATCATGCTGCAAAGTGTACCTGTCTGCCACCTGCAAAGCACAGTTTAGATCTATGATATTTGCTATGATTTATAGTACCCCTTAGATAAAATGACAAAAGTTAAATTTGTATTGTGTACATTGAACTGGAGCCCTGCAGCATTATACAGTATATGCTTCCATATCCTTTCATATGCAAATGTTATTTTAAATGTCATTTTCAATATTTGCATTGCCAGTGATCATGCCAGACACGTCCCTGGATCAGACGCCTTTTGTTATAAGGCGACAACACTCTCTCCCTTGAAAAAGCATCCAAGAAGCCCTGGGACTTTGACTTGAGTTCATACGAAATAGTGAGAGGACAAAAACATCCAGAGAGTTCACTGGCTCAGGTTAGGCTGCTCACAACAGGCAAGGCTACCCCGGCAAGGTTATCAGAAAAACAAAAACAAAAAAA
Source organism: Rana muscosa (assembly GCA_029206835.1). Classification (NCBI taxonomy): domain Eukaryota; kingdom Metazoa; phylum Chordata; class Amphibia; order Anura; family Ranidae; genus Rana; species Rana muscosa. The sequence goes on along the minus strand of CM055127.1, from coordinate 451,628,285 downwards.
CATGCACTCATGGAAGGAGAACTGAAACCAAAGGGTAAAAAAAAAAAAAAAAGTGTCCAAATTCATTTATTCGCTTATACAAAAAAAAAAAAAAAAAAACATTTTTTATCAGAAGAGTTACTGGCTAGCAGTATAAAGCGTAGTACACAAGGGCTGAATGCTGCGCAGCATCAGCCCGTTCAATCGAAACCGGCCAACATTCAGCCCCCGTGTGTACAGCAGCCGGGCCGGGTCCTGTCGAAGGGTCATGACAGAAAAGGGTCTGCCAACTGGCTTCCGAAAAAAAAAAGTGTGGCTACCACACAGTGATCAGTACCTGTGAAGATCGCCCCTGTGCTTCTTTTTCTGTGAATGGAGAGGAAAGATACAAAGTATCTCTCTCTCTTTGCAGAGAGGGAAAAAATAAAAAGTGTGTGTAAAAAATAAATAACAACAATAAAAAAGAAGGGCAAACAACCTAGATCAAGGTTTGATCGAAGTCAGTGCCAGGGTTAGTGTGTGGCAGTATATTTTGGACAGGATTTTTTTTTTTTTATTAATATCAGTGTGTTTTATGTAGAACAAAAAAAGAAAAAGAAAAATGCACACCATTGTTTCTGGGCTGTACTACTGGTACAAATAACATACACATATGTGGTATTGCTGTGATTATCTGGAGAAGAAGAATACATTTTGGGTTGTTCTTTGGTGGTAGGGGTTATGGTACGAACAAGAAAAATACAGCTAGATTTTTTTTTTTTTTTTTTTTTTACCATTTTGGACCAGTTTTTCTTTGAGAATACAAAAAAAAAAAAAATCTGGATATATCCATTACCATTTACCACCAAAAGTCTAATTTGTCCTGAAAAAAGGTACTGAATAATCCCCCTGGATGCACAAAGTAGTTGTGATGATATGTACGGTTATGTATACAGGCTAACACATGGCAAAGTTGCAAAATTGTTCTTTGTTTTACCCTTAGACTACTTTCACAACGGGGCATTGAGGGCGTCGGCGGTAAAGTTCCGCTAGTATTAGCGGCGCTTTACCATCAGTTTTAGCAACCGCTAGCGGCTGAAGGGGTTAATAGCGTTCCTGCAGCACTGCCCATTCATTTCAATGGGCAGGGTGTTTTAGGAGCGGTGTAACACTCCTAAACCGCCCCAAGAATGCTGCTTGCAGAACTTTTTCTAAGGCCCTGCAAGCGCACCGCCCCAGCACTCACACTGGAGTGACAGGAGAGGCGCTTTACAGGCGCTATTTTTAGCGTTAAAAACGCCTGAAAAGCGCCTCAGTGTGGAAGTGGCCTTAGACATAAAGGTGTTAATCATCCATAGTCAACTGTCGTCACCATCAGGAACTCTGCCCTGAGAGATGCCAGCACCAAGGGAGGGCATGTAGAAAGAAAGTGGCTGCATAAATGCTACGGAAGATCAGAAACACTAGGAAGGATTAAAATATATGTAAACCCTTACCTTGTCAAACAACCCATTCAGTTTAAATTAAGGGAAAAACATTTGTCTTTCGATATTTTTTTTTAAATATTATAAATACTTTATTTTTATTTTTAAAGTGATCACATACCCTTTTGTTCTCAGCTGCATAAGGCGCTCACAAAGCTGGGAGGGGGGGGGGGAGCAGCAGTACACTGATCTTCCCAGTGAATGGTTGTGCAGGGGGTGGGGGGGCATGTCAGTACAACTCCATTCATTGAAGAGCAGGCTAAGTTCCCTTGCTGGCTGCAAGTGGCATATATGAACAATCCATGTGCAACAATATTTTACCTGATAATATATTTACTTTAAAAACAAATCTGGTCCTGACCATACAAACACATAAAAGGCAGTGTGTGTGTGTGTGTGTGTGTGTAACTGACCACACTGTGCTCTGATGCCTAGTTTTGTCAGTTTTAAATTGGAAAGCAGAGGGACTGGCAGGAACACCAGGGATTTCACACAAAAGAAGCAATACAAAAGAGAAAACAGAAGACTTTTTCATACAAGTACATGGCAAGGCAGAGCACATATCAGGAATATGAAATTCTGGGTTGACATATTCTTAAAAAAATGGGGCAAACAAGTCTTTAATAAAATTGTAAAGTGATTATGATGCTCATTGTTTCAGAAAGCAGAGGGTTTATATCTACATCATCAGGACAGCCATACAAAAATAAAATGGAAACACAAATAGCATGCATCATTCGGGGAAGGTAAACGGTCATAAATGACTTTGGTACGGACAGAACTCATTTGCCTGTACAGATGAGTCAGCCAGAAAGTAACAGATTTTTTAAAAGAAACACCTGCAGATAGAACACAATAGATGCTTCAATGTTTCCATACTTTGATCCACTTGTAGATAGATGTGCATTATGTTCTCCAGATCTGGTGTGATATCAGTGAACATTAGGCATCTCCTGAGCCGTTATTAAAAGCCTACGCAAAGTTCTCCATAAAACATTGATATGAATCTAAACGGCTTGGATGGGCAGCATACCATCTGCCACAATGACCTTCCTTACTGGTAATATCCATGCCCCCACCCCTTCTAAATAACTATGCTAGGAGAAATCTAAACAAGACAGGAGGAGGCATCACTTGGTCCAAGACTCATAGCAGAAGTAGCCAATTCTTACATAGTAGGTGAGGTTGAAAAAAGTCCAACCTATGTGTGTGATTATAGGTCAGTATTACATTGTATATCCCTGTATGTTGTGGTCATTCAGGTGCTTATCTAATAGTTTTTTGAAACTATCGATGCTCCCAGCTGAAACCACCTCCTGTGGAAGGGAATTCCACATCCTTTCCGCTCTTACAGTAAAGAACCCTCTACGTCGGGGATATGCAATTAGCGGACCTCCAGCTATTGCAGAACTACAAATCCCATGAGGCATAGCAAGATTCTGACAGCCACAAGCATGACACCCAGAGGCATGATGGGACTTGTAGTTTTGCAACAGCTGGAGGTCCACTAATTGCATATCCCTGCTCTACGTAGTTTAAAGGGGTTGTAGGGGTTCCACCTTTTTGTTTGTTTTTTAAATAACAAACATGTTATACTTACCTCCACTGTGCAGTTTGTTTTGCTGTCTCAGCTCCTCCCCGCAAGAGCAAACCCCCCTCTGGGAAGCGCTCTCCCAAGGGGGTTAGCTTGCGGGCGCGCTCCCGTGTGATACAGTCGGCGGCCATACCCACCGATTGTAAAACTCGGCCCAGCCCCCCCGCATCATTGATTTGATTGACAGCATTGGGAGCCAATGGCTGTGCTGCTATCAATCATCCAATGAAGAGCCGACTAGAGCTCAGTGAAAGCAACGCGTGATCGTGTCCAAGGAGATACAGGTCTCAGGTAAGTAAAACGGGGGCTCGGGGGGGGCCAGTGACTGCAAGGTGTTTTTTCACCTTAATGCATAGGATGCATTAAGGTGAAAAAACACGAAGCTTTAGAACCCCTTTAAGGTAAACCCCTTTTCTTCTAATTTTAATGAGTGGCCACGTGTCTTGTTAAACTCCCTTCCGCGAAAAAGTTTTATCCCTATTGTGGGGTCACCAGTATGGTATTTGTACATTGAAATCATATCCCCTCTCAAGCATCTCTTCTCCAGAGGGAATAAGTTCAGTGCTCGCAACCTTTCCTCATAACAAATATCCTCCAGATCCTTTATTAGCTTTGTTGCCCTTCTTTGTACTCTACAGTATTAGTAAATCAACCCCTGTGACATCATCCACCCCTCCACTGCACCTCCAATCAGAGAATGCCTTTTATTCACTGAAAAAAATAAATAAATACAAGGCATTCTCTGAATTGTGTTGGTGCCGAGTAAGCGACAACCTGTGATGAGTGTGCAGAGTGAAATCTGCTAGAGCAGCACTTGGAAGGTCAAGAGGTGCAGACTACTTTATTTTTAGTATCCGACATCAGGCCCTCTGGATCTCAGATATGGATACTTACATCGAGTCAAACTGAACCAATGTCAGGGTTCATACACATTTTTACCAATGAAATTCCATGACTTTTCCATGACTTTTCCATGACTTCACGTATAAATATTCATGACCTTATGTTTCATGAAATGTCTATGTATACATGTTAAATAAGAAGAAAATCCATGTCACACCCAGCATATTTTTACTAATATAAATTAGGGCTGTTACTGATTAAAATTTATATGTTCAATTAATCGTTTTTTCTTTTAAATCGATTAAACGACTAATTTTGATTAATTAATTATAACGCACGCATAGATCCAACTACTTTAGCTGATCTCCTTGCATTGCAACTCTGCATTAGTCAGTGGTAAATGTGGTATACACTATATACAATCACCCGACACTAGTTAGTTTCCACAATCCATGACTTAACTTCACAGTTCACACAAATAAATTCAAACTGTAGTACTGACGTCAGTACAGTACAGACACCCCCAGTGCAGACCTCCCAGTACAGACACCCCCAGTAGTACAGCCACCCCCAGTGCAGACCTCTCAGTACAGACACCCCCAGTGCAGACCTCCCAGTACAGACACCCCCAGTGCAGACCTCCCAGTACAGACACCCCCAGTGCAGACCTCCCAGTGCAGACACCCCCAGTAGTACAGACACCCCCAGTAGTACAGACACCCCCAGTGCAGACCTCCCAGTGCAGACCTCCCAGTGCAGACCTCCCAGTGCAGACACCCCCAGTGCAGACCTCCCAGTACAGACACCCCCAGTACAGACACCCCCAGTACAGACACCCCCAGTAGTACAGACACCCCCAGTAGTGCAGACACCCCCAGTGCAGACCTCTCAGTACAGACCTCCAAGTACAGACACCCCCCAGTAATGCAGGCACCCCCCCACCCCTTACAGACCTCAGAACAGCAATACACGGCGCAGTGTGTGTCCCTCCAGTTCCTGCTGACGTCAGCGTGCCGCTAAGCCAATAGGCTGCCGCCGGGTGTACCAAGATGGCCGCGGCTCCGGAGATAGGCCGAAGCCGCGGCCTTTCCTAATGGCCGAGGCCCCGGAGCGCTCCGGGGATCGCGCCGTGTGCCGATCCGAACAGGATGACCTGTTCGGATCACGGATCGCTTACGATCCGTTGCACGACTAGTAGTGACTAAAATATTCCATGACTTTTCCAAAACTTAGTGGATTCAGTCATTTTCCAAAACTTTTCCAGGCCTGGAAAGTGCCATGTCAAAATCCCATGACTTTTCCAGGAATTTAATGACCGTACGAACCCTGCAATGTAAGTGTGCATAACCGATTACCTAGGCAAGCTCGCCAAACCCCAAAATCAAATATGTAGTAGTCCTGGGTCCCCTCTCGGTGCTCCCCAAGTTTGGGGTCCATCACTTATGGTTCGGAATTAGTGCTATGTCAAGCTGACCAAGATTTCCCATAGACACCAATGTGTCCGTACTTGCGAGTGTATGTAAAGCGAGGTATGCCTGTAGTAGCAATATTTTAATGTAAAAAAATATATAAGCTGTGGGAACTGTGGGGGAGTGAACTATTTTCATATTACAGGGGTCCTCGAGTTAAGAACACCCGAGTTACGAACGGCCTCAAATGCCGGCCACTTGTGCTCTACGATACCTTTCGAGCAGCTCCGACACATCACACACTGCCGTACTACGCCCCCAGATAACATAACAAGCGCCCGGAACATCCCACATCCATGCACAGGCGGCAGTTACACTTACGAACACTTACGAATGCAGTGTTCCGACCGGAAGTTACACTTACAAATGCAGTGTTCCGACCGGAAGTTACACTTACAAATGCAGTGTTCCGACTTACGAATAACTTTGACTTAGGAACAAACCTACAGTCCCTATTGTGTACGCAACTCAGGGGCCCCCTGTATTGGGTTTAGCAACACTTTAACTTTGCACTGACACCCCGCTGCAGATCTCAAGGGCAGCGAGATTGGAATGCAGGGCGGGGAACCGGAACGAAATGCGGGTTTTCCCGCACGGCATTCTAGTGTGAACGAGTCCATACACTCAGAAAATGGATCGGATACTGTTCATGTGCTAAAACATAAAGCATATTCATTTGAAATATTCTTAAAGGATTCCATACCCAAAAAATGTGTTGCAGAAGAGCTTAGCAGTAAAAATAAAAAAATAGTCTTCCGACTTTCCTTTTTTGCCAGTATTGTAAAAATAAACAGATACACTATGAATGCATTGAAAGCATGGTGTGAGCACACAATGGTGCGCTCTCTCTGCTTGAAGCAGCTTTTTCCTCTCTTTGTACAGAACGGTCAGAAAATAACTGCATAGCCCGTGTCAGGGGTAGGTGGGGGGGGGGGGTTGCCGGACACAGAGGACAGGCTGCAAAGTGTGCCACAAGTGGTAAAAACCTGACATGGGGTCATTTCTGGAGCAACGAGAAGGGCAACATACCATCTCCCTAAATTATATAAAACTTACCACATCCTAGCTCTTCTTATTCCAGTCGCATCTTCCGCTCATTCAATAACTCTTTACTATTGCTAGCTAGTATATATACCGGAACAGCACCGAGAATAAGCAGTAAACAAGATTGCCCCTGGAGCTCTGAGTTCAATCCTGATTGTTTTAGGGATTTATACAGCTCCAACAATATACGCAGTGCTTTACATACCGTACATTCACATCAGTCCCTGAACTAGAGGAGCTTACAATCCAAGGTCCCTACCTAACTTGCATACATACACCCACACACATACAACTCCAAATGTAAATTTCTTTGCAAACGTGTTTTTCGAAATTTTGGGTATTTTTCTGCTTATATAGCAAAAAATAAAAAACCCAGTGGTGATTAAATAGCGCCAAAAAAAAAACTTTGTGTGAACAAAAATTATAAAAAAAAATTCATTTGGGTGCAGTGTTGTATGACCGCGCAATTGCCAGTTAACCCCTTCACACCTAAGGGTAAAAAAATCTAAAAGACCCAAGCACAATTTTGCAAATTTGACACGTGTTAGTAAAATCGTACATATCATCACTACTTTGTGCATCCAGGTGGATTATACTTTTTTTCTTTCAGGATCAAATTGGGCTTTCAATCGGTAGTAAATAGTTAGATATCTCCTGATATGCCCCAAAAAACTGGCCCAAAATAGTAAAAAAAAAATATTGTGCATTTTGCCTTTTTTTTTTATCATACCTAAAAAACACACCGACACGGACATTGACATTGACATTGATACTAACTAAAAAAAAAAAATCCTGCTCACAATATACCTGACCTTATTAAAAAGATATTTTTTCTTTATTATTTGCTTTTATTTAAAGTTTTTTTTTTTTACAAAATTTTTTTTTTCTTTCTGCATGGAAATAAAAAGATACGATGCATCGATCTCTCTATTCCCAGAAAGAAGAAAAAAACACAGGGGCGGGCTTCATAGTGACTGATCACTCTGGTAGCCAATCAGAGGCTACCACAGTGATCAGGTGACCCAGAATCAGGAGATCGGGTCTCGATCGTTTGTAATGGGACTGGGGCGAGACCCTGGTCTCTGTGCACGCCGCGCTCCCAGCACAAAGGGAGAAACACACATATGCACCCCCACAGAAAAAAAAGCACAGTTCTGTGAGGCCGCACATATATGTGTTACATCGAGTAAAGGGGTTAAAGTAGTGCAGTGTTGAATAGCAAAAAATGCTGGTCATAAAAACCTTCCGGAGGTGAAGTGGTTAAGCCAACCGGTCTCAGACCAAATTTCTGTGTAAATAAATGTGCTTTTCGGTTTATGTGTATTATAAAGCTTTTCTTACACAGGAATGGATAAGTTCTACTCACTCTCTGATATGTCACTACAGCAATCATTCTGATTAGGGAATATTAGAACATTAATTCCTTTAGACGCAAACCGTTTACACTACAGTTTAAAATCAAAGAGAGTAACTCACCCTGTAACTACAGATTGTTAGAAAATGTATTTTCAGGATTAATAATTCATCTAATCATAAGACAAACCGGCATAAGACACCTGGGCAGGTGATAAATGTCTGTTACATTAAGGTGCCTGCAGAAACATGCAATGCAATTAAAACCAAGAGGGGAGTTTGCTGAGTGGAATTCCCCTGTGAGCTGCCAGCTGTTAATGGAAGAACATCAAATAATACGAGTAACGGCATCCTAAACTGACACCAACAACCTCACTGTCTACAAACACCTGGCTTAAAGTGAAACTTTAACCACTTCAATACCGGGCACTTTCACCCCCAAGGCCAATTTTCAGCTTTCAGCGCTGTCGCACTTTGCATGACAATTGCGCGGTCATACAAAACTGCACCCATATGAAATTTTTATCAATTCTTTGAGAAAGACAGAGCGCCCTTTTGGTAGTATTTAATCACTGCCAGGGTTTTTATTTTTTGCTAAACAAACTAAAAAAAAAATTTAGAAAATAAAAAAAAAAAAAAAAAAAAACTTTCTTTGTTTGTTGTAAAATTTAGCAAATAAGTAATTTTTCTTCTTCACTGATGTGTGCTGGCGAGGCTGCACTGCTGGGCACTGGCGAGGCTGCACTGCTGGGCACTGGCGAGGCTGCACTGCTGGGCACTGGCGAGGCTGCACTGCTGGGCACTGGCGAGGCTGCACTGCTGGGCACTGGCGAGGCTGCACTGCTGGGCACTGCCGAGGCTGCACTGCTGGGCACTGGCGAGGCTGCACTGCTGGGCACTGGCGAGGCTGCACTGCTGGGCACTGGCGAGGCTGCACTGCTGGGCACTGGCGAGGTTGCACTGCTGGGCACTGGCGAGGTTACACTTATATGCTGCACAAATATGATCAGTGCAATGATTATCAGTGTAAATGCCCCTGTCACCACAGGAAAGCCAGGTTAAAAAGAAAAAGAAAGCCAGCCAGTTTCCTTTCCTCAGACACTGACAGTGCTGAGGAAAGAAAATGCCGATAACCGGCATTTGTTTACATGTGATCAGCTGCGATTGGTCACAGCTGATCACATGGTAAAGAGCATTTATTATCGAGCCTACATCGTCATCCGAGGGACACAGCGCACCACTACGCACGCTGCACAGTAAAGCCTTGTACACACAATCGGATTTTCCGCAGGCAAAGCCTCTGACTTTTGTCCGAAGGGCGTTGGCCAGGAATTTGTCTTGCATACAAACGGCACACAATTGTCGGCCAACAAACACGAAACAACGTGGTTTTTCAGCTCCTTAGCGCCACCCTTTGGGCACCTTCTGTTAATGTTGTGTTTGGCGAGTATTGCTTCAGAGCATGCGTGTTTGTACTTTTGTCCGACGGACTTCTGTACACACGATCGGAGAATCCTACAAAAGACCGCTGTCTACGGAAAATTTTAAAGCCTGCCATCCAACATTTGTCCGCGGAAAATCCGACAATTGTCCGATGGATTTTCCGCCAACAGCCTGTCGTCACACAATTCCCGTCGGAAAATCCGATCGTGTGTACGAGGCTTTAGAATTGGAAGGCATCATATAACGTCCTCCAAGAACAAGGAGCAGTTCCACCCAACAGTCATTCTACAAAACGGCGGGCGGGAAGCAGTTAAAGAACTGAAAATGTGCAGCCAGGCGGGCGTTTTTTATTGTAGAAGAGAGAGACTCTATCACAATAAAGGGCGCTTACCTGTCTGTTCACAATCCTCCTGACAATGTACACTGAGCTGCCCATGTGCAGCTCAATGTACTATATTGGCATTTGCCAGGATGAATGTACTCCTGAGCATGCTTAGTTATGTAACCCAGGCACTGCCAACCAAGATGGCAGAAGATCCCGAACCAGGAAGACAATTGGGTGAAGATGTCAGTATCAATGATCAGAGATGAGCTTAGGATGAACGCATCTGTAGCTGAACTCCAAACTTTCTCATGACTGGTAGATAATAGGAGGTTAAATATGTGGTAGGTGGAGGAATTTGAGGAAAATGCTATTTCCTGCTTGTGTGAAGAGCTCTAAGAAATAAGATACAAGTCAGGTTTTGGGCATCCTCTGTAATAAGAATGTTGTTTTTGGTGACATTCTGCCTAAGGGTTAATCGCTTCAAAAGGGATGCAGACACTGCAACTTTTCTCATCAGAATCCTGAAAGTGCAACAGCTGCTTATAATGAATGAGTCACTCCCATTCAAAATCAGTCCTGCACAAGACACGATCTAACAAAAAGCTATTATTTCAGAGCAGAAATTGCTATATGCAACAAAGTTTGTTAAAATCCTTGCAATGTAAATTGATCACCCCAGAGGGGAAGTTTTTTTTCCTCAACAAAAGTGGAGAGGGTATCTTACGTCTTTAAATGAAACATACCTGGTTTATCCTGTGACTGTATCATGGGGGGAACTCCATATCTGTCCTTTGCAAAGTCCTAGGTAACAAGAAACAGGAACAGAATAGAACCCATCATGAATAATTGCTTTCCTTCATTACACTCGTTGCATCGTCATTTGAGGGTGAATTTAAAGAGGAGCTCCAGTCTGGGGAAAAAAAATAAAAATTAAAAGTCAGCAGCTACAAATACTGTAGCTGCTGACTTTTAATAAAAGGACGCTTACCTGTCCGGGGAGCCCGCAACGTCCTCACCCCAAGCCGATTCGTCAATCAGCTTTGGGTGCAGCCATTGAAAGTAAGGAAAACCAGCATTAAAGCCTTCAGGCTTCACAGCCAGTTTCCTACAGCACATGCACGAGTCACGCTGTGATTTCCGAATTGCCCTGCCGTCTTCTGGGACCTGTGTGTGTCCCAGCAGGCAGCGGGGGAGAAGGGTCCAGAAATGCACGTAGATCGCCGATCTTACCCGGAAGTGGGAGCGGGTACCTGTGAAAACCATAATATACCAACACAGTGCTGCACTACTAGTATAAATCACACATCAATAAAATGTATATTGTGACACAGTAAAAAATCATCCATGTGTACAGTCCCAATATCAAAAGCTTGCAGCATCAAAAGGTGACATCAAAGATTAAGCTTCACCAAACTGTGCATAGATAATATCCAAAGTGCTATTGCTCTCCTCCACCAGTGTGCTCAGGCCGCTCACCTCACAATCTGACCCGTTTTACCAGTGGGTCAGAAACAGCAGGTCCTCTTTAGGGGTAATCAATAGATCGACCTGGCATACTGCTAGCGTGTTAGTCCTCCGTATCTCCCTCTTCTTCATTAGTGGCTTACCAAGCCTTAAATCTCCCTCAAGGAAATCGGGTATATATGGGGACAAAAACACTGAAGTCACGCCCATTGATGTAATGCGTATAGGGGAGGAGTCTCAGTTGGTGACGTCATCCTGCAGCCATTTTGTTTTGCATGGAGATTGCCATGTCCGGATAGCCCACACTATTTAAAGTGTAAGTTCACCTTTACAGAAAAATCTGTAAGGTGAACTTACACAGGACCCCCCCTCCTCAGCCCCCACCACGTCCTGAAGGAGAGAGTTACCGCTCAGATGTGACTGGTGACTCATTCACAAGATGCAGAGCCGTGGGTGCAGGCAATGCATATGACAATGCAAAAAATCTGAGGAAACCGCCTGGACAGCCGCACTACAAAAAAGGTTATTTTATTTAAAACAAAAAGCACAAATCACATGCCACAGCAAAAAAAACAAACGTCAGCTCATACTTGCTGTTTTTTTTGCTGTGGCATGTGATTTGTGCTTTTGTTTTAAATAAAATAACCTTTTTTGGAGTGCGGCTGTCCAAGCTTTTTCCTCAGATTTTTTGCCCCACCACGTCCTGCTGACCTGCAGCGTGGCGATCTCTCATTCTGAGCCCTGCTATAGCCGCTTCACAGGCTTAGAATTCCCCTTGGCTTAATCTCCAAAACGTCCCCCGTCAGGAGGGACATTTCAGAGCATTCTAATCGCCCATGTGACGGCGCCAACCAATCAGATCCTGCGTAGCCCATCCTGTCAGCGGGGAAGAAGTAGAGAGAATGTCGAGGGGATTTCTAAGCCCCTGTTCAATGAGGTGGCTATAGCAGGGCTCAGAATGGGAGATCGCCGTACTCCAGGTCAGCGAGACAGGGGGGCTGAGGAGGGGGCCATGTGCAAGTCCACCTTACAGATTTTTCTGTAAAGGTGAACTTACATTTTAAGTAGTGTGCACTATCTGGACATGACAATCTCCATACAAAACAAAATGACTTCAGGATGACATCACCAACTGAGACTCCTCCCCTATACGCATTACGCCAATGGGCATGACTTCTTCAGTGTTTTTGTCCCCATATATACCCGATTTCCTTGAGGGAGTTTCGAGGCTTGGTGAGCAACTAATGAAGAAGAGGGAGATACGGAGGACTAACACGCTAGCAGTACGCCAGGTCAAACTATTGATTACCCCTAAAGGGGACCTGCCGTTTCGGACCCACTGGTAAAACAGGGGTCAGATTGTGAGGTGAGCGTACATATTTCGCCAGCACATCATGCATCGACAATTTCCGTCCTGAGGTTTCTTTAATGAAAGAGATCACATCACAAAAGAAAAGTACAACGTTTCGGAGGCACGCAGGGCCCCTTCGTCAGGCATGGGATTGTGAGGTGAGCGCCCGGAGCACACTGGTGGAGGAGAGCACTAGCACTTTGGATATTATCTATGCAGTTTGGTGAAGCTTAATCTTTGATGCTGCAAGCATTTGTCACAATATATATATTTACTGTCATTTAGACTTTAGAAGAGGGGGGGGGGGGGCAGGTTGTGGCCAGTGGGAAGCATAAAATGTCAGTGGGGGGAGTTATGCCCCATCATTGATGTCAGTGGGAGCAATAGAGCCCCATTGTGAGTGCCAGGAATTATGACCCATTGTTGGTGCCAGTGGATAGAATAATGCCACAAGGGCCCGTTAAAGGCAAGAAAAGGGCTGCATTTGGCCCACGGCCACAGTTTGGAGGCCGCTGCTTTAAGTGATACCCTTTATTGGCCAACAAGTGTTACTAAACCCACAACAGTAAAATCAGTCTGTAAACGCAGTAAAGCATGCTTGTTATACTCACTGTGGAGCCTAAGGGGTTAATCCTCTGCATTGTATAAAAAGCATGTTTAATCCTGTCTTCTCTGATCCTCCCCTTCTTTTACTGTCCTCAATCCATCCCCAATCCATCCCCTGATAGAACAGAGCCTTGGGGAAATGCCGCACATGCTCAGTTTGGTGTGCATTGCTAGAGAGTTTATTTTTGTTTTGGGAGGGTGTATGTGATCAGCACAGGGCCAATCAGCACTGTCCAGACAGAGGGTCAGGGGTCCTGGCAGCCTCATAGGACAGCCAGAGGAGAATGAAAACTCTTCCTACAAGCTTTAACCAGACACTGATAGAAGTCACAACACTGCTATATATTGCTGATGAGAAAAGATATTTAGCAGTTTATATTTACTAAAATAATTGTATTTCCGTGTTTTGTGTACTCTGGGACCAGATATAGTCAATGCAGGCTCCTGGGTTTAGTAACACTTTAGGTTAGTAAACATGCAAGCTTTCATGAATGCCTTTGATTCCTTGCATCTTTAAAGCGGTTGTAAACCCTCACATATACCCAGTAAAGTGAATGGCCTCAGGTGATACACAGAGATTAAACAAATCCCCCTACATAAATTGCACCTGTTTATCTGCTCAACGCCCTCCCTTTACACAGCACACAGGAACAGAGTTCAGGCTGTCAATTTGCTGGAGGCCCCTCCCCTGTCACCATTTTTCGATTGGTGTCAGGAAAACTTGTCAGAAGTGAGTTATTCTGATAGCAGAGGAATTAAGCAGCAGACAGAAATGGCAATTAGTGCTCTGGTTTGAGACACACTACAGAGGGATATGCTTTGGTCATATAATAGGTCTGAGGTTTACAACCACTTTATTAGTTTAGGTTAGCCAATAAACGGTATAACTTAGATTTCAAACTTTCTACAGTCAGCAAGCTGAAATGGAAAGTGATAAAAAAGTGAATGAGGTCACACTGGCACAGAGTAAAACTGCTGCCATTTTCAGGTGAGAAAAGTAACACAATTTGGTAGCCTAGTAAACATTTTACTCTGTGAAAACCACATGGAGGTGCAAAGCACTCCTACCCAACCCTGAAACGCACTTCTTAGCACCCGTGTATCTGAGGGTCTGACACTTACCTCCCCTTCATCTGCCTGCTGCTCAGATGCCTACAAAGGATAAAAGATAAACAAATCTTAGCAAACACGGAAAATAGAAAATGCAACAAGCATGCCGCACTCACGAGATTAACTTTTTTTTTTCAAACAATTACATTGCTTTTTTTTTTTTACACAATTAAAATGCCTCTTTAGCAAGAAATGTCACAACATTTTCTTAACAGACATCCCAGTGTTGATGGCTTGCAAATGATCATTTTACTGCTGCCTTATGGCAAAATTCTGCTTTTCTCAGAAGTTCTTGGATGTTGTACATTTACAGGAAGCTCTGTGGTCCGTTATGCTTAAAGCCAAACTCCATCCTTAAATTAAAAAGGAAAATAAAGCTTTATGTTGGTTTACCTGCTCTGTGCAATGGTTTTGCACAGAGCAGCTCCGATCCTCTTCTTTTCGGGTCCTCCGCCAGTGCTCTTGGCTAGAGCAGCAGCTTGCCCCCCCCCCCCCCCCCGCATTGGCTCAGATTGACAGCAAGTTGGCTTCAGCTATTGTCTCAGCCAATCAGAAGGGAGAGTCCCCGGACACCCGAGGCTATTGTGAACGGGGGGGGGGGGGGGGGGGGGGCGCGAAGGGGGGCCGCTGCACACAGAATGTTTTTTAGCTTCATACATAGAAAGCATGAAGGTAAAAAACCTTCAGTGTTTAAAACCACTTTAACCTCTTCAGCTCCGGAAGGTTTACCCCCCTTCCTGACCAGGTCATTTTTTGCGATGCGGCACTGCGTTACTTTAACTGACAATTGCGCGGTCGTGCGACACTGTACCCAAATACATTTTTTTCCAACAAATAGAGCTTTCTTTTGGTGCCATTTGATCACATCTGCAGATTTAATTTTTTGCGCTTTAAACAAAAACAGACAATTTTGAAGGGAAAAAAAACAATTTTTTTTTACTTTATGCTATAAAAACGCACCCAATAAAAAAAAAAATGTCTTCATCAATTTAGGCCAAGATGTATTCTGCTACATATTTTTGGTAAAAAAATCGCAAGCAGCGTATATTCATTGGTCTTGCGCAAAAGTTATATCATCTAAAAATGGCATAGATTTATGCCATCTTTATTTTTTCCTAGTAATGGTGGCGATCAGATATTTTTAGCGGGACTGCAACATTGTGGTGGACAAATCAGACACTGGACACTTTTTGGGGACCAGTGACGCCAATACAGTAATCAGTGCTAAATAAAAAAAAAAATACTCTGTCACTGTACTAATGACACTGACAGGGAAGGGGTTAATATCCGGGGCAATCAAAGGGTTGAATGTGCTCCTAGGGGGTGCTTCCCAACTGTGGGGGGGGGAGGGTGCTTGGACTAGGGGAAGACAGGATCTCCATCTTCCCCTCTCACAGAACTGCGGTTTGCCTTGTTTACATAGGTGTCGCCCATTCTGTCTCTCCTGAGAACGATCGGAGGGTATCCTAATTGTCAAAGTAATTTTTTTTTTTTCAAGAATAACTAATGTGTCTATACTTGCCTGCTCTGTGCAATGGAATCGCAGAGCGGTCTGGAATCTCCTCTATTCAGGTCCCCCTTCTTTCTGTCCAGTGCCCCTATCGGAAGCCGCTTCCCATGGGGGCACTCATGCAGGCACGCACCCGAGTCCCGCTGCTGCATCCCTTGACACTGACAGCAGGACTCGGTCCTGCCCCCTCATTACTGGCTTTGATTGACAGCAGCGGGAGCCAATCCCAGTGCCCCAGCAAAGCCAGCGTGACCTGGAAGTGAGGGGAGAGAAGACCTGAAGACGTGCAAGGCGCTGGATCGAATGAGGCCTCAGGTAAGTACGGGGGGATGCTGACTGCAAGGCATGCATTAAGCATTAAGGTAAAAAAATGTTTAGGCTTTACAACCACTTTAAACCTGCAGGGGGGGGGGGGGCATTGCTTTTTATTTTTCTGGGGGTTTACTGTCACTTTAAAATGTAACTTCAACATTTCACAAAAAAATAGGTCAACTATCACCCTACACCAGGGCTACTGAATTAAAATTCATGGTGATTCACGGTCAGAAAAGTGTTCTTCCAGCGGAGGTCTGAGTGTCTATTGCTGCTATGACTCAGATCCTTCAAATCACAGCCTGCTGTGCACGTCACAGGTCGTCATTAGGTTTGTGGCAAGTATACCACCTTCCATAAGACGGGAAGGTGTGGACAAAGGGCGGGACTTTTCATGGTAGGTGATTGATTGGTTGCTAAGCAGCGGGGCAGTCCCAGCAATCACACTTCGTTGGCAAGAAAATTTGTGAGGAGCTCCCCGACTAAACCCCAGGGTTCTACATCCTCCCCCTGCCCAAAAAAACTACATCTCGGAGTATTTCATTTAACCACTTCAGCCCCGGAGGATTTGGCTGCCAAATGACCGGGCCACTTTTGCGATTCGGCACTGCGTCGCTTTAACTGACAATTGCGCAGTCGTGCGACGTGGCTCCCAAACGAAATTGACGTCCTTTTTTTTTCACAAATAGAGCTTTCTTTTGGTGGTATTTGAACACCTCTGCGGTTTTTATTTTATGCGCTATAAACAAAAATAGAGCGACAATTTTGATAAAAAAGCAATATTGTTTACTTTTTGCTATAATAAATATCCCCAAAAAAATATATATAAAAAAATATATATATTTTTTTCCTCAGTTTAGGCCGATACGTATTCTTCTACATATTTTTGGTAAAAAAAAAAAATCGAAGTAAGCGCTTGATTAGTTTGTGCAAAAGTTATAGCGTCTACAAAATAGGGGATAGCATTTTTATTAATTTTTTTTTTTTTACTAGTAATGGCGGCGATCAGCGATTTTTATCGTGACTGCGACCTTATGGCGGACACATCGGACACTTTTGACGCTATTTTGGGACCATTCACATTTATACAGCGATCAGTGCTATAAAAATGCTCTGATTACATTATAAATGTGACTGGCAGGGAAGGGGTTAACCATTAGGAGGCTAGGAAGGGGTTAAGTGTGTCATAGGGAGTGGTTCTGTGTGGGGGCGGGGCTTACTGTGACACGGCACTGATCACTGCTCCCGATGAGAGGGAGCAGACGATCAGTGTCCTGTCACTAGGCAGAATGGGGAGATGCCTTGTTTCACTGGCATCTCCCTGTTCTGTCGCTCTGTGACCCGTTCGCGGGACACAAGCGGACAGAGTCCGCGGGTCCCGCGGGCACGGAGCTCGCGGCAGGGATGTTACTTTGCGCAGCCGTGCCATTCTGCCGACGTATATGTGCAGGAGGTGGTCGGCAATTGCTTAATTAAACCTGCCCTACACCTTCCCTGATGTAATCACCTCTGTGGGTGATGAGTTGTCAATGCTCAAGCAGCCGGTGCAGTGCTCAGGGGATCCAAAATTCCCGCTCTTCTCCCCCTATTTTCTGCAGGGCTTTCGGGACAGATCAGAGCGATTCCGATTGGTCAGTGCCAGATCTATCCCAGAAGCCATGAAGAAAAAAAAAAAAGGGGGGGGAAAGGGCAGGGATTTCAAATTCCTGGACCACTATACTGGCTGCATGGTCCCTGACAGCTCGGAAAAAAAATGCCTAACTGCTCCTAAACGTCCGTTTACCAGCAGCAGTGTACATGAGGCCTTAAAGACTAAACATTTTTCTAACACTTGTTACTTACAAGTTAAAATCAGTATTGTTTGCTAGAAAATTACTTTGAACCCCTAAACATTATATATATTTTTTTTTTAGCAGAGACCCTAGAAAATAAAACGGCGGTTGTTGCAATATTTTATATCACACTGTATTTGCGCAGCGGTCTTTCAAAAACAATTATTTTGGAAAAAAATGCACTTTAATTTAAAAAAAACTAAAACCGTAAAGTTAGCCCAATGTTTTTGTATAATTTGATGATGATGTTACGTCGCGAGAATCGTGATCTTTATTCCAAGCAAAAAAATCGTGATTCTCATTTTAGCATCCGTGCAGCTCTAGTTCTTCTAAATCTTCCAATGGGAACAGATGTTTAGATAACAACTGTGTAGGATTACAAAAGCCCACTTTTTGGGGAGATTTCCTTTCATTTCTTGTTGTTTCTCCAAGACAGGAAGGGAATGGAAAACGTCCCAGTGGTACACATACAGGAGAAGTAACCTTGCCAATAACAATTGTTCCAGCAATAACACACAGACATCCATAGGTAACTTTGAGTTATCGAGTACAAGTACCGATACACACACACCCCCCCCCCCCCCCCAAGTCCTTGCCGATAACGATTACCGATAAAGTGGCACCAATATGCAGCACTGATGACGCGTGGACTGTGTCAGTATTTTTTTTTTTTTTTTTTTTACAATTTATTCTTTTATCATTTTTTTTTTACAATTTTTCTTTGTTATTTATGTTTTTTTACAATGCTTTTTTTTTTTTTTTGGGGGGGGGGGGTCAGTGTGTTTTTCATTTTTTATTATTTTTACAATTTAACCTTTTAAATATTTATTACAATTCTTTATTTTTTTATCAGCCCAGCTCTTAACAGACCCCTGACATCTCCTATTTGAGACAGAGAAAGGGACCAAGGACAGAGATTCCACGGTCTCTTTCTCTGTAGCCTCAGCTGCACTGAAGATGAATGGAGGGGAGACAGAGGCTCCTCTCCACTCATAAACGGAGACATCGTAAACACAGTTTATGATGCTCAGTTATGAATGGACAGAGTCAGTGATCACTGACTTGGTTCATTCGGAAAAGGAAGGAGCCGGTAAATGATATATACCGGCTGCTTCCTCTGCTCTCCATCCTGACAGATCGAGGACAGAGGGGGCGGAGGAGCATGGCGTGGGACAGAAGAACCGGAGGGGGACAGAAAAAAAAAACAGTGGGACAGGAGGAGCATGGAAAAGGACACGGAGGGGGGCTGGAGGAGGACACAGGGGACAGTCGGGGATGATCGGTGTGGCGGTGGGGGGGGTTACAAGCACCGATCTCCCTGTATAGATTTCAATAAAGCAGCTAAAAGCCGCGGGAAGGGAGAGGAGGAGAAGCAGCTCATAGCTGCTTTATTTAAATCTATACAGGGAGATCGGTGCTTGTAACTCCCCCACCACCGCACCCGACTGTCCAGGTATCGGGTCAAGCATCGGAGCATTTGCCAGAGTACAAGTACTCGGGCAAATGCTCAGTATGGGCACCGATACAGATACTTGTATCGTACCGGTGCAACCCTACATTGGGGTATGTTGTTTGCTAATATAGGACTTCAGAATTGAATTCTTAGACCCCTTTCACACTAAAGGCGTTTTTCAGGCGCTAAAGGGCTAAAAATAGCGCCTGAAAAACACCTCCCCTACAGCCCCAGTGTAAAAGCCCAAGGGCTTTCACACTGGACCGTTGCGCTTGCAGGACGTTAGAAAAAGTCCTGCAAGCAGCATCTTTGGAGTGGTGAATACATTGCTCCTCTACCGCCCCTGCCCATTGAAATTAATGGGCAGCGCTGCCAAAGCGCCTGCAAAGCGATTCGGCAGCAGCGCTTTTTGTGCGCATTTAACCCTTTCTTCGGCCGCTAGCAGTGTTTAAAAGCGCTCCGCTAGCGGCCGAAAAGCGCAGCTAAAACTAGCGGCGCTTTACTAATGACACGGAGCGGTGCCAGTGTGAAAGGTGTCTTAGTGTGCTGGTTTTCTCTTTATTGCTAGAAAAGGTAACCAGACAGGGTTTACATGCAATTTAAAGCGGAGTTCCACCCAAAAGTGGAACTTCCGCTTTAAGCACTCCTCGCCCCCTTACATGCCACATTTGATGTCATTTTTTTTTGGGGGGGGGGGGAGTGGGGGCTTCCTGTCCCTTTTCCTCCTTCCACCTATGGGCCGCCTAGGCGACTTCTCCTCTCCGCCTAGGTGGCCCCTCCCTCTAGGCCAGTGGTTCTCAACCAGGGGGTCGGGACCCCCTCGGGGGTCGAATGAGGATTTGCCAGGGGTCACCAGCCTTTTCGTAGCCACCAAGCCTGGAGCTCGCGGCCGCCCACTCAGCCTCTTCGCAGCTGCCCATTCAGTTCACGACATGGGTGGGGGGCAGAGACTAGAGGTCAGCTGACTTGTGAGGAATGTGAAGTGGGAGGGGCTGAGGAGCCCCCATCTCCTAATTTCGGCATAGGTGTCCCTGCTGCAAGACACCACAGAGCTGGAGACACAGTGAAGCCAGAGACACAGTGAGTAACACTGCCTGTGATTAGAGTTGGTCATTAAAAGTCCCCACTACAGTTCTCAGATCAGCAGAGGACCTTGATTAAGAGCACCCAAGTTCGCTGATCGGAACTCCCACCAGCACTGACACTAATCCCACCGCCCACCAGCACTGCCACTTACCCCATCCCCCCCCCACCAAAGAGTAAGAGAAGATATAAAAATAGAGAATACATGGAAAGGAGAGGAAAAGAGGGGGAGGAACAAAGAAAAATGGAGAGAAAGAACAAGAGAAAGAACAATAAAAATGGCTTGAGAGAGGGATGGGGGGAAACAAACAAGAAATTAGGATAGAGAGAGATAAAAGGGAAAGAAAGGAGAACAAAGAGAAAGAGTGGTACATCCTAAAACGTACCATAAAGGGGTTTTAATACTGTACAAGTGGAAGGGACTCAGGGAGCGCTTATTGTCCGTGGGTTAGGGGTGCAAATGACTACCCGCGCTATGAAAATAATTTTACTGTTAGGGGTCCCCACTATTTTATCAAGGGGTCACAGCACTAGCAGGTTGAGAACCACTGCTCTAGGCGATCTCCTGGGACACATGACAGGACCCAGGAGATCGCCTGTCCACTCCAGGAGCGCAGCGCGACTCGCTTATGCGCAGTGCGTGCCCGGCCGTGAAGCCGAAAGCGGTCACGGCCGGGTGCCCAGAGTGGCAATGGAGGCGCCGGCGGAGAGGAGCGACGCTCCGTGCGGCCGCATCGCAGGACCGTGGAACAGGCAAGTGTCTGTTTATTAAAAGTCAGCAGCTACACTTTTTGTAGTTGCTGACTTTTTATAAACATAAAATGCCTGAAACTCCGGTTTAAGGCACCCAATTGTTAAAATGATTTGATACTCAATAAGCACAGTCTGTAAAACTGGGTGTAAGCAGAACAAAAGCCAAGCAGATGAAAATATATATACTGCATGTGAACAGTTTGAACTGCAAAAAAATTGGCAACGCTGTTGGGCTGCTCTAGCAATTTATTTTCTATCACATCTCCCATGACAACTAGTTTTCAATCTTCATGTGTCACCATCCCACTTCCTGTTTTCTCAGCGAGCTATGACTCGGCATCATCATACCCTCCCATTGCACTCCCCATCCTGTAAAGCTGTCCAAGTACCCCCCCCCCCCCCCCGCCTGGTACAAGGTGTCTGAAATATATTAGAATGACAACAAAGCGTAACATGAATCAGCCTGGTGAGGTCCTAGTGGTGGCACTCCTGCCCGAGATTATCGGACGAACGATCGTCTGGGTTTTTTTTTGTATGCTAGTCTCATATCGAAAATGAAGAGTTTACTAAAGTGACAAAAATTCTCATACAACAGAATAAAAATCCAGAAGTGATGTAATGTGTCGTGGTGTATTTATTTGTATTGTATTTTCGAATGACAACTGTACTGATTAAATGAAAATCATACGAGAACAAATTTGGTGCTTGTCCCAACGGATAATATCAGATGAACTGTCGTGATCAGTAACTAAAGATCAGATTATTGTACCATCGCTTCAAAAGCGGTATTTTTCATACGATTTTCTGATCGTGTGTATACGGGCCATAACGTTAAAAATTTTAAAACTTTGCTTTAAAAGTGATTGTAAAGAATTGATTTGACTTTACTAAAATACATGTTATACTTACCTGCTCTGTGTAATGGTTTTGCACAGACCAGCCCCGATCCTCCTCTTCTTGGGTCCCCCACCCTTGCTCCTTTCCCTGCCGAGTGGAGCGTGTGCTCGCTCCTGAGCCCCCTTCTGTGTCTCTATTGACACACAGCATAGCTCTGCCCCGCCCACCACGCTCCCTGCTCACTGGCTGTGATTGACAGCAGCGGGAGCCATTGCCTCTGAGCGAATGAGGAGGGAGAGACCGCAGAGCGCCTCTGCTCTCGTGCATATCGCTGGATCAAGACAAGGCTCAGGTAAGTATGGAGGGGCTGTGGGGTGGGCTGCAGGCAGAAGGTTTATCTTAATGCAGAGAATACATTAAGGTAAAAACCTTCCTCCTTTACAACTACTTTAAATGCATCTAAACCCTGATAAACACCTCCTATGTGCTCTTTTAGTCACAGCAGTCACATGATCGGAAGCTCTTTATCGCAAGTATGCATTGGGACCTGCCATGATATCTTAGTTACTGTGCTGAGAGCGTGCAATGAGCACTCAGCACAGAAAATCTGTTCTCCATGGACGCTTATCTGTGTTAGCTTGACATTAACCACTTAAGGACTGGCTCATGGTCTTTTGGACCCCAGATCTCATATTTAAGAGGACTTGTCATGCTTTTTTCTATTACAAGGGATGTTTACATTCCTTGTAATAGGAATAAAAGTGACCCATTTTTATTTTTATTTTTAAAACAGTGTAAAAATAAATAAAATCAAGTAAAATAAACAAAACAAAAAAAAATTTTTTTTAAAGCTCCCCGTCCCAACGAGCTCGCGCGCAAAAGCGAACGCATACGCGAGTAGCGCCCGCATATGATAACGGTGTTCAAACCACACAAGTGAGGTATCGCCGCAAACGTTATAGCGAGAGCAATAATTCTAGCCCTAGACCTCCTCTAACTCAAAAGATGCAACCTATAGAATTTTTTAAACATCGCCTATGGAGATTTTTAAGGGTAAAAGTTTAACGCCATTCCACGAGCGAGTGCAATTTTGAAGCGTGACATGTTGGGTATCAAT
Organism: Rana muscosa; assembly: GCA_029206835.1. Lineage (NCBI taxonomy): Eukaryota > Metazoa > Chordata > Amphibia > Anura > Ranidae > Rana > Rana muscosa. The sequence continues at coordinate 451,605,344 of CM055127.1, read as the reverse complement.
TTACTCGGCGTAAGATTATCTTTCACAATATAAAAAAATTTTGAATTTTCCCCCAAAAAAGTGCGCTTGTAAGACCGCTGCGCAAATACGGTGTAACAAAAAGTATTGCAACGACCGCCATTTTATTCTCTAGGGTGTTAGAAAAAAAAACAATATATAATGTTTGGGGGTTTTAAGTAATTTCCTAGCAAAAAAAAACTGTTTTAAACACTGAGTCTGAAAAACAGGCAAGGTCCTTAAGTGGTTAAAGCACCACACGCCCAGCCACTGCATTTATACGTACGGCCAGGGGGAACAGGTTAAAGCGGAACTAAACCCATTCATTTAACAGTTTCAAAAAAACAGTTCCAGCATGACATGAATGCGGTCACATTTATTTGATCAAAAATATTGCACTCATTTATAAGATACACAGCAATGTAATTGAAAACCGAAGTTTCTAACAACAAGATGGCTGCTACATCCCAATGCAGGGGCGTGGACGCCCCTGACGTCAGTGATGACAAAAAACGCACAGGGAGGAGTCGAGACATGTGACGTCATCGTGCAGCGGGCATCTTGTTTGTTAGTAACTTCGGTTTCCATTTACATTGCTGTGTATTGATTACTTACGAGTGTAATATTTTTTACCAAATAAATCTTTTAATTGGGACATACTACACTGTGCTATGCTCCTTCTGCTCGTAAGTGGTCGAAAAAAAAAAAAAGTGTGGGCATTGAAGGGGCACTCCGAGAGGAGAAATGAAATCTCCAGTGACACCAGCCCAGGATTATTTTGGATGAGGCTTTTCTGACCTTCTTTAGGAGGTCCACATCAAGGGGTAAGAGGCAGTGTGAATGGGTGTTGGTGGCGGCTACCCTTAGTCACACCTAGTCTATTTTGCTGTGGAATATGGTGTGAACCACTTTTGATGTGGAGTTATGAACTTTCTTTAACCACTTCAATGCCAGGCACTTACACCCCCTTCCTGCCCACCAAATACCTAGTGTCATCAGTGTGGGATTGGTGACACCTTTAAAGTGGTTGCAAAGGCTAATTTTTTTTTACCGCAATGCATTCTCCGCTTTAAAAAAGGTAAAAACCTTATGTGCCCCCCCCCCCAAATACTTACCCGAGACCATGGCTGTGCCATAGAGCAGAAGAGCTGCTCTCTCTCCCCTCACTGTACACAGTGTAAGAAGCAGGAGTCATTGGCTTCTGCTGTCGTCAATCAAATTTAGTGACAAGGGGGGGAAGGGGCAGAGTTGCACTGTGCGCGTCAACAGATAAACACGAGTCTTGGGATCGTACCCCCATAGCAAGCGGATGATTATGGGGGCACTCAGAAGGCAGGAGGAGCCAGGAGAACCGGCAGGGGGACCGCAGAAGAGAAGGAACAGGGCTGCTCTGTGCAAAACCATTACACAGAGCAGGTACGTATAACATGTTTGTTATTAAAAAAAAAAAACTTTACAATAATTTTAAATGAGTGTTTTTCAACTAGACTACTGTGGAACCATGGGGTGCCTTTCAGGTTCTCTGGATCAGAGATGTATGGGAGGACTTTGTGATTGGGAGGGGGGACTTTGTGGTGATGAGGACTCTGATGTGTTGGGAAGGCTCTAACATGGGACACGGTCATGGGGGTACTCTGTCTCTGATGTGATGGGAGGCTCTCATTTATGGGGAGGATTGAGGGAAACTGATTTGATGGGGGCCTCTTACTCTGAGGCGTAAAGGGGGACCTCTGGCGTAAAGGGGGACCTCTCATATATAAGGGAAACTCTGAGTTGATGGAGGTCCTCCGACTCTGTGATAAAGGGACTTTGATATGATGGGGGCCTCTGGCATAACAAGGGGACCTCTGATGTGAAGGGGAGTCTGACATAATAGGGAGGCCTCTGGTGTGATGGGAGGCCTCTGGTGTGATGGGAGGCTCTCATATATGGGGGAAGCTTATTTGATGGGGGGGCTTCTGATGTGATGGTGGCCTCTGGCATAGTAAGGGGACCTCTAATGTGAAGGGGAGCGCCTGACGTAATAGGGGGACATTTGATGCGAAGGGGAGCCTCTTGACATAATAGGAGAACCTCTAATGTGATGGGGGACCTCTGATGTGAAGGGGGCTTCTGGGGAGAAGTCAATTCCTTTAAGGAAGGAGCGGCTGTAGAGCACTGGAAAGGTGAGCATAAGGTGGTTGGGGGTGAGATTTACAGAGACACGGTCACTTTTCCTTAAATGGAGAGATCATCACAGATGCTGACTGAGGAAAAGTTCTCTCTCACAAATCATTAAAGCAGGCCTGAGGACTGACCTGCTTGGCTTGCTTCTCTGCTTTTTTTGCAGCTTTCTCGGCTTCCTTCTGTTGTTTCTTCAAGGCTTTCTTGGACTGGGCCTGGTCCTCGGCCGCACTGCAAAACACAAACAGAGAAGGAGAGTGAGCCTGGAACACGGGGCGATATTAAAAGGTGACCTTGCCAATTCCAATTGTTATTTATTCCACTTCCTAAGGGAAGTTTTCAGTCAATGGGAAAACTCAGGTTCCATTCATAGTATTGGGGGTGCAGTTAATCCCTTTGTCTGGCTGAAACGCTTGTTTCGGCTTTCCTTCATTCAATGAATCTTTTCCCTCTGGCCCACAATAAAAACAGGAAATTTCTGGGGAAGCATGTGTTTGGAAATAACAGTCATGGGATATTTCTATTAACACGTATTTCAGACACACACACACAATGAATGAGAAGATGCTTCTTCCAATTAGGATGCCGACAAAAGCTGCGATTATGTGAACCCAGATGACTCGGTTACCCAAAGTTGAGAACTTGGAGAAATCACTGCCCTATTAATGCCGTTCTTTTTACCTTTCAAATTCATTTTCCAAAACCTGCTACAACCACATCTGGCAGACTTTTTGGGTGCAATCTTTCACCATATGATTTGTCTGCAACCACCCTCTCATGCTGCAAACTGTGTGAAAAGGCTGCCACAAGCACAAAAATAGGGAATGTTAGAATCAGGGAACATTGCGGTTTGTGCATTCGCTGGACAAGGTCCAGATGTAGCAAATAAACAAACCTACAGATAAAAGGGGGTTTAGTCAACATTTTAGCCAGGAAATAAATTACTAAAATATAGGATCAAAAAAGTTAAAACGAACCATATATAGATATGATTATGCTAAATAAATAGATGAATGAACTATATCAACAGCTTCAATTAACCACTTCAAGGTCGATTCTCAGATTTCAGCACTATTGCACCTTACCTTTGAATGACAATTGCGCAGTCATGCAACACTGTACCTATATGAAATCTGTATCATTTTTTTAGATGGATAGAGCTTTCTTTTGGTGGTATTAAAAAGGAAAAGTCCACCTTTCATAACATGTTATACCCCCCCCCCCCCAGGGGGATCTTCTCCCCGTGTCTGCTGCAACAATTAAAAAAAAAAGAAAAAAAGACCCCCCAGCCGCGTCACTCATTCATAGTCCTCTGTGAATGGAAAACTACAAGTTCCAGCAGCCTTTGCAGATGTCAGCTTGTAACTTTCAATGAACTACCTTGGCGCTGTGAGCACTGTGGTAGTTCATTGAGTTTTCGTGTTCCTGTCACAATGTATCGGCTTCCTTGTATGAGAAAGCCGATACACTGACAGGTCTGCAGGAGACCTGCATGGAATCAGCCATCTGCTGATCGCTGGTGCAATGCTTTACAGGCTCACAAAAGAAAAAAATAAATGCACATTTTGTAACCAGCAAAAAAATGTGCATTTATTATTTTTTGTTAAAAGGTGAACTTATCCTTTAATCACCACTGAGATTTTATATTTTGCTCTAAAAAATAAAAAAAAATAAAAAAAAAGAAGAAGAAGACCGAAAGTTTTTGAAAAACAAAAAAAAAACTTTTAGTTTCTTTTATAAAATTTTGGAAATAAATAATTTTTTTCTTCACCGATGTGCGCGGATGAGGCTGCACTGACAGGCCGCACCGATAGGTCTGCACTGATGATCAGTGCCCTGATTATAAGTGTAAACAATGTACTAACAAGCCTTGCTGGTTATCGGCTCCCCATTCCTCACACAGAAACAGCATGTGAGGAAAGAACTGCAGATAACAGGCAAGTCTGTTTACATGTGACCAGCTGTGATTGAACACAGCTGATCACATGGTAAAGGGCCGCTGTGATTGGCCCTTTACTCGATCTGTGATTAGCTGTGTCCAAAGGACACAGCAGTCCCAGAGCGCACCCTACAGAGTTCTGGAGGACATCCATGGACGCCCTCCCAGAACTGGAGGACTGTGCTGTATCAGCCTATCGGCCATAACACGGTAAGCAGTTAAAGCTGAACTCCGGGCAAGAAATAAAGGAGAGCGCTTCTGCGACGGGGCACTCGAAAAGAGGAGGAGCCACAAGTGCCGCTGAGAGACTCTAGAAGAGGAGAATCGGGGCCACTCTGTGCAAAACCAACTGCACAGAGGAGGCAAGTATGATGTGTTTGTTGTTTAAAAAAAATAAAAAAATAAACCCTTTAAATTTGTTGGGTGAGCGGGAGCCAGTGGAGGGATTGACAGAGAGGAGTAGTCGACGCAGAGCGATTGGTAAGGTGGATGAAGTCTGGCAGCAGCATTCATGATGGATTGAAGAGGGGGTAGCCTATGTAAAAGGTAAGCCAATGAGTAGGGAGTTGCAGTAGTCGTGCAGATTATATTATTGCACAGATCTGGAAAAAATACACAAAGCCCACCGAGATTCAGGAATACACATGATGAATGGATTTAAACTAAATTTCCCATGCTGGAGTTCAGCTTTAACCACTTCCCACCTGGCCTATAGCAGAATGATGGTCGGGCGGTGGTTCAGTTATCCAGACTGGGAGTCATATGACATCCAGCAGGATAACAGCCGCCGGGCGCCCATCGCAGCGATCAGTGGTGCGGTGTGTCAGTCTGACACACCACTACACTGATCTCGGTAAAGAGCCTCCGACGGATCACAATGTAAACAGGAAGAGCCGTTGATCGGCTTTTCCTCACTCGCGTCTGACAGACGCGAGTAGAGGAGAGCCGATCGGCTGCTCTCCTGACAGAGGGGTTCTGTGCTGATTGTTTATTAGAACAGCCCCCCCTCGGATGGTCACCCAGGACCACCAGGATGCCGCCAGGACCACCAGGGATGGCCACCACACTGGACCACCAGGTATGCCCCCCTAGACCACCAGGAAAATGCCAATCAGTGCCCATCCCCAATGCCTGCCAGTGCCATCAGTGCCACGTATCAGTGCCGCCTATCAGTGCCGCCTATCAGTGCCGCCTATCAGTGCCGCCTATCAGTGCCACGTATCAGTGCCCATCAGTGCCCATCAGTGCCACTCATAATTACCCATCAGTGCAGACATTCAGTGTCGCCCATCAGTGTCGCCCATCAGTGTCGCCCATCGTCACTGCCTTATCAGTGCCCATCAGTGAATGAGAAAACTTACTTATTTACAAAATTGTATAACAAACAAAAGAAAAAAAAAACTTTTTTTATTTGTTTAGCAAAAAATAAAAACCGCAGCGGTGATCAAATACCACCAAAAGAAATCTCTATTTGTGGGAACAAAATTATAAAAATTATGTTTGGGTACAGTGTAGCATGACCACGCAATTGACATTTAAACTGCAACAGGGCTGAAAGCTGAAAATTGGCTTGGTAAGTGCCTGGTATTGAAATGGTTAAATATTTTTCCCAGTATATTGCGAATTTCCTTCTCCGCCAATTTTGTTTTCAATAGTAATAGGCAGCACCGTGGTGTAGTGGTTAGCACTTTCACCTAGCAGCAAAAAGGGTCGCTGGTTCGAATCCCGACCACGACACCATCTGCCTGGAGATTGCATGTTCTCCCTGTGCCTGCGTGGGTTTCCTCCGGGTACTCCGGTTTCCTCTCACAATCCAAAGACATGCTGGTAGGTTAATTGGATCTTGTCCAAATTGGCCCAGTATATATGTATATATGTGTGTACGACTGTGTGTCCCAAGCGTGTCGAGATCCTACGGGGTTAATGACAGCACCAGCCAAGCAGACACTGGCTGCAAAAAGCGCCTAGAGGCGATTCAGTTCGCATTTGTAGCGCTATACAAGTCACTCATTCATTCATTCATTCAGTTCTTATCAATCCAGGATGCAGCAGACACCATATCTGGTTATTGCAAATTTGCACACACACATAAATACCCCTGGAAAATATGTGTGCATGCTCAAACAGATAGACATATGAACTACTTTGATCTTCTACTAAGTGCAATGCCCCAATTATAGATCCCCGGGAGGCCTACATGTGCAGCGTTTGTGTAAACAATCTTCAAAGTTGAGTAGTAAATCAATACAGGATCACCCCATCAGGTGTCACCCAATCAGATGCAGGCAATGCTTGGGTATTCTGACAGCCGCAGCCCGCACGAGAGATTCGGCCATTTGTGCCGTTTAGTGTTGATGGAGGAATCTGTAAAGCTGGCCATAGATGGGTAGAAAATCATTCAAATTTTTTTTTGCATTTGATAAAAGATCTGTTGAAAGTGCGCGTGATAACGCCATCACTGATACAAAATTTCCTCCCCCACTTGTCGCCATTTTTTTTACTAGTAAACATAAATGGTACATTTTTTGTCGATCGATTTCATAATCAGCGGATGACATATAAAGAGTATCAGGGGCCCCAGTGCGTACAGTTTCTTTATTATAAATCTTTACATTTCAAGAACAGAGATGACCCTACTAAAATTTCGAAAGTTTAACATTTTGAACAATTTTCTACCCATCTATAGCCAGCTTTAGTTGACCACACACTATACAATCTGATTGTACAATCTCCTTTAGATCTACAATCACCTTTATAGTGAAAGGGCCTATCTGATTTGATACAAATTGAATGGATTTGTTGTTTGGCCATCATGGACGTGGAGACGTCTGGTATGAGTGACACATATATAGCCCCCACCCCCCTGGAAAATATGCAAGCATACTCACAAAAGATAAACAAACTATTTTGATCTTCGACGAACTACAATGCCCCAATTATAGATCCCCGGGAGGCCTATATGTGTAGGATTTGTGTAAACAATCTTCAAAGTTGAGTAGTAAATCCTCTGCTGACAGAGAACACTCCAGGGCTGTATACACAGGAATGCTCCTCCGAGCGGTGACGTTTCATGGAGGATGTGAACAGCGGCTCTGCCAATATCCCAGCAGCCAGGAAAGCAGCACAATCACTCCGGCAGGTGTCACTAAGAATTCATTGACAGCCGGGATCATGCATGCACCTGCCTGACATCGGGCACTGTTCTCTGAATCACAGCTAGGCATGCCCGGCTCTCATCCTGAAACAAGCTGCCTAGATGGCAAAAACACATTAGTCATCGAAGACATGACAATAAACACTCCACGTCCAGATGAATAAGACTAAAGAAATAAACAACAAGAGTAACGCTGAGCTCTAAGGCCCCTTTCACACTGAGGCGTTGCAATAACGCGCTAAAAATGATTAGCGTTATTACCGCGTTTTTTTGCGGTAAAAAGGATTATTTGGTATCCCACAATCCTCCACTCTACTGCGGTCACGTGACCTTCCCACAGCTTCTGGGCGTTTTTTACCGCGTTTTTACAGCGGTACTTATTCATTTCAATGGGGATAGGCGTTTTTACAGCGCTATTTTATGCGACCCAAAGATGCTCCAAAAAAGCCATTTGCAGGATTTTTTTCCACAACGCCTCAGTGTGAAAACCCTCAGGGCTTTCACATTGAGAATGCTGTGGTAGGATTATTTCAGGCGTTTTTACAGCGCTGTTTTTAGCGCTAAAACGCCTGAAAAACGCCTCAGTGTGAAAGGGGCCTAAGTGCCGGTTCCCACTTCTGCGCTCTGCGAGATCGTATGCGATTCGCACCGCACTGCAGATCACATGCGATGTCCGTGCAATGCGATTTTCAGCCTCACATGGCTCAAAGTGGTTAAAGAGGAGGTTCACCCAAAAGTGAACCTCCGTTTTTCGGAACCCTCCCCCCTCCGGTGTCACATTTGGCTCCTTTCAGGGGGGAGGGGGTGCAGATACCTGTATAAAAGGGTATTTGCACCACTTCCGGGAAACACAGCTCCCAGGACACCAGTGAGGACGGCGCAGCGCGATTCGCGCATTCGCCGTAGGGAACCGGGCAATGAAGCCGCAGCGCTTCACTTCCCGATTCCCTCACCGAGGATGGCGGCGGGGGAAGCCCGGCTTCGGCTGCCGACGTCGCGGGCGACCTGGACAGGTAAGTGTCCATTTTTTAAAAGTCAGGAGCTGCAGTATTTGTAGCTGCTGGCTTTTAAAAAAAAAAAATAATTCAGATGAACCTCCGCTTTAAGGTTTTCCACCTTAACCACTTCAGCCCCGGAGGATTTGGCTGTCAAATGACGGGGCCACTTTTTGCGATACGGCACTGCGTCACTTTAACTGACAATTGCGCGATCGTGCGACGTGGCTCCCAAACGAAATTGACGTCCTTTTTTCCCCACAAATACAGCTTTCTTTTGGTGGTATTTGATCACCTCTGCGGTTTATATTTTTTGCGCCATAAACAAAAATAGAGCGACAATATTGAAAAAGAAGCCATCATTTTTACTTTTTGCTATAATAAATATCCCCCAAAAACATAAAAAAAACACTATTTTTTTCCTCAGTTTAGGCCGATACGTATTCTACATATTTTTGGTAAAAAAAAAAAAAAAAAAACGCAATAAGCGTTTGATTGGTTTGCGCAAAAGTTATAGCGTTTACAAATAGGGGATAGTTTTATGGCATTTTTAGTAATTTATTTTCTTCACTAGTAATGGTGGCGATCAGCGATTTTTATCATGATTGCGACATTATGGCGGACACATCGGACACTTTTGACGCTATTTTGGGACCATTGTCATTTAATACAGCAATCAGTGCTATAAAAATGCACTGATTACTGTGTAAATGACACTGGCAGGGAAGGGGTTAACCACTAGGGGGCGATGAAGGGGTTAAGTGTGTCCTAGTGAGTGATTATAACTGGGAGGGGCTACAAGTGACATGACAGAGATCACTGCTTCGGATGACAGGGAGCAGTAGATCACTGCCCTGTCACTAGGCAGAACAGGGAGATGCCTTGTTTACAATGGCATCCCCTCGTTCTGCAGCTCCGTGACACGATCGCAGGATCGCTGGCTGCCATAACCCCCGGTATCCTCTTCTTCAGCGGGCGGTCCGCTTTCAGATAAAAGTGGTCTCAGTGGCGGATTCGCCGCAAGATCACTTTTATCGGGGGCAGAAGTGGGCTCTCCCTCCCACCACGCTCCGGTGCCCTCCGCCGCCGGCAGCGGCGATCACGTCCTCTCCCCTCTGTGGTATGGAGATGAGTGAGGGGAAGATGGCCCCCACCCGGTTCTATATCATTGCAGGGCGGAAGTGACGTGAAAACGTCACTTTCGTCCATAGCTCTTAAAAAGGGCCATTTTTTTTTATTGCATTTTGGTGTAAATATGAGATTGGAGATCTTTTTGACCCCAGATCTCATATTTAAGAGGACCGGTCATGCTTTTTTTCTATAACAAGGGATATTTACATTCCTTGTAATATGAATAAAAGTGACACCATTTCTTTTTAAAAAGAACAGTGTAAAAAAAATAAAAAAAAAATAAAAATAAATAAGAATTTTTTTTTTTTAACGAGCCCCGTCCCGCTGAGTTCGCGTGCAGCAACGAACGCATACAAAATCGGTGTTCAAATCACACATGTGAGGCTCGAGTATATACGGTAATTTTCCATCAAAAAATAAATAAAAAAATGGATTTTAACTTGTAAACAAGTTTGAAAAATAGGCCCGGTCTTAAAGTGGTTAATGCATAGAATGCATGAAGGTAAAAATAGGATTTTTTGTACTCACCGTAAAATCCTTTTCTCTGACATCCATGGACTGACACGGTGTCTCCTTACACGTGGGTTATGTCCCTGCTTGCAGGAGAAGACCTAGGCAGAATGTGAAATGTTATACATACATTCTAAAAGCCAGAGCTGAACAGCCCCACCCAGGGGGCGGTCCCTCCGGACATAACCCTCCCACTACAGTCAGCAGACTTCAGTTCGTAACAAAACAGTACAAACTTAAAAGGAAGGGTGGGTGCCGTGTCAGTCCATGGATGTCAGAGAAAAGGATTTTACGGTGAGTACAAAAAATCCTATTTTCTCTTACCATCCATGGACTGACATGGTGTCTCTTTACACGTGGGATGTCCCAAAGCAGTGTCAAGAGGGATGGGAGCAGTATAAATGGAAAAACCAAAACTTCACTCCAATAAAAGGCAGAGCTCCTCAACGGAGGAGTCGCAACTTTAAACAGCGGCCTGCAGCACCCTGCGGCCGAAGGAAGCATCCGAAGATGCAGCCACATTAACCTTATAAAACTTAAAAGGCATGAACAGACGACCAGGTCGCCGCCTTGCACACTTGTGCAACCGACGCTTGATGTCGGGAAACCCAGGAAGCACCAATTGCCCTGGTGGAATGCGCCGTAACCGGAAAGGGAGGTGCCCGCCCTTTGAGAGCATAGGCTTGAATGACGGTTTGTCTGATTCCCCTAAAAATGATGGCAGACGAAACCGCTTGGCCCTGTTATGGACCAGAGACAGTCACAAACAGTGAGTCTGACTTCCGAATAGAAGCAGTAGCAGACAGGTACACCCGTAAGGCTCGTACCACCTCCAATATGTGCAGCGCAAACTCTCTGGGATGCGATGGGTGAGGACACAAGGGCGGGAGGGCAATGTCCTCATGTAGGTGAAAGGTCGACACCACCTTTGGCAAAAAAGGAAGGTCGTGGATGCAACACCGCCTTATCCTTATGGATGACCAAATATGGCGACTTGCAGGACAAAGCCGCCAACTCAGACACTCGTCAAACAGAAGTGATTGCCACTAAAAAGGCCACCTTCTGAGACAAGACAAGAGGGGAATATCCCGGATATTCCCAAAAGGAGGTTCCTGGAGGACCGAGAGCACCAAATTCAGATCCCACGGTGGGAGAGGAGGCTTGACAGGAGGGAGCACATGGCGAACCCCCAACACAAGGTGCTAACCAAGAAAAATGACCCGCTAGAGGTCGCTGAAAGAAGACGGCCAAGGCCGAAATCTGATCCTTTATGGTACTCAAAGCAAGCTTTTGGGTCACTCCACACTGCAGAGGACGCAGGATTCTGGGGACGGAATACGTCCGAGGACGCCAGTCCAGCGCTTCGCACATGGCGATATAAGCTTTCCAGGCACGGTGATAGATCTGCCTGGAGGAAGACTTCCGTGTCCTTAACATGGTCAAAATGACCGAGTCCGAGAGACCTCGGTCCCTCAACACCTGGCTTTTAACAGCCCTGCCGTTAAAGCCAGAGACTGTAAGCCGGATGAAACATAGGACCTTGAGACTGAAGGTCCTCCCTCATCGGCAACCGCCAGGGAACGTCCGCGACGAGACGTGCCAGATCAGCGTACCAGTGATGCTGAGGCCAATCCGGAATAATTAGGATCGCCGGGGTTTATATCAGGCGATAAGGACCCTATGGGGCCACCAACGCATCCGAGGCATCGCCCAAGGATCCCTGGATCTGGCCACAACCTCGACCCTTGCGATTGAGTCGAGAGGCCATCAGGTCCACATCCGGTGTGCCCCACCGTCGGTAAAGGAGTTGAAATATGCAAGGACCACTCTTCTTGGTCCGGTGTCTGGCGACTCAGATAGTCCGCCTGCCCATTGTCTATGCCCAGAATGTAAAATGGCCTACAGAGCCGGCACGTTTCTTTCGGCCCACTTCAGGATACGGACTACCTCGGAAGCCGCAGCTGAGCTCAGAGTTCCCCCTTGATGGTTTACATACGCCACCGCCATGGCGGTGTCTGACTGGCTCCTGATGGAGCGACCCCGTACTCTCTCCGACCTGAGGAGAGACACAGTCCGATGACCCGTATTTCCAGAACAGTGATTGGTAAACGGGCTCGTCCGGAGTCCAAGGCCTGAGCCGATAGGACTCCCCAGACTCCACCCCAGCCCGTCAGGCTGGTGTCCATCGTGAATATCGTCCATTGGATGGGAGGGGAACGACTTTCCGGACCGAAGAGCCGAGGATCTCAACCACCATGTCAGGGGCGCCCTGACCAGGTGAATCACCTGGATCTGAAGATCCAAGGACAACAAGGATTTGTCCCAGGTGGACAAGATCTCTTTCTGCAATGCCCTGGTGTGTGATTGGGCATACGGAACGGCCGCGAAGGAGGCCACCACGAGTCTCGGGACTCTCATGCAAAAAACGGATTGACAACCATTTTTGGGATGTCAGCACCTGCACCGCAGACTGAAGTGTCAGCAACTTCTCCAGAGGTAGGATACCTTTGCCTCCAAGGAGTCCAGAATCAGAACTAGATACTCCAGACACTGAGTCGGGACCAGGACTAACTCCTGAATGTTCAGGAACCACCCGAGTCCCTGAGGGTCTAATTGACGATAGTTACCTTTCCTTTAAGTCTGATCCACTTTCTGCTCTTAGCAGAAGATCGTCCAGATAGCCCACGACAGCAATACCTCGCTGTAACAGAAGGCTAGAACCGGAGCAAGCACCTTGGTGAACACCCTTGGTGCCGAGGCTAGGCCGAAAGGAAGAGCCACAATCGATAGTGGACTTCGCTGATCGCAAAAACTTCTGGTGACTTGCGCAGATCGGAACATGCAAGTAGGCGTCCTTGAAGTCCAAGGACGCCAGAAGAAAATCCCTTTGGTGGAGTGTAGCGATCACCGTGCGAATGGATTCCATGTGGAATTTCTGCACCTTCTCGAAGGCATTCAGGGCCTTGAGGTCCAGGATAGGTCGAACCATGTCCTATTTTTGGGACGACAAACAGATTCAAGTAGAATCCCTGAAAACTCTCCTGTGACGGAACCGGCACAATCACTCCGGACCTGATCAAATCCTGTACAGCCTCCAAGAGGGCTGCCCGACAGGTAGGAAGGAGAGGAAGATTTGAGGGAAAGAATCTGTCTCGGGGCCAGGATCGGAATACTATCCTGTATCCTGAGGTGACCACCTCGCACACCCACCAGTCGGAGATTCAGGAGGACCACCGATTCGTGACCTGCGAAGTCGTCTCCCCACCCCAGAGTCGGGCGGAGGCAAGACTTCACGCGAAGGCGGGCTTGGGTGCCGCTTGTTCGGCTTACGCACCCAGAGGCACTTGTGCCCACCAGCCGCACTGCCGTCAGTCTGAGAGGGCCTACCCGTGGACTGACTGACGAAAAAAAAAACGTTTTGCTGGAAAGGAAGGCCCCTGTTTGCGGCGGGCCTCCTCACCCTTGCTAGTCTAAGGAAGAAGAGTGCTTTTACCTCCCATGACATCCATGACGATGTCATCCAGGAGCAGCACCTAAAGGTCTACCACCTTTAAATGGTAGATCCGTCAGGAGCTTACTAAGGCTAGGTCAGCAGACCAGCACTTCAACCAGATAAGACGACGCAATACCACCGCCGAGACAGAGGCCCTGGATATTAAAGGGGCCGCGTCCAACGTGGCGTCGCACACATAAACCAGGCCCTGAACCAGTTGGTGGGCCAAAGCAACTGTGTCTGGAGAAAGATTATGCTCCTGTACAGCTAGGTGCAACATTTTTGCCCAACCTGTAAGTGTTTAAGACACAAGGGTCGCCGCTACCACAGGCCGTAGGGCGGATCCCAACAAGGCAAACATGGTTCTGCTCACCACTTCTGACCTCCTGTCAGTGGGGTCCTCAAATGCAGGAGTCCCCTCCATCGGGAGAGTGATGGCCTTGTTCAACCAGGCGACTGGAGGGTCGACCCTGGGGGAGAAGCCCACTTTTTAAGTAGGGCATCTTCAAGGGGTATCTGATAGACAAACGCCGCGGGAGCATAAAAAAATTCTTCTGCGGCTTTTCCCAGACCTTATCAATGAGCTGGTCAAAGAAAGTACATATGGAAAAACCTCTTTAGAAGGCCTGGCCTTAAAAGAACCAAAGGAGACTGTATCCGCCTGAGGTTCTGCATCCGCAGCATTTTAGCTTGAGAGTGTCCCTCACCGCAGTCATGAGTACACTAACAAGCGCCCTGTCATTTACTGACTCGGAACTGGAGTTTTCCTCATAAGGAATGTCCTGTTCAAAACCATCCAATACATTCAGAACTAGGGTCCTGAGCGGTAGTGGCTAGGCCCATATCTGAATCAGCGCACTGCCCTCATGAAGTAAAGTGGGGAGAGGGCGCTTTTTTGCTCCCTTGCGCTTGCACACAGCTCCCATCCTGGTCAGAAATGATTCCAGGACTGCCCACAACTGGTCCCTAGGGACCGCAGGTGCTGAAGCACTGCCTGTTGTCCACTGACATTTAGGGGAAGCTGGTGACAGAGACTCCATATTGCCCCCCTCTGAGACTCCTCAGATAAAAAGTCCACCCACAGGCTGTGCTGACTGAGGAGGGGGCGCCCAGGGGACTCACCAAACCGGACCAGGGACCGCTCAGTTCCGCTGTCTGTACCGCGCTGTGTCAGCGCTGGTGAGCTGTGAGGAGATTTGCGCTGTTACAGCAGCGCTAGAGGCCAAAACTAGTGCTGAAGAGCGCGCGGGCTACAAGAAAATGGCCGCCGCACTTCACTGAGGCGATCCGCGGCAAGATGGCCGCCATGACTCAGCAAAAAGTGAAAAACAAACAAACAGCACACACACAGCGCCACTCGGCGCTCAGGCCCCAAAATACACAAAAAAGGCCCCAAGCATATCTGCAGACCAGCATTAGCCCCTCCAATAACAGTGTGACCCCCAGGCACCCCACACAGCACAGCTCCAGCAATGGTGACAGAGAGTGACAATGAAATACAGGGGGAAACAGGGAAAATCCCCCACAGAGAAACACACAGCTTTTTGTACTCACCTGCAGGCAGGAGAGACTACTTACCCGTCCCCTGAGGGACCCACTGGTGTGTTTCTGACAGGACTATCACAGTGCAGTACTGAGTAGCTGTCGGCCTGGTCCACCGCGAAAGATACAGTCAGTCAGGAACTGTTCAGTCTTGAGAGGACCGTGGGAGCATGAAAGCAAACCCGGCCACCCCTGGAGTCATGGGGCCTGTCGTGAACTGAGTCTCACGCACACAAGGAGAGGATCAGCACGCTCGATGGTCGGACAGGGAAGACTACGAGGATATCTTGTACCCAACCTGTTGCCCAGCCGACAGTTGATAGAAAATTCTCAAAAATAAAATAAAAAAGAATTCCAGAAAAGGAATAAAAATAGGTCAGGAGACTGGCTCCTGAGAGAGCCACGTCTTCTCCTTCTGCTAGGCAGAAAAAAACTGAAGTCTGCTGACTGTAGTGGGAGGGTTATGTCCGGAGGGACCGCCCCCTGGGTGGGGCTGTTCAGCTCTGGCTTTTAGAATGTATGTATAACATTTCACATTCTGCCTAGGTCTTCTCCTGCAAGCAGGGACATAACCCACGTGTAAAGTGTAAAGAGACACCGTGTCAGTCCATGGATGGTAAGAGAAAAACCTTGAGGGTTTACAACCCCTTTAAAGCTGCAAAATTGTGCTTAGGCATTAATATTTGTTTTACCCTTAGGCATGAAGGGGTTAAAGTCACAATAGGGAGGCCCAGGTTGGGGTCGGGCCAAGTATGGCTTTTACAGAGAAGTCTAAATTTACATAACTGCTGCCTATATCTCCGGATTTTTTTTTTTTTGACAAAGGTGGTAATCTCCATTTAGTTAGAATTTTTCTAGATCTGCTGAGCAATCAATGACAGATATATTCTGATAGATGTGATAAATATAAATAGCTGAGGAGGCAATAAACGTTCTCCTCTGCTCAGGGGATTTACTGGTACCACATCCTCTAAGATTACTTTGATAAAAAAAAAAAAAACACACATTCCCTAAACAAAACCAAACACCATAATTGTTTTAAAATAATTTGTCTTTATTAATACAATATTAAAAAGTAAAAATACCAAAAAGGGCTAAATTCTATATGTAACAACATGAATCAATCTGCATGGTCTGTACCACAATCTAGACATATATGACGGGACGTAACCCCAAACATAAATGGGGAGTCATAAAGATGGTTTCTTTAGCGCGGTTCACAGAAGGTCTGCTTCTTCAGGATGAACAAAACTCTTTAAATGTCTGCTATAAATGTTGACAGAGCATGCAGCATCATAAAAATCAATGTGGAACAGCAAAGCAATTGACTCAATGGACCCCAAAACCCCAGGCCTTCCAACGGTGTAAGAAAAGTTCCTCTCAATACAGACTGTGGTCCTCCAGCTCCTCTCTTGTTCCCAGTAAAGATGATCACCCACCTGGCTGCTTCCTTATGTAGCGAATGGCATCCGCAAAGTAGCTGCCTCGAGCAGAGGGTTTGTATTGCTGCTAGAGACATGGAAGACCGGAGCCTAGATTTTACACTGTTGGAAGGTCTGGTGTTTTGGGGTCCATTCAGTCAATTGCTTTGCTGTTCCACATAGGTTTTTAGGACACTGCATACTCGGTCAACATTTATAACAGACATTTAAGGTTTTGTTTATCCTGAAGAAAGCGGCCTTGTCCTACGAAACACGTTGAAGAAACCATCTTGATGTCTCCCCGTTTATATTTGGGGTTACGTCACATCATATTTGTTTAAATTGTGGTACAGACTTTGCAGATCGATTCATGCTGTTGCATATGAATTTTGGGATTTTAACTTTTTAAAGTGGTTGTAAAGGCAGAGGATTTTTTTTTTTATCTTAACCACTTAACGACCGCCCACTGTAAATATACGTCAGCAGAATGGCACCGACAGGCAGAATCACGTATATGTATGTGATTGCCTTTGTATAGTTGGGGGGTCCGATCGGACCCCCCTTCTTTACAGTGAGCGGTCGTTTTACCTTCGGGAGCGATCCGGCATGAGGGGACGGCCGTTCGATTCCGGCCACCCCCTCTCGATCGCTCCCGGCGAATGAGAGAGCTTCCCCTGCCTGCCAGGAAGGAGGAAGTGATGTCATCTCTCCTGGGGCGCTCACATATACCGAGCGCCGTACAGGAGAAGATGCAGGTTAGTACACAAAACAGCACACTGACACCAGGACACATAGGCACATAAATCGCCCCCCCAGGCCCCCCCAGACATTCCCAGCCCCCCCAGACATTCCCAGCCCCCCCCATCCCCCAGTCACAGTGTCACTGATTGCAGTGACCATTTATTTAGTGATCACTGCAATCAGTGACATTTGTGACTGTAAAAGTGTCACTACATTTAGTTTTAGGTCCAGTGTAGCCCCCTAACCCCCCCCTAATAAAGGTTTAACCCCCTGATCACCCCCCAGATAACCCCTTCACCCCCTAGCACCGCCGTCACTAAGCAATCATTTTTCTGATCGATGTCTTAGCGTCGGTGATGCTGATCGGTAGCCAGTAATTTTTTTTAGGTTCGCCGCAGGTTTTTATAGCGTCGGGTACCCCCATATATTACCTAATAAAGGTTTAACCCCCTTGATCACCCCCAGGTAACCCTTTCACCCCCTATCACCACTGTCACTAAGCGATAATTTTTCTGATCGATGTCTTAGCGTCGGCGATGCTGATCGGTAGCCAGTAATTTTTTTTAGGTTCGCCGCAGGTTTTTATAGCGTCGGGTACCCCCATATATTACCTAATAAAGGTGTAACCCCCTTGATCACCCCCCAGGTAACCCTTTCACCCCCTAGCACCGCTGTCACTATGCGATCATTTTTCTGATCGATGTCTTAGCGTCGGTGATGCTGATCGGTAGCCAGTAATTTTTTTTAGGTTCGCCGCAGGTTTTTATAGCGTCAGGTACCCCCATATATTATCTAATAAAGGTTTAACCCCCTGATCGCCCCCCAGGTAACCCTTTCACCCCCTATCACCACTGTCGCTAATCAATCGTTTTTATGATCGTTGTCTTAGTGTCGGTGATGCCGATAGGTAGCCAGTAATTTTTTTTTAGGTTCGCCGTCAGGTTTTTATATAGCGTCAGGTACCCCCATATATTACCTAATAAAGGTTTTAACCCCCTAATTGCCCCTAGTTAACCCTTTCACCAGTGATCATCATATAAGTGTTACGGGTGACGCTGGTTAGTTAGTTTGCTTTTTATAGTGTCAGGGCACCCGCCGTATATAACCCAATAAAGGTTTAACCCCCTGATCGCCCGGCGGGTGATATCAGTTAGGTTTTAGGAGAGGGTCTGCGTCACACCCCAGGCAGCGTCAGGTTAGTGCCAGTAGCGCTAACACCCACACGTGAAGCATACACCCCCCTTAGTGGTATAGTATCTGATCAGCTCAATATCTGATCTGATCAGATCTATACTAGCGTCCCCAGCAGTTTAGGGTTCCCAAAAACGCACTGTTAGTGGGATCAGCCCAGATACCTGCTAGCACCTGCGTTTTGCCCCTCCGTCCAGCCCAGGCCACCGAAGTGCAGTATCGATCGATCACTGTCACTTGCAAAACACAACACACATAACTGCAGCGTTCGCAGAGACAGGCCTGATCCCTGCGACTCCAGTGCTGTAGGAGGTAATTTCACCACCACAGTTAAAAAAAAACCCATATATGCCGAAGCATTGGGGCAGCAGGAGCGGAGGAGCGATTTTGCTCCTAATGCCGCGTATATACGGTCGAAATTCCGACGGAGGCTTGCCCGTGGAAAAGTCTGACCATGTGTACGCGGCATAACTTTTGCGAGAAGATGCCCCCATGCTTCGGCATATATAAATGGTGCATGTATGTCCATCATTAGAAGTGGGTGGATGAAGGGCGGTATTCTAATGGTGGGCATACCCACCGATCAATCTTTTTTTTTCGTTCAGCCAACAGGCTGCATGAAAAAAAAGATTACAATACATGTCCAACAAGGACCAGCAACGTACTGGTATGTTGCTGGACTTTGAATGGTTATACCAGAATGATGCCTGCGGGTTTAGGTATCATCTTGGTATCATTCTTTTCAGCCAGCGGCCGGCTTTCATGTAAAAGCAATCCTAGTGGCTAATTAGCCTCTGGACTGCTTTTACAAGCAGTGGGAGGGAATGTCCCCCCCCCCCCCGGATATAAAAAGCGCCATTGGGAAATTGGGAAAGCATTTTATCACACCGATCTTGGTGTGGTCAGATGCTTTGAGGGCAGAGGAAAGATCTAGGGTCCAATAGACCCCAGTTTTTTCAAAAAAAGAGTACCTGTCATTACCTATTGCTATCATAGGGGATATTTACATTCCCTGAGATAACAATAAAAGTGATAAAAATAAATAAATATGGAAGTAACAGTTTAAAAATAAAATAAAAAAGCAAAATTAATAATAAAAAAATAAATAAAAAAAAAGCACCCCTGTCCTGCCCTGCTCTTGCCCAATGGCGAACGCAAGCGTCGGTCTGGCGTCATATGTAAACAGCAATTGCACCATGCATGTGAGGTATCACCGCGAAGGTCAGATCGAGGGCAGTAATTTTAGCAGTAGACCTCCTCTGTAAATCTAACGGGGTAACCTGTAAATGCTTTTAAAGGCTTTTAAAAATGTGTGTAGTTTGTCGCCAATGCGCGTTTGTGCGAAATTTTAAAGCATGTCGTGTTTGGTATCTATGTACTCGGCCTAAGATCATCTTTTTTATTTCATCAAACATTTGGGCAATATAGTGTGTTTTAGTGCATTAAAATTAAAAAAAAGTGTATTTTTTCCCAAAAAAATGCGTTTGAAAAATCGCTGCGCAAATACTGTGTAGAAAAAAAAAAAATGCAACACCCACCATTTTATTCTGTAGGGCCTTTGCTTTAAAAATATATATAATATTTGGGGGTTCAACATAATTTTCTTGCAAAAAAAAATATGTTTTCATGTAAACAAAAAGTGTCAAAAAGGGCTTTGTCTTCAAGAAGAGTGGATGTAAGCTTCCTAATGTTGTGTATAAAATGCCAGAACAGTTCAAAACCCCCCCAAATGACCCCATTTTGGAAAGTAGACACCCCAAGCTATATACTGAGAGGCATGTCGAGTCCATGGAATATTTTATATGTTGACACAAGTTGCGGAAAAAATACAATTATTTTTTTTTTTTTGCTGCACAAAGTTGTCACTAAATGATATATTGCTCAAACATGCCATGGGCATATGTGGAATTACACCCCAAAATACATTCTGTTGCTTCTCCTGAGTACGGGGATACCACATGTGTGAGACTTTTTGGGAGCCTAGCCGCGTACGGGACCCCAAAAACCAAGCACCGCCTTCAGGCTTTCTAAGGGTGTCAATTTTTGATTTCACTTCTCACTGCCTATCACAGTTTCGGAGGCCATGGAATGCCCAGATGGCACAAAACCCCCCCAAATGACCCCATTTTGGAAAGTAGACACCCCAAGCTATTTGCTGAGAGGTATTGTGAGTATTTTGCAGATCTCGCTTTTTGTCACAAAGTTTTGAAAATTGAAAAAAAAAAAAAATGTTCTTTCATTTTCAAAAACAAATGAGAGCTGTAAAATACTCACCATGCCTCTCAGCAAACAGCTTGGGGTGTCTACTTTCCAAAATGGGGTCATTTGGGGGGGGTTTTGTGCCATCTGGGCATTCCATGGCCTCCGAAACTGTGATAGGCAGTGAGAAGTGAAATCAAAAATTGACACCCTTAGAAAGCCTGGGGGGGTTTTGTGCTATTTTGGCATTTTATGGCCTTCAAAACTGTGATAGGTAGTGAGGAGTGAAATCCAAAATTTGCGCCCTTAGAAATCCTGGAGGCGGTGCTTGGTTTCCGGGGTCCCGTACGTGGCTAGGCTCCTAAAAAGTCCCACATATGTGGTATCCCCGTACTCAGGAGAAGCAGCAGAATGTATTTTGGGGTGCAATTCCACATATAACCATGGCATGTGTGAGCAATATATCATTTAGTGACAACTTTTTGTAATTTTTTTTTTTTTGTCATTATTCAATCACTTGGGACAAAAAAAAAAATATTCAATGGGCTCAACAGGCCTCTCAGCAATTTCCTTGGGGTGTCTACTTTCTAAAATGGGGTCATTTGGGGGGGTTTTGTACTGCCCTGTCATTTTAGCACCTCAAGAAATGAGATAGGCAGTCATAAATTAAAAGCCGTGTAAATTCCAGAAAATGTACCCTAGTTTGTAAACGCTATAACTTTTGCGCAAACCGATAAATATACGTTTATTGACATTTTTTTTACTGAAGACATGTGGCTGAATACATGTGGCTGAATACATTTTGGCCTAAATGTATGACTAAAATTGAGTTTATTCGATTTTTCTTATAACAAAAAGTAGAAAATATCATTTTTTTTCAAAATTTTCGGTCTTTTTCCGTTTATATCGCAAAAAATAAAAATCGCAGAGGCAATCAAATACCATTAAAAGAAAGCTCTATTTGTGGGAAGAAAAGGACGCAAATTTCGTTTGGGTACAACATTGCATGTCCGCACAATTTACAGTTAAAGCAGCGCAGTGCAAAATTCTGAATTCACCTCTGGTCCTTTAGCTACCAAATGGTCCGGGGCTTAAGTGGTTAATGCATTCTATGCATCAAGATAAAAAGCCTTCTGTCTGCAGCTCCCTCCTTAGCCCCCCTAATATTTACCTGAGCCCCATCTCTATCCAGCGATGTCCACGAGTGCCTTGGCCGTCCGGGCCCCTCTCTCCTGAATGGCTGAGACACAGCAGCAGCGCCATTGGCTCCCACTGCGGTCAAACTCAGTTAGCCAATCAGGAGAGAGAGAGGCTGCGGCTCCGCTTTGGCAGCCCCCATAGGAAGCTACTTTCTGTGGGGGCACTCGACAGGTGGGAGGGGTCAGGATTTCTGGTGTGATAACCGAGAAGAGGATCTGGCCTGCTCTGTGCAAAACCACTGCACAGAGCAGGTAAGTATAACATAACATGTTTTTTATTTTATAGAAAAAAAAAAAAAAAAAAACGGAGACTTTACAATCACTTTAAGATTGTATTAAAAGGAGAAGTACAGCCAAAGTTTGTTCCGCACTCCTGTGACCCATTTTCAGCTGAAGCCTGCTGTCCGCTGACTTCACAGAGCTGGCCCAGGCTTGGAAAAGATCGCAACCCTATGGTTGGGATCCACCCACATGCCTGGACGGGAACATGGCGAAAGCATCTCAGCGAGCCACTGAGAGCCTGACCCCATCCACAGCCCAGCTTTCCAGTGAGCGCGGGTGTGGGGGGGTGGGGTTCTCTGCTCACGGAGCTGTGAGAACCAAGCAATTAGCAGTGTTTGATCGCTCAGTTCTCAGTGTTAGAGCTGGCAGGGGACCAATGCTGTATCCAGTTAGGTAAGAAGGATTAAAAAAAGAAAAAAATATATATCACACTTCTCCAAGACTATTTTTTTAAGATACTTATGGTGTGGTCCTGTTTAGTTTTGTTCAGAGATTGCTTTTTATACCAATGTTATCCTGATAGACTGCTGCTGTTTACTGTATGTGGCCTTCAACTTTACTATTGAATACAAGAAATTCATACTCCTCAACACTAAAAAAACATCAAGTGAAAAGGAAAGGTGAGGATTCAGCCTTCTGGACCTGTAACGCTCCCATATGCAGATCTTGTATATTTGCAGAACATTTACAGGACTATGACCTTCAGAAATTCACAGGAACAATAGCCAACGTCAATCTCCATTGGTAAAAATTGTCTGTTAATTATGAGATTTAGAATCCAAGTGGGCGACCCATATGGAGCGCCGGGCTCAGCTGTGGCTGAGGGGGTGAGAATAGAGCAGCGGGAATGTGAGGAACGTCACACCAATCTGCCTGTCACGCAGCAGTTCTATTTTACTGGCAGACTTCAAGGTCTTTCGCTGTTTTATATTGGATTACCTTAGATTCCTAGACTGTCTATACTAGGGGGAAATGGCTTAATTGATTCAGGTCATATACTCGGCTGTCACCATCGCACCATCTGTACAGTGAGAAAATTCCCATCTGTACTTTACTTTTGATTGCATGAATTCCTAGGAGGACAAGGCGGGGGTCTGAAGTAAAGTGTGGGGCACCATGCCTGCAAATACGTGGACTGCAATATGATTAGGGTTATACGCTGGGGGAATTACCTCCATTGTGTGATCAGTATTTAATATAGAGATATTAAACATAACTGTTTAATAGAAATCTGTGCAGAAGAGATCCGTTTTTTTATTGCCTACGCAATACGTGGCTTTACAGTTAAGGGTCCACTTAGGCCCCTTTCACACTTGTGCAACTTGTCCTGCGACTTGGGACTGCAAAGTCGCATGGCAAGTTGTTCCCCATGTTTTCCAATGAGTACCGTTCATATCTGTGCGACTTCAATGCTCAGCGGCTTCATAGTCCTTGCACTACTTTGGTCCGACTTTGATGTAATTTGAGGTCCATAGACCTCATGTTTACACAGGCATTGCTTGAATTTGCATCAAAATCGCACAATTTTCATGTCGCACAAATGTGAAAGGGGCCTTACACCAGCCTGTGCATGTTATACACATTTGCAGAGATGTGTTGCTGAAACAAATCAGTCCCCCCCCCCCCCCAAGTATGAATAAAGCCTCAGTATTTTTTCGTCTTAATGCATTCACAGCATTAAAGTGGTTCTAAATGCAAAAGTTTTTTTTACATGAATGTACTCTGTGCAATAAAGTAAAAAAAACTTCCAATATTAGCACCCCCCCCCCCCAACTACTTTCCTGAGTTCTCTCTCAATCCAGCATTGTTCCCAGCTGCAGCCCTTCTCCACTCTCTTACTCTTCTCACAGGACACAAGGACAGCAACAACAGCAATTGGCTATCACTGCCGTCAGTCAAATCCTGTGAGGAGGGAGGGGGCATGGTCAAGCCACATTGTGTGACTACACACACACAGCCTGGCTCACCCGCATTTATGCCCCCCATAGCACATGGCTTGTCATGGGGGCACATGCAGGGGAGAATGACAAGACAACGCTGGCAAGATAACCCAGAAGAGAAGGTAAGGGACCACTCTGCACAATACCATTGCACAGAGCAGGTAAACAAAAAATAAATAAAAACTGCCTCGATACTTCAACCCCAACGATTGGGCGGTAAGGTTAGGTTCCCCTTCGGCGCTGGGCTGGGTGGATGAATTTAGGAATATGGGGGTTCAGGTTACTAGAGATCTTTCTAGTTACTATGGCTGCAACATTCTCCCTGCTTAAATATAAGTGTACTTTCTGGTCAAGTCTTCCGCTAAACTCGTTAGGAAGGATTAGTCTCATTAAGATGATGGTCCTTCCTAAATTTAATTACTTATTCAGAAATTGTCCAACATGTTTTGGGGGGCAACCCCCCCCACACTTTTACTGTTTTGTGGAAAGAACATGATGTGCGCTTAATTCTGCCAGTCACAGGCTATATCACGCCCCTCCAGCCTGTGTCTTAGAATAAGAGGGAGGTGAAGCCTCTATCAACCTACATGTAATATTCCGCCCCCATTGTGTTTAGCTGGTTAGTGGGCATGGAGGAGGAGGGAGGGAGTGGGCTGTCATTTACCACTGTGTATACACCAACATGTGTGACTCTATAGTCACATGGCCTGCTCAGATGTGATAGGGAGGAAATGCTCAGCATAGAAACCCACTGAAAACTGAGCATGTGCAGAGCTGCCAACACTACTCTGCAAAATCCCTAGCTGGATTGGGGACATGAACAGAGGGGGGAGACAGAGCAGCGGGATCAACCAGGTATTTTGCAGAATTTAGAAAACAAATCTCAGAGTGACCTAGTGAGTATGAACAGCATGTAATACACCATTTGATAGTTTTTTATGACGTGGGTTTAGACCCTTTAAGTGGCCCTCACTCTTTATTGTCCATGCCCGGATTATTAAAGCGGAGCTCCACCCTGAAGTGGAACTTCTGCTCATCGGATTCCTCCCCCCCTCCGGTGCCACAATTGCCACCTTTCTGGGGGGAGGGGGGTGCAGATACTTGTACAATACAGGTATTTGCACCCACTTCCGGGCATAGATATCCGCAGAATCTGCGGGTATCTACGCCACTTCCCCCGTCCCCCCCCCCTTGCTGAGTTCTGGAAAACACAGTTCCCAGAATACAACTGGGACCAGTGAAGACGCACGGCGCAACTTGCGCATGCGCAGTAGGGAACAGGGCAGTGAAGCCGCAACGCTTCACTTCCTGATTCCCTCACTGAGGATGGCGGTGGGGACAGCCGAGAGATGAGCGATTGCTCATCTTCTGCTGCCGACATCGCGGGCACCCTGGGCAGGTAAGTGTCCAGCTGTAGTATTTGTAGCTGCTGGCTTTTTATATATATATATATATATATATATATGTTTTTTTTTTTAAAGGTGGAGCTCCACTTTAAGGTGGTCTAAAAGGTGTCACAGGGCAGGCTTGTAGATGAGACTTTTGTGATACGGCCTGCAGCGAACTCAGCGGTCATATAACTCGTTATAGATTTTTGTTTGAATAAATGACGAGGGGTGAACAAATGGCCTTAAAAATATGACACTAATAAAATGCTAGAAAATGATATGAATGGGGTCTAGTGACAAGCATATTAATCTAAAATATGTACAAATTTTATTTTATAAAAGGATGTCTTTCAAACCATACGAGTCTAAAGATGAGCGAGTGCACAATGGCCCCGGAGAATGATTGATGGGATTCAAAACAAAAGCTGGGGCCACATCCAGGAGGCCGGGCATTGTACACAGACCGCATATTTACATCCCATTATCATTACAATCCATGCCAGCCTCAATCAATCAATTATGTCTATTATTACATTCAACCTGTAGAGGCGAAGCAACATGCCTCCGTCATTCAGACAGAGAATGAATCACGTAATGGCAGGAAGACTCTGCTGCAAATATACAAGTAATATCTACGCTCATACAATTCAAGTTAAATGACACTTTCCATCATCCGAATACCTTCCTGGGGGTCCAGGTTTCCAAGGACAGGCCACCGGGAGGCGAGACATCACAGTCCGGGCTCAATGCATTCCTGGACTCATCACCACTCAGTCCAGGAGGAGGGAGCGTTCACTTGTCTCTTTAAAGCTCAACTCCGGCCTTCCCTTCAGTCTTGCACAGTTGTACAGGCTCCTCTCCGGTACTGAACTTGCTTACTCTGATTTAATTGCACACTGTGAGCTTCTGACAAAGAAGCCGATGCAGGTCAGATAGATCCTGCCTTGTTTTCTGGCTGGAGAGCAGCCAGCATCATCTAGCTTTTTTTCTCCCGAGTCTGACTGTCCCTGGCCTACGTCTTTCATTCACTGATTTAAAGGGGTTGTAAAGGTTTGTTTTTTATTTTCTAAATAGGTTCCTTTAAGCTAGTGCATTGTTGGTTCACTTACCTTTTCCTTATATTTCCCTTCTAAATGTTTTCTTTCTTTGTTTTCTTTGTCTGAATTTCTCACTTCCTGTTCCTCCTCAGTAAGCTGTTCAGTAAGCTGTTCTGGGTGACTCCACACCACTCGGATGATAGTGTGAAGTTTACTGAGGAGAAACAGGAAGTGAGAAATTCAGACAAAGAAAAAAAACATTTAGAAGGGAAATCTAAGGAAAAGGTAAGTAAAAAAACAATGCACTAGCTTAAAGGAACCTATTTGGAAAATAAAAAACAAACCTTTACAAACCCCTTTAAGTACAGTGGAACCTTGGATTACGAGCATAATCCGTTCCAGGAGACTGCTTGTAATCCAAAGCACTTGCATATTAAAGCGAGTTTCCGCATAGAAGTCAATGGAAAAGAAAATAATTTGTTCCACATTGACTTCTATGGCATGCAATACCGCATGTGGCCAGAGGTGGGGGGGCGCCGGAGAGACTCGGAGACCGTTCGGCTGCATTCGGAAACACTTGGGAACAGGAGTATTTCCGAGTATTTCCAAACGGCTCTGGCGCCCCCACACCTCAGGCCAATTGCGGTACTGCACACAGCAGAGGCTTGAATCCTGCTCATTTCGCGAGACAACACTCGCAAACCGAGTTAGGATTTTTTTTTTTTTTAAGTGTGCATGTGATCAGCACAGGGCCAATCAGCAAAAACAACCCCACACCATAATCCCCCATCCACCAAATTATTTGGACCAGTGCACAAAGCAAGGTCCATAAAAGACATGGATGAGCAAGTTAGGGGTGGAGGAACTTGACTGGCCTGCACAGAGTCCTGACCTCAACCCGATAGAACACCTTTGGGATAAATTAGAGCGGAGATTGGGAGCCAGGCCTTCTCATCCAACATCAGTGCCTGATGTCACAAATGCGCTTCTGGAAGAATGGTCAAACATTCCCATAGACACTCCTAAACCTTGTGGACAGCCTTCCCAGAAGAGTTGAAACTGTTATAGCTGCAAAGGGTGGGCCAACTCAATATTGAACCCTACGGACTAAGACTGGGATGCCATTAAAGTTCATCTGCGTGTAAAGGCAGGTGTCCCAATACTTTTGGCAATATAGTGTATTTTTTACCTAGAAAAATTGTGACATGTTCAATACTTATTTTACCCGCTGTATATACTGTTTTGGGACTTTTATGTAATCTTCAGGCCCAAAATGTTTTTTTTTAAACATGTGCAAAAAAAAAGCAAAAACAGCTCTGGCAGGGAAAGGGTTAAAACGACATAATTGCTGCTGTTGTTTTTTTAACTGATCTAGAGTCTTGCTTCAATACCCAGAAACGTTTATATCTGCCATTTCTTACAGATGGATAACCGTGCGAATTGAAAAAAAAAAAAAAAACAACGTACAGCTGCATCGCACTGAGAGCGTAAAATTGCTATTTTGATTATTTTTAAAATGGCAGTAAATATCGGGGGGTCATTATAAAAATAGTACATCTCGGTAATGAGGATGCTGCCAGAAAGAACAAAACGTCACTGAGAAAAGCCACAGACAGGTGTCAGGAGGTGACCCGTCAAAACAAGCACATGCTGCAAGAGACAGACCGTGACAAAAGGCTTTCCTGACAGGTACAACCAACCACTTCAATGCCGCCGTCCTCCAAAACGTTCTGTACTCACTGCAGAAAACAGGCGTCAGAACACTCTGTTGCTGCTGCGATTCTCCAGCTGTGGTGTTTACAAACGTACATTGATGCCGAGTACATGTGGTCCTATGTTCACAAGGAACAACTGATCCAGACTGTACACAACAGCTGGTGTATGGGTCTCTAGATTGTAAGCTCATATGGCCAGAACTCTCTCACCTATTGTTTCTTTTTTTTTTGTTTATTGCAGGATGTACTTTTATTTTCCAGGAAAAATACATTTAGACCACATCTCCCATCCAAAAACTATTTTTCTTACCGGACTGCCAATTAATGACACGCTGCAGAGCCTCCTCCACTAATGGAGACCAGTGATCCAGCTTTGCAGTCCAGGCCCCTCAGTGACCGGTCTGGCACCCAAAGCATCAACATCATCAGGCTGCGAAGATCCTCCGACTTTGCAGTACAGATGAGAGAGGAACTGGAGCCTGGGGTGTCACGTGACCACAGATTCAGGTATTTTGGACCATCATGCAAAGAAGAAGCCATATCTGTGCATAATCTAGAAATGTGCCATCTTCTCTGAGCCAAAGCTCAATTAAAATGGTCTGCTGCAAAGTGAAAAACTGTTGTCAGACTAATCAAAATTTGACATGCTTTTTGGCAACCATGGGTGCCGCGCCTTCCGGACTAAAGAGGCGAGGGACCTTCCAGGTTGTTATCAGCGCTCAGTTCACAAGCCTGCATTTATGATGGTATGGGGGTGCATTACTGCGTTTCGAATGGTTAGGTTGCAAATCTGGAAAGGCACCATCCATGCTAAGAGATATATCCAGCTTTTAGAGCAGCATATGCTCCCATCCAGATGACATCTTTTTCAGGGAAGGCCTTGCATATTTCAGCAGGACAATGCTAAACAGCATACTGCATCTATGTCAACAGCATGGCTTCATAGTAGAAGAGTCCAGCAGGTACTTAAAAGCCAGCAGCTACAAATACTGCAGTTGCTGACTTTTAAAAAATGGACACTTACCTTTCCAGTGCGCCCGCGATGTCTGCAGACGAGGTCGAGCAGTTGCTCGGTCCTCAGATGCTGCCGCCCCCATTCTGGGTGAGGGAATCAGGCAGTGAAGCCGCAAGGCTTCACTGCCTGGTTCCCTACTGCGCATACGCAAGTAGCGTGCCGCGCCGTCACTGGATCCCGCTCTCTCCTGGGAACAGTGCGTTTCCCAGAAGACAGCGGGGGAGTGCAGGTAGGGGCATATCTGCCGCAGGATTGCATTCCCGGAAGTGGGTGCAAATACCTGTCTTAGACAGGTCTGCACCCCCCTCCCCCCTGAAAAGTGCCAAAATGACACCGGGGGGGGGGAGGGGGGGTTCCGAAAAGCGGAAGTTCCATTTTTGGGTGGAACTCCGCTTTAACTTAACCAGACCTTTCACCAACTAAAAATATTTGGAGCGCCTTGAATCAAAAAATACAACAAAGACGACCCAGGACTGGATTAGAATCCTATATAGGATAAAAATGAGACAACATTCCTCTCCCAAAACTCCAGCAACTGGTCTCCTCGGTTCCCAGACGTTTACAGAGTTAAAATAAGAGGGGATGCTACACCGTGAAAAACATGGCCCTGTCAACTTTTTTGAGACATGTTGCTGCCATCAATTTCAAAATTACCTTTTATTTATTTTTTTACCCTTAAATGTTACATTTTCTCAGTTTAAACATTTGATATGTTATCTATTTTATATTGTTAATAAAATATGGGTTTATGAGATTTGCAATTGCATTACATAGCGCCCCAACTATTTTGGAATTGGGGTTGTATAACCTAAAGCTGAATTTCAGGTATGGCTTTATAGCACAGTGCCATTGATGCAGCTTGGACCAATGCAAGTATATTTATGCCATACAAGTGGGATCCCTGTAGAAGCAGATAATCACGGTTGTAGCCGCCTCCGCTAGTACAGCAATCACAGCCATCTCCAGGGTCCTGGCCGAGTGTCCGCTGTGCTGCATAGTAAACAGAGAAAGTTGCTTGCTCAGCATGTGCACCTTTACAGAGGGCCTTGCATTTTTCTCAAGGCATGCAAGGCATTCTTTGATTGGACGAGGTGGAGAATGTGATGTCAACAACCCGTCTCTCCACTTCATTCAATCAGAGAACATTTTGCATTAAAAGGGTTGTAAACCCTCAGTGTTTTTCAGCTTAATGCATTAAGAGGAAAAACCTCCTGTGATGCAGCAACCCCTCAGAGCCCCCCCTTTTACTTACCTGAACCTGGTCTTTCCAGCGACGGGGACGAGCACACCAGCTCCAGCCGGTGTCTCGGGTCCTGATTGGATAGATTGATAGCGGCGCAGCCATTGGCTCCTGCTGCGGTCAATCAAATCCAATAGCGCTGGGGGGGGGGGGGGCGGGGTGGAGTCCTGCTGTCTGTGTCAATAGACGCAGCAACAGGACATGGGAACGCGTCCGCACGAGTGCCCCGAGGGAGAGTGTCTTTCCAACAGGGCACTCGAGAAGAGGAGGAGCCAGGTACGCCACTGAGGGACCCCAGAAGAGGCGGATTGGGGCCACTCTGTGCAAAACCAACTGCACAGAAGAGAGAAGTATATGTTTGTTAAAAAAAAAAACAAAAAAAACGAACCTTTAGATATCCTTTAAGAAAAAGGCAAGGCATTCTATGAATGGCACCCATGCTGAGCAAGCGACCTCTGTGGTCACTAGGGATGGGCTCAAGCATGTTCAGATCGTACCCGCCAGGAAGCCACAACTGCACACCACCCATTATAGACAGTGAGGCATTTCCCAGCCCGCAGCTGCACACATACATGCTGCCTATGTTTGGCGGTAAGCCGCGACGGCTTCCTGGCGGGTACAATCCGAACACACCTGAGCCCATCCCTAGTGGTTACTATGCACAGGACTGGGGCAGGAGGTGCGCTGGCGGTATAGCGCCGCTATTTTTAGCGGCGCTATACCTTCGGAATTGCGGCGGTATTCGGCCACTAGCGGCCGAAAAAGGGTTAATACCGCCCGCAATGCGCCTTTGCAGAGGCACATTGCCGGCGGTATAGCTGCGCTGTCCCATTGATTTCAATGGGCAGGAGCGGTGGCGGAGCGGTAAACACACCGCTCCCCTCACCGCTCCAAAGATGCAGCTAGCAGGACTTTTTTTTACCGTCCTGCTAGCGCACCGCTCCAGTGTGAAAGCGCTGTTTAGGGTCGGTTTGGAGGCGCTATTTTTAGCGCAATAGCGCCTGCAAACCGCTCCAGTGTGAAAAGGGGCCTAATGGAGAATTCTGCAGGGATTATCTGCTTCTACAAGGATTCCACAGGTATGGCATATGCCTATTTGCATTGGTCTAAGCTGGACTAATGTAATTATGCTAAATAAAAGCCATACCTGGAATTCAGCTTTAAAGTGCTCAACGAAACAACACTATATTTTCCCCTTTAAAAACCCGAAGTGGGGGGCAATCTTGTAAATGAGAGCAGACTCATATTGACACACCGACAATAGAACATGTGTTTTAACACTCCAGAAGAGTAACTGAACCTGAGCTGTGATTATTTCAATTACAGAAAGAATTAGGTTTGCACATGAGTGTATTTGGACAATGAAGTAAAGCCTGCGGGAACTCAATGCCCACAGCGACCAGTTCTCCCATCTGTCCACTTGCAGCGTTGCAGTACGGGAGGTCTGCGTTTTAATCGTCACAAAAGGTTTTTTTTTTTTACATATGCAAATAGACTACAATATTTACTGAAAATGCCTCAATTAGGGCCGAGTTCCCATGGCAGCCACAGAGCACGGGGCACAAACGCCTGAGTGACTACCACTGGATCTTCTTGTAGGTGTTCTCAGCCGGTCAGAGAAATTAGAAACGATAGAATCCACTAAATAGATTGGATGTCCAGTCTAACTGAGGACCCCTATGTATTATCATTGAAAAATTATCCCCCACAACAATCTTGATTCAAATCTGCACTAGAATAAGACCGCTGAAGAACAAAAGAAAAAACCTGAACCGATGGAAGAAAATTTCAGACACTAAAAGCAGATCCTACATTGAAAAACACAAGGTTGGCTTTCCTGCGAGCCCCTATCCCTTAATAAAAAAAACAAAAAAAAAAACAAACACACACACATTAAAAAGGCAGGTGGTTTATTATCTTAATGCATTTAAAAATATATACCGGTATATATACCCATTGATTCATTACTGATCAAAGAGCTGCATTCATTTGTGTATTTTACATCAGCCAGGAGTTCAAAATAAAATATATATATATATATATATATATATATATACACACACACACACACACACACACACACACACACAGTATCTCACAAAAGTAAGTACACCCCTCACATTTTTATAAATATATTATTATATCTTTTCATGTGACACCACTGAAGAAATGACACTTTGCTACAATGTAAAGTAGTGAGTGTACAGCTTGTATTACAGTGTAAATGTGATGTCCCCTCAAAATAACTCAACACACAGCCATTAATTTCTAAACCGATGGAAACAAAAGGGAGTACACCCCTAAGTGAAAATGTCCAAATTGGGCCCAAAGTGTCAATATTTTGTGTGGCCACCATTATTCTCCATCACTGCCTTAACCCTCTTGGGCATGGAGGTCACCAGAGCTTCACAGGTTGCCACTGGAGTTCTCTTCCCCTCCTCCATGATGACATCACGGAGCTGGTGGATGTTAGAGATCTTGCGCTCCTCCACCTTCCGTTTGAGGATGCCCCACAGATGCTCAATAGGGTTTAGGTCTGGAGACATGCTTGGCCAGTCTATCACCTTTACCCTCAGCTTCTTTAGCAAGGCAGTGGTCGTCTTGGAGGTGTGTTTGGGGTCGTTATCATGTTGGAATACTGCCCTGCCGCCCAGTCTCTAAATGGAGGGGGATCATGCTCTGCTTCAGTATGTCACAGTACATGTTGGCATTCATGGTTCCCTTAAACTGTAGCTCCCCAGTGCCGGCAGCACCCATGAAGCCACAGATTACGACATTCCCACCACCATGCTTGACTGTAGGCAAGACACACTTGTCTTTGTGGTCCTCACCTGGTTGCCGCCACAACCGCTTGACACCATCTAAACCAAATACGTTTATCTTGGTCTCATCGGACCACAGGACACTGTTCCAGTAATCCATGTCCTTAGTCTGCTTGTCTTCAGCAAACTGTTTGTGGGTTTTCTTGTGCATCATCTTTAGAAGAGGCTTCCTTCTGGGACGACAGCCATGCAGACCAATTTGATGCAGTGTGCAGCGTATGGTCTGAGCACTGACAGGCTGACCCCCCACCCCTTCAACCTCTGCAGCAATGCTGGCAGCACTCATACGTCTATTTCCCAAAGACAACCTCTGGATATGACGCTGAGCACGTACACTCAACTTCTTTGGTCGACAATGGCGAGGCCTGTTCTAAGTGGAACCTGTCCTGTTAAACCGCTGTATGGTTTTGGGCATCATGCTGCAGCTCAGTTTCAGGGTCTTGGAAATCTTCTTACAGCCCAGGCCATCTTTATGTAGAGCAACAATTCTTTTTTTCAGATCCTCAGAGTTCTTTGCCATGAGGTGCCATGTTGTACTTCCAGTGACCAGTATGAGAGAGTGCGAGCGATAACACCAAATTTAACACACCTGCTCCCCATTCACACCTGAGACCTTGTAACACTAACGAGTCACATGACACCAGGGAGGGAAAACGGCTAATTCTGATGAAAGGGAACATTCCCTGAAACGCGTCGGGCTCAACCACAGATTGGAAAACAATTTGTATCTGTATTTTTTGTTTTTATGCACCTTATTGTATATGAATTTTATTCTACAGTCAGCTTTGGTCGCCACATGGTTGGCTTCTTTTACATTATCAGATTAAATTACTTTATACTCTAACAATTTTTTGTTTATAATTTTTGTTGCCTTAAAAAGTCCCAGCCCCTAGTTAGGGGTACACCTTATTTTGTTCCAGTAACATACGGGATGTTGGCAACTCTTTAATCTAGTCCTGGTGTAAAACTTATTTCTGAAAACGGCTAAATGGGCCCAATTTGGACATTTTCACTTAGGGGTGTACTCATATTTGTTGCCAGCGGTTTAGACATTAAAGCGGTTGTATGTCCTGAAATAAAAAAAAAACCTGTCAGGCAAAGGCATAATGAGCTAGTATGCGCCACATACTAGCTCATTATGAAATACTTACCTTAGAACGAAGCGCCCACACAGTCTCCCGGTCACCGCTGAGGGAGCCAACATGTTCCCCTCTGCGTTTCTTCTGGGTTTGCGGCTCCGGCACGGAGTGGCCGAAGCCGCGATGACAGCACTCCCACACACACATGCGGGTCTCCTTTTTCCGACAAGGTCTGGCAGCATCCGCCGGACCTTCAGAGCGCATGCGCCGCTGATCTCAGCAACCGCATGCAAGGTGATTATCTCCTAAACCAAAACAGGTTTATGAGATATTAATTTTACCAAAGTGTAATTTCTTCAGTGTTGTCACATGCAAAGATATAATAAAATATTTACAAAAATGGCAGGGGTGTACTCACTTTTGTGAGAATATATATATATATCATACACAGTATATAACACACCCCAGCATTTCTCATTGTTCTTCTATTTGTGATGTAGTGCTGAGTCTGACCTAAAAACATGGTTAGACGTTATGCAAAATCAAACTGTCCTCTGTATGGAGATTGTTTTATTTCTTAACTTATCACATTTTGTTTTTTTAACGAAAAACGCGTTTCAACTGCTCAGAACTTTGTATGTAAACAGGATGAAATCAAACCACAAGATGGAACACAGAACAATTCAGAACATTATCTGAAGCCTCAAATCAAAAAGAAAGAACACAGATTGGCTGATAGTGGGTCTGTATTTCAGAAGGCTGACGCTCACGTCACACACTCAGGGGGTGTAAAAGCAAAAGCTGCCTCTTGTTCTGAGCCCTGCACAGTGTGACAGTACGATATTGTAAAACCAAGACCGCCGACGATGAATACATACAAGAAAGAGAACCGCACTGGAATATGACTGAGCCATTAACCACAAGAAACACAAACGGGTCTCAGAAGGGCTGCAGGGAGCAGAACGAAGACAATATGAAGACGCTGACCACATGGGCCGATATTCCAAATTAACTAAATACCCAGACGGACTATTATGCCCTTTTCACCTCTCTATGAAAAAGTCAGATTGTGTCTCTTCTAAGCAAAAACCCAACATGGGCAGTTGCAGAGTTCCTCCATCCCAGCAGTCAGGAATGCAGACGGGGTCAGTGTCAGATCTGTCTAATCAGAGGACAAAGACTGAAATTTTACAGATGACCTTGTCTATGGCAACAATGGGCCTGCAGATTATAGTGGGATCCCGCTGCTCTATTTAGAATCATACATGCAGCTTTGGGACAGACAGATGATTGATACATTGTACCAAGAATAGAATTCTCTTCTTTGTATGTGCAAAAATGTAACCTTTTTTTTCCTTCATAATTACATTTATTCAGGGATTTCAGTTGTATCATTTCATGTGAATATTTTACCATACTGATGTA
The DNA here is from genome assembly GCA_029206835.1 of Rana muscosa. Classification (NCBI taxonomy): domain Eukaryota; kingdom Metazoa; phylum Chordata; class Amphibia; order Anura; family Ranidae; genus Rana; species Rana muscosa. The sequence continues at coordinate 451,569,726 of CM055127.1, read as the reverse complement.
ATAAAACATATTATGCATATGGATGTTTAAAGGAGAAGTACAGCCAAAGCTGGCTGTGGATCACAGGAGTGTGGTTCGTTCTGCACTCCTGTGACCCGTTTTCAGTTGACAGCGGACTGAAGCCTGCCGACGCCTTAGAGCCAATCCAGGTTCAGGAAGGATCGCGATCATATGGACTGACAGTGACCAGCTCTCTGCTCGTGGAGCACTGAGGACCGAGTGATCGGCAGTGTTTGATCGCTCAGTTCTCAGTCTTCAGTATGCAGAATCCACCTAGGTAAGTATGATTCTGAAAAAAAAAAAAAAAATTCCCATACTTCTCTTTTAACAAAATCGCAAGTGGGAACGCTTGCTCCCGCTACATGAAAGTGCGAATGGCGCCTCAGCGAATGGCTACCACAGCAGTGTCCTCTGCCCCCACAGTAATGTCTTCTGCCCCTCTTCACATCACCCCCTCCCCCCATAGAATTGTCCTCTGTCACCCTTCACTGTAGTGTCCGTTACCCACCACCTCATATCAGGGTCCTCTGCCCCCTTCACGTCACACCCCCCCCACACACACTGTAGTGTCCTCTACCCACCCTCTCATATCAGTGTCCTCTGCCCCCTTCACGTAACCCCCCCCCCCCACACACACACACACACACACACTGTAGTGTCCTCTACCCACCCCCTCATATCAGGGTCCTCTGCCCCCTTCACTCCCCCCCCCCACACACACTGTAGTATCCTCTACCCACCCCCTCATATCAGTGTCCTCTGCCCCCTTCATGTCACTGTAGTGTCCTCTATCCTTCCCCCCCCCCATCCTTAGTGGTGACCTATTCCCCCTAGAGCGGCATGATTCTGGCCAAAATGAGAATCACGATTTGTTGCTTAAAATAAAGATCACGATTCTCTCGGCGTAAAATCTTTCACATTATACAAAATTTGGGCTAACTTTACTGGTTAGTTTTTATTAGTGTTTTTTTTTTTTTTTTTTTATACATTAAAGTAATTTTTTCCCCAAAAAATTGCATTTGAAAGACCGCTGCGCAAATACAGTGTGACATAAAATATTGGAACAACCACCATTTTATTCTCTAGGGTCTCTACAAAAAAAAATATATATGTTTGGGGGTTCTAAGTAATTTTATAGCAAAAAAAAAATAATATTTTAACTTTAAAACAAATGTCAAAAAAAGGTTCAGTGTTTAAACTTTCCTAATTTACATACAGAAGTCTATTACTTTGATGTAAAAGACAAATTGTTACAATGTTTAGACCTAAAGTTCCACTGATAAAGAATGCACTGATAAAGTACACGAAACACGTACAGGTATGTGATTTTGCGCAGGAGGGTTGCCCTTCCGCAGTATATGTGCATGGGGTGGAACAGGTTAAGGTATGTGGGTACCCCCCTTTGCCAACAGGGACCCTATTGAATCTCGCTGGAGTCTCCAGTTCATGCACGCTCCAGTTTAAAACTAAAGCCTTATATGACATGCAGCCTCTTGTGCGAGTAGGCAGTGCTAGAGGGACACAGAGCCAAAGCCAAGACCCTCCTCCTCAACAGCACTGATTGACAGCGGCTTTCAATTTAGCATGGCTTAGACTCAGTACCCCTCTCTGGAACGGCTGTATATAAAAAGGTTGTAGCTCTAAACAGGAGTGTACACAAAGTATAGACTCCATAGGTCCCAGAGGGCACAGGGGACACCCACATACACGGCTGGGACATAGTTAGTAGAGCAATCAAAGAGGAGATATTTAAAAAAAATGTAGGAAAAGTATTTAAGTCCTACTAGAAGTATCTCATTTAAAAAATATGGCTTATCACTTAAAAGTAGAACTATAGGCAAAACTTTTTTCATAGAGGGAGGATAATAACCCCTGCCAGTTTTCTTTTCCATCTGTGTCCAAATGGGAAGAAATACCTGCAACTTTCTGTCCCATTGCCAAAACAGGAAGTGAGAGGAAATCCCAAATGAAAGGGAATGTCCCCATTGGAGGAATTCCCCTCTATCACTTTTTGAGGGACACCCCAAAATTTAGCTTTTTTTTTTGTCTCACTTTTGAATTCGAGATGCACCGAAATTTGGGCGGTCAAAAATTGTGTTTTCGCCATTTTGCGTAAAGAGGAAAAAGATGCAGATGATGGCGCAGAAAACGCACACGACTTGGTCACAATTTCACCACGATTTTACTTTGCTATGTTTCTCATAGGTCATGTGACTCAAAAACCGCATCAAAAAACCTAACACGGGTGCGTTATTGATGCGTTCTTACTGCGTTTTTAATGCATTTCAACGGGGAGTTACATTTTTGGTGCGTTTTTTTAAACTTACCAAAATGCAGCAAGCAAGGATTTTTAAACACCACAATGAAGTGCAACGGATCAGTGTGAAGACATACATAGAATTTAAAGGGATGCATTTTTCTTGCGATAAAGGTGCCGACAATAAATTCATATTTATTTAAATTCATATTACCGTATTTATCGGCGTATAACACGCACTTTTTTCCCCTGAAAATCAGGGGAAAATCGTGGGTGCGTGTTATACGCCGATACCCACATCCCTGGGCTGTCTCCGCTGACTGAGCGGAGCGAGATACACATAGCCGAGTGTACTCGGCTTTTCTCGGCTCTGCTCACAGTCACGCCCAGTCCCGCCATTGGACCTGTGTTATGTCCATCATAGGGCGGGACTCGGCGTGACTGTGAGCGGAGCCGAGAAAAGCCGAGTATAGCCGAGTACACTCGGCTATGTGTATCTCGGCGGCGGCTCCGCCCAGTCCCTGCGTTCTCGGCGGCGTCCGCCCCGCTCCGCACAGTCTCGGCGCCAATTTTAAAATCCCGCACGGCGACACTGGGGCAAGGCTGCACGGCGACACTGGGGCAAGGCTGCACGGCGACACTGGGGCAAGGCTGCACGGCGACACTGGGGCAAGGCTGCACGGCGACACTGACAAGGCTGCAATGGACACTGACAAGGCTGCAATGGACACTGACAAGGCTGCAATGGACACTGACAAGGCTGCAATGGACACTGACAAGGCTGCAATGGACACTGACAAGGCTGCAATGGACACTGACAAGGCTGCAATGGACACTGACAAGGCTGCAATGGACACTGACAAGGCTGCAATGGACACTGACAAGGCTGCAATGGACACTGACAAGGCTGCAATGGACACTGACAAGGCTGCAATGGACACTGACAAGGCTGCAATGGACACTGACAAGGCTGCAATGGACACTGACAAGGCTGCAATGGACACTGACAAGGCTGCACTGTGACAAGGCTGCAATGGACACAAGGCTGCACTGTGACAAGGCTGCACTGTGACAAGGCTGCAATGGACACTGACAAGGCTGCACTGTGACAAGGCTGCAATGGACACTGACAAGGCTGCATTTAAATGTAAGTTATTTTTCCTTAAACTTCCCTCCTAAAAGTTTTTTTCCCTAAAATTTCCTCCTAAACTTGGGGTGCGTGTTATACGCCGATAAATACGGTAATTAAAAAGTCGAACACAATTATATATAAAATTATATAGATTTTCTTAAAACTGTAATTTTTCAGTTTCGGCCAGTATTTTCGGTTTCAGCACCAAAATTTCCATTCGGTGCACCTCTACTTTTGATAATGGTAACCAGGTTAAATAGAGAGGGGGAATCTCCCCCAACGAGGACAGAAGTAGCAATAACAACCTGACAGGTGTTCTAATTTCTCTTCACTATCCCAAAAAAAGTATAACACTTTAGTTATACTTTAAGGCCTCTTTCACACTGAAGCGCTTGAAAAACTGCCAGTAAAACACTAATCGCTTTTGAAGCGCTTTTCAGGCGCTTTCAATTCATTTCAATGGAGAGGGGCATTTTTCCAGCGCACTGCCCCAGTGTGAAAGCATTCACTGATTTTAATGGAAATAAGTTTTCATAAGCTTTACAGGCGCTTTTTATAGCGTGAAAGCGCCTGAAAAGCGCCTCAGTGTGAAAGTGGTCTAAGTGTAGGTTTACTTTGCTGCGGGTTAGAAATCGTGAAAGTTCAACCCGGCAATGCAGTCCAACTTCAGCGGCGATTTGACAGACATCTCTGCAGGTTCCTGCAAAGATGTCTATACAAATCGCCCCCCAAATTCGCCAAAAGTAGTACAGGAACTACTTTTGGGAATCTGTGCAGCGCCGCACCGATTCGGACGGTGCCATTGCCGTCAATAGCCGCCGATTTGGCATGTAATTTGACAAGTCAAATTGAATGCCAAATCGTACCAATGTGAACCTAGGCTAAATCTTGCTAAGGAAGGGGGACCCACTGCAAGAGTAAAGGTTTTTTTGTCACCAGAGTTCAGCTTTTACCCTAAAAAAAAAAAAGAAGTAAACTTCTCATTGCCATAGGCCAAGCTGGCAAAGTAAAGGAGACGGAGACAGAAATGCAGACCTGACTCAAATTTCACTGGCCTGGGCCAGGCTGTTTGTGTAGCCTAATGGAGAATAGTAAATAGCCTTCCTGTTCCCAACGATAATGCAAACGGGGGCGCATCAGCATCTCTGTTCTGTAGGTCTATAAACTTAAAGTGACATTAAACCCACACCATAAAAAAATTATCAATATATGGTTTATTATATGCTATTCATACTCAGTCACTATAATATTCCTTTTCTGTATTCTGCAAAAAAATCTGGTTGATCGTGCTGTTCTCTATCTCCCTCTCCTGTCCCGACTGTAAGTGGGGACGTTGCAGAGTAGTGTTGGCAGCTCTGCACATGCTCAGTTTTCAGAGAGTTTCTATACTGAGCATTTCCTCCCTATCACATCTGAGCAGCCCATGTGACTATAGAGTCACACATGTGGGTGTATACACAGTGGTAAATGCCAGCCCACTCCCTCCCTCCTCCTCCATGCCCACTAACCAACTAAACACAATGGGAGTGTGATATTCTCCAGCTGCTCTCTGCAGACCCTCTTCCTCCTCCACTCACTGCTGTGCGTTGTACGAGGAGTGGCGTCACTGACACCTGAACCTTCTGCATTTTGGGGTCTTCAAATCAGTCTCATTACCTGGGTGAAGGCGCTGTGCTCTATTCCTCAATCTTCTTGTGGTTTTTGGGTTGTGACACACAGCAAACCAAGCTTTCACTTTGGAAAGTGCTCAGAATTTAAAGGGTAATTGTAGGTTTATCATAGTTTATATTGTAGGCTGCCCCCCTCCTTGTAATTTTAAAAGGGATACTAAACAGATTGATGGAGGCTTCACCTCCATCTTATTCGAAGACACAAGCTGGAGGGGCATGACACAGTCTGACTGGCTCAAATCCTCCCAGACCATATTTCCCAAAATAATGAAAAATTTATTTAAAAAATACACATATACAAAGTGGGGATCGAAAGTTTGGGCACTTCAGGTAAAAATGTGTATTAATGTGCATAACGAAGCCAAGGAAAGATGGAAAAATCTCCAAATGGCATCAAATTACAGATTAGACATTCTTATAATATGTCAAAAAAAATTAATTTTATTTCCATCATTTACACTTTCAAAATTACAGAAAACAAAAAAATGGTGTCTGCAAAAGTTTGGGCGCCCTGCAGAATTTATAGCATGCACTGCCCTAGGAGGTCGACCGATATGGCTTTTTCTCTGGCCGATGCCGATATTTAGAAATTTGGGCGGCCGATGGCCGATATATGTTGCCGATTTTTGCGGCCGATATTTTAGGCCGATTTTTTTTTTTCTTTTTCCTTCATTTTAGAAAATCTAGGGTGGAGAGGAGGTTATTGTTTAGGGTAGAGAGGTGGGGTGAAGCCTATCAGTGTCCATCAGTGCCACCTCATTAGTGCCCACCAGTTCAGCCTGTCAGTGTCCATCAGTGCAGCCTGTCAGTGCCACATTAGTGCCCATCAGTGCAACCCCATCAGTACCCACCAGTGGAGCCCACCAGTGCCACCTCATTAGTGCCCACTAGTGCAGGCTGTCAGTGCAACCTCATCAGTACCCACAAGTGGAGCATATCAGTGTCTATCAGTGCCACCTCATTAGTGCCCACCAGTTCAGCCTGTCAGTGCATCCCATCAGTGTCCATCCCATCAGTGCCCCACCAGTGCAGCTCATCAGTGCCCCACCAGTGCAGCTCATCAGTGCCCCACCAGTGCAGCTCATCAGTGCCCCACCAGTGCAGCTCATCAGTGCCCCACCAGTGCAGCTCATCAGTGCCCCACCAGTGCAGCTCATCAGTGCCCCACCAGTCTAGTGCAGCTCATCAGTGCCCCACCAGTCTAGTGCAGCTCATCAGTGCCCCACCAGTCTAGTGCAGCTCATCAGTGCCCCACCAGTCTAGTACAGTTTATCAGTGCCCACTAGTACAGCACAACAGGGCACAACAATGCCACCTCCACCAGCGGAGCGCTCCTGGCTCAGTTCCGTCGCCTCGCCTGGCCAAAGACAGCTCCATTCATCCCCTGACATGCTGCGCGCCCCGCTTCTGCCTCCAGACTACAAACCCCAGAATGCAGCGCGGCCAGTAACAGCCAATCGGCGGCCGACGCTGCCGACTTCATCCACTGGGAAAAAAAAAAAAAAGTCAGCAGGCAGCGGCGGTGATAGGAGCCGTTTAAAATAGACGGTCGGCGGCGGGGGGGAGGGGGGGAGGATTTCCACCCAGCAGCACGCCCCTGCCTCAGGATGCCCCACAAATCGGCCTTTTTTTAAATAATAAATCGGCTGATGCCGATTTCTCTAAAAAGGCGAAATATCGGCCGGCCGATATATCGGTCGACCTCTACACTGCCCCCTTTGCAAAGCTGAGACCTGCCAGTGTCATGGATTGTTCTCAATCATCGTCTGGGAAGACCAGGTGATGTCAATCTCAAAGGTTTTAAATGGCCAGACTCATCTGACCTTGCCCCAACAATCAGCACCATGGGTTCTTCTAAGCAGTTGTCTAGAAAACTGAAACTGAAAAAAGTTGACGCTCCCAAAGCTGGAGAAGATCTAAAGGAAGATAGCAAAGTGTTTTCAGATGTCAATATCCTCTGTTCGGAATGTAATTAAGAAATGGCAGTCATCAGGAACAGTGGAAGTTAAAGCAAGATCTGGAAGACCAAGAAAAATATCAGACAGAACAGCAGGATTGTGAGAAGAGCAATTCAAAACCCACGTTTGACTGCATGATCCCTCCAGAAAGATCTGGCAGACACTGGAGTTGTGGTACACTATTCCACTTTAAAGAGATACTTGTACAAATATGGTCTTCATGGAAGAGTCATCAGAAGAAAACCTCTTCTACGTCCTCACCACAAAAATCAGCGTTTGAACTTTGCAAATAAACATATAGACAAGCCTGAGGCATTTGGGAAACAAGTTCTGTGGACCGATGAGGTTAAAATATAACTTTTTGGCCGGAATGAGCAAAGGTACGTTTGGAGAAGAAAGGGCATAGAATTTAATGAAAAGAACCTCTGTCCAACTGTTAAGCATGGGGGTGGATCAATCATGCTTTGGGGTTGTATTGCAGCCAGTGGCACAGGGAACATTTCACGAGAAGGAAAAATGGATTCAATAAAATTTCAGCAAATTTTGGATGGTAACTTGATGCCATCTGTAAAAAAGCTGAAGTTAAAGAGAGGATGGCTTCTACAAATGGATAATGATCCTAAACACACCTCAAAATCCACGGGGGATTACATCAAGAGGTGTAAACTGAAGGTTTTGCCATGGCCTTCACAATCTCCTGACCTCAACATTATTGAAAACCTATGGATAGACCTTAAAAGAGGAGTGCGTGACAGACAGCCCAGAAATCTCAACGAACTGGAAGACTTTTGTAAGGAAGAATGGGCAAAGATACCTCAAACAAGAATTGAAAGACTCTTGGCTGGCTACAAAAAGCGTTTACAAGCTGTGATACTTGCCAAAGGGGGCAGTACAAGATATTAACTCTGCAGGGTGCCCAAACTTTTGCAGACGCCATTTTTTTGTTTTCTGTAATTTTGAAAGTGTAAATGATGGAAATAAAATCTAACTTTTTTTTTACATATTATAAGAATGTCTAATCTGTAATTTGATGCCATTTGGAGATTTTTCCATCTTTCCTTGGCTTTGTTATGCACATTAATACACATTTTTACCTGGGGTGCCCAAACTTTCGATCTCCACTGTATATAACAATTTAAAGTGATACTAAAGTCTCTTTTTTTTTTTCTTTTAAATAACAAACATGCCATACTTACCTGCTCTGTGTAATGGTTTTGCACAGAGCAGGCCAGATCCTCCTCTTCTCAGGTCCCTGGCTGGAGCTCCTGGCCCCTCCATCCTGTTGAATGCCACCACAGCAAACAGCTTGCTATGTGGACACCCAAGCCGAGCCGGAGCTCCCTGTGTCTATTCAGACACAGAGCCACGGTTCGGCCCTCCCCCACCTCTCCTCATTGGCTCACTGACTTTGATTGACAGCAGCGGGAGCCAATGGTGCTTCGCTGCAGTCTCAGCCAATGAGGAGGGACAGTCCTGGGCAGCCGAGGTTCTCGTGCAACATCGCTAGATGGGGCTCAGGTAAGTATGAGGGGGGCTGCTGCACACAAAAGTTTTTTTATCTTAATGCATAGAATGCATATAAGATAAAAAAAAACAAAAAAAAAACACCTTGTGCCTTTACAACCACTTTAAAACAGTTTATTGATATTAACGATTTATTTTTACTCCGTATCCCAAAGGCAGTTTTTTTTCTATTTGAACATGTGACCAGCAGCAGAGGACTAGAAGCTCCTCCTGCTTATGTTTTCCTGCAGACAGGCAGGGAGAGAGCTGGGTCATGTGACAGCTGTATATCAATTAGGGAAAAAAGGGTACTTAGATTTTATTTATTTTTATTTAAATAATTACAGTGCCATCATCCATATACAGAACGAGCGTGTGAGTTTAGTATAACTTTAAAAAACGTCAAGAAGGGGGGCGGCCTACAATTACCCTTTAAATTCTGAGCACTTTCCAAAGTGAAAGCTTTGTTTGCTGTGCGTCACAACCCAAAAACCACAAGAAGATTGAGGAATAGAGCACAGCGCCTGCAACCAGGTGATGAGACTGATTAGAAGATTTGAAGACCCCGAAATGCAGAAGGTTCAGGTGTCACAGTGACGTCACTCCTCGTACAACGCACAGCAGTGAGTGGAGGAGGAGGAGGAGGAAGAGGGTCTGCAGAGAGCAGCTGGAGAAGAAAGCTGATTTGTAAACCACAGCTTCTCAATCTGAAGTCCTGATAACCCCACAACACTGTGACACCTGCCATGTGCAACGGAACAAGAAGGGAAAACACAACAGATGGAAGCCGTTTGTGTCTCTGAATTACCGCACCTCACAACAGGCTCAGAAGTGTGCCGTCAGTACATACACATTTGAGTGGTTACATGTAAAGCCAAGCTCCAGGCAAAAAGATGAAATACACACACCAGCCACTATATTTTTTTTTTTTTTTTTTTATTTTTTTTAGGTACACCTTGCTAGTACCGGGTTGGACCCACTTTGTCTTCAGAACTGCCTTATTTCTTCGTGGTATAGAGTCAACAAGGTGTTGGAAACATTCCTCAGAGATTTTGGTCCATACAGTAGTGACATGATGGCATCACGCAGTTGCTGCAGATTTGTCGGCTGCACATCCATGATGGTCAAAAGTGTGGCAGAGATCAGTAAGAAAATGTATTTAAATAAATATGGCACCAATATCCCTAGAGACTAGAAAAATGTACTGAAAACAGTATATTCATAGGTGTACACAAACATCCTATCATTGACAGTGAATTCCTGTGATCACATACAAATTCACGTCGACATAAATCAACATGTTTCGCCGGAACGGCTTCTTCAGGAATGAATTAATTAGATATAGAAAATCATTGTTCAATCAGCTCTTCAATTGAGCATGGGAATTGGCTCACACGGGGACTTAACATGAGAGACATTGTAACCCCACAATCAGGTCCGGTCCAAGGAGTGCCAGATCACCCGTAGGGAGGGGCTAATGAACTTGGCACAAAAATTACTTTCCAAGATTGTAACCTCAATACCACCTGTTATCTAATAAATATATTGGGAGCCTTGAGCGGACAGAGCAACTGACAATGTTGTCTTATTGATATGTAGGGGGAACACCAACATCTGTATCAACCCCCACGCTAACGCGATGATCCAAAAATCCCTGCCCATGCCACACATGGGCGGGTAGCGGGGAAAAAGAAGCGCAAAAGTGGGGGGAGAGGAGAGTTGGATCCCCTAAACGGCAAACTCTGCACCGGCTAATGCAGGAATTACATTTCTAACCCATCCTCAGTGTGAACCTAGGCTAAAAGCACCTCACACACAGTACACAGAAACACTCGCTAGGCACACAGTTAACCCTTTGATCACTCCTGAGTGTCAAAAGTGTCAGTTAGCCCCCATTCACATCGGCGCAATTTGACAGGTCAAGTCGCATGTCAAATCGCAGCCTATTCCCGGCAATAGGAATGTTCCAAACGGTGCGACGCCAACTTTGCAGATCCACACGAATTTCCAAAAGTACCGGGTAGTTCCTGCACTACTTTTTAAGACTTCGAGGGCGCATTCAATAGACATCTGTTCAATAGACATCTGTACCCGCACATATGTCTTTCAAGTCACCCCCCTAAGTCGGAGAAATGAGAGATATATATATATATAGATATATATATCTCCATCCCATGGTTTGTATTGGCTTTATTTTTTGTGCAAACCAATCAATATACGCTTATTGGGATTTTTCTTGCCAAAAATATATGTAGCAGAATACATATTGGCCTAAATTGATGAAGAAATTAGATTTTTTTTTCAATTTTTTTTTTATTACATATGTTTATATTGTTTTTTTTTTCCCAAAAATTGTTGGTCATTTGTTTATGGCACAAAAAATAACCGCAGAGGTGATCAAATATCACCAAAAGAAAGCTCCATTTGTGGGGAAAAAAAGGGCATAAATGTTATTTGGGTACAGCGTTGCACGACCGCGCAATTGTCAGGTTAAGTAACACAGTGCCTTATCGCAAACAATAGCCTGGTCAGGAAGGGGGGGGGGGTAAATCTTCCGGAGGTCAAGTGGTTAAATAGGCTGTGTTTGGTGGTGACATGCAGTTTACTTTTTGCCGCGGGCTCAAAGCAAAGCATTATAGCAAGCACGTGTAGAGCCCTGTACAGCTTTCTTTAGGAGGGTGTACGGCAAGACTTTCTTTGGGTGGGAGGTTAAGGGGCAGTAAAACCACAGCTCCAATGCTTGCTTTCACCGCCCCCCCCCCACCGCCCCCCACCCAGCAGCCCATGTGAATTAGCTCTAATGGAGAAATCCAACATTCCCCAATTATAAATATTACAGAAAATCACAAAAGTCCGTTGCATTAATTTCTTTGATTTTGTATGATTCCAATGATGTGCTGAGCCCAGGTATATTCCTTGCTCTGTAGGATGAGTGAAGTCGATGTTTCAGCTCTTTGAAAATCTCGGATCTCCCTGGTTAATTATAGCCGTGGCAGCAATACCAGACATATGCAAATCACCAGAGCGGGTGATGAGGAGTCCTATAAGCAGGAAGACAGCTGTCAGGTTTGACAGATCCCATCCGCACATCTAGGGAGTCTCCGGTGAATTAGGACTTCAACCCGTCTTCATATGACAGTTCAAAACACAAATCCATACGGGAGATTTACAGAGACAGAATTCAGTCAATCACACGTGACATCAACTGCTGAATATGAGATTACTAATGTAAGATGACCGTTACAAGCCGGTCAGGGGGTGACGCCAGGATGAGTAAGACAACATGTGTGCCTGTCCATCACCTACACAACGTGTGACACACACACACACAGGCAGCACTGACATTCAGCTGACGGCCCGAATACACACCAACAGTGTGCGGCCCCCGGAGTACCTGGTATAAGGGAGAGGGCCGATGTACTCATTACACCACATTGTACCGTTTACCTTTTCTTTTAACTTTATTGGAATGTTACATCCCACTTATCTATATTTGCTGCAGTGTAGAGCTGCACCATTCTGGGAAAAATAAGAATCACAATTTTTTTGCTTAGAATAAAGATCACGATTCTCGTTGCGATACATCATCTTTCACATTACAGTATACAAAAAAATTGGCCTAACTTTACTGTTTATTTTTTTTTTTAATTCATTAAAGTGTGTTATTTTCCCCCCCCAAAAAATTGCATTTGAAAGACCACTGCGCAAATACAGTGTGACATAAAATATTGCAACAACCGCCATTTTATTCTCTAGGGTCTCTGCTAAAAAAAATATATACAGTAAAACCTTGGTTTGAGAGGGTTTTGCAAGGACAAGCAAAATTTTTAAATAAATTTTGACTTGATATACAAAAATAAGAGAGAGGAAAGCACTCACATTGCCACATCCGTATATATTAGGAGGGGGAAACAAGAAAACGGTGCTCCAAAGAGTCACCATTGGGTCGGAATTTACAGGCATGAAAAACAACGTGGAAGTTTAGAAAAATAAAAAATTTTTGGATGAAGTACATAGTATAGTCACAAAAAATGTGCAGGAGTTAAAAATCATATAAAATGATACAATTTGTACAGTGAGCCCTTGCGTTATGGGACAGATACAGCATACGTTTTTTTAATGATATTTTATGATGTTTTTCTTGTCATACGTGTAAATGGAATGTATTTAATTTCAGACAGCGAGACCTGTTCTCTCTCTATTTGTTACTTCTTTGAACCTTGATCGTATCCTGAAGAAGCCTCACGGTGAAACGCGCCGATACGCAAGGGCTCACTGTACAAATTGTATCATTTTATATGGATTTTTAACTCCTGAACATTTTTTGTGACTATACTATGTACTTCATTCAATAAATTGTTATTTTTCTAAACTTCCACATTGTTTTTCATGCCTGTAAATTCCGACCCAATGGTGACTCTTTGGAGCACCGTTTTCTTGTTTCCCGTCTTGAGATAAAAGTAGCTTAAGAGAAGAGAGGCACAATATGGTTACATTTAATGAAGATACAACATTTAATAACCACATGGTTGATGATTAAAAGAGGCACATCTAAGTATGCAGGCACCCGGGGTAAAGATGTCCACATAGACCATCCCCCACCATTGACGTTGTGCCTTCCACGCTGCGCTTCACAAGCGGTTCAAGCCTCGCTTTCAGATCGCTCTACTGCAGGGTAGTCTTTCCGGTCACGATTGCAGACTCACAGCGGTGAGAGCCGGCGGTGCGGAGGACAGTCTATGTGGACAGCTTTACCCCGAATGTCTGCATACTCAGATGTTCCTCTTTTAATCATCAACCATGTGAGTTGCTAAGGCTGGGTTCACACTAGTGCGACACGACAGCCGTCCTACTTTGGATCCGACTTTGCCCTGCGACATGAAGCCGACATATGTCCGACTTTCAATGAACGGGGATCCGACTTGGATCCCCGCCAATACCAGGCACTGTGTTTGGTATGAATCTTGAGGGGGAACTCCACGCCAAATTTTAAATAAAAAACCGGCATGGGTTCCCCTCCAGGAGCATACCAGGCCCTTCAGTCTGGTATGGATTTTAAGTGGAACCCCCTAAGCCGAAAAAACAGAGTGGGGGGTTCCCCCAAAATCCAAACCAAACCCTTATCCGAGCACGCAACCTGGCCGGCCGCAGGAAAAGAGGGGGGGATGAGAGGGCGGCCCCCCTCTCCCTCCTGAACCGTACCAGGCCGCATGCCCTCAACGGCTGTCGTGTCGCACAAGTGTGAACCCAGCCTTAGCAACTCACATGGTTGATGATTAAAAGAGGAACATCCGAGTATGCAGACATTCGGGGTAAAGCTGTCCACATAGACTGTCCTCCGCACCGCCGGCTCTCACCGCTGTGAGTCTGCAATCGTGACCGGAAAGACTACCCTGCAGTAGCGCGATCTGAAAGCGAGGCTTGAACCGCTTGGTGTTTTTTTATTTAAAATTTGGCCTGGAGTTCCCCCTCAAGATCAGCAGAGCACAAGTCGCATGCCAAAGTCGGATCATGCAAGACCGCGGTCCGACTTTGATCCGACTTCAATGATAGTCAATGGGCTGAAGTAGGATCAAAGTCGGACCAAAGTAGTACAGGGAGCATTTTCAAAGTCGGACCGACATGTGTCGGACCAGTTAAGACGGCTCCCATAGGGAAACATTGATTTTTCACACGTCATGCGACATGAGCTCCCAATGTCTGAGCGTTTGTCGGAAAAAGTGTGAACCCGGCCTAAATGTTGTACCTTCATAAAATGTAACCATATTGCTACACTTAGAGGCGCCTCTCTTCTCTTTTATACTCTGTATCTCTTGCTTGATTACGCTTCTAATCCCCTAGTGGAGGTTTCCATTTGTGGATGGACATTTTATGGTTACACAACCTGTCATATTGCTATAATCTTTTTATATGGACTACAAACTGAAGGACTTATGAATAAATGGTTGCGGAAGGAATCATTTGAGTTTCCATTATTTCTTATGGGGAAATTTGCTTTGATATACAAGTGCTTTGGATTACAAGCATGCTTCTGGAACGAATTATGCCATCGTCCCCATATGCTATATATTGGGTCTGGATTTTTAGTCGGATTAGAAACAAATAAACACAACCAGGGAATTATCCCAAATTAATTTCACCACAGTGACAATACTGGCGCCATGGAAAGGAGGGGGGAGAGGAGCTGGGCTTTGGGCGACCACACTTTGCTGGACCGTGGGACAGGTGAGTGTGTTTATTAAAAGTCACCAGCTACACTTTTAAATAGGTGGAACTCTGCTTTAAACTTCCCTCATTTACAGACCGAAGTTCATTCCTTTGATCTTAAGAGCAAAACGTTACATGCCTTTATGTTTATAGCTATTTCTGGTGCGGACCAAAAAAGGGTCCTGTGCGAGTTTGGTGTGAATGCAATGCGAATTTAGCCATACAATCTGTATGGCTGAAATCACATCGCACAGACATTGCATGCGATCTGCACTGCGGTGCGAATGACATGCGATCTTGCACCACGCACAAGTGTGAACCGAGCCTAAATCTGAAAGATAAAACACCAGGATGAAGATACTTCTTTTCAGTAAAGTGACAGTTGTCCTCAGCTGAGTCCAGTGAGTGTTGAACTCGGCAGTCACATAGCCGACAATAAAGATGCTCTGTGATCATCACCTATTGTGACTGTGCTGGTCAGAGCAATACAACTTTTTATAGTCTGTAACAATCGGCACTGACCAATCAGAAGTCACCTTTTGCTGACAAAGGCTGCATATTTTTACTGCACTCTGTACAGCTTTATTGTACAAGGAACAGGAACAAGACCCTGCAGTATGATGCAATCCTGTGCACAGATTTCTCTGCGCTCTGCAAACACTTCTCCATCCCGACGTCTCCACAGAACACTTCTGACCCATGAAGGTTTTAGAACCAGCAGATGAATGAAGATACAAGGAGAATATCTATAGGGAAAATCCTATTTATAAATCACAGTAGTAGAATAATGTACTGTGTGCCACAATAGTAGTACTAAAGGCAAATCTTTTTTTTTTGTTTTTGAATTTTGGATAGAGTAAGGCCCCTTTCATACTTGTCCTGCGACTTGCGACTGCAAAGTCACATGACAAGTCGTACCCCATGATTGCCAATGAGTTCCATTCATATCTGTGCGACTTCAAGTCACACCGACTTCAAAAGTAGTCCCTGTAATACTTTGTCCCGACTTTGATGCGGGTTCAGGTCCATAGACCTCAAGTTTACACGGGCATTCCCTGAAGTCGCGGCCGCAAAATAACAGTAAAATCGCGCAACTTTGAAGTCGCGGTAGTGTGAAAGGGGTCTAAGAGGGGGGGGGGGGGGGGAGTAAAACCCATGTCAGATTTTTTTATGCCATTTGTGTCCCATTGGGGAGATTTCACTTCCTGTCCCATAGCCAAAACAGGAAATTAGACAATCCCTCTTAAAGTATAACTAAAGGCAAAACTAGTTTTTTTAGTTTTGGATGGAGTGGAGAGGGATTAGAACACCTGTCAAATTTTTATTACTGTCTCGATATGTCACGTTTACCATTGAGGATGAGCTCAGGCGTGTTCGCAACTCCACACGCCCGCCAGGAAGCTCACGCTCCGCTGCGCTAATCACAGGTAGTGAGACATTTCCTGATCTGTGCAGCCGCGGATCGGGAAATGTCTCACTACCTATGATTGGCGCTGCGGAGTGTCAGCTTCCTGGCGGGCGTGTGGAGTTGCAAACACAGCTGAGCTCCTCCTTATTTATTATTGAAAAGGAAAAAACAATTATTTTCATTTGCACATCTGCTCATAGCGCTGATGGGGTTAAAGGTTAACTTAAAGGGACACTAAAGGTACACGTTTTTTCACCTTAATGCATCCTATGCATTAAGGTGAAAAAACATCCGACAATACCGGCCCCCCAGCCCCCCCGTTTTACTTACCTGAGCCCTGGAAAGTGCTGCGCTCGCCCTCGACATCCTCTTCGCCGCTCAGCCTGGCCGTTGATTGGCTACAGTGGATGGATTGAAAGCAGCGCAGCCATTGGCTCGCGCTGCTGTCAATCACATCCAATGATGCGGCGCGCCGGGGCCGAGTGATACAGTAAGCAACTATGGATGCCGGCTGCATCACGGGAGCGCGCCCGCAAGAACTCAACACCATGCGATCTCTTGTGGGGAGGAGCCGAGACAGCCGCCGAGGGACCCCAGAAGACCAGGTTCAGGGCCACTCTGTGCAAAACGAGCTGCACAGTGGAGGCAAGTATAACATGTTTGTTATTTAAAAAAAATAAAAATAAATTCTCTTTAGTGATCCTTTAATAAATTGTGTGGCCCTCGGCTTTAACATTGAAAGACAAAGAAAATCCTGGATTTTGGGTTGTCCCCAGAAAAGTAAATAGAGGGGAAATCTTCCAATGGGGACACTAGTTCTGGTGACACCAGTGGATTCCCTCAAAGAACTATAGGAAAAAAAATGTTTTCCCCCATTTTGGATAGCGTAATGGGAGGGTTTAAAGCCCTGTCAGTTTTTTTTGTATGCCATCTGTGTCCCATTGGGGAGATTTCCCTTCACTACCTGTCCCATAGCCAAACAGGAAGTAAGAGGAAATCTCTGCAAATTAGGGGAATCTGCTGGAACCCCCAGGACACCAGAACTAGTGTCCCCATTGGAAGATTTCCCCTTTATTACTTTTCTAGGGACAACCCAAAATTTTAAATTTTCTATTCTTTTCCATGATAATAGTAAACAGGACAAATAGAGGAGGGGAAATCTCCCTGACGGGGACACAGACAGCAATAAAAACTGACAGGGGTTATAATCCTGCTCTACTCCATCCAATACTACAAAACATTTTGCCTTTAGTTGTACTTTTAAAATGATTCCAGGTGATCCTGCCATGAAGGTCAAGGTTCAGGCACTTCCTATTCATAGGGTGACACCAGTCTGTCCCTGTCTCCCGGTGGTTGTCACCCGGTCCCCAGGCATGTGGCTGTTGCAATGCACATTACAAGTCACGGTGTAATGTCGCCACCATTGGGAAGCCCACCCTGAGAAACGCCAGGAAGCCTTCCCCCCGGACAGGAAGAAGTGGCTGCTAACAGGCTGGAAGATATCAGCAGCACTGAAATGCACCAAAGTAAAAGTATAGACATCTGGTATATATGGTGCGTTCATTTGGAATGGGCCGCCAACACAATGCAGGATTTACCAGCCTGAGAGGGGGGATTTCGCTCTCATTGGAGGACTTGCTCTCACTTCCTGTTGTGTCTCTGGGACAGGAAGTGAAAGAGAATCTCCCCCAAGGGGACACAGAGCGGAGGATAGAACTCTTGCCTACTCTATTCAAAACTAATAATAATAAAACTAATAATAAAATATGAATAAAAACAATTTAACATGACAGAAATCACATATCATCAGGGTGGTTGGCTGCAGTGTGAAGAACTACAAGGCTCAGCAGACCCATCTGTTCGCAAGGCATGCTGGTCTATGTGGTACCTCACCCCCTCCCCCCTCAGGCAGGACCGGAAACAGCTGTGGCGCCTGGGGCACTACAAGTCCCAGCACGCCCTGCCCCCCCTCCGCCGGGGTCACCCACATGTACAAGCCGCCTGTCTATGGTGACAATGAGTCCCTCTTACCCCGTGTTCTCCTCCTTGGTCATGGCGATGGCAGCAGAACACCGAGACACCTGAAACACCGGCTTCTTCCGCCAACAGCGTGTGCAGGAGAGGAAAGAGGGGAAGGAATTCACAGCGACACACTACAGCGTGTGAGTGGCGTGCAACCGAGAAACTTCCCGGCCAGGAACAAAGCTGAAAACATCTGGTTCCGGGGTGAGGGGATGCAGGTGTGGGAAGAGAACACTACACTAGGCATAGGACATAATGGGTAGACCTACTGCTATTATTATTATTATTATTATTATTATTATTATAATTATATAATTAACCACTTGCCTACTGGACACTTATATCCCCTTCCTGCCCAGGCCACTTATCAGCTTTCAGCGCTGACACACTTTCAAGGACAATTGTGTGGTCGTGCAACACTGGACCCATAGGAAATGTATCATTTTTTTTCATACAAATAGAGCTTTCTTTTGGTGGTATTTAATCACCACTGGGTTTCAATTTTTTTGCTAAATAAACAAAAAAAAATACCTAATTTGTCTTTCAAAAATGTTTCCAAAATAAGGGTATAGTAATGGTAAAAAAAAGCATTTGTGGGTTTAACAAATCATTTTTCTTTTTATTATTCTCCTTTAGGCCCCTTTCACACTAGCGAACCGTATGTCCGCTTTTTCATCCATCCGTTTACGGATGAAAAAGGGACATACATTGGTTCCTATGAGATCGCGGGTGTCAGCGGATCAACATCCGCTAACACCCGATCTCATCCGTGTCCGCAATGCTCCGTTTTTCCAGATAGAAAAATTCCTATTTTTCTATCCGTCTGCAGAGCGGATCGGATGAACACGGACAGACGGTCCGTGTTCATCCGATCCCCCCATAGGGGAGAACGGAGATCTGACAGGGCGGTCCCTGCACAGTGTGCGGGTACCGCCCTGTTATCCGCCGGCTCAGCGGAGCGATCCCTGCAGAGCAAGCGGAGGTTCACGGGGCGGATCATTACTGATCCGTCCCGTGTGAAAGGGGCCTTAAAAGAGTAGTAAACCGCAGGTGGTTTAAAAAAAAAAATGTGTGCGGCAGCCGCCGTTTACAGCACGGGCTCTGTAAGCCAGACCTTCAGAGCGCATGCGCCGGTGATGTCATCGGCTGCATGCCCTCTGAATATCTATTAAACTGTGCAAGTCTAGGAGATATTCACAGTACCTACAGGTAAGCCTTATTATAGGGTTACCTGTAGGTACAAGTGGTGTAACAGAGTTTACTACCACTTTGAGGCATATTTTTGCTAATAGGTGTCCCTCGTTTCCATCTCAAAAGGATAACGCACCCAGCCACACTTCAAAAATGGTACAAGAATGGTTTCAAGAATACAACAATTTGGGGTTTTTACTTGGCCTCCAAATTCTCCAGATCCCAACCCAATTGATCATCTTTGGGAAGTTCTGGAAAAAAATGGGTATCTTATAATAGTAAAATTCACAGTTAAAAATTCCTGATCACTTCCCCATAGTAGTACAATATCACTATGGTAACACTGTACTGCTCTCGTCACAGTATGTAATAAAAATTAAAAAGAAAATTTATAATTTTTTTTTTTTTTATATACTGCCACCAGTCAGTGTCCCTGATCACCACCACACAAGTTATATGATGGCGCTGTACTGCACTTGTGACAGTATGTAAAAAAAAATTGTGATAAAAACTAATTTTTCTAGTTTCTTCATTATCCAAAAGCTTTACAACAAAAATTACAACATCAAAAAACTTGCCATGCCTCTTTTTAACCACTTAAGGACCGGAAGGATTTGCCCCCTTAATGACCTGTTAATTTTTGGCGATACAGCACTGCGTCGCTTTAACCACTTAAAGCGGTTGTAAAGTAATTTTTTTTACTTTTACCTACAGGCAAGCCTATAATAAGGCTTACCTGTAGGTAAAAGAAATATCTCCTAAACCTTTACGGTTTAGGAGATATTCCCCTCGCAATGCGCCGCTGACAGCAGCGGCGCATGCGCACAGGGGATTCTCGGACTGAAGGCTCGGCAGACGCCGGACCTCACCGGAACGAAGTCTCATGCGGGAGTGAGACATCGCGGCTCCAGCCACTCACAGCGCTGGAGCCGCGATACCCGGAAGACACGCCGAGGTAAGATGTCATCTCCCTCGGCGTGGACCAGGTGAGTTAACGATGCCTCGTTCTAAGGTAAGTATTTCATAATGAGCTAGTATGCGGTGCATACTAGCTCATTATGCCTTTCCCTTGCAGGTGACAGAAAAAAAAAACAGTTTGTGACTGTACAACCGCTTTAAGGACCGCCTTACGCCGATATACGTCGGCAGAATGTCACGGCTGGGCACATCCACGTACAGGTACGTTGCCCTTTACGAGCCCAGCCGTGGGTCGCGCACCGCCGGCGGAACGCTCGCGACCCGGTCCTGAGCTCCGTGACCACGCCCGCGGGAACCGCGGACCCGATCACTGCCGGTGTCCCGTGATCGGGTCACAGAGCTGAAGAATGGGGAGAGGTAAGTGTAAACAAACCTCTCCCGTGCTTCCTAGTGAGACTGTCACTGATCATCTGTTCCCTGCAATAGGGAACGACGAGTCACACGCCAAGCCACGCCCCCACACAGTAAGAATCACACATTATGTCACACTTAACTCCTTCAGCGCCCCCTACAGGTTAACCTCTTCCCTGCCAGTGTCATTTTCACAGTAATCAGTGCATTTTTATAGCACTGCTTGCTGTAAAAACGACAATGGTCCCAAAATAGTGTCAAAAGTGTCCGATGTGTCCGCCATAATGTCGCAGTCACGATAAAAATTGCTGATCGCCGCCATTACTAGTAAAAAAAAAAAAATTATTAATAAAAATGCCATAAAACTATCCCCTATTTTGTAGATGCTATAACTTTTGCGTAAACCAATCAATAAATGCTTATTGCTTTTTTTTTTTACTAAAAATATGTAGAAGAATACGTATCGCCCTAAACTGAGGAAAAAAATGTTTTTTATATATTTTTTTGGGGATATTTATTATAGCAAAAAGTAAAAAATATTGCATTTTTTTTCAAAATTGTCGCTCTATTTTTGTTTATAGCGCAAAAAATGAAAACCGCAGAGGTGATCAAATACCACCAAAAGAAAGCTCTATTTGTGGGATAAAAAGGATGCCAATTTTGTTTGGGAACCACGTCGCACAACTGCGCAATTGTCAGTTAAAGCGTTGCGGTGCCGAAACAAAGGGGCCTGGTCCTTTAGCAGCAAACTGGTCCGGGCTCAAGTGGTTAACTGACAATTGCGACATTGTACCCAAACAAAATTGACGTCCTTTTTTTCCCACAAATAGAGCTTTATTTTGGTGGTATTTGATTACCTCTGCGGTTTTTATTTTTTGCGCTATAAACAAAAAAAGGCAGACAATTTAGAAAAATATATATATATATTTTTTACTTTTTGCTATAATAAATATCCCCCCCAAAAATTGAAAAAAAAAATCTTCACCAGTTTAGGCCAATATGTATTCTTCTACATATTTTTGGTAAAAAAAAAATCGCAATAAGAGTTTATTGATTGGTTTGCGCAAAAGTTATAGCGTCTACAAAATAGGGGATAGATTTATGGCATTATTTTTTTTTACTAGTAATGGCGGTGATCAGCGATTTTTATTTTCATGACTGCGACATTGCGGCGGACAGATCGGACACTTTTGACACTTTTTTGGGACCAGTGACATTTATTATATTGATTGGTTTGCGCGAAAGTTATAGCGTTTACAAAATAGGGGATACATTTATGTCATTTTTATTATATTTTTTTTTTACTAGTAATGGCGTTGATCAGCGATTTTTAGCAAGACTGCGACATTGGGACCAAGAGCTGTTAAAGCGGCCAACGTACAGCTACGGCGAAGTGTGAATGGCGCCTAAAATGAACAATTTTGTTTACATCCGCTGGTAAAAGCTGTCACATGAAATGTATTTTAGTGTCATAGCCAATTAGTAATAGAAGTAAGGAAAATCCTGCAGCATTAATTGCAGGGTGCAAGCACACCTGTGCTACCCTATTCCGTGTGGCGCCATTCTATATCTTTACGGACGCACAGGGGAATAATCAGCCTGCGGGTTCCCGCTTCGCCTGTCTGTAAAAATGTAAAAAATATTGCCGTTTATGAGAACTGTAATCCTCCATCAAAGCGTTGTGTCATATTCATGTAACTGATGCCTTCCCATCAAATAGAAAAGCTCTGTGATTGTCATGGCGTTCCACCATCAGGCCGGGCTCCATGTGAAAAAGTCATTAACATTCCAGCAGCAGATGGGAAAAGCGGAGAGAGGTGTGCGAGGGCGCCAATTATCAATGGACGCAGCTTCACAGGGCCATTGTGGAGGACGGGAGATGCCGGGAGATTACTAATAAACAAGTTACTGGGAGAGAAGAAACATGATTCACCGCACATGGACTGCATTTTAAAGGACACATGCTGTGACCACACGGCTATCCTTCATCCCTCACAACTTCCACCCAACTTTGAAGTCCACCCAGTGATGGAGCATTACTAACTTCTTCATCTTGTATAAAGCGATGGCGCATCTTTTATGCAGTAATTAGGAAACCAAGGCCCCTTAAGAACGACAACTTTTCTTTTTTTTTGGGGGGGGGGCGGGGCTGGATAGAATAAAGGGTTAATACCCCTGGCATATTTTCTTATGCCAGAATGTGAGTAGCCTTCCAAATTATTGGGTGTCAGGTATTTCCACTAAACCAGGGGTCTTCAAGCTTTCTAAACAAAGGGCCAGTTTACTGCCCTTCAGACTTTGCTGGGTAAATAGAAGAGAAGGAGAGGTGGCCATCAGTGGCGGTGCATCCATAGAGGGCGCCGGAGCGCCGCCCCCTCTCGCTCCCGCACCGCCACTGAAAGACAATACATAGATTCATGCATTGCATGAATCTGTGTATTGTCGACGCTGCCGCGCTGCCCACTATTCATATGGCCGGCCTCCTGGTGAGCGCCGGCCATATGAATTAGAGCGGTGGCCGGCGGTGGGTGTGACTTGGAAGTGTCTATCAGAGCCAGCGGCTCTGATAGGCTTTCAGAATACAGCTCTCACGCTGTAATCGGCTTCCAAAATCTCCTCCTTGGAGTACAGTCACAGGCGGTCCAGGCAATCAGGTTCACCGGATCTGGTTACCGGTAACCTGATTGGCTGAAGCGACATCGAGGGTGGGAGAACACATCGAGGACGGCCCGGACCGAGGAAGGTAAGTGCAGGGCTGGGGGGGGGGGAACTGGCTGCATTTGGGGGGAACTGGCTATATATATATATATATATATATATATATATATATATATATATATATATATGGGGAAAAACTGGTTGTATATGGGGGCACACTGGCTGTATATGGGGACAAACTGGCTATATATATGGGGACAAACTGGCTGTATATGGGGGCACACTGGCTATATATGGGGGAAAACTGGCTATATATGGGGTCAAACTGGCTGTATATGGGGGACACACTGGCTGTATATGGGGGCACACTGGCTATATATGGGGGCAAACTGGCTGTATATGGGGACACACTGGCTGTATATGGGGGACACACTGGCTGTATATGGGGGACACACTGGCTGTAAATGGGGGACACACTGGCTGTATATGGGGGACACACTGGCTGTATGTGGGGGCACACTGGCTGTATTTGGGGGCACACTGGCTGTATGTGGGGGCACACTGGCTGTATATGGGAGCACACTGGCTGTATATGGGAGCACACTGGCTGTATATGGGGGCACACTGGCTATATATATGGGGGCACACTGGCTGTATATGGGGGCAAACTGGCTATATATATGGGGGCACACTGGCTATATATATGGGGGCACACTGGCTGTATATGGGGGCACACTGGCTGTATATGGGAGCACACTGGCTGTATATGGGGACAAACTGGCTGTATATGGAAACAAACTGGCTGTATTTGAGGGGGCAAACTGGTGGAATTTGGGCACAGTGGCTGCGTTTAATGGGCACAGTGGCGGCAATTGTTTTTTTTTTTCAGTTTGTTTGCGCCCCCCCCAAAAATTTTGAGCACCAGCCGCCACTGGTGGCCATAGTTCAATTTGCTGCCCCTCTCAAAGTGCTGCCTGGGTCCAATGGACCCACTGGGACCCATGGTAGGGCTGGCCCTGTCCTAGGGTCACTAGGGCTAAAAAAAAATGCATAGCGCCAGGTGGTGGAATAGTTCCCTATTGTTGGTATCCGTGGGAAGAATACTGCCCCATCATTGGTGTCAGTGGGAGGAATAGTGCCCTATTGTTGGTGTAAGTGGAAGAAATAGTGGCCCATTCTTGGTGTCACTGGGAAGTATAGTTCCCTATTTCTGGTGTCAGTGGAATGAATAGTTCCCCATCGTTGGTGTCAGTATAAGGAATAGTGACCCATCATTGGTGTCAGGGGAAGGAATAGTGGCCCATCGTTGGTGTCAGTATAAGGAATAGTTGCCCATCGTTGGTGTCAGTGGAAAGAATAGTGTCCCATTGTTGGTGTTACTGGGAGGAATAGTTCCCCATTTCTGCTGTCAGTGAGAGGAATAGTACCCATCCTTGGTTTTAGTTGGAGGTATTACTCCCCACTAAATGATATCCTTATTCTCCTAAACTATTTCATACACATCCATTACTTAATGGTCCTGTAATCTATTTTTCATGAATTTTTTTAAACTTTGTTATTCTGCCTCCTTGTAACGTCCTCTGTGAGCTCATGAACATCTCCCTTTCCCCATTACTGTTTTTTTTTTGACGTGAGCAGTGCATGTTAGCTGCGGTCACGTGCACTGCTCTATGTGCACTACAAATCCTATAGTTCATAGTCCATCTTGAGAGCGGGCAAGAGAAAGTGGCTACGTGCCACCTACAGTGTGCCCATGGAGAATGAACGTAGCCACCCTCTAAAAGGAAGTCAGATCACAGCACCAAAAAAAAGGAATCTGGAGATTTGGTGGAGGCTGAGAGCAATAGAAGGGACTTTTGAGTTATAGAGGAACTTTACTATTTTTAATAAAAAGTCAGCAGTCCCAAATACTGTAGTTACCGACTTTTAAAAATCAGGTACTTGCCACTGCCTGGGGTCCAGTTCTGCCTTCCCTCAGCCGGTTCATCTTTGAGGGTATCTGGCAACACCATTTGGATATGGGAGCCTAAGGAATCATAGCCTGCTCCCCGCTACGCATGCATAAGACCATGCTGGGGCCTGGGCAGGAGGGTGTGCCTAAGTGCATGTCAGTCTCACCTAGGCGAGAATTGAAGAAGTGGGAGCGGGGGTACCCATTCCCTGTAAAAAAAAAAAAAAAAAAAAAGGCAAAAGTGTAGGGGGTGGGAGGCAGGGCGGTGACATCACAGTCTCCATCTCGTCCAAACAGAGAACACTTTGCATTCTTTGAGAAAATGCAAAGTGCTCCCTAAATGGCATCCGCATAGAGCAAGTGACCACCTTTGTTTACTAAGTGCACAAAGCAAGGTCCACAACTTTGTGGGAACAGTTTGGGGATGACCCCTCCCTGTTCCAACATGACTGCGTACCAGTGTACAAAGCAAGGTCCATAAAGACATGGATGAGCAAGTTTCCAATGGAGGAACTTAACTGACCTCGACCCGATAGAACACCTTTGGGATGAATTCGAGTAGAGACTGTGAGCCAGACCTTCTCGTCCAACATCAGTGCCTGATCTCACAAATGCTCTTCTGGAAGAATGGTCAAACATTCCCATAGACACCCTCCTAAACCTTGTGGACGGCCTTCCCAGAAGAGTTGAAGCTGTTATAGCTGCAAAGGGTGAGCCAACTCAATATGGATCCCTACGGACTAAGACTGGGATGCCATTAAAATTCATGTGCGTGTAAAGGCAGGCATCCCAATACTTTTGGCAATATAGTGTATTTGCCAGGCAAGCTGGAAACATTCTTCAGACTATATAACCAGAATTTGATCAATTTTCATTGTTGAACAAAAGATCGTAATCAATTTGTAAACTTTTTACGTGATCTGTAGGATTCTAGGGTTCTTGATAATTGTTTTCAATAGGTACAATTGTGCCACTCTTTGAAGATATTAGGCACCCCAGTCTAAAGAACGTAAATGTTACTTGTCAATGTAAAACCTGACCCTGGGAGAGTACACAACCCGCTTAATGGAAATACCTTCACATCAGAAGCCCCCCTTTACATCAGAGGTCTCCCCATCACATCAGAGGTCTCCCCATAATATTAGAGCCACCCTTCATGTTTGCGTCACCTCTTAATGTCAGAGGCCCCCTATGTATGAGAGCCCCCATCAAATTAGAGCCTCCCCATCACATCAGAGGACCCACCATAATATCAGAGTCACCCCTTCACTTCAGAGGCCCCACATTGTATCAGAGCCCCCCCTAGACTTGAGAGCCCCTCCACATCAAAGTCGCCCCTTTATATCAGAAGCTCCCTATACATTACAAAGTTCCCCCCATCACCACATAGTTCCCCCATCACATCAGAGTCCCCCCATCACCACATAGCCCCCCCCACCATAATATCAGAGTCACCCCTTCACTTCAGAGGCCCCACATTGTATTAGAGTCCCCCCTAGACTTGAGAGCCCCTCCACATCAAAGTCTCCCCTTTATATCAGAAGCCCCCTATACATTACAAAGTTCCCCCCATCACCACATAGTCCCCCATCACATCAGAGTCACCCCATCACCACATAGTCCCCCCATCACACCAGAGCCACCTCATCACCACATAGTCACCCCATAACTACATAGTTCCCCCATCACCACATATTTCCCCATCACCACATATTTCCCCCATCGCCACATAGTCCCCCCATCGCCAAATAGTCCCCCCATCGCCACATAGTCCCCCCATCACCACATAGTCCCCCCATCACCACATAGTCCCCCCATCACCACATAGTCCCCCAATCACATCAGAGTCACCCCATCACCACACAGTCACCACATAGTCACCCCATCACCACATAGTTCCCCATCACATAAAAGTCCCCCCAACACATCAAAGTCCTACCATCACCATATAGCCCCCCCCCCCCCCCACCACATCAGAGTCACCTCAGTCACAGATTTGTTTTCAGAACGTTCATTCGACTTTCTAATTCAAAAGAACAGGATGGACAATTTTTCAAAAACAAGCAATTTTCTACCAGTTATGTAGTTTTCACTCTGGAAATGACATTCATTCCGAAATCGATTGTTAGAAGCAGACAACATTTTGAAATACTTTCAAATGACATTCGTTAAGTCTCTGTAGGCATTGTTGAATGTACTGCAGAGATTTGTCATGCAAGCCTATGTAGGGCCAGGTAAAGGCTAGGTTTACGTACACTTGCAGTTGGGGGCAGTAAAAAGACGCAGTTGAGCCATGTTTTTACCGCACCCCAACTGATCCTCTTATGCCGCGTACACACGATCGGAATTTCAGACAACAAATGTTCGATGTGAGCTTTTGGTCGGATATTCCGACCGTGTGTAGGCTCCATCGGACATTTGCTGTCGGAATTTCCGACAACAAATGTTTGAGAGCAGGTTCTCAATATTTCCGACAAGAAAAGTTCTTGTCGGAAATTTCGATCGTGCTCGGAATTCCGCATGCTCGGAATCATTGTACTTCATTTTTCTCGGCTCGTCGTAGTGTTGTACGTCTCCGCGTTCTAGACCATCGGAATTTCCGAGCAACATTTGTGCGACCGTGTGTAGGCAAGACAAGTTTGAGCCAACATCCATCGGACAAAAAAACACGGTTTTGTTGTCCGAAATTCCGATCGTATGAACGCGGCATTAAGCTTCAAGGGCGGCAGACAGGGGTGTATACATGGTGAAACATTGTGGCGCAGGAACAGCAAACAGTGCGGCTGCTGCACTGTGTTGTGGGTTTTAATGGTTAAAATGGGCGGTAAGGAGGTGACATAAAGCCTCCTTACTGCCTGATCGCTCTTCAGAGGGCTAATGCAAATGTAAACGAGTCCTAATAGCATTTGTGCAGCAAACTGGAAAATGACTAGACTGTGTCTGTCTTCAGCATTGGGTTTTACTTAGAATGCTGTGATTGTCCCTCACTGTGTCAGATCTCCGGAAGATTCAGCCCATTTATGGTCAAGCATGGATTTATCCAGTAATAACGGTGAAGATCAGCAGTTCTTCTTTTCCATCTCTTCTTTGAAGATAATTCTCTGTCTCTATTCTCCTTTCTGTGTTTGACAAACGGCTCCTTATGAGCTGATAAAGACCACATTACCGCCTTTGTTTTTGTGCTGTTTTCCCTCCAATTCTTCGCCCCAATCGGCACTCCATTGTGAGAATTTATAGAGCTTGTCCCAAACGTTTACTCAGTCTCTCAGTCTGTTCACAGGTTCATCCGGGGCCACCATTTACATATGTGTGTTGATGGCTTACACCGTGTCAAATCGGAGCTGGCCCGGGCCAAGTGCTTGTTTTGTGGCCAGTTTTCCTTTCCCTCCAACCCTAATAACACAAACTCCACTGGCTCTTCAAAACAACAATAACATCAAAGGTGTTGGCTTTGTTAAGTGGCCACAGACTGTCATCCCTCCTCCTTCTCTTCTGGCTGGATACATGCAGATTCAATAGAAAAACTTCTGGAGCTCACCGCCTGTAAATTAGGAACCTTGTCAACTCTTTCTGTGCGGTATTCATGAACAAAAAAAAAAAAAGAATACATTTGGCTGTATTATCAAAGATA
The DNA here is from genome assembly GCA_029206835.1 of Rana muscosa. Classification (NCBI taxonomy): domain Eukaryota; kingdom Metazoa; phylum Chordata; class Amphibia; order Anura; family Ranidae; genus Rana; species Rana muscosa. Next base: position 451,540,809 of record CM055127.1, on the reverse strand, counting down.
TATTAAAGTGTATGTACAGCCAAAACATCTTATTTTAGTTTTGCATAGAGTAAGGGCCCCGTACAGCCTATCTGACAGGGCCAGAAATGTCACCAACACTTCCCTGGGCCCTGCAGAGAAGCCCTAGCAGCCCAGCTTGTTGGAGTACATGGCTCAAGTCCTTGTTCTGTTGTTGGTTAAAGACCCGCTTGTTGCTCCACTTTAGAATTGCACCAAACACTTCCCTGGGCTCGACAGTGAAGCCCAAGCATCCCAGCATGTCAGAGTACATGACGTGGGTCCTCATGTTGTTGTTGGTTAAAGACCCCCTTGCTGCTCCACTTCAGAACTGTACTGGACACTTCAATGGGTTTGACAGAGAAGTCCAAGCAGCCCGGCTTCTCTGAGGACATGGCGCGGGTCCTCATGCTGTTGTTGGTTAAAGACCCGCTTGCTGCTTCATTTCAAAATTGTACCAGACACTTCCCTGGGCTCGACAGAAAAGTCCAAGCATCCCAGCTTATCAGAGTAAATGGCGCAAGTCCTTGTGCTGTTGTTAGTTAAAGACCCCCTTGCTGCTCCACTTCAGAACTGTCCTGGACACTTCAATGAGTTTGACAGTTGTTAGTTAAAGACCCGCTTGCTGCTTCATTTCAGAACTTTAACAAACACTTCCCTGGGCTTGAAAGAGAAGCCCAGGTGGCCCAGCTTTTGGGGTACGTGGCGCAGGGTCCTCGTGCTGTTGGTTGTAAAAGACCCGCTTCTTGCTCCGTTTCAGAATTGTACCAGACACTTCCCTGGGCTCAGCAGAGAAGTCCCAGTGGCCCAGCTTGTAGAAGCAAGTGGGGCAAGTCCTTTTGCTGTTGTTGGTAAAAGAAATGTACAGAACACCTTCCTTGGCTCAACAGAGAAGCCCAAGATTATCAAAGTACATGACGTGGATCCTCGTGTTGTTGTTGGTAAAAGACCCGCTTGCTGCTCTACTTCAGAACTGTACCAAACACCTCCATGGGCTTGACAGAGAAGTCCAAGTGGCCCAGCTTCTCTGAGGACATGGTGCTGGTCCTCATGCTGTTGTTGGTTAAAGACCTGCTTGCTTCTGCACTTCAGAACTTTACCAAACACTTCCCTGGGTTTGATAAAAAAGCCCAGGCGGCCAAGTTTGTTGGAGTACGTGGTGTGGGTCCTCTATGCTGTTGTTGATAAAAGGCCCGCTTGCTGCTCCACTTTGGAACTGTACCGAACACCTCCCTAGGCTTTGCAGATAAGGCTAAACAGCCCAGCATGACGGACTATGTCCTCATGCTATTGGCTAAAGACTTGCTTGCTTTTCCACTTCAGCTTGTTCACCAGCTCCAGCACCCTCCAGATCTCCTTATTTCCCCACCAGAACGTGCCATCACAGTTAAAAAGCACCTTGTCCATCAAGGCCAAGAAGTGGCGGAAGAGGTCTCAGGCGGCTGCACGTGGTGGTGGCTATCTTCATACAGAGGGTAGTGTGTTTCATGCATGTTCTTCTCTGTACACCATTGGCTGGAGAACATCTTACAGCTGCAGCTTGTGAGCGGGTCTTGGCCACGACCCTCGCTGCTCGCTGGGTGCCCGCCAAAAGTCGATTTATTCACACCCCACTCCATTGCAATCATCAGTTCCCAGTCAATCAGTCAATCTCAGTTCTCTCAGATAGTGGTGTACCTCGGTGTGCACACAACAGCAGGGATGCCCATCTCTGCGGTTGTGATGAAAGGAAAGTATACAGTGTGTGTGTGTGTATATATATATATATATATATATATATATATAATCTGGTGGGGAAACTGTGATGTATGGTTCCCTGGGGCCCACCAGGTGGCGCTGTCACTTTGGGCCCGGGGTTGAGCCATCGTTGCGGTGGCGTACTTCTTTTTGGCCTCTCTCAGCGGTTGTATGGTGGGGCAGGGAACCCGCCGTGCTTGCTGGGAGGGGGTATAAAGGGGGTGGCCATTTTTGGTGGCAGGAGTCGAGTCCCGGGCACCTTCAGCCTGAGGGCGGTGGTTCGTGTCGGTCCCCTAGGCGGCCTAGGCCTAGAGGACGTTCGGAGGTCGTGTTCCATCCCAGGCACCTTTAGCCTGGGGTGAGGTACTCGGATGGAGGTCTGGAGCTCAGTGCCCACCACTGAGTTCCGCGAGGGAAGGAGGTCCTAGGGAACCCCGGGAGTGGGTACCTGAATCCGGAAGGCGTAATGGACCGGTGGGAGATACTTGCTTGAAGACCGGGTGCAGCATATTGCCAGTGACAGGTGGGCCTCTCATCGGAGACCGCCTGGAAGGAAATCCCCCTCGCTCGGAGACCGCAACCCACTTTCAGGAAGGAAAGTGGAGAGTTCATTGTGTCTGGGCCTACTCGTATCCACACCTTTGTCTGTTCTGTTCCCTAAGGGAGTCCAACTGATTGTGTTCACTTTTGCATTGAGAAGAATAAAGGAGTGTTGGACTTTTAATGGTGTGGGGCTCGTTTTCTGGCAGACATTGTTCAAGGTAACTCTCTTTGGAGGTTCCAGGTGCAGAACACCGACCCGAAGGTAAAATAAGAACTTTGCTTCCACCTCACAAACATCTGCGGTGAAGGCTTGGCGTGGTGACCCCGCACTCTCTCCTCTAAGGTACCCCTAGACAACAGAAAGACGAGCTGATAAAGAGAGGGGAGAGAGGAGGCCGCTACACACACATATATATATATATATATATATATATATATATATATATATATATATATATATATATATATATACTCTGTATATATGATCCTGCCAGGAGGATATGAACTCATTCTCCATCTTGGAAGGTGTTTAAAACAGTAACAAATTTAAAGGGGCAAGGTAACACCTGTCCACAAGCTGACAGTTGCAGGCTCAGATGTCTGCTATAGACGGGCCAAATTAACCTGATAGGGCTCACTGGGGCTCATCTACGGGCAGGCCCTGCCAGGCTCAGGTCCCCCTGCTGAATGGACGGGGTCTGGGCCAGGCACAGGAGTACTGCCTGTACCCCTCACCCAATCAGTTGCTCTGGATAGAGTAGGGAAGGGTTAAGACCACTGTTAGGTTTGTTTTGGCTGGGAGATTTTCCCACACTTAATGTGCCAGAGACACAACCGGAAGTAAGCGAAAATCTCTCCAAAGCAAGGGGAAATCCCCTTGTTACTAGAACAGTTGTCCTCCATTGGAAGATTTCCCCTCCCCTAATGTTCTAGTGAAAACTGATCTACTGTTCACTCTGCCTGACAATGAGGTCCTTCTGCAAGATGGGGAGAGAGAAAGCAGTGGGGGGAGCATGCCTTCAGGTAAGTACCCACTGAGCATCAATGACGGAGGGTTTATTTATTTGTGAGATTATTAAACACTAACAAGGGGTATTTATTGCTGCCACTGGGGGGGGGGGGTTGGAGTGGGGGTATTTATTGCAGTTATTGCCTGCTGTCACCAATCACAAAGGGCAAGGGGTTTATTATTTAATGGTGATACTGCCACTGAATTAAAGAAGTTGATGGATATTTATTGCAGTCACTGACACCAATGAAGGGGGTATTTATTGCTGCCACTGGCCACTAAACACCGGTGCAAACGGGGCGGGGGAGGTTATCTATTGCTGACCCAGACACCAATGAAGGGGGGATTTATTGCTGCCACTATCGCTGACATCCTTGTAGAGGGAGGGAGGGAGGGAGGTTATTATTGCTGCCACAGTCACTGACACCAAGGAAGGGGTATTATTATTATTGCTGCCTCTGCTCTGAGCTGAATGCTACTTCCCAGTTTGTGGGCACCTGACCATCATCCAAGGATGTTCAATACGGTTGAGGTTTTGAGTCACTCTAATTCGATTTATTGAATTATAACCTACTATGAGGCATATACAGGTAAATGTGAGGTTGGAGATAATATACAAGTGTGAATTCGGAATAATGTTGCTTGTTTGTATTTACTTGAATATTTGACTTTATTCTAATATTTGACTTTGACCCTGGTGGAAAAAATGGAACCTATAATTAATTTACAGTATTTCTAAGAGCCTTTTAACTGAATCCAGCTAGTTGGAGCAGTTGGTGGAGTGGATCCATTGAGAGAACTTTTTATAGAAAACCGATAGCGCTGTATCAAATTTGGTCTCCTGGCAGTCGGCTTAATGGCTCCATTCTGCAATCCTGTTTGATATGGTGGGACAAGCCACCCCCACCTCCTGGTGGCCAAACAATAGGGACGCAGGAGGACTGGGAGCTCTAAAGGAGAACAAGCACAACCTTTATAAAGCCACTCTCCTTCAACCGTGAAACTGAAAAAATTAGAAAGAAGCCTGTGAAGACATAAGGTGATTGTCCCCAGGTGCATCCAGTGTGTAACATGCTGTGGCTGATATGCATGCTGATAAAGCTCAATGGCTTATGCTCCTAGCCAGGAAAACCCTCCTATCTAAAAAGTATATGTTTACTGGTTCCAGGACAAAAAAATGCATTAAACTTCCAGAACTAGTATGCTACCCTGGGCCAGGTGCATTTTCATGCTGTTGAGAAATGAGAAGGTTCTCATTGGTGAAGGAGATTGAGTCCCATTTACTGTAACAGCCAAAGTACATAATGCACAAAGGCCCTATTCCTTTTTGCAGTAGGTTCTAATAACAAGATGGCCAGTGTAGAGTGTACCTATGGCTAGGCTATGGACATTTAAGTATTTGCATATCCTTAACAAGCATTCACTGATCTTTAGGCTAGGTTCACATCTATGCAGGTTGCGGTTGATGTGTTTTCCAGCACGTTTTGCATTTTTGAACATGCATTTTTGATGCGCTTTTGACGCATTTTTGATGCGCTTTTGATGCGTTTTTGGCGCGTTTTGCATTTTTGTAGCCTAAGGTCTAAAGTTAGGGTTAAATGTTAGGGTTATGGTTTGAGATAGAGTTAGGGTCAGAGATTGGGTTAGCGGTAATTGTTAGAGTTAGAATGCTAACCCTAACAATTGCTTCTAACCCTCTCTTCATCTCTTTTTTTTTCACAAGAAAAACCCTCACTCCATCTCTAACCCTAACTCCTTCTCTAACCCTAACTCCATCTCTAACCCTAACTCCATCTCTAACCTTATCTCCATCTCTAACCCTAACTCTATCTCTATCTCTAACCTTATCTCCATCTCTAACCCTAACTCTATCTCTAACCTTATCTCCATCTCTAACCCTAACCCTATATCTAATCCATCTCTAACCCTAACCCTATATCTAATCCATCTCTAACCCTAACCCTATCTCTAACTCCATCTCTAACACTACCTTCATCTCTAACCCTTACTTCATCTCTAACCCTAACCCTATCTCTAACTCTATCTCTAACTCTAACCCTAACCCTAGCCCTCAACCCTAACCCTAGCCCTCAGGCTAAAAAATTTTTTTGGTGCGGGTTTATTACACACAAAATGCAACCTGCTTTCCAAAATGCAGCGGCTGGAAAACACAAAGACTTGTGCACAAAGGAAAAATTTGTTTAGTTTCGGTTCGTTTCTTTTTGGTCCCGTTGATTCGTAATCGTTCGTAATTTTGCTAGACAGGATTTTTCGTGTTCTGACTAATTTGTATTTTCGCAAGCGACATTTTTCGTTGAATCTGAATGATTTGTATTAATGTAAGCCTTATTTTTAGTTGATTTATAATTCGTACTTTCGGTAGAGTACATTGTTTTTCGTTGACTCTGGACACAACTCCTACTTTCGTAACTTTTTTTGGGTTCGTTGATTCGTAATTTTCCGTGTTTCTCTCACAACGACGCTGCCTATTATGCCTAATGTGCTTCGAATGGATTTGTACTTTTCTGCTATCTCCATTATGAACGCTAGTTTTACCAGAACGAGCGCTCCTGTCTCATACTTGATTCTGAGCATGCGCATTTTTTTTCACGTTGTTAAAGCATACACACTATCGTTTTTCATGACGAGAGAAACGACGATGTGAAAAACGACGAGAAAAATTAGAGCATGTTCCAATTTTTTCATGGCCATTTTTCACGTCGTGAAAAATGCTCTGAAGCCCACACACGATCGTTTTTAATGACCATTTAAAAAAATTGCATTTTTCTCGTCATTAAAAACGGTTGTGTGTACGCGACATTATTGTGCTTAGAATGGATTCGTACATTCGTAACTTTTTTCATAATGAATTATGCCGAAGACATTTGTGCATTCGCTATTTGCGATAAAATTTATTTCGGATTCGGTTTTATTCATAAGTACTTTGTTCGGAAATTCGAATGCTTCCGAACGCCAGAAAGTTGCTAAATTCGGACGAATTTCGATTCGTTACGAAACGAATTGCACAAGCCTATTAAACGAACTGTAGTGCGTTTCTGCAGAATTCACTAAAAAAAGCATAGGTTTGAACCAAGGGTTATACCGTGTTTTCATCCTCAAAATTCACATAAGACTGTAAAATTACTCTTTTAGCAGCTCAGCTAAAGGGGAATTCTAATGTAAAGGGGGCTTCTACTGTGAAAGTGGGACTCTGATGTAAAAGGGGGACTCTGAAAGGAAGGGAGACTCTGATGTGAAGAGGCTGGAGGGGCTCTGGTGTGATAGGGGGCTCTCATGTGAAGAGGGGGAGGGGCTTTCATGTGATGTGGGGCTTCTGATGTAAGGGAGGTCTCTGATGTAAAAGGGGGGGGCACTCTGATGTGAAAAGAGGACTCTAATGTGAAAAGGCAACTCTGAAGAAGGAATGGGGCTCTGATGTAATGGGAGGAGGTTTCTAATCGGAAAGGTGGACTCTGATGTGATGGGGGGACTGCTGATGCAAAAGGGGGACTTCTGAAGTGTTTATTTTTAAAACTGATTTTTTTGTTGACCGGCGAATATTCGTAAAATATACAATGAAAAGATAGGAGCGCCCTATTCTAGTTTCTGTAGCAAGTGAAAGGAATAGTCTTGGACTGAGCTCAGGAAACCCAAATTAAATGCCACTTTTTGTATTTTGGGATATCTGTGAGCCCTTTAAGCCATGTTCTGTCTTCTCCTATCAATGTATAAAGATAGAGCCGCCCCCCCCCCCCCCCCCCCCCAGCTCCAGCTCAGGTTGTGCTGCCATATGTTGTGAGGTCATTTCATAGTCCCGCTCTCCTCTCACATCTGCACAGGCAGCTGGTCAGTCCCAGGAAGTCATGTCAGCTTCATGGATATCAATAAAATCAACTCTCTCGGGTTCAAAGTGCAGATGATGAAAGTGGACGGAGGCTGTAAAGATGGCAGTGAAGATTTTATCATGGTGCTGCCGAGCAGAGAGGGCAAACTTTTCAGGTTAACAGACTTAGCAGAGTCCCTGTAACCTGCCTGAGAGCGGGAAAGGAAAGGAGCCAGGATGGTCCTTCACACTGCCAATCCTTCCTCACTCTTCTGTGCTTCCTGTGCAAGAGAGAGAGGACATTATGGAGCCTAGTGAAATAAAAAAATAAAAGAAATCACAGTTTTTAGCTTAAAGCTTTGAACATATACAGCTGCCAAGTAAAACAAAAAAGTAGATAATTAACTGGTCATACATAGTTGGATTTACGTTCAAACATTTGTACATTATTATTAAGTTTAGGAGGGAATTTTAAGGAAAAAAAATTTTATGAGGGAAGTTTAATGAAAAAAAATTACATTTAAATGCAGCCTTGTCCATCATTGCAGCCTTGCCCAGTGTCCATCTGCAGCCTTGCCCAGTGTCCATCATTGCAGCCTTGCCCTGTGTCCATCTGCAGCCTTGCCCTGTGTCCATCTGCAGCCTTGCCCTGTGTCCATCTGCAGCCTTGCCCAGTGTCCATCATTGCAGCCTTGCCCAGTGTCCATCTGCAGCCTTGCCCAGTGCCTTTGCAGCCTTGCCCAGTGCCTTTGCAGCCTTGCCAGTCTCTTTGCATTTATAAAATTGGCGCCGATTTGAGCGGAGAGGAGCGAGCGGAGCCAAGTGTACTTCGGCTAGACTCGGCTCTGCTCACAGTCCCACCCATCTCCACTGATTGCGCCGCTGACATACAGAAAGCCGATTGTACTTTGGCTAGACTCGGCTCTGCTCACAGTCAGGGGCGGGACTGCGAGAGGAGCCGAGACTAGCCGAAGTACACTCGGCTTTCTGTATGTCAGCGGTGCAATCAGTGGAGATGGGCGGGACTGCGAGAGGAGCCGAGTGTACTTCGGCTTTGTGTATCTCGGCTCTGCTCGCTCGTTTCAGTGGGGGATCGGCGTATAACACGCACCCACGATTTCCCCCTGATTTTAAGGGGAAAAAAGTGTGTGTTATACGCCGATAAATACGGTAATTAGGTACTTGTATAGCTCCGTCAATTTACGCAGCGCTGTACATATACATTGTACATTCACATCGGTCCCTACCCTCAAGGAGCTTACAATCTAAGGTCCCTAACTCACATTCATATACTAGGGCCAATTTTTGGACAGAAGCCAATTAACCTACCAGCATCTCTTTAGAGGATGGGAGGAAACCGGAGTACCCAGAGGAAACCCACGCAGGCACAGGAAGAACATGCAAACTCCAGGCAGGTAGTGTCATGGTTGGGATTCGAACCAGCGACCCTTTTTACACCACTGTGCCGCCCAGGGAGCGTCTCTTGCCTGCAGGATGGTTCTGAAAGGGTAACTATGGTAAAGGTTTGTCTGACCTGCAACTACACATGCTTGTACTTTAATGTTTTAGAGAAATATACTCTGTATTTCTCCATATAAATATTTTTATTTTTAACCTACTATTTCCTGCTTGTTTAAGACTAGATAGTTTCTGTGTGTTAGATTAGACTTTAACAATTCTCTAATAAATGTTTATTATATTGAAGCTTTCACTTCTGGTCAAAAGAACTCTTATTTAACCCATATCATATCTTTGAGATAATAAATCTTAAATATAGATTTTAAGGGGCAACAGTGGCCCTTTGCTACGGTACCTTTGCTACTCGAATGGCATCCCAAACCTATAAGCTGCTTCAATACCGTTCACTTATACCCCCTTCCTGTCCAGGACAATTTTCAGCTTTCAGCGCTGTCACACTTTGAATGACAATTGCGCGGTCATGCACCCAGTGTTAATTTTGGCAGCAAATTTCAATTTAGTTTTAGTCTTTGTCTTAGGACCAAAATGGCAATTTAGTTTTAGTCCCATTTTAGTCTTCTGCAATTGTTTTAGTTTTAGTCGTATTTAGTCGACTAAATCTCCAGTACATTCTAGTCGACTTAAACTAATTTTAGTTGTCTAAAATCGAATGAGTGTAATTAAATTGTAATGCATTAGTTAACATTTCTCTACAATTTCCAATCTCATTATATACTGCTGGGATGAAAAATCGAATATGTTATTATTTATGTTATTGAGGTATGAACATGCACTACAGACCAGTGTTAATTTTGAAGTCAAATTTCAATTTAGTTTAATGCCTTGTACACATGATCGGATTTCCGATGGAATAAAATCCGATGGACTTGTTTCATCGGAAATGTCGATCGTGTGTGGGCCACATCAGACTTTTTTCCATCGGAGTAAAAAAATAGAACAGGTTTTAAATTTTTCCGATGGAAAAAAATCTGATGGGAAAAATCCACGCATTCTCAGAATCAAGTCGACGCATGCTCGGAAGCATTGAACTTCATTTTTCTCGGCTCGTCGGAGTGTTTTATGTCACCGCGTTTTGGACGGTCGGAATTTAGTCTGACAGTGTGTATGCAAGACTGATGGAAGTCAGCTTCATCGGAATTCCGACGGAAAATTCCATCGGATTTTATTCCATCGGAAATCCGATCGTGTGTACAGGGCATTAGTCTTATGCCGCGCACACACGACCGTTATTCATGTCATGCAAAAAAACAACATTTTTCTCGTCGTGATTCCTCTCAAGCCTGCCTTGCATACACAGGTTCATGAAAAAAAACACTTGAGCAAAGTGCGGTGACGTACAACACGTACGACGGCACTATAAAGGGGAATTTCCATTCGAATGGCGCCACCCTTTGGGCTGCATTTGCTGATCCTCGTGTTAATAAAGTGTAGCGGGGTGCTATATTTAGGGGGAGTATCTGAGTAGTAATATGGCTCAGATACACTAATTGTTGGGTTTCTTGGACCATTTCTGTCCTTGAGAGATAGTGTTGGTGTGCTGTTCCCTGTGGCCTCCAGGTGGCCCTGTTGCCGTGGGCCAGGGTTGAACTGCTGATACAAGGTTGTGCCTTTTCTTGTCCCCTCTCGGCAGCAGTACAGCGGGGCGGGGAACCTGCTGTGCCTGTCGGGAGAGGGTATAAAAAGGCGCGGCCATCTTCCATAGGAGTCGCGCCCAGGCACCTTTAGCCTGGGTGGTGCGTGTGTCACCTCCGGGTGCCCTAGGCCCGGAGGCCGAGTTCCTGTTCCATCCCAGACACCTTTAGTCTGGGGTGAGGTACTATTTATGAGGCCCGGAGCCCAGCGGCTTCGGCTGGGTTCCGCCCGGGATTGAGGGCTCCCAGGGTGCCGCTTTGCGAGGGAACCCGTATCCAGGATCAGGCCAGGGAGGTAACCCCTTCTGAAGACCCAGCGCAGAGTCGTGGTGACAGAGGGGGCCTCTGGTAACTCTCCGGAGGGAGGTTCTTCTCAAGGGCCAAGTTTCTTGAAGAAGGAAATGCATGTCTTGTAGGTCATAGTGGCAGTGACTCTATGCACACCAGGTCAGTGGCAGTGACCAAATAGGGCAAGGCCCTATTCACCAGGTCAGTGGCAGTGACCAACTTCAACAAGTCAGTGGCAGTGAATTTTCATATTCTGCCGGTCTGTGGCAGAGACCGTGTGCCCAAACCTGTTCATGAAAGCAGAACAGTAAGAGAAACCTGAATTGAGTTTGTGCCTGGACCTCCTCCCACCTTATCTGACCTGTGTCTCGTGTCAACCTGTCTGCTCATATAGAGACTATTTGTTATCCGTGGTGAAATAAATACTAAGGTTGGACTTTCAGTTGGTGTGGACAGTTACTTTACTGGGGAGAATTAAGGACTTGCCTCTGGCTAATGCAGAGACGAGATCAGCTCTGGAGGATTCTAACACCAGCCGCAGGCAGGCCCAAAAACTAACACCGTTCAATCTCCTCATCCAGGAGGGTACGGGCTGCTAGTGCGGTGTGCCCCATTCTTTCCTGCGGAGGAGCCAAGTAAAAGAAAAAGCAGGTAAAGTCTAGGGTGAGTGAGCTAGAAAAGTTTGGTGAGAGACGATTCGCGCTTTTCAGCCTCGTACTTTCAGTCCGTTACAGCGTGAGGAATGTGCTATCTCCATTACGAACGCTAGTTTTACCAGAACGAGCGCTCCCATCTCATACTTGATTCTGAGCATGCGTGTTTTTTTTCCCCTCGTAAAAGCATACACACGACCGTTTTTCACGACGTGAAAAACGACGAGAAAAAATAGAGCAGGTTCTAATTTTTTTCCGGCAGTTTTCTCGTCTAGAAAAATGCTATGGAGCATACACACGACCGTTTTTCACGACCAATCTAAAAAATTGCATTTTTCTAATCATGAAAAACGGTCGTGTGTACGCGGCATTAGTCTTTTGACCAAAATGGCATTTTAGTTTTAGTCCCATTTTAGTCTTTTGACTAAGATGCCATTTTAGTTTTAGTCGTATTTTAGTCGACTAAATTACCACTGCATGCAACACATATAACATTTTTTTTTTTAAATTCACACAAATATAACTTTCTTTTGGTGGTTTTTAATCACCACTGTTTTATTTATTTGTTTATTTTTGTTAAACAAACAAAATAAAACCAAAATTTAGAAAAAAAAAAAAAAGTTTATACTATATACCGGTATTAGTATTATATATTAGTATTGGGACGCCTTCCTTAGGGCTGCTTTCACACTGAAAGCGCCTGCCGTTTACGCTAAAGCACTGCTTCGTTTTAGTGGCGCTCTAGTGCTGTTTACTTGGCTTTTGCGTGGCTTTTCGGGCGCTAGCGGGGTGCTTTTAACCCCAAAAAAAGGGTTAAAAACTCCAGTGTTGCGGCACTTTGGAAGTGCTGCCCATTCATTCCACTGGGCAGGGGCGTTTTGGGAGCGCTAAATACAGCGCTCTCAACCCGCCCCAAAGATGCTGCTTGCAGGGCTTTTCCGATGAATTAGAGTGGAGACTGTGAGCCAGGCCTTCTTGTCCAACATCAGTGCCTGACCTCACAAATGCGCTTCTGGAAGAATGGTCAAACATTCCCCTAGACACACTCCTAAACCTTGTGGACAGCCTTCCCAGAAGAGTTGAAGCTGTTATAGCTGCAAAGGGTGGGCCAACTCAATATTGAACCCAACGGACTATAAGACTAATTTCCTAACAGGAAGTGAGAAAAAAAAAAAACTTGCTATTGGGGACACAGGTGGTAGTAAACATCTGTCAGTGATTTTAACTTTTCCCAAGTCTACCCCAAATTGAAAGTTTTGGGCTTTAATTCCACTTGACCATATTAACCAAATGATCTTACTCTACTATCTGCAGGTGCAGTCTGTTTTCTCCACTACATGTGGCACTCAACTGTAGCGACTCTGCAGCTGGAGAGGAAGTCATGGGAACAGGGTCACTCTATGGTTTCCCAGGGTCACTGGGGAAGCAATCTGGTTGAATGCTGTCATCCCATGTGACTCTGGCGGCCATCTTGGGTCAGACAAAGTTTATTTAAGACCCTGGCTCCCAGGTTTGGCGTACTTTATGTGAGTGGGTAGCGTAGGGAAAGGTACCCCATTTTCTAGGGACAGCATTAGAGATAGGGAAAGGTTCCTAATGAAGAGGGAAAGCGTATGGTCGCAACTCTTCTGGATACCTTCCTGATTGGGCATTATATGGCCAGACCGCATTCTGCTCTCTTAACAGACACTGTCAGTCCTGCTGAAATCTGCTCCTGTCACGTTGCTAGAAACCGTGAGTGCACACGGTTGGGTAGTCTGCCCCCGGGTTTGTTGTGAACTGTTGCTGCAATTCTTTAATACAAGTTTTTTACTGCAACTGCCTGTGTCACTTATTGCCTCTGCACCCACCTACATGTCTTTTGGCTTGCTAGTTGCTCAGTGGTTAATTATGGGATAATAGGTTCAATAGTGAAAAACAAAAACAAATGTATGAATCTTGGGAATATTATGAAGAGGTGCCCATACCCTATACAGTGAGGGGAGGTGTTTCCAAAATAATGCATCCAAAAAACAACCACCAAAGGAATATACACCTACAAGGGCTACCAATTTCAATACAAAATATATTGGACATATGATTGGCAAAAAGCATAGGCAAGGGTGAGGAACCCTCCTCACAGAAAAGGTAAAGAAAGGATGCTCTAAGGCAGCGGTAGGCAACCTCTGTACTCCAGCTGTGGTGAAACTACAAATCCCATAATGCCTCATGCCTGTGATTGTCAGGGTCTTGCAATGTCTTATAAGACTTGGAGTTTCATCACAGCTGGAGGGCCGAGGTTGCCTATCCCTGCTCTAAGGGCTCATTCTCATGTGCAGAAGCCCTTACTGCCCCTCCAAAAAAAACAGACGAAGCTCCGGTTAGTGGGAGGGGCGAAACGCGTAGGCAGAGGGGTACACACGCCTCCCCCCCCTCATGGGTTTGTCTTTTTTTTTCTCTCCTTATATCTTTATTGCTTTCCTCTCACAATTAAAAAATATGCCAGTGTAGCGGGGTCCCAACTTAGGGGAGTCGCTATGCTTCAATTTAGGGGTGACCTGAGCGGTAGTTGGCTTGGGCCTTCTAATTATTTGGACGCTGTCTTGCTGCTGTGTCACCTGGCGTGCAGTTCCACTTTAGGCGTATGGGTGGTGTTGTCACTTATACCCGGGGTTGAACCACAGGTGATGGAGTGGCTATTGGGTGTCCTCTCTCGGCTGCCGTACGGTGGGTGGTTCCGGCCTGCTGTGCATGCCGGGAGAGGATATATAAGGGGCAGACCCCATTTGTTCTAAAAGAGTACCCGGAGGAGTGTGCCCCTCTAAGGGAGGGTGCGCCCAACTTTAAACTGAGGAGTTTCGGGCACCTTGGGCCCGAGGCTGCAGAGTTCCAGGTGGGCCCAGTACCTTCAACTGGGTCTACAACCAGAAAGGAAACCCAGGGAGCCCAGGTGAGGGCGACCGCTCTGACATAGAGGAAACCGGGGGAGGATCGGTCCCATTAAGGAGGCGAGTAATACAAGATTGCTGTCTCGGGAGAGGCCTGGTGACCTGTCGGAGGGAAGGATTTTTTTCTGCGCAGACTGCCTTTGCGGAGTGTCGGTAGTAAAGGAGGAATCTCCTCGACTTTGTCCTTGGAGGGGACTAAGTCACTGTTCGAGCTTCATGCCGGCTGCTAGTGCTATTGAGTGACTATCCGGGTAAGCTGTACCCACTCAGGACCGAGTGGCGACGAAGCCAAGAGTGTGCCATCCATTCTATTCTGCTAACTCCTTTCCTCTCTTCAACTTTCTGGTTACTGTGTGGACATTGACCTTCTTTGGGAAAGGTAAAGACTTGCCTCTATAATCTAGAGGGGAGAACCAGTGAAAGGAAGCAACTCGCTGCGGGATCCAAATACATAACACCGCCGACCTCTAATCCAGAGGACGCGGGCATGTGGCATGGTGTGTCTGATCCCCTAAAGGAAGGTAAGGGGGAAAAGGATCTGTGTGCTACACCAGTATTTCAATTCGCTGCTTTTTACCTAAATTGTCTTTTCTATATATTCGATATTGCTTGAGATGTGCGAAGGTAAGCTCCCCCTTGGCTGTATGCAGAGGAGCCAGCTCTGTGTTCTCTGTAAGAAAGATTTCAGCACTCAATAAATCAATAAAATGTAGAGATAAATGCATATTTTATATAATAATCTTGCAAGACGAATTTATTCCTACTTGAAGAATAATCAGTCAAAGACATTTTACGACAGATTATAACGTTGCCTTTGAAGCTGCTCTTATATGAATCCCTTTGTTTATACTCCCCACACATATGTATCATCAAGTGTCTGACAATTGAATGAATAATGCTTTTAATTGTGGAAGATTTTATGCTTTTTTGCCATAACTCCTCTGAACCCTCTGTGATCTTAATACTCTATATGGTGCTCGCTGATAGTCTTCATGCTACGTCAAGAGCCATGAAATTTGACTTATTTACTTATCCCCAAGATCGTTTTTCAGCTGACGGTGACTCACGGATCATCAAAAAAAACACGCCATGATCGGGCTTGCTGCAGACACATGCCAAGGGACCGTGATGGAAAGGTATCATATTATTACAGTTTTGGCTCTTCGTAAGTGAAAGACGATCAGCGAGGCACCAGTGGATGTTGTAAGGTCATACCAGAAACCTCAGTTCCCAGGCCTAATTCTTCTGCTCTGTGAATAAGAGCTAATCTCCCTGACATGTGCCTGGACAGAGGGATTTTGTGGTCAGGGCGGCTAATGTGTGTCGGCAAATATCCCCTTTCCCTTTGGACTTTTAAACATCCTGCTCATTTGCTCACCTGTCAGTCATTGTGGATCAGTAGCTGGTTGGGTTATCTGTGCGTTGGAGCCCACAGAATGATGCTTGAAGGTCTTTGTGTAGTTTATCTTATTGTGGCCACCTTTTACTAGAGGTGTCTATGGCGCCTTTCACACGGACGGCTGTTTTGCCGCAGTTAAAAGCATGTAAAATGTTCTGTGAAATTCAAGGCTCCATGCACTGCGATTAGCTGCATTTGTACATTGCGATTACCTGCGTTTGCGCGCGGTTACATGTGGCCGCGTTTAGCTGCGGTAGTCATTCCCATAGCAACCCTTTTTATACCTACTGATTATGATGTGCTTCCTGTTGTTCTTTTTTTTCTCATGCTGCTATCCGCAGTTGACACAAAAGGCTGCGATTACCTGCGGTTATGTGCATATAGCTACGCTACATCGCACCTGGACGCATTCTTTTCTATTTTTTATATTCGCACCATACCGCATGTAACGAAATTGCAGCTAAACGCTGTGTGTGAATGGGGCCATAGGAAAGCATTGTGTGCTTTTAGCTGCGGTAGAAAACTAGAAAATCCGCAGCTAAAAGCACCATTCTATCCGTCCGTGTGAAAGGGGCCTATAGATGGGGATTATCCATCTATTTCTCTCATTTATACACAATATTTTGCAAGTGCTTTAGATAAACCATTAAACCATTTATCTCAGTGCCTGCCCCAGGGCTGTGTGTTTCACATTATGCTGCCGTAGGTACTCTATATATTATTTGGACCGCTATGGAGCCACATCCGCAATATCTGCCAAATGCAAGGAAATAATTAGACTTTACTGACACAAAAACGGGACATATACACTATATTACCAAAAGTATTGGGACACCTGCCTTTACACGCACATGAACTTTAATAGCATCCCAGTCTTAGTCTGCAGAATTCAATATTGAGTTGGTCCACCATTTGCAGCTATAACAGCTTCAATTCTTCTGGGACGACTGTTCACAAGGTTTAGGAGTGTGTCTATGGGAATGTTTGACCATTCTTCCAGAAGTGCATTTGTGAGGTCAGGCACTGATATTGGACGAGAAGGTCTGGCTCGCAGTCTCCACTCTAATTCATCCCAAAGGTGTTCTATCAGGTTGAGGTCAGGACTCTGTGCAGGCCAGTTCAGTTCCTTCTCCCCAAACGCGCTCATCCATGTCTTTATGGACCTTGCTTTGTGCACTGGTCCAAATCATTTGGTGGAGGTGGGGGGGGGGGGGATACTGGTGTGGGGTTGTTTTTCGGGGGTTTGGCTTGGCCCCTTAGTTCCAGTGAAGGGAACTCTTAAGGTGTCAGCATACCAAGACATTTTGGACAAGTTCATGCTCCCAACTTTGTGGGAACAGTTTGGGGATGGCCCCTTCCTGTTCTAACATGACTGCGCACCAGTGCACAAAGCAAGGTCCATAAAGACATGGATGAGCGAGTTTGGGGTGGAGGAACTTGACTGGCCTGCAAAGAGTCCTGACCCTTTTTTTTTTTTTTTAACACAAAAGTTTTTATTAACCACTTAAGCCCCGGACCATTTTGTAGCTAAAGGACCAGAGCTGTTTCTTTCTCGTACATCACGGGACACAGAGCGACATAGTCATTACTAATGGGTTATATAGATACCTTCAGGTGCTGGCACTGGCAACTTCCAAAACCGGAAGTACCCTCCCCTATATAAGCCCCTCCCATCCGGGAGCACCTCAGTTTTTTGCCAGTGTCTAAGGTGTTGGCCAAGAAGAAACATGTGTTTTTCACTGAGCTTGCGTACAGGTTCTTTTGGGCCTCAGTAAGCTATTCCGGATCCGACCAAAAAAGCTTCATAGCTAAACGGTCGGTACCCGGGCCTTGCAGAGAAGAGCAAGGTTTTGCCTGTAATGCTTCTCTTAGGAGAGCTGGACCCTGGGATCCAGAGCTCTGGTCATACCCACGACCAAGATGTTTTCTGTGCAGGGTGCTATACAGGTCCAGGGGAGTGGAATCCTTGGGAACCCGGTCCCTGAAGGTTTGATTACAATGCCTGCCGTGATAGGTGAAGTTTGGGCTTTTGTGGACCAAACAAAGTCCTGCGGCGGGGAACAGGTAAGTGGGGGCCCCCAGGAACTTGGTTCTATTGGGGGACCCCCAAGCCTAATTTGTCTTTCTGTCTGTTACCTAATGGTATTCCCGCAAAATTCTGTGCATGCCTGTAACTACTAAAAAAATGTAATAATTTTTAATGGTGGTCAAGAAGAAAAAAAAAAAATTTTTTTTTATATATATTTAATATATTAGACTGCGGTACCTGTGTTTGTCCACTAGAGGCCGCTGTGGAATGTTTTCTTGTCATGTGGACTAGTTTCTTCTCAGCAGAGCAAGTCCAGGCAGATGGTGAGTTCTCTTATGGGAAACTGCTTCCTCTGCCATGTTGCAATGCTCGTCCATCCCCCGGCCTGCGGCAAAGAGGGGCCCTGGCTCTTGTCCCTAGTTTCCATTTTTCAAAATTAGCGCCGAAGGCGCACGTGGCCGCGCGCGTGCGCGTGCACGCGCCTCTATATATAGAGGTGAACCGGGAAAGGGGGCGGAGCCTGGGGGATGACGCTCTGTGCGCGCCGCAGCGCTTCTGCGCATGTGCGGGCGTCCCAGCATGTTAAAAACCACAATTTTGTGTGGTGAGCTGGCTATGAAGTACAGAGACAGAGCTGGCAACATTTAAAAAAGGGCATACAGCAAGCGGTTGATACAGGCATCCCCTAGAAAGGCACATTAGTAGACACCAACTGTTTCTTATAGCAGCATTTATGCTAGACTATTGTCAGTAACTGGTGTATTTCGGCTGGAATACCTCGGCTTTGTGGCTTAGGAATATGCCGTCTAAAAACTCCGGGACTAGAAATTCCAGGAGGAATAGGGGGTCTCCATCGGGCTCTGAGGATCTTGGGCATGCTTTGGCTGCACCAGTCTCCCCTGAAGAATCAGAGGTTAGTGACCGTAGAGCACCCTCAGGAGTACCTGGTACTGTGGCTGTCCTCAGTTCACCTGCTCCTGTGTATGTAACAGAGGAGGTTTTTTCCTCAGCTCTGGGAGGGCTGGAAGAGAGATTGTCAGCATTGATCGCGGCTTCCCTGTCACAGGAGAAAAGCGCCCGATCTCCGTCTCCTCCCTCAGAGTGCCTGTTAACAGAGCAACAGTCCCATACAGGGATCGACCTACCTGAAGGGGATCAGGATGAGGTCGATTCGGTTGTAGAGGAATCAACAGTGGAAGAGCCGTTCTCAGCATCTCATGCTGAAAAGTTATGGGTTCAGTCCCTGACTAATATGGTCCGATCAGCATTTAAAATGCCACTTGCGGAGCCATCATCCACTTCTGTCTCCTCGTTGGGGTCGCTAAAAGCTCCCCAGACTGTTTGTTCCTTTCCGATCCATCCTTTACTGGAAGGGCTCATTTACCAGGATTGGGAGCATCCTGACAAAATATTTACTCCCCCTAAGAGATTTCCGGTGGTCTATCCCATGGAGGATAAGTTCATCAGGAAATGGAGGGTCCCTACAGTGGACGCAGCCATCTCTTGTGTGAATAAATCACTGACATGTCCGGTGGATAATGTCCAAATGTTCAGGGACCCAATAGATAAAAAATTGGAGTCCTTATTAAAATCTGCTTTTTCTACAGCAGGATTGGTGACACAACCAGCAGTGGCAGCTATTGGGGTCTGCCAAGCAGTGAAGGATCAGTTGAAACAGGTCTTAAGGGACTTGCCAGATCAGCAGGCTCTTGCCCTAGCTGATCTACCTAGAGCCTTATGCTTTGCGGTGGACGCCATAAAGGATTCAATCCATCAGGCCTCCCGCCTTACGCTGTCTGTAGTACATATGCGCTGGCTTCTATGGCTCAAAAACTGGTCTGCTGAAGCTCCCTGTAAAAAATTGCTGGTCAGCTTCCCATTTCATGGTGAGCGCTTATTCGGGGAAGACCTGGACAAGTATATCCAGAGAATTTCCAGCGGTAAAAGTACACTTTTGCCGGTTAAAAGTAGAGTTAGAGGTCCCTCTTTTAAGAGGCCGGCTTCTCCAGTCCCTAGGACATCGGCTGTGAAACAGTTCCGACGGCCTCCTCGGTCAAATCCCGGAGGTAAAAATCAGGGACAGTTGCAGGGTAACAAGAAGCCCTGGAGCAGGAGAGGTACAAAACCTCCCCCAAAGTCAAATGCATGAAGGGTTGCCCCCACCCAATCGGGTGGGGGGAAGACTTCAGTTGTTCACAGAAACCTGGCGGGACACGATCCGAGACAGATGGGTGCTCTCCGCAGTAAATCTGGGATACAAATTGGAGTTAAAAAACTCCCCTCCTTCCCGCTTTATAAGGTCAAACGTGCCAAGGGATCCCCAGAAGAGAGGATCCCTCCTGTTGGCACTGGAACAATTATTGCTCCAAGCAGTAATTATAGAGGTTCCCCTGGAAGAATGGGGGTTCGGGTTTTACTCAAACCTCTTTACAGTTCCGAAGCCAAACGGGGACGTGAGGCCCATATTAAATCTAAAAGGGCTAAACAAATTCCTACATATCAGGACTTTCCGGATGGAGTCGATCCGATCGGTAGCCACTGCCCTACAAGGGGAGGAATGGTTAGCCTCGATCGACATCAAAGATGCTTATTTGCACATTCCCATCTTTCCAGCCCACCAAAAATTTCTACGCTTTGCGGTAGAAGGGCGCCATTTTCAGTTCAGAGCCTTACCCTTCGGTCTGGCCACAGCACCAAGAGTGTTCACAAAAATTCTGGCCCCATTATTGGCCAATCTAAGAACACGAGGTGTAACGATAATGGCATATCTAGACGACTTGTTGCTGATAGACCACTCAGTGGAAAAACTAGAAGTGGTTGTTCACGAGACAATCAAGTTTCTGGAATATCACGGTTGGATTATCAACCGAGACAAGTCAGCCCTAAAACCAGTCAAAAGTCTGGAATACTTGGGGCTAAGGCTGGATTCAGACCAGAGAAAAATTTTCTTGCCTCAAGAAAAGGGGTCGTCTTTGAGAGATTTGATCCACTTAGTGGGTTCAAAAAGACAGCCATCCATACGCCTGTGCATGAGGCTGCTGGGAAAAATGGTGGCATCATTCGAAGCAGTACCCTACGGTCAATTCCATTCAAGGAAGTTGCAAAGGGCCATACTGTCAGCCTGGAACAAAAAAGTTCAGGCTCTGGACTTACCAATGTCCTTGTCCCCTTCCGTTCGCAAGAGCCTCCGCTGGTGGTTGGTTCCCCAGAATCTGGAAAGAGGGAAATCCTTCAGTCCGATTTCCTGGAGGGTGGTCACTACAGATGCCAGCCTTATAGGCTGGGGAGCAGTACTGGAGCAATGGTCTCTCCAGGGCAAGTGGTCAGAAGCAGAAAAGGCCCTGCCCATCAATCTCTTAGAGATACGAGCAGCCCGGTATGCCCTAGTAGCATGGACATCCAAACTCCAAGGGTCCCCTGTCAGAGTTCAATCAGACAATGCCACAGCAGTGGCATATATCAATCGTCAGGGGGGCACCAGGAGTCGTGCAGCCCAAAGGGAAGTAAATTACATCCTGAGATGGGCAGAAAGATATGTCCCAGCCATATCTGCGGTATTCATTCCAGGAGTGGAGAATTGGAAGGCGGACTTTCTAAGTCGCCAACAATTATGCCCAGGGGAATGGTCCCTTCATCCTGAGGTTTTCCGGACAATATGTCAGCGGTGGGGAACACCGGATGTAGATCTGCTAGCATCCAGGTTCAACACAAAAGTGGACAGGTTTGTCTCTTGGACAAGGGATCCCCTAGCGTGCGGCTCGGATGCCCTAGTGTTCCCTTGGGATCAGTTCAAGCTGATATATGCATTCCCACCGCCACAATTGTTACCTCGATTACTCCGCAGAATCAGGGTAGAAAAGAAACCAGTGATTCTGGTGGCTGCAGCGTGGCCCCGAAGAGCATGGTACGCGGAGATTGTAAAAATGTCTGTGGGGAGTCCTTGGACCCTCCCACATCGTCCGGACCTGCTTTCGCAAGGACCGATATACCACCCTTCCTTACCAGCCCTAGGTTTGACGGCCTGGCTATTGAAGCCCACATTCTAAAAAAGAGAGGGCTCTCTAATGCTGTGGTATCTACCATGATCAATGCCAGGAAGCCGGTATCCAGGCAGATCTACTATAGAATCTGGAAGGCGTACATCGCCTGGTGTGAGGCCAAGAAATGGCATCCACGTAAATACGTAATAGGTAGGATTCTGGACTTCCTACAATGGGCTGTAGATAGGAAGCTTGCCTTGAGTACTATCAAGGGTCAGATTTCGGCCTTGTCAATATTTTTTCAAAGGCCCTTGGCTTCGCATTCACTAGTCAAAGCCTTTATTCAAGGAGTGATGCGTATTAGTCCTCCGGTTAATATTCCCATATGTCCATGGGATCTAAACTTGGTTCTGTCGGTTCTACAGAAACAACCATTTGAACCATTACAGCATATTTCCTTGGTGCTTCTCACCAGGAAATTGATTTTTCTAGTAGCCATTTGTTCGGCTAAAAGAGTATCAGAATTAGCAGCTATGTCCTGTAAGGAGCCATATCTGGTTATCCATAAGGACAGAGTAGTGTTACGTCCTCATCCAGCCTTTCTTCCTAAGGTGGTATCGAGGTTTCATTTGAACCAAGATGTGGTTCTTCCTTCTTTTTTCCCTAAACCTACTTCGGTAGAGGAAAAGTTATTGCATTCTTTGGATGTAGTAAGAGCAGTTAAAGCTTATCTAAAAGCCACTGCTCAGATTCGCAGAACGGATACTTTGTTTATTCTGCCGGAAGGCCCCAGAAAGGGTCAGGCAGCGTCAAAATCTACTTTAGCCAAGTGGATTCGACAGGTCATAATGCAAGCCTATGGCTTGAGAAGGAGACCGCCTCCGTTCAAAGTTAGAGCGCACTCCACGAGAGCAGTTGGAACTTCATGGGCAGTGCATCACCAGGCCTCCCTGGCTCAAATCTGTAAGGCCGCAACATGGTCTTCAGTACACACGTTTACTAGGTTCTACCAGGTGGACGTTAGAAGTCAGGAGGATGTCGCCTTTGGGCGCAGTGTGTTGCAGGCCGCAAAAGATCCTCATGTCTGATAGCGCTCAGCTTATATATGGTGTATCCCCCCCCTCATTTGGCATTGCTTTAGGACATCCCATTAGTAATGACTATGTCGCTCTGTGTCCCGTGATGTACGAGAAAGAAAATAGGATTTTTATAACAGCTTACCTGTAAAATCCTTTTCTTGGAGTACATCACGGGACACAGAGCTCCCGCCCCTCTTTGGGGACACTTATTGCTTTGCTACAAAACTGAGGTGCTCCCGGATGGGAGGGGCTTATATAGGGGAGGGTACTTCCGGTTTTGGAAGTTGCCAGTGCCAGCACCTGACGGTATCTATATAACCCATTAGTAATGACTATGTCGCTCTGTGTCCCGTGATGTACTCCAAGAAAAGGATTTTACAGGTAAGCTGTTATAAAAATCCTATTTTTCAGAATTTTGCACTGCGCTGCTTTAACTGTAAATTGTGCGGACATGCAATGTTGTACCCAAACGAAATTTGCGTCCTTTTCTTCTCACAAATAGAGCTTTCTTTTAGTGGTATTTGATTGCCTCTGCGATTTTTATTTTTTGCGATATAAATGGAAAAAGACCGAAAATTTTGAAAAAAAATGATATTTTCTACTTTTTGTTATAAGAAAAATCGAATAAACTCAATTTTAGTCATACATTTAGGCCAAAATGTATTCAGCCACATGTCTTTAGTAAAAAAAATGTCAATAAGCGTATATTTATTGGTTTGCGCAAAAGTTATAGCGTTTACAAACTAGGGTACATTTTCTGGAATTTACACAGCTTTAAATTTATGACTGCCTATCTCATTTCTTGAGGTGCTAAAATGGCAGGGCAGTACAAAACCCCCTTAAATGACCCCATTTTGGAAAGAAGACACCCCAAGGAAATTGCTGAGAGGCATGTTGAGCCCATTGAATATTTTTATTTTTTTGCCTCAAGTGATTGAATAATGACTAAAAAAAAAAAAAATTACAAAAAGTTGTCACTAAATGATATATTGCTCACACATGCCATGGTTATATGTGGAATTGCACCCCAAAATACATTTTGCTGCTTCTCCTGAGTACGGGGATACCACATGTGTGGGACTTTTTGGGAGCCTAGCCGCGTACGGGACCCCGAAAACCAATCACCGCCTTCAGGATTTCTAAGGGCGCAAATATTTGATTTCACTCCTCACTACCTATCACAGTTTCGAAGGCCATAAAATGCCAAAATAGCACAAAACCCCCCCAAATGACCCCATTTTAGAAAGTAGACACCCCAAGGACATTGCTGAGAGGCCTGTTGAGCCCATTGAATATTTTTTTTTGTCCCAAGTGATTGAATAATGACAAAAAAATAAAAAAATAAAAAATTACAAAAAGTTGTCACTAAATGATATATTGCTCACACATGCCATGGTTATATATGGAATTACACCCCAAAATACATTTTGCTGCTTCTCCTGAGTACGGGGATACCACATGTGTGGGACTTTTTAGGAGCCTAGCCGCGTACGGGACCCCGAAAACCAAGCACCCGCCTTCAGGATTTCTTGGCACAAATTTTTGATTTCACTCCTCACTACCTATCACAGTTTCGAAGGCCATAAAATGCCAAAATAGCACAAAACCCCCCCAAATGACCCCATTTTGGAAAGTAGACACCCCAAGCTATTTGCTGAGAGGCATGGTGAGTATTTTACAGCTCTCATTTGTTTTTGAAAATGAAGAAAGAAATTATTTTATTTTTATTTTTTTCAATTTTCAAAACTTTGTGACAAAAAGCGAGATCTGCAAAATACTCACCATACCTCTCAGCAAATAGCTTGGGGTGTCTACTTTCCAAAATGGGGTCATTTGGGGGGGTTTTGTGCCATCTGGGCATTCCATGGCCTCCGAAACTGTGATAGGCAGTGAGAAGTGAAATTAAAAATTTACACCCTTAGAAAGCCTGAAGGCGGTGCTTGGTTTTGGGGTCCCGTACGCGGCTAGGCTCCCAAAAAGTCTCACACATGTGGTATCCCCGTACTCAGGAGAAGCAACAGAATGTATTTTGGGGTGTAATTCCACATATGCCCATGGCATGTTTGAGCAATATATCATTTAGTGACAACTTTGTGCAAAAAAAAAAAAAAAATTTTCTTTTTTCCGCAACTTGTGTCAACATATAAAATATTCCATGGACTCGACATGCCTCTCAGTATATAGCTTGGGGTGTCTACTTTCCAAAATAGGGTCCTTTGGGGGGGTTTTGAACTGTTCTGGCATTTTATACACAACATTAGGAAGCTTACATCCACTCTTCTAACCACTTGAAGACAAAGCCCTTTTTGACACTTTTTGTTTACATGAAAACATTTTTTTTTTTTTGCAAGAAAATTATGTTGAACCCCCAAACATTATATATATTTTTAAAGCAAAGGCCCTACAGATTAAAATGGTGGGTGTTGCATTTTTTTTTCTACACAGTATTTGCGCAGCGATTTTTCAAACGCATTTTTTTGGGAAAAAATACACTTTTTTTTAATTTTAATGCACTAAAACACACTATATTGCCCAAATGTTTGACGAAATAAAAAAGTTGATCTTAGGCCGAGTACATAGATACCAAACACGACAAGCTTTAAAATTTTGCAGAAACGCGCATTGGCGACAAACTACATACATTTTTAAAAGCCTTTAAAAGCCTTTACAGGTTACCACGTTAGATTTACAGAGGAGGTCTACTGCTAAAATTACTGCCCTCGATCTGACCTTCGCGGTGATACCTCACATGCATGGTGCAATTGCTGTTTACATATGACGCCAGACTGACGCTTGCGTTCGCCATTGGGCAAGAGCAGGGCAGGACAGGGGTGCTTTTTTTTTTATTATTAATTTTGCTTTTTTATTTTATTTTTAAACTGTTGCTTCCATATTTTTTTTTTTATCATTTTTATTGTTATCTCAGGGAATGTAAATATCCCCTATGATAGCAATAGGTAGTGACAGGTACTCTTTTTTTGAAAAAACTGGGGTCTATTGGACCCTAGATCTTTCCTCTGCCCTCAAAGCATCTGACCACACCAAGATCGGTGTGATAAAATGCTTTCCCAATTTCCCAATGGCGCTTTTTATATCCGGGGGGGGGGGGACATTCCCTCCCACTGCTTGTAAAAGCAGTCCAGAGGCTAATTAGCCACTAGGATTGCTTTTACATGAAAGCCGGCCGCTGGCTGAAAAGAATGATACCAAGATGATACCTAAACCCGCAGGCATCATTCTGGTATAAACATTCAAAGTCCAGCAACATACCAGTACGTTGCTGGTCCTTGTTAGACATGCATTGTAATCTTTTTTTTTCATGCAGCCTGTTGGCTGAACGAAAAAAAAAGATTGATCGGTGGGTATGCCCACCATTAGAATACCGCCCTTCATCCACCCACTTCTAATGATGGGCATACATGCACCATTTATATATGCCGAAGCATGGGGGCATCTTCCTGCAAAAGTTATGCCGCGTACACATGGTCAGACTTTTCCACGGGCAAGCCTCCGTCGGAATTTCGACCGTATGTATGCGGCATTAGGAGCAAAATCGCTCCTCCGCCCCTGCTGCCCCAATGCTTCGGCATATATGCTTTTTTTTTTAACTGTGGTGGTGAAATCACCTCCTACAGCACTGGAGTCGCAGGGATCAGGCCTGTCTCTGCGAACGCTGCAGTTATGTGTGTTGTGTTTTGCAAGTGACAGTGATCGATCGATACTGCACTTGGGTGGCCTGGGCTGGACGGAGGGGCAAAACGCAGGTGCTAGCAGGTATCTGGGCTGATCCCGCTAACACTGCGTTTTTGGGAACCCTAAACTTCTGGGGACGCTAGTATAGATCTGATCAGATCAGATATTGATCTGTTCAGATACTATACCACTAAGGGAGGTGTATGCTTCACGCGTGGGTGTTAGCGTTACTGGCACTAACCTGACGCTGCCTGGGGTGTGACGCAGACCCTCTCTGATGCTAAAACCTAATTGATATCACCCGCCGGGCGATCAGGGGGTTAAACCTTTATTGGGTTATATACGGCGGGTGCCCTGACACTATAAAAAGCAAACTAACTAACCAGCGTCACCCGTAACACTTATATGATAATCACTGGTGAAAGGGTTAACTAGGGGCAATTAGGGGGTTAAAACCTTTATTAGGTAATATATGGGGGTACCTGACGCTATATAAAAACCTGACGGCGAACCTAAAAAAAATTACTGGCTACCTATCGGCATCACCAACGCTAAGACAGCGATCAGAAAAACGATCGCTTAGCGACAGTGGTGATAGGGGGTGAAAGGGTTACCTGGGGGTGATCAAGGGGGTTAAACCTTTATTAGATAATATATGGGCGTACCTGACGCTATAAAAACCTGCGGCGAACCTAAAAAAAATTACTGGCTACCGATCGGCATCACCAACACTAAGACAGCGATCAGAAAAACGATCGCTTAGCGACAGTGGTGATAGGGGTGAAAGGGTTACCTGGGGGGCGATCAAGGGGGTTAAACCTTTATTAGATAATATATGGGGGTACCTGACGCTATAAAAACCTGCGGCGAACCTAAAAAAAATTACTGGCTACCGATCTGCATCACCGACACTAAGACAGCGATCAGAAAAATGATCGCTTAGCGACAGTGGTGATAGGGGGTGAAAGGGTTATCTGGGGGGCGATCAAGGGGGTTAAACCTTTATTAGGTAATATATGGGGGTACCCGACTCTATAAAAACTTGCGGCGAACCTAAAAAAAATAACTGGCTACCGATCTGCATCACCAACGCTAAGACGGCGATCAGAAGAATGATCGCTTAGCGACGGCGGTGCTAGGGGGTGAAAGGGTTATCTGGGGGGCGATCAGGGGGTTAAACCTTTATTAGGGGGGGGGGGGGTTAGGGGGCTACACTGGACCTAAAACTAACTTTAGTGACACTTTTACACTTTTACAGTCACAAATGTCACTGATTGCAGTGATCAGTAAATAAATGGTCACTGCAATCAGTGACACTGTGACTGGGGGCTGGGGGGTGATCTGGGGTGTCTGGGGGGGCCTGGGGGGGGCGATTTATGTGCCTATGTGTCCTGGTGTCAGTGTAGTGTTTTGTGCACTAACCTGCATCTTCTCCTGTACGGCGCTCGGTATATGTGAGCGCCACAGGAGAGATGACATCACTTCCTCTGCCTGTGTTTACATTACACAGGCAGGGGAATGATTCAATTCGCTGGGAGCGATCGAGAGGGGGTGGCCGGAATCGAACGGCTGTCCCCTCATCCCTGATCGCTCCCAAAGGAATAACGGCCACTCACTGTAAAGAAGGGGGGTCCGATCGGACCCCCCAACTATACAAAGGCAGTCACGTACATATACGTGATTCTGCCTGTCGGTGCCATTCTGCCGACGTATATTTACAGTGGGCGGTCGTTAAGTGGTTAAACAAATTAGCATAACAAAACGCATGCCAACAGGCATAGATCAATTGCATGACAAAATTATTATCAGTAAAATTGATTACATATCTCGGGGTTAACCCCACAGTTTACTGTGCAAGGTAAGTTATCAGTTACAAAGCCCATCAGAAGAACTGTGTATAGTGGAGAAGATCTCTAGGGCATCGGCATCCAACATTGTACCTTTAATGACTAACATTTATAATGAACAAATCATTAAAGCGTGGTAAGATATGAGGGGGGGAGGGGCTGGGAGGGAGGGAGACCACAGGGTGCAAAAGAGAGTGGGGAAAGAGGAATACAACAGGAGGGAAGGGGAGTAGAAGCATCGGGGGGGGGAGCCCTGACCCTTAACCCAATAGAACACCTTTGGGATGAATTAGAGCGAAGACTGTGAGCCAGGCCTTCTCGTCCAACATCCTAAACCTTGTGGACAGCCTTCCCAGAAGAGTTGAAGCTGTTATAGCTGCAAAAGGTGGACCAACTCAATATTGAACTCTACAGACGAAGACTGGGATGCCATTAAAATTCATGCGTGTGTAAAGGCAGGCGTCCCAATACTTTTGGTAATATAGTGTAGATTTGTATAAAATTAGGTACAAAATGTTATTCTTACAAATTTCCACAGTAAAATCACATGACAACCCATAGGTCATAAAAACATAGCCTATATGCAATGATAAATGAGTACCAACTACAACCTATCTACCACAGTAACATTATTCATTCTTAATAAATACTGTATTTTGATACTATATACATTCATGTTCCAAAGAAGTAATAGCCTGTGGCGATAAGTCCTCATGGTCAATGGATTTCTCGTTTTGTTCAATGAGGCCTGAAGAAGCAAAATGAGAAACGCGTTGACCCAGGAGGACTTATCTTCACAGGGTATTACTTCCATGGAATATGAAAGCATATAATATCAAAAGATTTATTAAGAATGAATAATGTTACTGTAGAAGATAGGTTGCAGTTGGTACTCATTTATTATTGCATATAGGCTATGTTTTATGACCTGTGGGTTGCCATGTGATTTTACTGTGGAAATTTGTAAGAATAACATTTTGTACACATTTTATATAAATCTGGATGTCCTGATTCTGTGCCAGTCAGATTATTTTCTTTTGGTCTAAGTTGCCTAGGTACTCTTGATCGACTATGTTTTTTTTATTTTACATGTACTGTACCTTGTGTTATACAGTATGATTATGTTAAGAAAAACAAAGGCCCTGTTCACACATTCACATTTTATTGTACATGTCGGAACGAGACAGAATGCATGTGTGATCAAAGGCAATGTTATAGATAAAGCTTGTTCACATGTGTGCACGCTAGCACATTTTTGAAAATATAGACACAAGGTCTTTTTTATTGTCCACTTAAATTTGTTTTTAGGCCAATCTAAGTCAATAGTAATGTCTGAAAATGCATATATGATGCAACTTGCATGCATTTTCAGCTTGTAAAAGTCTTAAAGTGTCACTAAACCCACAACAGTAAAATCAGTTTGTATACGCAGTAAAGCATGCTTGTTATACTCACGGTGGAACCTAGGGGGTTGATCCTGTGCATTGTGTAAAAAAGCAGTTTGATCCTGTCTTCTCTGATCCTCCCCTTCTTCCACTATCCCCAATCCATCTCCTGATAGTACAGAGCCTTGGAGGCACTCTGCACATGCTCAATTTGGTGTGTATTGCTAGAAAGTTTTATTTTTTTCTCGGAACGGTGCACGTGATTAGCACAGGACCAATCAGCACTGTCCAGACAGAGGGTCAAGGGTCCTGAAGCCTGATAGGACAATCAGGGGAAAATGAAAACTCCTCCTACAAGCTTTAACCAGACACTATTAGAAGTCACAAGACTGCTATATACCGCTGATAAGAAAAGGAATTTAGCAGTTTAAATTTACTAAAATAAAAGAAATTCCATGTTCTCTGTACTGTGAGAGACCAGATAGTGAATGCAGGCTCCTGGGTTTAGTAACACTTTAAGGACCATGTTTACACTTTGCATTTTAGTGTGTGTGTTGGAATGCCAAATAAACGATGTGTTAAAGGACAACATGTTACCCAATGAGGCCATTCACATCTATGCACTGCGTTTTGAAAAATGAGGCATGTCTGTTTTTTTTGCATTTTCATAAGCTGTGAGGACCATAGAAAAGCTATGGAAATGTATAGTGTATTTTAAAGAATATATATATATATATATATATATATATATATATATATATATATATATATATACAAACTAGTGTGTGCTTCCTGGCAAAAATATTGATTTAATACTGTGCAAACAATAATAATAAATAAACATATCAGACATGTGCAAAATTTCAATCCATGCAATTGTATGAATGCATAAATAATAAAATTAATAGTCCATATGCCACAAATAAATGTGTAAAAAAGTGAGAAAATAGTCAATTTCTTCTATCATATAATGGTGCAAAGCCACCAACAGCGTGGAAAGTACTGAAATCTCAACACAAACACGTGCCCTCCACCTTTCTGAAAGCCTCTTACCGGATCAATAGGATCCTCAATTACAGAGATCAAACAAGGATAATGCACTGACACCTCCTGGTGTCCAGAGGTTAACGTAATCCGGTCCACTGGATCTCGGCCTATGGAATCCACTGGCTTCGAATGCCTTATCCCCAGGTCACATGTATCTCAAACAACCGCCATAGAGGAAGAAGGACAAAGGACGCACATAGCGGGAATACTGCTAGATGTGTGTTTTTTTGTTAAAAATGAAAAGGTACTCATTACTACATAATTTTTTACAATAACATTACATATTACATTACTAAAATTTGACACCAGTGATCAAACAGCAAAACACCTCACCAACAGCCAGCATCGGTGGGCGTGATGACGTCACAGATCTAGCCCCGCCCAACACGTTTCACGTCACAGTGCATCGTCAGGGGTGTGTTTGTGTTGAAATTCCAGTACTTTCCACGTTGTTGGTGGTTTTGGAATGCACCATTATATGCTAGAGAAAATGTACTATTTTTTCACTTTTTTTCTGAGTACTTTTGTGACACTTTTATTTGTGGGATATGACTTAAAAATGTATTATTTATTCATTCATACAATTGCATGGATTGAAAATTTGCACATTTCTGATATATTAATTCATTATTATTGTTTGCACAATATTGAATCAATCTTTTTGCCAGGAAGCGCACAATAGTTTGTATATACAAGGTATTGAGATGGTATATGGGTCCAACTCTTGCTGATTCTATTGTACTTTAGCGCAAAATATTATTTTATATTTTAAAGAATATGTTACCCCAGCATTTTGTATTCCTGGTATGTGGCTGCTGTACCATGTACTTGTAGGGAAAAGTGTCCTGTCCTCCTTGTATTGCTTCCTTTGTGTGAAATCCCTGGTGTTCCTGCCAGTCTCTCTGTTTTTCTATTAAAATTGACCACACTAGAGCATGCTGATATGCCGCCTCGCACAACCACACACACATTCACCATACCTCCCAACTGGCACGGATTGTGCTCCTCCTTCCCGCACTCCCGCGAGACTATCATGTTTCCCGCACAGCAGGAAACATGAAGAGAAGAAGAGGAGCAGCAGCAGCAGGTAAGAGCCCCCCCCGCGATCGGCGCACTAGTATGCCCCCCCGATCGGCGGCCCTTCGCCGCGCCCCAAACCCCCCCCCCCCGGTTAAAATTATTATTATTTTTTTTTTGCAAAAACCACTTCTGTGGCAATTCCCGTTTTTTTTTGCCAATGTCCCGCACTCCCCCCCCTGCTCAACAACTCTGGTTGGCAGGGGAGAGGGGACATCAGAATGTCCCGCGAAGGGACTTTACAAAGTTGGGAGGTATGCATTCACTAGGAAGACTAGTGTGATGCTGTTTCTCCTCCTCTAGCTCTCTGAGCTCCTTATGCAGGTAAGAACCGAGGGTATGTGAAAAAGGTAAAAAAATAAGTATTTATATATATTTTTTTTAATGCATACACAAATGTTTTGCCTTTCATTTCTATTTTAAAATGAATGTGTAGTTTAACAAGGTGATTGTTTACATATACTGTATTTTAATGTGTTTTTATGCATTGCCAGACTTTCTAAATAAATCCTTCCAAAGTCCACAATAATGATGTCACTACAGGAAGTAAATTCTCTTTGGCCAAATAAAAAATGAGCGACGCAGGAAAATGCATTTTAACGCACGAAAAACCTACCACGTTGCACCACAACCCATAATGAAAACGCATATTGACACGTTACAACGAACATTAAAAAATGTGCCAAGAAATGGGCAAAAGCAGACCTGGATAGATGTAAAACTGGCCTAAATACACATTAAAATACGCTTTAATGCGCATCAACGTGCAGTGAAAAATGTGTTTAAAAACCAATGAAAATGGAAATGCAAAGGTGTGAACTTGGCCGTAAACTAGATTGTGTTGTTGGAATCTACTATCTACAGAACTGCTTTTCAGCTGTACAGACCGATAAGCAAGAAAAACGAGGATGGTTTCAAGCAAATCTGCCGACAAACTGAAAGCTCCAATAAAAGCTGGCCTTGTAAAGAAGATAGTAAATACTTATCTCTGTTTCTGCCTGTTCTGCCGAACACCGCTCCATTGATGGGAAACCACCAGCTGATCTTTCTTCAGAAACCAACACTTTTGGGAGTGTTGATCTCCTGGTTCCCCACATTAATCAGGGGTTCCTCCTGATGACCCCTTCTGTCCCTAGCTACACCCTTGTAAATCTGCCTAATGCCAGTTGAGATGGAGGTCAATTACCTGCCAACAAGTTTCTGGATAGGTAAAAGAAATGTAAACACCCAGAAAGAAATGTAAACTGCACAAACCTGGGGGGTGATTCTTGTGTGTGGCTCAGCCCTAAGTTTAGATCTTTAATTGATTCAGCCGTAAACACCAAAAATGCCTTATCTGACCATCTAGCATTTTCTATCCTAAAGGACTTCAGATCAAGCAACTTGACTGCCAGTCTTCCAATATCCCAATGGATATCTCATGACCTTGAAAGTCTAGGGTGGTCATACATCGCTTAATTATTCACAGACTAGCCAAAAAGAAACTGATCTGCCCACTAATTATCTAGAATATGGACCATTACTTAAAAATTTTACTAGCAACCCCCACGTGATGAAGCTATTTAATGCTGCCAATATATGGGCAAATGCCTCACTTAAGAGGAGGGTGTCATCCCTCACAATCCTCTAAATTGACCTAATTTAGCTGATATGAGGATGCAAAGTGAAAGTCTTGTTCCTTTTTTACACAGAAAAGTGAACAGTGGGTGTCCGGTTCATACTGAGTTCCCAGAAGGCCCATTCACACCATGCATAGAATGAAAGCATGTGTTTCCATGCACTGAAGTGCCCAGGGCTAAGGCATCCTATTCATTTTGAATGGGCTGGCAGTACACCTCAATGCACGAAATAGCACGTCGACACTAATTCTTTCAACTCAGCAAACCTCACAGATGATTTGCTTATGTGCGCTGTGATGTGCTAAATCCTAGGTATGTTTTGCTGTACTGTACATATTCAATTTGTATGTTGGGGTCCCATTCATTATATACACATGTACCCAGTGAGTTAACATAATTTGAAGTAATGCCCAGCAAAATGCATTTAACACCAGGCATGTGTGTGAATGAGCCTTGGTGAAAAATCTGTGTGGATGTGAGCTCCCTTGCTATCCACAGGGATGTCAAACTTAATTTAATTGTGGACTGCTTCAGCAGTATGGTTGTTCTCAAAGGGCTGGTTGTATTTGGGGTGCACTATGTACAGAGTGCTGAGTGCAGAGTTCAGGAGTGCGCTACGTACACAGTGCAGAGTTCAGGAGTGCGCTATATACAGAATGCAGGGTTCAGGGATGCGCTATGTACAGAGAACAGAGTTCAGGGGTTTGCTGTGTACAGAGTGCAGGGTTCAGGGGTTTGCTGTGTACAGAGTGCCGGGTTTAGGGGTTTGCTGTGTACAGAGTGCAGGGTTTAGGAGTTTGCTGTGTACAGAGTGCAGGGTTTAGGGGTTTGCTGTGTACAGAGTGCAGGGTTTAGGGGTTTGCTGTGTACAGAGTGCAGGGTTTAGGGGTTTGCTGTGTACAGAGTGCAGGGTTTAGGGGTTTGCTGTGTACAGAGTGCAGTGTTTAGGAGTTTGCTGTGTACGGAGTGCAGGTTTTAGGGGTTTGCTGTGTACAGAGTGCAGGTTTTAGGGGTTCGCTGTGTGCAGGGTTCAGGGGTTTGCTGTGTACAGAGTGCAGAGTTTAGTGGTGCACTATTCATGGCTTGAAACCCCAACCCACCCCCGATTCTTCCTCACATCTCTCTCTCCTATCTGGCCTGACTCTAGTACCTCCCTTTGTAGGCGGCTCTGTCTCACCTTGCAGGGAGATTGTTCTCTCTAGTGATGAGCCGAACACCCCCGGGTTCGGTTCGCACCAGAACCCGCGAACGGACCGAAAGTTCGTACGAACATTAGAACCCTATTAAATACAATGGATGCGAACGTTCGAATTCTAAAGTGCTAATTATAACAACTATTATGCATGTTATTGTCCTAAAAAGGGTTTGGGAACCCAGGTTGTGCACCAGGGGACATGTATCAATGCAAAAAGAAGTTTTAAAAACGGTCGTTTTTCGGGAGCAGTCATTTTAATGATGCATAAAGTGAAAAAAAAAAAGTCAAATATTCCTTTAAATATCGTACCTGGGGGGTGTCTAAAGTATGCCTGTGAAGTGCCACGTGTTTCCCGTGTTTAGAACTGTCCCTGCACAAAATGACACTTCTAAAGGAAAAAAAAGCCATTTAAAACTGCTTGCGGCTTTAATGTAATGTCTGGTCCCGGTAATATGGATGAAAATCTTTAAGAAAAATGGCATAGCTACCCCATGACCCCCCCCCCCCTACCCCAGCCCATTACCAGCCCCTTTGGGTCTTGTATGGATATTAAGGGGAACCCCGCACATAAAATAAAAAAGGCCCTATATACTCTGAACAGCCGTATACAGGCGGTGCATACAAGACAGGGACTGTAGGTTTGTTCTTATGTAGAATCTGTTTGTAATTTTGAACAGGTACATTGTTTAAGTGTAGCTCCAGCCCAAAAATCTATTTTTAAACTTTTTGGAAAACATAGGTAAGGGTTATCACCCCTGTAACATTTGTTTTGCTGTCTGTGCCCCTGTTCAGAACATTTCACCTCACTTTCCGTCCCAATGACAACTGTTTTTGAAATGTGGTGTTTTTCTTGAAACAAGGATTGCTGATAAAGCATCAGTACAGAGGAGACACCTTTCTCCCATATTAATTCTTACAGGAGAGAATTTTCCTTCCAAGGGGTAGATTTCCTCTCACTTCCTGTTGTCTTCTTGCGTTTGCAAGTAGGAGTCGTTTGTAAGTTGGATGTTTGAAAGTAGGGACCTGCCGTATATACTCTGCAGAAATAGGCCCCTTAGTTGTTGGTGTTGGCACAACACTGTAAGCACTCACAGTTACTCTTGGTTGGTGCTGGAACGCCCTGCTGTCAACTATTATATCAGGAATTGTAATTACATATAATTGTTGAACAGTGGTAGTAAAAATTGGGCCTTTGATGGTGGTGCTGGTGCCACAACACTGTAAGCCCTGACAGTTACTCTTGGTGGGTGCAGCAATGGGCCCTGCTGTGAATTATTAGATCAAGAATTGTAATTGCATGCCCCTGTTGAACAGGGGCTGAAAAATTGGGCCTTTCGTGGTGGTGGTGGTGGTGGCGTTGCCACAACACTGTAAGCCCTCAGAGTTACTCTTGGTGGGTGCAGGAATGGGCCCTGCTGTGAATTATTAGATCAAGAATTGTAATTACATGCCCCTTTTGAACAGGGGCTGAAAAATTGGGCCTTTCGTGGTGGTGGTGGCGTTGCCACAACACTGTAAGCCCTCAGAGTTACTCTTGGTGGGTGCAGGAATGGGCACTGCTGTGAATTATTAGATCAAGAATTGTAATTACATGCCCCTTTTGAACAGGGGCTGAAAAATTGGGCCTTTCGTGGTGGTGGTGGTGGTGGCGTTGCCACAACACTGTAAGCCCTCAGAGTTACTCTTGGTGGGTGCAGCAATGGGCCCTGCTGTGAATTATTAGATCAAGAATTGTAATTACATGCCCCTGTTGAACAGGGGCTGAAAAATTGGGCCTTAGGCACTGGTGGCACAACACTACAACCCCTCACAGATACTGTACTTGGAGCACAGCAATGAGCCCTGTTGCAAAGTATTGCTTCAAAAATTGTAATGACACGCCCCTGTTAAACAGGGGCTGAAAAATTGGGCCTTAGGCACTGGTGCCACAACACTCCAACCCCTCACAGATACTGTACTTGGAGCACAGCAATGAGCCCTATGGCAAATTATTGCTAAAAAAATTGTAATTACACGCCCCTGTAAAACAGGGGCTGAAAAATTGGGCCTTAGCCACTGGTGGCGGCACCCATAAACAAAAATGATCTTCCAAGCTATCATCATCAATCGTATCATTGAGGACTCGAAGGAGGAGGATAGCCAGTCAACATAACAGCACAGGCACTCAGCATCAGCATCAGTCTTGAAGGGATGTGACATGTTAAAATCAATTAGTCTGTTATATCAGCATCAGGTGTGTGGTAGCTGGTGGTGATCCAAGACTGGTTCATCTTGATGAAAGTCAGTCGATCAACCGAGTCGGTGGACAGGCGCACCCTGTGATCCGTGACAAATCCTCCAGCAGCACTGAATGTGCGTTCTGAAAGAACGCTGGATGCAGGACAGGCCAGTAGCTCAATTGCATACTGTGCAAGCTCTGGCCAGTGATCCATCCTCAAGACCCAGTAAGCCAGAGGATTTTCGGTGGGGAAGGTGTCCAAGTCTGACCTTGCCCCTAGATATTCCTGCACCATGTTTATCAGACGCTGGCGATGGTTGCTGGAACCGATCATACTTTGGGGCTGCGGACTAAAGAATTGTCTGAACGCATCGGTCTGACGGCCACCTTCCCCACCGCTCCTTCTTTGACTGGCCGAAGCCTCAGCAACTCGTTGTCCAGGACCAGGAGTTTGTAACCTCCCAGTCTCTGGGAACGCGTTGCACAGACCTTTCTGCAAGGCCTCCCGGAGTTGTCTCATCCTCTGCTCCCTCTGCGACGGTAACATAAGGTCCGCAACCTTACCCTTGTACCGTGGATCAAGGAGAGTGGCCAGCCAGTAATGGTCCCTCTCCTTGATCCGAAGAATACGAGGATCCTTCCGCAGACTTTGCAGGATCAGGGAGGCCATGCAGCGTAGGTTTGCTGAGGCATTCGCTCCGGAGTCCTCTGGGTCACTAAGGACGACATGATCCGCAGCCACCTCCTCCCAGCCACGTACAAGTCCACTGGTTTCTTGGGACTGTAAATCATCCCTAAAAGACTGCTGCTGATGATGCTGAGTGCCAGCCTCCACCTCCATGCTGACACAATCCTCCTCCTCCTCCTCCTCCTCCTCCTCTTCCTGTGCGATGGGTGGGACAGAAGGAACACTGTCTGGGTAAAGGGGGCCTTGAGAGGCAAGGAAGTCCTCCTCTTCCTGCCTCTGTTCTGCCTCAAGTGCCCTGTCCATTATTCCACGCAGCGTGTGCTCCAACAGGTGGACAAGAGTTACAGTGTCACTGATGCATGCACTGTCACTGCTCACCATCCTCGTGGCCTCCTCAAATGGTGCCAGGACAGTGCATGCATCCCTGATCATGCCCCACTGGCGTGGAGAAAAAAAACCAAGCTCCCCTGACCCTGTCCTGGTGCCGTAGTCGCACAGGTACTCATTGATGGCCCTCTGCTGCGTGTGCAGCCGCTGCAGCATGGCCAACGTTGAGTTCCACCTGGTGGGCATGTCACATATAAGGCGGTTCTTGGGCAGGTTCAACTCCTTTTGCAGCTCAGCCAGGCGAGCACTGGCATTATAAGATCTGCGGAAATGCACACAGACTTTCCTGGCCTGCCTCAGGACATCCTGTAAGCCCGGGTACCTGCCCAAGAACCGCTGCACCACCAGGTTAAGGACGTGAGCCACACAGGGCACATGGGTCAGTTGTCCCTGTCGGAGGGCGAAGAGGAGGTTGGTGCCATTGTCGCAAACCACCATTCCTGGCTTAAGCTGGCGTGGCGTCAACCACCTCTCGGCCTGGCCCTGCAGAGCAGACAGGACCTCTGCCCCAGTGTGGCTTCTGTCCCCCAAACACACCAGCGCAAGCACGGCATGGCATCTTTTTGGCTGCGTACTTGCGTAGCCCCTTGAACGCCTACGGAGCACCGCTGGTTCCGAGGACAAACCACAGGAAGAGGCCATGGAGGAAGAAGAAGAGGAGGGGGTGGAGGAGAGAGGTGTGTCACAACCAGTAGTAGCATTTTGGAGGCGTGGCGGTGGAACAACCTCCAACACTACTGCACCTTGTCCTGCATCCTTCCCAGCTGCCAAAAGAGTGACCCAATGGGCCGTGAAAGAAAGGTAACGTCCCTGTCCATGCCTGCTGGACCATGAGTCAGCGGTAATATGCACCTTACCGCTGACCGCCCTGTCCAGCGAGGCCAAGACATTGCCTTCCACATGCCGGTAGAGAGCCGGAATCGCCTTCCGTGCGAAAAAGTGGCGTTTGGGAACCTGCCACTGAGGAACCGCACATTGCACAAACTCACGGAAGGGGGCCGAGTCTACCAACTGAAAAGGCAGCAGTTGAAGCGCTAGCAATTTAGCCAAGCTAGCATTCAACCGCTGGGCATGTGGATGGCTGGGAGTGAACTTCTTTCGACGGTCCAGCAGCTGGGGCAGGGAAATTTGCCTGCTAGAATCGGACGTCGGTGTACTGCTAGCAGAGTGGCCGCAAGTACTTGGCTGTGACACACCTAATTCTACACCTTCATTCCTCTCAGTGCATGTTTCAGAGAGGACTGAAGTTATAGTGGGGTTGGAGATCCCAGCTGATGCGGTGCAAGG
The DNA here is from genome assembly GCA_029206835.1 of Rana muscosa. Lineage (NCBI taxonomy): Eukaryota > Metazoa > Chordata > Amphibia > Anura > Ranidae > Rana > Rana muscosa. The sequence goes on along the minus strand of CM055127.1, from coordinate 451,501,792 downwards.
AGAGGTCCGCTTTGTTCTTTGGTGTGGGTCTTTGAGGTAGGCTTGCCAACGAGCTGCATGGCAGGTCAACATATGTCTGGTCAGGCATGTGGTACCCAAGCGGCTGATGTTTTGGCCACGCGATATACGCTTGAGACATATGTTGCAAACAGAAACTGTGCGATCTGATGCACTAGCCTCAAAAAAGGCCCACACCAAAGAACTTTTTGAATGACGGGCAGAGGCAGCGCCCTGCACAGGCGGAGCTCTGCGGTGTGATTCCGTCGGTGTACTGCCCTTACGCTGGGCACCAAAGGGCATCCTGCCTCGTTGGAGATGTGCCTCCTCCTCATCCTCCTCCTCCTCCTCTCTCCTATTAGGCACCCACGTGGAGTCAGTGACCTCATCATCCCCTCCCTCCTCATCACTGGAGCCAATCTGGCAGTATGCTGCAGCTGCTGGAACATGACTGCCAGATTGGTGTCCTTCTTGAGCATCCCCTCTGTCTGCTCTCACGCTACTGCCTTCCTGTAGCTGGGTTTCATCATCAGACCCTTCGAAACGCTGGGAATCCTCCTGGAGCATGTACCCAACACTGTGCTCAAACAGTTCGGGGGACTCCTCAGGAGGAGGACATGGTGGGTCTAGGGAAGGAGTGACTGATGATGAGTCTGACATTGATACCAGGGAAGAGGACGCTTTGGCAGCTGCTTTGCCAGTACCCTGAGCCTGGGTGAGAGAGGATGAGGAGGAGGAGGAGGGCTTGGTCATCCACTCTACCAAGTCTTCGGCATGATGTGGCTCAACATGTCCAGCTGCCGAAAAGAAGGACAAGCGTGTCCCATGGCCATGTGCTGATGACAATGCACCGCGTCCACGACCAGCACTGTTGCCCCCAGACACAGAGCCTGCTTGCCCTCTTTTATTGCCTCCTGACTGTCTGCCTCTCCTTGTTTGCCTTCCAGACATTCTAATAGATGGCCTGCAGGGAGATGGGAAAAAAGCAATAAGGGCTACCTTCAGGTGTCCTTCTCTGTCCCTTTACTTAAGGATTTCTAAATATGGTTGAGGATGATTGCTTTTGCACAGAATAGCACAACGACAATTTCCCTGACTGTCCAAAAAACAAGGATTTCAAAGATGGTTGATGAGGAATGCTTTAGCACACTATAGCACAAGGAGAATTTCCCTCACTGTCCTTCCCTGTCCCTAGAAACAAGGATTATCACAGTGAAAGAAACTGACACTCTTCCTACCTATAGTTTTCTGTCCCTAGAAAAAATGTTTTTTTAAAGCACACTATAGCACAAGGAGAATTTCCCTCACTGTCCTTCCCTGTCCCTAGAAACAAGGATTATCACAGTGAAAGAAACTGACACTCTTCCTACCTATAGTTTTCTGTCCCTAGAAAAAATGTTTTTTTAAAGCACACTATAGCACAAGGAGAATTTCCCTCACTGTCCTTCCCTGTCCCTAGAAACAAGGATTATCACAGTGAAAGAAACTGACACTCTTCCTACCTATAGTTTTCTGTCCCTAGAAAAAATGTTTTTTTAAAGCACACTATAGCACAAGGAGAATTTCCCTCACTGTCCTTCCCTGTCCCTAGAAACAAGGATTATCACAGTGAAAGAAACTGACACTCTTCCTACCTATAGTTTTCTGTCCCTAGAAAAAATGTTTTTTTAAAGCACACTATAGCACAAGGAGAATTTCCCTCACTGTCCTTCCCTGTCCCTAGAAACAAGGATTATCACAGTGAAAGAAACTGACACTCTTCCTACCTATAGTTTTCTGTCCCTAGAAAAAATGTTTTTTTAAAGCACACTATAGCACAAGGAGAATTTCCCTCACTGTCCTTCCCTGTCCCTAGAAACAAGGATTCGCACAGTAAAACACACTGACACTCTCCCTACCTATAGTTTTCTGTCCCTAGAAAAAATGTTTTTTTTAAAGCACACTATAGCACAAGGAGAATTTCCCTCACTGTCCTTCCCTGTCCCTAGAAACAAGGATTATCACAGTGAAAGAAACTGACACTCTTCCTACCTATAGTTTTCTGTCCCTAGAAAAAATGTTTTTTTAAAGCACACTATAGCACAAGGAGAATTTCCCTCACTGTCCTTCCCTGTCCCTAGAAACAAGGATTCGCACAGTAAAACACACTGACACTCTCCCTACCTATCCTTCTCTTTCCCTAAACTAAAGGAATCCAGGTTAAGCAGGAAAAAATAAATGTCACTGTCCCTGCCTATGCTTCTCTTTCCCTGCTCCGGAACACACTACACTAGGCCGCCGTGCTGGCGGCCTTTTATAGTGTGGGGCGTGTACTAAACACCCTCAGCAATAATTGGCCACAGGCATCCTGCCTGTGGCCAATCATTGCTCTCCTCGCTGCCGGCGCTGTGATTGGCCAAGCATGCGGGGTCACAGTGCATGCTTGGCCAATCACAGCGCCTGGATGACACTGCGATGGCGTAGTGCATTGTGGGCCGTTCGCGTCACTCGAATTAGGCGCGAACGGCCCAAATCGTTCGATCTTCGTCGAACGATCGAACAGCCGATGTTCGAGTCGAACGTATGTTCGACTCGAACACCGAGCTCATCCCTAGTTCTCTCTCTCAGATTCTGTAGATCTATCTCCACCTTTCCCGATGCACCATGAGTGCATGCAGGAATCTGTTAGTTCCTTGAGCTGCTGAGAGCAAAACTGTCCTTTGTAAACACAGAAGGCTTCTGTGCTTACAAGTGACATTGAGGATCAGGAGCGAAGAGTGAGAGTTGGAGGTGGCAGAATGGAGTTCTGCTACGTTCTAGCTGCAAAACTAGGTGCAAGGCCTGGCGGGCCTTGTGTTTGACATATGTGCACTATGTGCACTACAGGGTCTGATAATCACCAAGTCTTTGCAAGAGAAGCTCAAGTTGAATACAATTATTATTATTATTATTATTATTGAAAAGTGTCTAGTCTCTTCCTACTATTGACAAGGGTCCCTAGTAAAATGCTTCTGCTTCCTATCTATAGACTCTGCTATGCTCATTGATAGAGCTAGACTAAGGAGAGACATTGAGTATTTCGGGCTTTGGACATAGACTGGACTCCCAGGAATATGACTTCATTCCTCAGATTGGCTTTTGTTTCACCTTGTGTAGATACTGGATTCTACTTCTTTTCCATGACAGAGGGAAAAAATGCTAACATCTCAGAAGTAAGAAAATATCGCATGACTAAAACTTGCTGTCTGGAAACTTCTGTTTATTGTTGGTTGGTTGTGAGTCACTGCATAACCTCAAACATGGGATGCAGGAGTTTTGTGGTCCAGAGGGAAAATTATACTACAAGAAATTAATCTTACGGGCACAGGCCCAGTGAATGCATGCTCATGGAAAACAATATATCAGTTTGAGGAAAGATAAAAGAAAGTTTATATCTCTGAACCCTGATTAGAAATTCAAAGCCAGCAAAGCTATTTTTAAGTAAATTAGACCCACAATTCTAAGCTTACTTTGGACAGTATTTTCTTGGGCCTGGAACAAAATATACCCAGTTATGGCATAATTATGACTTGAAAAAAAAAATTGGGGGATTTTTCTGCTGCTTTAAGACACACCTGTGCAATAATCATGCTGTCTAATCAGCATCTTGATATGCCACACCCCTGAGATGGATGGATTATCTCGGCAAAGGAGAAGTGCTCACTAACACTGATTTAGACAGATTTGTGAACAATATTTGAGAGAAATGGGCCTTTTGTGTACATAGAAAAAGTCGTAGATCTTTGAGTTCAGCTATATATTAAGCCTCACACACACCATTCGATTTTCTGCAGATTTTTGTCTTCAGATTTACCAAAACCATGTAACGCAAGGGCCTGCCTGATTGCATACAAATTGAAGCTCTTAAGGTTTGACCTCATATTATATGTTTTTGGTAAATCTGAAGACAAAAATCTGCAGAAAATCTAATAGTGTGTATGGGGCTTTAGGCTGGCCACAATAAAAGGCCACTCTAAAACGTGCAGTTTTATCACACAGCACAATGCCACAGATGTTGCAAGTTTTGAGGGAGCGTGCAATTGGCATGCTGACTGCAGGAATGTCCACCAGAGCTGTTGCCCTTCAATTGAATGTTAATTTCCCTACCATAAGCCGTCTCCAAAGGCGTTTCAGAGAATTTGGCAGTACATCCAACCCGCCTCACAACCACAGACCATGTGTAACCACACCAGCCCAGGACCTCTACATCCAGCATCTTCACCTCCAAGATCGTCTGAGACCAGCCCTGCGCCCCCCACCCCAAAGCACCTTGTCCCCATGTTGATGAGGACAAGGGCCTCTTCCCGACAACCCTGGCCGTTGGTTGTCGGGGTCTGCAGGCGGGGGGCTTATCGGAATCCGGGAGCCCCCTTTAATAAGGGGGCCCCCAGATCCTGGCCCCCCATCCTATGTGAATGTGTATGGGGTACATCGTACCCCTACCCATTCACCTGGAGGAAGTGTCAATAAAAAAAAAAACACACTAGACAGGTTTTTAAAGTAATTTATTAGGCAGCTCCGGGGGTCTTTGTCTGACTTCAGGGGTCTTCTTCTGACTTCGGTGGTCTTCTTCCAACTTCAGGGGTCTCTTCTGACTCTCTGGCCTCTTCTCCCGCTCTCTGGTGCCTTCTCCGCACTGTCCGGTTCTCTTCCCGCTCTTCGGTGCTTTCTGCCTTCTGTCGGGCTCCTCCGCTATCTTCTGCCAGCTCTTTTGCTAGCGGTGGCCCGGTCTTCTTCGTCGTCTTCTTCCCTCATCTCTTCTTGAGATGTTGACACGACAATCTCTCCCGCTGTAATGCCGTGTGCGCGGTGCGCAATGATTTATATAGGCATGGGTCATGGTCACCGGGTGATGTCACCCAGTGACCCCACCCCCTTATGACGTCAAAGTCCCAACATGCCCCGGGACAGTGACATCATACAGGGGCGGGGTCACCGGGTGACATCACCCGGTGACCACGCCCCATTCCTATGTAAGTCGTTGAGCACTGCGCACACGGCATTACAGCGGGAGAGAGCATCGTGTCAACATCAGAAGAGAAGAGGGAAGAAGAAGACCGGGCCAACACTAGCAAAAGAGACCCCCGGAGCTGTCTAATAAATTACTTTAAAAACTTTTGTAGTGTGTTTTTTATTTTTGACACATTTTTCCCCAGGTGAATGGGTAGGGGTACGATATACCCCATACTTATTCACATAGGGTGGGGGGCCGGGATCTGGGGGCCCCCTTATTAAAGGGGGGCTCCCAGATTCCAAAAAGCAATACCTAAGGGCCTGGTTCCGTCCGAGGGGGAACCCCATGCCAAATTTATTTTCATTTTTTTGACGGGGTTCCCCTTCATCCTCAGCACGCAAGTCGCACCGCAAGTCGGATCATGATGATCCGACTTGCGGTGCGACTTCTATTCAAATCAATGGGCTCCCATAGAGAACCATTGATTTTGAATAGAGCCAGAGAAACGCCTAATGCTAATTTGCGGCCGTTTATGTGCGTTTATTGGCGTTGGATTTTTTTTTGCGTTTTTTCCCGCCAAAAAACTGCACTTTGAACGCAAATTTCTTGCAGTCAGAGAAAAGCCCATAAAATCCAGTGCTCATTAACGCTAAAAAACGTTCATGTGTGCTAACATAGAGTGCAGTTTATGGGCTTTTTAAAAAAAACGCCCAAATGCCAATAAACTGCAGTTTATGAGCTCCAGTGTGCATGGAGCCTTAGAGGTTATAGGCAGCTGGGCATAAGTATTTTTTTAATATTTTTTATTAATATTTTTATGTCTATTTCAAATAAATGTGTAGCGCCCTGCCCCTAATGATTGGGGCGCTATTGTAAATTTAGGGGGTATCTGAGCCAATAGTTGGGCTCAGACTTGTGTAATTATATTTAAATTGCCTCTGTCCTGGCTATGGTGATGCCTGACAGTATTTCCCCCTGTTGCCTGAAGGTGACGGTACCTGTCCCTTCTCGGCAGCGGTTCAGTGGGAGTGGTGCCCCGCTGTGCATGCTGGGAGGGATATTTAAGGGGCAGACGCCATTGTGAGGGGTTCTTCTTCGCCTCGCGGCCCTCCTGGCGTGAGGTATGTGTGTGTTCTCAGCCTGGGGCCACGTTGGCCCGAGGCTGCATCTCTTGCGAGTAGGCCCAGTTATGATGACTGGGGCCTACAATCCTAAAGGGGATCCCAAGCTGTCCACCAAGAGGGAGGAAGCTGCTTAACAAAGGAAACCGGGGGAGGACCTGCCCTGGAGGAGACCAGCAAAGTGCTAATGTCTCGGGATAGGCCTGGTGACCTCGTTAAGAAGGGATCCACTACTTTAAAAGCAGCAGTTCACCGGATCGGCTTAAAGGTTCCTTTACTGCATGGCTGGAAGTTCAGGACTGAAATCCTGTGGCAGAGGATTCCTGGCTATCCACATTTGTTCTCAAACGGTCTGTGGCAGAGACTGTTCTCATACTGGTTCGTTCCTCATCCCGGCTGCTAGGCCAGGTGAGAGGGGTCTATCCGGGTGAGCAATACCCACTCAAAAGAGAGAGTGGTGAATGACTTTAGACATTTTTGTGTGTTCTGAAACGAGTACCTGAACCTTCCCTCTCTTCTCATACCTTCTACTTTCTCTAGAAGTTACTGCAGCAAAAATAAAACCCAACAGTTGAAGGTTTTACATCTTGTGTGGACATTGCAGTTTCTATAGACTTTTTTTCCCCTGACAACGAACCTAGAGGTAACGTGCAAAGCCCAAAATCTAAACTAGCGGCCCCCTACGGGGATATTGCTACAAATGTTATGGTTATGGTGTTTGGCACACATTGAACGAGCACTAAGTTTTTTCTCATAGTATTCTTGGGGAATGTTTGCTAAAGCAAGCCAGTAAAAGATGGGTTGTGCAACAATAATCTTATATTTGTAGGCCCTCCCTGACATCTCCTGGCTAAACACTTTTGGGAGGAACCAAGCAATTGGCCAGGATGGATTTTCATCCAGTCGCTATAGTCTTAACTCGAGATACGTTGGCACTCAACTACTCCCTATTCGATCTCATGGCCAAAACATGAACATTTTTGTTCAGCGTCTGGTTCATGTCCACACAGACGCCCAAAAATGTAGCCTAAAGGCGCACAACTGAAATCCGGCCCTGAACTTGTGTCCAGTTCAGACCCCTGAGAACAGCTATACGACCCGCTTGTAATTCCATTTGACAATGTGAGTTCACATCAACTAGAGGAAAAAAAAACAGTGAAATCCATATCTTTTTCCTCCTGTTCTCTATCCCAATTCTCTATATACTTTGCAGCCAGCTATTGTCCTTTAGCTGAACAACAAACGTTGAAGGGACACTCCCTAACGCAGAACATTTCCATAATACATTTATGCAAATTATCAAGGGTGAGAAAAGCTTAATGGGACAGTTAGCTCTAAAGGTGACATTAATCTGATCTTATCTTCATTAGGAAGTGGAATAAAACCCAGGGAGGTAAGTGAGATTAATAGGAACGTATTGCGCTGCGGCGGATTATCCTGTGGGCATGTTTTCCCCCGCTGTGCAATATATCAGTAATTCCTATTGCCGTAATTGTCAAAAGCCATCATGTTGCTCTTTATAATTAGACAGGTCTGACTTCATCTTCTGCACTAATTGAACTTATATATTAAGGACAAAGAGTAATTGAGTGCAGTCACCTCTAGCAACAAGTGAGAACACAGCGTGCGTGCTTATTTTAAATTGCCGAACTAAGATTTCTAATTGCTTGATTGGGTAATCTCTGTCTTACTCTGTTATAAAAAGACATTTTACTTTAAAGTCCAACTCACGTCAAAACTTTGTTTTAGATAGAATAATAAAAGTTAGAACCTTAAAGGCCGTACACACGAGCCAAATATTGAGCAGGATCGGCTGGTTCAACAGGAACCGGACAACTTTCGGCCCATGTGTAAGGCAACCAACCGTACATGTGACCAGCTTCTCTTGAAGGGGCATTACCCAAAAAGGTCTACTGATCGGCATCCGATCAGCGCTCTCAGCCAATGGCTGAGAGCACTGACTGGTATCAGAACACAATAGCTCAGCGGGGGACATGACTGTACTAACATCAGATGGTTAGTACATCAGCTCCTCCCGAGCTCTTCAGTTTTTTTTTTCATTCAACCTGCTGGGGTGAATAAAAAAGAACTACTAGTGTCTACCAGGTTTTAGTCAGGTTTTTATGTTGCAGAATAATAAGGCCTCATGCAAACTGGGCATTTAGCATAAGGCTCTGGTGTTTAGCTGATGAATACAAAGTAAGCATGAATAGCATGAATCTGTGTATTGATGGTTAAATGAAGATCCCTCTAATGGTAGACACCACAGTGATTCACGTCACAAAAAGTGCACCGCCACCTTAAGAAAAACTTGCTTACCAGTGGGCAAGCAAACCAGGCCTTGTTAGCTTGAGCGGATGCTTGTAGATTAACCTGATCGCGGGATGGATCGCTGCAGCAGGACCTCATACACCTTAAAGCCAAACATGATGTCTGATCTCGTCCTGGTCAACACAGAGCCCAGAAAGAAAAGCTCACCATAGTGTAAATCTGTCTTTGCTTTTATTAATATAAAAGGTATTGCACTTACATCAAATGAATAAAAACTCACATTGATTATGAGAGCCGGCCGGCTAGCATCAGATCACCCATCCTCCGGTATACAAAACACTGTAGTGACGTCAACACGTCCCTCCTCCCGACGCGTTTCATCATAAAGTGATGTTGTCCTGGGGCGTTCCCCAGGGCGACATCACTTTATGATGAAACGCGTCAGTAGACATGTTGGGGATGGGGCACATAGAGCGCGGCATGAAAGTGAGCACGCATTAGTGAGCACGCATTAGTGCCCCCATAGCAAGTGGCTTGCTATTGGGAGCACTGGTCAAGGGAGAGGAGCCAGGAGCTCCAACGGGGGACCCAAGAAGAAGAGGATCAGGGCTGCTCTGTGCAAAACTATTGCACAGAGCAGGTAAGTATAACATGTTTTTTTTTTTTTTTTTAACTAACTTTTAAAATCACTTTAAGCTTTGACAATAAAACATGGAAGTTGTTCCAGAGCTTAGTAAATGAAGAGAAGCTCTGCTGACTTCCATCTTCCAATCATGTGCAAGCAAAAATGCTGGTTTTTTTTCTTAAATGGTCATTGGATAGTCTTTTTGCAAAGTGAAGCTTTACCTCATTTACTAAGCTCTGGAGCAACTGCACTTACAGGGTGCAACTGCACTTTGCAAAGCATACAGTCTATTTGCCTTTGGTAAATCAACCCTCATGCATCTGCTGGATCAGAATTAGGCTTTATGTACACTACTGCTACTAAACTGATGTTTTTGGGACTTTTGGTGTTCTTTGCCAGAGCCCTTGAACATACCTTAAAGTGTATGTAAAGTCTCCTTCTGTGCTCCAGCACCCTCCAGCCCCTCCTTTTTCCTTACCTGGGCCAGTGATGTGCACGAGCGCAGCAGCTCCAGCTGCTGTCTCTCTCAATGGACAGATTGATAGCAGCAGGAGCAATGGGCTCCCGCACCTGTCAATCAAAACCTGTGACACGGGGGGTGGGGCCAAGTCATGCTGTCTGTGTCAATGGCTGCAGCTGCAAGACTTGGGAGTGAGCCCACATGGGTGCCCCCAGGGAAAGCGGCTTTCCATGGGGGAACCCGATGAAGAGGAGGGGCCTGGAGTGCCGGTGGGGGACCCCAGAAGAGGAGGACCATTGCACAGAGGAGGTAAGTATATCATGTTTGTTATTTTAATACAAAAAAAAAAGGTTTGTAACCACGTTAATAAAAGCCTATCAACTGTGTCCATGCACACTGGGAGGTTGATTTACCAAAGGCAAATATACTGTGCACATCAAGTGCATTTGCTCTAGATCTGAGGGAAAGCACTGCTGATTTCCATCATCTAATCATGTACAAGCAAAAATGCAATTTTTTTTTTCCACTTGCGATTTAGTATTCTTTGCAAAGTGACGCTTTGGGGATTTACTAACTGCTTGACGACCGGCTCACGCCAATATACGTCAGCAGAATGGCATGTACAGGCAGATTAACGTACCTGTACATCGCCTTTAAGACGCGGCATTGTGTGCCCCGCGGACTCGATGTCTGTGGGGATACCCGCGATCGTCTCACGGAGAGGAAGAACGGGGAAACGCTAATGTAAACAAGCATTTCCCCAGTCTTCCTAGTGACAGGACACTGATCACAGCTCCCTGTAATCGGGAGTGGTGATCAGTGTCGTGTCACACTGAGCCCACCCCCCCACAGTTAGAACACATCCCTAGGACACACTCAACCCCTTCAGCGCCCCCTCCTGGTTAACCCCTTCACCGCCAGTCACATTTACATAGTAATAAGTGCATATTTATAGCACTGATCGCTGTATAAATGACAATGGTCCCAAAATAGTGCCAAAAGTGTCCAATGTGTCCACCATAATGTTGCAGTCACGATAAAAATCGATGATCGCCCAAAAAAGCCATCCAGTCCTTTCCTTCTGGAAAGGCGTAGGGGCGGATGGACTCCCGATTGACTTTTATAAGACACATGGAGACTAATAGCACCTCTATTGGCCCAATTATACACCACCTGTTTGGCTGACAATAGACTGCCAAAATCCATGTATCATGCATACCTGACACTAATATATAAGTCCCCCAAAGACCCCGCTTCCTGTGCCTCCTACCGGCCCATAGTGTTATTGAATAACGATCTAAAAATTTTAACTAAACTCCTGGCCCTGCGGCTATACCCCTTGTTGCCCTCAGTGATAGACCCAGACCAAACTGGTTCCATGCCCCATAGGTCCACGGATGTTAATCTTAAAAGGTTGTTCACCAACATACATACTCAACACCTTAACATGGGATCACGGGCGGTGGCCTCACTTTACATAGAAAAGGCCTTTGATACGGTTGAGTGCCCCTTCCTATGGGAAACGCTGCGCAGAATGGTTTTCCCTCTGCTGTTTATCAAATGGCTTCAGGTGATCTACAAGTGTCCCACCTCCTCGGTGCGCTTGGGCGGCGGACTGTCTGCCCCCTTCAGGCTCTTCAGAGGAACTAGGCAGGGCTGCCCTCTTTCTCCGACATTGTTCGCTCTGGCTATTGAACCGGTGGCAGAAGCACTGCGCACTTCACCGCACATTAAGGGTCTTCATTTTGGATTGCTGGAGGAGAGGGTAGCCTTGTACACAGACGATATGTTGTTTTTCCTCAATGACGCTGGTCCGTCGTTGCAGGGCACACTGACCGTTTTAGATACTTTCACTGCAGTCACCAGACTTAGGGTTAACTGGTCCAAGTCCCTCCTATTTCCAATCGGTCTGGCAGCTAAGGCTAAACCCCCCCCGATAACCCCCTTCAATGGGTGGATTCCTTTAAATATTTAGGGGTTCATGTCTCTATTCAAGCTTCAGACTTTATTTTGTTAAACCTCACCCCAGTACTTCTTGATGCCCAGACAAAACTCAAATCATGGAGTAACTTGCCCTTGTCCATTTGGGGACGAGTCAACCTCCTTAAAATGAAACTCATCCCCAAATTCACTTACCTCTTCCGCCATTCCCCACAATGGGTGCCTAAATCTTTCTTTAAAAAACTGAACCAAATTTTCTCTTCCTTTTTATGGGGTCCCTCATTGCCCAGATACCGACTGTCGACCTTAATGAGGCCGAGGACGCAGGGTGGCATGGCATTTCCGGACTGTTACAAATACTTCCTAGCCACACAGTTGGTGACTGCTGCCTGGTGGATACCCCCGGACAGAACAAACTCATCCACTGTGCTAGAGGCTACGGTGGTTGGCTCACTGGAAGCCCTCCAATTTCTAATCTACAGGGGTCCTCGTGCCCCCTATCCCCTGACACCCTCCATGCTTACCACCCTGCGGGCTTGGCGAGCAGGACTAGCTATAGAAAAATGCAAACATTCTGAGGTTTCCCCGATTGCCCCGATCCGGCTGAACCCTAGCCTACCCCATCTTTACAAACTCTTAGACCCTTACGCATGGACCAAATAGTGTGTAAAACTTATATCTCATATTGTATCTCAGAATTCCCTATTCCCCTTATCACATCTCTCCTCCCTCTATAACATACCCAAACACTATCATTTTCGTTACCTCCAACTGTCCCATGCTTTTGCTGCACAATTCCCACACTCCACATGTGTCATGGCCCAGTCGGAGTTGGAGAGAACACTCAGGTTTAGCTGTGCCGAGAAACCCACCTCACACTTGTATGCACACTTGATCTTTGTGTCTCTCCCGCCCCTTGACAAACTTTGGTCTTGCTGGCAGCATGACATTCCCACACTGGACAATGTTGACTGGGACGATGTCTGGGATTTCCCTTTCAGTTCGTTAGTTTCCATCCGTGAAAGACACGTGCAGTTCAAAATAGTACATAGGGCATACTTCACCCCACACAAACTTCATAAGATGGACCCTACACATTCCTCGGAATGCTGGAGGTGTGGAGCCTCGCCAGGAGATTTCTCCCATATTTTCTGCCATTGCCCTAAAGTCCAGCAGTATTGGGGGGAGTTGCTCGAGTTGATTAATAAAGTCGCATCAGTCACACTGCCATTGGTAGCCTCCTAGGACTAATAGAAACCATTATACCGATCATAGCTAAACGCACAATGATTGGCTTGTTACTTTTCTACGCCGGAAAAACACTGCAATGCAGTGGAAAAAACCCACTTCCCCTTCGTTAGTACAGTGGAAACGTTTGGTGAATAACAGCCTTCCTTTGTATAAGATACTTACGTAAATAGAGGCTGCCCACTAAAGTATGATAAAGTCTGGCGTACATGGCTGGCTGAACCTGAAAGAGCCTAACAGATAGGGGTTGTGTACTGATCAATTGCTGAGCTATCGGCCACCACCTCGGGTTGGGATGTCATTTTGGGCATCGCTATTGTTAGATGTTTTTTGGTTAGAGCCCATTATGGCATTCCCCAAGGTCATGTCCTGGGCAAGAGGTTGCGTATCACACAATTGATGTATCTCCAGCCACTACACCCACATTTAGTGTATCACCACAACTATTCATGAGTACTGTAAGCACTTAAAGGGGTTGTATTGGTACACGTTTTTTTACCTTAATGCATTCTATGCATTAAGGTAAAAAAACATCTGAGGATTAGCGGCCCCCAGCTCCCCCGTTTACTTACCTGACCCCTCGAAAGTCCCGCGCCGTGAACGCGCTGGCTTCTCGGCCGGGCTTCTCGGCTCATTCATTGGTTGATTCATTGGCTCGCGCTGCTGTCAATCACATACAGTGAGCGGCTATATCCACCGGCTGTATCACGGGAGCACGCCCGCAAGAACTCACCACCATGCGAGCTCGCTCGCATGAAGGTGGTGAATTCTTGCGGGGAGGAGCCGAGACAGCCGCCGAGGGACCCCAGAAAACCAGGTTCGGGGCCACTCTGTGCAAAATGAGCTGCACAGTGGAGGTAAGTATAACATGTTTGTTATTAAAAAAAAAAAATTACTTATACAACCCCTTTAAGTTGTATGTGTCTTGTTTGTCTATAAAACACGCAATAAAAATAAAAATAAAAAAATCGCTGATCGCCGCCATTACTAGTAAAAAAAAAAATATTAATAAAAATGCCATAAAACGATCCCCTATTTCGTAGACGCTATAACTTTTGCGCAAACCAATCAATAAATGCTTTTTGCTTTTTTTTAACAAAAATATGTGGTAGAATACGTATCGGCCTAAACTGAGGAAAACAATTGTTTTTTTATATATATTTCTGGGGGATATTTATTATAGCAAAAAGTAAAGAATATTGCTTTTTTTTCAAAATTGTCACTCTAATTTTGTTTATAGCGCAAAAAATAAAAACCACAGAAGAGATCAAATACCACCAAAAGAAAGCTCTATTTGTGGGAAAAAAAGGACGTCAATTTTGTTTGGGAGCCACGTCGCACGACTGCGCAATTGTCAGTTAAAGTGACGCAGTTTGGAATCGCAAAAAGTGCTCTGGTCTTTGGCCAGCCAAATGGTTCAGGGCTTAAGTGGCTAAAGGCAAATAGACTGCCCTCAGCAAGTGCAGTTGCTCCAGAGCTTAGTAAATGAGGTAAAGCTTCACTTTGCAAAGAGTTGCCCAATCACGTGCAAGTAAAATAAAAAACTGAATTTTTGCTTGCACATGATTGGATGATGGAAGTCATTTACTAAGCTCTGAAGCAACTGCTCATGGAGAGTGCAACTGCAATTTGCAAAGTTCGCAGTCTATTTGCCTTTAGTAAATCAACCCCTTTACCTCATTTACTAAGAGAAATTGGGGCAGGTGATGGTATGGTGGCGGCTGCTAGTACCGGCTTAAAAATTGCCAAATGCTGTTAAACGCACCTAAAAGCTAAGCACATTTAGTGCTTGAGCGTTTTTATTCATTTGAATGGGCAGAAAAAAATAATAATTCAGGCCAATAAAACAAATAAACGCCCAAAAGCCAAACGCATCTAAACGCATTTGAAAAAACCCAGCTTAGGTGTGTTTTTAACGCTGATTTTCTCCTGTAAGGAGAAATGACGTTTACACCAGTGTGGTCTAAAGGACACGAATGGGACGTTATCTGAACAGGAAAGACATTTGCCCTGCAGAAATGTGTCCATGTCATCCTGTAACATTTGTTGGATCCTCTTAGCAGATTTTTGTCAGTTACTGAGCTCAGCAACATATGGAAGGTTTACTGGACAAAGGGGAAAGGCTCATCCATTTGACTCCATCCCTGTATACGTAGAATGGCTTCTTTCCCAAAGCTTGAATCACTTAACAGGCAAATGTTTGCACATAAAATAAAAAGGTTTTTATTGAAGTGTGTTCAGCAGAACTCTATAACATTTTGTTCTGCACCAAATGCAATGCTGGAGGTTCTCTGTGTTTTGTTCATACAGAAGTACATCTGTTCTTATTTTAGAATGGAAGCAAAATGTGAGCCATAGGGGTTGATTTACTAAAGGATCCACCACATCCCAAAGGTGCTCTATTGGATTGAGATCTGGTGAGTGTGGAGGCCATTGGAGTACAGAGACCTCATTGTCCAGTGGTGAGATGATTGGAGCTTTGTGACATGGTGTATTATCCTGCTGGAAGGAGCCATCAGAAGATGGGGACACTGTAGTCATAAAGGGATGGGCATGGTCAGCAACAATCCTCAGGTAGGCCGTGGCATTTAAACAATACTCAATTGGTACTAAGGGGCCCAAAGTGTGCCAAGAAAATAGTCAGAAGGTGACCGTAGTATTTGAGAGGGAACTGGGTCCAGGGGACAGGTGGTTAGGTGGGCGTTAGAAACCACGACTTTGGACTATTAACCTATTTTTACAGAAAGCTGGGCTAGCTGTTATTCCCAAGGTACCTCAGATCACACCAAATTGGGTTGGCTATAGTTATCACCCTGTTATTTGTGCCCCTGTTTGAGACTAGAAGAAGCCGTGCTGACACACATTGTGCAGATACAATCCAACTATTGTCTTCATCAAGAAGTGGATCCAGGGCAATAATGTGTAGCCAATGCTGGGGCGAGTGCATGTAGACAATGTCCTCCCAATTTTTCTGGCAACGTTGGCAACCAGGCTATGACCTAATGAAGTTGAGAATTAAAAAGGTGGCTTCCTCTTCCGACTCTTTACACAGGAGTCTGTTGAAAATCAAGATAGGGATCAACTTGCCCTCTAGGCCCAATAGGAAAAAAAAAAAAAACCTTTCTTTGCTGCCATATCAGAATTTTATCAGGGGCTGCAAAGAGAGAAAACAACACAGACAGATGCCAACAGACTCTCCATCCCTCGTAATGAGAATACAGCCCTAAATTCAGCGTTGGGGGAAGCAGCTGAGAGGATGACAACAGAGTGAAGATTGTCATGAAATGGTGCCGCTTCTGCCAAATTGCTGTGTAAATTACACACAGATGACACTGCTCAGAGCTGACACATAACTATTTTTTCGCCTGCACAAAGCCCTCCATAGAGACGGGCAGACACTGGATCGATCTATTAGCAGTGTTTTATCAGCACCATGAAAATATCTCTTTGTGGAAGAAAAAACATTTTAAATCCTATACATTAGCGGCATTAAGTGACCGCTACCGGACCGGAATACAAAATGACCACATCAAAGTTTGCTGTAGACGCCAGCCCCGGACATCTGAGGCATAGCTATCTCAATTTCCACGCTCATAAGCCAGCTATGAAAACGGTATTGATTTTCAGGCTGACACAATTGCGTTGGTATTGAATTACGGTCAAATATTTGCTGGAATTTACACTTTGTGGAAATTGGCAATTTTCCAGTCCTTTAAAACACATCTAAAGGCAAAAATAATTATTTACATTTTGCAGGTTAGTTTTCTTATTTAACATAGAGGGAGGTGTGCTGTAGCTGACAGAGTTGTGAACAATGTAACCTGTAACAGGACAGACTAGAAACACATGAAGTTATCTGATTACAAGATTTCTGGCAGGATCAACATGTATTTTCACACTTAAACTTATAAAACAAAACACTTTCAATGGTTTGTTTAAAAGACCAAAAAAGATAAGTTCATTGCTGAGCTATCCATCCATTTAAGGCTTCATTCACATTATTTTGTGCGCCTGCGTCCACGCCGAGCTGTGCGCAGGGAGCTTATGGAAGGGTATGCAGATGCAGCGGTTGCACGGACGCAGCTGCATATCAAAACTTCACAGGCGTGCAGAAGTGGGTGCTGATCAATAGACGAAATAGGCCCCTGCCTTTGATACCTCTGCCTTGGATGGACCAGCAGAACCATAGTTAACCACTTAAGACCCGGACCAATATGCAGCATAAGGACCAGGCCCCTTTTTGCGATTCGGCTGTGCGTCGCTTTAACTGACAATTGCGCGGTCATGTGACGTGGCTCCCAAACAAAATTGGCATAATTTTTTCCCCACAAATAGAGCTTTCTTTTGGTGGTATTTGATCACCTCTGCGTTTTTTTTTTTTTTGCACTATAAACAAAAATAGAGTGACAATTTTGAAAAAAAAACAATATTTTTTACTTTTTGCTATAATAAATATCCCCCAAAAATATATAAAAAAACATTATTTTTCCTCAGTTTAGGCCGATAAGTATTCTTCTACATATTTTTGGTAAAAAAAATCGCAATAAGCGTTTATTGATTGGTTTGTGCAAAAATTATAGCGTTTACAAAATAGGGGGTAGTTTTATGGCATTTTTATAATTTTTTTTTTTTTTTACTAGTAATGGCGGCGATCAGCGATTTTGTTCGTGACTGCGACATTATGACGGACACATCGGACACTTTTGACACATTTTTGGGACCATTGTAATTTTTACAGCGATCAGTGCTATAAAAATGCACTGGTTACTGTAAAAATGACACTGGCAGTGAAGGGGTTAACCACTAGGGGCTCTGAAGGGGTTAAGTGTGCCTAAGGGAGTGATTACTACTGTGTGGGGGCGTGGCTACGGGTGACACCTCACCGATCTCCGCTCTGATTACACAGAGCGGAGATCGGTGACAATGTCAGTAGGCGAGCGGGGAGATGTTGTGTTTACACTAACATCTCCCCGCTCCATCCCTCCGTGAGACGATTTCGGGGATCCCCGTGGCGATCGAGACCGCGGGACCCGCGGTCCGACTCATGGGGATGACTGCAGGGTCACGTGCGTGACCACACGGCAGACAGTTAAAGGGCCACGTACAGGTACGTGATTGTGCCTGTACGAGCCATTCTGCCGACGTATATATGCCGTGAGCGGTCGTTAAGGGGTTAAAAGACCAAAAGGGACCAAAAAAGATAAGTTCATTGCTGGGGTATCCATCCATTTAAGGCTTCATTCACATTATTTTGTGCGCCTGCGTCCACGCCGAGCTGTGCGCAGGGAGCCTATGGAAGGGGATGCAGATGCAGCGGTTGCATGGACGCAGCTGCATATAAAAACTTCACAGGCGTGCAGAAGTGGGTGCTGATCAATAGACAAAATAGGCCCCTGCCTTTGATACCTCTGCCTTGGATGAGCCAGCAGAACCATAGTTAACCACTTAAGACCCGGACCAATATGCAGCATAAGGACCAGGCCCCTTTTTGCGATTCGGCACTGCGTCGCTTTAACTGACAATTGCGCAGTCGTGCGACGTGGCTCCCAAACAACATTGGCATCCTTTTTTTCCCACAAATAGAGCTTTCTTTTGGTGGTATTTGATCACCTCTGCGGTTTTTATTTTTTGCGCTATAAACAAAAATAGAGCGACAATTTTGAAAAAAATTCAATATTTTGGATGGGCCTGCAGAACCATAGTTGAGGTCATGATGGGTAATTGGATAGTGATTGCCTTTTATACCTATGTTCTGAGTTCAAATCCAACCAAGGACACTCTCTGCATGTGCTCTCCCCATGTCTTTGTAAATTTACCTTGGGTGCCCTTTTCTTCTCATAATCCAACAATATTTTGGCAGGTAAATTGGCTACCTCCAAAACTGGCTAGGAACATGGTGGCTATTTGGATAGCCTAAGCCAGGGGTCTCCAAACTTTCTAAACAAAGGGCAAGTTTGAGTTTTCTGTCCTTCAGGTGTTGAGGGGGCCAGACTGTGGCCAGTGAGAGTAGAAAATTCCTTAGCATCAACAAGAGTAAACAATGCCCCATCATTGGTAAAAGTGGAAAGAATAATGCACCATTGTTGCTGTTAGTGAGAGTAATAGTGCCCCATCATTGGTGTCATTGGGAGTAGTAGTGCCTCATCATTGGTAACAGTAGGAGAAATAGTGCCCTGCCATTAATGTCTCAGTTGGAGGAATATGGCCGCGTTGTTGATGTCAGCGGGAGGAACAGTGCCCCAATGGCCAGATAAAGGCAAGCAAAGGGCCACATTCAGCGCATGGGCCGCAGTTTGGAGACCCCTGGCCTAAGCTATTGTTCCAGGATTTTATTACTACAAAGCATGCTATCTGCATGGAGTTTGTGTGTTCTGCATGTGTTTGTGTGGATTAGCTTCAAGTGTCCCTGTTTCCTCTCACAATCAAAAAATATCTTGGTAGGTAAATTGGCTACCTCCCAAATTGGTCAGGGACATGGTGGCTAATTGGAGTAGCTTTACAACTCTTGGCCCAGGGTTTAATTACTAGGAGGGAGGCTATTTGCATAGAATTTGTGTGTTCTGCTTGTGTCTGTGTGGGTTTCCTTCTGGATCCTGTTTCATCTTACAGTCCACACATTTTTTGGGTACTTCCTCCAAAATTGCCAAGGGACAACGTGGCTACCTGGGTAGACTTAAAGTGGTTGTAAACCCTATTTTTTTACTTCTACCTATAGGTAAGCCTAGAATAAGGCTTACCTATAGGTAGTGGAAATATTTCCTAAACGTACGCCATTTAGGAGATATTTCACTTGTAGTCTGCCGATAATACAACGGCGCATGTGCTGGGAAGAAAGGAAACTCCATGCAGTTTTTTTACCTAGTGTGTGCCGTTACCGTGCCCATGCACGGAGTGATGTCATCGCGGCTCCGGCCAATCACAGCGCCGGAGCCGCGATACCCGGAAGTAACCTCCGGGAGAGATGTCTGCGGCCGGAGGGGGAGAGGAGGACGGCTTCGGGGGCTTCGATCTAAGGTAAGTAATGCATAATGAGCTAGTATGCTAGTCATTATGCCTTTGCCTTGCAGGTTTTTTTGGTGTTTTTTTTTTTTTTGAGAGGGTTTACTTCCTCTTTAACCTTACAGCTCTTGATCCAGGGTTGATTACTAACAAGGATGCTATCTGCACAGAGTTTGTGTGTTCTGCCTGTGTCCATGTGGCTTTCCTTCAGGTGCCCCTGTTTCTTGTCACAATCCAAAAATATCTTACTAGCTAGATAGGCTTCCTCCAAATTTGACAAGGGACCTGGTGACTAATATAGCCTTGGCCTTACAACTCTTGATTTCCACAACAGATGCTAACTGCATTGGGCAAGTACGTTTTTCTTTCGTCTATGTAGGTTTGCTTCACGTCTTTTTCTTCTCACAAGCCATAAATCCATATCATTAATAGGTAAATTGGCTACCTTCAAAATTGTCCAAGGACATGGTGGCTAATTGAATAACCTTACATCGCTTGGTCCAGGGCTTGATTACTACAAAAGATGCTATCTACATAGAGTTTTTGTGTTCTGCCTAGACATGGGAGCCCTCGAAAAATTTGTTTCGTTCCGTTCCGTTCCGTATTAAAAAAAATTGTAATTCGTGTACGGAATTCAATTCGGACGAAATACGAATTTTGTACGACACGTATAACGAACGATTCGACCCGAACGAACGAATGATTCGACCGGAAATGTACTTCCCCCACCCAATTCCAGCAGCAATCTTCTCTCTATAATGTCGAATCTTTTCTCTCTATAATGTCGAAACTTTTCTCTCTATAATGTCAAATCTTTTCAATTTGGAGCCGAAATTCGTAAACGAAACTTCGTAAACGAAACTTCGTATTTCGTACAGAATTCGTATCCGTAAAAATTTGTAATTCGGATTCGTACAAATGTACGAATTTCGAAAAATTCGTACGAATTTTCAATTCGTATAAAACTAATCGCACATGTCTAGTATCTATATATTTTTTTTTGCACTTATCAAACAGATAGAGCAAACACTTTCAATTGTATATTTAACAGACAAAAAAGGGTTGATTTACTAAAAGTAGAGAGTACAAAATCTGGTGCAGTTGAATATGGTAGCCAATCAGCTTCTAGCTTCAGCTTGTTCAATTAAGCTTTGACAATAAAACCTGGAAGTTGATTGGTTTCTGTGCACAGCTGCACCAGATTTTTCACTCTCCAGTTTTAGTAAATCAACCCCAAAGGGCCCAAATAAGAGAAATACATTATTAGAGTTGTCATACCTTTGAAGTGGCCCAATGTTGCCTTTAAGTATAATAAGAATATTAGACTATGAGCTACTTAGGGTAACAAAAGCTTAAGTGAATGATTCCACGTTCTCTCTGTGTAATATACTGTACTTACACTATATACACTATATTACCAAAAGTATTGGGACGCCTGCCTACGGCCTAAGACTGGGATGTCATTAAAGTTCATGTGCGTGGTGCGAGGTCCCAATACTTTTGGTAATATTGTATATTTGCCATAAATAAATAAATTATCTTGAGAAATATAATAACTCTCCAGGTTTGTGTCCCATTCTACTTGTGTCCCTATCACTGTATGGAAATACCTGTCTTTTGAGCACTCCCTGTCTCCCTGCCCCAAGCCATCTCTGTCTCTACTTCTCCGCCTGACATTCCATCTGTCTCCATACAGCCGTCCCCGGATGGTAGACAGTTCCCCAGTCAGTTTAGGGACAGAAATGATATCAATGAAAAGAGGAGAGGTGACTAGCGTCTGCTGTTTGGGGAGGATTGCAGGAAAGTCCAGGGAATAAAGCTCTAGCAGTTAAGAGATTCATGTCTGTTTTACTGACCTATACCACGAGTTCTGTAACGTTTTTTTTTTTTTGGGTGTACAAGAGTACAGGGTAAGGTGCAGTCACTCCAAGAACTGGACAAAACACAGCAATGGGCTCCTTTAGCATATTTTCCTTGGGTGCTATACAAGGTTATCAGGTGCAAGTTTCAAAAACAACCCAACATGGGTCCTTAGCCCTGC
Organism: Rana muscosa; assembly: GCA_029206835.1. Lineage (NCBI taxonomy): Eukaryota > Metazoa > Chordata > Amphibia > Anura > Ranidae > Rana > Rana muscosa. The sequence continues at coordinate 451,480,117 of CM055127.1, read as the reverse complement.
GTAACCTCTGATCAGAGTGACTGGAGCTTACACAGAGCTTCCTCTTTTCACTCCTGCTGGTAAATAGAATAGTGGGGAATGAAGAAGGTAAGGTAAGCATCAGCAACTAAGGAGGGAGGGTGGCTCTGCAAAATCTAAAAATGACATATGATGACACGATACAAACAATTTTTGCATAACGCTTTTGGAAGTCAAGTATGGAGACGGGTGGGGGCCATCTTCCCCTCACTTATCTCCATACCAAGCACGAGAGCGGACCCGATCGCTTCCACCGCTGCCGACGCCACCGGTAAGCAGTGGAGGGCACGGGAGAGCGGCGGGAGGGGGGCCCCTCTCCCGCCGCCCAAAAACGGTGATCTTGCGGCGATTCCGCCGCAGGGACCACCATTACCAGAAACCGGACCGCCGGCTGAAGAAGAGGATACCTGGGTTATGGTAGCTAGCTGCTGCCAAAACAGAGATATTCCTCTTCAAACAGCCAGCGTGCGGTGGTCCGGAAGTGGTTAACAACGTCATAAAACCCTATACAAAATTTCCAGTCAAAAAAGTGTATAAAACCTTTGAAACCAATACTAGGCACTACATATCCCAGGCATGGTGTGATACCTGGTGGTGTTTCGATAGTTTTATACACTTTTTTGACTGGAAATTTTGTATAAGGCTTTATGACGTTGTTAAAAATAAAAAATGGATGCATGATTGGATGATGGAAGTCAGAAGAGCTTCTGCTCATTTACTAAGCTCTGGAGCAACTACTCTTGCAGAATGCAATCTTTTTGCCTTTAGTAAATCAACCACCATAGTCTGCATTTGGGAACACATGCCTGCATTTGCACAGCTGCCAAATTGGGACCAGTGGCTGCACCCGTGTGGTGTTGCATACCAATACACATGTAGCACTACCCCCAAAGGAGCTGCTGGTTTTGTTTTTGGGTCTGTACTCTGGCTATCAATCCCAGGAATTTGGCTCAAACCCTCCCTTGGCACAACTGGTCTACACGGAGATTGTGGAACCCACTGGTACTTGGGAAACACAATAATATCACACAGTAATAAAATTGTAAATAAAGTTGTTACCTTGTAATGGCCCCTTGTCCAACAGGGTAACAGATAAACTCCACACAGAATTCTTCTTAACCAAGAGTCAATTTTACTTGGTAGAAAAATAAAGTAAACAGAGTTAACACATACAGTTGACCATAGGTGTGTGCAGCCTATTGCATTAGGGTGTGCACCCTAAAGCACAAACAATGTGTGTGTCTACATCTATATGACCCCGGAACATTGATTTCCCTGCCAGCACAGTGAAAGAAGAGCATAAACACTTCTCTTATGGCAGAGCCGGTAAGAGGGAGATCTTTCCCATGTTCCTGCTGCTACACAGAGTGATAATACTAATGCACATGGGATGATTAGGGTGTGCCTGGGCACACCCGGCACACCCTGTGCGCACACCAATGCAGTTGACTCTTACAGGGCCCTGCAAGCGTCAATGGTACTGTAGGAATTATAAGTAGAAACAGTTAAATAAGTAATCACAATTCTAGTGTACACTTATATATTTAAGCTGTATGCTCGCGAGCTCCCCCTAATGGGCAATATTATGCACGTGTCCTAATAACTATCTGTGCAAAACAGGTCTGACTGAGTCCGGTACAAAGTTTCTTCCAGCAGTCGGAGTCTTCGCTAGCATCAGTTGGTGCACATCAAACATTTGTAATCCTCAAGGTTATGAAAAGGCAAAGAACAAACATCCACAATGTTTCGGAGGATATATAACTGACTGGCTGCTCTAGCGCCAATCCCTTAAGCACGCGGTCACTGCGAGATGCAATATGTCCTGGCTAGTGACGCGCTACTCCAAGTAATACTGGCGAGTCTTTAGGAGTCACCTTCTTACACAACAGTTAGTCAATATTGGGCAGGTGCCCCCTCACCAAAGCAGGCCTCGTCCCCCTGGTACGTTCCGCTGTCGGTGTTCCGGTCCACGGTCTCTCCGTAACTTGCAGTCTCCGGTCCCTCACACAGCCGCACAAGGTGTCGGTAGATGGACGTCTCCGGTCTCTGTGGAGCGAGAGTTGGACACACGGAAAAGGATCCCTACTTGGGCTGAGTGATCCTTCTTGACAACTGTAGGCCCAGGCTTCCCGGCCTAGACACTCCGGCAGCAGACCTCAACGCACGCTTCCTGCTTGATAGAAGGCGATGTCCAGAGAGAGCGAGTGTAATTCCTCCCTTCCTTTAAGTAATTTCCCCCAGAAAGCGATGTAATGATGCAATGCACTCTGGTAGTTCAGCTGCACTGTGGGTATTGTAGTCTGTTTGTTACCCATGGCAATGGAGTCTCTTTCTCCCAGTACTATAAGTTCCATAATGCACCGTTCCATACAGTTAAACAAAACCGTTGCTGCAATGTCATAAAAGAGACCCTGGAGGGAGCTGGGTTCATTCTCAATACAACAATAGTCTTTTAACCACACTGCAAAGTGGCACCCCGCTACACCCATGAATAGAACTGCCTGCAAGTGGATGTACAAAACACCTGTGCATTCTGCACAATAAAAGACAGTGAGTGTATTTGCATTGGTGTACGCATAATTACACCCATGTACAGTGAATCCGGAAAGTATTCACAGCGCTTCCCTTTTTCCACATTTTGTTACTTTACAGCCTTATTACAAAATTTATTAAATTAATTATTTTCCTTAAAATTCTACAAACAATACCCCATAATGACAACCTGAAAGAAGTTTGTTTGAAATCTTTGCAAATTTATTAAAAATAAAAAAGGCAAAAAATCCCATGTACATACTATAAGTATTCACAGCCTTTGCTCAATACTTTGTTGTAGCACCTTTGGCACCTAATACAGCCTCAAGTCTTTTTGAGTATGGTGCTACAAGTTTGGCACACCTATTTTTCAGCAGTTTCTTCCATTCTTCTATGCAGGGCCTCTCCAGCTCCGTCAAGTTGGATGGGGAGCGTCGGTGCACAGCCATTTTCAGATTTCTCCAGAGATGTTCAATCGGGTTCAAGTCTGGGCTCTGGCTGGGCCACTCAAGGACATTCGCAGAGTTGTTCCATAGCCACTGCTTTGTTATCTTGGCTGTGTGCTTAGGGTCGTTGTCCTGTTAGAAGATGAACCTTCGTCCCAGTCTGAGGTCCAGAGCGCTCTGGCAGGTTTCCATCAAGGATGTCTCTTTATATTTCTGCATTCATCTTTCTCTCAATCCTGACTAGTCTCCCAGTTCCTGCCACTGAAAAACATCCCCACAGTATGATGCTGCCACCACCATGCTTCACAGTATGGATGGTATTGGCCAGGTGATGAACGGTGCCTGGTTTCCTCCAGATATGACATTTGCCATTTAGGCCAAAGAGTTCAATCTTTGTTTCATCAGACCAAAGAATTTTGTTTCTCATGATCTGAGAGTCCTTTAGGTGTCTTTTGGCAAACTCCATGTGGGCTGTCATGTGTTTTTTTTCGTCTGACCACTCTGCCATACAGGCCTAATTGGTGGAGTGCTGCAGAGATGGTTGTTCTGTTCTTCTGGAAGGTTCTCCTCTCTCCGCAGAGAAACGCTGGAGCTCTGCCAGGGTGACTATTGGGTTCTTGGTCACTTTCCTGACTAAGACTTCTCCCCCGATTGCTTAGTATGGCCGGCGGTCCGCTCTAGGAAGAGTCCTGGTGCTTCCAAACTTCTTCCATTTATGGATGAGGCCACTGTGCTCATTGGAACCTTCAATACTGCATAAAATATTCTGTACCCTTCTCCAGATCTGTGGAATCTGTGAATACAATCCTGTCTCGGAGGTCTACAGACAATTCCTTGGACTGTATGGCTTGGTTTGTGCTCTGACATGCACTGTTAACTGTGGAACCTTATATAGACCGGTGTGTGCCTTTCAAAATCATGTCCAATCAACTGAATTTACCACAGGTGGGCTCCAATCAAGTTGTAGAAACATCTCAAGGATGATCAGTGGAAACAGGATGCACCTGAGCCCAATTTTGAGTGTCATGGCAAAGGCTGTGAATATTTATTTACATGGGATTTTTTCATTTTTAATAAATTTGCAAAGATTTCAAACAAACTTCTTTCACGTTGTCATTATGGGGGATTGTTTATAGAATTTTGAGGAAAATAATGAATTTAATCCATTTTGGAATGAGTCTGTAACATAACAAAATGTGGAAAAGGTGAAGCGCTGTGAATACTTTCCGGATGCTCTGTAGATGAGGCCTAATAAATAGGGGAGATTTATTCACAATTCGGTGTAATTTTGCGATTTTAGTAGTCCTGACACTTTATATAGAAGGACATGATTTCTCCTGGTGACATCACACAAATACAGGTGACTAAAATCACAATGACACAAACTGTGACTCATCTGCCGCTCTAACAAAACCTAATTTCCATTTTGTTGATTTAATTCCCGCAATATTACGTCAGTTTTATTCCAGAATGTGACAAACGTAGTGCATAACTAAGCACCTTTAGGGAATATCTCATCTTTCACGCATGACCTCATCCATATAAATAGATTTATTCATTAAGAGACGAGCCAATCTGTTTAATACACTCATTGTGATTACAATCCTGGTCACATCTGAGGGGCCCCTGCATTAAATGGATATAGTAGGGCCCCTGGAGAATTAGGAATGGACTTGCTTCAGTAATGACCTAATAGGATCTTTTCTGAACAGGCTGTCAAATTCTATTTGGCAATATGAGTAAGAAGGCTTTCAAGGATTTTGCCAAAAAAAGCCACAATTCTTCCTTCTTACACCTTAAAAAGTCTTTGGACCAGCTTTTTTCAACTGGTTTAAAGTAGAAGTCCGGGCCTGAACTGTCTAAGCTTAAAACTGCTCCCGCCTACCTTCTAACCCTTATTCTGACTACCCTGTAGAGTGAAGATGCTTATACTTATCTATTATATACTCAATCTCAGTCCGATCCGGTCCAGTCACATGGTCTGCCCCCAACGGCCGACTTCACTGGAGAGGAAAGACAGCCGAAAACCGTTACCCCATAGTAAGCCTATGGGTGATGTCACTGCCCAGACTTCCCATCCCCTATGGGTAATGTCACTGCCCAGACTTCCTATCCCCTATGGGTGATGTCACTGCCCAGACTTCCTATCCCCTATGGGTGATGTCACTGCCCAGACTTCCCATCCCCTATGGGTGATGTCACTGCCAAGACTTCCCATCTCCTATGGGTGATGTCACTAGGGTTACCACCTGTCTGGGATTCACCCGGACAGTTCGGGTTTGGAATCATGTGTCCAGGTTTCAGTTCACCTGAAACCCGGACGCATTATTCAGACAGGAATGTGGCTCAGAACAGGGCTTGAGAGGAAGGTGAGGGGGCACTATGTGTGCCGCATTACTATTCTCTTTGGAGTGCCCAAAGGTGTCCCAGGTATATTTACAATCCTATAGTGTATACTGAAAAAACTAAAATTGCTGTGCGCCACTAAAGTGTTCGGGTTGGCTTGAAGAAAAGGTGGCAACCCTAGATGACACTGCCCAGACTTCCCATCCCATATGGGTGATGTCACTGCCAGACTTCCTATCTCCTATGGGTGATGTCACTGCCCAGACTTCCCATCCCCTATGGGTGATATCACTGCCCAGACTCCCCATCTCTTATGGGTGATGTCACTGCCCAGACTTCCCATCTCTTTTGGGTGATGTCACTGCCCAGAATTCCCATCCATCGTCAGCACTCTATCCTCTCCCCTGAAACTGGCTGCTGGGGAGATCATGTGACTGGACTGGAGCGTTCTAAGAATAGGTAAGTATAAGCATCTTTCTATTACAGAATATATATATATATATATATATATATATATATATATATATATATATATATAAAAGAAGGCCACTATGGTAGCCTGAATTTATGGGAGGAGTCTGAGGGGTATTTAAGCAGCCCACGCATCTATGGTCCTTGTCAGTTCCTGTGCGCGATACGCACCCTCCCATCCCCTTTTTAGGTCATTTCTCTCCATAAACATCTATTACTTATCTCTTATCTTCGGTATCTTGGGTATGCCTCCTTATTTTGTATACCGACCAGCAGGCCAGGGCACACTTCAGGTCCATTTCATGCTGTAAGTCTTACGGCAAGTGTATGTTGTTCACACCCATCCCGGCCAAAGGGCTTTGACCATAAACATATATCTATATATATATATATATATATATATATATATAGTAAAACCTTGGTTTGAGAGCATTTTGCAAGACAAGCAACATTTTTTATTAAATTTTGACTTGAGATACAAGTAGCGTCATGTCACTCACAACTGAGTATAAAAGAGAAGAGAGGCACCTCTAAGTATAGCAATATGGTTACATTTAATGAAGGAACAACATTTAGCAACATATTGCTACACTTAGAGGCACCTCTCTTCTCTTTTATACTCTGTAGCTCCTGCTGGAATTTGCTTCTAATCCCCTTGTGGAGGCTTCCATTTGTGGATGGACATTTTATGGTTAAACAACCCATCACATTGCTGTAATCTTTTTATATGGATTATAAACAGAAGGACCTATGAATAAATTATTGTGGAACAAATCATTTGAGTTTCCATCATTTCATCATTTCTTATGGAGAAATTTGCTTTGATATACAATTGCTTTGGATTACAAGCATATTTCTTGAACGAATTATGCTGTGTATGTGTGTGTATATATATATTGTGAGGGGCTTAACTCGGTAGCGGGTGTGTGTGACCCCCTGGTTGGGCTCCCCACACGAAAACAGGGCCAGCAGACGGAGGTTGTGGTTTTCAAAATCAAAAGGTGCGGTTTATTTCTCTATGTACAGTGACAAAAACACAGCAAAGCCAAAAAGAAACATAAACAAAATAAATCCTGGTCAGCTTGACCTCTGACTAAACATGCAGGTTTCCTAACTAACAACTGGGATCAGCCTGGTGCTGTCCTAGTCCCTAAGTCCCTGGTTTAGTCAATGTCCAAACAAATAGCCACACAGGCTTTGTCTCACCGCACAGGGGTTCACTCTCCCTAGACAGTCCACACAGGTCTGGGTCCAGGCATGAGCAAACACCTAATGAAGCTGGGAGTTTTATTAGAGGCCTTAAACGAGCTGACAAGCCTCAGCTGGTCTCATCAACTCCCTGCCTGCACGACGCCCAGCCCTCTCCCTAGAGGTATGAATCATCCATGAGCCCACTAGCCTCAGCTGGGCTTCATCAACTCTCTCCCTAGTTGTATAAGTCGGCATAAAGCCTGAATCTGGGAGAAATATACCTACCCCCCTGGATGCAACCAGGTGACTTTACCTTCCTGCTGTCACATACCCCCCCCTCTTGTTTTAACCTTGGGGTTGGAACACCAGCAATCAGGCATTCATGTACTCGAGACAAAGCATCCACATTCCCCATTTGAACGCCAGGGCGATGCTTTACTGTGAAGTTGAATTCCTGTAGGGCCAGGAACCACCTATTCACTCTTCTATTTGTCTCCTTGTTTTGAGCCATCCACTTTAACGGAGCGTGATCCGTAACCATGTCAAAGTGCCTACCTAGCAGATAGTACCGAAGGGAATCTAGAGCCCACTTCACCGCTAAACACTCCTTTTCAACCGTGGCGTAATTTACCTCATGGGACTTCAACTTCCTGCTGAGGTAAATGACTGGGTGCTCTTCCCCGTTCCAGACCTGGGACAATACTGCTCCTAACCCCACATCTGACGCATCACTTTGTACGACAAAGTCTTTAGAGAAGTCGGGTGAGTACAACACTGGCTGGCTACATAAGGCTTGTTTCAAGAATTGGAATGCTGCCTCAGCCTCGGGGGTCCATTTAATCATGACCGACCCTTTCCCTTTCGTCAGGTTGGTTAGGGGCACAGCCTTAGAAGCAAAGTGGGGAATGAAGCGCCGATAATAACCCGCGATTCCCAGAAAGGCCCGTACCTGCTTCTTGCTGTTGGGACGTGGCCAACTCTGGATGGCCTCGACTTTGTTGAGTTGGGGTTTTATCACTCCCCTGCCAATGGTGTACCCAAGATATTTGGCCTCCTCCTGCCCAATGGTACACTTCTTGGGGTTAGCCGTAAACCCCGCTTCCCGGATAGAGTCTAGGACTGCTTGCACTTTTGGCAGATGTGAGGCCCAATCTGTGCTATGGACAATTACGTCATCCAGGTAAGCCGCAGCATACTTCCGATGGGGCCTCAGTATCTGGTCCATTTTCCGCTGGAATGTGGCCGGCGCATTCTGTAACCCGAACGGCATTCTCTTATATTGGAACGCCCCGTCTGGGGTTACAAATGCGTTTTTCTCTTTGGCCGACTTGGCCAGGGGAATTTGCCAATACCCTTTTGTGAGGTCAAGAGTCGTCATGTATCGGGCTGTTCCCAGCCGGTCGATCAACTCATCTATACGTGGCATGGGGTAGGTGTCAAATTTTGTAACTTTGTTCAACTGACGAAAATCGTTACAAAATCGCCAGCTCCCATCCGGTTTAGGCACCAACACAATGGGACTAGACCAATCACTTTGGGACTCCTCTATCACCCCTAAGTTCAGCATTTTCTGTACTTCCTCCCGTATTGCCTCCCGTCGGGCCTCTGGGATCCGATAGGGTTTTAACTTCACCCTTTCACCGGGCGGGGTAATAATATCATGCTCTACCCCAGATGTTTGTCCCGGCAGCTCAGAGAACACCTCCTTGTTGCGAAGCACAAACTCCTTAACCTCCCGTTGTTGGGGTTGTGACAAGGTGGCTGCTATTCCAACCTCCGGAATCACGCAACCAGTTTGAGCTGGTGACCAAGTTTCTGCGACTAGGGACTCTCTATCCCTCCAGGCTTTCAACAGATTAACGTGATATATCTGTTCGGGCTTTCGCCTTCCTGGTTGTCTGACCTTGTAATTCACTTCGCTCACTTTTTCCATTATCTCGTAGGGGCCTTGCCATTTGGCAAGGAATTTACTTTCAACCGTAGGGACAAGTACCAATATCCTATCCCCCGGGGAAAAGGTACGGGTCTTGGCTCCACGGTTGTACACTCTCTGCTGTGCCAACTGCGCTTGGGCCAAATGTTCCTTCACGATGGGCATTACCTGTGCAATTCGATCTTGCATCAGGGCGACATGCTCAATCACACTCCTGTGTAGTGATGAGCCGAACACCCCCGGGTTCGGTTCGCACCAGAACCCGCGAACGGACCGAAAGTTCGAACGAACATTAGAACCCTATTAAATACAATGGATGCGAACGTTCGAATTCTAAAGTGCTAATTATAACAACTATTATGCATGTTATTGTCCTAAAAAGGGTTTGGGAACCCGGGTTCTGCACCAGGGGACATGTATCAATGCAAAAAGAAGTTTTAAAAACGGTCGTTTTTCGGGAGCAGTCATTTTAATGATGCATAAAGTGAAAAAAAAAAAGTCAAATATTCCTTTAAATATCGTACCTGGGGGGTGTCTAAAGTATGCCTGTGAAGTGCCACGTGTTTCCCGTGTTTAGAACTGTCCCTGCACAAAATGACACTTCTAAAGGAAAAAAAAGCCATTTAAAACTGCTTGCGGCTTTAATGTAATGTCTGGTCCCGGTAATATGGATGAAATTCTTTAAGAAAAATGGCATAGCTACCCCATGACCCCCCCCCTACCCCAGCCCATTACCAGCCCCTTTGGGTCTTGTATGGATATTAAGGGGAACCCCGCACATAAAATAAAAAAGGCCCTATATACTCTGAACAGCCCTATACAGGCGGTGCATACAAGACAGGGACTGTAGGTTTGTTCTTATGTAGAGTCTGTTTGTAATTTTGAACAGGTACATTGTTGAAGTGTAGCTCCAGACCCAAAATCTATTTTTAAACTTTTTGGAAAACATAGGTAAGGGTTATCACCCCTGTAACATTTGTTTTGCTGTCTGTGCCCCTGTTCAGAACATTTCACCTCACTTTCCGTCCCAATGACAACTGTTTTTGAAATGTGGTGTTTTTCTTGAAACAAGGATTGCTGATAAAGCATCAGTACAGAGGAGACACCTTTCTCCCATATTTATTCTTACAGGAGAGAATTTTCCTTCCTAGTGGTAGATTTCCTCTCACTTCCTGTTGTCTTCTTGCGTTTGCAAGTAGGAGTCGTTTGTAAGTTGGATGTTTGAAAGTAGGGACCTGCCGTATATACTCTGCAGAAATAGGCCCCTTAGTTGTTGGTGTTGGCACAACACTGTAAGCACTCACAGTTACTCTTGGTTGGTGCTGGAACGCCCTGCTGTCAACTATTATATCAGGAATTTTAATTACATATAATTGTTGAACAGTGGTAGTAAAAATTGGGCCTTTGATGGTGGTGCTGGTGCCACAACACTGTAAGCCCTGACAGTTACTCTTGGTGGGTGCAGCAATGGGCCCTGCTGTGAATTATTAGATCAAGAATTGTAATTACATGCCCCTGTTGAACAGGGGCTGAAAAATTGGGCCTTAGGCACTGGTGGCACAACACTGCAACCCCTCACAGATACTGTACTTGGAGCACAGCAATGAGCCCTGTTGCAAAGTATTGCTTCAAAAATTGTAATGACACGCCCCTGTTAAACAGGGGCTGAAAAATTGGGCCTTAGGCACTGGTGGCACAACACTGCAACTCCTCACAGATACTGTACTTGGAGCACACCAATGAGCCCTGTTGCAAAGTATTGCTTCAAAAATTGTAATGACACGCCCCTGTTAAACAGGGTCTGAAAAATTGGGCCTTAGGCACTGGTGGCACAACACTGCAACTCCTCACAGATACTGTACTTGGAGCACAGCAATGAGCCCTGTTGCAAAGTATTGCTTCAAAAATTGTAATTACACGCCCCTGTTAAACAGGGGCTGAAAAATTGGGCGTTAGGCACTGGTGGCACAACACTGCAACTCCTCACAGATACTGTACTTGGAGCACAGCAATGAGCCCTGTTGCAAAGTATTGCTTCAAAAATTGTAATTACACGCCCCTGTTAAACAGGGGCTGAAAAATTGGGCGTTAGGCACTGGTGGCGGCACCCATAAACAAAAATGATCTTACAAGCTATCATCATCAATCGTATCATTGAGGACTCGGAGGAGGAGGATAGCCAGTCAACATAACAGCACAGGCACTCAGCATCAGCATCAGTCTTGAAGGGATGTGACATGTTAAAATCAATTAGTCTGTTATATCAGCATCAGGTGTGTGGTAGCTGGTGGTGATCCAAGACTGGTTCATCTTGATGAAAGTCAGTCGATCAACCGAGTCGGTGGACAGGCGCACCCTGTGATCCGTGACAAATCCTCCAGCAGCACTGAATGTGCGTTCCGAAAGAACGCTGGATGCAGGACAGGCCAGTAGCTCAATTGCATACTGTGCAAGCTCTGGCCAGTGATCCATCCTCAAGACCCAGTAAGCCAGAGGATTTTCGGTGGGGAAGGTGTCCAAGTCTGACCTTGCCCCTAGATATTCCTGCACCATGTTTATCAGACGCTGGCGATGGTTGCTGGAACCGATCATACTTTGGGGCTGCGGACTAAAGAATTGTCTGAACGCATCGGTCAGACGGCCACCTTCCCCACCGCTCCTTCTTTGACTGGCCGAAGCCTCAGCAACTCGTTGTCCAGGACCAGGAGTTTGCAACCTCCCAGTCTCTGGGAACGCGTTGCACAGACCTTTCTGCAAGGCCTCCCGGAGTTGTCTCATCCTCTGCTCCCTCTGCGACGGTAACATAAGGTCCGCAACCTTACCCTTGTACCGTGGATCAAGGAGAGTGGCCAGCCAGTAATGGTCCCTCTCCTTGATCCGAAGAATACGAGGATCCTTCCGCAGACTTTGCAGGATCAGGGAGGCCATGCAGCGTAGGTTTGCTGAGGCATTCGCTCCGGAGTCCTCTGGGTCACTAAGGACGACATGATCCGCAGCCACCTCCTCCCAGCCACGTACAAGTCCACTGGTTTCTTGGGACTGTAAATCATCCCTAAAAGACTGCTGCTGATGATGCTGAGTGCCAGCCTCCACCTCCATGCTGACACAATCCTCCTCCTCCTCCTCCTCCTCCTCCTCTTCCTGTGCGATGGGTGGGACAGAAGGAACACTGTCTGGGTAAAGGGGGCCTTGAGAGGCAAGGAAGTCCTCCTCTTCCTGCCTCTGTTCTGCCTCAAGTGCCCTGTCCATTATTCCACGCAGCGTGTGCTCCAACAGGTGGACAAGAGGTACAGTGTCACTGATGCATGCACTGTCACTGCTCACCATCCTCGTGGCCTCCTCAAATGGTGCCAGGACAGTGCATGCATCCCTGATCATGCCCCACTGGCGTGGAGAAAAAAAACCAAGCTCCCCTGACCCTGTCCTGGTGCCGTAGTCGCACAGGTACTCATTGATGGCCCTCTGCTGCGTGTGCAGCCGCTGCAGCATGGCCAACGTTGAGTTCCACCTGGTGGGCATGTCACATATAAGGCGGTTCTTGGGCAGGTTCAACTCCTTTTGCAGCTCAGCCAGGCGAGCACTGGCATTATAAGATCTGCGGAAATGCACACAGACTTTCCTGGCCTGCCTCAGGACATCCTGTAAGCCCGGGTACCTGCCCAAGAAGCGCTGCACCACCAGGTTAAGGACGTGAGCCACACAGGGCAGATGGGTCAGTTGTCCCTGTCGGAGGGCGGAGAGGAGGTTGGTGCCATTGTCGCAAACCACCATTCCTGGCTTAAGCTGGCGTGGCGTCAACCACCTCTCGGCCTGGCCCTGCAGAGCAGACAGGACCTCTGCCCCAGTGTGGCTTCTGTCCCCCAAACACACCAGCGCAAGCACGGCATGGCATCTTTTTGCCTGCGTACTTGCGTAGCCCCGTGAACGGCTACGGAGCACCGCTGGTTCATAGGACAAACCACAGGAAGAGGCCATGGAGGAAGAAGAAGAGGAGGGGGTGGAGGAGAGAGGTGTGTCACAACCAGTAGTAGCATTTTGGAGGCGTGGCGGTGGGACAACCTCCAACACTACTGCACCTTGTCCTGAATCCTTCCCAGCTGCCAAAAGAGTGACCCAATGGGCCGTGAAAGAAAGGTAACGTCCCTGTCCATGCCTGCTGGACCATGAGTCAGCGGTAATATGCACCTTACCGCTGACCGCCCTGTCCAGCGAGGCCAAGACATTGCCTTCCACATGCCGGTAGAGAGCCGGAATAGCCTTCCGTGAGAAAAAGTGGCGTTTGGGAACCTGCCACTGAGGAACTGCACATTGCACAAACTCACGGAAGGGGGCCGAGTCTACCAACTGAAAAGGCAGCAGTTGAAGCGCTAGCAATTTAGCCAAGCTAGCATTCAACCGCTGGGCATGTGGATGGCTGGGAGTGAACTTCTTTCGACGGTCCAGCAGCTGGGGCAGGGAAATTTGCCTGCTAGAATCGGACGTCGGTGTACTGCTAGCAGAGTGGGCGCAAGTACTTGGCTGTGACACACCTAATTCTACACCTTCATTCCTCTCAGTGCATGTTTCAGAGAGGACTGAAGTTATAGTGGGGTTGGAGATCCCAGCTGATGCGGTGCAAGGAGAGGTCCGCTTTGTTCTTTGGTGTGGGTCTTTGAGGTAGGCTTGCCAACGAGCTGCATGGCAGGTCAACATATGTCTGGTCAGGCATGTGGTACCCAAGCGGCTGATGTTTTGGCCACGCGATATACGCTTGAGACATATGTTGCAAACAGCAGCTGTGCGATCTGATGCACTAGCCTCAAAAAAGGCCCACACCAAAGAACTTTTTGAATGACGGGCAGAGGCAGCGCCCTGCACAGGCGGAGCTCTGCGGTGTGATTCCGTCGGTGTACTGCCCTTACGCTGGCCACCAAAGGGCATCCTGCCTCGTTGGAGATGTGCCTCCTCCTCATCCTCCTCCTCCTCCTCTCTCCTATTAGGCACCCACGTGGAGTCAGTGACCTCATCATCCCCTCCCTCCTCATCACTGGAGCCAATCTGGCAGTATGCTGCAGCTGCTGGAACATGACTGCCAGATTGGTGTCCTTCTTGAGCATCCCCTCTGTCTGCTCTCACGCTACTGCCTTCCTCTAGCTGGGTTTCATCATCAGACCCTTCGAAACGCTGGGCATCCTCCTGGAGCATGTACCCAACACTGTGCTGAAACAGTTCGGGGGACTCCTCAGGAGGAGGACATGGTGGGTCTAGGGAAGGAGTGACTGATGATTTGTCTGACATTGATACCAGGGAAGACGACGCTTTGGCAGCTGCTTTTCCAGTACCCTGAGCCTGGGTGAGAGAGGATGAGGAGGAGGAGGAGGGCTTGGTCATCCACTCTACCAAGTCTTCGGCATGATGTGGCTCAACATGTCCAGCTGCCGAAAAGAAGGACAAGCGTGTCCCATGGCCATGTGCTGATGACAATGCACCGCGTCCACGACCAGCACTGTTGCCCCCAGACACAGAGCCTGCTTGCCCTCTTTTATTGCCTCCTGACTGTCTGCCTCTCCTTGTTTGCCTTCCAGACATTCTAATAGATGGCCTGCAGGGAGATGGGAAAAAAGCAATAAGGGCTACCTTCAGGTGTCCTTCTCTGTCCCTTGAAACAAGGACTTTCACAGTGAAAGAAACTGACACTCTCCCTACCTACAGTTTTCTGTCCCTAGAAAAAATGTTTTTTTTAATCACAATATAGCACAAGGACAATTCACTCACTGTCCTTACAGGTCCCTGGAAACAAGGACTTGCAGAGTGAAAGAAAAAAAACACTCTCCCTACCTACAGTTTTCTGTCCCTAGAAAAAATGTTTTTTTTAATCACAATATAACACAAGGACAATTCACTCACTGTCCTTCCAGGTCCCTGGAAACAAGGACTTGCAGAGTGAAATAAACTGACACTCTCCCTACCTACAGTTTTCTGTCCCTAGAATAAATGTTTTTTTTAAGCACAATATAGCACAAGGACAATTCACTCACTGTCCTTCCAGGTCCCTGGAAACAAGGACTTGCAGAGTGAAATTAACTGACACTCTCCCTACCTACAGTTTTCTGTCCCTAGAATAAATGTTTTTTTTAAGCACAATATAGCACAAGGACAATTCACTCACTGTCCTTACAGGTCCCTGGAAACAAGGACTTGCAGAGTGAAAGAAAAAAAACACTCTCCCTACCTACAGTTTTCTGTCCCTAGAAAAAATGTTTTTTTTAATCACAATATAACACAAGGACAATTCACTCACTGTCCTTCCAGGTCCCTGGAAACAAGGACTTGCAGAGTGAAATAAACTGACACTCTCCCTACCTACAGTTTTCTGTCCCTAGAAAAAATGTTTTTTTTAAGCACAATATAGCACAAGGACAATTCACTCACTGTCCTTACAGGTCCCTGGAAACAAGGACTTGCAGAGTGAAAGAAAAAAAACACTCTCCCTACCTACAGTTTTCTGTCCCTAGAAAAAATGTTTTTTTTAATCACAATATAGCACAAGGACAATTCACTCACTGTCCTTACAGGTCCCTGGAAACAAGGACTTGCAGAGTGAAAGAAACTGACACTGTCCCTACCTACAGTTTTCTGTCCCTAGAATAAATGTTTTTTTTAAGCACAATATAGCACAAGGACAATTCACTCACTGTCCTTCCAGGTCCCTGGAAACAAGGACTTGCAGAGTGAAATAAACTGACACTCTCCCTACCTACAGTTTTCTGTCCCTAGAATAAATGTTTTTTTTAAGCACAATATAGCACAAGGACAATTCACTCACTGTCCTTACAGGTCCCTGGAAACAAGGACTTGCAGAGTGAAAGAAAAAAAACACTCTCCCTACCTACAGTTTTCTGTCCCTAGAAAAAATGTTTTTTTTAATCACAATATAACACAAGGACAATTCACTCACTGTCCTTCCAGGTCCCTGGAAACAAGGACTTGCAGAGTGAAATAAACTGACACTCTCCCTACCTACAGTTTTCTGTCCCTAGAATAAATGTTTTTTTTAAGCACAATATAGCACAAGGACAATTCACTCACTGTCCTTACAGGTCCCTGGAAACAAGGACTTGCAGAGTGAAAGAAAAAAAACACTCTCCCTACCTACAGTTTTCTGTCCCTAGAAAAAATGTTTTTTTAATCACAATATACCACAAGGACAATTCACTCACTGTCCTTCCAGGTCCCTGGAAACAAGGACTTGCAGAGTGAAATAAACTGACACTCTCCCTACCTACAGTTTTCTGTCCCTAGAATAAATGTTTTTTTTAATCACAATATAGCACAAGGACAATTCAGTCACTGTCCTTCCAGGTCCCTGGAAACAAGGACTTGCAGAGTGAAATAAACTGACACTCTCCCTACCTACAGTTTTCTGTCCCTAGAATAAATGTTTTTTTTAAGCACAATATAGCACAAGGACAATTCACTCACTGTCCTTACAGGTCCCTGGAAACAAGGACTTGCAGAGTGAAAGAAAAAAAACACTCTCCCTACCTACAGTTTTCTGTCCCTAGAAAAAATGTTTTTTTTAATCACAATATAGCACAAGGACAATTCACTCACTGTCCTTACAGGTCCCTGGAAACAAGGACTTGCAGAGTGAAAGAAAAAAAACACTCTCCCTACCTACAGTTTTCTGTCCCTAGAAAAAATGTTTTTTTTAATCACAATATAACACAAGGACAATTCACTCACTGTCCTTCCAGGTCCCTGGAAACAAGGACTTGCAGAGTGAAATAAACTGACACTCTCCCTACCTACAGTTTTCTGTCCCTAGAATAAATGTTTTTTTTAATCACAATATAGCACAAGGACAATTCAGTCACTGTCCTTCCAGGTCCCTGGAAACAAGGACTTGCAGAGTGAAATAAACTGACACTCTCCCTACCTACAGTTTTCTGTCCCTAGAATAAATGTTTTTTTTAAGCACAATATAGCACAAGGACAATTCACTCACTGTCCTTACAGGTCCCTGGAAACAAGGACTTGCAGAGTGAAAGAAAAAAAACACTCTCCCTACCTACAGTTTTCTGTCCCTAGAAAAAATGTTTTTTTTAATCACAATATAACACAAGGACAATTCACTCACTGTCCTTCCAGGTCCCTGGAAACAAGGACTTGCAGAGTGAAATAAACTGACACTCTCCCTACCTACAGTTTTCTGTCCCTAGAATAAATGTTTTTTTTAAGCACAATATAGCACAAGGACAATTCACTCACTGTCCTTACAGGTCCCTGGAAACAAGGACTTGCAGAGTGAAAGAAAAAAAACACTCTCCCTACCTACAGTTTTCTGTCCCTAGAAAAAATGTTTTTTTTAATCACAATATAGCACAAGGACAATTCACTCACTGTCCTTACAGGTCCCTGGAAACAAGGACTTGCAGAGTGAAATAAACTGACACTCTCCCCACCTACAGTTTTCTGTCCCTAGAATAAATGTTTTTTTTAATCACAATATAGCACAAGGACAATTCAGTCACTGTCCTTCCAGGTCCCTGGAAACAAGGACTTGCAGAGTGAAATAAACTGACACTCTCCCTACCTACAGTTTTCTGTCCCTAGAATAAATGTTTTTTTTAAGCACAATATAGCACAAGGACAATTCACTCACTGTCCTTACAGGTCCCTGGAAACAAGGACTTGCAGAGTGAAAGAAAAAAAACACTCTCCCTACCTACAGTTTTCTGTCCCTAGAAAAAATGTTTTTTTTAATCACAATATAACACAAGGACAATTCACTCACTGTCCTTCCAGGTCCCTGGAAACAAGGACTTGCAGAGTGAAATAAACTGACACTCTCCCTACCTACAGTTTTCTGTCCCTAGAATAAATGTTTTTTTTAAGCACAATATAGCACAAGGACAATTCACTCACTGTCCTTACAGGTCCCTGGAAACAAGGACTTGCAGAGTGAAAGAAAAAAAACACTCTCCCTACCTACAGTTTTCTGTCCCTAGAAAAAATGTTTTTTTTAAGCACAATATAGCACAAGGACAATTCACTCACTGTCCTTACAGGTCCCTGGAAACAAGGACTTGCAGAGTGAAAGAAAAAAAACACTCTCCCTACCTACAGTTTTCTGTCCCTAGAAAAAATGTTTTTTTTAATCACAATATAGCACAAGGACAATTCACTCACTGTCCTTACAGGTCCCTGGAAACAAGGACTTGCAGAGTGAAAGAAACTGACACTGTCCCTACCTACAGTTTTCTGTCCCTAGAATAAATGTTTTTTTTAAGCACAATATAGCACAAGGAGAATTCACTCACTGTCCTTCCAGGTCCCTGGAAACAAGGACTTGCAGAGTGAAATAAACTGACACTCTCCCTACCTACAGTTTTCTGTCCCTAGAATAAATGTTTTTTTTAAGCACAATATAGCACAAGGACAATTCACTCACTGTCCTTACAGGTCCCTGGAAACAAGGACTTGCAGAGTGAAAGAAAAAAAACACTCTCCCTACCTACAGTTTTCTGTCCCTAGAAAAAATGTTTTTTTTAATCACAATATAACACAAGGACAATTCACTCACTGTCCTTCCAGGTCCCTGGAAACAAGGACTTGCAGAGTGAAATAAACTGACACTCTCCCTACCTACAGTTTTCTGTCCCTAGAATAAATGTTTTTTTTAAGCACAATATAGCACAAGGACAATTCACTCACTGTCCTTACAGGTCCCTGGAAACAAGGACTTGCAGAGTGAAAGAAAAAAAACACTCTCCCTACCTACAGTTTTCTGTCCCTAGAAAAAATGTTTTTTTTAAGCACAATATAGCACAAGGACAATTCACTCACTGTCCTTACAGGTCCCTGGAAACAAGGACTTGCAGAGTGAAAGAAAAAAAACACTCTCCCTACCTACAGTTTTCTGTCCCTAGAAAAAATGTTTTTTTTAATCACAATATAGCACAAGGACAATTCACTCACTGTCCTTACAGGTCCCTGGAAACAAGGACTTGCAGAGTGAAAGAAACTGACACTGTCCCTACCTACAGTTTTCTGTCCCTAGAATAAATGTTTTTTTTAAGCACAATATAGCACAAGGAGAATTCACTCACTGTCCTTCCAGGTCCCTGGAAACAAGGACTTGCAGAGTGAAATAAACTGACACTCTCCCTACCTACAGTTTTCTGTCCCTAGAATAAATGTTTTTTTTAAGCACAATATAGCACAAGGACAATTCACTCACTGTCCTTACAGGTCCCTGGAAACAAGGACTTGCAGAGTGAAAGAAACTGACACTCTCCCTACCTACAGTTTTCTGTCCCTAGAATAAATGTTTTTTTAAGCACAATATAGCACAAGGACAATTCACTCACTGTCCTTCCAGGTCCCTGGAAACAAGGACTTGCAGAGTGAAAGAAACTGACACTGTCCCTACCTACAGTTTTCTGTCCCTAGAATAAATGTTTTTTTTAAGCACACTATAGCACAAGCACAAAACACACTGACACTCTCCCTACCTATCCTTCTCTTTCCCTAAACTAAAGGAATCCAGGTTAAGCAAGAAAGAAATAACAGTCACTGTCCCTGCCTATGCTGCTCTATCCCTGCTCCGGAACACACTACACTAGGCCGCCGTGCTGGCGGCCTTTTATAGTGTGGGGCGTGTACTAAACACCCTCAGCAATAATTGGCCACAGGCATCCTGCCTGTGGCCAATCATTGCTCTCCTCGCTGCCGGCGCTGTGATTGGCCAAGCATGCGGGGTCACAGTGCATGCTTGGCCAATCACAGCGCCTGGATGACACTGCGATGGCGTAGTGCATTGTGGGCCGTTCGCGTCACTCGAATTTGGCGCGAACGGCCCAAATCGTTCGATCTTCGTCGAACGATCGAACAGCCGATGTTCGAGTCGAACGTATGTTCGACTCGAACACGAAGCTCATCCCTACTCCTGTGGGGAGAACTCTCACTTTCCCAAGTTTCCTTGGCAATATCCAACAGCCCTCTTGGGTGTCTCCCATACAGTAACTCAAAGGGGGAGAATCCCGTAGAGGATTGGGGCACCTCCCTAATAGCAAACATCAAATAAGGAAGTAGACAGTCCCAATCCTTTCCATCTCTATCCACCACTTTCTTCAACATTTGTTTTAGGGGTTTGTTGAATCTTTCAACCAGCCCATCGGTTTGGGGGTGATACACAGATGTACGCAATTGCGTCACTTTGAACAATTTACACAGCTCTTTCATAACCCGGGACATAAAGGGTGTACCTTGGTCCGTAAGCAGTTCTTTACAAATACCCACCCGGCTAAAAACAAGAGATAGCTCTTTGGCTATGGTTTTGGCCGAGGTATTTCTGAGAGGGATCGCTTCTGGATAACGGGTGGCATAGTCCATTATAACCAATATGTACTGGTGCCCCCTAGCGGACTTGATTATAGGACCTACCAAATCCATTGCGATTCTCTCAAACGGGACCTCAATGATGGGTAGAGGGACCAGCGGGCTACGGAAATGTGGCATCGGGGCCGACCTCTGACACACAGGGCAGGAGGAACAATAATTTTCTATGTCCTTCATCACCCCAGGCCAATAGAATCTCTGTAATACCCTCTCTCGGGTTTTCTCTGTCCCCAGATGACCTCCAAGAATGTGCCCATGGGCCAACTCCAACACCAACTTCCTGTAAGGTTTGGGCACCACAAGCTGCTCAACGGTTTCTTCTGCCCTTTTTGCCACCCGATACAGTAGGTCCTTCTCTACGCTGAAGTATGGGTAAGTGCAGGTATTATCTGGGTTCACTAACTCGCCATCTATTTCCACTACGTTTTCCCGTGCCTTTATTAGGGCGGGGTCTTTTAACTGTTCTGTGGCAAAATTTTCCCTGTGAACCTCCAGATCAGAAAACTCCACAGACGGTAGGTTTTCGTCTGAGGAGGTGGGCTCCTCTCCAGTTTCTTGAGTCTCCCCTGCCAATACTGACAAGGGAAATTCTGGAGAGTCCTCACCACTCTCAGAGGAGTTCTGGCTATCACATTCCTGGTACATAGGGGCACCAGTGGGGGGCTCAGGATCATCCCACAGTTCCCAGAACTTCGGAAAATCCCTTCCCACAATGGCATCATGCGGTAATTGAGATACTAACCCCACTGGATGAGAGAGGGTACCTTTGGGGGTCTCGAAACACACTGTAGTCACTGGATACTCTCGGGTGTCCCCATGCACACAAATAACAGCTACCTTGCTATTCCCAGAGACCTCTGTTTTAACTAATTCAGCCTTTATCAGGGTCACAAGGCTACCTGAATCCAGCAATACCACAACATTTCTACCATTAATACACATTTTGCATAAATGTTTCTCAGTTCCCCGAATGGCAGTGCATGCGACTGTCGCACACAGCGACTGACGTCGGTCCGTCAGAAAGTCACATTGCATGGGTTCCACCACAACCGGGCAATTTGCTGCAATATGTCCCGCTTGCCGGCAGCGGTAGCAAACAATCCTTTTGGCTGCCTCTTGAGCCCCTGACTTCCCAGGCTGTTCTCGCCAAACTTTGGGTAGAGCTCCCACCCTCTCACTCTCTCCACCCTCACCCCTTGGAATCCTCTTATCCGCCCCTGGGGATGGTCTGGTCTTAGGGTGGAAAGTCAGAGAGTCTCTGGAAGAGGCCGTCAGGTTCTCTGTAGCCAAGTATTTCTCTACACGATCCACAAGACCACCGGCCGTCTCTGGGTCTCCATGGCTTACCCACTTTTGGATGGCAGTAGGAAGAGCTCTCAAAAACCGATCCATTACAACACGTTCCACAATCTCTGGTGCGGACAAAGTCTCTGGCTGTAGCCACTTCCTGCTCAGGTGAATGAGATCATACATTTGAGACCTGGGGGGTTTTCCAAGCTGGAAAGTCCAGTTATGCACACGCTGAGCCCGGACAGCCAGGGTGACACCCAGCCTTGCCAATATTTCAGCTTTTAGCATCACATAGTCTTTTGCTTGGTCAGGCTCTAGGTCATAGTAAGCCTTCTGCGATTCACCAGTTAACAGGGGAGCCACCAGTCCAGCCCACTGCTCCTCAGGCCACTTTTCTCTTTCAGCAGTCCTTTCAAATGTGGTCAAAAATACCTCTGGATCATCCTCTCCAGTCATTTTTGTCAATAAACGACTCACCCCAAAGGACGCGGTATTAGTGGGACGGCTTTCCTCACTGGTCTGCGGACGTTGCTGCACTACTGCTTCCATTTGTTGTAGTCTCTGCTCTTGCTTCTGTAACAGGTCTATGAAGCGGGCCTCAGATTGCTGCTGGGCTTGTTGCTGAGCTTCCAGACTCTGTTGGTGAGCTTGCTGCTGGGCTGCAAGGCTCTGTTGATGAGCTTGCTGCTGGGCTGCAAGGCTCCTTTGCAAACCTGCATTTGTCTGCTGTTGATTGGCATTTGCTAGAGCCAGCTGTTTCAGTATCTCCTCCATGCTGGCTTAAAAAAAACTGCCACTGGTTCTCCACCAACTGTGAGGGGCTTAACTCGGTAGCGGGTGTGTGTGACCCCCTGGTTGGGCTCCCCACACGAAAACAGGGCCAGCAGACGGAGGTTGTGGTTTTCAAAATCAAAAGGTGCGGTTTATTTCTCTATGTACAGTGACAAAAACACAGCAAAGCCAAAAAGAAACATAAACAAAATAAATCCTGGTCAGCTTGACCTCTGACTAAACATGCAGGTTTCCTAACTAACAACTGGGATCAGCCTGGTGCTGTCCTAGTCCCTAAGTCCCTGGTTTAGTCAATGTCCAAACAAATAGCCACACAGGCTTTGTCTCACCGCACAGGGGTTCACTCTCCCTAGACAGTCCACACAGGTCTGGGTCCAGGCATGAGCAAACACCTAATGAAGCTGGGAGTTTTATTAGAGGCCTTAAACGAGCTGACAAGCCTCAGCTGGTCTCATCAACTCCCTGCCTGCACGACGCCCAGCCCTCTCCCTAGAGGTATGAATCATCCATGAGCCCACTAGCCTCAGCTGGGCTTCATCAACTCTCTCCCTAGTTGTATAAGTCGGCATAAAGCCTGAATCTGGGAGAAATATACCTACCCCGCTGGATGCAACCAGGTGACTTTACCTTCCTGCTGTCACAATATATATATATATATATATATATACAAAACTTCGGGTTGGTTACTTCCCTTTCTCTTTGGAAAAAAGTGGAGAGCCGTCAGGGTGGACTCCCAAATTCCACCATCAATAATAAATAAATATAAGAGGGACGCTGACTCCAGTTGTATTTCAACAAATTCTTCTTTATTGGTCGATCATATGCAGACAAAGCATTAAGTAAATGGCAGCCACTGTACAGTTCCGAGCATCCCTGCTCTTCGTCAGGCTATCAGGCTAGATGTGAAACTACAATCCAGAAAGGATTTCAATTTATCCCCACCCTGCGGGCGTCAACCCACAGGTGTGTCCCATCTCTCCAGACCAAGCAAACAATCTAATAGAAGTTCTGAAACCTCATTAACCCCATATGAGCAACGGAACAAAAAAGTTGTATACCTGAATTTCCTTTCCTGCATTTAAACCAACAATATCTGTTACAATGCAACATCAAGAATAAAAAATAAAAAATAAAGAAATAGAAAATAAATGACTTCCAGAATTAATTCTTATTTACTCCGTGCAAAAAATGCACCAAATAGTACATAATGTGAATCTATTGCTTCAAAAATAAATCAACAACCCATCACTGAATTATCTCTTGATCATAACAAAAAAAACTTCCAATCTCTTTGTAACAGAAGTGAAATATTCCTCAAACAAAGGGATGATTTCCTTGATTTCTTTTCCGATCCAAACCAGACTAGATTTAATCATCATCTGTAAAAAAGATATATATACATCTATATATATATACGTAGATAGAAAAAAAATCAAAAATCCAAGATCATCAACATTATGTTACAAAAATAAATATAGGTCATAGTCCCTGTTCATCCCGTTCGGATGCAGAGACTGTAGCCTATTAATCCACCAGACCTCCCGTTGCTTTAGTCGTAATATCCGATCACCCCCCCGTTTATCTTGTGGGATTTCTTCCAAGATCATAAACCTTAGATCAGAGTCTCTGTGTCCCCTCTCCAAAAAGTGTTTGGAGACAGGCAACCCAGGTTGTTTATGCCTTATAGTGCTTCGATGTTGTGCAATTCTGTCCTTAATTTTCTGAGTAGTCTCCCCAACATAAATCATATTGCATGGACAAATCAGAATGTATATAACATACGAGGACTGACAAGTGAGGAAATTGTTTATCATAATTCTATCCCTATTAATGGGATTAATAAAATGATTACCCTTAGCCATAAGACTACATTGAATACAATTTAAACAGGGATAACATCCTTTCCTTTTCTTTCCCAAGAAAGTGGTCCTTACTTCCTGTTCTCTGGATTTGTATTCAGATTTTACTAAGGAATCACGCAAAGTTTTATTCCTTCTATAGGCTTTAATGGGAGTCTGCTGGAAGACCTCAATCTGCGGGTATGCACGCCTCAAAAGGGGCCAGTGTTTATTAATTATTTTAGATATATGATTACTATAACTGTGAAACTGCATGGAGAAGGGTAATCGTACCAATGGTGTTTTATTGCGAAATATTTTTTTCTTCTCATTATATCGGGGCCGAGCTCGCCAGACTTAATTCACAACATCTCTCGGCATGTTCTATCCCCGGAGGAGGTAAGACTGATTAACCGAGGTTTATCTTTTTGCCCTAAGAGCCATTTGAATGTATTTAAACTTGATCAGGACTTATATCGACTATTCCGCAACATTAGATGGAGGGTTCATTTTACACATAAACCGTTTATTGAGGAGGATCCCACCAATGGTGCACTTAATTGCAAATCTTTAGGTTTGTGGGTAAAAACCAAATCGGTGCCACCCACCACATATGCCCCGGTTGAAACATTCGTACAGACGGTGACCCAGGAGATTAAACAACTGGTATCTCATATAGATTATAGGTATCATATCCCCAATAATCTATCTTGTAAAGAGAGGACTGCTCTTAAAAATCTCAGCCGTAGGTATGATGTGATATTTAAACCAGCAGATAAAGGGGGCAAAGTGGTGGTGATGGATCCCCAACTATATGAGGAGGAGATCCTTCGTCAGTTGGGAGATACATCTGTGTATAAAAAAGTATCCTTGGATCCCACCTGGCAAATAAGAAAACAGTTGGAAAACATCTTGAAGTCAGCATTGAAAGATGGGGTGATCACCCGTGACCTTTTTGAATTTCTTTTACCTGCCCATACACGTATCCCGGTTTTATATATTTTGCCTAAAATCCATAAAGACAGTCGTTCTCCACCAGGTCGTCCGATAGTATCGGGACGGGACTCAATTTTTGTTCCCATTGCTCAATTTTTGGATAAAATTTTATCCCCCCTTGTTAAGGAGACAAGATCGTACATTAGGGATACTGATGATTTTTTGCAAAAAATTTAAAAACATCGCACATGTAAAGGGGATGAAATTTTAGTTACATGGGATGTTGCGAGTTTATATACATCCATTCCCCACCAAGCGGGCATTCATGCCGCTATTAATTTAATTAGGGACAGTCATCAGTATTCGGAATCGCAGATCTCACTCTTTGAGAAATTATTTCAGTTGTTATTGTGTAACAATTATTTTTTGTTCAAAGATCATTTTTACATACAATTGATGGGAGTTGCGATGGGCTCCAATGTCGCACCGCCATATGCATGCACATTCATGGATGAATTTGAACGTAAACATATTTTTTCCAATGATTTATTTGAGAAACATTGCGTTACATGGTGGCGCTTCATTGATGACTTGTTTGCAATCTGGCGAGGTGACATGCAATCATTAAATACATTTGATATTATGTTGAGCAATTTTGATCCTGACATAAAATTTCAAATCAATATTGGGGGTATGTCAGTTCCCTTTTTGGATACCAGGATATATCTTGAACAGGGTTGTTTAGAATCAGACTTGTACACTAAACCAACTGATAGGAATCAATTACTATTGTTTGATAGTTTTCATCCCCCCCATGTATTTAGATCCATTATTAAAAGTCAACTGTTACGAGTAAAACGCATAGTCAGTAAGGAGAATGTAAAGGAGACAAGAATTGAGGAGATGTGTTCTAAATTTTGTGAACGGGGGTATCCCAAAAAAATAATTCTTCAGGAATTAAATAAAATACAATATAATGAGAAGAAAAAAATAATTCGCAATAAAACACCATTGGTACGATTACCCTTCTCCATGCAGTTTCACAGTTATAGTAATCATATATCTAAAATAATTAATAAACACTGGCCCCTTTTGAGGCGTGCATACCCGCAGATTGAGGTCTTCCAGCAGACTCCCATTAAAGCCTATAGAAGGGATAAAACTTTGCGTGATTCCTTAGTAAAATCTGAATACAAATCCAGAGAACAGGAAGTAAGGACCACTTTCTTGGGAAAGAAAAGGAAAGGATGTTATCCCTGTTTAAATTGTATTCAATGTAGTCTTATGGCTAAGGGTAATCATTTTATTAATCCCATTAATAGGGATAGAATTATGATAAACAATTTCTTCACTTGTCAGTCCTCGTATGTTATGTACATTCTGATTTGTCCATGCAATATGATTTATGTTGGGGAGACTACTCAGAAAATTAAGGACAGAATTGCACAACATCGAAGCACTATAAGGCATAAACAACCTGGGTTGCCTGTCTCCAAACACTTTTTGGAGAGGGGACACCGAGACTCTGATCTAAGGTTTATGATCTTGGAAGAAATCCCACGAGATAAACGGGGGGGTGATCGGATATTACGACAAAAGCAACGGGAGGTCTGGTGGATTAATAGGCTACAGTCTCTGCATCCGAACAGGATGAACAGGGACTATGACCTATATTTATTTTTGTAACATAATGTTGATGATCTTGGATTTTTGATTTTTTTTCTATCTACGTATATATATATAGATGTATATATATCTTTTTTACAGATGATGATTAAATCTAGTCTGGTTTGGATCGGAAAAGAAATCAAGGATATCATCCCTTTGTTTGAGGAATATTTCACTTCTGTTACAAAGAGATTGGAAGTTTTTTTTTGTTATGATCAAGAGATAATTCAGTGATGGGTTGTTGATTTATTTTTGAAGCAATAGATTCACATTATGTACTATTTGGTGCATTTTTTGCACGGAGTAAATAAGAATTAATTCTGGAAGTCATTTATTTTCTATTTCTTTCTTTTTTATTTTTTATTCTTGATGTTGCATTGTAACAGATATTGTTGGTTTAAATGCAGGAAAGGAAATTCAGGTATACAACTTTTTTGTTCCGTTGCTCATATGGGGTTAATGAGGTTTCAGAACTTCTATTAGATTGTTTGCTTGGTCTGGAGAGATGGGACACACCTGTGGGTTGACGCCCGCAGGGTGGGGATAAATTGAAATCCTTTCTGGATTGTAGTTTCACATCTAGCCTGATAGCCTGACGAAGAGCAGGGATGCTCGGAACTGTACAGTGGCTGCCATTTACTTAATGCTTTGTCTGCATATGATCGACCAATAAAGAAGAATTTGTTGAAATACAACTGGAGTCAGCGTCCCTCTTATATTTATATATATATATATATATATATATATAAAATTGTATTTATTTTTTTATTCCGAGGAACTCTTGAAAAAATGTCCATGTTCTATGGAACCCCTAATACATGATTACATCTCTACCTCACAACACATTTGGGTGGTCAGTAAATTGTAAATATAATACAATATAATATAATTTAATACATAAAAGAATAAAAAAAGTAGGGTATCTAGGAAATTTGATACCAAGAGCAGTTAAAGTTTTCTCTATAAGGAAGTAGTAACAATCATGAAATGGAACTAAATAATTACAGATATGCCCACAAAAGCAATATCAGCACTGAAAATTGTAGTGCCCCTTACATTGGTGGTCAGTGGAAATGTACCTTCCTATATTGGTAGTCGGTGTAGTGGTCTATTACATTGGTGACCAGTGGGTGAAGCACCCCTTATAATAATGGCCAGTGGGAGAAGGACACTCTTTCATTGGTGACCAATGGGAAAACTGCCCCCCTTACACACAGCTATAAAGATAATCATTTCAGTGGTTATGGGGAATTAGGCAGGCCATACACGGAGCAAATTTCTTTCCTGCAACCACAGGTTGCAGGAAAAAAAATTGCTTGATTCCCCCATCAACACAGACAGTGTTGATGTGGGAATCCCTCCTGCTGGGCCATTATCTTCTCCTGGCGGGGGAAACCATCTCTGCTGAGAGAAGACAGTGATTATTGCTAGTGGCTATAACAGCCGCTAGCGATAATCACAGGTAAAATCCGGCATGCTGGTTGTACCAAGTTGATTAATCGATCAACTTGGTACAATCAGCCAGCCCATACACGGTTCCAATCTCGGCTCCTTTTTTAGTGTAACGCAAGGCAATGCTGAAGTGCAGGTGCATTTGTTTGGTCCATATATACATGTTGGGGTGCCATTGAAAATGAATGGCAACACACAGCATTGTGCATAAACCGTGTGCATTATCACGAACAATAATGAATGCAGAAGTGTCCCCTAAATTATCATCTAGTCTCCAGCTTAGCAGCTCAATTGCCTACAGTGGGTATATGGCTGTTATGCTACTTTTATTGGTTGTTAATAAAGTTGGAGTTCTACAGAAACAGTAATTTGGAATGCTGATCATTTTTTATTTTATTTTTTTGTTTTTTTTTTGTTTGTCCATTTGGGAACATTGCTCCCCACTTCCCAACATAAAACAAACAAATGTCCCGGCACATGAACGATAGCCCAAGTGGGTAAAATAAACAAGCTGAGGTCGCTTAGGCAAAAACTAAACAAACCAACATGGTAAGAAAAGCGCTAGACCACGACGATAAGGTCAAAATGGACATCAGGTGAGTAAAAAAAAGAAGAATTGTATTCCATGGGGAGTGGGGGAATGAAGTACCAAGGCATACAGCAGCCTGAAATCTCCTCCTCACGTCCCATCTCATGGAACCTCTGAAGGAACCCCAGCGTTTCATGGAGCCTTGGATGGAAAAGCCTGCTTTAGAATGTATATACAGTATTTATGTACAATTATCTGAGGTAAGAACACCTCTGCAGTGTGTTTTTCTCCACGGTATAGCTTATTATTTAACCTTATCACCCTTGAGCAGGAAGTCAAGGGAAAATAAAGTAGAATGTGCCCTAAAAAAAGAAAACGTCTAAATGTCCTGATCTGGCTGTATTTTCTCCCTGCTTTTCAGGGAGAAGAAACAGCTAGATTGCTGTTCCTTGTTTTTGTAAACACAGAACTCTGTGTGTGATTGGACACAGCCGATCAGCAGGTTTCAGCCTAAATCATTATCTAAATCATTCCAAAAATGGAACTTCCGCTTTAAGTGCAGGTGACCCCCTGACATGCCACATTTAGTATGTAATTTTTTTTCGGGGGAGCAGATACCCTCTACACAGTAAGAATGCCGGCACCGTAGAGAGGAAGGGGGAGAGGAGCGGGGCTTCATTCGCCGGCATCGCTGGACTGTAGGACAGGCGAGTGTCTGATTATTAAAAGTCAGCAGCTACAGTTTTTGTAGCTGCTGACTTTTCATTTTCAATTTTTCGGTGGAACTCCGCTTTGATGAATAAAAACACCCAAAACATAGTATATACCCCAATTTTTTGTATAATATGAAAGATGATGTTACGCCGAGTAAATAGATACCTAACATGCCATGCTTTAATATTGCACGCGCTCGTGGAATGGCGCCAAACTACAGTACGAAAAATCTCCACAGGCGATGCATTAAAAATTTCTACAGATTACCAGTTTACAGAGGAGGTCCAGTGCTACAATTATTACTCTCGCTCTAACCTTCTTGGCAATACCTCACATGTGTGGTGCAAACACCTATGTGGGCGTGACCTATGTAAGCGTTCATTACTGCGTGGGGAAGGGGGCGCATTAAAAATGTATTTATTTTTATTTTATTTTATTACATTTGTTTAATTGTAACACTGTCCCTTTAAAAAAAAAAAAAAATTGATCACTTTTATTGCTGTCACAAGGAATTTAAATAGGGTTGCACCGATAACACTTTTTTTAGGACCGAGTACAAGTATCGATACTTTTTTTCAAGTACTCACCGATACCGATTACCGATACTTGTTTTTAATGTCATGTGACAGTGTGACAGTGGTACTTATATGCAGCACTGATGACGTGTGGACTGTGTCAGCAGTTTTTTTTTTTTTTTTACAATGCTTTTTTTTATTTCTTACAATTTATTTATTTTTTGTTATTTTTATTTTTTTACAATGCTTTCTTTTTTTTGGAGGCGGGGGGGGGGGGGGGGGGGGGGGATGTGGACGGTGGACGGTTTCAGTGTGTTTTTTATTTTATTTTGACATCTCCCTTTTGAGATAGTTGCTTTATTGAAATCTATACAGGGAGATCGGTGCTTGTAACTCCCCCCACCGCCGCACTGATCATCCCCGACTGCCCAGGTATCGGGTCAAGCATTTGTTTGGACTGATACCGATACTCGTATTGGTATTGGTGCAACCCTGAATGTAATCTCTTGCAATAACATCCCTTGCAATACCAATATAGCATAACAGGTCCTCGTTATAGAGAGATCTCCATAACAATCGATGCATGATTAAAAAGGTGAACTAACCCTTTAACATGGGAGTCTGCACTAGGGGAGTTTGGGGAATCATTAACCACTTGCCGACCGGCTCATGCCGATATACGTCAACAAAGTGGCACGGGTGCGCAAAATCCCGTATGGGTACGTGGGCCCTTTAAAAGCCGCCAGAGGGCACGTGCGTGCCGCTGGATGGTGGGGGGACCCGATGCGCGTGGCCAGCAGGCGCGATCGCCACCGGCCACGCATGATCGCGTTACATTAGTGCCAACACGGGGAGTTACACGAGTGCCAACACAGGGATTTGTGAGTGTAAATACACAAATCCCTGTGCTGTCAGAGGAGAGGAGACATGTCGTTTGTTCCTAGTAAATAGGAACAACGATATGTCTCCTTTCTTACTCAGTCCTATCCCCTACACTGAGGGAAAACATTTAACCCCTTGATCGACCCCTAGTGTTAACACCTTCCCTACCAGTGACATTTACACAGTAATCAGTGCATTTTTATAATGTCAATGGTCCCAAAAATGTGTCAAAAGTGTCCGATCTGTCCGCCGCAATGTCGCAATGCCGATAAAAATCGCAGATCGCCGCCATTACTAGTAAAAAAAATAACAAAAATGGCATAAATCTTTCCCATAGTTTGCAAACGTTAAAACTTTTGCGCAAACCAATCAATTTACGCTTATTGCAATTATTTTTTTTTTACCAAGAATTTGTAGAAGAATATTTATTGGCCTAAATTGATGAAGAAATGTGTTTTTTAAAAACATTTTTGGGGATATTTATTATAGCAAAAAGTAAAAAATATATATATATTTTTTTCAAAATTGTTTTTTTTTTTTTGTTTATAGCGCAAAAAATAAAAACCGCAGAGGTGATCAAATACCACCAAAAGAAAGCGCTATTTGTGGAAAAAAAGGATGCGAATGTTGTTTGGGTACAGCATCGCATGACCGCGCGATTACCAGTTAAAGCGATGCAGTGCCAAATTGTAAAAAGTGCTCTGGTCAGGAAGGGGGTAAAATCTTCCGGGGCTGAAGTGGTTAAAGGACAAATTTAATAAAAGTGAACTTGTCTTTTAAGATATGACTCATGCGAAATCTACGTCTTCATTATTATGCATTTTTATGTGAACTGAACAGATGTCTGAATTCCAATTAACATGTGTGATAATGAGTAAATAGCTGGAGCAAACTCCCTAAAGCATTTGGATACGTCAGTCTACATATGCCCACCTCCCCTAGGTCAAGTCTTGAAAACAAGCCGCACCTCACTTAGAACTAAATCTGCTGCACAGAGGTCATATAGCATGACCCCCGGCTCCACCAGTGCATGTGAGCTGCCTTTTGCCAGCATAGCAAACATGTCTAACCCTGATCCTTACTACAAAGGCGGGATGAGATGAACCTACCCAACAGATGGCACAAGACTTTACTCAACACTTTACTAAAGTTTTGTTATAATTATGCACTTAACAACGTTCGAGCAATTTAACTCCTACATTCTAATATTTTTTTTAATAATTTTTTTTTATTATTTACTTCAAAATTTAATTTTAAGCTTGGTATTATAAAACAGGTTTTAATAATACTTTTGAATAAGCATCACGCAAATATAAGAACAGAATTTATAGGCCTTGCCTTGTTGTAAGTTTTTGTAATGAAGAGCCATTGCCTAAAATAACATGGCAGTGATAAGGACGTTTGAATCTTTACAACGTTGTCACTACCCTTAATAATGCTGTACCACAAATGTTTTGAGTATACAGTGCATTAAAAAAGTATTCATACCCCTTGAAGTTTTCCACATTTTGTCATGTTACAACCAAAAACGTAAATTAATTTTATTGGGATTTTATGTGATAGAGCAACACAAAGTGGCACATAATTGTGGAAGGAAAATGATAAATGGTTTTCTAAGTTTCTTACAAATAAATATGTGAAAAGTATAGCATGCATTTGTATTCAGCCCCCCGGAGTCAATACTTTGTAGAACCGCCTTTCACTGCAATTACAGCTGCAAGTCTTTTTGGGGATGTCTCTACCAGCTTTGCACATCTAGAGAGGGATATTTTTGCCCATTCTTCTTTGCAAAATAGCTCAAGCTCTGTCAGATTGGATGGAGAGCGTCTGTGAACAGCAATTTTCAAGTCTTGCCACAGATTCTCAATTGGATTTAGGTCTGGACTTTGACTGGTCCATTCTAACACATGAATATGCTTTGATCGAAACCATTCCATTGTAGCTCTGGCTGGATGTTTAGGGTCGTTGTTCTGCTGGAAGGTGAACCTCTGCCCCAGTTTCAAATCTTTTGCAGACTCTAATGCCCTGTACACACGGTCGGGTTTTCCGATGAAAAAAGTCTGATGGACTTTTTTCATCGGAAAAAACGATCGTGTGTGGGCCCCATCCGACTTTTTTCATCAGGATTTCCTATCGTTTTTTTTTCCATCGGAAAAATTTAAAACATGTTCTATTTTTTAACACCGATGGAAAAAAAGTCTGATGGACTTTTTTCATCGGACAAACCGTTCGTGTATGGGCCCCATCGGACTTTTTTCCATCGGTGTTAAAAAATAGAACATGTTTTAAATTTTTCCGATGGAAAAAAAACCGATAGGAAATCCTGATCGTCTGTGTGGAACTCCATCGGAGAAAAAAACCCACGCATGCTCAGAATCAAGTCGACGCATGCTCAGAAGCATTGAACTTAATTTTTCTCGGCACATCGGAGTGTTTTACGTCACAGCGTTTGGGACGGTTGGAATTTTGTCTGATGGTGTGTAGGCAAGACTGATGAAAGTCAGCTTCATCGGAATTCCGACGGAAAATCCGATCGTGTGTACAGGGCATTACAGGTTTTCTTCTAAGATTGTCCTATATTTGGCTCCATCCATCTTCCCATCAACTCTGATCAGCTTCCCTGTCCCTGCTGAAGAAAATCATCCCCACCACATGATGCTGCCACCATCATGTTTCACAGTGGGGATGGTGTGTTCAGGGTGATGTTCAGTGTTAGTTTTCTGCCACAAATAGTGTTTTGCTTTAAGACCAAAAAGTTCAATTTTGGTCTCATCTGACCAGAGCACCTTCTTCTATATGTTTGCTGTGTCCCCCACATGGCTTCTCGCAAACTGCAAATGGGACTTCTTATGGCTTTCTTTCAAAAATGTCTTTCTTCTTGCCACTCTTCCATAAGGCCAGATTTGTGGAGTGCACGACTAAAGCCCTGTACACACGATCGGATATCCTATGGATTCTGATCCGATGGTTTTGTCCATCGGAAATCCGATGAAGCTGACTTCCATCAGTCTTACCTACACACCATCAGTCAAAAAACCGACTGTTCCAAACGCGGGTGACGTAAAACACTCTGATGAGCCGAGAAAAATTAAGTTTAATGCTTCTGAGCATGCGTCGACTTGATTCTGAGCATGCGTGGGTTTTTTATCCGATGGACTTGCCCATAGATGAGCGGAATTTGCTATCGTTTTTTGATCCATCGGAAAAATTTAAAACATGTTCTATTTTTTAAAACCGATGGAAAAAAGACC
Source organism: Rana muscosa (assembly GCA_029206835.1). Classification (NCBI taxonomy): domain Eukaryota; kingdom Metazoa; phylum Chordata; class Amphibia; order Anura; family Ranidae; genus Rana; species Rana muscosa. Next base: position 451,445,931 of record CM055127.1, on the reverse strand, counting down.
GATGGGTCCCATACACGATCGGTTTGTCCGATGAAAAAAGTCCATCAGACTGTTTTCATCTGTGAAACCGATCGTGTGTACACGGCTTTATAGTTGTCCTGTGGACAGATTCTCCCATCTGAGCTGTGGATCTATGCAGCTCCTCCAGAGTTACCATGGGCCTCTTGGCTGCTTCTCTGATGAATGCTCTTCTTGCCCGGCCCGGTCAGTTTAGGTGGACGGCCATGTCTTGGTAGGTTTGCAGTTGTGCCATACTCTTTCCATTTTCAGATGATGGATTGAACAGTGTTCTGTGAGATGTTTTAAGCTTGAGATTTTTTTTTTTAACCTAACCCTGCTTTAAAATTCTCCACAAAGTTATCTCTGACCTGTCTGGTGTGTTCCTTGGCTTTCATGATGCTGTTTGTTTACTAAGGTTCTCTAACAAACCTCCAAGGGCTTGACAGAACAGCTGTATTTATACTGCAATTAAATTACACACAGGTGGACTCTATTTACTAATGAGATGACTTCTGAAGGCAATTGGTTCCACTAGATTTTAGCTAGGGGTATCAAAGTAAAGGGGGCTGAATACAAATGCATGTCACACTTTTGATATATTTATTTGTAAAACATTTGGAAAACCATTTATCATTTTCCTTCCACTTCACAATTATGTGTCACTTTGTGTTGGTCTATCACAGAAAATCCCAACAAAATACATTTACGTTTTTGGTTGTAACATGACAAAATGTTGAACGTTTCAAGGGGTATGAATACTTTTTCAAGGCACTGTATGTTCTAGGTTGTAGAGACTGGAGTTCTAGCATACCAGTAATATCATATAATATCATATAATATAATAATATCATGTCAAAGAACTAATTTTTAGCCTTGCCATGTTGCTAATTGGTGTAATGAAGAGCCATTGCCTACAATAACATGGCAGTGATTAAGACCTTTGGATATGTTGTGTCACAAATTGGTTTGGGTATGTTGTTTGGGTAAAGCTGTAGAGATTGGAACTTTAGCATATGGGTATATGCCAAATAACTTATTTTGGGCCTTGCCCGCGGTGAACTGAGCCGGAAGTGGGAGCGGGTACCTGTCGAAACCAAGTATCTGCTCCACCCACAAAAGGTGCCAAATGTGGCAGCGGAGGGGGGGGGGGTGGGGCAGATAAGAGGAGCTCCCCCTTTTGGGTGGAGCTCCCCTTTATTAAATAGGCCATAAACTGTTAAGCCCCATAAATAGGGTAATCAAGTGATTTTCGCAGTATATGTCCAGCTTAAGGCAAGCCGTAGATTATACAATTTTCTTTCCTTCCACCACGGGTGAAAAAGAAAGAAAACTGCTCTACTTCAGTACAACCAGCCTGGTGAATTTTTTTCATGCAATCACTGACTGCGGCTATAGCAGCCGGCAGTAATGATTGTGTTCTACCAGCAGGGAAGGCTTCTTACCGGCAGAACACAAAAGCACTGCAGGAGGGATTCTCCCATCAACACGTGCAAAAAACATGGAGGGATTACCCAATGCAAAAAAATCCACCAGGCTGGTTGTGCTGAAGTCAATCGATGGATCAACTTCAGAATAACCAGCCTGCCCATACAATGGATCGAATCTCAGCCAGTCCTGCTGAACCAGCTGAGATTTGATACATCTATAGCCAGCTTAAAGGATTAGTTCACCTTTTATAACATGTTACATGTTACACCCATATTCAGGGTGTAACATGTAACGTGTTATGAATGCTGCCAAAATTAACACTGGCGCTCTGAAGGTCTGGCTTACAGTGCCGGACCTTTAGAGCCCGTGCCGTAGACGGCGGCTCCTGCGCGCATGCACGGGAGTGACATCATCGCGGCTCCAGCCACTCATGTAGCCGGAGGCTGCTAACCTAGAAGGAAGACCAGGGGAAGATGTCAGTCGTCTCAGCAGTGAAATTGCGGCAGTGGAGGGCTTTGTTCTAAGGTAAGTCTATCATAATGTGCTAGTATGCGATGCATACTAGCACATTATGACATTGCCTTGCAGGGATTTATTTTATTTTTTTTTAACAATAGACAGGGAATTTTTTTTTTTAACCACCTGTAGTTTACTACAGCTTTAAGAACAGTTGTGGGAAAGGGATACTGCCAAGATGAGTCACAAGTCTCTCTTTAAAGCGGAGCTCCACCCTAAAGTGGAATTTCCGCTCATCGGATTCCTCCCCCCCTCCGGTGCCACAATTGCCACCTTTCAGGGGGGAGGGGGGTGCAGATACCTGTCTAAGACAGGTATTTGCACCCACTTCCGGGCATAGATAGCCGCAGAATCTGCAGGTATCTACGCCACTGACCGCCCCCCCCCCCCCCAGTGTTCTGGGAAACACACAGTTCCCAGAACACAACGGGGACCAGTGAAGACGCGCGGCGCAACTCGCGCATGCGCAGTAGGGAAGCGGGCAGTGATTCCCTCACCGAGGATGGCGGCGGGGGCAGCCGAGAGACGAGGGTGCGGGCACCCTGGACAGGTAAGTGTCCATTTATTAAAAGTCAGCAGCTGCAGTATTTGTAGCTGCTGGCTTTATATATTTTTTTTTAGGGTAGAGCTCTGCTTTAACTCAGAATATGCATAATGCAATACATTTTCTCTTTTGTGCTGGTCTGTGCAGTTGAGTAGATGATTTGTACATAAACCAGACTATAGCCTAATACACACTATGAGTTTTTTTTTTGTCTACTCAGCGGGTTGAATGAAAAAAAAACTGTCAGCTGCGGTCGGAGACGCTGTACTAACTATGCAAAGTTAGTACAGCGATCTCCCCTACTGAGCTGTTGTGTTCTGACAGAGGGCAACCCCCCCCCTCCAGAACACTCCGATCAGCACTCTCTGCCATTGGCTGAGAGCGTTGATCACGAGTCAGTCAACTGCTGGTTTTCCAGCATGCATGTCCGACAGAAGCCATCGAAACGGCCAGCTTCTGTTGGACATGGTGGCATACACACGTGCCGAATATCCGTTGTTTTTTTTTTAACCGGCCAATGTTTCCTGACATTCGGCCCATGTGTACGGGGCTTTAAAGCGGAGTTCCGACCACATATTTTTTTTCGCCATCCCCTCTGCTTTTCTACATAATAATATAATATACATGAACTCATATCTCCAATTAAATCCCCTTTCTCATACATGTTTTTTAGAATATACTTACCCTAGATTTCGTCTTCCTGAGAGCTTCCATCTTTATTGAGGGCATGTGAAGCCCACTTGGACTCTCTTCCCGGATATAGTGCTGCTGGCTACCCAGCATGCACCTCCCGATCTCGCGCATGCGCATTGTACGCAGTATGTCTGGTTGCCATCACAATGGGCAGTGGCGGCGGAGGAAGGGCTGCCCCGTTGTTATGACAATGAAGCTAATCAGTCAAGAGGCGGCGATGCCCACTGACTCCTGGGAATCATGACAGACATCTCCCAGGAGCCAGTGAACCTCAGGATATTACGTACATCGGAGGGGCGGCCCGTCCATTAGGGGCACCCGGGCGCCACCCCCTTATCCTCGTCACCCCCCTATATGCAGTGGATAGATTCATGCATAGCATGAATCTATCCACGACCGCCCCCTATTCATGTGTCCGGCCCCTTTCGGGTCACCGGGCATATGAATTTGAGCGGCCAGTGTATTTTTTTTTTTTAGGAACCTGATTAGAGCCATAGGCTCTAATAGGCTTCAAAATAGGGTGAACACGGGACGTAGAGCATTGCGTCTGGAGCCCACCCAGGTGTGTTGCAGCAGTGAATAAAAATTGGCTGTTGCAACACCAATCCTCCTCCTGGCCAATCGGGAAGCAGGTATGAGACCCGTTTCCCAATTGACCAAAACGTCTGATGATTCTATTGGACGCCTAGCGCTGGGAGGAGGAGAGAGGAGACACCGCAGAAGCAGCTTCAGGAGAGGACACCGGTCACCGGAGCAGCTTTCCCCGGGCCCGTCACCCTCTCACCGCCCGCATCCAAGGTAAGGATAGCGGGTGGTGGTGGGAGGGGGGCTGTATTAGTGCAGCGGGGGGATAGTGCTGCTCCAATAGTGGGTCCGGGGGGGGGCTTGTTCGCCGCCCCCCCCACCCAACAAAAAAAACCCCATCAGCCGCCAGTGATACATCGCCACGAAGGAGAGAAACCGGAAGAGAGTAAGAAAACCTTACAAACAGGGTAAGGAAAGCAAAAAAAAAAAATGCCCAATGCAGACATTATGGGAAGTTGCGAAGCTAATGATGAGAAGCTTAAAAAGTGGGCGGAGCTGCGCTTTAATGCCTTCACCTACCAACACGCCATAATCCAGATAAAGCCTGGCACAATACCTCGGTATAGGTCTGCCAATAACAGAATAGGGGATTTTTGAAAAATTTCCAACCTGCTTCTGATACTGATACAGTTTTTCCCGATTTTTTTTGCTTAGAACATTTAGCGTGGCTCAGGCTTGTGTTCCTTCTCTGCTGCTGTTTTAGCAATTTAAGAGGAGATTAAGTTCGGCAAAACATAATAAAAAGAAGAAAAAAAAAAATCCCCATGACGGTAATATGTTTCTTTAAAAGGAAAAAAGAATATGACCCTAAGGCCACTTCTCGGAGCACTAATACAGCCGCCAACATCAGGGAGATTACCTAAAGTGCTGCTGATTGAATTAGAATCCTTCTTTCAGTATTGTGAACTTTCAAAGAATCTTCTATAGAATTCTCAGTACAGATGTACCCTCTAAACAATGCACAGCCTATACCTCCCTTTAATCCTTTGTGAAAACACTCAAGACAAGCAAAGAACCACTGGCACAAGCTTCGGGCCAAACATTTATTTGTATATTTACCGTATTTATTTTCATTTCGGGAAAAATTAAAAATGCAACGAAGGTTAACGCATTTTCAGAGGCAGCTCTAGGCTTTGTGAGGCCTTAGGTAAAACTTAGACATGAGGCCCCACTCACACCCCTAATGGGAAAAATAATTTAAGCAAGAAAAATGGCTGCAGAAAATGCACGGATCTAGCGCACAGGTGATCAGCACCACTTCCAGGGCACCCTCCTCACCCATCAGATATTCAGCCAATGCAAGAGGGGGGAGAGAGGGGGAGGTGAGAAAGAGAGAGGGGTAATAGAGAGATCCGATGACGCCGACATTAGTATTGATCACATGCAAATTAGGTGGCTGCGAGGCCCCTGTGAGTGCGAGGCCTTAGGCGACCGCCTAATTTGCCTAATTAGAGAGCCGCCTCTGGGCATTTTAATGCCAGCAGATTGGGAAGGTGTCAGTTTTATTTGGGATTGGATGGGGGGGATACGTTTGTGTAGAGAGAGAGGTTAACCGATACAGTAAATATATACACACACTCACCTTGGACGTTATGGTACACCTGTTCAATTGCTTGGTAACACAAATTGCTATTTAGCCAATCACAGGGCAGCAACTCAATGCATCTAGACCTGGTGAAGACTACTTGCTGAAGTTCAAACCAAGCATCAGAATGGGGAAGAAATGGGATTTAAGTGACTTTGAATGTTTCATAGTTGTTAGTGCCAGACGGGTTGGTCTGAGTATTTTAAAAACTGCTGATCTACTGGGTTTTTAAGCACAACCATCTCGGGGTTTACAGAGAATGGTCCGAAAAAAAGAAAACATCCAGTGAGCGGCAGTTATGTGGAGGAAAATGCCGTATTGATGTCAGAGGTCAGAGAAGAATGGGCAGACTGGTTTCAGATGATAGAAAAGAAACAGTAAAGCCCTGTACACACGGGCGGGAATCCCGTCGGAAAAAAAAACGTCGGTTTTCTCAATGGGATTCCTGGCAAGCTTGTCATGCCAAGCCCTGTCTACACACGCAGACATTCAAAAGAACCGCTGTTCTTTTGAATGGCAAGAACGCGGTGACGTCATCGATTACGACGAGCCGGTGCTCGTCACATTTTATACCGTCGCCGCCATCTTGCTACACCCTACACTACCCTTGTATGCTACCGCGCATGCGTCAAAGTCTCATCGAGCATGCGCGGGTTTACCTTGGATAGGTAAGCATACAGACGACCGGTTTTCTCGGCAGGAAACACTCTGTCGAGAATCCCAACGAGAAAAGTAGAGAGCAGGTTCTCTATTTTTCTCGTCGAGATTCCCAGCAGTTTTCCTGTCGAGAAACCATACACACGAACGGTTTTCTCGGCAAAAGCTCTCCCAGCAGTTTTCTTGCCAAGAAAAACGGTCGTGTGTACGAGGCTTAACTCAAATAACTACTCGTTACAACCAAAGTATGCAGAATACCATCTCTGAATGTATAATACATCAAACCTTGAAGCAGATGAGCTACAGCAGCAGAAGACCACACCGGGTGCCACTACTGCCAGCTAAGAACAGGAAACTGAGGCTACAGTTCGCACAGGATCACCAAAATCGGACAATAGAAGATTGGAAAGATGTTGATTGGTCTGGTGAGTCTCAAATTCAGCTGCGACATTCAGATGGTCGGGTCAGAATTTGGAATAAAACAACATGAAAGCATGGATCCATCCCGCCTTGTATCAATGGTTCAGGCTGGAGGTTTTATAATGGTGTGGGGGAGATTTTCTTGGCACACTTTGGGCCCCTTGGTACCAACTGAGCATCATTTAATCACCACGACCTACCTGAGTATTGTTGCTGACCATGTCCATCCCTTTATGCCTACAGTGTCCCCATCTTCTGATGGCTCCTTCCAGCAGGATAATGCACCATGTCACAAAGCTCCAATCATCTCACCACTGGACAATGTGGTCACTGTCCTCCAATGGCCTCCACACCCACCACATCTCATCCAATAGAGCACCTTTGGGATGTGGTGGAACGGAAGATTGGCATCATGGATGTGCAGCCGACAAATCTGCAGCAACTGTGTGATGCTATCATGTCACTATGGACCAAAATCTCTGAGTAATGTTTCCTACACCTTGTTGAATCTATGCCACAAAGGATTAAAACAGTTCTGAAGGCAAAAGGGGATCCAACCAGCAAGGTGTACCTAATAAAGTGGGCAGTAAGTGTGTGTAGACCTTTCCTGCTTGCATGCCTGAGCTAAGGGCAGGTGGATTCCAGGAAGTAAACGCTACAGCTGCTACATGAATCATTTGCCCTTACTCAAGATGGCCACAGCAAGAATAGCTAGGGGGTGTTTTTCAAAGTGATTTCTCAGCAAAAATAAAGCATGGAGACACAGATGGATGGGTATGTTTGCTTTGAATATTAAAAATGAATTGAATAGCATTTTTGGTTTGTGGTGTTTAGATGAAGTGTAGTTCCACTTTAACAACTTGCGGACTGCCTATCGTTCATATACTGCGGCAGGGCGACCGCTCTATGCTAGATCACGTACCTAGTAGGTGATCTGACACTTCTGGGTCTGGGGCTCCTGTGATGATCACACACAGCGGGAGCCCAGCGACGGGTACCGCGGACTCAATGTCTGCAGGCACTCGCCGATTACACAGTACACAGGCAGAACAGCAATCTGCCTATGTAAACAAGGCAGATTGCCATTCTGTTAGAAGGGAAGGTATTGATCCTGTGTTCCTGCAAAGCAAAGACACAGATCTTTGCCTTCTCCTAGTCAAATCACCTCCCACACAGTGAGTAAGCGCAACCTAGGCACACAGTTAACCCTTTGATCGCCCCTGATGTTAACCCCTTTCCAGCCAGTGTCATTAGTAAAACTTTAAAATTATAATATAAATATAAATAAAAACATATTATTATTATTTATTATTAATTCGTTCTGATCCATTTGTTTAGATGCGGCATTTGTTATTTCGGATAGTTAGTAACTTCGGATAAATTCGTATTCGTTACGTTCACTAACAGCCAAATTTGAAAGGAAATTCCAATACCTATAATTGAATAGTTATTATTAGTTGGTTATTCTTTCAAATTTTCGGATTTTGTTTCTTAATCTTGGATTTTCGAATTTTTTAATTTACAAATTTTTTATAATTTACGATTTTACGAATTTACGATTTTACAAATTTAGGAATCTTTGAATTTATGAATTTCCGAATTTTAAAATTTTTTAATTTACAATTTTACGAATTTATGAATTTACGAATTTATGAATTTTTGAATTTTCGAATTTATGAATTTACGATTTTCCGAATTTATGAATTTATGAATTTACGAATTTTAGAATTTTAGAATTTATGAATTTACGATTTTCCGAATTTACAATTTTACGAATTTATGAATTTGCGAATTGCGATCATAACGAATGACCCGAAAAACAAAAAAAAACTAATGAAATTAAAACAAACACATTTTTCGGCAGTGCACATGTCTAATGTACCTTATTAAAGAGCTAAATTTACTACAATTTTCTCTGCCTGAGACCATGACCATAACTGTAATGTACGCTTATTACGCGGCATTTTATAGGTTGTCGGTGGACTTCTTAGAACTGTACTTGGAGTCAAAGGTCACGCTAAGAGCTCCTGAGATCTAAGGAAGAGGCAGCCCAGTCTGTGTAGGGTGTATTACCAGTAAACCCATAGAGGTTGGCTATTAGTCTTGGCAAAGTGGTTTACTGTTGGGGGGGTCGGGTTGAAATTGCACGTGCACTGAAACATACATCTGAGGCCCTCAATCTGAGCGCGGTCCTCAGAGACTTTTACGCTTAACACGATCAGATCATATATATCCAGGCTGCATCCTGCCACTCATTAACTGGATCAGGTTACCTCGCTGCTGATTTTCACCTGTTGCTGACTTTGTTTTTCACAGTTTTTATTTGAATATGGTCGCATTTTCTTCTGAGCAGTGAAAAAAACTGAGATCAGAGGGGACCTCTCGTTTTTTTTATATACATACAGTCTGCATTGATCCCATTTACAGATTTGGCTGTAAAAAAAAAAAAAAAACATTTTCTAACACATTTAAAGCATAGTATTAACAATCTTATATTTTCTTGGGTTTTAAAAATCTAATAAAAAAAATAAAAAATTAAATAAAAGATTTCCTAAAAAACAAAAAACAAAAAAAAAACGGTAAATTTGCATTAAACGGGAATTGTCTTCAAAGTGTTTTTTTATGGTTTTAAATTGAAGATAACACAGCAATTAAAGTGGAAGTAAACCCTCCTATCATTTTCAGGCAAGGAAGCTGCCATCTTGGCCTCTGTTTAATCTTCAACTGCCATGATGCTGCACATGTGATCTGTTATGACACCAGCCATTGGATGGTTTGACAGTTTGGTTGAGAGCACAACCAATGTGACAGTTAGCATTCCCTGCATGCCAGGAATGTAACTGCTTTTTGAAACTGTTAAATCGATGGGTTTACTTCCGCTTTAAAGTGGAAGTAAACCCATCGATTTAACAGTTTTAAAAAAAACAGTTACATTCCCGTCACGTGCTGGGAATTTAAATGTCACATTGGTTGAGCTCTCGACTAAACTGTCAAACCATCCAATGGCTGGTGTCATAACTGATCACATGTGTAGCACCATGGCAGTTGAAGATTAAAGTGGTTGTAAACCCCAGAACCCCCCCCCCCCCCCCCAAAAAAAAACCTGCAAGACAAAGGCATAATGAGCTAGTGTGCATCACATACTAGCTCATTGTGAAATACTTACCTTAGAACAAAGCTGTTGCAGCAGTCCCCGTACACCGCTGTGACGGGCGCCATGCCTGCGCTGTGATTGGCTGGAGCCGCGATGACGCCATCGGTAACGGCACATCAGCTGAAGAAACGGCACGTACGTGCCGTTTCTTCAGTGCGCATGTGCAGATGACGTTGGCACATGCGTGTACAGTGAATATCTCCTAAACTGTGCAAGATTAGGAGAAATTCACGGTACCTCCAGGTAAGCCTTATTATAGGCTTACCTGTAAGCAAAAGTAGTTGTAAAGGGTTTACAACTACTTTAAACAGAGGCCAAGATGGCAGCTTCCTTGGCTTAAAATGATAGGAGGGTTTACTTCCACTTTAAGTGAGCTACTATTGCTATCTAAGTACAAAGCAACTAGACCAGTGGTTTCCAAACTGTAGCCTAAAGGCCAGATGTGTTTTTTTGCTTGCCTTTATCCAGCCCTTGGGGCACTATTCCCCCAACTGACACCAATAATGGGGCACTATTCCACCCACTGACACCATCGATGGGGCACCTTTCCTTCCACTGACGCTAATGAAAGGGCACTATTCTTCCAACTGACACCAATAATGGGGCACTGTTCCACCCACTGGCATCATCGATGGGGCCCCTTTCCTTCCACTGACACTAATGATAGGGCACTATTCTTCCAACTGACACCAATAATGGGGCACTGTTCCACCCACTGGCATCATCGATGGGGCCCCTTTCCTTCCACTGACGCTAATGATAGGGCACTATTCTTCCAACTGACACCAATAATGGGGCACTGTTCCACCCACTGGCACCATCAATGGGGCCCCTTTCCTTCCACGGACGCTAATGTTGAGGCACTATTCCTCCTACTGACACCATCAAAGGGGCACTATCCCTCCCACTAAAATTAGAGATAGGACATTATTTACTGCCACTGATGCTGGGTCGTTTTTTTCTCCCGTTGGGCACAGTCTGGCTACCCAAAGCCTGAAGGACAGTAAACTGGCCCTTTGCTTGGAGAGTTTGGAGACCCCTGAACTAGACAAGCCGACTGCAGATGGATCGAATCTCATCCAGTTCAGCAGGGGCCAACTGAGATTTGATCCACTCTATCGATCAACATTAGTACAACCAGCCAATCAGATTTTTTTCACCCGATCACTGCTGGCGGCTATAGCTGCTAGCATTGGCACAATAAAACTGCGGGAATTATTCCCCCATCAACACTGACTGTGTTGATAGGGAAATCTAGCAAGTTTCTTTCTTATTACCTGTGGTGGAAGGAAAGACAATTGTGACAATTGTCTTTCAATTGTGACAAATCGTGACAAACTGTAGCTCAGCTGCCTATTTTTACCGCCCAACCCCCGTCAGTGTCATAGTGCCCTAACATATGTCCATGCACAAAGAAAATACACATTGATGAATGACAATGCACCTGCCTAATGCTACACAAAAACCCACCTCTACGCACATGTGTGGATCCAAGGGGCCCTTAATGGGATTTTTATATTATCATTTGCAGCCAGACTCAAAAGACCTTTTAAAGTGCTTTGAGGTAAGGCCAGCCATACACGTGGTTGCAGGAAAGAAATTTGCTCAATTCCCCTATCAACACAGACAGTGTTAATGCGGGGATCCCTCCTGCTGAGCCATTGTCTTCTTGTGGCAGGGGGGGAAGCCATCCCCACTGGGAGAATACAGTAATTATTGCAAGCGGCTATAGCAGCCGCTAGCGATAATTGCAGGTAAAACCCAGCAGGCTGGTTGTACCCAAGTTGATCGATCGATTCCTGCTGAACCGCCAGAGATTCCAACTGGGAATGGCCTGCCTAAGGTTGGCCATACATTATACAATTTTCTTGTACAATTTTCCGTTAGATTTACAAAGACCACATAATAGGAGGTAAAAACGAAACACTTTCAATTTGTATGCATTCAGGCAGGCCCTTGCACTACATAGTTGAAGGTAAATCTAAAGGAAATTGAATAACAAAATTGTATAATGTATGACCAGCCTAAGACTTCAGCAGTACAATTTACACATAGCGTCCCAACCATTTGGGAAGGGCACTACATAAAAAACAAACAAAAAAAAGGCCCAGCAGGGATGGTAGGAGTCCCTCTTAAAGTGGTTGTAAACCCACTTTTTCAACTTGCACCTACAGGTAAGCCTAGATTAAGGCTTACCTGTAGGTGCAAGAAATATCTCCTAAACCTACACGGTTTAGGAGGTATTTACTAAAAATGACAGGCGCCGCTGTCTACGGCGCATGTGCGCCGTAGACAACGGCGCATTCATGGGGTTAATCCCATTCACAAAATCGGCTACTTCCAAAGCAATCGCTGGGCGTAGCCGAATGTGACGGCTACCGCGCGCATGCGCAGAGGCACGTCTTCGCCGCCCTGGCCAATCACAGCGCCAGAGCTATCGCCGCAGTGATGTCTGCGTCTGGAGAGAGGGACGCGGACTGCTTCGGGGGCCCCGATCTAAGGTAAGTGGTACATAATGAGCTAGTATGCTAGTCATACTAGCTCATTATGCCTTTCTCTTGCAGGTTGGCTAAGAAAAAAAAAAAAGATTAGTGGGTTTACAACCACTTTAATGGGGACACAAAGCCTTGAACTCAGCACAGAAATATCACTAATAGATTCTCAGAGATTAAAGAAAAATCTAAAACTCTTCATGGCCTTGAATGTAGAGTATGGTAAGCTAGGGCCAGATTTAGACCTGGGGCCCTTTTAGGTTCAAGGGGCCCCTCATACACAGAGGTGGTTTACATTTTCAATGATAGTCACACATTTTTAAAGTGCATGACACAATGTCATAGCGCTCTATGGGGGAGATTTACTAAAACTGGAGCACTTTCATTATGGTGTAGCTGTGCATGGTAGCCAATAGAGGGGGCTGCTGCTCGATAATTCTGGAGGTGCCAACTGCCACCCCCGGCGGTCCACCACTCCTCCCTGGGGAAATGAATGCGGGGAATGCGCCCCCCCTCTGTGAGACAGACACCCTCCTTACCTCCTTACTCAGATCTCCCCTACTTCCCCTGTCCGAGCCAGAGAGCGCCGCTGCGGGGGAGCCAATTTAGGGTCGGCAGGTCTTCTCCTCCGGCCATGCTCTCCGCTCTCCTCCTCTTCCCTCCTCCTAGGCGTCCAATAGGATCGCCTACCGTTTTGGCCAATCGGGAAACAGTTCTCATAACCCGCTTACTGATTGGCTGGGAGGAGGATTAGTGTGAAAATAGCAAATATTCATTTGCTGTTGTCACACAACTGGGTGGGCTCGCCCCCGAGCCCACCTTTTTTTGAAGCCTATTAGAGCCTCTGGCTCTAATCACGTGCTTCAAAAAAACAAACACCTGCCCTATTGAAATCCATGGTGTGGCGCAACGCTGTATCCTGGCCTAGGCCAACAAGGCCCAGGCCTAAGACAGCACTTTGCAGGGGGGCAGCATGGAAAGAGTCCCCGTAGGCTTGCACTACATGTAGTGCCAGTCTTATGGGGCGGACTGGGCTGAGAGGCAAATTAGTCTAGCTCCCCCATAAATTTTGACTGTCCTAACATCCTGGACCACAAACCTTCCTCACTGTACTATATGTTTTCTGCTGCACCATTGGCGATATCTTCTTAGTCCTGTCCATAAAATTATCAGAAATTTGTGCTTAAAGTAGAACTATAGGCAACACTTTTTTTCCCCATTTTGGATAGAGTAAGGGAGGGTTATAGCCCCTGTCAGTTTATTTTTTACCATCCCTGTCCCATTGCAGAGATTGTGGCACCCCTTCTCTCAGGGGGACTGGTGCAGTTGGCCCTTTTGCCCCCTTAGAAATCCAGCACTGCAGGGAGCCCAGCAGGGAAGATTTAGATGAGTGGCTGTTCGCATCTATTAAACACTGAAATAACTTTATGACTCAATCACATGGGCGTAAAGGGCTGTACAGAACCAAAACCAGGGCGTATTTCTGTGCCCTTTTAGGGCAACCTGTGCGTTTACGGTCTGGATTGCAGGTCTTCTGCATTTCGGACCTTCGTCTCTGAACTCACAGGACCCTTAACGTGGGTACCACTCAGTATAGCTTACAGCCTTATTCAGCCATAGCCTTCCATAGACTTGGCAGGGCTGGACTCTGTACCTCCTGGGCACACCTGAGAGGGATGCACTGCTTCTAATTGGCCTCTTGTGCAAGGGACCTTATTCTCCTCTGGAAGAAAATGCTTTTGCACAATATAACCCAATGCTCTGCAACTACACGACAATCATGTTAATAGGATTGGATGATGACTAGCCTGACAGCAATATGTCATCTTAGAGTCCTAAGCTTGTCATTCTAATGGGAGCCCTGAATAGGAGGCACATATGGCAGCTTCATTTAAAGGATATCTATATTCAAGAGCTGTATTAACATGTCCTTAGAGCAAAAGGGCCCCAAGGAATGTAATAGAGAGCAAATACTGCATGTAGCACACTGATACCATCACCAGGGCTAGGCAAAGTCACTGGACTGGAGCTCTACAGAGAAGGACCAATGCTTTCTGTGTAAACAGTGGTCTCTCTGCTGCAGAACTTTTTTAAAAATGTCCTCTCCCACTCCGGCTGTGTGTTGAAGTGCGTGTCCCCTGAAATGCCATAGAGTTTTAATAGGTAAGTTCAGGTTGACCTTTACACTCATTGGAGGTGCAAGATTCATCCTCCTAACAAGCAGCCAGAGTGGGAGAGGAGAATGGAAATATAAAATTGTGCCAAATTGACATGATTCAATGTGAATTATATAGTATATGTAATATACTGTATATATGGCATCCATAATGACCAGGGCGGGAGGAAAGCTTTCATGCAGTTATCTTTTAAATAAAGAAAATAATAATTGTATTATTGCTATTGCTGCATCGTTATGGCTGGGTTCACACTGATACGACACGACAGTCATACAACTTTCATCCTACTTTGCTCTGCGACATCAGTCCTACTTTGTAATAGTCTGACTTGTCCTTTGACCAATCAAAACAGACCCAGGGTGAGATAAATTCCTTTTACTGCTGCTGTAATCGCCATGTCGGATGTCAAAAGTCGGATGGTTAGGACAAGGATCCTACTTTGATCTGACTTCAATGATATTCAATGGGCTGAAGTAGGATCAAAGTCGGACCAAAGTAGTACAGGAAGCATTTTCAAAGTCTGACTGACTTGTGTCGGACCAGTTAAGACGGCTCTCATAGGGAAACATTGATTTTCACACGTCATGCGACATGCGCTCCCAATGTTGGAGCGTTTGTCGGACCAGTGTGAACCCAGCCTATAACCATTCCATAGAATTTTATTTGTAACATTATTTGTGATAATCTTACTTCATTTGTAACATTGTCTTGAAACACACAAGTATAATGTAGCACCCTCTAGCTAGTGTGCTGGTGTATATTGTTTGGTTGTTAGTGTAGGTAAATCGGCTTGGCTGAGAGCCAGGCCTGGGCTGAATCTGGGTCAGGGTTGAGTGACTCAGGGAGACTGGATGACTCATCTGACAGCTCTTCCGATGCCTCCCCCTGTTTCTGGAACCTTGGAGAAGCTTCCAGATGTAGTGGGTAGAACCTAGGAGGGGCTGTCATGCCTATTTATGAGAACCCTGGCCAAGCCATAGTAAATGGGCTGGCAGGAGGCAGAATAACCCCATAAATAGACATGAGTCATGCCAGCAGGGGCAGTCAGGTGAAAGATGGAGATAGAGTGCTGAGGAGGCATGACAAAGGCCCTCGCAGGGTGCCCCCTAGTCTGGTGGGGGGGTGACCTCGGGTCCGGGATGTGGGTGCTGGAAGGATCCCCCACAGCACATGGAGGAAACCCTTCCCGGAGGCACGGGAGCAAGTAAGAGGACAGCAGGAGCAGGTCAGCATGTTTTGCATTTCATTTCTATTTTAAACTGAATGGGTTGTTTTACAAGGTGATTATTTATGATCACTTTAAGCCTGGTACACACTGCTAGTTGTTTTTCATTCAACCCAAAAAAAGAAACTGACAGATCGCCATACCAACACAAGCGATGTTGGTCAATTAATCCCCCCTGCTGTGTTTTTGTGTTCTGACAGAAGGATTCCCCTCTTGCTAGAACACACTGATCAACGCTTGCAGCCATTGCTTACAAGCGCTGTTCATTGCTTGTTTTCCAGCATGCCCCTTCAACAAAAGGCGGTCGTTAGACTGGTTTCTGTCCGATGGACTGCTGTACACACTGACTGAATGTTGGCAAGTTCCTGCTGTACCCACTGACTTTCGACCAGTGTGTACCCAGCATAAAGGCCCGTACACACGTTCAGAATATCGTACAAAAAATACCGCTTTCGTCCGTAATTATCCGAAGGAAAAAACACAAAATTTCTTCTCGTACGCCACCAGATCGATTTTCGTTCAATTAGTACAGTCTTTGCCCCGAAGATCAAATACAAATACAAAACAACACATTACATCATTTCTGAATTTTTATTCTGTTGTATGAGAATTTTCGTACTTTAGTAACCTCTTAATTTTCAATATGGAGACTAGCATGCAAAAAAATAAATAAAAAAATGGAGTACTAAGCATTAGGCATAAACCATTATTTAACCCTTGCAATGTGGTAGCAAATCACTGCAAGGGGAGGAGGGGGTTCCATTTCCTGGAGTTCAACTTTAATGTTCCTCTTTTTCTCTGGATCACAAAAATAAACGAATCTCACAATGAAAAAGCCTCTGGATATTCTTGGGAAGTTGCAGTTTATCTAATGCTGGGTATACACGTAAAGTTTTTTTATTCAACCCAGCGGGCTGAACGAAAAAAATTGAAAGGTCGCCGTACTAACTAAGCAATGTTAGTGCGGCGATCAGAAGGGGATCCGTCCGTTTCCATCTGATCGGATCGGAGGGCCCATAGAGTAGAGTGGGCTGTGTCCGCTTTGCATATGCAGAGTGGACACGAACCTGTCATCTGCCCGCTCTGCTCATTGTGGCCCGTGACCAGTTAAGTCGCTTAAGTGGCCCTCGCTCTTCAGAAGATTGGGCAACCCTGTCCTAGGCAGTATACAAGAGGTTACAAAACGTGTTTTGTTGCTGTGTTTTCATGCATTTTTGTTTGCATGTGTTTACTGGCCTTTAATTGCATTACAAAATAATTATGAAATAATGACCAATCATTTGATTGTTCCCTTTTCCTACAGACGGAGAGAAGTGCCCAATGCAATTTTACACAAATCAAGAGAAAGTCACAGCTACATTCAGTAAGTTGTATTTGTTCTGAAGACAGGCTGCCTCTCCTAGCCACCCATAAAACATCTCCCAATCTTTAAAAATGTAGCAAAGTCCCGGGGCCCCTGAAACCCAATGGTGACCTCCAGAGTTAGGGACAGCTGACATCCTTCTGTGTAGAGTGGGTTACAAGGCATGGTGCAAGGTAGATTGATGGGCGCCATACACTTCTTGAACGCAAAGAGATTTATTGTCTCTTAAATAGAACTGTGGGAGAGAGGGCTGGGGCCAGGACACCCTTTAGTAGATGCAATGTTAATTGGCAGACTCCGAGACTTTTATAGGCAGACAGCCATGCAGGGAAAGGCATCCAGCCAGACACCACATCTGCATGTGTTGGACCGCTGTCTCCTATGGCAACAACCTTGTAACAGTTTCTAACAATGGTTGCAATGAACTCCTTCACTTCTTCTACAATCTCCTATTGTAGAACTTCACTCTGCTGAGCTCCCAGTCTTTCACTAGACTTCCTGATCCACTTGTCACAGGATCCCCTGAGCTCTTCCAATCTTCTCACCCAGTATCTTCCTCAAACGTCACCCCCCACGTCCCAGCTGGGTCCCTAGCTTGGCACTCACAGATACTCCCTGGCTTGACACACAAGGCTGCTCTGCAAGCGTCACCTCCACTGGCTGGGTCCCTGGCTTGGCACCTGCTGAAGTTTTCCTAATTCTTCACCGTCCCCGGTTGGTGAGAATACTGCTCCGGTACTTGCTTCAGCTACTCAAAGTGGTCCCTGGTAGCAAGGTGGATGGTCCCTTAAGTGGCGACAGATTCCCCTCCGACCATGACAGGAACTGTTGCTTCTGGTTAGACTGCAAGCCGCAGTCCCAACCCTAAACTGATTTCTTGCTTCTGGATAGGCCCTCAGACAGCCTAGCAGCCAGATGTCACTCCACAGCCGTCCGGATAGCACACAACCCCGATCACCTGACTCCACCCAAATAAATAGGCTCTCCCAGCTGGCCAAGGTAACCAAGAAAATCCTTTATTCCTAATCTGTCCTTGCAATGCCCTTGCCTTATCTAATGCCACCATATACCCGGCCACCTAGTGACAGAAGAGAGAAGTGCAGCAATTCCAGAATTAGGGTGGAATCAATTGATCTCCTATCAATTGGCCAAGGCAACTATCACTTGGCAAATAAATTTAATAGCAACATCAGGGTGCTAAAAAAATAAAGGCCAACACCATCTAAATATGATTTCATTATACAGGATTTATATAGCGCCAACAGTTTACACATAAATTCTTATGTTAAATTATAAATTCTTTATTTAGCACTTTGAAAAAAATATAGCAGGTAAAACAAAGCATCCAATGAGTAAATAACAAACCACAGTCATAGGTGTACACAATAACAAAAATAAACTGTATCACAATGTAGCGACCTCACCTCTCACTCCCTTCTTCTCTGTCAATGCCAATGGCTCTCGTCTAGGGGACCAGGGAGGAGAGTGTGACGCACCACCAGCTCGTATCCTCTTGTGTGCAGAGTTGTGAGCTATAACCATTTACCTTCGGGTCTGTGTCCCTGTCCAGAGCCAAAACTCCCCTTGAGAATGACCTTTTAATTTCCAGAAAGCCAAGTTCCACACCATTGAAAGTCCAACACTTATTTATTCTTTTCGAGCAATAAATAGTCCTTTAAGAGCAGACTGGTTAGACAACGAACAGACAAGGTGGTGAGGAAGGTCCAGGCACAAACATGAACTTGTTACTCTCCTGTTTCGGTATGCGCAAACAGGCTTGGCGCACGGTCGCTGCCACCGACCGTGAGGGTGGTCACTGCCACCGACCGGGTGAATTGGACTTGAGGTCTCTGCCACCGACCTGGGTTTCAGTTGGGTCGCTGCCACCGACCATGAGAACGTGGACTACCTTCTTGAGATGCGGCCCCTGTCAGGGAGAGACATCCATCCGGACGGTCACCAGAGGCCTCCACCGTCACCAGCCAATGCTGCGCTGGGTCTTCGGGAAGGTCACCTCTCTGGTCCCGCTCGCCCTGGATTTGGGTCCCCTCACTCAGTGGGCCCCTAGGAATCCTCCATCCCATGCCAGACCCAGTCGAAGGTACTGGGCCCCAGGCCTCCGGAGAGAACCTCACCGCAGACCAAAGGTGTCTGGGGTGGAATCGCAGCTCCGTCTCCGGGCCGAGGGCGCCCGGAGACCACCAGCACTCACCCCCAGGCTGATGGTGCCAGGGTGTGGACCCCGAGCGGAAGATGTCCGCCCTTTTTATCCCCCCTCCCAGCATGCACAGCGGGTTTTTCCCGTACCACTGCCGCGAGAGGACAAAAAGGGCACAGACCTCCAATGGTGGTTTAACCCCGGCCTATGGCGATAGCGCCACCTATAGGCCGCAGGGAACTGGACACCACTGATGTCCTCCACTGGCATAAATTGGTCCATGAACCCTGACAATTGCTGCATCTGAGCCTGTTACCACTCAGATGCCTCCCCTAAATGTAACCACCCGCTACAACAAGAACACTGGATGGTGTTACAGTAAAGTCGTGTACACACTACAGTTTTTTTTTTGCAACCTGGGGTTGCACGAAAACAAAAATTTACAGCTCCGGTCAGGAGCTTCTGTACTACAGCAATCTCCCCTGCTGAGCTGTTGTGTTCTGACAGGGGGATGCCCCCCCCCACCAGAACACTCCGATCAGCACTCTCTGCCATTGCCTGGGAGCACTAATCGGGAGTCGATCTGCTGCTGGTTTTCCAGCATGCATGTCTGAAAGAAGCCGGCCAAACAGCTGGCTTCTGCCGGACAGAGTGGCACACACACACGGGCCGAATGTCGTGTGTACGGAGCTTAAAGTGATTGTAAAGGCTTGTTTATTTTTGTTTTCTTTTTAACAAACATGTTATACTTACCTGTTTTGTTCAGTTAGTTTTGCACAGAGCAGCCCAGATCCTCCTCTTCTCGGGTCCCTCTTTGCTGCTCCTGCCCCCCCCCCCCTCCTATCTAGTGCCCTCATAGTCAGCAGCTTCCTATGGGGGCATTGGAACCGAGTTAGAGCTCCGTGTGTCCATTCAGACACAAAGCGCTAACCCGCCCCGTCCCCTCTCTCCCCTGATTGGTTGACTGACTTTGATTGACAGTCGCAGGAGCCAATGGCGCCGCTGCTGTGTCTCAGCCAATCAGGTGGGGTGTCCCAGATGGCTTAGACATTCGTGGACAAGGCTGGAGAAAGAGGGGGCTCAGGTAAGTAATTAGGGGGTGCTGGGGAGGTTGCTACACACAAAAGGTTTTTCATCTTAATGCATAGAATGCATTAGGATTAAAAACCTTCTGCCTTTACAACTCCTTTAAGTCTTTTTAGGCCTAGGTAGCCTGCAAGACTTTTTAATATAAAGGGAGACAGTACAGTTACAATGTAATTCAAGAACAAGAGGGTTAGGAGGGCCCTGCCTGTGGAAGTTTACAATTTAACTGCTTTTTTTGGCCACTTCACGTAGGACTACGGCGGCAAAGTGGCTCTCCTCTGCTGGATTACGTACCTAGCATGTGATCCAGCACTTCCAGGTAGGAGGCGCACCAGTGCACACCGCCGGCGCCACTGCTGTGCTGTGATTAGACACAGCACAAGCCGATCCCTGGATGCCGGCCAATGGATGACCGCTGGTATCCTGGCGGGAAATGCCCCCTATCGAAGAATGCCCGGCCGGAACTGCGCATATGCCGTGCATGCGCAGAACGGACCCTCAGAACAGCTGAGTTTACGATCAGCTGTTGTCTAGCGTTGCCGAGGCACGTTCATGTAGGAGAGGGGCGGATATTTACATGATGGGCAGTGCTGGGGGCAGAATTTTTATCGATGGCCAAACAAATCTGCTAAAGAAATCTTTATCTAAAGACTCCACGCAAGCGTTCAAAATAAATAGCAGATAAAGATTTATTTTGCAGATTTCTTTGGCCATCAATAAAAATGTCGCCCCCCCAGCACTGCCCATCACTGAAAAATCCAAACCCTTCTTGTCCACCCCTCACCTAAATGAACATGCCTCGGCCACGCGAGACAACAGCTGATCGTAAACTCAGCTGTTCTGCAGCTCCGTGCGGTGCATGCGCAGTTCCACCCGGGCACTATTCCATAGCCAGGCACTTTTCGACAGAACATCGGCACCCGCTAAATGGCGAGGAGAGACACAGAACGGAGCTCTGTAAACAATGCAGAGTGCTGTTCTGTCAGTAGGGATGTGGTGGACATTGTATCCCTGCAAAGCAGGGAATAAAATGCCCCACATCCCTTAGGCTGGTTTCACACTGGGGCAGTGGGTGCGGTGGCGGTATAGCACCGCTATTTTTAGCGGCGCTATACCGTCGGAATTGCAGAGGTATTCGGCCGCTAGCGGTGCGGTTTTAACCCCCGCTAGCGGCCGAAAAAGGGTTAATACCACCCGCAAACCGCGGCTACAGCCGCGGTTTGTGGCCGGTATTACCGCGGTGTCCCATTCATTTCAATGGGAAGGAGCGGTGAAGGAGCGGTATACACACCGCTTCTTCACCGCTCCAAAGATGTGGCTTGCAGGAGATTTTTTCTCCTCCCGCCAGCGCATCGCCTCAGTGTGAAAGCCCTCAGGCTTTCACATTGAGCATACTGGGGCAGGAGTTTTTCAGGCGTTATTTATGCGCTATTTTTAGCGCAAAACGCCTGAAAAACTCCTCAGTGTGAAAGGGGCCTTAGTAAAAACAGCACATAGTAAACACAAAAAGACTGATTAGGCACACATTTAACCCTTTGACACCCTTGATGTTTAACCCCTTCCCAGCCAGTGTCATTAGTACACTGACATTGCATACTTTTAGCACTGATCACTGTATTAGGGTCACTGGTTCCCACAAAGTGCCAGTTAGTGTCCGAATGTCTGTCGCAATATCGCAGTCCCGCTATAGGCCGCTGATCGCCACCATTACTAGTATAAAAAGAAGTAAATAAAAATTCCAGTATTTATACCATAGTTTGTAGATGCTATGACTTGTAGCAGAATACTGTACATATTGGCCTAAATTTATGAAGCAATTTGATTCTTACATTTTTTTTATTGGCCATGTTTTATAGCAGAAAGTAAAAAATATAGTTGTTTTTTTTGTTTGTTTTAATTTTCATCCTTTTTTGTTTATAAAATAAAAACTAAAATACCCAGAGGTGATCAAATATCACCAAAAGAAAGCTCTATTTGTGGGGAAAAAATTATGTACAGTGTTTCATGACTGCGCAATTGTCAGTGAAAGTAACGCAATGCCAAAAAGCAAAAAATGGCCTGGTCATGAAGGGGGGTAAATCTTCTGGAGGGCAAGTGGTTAAAGTATGTTGCTGCTTTGTGTTGTTACTGGCAAGCTGATGCCATTTAACACTTTGAATATTATATTTAATGGATCAAAAGGGAACATGTTTGTTGTTAGAGATTACATACACTTTAAATATGCCTAAAACAGCCCCTAAATGGGGATGTTTGGTTTGGTATAACATTATAGTTTTGAGACCAGAAATCCAGGATAATTATTTCAAGACTATGGGGGTTGATTTCCTAACACTGGAGAGTGCAAAACCTGGTGCAGCTCTGATTAGACGCCAATCAGCTTCCAGGTTTTATTATCAAAGCTTAAAGGGGTTGTAAAGGTTCGTATTTTGTTCACCTTAATGCATCCTATGCATTAAGGTGAAAAAACACCTCGCTGTCATGGACCCCCCAGCCCCCTTGTTTTACTTACCTGAGCCCGTTCACCTTCTGTGTGCGTCCCCCGGCGTCCTCTTCTCCACTGAGTCTGGCCGTTGATTGGATAGATTGATAGCAGCGCAGCAATTGGCTCCCGCTGCTGTCAATCACATCCAATGACGCGGCCGCCGGGGGGCAGGACCGAGTCATACACTTGGTGTCTATGAACGCCAACTGTATGACACCGGAGCGCGCCCGCAAGCTAACCCCCTCGGAATAGAGCTTCCCAGAGGGGGTTAGCTTTAGCGGGGAGGAGCCGAGACAGCCGCAAAGGGACCCCAGAACAGCAGGATCGGGGCCACTCTGTGCAAAACGAACTGCACAGTGGAGGTAAGTATAACATGTTTGTTATTTAAAAAAAAAAAAAAAAATCAAACCTATACAACATCTTTAAAGCGGAGCTCCACCCTAAAGTGGAACTTCGGCTGATCGGAACCCCCCCCCTCCAGTGTCACAATTGACACCTTTCAGGGGGGAGGGGGGGTGCAGATACCTGTCTAAGACAGGTATTTGCACCCACTTCCGGGAGTCCTCTCTGCGGGAAATCTGCGGGAAGCGCGTCACTTCCCGCAGAATACCCGTAGTGTTCTGGGAGACACTCGGCTCCCAGAACACAGGGGACCATTCAGAACGGCGCAGCGCGACTCGCGCATGCGCCGTAGGGAACCGGGCAGTGAAGCCGCAAGGCTCACCGAGGATGGTGGTGGGGCAGCAGAGTGACGAGCGATTGCTCGTCCTCTGCTGCGGACGTCGCTGGACTCCAGGACAGGTAAGTGTCCTAATATTAAAAGTCAGCAGCTGCAGTATTTGTGGCTGCTGGCTTTTAATATTTTTTTTCCGCGGCACCTCCGCTTTAGCTGAACAAGCTGAAAAACTTCTATCACTGACCAGCCCCCACCCCGTTTTACTCACCTGAGCATGTTCGTTCCCACGCCGGCGACGCGCTCTACCTCTTTTTCCGGGGTTCTCGGCTCTTGATTGGATAGATTGATAGCAGCGTAGCCATTGACTCCTGCTGCTGTCAATCAAATCTAATGACGCGGGCGCCAGGGGGCGGGGCCAAGTCCGGCATTCTGTGTCTATTGTCTATGGACGCAATTGCTGGACTCGGGAGCGCGCCCACACGGTAACCCCCAGGGGGAGCGCTTCTCCTAGGGGGTTTACCGATGCGGGGAGGAGCCGCAAGCGCCGTTGGGGGACCCCAGAAGACGATGATCGGGGCCACTCTGTGCAAAACGAACTGCACAGTGAAGGTAAGTATGACATGTTTCGGAGAGAGAGAATATGTTGTATCAACCACAGAGTGGTAACTGTGGATATCAACAAAGAGTACCTGGCGTGCCACGTCCTAACATTTGAATATAGAAAAAGCTAGATGGAGGGACTTGGACTTTTTAGGCACCATACACGATTTATATAAAAAATAATTTTATTGTATAATAATCTAACATATCAATATTTCTGTATAAAAATTGTTCACAAGTTCTGAAAGAGACGATACAACAATACCGATATAGTACAACACCATAGCTCCAATGCAGATCATATAGGGCCAATATTCATCCATAGGCCAGTTAGATGCATTCCCAAAAGTTGAGGTATGGTTGAAACGGCATAAGTCGTAGGAATAGATGTAATAATTTCACTCTCGCTTGACAAGTTCCGCGTCCAATGACGCTTCTTCAGGAGCGTGTCATGTGAACTAAACAGGAAATATATTTAAACATACAACATATATCATGAGTTTGTAATTTGTCATCATGCATTCAATAATGCTATAATACATTTAGAAACCCTTATAGAAAGGGAAAATATGTTAACACTTTTGTAAAGGAACTCGGAGAAGACCTAAATTGTATACTGACCTAGGAGACAAGAAAAGAGGTATAGAATGAACCCGACGGACACTGTGGAGGCGTGCACCTATTATTCAATTGATAACATTGGATTAGTGAAAACGCTTACTGTTAAGAACATCTGGTTACTACTAGAAACCAGGATGTCTGATGTTGTATAAGTAATTTGGCTTCATATGAAAAAGACAAATCCCAAATTCCTATCAAGCAGAAATAGAATCCCTTAGAGATGGCAGGAGAGGAGGGGGAAAAAAAAAAAACAAAACAAAAAAAAAAAAACACAAAAACCGAAAAGGAAGCCCCATAAAGTAATATGTTGGAAGTATGCTGGAAAATAGTTGTAGAAAAACTCTCCAACAGTCTGGGAATCAAACAAATGGATCCCAGAGTGTATATGCAGGTAGAATGTATAATGACCACAGCCATATTTTTTAAAAAGAGGAAAGTAAAAACAGAGGTAAATAAGACAATGGTTCTAATTGATTGATGTCCATGACCTTAGCTTGTTGCTAAGGGGTATAGCTTACCCGCTAATGCAGTTTGAGATCTAGGGAATTAATCAGCTATATTATAGAGGATTCGCCAGGGGATCAAGTCGAAGTTGCCCATGTGTAGAAAGACAGTGAAGGCAAAAAGCGTCAAGTACATCCACTTGTTGCCATTAGCCTCACGATGCGTTTTCAATCAGGATACAATGTAACAGTTAATCTAGACAATGGGTCTAGAATGAAAGAAGAACCACAAATGGTAATTAATTCATATGATCCAATAGTTTGACTAATTGAGGGTAACACTCAAAAGAATAGTATTACCTGGCAATAGATTTCCATCTGGTAAATTTGTAGCCAGGACGCCGTCCTGGGCGTCCTTAACAAGAACAGCTGAATTAAATAATATAATGTTTGCTATTAGGACATCTAATTAGTCAAAACAGGTAATGTCTATAATTATATTAGATGAACATAACCATAAAAAACATATATGCTCCAACTTACTTTAAAACATAGATAATTCCCTTAGAAACGACAGGAGGAAGGCCCCCAGGGGAATATATAAATTGTATCACAGTAGAAAAGAGGGAAGGATCGAATCTCCAAGGCTCTATACAGAAATGGTGAACCCTAAGATATGTATATAGAAAATATATATATAAAAATGTATATATATATAATAACCAGAGCATTCATATAAGTCATAGTGTTTAGATAAGTAATACTGGTGCTAAAGTGCCTCAGTCATTTATCTTAATACAGAGGGGTAAAAAACTTACCCACTACTAAACTTTGGATGTAAATAGATGGTCAACTGAATCATGCAGGATTCACCAGACAGCAAAGCACGCTGTCTGTGTAGCAGAGTGGAGACAATAACCCACAGGTGCATCCACTTGTTCACATCAACCCTGGGGTGTTACGATATATTTCCAGTGAACTGAGCCTGGATAATAGAGACCACAAATAGAGTTTACTAAATGCGGTTCAAGAAGGTCAACTAGTTAAATTGGACTCAGAGAAAATATGTCCATACCTGGCATACTGTTCCCATTTGATCGCCTCCCAGCAGCAGCGCCGTATCAGAGATGTCAGCTCGATATGAAACACGCTATGATAGCGTGATTTTAAAGGTGCGCGCCTCTTCCGTAGTCTCCGCCTGAGCCAATGAGGAGGCTCGGCGTGACGTCATTCGGAACGGCCAGAGGATCAGCATAGCCGCGTGCAACGCAAGGGCACGCCCATGTATCGGAAAGAATTTCCGAACGTGATGCGTGATTGGTTGCAGCGGCATAAAGCTGAGCCAAGCCATCTCAAAGGGAGACAGGAATTGCATCACCCGGAGACGGCTAATGCGCTGCCTGGCAATTGCCTGACAGCGCTCGGGTGGCCACACAGCGGCCATACATGGTCCTGTTCATTAACCCAAACCCTGCCAGATGTGAGGCCGGCATAAAAAGGTCCTGGATTCTCCGAATTGCAGAACAAAAGTAGAAAACCATAAAAGTATACATTGAATTTGTATGTTCAAAAAACAATAATAGAAAAACAAGTTATTAGTATTCAATTTTGCAATGTAAAACCAAAAATAATTCCCATTTGATCTAATGTAGGGATATAAATCACTTTCAATTTTAGCTCAGAATGTTTATTTAAAAATATATAGAACATGAATAAATGGTTCTATGAGTAGCCTATGTTTACATAGCTCTTGATTCATTAACTGGGAAGGGGGAAAATAAAGATGAAGGGAGCCCCCCTATGGACATTTTGTTCAGTTAATTTGTACAGTATTCTATTGTTATTTATGCTTGATAAGCACTAAGTTTCTACACAACGATTTACCCTACGAATTATTTTGTCTAAAGAAATGCTTTATAGGAGTGAGCTTCATTGATGCCAGGTGCATGGGTGGCATCAAGACGCTCAATCCAGTAGGTTTCTTGACGAAGTATTTGCTTGTCCCAGTCGCTGCCTCGTGGGTCTCGTGGTACCACAGTGAGGGCTATAAATGTTACCAGCGAGGTGTTAAATTTATGATAAAGATCCAAGTGTCTACTTACTGCAGTAATCATTTTTCCACTTCCTTAGTAGTATACATGGTCTTTAATGCGGGATCGGAAATGTCTTATAGTTTTTCCCACGTAAAACGCGCCGCATCGACAGGTCATTAAGTAGATTACTCCCTGTGTGTTACAGTCAGCGTGGAAATTCAAGTTGTAAATGGTGCCATTGGGGAGTGTGAATCTGGTGCCTATGGAGATCCACGGGCAAAAAGCACATTTACCACATTGTGTCATCCCATTAGAAATAGATCTGGCCGGTATATCATCGTGGAAATGACTAGACGTGAGTTGGTCGCGTAATGATTTTGATCTTCTAAAGGTTATGTCTGGTTTGGATTTAATGTATTTGTTGAGTATCGGGTCATCATATAGGAGGGACCAATGATTGGAAAGTATGTTCCTAAGTTCCACATGATGAGTCGAGTATCTTGTAATAAATCTCACAGGGTGCTCCTGTTCGGCTGTCTTTGTTTTGTATAGTAGTGAGTTCCTGGATTGTCGCAGCGCTTTATTAAATGCGCTGCGCAACAAGGATTTAGTATACCCCCTGGCTCTAAGTCTATCGCGAAGTAGATTTGCCTGTATTTTGAAGTCAGTAGTAGATGTACAATTACGGCGAAGTCTAAGGTATGACATGTTTGTTATTAAAAAAGAAAAAAAAACAAGGGTTTACAACCCCTTGAAGTTAGAAGTTGATTGGTTTCTATGTAGAGCTGCACCAGATTTTGCGCGCTCCAGTTTTAGTAAATCCACCCTTATGATCGCAACTCAATGTCGCTGAAAGAATTTATTACATCTAGACACTTCTAGTGGTGACTGTATTATTGTAAATTATTAATGATTCAATGTAGCACAACATGTAGCCCGGTGATTGGGCATTATTTGATGCTTTTCAAAAATTATTGACCATTTGTCACATGCCAAAGAACTTACAAAGCATGTTCAGATTTATGTCCCTGCCCAGTAATGAGGTCCAGGTCAAGTGGCCTTTCCTCCCCCTCAACTCACAGGGCACATCAAAGCATAAATCCTGCGGACTGAAAGGTCTGAGGAGAGCCATGGACTGAAGACACCATAGAAACCAAAAGCCTCGTACACACAGCCAGTTTTCTCGGCAAGAAAACTGCTGGGAGAGCTTTTTGCCGAGAAAACCAGTCGTGTGTATGGTTTCTCGTCGGGAAAACTGCCGGGAATCTCGATGAGAAAAATAGAGAACCTGCTCTCTATTTTCTCGTCGGGATTCTCGTCGGCCTGTTTCCCGACGAGAAAACCGTGTGTGTGAACGATACTTCAAGCTTACCTGTCCTCCGGTAAGCCCACGCATGCTCGATGAGACCTCGACGCATGCGCGGTAGCTTACAAGGGTAGTGTAGGGTGAAGCAAGATGGCGGCGACGGCATTGAATGTTACGAGCGCATGCTCGTCGTAGTCGATGACGTCACCGCGTTCTTGTCATTCAAAAGAACGGCGGTTCTTTTGAATGGCCATCTGTATGCATGGCTTGCAAGAAAAGCTTGCCAAGAATCTCGTCAGGAAAACTGATGTTTCTTTCCTGACGGGATTCTCGGCCGTGTGTACATGTCTTAAGTTTCTGCATTGTATGCATTC
Organism: Rana muscosa; assembly: GCA_029206835.1. NCBI lineage: Eukaryota > Metazoa > Chordata > Amphibia > Anura > Ranidae > Rana > Rana muscosa. The sequence continues at coordinate 451,417,313 of CM055127.1, read as the reverse complement.
AGCTGCCCAACAATAGGACCAGCTTCTAATGCCTCATACACACGACCGGTTTTCCCAACGAGAAAACTGCCATTTTTTAGATTGGTCGGGAAAACCGGTCGTGTGTATGCTCCATAGCAGTATTCCCGACGAGAAAACTGCCCGCAAAAAAATTAGAACCTGCTCTTTTTTTTCCCGTCGTGTTTCCTGTCAGTCTTTTTCTCGTCGCGAAAACCGGTCCTGTGTACGCTTTTCTGAGGGGAAAAAAAAACGTGCATGCTCAGAATCAAATATGAGACGGGAGCGCTCGTTCTGGTAAAACTAGCGTTCGTAATGAAGATATCACATTCGTCACGCTGTAGCGGACTGAAAAGCATGAGGCTAAGAAAAGCGAATCGTCTCTCACCAAACTTTTACTAACACGAGATCAGCAAAAGCAGCCCAAAGGGTGTCACCATTTGAATGGAACTTCCCCTTTATAGTGCCGTCGTACGTGTTGGACGTCACCGCGCTTTGGTCGAGCGTTTTTTTTTTAATGAACGTGTGTATGCAAGACAGGCTTGAGAGGAATCACGTCGGGAAAAACGTCGGGTTTTGGCATGTCAGGAAAACCGGTCGTGTGTACGAGGCATAAGAGAGCCTGGATACATCACCTGTCAAAGACAAGTGACTGGATCTCCGTCAATCAAGCAGAGAGAACTCCATAGGGTTCCACACCATGGCTTCCCTTTTTTTTTATGGACAATAAAATGCAGGCCACCGTAAGGTGTAACCTAGCAGTTTAATAGGGAATCTCCATTATAAATAAGCTGCTTAGTATCGGCCTCTAGCACATCAAAAATGGCCCAGAATTTGCAAGTATTTTTTGTTCTCCTTATTGCACACAGAGATTTTGCTACAGCTGCTCAATAGACTTCTTTGCTAACCAGTGGGGAATGTTGAGTCTGGACGCCGCCAAGGCTGTCTCTCCTACTGGTTGTCCTCAGGGTACTACATATCTAGGCTGGTAATAAATAGCCTAATTCCAAACCCTGCTTGGGCAAGTTTCAGACCTAATCTAGCAGGCGATAACTGAGTCCAACTTCAGAAGAATAAAATCTCCCAGAGATTATCAGCCGAAGAATGGAAGGAAGGGGTAGACAGCACGAGCATCTCCTAGACATTCAGACTGCTGCTCTTGCTGTATATGTAGAACCATCAGTTGGGCTCAGATATGCCCTGGATACGGTAGTTGTGGAATTAATTGGTATAGCGTGAGAAGGCTAGAGGGCATTCGGGTGTGTAGGCATCTGCAACTTTCTATGGGGTCATAAACACGAGTGATCACTAGTGATATGAAGTCATTGCTTGATTTGGCTGAAGACAGACAGACTGGTTGACTGTCATCTGAAGTCTATGGGTACTTTTCGTGCTAACACTGAAACCTGCAGCTATGGATTCACATAGAAATGATTCAACCCCAAATCCAAGCAGCTTAGCTGCTTCAACACCGAGCACTTTTACCCCCTTCCCACCCAGGCCAATTTTCAGCTTTCAGAGCTGTCACACTTTAGCCTCGTACACACGATCTGATTTTTCGTCAACAAATGTGTGATGACAGGGTTTTGTTGGATAATCCGACCGTTTGTACGCTCCATCGGACAATTGTTGTCGGAATTTCCGACAACAAATGTTTTATAGCATGCTTTAAAGTTTTCCGACAACAAATGTGTCTTGTCAGATTATCCGATCGTGTGTACACAAGTCCGTCGGAAAAAAAATCCAAAGTACAAACACGCATGCTCCGAACCAATGCTAACCATAGGTGTGCGCAGGGGGTGTGCCAGGTGTGCCTGGGCACACCCTAATCACTCTGTGTGGTGTCGATTCTCACTACTGCCCAGGCTTCCCCCTGTGATGCTCCCCTCCCCCATACTGCTGCTGGTTTCCCTCCTCTCCGCTGCTGCGGGGGATGTTTCAGGATGGAGAGTGGGTGGAAAGGGCTAGTCAATATGTCATTTACCGGCCCTTCCTCTTCTAAATGAACACAGTGGACACACTCACTTGCTGTGTTCAATCATAACTGAAGCATAGTAAACTGTGTTTACTATGCTTCAGTTTGTGAATGAACAGGAAGCCACTCAGCACAGAGCACTTCCCATTCATTCACTGTCTAGTGCAGTTGAGGCTACAGAGAAAGGCATGTGTGTTTGAGATTTGGGGTGCACACCCCAATGCAATAGGCTGCACACACCTATGATGCTAACCATAAGACAACATTCGCAGAAGTTGCCCAAAGAGTGGCGCTAAAGAGCTGAAAAAACACGTAGTCTCGTGTATGTTGGCTGAGAAAGTTCTGCCGTCTGTATGCAGAACAAGTTCACGGCCCAACGCCCTTCGCACAAAATTCCACGGATTTGTCCGATGGAAATCCGATCGCGTGTACGAGGCTTTAGAATGACAATTGTGCGGTCATGCAACGCTGTACCCATATGATATTTTTTTATTATTTTTTTTTTACACAAATACAGCTTTCTTTCGGTGGTATTTAATCATCGCTGGTTTTTTTGTTTTGTTTTTTACAAAAAAAACGAAAAGAGACTGAAATTTTTGAAAAAAAAAATGTATTCTGCTACATTTCTTTGGTGATAAAAACCCAAATCAGCGTATATTATTTAGTCTGTAGGAAAGTTAGAGACTCCACAAATATCTGACAATCCTGGTGTACTGACGGATCTCATTTCTTGAGGCCTGAAAATGCCAGAACAGTACAGATATCCCCCAAATGACCCTTTTTTACAAAGTAGACAGTCCAGGGTATTGAATTAAGAGGCATAGCAAGTTTTTTGAAGTTGTATTTTTTTGTCACAATTTTTTGGAAAATTAATACATTTCTTTTTTTTTTACATACTCTCACCAGTGCAGTACAGGGTCATCATACAACTAGTGTGGTGGTGATCAGGGACACTGATTGGTGAAAGTATGTAAAAAAAATAATAATATATATATAATTTTGTTTTTTGTTTTTTACAATTTTCTTTTTAATTCATACAGTGACAAGAGCAATACCGTGTTACCACAATAATATTGTACTACTCTGTGGAGGTAATGAGGATTTTTTTTTTTTTTTACACACAATGATTGCTTATAACTGTGCATTTTACAGTTATAAGCAACCATTTTTACTAAATGAAAACTACTCATTGTGTGTTTACTATTGTGATTAGCTGTGATTGGCCACAGCTAATCACATGTTACAGATGGGCTCTGATTGGCCCTGTCTGTACCATGTGATGCAAAAAAAATGTTGCCATGCTAAACATAGATAATGAATAAACAAGTGTCCATAAAGTGTGAAGAACTGGTGCTGTTCTAAACAATGCAGGTAAATTCCTTGATGAACATCCAGTTACAGTGAGTATAATTGATGTGCCTTTTGATCACCCAAGTGCACCTCCACCGATATTAATATAAAATGCCTCCTTAAAGGAGTTGTAAAGGTACATTTTTTATTTTCTAAATAGGTTCCTTTAAGCTAGTGCATTGTTGCTTCACTTACCTTTTCCTTAGATTTCCCTTCTAAATATTTTTTTTCTTTGTTTTCTTTGTCTGAATTTCTCACTTCCTGTTTATCCTCAGTAAGCTGTTCAGTAAGCTGTTCTGGATGACTCCACACCACTCGGATGATGGTGTGGAGTTCAGTGAGGAGAAACAGGAAGTGAGAAATTCTGACAAAGAAAACAAACCTTTAGAAGGCAAATCAAAGGAAAAGGTAAGTGAAGCAACAATGCACTAGCTTAAAGGAACCTATTTAGAAAATAAAAAATTAACCTTTACAACTCCTTTAATGCAAAGAGAAGATCTGGACAACCGCACTCCAAAAAAAAAAACAACAACTTTATTGTGAAAAATATCAAAAGTTCATGACAACAGCAGGGTACAGGCAGAAATACTGATGCGTTTCACACTCTTAACAGTGGTTAATCATAGCTAAAATCCCTCCTTACCAGAGGTCTAGACTCCAAATTACAAGAGTCTAGACAGGCGTGATATAGATGTATAGAAGATCCAATCAGCTTCCTCTATTATATTGCAGGTGGTGGTACTGTCATGGCCGATGGTAAAGTTTACTCCATAGTAGGGCCCATGAAGGAAAGATAAAACAGCCACATAGTGTAAAACTGCTTGACAGTTTATTAAAAGAAATCAGTGCTAAAAACGTACAGAAATCCGGTATAAAAGAAGCATTAATAGATCCAAGACATCCTAGAAGTTGATCGACCAGTATACAGGGTTGGCGTGCATGGTACCTCACGGACATGGACTCCGCCCGACGCGTTTCGTTAGAATTAAAGTCATCTGGGGCAGTTATTATCAACATCCAGTATGCATGGGGCCTTACATAGAACTAGTATAAGTACCTACATTTGTCTTGATATCAGCCTCCTGTAATCTTCTGTACAGTAGAACTAGTGGTAGATCGGAAGCGGGACAGTCGCTACTGCTGAGCCAATCCGATTTTTCTGTAGTGCATATTTGCTGACAAGGAACATACTGACTGGGAGTGAGAGTAGAGAGAAGACTTTATCAGTCTTCTGCTGCTCCCTCATTATTATGTTACAGGCTGGGGGGCAATATGGTGGCCAGGTTGAACTGAAGAAACCATCAGGCTTCTTTTCCTGTCTGGCAGGGCTGTGTAAACCATAGGACTGGCTGCACAGAATTAGAAACGATTTGGCACATAAAATAGCTCCAATATATGTATTTCAACTGTATATGTATCTATTGTCTGGAGATCAGCTTTAGCATGTGGCAATGACCACTAGTGATGAGCCGAACACCCCCGGGTTCGGTTCGCACCAGAACCCGCGAACGGACCGAAAGTTCGAACGAACATTAGAACCCTATTAAATACAATGGATGCGAACGTTCGAATTCTAAAGTGCTAATTATAACAACTATTATGCATGTTATTGTCCTAAAAAGGGTTTGGGAACCCGGGTTGTGCACCAGGGGACATGTATCAATGCAAAAATAAGTTTTAAAAACGGTCGTTTTCCGGGAGCAGTCATTTTAATGATGCATAAAGTGAAAAAAAAAAAGTCAAATATTCCTTTAAATATCGTACCTGGGGGGTGTCTAAAGTATGCCTGTGAAGTGCCACGTGTTTCCCGTGTTTAGAACTGTCCCTGCACAAAATGACACTTCTAAAGGAAAAAAAAGCCATTTAAAACTGCTTGCGGCTTTAATGTAATGTCTGGTCCCGGTAATATGGATGAAAATCTTTAAGAAAAATGGCATAGCTACCCCATGACCCCCCCCCTACCCCAGCCCATTACCAGCCCCTTTGGGTCTTGTATGGATATTAAGGGGAACCCCGCACATAAAATAAAAAAGGCCCTATATACTCTGAACAGCCGTATACAGGCGGTGCATACAAGACAGGGACTGTAGGTTTGTTCTTATGTAGAATCTGTTTGTAATTTTGAACAGGTACATTGTTGAAGTGTAGCTCCAGACCAAAAATCTATTTTTAAACTTTTTGGAAAACATAGGTAAGGGTTATCACCCCTGTAACATTTGTTTTGCTGTCTGTGCCCCTGTTCAGAACATTTCACCTCACTTTCCGTCCTAATGACAACTGTTTTTGAAATGTGGTGTTTTTCTTGAAACAAGGATTGCTGATAAAGCATCAGTACAGAGGAGACACCTTTCTCCCATATTTATTCTTACAGGAGAGAATTTTCCTTCCTAGTGGTAGATTTCCTCTCACTTCCTGTTGTCTTCTTGCGTTTGCAAGTAGGAGTCGTTTGTAAGTTGGATGTTTGAAAGTAGGGACCTGCCGTATATACTCTGCAGAAATAGGCCCCTTAGTTGTTGGTGTTGGCACAACACTGTAAGCACTCACAGTTACTCTTGGTTGGTGCTGGAACGCCCTGCTGTCAACTATTATATCAGGAATTTTAATTACATATAATTGTTGAACAGTGGTAGTAAAAATTGGGCCTTTGATGGTGGTGCTGGTGCCACAACACTGTAAGCCCTGACAGTTACTCTTGGTGGGTGCAGCAATGGGCCCTGCTGTGAATTATTAGATCAAGAATTGTAATTACATGCCCCTGTTGAACAGGGGCTGAAAAATTGGGCCTTAGGCACTGGTGGCACAACACTGCAACCCTTCACAGATACTGTACTTGGAGCACAGCAATGAGCCCTGTTGCAAAGTATTGCTTCAAAAATTGTAATGACACGCCCCTGTTAAACAGGGGCTGAAAAATTGGGCCTTAGGCACTGGTGGCACAACACTGCAACTCCTCACAGATACTGTACTTGGAGCACAGCAATGAGCCCTGTTGCAAAGTATTGCTTCAAAAATTGTAATTACACGCCACTGTTAAACAGGGGCTGAAAAATTGGGCGTTAGGCACTGGTGGCGGCACCCATAAACAAAAATGATCTTCCAAGCTATCATCATCAATCGTACCATTGAGGACTCGGAGGAGGAGGATAGCCAGTCAACATAACAGCACAGGCACTCAGCATCAGCATCAGTCTTGAAGGGATGTGACATTTTAAAATCAATTAGTCTGTTATATCAGCATCAGGTGTGTGGTAGCTGGTGGTGATCCAAGACTGGTTCATCTTGATGAAAGTCAGTCGATCAACCGAGTCGGTGGACAGGCGCACCCTGTGATCCGTGACAAATCCTCCAGCAGCACTGAATGTGCGTTCCGAAAGAACGCTGGATGCAGGACAGGCCAGTAGCTCAATTGCATACTGTGCAAGCTCTGGCCAGTGATCCATCCTCAAGACCCAGTAAGCCAGAGGATTTTCGGTGGGGAAGGTGTCCAAGTCTGACCTTGCCCCTAGATATTCCTGCACCATGTTTATCAGACGCTGGCGATGGTTGCTGGAACCGATCATACTTTGGGGCTGCGGACTAAAGAATTGTCTGAACGCATCGGTCAGACGGCCACCTTCCCCACCGCTCCTTCTTTGACTGGCCGAAGCCTCAGCAACTCGTTGTCCAGGACCAGGAGTTTGCAACCTCCCAGTCTCTGGGAACGCGTTGCACAGACCTTTCTGCAAGGCCTCCCGGAGTTGTCTCATCCTCTGCTCCCTCTGCGACGGTAACATAAGGTCCGCAACCTTACCCTTGTACCGTGGATCAAGGAGAGTGGCCAGCCAGTAATGGTCCCTCTCCTTGATCCGAAGAATACGAGGATCCTTCCGCAGACTTTGCAGGATCAGGGAGGCCATGCAGCGTAGGTTTGCTGAGGCATTCGCTCCGGAGTCCTCTGGGTCACTAAGGACGACATGATCCGCAGCCACCTCCTCCCAGCCACGTACAAGTCCACTGGTTTCTTGGGACTGTAAATCATCCCTAAAAGACTGCTGCTGATGATGCTGAGTGCCAGCCTCCACCTCCATGCTGACACAATCCTCCTCCTCCTCCTCCTCCTCCTCCTCCTCCTCCTCTTCCTGTGCGATGGGTGGGACAGAAGGAACACTGTCTGGGTAAAGGGGGCCTTGAGAGGCAAGGAAGTCCTCCTCTTCCTGCCTCTGTTCTGCCTCAAGTGCCCTGTCCATTATTCCACGCAGCGTGTGCTCCAACAGGTGGACAAGAGGTACAGTGTCACTGATGCATGCACTGTCACTGCTCACCATCCTCGTGGCCTCCTCAAATGGTGCCAGGACAGTGCATGCATCCCTGATCATGCCCCACTGGCGTGGAGAAAAAAAACCAAGCTCCCCTGACCCTGTCCTGGTGCCGTAGTCGCACAGGTACTCATTGATGGCCCTCTGCTGCGTGTGCAGCCGCTGCAGCATGGCCAACGTTGAGTTCCACCTGGTGGGCATGTCACATATAAGGCGGTTCTTGGGCAGGTTCAACTCCTTTTGCAGCTCAGCCAGGCGAGCACTGGCATTATAAGATCTGCGGAAATGCACACAGACTTTCCTGGCCTGCCTCAGGACATCCTGTAAGCCCGGGTACCTGCCCAAGAAGCGCTGCACCACCAGGTTAAGGACGTGAGCCACACAGGGCACATGGGTCAGTTGTCCCTGTCGGAGGGCGGAGAGGAGGTTGGTGCCATTGTCGCAAACCACCATTCCTGGCTTAAGCTGGCGTGGCGTCAACCACCTCTCGGCCTGGCCCTGCAGAGCAGACAGGACCTCTGCCCCAGTGTGGCTTCTGTCCCCCAAACACACCAGCGCAAGCACGGCATGGCATCTTTTTGCCTGCGTACTTGCGTAGCCCCGTGAACGGCTACGGAGCACCGCTGGTTCATAGGACAAACCACAGGAAGAGGCCATGGAGGAAGAAGAAGAGGAGGGGGTGGAGGAGAGAGGTGTGTCACAACCAGTAGTAGCATTTTGGAGGCGTGGCGGTGGGACAACCTCCAACACTACTGCACCTTGTCCTGAATCCTTCCCAGCTGCCAAAAGAGTGACCCAATGGGCCGTGAAAGAAAGGTAACGTCCCTGTCCATGCCTGCTGGACCATGAGTCAGCGGTAATATGCACCTTACCGCTGACCGCCCTGTCCAGCGAGGCCAAGACATTGCCTTCCACATGCCGGTAGAGAGCCGGAATAGCCTTCCGTGAGAAAAAGTGGCGTTTGGGAACCTGCCACTGAGGAACCGCACATTGCACAAACTCACGGAAGGGGGCCGAGTCTACCAACTGAAAAGGCAGCAGTTGAAGCGCTAGCAATTTAGCCAAGCTAGCATTCAACCGCTGGGCATGTGGATGGCTGGGAGTGAACTTCTTTCGACGGTCCAGCAGCTGGGGCAGGGAAATTTGCCTGCTAGAATCGGACGTCGGTGTACTGCTAGCAGAGTGGGCGCAAGTACTTGGCTGTGACACACCTAATTCTACACCTTCATTCCTCTCAGTGCATGTTTCAGAGAGGACTGAAGTTATAGTGGGGTTGGAGATCCCAGCTGATGCGGTGCAAGGAGAGGTCCGCTTTGTTCTTTGGTGTGGGTCTTTGAGGTAGGCTTGCCAACGAGCTGCATGGCAGGTCAACATATGTCTGGTCAGGCATGTGGTACCCAAGCGGCTGATGTTTTGGCCACGCGATATACGCTTGAGACATATGTTGCAAACAGCAGCTGTGCGATCTGATGCACTAGCCTCAAAAAAGGCCCACACCAAAGAACTTTTTGAATGACGGGCAGAGGCAGCGCCCTGCACAGGCGGAGCTCTGCGGTGTGATTCCGTCGGTGTACTGCCCTTACGCTGGCCACCAAAGGGCATCCTGCCTCGTTGGAGATGTGCCTCCTCCTCCTCCTCCTCCTCTCTCCTATTAGGCACCCACGTGGAGTCATTGACCTCATCATCCCCTCCCTCCTCATCACTGGAGCCAATCTGGCAGTATGCTGCAGCTGCTGGAACATGACTGCCAGATTGGTGTCCTTCTTGAGCATCCCCTCTGTCTGCTCTCACGCTACTGCCTTCCTCTAGCTGGGTTTCATCATCAGACCCTTCGAAACGCTGGGCATCCTCCTGGAGCATGTACCCAACACTGTGCTGAAACAGTTCGGGGGACTCCTCAGGAGGAGGACATGGTGGGTCTAGGGAAGGAGTGACTGATGATTTGTCTGACATTGATACCAGGGAAGACGACGCTTTGGCAGCTGCTTTTCCAGTACCCTGAGCCTGGGTGAGAGAGGATGAGGAGGAGGAGGAGGGCTTGGTCATCCACTCTACCAAGTCTTCGGCATGATGTGGCTCAACATGTCCAGCTGCCGAAAAGAAGGACAAGCGTGTCCCATGGCCATGTGCTGATGACAATGCACCGCGTCCACGACCAGCACTGTTGCCCCCAGACACAGAGCCTGCTTGCCCTCTTTTATTGCCTCCTGACTGTCTGCCTCTCCTTGTTTGCCTTCCAGACATTCTAATAGATGGCCTGCAGGGAGATGGGAAAAAAGCAATAAGGGCTACCTTCAGGTGTCCTTCTCTGTCCCTTGAAACAAGGACTTTCACAGTGAAAGAAACTGACACTGTCCCTACCTAGAGTTTTCTGTCCCTAGAATAAATGTTTTTTTTAATCACAATATAGCACAAGGACAATTCACTCAATGTCTCTCCAGGTCCCTGGAAACAAGGACTTGCAGAGTGAAAGAAACTGACACTGTCCCTACCTAGAGTTTTCTGTCCCTAGAATAAATGTTTTTTTTAATCACAATATAGCACAAGGACAATTAACTCACTGTCCTTACAGGTCCCTGGAAACAAGGACTTGCAGAGTGAAAAAAAAAAAACACTCTCCCTACCTAGAGTTTTCTGTCCCTAGAAAAAATGTTTTTTTTAAGCACAATATAGCACAAGGACAATTAACTCACTGTCCTTACAGGTCCCTGGAAACAAGGACTTGCAGAGTGAAAGAAAAAAAACACTCTCCCTACCTACAGTTTTCTGTCCCTAGAAAAAATGTTTTTTTTAATCACAATATAGCACAAGGAAAATTAACTCACTGTCCTTACAGGTCCCTGGAAACAAGGACTTGCAGAGTGAAAGAAAAAAAACACTCTCCCTACCTACAGTTTTCTGTCCCTAGAAAAAATGTTTTTTTTAATCACAATATAGCACAAGGAAAATTAACTCACTGTCCTTACAGGTCCCTGGAAACAAGGACTTGCAGAGTGAAAGAAACTGACACTGTCCCTACCTAGAGTTTTCTGTCCCTAGAATAAATGTTTTTTTTAAGCACAATATAGCACAAGGAAAATTAACTCACTGTCCTTACAGGTCCCTGGAAACAAGGACTTGCAGAGTGAAAGAAACTGACACTGTCCCTACCTAGAGTTTTCTGTCCCTAGAATAAATGTTTTTTTTAAGCACAATATAGCACAAGGAAAATTAACTCACTGTCCTTACAGGTCCCTGGAAACAAGGACTTGCAGAGTGAAAGAAAAAAAACACTCTCCCTACCTACAGTTTTCTGTCCCTAGAAAAAATGTTTTTTTTAATCACAATATAGCACAAGGAAAATTAACTCACTGTCCTTACAGGTCCCTGGAAACAAGGACTTGCAGAGTGAAAGAAAAAAAACACTCTCCCTACCTACAGTTTTCTGTCCCTAGAAAAAATGTTTTTTTTAATCACAATATAGCACAAGGAAAATTAACTCACTGTCCTTACAGGTCCCTGGAAACAAGGACTTGCAGAGTGAAAGAAACTGACACTGTCCCTACCTAGAGTTTTCTGTCCCTAGAATAAATGTTTTTTTTAAGCACAATATAGCACAAGGAAAATTAACTCACTGTCCTTACAGGTCCCTGGAAACAAGGACTTGCAGAGTGAAAGAAACTGACACTGTCCCTACCTAGAGTTTTCTGTCCCTAGAATAAATGTTCTTTTTAAGCACAATATAGCACAAGGACAATTAACTCACTGTCCTTACAGGTCCCTGGAAACAAGGACTTGCAGAGTGAAAGAAACTGACACTGTCCCTACCTAGAGTTTTCTGTCCCTAGAATAAATGTTTTTTTTAAGCACAATATAGCACAAGGAAAATTAACTCACTGTCCTTACAGGTCCCTGGAAACAAGGACTTGCAGAGTGAAAGAAACTGACACTGTCCCTACCTAGAGTTTTCTGTCCCTAGAATAAATGTTTTTTTTAATCACAATATAGCACAAGGACAATTAACTCACTGTCCTTACAGGTCCCTGGAAACAAGGACTTGCAGAGTGAAAAAAAAAAAACACTCTCCCTACCTAGAGTTTTCTGTCCCTAGAAAAAATGTTTTTTTTAAGCACAATATAGCACAAGGACAATTAACTCACTGTCCTTACAGGTCCCTGGAAACAAGGACTTGCAGAGTGAAAGAAAAAAAACACTCTCCCTACCTACAGTTTTCTGTCCCTAGAAAAAATGTTTTTTTTAATCACAATATAGCACAAGGAAAATTAACTCACTGTCCTTACAGGTCCCTGGAAACAAGGACTTGCAGAGTGAAAGAAAAAAAACACTCTCCCTACCTACAGTTTTCTGTCCCTAGAAAAAATGTTTTTTTTAATCACAATATAGCACAAGGAAAATTAACTCACTGTCCTTACAGGTCCCTGGAAACAAGGACTTGCAGAGTGAAAGAAACTGACACTGTCCCTACCTAGAGTTTTCTGTCCCTAGAATAAATGTTTTTTTTAAGCACAATATAGCACAAGGAAAATTAACTCACTGTCCTTACAGGTCCCTGGAAACAAGGACTTGCAGAGTGAAAGAAACTGACACTGTCCCTACCTAGAGTTTTCTGTCCCTAGAATAAATGTTTTTTTTAAGCACAATATAGCACAAGGACAATTAACTCACTGTCCTTACAGGTCCCTGGAAACAAGGACTTGCAGAGTGAAAGAAAAAAAACACTCTCCCTACCTACAGTTTTCTGTCCCTAGAAAAAATGTTTTTTTTAATCACAATATAGCACAAGGAAAATTAACTCACTGTCCTTACAGGTCCCTGGAAACAAGGACTTGCAGAGTGAAAGAAAAAAAACACTCTCCCTACCTACAGTTTTCTGTCCCTAGAAAAAATGTTTTTTTTAATCACAATATAGCACAAGGAAAATTAACTCACTGTCCTTACAGGTCCCTGGAAACAAGGACTTGCAGAGTGAAAGAAACTGACACTGTCCCTACCTAGAGTTTTCTGTCCCTAGAATAAATGTTTTTTTTAAGCACAATATAGCACAAGGAAAATTAACTCACTGTCCTTACAGGTCCCTGGAAACAAGGACTTGCAGAGTGAAAGAAACTGACACTGTCCCTACCTAGAGTTTTCTGTCCCTAGAATAAATGTTTTTTTTAAGCACAATATAGCACAAGGACAATTAACTCACTGTCCTTACAGGTCCCTGGAAACAAGGACTTGCAGAGTGAAAGAAACTGACACTGTCCCTACCTAGAGTTTTCTGTCCCTAGAATAAATGTTTTTTTTAAGCACAATATAGCACAAGGAAAATTAACTCACTGTCCTTACAGGTCCCTGGAAACAAGGACTTGCAGAGTGAAAGAAACTGACACTGTCCCTACCTAGAGTTTTCTGTCCCTAGAATAAATGTTTTTTTTAAGCACAATATAGCACAAGGACAATTAACTCACTGTCCTTACAGGTCCCTGGAAACAAGGACTTGCAGAGTGAAAGAAAAAAAACACTCTCCCTACCTACAGTTTTCTGTCCCTAGAAAAAATGTTTTTTTTAAGCACAATATAGCACAAGGAAAATTAACTCACTGTCCTTACAGGTCCCTGGAAACAAGGACTTGCAGAGTGAAAGAAACTGACACTGTCCCTACCTAGAGTTTTCTGTCCCTAGAATAAATGTTTTTTTTAAGCACAATATAGCACAAGGACAATTAACTCACTGTCCTTACAGGTCCCTGGAAACAAGGACTTGCAGAGTGAAAGAAAAAAAACACTCTCCCTACCTACAGTTTTCTGTCCCTAGAAAAAATGTTTTTTTTAATCACAATATAGCACAAGGAAAATTAACTCACTGTCCTTACAGGTCCCTGGAAACAAGGACTTGCAGAGTGAAAGAAAAAAAACACTCTCCCTACCTACAGTTTTCTGTCCCTAGAAAAAATGTTTTTTTTAATCACAATATAGCACAAGGAAAATTAACTCACTGTCCTTACAGGTCCCTGGAAACAAGGACTTGCAGAGTGAAAGAAACTGACACTGTCCCTACCTAGAGTTTTCTGTCCCTAGAATAAATGTTTTTTTTAAGCACAATATAGCACAAGGAAAATTAACTCACTGTCCTTACAGGTCCCTGGAAACAAGGACTTGCAGAGTGAAAGAAACTGACACTGTCCCTACCTAGAGTTTTCTGTCCCTAGAATAAATGTTTTTTTTAAGCACAATATAGCACAAGGACAATTAACTCACTGTCCTTACAGGTCCCTGGAAACAAGGACTTGCAGAGTGAAAGAAACTGACACTGTCCCTACCTAGAGTTTTCTGTCCCTAGAATAAATGTTTTTTTTAAGCACAATATAGCACAAGGAAAATTAACTCACTGACCTTACAGGTCCCTGGAAACAAGGACTTGCAGAGTGAAAGAAACTGACACTGTCCCTACCTAGAGTTTTCTGTCCCTAGAATAAATGTTTTTTTTAATCACAATATAGCACAAGGACAATTAACTCACTGTCCTTACAGGTCCCTGGAAACAAGGACTTGCAGAGTGAAAAAAAAAAAACACTCTCCCTACCTAGAGTTTTCTGTCCCTAGAAAAAATGTTTTTTTTAAGCACAATATAGCACAAGGACAATTAACTCACTGTCCTTACAGGTCCCTGGAAACAAGGACTTGCAGAGTGAAAGAAAAAAAACACTCTCCCTACCTACAGTTTTCTGTCCCTAGAAAAAATGTTTTTTTTAATCACAATATAGCACAAGGAAAATTAACTCACTGTCCTTACAGGTCCCTGGAAACAAGGACTTGCAGAGTGAAAGAAAAAAAACACTCTCCCTACCTACAGTTTTCTGTCCCTAGAAAAAATGTTTTTTTTAATCACAATATAGCACAAGGAAAATTAACTCACTGTCCTTACAGGTCCCTGGAAACAAGGACTTGCAGAGTGAAAGAAACTGACACTGTCCCTACCTAGAGTTTTCTGTCCCTAGAATAAATGTTTTTTTTAAGCACAATATAGCACAAGGAAAATTAACTCACTGTCCTTACAGGTCCCTGGAAACAAGGACTTGCAGAGTGAAAGAAACTGACACTGTCCCTACCTAGAGTTTTCTGTCCCTAGAATAAATGTTTTTTTTAAGCACAATATAGCACAAGGACAATTAACTCACTGTCCTTACAGGTCCCTGGAAACAAGGACTTGCAGAGTGAAAGAAAAAAAACACTCTCCCTACCTACAGTTTTCTGTCCCTAGAAAAAATGTTTTTTTTAATCACAATATAGCACAAGGAAAATTAACTCACTGTCCTTACAGGTCCCTGGAAACAAGGACTTGCAGAGTGAAAGAAAAAAACCACTCTCCCTACCTACAGTTTTCTGTCCCTAGAAAAAATGTTTTTTTTAATCACAATATAGCACAAGGAAAATTAACTCACTGTCCTTACAGGTCCCTGGAAACAAGGACTTGCAGAGTGAAAGAAACTGACACTGTCCCTACCTAGAGTTTTCTGTCCCTAGAATAAATGTTTTTTTTAAGCACAATATAGCACAAGGAAAATTAACTCACTGTCCTTACAGGTCCCTGGAAACAAGGACTTGCAGAGTGAAAGAAACTGACACTGTCCCTACCTAGAGTTTTCTGTCCCTAGAATAAATGTTTTTTTTAAGCACAATATAGCACAAGGACAATTAACTCACTGTCCTTACAGGTCCCTGGAAACAAGGACTTGCAGAGTGAAAGAAACTGACACTGTCCCTACCTAGAGTTTTCTGTCCCTAGAATAAATGTTTTTTTTAAGCACAATATAGCACAAGGAAAATTAACTCACTGTCCTTACAGGTCCCTGGAAACAAGGACTTGCAGAGTGAAAGAAACTGACACTGTCCCTACCTAGAGTTTTCTGTCCCTAGAATAAATGTTTTTTTTAAGCACAATATAGCACAAGGACAATTAACTCACTGTCCTTACAGGTCCCTGGAAACAAGGACTTGCAGAGTGAAAGAAAAAAAACACTCTCCCTACCTACAGTTTTCTGTCCCTAGAAAAAATGTTTTTTTTAAGCACAATATAGCACAAGGAAAATTAACTCACTGTCCTTACAGGTCCCTGGAAACAAGGACTTGCAGAGTGAAAGAAAAAAAACACTCTCCCTACCTACAGTTTTCTGTCCCTAGAAAAAATGTTTTTTTTAATCACAATATAGCACAAGGAAAATTAACTCACTGTCCTTACAGGTCCCTGGAAACAAGGACTTGCAGAGTGAAAGAAACTGACACTGTCCCTACCTAGAGTTTTCTGTCCCTAGAATAAATGTTTTTTTTAATCACAATATAGCACAAGGAAAATTAACTCACTGTCCTTACAGGTCCCTGGAAACAAGGACTTGCAGAGTGAAAGAAACTGACACTGTCCCTACCTAGAGTTTTCTGTCCCTAGAATAAATGTTTTTTTTAAGCACAATATAGCACAAGGACAATTAACTCACTGTCCTTACAGGTCCCTGGAAACAAGGACTTGCAGAGTGAAAGAAAAAAAACACTCTCCCTACCTACAGTTTTCTGTCCCTAGAATAAATGTTTTTTTTAATCACAATATAGCACAAGGACAATTAACTCACTGTCCTTACAGGTCCCTGGAAACAAGGACTTGCAGAGTGAAAGAAACTGACACTGTCCCTACCTAGAGTTTTCTGTCCCTAGAATAAATGTTTTTTTTAAGCACAATATAGCACAAGGACAATTAACTCACTGTCCTTACAGGTCCCTGGAAACAAGGACTTGCAGAGTGAAAGAAACTGACACTGTCCCTACCTAGAGTTTTCTGTCCCTAGAATAAATGTTTTTTTTAAGCACACTATAGCAGAAGCACAAAACACACTGACACTCTCCCTACCTATCCTTCTCTTTCCCTAAACTAAAGGAATCCAGGTTAAGCAAGAAAGAAATAACAGTCACTGTCCCTGCCTATGCTACTCTATCCCTGCTCCGGAACACACTACACTAGGCCGCCGTGCTGGCGGCCTTTTATAGTGTGGGGCGTGTACTAAACACCCTCAGCAATAATTGGCCACAGGCATCCTGCCTGTGGCCAATCATTGCTCTCCTCGCTGCCGGCGCTGTGATTGGCCAAGCATGCGGGGTCACAGTGCATGCTTGGCCAACCACAGCGCCTGGATGACACTGCGATGGCGTAGTGCATTGTGGGCCGTTCGCGTCACTCGAATTTGGCGCGAACGGCCCAAATCGTTCGATCTTCGTCGAACGATCGAACAGCCAATGTTCGAGTCGAACGTATGTTCGACTCGAACACGAAGCTCATCCCTAATGACCACTATAAAATAATTTTATTTATTTTTTTGATTGGTGTTTTTTTTTTTGCTAAGGAAAATTCCGAATACCAGCTAATAATCCAACTATTGAAGTGCGGGGGACAAAAGCCCACCTGGCAATTATAGGGAATGATCACCTGGAATTATTACTGCCAGTTGTATCGCGTTACAATACCAACCGTGCACAAAGAGCTTTATTCTCTACATTATAAGAGCGAAGCCCAATCTGGAGGGCTGGGGAGGGGCGATTCCCAGACATGAAAGAATAATGCCTTCCTAAGGGACGGAGCCCAGGCTCTCAAGTGTTTGACAAATACCATACAATAAATGCTGGTTTTGCAGCTTCTTTTGTGCTCTTGTCCAGAGTCCAAGGCTGCAAATCCAGGCTTGTCATGGCTCCAATAGGAGTAATCTGCAATTTTGGAGGAGGATGTTAGTTACCCTGGCATTGTGGTTGTCACAGATTGCAGGTCAGGCTGTCTACAGTCACCAACGGGTCATGTGCGTCCCTGCCGGCCTTTAAAGCAAAACCAAATTACGTTTATCGGAGTCGATGAAAGATGACATCTCCCCAATGTCAACTGCGTGATAGCGGCCCTTTGAAGAGCGAGGAATCTCCGTCTCTGTAATCTGTTCTATCAAGGCTGGAATATATCCACCACGCAATTTTGATTTGTCGGGTACGGATGTGATAGGGAAGAATAACACTGATAATGATAGAGAATGAATACAAGGAGAATGACGGAAACTGAAGCTTTCTATACACTAGTCGATTTTTGAATGAACGTTCATACAGTATAAACAAAAATTCTCAGTGCATTCAATGGCTTGATGGACGTCATTCGAAAAGTAATTTCAAATTTAATTTGCTTTTAACCTTCAATTTTGGAATAAATAGACTACTGAACAAAAAACACAATCCCTGTTTTGTTTGTTCCAGAAAAATTTTTCCCCTGTGCCTTCAATATTCTGCAGTCAAAAATGAATGCCAATTTAACCCCACTAACAATTACAAGTCAAACTAACCTTCCTAACCATAGGCGTGTGCACAGGGTGTGCCGGGTGTGCCTGGGCACACCCTAATCACCCTATGTGAATAAGCATTATCCAGGGGTGGCACCAGGTGGGTGGTTGGGGGATGCCAGTGTAAATGCCCCCATTATATTAAAGGTATATTCAACCTTAGGAACACATTAAACTCGTATTTAATATGCTCCCAATCAACGGTCTCCCACCACTAGAGCCTCCTACCTGTGACAGCGGGTAGCATTCATGTGTGTTTGAGCCTTGGGGTGCACACCATAATGCAATAGGCTGCGCACACCTATGTTCTTAACCTCTTCCCGCCCACGCTATAGCCAAAAGACGGCTACGGCATGGGCATCCAGTTCTGGGAAGGTGTCTATGGATCAGTGTTAATGAATACTATTTTAGTAGACTAAAATACGACTAAAACTAAAACAATTGAGATGACTAAAATACTACTAAAACTAAAATGGCATTTTAGTCAAAAGACTAAAATAGGACTAAAACTAAAATGCCATTTTAGTCCTAAGACTAAAACTAAATTGAAATTTGACTTCAAAATGAACACTGGTCTATAGTGCATGTTCATACCTCAAAAAGATAAATAATAAGAAATTAGATTTTTCATTCCAGCAGTATATAATGAGTTTGGAAATTGTAGAGAAATGTTAACTAATGCATTACAATTTAATTACACTCATTCGATTTTAGACGACTAAAATACGTTTTAGTCGACTAAAATGTACTGGAGATTTAGTCGACTAAATACGACTAAAACTAAAACAATTGCAGAAGACTAAAATGGGACTAATACTTAAATGCCATTTTAGTCCCAAGACTAAGACTAAAACTAAATCGAAATTTGCTGCCAAAATTAACACTGCTATGGATGTCCTTCCAGAACCCCGCCTCCCATGCACCCCCTGGAGCACGCATCTGGCGCACTCTGTGACCGTTGTGTCCTTCGGACACAGCGGATCACAGATTATGGTAAAGAGCCAATCATAGCAGCCCTTTACCATGTGATCAGCTGTGTCCAATCACAGCTGAACACATGTAAACAAACTTGCCGGTTATCGGCAGTCCTTTCCTTATATGCTTTGTCTGTTTGAGAAAAGGAGAGCCGATACCCGGCAAGGCTGTCAATACTTTGTTTACACTGATAATCAGGGTACTGTTCATTAGTGCCCTGATTATCAGTACAGCCACATCAGTGCCAATCAGTGCCCATCAGTGCAGTTTATCAGTGCCCATCAGTGCCTCCTCATCAGTGCCCATCAGTGCAGCCTATTAATGCCCATCAGAGCAGCCTCATCAAAGCCCATCCTGGCCCATCAGTGCAGCTTATCAGTGCCCATTGGTGCAACCTCATCAGCACACATCAGTGAAGGAGAAAAATTACTTATTTGCAACATTTTATACCAAAGAGGTATTTTTTTCTCAATTTTTGCTCTTTTTTTCATTTATTTAACAGAAAAAAAAACCCCAGTGTTGACTAAATACTACCAAAAGAAACCTCTATCTGTTTCAAAGAAATTATAAAAATGTCATGTATGATAAGCTCCTGAAGAAGCGTTGTATCGCGAAACATGTAGAGCTTGCATCTTCAAAACGCTATTCTGCTTCCACTCTGCTAAGGGATAATCCCAGTGGTTGTTACATCTACTGACCCTGGCCCAGCAGTTAGAGTTGGTTGTATTGATTATTGTTTGTAAAAGTCTGTATTCGCTTTTTATATGCTTTTAAGATATTTTGTAAATGTGTTATAATATTTTTTTTTTTAAATATATTGGTGCCTATAAAATCCATGATTAATTCCAGTTAATAGGATGAGGCACTTTTTACCACTGTCTATACACCCACAGTACCATCCTGCCGTGGTGTATTATTGTCAGTTTATCTGTTAAAAATGTCATATGGGTACAGTGTTGCATGACCGCGCAATTATCATTCAAAGTGCGACAGCACTGAAAGCTGAAAATTGGCCTGGGCAGTTAGGGGATGAAAGTGCCCAATCTTAAAGTGGTTAAAGCAAAAAAATTCGAAATAAATTCTACTAGTGTATGGGCAGCTTTAGGGTGGGGAAAGGATATATCTGATTGCTTGTTTCAGGCCTCTCCATTTCATTTATTAGTGTTTGTCTTATTAAAGCAGAACTCCAGGTATATAGTACCAGCCAAGGAAACAAAGAAGCTGGCCACCAATGATGTCATTTTAAATGATCACGTGGGTTTCTGAGGAAGAGGTAGAAGGAACAGGGGCATGGGCGTCTGCTCCATAGGGCAAGGGGGGTCAATTACCCCCCCCCCTGGAATCGTGATAGCGTTGAAGTGCCCCCTGTGTTGCAATGGCCGCCTCCGCGGCAGGCGTGGACTTTTTTTTCTAAGTCTGCTGCTGGCCTGGGGGCTGGGGCTGCTCTCAGTCTTTTCCAACTACACATCCGTCCCTCCCTCCTCACCCCCAGCCCGAGCATCGGATTGGCTCTGCCACTCAGGCCTCTGCTTAACATCACCGTGACCTGGCTGTTCCGTGATTGGCTGCTGCCTCAGCCTTTCTCTGCCTGTGTAAATGTGCCTATGCCGATCCGGCCGGCGCAGCGCCGGCTCCTCCCACAGGTGCGTGTCGTGCAGTGGCCGAGACAAGAGAGAATGTGCTGCCAGTGCCTGCCCTGGGCCTATCGTTGAAGAACTACAGGTAACAGCAGTGCCTGTGCCATGACACCACTGTGTACATCTTTTTGTATTGCAATACATCTGTTGTGGGCGGCCATATTTTGATCTTGATGAAAACATTTTCATCAAGATCAGAATATGGCCACAACAGATGTATTGCAATATAGAAAGATGTACTTTCTCTAGGCTATATTTATATGGACATGGTGGAGTGAAGCTGAATTATCCTCAAGAGCTATTTCACACTGCTAGCTGGCCGCGTTATCGGTAAAGCGCCGCTAGTTTTACTATTGTTTTAGTGGCGCTATTTGGCCGCTAGTGGGGCGCTTTTAACCCCAGATAGAGGTCGAAGACAGGGTTAAATGCAACTGTGTATTGCCGCTGCCGAAGCGCTTTGCAGGCACTTCGGCAGCGGTGCCCATTTATTTCAATGGGCAGGGGCGGTGGAGGAGTGGTGTATACAGCGCTGCTCCACTGCCCCAAAGATGCATGGATGACCTTAAAATGATGCCCCCCCCTGAAAAAAGTTCAGCGGACGTCCATGAACAGGGGGATTGAGTAAAACAGTAATAAAGGGACATGTAAAAGAAAATAAGTTTAATTATTTTCATGTGTACCTAACTGTTTTTTTCAGGGGGGGAAGTGCACCTTATAGTGTAACCGAAGTTAAATTTGCAAAAATTGTTGGTGAATACGTTTTTTTTTAATGGCAAAAGAAGTTCATTGGCTTTAATTGTACACAGACTGCCATGCATGCACAGTTCAGTGTAAAATCAGTGCCAGGTGTAAGAGTCAGATGCTGGGACTGAAGTTGGACATACACTGACAGTTCAGCAGGGACAGGGCGAATTTTGAACAGTGTGTGGCTGTCCCCACTAGGCAGAAGTTAATCATTTGAATGACTTCTATTGAAGAGACTTAATAGAATTTTTTTTTTTTGATCAGTGGCTCCAGCTAATCATTGGATGCTGCCATCAGAATACAATGTCCCGGCGGGGAAGGGGGATTCCTCCACACAGCTTGTTTGCGTGGATGGAGGAATCATGAGTCAGTTACATAATCTGTGTCTGGTATTTAGAGAAGACTAAAGACTAAACCTGAAAAAAGACTAGGAGAAGACAGTGGTAGTGGCGACGGATCAACAAGGAGAAGAGTGGACATCTGATCGCTGGAGGGGAGCACTGTGGAAGGTCAATGGGGTTGATTTACTAAAGGCAAATAGACTGTGATCTTTGCAAAGGGGAGTTTCTCCAGTGCTTAGTAAATGAGGCAAAGTGTCACTTTGCAAACAATACCCAATCACGTGCAAGGAAAATAAACAAAATTGCTTTTTTGCTTTTTTGCTTGCACGTGATTGGATGATGGAAGTCAGCAGAGCTTCTGCTCATTTAATAAGCTGTGGAGCAACTGCTCCTACAGAGTGCACAGTCTTTTTGCCTTTAGGAAATCAATCCTAATGTTTCATAATATGCCCGTAAACTGTACATACTGTACTTGCACATTATGGCAAGTTCTATTGGAGCCCAAACTAATACTTAGCCCAAGCTAATCCTTGACTCTGTCTTTATATTATCTTAACCTCAGTCCTCTGGTTAAGTCTTTCATGCTATATATCTATAGTCACTAACATTTGTGATGTATATGATATTTATATGGAATCTTAAACATTGCATTTAGCTATTAATCGAAACGCGTTGGAAATCCCTCTACTCATAACCATCGGCCTTTCCACTGGTGGTCACAGAATAAGTAGTGGGAATTACCACTTAAATTTTTTGTCCATTATATGTAATGTTTTTATAAATTGTACAATATATTCAGCATGTTGGAATTTTTCAATGAACTTTTTTCTACAATGTTTATATGCTAAAATAAAATATCTTATATGAAATAAAAAAAATCAAAATAGAGTTTTTTTCATGTTTTCTCTGTTTCCCGAGGGATGATGGCAATCACACTTCCAATCCTCTGAGTCTTTCTATTTCCTTAGCAGGAATCAGACTGAGAGGGAGAGGTTCTACATCTTAGGCCAGTGGTGTTTAACCTTCTTGATATGGTGGGCCTCATGTGCAGCCCCTGACATCATCAAAGGGCCACACACAAAATTGTGATTCACTTAATTTTATGTGCTGCCCGTTGATGATGTCAGGGCATGCACATGATGCCCACCATATCAAGAAGGTTAAACACCACTGGCCTATTCAGTGTAAAGACACACAATGGGATACAGTCAAAGACTACAGGCATGATTCAAGAGATAGACAGATACTCGACAAGAAACGTGAGATGGTCCAAGACTGTGGGCATGATTTAAAAGATGGTCAATGACTGGAGACATCATACAAGAGAATTTTAGAGACTGCAGACATGATACAAGAGGTGGCCAGAGATTGCAAACATTTTTAAAAAGATGGTCAGAGACCACAGACATGATACAAGAAATAGTCAGAGACTGTGGGCATTATACAAGAGATAGTTAGAGACTGTGGGCATTATACAAGAGATGGTTAGAGACTGTGGGCATTATACAAGAGATGGTTAGAGACTGTGGGCATTATACAAGAGATGGTTAGAGACTGTGGGCATTATACAAGAGATAGTTAGAGACTATGGGCATTATACAAGAGATGGTTAGAGACTGTGAATGTGATGTAGGAAATGTGAAGACTGAAAACAAGCTTTAAGAGAGTCTTAGAATAGAGAAACCTTACACAAGACTGCTAGAGATCACTGCAGGCAATAAGGAAACACGGATTAATGTCTGCAAGGACCCTGAGGGCCTCACAAAATGTGTCAAAGAGCTGCAGGTTGGCCACCAGCATTCAGGCTCTACTGCATTTTTACATTGCTTTGTCTCCCCTAGGCAAAACATACACTAATAGAATTGTATTTGCAATTTTTCATTTTAGGAACATTTATTTAAAGAAGCTGTAAAGGCAGAAGGTTTTTTTATCTTGATGCATTCTATGCATTAAGATAAAAAACCTTTTGTGTGTAGCAGCCCCCCCCCCAGCACCCCCCTAATTACCAACCTGAGTCCCTTCTCTCTCCAGTTATGTCCACGATCCCCTCAGCCATCCAGGACACTCCTCCTGATTGGCTGAGACAGAACAGCAGCGCCATTGGCTCCTGCAACTGTCAATCAAAGTCAGTCAGCCAATCGGGGCAAAGACGGGGTGGGACCCAGGTTGGGGCTCCATGTCTGAATGGATACACGGAGCTCTGACTCGGCTTCGGTGCCCCCTGTAGCAAGCTGCTGGCTGAGGGGCACTCAAAGGAGGGAGGGGCTAGGAGCAGCGAAGAGGGACCCAAGAGGAGGAGGATCAGGGCTGCTCTGTGCAAAACTAACTACACAAAGGAGGTAAGTATAACATGTTTATTATTTAAAAAAAAAATAAAAAAAAATGAGCCTTTACAATCACTTTAATTTTCTGCTAATTTGTGGGGTCAAAACAACATTTGTTTTTAACTGCATTGATGAGAAAAAGGTGCAGAATGGAAATATTTTCTTGGATGGAGAACGAGATTGAAAATCTTTGTTTGATATAACAGAGAGAAACCAGCCATCCCTGTTCACCTGAATGTTGGCCACTTACTCTAATTATTAGCCAATTTCAACCACTTCAAACCAGCGTTAGATCACGAAAATGACCAAATGGTTCAAGGTGACTGGCCGAAAACTGATGTAGCACTACCCCCGTAGGAGCTGCTGGTATAAGTTCGGACCTGTACTCTGCCTATCAGCCCCTACAATTTGACTCGGTTCCCCCTTGGCACAACTGGACAATAATGTGATTGTGGGCCCCTAAAAGGCTATAGAGGGCCACAATGATACCACACAACAATAACTGTAGTTAACTATTGTTACCTTAGTGTGGTTCACCTGCCCCACAGCTGCAAAAGATAGAGTCCCACACAAGATGTAGTTCAACCAAAAGGTAATGCGTTTACTTGGTAGAGAAAATAGAATAGAGATTACACAAGCGACATTTGACCCAAACAGGTCCCTGTAAGAGTCAACTGTCATACATATGCATAACAATTTCAGGGTTTCACTATACAAAAAGGGACTTAATTAAGACACCTTAGGGTCAGACCTGAGGAAGTGCATGGTGGAGGAATCTGCCAAAGCAATGATGACAGCAATGGGGTACTTCTCCACCAAGTCCCACCCAGCTCACTGAAATAGCACAATGACAATAAAAGTGAATGCAAACAGTTAGCTTACACATATGAGTTCAATAAACTATTTGGCTCCCCCTAGTGGGCAGCTGAATTGGTGTGTGTCCCGTTGTATCAACCTAAGCAATGAACTGAACTGATTATTGTTCCTAACAGCTTCCAGTAATCTTTGGCTAGCTTTGTTGGTGCACTTGAATTTTGTAATCCAACAAACAAGGTGAAGAAAGAATAAACACTTGAAGTATGCAGTATAAGGGCAAGAGAAACGCTGATCCTCCCAAAGCGCTATATCACTCCCGGGCGTAACGTTTCTCCACGTGCGGCACTGCAGTTGCCAGCAAGTACGAGTGAAACTTTCTGCGACCCAGTTAGTTATGTTGGTAGGCAGGTGCCCTCTCACTAAATGAGGCCTCGCCACCCTGGTATGCTCTGTCGGGACCCTCTTGGTTCTCAGCCTCCCTGCAGGTCGTGGTCCCAGGTCTTCCGCACAGCCACTCACGAGGTGCCGATGGACATGTAACTCTGGATGCTGTGGAGTGTAGAGCGGTCCCTCTCCCTGGTCCGATCAGCAGGGCTGTGACAGGAACCCCTTCTGTCAGGCGATCCGGTCTCCGTAACTTGAGGCCCAGGCTTCTCGCTCGCTGCAGGCCTCCTGCCCTGTTGCAAAATGCCACCCCAAGAGCCGGAACAAAGCCTCGCCTTGCCTTAAATAAGTTCTCCCAGCAGGCTGTGCGTGGCGCCATGCACTTTGGTAGCACAGTGGCGCTGTGGGTCCTGTAGTCTATTTCCAACCCACAATAATAGAGTCTCTCTCTCTCTGCACTACAATGTCCGTCATGCATTGTTCTTGTCATAGCTGAACCAAACAAATTACAGCAATATGATACAAACAGACACCAGGAGGAGCTAAGTTCCTATTAGGTACAAACTGTAGTCCATAAGCTACTTGCAAAAGTGACACCTTGCTACACTGATAATTTCTATAACATTTTTTAAATGATGTAAACTACTGGGGCTAGGTTGTCGTAATCCATTTGGCAATATTTGGAATCAAAAGCTGTTCAAATGTGGTCAATGTTGCCTAAAAATTGCACTGTATGTAGCCAGCATGAAGCTAAACCATGGTATTTTTCAAGATTTTTTTTTAATAATACAACTAAACCAGGTAATAGGCTAAATGACCAAAAAGTCCTCCACTAAACCAATGCATATGGTTACAGAAAGGGTTAGTGTGGGGACTGTAGTTAGGATCACAGAAATGTTAAGGTTGCAGAGAGGGTTAGTGTTAGAGGTACAAGGAGAGCTTATGTTAGGGTTACTTGGATAGTTATTGTTAGGGTTAATGGGAGGGTTAGTGCTGGGGTACAGGAGGTTAGTGTTAGGGTTGCATGGATGGTTAGTGTTAGAGTTACAGGAAGGGTTAGTGTGAGGGTTACAGGGAAGATTAATATTAGGGTTGCATATGTAGCGCTTACCCCTGCAGGAACCGCTGGTGATGGTGGGTTCTCTGTTCTGCCATGATTCTTTTTTTTTGTTTTTTTGTTTACAAACTTTTTTATTGTGTACAAAATAATGGTACAATCATTATGTCATGACATCAGAGAATTACAGTATTTTCAATCAATAATTATAATGATTTATGACAGAGTAACCGCCTTTATTTATTTATGACAACATCTATTACATATAGAAAATAAATGAATCAGTAGTATTTTGAAATGCAGGGTTATTTTTGTGTATAAAAGAATTGGATGTGAAAAGGGGATTCTAATGATTCTTAAAGCTGCTCAGTCCCCACTGACACAGCTGGTTGAGGTTGAAGCTGCTTTCACCTGAGTAACTTAACATTGGTATGCTACCCCTCTATAACAGTACACAGAAAATAAGCTGAGCAACTGATGGTAGGTTAAATGGATGAATTAAAGTAATGCAGTCAAACAATGCATACATCAGCGAACAGACAATCAAAAGGTTTAAAGATGCTGTTCTAGATAATTGAGCACTGGCCTTTAAAATGGCAATAAATCAAACTATGTTAATCCGAAATATAGCTGGTCCAAACAGGGTTAAAGTATTGACATCAACTAATTTAAGGAAATAAAGGTCCTCTTGTGCACACTGCCCAAACAACCACAAGGCGGGTGGATATATGCATTCCTCACTAAGGGGTACCCCTGGAAGTAATGGCAAAGTACTTGGTACATAATTGTCAGTGTTGGCCAGCTTTTGTTGGGGCCCTTCTGTAGGTGGTGCATTTGTGGCTGTCCCTTTAAGAGTGTGCAGCAGATGGCTAGTGGGCTGCTAATTAAGGGAAAGTCTCTCTTGTATTAACTGTGTCAGTGTTGAGATAAGCATGGATGTTCAGCTCACCCCTTCCCTGTACAAAGGCATCTGATCCAGATTACTTGGCGGTCTGCAGCCCTCTGAAGTCAGGTCCCACAAGGCTCAGTCTCCCTGCAGGTCCAGGGAGAGGAAAGAGTCTACTCAGAGAGCTGTCAGCTCAGCAGGAGGGGGGGAAGAGAATCCCGTAGCACAGCAGCTCCTCTCACAAAACCCACTCTTGACACTGCTCACCATGGGGAGGGGTGGAGGGGCGTATGAACAGGTGATCATAGCTGGCGGCACCCAGCTACACATGACTGGTTATTGTTAGGTTTACAGGGGAAGTTAGAGTTATGCCTTGTACACACGATCGGATTTCCGATGGAATAAAATCCGATGGACTTGTTTCATCGGAAATTCCATTTGTGTGTGGGCCCCATCGGACTTTTTTCCATCGGAGTAAAAAAATAGAACATGTTTTAAATTTTTCTGATGCAAAAAATCCGATGGGAAATTCCGACCGTCTGTGTGGAATTCCATCAGAGAAAAATCCACACTTGCTTAGAATCAAGTCGACGCATGCTCGGAAGCATTGAACTTAATTTTTCTTGGCTCGTCGGAGTGTTTTACGTCACCGCGTTTTGAACGGTCGGAATTTAGTCTGACAGTGTGTATGCAAGACTGATGGAAGTCAGCTTCATCGGAATTTCCGATGGAAAATTCCATCGGATTTTATTCCATCGGAAATCCGATCGTGTGTACAAGGCATAAGGGTTACATAGTTGGATTAATTTTACAGTTACAGGTAGGGTTAGTGTTAGCATTATAGGGAGCGTTAGTGATAGCATTACAGGGATGGTTGGTTGATGTTGGAATTACAGGGAGGGTTACCATTGGGATTTCAGGGAGGATTCGTGTGAGGGTTACAGGAAAAGTTAATATTAGGGTCAAAGAGATGGTTCATGCAAGAGATAGAATTATTATAATTATACAGGATTTATATAGCGCCAACAGTTTGCCCAGTGCTGTACAATGTTAGGGTAGACAGTACAGTTACAATACAATTCAATACAGGAGGAATCAGAGGGCCCTGCTCATTGGAGCTTACAATCTAAGATAGGATAACAAAGACAGTTGGTGCGGGGCTTAGCATTAGGGTTACAGGTAGGGCTAGTGCTGGGATTACAGGGACGGTTAATAGCAGTTTTAGGGATACAGAGAGGGTAAGAGTTAGGATTAGTATTACAGGAAAGATGAGTTAGGGTTAGTATAAGAGTTACAGGGAGGGTTGGAGTTAGGATTACAGGGAAAGCTAATAGTAGTTTTAGGGAAGGTTAGAGTCTAGGGCAGGGGTAGGCAACCTTAAAGAGGTGGAGCTCTACCTGAACAACATGGGAGAAATCAAAGATCACCGGGCACAGTGTCGCCACCTCACACACGGCAATCATGGGTTTAAATCAGGTGGTGAGGAGGCAACGAGTTCAAACGTAAAGTTAGGGGGAATGGTGGTGGTAAAATCCTGTGGTTGAGTTCCCTACCTCCTTTGGTGTACACATGTTGCAGCAGGAATTAAGCCCCCTGTTGCTTTTGGTGGGTGCTACCACCTGTCAATTGAGACCCGTTCAAGCAAATGGGAGAAGGACCCCACAACTGCATGCTTCTGCGGGGTCCAAGGGGTTAAAGCAGGTGGTGAGAAAGCAACACAACGCAGCTATTATGCCCAGTGTATTGCTTCACATTGACCTGAAGATCTCTTCTTTCCTGCTACTGGCACCACTCTGGAGACCGCCAGCTGGGATAAGAGATGGAGTGCAGTTGGTATCACTCCGCATGCGACAGGAGCCAGCACTACTGAGGAGGCATCGGCTTATGTGGCTCTTGCTCGCTACTACAGCTCCAACTTTACAGGTAGTCCCTCTGCATTGCACTCTGATGCTCTGGAATAGCGGGTCAGCAAGCTCAGGCCGCGATCTACCAGTCATCTGTCCGAGATCTACTGGTAGATCGTGATATACAGGTTGCTTACCCCCGGTCTAGGGTTATAGGGTAAGTGTGAGGGTTATTGCTAAGGTTATGTAGATGGTTATGTTTAGGAATACATTTAGAGACAGTGGTGTGATTACAGGGTGGGTTCACATTAATGTTGGGGTAACAGGAAAGATTAGTGTAAGTGTTACTGTTACAAGAAGGCTAATGTTTACCATTTTGAAGGTTAGGGTAACCAGAAGGGTAGCCAGGGCCGCCATCAGGGGGGTACAGGCAGTACACCTGTAAGGAGCCCAGAGGTCCCCAGGGGCATGGATGGCAACCCCCCTTTTTTTGTAAGGGGCCTGGAGGTCCCCAGGGCCCCGGATGGCAACCCCCCCTTTTTTTTCATTTATTTTTTATTTATTTATTTATTTTTGTAAGAGGCACAGAGGTCCCCAGAGGCCCGAAGGTCCCCAGGGCCCTGGGTGGTAACCCTCCATTTTTTTTTCTATTTTTTTTTTTTCTAATTTTTTTTTTTTATCTCCATTGACTTCAATGGAAATGCCTGAAACAGTTCAGTTTTGTAAGGGGCCCAGAGGTCCCCAGAGACCCGGAGGTCCCCAGGGCCCCCGGATGGCAACCCCCCCTTTTTTTTGTGTTCTTTTTTTTTTTCGTCAGCACCTAAAGCCCCCCCGACCTTCTCAATTCGCGGCAGCCTCCCCCCCGCTTCTCAATTTGCGGCGGCAGCACCCCCCCCCGGTTCTCCTCTGCTCCAGGGGGCCCATGCCTCAAGCTGTGTAAGGGGCCCCAAAATTCCTGATGGCGGCACCCATGAGGATTTGTATAGGGGGTACAGGGAGGGTTAATGTTAGCATTTCAGGGAAGGTTATTGTGGTAAAAGAAGAGTTAATATATGGGTTTGTATTAGATGTACATGGAAGATTAGGGGGGCCTTAAGGCAGTACATTGAAGCTCAACATCATAAACGAACAGCACCGAGCAGCTGCCACTGAAAGCCAATGTATCAAACTAAACAAAAATCCTGTCAGGTTTAAACATTGTCAACTGAAATTAAGAGAAACCAAGCTGACGGCAAGCTTCAAGCAAAGTAAATAGAGCTACCTTTTCAAGGAGAGACTAAGTGAAGCTTTCATCTTTTTTTTCCTGCTAAGCCCAGAAGTCCACTTACAGATCGCCAAATCCTTTGGCTCAACCTGCCTGGGCTCTGTTGAACATTGTTCTGAGATAGACTCCCTCAGGCTAAGCTGTGAAAGGGCCTTTTAATAGGTTTTATGCATAATTTGGGAATAAAGATCAAACTAAACAATATCAAAGATGTCCCTGAAAACAAGCTTCCCTTTATTTGGGAACACATTTATTAAGTGTATGCAGACGGCGGGGTACGCGGCTCGATCATAATACACACACACACACTGCAGTGGCTCTTGGCTGTCCATTGTAATGTGATTACATTTTTTATCTTCTGTTTCTATATAAAAAGAAACTTTTATTTTTCTTGTTTGTGGAACTCAATGACCTCTAAACTGCGCAGAGAAAAGAAAATGTGTGCTTTGTTGAAAACTGCCTTGTATGAGATTTTATCTTTTATGTAATATGTATTCTGAAACCATGATTTCTTTTGAAACTACGAGATGCCAGTTGCGAGTAATGCCACGTACAGACGATCGGACATTCCGACAACAAAAACGTTGATAATTTTTCCAATGGATTTTGGCTAAAACTTGTCTTGCACACACACGGTCACAAAAATGTCGCTCGGAAATTCCGAACGTCAAGAACGCGGGGACGTACAACAGTACGATGAGCCGAGAAAAATGAAGAACAATGATTCCGAGCTTGCGTCAAATTGATTCCGAGCATGCGTAGGATTTTTGTGCGTCGGAATTGGAAGCACACGATCGGAATTTCCGACCACAACTTTTGTTGTCGGAAAAATTGAGAACCAGCTCTCAATCATTTGTTGTCAGGAAATTCCGACAGCAAATGTCCGATGGAGCATACACACAGTCGGAATATCCGACCAAAAGCTCACATCGAACATTTATTGTCGGAAATTCCGATCGTGTGTACGCGGCATAAGAGTCACCAAGCTGTCACAAAAATCTATTTTTTTTTCAATTGTTGCAAAATCTATTTTATAATGACCAATAAACTTGTATACACTGTATGTGAATGACCCTCCATATGAGTTCAGGTGTGTCCAGGGAAGGGTACTGTTAATGTAAGGTGACCAGATTTTTAAAATGAAAACCGGGGACAGATTTTTTATTACTAGTAATGGCGGCAATCAGCGACTTTCTGCCCGTCGCCGCCACTGCCCGCCTCACAGCCTGTCAAGTCTAACTCTCCGGGCTACTACTGGGTGGGGAGTGGAGGAAGATCACTCGGACATGGGAAGGCAAGGAGATAAGTAGGCAGGCAGCTGGCAGGGACTTGAGCCAAGGCAGAAGAACATGCGAGCGGAGCTGAATGGGCATGCACCCGAAACTGAAGAAATAGTCCCTCTGCTCCGACCAGTACATGATCAGAGCTAAAAATATGCACTGTCATTGTACTAATGACACTGGCAGGTAAGGAATTAACATCAGGGGCGATCAAAGGGTTACCTGTGTGCCTAGCTGGTATTTTCTTACTGTGGGGGAGGGGCTTGTACTAGGGGAAGGCATAGATCAATGTCATAACATTTTGTTATGTTATGTTACAAGATAGGCTGTGTATGTGTGTTGGCCTCTTGGTTTGTTTACTGTTTTTATTCCAGCTACTGGGGGGTATGGGTGTAATATTCCTGCGGGGGGGGGGGGGGTATGGGTGTAATATTCCTGCTGGGGGGATTATGGGTGTAATATTCCTGCTGGGGGGAGTATTGGTGTAATATTTCTGCTGGGGGAAGTATGGGTGTAATATTCCTGCTGGGGGGGGGGGGGCGGGGTATGGGTGTAATATTCCTGCTGGGGGAGTATGGGTGTAATATTCCTGCTGGGGGGAGTATTGGTGTAATATTTCTGCTGGGGGAAGTATGGGTGTAATATTCCTGCTGGGGGAGTATGGGTGTAATATTCCTACTGGGGGGAGTATTGGTGTAATATTCCTGCTGGGGGAGTATGTGTAATATTCTTGCTGGGGGGAGTATAGGTGTAATATAATATTCCTGCTGGGGGGAGTATGGGTGTAATATTCCTGCTGGGGGGAGTATAGGTGTAATATTCCTGCTGGGGGGAGTATGGGTGTAATATTCCTGCTGGGGGGGGGAGTATGGGTGTAATATTCCTGCTGGGGGCGTATTGGTGTAATTTTCCTGCTGGGGGAGTATGGGTGTAATATTCCTGCTGGGGGGACTATTGGTGTAATATTCCTGCTGGGGGGAGTATTGGTGTAATATTCCTGCTGGGGGGAGTATGGGTGTAATATTCCTGCTGGGGGGAGTATGGGTGTAATATTCCTGCTGGGGGGGAGTATGGGTGTAATATACCTGCTGGGGGGGGGAGTATGGTTGTAATATTCCTGCTGGGGGGAGTATGGGTGTAATATTCCTGCTGGGGGGAGTATTGGTGTAATATTCCTGCTGGGGGGAGTATGGGTGTAATATTCCTGCTGGGGGAGTATGGGTGTAATATTCCTGCTGGGGGGAGTATTGGTGTAATATTCCTGCTGGGGGGAGTATGGGTGTAATATTCTTGCTGGGGGAGTATGGGTGTAATATTCTTGCTGGGGGGAGTATGGGTGTAATATTCCTGCTGGGGGGAGTATGGGTGTAATATTCCTGCTGGGGGGGAGTATGGGTGTAATATTCCTGCTGGGGGGGAGTATGGGTGTAATATTCCTGCTGGGGGGAGTATGGGTGTAATACTCCTGCTGGGGGGAGTAGGGGTGTAAAATTCTTGCTGGGGGGAACATGGGTGTAATATTCCTGCTGGGGGGACGTCTGTGCAGAAGGTTCTTGTCGTACGATGGACACGGCGAGGCTCTGGTCACACCTCGGTGTTCCCGGATTCCCGAATCGCTGCAAAACAGGGGACACGCTTGTGATACCGTTACTTTCAATGGCACCCCAATCACGGGATGATTTTGCCGAGATTGTCACCTGACAAATTGGAATAAAATTGCAGGAAACGGGTATCCCGTGATTTTGTTTGCATGATTTGTCAGGTGACAATATTGTCCCGTGATTGGGGTGCCATTGAAAATAACGGGATCACAAGTGTGTCACACGTTTTGTGGTGATTTGGGAGTCGCAGTAATTCCGCCCGTGATCCGGAACTCCTAGGTGTGATCGCAGCCGCAGCATCTTCTATCAGTTGCTGGGTTCACCTTCTATACATTCTGGGGGAACATTTTCTTCCTCAATTATTCCACACATTGGCTTCATTCTTTATTCCACCGCTAATATATACTCAGCGTTGTTTGGGTACTCTGGTTTCCTCCCACACTACAAAGACATGCTACCTTGCGTTGGTGGTGCAGTGGTGAGCATAGCTGCCTTCCCAACAGCTAACCCGGGTTCGATTCCCGGCCAACGCCATCTCCAATAATTGGCGTCCTCAGAGAGAAAAGCGCTGTACCTGGTCCCTGGGAGGGTTCCTCCAGACTTGAGTCTTCTTCTAGGAACAGCCAATTGTCTTGTTTGTCCAGCTACATTGATAGTTTGTGATTCAGAAGCTCCAAAAACAAAAATGGAGGGCTGATGGGAGGACCCTCCGGTTACTGAAGTGGCAGCCGCCACCAGTGTAGGGACCTGTTTTGGTACAGCAGTACCTGGTCCCTAGGAGAGTTCCTCAGACTTTTTGTTGAGTCTTCTTCTAGGAAAAAGCCAATTATCTTCTTTGTCCAACTACATTGATAGTTGGTGATTGAGAAGCTGCAGAAAGGTAAATAGAGGGCTGATGGGAAGACCCTCCGGTTACTGGAGTGGCAGCCGCCACCAGTGTAGGGACCTGTGTTAGTACAGCCGTACCTGGTCCCTAGGAGGGTTCCTCAGACTTTTTGTTGAGTCTTCTTCTAGAAAAAAGCCAATTATTTTCTTTGTCCAACTACATTGATAGTTGGTGATTCAGAAGCTGCAGAAAGGTAAATAGAGGGCTGATGGGAAGACCCTCCGGTTGCTGGAGTGGCAGCAGCCACCAGTGTAGGGACCTGCGTTGGTACAGCCGTACCTGGTCCCTGGGAGGGTTCCTCCAGACTTTTTGTTGAGTCTTCTTCTAGGAACAGCCAATTGTCTTGTTTGTCCAGCTACATTGATAGTTGGTGATTCAGATGCTCCAAAAACAAAAATGGAGGGCTGATGGGAGGACCCTCTAGTTACTGGAGTGGCAGCCCCCACCAGTGTAGGGACCTGTGTTGGATTAAATTGATAGTTGGTGATTCAGAAGCTGCTTATGAGAGTCTTTCAAGAGATTGATGATGTAGTGAATTCCGGTCATGATGGCTTGAATTGAAGATCATCTTCCTCCATATTCACTAGTAAATCATCCTCTAATTCCTTCTCCTCATCACCTAGTTTCAATTTTCTTCCAACATTTTGGCCATCTTCAATCCCAAGAAAGCTGCACCCTTCCCATTTAAGTGCAAACCGTCACTACTATAAAGATGGTAACGGCCTGAAAAGTCAGTCCAGTTCGCCATGAAGCCAAACCCCTCCTCCCTGCACCAGTTCCTCAGCCACTTATTAACCACTTAAGCCCCGGACCATTTGGTAGCTAAAGGACCAGAGGTGAATTCAGAATTTTGCACTGCGCTGCTTTAACTGTAAATTGTGCGGACATGCAATGTTGTACCCAAACTAAATTTGCGTCCTTTT
This sequence comes from Rana muscosa, assembly GCA_029206835.1. Taxonomy (NCBI): domain Eukaryota; kingdom Metazoa; phylum Chordata; class Amphibia; order Anura; family Ranidae; genus Rana; species Rana muscosa. The sequence continues at coordinate 451,382,392 of CM055127.1, read as the reverse complement.
CTTCCCACAAATAGAGCTTTCTTTTAATGGTATTTGATTGCCTCTGCGATTTTTATTTTTTGCGATATAAACGGAATAAGACCGAAAATTTAGAAAAAAAATGATATTTTCTACTTTTTGTTATAAGAAAAATCGAATAAACTCAATTTTAGTCATACATTTAGGCCAAAATGTATTCAGCCACATGTCTTTAGTAAAAAAAATGTCAATAAGCGTATATTTATCGGTTTGCGCAAAAGTTATAGCGTTTACAAACTAGGGTACATTTTCTGGAATTTACAGCTTTTAATTTATGACTGCCTATCTCATTTCTTGAGGTGCTAAAATGACAGGGCAGTACAAAACCCCCCCAAATGACCCCATTTTAGAAAGTAGACACCCCAAGGAAATTGCTGAGAGGCATGTTGAGCCCATTGAATATTTTTTTTTTGTCCCAAGTGATTGAATAATGACAAAAAAAAAAAAAAAATTACAAAAAGTTGTCACTAAATGATATATTGCTCACACATGCCATGGTTATATGTGGAATTGTACCCCAAAATACATTCTGCTGCTTCTCCTGAGTACGGGGATACTACATGTGTGGGACTTTTTGGGAGCCTAGCCGCGTACGGGACCCCGGAAACCAAGCACCGCCTTCAGGATTTCTAAGGGCGCAAATTTTTGATTTCACTCCTCACTACCTATCACAGTTTTGAAGGCCATAAAATGCCAAAATAGCACAAAACCCCCCCAAATGACCCCATTTTAGAAAGTAGACACCCCAAGGAAATTGCTGAGAGGCCTGTTGAGCCCATTGAATATTTTTTTTTTTTGTCCCAAGTGATTGAATAATGACAAAAAAAAAAAAAATTACAAAAAGTTGTCACTAAATGATATATTGCTCACACATGCCATGGTTATATGTGGAATTGCACCCCAAAATACATTCTGCTTCTTCTCCTGAGTACGGGGATACCACATGTGTGGGACTTTTTAGGAGCCTAGCCACGTACGGGACCCCGGAAACCAAGCACCGCCTCCAGGATTTCTAAGGGCGCAAATTTTTGATTTCACTCCTCACTACCTATCACAGTTTTGAAGGCCATAAAATGCCAAAATAGCACAAAACCCCCCCAAATGACCCCATTTTGGAAAGTAGACACCCCAAGCTGTTTGCTGAGAGGCATGGTGAGTATTTTACAGCTCTCATTTGTTTTTGAAAATGAAGAAAGAACATATTTTTTTTTTCTTTTTTTTTTCAATTTTCAAAACTTTGTGACAAAAAGCGAGATCTGCAAAATACTCACAATACCTCTCAGCAAATAGCTTGGGGTGTCTACTTTCCAAAATGGGGTCATTTGGGGGGGTTTGTGCCATCTGGGCATTCCATGGCCTCCAAAACTGTGATAGGCAGTGAGAAGTGAAATCAAAAATTGACACCCTTAGAAAGCCTGAAGGCGGTGCTTGGTTTTTGGGGTCCCGTACGCGGCTAGGCTCCCAAAAAGTCTCACACATGTGGTATCCCCGTACTCAGGAGAAGCAACAGAATGTATTTTGGGGTGTAATTCCACATATGCCCATGGCATGTTTGAGCAATATATCATTTAGTGACAACTTTGTGCAAAAATAAAATTTTATTTTTTCCGCAACTTGTGTCAACATATAAAATATTCCATGGACTCGACATGCCTCTCAGTATATAGCTCTACTTTCCAAAATGGGGTCATTTGGGGGGGTTTTGAACTGTTCTGGCATTTTATACACAACATTAGGAAGCTTACATCCACTCTTCTAACCACTTGAAGACAAAGCCCTTTTTGACACTTTTTGTTTACATGAAAACATATTTTTTTTTGCAAGAAAATTATGTTGAACCCCCAAACATTATATATATTTTTAAAGCAAAGGCCCTACAGAATAAAATGGTGGGTGTTGCATTTTTTTTTTCTACACAGTATTTGCGCAGCGATTTTTCAAACGCATTTTTTTGGGAAAAAATACACTTTTTTTAATTTTAATGCACTAAAACACACTATATTGCCCAAATGTTTGATGAAATAAAAAAGATGATCTTAGGCCGAGTACATAGATACCAAACACGACATGCTTTAAAATTTCGCACAAACGCGCATTGGCGACAAACTACATACATTTTTAAAAGCCTTTAAAAGCATTTACAGGTTACCCCGTTAGATTTACAGAGGAGGTCTACTGCTAAAATTACTGCCCTCGATCTGACCTTCGCGGTGATACCTCACATGCATGGTGCAATTGCTGTTTACATATGACGCCAGACCGACGCTTGCGTTCGCCATTGGGCAAGAGCAGGGCAGGACAGGGGTGCTTTTTTTTTTTTTTTTTTTTTTATTATTAATTTTGCTTTTTTATTTTATTTTTAAACTGTTGCTTCCATATTTATTTATTTTTATCACTTTTATTGTTATCTCAGGGAATGTAAATATCCCCTATGATAGCAATATGTAATGACAGGTACTCTTTTTTGAAAAAACTGGGGTCTATTGGACCCTAGATCTTTCCTCTGCCCTCAAAGCATCTGACCACACCAAGATCGGTGTGATAAAATGCTTTCCCAATTTCCCAATGGCGCTTTTTATATCCGGGGGGGGGGCATTCCCTCCCACTGCTTGTAAAAGCAGTCCAGAGGCTAATTAGCCACTAGGATTGCTTTTACATGAAAGCCGGCCGCTGGCTGAAAAGAATGATACCAAGATGATACCTAAACCCGCAGGCATCATTCTGGTATAAACATTCAAAGTCCAGCAACATACCAGTACGTTGCTGGTCCTTGTTGGACATGTATTGTAATCTTTTTTTTCATGCAGCCTGTTGGCTGAACGAAAAAAAAAGATTGATCGGTGGGTATGCCCACCATTAGAATACCGCCCTTCATCCACCCACTTCTAATGATGGGCATACATGCACCATTTATATATGCCGAAGCATGGGGGCATCTTCTCGCAAAAGTTATGCCGCGTACACATGGTCAGACTTTTCCACGGGCAAGCATCCGTCGGAATTTCGACCGTATATACGCGGCATTAGGAGCAAAATCGCTCCTCCGCTCCTGCTGCCCCAATGCTTCGGCATATATGCTTTTTTTTTTTAACTGTGGTGGTGAAATCACCTCCTACAGCACTGGAGTCGCAGGGATCAGGCCTGTCTCTGCGAACGCTGCAGTTATGTGTGTTGTGTTTTGCAAGTGACAGTGATCGATCGATACTGCACTTCGGTGGCCTGGGCTGGACGGAGGGGCAAAACGCAGGTGCTAGCAGGTATCTGGGCTGATCCCACTAACAGTGCGTTTTTGGGAACCCTAAACTGCTGGGGACGCTAGTATAGATCTGATCAGATCAGATATTGAGCTGATCAGATACTATACCACTAAGGGGGGTGTATGCTTCACGTGTGGGTGTTAGCGCTACTGGCACTAACCTGACGCTGCCTGGGGTGTGACGCAGACCCTCTCTGACGCTAAAACCTAACTGATATCACCCGCCGGGCGATCAGGGGGTTAAACCTTTATTGGGTTATATACGGCGGGTGCCCTGACACTATAAAAAGCAAACTAACTAACCAGCGTCACCCGTAACACTTATATGATGATCACTGGTGAAAGGGTTAACTAGGGGCAATTAGGGGGTTAAAACCTTTATTAGGTAATATATGGGGGTACCTGACGCTATATAAAAACCTGACGGCGAACCTAAAAAAAAATTACTGGCTACCTATCGGCATCACCGACACTAAGACAACGATCATAAAAACGATTGCTTAGCGACAGTGGTGATAGGGGGTGAAAGGGTTACCTGGGGGGCGATCAGGGGGTTAAACCTTTATTAGATAATATATGGGGGTACCTGACGCTATAAAAACCTGCGGCGAACCTAAAAAAAATTACTGGCTACCGATCAGCATCACCGACGCTAAGACATCGATCAGAAAAATGATCGCATAGTGACGGCGGTGCTAGGGGGTGAAAGGGTTACCTGGGGGGTGATCAAGGGGGTTACACCTTTATTAGGTAATATATGGGGGTACCCGACGCTATAAAAACCTGCGGCGAACCTAAAAAAAATTACTGGCTACTGATCAGCATCGCCGACGCTAAGACATCGATCAGAAAAATTATCGCTCAGTGACAGTGGTGATAGGGGGTGAAAGGGTTACCTGGGGGGGGCGATCAAGGGGGTTAAACCTTTATTAGGTAATATATGGGGGTACCCGACGCTATAAAAACCTGCGGCGAACCTAAAAAAAATTACTGGCTACCGATCAGCATCACCGACGCTAAGACATCGATCAGAAAAATGATCGCATAGCGACGGCGGTGCTAGGGGGTGAAAGGGTTACCTGGGGGGTGATCAAGGGGGTTAAACCTTTATTAGGTAATATATGGGGGTACCCGACGCTATAAAAACCTGCGGCGAACCTAAAAAAAATTACTGGCTACCGATCAGCATCGCCGACGCTAAGACATCGATCAGAAAAATTATAACTTAGTGACAGTGGTGATAGGGGGTGAAAGGGTTACCTGGGGGGCGATCAAGGGGGTTAAACCTTCATTAGGTAATATATGGGGGTACCCGACGCTATAAAAACCTGCGGCGAACCTAAAAAAAATTACTGGCTACCGATCAGCATCACCGACGCTAAGACATCGATCAGAAAAATGATTGCTTAGTGACGGCGGTGCTAGGGGGTGAAAGGGTTATCTGGGGGGTGATCAGGGGGTTAAACCTTTATTAGGGGGGGGGTTAGGGGGCTACACTGGACCTAAAACTAAATGTAGTGACACTTTTACAGTCACAAATGTCACTGATTGCAGTGATCACTAAATAAATGGTCACTGCAATCAGTGACACTGTGACTGGGGGCTGGGGGGGCTGGGGGGTGATCTGGGGGTGTCTGGGGGGGCCTGGGGGGGCGATTTATGTGCCTATGTGTCCTGGTGTCAGTGTGCTGTTTTGTGTACTAACCTGCATCTTCTCCTGTACGGCGCTCGGTATATGTGAGCGCCCCAGGAGAGATGACATCACTTCCTCCTTCCTGGCAGGCAGGGGAAGCTCTCTCATTCGCCGGGAGCGATCGAGAGGGGGTGGCCGGAATCGAACGGCCGTCCCCTCATGCCGGATCGCTCCCGAAGGTAAAACGACCACCCACTGTAAAGAAGGGCGGTCCGATCGGACCCCCCAACTATACAAAGGCAATCACGTATATGTACGTGATTCTGCCTGTCGGTGCCATTCTGCTGACGTATATTTACAGTGGGCGGTCGTTAAGTGGTTAAGTACCATAAGCTCCTGCTGTCTCTCCATTGTGGTACAGGCAGTATTTCTGAAAATATTGCCTTGGGGGACCTTTTCTTCAAAATAGCCCCTAAGTCCCTGAAATCATTTTGTAGAGCGCTCCATCTTTCTCTAACTTTGTCATTGGTACCGATATATACCATGACAGCTGGGTCCTCTCCAGCGCCATCTAACAATCTGTCCATACAATCTGCAATATTCCGAACCCGAGCGCCCGGTAAACAACATACTGTTTGGCGATAACGGTCTTTGTGACAGATTGCCCTCTGTATCCTTCCAATAACTGAATCCCCTACCACTAGTATGTGTTTATCTTTTCTTGTAACCTTGCCATTATCTTCGTCACATGCTGGTGGAATCTCGGTGTGAACGCTTCATTCTGGTGGAGTCTCCGTGTGAACGTCACATGCTGGTGAATTCTTTACGTGAATGTCACATTCTGGAAGTGTCTCATTGTGAACGTCACATTCTGGAGTAGTCTCATTGTGAACATCACATTCTGGAGTAGTCTCATTGTGAACGTCACATTCTGGAGTAGTCTCATTGTGAACGTCACATTCCGGAGTAGTCTCATTGTGAATGTCACATTCTGGAGTTGTCGCATTGTGAAAGTCACATTCTGGAGAAGACTCATTGTGAATGTCACATTCGGGAGGAGTCTCATTGTGAACGTCACATTCTGCCAGTGTCTCAGTGGTAACACCACAATCTGCTGGAGTCTTAGTGGGAAAGTTGCATTCTGCCCGAGTCTCAACAGAATCGTTGCATGCTGAAGAAGTCTCGATGTGAATGACACGTGGTTGGTTTAAAAAAATTTCCATCGTTTGGGTTATTTGCTTTCCTAACAGAGCTGCACCCTGCTCATTTAAGTGCAGTCCATCCTTGCTGTAGAGCAAGTAACCAATTGAAAAGTTAGTCCAGGTCTCCATGAAGCCAAACCCCTCCTTCCTGCACCAGTTCTTCAGCCACTTGCTAAGCTCCCTAAACTCCTGCTGCCTCCTTGGTGTGGCTCGAGGTACAGGCAGTATTTCTGAAAATGCTGCCTTGGAGGTTCTTTTCTTCAATATAGCCCCTAAGTCCCTGAAATCATTTTGTAGTGCGCTCCATTTTCTTCTAATGTTGTCGTTGGTTCCAATATGTACCATGACAGCTGGGTCCTCCCCAGCCCCATCCAACAATCCATCCATCCGATCTGCAATGTCCCGAACTCGTGCGGCCGGGAAACAATATACTGTTCGTCGATTGTGGTCATTCTGACAGATTACCCTCTCTGTCCCTCTAATAATAGAATCCCCTACCACCAGTATCTGCCTATCCTTTTCTGTAAGCTTGCCCTCGTCTTCATGGGAGGAGATATTCCCATGGTTGCCCTGGTATTTTGGTGGGTTCTTAACGTGAACGTCACATTGTGCTGGAGTCTCAACATAAATGTGAGATTCAGGTTGTGTCTCCGTGTGAACGTCACATGCTGGTGAAGTCTCCGTGTTAACATCACATGCTTCTGGAGCCTCCGTGTGAACATAACATGCTGCTGGAGCCTCCGTGTGAACGTCACATGCTGGTGAAGCCTCGGTGTTAACGTCACATGCTGCTGGAGCCTCTGTGTGAACGTCACAAGCTGGTGGAGCCTCAGTGTTAACGTCACATGCTGCTGGAGCCTCTGTGTGAACGTCACATGCTGCTGGAACCTCTGTGTGAATGTCACATGCTGCTGGAGCCTCCGTGTGAACGTCACATGCTGCTGGAGCCTCCGTGTGAACGTCACATGCTGGTGGAGCCTCAGTGTTAACGTCATATGCTGCTGGAGCCTCCGTGTTAACGTCACATGCTGCTGGAGCCTCTGTGTGAACGTCACAAGCTGGTGGAGCCTCTGTGTTAATGTCACATGCTGCTGGAGCCTCCATGTGAACGTCACATGCTGCTGGAGCCTCTGTGTGAACGTCACATGCTGCTGGAGCCTCCGTGTGAACGTCACATGCTGCTGGAGCCTCCGCGTGAACGTCACATGCTGCTGAAGCCTCTGTGTGAACGTCACATGCTGCTGGAGCCTCCGTGTGAATGTCACATGCTGCTGGAGCCTCCGTGTGAACGTCACATGCTGCTGGAGCCTCTGTGAGAATGTCACATGCTGTTGGAGCCTCCGTGTGAACGTCACATGCTGCTGGAGTCTCAATGTAGCTTTCATATTCTGTCTCGCTCACTGGGGCAGTCCTGCCCTGTGAGCTGTGTCTGCAGTAAATACTGTGAACATCTGCAATAAAAAAGAAGAATCAGGTTTAGCATTTTCAACTACATTATATATATTTTTATACATCAAATTATAGAGAGAAAAATTCAAAATTCCAGTGCTAGGGACAATAAATAAATTCAACATGACAGGGACATAGGTATGATTAATGGTGGCCATCATATAAAAATTCTGGTTGCCTGGCAGTTATGGAGTCAGAAAGGGAACTGATTCTTCATTTTCGGGTGCGGGGGAGCAATCTGCAGTGCTTCTGTTTCTTATTATTAAACACCCAGCCTCTATGGGGGGTGACCCCTCATCAATATCCATGGCCATCCCTATACATGTGTACATATGGGGGGTTGACCCCTCATCAATGGGAAAGAAGGATCCAATGAAAGGGTATCAGTTATCTTGTATCTATCAATAGTTTTCAAAGAATTTTAGAACAGAAGGGCATTTTAATGGTGCCAAACACACAAAAAAAATTGTTATAAAATCATCTTTATTGGATTCCAAATTTGAAAAGAAAATGGGGGGAAAAATTAATATTTTCCACATTTCATAAAAACAATTCAGTGCACATTAACGAACACTGTGGGTGGCCTGGGGGATGCTATTAATTTAATGTATCCGCATTCATCATGGCTTCATGACATTGTTCATCACTTTGGAAGAAATAGTTCTGGATTGGTCTGTTGCTACCCTCTACATTCTGTAGGAGGAGCATTTGAATGACATTTGATATAAACCTAACCTGTATATCTAAATGATTGATGTCTTTATGTATCCTTGATATATTTCTTTCCTCAGTGCATATATATTTTACACACACATATATAAATATATATCCCCCTTTTATTTTGACATTTCTAGTATTTCCACCGGCCCCATTGTGCTCCTCCTGCCATCAATTGCAGCCGCTGGTGTTGGCACCTCTTCTTACATCAGTTTTGGACCCTTTAGTAGTGGGCATTAGCTTGATTACATTCTATATACATGGTGTGTTTTAGGTTCATGGTGTGTGCCCCTCTGTATAGTGCTCAGATCCTCATGGATATTCATTGAACAGATTATTTCTGTTATATCTTTTTGATACACATTTACTTTGATAACAGAAATGTTTATTTACAGTCATGCATACTTAATAATAATTGTTTATGCAAATTTTTGGAATTATTGTTGGTATTTTTTATTTTGATTGTATTTATCTTTTTGTAGCTACATATTGCTTTATAAGCTCCTGAAGAAGCTGAAAAGTGAAACATGTCGAGCAACAAGCATCACGCTGGTTACAGTAGCTACTTTATGTGTATATTGTACATGTGCACTGAATTGTTTTTATGAAATGTGAACAACATTCATTGCCCCCCCCCCCATTTCTTTTAAAACTTTGGACTCCAATAAAGATGTTTTTATATATATAAAAAAAATTGTGTGTTCTGGCACCATTAGAATCCCCTTCTGTTCTAAAATTCTTTGAAAATGATGCAGGTGCTTCGTTCTAAGGTAATTATTTCATAATGAGCTAGTTTGCGGTGCGGTGCATACTAGCTCATTATGCCTTAGCCTTATAGTTTTTTTCCGGTTATACAACCGCTTTAAAACTTTGGGCTCCAATAAAGATGTTTTTTATAACAAATATTTTTTTGTGTGTTTTGGCACCATTAAAACGTTTGTTATCCCAAAAAAATAAAGATCATGTCCCTTTAACCACTTGACCACTGGGCACTTAAACCCCCTTAATAACCAGACCAATTTTCAGCTTTCGGTGCTCTCACATTTTGAATGACAATTACTCAGTCATACAACACTGTACCCATATGAAATTTTTGTCCTTTTTTTCACACAAATAGAGCTTTCTTTTGGTGGTATTTAATCACTGTTGGGTTTTTTATTTTTTGCGCTATAAGAGAAAAAAGACTGAAAATTTTGTAAAAAAATGATTTTTTTTTCGTTTCTGTTATAAAATTTTGCAAATTACTATTTTTTCTTCATAAATTTTGGCCAAAATTTATACTGCTACATATCTTTGGTAAAAATAAGTACAAATTGGTGTATATTATTTGGTCTTTGTGAAAGTTATAGAGTCCACAAGCTATGGTGCCAATATCTGAAAATTGATCACACCTGAAGTACTGACGGCCTATCTCAATTCTTGAGACCCTAACATGCCAGAAAAGTACAAATACCCCCCAAATGACCCCTTTTTGGAAAGAAGACATTCCAAGGTATTCAGAAAGAGGCATTGTGAGTTTTTTGAAGTTGTCATTTTTTCCCACAATTCTTTGCAAAATCAAGATTTTTTTTTTCTCTTTTTTTTTTTTTCACAAAATTGTCATATTAGCAGGTTATTTCTCACACACAGCATATGCATTCCACAAATTACACCCCAAAACACATTCTGCTATTACTCCCGAGTATGGCGATACCACATGTGTGAGACTTTTACACAGCGTGGCCACATACAGAGGCCCAACATGCAGGGAGCACCTTCAGGCGTTCTGGAGCACCAAGGCCAATTCTGACATTTCTCTCCTACATGTAAAAATCATCATTTATTTGCTAGAAAATTACATAGAACCCCAAAACATTATATATGTTTTTTTAGCAAAGACCTTAGAGAATATAATGGTGGTTGTTGCAACTTTTTATCTCGCACGATATTTGCGCAGCAATTTTTTTAACGCGTTTTTTACGGAAAAAAAATGTTTTGTGCTTAAAAAAAAAAAAAAACAGTAAAGTTAGCCCAATGTTTTTGCATAATGTGAAAGATGAAGTTACGCCGAGTAAATAGATACCTAACATGTCGCCCTTAAAAATTGCACACACTCGTGGAATGGCGCCAAACTTCGCTACTTAAAAAATCCCCATAGGCGACGCTTTAAATATTTTTACTGGTTACATGTTTTGAGTTACAGAGGAGGTCTAGGGCCAAAATGATTGCTCTCGCTCTAACGTTCGCAGAGATACCTCACATGTGTGGTTTGAAAACCGTTTTCATATGTGGGCGGGACTTACGTATGCGTTCGCTTCTGTATGCGAGCTCACGGGGACAGGGGCGCTTTAAAAAAAAAAAAAAAAATTTATTCTTCATTTTACTTTATTTATTTTAGTTTGACATGTTTTTCCGCCCTAAACATTTTTTTGATCACTTTTATACCTATTACAAGGAACGTAAACATCCCTTGTAATAGGAATATGGCATGACAGGTCCTCTTTACAGTGAGATATGAGGGGGGGGGGGGTGTCAATAAGACCCCACATCTCACCTCTAGGCTGGGAAGCCTGAAAAAAATACAAAAAAAAAAAACAACAATCCTGGCTTTGATCGTAGCGGTGAGTCGGTAGAAGCACCGGAGGGCGGCGGGGGGGGGGACACATCCCCTCTTGCCTCCCGTAAGAATGATCAAGCGGCGGAACAGCCGCTATGATTGTTCTTATGGTGTAGGGAATCGCCGGCTGAAAAAGCCGATATCTGAATGATGCCTGTAGCTGCTCCCATCATTCAGATATCCCCGCACAAAGTCAAGGACGTCATATGACGGCTGGAGGGCGGGAAGTGGTTATTGCAGAGTATTGCCGGGCATTGCGGAGTATTGCCGGGCATTGCGGAGTATTGCCGGGCATTGCGGAGTATTGCGGTGTATGGCAGGGTATTGCGGTGTATGGCAGGGTATTGCGGTGTATGGCAGGGTATTGCACGGGTATTGCACAGGGTATTGTGGAGGGTATTGCACAGGGTATTGTGGAGGGTATTGCAGAGTATTGTGGAGGGTATTGCAGAGTATTGTGGAGGGTATTGCAGAGTATTGTGCAGGGTATTGCAGAGTATTGTGCAGGGTATTGCAGAGTATTGTGCAGGGTATTGCAGAGTATTGTGCAGGGTATTGCAGAGTATTGTGCAGGGTATTGCAGAGTATTTTGCAGAGTATTGCGCAGGGTATTGCAGAGTATTTTGCAGGGTATTGCAGAGTATTGTGCAGGGTATTGCAGAGTATTGTGCAGGGTATTGCAGAGTATTGTGCAGGGTATTGCAGAGTATTGCACCAGGGTATTGCAGAGTATTGCACCAGGGTATTGCAGAGTATTGCACCAGGGTATTGCAGAGTATTGCACCAGGGTATTGCAGAGTATTGCACCAGGGTATTGCAGAGTATTTCGCAGGGTATTGCAGAGTATTTCGCAGGGTATTGCAGAGTATTTCGCAGGGTATTGCAGAGTATTGCACCAGGGTATTGCAGAGTATTGCACCAGGGTATTGCAGAGTATTGCACCAGGGTATTGCAGAGTATTGCACCAGGGTATTGCAGAGTATTGCACCAGGGTATTTTGCAGAGTATTGGCAGGGTGTATTGCAGAGTATTGGCAGGGTATAGCACAGGGATGGCTGAGCAGGGATGGATGGATGGATGGATCTGTGACTGCAATTGTCACAGATCCAGCCCACAGTGCTGCTGCTGCCATCCGCTCCCTCCCCCTCCCCTCTCACACTGTACCGATCGGTACAGAGAGGGGAGGGAGGAACCGGCGTCATCAAATGACGCCGGTCTGTTTACAAGTGATTGCTCCGTCATTTGACGGAGCGATCACGTGGTAAACGGCCGCTATCAGCGGCGATTTACCGCGATTCGTGATCCGCCGGGTCCTCTGGACCCGGCGGTCACGGAGTTTCCCGTGTGCGCGCCCCAGGGGGCGCGCGGGAGCGCGATTCTGGGAGGACGTTATATAACGTCCTCCCAGAGTTAAGCAACCACCCTGCCGCCGTTATTTGTCGGCAGGTGGTTGTTAAGTGGTTAAAGCCTGTTATAGAGCACAGTGCTTGTGCTGTGTATGAAATATCTGGCTGATCCTACCAGTTTCTACCCTCCCCCCTCTCTGCGCTGACTCCCATGTATCAGGGCTGCAGAGTCCTGACACCGGAATCAGTACGTGTCTCCATTATAATCTGTTATCTGCAGCTCTCCCTGTGTCTCCTCCCCCTCCCTGCCTGTCATCTCTCACTATCCCTGATCTGTATATCATACCCTCTGTCACATAAAAAGCTGCATCCTAGTGCCTATGTTTTATATTAAAAAAAAACATTTCTACTTGTATTACCAGTGTATCCCAGAGATTACATGACTCCAGGCTCTCAGCTCCTCCCCTCCCTGGCTGACATCAGCAGGGAAATCTCAGCCCCACCCACTGGAGATATCACACAGGGAGAGCAGCCAGCCTGGAGTTATGTGATCTCTGGAAGATACCCTCCTATCGTTTTCAGCCAGGGAAGCCGTCATCTTGGCCTCTGTTTAATCTTCAACTGCCATAATGCTGCACATGTGATCCGTTATGAAACCAGCCATCGGATGGTTTGACAGTTTGGTTGAGAGCACAACCAATGTGACAGTTAGTATTCCCGGCATGCCAGGAATAGAAATGTTTTTTGAAACTGTTAAATCAATGGGTTTCCTTCCGCTTTAATACAGGCAGAAACCGTTTTTTATTCCAATAACACACAGGCACTAGGATGCAGCTTTTTATCTGACAAGAGGGGATGATATAAATATCATATAGTGGCTTAACAACCACTTTAATATCCCCTTCTGTTCTAAAATTCTTTGAAAACAAATCATTTTGGGATGAAGGTGCCTTTGATCCATAGGGGACTTATCCAGAGTACATTTTGTATCTATCACTATCCATAGTACTTACCAATCTCGGTGTCTGTATCCCGGTGATGTCCATTGGCTTTACAGCCGGAACCGAAACATCCAACAACGGCTCTGAAACAGCCGCGCATAAACGCTCGGCTCCTCTTCATTTTGCGGGGCTTTTTGGTTGTGGTATCTGCAGGCTGATCACTGATACCTCCTACCATAGCTGCCCTTCCTTTGCTGGGTTTCTCTTTGGTGTTTTTCAGAGAAAGAAGCTGATTACATTTAAATCGGTTCATTATTAAGAATAAAGAAACATGCTTTAAATGTACGACAATGAAATCGCAATGAAATTGAATCGAATAAAATAAAATCCAATAAAATCGCAAAAAAAATCTCAGGAGAGATAAGAATCACATCTTCACTGGTCAGTGACCACTCAGCTTCTGCTGCCTTCCCTCCCTGCACCTGTTTATATAGGCTCAGCCAGTGGCGGAATTTTCAGGGTCGCAACAGTCGCAGTTGTAATTCCGCCAGGTCCGGGGGGCCCGCAATCCGTCCGTGTACTCCGCCGCGCCGCCAGGGGCGGGGAAACGGGTCAATTGCCCCCCCCCCGAGAAAATAGTGAGCAGGCTGTACTGATGCCGACCTCATCAGCCGTTGCTGACAGGCTCTGTGAAGGGACACATGCAGAGCCGCAGCTGCGGGGGATTCTACCCCTCCTTCTCCTCCTTGAGCCAAGCAGCTGGCAATGCCTGCTCCTATTGGCTACATTCAGGGCCAATGGCTGGGAAACTAAGAAGAGAGGCTCATGGGAAATGTAGTTCAGGATACCAGCAGGCCTGGGACGATTCCCTGAGAGTGCACTGCAGCCCCCAACATGCCGAGCAGGAGGAGGAGGGGGAAGAGGGGAGAGAGGACTTTGAGAGAAGAGGGACCATGAGCCTGTCGGGTGGAGGAAGCCAGTGATTCTACTATATATCCCCCAAGGTAAGAACTTACTTCCAGGTGGGGGAATGGGGGGGCAGGGATGCAGGCTTCCATAGAGGTACAGGACCTTATCACTGGCTGCTCCTACTATCCTCTCCCACCACCACCACCACCTGTGCCTCATTACTGATCCCATCCCCCCACCACTAATCTCATCCCTATCCCCCCCATTACTTCAACAACAGAGGTGATGGGGGAGATAGGGATGGGATCAGTAAGAGGCAGAGGTGGTGGTGGGAGAGGATGTCACCACCACTGCCACCGCAGCCACCCCCCTTAAGTACAACCGCTGCCACCCCCCCTCAACACCAGCACTTAACTGATCCCATCTAGTGTTGCCACCTGTCCGGGATTCACCCGGACAGTACGGGTTTGGAAACATGTGCCCGGGTCTCTGCCCGCCTGAGACCCGGGCACATTATTCAGACCCGTTAGTGGCTCCCTGTGCCTGTGCCGAAGCTGTGCCGCCACCGCCGCGTGCGTCTCGAGTTCAGTCCGCTTTATTCTGCAGCTGCTGCCTTCCTATCTACCCCCCCGCATTGTCAGTTCACCTCCGTCCGCTCTTTGTGCTGCAGATGGGACACAGAGGCAGAGACGGAGCCTCCATGTTGCCGGAGACTCTCCTCTGGTTTTGCCCCCCCATACACTACCATACAGTTCTGCCACCCCCCTCCCATACACCATCCATCCAGTTTTCCCTCTACTCCTCTACACACATTTATCATCCCCTCCATACACCATCCTTATATACAGTCCCCCCCATATATACAGTTCTCCCCCCCATACACCATCCATATATACAGTCCCCCCATATATATACAGTCCCCCCTATACACCATCCATATATACAATCCCCCCATATATATATACAGTTCCCCCTATACACCATACATATACTGTATACAGTCCCCCCATATATACAATTCTCTCCCCCACCCATACACCATCCATATATACAGCCCCCCCATATATACAGTTCTCCCCCCTATACACCATCCATAAATACAGTACTCCACCCCCCCATATACCATCCATGTACATCATTCTCCACCCCCCCATACACCATCCATATATACAGTTCTCACTGGGTGACACCGTCCACTGCTCTACTGACACCATCCACTGCTCTACTGACACCGTCCACTGCCCTACTGACACCGTCCACTGCCCGACTGACACCGTCCACTGCCCTACTGACACCGTCCACTGCCCTACTGACACCGTCCACTGCCCTACTGACACCGTCCACTGCCCTACTGACACCGTCCACTGCTCTACTGACACCATCCACTGCTTTACTGACACCATCCACTGCTCTACTGACACCGTCCACTGCTCTACTGACACCGTCCACTGCTCTACTGACACCGTCCACTGCTCTACTGACACCGTCCACTGCCCTACTGACACCGTCCACTGCTCTACTGACACCGTCCACTGCTCTACTGACACTGTCCTCTCCCCTACTGACACTGTCCTCTCCCCTACTGACACCGTCCTCTCCCCTACTGACACCGTCCTCTGCCCTACTGACACCGTACTCTGCCCTACTGACACCGTCCACTGCCCTACTGACACCGTCCTCTGCCCTACTGACACCGTCTTGCACTGTTAATGCAATTTGGCCACAGCCACTGTTCATTGTAGCACACCTCATTACTACTCTCTTTGGATAACCCAAAAGGTGTCCCAGGTATTTTACAATCCTATAGCGTGTAGTACAAAAAAATTGCCGTGCACCGCGAAAGTGTTCGGGTTTGGCTTGAAGAAAAGGTGGCAACCCTAATCCCATCCCTCCTCCCCACCAGCACTGTTACTGATCCCATTCCCCAGGTCAGATTTAATAGATCCCATGATTGCTTTATAGGATCAGCAACTGATGTATTGCTTAATTTATGTGAAATCCCAGGTGATATGGCTAGTCCCTCTTTGTACAACAAAGTCCCCCTTTGTTGTACAGTGTAAAAAAATAAGTATCAGAATTAGGCTTTTCGGTGGGGGGGGGCCTTCATGATTTCTTGCACCGGGGCCCTGAAGTCTCTAGTTACGCCACTGGGCTCAGCCGATGACATCACAGGTCATGTGACTTGTTGTT
Organism: Rana muscosa; assembly: GCA_029206835.1. Taxonomy (NCBI): domain Eukaryota; kingdom Metazoa; phylum Chordata; class Amphibia; order Anura; family Ranidae; genus Rana; species Rana muscosa. The sequence continues at coordinate 451,366,135 of CM055127.1, read as the reverse complement.
GTTTTGAAAGCTCATGAGACATGATTTTTCTTAAAGGAGCCACGTCCTTATTTGTGAACTTTGTGAATTCAGCCTGTAGGATCAGTATACGGTTATTGTGAATGAGATTTAACCCTTACAGTCCCATGGCTGAAATAAAGATCTCTATTCTTATGATAACATTGTGAATGGAACCTTATAAATCCTCCCTGCACATCAAATCATTTATTTTATTTTATCATTATTACACACCAATTATTTTCTATTTTTAACCCTTTCACTACAAAATCATATATTTTTCCATTTATAACCCTTTAACTGCCAAACCAATTGTTTTTCCCCATTTCTCCTGCATATGTTACATTATAAATAAAGGAAATCCTGTTTATTGTTAGTGTTGGATGGAGTGGAGAGGGATTAGAACTTTTTCTCTTAATGTGGAGTTCCACCCACTTTTACAACTCTTCAGCATCCCTCACTAATCTGTGCACTTTAAACAAAACTTACTATGTTAATTGAATGTTTGTTTTTCCCTTCCTCCTCGCGGCAGCGGCCCATCGCATCATTTCCGGTTGCAATGCCTCCTGGGAGATGTGTGTCATCAATCCCAGGAGACAAGGGTAACCAGGCTTTTGTTGCCATGGTTACCAAAGCTTCTTATACACAGTGATGGGCAGTGGGGGAGGCGGCTGGAGCATCTCAGCTCTGATTACATACAGAGTCCCGGGGAAGAGCACACCATTACTAATGATTTATAATAGAGGACTATGATGGGGCAGATTTGATGGAGGCATTTTTGATGGGGGCATTTTTGATGAGGGCAGTTTGAGGGGGCCGTTTGATGAGGGCAATATGATGGGGGCAGTTTTGATGTAGGCAGTTTAATGGGGGCAGATTTACTGGGGCAGTTTAACGGGGGCAGTTTTATGGGGCAATTTTATGGGGGAAATTTTGATGGGGCAATTTGATGGGGGGATTTTTGATGGGGGCCATTTTGATGCAAGCATTTTTTGATAAGGGCAATTTGATGGGGCAGTTTTGATGGGGCAATTTTGATGGAGGCACTTTAATAAGGGGAAGTTTTGATGGGGGCAATATGATGGGGCAGTTTGATGGGGGCAGTTTGAGGGGGCCGTTTGAGGGGGCCGTTTGATGGGGCAATACGATGGGGCAGTTTTGATGGAGGCAGTTTGATGGGGCAGTTTGATGGGGCAATTTGATGGGGGCAATTTTGATGAAGGCATTTTTGATGGGGCAATTTTGATGGGGAAATTTGATGGGGCAATTTTGATGGAGGCACTTTAATGGGGGCAGTTTTGATAGGGGCAATTTGATGGGGGCAGTTTTGATGGGGCAATTTGATGGTGCAGTTTTTATTGGGGCAATTTGATGGGGGTAGTTTTGATGGGGCAATTTGACGTGGCCAATTTTGATGGAGGCAATTTTGATGGGAGCAGTTTGAGGGGGAATTTTTGATGGGGGCAATTTTGAGGGGGTAATTTTGATGGGGCAATTTGATGGTGGCAGTTTGATGGGGCAATTTTGATGGAGGCAGTTTAATGGGGCAGTTTTATGGGGGCAGTTTGAGGGGGCCGTTTGATGGGGCAATTTGATGGGGCAATTTTAGGGGGCAGTTTGAGGGGGCAGTTTGATGGGGGCAGTTTTGGGTTGTAGTTTTGATGGGGGCAGTTTAATGGGGGCAGTTTAGATGGGGGTAGGTTTGATGGGGGCAGTTTTGATGGGGCAGTTTGACGGAGGCATTTTTGATGGGGCAATTTTGATGGAGGCAGTTTAATGGGGACAGTTTGATGGGGCCGTTTGATGGGGAAATATGATGGGGGAAGTTTGATGGGGCAATTTAATGGGGGCAGTTTTGATGGGGCAGTTTTGATGGGTGCAATATAATGGGGGCAGTTTTGATGGTGGTAATATGATGGGGGCAATTTTATGGAGGCATTTTGATTGGGGCAGTTTTGATGGGTGCAATATGATGGAGGTATTTTGATGGGGGTAATATGATAGGGGCAATTTGATGGTGGTAATATGATGGAGGCAATATTATGGTGGTAATTTGATGTTGGCAATTTGATGGGGGCTGTTTTGATGGTGGTAATATGATGGGGCAATTTGATGGAGGCATTTTGATGGGGGCAGTTTTGATGGGGGCAATTTGATGGGGCGTTTTGATGGGGGCGTTTTGATGGGGGCAATTTTATGGTGGTAATATGATGGGGCAATTTGATGGGGCAATTTTATGGTGGTAATATGATGGGGGCAATTTGATGTGGGCAATATGATGGTGGTAATTTGATGGTGGCAATTTTATGGGGGCAGTTTTGATGGTGGTAATATGATGGGGGAAATTTTATGGAGGCATTTTGATGGGGGCAGTTTTTATGGAGCAATTTGATGGTGGTAATATGATGGGGCAATTTGATGGTGGTACTATGATTGGGGCAATATGATGGTAGTAATTTGATGGTGGCAATCTGATGGGGCAGTTTTGATGGTGGTAATATGATGGGGCAATTTTATGGAGGCATTTTGATGGGGCAGTTTTGATGGGGCAGTTTTGATGGAGGCATTTTGATGGGTGCATTTTGATGGTGGCAATTTGATGGGGGCAATTTGATGGGAGCAATATGATGGTGACAATATAACGGGGGGCAATTTGATGGGGGCAATATGATGGAGTGATGGAGGCATTTTCATGGCAGGTTTGATTGAGGCAATTTGATGGTAGAAATATTATGGCGCAATTTTGATTAAGGCAATTTGATGGGGACAATTTCGATGATGGTAATTTGATGGGGCAATATGATGGCAATATGATGGAGGCATTTTTATGGGGCAGTTTAATGGTAGAAATTTTATGGGGCAATTTGATGGGGCAGCTCCTGCAAAAGGTAATTACTTTTAAAAAGATGCTAATTGTAAATGATATCCCTTGTTTCTGTGCAGAATATATACACATGCATACATAACAAGAGCTATATATATATATATATATATATATATATATATATATATATATATATATATATTATATCTCTGCACAGAAACAAGGGATATCATTTACAAGGCTGTAGAATCAGTATACAGATCTACGGCTCCTGGAAGAACATGTTATTGTGAATGAGATTTAACCCTTTCACTTCCAAACTATATTGTTAATTTTTTTCAACCCTTTAACTGTCAAACCAAGTAAACCCCCCCCTTCCCCTCACACACATATTAACCCTTTCACAGCCAAATCATTTTTTCCCCATGTTTCCCCCATATGTTCAATTATAAATGAAGGAAATCCTGTTTATTGTTAGTGAGGGATGGAGTGGAGAGGGATTAGAACTCCTGTCTGGTTTTTCTTGCTGTCTGCGCCCCCTTTAGGGAGATTTATTCTCTTCAACTGCCAAATCATATTTTCCCCCATTTTTAACCCTTTAACTGCCAAGTCAAATGGTTTTCCTTTCATTTATGAACCCTTTTTAACCCTCCTCCTCTTTAACCCTTTCACTGCCAAACCAATAGTTTTTTTCCCATTTCTCCCCCATAAGTTAAATTATAAATAAAGGAAAATATTTTTATAGTTAGTGTTGAATGGAATGGAGAGGGATTAGAATAAGGTGACCAGATTTTTAATATGAAATCCGAGGACATATTATTTTTTTTACTAGTAATGGCGGCAATCAGCGACTCTCTGCCCGTCGCCGCCTGCCTCACAGCCTGTCAAGTCTTACGCTCTGGGCCCCGGCTACTACTGGGTGGGGAGCGGAGGAAGATCACTCCACCAGGAAAGGCAAGGAGATAGCAAAGAACAAGGAGAAGCACACCGCTCCAGACAGAATCAGGTGCAAGGTAGATCACAGGTGCAGACCTCGGCTAATAAATAAATAAAACGAGAAACTGGTCGCACACTGGAACTCCAACTTATCTTGATGTCATCTTTATTGTCAAAAGGGTCAGACAGATACAGGCAATGGTAGACATGTTTCACAAGCGATAGCTTGCTTGTTCACAACCAAGGCAAGGAGATAAACAGGCAGGCGGCTGGCCGGCTGGCCGGGACTTGGGCCAAGGCCAAGGCAGAAGAACATGCGAGCGGAGCTGGATGGGCATGCACCCAAAACTGGAGAAATATTCCCTCCGCTCCAACCAGCACATGATCATCAGAAAGGGGCACAGATATCGGAAAGAAAATAGACCCCCTAAGCTAGTAGGAGCGGCGGTGCGGGGGCGTGCAATTCAGATTTTTTTTATTAATTCTGCACTGACTGTCTTTGAAATTGCCCCAGCCCCTATTCAAATCCAATCTGGGGACAAAACTGTGGACAGACTTGGTCCGGGGACAGTGTCCTCAATCCGGGGACTGTCCCCGGGAACCGGGGATGTCTGGTCACCCTATGTTAATGCTATGGCACACAAAGACATTTTTGGCAATTGTACACTTCCAACTTTGTGCCAATAGGGTGGTGAAGGCCCTTTTCTGTTCCAGCATGAAGGTGTACAAAGTCAGCTCCATAATGACATTGGTGGATGAGTTTGATGTGGAACTCCATTAACCTGCACAGAGCCCTGACCTCAACCCTACTGAATATCTTTGGGATGAATTGGAATGCCAATTGCTAGCCAGATTTTCTCGACCAACATCATTACCAGATCTCACAAATAGGCTGAGAAGACAGGCATTCTCACAGGCTGGGAAAGACTTCCCAGAAGGGCATAGATGGCAACTGTCCCGTATTTGCTGGGACAGTCCCGCATCTATGTGCTCTGTACTGATGATACTGCATTCCAAGATCATGCCATCATTAACCTAGCAGCCTGCCTGCTCCAACTGACAGAGAGACCCATCCAGAGATACAAGGTTTCCCTTACTATCCACTTGGTGAACACGGCCAAGGCTTGCATTCTGGTTCTGTGGAAGCAAACAAAACCCCCAACTAGATCAATCTGTTATTCCAAAATTAAAGTGACATTAAAGCCTTGTTTTTTATAAAAAAATAAATAAATAACAAACATGTTATACTTACCTGCTCTGTGTAATGGGTTTGCACAGAGCAGCCCGGATCCTCCTCTTCTCAGGTATCACGTTGGTGCTCCTAGCTCCTCCCTCCTGCCGAGTGTCCCCACAGCAAGCAGCTTGCTCTGGGGGATACCCAAACAGGCGCACTCCCGAGCCATGGCACTGTGTCCATTCACACACAGAGCCGTGGCATCCCCCCCCCCCCTCCCCGACCTTGCTTTGTGCACTGTTTCAAATAATTTGGTGGAGGGGTGATTATGGTGTGTGGTTGTTTTTTAGGGGTTGGCCTTGGCCCCTTAGTTTCAGTGAAGGGAACTCTTAAGGCATCAGCATACCAAGACATTTTAGACAATTTATGCTCCCAACTTTGTGGGAACAGTTTGGGGGTGGCATCTTCCCGTTGCAACATGACTGCACACCAGTGCACAAAGCAAGGTCCATAAAGACATGGCTGAGCGAGTTTGGGGTGGAGGAACTAGACTGTCTTGGCCTCAACCATGATAGAACACCTTTGGGATGAATTAGAGTGGAGAATGCAAGCCAGGCCTTCTTGTCCAACATCAGTGCCTGATGTCACAAATGCGCTTCTGGAAGAATGTTCAAACATCCCCATAGACACTCCTAAACCTTGTGGACAGCCTTCCCAGAGGAGTTGAAGATGTTATAGCTGCAAAGGGTGGGCCAACTCATAGTTACATAGTAGGTGAGGTGGAAAAAAGACACAAGTCCACCAAGTAAAAACCTATGTGTCAATATTGAACCTTACGGACTAAGACTGGGATGCCATTAAAGTTCAATGTGCGTGTAAAGACAGACGCCCCAATTCTTTTGACAATATAGTGTAGATATGATGCTCAGATATTCACAAACCTTTGGCCACATAATGTTGATATTGGAGAAATTGATTTTTCTAAGGCTCCATTCACACCTGAGTGGACAGGTAATCAGGGAACTGATCATCAGTGCCCTGATTACAGTAAAACCCAGCAGTGCCCATGAGTGCCACCAATAAGTGTCCATCAGTGACACCAATCAGTGCCTGTCAGTGCTGCCTTTTAGTGCCTGCTCATCAGTGCTGCCCATCAATGCCCATCAGTGCCTCCCATCATTGCCCATCAATGCCACCCATTAGTGCAGCCCATCAGTGCCGCCTATCCGTCCCGCAACTCAGTGCCCACCAGTGCCGCTTATCAGTGCCCACCAGTGCCACCTTTCAGTGCCGACCAGTACCACTTATCAGTGCCCACCAGTGCTGCCTATCAGTGCCCACCAGTGCCACCTATCAGTGCTCATCAGTGCCATATATCAGTGCCACCTAATCAGTGCCCATAAGTGCAGCCTATCAGTACCCATCAGTGCCGCCTCATCAGCGCACATCAGTGGAGGAGAAAAACGACTTATTTAAAAAATTTACTGACAGAAACATTTATTTTTTGTAAATGTCATTCAAAGTGTGACAACGCAGAAAGCTGAAAACTGGCCTGGGCAGGAAGGGGGTGAAAGTGCCCGGTATTGAAGTGGTTAAAGGGTTTGTAAAGGTAAAAAAAATGTAACCTATAATTAATCTCTGTTATATACAGATATCGAAAAATTTTATCACTTCCATTAAAATTATTTAATTACCTGTGTAAATAGTACGTGTTTATCGTCCTCCTGCTTTCCTCTATCGTTTCTATCCTCTATTTCCGGGTTTGCGGTGCACGTGCATTAAAGCGACGTCACGGCGACCACGGAACTACATTTCCTATTAGGCTTAGCGGCATCGCGCATGCCCATTGCCGTTTTTTCTCAATCTCGCCTAACGAGAACGAGCAACGTCTGAAGGCAGCAAGGGGGCGGAGTTAAGGCGGGGCAGTAAAGATTAGTGCAAATGAAAACCAATGCACGGGAGGCAGAGCTAGAGCATCGTAGACACGCCCACTTATCCCCTGCCTCCGTGCCTGTGAAACGTACAGAGCGTCTTCACGCAGGGCTGTTGTCCAAGGGAGGGGGGCGAGCACGATCACATTCCACCAGGCACAACGGCTCGAATGCTGGTGGAAAGCTCATGGAAGAGGAACAGGAAATTATTTTTTTACCACTTAAGGACCACTATATACGTCCTCTTTTTGAAGAGGGATATCTCGGTAACGGCAGCATCTGCTGCCACAACCGAGGTATCCATCTCTTCAGGCGCCGGTCCTGTAAATGATAATGGTGGTCTCTGTGGCGGATTCGCTGCAAGATCTCCGTTATCTGCGGCGGGAGAGGGGCCCCCCTCCCGCCGCTCTCCTGCGCCCTCCGCCGCTTACCGGAGCCGTCGGTACCGGCGGAGGCGATCAGGTCCTCTTCCTAGCTGGGTATGGAGACGAGTGAGGGGAAGATGGTCCCCACCCGTCTCCTTACCATAGCAGGGCGGAAGCGGCGTCAAAACGTCAGCTCCGCCCATAGCTCTTAAAGGGACATTTTTTGTTGTTGTGATTTTTTTAAATGACAATTTTTTTTTAATTTTATTTTTTTATTGCATTTTAGTCTAAATATGAGATCTGAGGTCTTTTTGACCCCAGATCTCATATTTAAGAGGACCTGTCATGCTTTTTTCTATTACAAGGGATGTTTACATTCCTTGTAATAGGAATAAAAGTGACCAATTTTTTTAAAAAAAACAGTGTAAAAATAAATAAAATCATATAAAATAAATAAGAAAAAAAATTAAAAAATGTTTAAAGCGCCCCGTCCCGACGAGCTCACGCGCAGAAGCAAACGCATATGTGAGTAGCGCCCGCATATGAAAATGGTGTTCAAACCACACAAGTGAGGTATCGCCGCAATCGTTAAAATGAGAGCAATAATTCTAGCCCTAGACCCCCTCTGTAACTCAAAAGATGCAACCTATAGAATTTTTTAAACGTCGCCTATGGAAATTTTTAAGGGTAAAAGTTTGACGCCATTCCACGAGCAGGCGCAATTTTTAAGCATGACATGTTGGGTATCAATTTACTCGGGGGAACATTATCTTTCACAATAAAAAAAATTGGGCTATCTTTACTGTTGTCTTGTTTTTTTAATTCAAAAAAGTAAATTTTTTCCAAAAAAACGCTGCGCAAATACGGTGTGACAAAAAATATTGCAATGACCGCCATTTTATTCTCTAGGGTGTTAGAAAAAAAAACAATATATAATGTTTGGGGGGTTCTAAGTAATTTTCTAGCAAAAAAACTTGTTTTTAACATGTAAACACTGAGTATGAAAAACAGGCAAGGTCCTTAAAGTGGTTTTCCAGGCAACCCCGGGCAAAAAAATTAATTAAAAATTAAAAGCCAGCAGCTACACATACTGCAACTGCTGGCTTTTAATAAATGGACACTTACCTGTCCTGGTGTCCCTCGATGTCGGCACCGCAGCTGATGTTTCACATCAGCTGTCAGGTGCTGCCGTCGCCATTGTGGGTAAGGGAACCCTACTGCGCATGCACGAGGCCCCACTCCTCTCTCCTATTAGCCCGACGGCCAGGGGAGGAGGAGGAGGGAGCCCCGCGGTGACGTCACAGCCGCGGCCGGACTCAAGGAAGTGGGAAAGGATACCTGTCTTTGACAGTTATCCTGTCCCCCCCCTCCCCCCGAAAGGTGCCAATTGTGGCACCGGAGGGGGGGAAGAATCCCATGAGCGGAAGTTCCACTTTAGGGTGGAACTCCGCTTTAAGTGGTTAAACAAGGATTAATGACATTGAGAAGGGAAATCGAAGGAACAGGTAAGTGAAATAGCAATGCACTAGCTTATAGCAAGCTATTTAGCCATTAAAAAACTAACCTTTACAACCCATTTAAGGATTTAAATTATTTAGTTCTACTTTCTAGACATGTGCAATTCGTTTAGTTTCAAATTAGTTTTTTAACGAATTTTGACAAATTAGTTCATTCCGAAATTTCTGAATTTCCGAAATTTTCGGATTTTCGGATTTCCGAAATTTCGAATTTCCGAAATTACGAATTTCAGAATTTCAGAATTTTCGAATTTTCGAATTTCCGAATTTCCGAATTCCGAATTTCCGAATTTTCAATTTTCGAATGTTCGAATTTCCGAATTTTCGAATTTCTGAATTCCGAATTTTCGAATTTCCCGAATTTCCGAAAAAAGCAAAAAAATGAATGATACGAAAACAAAAAAAAACGAATTTTTCGGCAGTGCACGTCTACTACTTTAATTTGTGTTTTTTTCTTTTTGCCTGGAGTTCACCTTTGTTCATTGTGAGTGGAGTTCTCCTTAGTAAATGTATACATGTGTTACAATATTGATCTTTTTTTTTTTTTTTTACAGAATTGATCGTCTTTTTGGTGGTGGGCAGAGAAAAGCCTTTCTACAAATCCCAGGCATCTTCTCTCTTGTGAGTGACACACAATACACCCTGAGTTTATTTACCAAAGTAATTAGAACTCCTTCTCCAAACAGGGACAAATGCATTAAAATGTTTTACAGCGCCTTGGATTTGTAGTCTATCTGCTAGTCATTAGGCTAATATGTATGTTAGTGGTACTTAGCAGTTACCACTGGCTCTTTGCAGGACAAGTCTGGATGTCTGGTTAGAATTGGCCCCGCGTCGTTCCGGGGCCCTGTGCGTCCATCACACAGCCGTGTCACACTGACCAAAAGGCCGGCCAGTCAAATGGCTCCCATCTTGTCTTTGTCACACTGATTGCAGGAATTTACCAGTAAAAGAAACTCACTTCTTCCAGGAATGCCACATCATATGGGCCTAACCAAAACCCACAGAGCAAACGTTTAGCCTGAAGCAATATAAACAGTTAGAAGTACAGAAATTTGTTATTGTTGTTCCATAGTTTCCAGATATTGTTTTGTCATTTTTAACCGCTTGCCACGCAGGCCAATTCTGTCATTTCTCTACTACTACATGAAGAAATCATAATTTTTTTTGCTAGGTAATACTTAGAGCCCCCAAACATTATATATTTTTGTAAGCAGAGGCCCTACAGAATAAAATGGTGAGAGTTGCAATTTTTTTATGTCACACGGTATGTGCGCAGCGTTTTTTAAATGCAATTTTTATAAAAAAAATACACTTTGGTGAATTTTAGTACACACAAACACAATATACTACCCAATTTTTTACTAAAATAGATGTAGCACCCTGATGTTTAAACAGGGTTGCTCCTAAATTTATCTGCCAGGCATAGGCGTGCACACAGGGTGTGCCAGGTGTGCCTAGGCACACCCTAATCACTCTGTGCAGCACAGATTCCCCCTACTGCCCTGGCTCCCATCTCCCCCCCCCCCCCCCGCAGTGCTGCCAGCTTCCCTTCTCTCCTTTCGGCTGTTGCTGCTGGGATGTTTTAGGAGTGGGGAAGGAGCCGGTAAATATGTAATTTACCGGCCCCTTCCCTTTCTGAATGAACATTGTGAGTGATCGGTAGTGTGCGTTTGGGGTGCACACCCTAATGCAATAGGCTGCGCACACCTATGCTGCCAGGTGTAGTTACCTTGGCTCATTGTTACTTCCTAGGTCTAGAATTTCTGCACTTCTCTCTTCTGCCGCTAGGTGGCCGGGTACTTGGTGGCATTAGATAAGACAAGGGCAAAGCAAGGACAGATTAGGAGTATATGGGGTATCTCAGCCAATGGGTAGGGGTTTTCTTGAATCCCTTGGCCTGCTGGGAGAGCCTATATATTTGGGTGGAGTAAGGTGATCGGAGTTCTGTGCCACCTGTACTGCTGTCTGGGTGGACGTGTGTTTTATTGCCCGGGCTGCTAGGCTGGAGATTGGGCCTATCCCGGGCACATCTGGCTGCTAGGTTGTCTGAGGGCCTATCCAGAAGCAAGAGAGCAGCGCAGGGTTGGGATTGTGGCTTGCAGTTCAACCAGAAGTGACGGTTCTGCCGGCCGGAGAGCCTGTCGTGTTCGGAGGTAGAGGGGAAGCTGTCGCCACTAAAGGACTATCCACCTTATTACCAGAGACCACTTTGAGTAGCTGAAGCAAGTACCTGAGCAGTATTCTCACCAACCGGGATGGTGAAGAATCAGGAAACTTCAGCAGGTGCCAATCCAGGGACCCAGCCAGCGGAGGTGACGCTTGCAGAGCAGCCTTGTGTGTCATGCCAGGGACCGAGCAGGCCAGTGGGGTGAAGTTTGAGAAGTATCTTGAGTGCGAAGCTAGGGACCCAGCAGAGAAGCGGGGGTGAAGCTTGAGCAAGACACCACCGTGAAGATTGGAGGCGCTCACGGGATTCAGTGGCAGTGAATCATGTAGTCTAGTGAGAGAGACCGGGAGCTCAGAGGGCTGAAGAACGACAAGAAGTGATTGTAGTGGAAGTGAAGGATCTGTTACACTTTGTGTTAGAAACTGTTAAAGATTGTTGCCATAGGAGACAGCATTCCTATACATGCAGATGTGACGTCTTGCTGGAAGCCTTTCCCTGCATGGCTGTCTACCTGCAGAAGTCTCAGAGTCAAATTAACATTGCAACTGCCTAAGGGTGTCCTGGCCCTATCCCTCTCTCCCAAAGTTCTGCTCAAGAGAAATAATTCTCTTTGCATTCAAGAAGTGTCTGGTGCCCATGAATCTACTTTACACTACACCCACTTTATACAGAAGGATGTCAGCAGCTCTTGGCTCTGGAGGTTCTCATTAGACTGAAGGAGGCTCTTGGACCTTGCTACCTAAATATAAAAGATGATGTTATGTTGAGTAAATAGATACCTAACATGTCATGCTTTAAAATTGCGTATACCTGTGGAATAGCTCCAAACTATGGTACCTAAAAATTTCGATAGGTGATGCTTTAAAAAGCCTTCACAGGTTAACAGTTTAGAGTAATGGCCGGTACACACGATCCGAATATCGTACGAAAAATGTCGTCCGAGGAAGAATCGTACGATAATTGGATCGTTAGTACAGCGCTTCCGTGAGCCGATCATGGCAGTTCCTCCGATATTATTTTATCGGACATGCACAAAAATTTTCCTTGTACGATACCTAATCTTACGATTTTCATTTAGTCAGTATAGTTGTCGTCCGAAAATACAATACAAATACATTTCAAGACATGACATCACTTCTGATTTTTTTCTTCTGTCGTACGAGAATTTTTGTGACTTTAGTAACCTATTCAATTTCTACTTGCGACTATTAACCGAAAAAAGTCGCACGATCTGTCGTCCGATTTTCGCATTGTGTGTACTGGGCATTAAAGTGGTTCTAAAAGCTGAAGGTTTATTTACCTTCATGCATTTGTAGCCAGGGCCCCGACCCCTAGAGGCCTAATGGTGACCTCCAGAGTCAGGGAGAGCTGACATGCTTCTTTGTAAAGTGGGTTACCAGGCATGGTGGGTGAGATGCAAGAAGAATTGCTGGGCGCCAGTCACTTTTTTAAAGCGAACAAGAGATTTATTGTCTCTTAACAGAACTGTGGGAGAGAGGGTTAGGGCCAGGACAACCTTGAGTAGATGCAATGATAATTGGCAGACTCCGAGACTTCTATAGGCAGACAGCTATACAGTGGAAGGCCTCCAGCCAGATAACACTTCTGTATAGGTAGGACCGCTGTCTCCTATGGCAACTAATCTTGCAACAGTCAATAAAAGGTAGTTGTACGTAACTCCTGGTAACACAGAACCGTCCATTTCTTATCTCTCAGTATCTTACTGTAGATCTTCACACAATGAGCTCCCAGTCTCTCACTAGACTTCCAGATCCCAGTCGTCACTGGATCCCCTGAGCTCTTCCACAGCTATCCCGCCGTATACTCCTCAAGCGTCACCACCGCTATCCCGCTGTATACGCCTCAAGCGTCACCACCGCTATCCCGCTGTATACGCCTCAAGCGTCACCACCGCTATCCCGCTGTATACTCCTCAAGCGTCACCACCGCTATCCCGCTGTATACTCCTCAATCGTCACCACCGCTATCCCGCTGTATACTCCTCAAGCGTCACCACCGCTATCCCGCTGTATACTCCTCAATCGTCACCACCGCTATCCCGCTGTATACTCCTCAAGCGTCACCACCGCTATCCCGCTGTATACTCCTCAAGCGTCACCACCGCTATCCCGCTGTATACTCCTCAATCGTCACCACCGCTATCCCGCTGTATACTCCTCAAGCGTCACCACGCTCTCCCGCTGTATACTCCTCAAGCGTCACCACCGCTATCCCGCTGTATACTCCTCAAGCGCCACCACCGCTATCCCGCTGTATACTCCTCAAGCGTCACCACGGCTATCCCGCTGTATACTCCTCAATCGTCACCACCGCTATCCCGCTGTATACTCCTCAAGCGTCACCACGCTCTCCCGCTGTATACTCCTCAAGCGTCACCACCGCTATCCCGCTGTATACTCCTCAAGCGCCACCACCGCTATCCCGCTGTATACTCCTCAAGCGTCACCACGGCTATCCCGCTGTATACTCCTCAAGCGCCACCACCGCTATCCCGCTGTATACTCCTCAAGCGTCACCACCGCTATCCCGCTGTATACTCCTCAAGCGTCACCACCGCTATCCTGCTGGGTCCCTGGCTTGACACTTGCTGAAGCTTTTCCAGACTGCTCTGGTACTTGCTCAAGCTTACTTACTGTAGTTTCCGGTAGAACAATGGATGGTCCCTTAGTGGCGACAGCTTTCCTTCTACCTCCGACCACAGCTGGATCCCCGTCCGGCTGAAGCTTCTCAACTCGGTTGGACTCCAATCCTGCAGTCCCAACCCTACACTGCTTCTCCTGCTCTTGGATAGGCCTCAGGCAGCCTAGCAGCCAGGTGTCCCCTGGATAGGCCTCAGGCTTCCGGCCCAGCAGCCTGGGATGACATAACACACGTCCACCCAGACAGCCGTCCAGGTGGCACAGAACCCTCGATCACCTGACTCTGCCCAAATAAATAGGCTCTGCCAGCAGGCCGAAGGAATGGCTGAGACACCCCATCCATTCATGATCTGACCTTCCGAAGCCCCCTGTCATTCTAATGTCACCAGCAACAGTGCTACCTAGTGACAGAAGAGAAAAGGTGCAGCAATTCCAGAATTAGAGAAGAATCATTTGATCTTCTAACAATTACCCAGGAAAATTACTACCTGGCGAACTAAATTTCTTTTCTGGACAATGCTCATTGGCCCTGTGCTGATCACATGCACCCTCCCAAAAAAAAACGAAAAAACTCTCTAGCAATACACATAGGGTTGCCACCCTTTCTTCAAGTCAAACCCAAACACTTTAGCAGCGCACCGCAATTTTTTTTTCATAGTATAAACTATACATGTATTTTGCTAATAAATAACATTTCTAATCATATGAAGTTATTAACAAGAGTCCCCCTTTACATCAGAGTCCACAGAGTTCCCCTTTTACATCTGAACTCGCAGAGTTCCCTTTCACTGTAAGGGGGGACTCTGCAGACTGATGTAAGGGAGAACTCTGGGGCCTATAACATAAAGGATGCTCTGGGAACCCTGATTTAAGAGGGAACACTGAGAACTCTGATGTACGAAGAGGACTCTGATGTAAGGGGAAACACTGTGGCTTTTGGTGTAAAGGGGAACTCTGATGCAAGGGGTGCTCTGAGAACCCTGATTTGCCTTAGTGTACTCACTCAGAGGCAGGAGAAAGAACGGGGGAGGGGGGAGACTTCAGTCACAGACAGGGATGGATGGTGAGCTCACTCACCCCTTGGCAGTCAGCACCTCTCATCCAGATGTATCTGAGGCTGCTGGACTTTAAATTTCCGGCCCCAACTTTCCTTTTCTGAGGCACAGCACTGGGGATTGGAGTGTGGGCAGACACAGAGGGGTAGTGCTGGCTTTGGGCAATGTGAAAGAATGTAACAGACACTCTCAGCTCAGACAACAACTGCAGCCAGCAACCCTGCTGGGAAGCCATAGTCCAGTCTAAATAATGTGTTCGGCTTTCAGTCAATCTGAAACCCGGATGCATGATTCCAAACCCGAACTGTTCGGGTGAATCCTGGACAGGTGGCAACCCTAAATACACACCAAACTGAGCATGTGCAAAATGCCCCCAAGGCTCTGTACTATCAGGAGATGGATTAGGGACTGAAGAAGGGGAGGCTCAGAGAAGACAGGATCAAACTGTCTTTTTACATAATGCGGAGGATTAACCCCTTAGATTCCACAGTGAGTATAACAAGCATGCTTTACTGCATATACAGACTGATTTTACTGTTGTGGGTTTAGTAACACGATAAGCCAAAAATTATATTTAATCAATTTTTAATAGTAAAAGAAAACTCCCCAATCCATCCATGTCTCCATGTTTTATTTTGTTGAGAAATTGCTTTGAAAAAGCACCCCAAGCTTTTCTAGCTTCGACCATCTTGGGTAAGGGCAGATTATTCATGTAGCATTTACTTCCTGGAATCCATCTGCCCTTAGCTCAGGCATACAGACAGAAGGGTGTGCTTAGCAGAGATGGCCCCTTCTCCAGATGATAGAATAAAAAATGCCCATTAAGGTCCGGGAGCCGACTGAGGAAGACGTGCAGACATTGAGCTCTGCAACCATACCATACATCCATAGCCATCCTCGTTACTTATTACCTGGATGATACTCCAAATCTACCCCCATTGCTCCTGAGGGTCTCCTACCTGCAATCCGGTGTGCATTTTTGACTTTGGGCCGGCCGTTCAGAACTTGCCAGGCCAGTTTCATGCAGCTCGGGCCCAACGCCATCTTAGGGCCCACAAAGCCTCCAACACCTCCCAGGGGGTCTACGGATACCCACCGGACACCCTGCGTCTCCATCCAGGCTTGGATGGGGGGGTCTGCACAGTAAGGAACCCCCTCGGTCTTCTTCTCGGCCCGTGGTCGGCTCCGAAGCCTGACAGCCATCTTGTGGCCTGCAATAACATCAGCATCCTCCGGCCTGGAGTGCCGCGGTCGGCGGGGTTTACGGCGAGAGGCTCGGCCACACCTGTGCCTGCACTGGATGGAGCTAGCTGCCTGAGAGATCCCGGAACGATCGGCCTCACACACCCGCGGGGGCCAGCCTTAGGAAAGTCCGCGGCTCCGGCCTACCTCTGGAAGTCGGCGGCCATCTTGCTGCTCCCACTACACCCAACGCAGCATCCAGCAAGAAGGACCATCCCACACAGGGTAAGCGGGGCAGGGGTGAAATACAAGACATTAGACCTAGGCTAATCCCCCCCCCCGGCTGGCAGACAGACAGGAGTACCCGGTGGGAGCCCTGATCCCATAGGCTTGAGGGGCGGCCATCTTGCTACACCCGACCATAGTGCTGCTGGGTCCCCCCCCTGCCCACTTGAAACTGCTTCACCCTATACATCAAATCCTGGCTATTCTGGCCTACGGGGCAGCTGAGCCTATACCTCATCCATCTCGCCCTCCCCGTACTCCTCCAGTCACACACTGACAAGAAGTGTAGCGGCCATCTTGCTCCACCCGGACTCAGTGCTAACTCTTACCACTGACCTCAATCCACTCC
Source organism: Rana muscosa (assembly GCA_029206835.1). Taxonomy (NCBI): domain Eukaryota; kingdom Metazoa; phylum Chordata; class Amphibia; order Anura; family Ranidae; genus Rana; species Rana muscosa. Next base: position 451,349,690 of record CM055127.1, on the reverse strand, counting down.
CTCCTCGGCCACCGGTACTGCCTAGGCTGCCGTGTCGCTGTGCTGCAGCACATGCACAGGCACTCCAAAAGGTCAGTAACATCACAGTAAGCACTTATCCCCATTTGCAACACGGGTCGCATCCTCTGCTCATCCGTTCCACCTTTGATGATGCGTGGCTGAGGATGGATGGCTGAAGACATGTACCGCTGAGCTCTGTGCTCTCCCGACGACCGCAGGCTACGTTCCCAACCAATCACACCCAACCGGCTGATGGCGGCTTCCAGCTCTACCTCTGCTGACTCCGCTGAACTGCAACAAGGTACTATTCAACGGTACCTGCTACGCACAGCATCGCAGGACTCCCGTACAGGGAAGGACAAACCTTCGTCAACCCGAACCTCAGGCAGACCAAAACCTCCTCCCCGACTGCTGCAGATTTCTCTGCCGGTGGGACCGGCCCGGGTACACACCCGACTCCTCTGATGGATCCCACTGCCCTTGGCGAGGACACTGTCTCAGCAGAGACGCTTTCCCCAGGCGCCACATCCACTGCCATACTGTCTGCCTTCCGAGCTGACTTTGATTCCTGGGCTTCCAAAATGGAAACTTCTCTCCATGTTGAACTAAATGCCCTCAAACAACGGGTTTCCGCGTCTGAGGTCACGGTTTCGGCTATGGTCACCACCCAAGAAGACCACTCAGCCCGCATAACGGCGCTTGAAAATGCATCTACGGCTCATCTCTCCCGTCTACGGCAACACCAGCTCCGGATAGAAGATAGTGACAACCGGAGTCGCAGGAACAACATCCGGCTGCAGGGGGTCCCGGAGGCGACCTCAGGTACTGATCTCAAACCCACTGTCATTGCTATCCTTAACCAGGTCCTGGGCAGGGAAGTTACATCTCCCATTGAATTGGACAGAGTACATAGAGTGGGAGGCATGGGGGGGATCGCAGGGACCGCCCTCGTGACGTCCTCTGCCGGGTGCACTACTATACCCTGAAGGAGGAGATTTTGCGCAAGGCCTGGCGCTTGGGGCCACTAGACTTTCACGGATCATCTATACACCTCTACCCGGACCTTTCCCGCAACACGCTGTACATGCGGCGAATGGTCCGCCCTCTGCTGGACTTGCTTCGCCAAGTAGGCGCCACGTACACTTGGGGTCACCCATTCAGCATCAAAGTGACCCGGGAAGATAACCACAAATTTGTCCTCTCAGACCCGGACCAGCTTCCTGCCTTCTTCCTGTTCCTGGGCCGGGACCCTGTTGTCGTCCCGAACTGGTTGGACCCCCCAGATGACCGTCAGCAGCTACCGGGCCCTCCTCTGCAACGTTGAGGACGCCCTCAGTCTAGATCGGTACCTTCTGGTCCTAGAGAGCGGCGAGCCACGTCATCAGAGGATTGATCCGGACTCTGTCGTCTGAGACCTGAAATGGTTCTTTCTGCTATGTCCTTTTACCTACTAGGTGGATACAGCTCTTTTATGAGACTCCGGCCAGGTCCACCTTCTGTTTTCCCTGTTTTGTTATGTCTTCACAGTGTACTTGTACTTTCAGCCCACTGACTCTTGCTAACGATGTTATTTAAATGCTGCTGACGGTTTAGTTGTCTCACATGGCTCGAAGAGCACTTCGCTGCCCTCGGCTGGTGCGGTTGTACTTGCTGGGGCTCTGGAAAAGCGGCCAGTGATGTTGATATGTTCTCTCACGGCTCTGGCTCTGCGGGTTGGCTTGGGGTTTCCCGGACATAGCCCTTTGGCTTGTCCGGGGACCTCCGGGTCTTCCCTCGGGCTCTAGGCATTTATGCCCCTGGGGCTTGAAACTGGCTGACCTTGGCACTGACACCTTCTGTGCGTTTACACAGATATCTGAGCTGAGCCGTGATGACAATCATAGTTAATGCTGCTATAAATGTAGCAATTGATGTTTCCTACCCCCGCATGATTACGCGGGAATACCTGTGCCTTTATTTTGCCACCAGTTTGTATGCACCTTGTTCTTCACTGATGTTATTTTTTCTTTTTTATGTCATTTTTGATTGTTTATTGTACTCGAGCGTACCAATGGTATTTAATCTGACACTGCTCTTTAGTGACTAGACAGGTGAGCTTTAAATACCACGGTCATTGGGTGTGTTACTTTACAGTTATGTTATTTATGCCTGCTAGGTTGTCGGGAACACAACTCAGCTGTTCTAATCCCGTTCTCTCCCCCTAAATAGGATTGGCACAGTTCGTGCCTACTACGTGATATTTCACGAAGTGTTACGTTTTTGCGCACACTTTAGTATTTTTGAGCCACCTTCCCCAGGTGCTCTCTCTGTTCAATCTCTTCCCCACATCGCTCTACCTCCTATCTTCCTCCCCTGCTGTGTTTTCCCCCTTTTCTGTTTCTTTCCTTATTTCTCTCTCACCTCCCCTCACCCTCCCCCCCTGTCGCTCCATCATGGCCCACACGGTGATCTCACACCCTAGGCTACAATTCTGTTCCTACAATGTCAATGGGCTTAATATTGCCACCAAAAGAGGACAAATCCTGTATCAAATGCACAAACGCCAGGTCAATGTGCTTCTTCTCCAGGAGACACATTTTCACTCTGCCTCCACCCCTTCCTGCTCCAGCAGATATTTCAACAGGTGGTTCCACAGCACTAGCCCAACCCAGAAAGCCAGGGGAGTGTCTGTGGCTTTTCATAAGATGCTCCCTATAGAGGTACTTGATCATCTCTCGGACCCACAGGGGAGGTATGTTTTTGTGAAATTCATGTTATGGGGTACCAAATTTACGGTAGCCAACATTTACCTCCCTAATATTAACCAAGTATCGGCCGCGTTACAATACTTGAGGGTTCTGTCGGGATTCATGGAGGGTAAGCTCGTACTGGGGGGAGATTTTAACACCCCTCTTGAACCACTTTTAGATTCCTCCACCTCGCGATCGTGTATCTCCTTCCCCAAACTGAGGGCTCTAAAACGGGCATTTTACGATCTGCGTCTAGTGGATGTTTGGAGGGTGTTGCACCCCACGGCCCGCAACTATACCCACTTCTCCCATGTCCATCACACCTATAGTCGCATAGACTACCTAATGAGTGACCATAGCTGTCTGGACTGGTCCCCGGACTGCACCATAGACCCAATGGTCTGGTCTGACCACTCTCCTATACATATGACGTTCTCGCTCCCCTCCACTCCGAATAGGGAGTGGTCATGGCGCTTGAACGATTCGTTGCTTACGAATCCAGAATGTGTGAAAAGGGTTTCGGATACAATATCTAACTTTTTTGCGGACCACGCTTCGGATACGACAGCGTTGCCCTTTCAGTGGGAGGCACTGAAGGCAGTTCTACGAGGTGCCTTTATCCAAATGGGTACGCGTCTTAAAAAGGAGCGCTCAGCCGCCATTGAGGCAGCAAACCAAAAGCTTAGGAACTTAGAAACTGAACACAAACGATCCCCGACAGTGACAACACTGGCGGACGTTTCTAAGGCGCGATCACAACTCAGAGAGCTTTATGAAGCCTCTGCACGCACATATGCAGATAAGCTCGCTTTCCATCAATATAAGTTTTGAGATAAATGTGGTAGGCCATTGGCTCGCTCCCTACACCCAAAAGCAACTTCCACCTTTGTGCCCCATATTCGGGGGGCGCAGGGAGAATTGGTCTCCTCACCCACTAAGATGGCAGAGGAATTCAGGGACTTCTACCAGTCCCTGTACAATATATCTAAGACTCAAGGGACTGGTTCCCCTTCTTCCAGGGTGGAAGACCAGGTGTCATATATCTCAGAAACCGCGCTCCCCACATTAGATGATGACATCATCGCTGATCTGGAAGGCTCAATCACAGAAGAGGAGGTTGCCAAAGCCATAGCGGGTACGCCGAGTGGAAAGAGCCCGGGCCCAGACGGCTTCACTCCTAAGTTTTACAAACTTTTTGCCGCCCTCCTCACACCTTTTCTAACTAAGATGTTCAACTCTTTGTCGGAGGGCTCATTGTTCCCCTCACAAACACTTGAGGCCCACATATCCCTCATCCCAAAGCCAGGCAAAGACCCTACTCTATGTGCAAGCTACAGGCCGATCTCTTTGATTGGGGTCGATCTGAAAGTCTTTGCTAAAATTCTAGCCAATAGAATACAACCGTTGTTGCCTGGGATAATACACTTAGACCAGGTCGGCTTTGTGAGTGGCCGTGAGGCTAGAGATAACACCCTGAAGACCCTTCTTCTAACCAACTATGCCCGGTCCCACGATATCCCACTATGCCTCTTAACAGTCGATGCCGAGAAGGCATTCGACCGAGTCGACTGGCAGTTCCTTCGAGTATCCCTGCAACAAATAGGTGTGGGAACTAATATGATGGCGAGAATAATGTCCCTTTACTCCTCTCCGTATGCTAGGATTAGACTGAATGGCTCGCTTTCTCCAGCCTTTTCTGTATCCAACGGGACACGACAGGGATGCCCACTATCCCCCCTCCTGTATGTTCTCACTATGGAACATCTGGCTACTGCTCTACGTAACAATCCCTCTATCCAAGGCATAACAGTCGGGCCCACACATACGAAACTCGCTCTTTTTGCAGATGATCTGCTCCTGTTCGTGACACATCCACACACATCTTTGCCCTCGGTATTGCAAGAGTTTCAGAAATTTGGAGAAGTTAGCAACTTCAAGGTTAACTACAATAAATCGGAAATCCTTAACATATCTCTGCCCACGTCGGCCCTACGAAGACTAGCGTCTACTTTCTCCTTCAAAACTGGTTCCCCCTCCATAAGGTATCTCGGAATTCAAATACCGGCGGATGCTTCCCAACTTTTTTCCCTGAACTTTGCCCCACTACTCCTTAGGACCCAAGCAGATTTAACCAACTATGCGTCCAAACAGCTCTCATGGATGGGTAGAGTGAATGCCCTGAAAATGGACGTTCTCCCTAGGTTCCTATATTTGTTTCAGACCATCCCTATTCACATACCCAACTCGTACTTCAAGAAAATACGCCAGCTGTTTTCCAAATTTATTTGGAATGCGGCCCGTCCAAGGATACGGTATGAAACACTGTCTCTTCCAAAGGCTCGGGGGGGGGGGGCTGGAGCCCCAATTGTCTCCCTATACCATAAAGCAGCGGTGCTTACCCGCATACTAGACTGGTTTCACCACTCTTCCACCAAACTTTGGGTCCAATTGGAAGGCCACATGAACCCAATTGAACTCTCCACTCTCCCGTGGACCTTGCCCACGGTCCGGGGGGGTTCAGGCCCTCTCAATGACCTTACCCGTCAAACGATTCGGATCTGGGACCGCATGTTGTCCAGAAGGGGCTTATCAAACCACATGGGGCCTATGACTCCCTTCTTTGGGACCCCGGCCTTTCCGCCAGCTATGTCTGTAACAGGACTCGGACCATGGCGAAAGGAGGATCATAGGCGACTTGCCCAGGTCCTTCGTGCAGACCCCACTTTACGGTCAGATACCCCTGCCGGTCCAACCCCCCGTCACCCCATGCAGTGGCTTCAGAGGCAACAGACTATCTCCTACATCCGGACTTTCCCGTCTATTACAGACATTCTTGCTGAACCGACGGGATTCGAGGAACTGCTCATGCAGGTGGAGCCTCCAACACATGTTGTATCTCAACTGTACTCCATTCTGCTCGATATCCACTCCCCTGACCTTCCACCGTACACGGTGGCCTGGGAGACAGATCTGCATCACCCTATCTCCCCTATTGACTGGCAAAAATGTTTCATCCTCACACACAAATTATCCCTAGCCACTAAGACCCAGGAGAAGGGGTTTAAACTAATAACGAGATGGTACAGATGTCCATCATCTATTCATCACTTCAATCCGGAAGTGTCGGATGCCTGCTGGCGGTGTCTCGACTCCCGGGGAACCATGCTCCACATCTGGTGGGAGTGCCCTCCTGTGCGGAGGTTCTGGCAGCGAATTTTCACACTTTACTGCAAACTGATGGCGACCTCTATCCAGCCTTCACCCGAGGTGGCCCTCTTGTCTATAATCCCGGGGTCATTTAAATCCATCAGAAATGATGTATTGCGACACTTCTTGGCGGCGGCCAGAATAGTGATTCCCCGTCATTGGAGATCGACAACCATGCCTTCCCTGGGAGATTGGGCTGTTGAGGTGGACCACATTAGAGACCTGGAGCGCTTGCTGGCGGAGGAGAGTGGTAAAAGTGAACAGTTCTCTCTCACTTGGACTTCGTGGTCCGTGTTCCGATACTCCTCTGAGTTTGTGTCCTGGGCGGGGCGTGACCTGGACGGGTCCGCCGTGGGACCGTGATGGAGTGATTAGGATTCTGATTCCTGTCCCCTACCTATTTGTCCCCTCCTATCTGCCCCTGACCCTGATTCTTTTTTTCTTTTCTCTATATCTAATTACACCTCTAGGAATACAGTGAGACAACGTAACAGGGCTTCGATCTACCTAATGCCAATAACCCAATGAGTGACCATACGTCATATTCTCCAAACAGATTTGTGTATAATCTCATCTGATAAGTTACATACGGGGGAACTAGGATCCCCTTCACAGAAATACAGATAAAGGTTTCCTTACCTCATTTATTTTTGTACAGGGACTGATATTACAAAAATCCCACGGAGGTCCTCCTACACAGGTGCTCAACCCTTATATGTGTAACTTAGCCCTGCTTTGTTTTGTCATACATGATGCCTGTTGATGGTGTATCCTATCACTGTTTGTAATGTTTAAGACGAAGTATGTCTTTTTCTGTCTTTCTCTTGCATATAATATAATAAAATAAGATTGAATTAAAAAATGCCCATTAAGATTCATTGGATATATGACATCATTTTGGCCTAGGCCAGAAAGCAGGAAGCAACCGAAGAAATGTAAAAACAAAGATTAAACGTACAAAAAAAAATGATATACCTTCCTATCTATTTACTATGGCTAGCAGCATAAGGATTAAAAATAGTTAATGTTGATTGCAAAAGTTTAGTTCTGTTTTAAAATTCAAAATCTAGATTGAGATACTTGGGTTTTAAGGCATCATATACAGTATGTGTTCATTTATAGGTTCTGGCCAGTGTGAGAGGTTTGTATGTGAATACAATCCTCCAGACACACGATGCAGCGCTATAAATTACAAATTACATACATAAATAAAAAACAAATTTGATACTATGTAAAAGGTCAATGTGTAAAAAACACTGTGTAGCATGCGAACAGTCCCTGACCTTTTTCTGTATCCTCTCCCCAGTCTCTGACCATTTCCTGTAGTACGCCCAAAACCTCAGTTCATCTCTTGCAGTTTTTCTCTTTAATATGTCCTCAGTCTCTGACCATCTCCTGTAGTATGTCCCCAGTCTCTGACCATCTCCTGTAGTGTGTCCCCAGACTCTGACTATCTCCTGTAGTATGTCCCCAGTCTCTGACTATCTCCTGTAGTATGCCCACTGTCTCTAACTATCTCCTGTAGTGTGTCCTCAGTCTCTGACTATCTCCTGTAGTATGTCCCCAGTCTCTGACAATCTCCTGTAGTATGTCCCCAGTCTCTGACAATCTCCTGTAGTATGTCCCCAGTCTCTGACCATCTCCTGTAGTATGTCCCCAGTCTCTGACAATCTCCTGTAGTATGTCCCCAGTCTCTGACCATCTCCTGTAGTATGTCCCCAGTCTCTGACTATCTCCTGTAGTATGTCCTCAGTCTTTGACTATCTCCTGTAGTATGCCCACAGTCTCTGACTATCTCCTGTAGTATGTCCCCAGTCTCTGACTATCTCCTGTAGTATGTCCCCAGTCTCTGACTATCTCTTGTGGTATATCCTCACTCTCTGACCATCTCCTGTAGTATGTCCACAGTCTCTGGTTATCTCCTGTAGTATGTCCCCAGTCTCTGACTATCACCTGTAGTATGTCCTCAGTCTTTGACTATCTCCTGTAGTATGCCCACAGTCTCTGACTATCTCCTGTAGTATGTCCACAGTCTCTGACCATCTCCTGTAGAATGCCCACAGTCTCTGACTATCTCCTGTAGTATGTCCCCAGTCTCTGACTATCTCCTGTAGTATGTCCCCAGTCTCTGACTATCTCCTGTAGTATGTCCCCAGTCTCTGACCATCTCCTGTAGTATGCCCACAGTCTCTGACTATCTCCTGTAGTATGTCCCCAGTCTCTGACTATCTCCTGTAGTATGTCCCCAGTCTCTGACTATCTCTTGTGGTATGTCCTCAGTCTCTGACCATCTCCTGTAGTATGTCCACAGTCTTTGACTATCTCCTGTAGTGTGTCCTCAGTCTTAGATTATCTCCTGTAGTGTGTCCCCAGACTCTGACTATCTCCTGTAGAGTGTCCTCAGTCTCTGACTATCTCCTGTAGTATGTCCCCAGTCTCTAACTATCTCCTGTAGTGTGTCCTCAGTCTCTGACTATCTCCTTTAGTGTGTCCTCAGTCTCTGACTATCTCCTGGAGTATGTCCTCAGTCTCTGACTATCTCCTGTAGTATGTCCCCAGTCTCTGACTATCTCCTGTAGTGTGTCCTCAGTCTTTGACTATCTCCTGTAGTATGCCCACAGTCTCTGACTATCTCCTGTAGTATGTCCCCAGTCTCTGACTATCTCCTGTAGTATGCCCACAGTCTCTGACTATCTCCTGTAGTATGTCCCCAGTCTCTGACTATCTCCTGTAGTATGTCCCCAGTCTCTGACTATCTCTTGTGGTATGTCCTCAGTCTCTGACCATCTCCTGTAGTATGTCCACAGTCTTTGACTATCTCCTGTAGTGTGTCCTCAGTCTCTGGTTATCTCCTGTAGTGTGTCCCCAGACTCTGACTATCTCCTGTAGAGTGTCCTCAGTCTCTGACTATCTCCTGTAGTATGTCCCCAGTCTCTAACTATCTCCTGTAGTGTGTCCTCAGTCTCTGACTATCTCCTTTAGTGTGTCCTCATTCTCTGACTATCTCCTGGAGTATGTCCTCAGTCTCTGACTATCTCCTGTAGTATGTCCACAGTCTCTGACCATCTCCTGTAGTATGTCCACAGTCTCTGACTATCTCCTGTAGTGTGTCCTCCGTCTCTGACTATCTCCTGTAGTATGTCCTCGGTCTCTGACTATCTCCTGTAGTATGTCCTCAGTCTCTGACTATCTCCTGTAGTGTGTCCTCAGTTTCTGACTATCTCCTGTAGTATGTCCTCAGTCTCTGACTATCTCCTGTAGTATGCCCACAGTCTCTGACTATCTCCTGTAGTATGTCCTCAGTCTTTGACTATCTCCTGTAGTATGCCCACAGTCTCTGACCATCTTCTGTAGAATGCCCACAGTCTCTGACTATCTCCTGTAGTATGTCCCCAGTTTCTGACTATCTCCTGTAGTATGTCCCCAGTCTCTGACTATCTCCTGTAGTATGTCCCCAGTCTCTGACCATCTCCTGTAGTATGCCCACAGTCTCTGACTATCGCCTGTAGTATGTCCCCAGTCTCTGACTATCTCCTGTAGTATGCCCACAGTCTCTGACTATCTCCTGTAGTATGTCCTCAGTCTATGACTATCTCCTGTAGTATGTCCCCAGTCTCTGACCATCTCCTGTAGAATGCCCACAGTCTCTGACTATCTCCTGTAGTATGTCCCCAGTTTCTGACTATCTCCTGTAGTATGTCCCCAGTCTCTGACTATCTCCTGTAGTATGTCCCCAGTCTCTGACCATCTCCTGTAGTATGCCCACAGTCTCTGACTATCGCCTGTAGTATGTCCCCAGTCTCTGACTATCTCCTGTAGTATGTCCCCAGTCTCTGACTATCTCTTGTGGTATGTCCTCAGTCTCTGACCATCTCCTGTAGTGTGTCCTCCGTCTCTGACTATCTCCTGTAGTATGTCCTCAGTCTCTGACTATCTCCTGTAGTATGTCCTCAGTCTCTGACTATCTCCTGTAGTGTGTCCTCAGTTTCTGACTATCTCCTGTAGTATGTCCTCAGTCTCTGACTATCTCCTGTAGTATGCCCACAGTCTCTGACTATCTCCTGTAGTATGTCCTCAGTCTTTGACTATCTCCTGTAGTATGCCCACAGTCTCTGACTATCTCCTGTAGTATGTCCCCAGTCTCTGACCATCTCCTGTAGAATGCCCACAGTCTCTGACTATCTCCTGTAGTATGTCCCCAGTTTCTGACTATCTCCTGTAGTATGTCCCCAGTCTCTGACTATCTCCTGTAGTATGTCCCCAGTCTCTGACCATCTCCTGTAGTATGCCCACAGTCTCTGACTATCGCCTGTAGTATGTCCCCAGTCTCTGACTATCTCCTGTAGTATGTCCCCAGTCTCTGACTATCTCTTGTGGTATGTCCTCAGTCTCTGACCATCTCCTGTAGTATGTCCACAGTCTTTGACTATCTCCTGTAGTGTGTCCTCAGTCTCTGGTTATCTCCTGTAGTGTGTCCCCAGACTCTGACTATCTCCTGTAGAGTGTCCTCAGTCTCTGATAGGGATGAGCTTCGTGTTCGAGTCGAACATACGTTCGACTCGAACATTGGCTGTTCGATCGTTCGACGAAGATCGAACGATTTGGGCCGTTCGCGCCAAATTCGAGTGACGCGAACGGCCCACAATGCACTACGCCATCGCAGTGTCATCCAGGCGCTGTGATTGGCCAAGCATGCACTGTGACCCCGCATGCTTGGCCAATCACAGCGCCGGCAGCGAGGAGAGCAATGATTGGCCACAGGCAGGATGCCTGTGGCCAATTATTGCTGAGGGTGTTTAGTACACGCCCCACACTATAAAAGGCCGCCAGCACGGCGGCCTAGTGTAGTGTGTTCCGGAGCAGGGATAGAGTAGCATAGGCAGGGACAGTGACTGTTATTTCTTTCTTGCTTAACCTGGATTCCTTTAGTTTAGGGAAAGAGAAGGATAGGTAGGGAGAGTGTCAGTGTGTTTTGTGCTTCTGCTATAGTGTGCTTAAAAAAAACATTTATTCTAGGGACAGAAAACTCTAGGTAGGGACAGTGTCAGTTTCTTTCACTCTGCAAGTCCTTGTTTCCAGGGACCTGTAAGGACAGTGAGTTAATTGTCCTTGTGCTATATTGTGCTTAAAAAAAACATTTATTCTAGGGACAGAAAACTCTAGGTAGGGACAGTGTCAGTTTCTTTCACTCTGCAAGTCCTTGTTTCCAGGGACCTGTAAGGACAGTGAGTTAATTGTCCTTGTGCTATATTGTGATTAAAAAAAACATTTATTCTAGGGACAGAAAACTCTAGGTAGGGACAGTGTCAGTTTCTTTCACTCTGCAAGTCCTTGTTTCCAGGGACCTGTAAGGACAGTGAGTTAATTTTCCTTGTGCTATATTGTGATTAAAAAAAACATTTATTCTAGGGACAGAAAACTCTAGGTAGGGACAGTGTCAGTTTCTTTCACTCTGCAAGTCCTTGTTTCCAGGGACCTGTAAGGACAGTGAGTTAATTGTCCTTGTGCTATATTGTGCTTAAAAAAAACATTTATTCTAGGGACAGAAAACTCTAGGTAGGGACAGTGTCAGTTTCTTTCACTCTGCAAGTCCTTGTTTCCAGGGACCTGTAAGGACAGTGAGTTAATTGTCCTTGTGCTATATTGTGATTAAAAAAAACATTTATTCTAGGGACAGAAAACTCTAGGTAGGGACAGTGTCAGTTTCTTTCACTCTGCAAGTCCTTGTTTCCAGGGACCTGTAAGGACAGTGAGTTAATTTTCCTTGTGCTATATTGTGATTAAAAAAAACATTTATTCTAGGGACAGAAAACTCTAGGTAGGGACAGTGTCAGTTTCTTTCACTCTGCAAGTCCTTGTTTCCAGGGACCTGTAAGGACAGTGAGTTAATTGTCCTTGTGCTATATTGTGCTTAAAAAAAACATTTATTCTAGGGACAGAAAACTCTAGGTAGGGACAGTGTCAGTTTCTTTCACTCTGCAAGTCCTTGTTTCCAGGGACCTGTAAGGACAGTGAGTTAATTTTCCTTGTGCTATATTGTGATTAAAAAAAACATTTATTCTAGGGACAGAAAACTCTAGGTAGGGACAGTGTCAGTTTCTTTCACTCTGCAAGTCCTTGTTTCCAGGGACCTGTAAGGACAGTGAGTTAATTTTCCTTGTGCTATATTGTGATTAAAAAAAACATTTTTTCTAGGGACAGAAAACTGTAGGTAGGGAGAGTGTTTTTTTTCTTTCACTCTGCAAGTCCTTGTTTCCAGGGACCTGTAAGGACAGTGAGTTAATTTTCCTTGTGCTATATTGTGATTAAAAAAAACATTTTTTCTAGGGACAGAAAACTGTAGGTAGGGAGAGTGTTTTTTTTCTTTCACTCTGCAAGTCCTTGTTTCCAGGGACCTGTAAGGACAGTGAGTTAATTGTCCTTGTGCTATATTGTGCTTAAAAAAAACATTTATTCTAGGGACAGAAAACTCTAGGTAGGGACAGTGTCAGTTTCTTTCACTCTGCAAGTCCTTGTTTCCAGGGACCTGGAGAGACATTGAGTGAATTGTCCTTGTGCTATATTGTGATTAAAAAAAACATTTATTCTAGGGACAGAAAACTCTAGGTAGGGACAGTGTCAGTTTCTTTCACTCTGCAAGTCCTTGTTTCCAGGGACCTGTAAGGACAGTGAGTTAATTTTCCTTGTGCTATATTGTGATTAAAAAAAACATTTTTTCTAGGGACAGAAAACTGTAGGTAGGGAGAGTGTTTTTTTTCTTTCACTCTGCAAGTCCTTGTTTCCAGGGACCTGTAAGGACAGTGAGTTAATTTTCCTTGTGCTATATTGTGATTAAAAAAAACATTTATTCTAGGGACAGAAAACTCTAGGTAGGGACAGTGTCAGTTTCTTTCACTCTGCAAGTCCTTGTTTCCAGGGACCTGTAAGGACAGTGAGTTAATTTTCCTTGTGCTATATTGTGATTAAAAAAAACATTTTTTCTAGGGACAGAAAACTGTAGGTAGGGAGAGTGTTTTTTTTCTTTCACTCTGCAAGTCCTTGTTTCCAGGGACCTGTAAGGACAGTGAGTTAATTGTCCTTGTGCTATATTGTGCTTAAAAAAAACATTTATTCTAGGGACAGAAAACTCTAGGTAGGGACAGTGTCAGTTTCTTTCACTCTGCAAGTCCTTGTTTCCAGGGACCTGTAAGGACAGTGAGTTAATTTTCCTTGTGCTATATTGTGATTAAAAAAAACATTTATTCTAGGGACAGAAAACTCTAGGTAGGGACAGTGTCAGTTTCTTTCACTCTGCAAGTCCTTGTTTCCAGGGACCTGTAAGGACAGTGAGTTAATTTTCCTTGTGCTATATTGTGATTAAAAAAAACATTTTTTCTAGGGACAGAAAACTGTAGGTAGGGAGAGTGTTTTTTTTCTTTCACTCTGCAAGTCCTTGTTTCCAGGGACCTGTAAGGACAGTGAGTTAATTTTCCTTGTGCTATATTGTGATTAAAAAAAACATTTTTTCTAGGGACAGAAAACTGTAGGTAGGGAGAGTGTTTTTTTTCTTTCACTCTGCAAGTCCTTGTTTCCAGGGACCTGTAAGGACAGTGAGTTAATTGTCCTTGTGCTATATTGTGATTAAAAAAAACATTTATTCTAGGGACAGAAAACTCTAGGTAGGGACAGTGTCAGTTTCTTTCACTCTGCAAGTCCTTGTTTCCAGGGACCTGTAAGGACAGTGAGTTAATTTTCCTTGTGCTATATTGTGATTAAAAAAAACATTTATTCTAGGGACAGAAAACTCTAGGTAGGGACAGTGTCAGTTTCTTTCACTCTGCAAGTCCTTGTTTCCAGGGACCTGTAAGGACAGTGAGTTAATTGTCCTTGTGCTATATTGTGCTTAAAAAAAACATTTATTCTAGGGACAGAAAACTCTAGGTAGGGACAGTGTCAGTTTCTTTCACTCTGCAAGTCCTTGTTTCCAGGGACCTGTAAGGACAGTGAGTTAATTGTCCTTGTGCTATATTGTGATTAAAAAAAACATTTATTCTAGGGACAGAAAACTCTAGGTAGGGACAGTGTCAGTTTCTTTCACTCTGCAAGTCCTTGTTTCCAGGGACCTGTAAGGACAGTGAGTTAATTTTCCTTGTGCTATATTGTGATTAAAAAAAACATTTATTCTAGGGACAGAAAACTCTAGGTAGGGACAGTGTCAGTTTCTTTCACTCTGCAAGTCCTTGTTTCCAGGGACCTGTAAGGACAGTGAGTTAATTGTCCTTGTGCTATATTGTGCTTAAAAAAAACATTTATTCTAGGGACAGAAAACTCTAGGTAGGGACAGTGTCAGTTTCTTTCACTCTGCAAGTCCTTGTTTCCAGGGACCTGTAAGGACAGTGAGTTAATTTTCCTTGTGCTATATTGTGATTAAAAAAAACATTTATTCTAGGGACAGAAAACTCTAGGTAGGGACAGTGTCAGTTTCTTTCACTCTGCAAGTCCTTGTTTCCAGGGACCTGTAAGGACAGTGAGTTAATTTTCCTTGTGCTATATTGTGATTAAAAAAAACATTTTTTCTAGGGACAGAAAACTGTAGGTAGGGAGAGTGTTTTTTTTCTTTCACTCTGCAAGTCCTTGTTTACAGGGACCTGTAAGGACAGTGAGTTAATTGTCCTTGTGCTATATTGTGCTTAAAAAAAACATTTATTCTAGGGACAGAAAACTCTAGGTAGGGACAGTGTCAGTTTCTTTCACTCTGCAAGTCCTTGTTTCCAGGGACCTGGAGAGACATTGAGTGAATTGTCCTTGTGCTATATTGTGATTAAAAAAAACATTTATTCTAGGGACAGAAAACTCTAGGTAGGGACAGTGTCAGTTTCTTTCACTCTGCAAGTCCTTGTTTCCAGGGACCTGTAAGGACAGTGAGTTAATTTTCCTTGTGCTATATTGTGATTAAAAAAAACATTTTTTCTAGGGACAGAAAACTGTAGGTAGGGAGAGTGTTTTTTTTCTTTCACTCTGCAAGTCCTTGTTTCCAGGGACCTGTAAGGACAGTGAGTTAATTTTCCTTGTGCTATATTGTGATTAAAAAAAACATTTATTCTAGGGACAGAAAACTCTAGGTAGGGACAGTGTCAGTTTCTTTCACTCTGCAAGTCCTTGTTTCCAGGGACCTGTAAGGACAGTGAGTTAATTTTCCTTGTGCTATATTGTGATTAAAAAAAACATTTTTTCTAGGGACAGAAAACTGTAGGTAGGGAGAGTGTTTTTTTTCTTTCACTCTGCAAGTCCTTGTTTCCAGGGACCTGTAAGGACAGTGAGTTAATTGTCCTTGTGCTATATTGTGCTTAAAAAAAACATTTATTCTAGGGACAGAAAACTCTAGGTAGGGACAGTGTCAGTTTCTTTCACTCTGCAAGTCCTTGTTTCCAGGGACCTGGAGAGACATTGAGTGAATTGTCCTTGTGCTATATTGTGATTAAAAAAAACATTTATTCTAGGGATAGAAAACTCTAGGTAGGGACAGTGTCAGTTTCTTTCACTGTGAAAGTCCTTGTTTCAAGGGACAGAGAAGGACACCTGAAGGTAGCCCTTATTGCTTTTTTCCCATCTCCCTGCAGGCCATCTATTAGAATGTCTGGAAGGCAAACAAGGAGAGGCAGACAGTCAGGAGGCAATAAAAGAGGGCAAGCAGGCTCTGTGTCTGGGGGCAACAGTGCTGGTCGTGGACGCGGTGCATTGTCATCAGCACATGGCCATGGGACACGCTTGTCCTTCTTTTCGGCAGCTGGACATGTTGAGCCACATCATGCCGAAGACTTGGTAGAGTGGATGACCAAGCCCTCCTCCTCCTCCTCATCCTCTCTCACCCAGGCTCAGGGTACTGGAAAAGCAGCTGCCAAAGCGTCGTCTTCCCTGGTATCAATGTCAGACAAATCATCAGTCACTCCTTCCCTAGACCCACCATGTCCTCCTCCTGAGGAGTCCCCCGAACTGTTTCAGCACAGTGTTGGGTACATGCTCCAGGAGGATGCCCAGCGTTTCGAAGGGTCTGATGATGAAACCCAGCTAGAGGAAGGCAGTAGCGTGAGAGCAGACAGAGGGGATGCTCAAGAAGGACACCAATCTGGCAGTCATGTTCCAGCAGCTGCAGCATACTGCCAGATTGGCTCCAGTGATGAGGAGGGAGGGGATGATGAGGTCAATGACTCCACGTGGGTGCCTAATAGGAGAGAGGAGGAGGAGGAGGATGAGGAGGAGGCACATCTCCAACGAGGCAGGATGCCCTTTGGTGGCCAGCGTAAGGGCAGTACACCGACGGAATCACACCGCAGAGCTCCGCCTGTGCAGGGCGCTGCCTCTGCCCGTCATTCAAAAAGTTCTTTGGTGTGGGCCTTTTTTGAGGCTAGTGCATCAGATCGCACAGCTGCTGTTTGCAACATATGTCTCAAGCGTATATCGCGTGGCCAAAACATCAGCCGCTTGGGTACCACATGCCTGACCAGACATATGTTGACCTGCCATGCAGCTCGTTGGCAAGCCTACCTCAAAGACCCACACCAAAGAACAAAGCGGACCTCTCCTTGCACCGCATCAGCTGGGATCTCCAACCCCACTATAACTTCAGTCCTCTCTGAAACATGCACTGAGAGGAATGAAGGTGTAGAATTAGGTGTGTCACAGCCAAGTACTTGCGCCCACTCTGCTAGCAGTACACCGACGTCCGATTCTAGCAGGCAAATTTCCCTGCCCCAGCTGCTGGACCGTCGAAAGAAGTTCACTCCCAGCCATCCACATGCCCAGCGGTTGAATGCTAGCTTGGCTAAATTGCTAGCGCTTCAACTGCTGCCTTTTCAGTTGGTAGACTCGGCCCCCTTCCGTGAGTTTGTGCAATGTGCGGTTCCTCAGTGGCAGGTTCCCAAACGCCACTTTTTCTCACGGAAGGCTATTCCGGCTCTCTACCGGCATGTGGAAGGCAATGTCTTGGCCTCGCTGGACAGGGCGGTCAGCGGTAAGGTGCATATTACCGCTGACTCATGGTCCAGCAGGCATGGACAGGGACGTTACCTTTCTTTCACGGCCCATTGGGTCACTCTTTTGGCAGCTGGGAAGGATTCAGGACAAGGTGCAGTAGTGTTGGAGGTTGTCCCACCGCCACGCCTCCAAAATGCTACTACTGGTTGTGACACACCTCTCTCCTCCACCCCCTCCTCTTCTTCTTCCTCCATGGCCTCTTCCTGTGGTTTGTCCTATGAACCAGCGGTGCTCCGTAGCCGTTCACGGGGCTACGCAAGTACGCAGGCAAAAAGATGCCATGCCGTGCTTGCGCTGGTGTGTTTGGGGGACAGAAGCCACACTGGGGCAGAGGTCCTGTCTGCTCTGCAGGGCCAGGCCGAGAGGTGGTTGACGCCACGCCAGCTTAAGCCAGGAATGGTGGTTTGCGACAATGGCACCAACCTCCTCTCCGCCCTCCGACAGGGACAACTGACCCATGTGCCCTGTGTGGCTCACGTCCTTAACCTGGTGGTGCAGCGGTTCTTGGGCAGGTACCCGGGCTTACAGGATGTCCTGAGGCAGGCCAGGAAAGTCTGTGTGCATTTCCGCAGATCTTATAATGCCAGTGCTCGCCTGGCTGAGCTGCAAAAGGAGTTGAACCTGCCCAAGAACCGCCTTATATGTGACATGCCCACCAGGTGGAACTCAACGTTGGCCATGCTGCAGCGGCTGCACACGCAGCAGAGGGCCATCAATGAGTACCTGTGCGACTACGGCACCAGGACAGGGTCAGGGGAGCTTGGTTTTTTTTCTCCACGCCAGTGGGGCATGATCAGGGATGCATGCACTGTCCTGGCACCATTTGAGGAGGCCACGAGGATGGTGAGCAGTGACAGTGCATGCATCAGTGACACTGTACCTCTTGTCCACCTGTTGGAGCACACGCTGCGTGGAATAATGGACAGGGCACTTGAGGCAGAACAGAGGCAGGAAGAGGAGGACTTCCTTGCCTCTCAAGGCCCCCTTTACCCAGACAGTGTTCCTTCTGTCCCACCCATCGCACAGGAAGAGGAGGAGGAGGAGGAGGAGGAGGAGGAGGAGGATTGTGTCAGCATGGAGGTGGAGGCTGGCACTCAGCATCATCAGCAGCAGTCTTTTAGGGATGATTTACAGTCCCAAGAAACCAGTGGACTTGTACGTGGCTGGGAGGAGGTGGCTGCGGATCATGTCGTCCTTAGTGACCCAGAGGACTCCGGAGCGAATGCCTCAGCAAACCTACGCTGCATGGCCTCCCTGATCCTGCAAAGTCTGCGGAAGGATCCTCGTATTCTTCGGATCAAGGAGAGGGACCATTACTGGCTGGCCACTCTCCTTGATCCACGGTACAAGGGTAAGGTTGCGGACCTTATGTTACCGTCGCAGAGGGAGCAGAGGATGAGACAACTCCGGGAGGCCTTGCAGAAAGGTCTGTGCAACGCGTTCCCAGAGACTGGGAGGTTGCAAACTCCTGGTCCTGGACAACGAGTTGCTGAGGCTTCGGCCAGTCAAAGAAGGAGCGGTGGGGAAGGTGGCCGTCTGACCGATGCGTTCAGACAATTCTTTAGTCCGCAGCCCCAAAGTATGATCGGTTCCAGCAACCATCGCCAGCGTCTGATAAACATGGTGCAGGAATATCTAGGGGCAAGGTCAGACTTGGACACCTTCCCCACCGAAAATCCTCTGGCTTACTGGGTCTTGAGGATGGATCACTGGCCAGAGCTTGCACAGTATGCAATTGAGCTACTGGCCTGTCCTGCATCCAGCGTTCTTTCGGAACGCACATTCAGTGCTGCTGGAGGATTTGTCACGGATCACAGGGTGCGCCTGTCCACCGACTCGGTTGATCGACTGACTTTCATCAAGATGAACCAGTCTTGGATCACCACCAGCTACCACACACCTGATGCTGATATAACAGACTAATTGATTTTAAAATGTCACATCCCTTCAAGACTGATGCTGATGCTGAGTGCCTGTGCTGTTATGTTGACTGCCTATCCTCCTCCTCCGAGTCCTCAATGATACGATTGATGATGATAGCTTGGAAGATCATTTTTGTTTATGGGTGCCGCCACCAGTGCCTAACGCCCAATTTTTCAGCCCCTGTTTAACAGTGGCGTGTAATTACAATTTTTGAAGCAATACTTTGCAACAGGGCTCATTGCTGTGCTCCAAGTACAGTATCTGTGAGGAGTTGCAGTGTTGTGCCACCAGTGCCTAAGGCCCAATTTTTCAGCCCCTGTTTAACAGGGGCGTGTCATTACAATTTTTGAAGCAATACTTTGCAACAGGGCTCATTGCTGTGCTCCAAGTACAGTATCTGTGAAGGGTTGCAGTGTTGTGCCACCAGTGCCTAAGGCCCAATTTTTCAGCCCCTGTTCAACAGGGGCATGTAATTACAATTCTTGATCTAATAATTCACAGCAGGGCCCATTGCTGCACCCACCAAGAGTAACTGTCAGGGCTTACAGTGTTGTGGCACCAGCACCACCATCAAAGGCCCAATTTTTACTACCACTGTTCAACAATTATATGTAATTAAAATTCCTGATATAATAGTTGACAGCAGGGCGTTCCAGCACCAACCAAGAGTAACTGTGAGTGCTTACAGTGTTGTGCCAACACCAACAACTAAGGGGCCTATTTCTGCAGAGTATATACGGCAGGTCCCTACTTTCAAACATCCAACTTACAAACGACTCCTACTTGCAAACGCAAGAAGACAACAGGAAGTGAGAGGAAATCTACCACTAGGAAGGAAAATTCTCTCCTGTAAGAATAAATATGGGAGAAAGGTGTCTCCTCTGTACTGATGCTTTATCAGCAATCCTTGTTTCAAGAAAAACACCACATTTCAAAAACAGTTGTCATTAGGACGGAAAGTGAGGTGAAATGTTCTGAACAGGGGCACAGACAGCAAAACAAATGTTACAGGGGTGATAACCCTTACCTATGTTTTCCAAAAAGTTTAAAAATAGATTTTTGGTCTGGAGCTACACTTCAACAATGTACCTGTTCAAAATTACAAACAGATTCTACATAAGAACAAACCTACAGTCCCTGTCTTGTATGCACCGCCTGTATACGGCTGTTCAGAGTATATAGGGCCTTTTTTATTTTATGTGCGGGGTTCCCCTTAATATCCATACAAGACCCAAAGGGGCTGGTAATGGGCTGGGGTAGGGGGGGGGGGGTCATGGGGTAGCTATGCCATTTTTCTTAAAGATTTTCATCCATATTACCGGGACCAGACATTACATTAAAGCCGCAAGCAGTTTTAAATGGCTTTTTTTTCCTTTAGAAGTGTCATTTTGTGCAGGGACAGTTCTAAACACGGGAAACACGTGGCACTTCACAGGCATACTTTAGACACCCCCCAGGTACGATATTTAAAGGAATATTTGACTTTTTTTTTTTCACTTTATGCATCATTAAAATGACTGCTCCCGGAAAACGACCGTTTTTAAAACTTATTTTTGCATTGATACATGTCCCCTGGTGCAGAACCCGGGTTCCCAAACCCTTTTTAGGACAATAACATGCATAATAGTTGTTATAATTAGCACTTTAGAATTCGAACGTTCGCATCCATTGTATTTAATAGGGTTCTAATGTTCGTTCGAACTTTCGGTCCGTTCGCGGGTTCTGGTGCGAACCGAACCCGGGGGTGTTCGGCTCATCACTAGTCTCTGACTATCTCCTGTAGTATGTCCACAGTCTTTGACTATCTCCTGTAGTGTGTCCTCAGTCTTAGATTATCTCCTGTAGTGTGTCCCCAGACTCTGACTATCTCCTGTAGAGTGTCCTCAGTCTCTGACTATCTCCTGTAGTATGTCCCCAGTCTCTAACTATCTCCTGTAGTGTGTCCTCAGTCTCTGACTATCTCCTTTAGTGTGTCCTCAGTCTCTGACTATCTCCTGGAGTATGTCCTCAGTCTCTGACTATCTCCTGTAGTATGTCCCCAGTCTCTGACTATCTCCTGTAGTGTGTCCTCAGTCTTTGACTATCTCCTGTAGTATGCCCACAGTCTCTGACTATCTCCTGTAGTATGTCCCCAGTCTCTGACTATCTCCTGTAGTATGCCCACAGTCTCTGACTATCTCCTGTAGTATGTCCCCAGTCTCTGACTATCTCCTGTAGTATGTCCCCAGTCTCTGACTATCTCTTGTGGTATGTCCTCAGTCTCTGACCATCTCCTGTAGTATGTCCACAGTCTTTGACTATCTCCTGTAGTGTGTCCTCAGTCTCTGGTTATCTCCTGTAGTGTGTCCCCAGACTCTGACTATCTCCTGTAGAGTGTCCTCAGTCTCTGACTATCTCCTGTAGTATGTCCCCAGTCTCTAACTATCTCCTGTAGTGTGTCCTCAGTCTCTGACTATCTCCTTTAGTGTGTCCTCATTCTCTGACTATCTCCTGGAGTATGTCCTCAGTCTCTGACTATCTCCTGTAGTATGTCCACAGTCTCTGACCATCTCCTGTAGTATGTCCACAGTCTCTGACTATCTCCTGTAGTGTGTCCTCCGTCTCTGACTATCTCCTGTAGTATGTCCTCAGTCTCTGACTATCTCCTGTAGTATGTCCTCAGTCTCTGACTATCTCCTGTAGTGTGTCCTCAGTTTCTGACTATCTCCTGTAGTATGTCCTCAGTCTCTGACTATCTCCTGTAGTATGCCCACAGTCTCTGACTATCTCCTGTAGTATGTCCTCAGTCTTTGACTATCTCCTGTAGTATGCCCACAGTCTCTGACCATCTCCTGTAGAATGCCCACAGTCTCTGACTATCTCCTGTAGTATGTCCCCAGTTTCTGACTATCTCCTGTAGTATGTCCCCAGTCTCTGACTATCTCCTGTAGTATGTCCCCAGTCTCTGACCATCTCCTGTAGTATGCCCACAGTCTCTGACTATCGCCTGTAGTATGTCCCCAGTCTCTGACTATCTCCTGTAGTATGCCCACAGTCTCTGACTATCTCCTGTAGTATGTCCTCAGTCTCTGACTATCTCCTGTAGTATGTCCCCAGTCTCTGACCATCTCCTGTAGAATGCCCACAGTCTCTGACTATCTCCTGTAGTATGTCCCCAGTTTCTGACTATCTCCTGTAGTATGTCCCCAGTCTCTGACTATCTCCTGTAGTATGTCCCCAGTCTCTGACCATCTCCTGTAGTATGCCCACAGTCTCTGACTATCGCCTGTAGTATGTCCCCAGTCTCTGACTATCTCCTGTAGTATGTCCCCAGTCTCTGACTATCTCTTGTGGTATGTCCTCAGTCTCTGACCATCTCCTGTAGTGTGTCCTCCGTCTCTGACTATCTCCTGTAGTATGTCCTCAGTCTCTGACTATCTCCTGTAGTATGTCCTCAGTCTCTGACTATCTCCTGTAGTGTGTCCTCAGTTTCTGACTATCTCCTGTAGTATGTCCTCAGTCTCTGACTATCTCCTGTAGTATGCCCACAGTCTCTGACTATCTCCTGTAGTATGTCCTCAGTCTTTGACTATCTCCTGTAGTATGCCCACAGTCTCTGACTATCTCCTGTAGTATGTCCCCAGTCTCTGACCATCTCCTGTAGAATGCCCACAGTCTCTGACTATCTCCTGTAGTATGTCCCCAGTCTCTGACTATCTCCTGTAGTATGTCCCCAGTCTCTGACTATCTCTTGTGGTATGTCCTCAGTCTCTGACCATCTCCTGTAGTATGTCCACAGTCTTTGACTATCTCCTGTAGTGTGTCCTCAGTCTCAGATTATCTCCTGTAGTGTGTCCCCAGACTCTGACTATCTCCTGTAGAGTGTCCTCAGTCTCTGACTATCTCCTGTAGTATGTCCCCAGTCTCTAACTATCTCCTGTAGTGTGTCCTCAGTCTCTGACTATCTCCTTTAGTGTGTCCTCAGTCTCTGACTATCTCCTGGAGTATGTCCTCAGTCTCTGACTATCTCCTGTAGTATGTCCCCAGTCTCTGACTATCTCTTGTGGTAGGTCCTCAGTCTCTGACCATCTCCTGTAGTATGTCCTCAGTCTCTGACTATCTCCTGTAGTATGCCCACAGTCTCTGACTATCTCCTGTAGTATGTCCTCAGTCTTTGACTATCTCCTGTAGTATGCCCACAGTTTCTGACTATCTCCTGTAGTATGTCCCCAGTCTCTGACCATCTCCTGTAGAATGCCCACAGTCTCTGACTATCTCCTGTAGTATGTCCCCAGTTTCTGACTATCTCCTGTAGTATGTCCCCAGTCTCTGACTATCTCCTGTAGTATGTCCCCAGTCTCTGACCATCTCCTGTAGTATGCCCACAGTCTCTGACTATCGCCTGTAGTATGTCCCCAGTCTCTGACTATCTCCTGTAGTATGTCCCCAGTCTCTGACTATCTCTTGTGGTATGTCCTCAGTCTCTGACCATCTCCTGTAGTATGTCCACAGTCTTTGACTATCTCCTGTAGTGTGTCCTCAGTCTCAGATTATCTCCTGTAGTGTGTCCCCAGACTCTGACTATCTCCTGTAGAGTGTCCTCAGTCTCTGACTATCTCCTGTAGTATGTCCCCAGTCTCTAACTATCTCCTGTAGTGTGTCCTCAGTCTCTGACTATCTCCTTTAGTGTGTCCTCAGTCTCTGACTATCTCCTGGAGTATGTCCTCAGTCTCTGACTATCTCCTGTAGTATGTCCCCAGTCTCTGACTATCTCTTGTGGTAGGTCCTCAGTCTCTGACCATCTCCTGTAGTATGTCCCCAGTCTCTGGCCATCTCCTGTAGAATGCCCACAGTCTCTGACTATCTCCTGTAGTATGTCCCCAGTCTCTGACTATCTCCTGTAGTATGTCCCCAGTCTCTGACTATCTCCTGTAGTATGTCCCCAGTCTCTGACTATCTCCTGTAGTATGTCCCCAGTCTCTGACTATCTCCTGTAGTATGTCCCCAGTCTCTGACTGTCTCTTGTGGTATGTCCTCAGTCTCTGACCATCTCCTGTAGTATGTCCACAGTCTCTGACTATCTCCTGTAGTGTGTCCTCAGTCTCTGATTATCTCCTGTAGTGTGTCCCCAGACTCTGACTATCTCCTGTAGTGTGTCCTCAGTCTCTGACTATCTCCTGTAGTATGTCCTCAGTCTCTAACTATCTCCTGTAGTGTGTCCTCAGTCTCTGACTATCTCCTGTAGTGTGTCCCCAGTCTCTGACTATCTCCTGTAGTATGTCCTCAGTCTCTGACTATCTCCTGTAGTATGTCCCCAGTCTCTGACTATCTCTTGTGGTATGTCCACAGTCTCTGACCATCTCCTGTAGTATGTCCACAGTCTCTGACTATCTCCTGTAGTGTGTCCTCCGTCTCTGACTATCTCCTGTAGTATGTCCTCAGTCTCTGACTATCTCCTGTAGTATGTCCTCAGTCTCTGACTATCTCCTGTAGTGTGTCCTCAGTTTCTGACTATCTCCTGTAGTATGTCCTCAGTCTCTGACTATCTCCTGTAGTGTGTCCTCAGTCTATGACCATCTCCTGTAGTGTGTCCTCAGTCTATGACCATCTCCTGTAGTGTGTCCTCAGTCTATGACCATCTCCTGTAGTATGTCCTCAGTCTTTGACTATCTCCTGTAGTGTGTCCTCAGTCTCTGACTATCTCCTGTAGTGTGTCCTCAGTCTCTGACAATCTCCTGTAGTATGTCCTCAGTCTCTGACTATCTCCTGTAGTGTGTCCTCAGTCTCTGACTATCTCCTATAGTATGTCCTCGGTCTCTGACTATCTCCTGTAGTGTGTCCTCAGTCTATGACCATCTCCTGTAGTGTGTCCTCAGTCTCTGACTATCTCCTGTAGTATGTCCTCAGTCTCTGACTATCTCCTGTAGTGTGTCCTCAGTCTATGACCATCTCCTGTAGTGTGTCCTCAGTCTATGACTATCTCCTGTAGCATGTCCTCAGTCTCTGACTATCTCCTGTAGTATGTCCTCAGTCTCTGACTATCTCCTGTAGCATGTCCTCAGTCTCTGACTATCTCCTATAGCATGCATGCCCATGCTTTCTGACAGTCTACTCTAGCATTACAGACTGTATACAGAACATGATTGGTCCACTGTTTAAATAACAAATAACAAAAAAGAACAGCATGTACTGGTGTTGAAGTCCCTGCCCTGTTAACCCCCAAACAGAGGCAGAACCCTGAATTCTAAGCATTATCTCATAGAATATTGGTGTATGAGGACCTAAAATATTAGTTACAGCCTCTGTAAATCCTCAGTCTACTGGCTCTTTCACACTGATGCATTTTTACTGAATTTTTACCTTGCTAAAAATGCAAATAAAGTGCAAAAAATAAAATGTCCCTTTAAATAATATGGGATTCTTCACACTGTGGGTGCGGTGCGTTTTGAAAAGTCCTGCATGGTACATCTTTGGTGCGCTTTTCAAAACCGCTTTAAAAACACAGCGCACCGTTGAGATGAATAGGGAATGTGTCAAAAATGCATCAAAAACACATTGCAGTTGCCTTTTTGGTGTGTTTTTTGAGTTACATGTCTATGTGAAACAGGTGCATGCCAAACAGAAAATGGACCGAGAACACATCCAAAATGCATATGCGTTTTTAATGCGTTTTCCCAATGGAGCTGCGTGAAAACACCCCATGGCCGGGGAACATGATGGCTTTATAAGAGTAATTAGAATTCTATTGCTGGTAAATAATGGTGTTTGTATATTTCGGTGAAGCATTTGGCAAACCTGTCCCAAAATAGTGCCTACTTTTTGCTGTGTAATCTGGCAAAACAAACGGAATCATTGCCTCTGATGAACGTTCGTCTTTGTTTTACATTTCACGGTCCAGCCTCCGTGGAATTGAATGAAAGCCGTGCCTAATGGGGCACATAGGATTTTAAAACCATTTTCTGAAAGAGAGGGGAAAGAACCCACTTAAAGCCCATAAAACAAATGACTCCCCCAGGGGGTATATGGCAGAGAGCGAGAGGCAGTTCTCAATCATCGGTAACAAGGAATGGGTTAATCGGCTCTATGGAGGCTCTGCGTTTTTCTTTGTGGGGGCTCGGTGGGCACAGGGGGGAGGGGAGGGTCTATAAGCTTATAAGTAAACAGTATCTTTCTTTCTGTGCGATATTCTCCGCTTCCAAGCCATTGTGTTATATAAAAGGGTGGAGCACAAAGGAGCACTATTGTTTTGCTGTTGGAAAAGTATTATTCTGTGTACAACCCATTTAGGAATATATTTCCTCCGGCTGTTTCCTTTCCCAAACCAATAAGAAGGGAGATTCATTGAAATGTGGACCCGGCATAGTCCGTGCGAACCTTTTGACGTAAAGGAGCGTTACATCCGATTTGTGCTATTTTAAACTATTCTTGTGGTGGACACACTTAACTCAATCAATGACGAGTAGGAGACTTATAGTGCCCATCAAACTCTTTTGCCGCGTACACACGATCATTAAAAAACCGCCGTGAATAATGACATTAAAAACGAGGGAACGGCTTGTTCCCCACACACGGTCGTTTTTCACGACATTTTTTCTCTTGTTGAGAAAAACGACCGTCTGTGGGCTCCGCGGCAGTGTTTCCCTATGGGAAAACTGCAGCGGAAAAAATGTCGGGAAAAACGACGAGAAAAATTAGAACATGTTCTAATTTTTCTCGTCGTTTTTAATGCCGTTTTTCTCGTCGAGAAAAACGACAAAATGCCCACAGACGATCGTTTTTCTTGTCAAAAGGAAAAAATGTTGTTTTTCTCGACGAGAAAAACGGTCGTGTGTACACGGCATTTCTCTTTTATTTTTTTTTATTTTTCTCTTTTTCTCTCTGTACTTTTCCTCTCTCTCTCTCTCTCTCCTACCATTTCACTGTTTTCCCTCTCTCTCATCTCCCCCTTTCATCTTTCCCTCTACCCTTGCCTCTTTCTTCCCTTTCTCTTCTCCCCTCTCTTCTCTCCCCCTTCTGTATTTCCCCTCTCTCTTAACTGTCTGCTCTCCCCTTATCCCCTCTCTCTCTTCTTTCCTCCTCCTTCTCCTCTTCTCTCCCGCCCCCCTCCCACACCTCCCCCTCTCCTTTCTCTTCTCTCCCCTCTCTCTGCCTCTCCCCCCCCCCTTTCCTCCTCCTTCCCCTCTCCTCCTCCTTCCCAGATCTCCCCTCTTTGTCCTCTTTCCCCTCTCCCTCTCTCATCTATCCTCTCTTCTCTCCCCTCTCCCTGCCCCATCCCTCTCTTTCCCCTCTCTCCTCCTCCTTCCCTTTCTCGCTCCCCTCTCGCCTCTCTTTTCTCTTCCCTTTTCCCCTCTCTCCTTCTCTTTCCCTTTCTTGTCTCCCCTCTCTCTTCTCGCCTTTCCCTTCTGTTCTCTCCTCTCTCTCTCTCCTCTCTTTCCTCTTCCCCTCTCTCCTCCTCTTTCCCTCTCTTCTCTCCCCTCTCTCTTCTCGCCTTTCCCTTCTGTTCTCTCCTCCCTCTCCCCCCTCTACTCTCCCCTTTCCTTTTTTCCCCTCTCTCCTCTCCCCTCCTCCTTCCCTCTCACCCCTCTCACCTCTCCTCTCCCCTCCCTTCTCCTCTTTCCCTCTCTTCTCTTCCCTCTCTCTTCTCGCCTTTCCCTTCTGTTCTCTCCTCTCTCTCTCTCCTCTCTTTCCTCTTCCCCTCTTTCCTCCTCTTTCCCTCTCTTCTCTCCCCTCTCTCTTCTCACCTTTCCCTTCTGTTCTCTCCTCTCTCTCCCCTCTACTCTCCCCTTATCCCCTCTACTTTTTTCCCCTCTCTCCTCTCCCCTCCTCCTTCCCACTCACCCCTCTCACCTCTCCTCCTCTTCACTCCCTTCTCCTCCTTCCCCTCTCTCCTCTACTCTCTCCCCCATCTCTCTTCTCCCCTTTCTATTCTCCCCTCTCTTCTCTCCCTGCATCGCCTCTCTACTCTTACCTCTCTTCTGTCTCTCCTTTCTTCCTTCTCACCTCTCTTCTCCTCTCCTCCTTCCTCTCTCCCATCTCTCTTCTCTTTTCCCTTTTTCCCCTCTCTCTCTCTTCTCTCTTTACCCTCTCTCTCCCTTCTCCCCCTCTACCCTTGCCTCCTTCTTCACTTTCTCTTCTCCCCTCTCTCTCCCCTGTCTCCCCTCTCTGCTCCTCCTTCTCCTCTTCTCTCCCGCCCCTCTCACTCCTACACCTCCCCTCTCTCCCCTCTCTTTGCCTCTTCTCCCCCCTCTCCTCCTCCTTCCCCTATCCCCTCACTCCTCTCTCTCCCCTCTCTCTGCCTCTTCTCCCCCCTCTCCTCCTCCTTCCCCTCTCCTCCTCCTTCCCCTATCCCCTCACTCCTCTCTCTCCCTTCTCTCTGCCTCTTCTCCCGCCCTCTCCTCCTCCTTCCCCTCTCCTCCTCCTTCCCCTATCCCCTCACTCCTCTCTCTCCCCTCTCGCTGCCCCCCCTCTCCTCCTCCTTCCCCTATCCCCGCACTCCTCTCTCTCCCCTCTCTCTGCCTCTTCTCCCCCCTCTCCTTCTCCTTCCCCTCTCCTGCTCCTTCCCCTATCCCCTCAGTCCTCTCTCCCCTCTCTCTGCCTCTTCTCCCCCCTCTCCTCCTCCTTCCCCTCTCCTCCTCCTTCCCCTATCCCCTCACTCCTCTCTCTCCCCTCTCGCTGCCCCCCCTCTCCTCCTCCTTCCCCTATCCCCTCACTCCTCTCTCTCCCCTCTCTCTGCCTCTTCTCCCCCTCTCCTCCTCCTTCCCCTCTCCTCCTCCTTCCCCTATCCCCTCACTCCTCTCTCTCTGCCTCTTCTCCCCCCTCTCCTCCTCCTTCCCCTCTCCTCCTCCTTCCCCTATCACCTTACTCCTCTCTCTCCCCTCTCTCTGCCTCTTTTCCCCCCCCTCTCCTCCTCCTTCCCCTCTCCTCCTCCTTCCCCTATCCCCTCACTCCTCTCCCTCCCCTCTCGCTGCCCCCCCTCTCCTCCTCCTTCCCCTATCCCCTCACTCCTCTCTCTCCCCTCTCTTTGCCCTCTCTCTCTCATCTATCCTCTCTTCTCTTCCCTCTGCACTGCCCCAACCCTCTCTTTCTCCTTTCTCCTCTTTCTTCTCTCTCTCTCTCCTCTCTCTCCACACTGTCTTCTATTTCTCTGTTCTCCCCATCCGATAGTTAGCACCTCTGTCTAGCAGCACTGGGGTCCTCAAATTCCAATAAGTACCCCATCTGCGGGAAGTGTGCATGTTCTCCCCGTGCTTTTATTGCTTTCCCCCAGGCATTTGTTTCCTTTCCATGCTCCAAAGACATGCTGGGAGGTTAATTGGCTCCTGTCTAAATTGGCCCTAGTAAGTATGAATGTGAGTTAGGGATCTTAGATTGTAAGCTCCTTGGGGCAGGGACTGATGTGAATGTACAGTCTGTAAAGCGCTGTGTCTGTGATCTATAAATACATGTCATTAATAAATAAATGAATCATTCTTTTTTCTTCTTAATTTAGTGCCCTTCATCGTCCTGGTCCTGGCACACATTCACGCTCTTTGTACCACTCTGCAGATGTTCAGTTATTGCCATGCCTGTATTTAGACATTAGGCTGCACCTGTTTGTACAAGCTCTGCTCCATTTCATGACTCCTGAACTGTAAAGAACCTTCTGAATCCTCTTATTGCCCCTTCCTAGTTCTCGTGCAAATTTTTGGCCACAAATATTCAGAGGTGGCCAAAAAGGATGCAACAAAATAGTTAAAAAAATTATTACAATTTATTACGATTAGGTAATTTTGAGGCTTGATGCTGCCCCATCTATGCCAGCTGCCCTAGGCACAGGCCCACCCTGTGCCATTAGGGTAAGCACTGTCCTGGCTGTATCCCTGTACATGTATATATGGCTGGCAGCTTTTCTGGTCTTTAAACAAATTGCCACACGGGGGATTATGTACTGTAACAATCTCTGAATTGGGGGCACTCTCCCCCAAACAAGACTGGGGTTTGCTGCAGATGCGGAATCGTTCTACATGTTTTACATTTTTCAGCTGCTGCAGAGTGGCAGTTGACAGGAGGTACACACACAAAGGGCTGCCCTTGTATTGCCTTCTGTGAAACACACATACAGTATATAAATATCTCTTTAACCACTTATGGACTGCCCCACGCAGATATATTGTGGCAAGATGGCCTTCCTGCGTGAAATCACGTACATGTACGTGATTTCGTGCACGAGGTCTGGGGCGTGTGCCAGCGACCCGCTCCCACTGTGGTTGGACACAGCAGGAGCCAATCAGCGGGTCTGGTGGACGCAATGTCTGCCGGGACCCGTCGATCATTCTGACAAGAGCCAGAACGGCGGTCTGCCTATGTAAACAAGGCAAACCACTGTTCTGCCAGAGGGGAAAATTAAGATCTTGTGTAGCGGGTATATGCTTTTCTATCGTGTTTGAATCTGGTGGGGAAACTGTGATGTATGGTTCCCTGGGGCCCACCGGGTGGCGCTGTCACTTTGGGCCCGGGGTTGAGCCATCGTTGCAGTGTTGTACCTCTTTTGGCCTCTCTCGGCGGGTGTATGGTGGTGCGGGGAACCCGCCGTGCTTGCTGGGAGAGGGTATAAAGGGGGCGGCAATTTTTGGTGGCGGGAGTGGAGTCCCAGGCACCTTCAGCCTGAGGGCGGTGGTTCGTGTCGGGAGTCTAGGCGGCCTAGGCCTAGAGGACGTTCGGAGGTCGTGTTCCATCCCAGGCACCTTTAGCCTGGGGTGAGGTACTTGGATGGAGGTCTGGGACTGAGAGTCCCGGACTAAGGCTCCGCGAGGGATGGACTTCCTAGGGGACCCCGGGAGTGGGTACCCAAATCCAGTGGCGTAAGGGACCGGAGGGGGTACTTACCTGAAGACCTGGTGCAGCAAATTGCCAGTGACAGGTGAGCCTCCGGAGAACGCCCAGAGGGATGTCTTCCTCGATTGGGAGCAGGAATCTACTTCTAGGAAGGAAGTAAGAGAGTTCATTGTGCCTGGGCCTACTCGCATCCACACCCCCTTGTCTGTTCTATTCGTTAAGGGAGTCCAACTGATTGTGTTCACTTTTACATCGAGAAGAATAAAGGAGTGTTGGACTTTATTGGTGTGGGGCTCATTTACTGGCAGACACTGTTCAAGAAACCAGGAGGAGGCTCCAGATGCAGAACACCGACCCGAAGGTAAAAGAGGATTGTCTCCCATTACATACACATCTGCAGTGGGAACATTGGTGTGGTGACCCTGCACCAGAGGGAGAGAGTGGAGGCCGCTACACTTGTGTTTCTGCTAAGCAGAAACATGGATCTCTGTTTTCCTTTAGGCTCGATTCACACTAATGCGTTTTTTGATGAATTTTGCAGAAATGTGCCTCTGAGTTTTTGGAAAGGGTCGGGGACTTTTTTTTCCCGCAAAATGCAGCGTTTTGCATGTAATAGACTTCAATGGACCCTCATCCATTTTGCTGCGATTTGTGTTTTTTTTTACACTGTATATAGGTTTTTTTGGTATGCACCACCCACCTTTCGGTGAGTGGTGCACGCTTTTTGTCCTCTGATATAACTCTATCTAGTCTCTATATCTATTGTTTCTCAGTATATGGGAGACTGATAGGATTTATTTAAGTTTTTTGCCATTTACCAATATGGCCGCTCTTGATTCACATGCATGACTCAGATCGAGGTTAAATGTAATCATTTCCTTTGGTTTTTGCATTTCCTGTGTATTTTTAGGAGGTACTGGCAATGATAGGATAATTTTATTGATATTGACGAGGCTTTCCATCATTCAAGATGGCGGCCGCGTACTCATGTTCGAGCCTCATAGCGAGGTATGTTTTTATAAATTGTGGTGATTCAGCTCGCTACCCGTCCCTTATTGACAATGTCTACGATGACGAAACGCATCTAAGGGGGTACGTGCTGACGTCACCACGCTCATAGGATGGGAGTTTGCTTTCTAGCCGGCCGGCTTTTACACATGTCCTTTTATTTGTTTGCTGATGTAGGTGTAACTTTTAATTTTTATAATAAATTGCTGAGACGATATCACACTATCCAGTCCCTACTTTTTCTCCTTGGTTTGATACACCATTCGGACCATACGGAAGATCACGGTGGTAGCGAAGAATTCTGACCTACGCTGATTTGTGTTGCATATCATTGTTTGCAATCTGGTAAGCAGACATCATATTGGGTGGCGGTGCACTTCCGGGTGGATTTGTATGACATTTCTAAACTCTACAATATCTCCCCTTTTCTCTTCTTTTGTATCTCTGGTAAGGAGACTATATGTGCGGCGAGGGTTCACTAATATAGGAATCACTCACTGGTGGTGTATTGTCTCCCCTACCCTATATCATTAGTCCCTGATTGGGAGATTCTTTGTGGCAGGATTACACTATGTTTTTTTGCCTTTTTGTTTTTTCAATACATGCAATGTTTGGAACATTTACCCCATACTGCGGAGTACCCTTCTATTGTCGTGACTCAACACTATTGGAGAAATTTATTTGAAGTGCATCTAAAGGCCTAGGCTGGGTTATAGCCATCCGTTCAATTTGGCTTATCTTCTGGTAAGCATACATCTTTACCAGTTCATAGGATCTACGTTTAGTGTTTCAATCTGACACTAGCCCTTTAAGCATTTCCATTTGGACTTTTTCACTATCCAGATAATAGAATTTTGGACTCATAGCGCAACTTTTTCTCTTCTAATGCATTTCTGTGCCTCTGAGTTTTTGGAAAGGGTCGGGGACTTTTTTCCCCGCAAAATGCAGCGTTTTGCATGTAATAGACTTCAATGGACCCACATCCATTTTGCTGCGATTTGTGTTTTTTTTTTTACACTGTATATAGCTGGTTGCTAAGGAGGGGACCGGAAGCCCCCCGCCACATCCTTAACAACCTGATGAGTCATCAGCTGTCAGCATGGGGTCACCCCCAGGTTCATACCAGGCCCTTGGGTCTAGTATGTATTCAGAGGGGACCTCACGCTGTTTTTTTTTTCACCGGCTTTTTATTTTATTTTATTTTTTTATTCAGCGGGGAAGCCCGCTGACAGCTGATGACTCATCGGTTGTTAAGGACATGGCGGCTGGCTTCCCGACCCCTCCTCAGCAACCAGCTATATACAGTGTAAAAAAAAAGGCAAATCGCGGCAAAGTCACAGTAAAATCACAGTAAAAACGCGTGTCCAAAACCACGGCAAGTACTGCAAAAAGCACTGCAGAAATGCTCAAAAGTAACATGCATAGATGTGAATCGAGCCTTAGACCCCTTTCACACTGAGGCAGTTTTCAGGTGTTTTAGTGCTAGAAATAGCACCTGTTAGGTGCCTGAAAACTGTCTCCCATTCATTGCAATGAGTACTTTCTCACTGGGGCGATGCGCTTGCAGGACGTTAGAAAAAGTCCTGCAAGCAGCATCTTTGGGGGGGTTTGGGAGCTCTGTATACAGCCCTTCCAATACACCCCTGCCCATTGCAATGAATGGACATCGCTTCTGAAGCACCACAACACAGGATTTTTTAACCCATTTTTGAGCTTAAAAGCGCCCTGCTAGCCGCCAAAAAGCGCTGCTGAAACTAACGACGCTTTACCGCGAACGCACGGGCGACCCCAGTGTGAAAGGGGTCTAAGTCAAAGCACATCCCCCACAGTTAGAAAGCACTCCCCAGGGACACATTTAACCCTTTGATCACCTCTGATGTTAACCCCTTTCCTGCCAGTGTCATTAGTACAGTGACAGTGCATTTATTTTTTAGCACTGATCACTGTGCTGGTGTCACTGTTTCCTAAAAAGTGTCACTTAGTGGCCAATTTCTCCACCGCAATGTCGCAGTCGTGCTAAAAATCGCTGATCGGCACCATTACTAGTACAAAAAAAATAAAAAATTCTAGAAATATATCCCATAGTTTGTAGACGCTATAATTTTTTGTGCAAACCAATCAATATACGCTTATTGGGATTTTTTTTTTACCAAAAATATGTAGCAAAATACATATTGGCCCAAACTGATGAATAAGTTTGATTTTTTCTAATTTTTTTTTTTGGGGTATGTTTTATAGCAGAAAGTAAAAAATATTGTTTTTTGTTTTTTTTCTAAATTGTTGGTCTTTTTTTTGTTTATAGTGCAAAAAATAAAAACCACAGAGGTGATCAAATACCACCAAAAGAAAACTATTTGTGGAAAAAAAAAGGACATAAATGTTATTTGGGTACAGCGTCGCACGACCGTGCAATTACCAGTTAAAGCAACACAGTGCCGTATCGCAAAAAATGGCCTGGTCTTGAAGGGGGTAAAACCTTTCCGGGGCTGAAGTGGTGAATTCCTGCAAAGCAGGACAGTTTGGTGAACAGCAGGTGTGACAAGTCATTAGCATACAATGGAGAATATCAATTAAACATTGAAAGGGCTGAGTTCCTCTTTAGCTTTCTTCATTGTCTGTATCTGCCCTGAAATGTGTATTGTGAATCGCATACACACTTCGGGTTTCAGTCTATTTGCATGACTAAGCTGATATCTGTGAGGACTCAGCCAAAGAGGTTTCTACTAGACACTAATCTATTTAAATCTGGACATATAAGCCTGGTACACACTATATGTTTTTTTCCCTTCAACCCGATGGGCTGAACGAAAAAAAAAACAATCAGCTCCAGTCGGAGCCGATGTACTAACGATCCAATGTTAGTACAGCAATCTCTCCCACTGAGCTGTTGTGTTCTGATAGGGGGATGGCCCACCCGCCAGAACACTCTGATCAGAGCTCTCTGCCATTGGCTGATCGGGAGCTGGTCACCTGCTTGGTTTTCCAGCATGCTCGTCCGACAGAAGCCGTTTTTTTGGCCCGAGTGTACGGGGCTATATGGTTAGTTGTGGTTGTTATAGGGGCAACTCTTTCATTTATTTGCAGCCGGCAGCACATGTTACAATCTGACCTGGATATGTCTGGCCATAGACAGATCGAAATTCGGCCGGTTCAGCTGGTTGTACTAAAGTTGATCTATCTTTTTTTTTTCTCATGCGATCACTGCCGGCAGCTATAGATGCTAGCACTGATCATTTTATCCTGGCGGGCGGGGAAACCTCCCGCTCTCAGAATACAATAGCGCAGAGGGAGGGATTCCCCCCATCAGCACTAACTGTGATTGATGGAAAGAAAGTTGCTTAATCTATGGCTTACTTTAGTAGTACAAGGACCTGCCTTGATTTGATAATTTTTTGGATAGATTAGGTAGGTGCTCTTATTACATGGCTTTGGTAAATCTAAAGTTGATTAAACAAACAGTGTACAGTCAGATTCTAACATGTATGGTGACTGTAAGGCTTCGTTCACATTGCCGGTGTTCTGTCAAATTTGCCAACTTATCAGAAATTCCAACCACCTCACTTCCGGTTTCTTTAAACCAGTGGTTCTCAACCTGAGGGTCGGGACCCCTCTGGGGGTCGACTGACTATTTGCCAGGGGTCACCAAATCCTGGACTGTTTCTGTAGTTTCTGCAGCCGCCCACTCGGCCTCTTCACAGCTGCCCATTCAGTTCACGGCATGGCTGGGGGGGGGCAGAGACTAGAGGTCAGCTGACTGGTGAGAAATGTGAAGTGGGAGGGTCTGGAGGAGACCCTATCTCCTGATTTCGGCATAGGTGTCACTGCTACGAGACACCACAGAGCCAGAGACACAGTGAGTAACACTACCTGTGATTAAAGTTGCCATTAAAAGTCCCCACTACAGTTCTCAGATCAGTAGATGACCTTGATCAAGAGCACCTAAGTTGGCTGATCAGAACTACCACTCATCCCATTTCCCCCCCACCAATGAGTAAGGGAAGGAATAAAAAGAGAATACATGGAAGGGAGAGGAAAAGAAGGGGAGGAACAAAGAAAAAGGGAAAGAATAAGAGAACAAGAAAGAAGGCTAGAGAGATGGATGGGGGGGGGGGGGGGGGGACAAGAAATTAGGATAGAGAGAAATAAAAGGGAAAAAAAGGAGAACAAAGAGTGGTACATCCTAAAATGTACCATAAGGGGTTTTAATACTGTACGAGTGGAAGGGACTCGGGGAGCGCTAAATGTCTGTGGGTTAGGGGTGCAAATTACTTGTCTTGCCTTGGGTGCTGACAACCCACGCTACGAAAATTTTACTGTTAGGGGTCCCCACAACTTGAGAAATTTTATCAAGAGGTCACGGCACTAGAAAGGTTGAGAACCACTGCTTTAAACCATCAGTAATTGGAAACTTCGACAAATTGCTGTTTGGACACAACATCGGCAACTTAATACAGTCCGCTGCATGATATTACGGATGGAGATTTTTAATCCTTCCGATACTAACCAACAAAATGGCCGCCTCCGAGACAGCGACAAGTTTGTCCTCGTTAGCCGCTGTGGTGTCAAAACAGCTAAATATTCCTGTACCGGACTGTATTCGGTTGCCGGTGTTGTGTCCAAACAGCAATTCGTCAAAATCTCCAATTACTGATGGTTTAAATAAACCGGAAGTGAGGTGGTTGGAGTTTCTGATGAGTTGACTAATTTGACAGAACACCAGTACTGCTTACTGCCATCTGAAAAGCGATACGTGGTGGTATAGCAGTGGGTGACAGGAGGACCACAGCTGCCCGCTATTTTTTTTTTTACTTTTATCTTTAAATTGCCCAACAGCAATTTTACATTGTGGGACCACGTCGCAACTGCGCGGCGAGCATCCGGCTAAGGGTTGAAGTGCGGCCCTATTGGCCAAGTTTGACAGAGAGTACTGCCTACCAAACCTCTGCGCCCCAAGTTAAAATTGGCACATCAGTGGCATGTATACAGGCCTGTCCAGCTGTATTGTTATAACTTGGGTAGATGGCCAGGAGGGGGGTTTACCAACACCCAGCCGTCCATCTGAAAAAGCCCTATGGGCAGCCTTAGGCTAGTGATACACACATCATTTTTTCCCTCATTCAGCTCAAGGCTATACACTAATCGAAGTCTGTTGGTATTTTATGTTTTCAGAACTTTCATTTGATTTTTTAAGAGAATGTTCCAATTTTTTTGGAACAAACTAATTTCTAACAGCAAATGTGGTTTTCATTCCAAAATGTAATTGTAAAAGCAAGCAAAATTTGAAATACGTTCATCAATCTGTCGAATGTACTAAAGCCCCGTACACAAGGTCGGACTTCCATCGGACTTTTCCGTGGTTTTTTGTCCGAACGGAGTTGGCCGGGCACACCCATAGCATACACAGCACAGGACTTTTCTGCAAACTTTCCCAAAACTTTTTGCAACATCACGTGGTTTTTCAGCTCTTTTCTGCTCTTTACCGCCACCCTTTGGTCAACTTCTGCTATTGTTGGTTGATTTTAACATTAGTTGTTTTGTCCATCGGACAAAAGTCCGATGGTTTTCTGTACACACGGTCGGACTTTGCTTCATCTGACTTTTGTTGGGCAAAAGTTTGTCCGTTTGCAGACCCAACTTTTGTCCGATGAAAACAAGAAAAAAGCAAAAAAAGTTTGTCCGATGGAACGTACACACGGTCGGATTGTTGGTCCAACTTGCTCAAAATGAAATTTGTTGGCCAAAAGTCCGACCGTGTGTACGGGGTTTTAGAATTAACATTCATTCCAAAATCTGACAATGTATGGACAGCTTCTTAGATTCCTTCATCCACACTCCACAGGCCATTGTATTCAAAAAGCTGCAACACCTAAACAATGACCACACCTTA
Source organism: Rana muscosa (assembly GCA_029206835.1). NCBI lineage: Eukaryota > Metazoa > Chordata > Amphibia > Anura > Ranidae > Rana > Rana muscosa. The sequence continues at coordinate 451,312,130 of CM055127.1, read as the reverse complement.
TAGGATTTTCCATCAATCGACGTTAGTCCAGTCTGATGGTGCCAACAGAGCCACCCATGGCAAAAAATGTAATCGACTGAAATTCAAGACACGTACTGTATGGCTAGATTTTCCAATGGAGGGTTCTAGGAGCAACCAATCAATGCATGTTATTGAAGCTAGACCAGTGCAAGGTGGATTCTGATTAGTTCTTTTGAATGCTGCCCTTTAATCCCAAATTATTGTTTCCTTTTTTTTCAAAAGTTTTTTTATTTAGGTTTCGTTACAATATATAGACAGTAAAACAGTAATAAGTGAGACAGCTTTGAGATAACATTCAAAATAATAATAGTTGATATGCAATTACAATGTTGGATCTTAGGTTCTGTAATCCAAATCAATGCATGCCGTGTATCTCAATCAATGCATACTGTGTGTACATTGATGAATGGCAGGTATAGGTATAGCGGGGTGTAAGGGAAATTTGTAAACTCTGTATAAAACTGTATTCTATTTTTGTACGGTTTGCCTATGTATTGCATACTGCCCTCACTGTGCACACGGCACTAATAATGTTTTCATTACATGTTTGCATACTTTTGAGTCCTGATTAGAAATTTGCCTGTTTATGTTACGCCCCTGTGTTACCATAAGGCCCCGTTCACACCTATGCAAATTGGTTGCGGCTTACACCGCATCCAATTCGCATAGCATTATAAAATACATTGATTCCAATGAGGCTGGTTCACATATGTGCGATGCATTCGCACTGCGCATTGCCTAAAAAACGTGTGCGTTCTCTAGGCATTGCGGTGCGGCTCAGGTACGAATTCCATTATGTTCTATGGGCACGCATCTGATTCGCACATGTGTTGCGTTCTGAACAGGGATCTTGAGGGGGAACTCCACCCAAATAAAAAAAAAAAAAACGGCATGGGTTCCCCTCCAAGAGCATACCAGGCCCTTAGGTCTGGTATGGACTTTAACGGGAACCCCTACGCCGAAAAAAACGACGTGGGGGTCCCCCCCAAAGTCCATAGCAGACCCTTATTCTAGCACGCAACCTGGCAGGCCGCAGGAAAAGAGGGGGGGACGAGAGAGCGCCCCCTCCCTCCTGAACCGTACCAGACCGCATGCCCTCAACATGGGGGGATTGGTGCTTTGGGGCAGGGGGGCGCACTGCAGCCCCCCACCCCAAAGCACCCTGCCCCCATGTTGATGAGGACAGGGCCTCTTCCCGACAACCCTGGCCGTTGGTTGTCGGGGTATGCGGGCGGGGGGCTTATCGGAATCCAGGAGCCCCCTTTAATAAGGGGGCCCCAGATCCCGGCCCCCCACCCTATGTGAATGAGTATGGGGTACATCGTACCCCTACCCATTCACCTGGTGGAAAAAAAATGGCAATAAAAAGTCATTTATTAGTCAGCTCCGGGAGTCTTCTTCCAACTTTGGGGGTCTTCTTCCAACTTCGGGGGTCTTCTTCCAACTTCGGGGGGTCTCTTCCGACTTCGGGGGTCTCATCATTCCATCATTCCCCAGTGCGCCCTCCTGCCCCAATGCACCCACCCCCCCATGTTGAGGGCATGCAGCCTGGTACGGTTGAGGAGGGAGGGGGGCCACTCTCTTGTCCCCCCTCTTTTCCTGCGGCCTGCCAGGTTGCGTGCTCGGATAAGGGTCTGCTATGGACTTTGGGGGGGACCCCCACGCCGTTTTTCGACGTAGGGGTTCCCGTTAAAGTGCATACCAGACCTAAGGGCCTGATATGCTCCTGGAGGGGAACCCATGTCGGTTTTTTATTTAAAATTTGGCGTGGAGTTCCCCCACACGATGACAGTGGCAAGACTTCCCAGGTCAGCAAGTCCGCAGCTAAAAACGCAATGGAACCGCTGAACAACTGATTGCGAACTTGGCAAAGACTCCAAGCTCAAAAACGCAACGCATAGATGTGAACCTAGCCTCAAAGTACAATTGTAATATTATTGTGATACCCAGGGCTTTTTTTCTCAGACAATAGGAGTAGGAACGCCCCCTTTCCGAGTCACCCCTTCTCCGTCCCTACCCACCTCCGAGCAACGTCCCTTGGTTCAATCCCCCACTCACCTCCCAGTACTGCCCCTTTTAGACAATACAAAACCAAGTATCATTTTGTATGGAATTTGTATGGAATTTGGTAATGATATCAAGAAAAGCAGTAAAATAGATCCCCTGCAGCCAGCAACAATAGATCCCCTTAACAGCAATGGACCACCCACAACAAAATCCCCCCCCCCCCAGCCCCAGCAACAATAGACTCCCGGCAGCATCAACAGATCCCCGCACAGCCAGCATTAATAGACTCTCCGGCAGCCATCAACAATAGACCCCTCCCCCCAACAGTAGATCTCTTTCAGCAACAACTGACCTCCCAGTAACATAAGATCCACCCTCAGCAACAGTAGATCCCACACCAGCAACAATAGACCTCTTGAGCAACAATAGATCCCCTCCAGCTAGAACAGATCCCCCAGCAGTGAGAATCAATACCCTGCAGCACACCCCAGCACCCCTTGCCATTACATACAGTCAGTCCAGGAGGTGCCGGAACTGCGTTCCCCTGCAATCCTGCTGAAAAAAAGCCCTGGTGATACCTACGTAATCATGTGTATAAAAACCTTCAATTGCGTCAAATAAAACAGAACAGTTATTTTGGAAAGATGCTGAGTGTATCTTCTGTGTCTGTTCCCTACTGCAGTAGTCATTATTAATTTGGAACCACTAATCAATATGAGGATAGGAGTTGCCTATCTATAACATTTCCAGAACAGGGGTAAGGATCGGTTTGGATAAGGAGTAGGGGCGGCAATGCAGGTAGGTTACCAACTCTCACTTTATCCATGCTCTCCACTGCTAGACCTGGTGCTTCAACCCTTCCCCCCAAAAATATTGTATTTCTAGGCCTGATTCACACCTATGCAGGTTGCATTTTGCATATTGCAGGTTCGTTTTGCATTTTTTAATACACATTTTGGATCCATTGAAGTCTATGGGACCAAAGAATAGAAAAAAAATCCCTGGCCCTCTCCATAAAATGCACAGATGTGAACTACATCCATAGGAAACCATGTTAAATGGACTGTAGTGTGTTTCTGCAAAACTGAAAACGCACTAAAAAATGCATAGGTGTGAACCAGGCCTAAGTCACCATCCCCTCTGCCTACCACACTTTAGTGCTCATTGTCCAAGGAGCCAATCACTGGGCTTGAGCTCTGTCACATGGGGCAGCTCAGAACTTTCTTGTCCCAGAACAAGTTTTGGAAGTTCAAGAATTTTGAGGGATCTCAATCGGCAGATCAGAAAGCATGGGCAAGGTAGAGACTGGTACTTAGTCTCCCAACCTGTGTCTTCACTTTAAATCAACTTTAACCAACTGAAAGTAAATAGAGATCATGCAAATAACTTTATGATTAACATCCCATTTTTGGCCATTAAAATTTGGCAGAAAATCACATCTTTATCTGGTTGTCTGTATTTATCACATTTGCTTTTCTTTGAATTTAATGAAAGAGCCTCTTTAAAGGCGTTTCCCTGTGACAAATGGATGGCCTTGGTGACCATTTGCAGAGTGACGTTTTAATGTAATCAATGAAAGTGCCCATAGAAAAACAACTTAGCCAGATAAGGAAGACAGATCGTGACAGTTCAAGCTAGGCTGTCCAGCAGTAGAACTTCCTCGGAAGAAACTTCAATTAAAGAAAAATATAAAAAATAAATAAGGAAACCGAACAAGTGTAAAATGGCCTCTTTGATCTCTGGAGATGGCATTTTTATTAGGCTAATATTATTTTAAACACAAACAATGTCAACTTTTATGTATTGGGTTCCTAGTGGTTTCCTAGGCCAGATGGGGAAATATAAATCTACACTAATATATATTTTTTTATTAAATTACAGACGCTGTATATAACAATATACCTAATGAAGGAAACCCACAATGCATTTTGAAGGGGGTGTGCCTTTCCTATAAGAAAGCTGCTGTTTGCAAACAGCATGCACCCAGAGGTCTAATGCTCTGGGGTAGGGTGACCAGACATCCCTGGTTTCAGGGGACAGTTCCCGGATTGAGGACACTGTCCCCGGACCAAGTCTGTCCCCAGTTTTGTCCCCGGATTGGATTTGAACAGGGGCTGGGGCAATTTCAAAGACGGTCAGTGCAGAATAAAAAAAAAAAATCTGAATTACACCCCCCCCGCGCCGCCACTCCTACTAGCTTAGGGGGGTGTATTTTTTTGCCATTATCTGTGCCCCTTTCTGATGATCATGTGCTGGTCGGAGCGGAGGGAATATTTCTTCCGTTTCGGGTGCATACCCATTCCGCTCCCGCTTACATGTTCTTCTGCCTTGGCTCAAGTCCTGGCCAGCCGCCTGCCTGCTTATCTCCTTGCCTTCCCTGGCGGAGTGATCTTCCCAGTAGTAGCCGGGGCCTGGAGAGTAAGACTTGACAGGCTGCGAGGCAGGCGGCGACGGGCAAAGAGTCGCTGATTGCCGCCATTACTAGTAAAAAAATAATAATATGTCCCCGGATTTCATTTTAAAAATCTGGTCACCTTACTCTGGGGGTTCACTGTACCCACATTTTACTATTTTATGAAGACACCGGTACCTAGGAACATGCAATGGCATTTTCCCCCAGTAAGGTTGCTTTAGAAGCATTAAAAATGAATTACAGGTATGGTATATTTGTAGCAGGGCTTTTTGTTTTAGAAAATAGATGCAGGTACTCCCCCCCCCTTCTGAGTCACCCCTTGTCTCTGCCCTGTACTCACCTCTAAGCACCGTCCCTTGGTCCCACCCACTACCCAGCTCCCAGTACCACCCCCTTTAGAGAATACAGAACCAAGTATCATTTAATGGTGCCAAGTAATTTGTATGGAAGTTGCTAATGTTAACAAGAAAAGCAATAAAACAGATTCCCTGCAGCCACCAACAATAGACCCCCCCCCAGCAATAATATACCCCCTGCAACAAAATACTCCTCAGCAATAATAGATCAACCCCAAAACAAGAGATCTCTCAGCAGCCAGAATCAATAGACCTTCCAGCAACCAGCAACAAAAGCCCCCTCCCTCAACTGTAGATCCCTCCCAACAACAACTGACCCGCCTTGCAACATAAGACCTTCCCCCAAGCAATAACAGATCCCCACCAGCAACATTAGACCTCTGCAGCAACAATAGACCGCTACACACAATAGATTCCCAAGGGACAATAGATCCCCCAGCAACCAGCATCAATGGACCTTCCAGCACACCCCAGCACTCCTTGCCATTACATACATTCCGTGCTAGAGGTGCCGAAACTGTGTTCCCCCATGTTCCATTGCCAAAAGAAAGCCCTGATTTATACATAGTTACATTGGTCTATCTTGGACCAATGTAATTATGTATATACAGTACATACCTGGTTGATGATCCTGATGAAAGCTAGAAATCACTGAAGTAGGCACCGCTACTCCAGTGATCTCTAGTTGCTTCATGTGCCGAGTAGAGGTTGGACGCTAGACATAGGAGCCATTCAGAGAATGCTTTAGGTATGCTGAAGGAATGCAAAGTATTCTCTGATTGGACAAGGTAGAGATTATGATGTCACCACCCCCACCTTGTCCAATCAGAGAAAACTGCATTGTTCCGCTTTAACTTTCTTGGCCAATGGGTGAAGACTTCAGTTCTTGGTCATGTGGTCTTTGTGAAAAAAGAAGATCAGCCAATCTAAATTGTGATCCTTCCCATCAGCAGTTTTTACACATGTAAGACTAGCCATGCATGTATATAGACATCTTATACTGTATATTCCTCCATCCACACTGCTTCTGCGGCTGTCAGAATACCTTCACAATGATTGCATGAGATGCTGTTGCTGTTCAGCCAACAATTTTCTACCTAGTTCCTTCAACAGAAAGCAATTAAAAAATCAACTTTTTTTTTACATGAACACAGGGCGACTGATCATCTGGACACAGGAGCATTGAATTTTGCGGATAGGACCACCAACGACTTGAATTTTAGCCGATTTAGCTGGAATCGGTCAAAATTTGTGCTGTCTAAGACAGCCTTAAGGGCTAATGCCTTCACAGCTGTGGCCAGCAATGGAGGGAGCCTGGAGCAGCGTCTTCTTCAGGAAAGGTAGGTATCCCAGCCTTTCTGCACCTTTTTATTTATTTAGCCCAGTGGTCTCCAAACTATGGCCCTGGGGCCAGAAGTGGCCCTCTGCTTGCCTTTATCCGGCCCTTGAGGCATTATTCCTGCCAATGACACCAACAATGGGGCATAATTCCTGCCACCAGTGTTGCCAACCGTACGTAGAATTACGGACAATACGTAAATAAAAGGCACTTTTTCCCTGTCCGTAAATGTCCGTAGTAAGAGAAATGTGCCAGTAAAAATGGCGCCGATCGCATCGGGTCCGAACTGCGCATGCGCAATTCCGGAAATCGCAGAGAAAATCTGAATTTGAGCCGCCGAGTCTGACTCCTTCACAGCCTCTGCCCAGCCCACCCGCCCCGCCGCAGCCAATGACCTCTCTCAGCGCATTTTCGCGCCAACACCGCCGCCAGTCTAAAAACGGGAGACTAAGAGAGCTGAGCGGCGGGACTCGGGAGCCTGAGTGACGGGGTCGGAGTACGGACCACAGCAGTGACAGCAGCACACATACCCCCCACCGGAGCAACGGACGGACCCCTGCCTGCCTGCCCAGATGAGTGTGTGGTCTGTGGAGCCTGCTGGCTGCTGCTGCTCGCCGTCGCTGTGCCCAGTGTGTGTCTCTTAAATTGGTCTTGGTGAGTCAGTCAGCAGACTAGTAGTTGAGGCTGCAAGTTGCAGACTGGTGGCAGGAGGTGATGGAGGCAGGAGCTGGTGATAGTGGCAGAAGGAGCTGGTGGTGGCAGGAGCTGGTGATGGTGGCAGTAGCTGGTGATGGCAGGAGGTGACGGAGGCAGAAGGAGCTGGTGGTGGCACTAGGAGCAGGTGGGGGCAGAAGGAGCAGGTGGTGGCAGAAGAAGGTGATGATGGCAGAAGAAGCTGGTGGTGGCAGGAGGAGCTGGTGGTGGCAGGAGGAGCTGGTGGTGGCAGGAGATGGTGGTGGTGGGAGCTGGTGGTGGCGGCAGGAGCTGGTGGTGGCAGGAGGAGCTGGTGGTGGCAGGAGATGGTGGTGGTGGGAGCTGGTGGTGGCGGCAGGAGCTGGTGGTGGCAGAAGGAGCAGGTGGTGGCAGAGGGAGCAGGTGGTGGCAGAAGAAGGAGCAGGTGGTGGCAGAAGAAGGAGCAGGTGGTGGCAGAAGAAGGAGCAGGTGGTGGCAGAAGAAGGAGCAGGTGGTGGCAGAAGAAGGAGCAGGTGGTGGCAGAAGAAGGTGATGATGGCAGAAGAAGCTGGTGGTGGCAGGAGGAGCTGGTGGTGGCAGGAGGAGCTGGTGGTGGCAGGAGATGGTGGTGGTGGGAGCTGGTGGTGGCGGCAGGAGCTGGTGGTGGCAGGAGGAGCTGGTGGTGGCAGGAGATGGTGGTGGTGGGAGCTGGTGGTGGCGGCAGGAGCTGGTGGTGGCAGAAGGAGCAGGTGGTGGCAGAAGGAGCAGGTGGTGGCAGAAGAAGGAGCAGGTGATGGCAGAAGAAGGAGCAGGTGGTGGCAGAAGAAGGAGCAGGTGGTGGCAGAAGAAGGAGCAGGTGGTGGCAGAAGAAGGAGCAGGTGGTGGGAGCTGGTGGTGGGGGGAGCTGGTGGTGGCGGCAGGGGGAGCTGGTGGTGGCGGCAGGAGGAGCTGGTGGTGGCGGCAGGAGGAGCTGGTGGTGGTAGGCAGGAGGAGCTGGTGGTAGGCAGGAGGAGCTGGTGGTAGGCAGGAGGAGCTGGTGGTGGCGGCAGGAGCTGGTGGTGGCAGGACATGGTGGTGGGAGCTGGTGGTGGCAGGAGCTGGTGATGGTGACAGAGGCAGAAGGAGCAGGTGGTGGCAGAAGAAGGAGCAGGTGGTGGCAGAGGAAGGAGCAGGTGGTGGCAGAAGAAGGAGCAGGTGGTGGCAGAAGAAGGAGCAGGTGGTGGCAGAAGAAGGAGCAGGTGGTGGCAGAAGAAGGAGCAGGTGGTGGTGGCGGGAGATGGTGGTGGTGGCAGGGGGAGCTGGTGGTGGTGGCAGGGGGAGCTGGTGGTGGCGGCAGGAGGAGCTGGTGGTGGCGGCAGGAGGGGCTGGTGGTGGCGGCAGGAGGGGCTGGTGGTGGCAGGAGGAGCTGGTGGTGGCGGCAGGAGGTGACGGTGGCAGGAGGAGCTGGTGGTGGTGGCAGGAGGAGCTGGTGGTGGCGGCAGGAGGGGCTGGTGGTGGCGGCAGGAGGTGACGGTGGCAGGAGGAGCTGGTGGTGGCGGCAGGAGGAGCTGGTGGTGGTGGCAGGAGGAGCAGGTGGTGGCAGGAGGAGCAGGTGGTGGCAGGAGGTGATGGTGGTGGCAGGAGGTGAGGGGTCAGATGGTGAACAAAAACTGATGGACTATTTTTATATTGAAAATAACAGAAATATGTTTTTTTTACCTTTTAATATCTACCTTAAATCGCATTGCTATTTGGATACTGAACTATATTAGTACCCCCCCCTTACCTTAGTGTATTCACTCTGTGGAAGGTGGTCTCTACTCACCAGAGCCCCCCTCCACATCAGAGTGCCTCCTTACATCATGATCTGCAGCGTTCCCCTTTACATAAGAGTTCCCTTGCACTGTAAGTGGGCATCCTGCAGACTCTGATGTAAGAGGGAACTCTGTGCTGGCTGGGTTATAGTAACCTAACCTTCATGTGAATTGAGAAATATGGTTTTTTACTTTTGTTTAACTTAAACACATTGATATTAGCATTAGCTGTGTGTTTATAGTTGAAATATTGATATTTGCACTGTTTAGCACTAAAAAACGTAATTTTAGGTACTTTTTTGCAGCATCAGTAAAAAATGCGGCTCTGCCAGTAATCTTCATTATTTTTGCCAGTAAGAAATTGGTGCCGTACAGAAATTTTGGCATCCTTGCCAGTAAATTTCACTTCAGGGGGTTGGCAACACTGCCTGCCACTGACACCAATCATGTGGCATAACTTCTTTCCACTGACATAAAAAAAGGGGCACTATTCCTCCCAATGACACAAGATCGGACATTGTTTACTCCCACTGGGCACAGTTCGGCCCCCCTGAAATCTAAAGGACAGTAAACTGGCCCTTTCTTCAGAAAATTTGGACACCCCTGATCTAGCCAATACTTAAGTTAGCTTAAGGTATAATAGACATTCTCTCTGTAGGAAATTCTTCAATGTGCTTGGCCAATTGACTTCTACATTGGCAGTTGTGTGGTTCTTAGCAAGCAACACCGCAAATATATGGGGGGAGCAAGGACAGGTAAATATACTAATTGCAAGGTTGCTGGGCATAGAGGGAATCATTAAAACAATACAGTTTGTATGTGCTAGAACAAAATATCATCAAGCTGTGGAAATGGGTAAATTGTAGCCGATAGACCAGGGTTTCTCAACTAGGGTTCCTCCTGAGGTTGCTTGGGGTTCCTTGAGCAATAAGCTATTGCTGCCTCAAATAGACCCTTTAAATCTTTTTAACTATCTGTAGGGGGGTAATTCCTCCCAATGACCACAAGTGTAAGGAACATTCTTCCCACAGACCATCATACTAATGTACCATGAGTTGTAGGTTTAGTAATCTTTTTGCAGTGGTTCCCAGAGACCGGAAAGTTATTTTTAAGGGTTCCTCTGTATTGAGAATGGACAGATATATGTTTTTGCCTTCGTCGCTACTTTTCGTTAAGTTCTGCCTACTTGTATAAGTATTTACTGGATGTGCAACTCCAGAGGCCAGATTGCTGGCCCTAATTTGTATAAAAACATTGGCCTGCAGGGCAATTGCCCCTTGATCCCTCTTGTCAGCCATTCTTTCCAAATCATTATTAAGAACATATGTGTACATAGAAATGCTTGAAGCCGTGTGCTAGAGGAGCATATGTAGGCGTACGTACGTTCAGCATGTAAAATAATATGATTATATTAATTTGTCTCTGTATTGGTTCTGTTGTGCAGTCATGGTGGAGCTTTCCATCCCTATAGAAGAGTATACTGCACACAGCAGGGCCTGCTTGCCTTGACACTTTTGGTTTGACCTCATAGATCACTCATCCAATGTCCCTGAACAGAGAAAGTGTCTGTTAAAACGAAGGATCCTCTTTATCTTTGTAGCAGTGAATGATTTATGGAAATTGAGAGAACGAACGCACTTGGATTCTCTGCGATCTAAGAAATTCATTGTAAAGCCTATTGCTACTCCCCACCCTTCTATGAAATAATCTTCAGCTCAACCAGATTTCATGGAGCTGTATTTACATATTTATATATTCATGGCAAGAAAATGGAGGTAATCCTAATAAATCCACAATCACAATGTTAGCTGTCAACGAAGATAATTAAAGTAAAAAAAAATCTGACATGGATAAAAAAGAAATACAGAAATTCTAACATATTGCTTAATAAACCAGAACAGATTTATGATGTATCGCTTGAAGAAGGACTATGGAGTCCTGAAAGCATTTTTAGGCATTCAATAATATTGGCTGCCTCAAAAATATTTTAACTGTTTAAGCTTCATGTACACTCAAAGCTCCTGACCGCAACCGTGGGAAAACGCAAAACGCAATTGTGCCACGATTTTGCCGCATTTTGCATTTTTCCACACCCCACGGTCAAAAGGTTCCTATCCTGAATGCGATTCTTCCGCATTCAAGAAAGGGAGGTTTAACTTCACCTAAACAAGGCAGCTCCTAAACTCTGATAAAAGCCTATGCATTATGTACATGGACACATAGACTTTTATGGAGTTGAGTTTAGGAGCTTTGGCAAAAAAACGGCAAAAGCTCCAAAACTCACGTTTTGGAGCTGCCAGTGTACATGAAGCCTTATTCTTGTTTTTATGCATGATTTATATAGCGCAAACAGTTTGCGCAGCTCTTTACAATATAAAGGGAGACAGTACAGTTACGATACAATGAAATGCAAGAGGGCCCTGCTCATAAGAGCTTAAAAATCTAATAGGGTGGGGCAAGTGGTACAAAAGGTAATTTCTGTGAGGGCTGAGCTGATGAAAAAAAATTAAAGTTCAGTTGTTAGGTGGAGGAGTGATAGGCTTCCCCGAAGAGATGAGTTTTCAAGTATCGCCGAAAGGAGATAGCCCAACAAACTGAGGTAGAGAGTTCCAGAGGATGGGAGAGGCTCTGGAGAAGTCCTGGAGAGGAGCATGAGAGGAGGAGACAAGAAATCTAGAGAGCAGGAGGTCTTGGGAGCAGCAGAGAGGACAATTTGGGTGGTATTTTGAGACAAGATTGATGATGTAGCTGGGGGCAGAGTTGTGGATGGCTTTGTACGTTGTTGTTAGTATTTTGAATTTAATTCACTGGGCGATCAGAAGCGTGGAGGGATTGGTAGAAAGAAGTGGCAGATACTGAATGGTTGGTAAGGTAGATGGGCCTGGCAGCAGCATGCATGACAGACTACTGGTTCACAGTTAAAGTGGAGTTCCACCTAATAGTGAAACCTCTGTTTATTTGCTTCCTCTCCCCTTCGGTGCCACATTTGGCACCTTTCAGGGGGGAACGGTGACCTGTTTTTGAAGTTTGGCCCCCCTTCTCCTTCCTCTGCTGCTGAGCCAATTAGAAAGCGCAGCGCGCTTAGCGCAAGCGCAGTAGTGAACGGGCTGTGAAGCTGAAAGGCTTCACTGCCGGTTTACCTTGGTGGAGATGGCGGCGGCAGCACCCGACAGCCAATCCAAAAATCGCGAGCTCCCTGGACAGGTAAGTGCCCATATATTAAAAGTCAGCAGGTACAGTATTTGTAGCTGCTGGCTTTTATTTTTATTTTTTTTTCCCAGGCGGAATCCCTCTTTAACTAGCAGTTTTTTTACAGCAATTAAAGCCCACAAGAAATGCAGACATACAGTCTGATAGATATTGTACTGACAACCTAAATGCATATGGTTTTACATTCACTTTTCTGTTACAACAGTTGACCAGGGTGTCTAAATTTGAGCCAGCAGTCCATAAGGTGCCAGCATTGAACACAGTGCATTCAATAATCAGTACTCAGTAACAGACTTATTTGGATATGGCCCTTTTTCTTATGCACTCCAAGTCAGTGTAAGGACACTTGTGCTGTGGGGTGTGGCTGTTACTCAGCTTTGCCAGCACAGAGCACTGCAGAGTGAGAACAGAAAACAGCGTTTTCACTGAGAGGAAAATGCATTCTAAGGCATTTGCAAGCCCAAAAAATAAAAAAATCAGTCACAAATCCCAACATGAAAGCGTACAAGATTATAAACAAATAATAAAAATGTGAATTTGCAAACTGATTACCAAGCAGATGGAACAATTTGTAGTAGCAATTAATCTCACAGGATTGCACAATTAATTAATTGGTACTATATACTTCTCGTGTTGATTACACTATAAGGGGTCTATTTGTACTATCCATTAAAAGAGAAGTATGGGTTTCCTTTTTTTTGCTTACATCTATTCTATGTGAGCTGCTATCTATAAACCCTCCCAGCCCAATCAGAAGTGCCCCCATTCTGTTAAAATCTAGATAAAAACCTGTGGGAGGTTCTACAGTCTTTCATACAGCATCATCCAGGCAATGGTGTGAATATAGAGTCTGGATCAACCCCCTTTCCTGTCATTTTACTTGATTGATGTTGGCTCTCCTCCCTCTGCTTGTTTCTGAGACTTCACAGAGCATAGCTGATCCCCCCTCCCTTCTCCCTCCTCCATCCTCCCTCTCTTAGGGGAGGGGGGACAGAGGCAGGGGGTGTGTTGGTGGAGGTGTTCACACCCCCAGAGAACATTTCAAACTGAAAATGGACCGTTTTTGCCAGCAGATGGAAAGTTCATGTCCACATGCTGTAAAAACTAAAAGAGGTAGGAAAAAAAGGATAGCTGATATGTGACTAATGTGATATGTACTAGTTATTTAACCCATCCCATACTTCTCCTTTAATGAGTGATTGCTACTCTTACTGGTTAATAGTGATTTTAATGTGCTTTTAATTTTTCCCTTGTATCTCTAACGTAAGACTGGCTGAGGAGTGATTTTGAGCACCAATAGGCAATTTTTGCAGTTTTTGCAGTTATAGAAGGTAATAATCAACACTGTACGGTCACAGCCTCTACCCGCAGGGATGTAGTCGCAAGGGAGGGGGCGAGCACACTGACTAACCCCCAGCCAGAATAGCTCAGATGATGGGGGCAAGAGTAGGCCCCTTTCACACTGGAGCCGTTTGCAGGCGCTATTGCGCTAAAAATAGCGCCTGCAAACCGACCCTAAACAGCGGCTGCTGTGTCTCCAGTGTGAAAGCCCGAGGGCTTTCACACTGGAGCGGTGCACTAGCAGGACCGCTCCAAAAGTCCTGCTAGCCGCATCTTTGGAGCGGTGAAGGAGCGGTGTGTATGCTGCTCCTTTACCGCTCCTGCCCATTGAAATCAATGGGACAGCGCGGCTATACCGCCGGCAATGCGCCTCTGCAGAGGCGCATTGCCAGCGGTCCTAACCCTTTTTCGGCCGCTAGCGGGGGTTAAATCCGCACCGCTAGCGGACAAATACTGCCGCAATTCCGACGGTATAGCGCCACTAAAAATAGCGGCGCTATACCACCAGCGCACCTCCCGCCCCAGTGTGAAAGGGGCCTTACTGAGGAGGAACAGGAAGTGAGAAATTCAGACAAAGAAAAAAACATTTAGAAGGGAAATCGAAGGAAAAGATAAGTGAACCAACAATGCACTAGCTTAAAAGGAACCTAATTAGAAAATAAAAAATGAACCTTTACAACCCCTTTAAGCCCAAAATGGGTGTCGACGTTGTAACAAACTCATCCAGGCTAGCAGAAGCTAATCAGAACACTGAAAGTGGAAACGCTACACACTGGAAACCAGCCACTATACAGAGCGGTGAAGATAGGGCTTTAGCCTAAGCTCCTCCTGACTACATTCCTCTGAAATGTTTTGCCATATCTTTGGAGCTTAATCATAGAAATCATGAGCCTCATGGGTGGGGCGAAACATGTCAGAGAGTGTAGTCAGTAGGACACATATCATCACCTTTCTGTTTAGTGGCTGGATTCCGGAGTTGCATTTCCACCTTTTTTTATTGTTCTATGGAGAAAAGAGAGCAGGTCTTAATCATTCACTCTGCTTTAGAGAAGAGTGAACAGGTCCTGATTCTTCGTTCATTGATGGAGAAGAGTGAGCAGGTTCTGATTCTCTTATGGAGAAGAATGCACAGGCACAATTCTTTATTGTTCTATGGAGAAGAGCATGCAAGTCCCGATTCTTCATTCTTCTATAGAAAAGAGTGAGCCGCTCCTGATCCGCCACTTCTATGGACACCTACAATGTCACTGTCTTGCCAATCAAATATTAGCCAGCCACCTAATTTGGGTGAGGTACACCATCTCCAACAAATTATTATATTATTATTATTATACACGATTTATATAGCGCCAACAGTTTACGCAGCGCTTTACAATGTAGAGGGGGGACAACACAATTACAGTACAGTTCAGTACAAAAGGTACAGGAGGGCCTTACTCGTAGAAATATGTTCCATTAAATCAAGAAGAAGAGAGGCAGTAGTAGAAGAGTATTCAGTTACAAAACATTATCTGGTTCATTTAATATGTACAGTATGTCTTGGCAAAAAAAAGCTTAAATACCCCTTTAAAAATCACTGCAAGTACAGAAAAATGCCTGTTAATGAGGCAGAAATGCATTCAGCTCCTATATTCATATTTGAGCTTACACAACAGTGTCTCAGCTGCATTGTCAGACCTGCCAACCTCTCTTCTACTGCTACTACTACTACTACTACTACTACTACAAAATACCCCTCCCTACCTTAGCTCCATATTATAACCTGGTAGAGACATCCCCAAAAAGACTTGCAGCTGTATTTGCAGTGAAAGGTGGTTTTACAAAGTATTGACTCCGGGGGGCCTGAATACAAATGCACACCACATTTTTCACATATTTATTTGTCAAAAATTTTGAAAACCATTTATCATTTTCCTTCCAAAATTATGTACCACTTTGTGTTGGTAAAAATCCCAATTAAACACATTTACGTTTTTGGTTGTAACATGACAAAATGTTGAAATAAATAAATAAATAAATAATAAAAAAATATATACATATATGTAGCTCCGTACGACAACCCTTGGTATGCCACACACCCGCAGACCCCAATTTGTTAATGGGCTCTACTGGTTTTCGTTACTTTGGGTCTGCAGCAAAATACCTCCCACGAGTGGATCCTTTAGCTCCGTAGTCTAGGCACACCGACAGACTCCTTGGAATAAGGCCAATGTCCACACTTGAGTAAAACCTAATCAGCAAGGCTTTATTCTTTTTCTGCACTTTGAGTTAAACTTGAAGAAACACAAGAGTAGAAGAGTTGAAAGATGTGGGGAAAGGTTCAGGCACGCAACACTTAAGTCCAATATCTACACTTGTTGCCACTCAAGCCTGAGTGGGTATTGCTCACCCGGATAGTCCCTATGAGAGCAGTCCTAGCAGCCGGGATGGAGCATGGAAGTCAGAGATGATGAATTCCTCTTTAGGTAGGCCTCCAGACCTCTCCCTGAGACAGCAGTACCGTCCCTATCTCTGCCGGGACTGTTATTCCCCTGGAACTCCTTTCCTAAAGATGGGCCCCCTACAAACGGGCAGCCTGGGATCCCTCTCCGAATCGTAGGCTGTAGTCAGTGGAGCTGGGCCTACAATGCAGCAACAGGGCCTCGGGCTGAAAGTGCCCAAGGCCTAAGTACTCCAGCGCACCTCGTGTCATGTGGGCCACGAGGCACACTCACTGGACCAGAGGTCCCCCTGTCAGCCCTGGGGTCCCCGTGGAATCGCCTCAAGCCAAAAGGCGTTTGCCCCTTTTGTACCCTCTACCAGCATGCACAGCGGGTAGACCACGCCCACTGCACAGCTGCCGAGAGAGGACACCCAAGGTGCTGTGATACCCCCGTAATTCAGCCCGTGCTGGCGGTGACAGCGCCACCTGCAGGCAAAGGAGAATAACACTGTCGGGCGGTATCACACCCCGAGCAGAACAACAACTTAAACACAATTGGTCTGAGCCCAATTACTGGCTCAGACTGCCCCTAAATTTTCACATAGCGCCCCAAACATTGGGGGGGGGGGCGCTACATATATATATATATATATATATATATATATACAATATATATATATATATATATATATATATATATATATATATACAATTTTGCCCAGACAAACAATCTAATAAACACCCCTTCAAATTCTCTGCAGCTATTACCTTTTGTACCACCACCCCTCCCTTTAGAATGTAAGCTCTACGAGTAAGGCCCTCCTGTACCTTTTGTATTGAACTGTACTGTAATTGTGTTGTCCCCCCTATACATTGTAAAGCACTGCGTAAACTGTTGGCGCTATATATATTGTGTATTATAATAATAATAAATACACCAACAATGCATAAAACTCCCATTACCCATCCATGTAAATAAGGAATTATAGGGGTTATGTGTGTCTAATATATTACTAAGAACCCAACTGTCTTCCTTAAGGTGCTCTTGTAAAGGCTCAGTGTCAATCGAAAAAAAGGTATTTGACATGTTGTTTGCTAGTATTCTGGCATTTTATGGGTTATCCATAAGCCAACATATTGAATATTCAGGGTGGAAAATGCATAGTGGGTGCCATATGCCAGTTTCAGTCAGATTTGGCCCTCACCATCAACAGACAAATCAGCTGCAGGTCATGCCACCCGTAGCAGAAATGTGTTGGGTTGTCAAGTATATAGGCTGCCATTAGTAGCTCTGGCTCTGTTTATTGATTAGACAGTATAATTACGAGTTTTACAGACAGGATTAGTGTCGCCGATAAAACACCAGTAAGGCGGAGATGAAACTACATTTCAAATAATGAGATGTCACCTCTACTGTGATGTCACAGCTCTGAGTTCATATGCATGTGAAACATTTGCATATGAAAAGCAGCATTGCTTAGTGAAGGAGAAGGAATTATAAGCCTGTTAACCTCACCGTCTCGTGTCACTGAGTCTAGCAGCTGAATATTAGGAACATAACACATCCCTGTATTAATGTAAACGCATCTACTCCTCGACCAGACTATATATAAATATACCAAATTACTGTGTCAGACTGATTAGCTTTTAACCGATCCATCTGAATGGAGTCCCAAAGAGAACATAGTACACATCAACCTTACCCACCGGAATATTTATTTAGCATTTCAACAAAATAACTTGCACTGGTGGTTCTTTCAGGTCTTGTAAAATTGTATTTTCACCTAATTAATTTTTCTTTCCACATAAGTGTCACCTGCACTTTGTATGTCAATTTTTCTTTAACCCACGGATGGTAGGGTGTGAGTCTTTCATTCTACCCTGAAGTCCAGGGGAGGATGTGTGGCCCTTAAGCAGTCCATAGATGTGTCGAAGTCTGAACTAAAATTCTTGGTCGTTCGTTTTTCACATCATTAGTGTGCCAGCTGCGACACACAATCGTCTGCGCTATTTTCGTTTTTTGATCGACAGAATGTTCGGCTTTCAACTCAGAAGCCCACCTTACTACCTGTCCCCTGGATTCTGTTTTTTCACATCTACTACAGTCACCCTCTTCTTCTATCGGATGCTCCCTCACTCACATCTTCAATCTCTCCCTCTCTACTGGCACCTTTTCCTCCCCTCTAAAACATGCCCTGATCACCCCCATACTTAAAAAGCCCTCACTGGATCCCACCAGCCTGAACAATTTAAGACCCATCTCCTTGCTCCTGTTTGCGTCAAAACTTTTAGAACGCTTAGTCTACAACCGTCTTATCTCCTACCTCACTGACAACAACCTTCTTGACTCCTTACAGTCTAGCTTCCGGTTGCTATACTCCACTGAAACTGCCCTACGAAACTCACTACTGACCTACTAACTGCTAAAACCATTGGCCACTACTCCACACTCATACTCCATACTCATACTACTCGGCCTCTCTGCAGCCTTTGATACTGTTGACCATCCCCTCCTCCTCAAAAAACTCCACTCTCCTGGCCTTCAGGACTCTGCTCTCTCCTGGCTCTCCTCCTACCTCCTATCACAGAGCTCCTTCAGTGTGACCTATAACTCTGTTTCCTCCTCTCTACTTCCTCTTTCTCTAGGGGTACCTCAAGGTTCTGTCCTCGGACCCCTTCTCTTCTCCATTTACACCTCCTCCCTTGGTCTGTTAATAAACTCCCATGGCTTTCAGTATCACCTCTATGTTGACGACACACAAATCTATCTCTCTACTCCTCACCTCACTCCTTCAGTCTCCCCTCGCATTACTAACTTACTAACTGACATATCAGCATGGATGTCACACCACTTCCTCAAACTCAATCTTTCTAAAACTGAGCTCATAGTTTTTCCTCCAGCCCATGCCCCTCCCCCTGACTTCTCCATCAAGATCAATAATACGACCATCAGTCCCTCCCCTCATGCCAAGGTACTAGGTGTAATCCTAGACTCTGACCTGACCTTTCAGCCCCAAATTCAATCACTGTCCAAATCATCCAGACTTCACCCCCGAAACATCTCCAAAATACGCCCCTTTCTAACTGTTGAGACCACTAAGAAACATATTCATTCCTTTGCTATCTCTCGCCTTGACTATTGTTACTCCCTCCTCATTGGCATACCTTTCTGCAAGCTATCCCCTCTTCAGTCTATCATAAATGTCGCTGCTAGACTCATCCACCTTACCAACCATTCAGTGCCCGCCACTCCTCTCTGCCAATCCCTTCACTGGCTTCCCATTACCCAACAAATAAAATCCAGAACACTAACAATAACATGCAAAGCCATTCACAATTCTGCCCTGAGCTACATCAGCAATCTTATCTTCAAGTATCACCCAAACCATCCTCTCTTCTCCTCCCAAGACCTTTTGCTCTCCAGCTCCCTTGTCTCCTCCTCCCATGCTCGTCTCCAGGATTTATCCAGAGCCTCTCCCATCCTCCTGAACTCACTACCCCATTCTGTCTGGCTATCCCCTACTCTGTCCGGCTATCCCCTACTCTGTCCACTTTTAGGTGATCCCTAAAAACTCATCTCTTCATGGAGGCCTATCCTTCCTCCAGCTAACAACCAAATCTTCTACTCCCCTCATCAGCTCATCCCTGACAGTCCCTACTTTTTGTTTCAACAGCCCCTCCCTCTTAGATTGAAAGCTCACAGGAGCAGGGCTCCTCTAACCCTCTTGTTTTGAATTGTACTGTTGGTGTAGTGACTCCGTACATTGTAAAGAGCGGTGCAAATTGTTGGCTTTTTAAAAACCCTGTATAATAGTATTGAATTTTGCAAACACTGTAATAAATACACCAACAATGCATAAAACTCCCATTACCCATCCATGTAAATAAGGAATTATATGGGTTATATGTGGCTAATATATTACTGAGAAGCCAACTAACTGTCTTCCTTAAGGTATTCTTGTAAAGGCTGAGTATCAATCGAAAAAAAGGCATTTTACATGGTCTTTGCTAGTATTCTGGCACTTTATGGGTTATCTTTAACATCTGAAGCCAACATATTGAATATTCAGGGTGGAAAATGCATAGTGGGTGCCATATGCCAGTTTCGGTCAGATTTGGCCCTCACCATCAACAGACAAATCAGCTGCAGGTCATGCCACCCGTAGTAGAAATGTGTTGGGTTGTCAAGTATATAGGCTGCCATTAGTACCTCTGGCTCTGTTTATTGATTAGACAGTATAATTACGAGTTTTAGAGACAGGATTAGTGTCGCCGATAAAACACCAGAAAGGCGGAGATGAAACTACATTTAAAATAATGAGATGTCACCTCTACTGTGATGTCACAGCTCTGAGTTCATATGCATGTGAAACATTTGCATATGAAAAGCAGCATTGCTTAGTGAAGGAGAAGGAATTATAAGCCTGTTAACCTCACCGTCTCGTGTCACTGAGTCTAGCAGCTGAATATTAGGAACATAACACATCCCTGTATTAATGTAAACGCATCTACTCCTCGACCAGACTATATATAAATATACCAAATTACTGTGTCAGACTGATTAGCTTTTAACCGATCCATCTGAATGGAGTCCCAAAGAGAACATAGTACACATCAACCTTACCTAGAGGCCTACCGGCAAATTCATTTAGCATTTCAACAAAATAACTTGCACCAGTGGTTCTTTCAGGTCTTGTAAAATCGAATTTTCACCATTTTTTTTTCTTTCCACATAAGTGTCACCTGCACTTTGTATGTCAATTTTTCTTTAACCCACGGATGGTAGGGTGTGAGTCTTTGATTATACCCTGAAGTCCAGGGGAGAATGTGTGGCCCTTAAGCAGTCCATAGACGAGTCGAAGACTGAACGAAAATTCTTGGTCGTTGTTTTTTCACATCATTTGTGTGCCAGCTGCGACACACAATTTTTTGAGCCACAATCGAAAGTGACCGAACCAACATGCTGGATTTTGTTTATAAAAAACAAAACAAATGATGGCACAATCGCCTGCGCCATTTTCGTTTTTCGATCGACAGAACGTTCGACTTTCAACTCATCTATGCCTGGCCTTCATGGACGTCTTAATAGCATCATGGGCCCCTGGGAAAAGTATCGCATTGGGGCCTCTACCAGCCTGACCCAATTTACCCACCTATTTAAGATTGAAAAAATAACTAGTTGATAGCATTAAACATATATTTATTAGTACTTTCAATCAAATCAATTTTAAACAAGTAGCAGGGTAAGATGTCATTCCAATTGTAGATTTAACCCAGTGACAGGCTGCTGCTGTCCTTGCAGCCCTGATTCTGAGATGCTGTCCAGGACATGGCTTAGTAGGACAGATTAGTAAAAAGCATGACTATCCTGGCAAATCTGGGACAGTTGGCAAGTATGGTGTAATGTAAGATTATCATGGGGCCTACATGCACCTGGGCACTGCCCATGCATTAAGATGGCCCGGCCGGCCTTAGGTTCTTTCCTCCAATACCTTGGGGGGTCTGTCTTTGGGAAAACCCCTCTCCTAGTACTTATTGATCGACTTTGTATAGTAGTAAGTGTATAACAGTGTAAATTTGCTGTCCCCTCAAAATAACTCAACACACAGCCATTGATGTCTAAACCACTGGCAACAAAGGTGAGTACACCCCTCATGTTGTGGGGACGCTTTTCTTCAGCAGGGACAGGGAAGCTGGTGAGAGTTGATGGGAAGATGGATGGAGCCAAATACAGGGCAATCTTAGAAGAAAACCTGTTAGAGTCTGCAAAAGACTTGAGACTGGGGTGAAAGTTCACCTTACAGCAGGACAACGACCCTAAACATACAGCAAGAACTACAATGGAATGGTTTAGATCAAAGCATATTCATGTGTTAGAATGGCCCAGTCAAAGTCCAGACCTAAATCCAATTGAGAATCTGTGGCAAGACTTGAAAATTGCTGTTCACAGACGCTCTCCATCCAATCTGACAGAACTTGAGATATTTTGCAAAGAAGAATGGGCAAAAATGTCACTTTCTAGATGTGCAAAGCTGGTAGAGACATCACCAAAAAAACTTGCAGCTGTAATTGCAGTGAAAGGCGGTTCTACAAAGTATTTACTCAGAGGGGCTGAATACAAATGTACCCCACACTTTTCACATATTTATTTGTAAAAAAAAAAATGAAAACCATTTATCATTTTCCTTCCACTTCACAATTATGTGCCACTTATTGTGTGTTGGTCTATCACATATAATACCAATACAATACATTTACGTTTTTGGTTGTAACATGACAAAATGTGGAAAATTTCACGAGGTATGAATACTTTTTCAAGGCACTTTTAGGGATAGGGCCAGGGATTTTTTTCTGGTTTTTGGTTCCATAGACATCAATGAATCAAAAATGTGTATTGAAAAATGCAAAATGCACCCGGAATATGCAAACTGCAACCTGCATAGGTGTGAACCAGGCCTTAAGGAGGAAAAAAAAAATGCCAACAATGATTACCATTGGAGGGGCTGATAACTGACTCTGAAATACTTCTTATTCCTTGGCATAGTTTCCTAGGCCTCCTGGGTGGAAATCATTTTTTAAATTAAAGTTTTTCCTTCCAGATTCTATGTGGTGATTCAAGCAAACAAAAGGATTACTTTAACTTCTTGGATTATTTTTATCAATGATAATTTTCCCATTTAAAAAAGAATAATTTAATCTCCGTAGTTTCCCTTTTTTTTTACCTGGACACTTCATAAGGCATCATATTTCAAAGAGGAAAAAATACAACTCATTTTATGAACAGACTTTTACATAGAAAAATGGCAATGAACTGGAAATATAATTTTTAAGATTTTGCTCTACTAAATCAGAAATCATTTATAATTAGAATTAATAAAAATGAATTTCTGATAGGCTGCTATAGGTTACTGCACTGACAAAGGAAGTACTTGTATACTGTATTTTTAGTGAGCAGTTACCGTATATACTCGAGTATAAGCCGACTCGAGTATAAGCTGAGGTACCTAATGTTGCCTCAAAAAACTGGGAAAACCTACTGACTCGAGTATAAGCCGAGGGTCATCCTTACTGTTCCTATCCTCACTGTTCTCCTATCCTCACTGTTCTCCTATCCTCACTGTTCCCTAGCTCGCTATTTTACATTGTAAATCGTACCTGTAAAGAAGTTGCGGCTGCGGCGTCCATCGTTCGAATTCCGCGGTCTCTTCCTGTTCCTTCCGTGATAGGCGATTCTCATCAGACACTCTCCGCCTATCACGATCATTCTCTCATCCTCAATTTCCCAGCAGACACTGTGTTGGGTGTTCCGCCAATCACAGACATCTGCTGGAAAACTGAGGATGAGAGAACGTTCGTGATAGGCGGAGAGTGTCTAATGAGAATCGCCTATCACGGAAGGAACAGGAAGAGACCGCGGAATTCGAACGATGGACGCCACAGCCGCAATGTCTTTACAGGTACGATTTACAATGTAAAAAATTTCGCTGACTCGAGTATAAGCAGAGGGGGGGACTTTCAGCCCAAAAAAAAGGGCTGAAAATCTCGGCTTATACTCGAGTATATACGGTACTTTTTTTTAAGATTACACTGTTTGCTATAAATGAAATTCTTATGTCACCATAAGACCCCTTTCATACTGAGTCGCCCATAGCGTCGGCGCTAAAACGCCGCTATTTTTACCGCCGACGCTATGGGTGGATTTGCAGCGCATTTCGGCCATTAGCGGGCACTTTTAACCCCCGCTAGCGGCCGAGAAAGGGTTAAACCGCCCGCAATGCGCTGCTGAAGCAGCGCATTGCGGGTGGTATAGCCGTGGTGCCCCATTGATTTCAATGGGCAGGAGTGATGGAGGAGCGGTAAACACACCGCTCCTTCACTGCTCCAAAGATGCGGCTAGCAGGACCTTTTTTACCGTCCTGCTAGCGCAACGCTCCAGTGTGAAAGCCTTTGGGCTTTCACACTAGAGACAATGGAGCAGCAGTATAAGGGCGGATTGCAGGCGCTATTTTTAACGCTATAGCACCTGCAATAATGAAAGGGGTCTAATATTGCATTTTCAGATTTGTTTAATTGTATTAAATGCATTATTTTGTTCATTAGAATTAGAGGCTCGGTAGATTAGCGGCTACAATGCAGCACGTTGGAGAGTAGGAGCCCTTGCACATAGCAGTGGCCCAGTGGCAGTTCAGTTCACCATAGCTCCCAATTGTCCCTGATTTGGTGCAATGTCCCTCTTTCCTCCTCATTTGTCCCTCATTTTGGTCTGATCTATATAGTTGTATATAAAATGCACTTTTTATCTTTCAAAAAATGTTTCCCAGTGCTAAATATTTCATCCAATTTCTAAATTGTTGCATTTGTACATTTCAAAAGCCAGTATAAAGAAATAGTGGTGGTAAAAAAAAAAAAGGACTTGGGGGTTTAAACAATATTTTTTTTGTCTAATTATCCTTTAAGGGGCGTGACAGTGGCTGTGTCCTATCCCTGCATACTTTTGCAGGCATAGGTGTCCCTCGTTCTCATCTCAAAAAGTTGTAAGGGAAGGTTCACTCCCTCGAACACTGCTCCAATCAATACTGTTGCTCAGGGTGAACAAGTGCTGTTGATTAGAGCAGTGTACAGAGGTGGGGGAGGGAGGATGTTGGACCATTTTGAGAGCTGGGCTGCTGCTTTGTATGAGTGAGCTACAGTACGACTTTTCTCTAGATAGCACCAGAACGCTAGATTTATTATGGTATATGCACCCTGTTCTCATAACGGTGATGGATAACGAGGATGCAAGTTAGCTTTAACAATTGTTGATATGAGAGATCAGCCACAACAGAAGTGCATTGTTTTTTTGAATAAGTTGGCCAACCTATAGTCTTTTTTTGTGAGGGGCACTAAAGTACAACCATTAGTGGGAGATTTATTAAAACCGGAGAGTGCAAAATCTGTTGCAAAAGAAAAAAAATGGGCATGTGCTTTAAATGTTGCATACCACAGAAACTTGTGTATTCCTCCTCCATGGACTGACAATATAAGGGATCATTTGCAAAATAAAGGGACAGTATATATATATATATCTGTAAGATACCTGTAAGTTTTGTCACTTAACAACTTGACTTGAAAAAGGGTAGTGATGCCCGAAACTGTTGTTCCTTTATTGTTAATGTGTACTAAGAAAATGCATAGTGATTAAAAATAATAAGAAAACGTATTTGCAAGCATAGGGTCCAACATTAACTTATTTACTTATATATATTACAATCTACTGTATATAGTATGTATATTTCTATAATTGTTAGAATAAACACAAGTACAACCAAGATTTCAGTTAACAAATTTTTATTAACAAATACCACAAATAATTATATTTACAGCTTTCAGTATATGACTTGTAAGGACAGCAATACTGAATTAGAAACATACCTTATAGTACAGTCTAATGAAAGGTTGATGTGGATATAAGTGCATTCACATACAGCACTGGCACCATTTGGGGCAGTCCTTGGATTCCAAGTCCTATTTTAATTTTGCTTGTACTGGCCATGTACAGTAACTGTCTTGCTTAATAACCCAGCATAGAAATCAATGATCATTTGCAGAGTGCAGAAATCAAAGCAAAAAATCGGAATTCTCCTTAAGTGATCTTGGTCATTATGGATTGGTCATTCTTTGCAAATTATCATTTTTCTCTGGCCTGTCTTATTAAAAAGATAGTTTTAATTATTTTGTTTTGCAAATGTGTAATGGGCATGCAAGTCCATATGGTAAAATCCAATAAGATGGCCGTGCATCCCCACTGGTGTTGGTAAAATCGGTCTAATGGACCAATTATAATCTTCCTAAATAATTTCCACTGTGTCAGAACCATTGAATGATATTTATTTTAGTGTATTTATGGATGAGGTTCTGTCAGTCCAAATTACCAAGAAGAAAACTGACCCCAAACTGGCTCCGTGCTGCAGTTCCTGAGATAAAAAGGCGGCATTCAATTAAAGTTTCTGAAACAAGGAATGTCTGTGTTACCCATAAAAACCACACTTGTGTGTTCATTTTGTTTTTACAAATGTCACTCTAGGAGCACAGGGACAATGTGATTGGCTGACATGGGAAATGGAGATCTTCTTTCAGACACTTTGATAAATTAAAGCTGAATTTTGGGTAAAATCAAAAAATACACTTGACGTGGGGCTCCCCTACACTGCAAGCATCAAATGCTAGTTTTTTTTCTAGGGGGAACGTAAACACCAGTTATACTTACCTTTGTCCCAGCTACTGGACTGACTTCTCTTTGTAACTCTGGTGGTCACGGGCAATCTGGTGCCGCCACATTCAATACAGGACCAGCAATCCTTTAATTGAAATGAGGACGCCAAGAACCCACTCCAAACCTGGAGTGTTGGAGAGAACAGGAGAGCGTCCGATGCCAGGGAAGCAAGGGAGCAGGTAAGTAAAACTACCATTTATGTTCCCCCTAAGCCCTTGAAGTGCAGGGGAGCCCCACTGTAAAATATATATATATATTTTTAACCAGAGTTCAGCTTTAAATCTGAAGGTAGTTCTGTATAGAGAGAATATAAAGCCAGTCATTGCTGACCTCTCTGTCTAAAATTGATGGTTGCCTGGCTCTTATGCTGATCCAATGGTTTGATAGGTTCTCAAGGGCTGGAATATGAATACAGAGCAGATATTTTAATGCTGCCCCTTCTGTTTTGGAGGTTTGCTTGGAAGACCAGTGCCGGCCAGGGAACCAGTATTCGTAGAAGCAGATGGTAGTATTGGCACCTTGTAATTCTCTCTTAATACTGGTCTCCTGTAAGTGGTACTATGTAATGTAATGAAATATGATGGAACAGGCTTAACAACTGGTAGAACCTCATTTGTCTTAGAACTTCATCTACCATGATGCTTTTTAGTCCATAAGCAACTGTAAGCCTATAAACTGCACACATCTTCTAAAGGACGCATAGCTATAAACGTCAGCATCTGAATGGATCTACTTACTATTCCCCACTGCTGTATTTTAATGAAAAGCATTTTTGATTCATTTTTATACAATGCTGTACATAGGCCAGGTGTTAAACCGGCCTTATCTGCAAGGTCTCGACTAGCAACATCTAGCACAATTCCACTACCCCACTGTTCAATGTACATAACTGGTTACCTTGCTACATCATCAGCTTTCTTCTACAAAAGACATTCAAAACTGCAGAATAAATAGAGGAACAGACAATAACATTGTGTTTGTACATATACATAATTCTTGTGCACATCACGTGGACGTCACAAGCATGCTGAGATTTGTTCAAAATGGCCAATGCTTAAAGCTGAACCCCGGGAAAATATAAAAGACACAGATTATTGCAACTCTCTATCCAATAATACATCTTTCAATGTATCTTTTTTTAATACAAGCAGTAAGTACAACCTCCTGTGATGGGTAAACAAGCTCCATTGTATGCATGTCATCTGTGTATTTGGCTATTTGCCTTGAATCCAGCTTTAAAAAAAAAAAGAAAAATATAAAAGCACAGTGACTAATGGATTAAAATTTACCCATTGTCAGTAGACAAAAGAGCAGTCACCTTGGGTACCAAATCAGTCTTTTTTTTATTTTTTTACCGTAGAGCCTATAATTTTATTATTGCTTTGATATCATAAAAGCACTCAGACATAGTGGAAGACCAATAAACTGTAGACTCAACTGGATTACTCAGTAAGGCAATACAAAGAGCAATGATGATGTGCCAGTTGCCCTATAGTTAACTTATTGCAATGGATTTAGGTTCACTGCAGTCAGATTGGTGAAGAGATATTGGGGTTGATTTACAAATGGCAAATAGACTATGCACTTTGCAAAGTGCAGTTGCTCCAGAGCTTAGTAAATGAGCAGACGCTCTGCTGACTTCCATCATCCAATCATATCCAAGCAAAATTTCTGTTTTTTTTTCTTCTTTTCTTTGCATATGATTGGGTATTCTTTGCAAAAGAAGATTTACCTAATTTACTACGCTCTGGAGCAACTGCACTTACAGAGTAAATCAACTCCATTTTCACATAATTTTCCTAATTATGATCAACAATACTCTTTGAACTGCTTTGTTAATGGTATGAAAATGGTTCCCTTTTTAATGTAGAAGATGGTTAGGCTTTAAATACAGATGACTCTCATAGACAAAGAATTTGGCACAGTGATAGAAAAATGTAACAAGTTTATTATGAACCAATCAACAGTCCACAGGGCCTGCCTAAAATAAAGGTATGGAAAAAAAAAAGAAAAAAAGTATAAATAAGGTATTTCAATTTGACAGTCAATAAAAATCCTTGAATATGGAATATGTACACGAAGAACAGTCTGTGTTTAGAAGTCCTTGGCCAACAGGCACTGCACTGTTAACTCGAGTGAAAACTGGAGGATTCTGACTCGGTGGAGACAGAGGAAAGTCCAGCACGCTTTTTCGACAAGATTTTAAGACTTGATCCTCTACTGACAGAGGTTAGGGCATTCTGTGCTGAAGTCTTGAATTTAGCCCCAAGGAAAGCATACAAGATTGGGTTGAGGCAACAGTGGAAAAAGGCCAAGGCTTCTGTGATTGAAATCCACTTGTGGATGGTATTATCCATTTGGCAATCAAGTCCTATGATTCCAAGCAAGCCAAAAGTGTCTATGGAGAGGCAGATGTAGTATGGGAGCCAACAGGCAAAGAAAGCCACGATGAGAATGATAGTGGTCTTCAAGGCCTTGCGTTTTTGGTGGCCTTTTGAGTGTGACAGTTTTGAAATGATGACACAATAGCAAATCAGGATGATAAGTCCAGGCAAGAAAAGACCGACCATGATGTGCAGGAAACGGAATCCAATTGTCCAGTTCAGTCGGTTCGCTAGTGGGTAGATACGATCACACACATAGTACCCATCTACGTTTGTGATGCTGGCGAACACTAGGTCAGGCACTGTCAAAAGGATAGCTGGTAGCCAAACTCCAGCATACACAATCTTCTCAGCCAACATTTTTCTGGAGCCTTGGCTGTTTGTGGCATGAACAATCGCCAAGTACCGATCCAGGCTGATGAAAGCCAATATCAAGACGCTACTGTAGAGGTTGACGGTGTAGATGACGTGGACAGCTTTGCACAAGAAGTCCTTGAAGTACCAACCAATGGCAGCATCCACAGACCAGAACGGAAGGGTGAACACAAAGAGCAAGTCAGCCACTGAGAGGTGCAGCCTGTACTTGTCAGTCATAGTCCGGGACTTTTTCTGATAACCCATAACCAACACCACCAATCCATTGCCGATAATTCCTAGAAGGAAGATGAAAGAGTAGACAGTCGGCAAAAAGATTCGGTTGAAGTCGTTGTTCTCGTCATTGGTACAAAGACCTTGAAAGTCTAAATAATCATTGGAACCATTAATATCGGTAGAGTTTTCTTCCAAACTTATATCGATCGCCCCAGAAAACTGCAAGGAGATAGAAAAATATGTTAGTTTTATTTTGAAATTCAGGAGTCATTGAGGTACAATATACATTACCAACTTGCTTTATAATTAGAGTGATTGATTTACTGGTATTTGGAACTAATACAAGGGCATAGAGGAGAATATTGCACTAGTATAAATCTGAGCTTATCAACGAATTGCCTGTATAGAGTTACATACCATCTGGAATAGGGCTGTGCCCAGAGGTGACAACTGAACATCAACGCCCTCAGTATAGCTTATGTCATTGTTAAGTGGAGAATAGCTGTGTGGTATAAAGAAGCAAGAGGCACAAAGCACAAGCTACCAGTTGACACATTTCATCTCTAAAAACCTAAATGCAAACAAGTCACTATTTAACCTTCAGCTGCCAGATGATGACTGATAGACAACTTGGCACACACACTCTTCTGTGGACCAAGTGATGACAACTTAAATGGATGAAGTTATGGAGCACCAGGCAAACAATACACTAAAAACACACAAAAGACCGCACAAGATTATGAGCAGCAGACAGAATATGAATACTGGGTCTTTATTCCTGCAAAGGATGGTTACTTTTTGCCAAAGAATGAAGCAGATATGGAAAAGTGGAGAGGTGGCATCAATAATGGTTTGGTGGATTTATCCCATTACAGGACAGTTATACCAGTGTCTGTTCCCTCTTCAAAACATCACAATGAAATCAGAGAATTTGACCAATAACAATGGCCATGTATTTTGGTTAAACAGCCCTCAGCCCCAGACACCAAGGTCAAAATCTAAAAAATCTTAGCCAATTAGCCTTTCTTTTGCTGGCAGCTTCCCTATTTGAATTAGCCCTAAGTTAGTAAAAGCAGGATGCATTAGCTAATTTTTAAATAAATACATTTTGAATATATATATATATATATAATTTTTTTTTTTTGCAAAATCAGATATATGTTTACAACAAAGGAGACTATAAAGGACTCTGCAGCTAAAAAAAAAAATTCTATTGTATATATATTTCTGTAACAGGTGCAACAATGGCCTGGCTCTATAATAGGAATTCATAAAACGAATTGGCGCCCTCTAGCTGCCATCGCCAATGAATTTGCACAATTCTCTTCCTTGTAACAAGCTTGTGTTACACACTAATGTTGTCTGTAAGGTTCTAGACAGAAAAAAGGAAACAGATTTCACAAAACCAACGGCTTTTGGGCAGGAACAAAAAAATAAAATGGTCAAACAGGATTTTGTAATTGGCGCCAACTCTACTATAAAGAATAAAAACTTTGCTTTAGACAAGGCAGACAATTTAGAAGGATTTAAAAACTAGATAAAGGGGTCCACTATACTACAGACAGGGAAAGCAAGTTTTATGCATGCTGTTTATAGCAAGCCCACATTAGGATGGAAGGCTGCAGAAAATGTGCAGTGGAGAACTACAAATTTCAGCATGCCCTGTCTTGTTTCACAATAAATAGAAGTGTGAACATCAAGTTGGACCTGAATAGTTGCCAACATCCCTAAATTTGAAATCAAGATAGGAAAACCCCCCACATAGGATGGGACTTTAGCGGCAACAAATTTATGAAAGTAAAGAATAAGAGACCAGCAGGTTGGACCCCCCGATGGCAGTGCAGCAGCGTCTCCAGAGCAGAAAACGCCAAAAATGGGTCGATACCCACACCTCCCCACGAATCCCAAAGAGCACCACTGACACACGCACAAGGGTCTGAAAATACAGTAATATTTTATTGACACATTCTGTTCAGAACATGTCAATACATGCACCAATCCCATGTTTACACATTTTAGGGAACAACGTATCTATCTTAGAGAACTGGGCCATACCTGGTGAAGGAGTTTGCTCTCTGTAGTAGGTATGTGATATTATGCTTGGCAATGTTGGGTCCTTGGGTTTAGTTGCTTTGTCCAGCAGATGTTGATGTATATACACCATTTTATATTCTGTGCTTAAACTTATTTTTTGTTTTTTATACAGTGTGATTTTGTCCGCATTACAGCCCCTGACGAATGGATATGATACATCCAGAAACGCGTTGGGAGACAAGCGGACTTGGTTATTGTAATCATTTAAGCAATATTCACACTTTATATTTTTAATACTTTAATGAATTGTTATGTTTTGATATATATATATATATATTTTTTGTACAATAAAATTCAAAATTTATTCTTTACTTTCATAAATTTGTTGCCGCTAAAGTCCCATCCTATGTGGGGGGTTTTCCTCTCTTGTCTTGTTTCACAGGATCTGAAGATCAACAAGCTGACTAAGCTAGACTGTGCTAATGAACATTTGCAAAGGGTGCAAGTAAAAAAATCAGGTTCTTTCCAATATGCAAATTCCATTTTTTACATTGACCTCTATACTATTTTTTTCATACATCTCCCTGCAGTGAGTGTATCAGAAGTCATCTTTCACTTTTCGAATAATTTGAAACGAATATACTTACATCTGATTGGTTGATATGAGTAACAGATCACCGTCACAGCTCATTGCACAGTGTGATCGGACTATTGTATCCTTAACCACTTAACGACCGCCCACCGCCGATTTACGTCAGCAGAATGGCACAGACAGGCAGAATCACGTAGATCTACGTGATCGCTTTTGTGCAGTTGGGGGGTCCATCCGGACCCCCCTTCACTGCAGTGAGCGGCCGTTAAGTGTTCGGGAGCGATCAGGCATGAGGGAGCGGCCGCTCGATTCCGCCCCCCCCCCCCCCTCGCGATCGCTCCCGGCGAATGAAATTGCTTCCTCCTGCCTGAAATGTAAACACAGGCTGGAGGAAGTGATGTCATCTCCCTCGCTGCGGTCTTTTCGTTCCCGGCGCCGAGGACAGAAGAAGCAGGTTAGTGCACCAACAGTCCACTGACACGTAGGTACACATAGGCACACAAATCACCCCCCAGTCACCCCCAGATCACCCCCCAGGTCACCCCAAAGCCCCCAATCACAGTGTCACTGATTGCAGTGATCATTTATTTTACTGATCACTGCATTTAGTGTCATCTGTGATTGTAAAAAGTTGCAGGGCAGTTAGGATTAGGCCCCTTTAGGTCCAGGGTAGCCCCCTAACCCCCCCTAATAAAGGTTTAACCCCTTGATCACCCCCAGGTAACCCTTTCACCCCCTAACTTCAGCGTCACTAAGCGATTGTTTTTCCGATCGCTGTATTCGTGTCGCTGGTGTTTTAGATAGGCAGTTATTTTTTTTTAGGTTCGCCGCAGGTTTTTATTAGTGTCAGGTACCCCCATATATTATTTTAACCCCCTGATTGCCCCTAGAGTTAACCCTTTCACCAGTGATCGCCGTATAAGCGTCACTGGTGTCACTGGTTAGCCAGTAAGTTATTTAGTTATTTAGGTTACCCGTCAGGTTTTTATATAGTGTCAGGTACTCCCATATTTAACCTAATAAAGGTTTTAACCCCCTGATTGCCCCTAGTTAACCCTTTCACCAGTGATCACCATATAAAGGTTACGGGTGACGCTGGTTGATTAGTTTGCTTTTTATAGCATCAGGGCACCCGCCGTATATAACCCAATAAAGGTTTAACCCCCCTGATCGCCCGGCGGGTGAGATCAATTAGGTTTTAGCGCCAGAGAGGGTCTGCGTCGCCCCAGGCAGTGTTAGGTTAGTGCCAGTAACGCTAACACCCACGCGCAAAGCATACACCCCCCTTAGTGGTATAGTATCTGATCAGATCTATACTAGCATCCCCAGCGGTTTAGGGTTCCCAAAAACGCAGTGTTAGCGGGATCAGCCCAGATACCTGCTAGCGCCTGCGTTTAGCCCCTCCGCCCAGCCCAGCCCAGCCCACCCAAGTGCAGTATCGATCGATCACTGTCACTTACCAAACACAACACACATAACTGCAGCGTTCGCAGAGACAGGCCTGATCCATATCAACCAGTCCATAGCAAACGTCCATAGCAACCAGTCCATAGCAACCGTCCATAGCAACCATCCATAGCAACCAGTCTATAGCAACTGTCCATAGCAACCATCCATTGCAACCAGTCCATAGCAACCGTCCATAGCAACTGTCCATAGCAACCATCCATAGCAACTATCCATAGCATCCAGTCCATAGCAACTGTCCATGGCAACCAATCCATAGCAACCATCCATAACAACCAATCCGTAGCAACCGTCCATAGCAACGGTCCATAGCAACCAGTCCATAGCAACCATCAATATCAACCAGTCCAAGGTGAATGTTTTGAACGCTACCACTCAAAAGTGAAGTTTTAGCGTAGGGTACAGCATTTCACAGACAAGGACACACTTACACAGGGTCTCCCAAGATGCCATTACATTTTGAGAGACCCGAACCATTACAGTTGTAAAGTTACAAAAAAAAGTGTAAAAAACAAAAAAAAAAACGTAAAAAACAAAACACAAAAAAAATATAAAATAAAAAAACCAAAAATAGTTGTCGTTTTATTGTTCTCTCTCTCTCTATTTTCTCTCTATTGTTCTGCTCTTTTTTACTGTATTCTATTCTGCAATGTTTTATCATGCTTGCTTTTCAGGTATGTAATTTTTTGTTTTCAGGTGCGCCATTCAACTGCAGCGCGAAATTATTTATCTTGACAGCAACAGCGTTTGCACCCACGATACATAAAGCCGTGACTCCAGTGCTGTAGGAGGTGATTTCACCACCACAGTTAAAAAAAAGAGCATATATGCCGAAGCATGGGGGCAGCAGGGGCGGAGGAGCGATTTTGCTCCTAATGCCGCGTACATACGGTCGAAATTCCGACGGAGGCCTGCCCGTGGAAAATTCCGACCGTGTGTACGCGGCATAACTTTTTTGCGGGAGGATGCCCCCATGCTTCGGCATATATATATTTTAGGCACAGGTTGCGTTAAAACATTTTTTTATTTTTTACTAGGTTTTGTTTTGGTATTTGCTTTGCAGGTATGGCATGGTAAGGTCTTACTGTTGTACTGTAATGTTACTTTGTTTTAATGTTAACCACCATTTGCTTAGCAGGTACGCCATTCAGTTGCAGCGCGGATCTATTTATCTTGACAGCCGTGACTCCAACGCTGTAGGAGGTGATTTCACCACCACAGTTAAAAAAAAGAGCATATATGCCGAAGCATGGGGGCAGCAGGGGCGGAGGAGCGATTTTGCTCCTAATGCCGCGTATATACGGTCGAAATTCCAACGGAGGCTTGCCCGTGGAAAAGTCCGACCGTGTGTACGCAGCATAACCTTTTATGCCGCGTACATACGGTCGAAATTCCGACGAAGGCTTGACCGTGTGTACGCGGCATAACTTTTTTGCGGGAGGATGCCCCCATGCTTCGGCATATATAAATGGTGCATGTATGCCCATCATTAGAAGTGGGTGGATGAAGGGAGGTATTCTAATGGTGGGCATACCCACCGATCAATCTCTTTTTTTCGTTCAGCCAATAGGCTGTATGAAAAAAAAGATTACAATACATGTCCAACAAGGACCAGCAACATACTGGTATGTTGCTGGACTTTGAATGTTTATACCAGAATGATGCCTGCGGGTTTAGGTATCATCTTGGTATCATTCTTTTCAGCCAGCAGCCGGCTTTCATGTAAAAGCAATTCTAGCAGATAATTAGCCTCTAGACTGCTTTTACAAGCAGTGGGAGGGAATGTCCCCCCCCCCCGGATATAAAAAGCGCCATTGGGAAATTGGGAAAGCATTTTATCACACCGATCTTGGTGTGGTCAGATGCTTTGAGGGCAGAGGAAAGATCTAGGGTCTAACCCCCAAATTTTTTTCAAAAAAAGAGTACCTGTCACTACTTATTGCTATCATAGGGGATATTTACATTCCCTGAGATAACGATAAAAATGGTAAAACAAATAAAATATGGAAGGCACAGTTTAAAAATAAAATAAAAAAGCCAAATAAATAATAAAAAAAAAAAAAAAAAAAAAAGCACCGCTGTCCCCCCCCTGCTCTTGCGCAAAGGCGAACGCAAGCGTCAGTCTAGCGTCATATGTAAACAGCAATTGCATCATGCATGTGAGGTATCACCGCGAAGGTCAGATCGAGGGCAGTCATTTTAGCAGTAGACCTCCTCTGTAAATCTAACGTGGTAACCTGTAAAGGCTTTTAAATGCTTTTAAAAATGAATGTAGTTTGTCGCCGCTGCGCGTTTGTGCGCAATTTTAAAGCATGTCGTGTTTGGTATCCATGTACTCGGCCTATGATCATCTTTTTTATTTCATCAAACATTTGGGCAATATAGTGTTTTTTAGTGCATTAAAAATAAAAAAAGTGTGTTTTTCCCCCAAAAAATGCGTTTGAAAAATCGCTGCGCAAATACTGTGTGGAAAAAAAAATGCAACACCCACTATTTTAATCTGTAGGGCCTTTGCTTTAAAAAAATATATAATGTTTGGGGGTTCAACATAATTTTCTTGCAAAAAATTTTTTTTTTTCATGTAAACAAAAAGTGTCAGAAAGGGCTTTGTCTTCAAGTGGTTAGAAGAGTGGATGATGTGTGACATAAGCTTCCTAATGTTGTGCATAAAATGCCAGGACAGTTCAAAACCCCCCCAAATGACCCCATTTTGTAAAGTAGACACCTCAAGCTATTTGCTGAGAGGCATGTTGAGCCCATTGAATATTTTTTTTTTTGTCCCAAGTGATTGAATAATGACCAAAAAAAAAAAAAAAATGTACAAAAAGTTGTCACTAAATTATATATTGCTCAAACATGCCATGGGCATATGTGGAATTACACCCCAAAATACATTCTGTTGCTTCTCCTGAGTACGGGGATACCACATGTGTGGGACTTTTTGGGAGCCTAGTCGCGTACGGGACCCCAAAAACCAAGCACCGCCTTCAGGATTTCTATGGGTGTAAATTTTTGATTTCACTCCTCACTGCCTATCACAGTTTCGGAGGCCATGGAATGCCCAGATGGCACAAAACCCCCCCAAATGACCCCATTTTGGAAAGTAGACACCCCAAGCTATTTGCTGAGAGGTATGTTGAGTATTTTGCAGATCTCGCTTTTTGTCACAAAGTTTTGAAAATGTAAAAATAGAAAAAAAAAAAGAAAAAAAAATGTCTTTCTTAATTTTCAAAAACAAATGAGAGCTGTAAAATACTCACCATGCCTCTCAGCAAATAGCTTGGGGTGTCTACTTTCCAAAATGGGGTCATTTGTGGGGGTTTTGGGCTATTTTGACATTTTATGGCCTTCAAAACTGTGATAGGTAGTGAGGAGTGAAATCAAAAATTTATGCCCTTAGAAACCTTGAAGGCGGTGCTTGGTTTTTGGGGTCCCGTACGCGGCTAGGCTCCCAAAAAGTCCCACACATGTG
The DNA here is from genome assembly GCA_029206835.1 of Rana muscosa. NCBI lineage: Eukaryota > Metazoa > Chordata > Amphibia > Anura > Ranidae > Rana > Rana muscosa. The sequence goes on along the minus strand of CM055127.1, from coordinate 451,275,764 downwards.
GTATCCCCGTACTCAGGAGAAGCAGCAGAATGTATTTTGGGGTGTAATTTCACATATAACCATGGCATGTGTGAGCAATATATCATTTAGTGACAACTTTTTGTACATTTTTTTTTTTTTTCTTTTTGTCATTATTCAATCATTTGGGACAAAAAAAAAATATTCAATGGGCTCAACATGCCTCTCAGCAAATAGCTTGGGGTGTCTACTTTCCAAAATGGGGTCATTTGGGGGGGTTTTGTGCCATCTTGGCATTTTATGGCCTTCAAAACTGTGATAGGTAGTGAGGAGCGAAATCAAAAATTTATGCCCTTAGAAACCTTGAAGGCGGTGCTTGGTTTTTGGGGTCCCGTACGTGGCTAGGCTCCCAAAAAGTCCCACACATGTGGTATCCCCGTACTCAGGAGAAGCAGCAGAATGTATTTTGGGGTGCAATTCCACATATAACCATGGCATGTGTGAGCAATATATCATTTAGTGACAACTTTTTGTAATTTTTTTTTTTTTTGTCATTATTCAATCACTTGGGACAAAAAAAAATATTCAATGGGCTCAACATGCCTCTCAGCAATTTCCTTGGGGTGTCTACTTTCCAAAATGGGGTCATTTGGGGGGGTTTTGTACTGCCCTGCCATTTTAGCACCTCAAGAAATGAGATAGGCAGTCATAAATTTAAAGCTGTGTAAATTTCAGAAAATGTACCCTAGTTTGTAAACGCTATAACTTTTGCGCAAACCAATAAATATACGCTTATTGACATTTTTTTTACTAAAGACATGTGGCTGAATACATTTTGGCCTAAATGTATGACTACAATTGAGTTTATTCGATTTTTCTTATAACAAAAAGTAGAAAATATCATTTTTTTTCAAAATTTTCGGTCTTTTTCTGTTTATATCGCAAAAAATAAAAATCGCAGAGGCAATCAAATACCATTAAAAGAAAGCTCTATTTGTGGGAAGAAAAGGACGCAAATTTCATTTGGGTACAACATTGCATGTCCGCACAATTTACAGTTAAAGCAGCGCAGTGCCGAGCTGGGCACAATGCATCTAGCTTCTCATTCCAGCCCAGCAGGCTTTACAATGCTTGCATTTTACTAGCAGATAAGTAACAGTGCAAATGATACTCCATTAAATTGTAAGCTTCTATTTCCAGGATCCACATTGTTAACCATGTTTGCATAACCTTCTAATATTATTGTATCCCCTGTCTATCCTCACTAGGTGCAGCCCTGATGCTGCTGCTGTATGAATGGAAATCCCATACAATAGCAATATTCCAGCTGGAATGATGCCCAGCCAGGAAACATGCTGGAGTAATAGCATAAGCAATTATTGACCCTCAGGTCATAATTTGTGCCAAAGTATCTTTTGTACCTGCCTTACAGACAAAGAAAGAGCCATTGTCTACCCAACAGATACCCCTACAGGAGGAATTGATAGCCCATCAACTGCAACCAGCAGGGATACCTTTCTTTTAGGCACATTGACACTATTCAGCTATTGTGGAGCTACAAAGTCCATCATTCATTCCCACAGCTATCAAGGCACGGTGAGACTTGTAGTTCCACAGCAGCTGGATAGCAACTTGTTATAAAGATCTGAAGATATCACCCATGCCAACAACATAGCTACCAAAAACATTCTGAATTGCTTATAACTACATAACTGCAAGTCCCATCCACATCAGCTGGCAAGTATTTCAATGTTCTAAGGACACTTTACTTCTAAATTTCACTTAAAATGTTTAAAATCATGACTTTAATGCAACTTGGAAGATATTTTTGCACCGTTAAGGGCCAATCAATACACATCACGAAAAAAAGAAAAGAAAAAAAAAAAGTACTCTTTTGCATGCATACTAATCAGTACAAATCATTAAAACCCCCAACAAGTTTTTATAGACTATGGGGGTCTTTCAGTGTTTTCAGTAAAGAGAGCTGAAATGCTATTTAATGCAACTTGGCAGATCAATACCTTTTGGCATCTTTTAAGGGCTAATCAGCACATATCACTAAAAAAATCCATCAAAAGTATTCATAGACTATGGTGGTCTTTCACTGTTTCAGGAAAAAAAATCTAACAATAGGGACTTCTTTATTGCAACTTGGCGGATTAATACTTTTTGGCATCTTTTAAGGGCTAATCAGCACATATCACTAAAAAAAATCCACTAAAAGTTTTCATAGACTATGAGGGTCTTTCAGTGATTTCAGCAAAGAAAGCTGAAATGCTCTTTAATGCAACTTGGCAGATCAGTACTTTTTTGGCATCTTTTAAGGGGCTAATCAGCACTTATCACAAAAAAATCTATTAAAAGTATTTTATGGGGGTCTTTCAGTGTTCCAGGAAAGAAAGTTAACAATAATGACTTCTTTACTGCAACTTGGAAGATCAATACTTTTTTCTTTTTGCACCTTTAAAGGCTAATCAGTACATATCACAAAAAAAGCCCAACAGTATTCATAGACTACGGGTCCTATCAATGACTACGGGGTCCTATCAATGACTACGGGGTCCTATCAATGACTACGGGGTCCTATCAATGACTTTAGCAAAGATTGACACAACATTTACCCAAGATGCACCCATTTTTCTAAGCACACTTTTCTCCAGAGTTTCCCTAAATACACCGCTATAACAGGATCGGAAAAATGATGACCTCATTAATGCAAAATTGGAAAAAAATCGATAATTGGAAAAGTATTTTTTGCATCTTTAAAGGCTAGACACAGATACAATGGGCAAAATAAAATAAAATAATGTATTCATAGCCTATGGGGGTCTGTTTTATCAATGTTTTCAGCAACAACAAGATGCACCCATTTTTCTAAGGACACTTTTCCCCAGTTTCCCTAAATACAACGTTAACAGGATCGGAAAAATGATGACCTCATTAATGCAAAATAAATCGATAATTGGAAAAGTATTTTTTGCATCTAGTCAATACACATCAGCTACAAAGGGCCAAAATAAAATGTATTCATAGCCTATGGGGGTCTGTTTATCAATGTTTTCAGCAACAACAAGATGCACCCGTTTTTTCGAAAAAGTGAAAAATGGTTAAAAGTGAAGTGAATCTTGGGTGAAAAGCATTGATAAATAGACGTCTATATAAGCTGACTTTGACATGCAGAAGCGATGTTTAGTAAATATGGAGAGAATTGTAGATCGGAAACTAATGCACTGGCCATCCTCCTGAGATCGCAACAATGTATCTTCATCCCATCCACCAGTGCAATATTATAAACAGAGTATATAGTATACAGATCCACGTGTATGGAAGGAAGTCAAGCAAGAATCAGAGGAGCGCTGGATGCCATCAGACATGCAGCACAGAGCCGACAATATAGAATGGATTACAAGGTATCAATGCCACCAGGGTGAAGCCCATTCCAGGTGCACAGGGAGGGCACAGAGGCTGGCATTGCAGAGCCCGCACTGTCTACTTACTATATCCATGTCTGAGCCGGAGTGCGGTGAGTCTTGTAGAGAGGAGAAGGAGCGCAGAGAGGAATGAATGCAGACTATAGGAAGCCCGGCTATATATACCCCCCGCCCCCTCCACACTCCCATCCCACCTCCTCCCTGCTCTCTCTACATACAATTGATGCTAATTTTACTGACACAACACCTCCTGTTGTTTATCCTGCAGCTGGCAAAGACGGGGCTAAACCTTTTTGTTGTGAGATAAGCATCTGTAAAAAACATCAGTCCCCCAATAATAACACATCCAGCTTACAATAACTGACACTGCTCACTATTCTCACCTACTCAACTGTCACTGGCATAGGCATGACTCCTGCTTAGCCCAGATATATGACAGCCAATGTGCAAGAGATCATTGTGTATTATGTGCAAAGGAGATCTAAGGCACCCCCAGGAACCCAGACAGTATACATCATGTATATATATATATATATATATATATATATATATATATATCATAGGTGTGCGCAGCCTATTGCATTAGGGTGTGCACCCCAAATATATTAAAACATGGACGGTGTCAGTAGAGCAGTGGACTTGTCAGTAGAGCAGAGGTTGGTGTCAGTAGGGCAGTGGACAGTGTCAGTAGGTTTTTATTTTTATTATGTTAATCTTTTTATTTTATTTAAAAAAAATTTAGGAGCCCCTTTCAGGGGCATTGGTGCAATATTAGCAGGGGGAATCTACAACTCAACCCGGCACACCCCCTGCGCACGCCTATGATATATATATATATATATATATATATATATAGGTCACAGGTGTGCACAGCCTATTGGATTAGGGTGTGCACCCCAAAGCTCAAACACACATGACTTTCTCTGCAGCCTCAGCTACATGGGGCAGTAAATGAATGGGAAGTGCTCTGTGCTGAGTGGCTTCCGGTTCATTCACAAACTGAAGCATAGTAAACAGAGTTTACTGTGCTTCAGTTATGGATGTACACAGTAAGGCCCCTTTCACACTGGGCGCGGGAGGTGCGCTGGCGGTATAGCAGCGCTATTTTTAGCGCCGCTATACCGTTGTTTTTGCCGCGATATTCGGCCGCTAGCTTGCGGTTTTAACCCCCCGCGCATTGCGGGCGGTATAGCCGCACTGTCCCATTGATTTCAATGGGCAGCAGTGGTAAAGGAGTGGTAAACACACGCTCCTTCACCGCTCCAAAGATGCGGCTAGCAGGACTTTTGGAGCGGTCCTGCTAGCGCACCGCTTCAGTGTGAAAGCCTTCGGGCTTTCACATTGAAGACTAGAGGGCGGGATTTTTTCAGGCGTTTTCCAGGTGCTATTTTTAGCGCCAAAACGCCTGAAAAACGCCCCCAAGTGTGAAAGGGGCCTTATAAGCGAGTGTGTTCACTGTGTTCTTTTAAAAAAGTAACTATTTACTAGCCCCTTCCCCGCTCTCCATCTTGAAACACCTCCCGCAGCAGCCAGGGGGGAGTGGAGAGGACGGAAGCCAGCAGCACTGCAGGGCTGGGGGCCAACAAGGGGGGGAGCCTCGAAAGTAGGGGGAATTGGCAACACACATAGTGATTAGGGTGTGTCCGGGCACACCTGGCACACCCCCTGCGCACGCCTATGATATAGGCATATAGTGGGTCCAAAGAAAAATCATTCTGAGATTTATCATTCTGAGATCATCCTAAAATGACTAATATTGTATATATATATATTAGATCATAATTTGGTTATCTCAAAATAGTTAAATTTTTTCTTCCCCCCCCCCCCCCCTGGTCCTGATCTATAATAAATTATATATAGTATATAACATTTTAGGTTGATCTCAGAATAATAAATCTCAGAATGATTTTTCTTTGGACCCACTATATACCTATATATACATTATGTATAATATCTTGGAATATATATATATATATATATATATATATATATATTATATATATAAAATCCATAAGAGAGAGCGGCACTCACGGGTCTTGAAAGGTGAACGCACATTGCATAATTAGCCCTGGTTAACGTTGGTGCATTTTGACATGCGATTTTGACATGTCAAATCGCGTGTCAAATCTGCAGCAATTGCCGGCAATGGCACCATCCTAATCGGTGCAACGCTGCATTTGCGGCGCCACACCGATTTCAAAAAGTAGTTTCTGTACTACTTTTTGCGATTTTGGGGTGCGATTTCCATTGACATCTGTGCAGAAACCCGCACAGATGTCTGTGAAATTGCCGCTGAAATTGGGACTGACATGCAGCTTCATTCCCACAGCTCAGTGTGAACCTGGGCTGAAGGTTTTATTTTGATGTTTCGACGAGGCACACGCTCAGGAAGTCGACATTGCGCCTCGTCGACACATAATTTTTTTTAGGGCCCCTTCGCACAGATATGTTCTATTGCGGTGCATTACTGAACATTGTAAAGTGGAATTACAATGTATCGTTACTATTGGGTCCCCCCTGTGTTAAAAAAGAAAATGCCCATACACCTTCTCCATGTTCCATCGCTGTCTCCAGCCTCATCCTTAGTCCAGCACAACATTCTGACCATTTCCGTGGAGCCCAGCCTTTTGATGACACATTCCCTGGGGATATGTGAATATTATTATTATACAGGATTTATATAGCGCCAACAGTTTACGCAGCGCTTTACAACATGAGGGTACTCAGTACTCCAGGACTGAGCGGAGTGCAAATGTCAATACGTGAGCACCACTCAGTCCAGTAGGAAGTGGAGTTGCCACCTTATCTTCAAGTCAAACCCGAACACTTTAGCGGCTCGCTGCAATTTTTTTTTTTTTATAGTATAAACTATACATGTATTTTGGTAATAAATAACATTTCTAATCATATGAAATTAATAACAAGAGTCCCCCATTACATCAGAGTCCACAGAGCTCCCCTTTTACATCTGAACTCGCAGAGTTCCCTTTCACTGTAAGGGGGGACTCTACAGACTGATGTAAGAGAGAACTCTGGGGACTCTAACATAAGGGATGCTCTGGGAACCCTGATTTAAGGGGGAACACTGAGAACTCTGATATACAGAGAGGACTCTGATGTAAGGGGAAACACTGTGGCTTCTGGTGTAAAGGGGAACTCTGATGTAAGGGGTGCTCTGAGAACCCCAATTTGCCTTAGTGTACTCACTCAGAGGCAGGGAAGAGAAAAGGGGGGAGACTTCATTCACAGACAGGGATGGATGGGGAGCTCAATCTGTGACTGCTGGACTTCAAATTTCCGGCCCCAACTTTCCTTTTCTGAGGTACAGCGTCGGGGATTGGAGTGTGGACAGACACAGAGGAGTAGGGGTGTTTGGGGGGTTGTTAGTGCTGGATTTGGGCAATGTGAAAGAATGTAACAGACACTCTCAGCTCAGACAACTGCAGCCAGCAACTCTGCTTGGAAGCCATAGTCCAGTCTAAATAATGTGTCCGGGTTTCAGGCAGTCTGAAACCCGGACACATGATTCCAAACCTGAACTGTCTGGGTGAATCCTGGACAGGTGGCAACCCTAGTAGGAAGGCTCCATCCCACGGCCACAAATCTACTTTGCAGCTTTTATTAAAATTATTTAGGCATTTCCTGGTATAGGATGACAACATGCTGTCCCTGACTCCAAATTGTACTCTGTGGTGGACACCCTCACACAGGCTTCAGATGGAAACTACAAGAGGCCATTTCAACAGATATTGCATAGGCATGGTTCACTGCTGTCACCATCAGGAAACCCACCCTGAGAAATGCCATGCAGCTATCACTGGAGCGCATAGGCTGCAAAGAGGCTGCAAGAGATCAGCAGCACGGACAGTGGCGGCTGGTGCTCAAAATTTTTGGGGGGCGCAAACAAACTGAAAAAGAAAAACCCATCAATTGCCGCCACTGTGCCCATTAAACGCAGCCACTGTGCCCAAACGCCACCAGTTTGCCTCCTCAAATGCAGCCAGTTTCCCCCCAATTGCAGCCAGTTTGTCCCCAAATGCAGCCAGTTTGTCCCCAAATGCAGCCAGTTTCCCCCCAAATACAGCCAGATTCCCCCCAAATACAGCCAGATTCCCCCCAAATGCAGACAGTTTCTCCCCAAATGCAGCCAGTTTCCCCAAAATACAGCCAGTTCCCCCCCAAATACAGCCAGTTTCCTCCCAAATGCAGCCAGTTTCCCCCCCAAATGCAGCCAGTTTCCCCCAAAATACAGCCAGTTTGTCCCCATATACAGCCAGTGTGTCCCCAAATGCAGCCAGTTTGTCCCCAAATGCAGACAGTTTCCCCCCAGCCCTGCACTTACCTTCCTCGGGTCAGCGCCTTCCTTCTTCCGTCCTCGATGTCTTCTCCCGCCCTCAATGTCCCTTCAGCCAATCAGGTTACCGGTAACCAGACCCGGTGAACCTGATTGGCTGAAACGCCTGTCAGTGTTAACCAGGGAACGCACCTCCGTGCGTCCCCTGGTTAACTATTTGGAAGCCGATTACAGTCCTCAGGCTGTAATTGGGTAGCCTATCAGAGCCGCTGGCCCTCATTTCAGATCTACACCTCAGATCTACAGCGACTGCACTTCCAAGTGCACTTGTAGTGCAAAGTGGACTTGCCTTTCCTAAATAACCCCCACAGTATACCAAAAAGGGGAAAAAAGTTTTTTTTTAAATTGCAAAACCTTATGATAGACAGTGCTTTGGCAAACCGAATGACACCCAGTTAGCACTTACCTCTACTTTAATTTATTTATATACAGTGTTAAGTGCAATTTTTTTTCTTTTTTAAATTCTGAAAAATGTATTCTGAAATACATACAGTATATACAAATAATAGTGATCTATGTAAAGTGTAGCAGAATCTAATGCTGTATGAATATTAAGATGGTGATTATTCTCATTATTTAAAAAATTTACAATTCTGCATTATGTATTAATATTATTCAAATAGTTTGAATTCATTTATTTGTAATTCAAACAATTTTTCAGTATTGCATGTAAACTCGAGGAAGAACAATGAATAATAAAAAACATAAATAAAAAGTGAGTAAAAAAACACCCAGATCAGGTTTATACAGCTTCTATTATGTGTTTATAATCTCTGGCTGTAATCGCCTCCCCCCCCCCCCCATGTATTGGTTGGGTGTGCTATCATTGTGTTGGAGCTATACACTATACCCAGACAGGTCTTGTGCAAATATTATATAATGAATAAAAGCACACTTCCATTGTTCTGTGTAAGGCATGCTGTACATTCTAGGGGTACCTGTAGACAAGAGGTCATTTGCCTAATCTGGTTGATTATGGTCAGATCAGGAAATGGTCTCATGATCACCAGCAGATACACCCCGGTCAGAATCATTTGTGCAAAATACATTTTTTGTAGCCAATTGCTATTGTTTGCTCCAGAAAAGGGTCCAGCACCAGCAGTGGTATTTTTGTTGACTAAAACAACTAAGACATTTTTAGTTGACTAAATGAATACTATTTAGTCAACTAAAATACAACGAAAAGAACTGAGATGACTAAAAAACGGCTAAAACTAACACGGTAATTTAGTCAAAAGACTAAAATGGAACTAAAATGCCATTTTAGACAAAAGACTGAAATTCGACTTCAAAATGAACACTGGTCTGTAGTGCATGTTCATACCTCAATACCATAAATAATAAAAAATTTCATTCTAGCAGTATATAATGAGTTTGGAAATTGTAGAGAAATGTTAACTAATGCATTACAATTTAATTACACCCATTCGATTTGAGACGACTAAAATGTACTGGAGATTTAGTCGACTAAGGCTCCATGCACACTGGAGCTCATAAACTGCAGTTTATTGGCGTTCGGCTGTTTATTTTTAAAAGCCCATTAACTGCACTCTATGTTAGCCTATGTGTCCATGAAGACATGGGCGTTTTTTAGCGTTAATGAGCAGTGGAGTTTATGAGCTTTTTTCTGAACGCAAGAAATTTGCGTTCAAAGTGTCGTTTTTCGGCGGGAAAAAACGCAAAAAAATGTCAAGGGCCGATAAACGCACATAATTAGCGTTTCTCTGGCTCTATTCAAAATCAATAGTTCCTTATGGGAGCCCATTGATTTGAATAGAAGTCGCACCGCAAGTCGGATCATTATGATCCGACTTGCGTGCTGAGGATGAAGGGGAACCCCGCCAAAAAATAAAATAAAAAATTTGGCGTGGGGTTACCCTTCGGACGATACCAGGCCCTTCGGTCTGGTATGGATTACGCCAAAAAAACAGCGTGGGGGTCCCCCGAAAATCCATACCAGACCCTTATCTGAGCACGCAGCCTGGTCGGTCAGGAAAGGGGGTGGGGACGAGTGAGCGCCCCCCCCTCCTGAACCGTACCAGGCCACATGCCCTCAACATGGGGGTAAGTGCTTTGGGGCAGGGGGGCCCTGCGCCCCCCACCCCAAAGCACCTTGTCCCCATGTTGATGAGGACAAGGGCCTCTTCCCGACAACCCTGGCCGTTGGTTGTCGGGGTCTGCGGGTGGGGGCTTATCGGAATCTGTGAGCCCCCTTTAATAAGGGGGCCCCGAGATCCCAGCCCCCCACCCTATGTGAATGAGTATTAAAGGGGGCTCCCGGATTCCGATAAGCCCCCCGCCCGCAGACCCCGACAACCAACAGCCAGGGTTGTCGGGAAGAGGCCCTAGCCCTCTTCAACATGGGGACAAGGTGCTTTGGGGTGGGGGGCGCAGAGCCTATGTTGAGAGCATGCGGCCTGGTACGGTTCAGGAGGGGGGGGCGCTCGCTCGTCCCCACCCCCTTTCCTGACCGACCAGGCTGCGTGCTCAGATAAGGGTCTGGTATGGATTTTGGGGGGTCCCCCACGCCGTTTTTTCGGCGTAGGGGGTTCCCCTTAAAAACCATACCAGACCGAAGGGCCTGGTATCGTCCGGGGGGGAGGAACCCCACGCCAAATTTTGTTTTCATTTTTTGGCGGGGTTCCCCTTCATCCTCAGCACGCAAGTCGCACTGCAAGTCATGATGATCCGACTTGCGGCACGACTTCTATTCAAATCAATGGGCTCCCATAGGGAACCATTGATTTTGAATAGAGCCAGAGAAATGCGGCTAAAAAAAAAGCGCTGCTAAACGTGCATTGACGGCAATGCAAAACGCTGATAAAATCTTGTTTTTAAAGCAGCATTTTCCTGCCAGCAATCCGGCGTTCAAAACGGCAGTTTTTGAGCTCCAGTGTGCATGGAGCCTTAATACGACTAAAACGAAAACGATTGCACAAGACTAAAATGGGACTAAAACTAAAATGCCATTAGACTAAAATTAAATCAAAATTTGCTGCCAAAATTAACACTGGGTACCAGAGGTGACTTGCTACTACATAAACATCCATGCTTGGCCAAATTAAGTGGTTATGTAATGAACCTTCTCATGCTCATGTATCCATAGGATCTCCTGACTGCCATAAAGTAAAATGAATCATCTACTCCCCGGATAAGTGGTAGGTATTATCAGTGCCAACCTTCTGTTCATGTACAAGTCAGGACGTAGCTCCCCGGAAGCTGGCGAGCCCCAACTTGTCCATTCCTGATATGTATAATTTGTGTATTCCATGTATCAGCCAGCCACAGGTGAAACTGGATTATATGAAAAGGGATAGTGTGAAGAAGGCGGTGTCTTTGTTTTAGGTCAGCTGGCTGGTATTGTGATTTAAATGAGGTTTTAAGCCCCTACAAGTAGGGATCAATAATTGTAATAGAGACAGAATGGGCCTGCTGGAGTCCATCAGATGTAGTGTCTTCATCTGGAACCTTCACCCGCCAAAGTCTGATTCCTGGACTTACAATAAACAATCACTTCTAGTGAGTTGTGCAAATGTGAATGTTTAATGCACGGTATTCGCATGTTAACATGTATTGCATACCTTCCAACTGTCCCTGATTTCGAGGGACTGTCCCTGATTTGGAACAATGTCCCTTTGTGCCTCCCATAAGTACCCATCAGTGCGCCTATCAATGCCCATCAGTTCTGCATACCAGTGCCACATATCAGTGCCCATCAGTGCCGCCTATTATTGCCCATCATTGCCACCTCATTGGTGCCACCTCATTGGTGCCCATCAGTGTCACCTAATCAGTGGCCATCAGTGAAGGAGAAAACGTACTTATTTACAAAATTTTATAACAGAAACAAAGAAAAACTTTATTTTTTTTCAAAATGTTCGGTCTTTTTTTATTTGTTGCGCAAAAAATAAAAACCCCAGCAGTGATCAAATACCACCAAAAGAAAGCTCTATTTGTGGGTTCAAAATAATAAAAAAAAAAAACATTTTTGTATGACCGCGGAATTGTAATTTAAAGTACGACAGCGCTGAAAATTGGCCTGGGCAGGAAAGGGGGGGGGGGGGGAGTGGGTTAAAACGAAATTTTCTAGCTGTTCTGGTATATTTGAAAATCTCGATTAGCCCTGGTTCACACTGGTGCATTTTGACATGCGATTTGGCAAATTGCCGGCAATGGCACCGTCCTAATCGGTGCAACGCCACATCTGCGGCGCTGCACCGATTTCAAAAAGTAGTTTCTGTACTACTTTTTGCGATTTCGGCCGTGATTTACATTGACATCTGAGTCAGATGTCTCTGTAATCGCGGCTGAAATCGGGACTGCCAGCGAGAGTGAAATCGTGCGAGTTCAGCTGAACTCGCACGGCTTCACTCCCGCAGCCCAGTGTGAACCTGGGCTTAGAAAAACTTTTTTCTTTGCTTGATAACTTGATATTTCAAATGAAGCCTAGGACACTAATAAATTGTATTTTCTTTTAAGAAACTTTTCTTAAAGTCCAACTCCATACAAAACATTTTTTATTTAGTTTTCAATAGTGTATGGAAGAGTTCTACTGCCTGCATGGAGTTTGCATGTTATCCCAGTGCTTGCATGGGTGTCCCCGGGGTACTCTGGTTACCTTCTACAAACTCCAAAGACATGATGGTTGGTTAACTGGCTCCTGTCTAAATTGGCCATTATGTGCATGTAAGTAACCTTCGATTGTAAGCTCCTTTATGGCAGGGGCTGATGGGTAGACATTTTCTCTTCATCGGCTTATGTGTACGATATGTAAAGTGAGGTGTAATTTGTTAGCTCTATATTATTTATTATTATTATACAGGATTTATATAGCGCCAATAGTTTGTGCAGCGCTTTACAACATCAGGGAAGACAGTACAGTCACAATACAATTCAATACAGAGGGATCAGGGGGCCCTGCTCATTAGAGCTTACAGTCTAGAAATGCCAGTATTAGAGATTTGCAATTCGTTTTGTTCCAAATTCAGCTTTTAGCGAATTTCAACAAATTCGTTAATTCAGAAATATCCGAATTAACGAAAACCCATTTAACAAATTCTTCCGAATGTTCGTAAATTTGAATATTCAATTAAAAATTTAGGAAATTTGGAAATCCGAAAATAACAACGAAAATTAAAAAGAATGAAAATCCAAAAAATGAGAAAACAAAAATCTGAAAAATTGAAAATCTGAAATAATAACTAACTAATAATAACTTAACTATTACTAACTATTAAATTGCCCGTTTCTCAACAAAATAAATCATGGAGACATTGATGGATGGGGGAGTTTCTTTAATTTATTTTTAATATTCAAAGCAGTGTTTTTAGTTTGTGGTGCTCAGATACAATGGAGATCCACTTTAAAAGGTGTTTCCCTTTAGATCTGCCTGGCACTCAGCTTTATCTCAGCGGCCCAATCTCAGGCAGCTGTCTGTCTGCTCCACATTATTCAATACCTGCTGTATAAACACATCTGTTTACTTGGCCCTGACAGACGTCTTTGGGTTGGGGGATGAGCACTGTACAGACCCAAACAACCCAAAGTCATGTGAAGGTGACAGGGGGGTCACCGCCTCTTCCCTGCAGGTGTACACGGCGCTCGGTACTATGGGGTTGATTTACTAAAGGCAAATAGACTGTGCGCTCTGCAAATGCAATGATAGGTGGTACTGATGAGCAGGCACTGAAAGGCATCACTGATGGGCACAGGTTGGCATCACTGATAGGCAAAGATTGGCATTACTGACGGACAGAGATTGGCATCACAGAGGGTCACTGACTGGCATCACTGATGTGCACTGATGAGGCTGCACTGACAGGCATTGATGAGGCAGCACTTATGGGCACTCAGTAGATGGCACTGAAGGGCACCGATGAGGAGGCACTAATATTCCGCACTGATGGGCACTGATAGTTGGCACTGATAGGGACTGATAGGTGGCATTTATGGGCACTGACTGGCATCACTGATGGGCAGAGATTGGCATCACTGATGGGCACTGACTGGCATCACTGATGGGCACAGATTGGCATCACTGATGGGCAGAGATTGGCATCACAGATGGTCACTGACTGGCATCACTGCTGGGCACTGCTGAGGCATCACTGATGATCAGTGCCCTGATTACCTGTACAGGTTTCCCCTGCGAGGAGATGCCGTTTATCAGCATTCCTCTCCTCCCACTCTGTCAGTGTGAGGCGAGGAGAGCCGATTACCAGCACTTCCGTGTTTACATGTGATCGGCTGTGATTGGACAAGCTGATCACATGGATAAAGAGCCCCTTCATTAGCTCTTTACCGAGATCGGGTTTGTGCCGTGCCTCAGGGTCACAGCGCCCCCGTGATCACCGCACTGCGCACCCCCGCTGGCGCGTATGAGTGCTGAGACTGGGGCAACATTAACTGACGTCATGCCAAAATGAGAGGGGATCCTGCTCACTGTCATTTGACTATACAGCGGGCAGGAGGTGGTTAAAGTGGTTGTAAAGGCTAAAGGTTTTTTACCTTCATGTATTCTGTGCATGAAGGTTAAAAAACCTTCGGTGCGCTGCCCCCCCCACAGCCTTCCTAATACTCACGTGAGCCCCTCATGGTCCAGCGATGTGCAAGGGAGCCTCGGCTGTCCCGGGTCTCCGTCCTTTTATTGGTTGAGACAGCAGCAGAAGCCATCAGCTCCCACTGCTGTCAATCACAGCCAGTGAGCCAATGAGGAGAGAGCGGGGGGGCTTATGGACGCATAGAGCAGAGCTCAGGAGTGAGCATGCACCAATGTCCCCATAGCAAGCGACTTGCTATTTGGCAGACATGGGAGTAAGTCACACATGTGCAAGTCACAAGCAAGTCTCAAGTCTTAACCTTCAAGTCTCAAGCAAGTCCCAAGTTACTGTGACGAAAAGCAAGCAAGTCAAGTCGAGTCCCTGCTAGAAGTAGTGATGAGCCGAACACCCCCGGGTTCGGTTCGCACCAGAACCCGCGAACGGACCGAAAGTTCGAACGAACATTAGAACCCTATTAAATACAATGGATGCGAACGTTCGAATTCTAAAGTGCTAATTATAACAACTATTATGCATGTTATTGTCCTAAAAAGGGTTTGGGAACCCGGGTTCTGCACCAGGGGACATGTATCAATGCAAAAAGAAGTTTTAAAAACGGTCGTTTTTCGGGAGCAGTCATTTTAATGATGCATAAAGTGAAAAAAAAAAAGTCAAATATTCCTTTAAATATCGTACCTGGGGGGTGTCTAAAGTATGCCTGTGAAGTGCCACGTGTTTCCCGTGTTTAGAACTGTCCCTGCACAAAATGACACTTCTAAAGGAAAAAAAAGCCATTTAAAACTGCTTGCGGCTTTAATGTAATGTCTGGTCCCGGTAATATGGATGAAATTCTTTAAGAAAAATGGCATAGCTACCCCATGACCCCCCCCCCCTACCCCAGCCCATTACCAGCCCCTTTGGGTCTTGTATGGATATTAAGGGGAACCCCGCACATAAAATAAAAAAGGCCCTATATACTCTGAACAGCCCTATACAGGCGGTGCATACAAGACAGGGACTGTAGGTTTGTTCTTATGTAGAATCTGTTTGTAATTTTGAACAGGTACATTGTTGAAGTGTAGCTCCAGACCAAAAATCTATTTTTAAACTTTTTGGAAAACATAGGTAAGGGTTATCACCCCTGTAACATTTGTTTTGCTGTCTGTGCCCCTGTTCAGAACATTTCACCTCACTTTCCGTCCCAATGACAACTGTTTTTGAAATGTGGTGTTTTTCTTGAAACAAGGATTGCTGATAAAGCATCAGTACAGAGGAGACACCTTTCTCCCATATTTATTCTTACAGGAGAGAATTTTCCTTCCTAGTGGTAGATTTCCTCTCACTTCCTGTTGTCTTCTTGCGTTTGCAAGTAGGAGTCGTTTGTAAGTTGGATGTTTGAAAGTAGGGACCTGCCGTATATACTCTGCAGAAATAGGCCCCTTAGTTGTTGGTGTTGGCACAACACTGTAAGCACTCACAGTTACTCTTGGTTGGTGCTGGAACGCCCTGCTGTCAACTATTATATCAGGAATTTTAATTACATGTAATTGTTGAACAGTGGTAGTAAAAATTGGGCCTTTGATGGTGGTGCTGGTGCCACAACACTGTAAGCCCTGACAGTTACTCTTGGTGGGTGCAGCAATGGGCCCTGCTGTGAATTATTAGATCAAGAATTGTAATTACATGCCCCTGTTGAACAGGGGCTGAAAAATTGGGCCTTAGGCACTGGTGGCACAACACTGCAACCCCTCACAGATACTGTACTTGGAGCACAGCAATGAGCCCTGTTGCAAAGTATTGCTTCAAAAATTGTAATGACACGCCCCTGTTAAACAGGGGCTGAAAAATTGGGCCTTAGGCACTGGTGGCACAACACTGCAACTCCTCACAGATACTGTACTTGGAGCACAGCAATGAGCCCTGTTGCAAAGTATTGCTTCAAAAATTGTAATGACACGCCCCTGTTAAACAGGGGCTGAAAAATTGGGCCTTAGGCACTGGTGGCACAACACTGCAACTCCTCACAGATACTGTACTTGGAGCACAGCAATGAGCCCTGTTGCAAAGTATTGCTTCAAAAATTGTAATTACACGCCCCTGTTAAACAGGGGCTGAAAAATTGGGCGTTAGGCACTGGTGGCGGCACCCATAAACAAAAATGATCTTCCAAGCTATCATCATCAATCGTATCATTGAGGACTCGGAGGAGGAGGATAGCCAGTCAACATAACAGCACAGGCACTCAGCATCAGCATCAGTCTTGAAGGGATGTGACATGTTAAAATCAATTAGTCTGTTATATCAGCATCAGGTGTGTGGTAGCTGGTGGTGATCCAAGACTGGTTCATCTTGATGAAAGTCAGTCGATCAACCGAGTCGGTGGACAGGCGCACCCTGTGATCCGTGACAAATCCTCCAGCAGCACTGAATGTGCGTTCCGAAAGAACGCTGGATGCAGGACAGGCCAGTAGCTCAATTGCATACTGTGCAAGCTCTGGCCAGTGATCCATCCTCAAGACCCAGTAAGCCAGAGGATTTTCGGTGGGGAAGGTGTCCAAGTCTGACCTTGCCCCTAGATATTCCTGCACCATGTTTATCAGACGCTGGCGATGGTTGCTGGAACCGATCATACTTTGGGGCTGCGGACTAAAGAATTGTCTGAACGCATCGGTCAGACGGCCACCTTCCCCACCGCTCCTTCTTTGACTGGCCGAAGCCTCAGCAACTCGTTGTCCAGGACCAGGAGTTTGCAACCTCCCAGTCTCTGGGAACGCGTTGCACAGACCTTTCTGCAAGGCCTCCCGGAGTTGTCTCATCCTCTGCTCCCTCTGCGACGGTAACATAAGGTCCGCAACCTTACCCTTGTACCGTGGATCAAGGAGAGTGGCCAGCCAGTAATGGTCCTTCTCCTTGATCCGAAGAATACGAGGATCCTTCCGCAGACTTTGCAGGATCAGGGAGGCCATGCAGCGTAGGTTTGCTGAGGCATTCGCTCCGGAGTCCTCTGGGTCACTAAGGACGACATGATCCGCAGCCACCTCCTCCCAGCCACGTACAAGTCCACTGGTTTCTTGGGACTGTAAATCATCCCTAAAAGACTGCTGCTGATGATGCTGAGTGCCAGCCTCCACCTCCATGCTGACACAATCCTCCTCCTCCTCCTCCTCCTCCTCCTCCTCTTCCTGTGCGATGGGTGGGACAGAAGGAACACTGTCTGGGTAAAGGGGGCCTTGAGAGGCAAGGAAGTCCTCCTCTTCCTGCCTCTGTTCTGCCTCAAGTGCCCTGTCCATTATTCCACGCAGCGTGTGCTCCAACAGGTGGACAAGAGGTACAGTGTCACTGATGCATGCACTGTCACTGCTCACCATCCTCGTGGCCTCCTCAAATGGTGCCAGGACAGTGCATGCATCCCTGATCATGCCCCACTGGCGTGGAGAAAAAAAACCAAGCTCCCCTGACCCTGTCCTGGTGCCGTAGTCGCACAGGTACTCATTGATGGCCCTCTGCTGCGTGTGCAGCCGCTGCAGCATGGCCAACGTTGAGTTCCACCTGGTGGGCATGTCACATATAAGGCGGTTCTTGGGCAGGTTCAACTCCTTTTGCAGCTCAGCCAGGCGAGCACTGGCATTATAAGATCTGCGGAAATGCACACAGACTTTCCTGGCCTGCCTCAGGACATCCTGTAAGCCCGGGTACCTGCCCAAGAAGCGCTGCACCACCAGGTTAAGGACGTGAGCCACACAGGGCACATGGGTCAGTTGTCCCTGTCGGAGGGCGGAGAGGAGGTTGGTGCCATTGTCGCAAACCACCATTCCTGGCTTAAGCTGGCGTGGCGTCAACCACCTCTCGGCCTGGCCCTGCAGAGCAGACAGGACCTCTGCCCCAGTGTGGCTTCTGTCCCCCAAACACACCAGCGCAAGCACGGCATGGCATCTTTTTGCCTGCGTACTTGCGTAGCCCCGTGAACGGCTACGGAGCACCGCTGGTTCATAGGACAAACCACAGGAAGAGGCCATGGAGGAAGAAGAAGAGGAGGGGGTGGAGGAGAGAGGTGTGTCACAACCAGTAGTAGCATTTTGGAGGCGTGGCGGTGGGACAACCTCCAACACTACTGCACCTTGTCCTGAATCCTTCCCAGCTGCCAAAAGAGTGACCCAATGGGCCGTGAAAGAAAGGTAACGTCCCTGTCCATGCCTGCTGGACCATGAGTCAGCGGTAATATGCACCTTACCGCTGACCGCCCTGTCCAGCGAGGCCAAGACATTGCCTTCCACATGCCGGTAGAGAGCCGGAATAGCCTTCCGTGAGAAAAAGTGGCGTTTGGGAACCTGCCACTGAGGAACCGCACATTGCACAAACTCACGGAAGGGGGCCGAGTCTACCAACTGAAAAGGCAGCAGTTGAAGCGCTAGCAATTTAGCCAAGCTAGCATTCAACCGCTGGGCATGTGGATGGCTGGGAGTGAACTTCTTTCGACGGTCCAGCAGCTGGGGCAGGGAAATTTGCCTGCTAGAATCGGACGTCGGTGTACTGCTAGCAGAGTGGGCGCAAGTACTTGGCTGTGACACACCTAATTCTACACCTTCATTCCTCTCAGTGCATGTTTCAGAGAGGACTGAAGTTATAGTGGGGTTGGAGATCCCAGCTGATGCGGTGCAAGGAGAGGTCCGCTTTGTTCTTTGGTGTGGGTCTTTGAGGTAGGCTTGCCAACGAGCTGCATGGCAGGTCAACATATGTCTGGTCAGGCATGTGGTACCCAAGCGGCTGATGTTTTGGCCACGCGATATACGCTTGAGACATATGTTGCAAACAGCAGCTGTGCGATCTGATGCACTAGCCTCAAAAAAGGCCCACACCAAAGAACTTTTTGAATGACGGGCAGAGGCAGCGCCCTGCACAGGCGGAGCTCTGCGGTGTGATTCCGTCGGTGTACTGCCCTTACGCTGGCCACCAAAGGGCATCCTGCCTCGTTGGAGATGTGCCTCCTCCTCATCCTCCTCCTCCTCCTCTCTCCTATTAGGCACCCACGTGGAGTCAGTGACCTCATCATCCCCTCCCTCCTCATCACTGGAGCCAATCTGGCAGTATGCTGCAGCTGCTGGAACATGACTGCCAGATTGGTGTCCTTCTTGAGCATCCCCTCTGTCTGCTCTCACGCTACTGCCTTCCTCTAGCTGGGTTTCATCATCAGACCCTTCGAAACGCTGGGCATCCTCCTGGAGCATGTACCCAACACTGTGCTGAAACAGTTCGGGGGACTCCTCAGGAGGAGGACATGGTGGGTCTAGGGAAGGAGTGACTGATGATTTGTCTGACATTGATACCAGGGAAGACGACGCTTTGGCAGCTGCTTTTCCAGTACCCTGAGCCTGGGTGAGAGAGGATGAGGAGGAGGAGGAGGGCTTGGTCATCCACTCTACCAAGTCTTCGGCATGATGTGGCTCAACATGTCCAGCTGCCGAAAAGAAGGACAAGCGTGTCCCATGGCCATGTGCTGATGACAATGCACCGCGTCCACGACCAGCACTGTTGCCCCCAGACACAGAGCCTGCTTGCCCTCTTTTATTGCCTCCTGACTGTCTGCCTCTCCTTGTTTGCCTTCCAGACATTCTAATAGATGGCCTGCAGGGAGATGGGAAAAAAGCAATAAGGGCTACCTTCAGGTGTCCTTCTCTGTCCCTTGAAACAAGGACTTTCACAGTGAAAGAAACTGACACTCTCCCTACCTACAGTTTTCTGTCCCTAGAAAAAATATTTTTTTTAATCACAATATAGCACAAGGACAATTCACTCACTGTCCTTACAGGTCCCTGGAAACAAGGACTTGCAGAGTGAAAGAAAAAAAACACTCTCCCTACCTACAGTTTTCTGTCCCTAGAAAAAATGTTTTTTTTAATCACAATATAGCACAAGGACAATTCACTCACTGTCCTTCCAGGTCCCTGGAAACAAGGACTTGCAGAGTGAAAGAAAAAAAACACTCTCCCTACCTACAGTTTTCTGTCCCTAGAAAAAATGTTTTTTTTAATCACAATATAGCACAAGGACAATTCACTCACTGTCCTTACAGGTCCCTGGAAACAAGGACTTGCAGAGTGAAATAAACTGACACTCTCCCTACCTACAGTTTTCTGTCCCTAGAATAAATGTTTTTTTTAAGCACAATATAGCACAAGGACAATTCACTCACTGTCCTTAGAGGTCCCTGGAAACAAGGACTTGCAGAGTGAAAGAAAAAAAACACTCTCCCTACCTACAGTTTTCTGTCCCTAGAAAAAATGTTTTTTTTTAAGCACAATATAGCACAAGGACAATTCACTCACTGTCCTTCCAGGTCCCTGGAAACAAGGACTTGCAGAGTGAAAGAAAAAAACCACTCTCCCTACCTACAGTTTTCTGTCCCTAGAAAAAATGTTTTTTTTAAGCACAATATAGCACAAGGACAATTCACTCACTGTCCTTCCAGGTTCCTGGAAACAAGGACTTGCAGAGTGAAAGAAACTGACACTCTCCCTACCTACAGTTTTCTGTCCCTAGAATAAATGTTTTTTTAAGCACAATATAGCACAAGGACAATTCACTCACTGTCCTTACAGGTCCCTGGAAACAAGGACTTGCAGAGTGAAAGAAAAAAAACACTCTCCCTACCTACAGTTTTCTGTCCCTAGAAAAAATGTTTTTTTTAATCACAATATAGCACAAGGACAATTCACTCACTGTCCTTACAGGTCCCTGGAAACAAGGACTTGCAGAGTGAAATAAACTGACACTCTCCCTACCTACAGTTTTCTGTCCCTAGAATAAATGTTTTTTTTAAGCACAATATAGCACAAGGACAATTCACTCACTGTCCTTACAGGTCCCTGGAAACAAGGACTTGCAGAGTGAAAGAAAAAAAACACTCTCCCTACCTACAGTTTTCTGTCCCTAGAAAAAATGTTTTTTTTAATCACAATATAGCACAAGGACAATTCACTCACTGTCCTTACAGGTCCCTGGAAACAAGGACTTGCAGAGTGAAATAAATTGACACTCTCCCTACCTACAGTTTTCTGTCCCTAGAAAAAATGTTTTTTTTAAGCACAATATAGCACAAGGACAATTCACTCACTGTCCTTACAGGTCCCTGGAAACAAGGACTTGCAGAGTGAAAGAAAAAAAACACTCTCCCTACCTACAGTTTTCTGTCCCTAGAAAAAATGTTTTTTTTAATCACAATATAGCACAAGGACAATTCACTCACTGTCCTTACAGGTCCCTGGAAACAAGGACTTGCAGAGTGAAAGAAAAAAAACACTCTCCCTACCTACAGTTTTCTGTCCCTAGAAAAAATGTTTTTTTTAATCACAATATAGCACAAGGACAATTCACTCACTGTCCTTACAGGTCCCTGGAAACAAGGACTTGCAGAGTGAAATAAACTGACACTCTCCCTACCTACAGTTTTCTGTCCCTAGAATAAATGTTTTTTTTAAGCACAATATAGCACAAGGACAATTCACTCACTGTCCTTACAGGTCCCTGGAAACAAGGACTTGCAGAGTGAAAGAAACTGACACTCTCCCTACCTACAGTTTTCTGTCCCTAGAATAAATGTTTTTTTAAGCACAATATAGCACAAGGACAATTCACTCACTGTCCTTACAGGTCCCTGGAAACAAGGACTTGCAGAGTGAAAGAAAAAAAACACTCTCCCTACCTACAGTTTTCTGTCCCTAGAAAAAATGTTTTTTTTAATCACAATATAGCACAAGGACAATTCACTCACTGTCCTTACAGGTCCCTGGAAACAAGGACTTGCAGAGTGAAAGAAAAAAAACACTCTCCCTACCTACAGTTTTCTGTCCCTAGAAAAAATGTTTTTTTTAATCACAATATAGCACAAGGACAATTCACTCACTGTCCTTCCAGGTCCCTGGAAACAAGGACTTGCAGAGTGAAATAAACTGACACTCTCCCTACCTACAGTTTTCTGTCCCTAGAATAAATGTTTTTTTTAAGCACAATATAGCACAAGGACAATTCACTCACTGTCCTTAGAGGTCCCTGGAAACAAGGACTTGCAGAGTGAAAGAAAAAAAACACTCTCCCTACCTACAGTTTTCTGTCCCTAGAAAAAATGTTTTTTTTTAAGCACAATATAGCACAAGGACAATTCACTCACTGTCCTTCCAGGTCCCTGGAAACAAGGACTTGCAGAGTGAAAGAAAAAAAACACTCTCCCTACCTACAGTTTTCTGTCCCTAGAAAAAATGTTTTTTTTAAGCACAATATAGCACAAGGACAATTCACTCACTGTCCTTCCAGGTCCCTGGAAACAAGGACTTGCAGAGTGAAAGAAAAAAAACACTCTCCCTACCTACAGTTTTCTGTCCCTAGAAAAAATGTTTTTTTTAATCACAATATAGCACAAGGACAATTCACTCACTGTCCTTACAGGTCCCTGGAAACAAGGACTTGCAGAGTGAAAGAAACTGACACTCTCCCTACCTACAGTTTTCTGTCCCTAGAATAAATGTTTTTTTAAGCACAATATAGCACAAGGACAATTCACTCACTGTCCTTCCAGGTCCCTGGAAACAAGGACTTGCAGAGTGAAAGAAACTGACACTGTCCCTACCTACAGTTTTCTGTCCCTAGAATAAATGTTTTTTTTAATCACAATATAGCACAAGGACAATTCACTCACTGTCCTTCCAGGTCCCTGGAAACAAGGACTTGCAGAGTGAAATAAACTGACACTCTCCCTACCTACAGTTTTCTGTCCCTAGAATAAATGTTTTTTTTTTAAGCACAATATAGCACAAGGACAATTCACTCACTGTCCTTAGAGGTCCCTGGAAACAAGGACTTGCAGAGTGAAAGAAAAAAAACAAACACTCTCCCTACCTACAGTTTTCTGTCCCTAGAAAAAATGTTTTTTTTTAAGCACAATATAGCACAAGGACAATTCACTCACTGTCCTTCCAGGTCCCTGGAAACAAGGACTTGCAGAGTGAAAGAAAAAAAACACTCTCCCTACCTACAGTTTTCTGTCCCTAGAAAAAATGTTTTTTTTAAGCACAATATAGCACAAGGACAATTCACTCACTGTCCTTCCAGGTCCCTGGAAACAAGGACTTGCAGAGTGAAAGAAAAAAAACACTCTCCCTACCTACAGTTTTCTGTCCCTAGAAAAAATGTTTTTTTTAATCACAATATAGCACAAGGACAATTCACTCACTGTCCTTACAGGTCCCTGGAAACAAGGACTTGCAGAGTGAAAGAAACTGACACTCTCCCTACCTACAGTTTTCTGTCCCTAGAATAAATGTTTTTTTAAGCACAATATAGCACAAGGACAATTCACTCACTGTCCTTCCAGGTCCCTGGAAACAAGGACTTGCAGAGTGAAAGAAACTGACACTGTCCCTACCTACAGTTTTCTGTCCCTAGAATAAATGTTTTTTTTAAGCACACTATAGCACAAGCACAAAACACACTGACACTCTCCCTACCTATCCTTCTCTTTCCCTAAACTAAAGGAATCCAGGTTAAGCAAGAAAGAAATAACAGTCACTGTCCCTGCCTATGCTGCTCTATCCCTGCTCCGGAACACACTACACTAGGCCGCCGTGCTGGCGGCCTTTTATAGTGTGGGGCGTGTACTAAACACCCTCAGCAATAATTGGCCACAGGCATCCTGCCTGTGGCCAATCATTGCTCTCCTCGCTGCCGGCGCTGTGATTGGCCAAGCATGCGGGGTCACAGTGCATGCTTGGCCAATCACAGCGCCTGGATGACACTGCGATGGCGTAGTGCATTGTGGGCCGTTCGCGTCACTCGAATTTGGCGCGAACGGCCCAAATCGTTCGATCTTCGTCGAACGATCGAACAGCCGATGTTCGAGTCGAACGTATGTTCGACTCGAACACGAAGCTCATCCCTAGCTAGAAGTCAAGCAAGTCAAGTCATTTATTTTGGTCAAGTCACAAATCAAGTCAAAATACTGATCTACCCCATACTGTATAAAAATAATAGGAGGGATAACAATAAATAATATTGGTTATGTGCCCATGCCTTACTGTGCCTCACTGTGCCCATGCCTCACTGTGCCCATGCCTCACTGTGCCCATGCTTCACTGTGCCCATGCCTCACTGTGCCCGTGTCTCACTGTGCCCATGCCTCACTGTTCCCATGCTTCACTGTGCCCATGCTTCACTGTGTCCATGCTTCACTGTGTCCATGCTTCACTGTGTCCATGTTTCACTGTGCCCGTGCCTCACTGTGCCCGTGCTTCACTGTGCCCTTGCCTCACTGTGCCCGTGCCTCACTGTGCCCGTGCCTCACTGTGCCCGTGCTTCACTGTGCCCGTGCCTCACTGTGCCCGTGCCTCACTGTGCCTGTGCTTCACTGTGCCCAATGTGTATAGAAAGTAATTCCGCGCTACTATAATAAAAAAGATCATCTGCTGCAAAGCACTGAAAGGTATAATCCGTGACCCTGAATGTGAATATATATAAAGAAATAGTGCTGAACTGATGGGAATGATATGTGATGTTCTGTGTCAGTAATGCTGGTTCTCAAATATCCAATATAAAATTACTAAAACTGGCATCCATAAATACTTATTGAGATAGCATAAAATAATAAAACATAAATATTGTGCCTTAATATACTCCTGTATTAGTAAGGTGCTTATATTACCAGCAAGTGCTGGAGCAATGATAAAGTGCAAAAGCGCAAATGATCCGTGACACAGAAAAAAATAAAATAACTGAGACAGTAGTAAAAGGTGCATGTATCCGTGGAGAGAAAAAAAAATGGTACTAAGCAGTACCTGTACCACCAGTAAGGTAAAGTGCAAAGGTGCATGAATCCATGACAAAAAATTGTACATAGCAGTAACAAATACTTGTGTAAACAATTGCTGTGTTCATACAATAAAATGACTGTCCTTTTTAAAATCTGTGAGAGAAAAATCTTTAAAATAAACGTGCAACAGAGCAACTTAGTTGCACGTTTATTTTAAAGCTTTTTCTCTCACAGATTTTAAAAAGGACAGTCATTTTATTGTATGAACACAGCAATTGTTTACACAAGTATTTGTTACTGCTTAGTACAAATTTTTGTGTCACGGATTCATGCACCTTTGCACTTTACCTTACTGGTGGTACAGGTACTGCTTAGTACCATTTTTTCTCTCCACGGATACATGCACCTTTTACTACTGTCTCAGTTATTTTATTTTTCCTGCGTCACGAATCATTTGCACTTTTTCACTTTATCATTGCTCCAGCACTTGCTGGTAATATAAGCACCTTACTAATACAGGAGTATATAAAGGCACAATATTTATGTTTTATTATTTTATACTATCTCAATAAGTATTTATGGATGCCAGTTTTAGTAATTTTATATTGGATATTTGAGAACCAGCATTACTGACACAGAACATCACATATCATTCCCATCAGCTCAGCACTATCACTGTGCCCAATGCCTCACTGTGCCCGTGTCTCACTATGCCCGTGTCTCACTGTGCCCATGCTTCACTGTGCCCGTGTCTCACTGTGCCCGTGTCTCACTGTGCCTGTGTCTCACTGTGCCCATGTCTCACTGTGCCCGTGTCTCACTGTGCCCATGCTTCACTGTGCCCGTCAGCCGTGTACCTGATCGGCGGCATCCCGGCGGCTAATCCAGTATTCAAAAGCCGCGCCTCCTAATCGTCTGTGATAGGCGGAACACTACATTTCCCAGCATTCAGTGTTCCACCCATCACGGACATCCGCTCATCCTCATAACACAGACGAGGATAAGAGGATGTCTGTGATAGGCTGAACACTGCCTGCTGTGAAATTTAGTGTTCCGCCTATCACAGACGAGGAGGCGCGGCTTTTGAACACTGCAATGGCCGCCATCTGTCTGCGTGACATGCTGATCAGGTAGGCAGATGGCGGCTTACGGTTAGTGTTAGTGGTGCCAAGTCATTGCAAGTCATATAGCCCAAGTCAAAGTCAAGCCGCAAGTCATTAGTGACAAGTCAAAGTCAAGTCGAGTCATTTATTGAATTCTGTCAAGCAAGTCGCAAGTCCTCAAACAGGTGACTTAAGTCTGACTTAAGTCAAGTCATGTGACTCAAGTCCCCCACCTCTGCTATTTGGGGCACTGGTCAAGGAGGAGGAGCCAGGAGCACCGGTGGGGGACCAGAGAAGAGGAGGATCGGGGCTGCTCTGTGCAAAACCATTACACAGAGCAGGTAGGTATAACATGTTTGTTATAAAAAAAGAAAAATAAAAAAAAGCTGAACCTTCAATACCACTTTAAAGTATATGTGAACCTTCACCTTGTAAAACAACCTATACAGTTTAGAATAGAAATTAAAGGTAAAACATTTGTGTATAGATATAAAAACATGTAGCGGGCTCACCATTCTCACCCCTTCTTCTCGGCTTGCTGTCTTGTCTAGGGGAACCTGGGAGGAGGGATGAGATCCACCACGGCCTATGTCCTCTTCTGGCTAGAGGTGAAGGCCCGAACGTATTTTACCATCGGGCCGTGTGTATAACCCAGGGTCAAGTCTTTCCTCTAAATGACCCCACTTTGCTCCCAGTAACCAGAGTTCCACACCACTGAAAAGGTCCAACTCTTATTTATTCTTCAACAGCAATAAATCGTCACTTAGCACAGACAGGTTGTGACCAACAAACAGTTCAATATAGGTGGGGAGTAGGTCAAGGCACAATCCCTAATCAAACTAAACCATTGAGATATCACCAACGGTTATGGCGCACAATGGCTGTGAATGTACTTCTTTCCTCTTCTGAGTCTCTACCAGCAACTCTGACGAACATAAAATAGGAGTTACCTTCTTTAAGCTGTGGCCCCAGTCAGAGGGAAGACATCCTTTCGAGAGAGTTACCGGAGGCCCCACCGTCCCTGGCAAATGCTGCACCGGGCTGTTCAGAAGGGTTACACTCCCAGGCCTCCTCGTCTCAGATTCGGGCGCCCAACACCTTAGGGCCCCTCGGACTCCTCCACCCTTGCGTAACCCAGTCGAAGGTACTGGATCCCAGGTCTCCTCAATAGTACCTCACCCCAGGGCTAAAGGTGCCTGGGATGGACTCCATCTCCCGCTCCGGACAGGTCAAGGGCCCCTGTCCCCGGAACGCCCGCACCCAGGCTGAAGGTGCCTGGGCGCGGTGGTGTCCTCCGACTCTGAACCCCGTGCTCAGGGCGTCCACCCCCTTTATCTCCTCTCCCCAGCGTCACAGCAGGTTCCCCGCCCCGCTGTACAACTGCCGGAAAGGGACAAAAAGAGCACAGTCCTGCAGTGAGGGTTCAACCCCCGGTCCAGGGCAACAGCGCCACCCTCGGACCCCAGGGAACCTCACACCACCAGAGTCCTCCATAAACAATAATCAGCGCATCTGGGTTACACTACCACCCAGATGCTTCCCTTAAATTTAAATACCCGCTACAAACATTATAAATACCTTTGTCCCCTTTTTTATAAGTGATCACATACCTTCTGTTCTCAGCTGCATAGAGAGGTGAGGGTGGAGAAACAGCAGCCCACCGAACTTTCCAGTGACGAGGAGGGTGGATGTCAGACTGGAGGAGAGCCGGCTGAGTTCCCAGCACAGCTAGGGAACTGACCATGGTGTGCTCTCCTGCTTAGTGTGATCAGTTTTTGATAGTAAAGCAGAAGGACTGGCAGAAACACCAGGAAATTCACATAAAGGAAGCAATACAAAGAGAATAGGATACTTTCTCATACAAGTACATGCTACAGGCAAATATCAGGAATATCTTTAACCACTTCTCGCCTGGCCTATAGCAAAATGACGGCCGGGCGGTGGTTGAGTTATCCTGACAGGGCGTCTATTGACGTCCTGCAGGATAACAGCCGCCGCGGCTTTGCGGCGATCGGTTGTGCGGTGTGTCAGTCTGACACACCGCTACACCAATCTCGGCAAAGAGACGGAGGCTCTTTACCACGTGATCAGCCGTGTCCAATCACGGCTGATCACGATGTAAACAGGAAGAGCCGTTGATCGGCTCTTCCTCACTCGCGTCTGACAGACGTGAGTAGAGGAGAGCCGATCGGCGGCTCTCCTGACAGGGGGGGTTCGCGCTGATTGTTTATTAGCGCAGCCCCCCCCTCGGATGCCAACACTGGACAACCAGGGAAGCCGCCAGGACCACCAGGGAAGCCTTCAACATGTGGATGGCCAGGTATATCCCCATGGCCATCCACATGTTCCAAAACATGTCAAATATGTGTCAATCAGTGCCCACAAATGGGCACTGACTGGCACCATAATAGTACAATAAAAAAACAGTGATGCCCAGCAATGCCACCCACCAGTAATCAGTGCCACTTATCAGTGCCCATCCGTGCCCACCTATCAGTGCCCATATGTGCCACCCATATGTACCCATCAGTGCCACCCATAAATACCCATTAGTGCTGCCTATAAGTGCCCATCAGTGCCGCCTATGAGTGCCCATCAGTGCCGCCTATGAGTGCCCATCAGTGCCGCATACCAGTGCCACCTATCAGTGCCCATCAGTGCCGCCTATCAGTGCCCATCATCAGTGCTTATCAGTGCCACCTCATCAATGCCACCTCATTGGTGCCACCTCATCAGTGCCCATCAGTGCCGCCTTATCAATGCCAGTCAGTGCAGCCACATCAGTGACCGTCATTGAAGAAGAAAACTTATTTATTTACAAAAAAAATTGACAGAAACAAATAAAAAAAAAAAAATTCAAAATTTTCGGTCTTTTTTTATTCGTTGCGCAAAAAATAAAAATTGCAGAGGTGATCAAATACCACCAAAAGAAAGCTCTATTTATGGGAAAAAAATGATAAAAAATTTGTTTGGGTACAGTGTTGTATCACCGCGCAATTGTCATTCAAAGTTTGACAGCGCTGAAAGCTGAAAATTGGCCTGGGCAGGAAGGTGTGTAAGTGCCCGGTATTGAAGTGGTTAAAGGCATCATGCGGATGTCAAGATTTGATATCGGAGGAGCATTTTTGATAAGCCAATACCAAAACTTGATAATGTAAACTGGCAATACAAGAGCAGACAAAAATCTTTGGCTTTGGATTGTGTTGGATCAATAAAACTTAGTGTGCAGTACTGGGGAAGGCTGTTCTTTAGTTAACATACAGTAATTGGGGCCGCGTTTATGGGATGTGAGCACACCACTTGTTAAATGCTTGCCAGGCATTTGGCAGGCTTTATAAAAACACTATGAATACTACCATTTTTTGAGCCATTTGCAGAGCTGCTAGCATCCTGACAGCTTTCCTGACAGCTTTGTATGCAATTTGGTGGAGAATATTTGATGCTGCTAATTTGGCACTTTGGAAAATAGGCATCAAAGCTTTTATCACATTAATTTATCACATGCTAGTATTTTCACTTTGATGATATGGTGTTTATAAGTGTTATATTGTACATTTCTTCAGAGGTTTAGGAATAATGTTAATGATTTCTCTTGTTCAACCCAAAACAAAACAAATGGTTTTACTCGTTTGAGACAAGTAGTCAGATCAATAGTTCTGACACTCACTGCATATACGTTCAGGTCAGTGACTCTGAAAGCAATAAGGTGGATCTGTGGCCATCGCGGACCCCTGAAGAAGGAAAATCTGTATCTTTGTGACCAACATGGACTCCTTGAGAAGGATCTGTGGCCATCACAAAATCCCAAAGAAGGAAAATCTGCATTTTTGCAGCCAACACAGTATCCTGAGAAAAGAAGAGCTGCATCTCTCTGGCCAAGATGAAATCCCGAAGAAGGAGGATCTGCATCTGTGTGGCCAACATGGCAACCTGAAGAAGAAAGATCTGAATTTTTGTTGCCAAAATGTAATCCTAAAGAAGGAAGATCTGAATTTTTGTTGCCAAAATGTAATCCTAAAAAAGGAAGATCTGCATCTTTGTGTCCAACGTGGAATCATGAAGAAGGAAGATCTGCATCTATGTTGCCAAAATGGAATCCCGAAGAAAGAAGATCCGTCTCTCTGTGGTTACCATGAAATCCTGAAGAAGGACGATCTGTATCTTTGTGTCCACCATGGAATCCTAAAGAAGGAAGATCTGCATCTGTGTGTCCAACACAGAATCTTGAAGAAGGAAGATCTGCATCTATGTTGCCAACATGGAATCCCGAAGAAAGAAGATCTGTCTCTCTGTGGTCAACATGAAATCCTGAAGAAGGACAATCTGTATCTTTGTGTCCACCATGGAATCCTAAAGAAGGAAGATCTGCATCTGTGTGGCCAACACAGAATCTTGAAGAAGGAAGATTTGCATCTATGTTGCCAACATGGAATCCCGAAGAAAGAAGATCTGTCTCTCTGTGGTCAACATGAAATCCTGAAGAAGGAAGATCTGAATTTTTGTTGCCAAAATGTAATCCTAAAGAAGGAAGATCTGCATCTTTGTGTCCAACGTGGAATCATGAAGAAGGAAGATCTGCATCTATGTTGCCAACATGGAATCCCGAAAAAAGAAGATCCGTCTCTCTGTGGTTACCATAAAATCCTGAAGAAGGACGATCTGTATCTTTGTGTCCACCATGGAATCCTAAAGAAGGAAGATCTGCATCTTTGTGTCCAACGTGGAATCATGAAGAAGGAAGATCTGCATCTATGTTGCCAACATGGAATCCCGAAGAAAGAAGATCCGTCTCTCTGTGGTTACCATGAAATCCTGAAGAAGGACGATCTGTATCTTTGTGTCCACCATGGAATCCTAAAGAAGGAAGATCTGCATCTGTGTGGCCAACAGAGAATCTTGAAGAAGGAAGATCTGCATCTATGTTGCCAACAGAGAATCCTAAAGAAGGAAGATCTGGCCAAATGGACCCCTGAGGGACTCCTAACATTTTGGTTAGACACAGTCCAGACTGCCAAAAATATATTTCCCCTAATTTATTTGTAAATACAGGGCTGGTGCAAGGATTTTTGACACCCTAGGCGAAACCTCATTTTGCCACCCCCCTTGGCTCCACCCACTTTGCCATGCCCATGTATACACCACCTTTTTAATGAAGCGCCCATCAAATGCGGCTTCACCAGCGCCCATCAAATGCAGCCTCACCAGCGCCCATCAAATGCAGCCTCACCAGCGCCCATCAAATGCAGCCTCACCAGCGCCCATCAATGCAGCCTCACCAGCGCCCATGAATGCAGCCTACCAGCGTCCATCAAACACAGCCTACCAGCACCCATTAATGCAGCCTCACCAGCGCCCATCAATGCAGCCTACCAGTGCCCATCAATGAATGTTTGCTTGCTTCGATTCATTCGGGAGTCGAAACACAGACACAGTCCTTCACCGCCGCTGCGCCTCTGACACTATGTGGGAACCGAGCGGCGGCTGCCTGCTGATGCCGAGACTTAGTTGCTTGCTGCAGAGAGAAGAGAGTAGGAACACCAGTGCCCGGGCGCCCCCCAGCAGCAGTGCACCCTAGGCGGCTGCCTAGTTTGCCTAATGGTAGCACCGGCCCTGTGTAAATACATAACTTACATCCTCTCAACGTGATGAATTGCATAACGCAGCTCAACTTTTTTTTACTGCGAGACAGCAGAAAATAAGTAAAGTTGACAGAATTTTGCAACCAATCCAAGGACTTTACATGGACACCAGAGGATATCATTTTCTTAAGTTTTCTTTCTGTGCCAGTTCTGATTACAAATTCTGCAGATTAAACTTGCATTGCGTGCAATAGAATATTGGTTTATCTATATAATTATTGTGCTGGAAAGTTGTATTCCTGGAAAGCTAGCTTGTCTAAAAACAAGCAGACATAATAACAAGAACTACCGGGAACTATGCAAAAATAATAGGTATAAAGATTAAATCTGTCTGCTGATACATCACAAAATTAGAGATCATATGACGTGGGGAAAAAAAAAGCTATGTGAACCATACGATTTACAACCGGGCAGATATTTGACTTTTCAGAGTAAAGCTTACCATAGATTGGTTTGTGTGTAGAAGTGAGAAGCTGCCTGTCTTTAGATCACGTAAGTAAGATAATGAAGATAATGTGGAAAATACAGACTAATTTGATCACTGACAGTGAAGCTCCAGGCTTATCCTACAAATCTGTTAAAGATCACAGTAACTAACAGAAGTCATAGACGCATAGATAATGTTGTGTACATGAGTCTCGGCCAGCCAATAGCAACAAAAGTCTAGGCAGGTGATACACAGACCAATCTTGGCCCTTTTGAACATTGATGATTAGGACAAGTTTAGACAGATCAGGTGTAATAATATGTTTAAAGCAAACCAAACCAATGCTTTGCTTTAACCCCCCCTTTCCCTTTCCATGTGATGTCTATGTCCAGCTTTAGCCCACCCAATCACAGACTGTTGTATGGGTGGACAGGAGTACAAAGTCACAGGCCATCACAGAGTTATTAAATATACAGGATTTATATAGAGCCAACAGTTTGCGCAGCGCTTTACAATACACCAACAGTACAATTCAAAACAAGAGGGTTAGAAGCATAGGCGTGCGCACAGGGTGTGCCAGGTGTGCCCAGGCACACCCTAATCACTCCCTGCAGTGCAGATTTCCCCTGCTGTCCGGTGCCCTCTCCCACAGCATGACTGGCTTCCCTCCTCCTCCATTGGCTACTGCAGTGGGCACACATAGATGATATTTGAGGATGAGTGGGGGAAGGGGTAATGTCATTTACCGGCCCCTTCCCTTTCTGAATGAACACAGTGAGAGATCGGTACCGTGTTTTTTAGCTTTCAGGTGCACACCCTAATGCAACAGGCTGCGCACAGCTATGGTTAGAAGCAACCTGATCCAGAAAGGCACGGAGCATAAGGCCTCATGCCCACGGGCGTTTTTTCAGCCGCGTTTTTGATCGTTTTTTACGGCTTAAAAACGCCTGTCCATGTTAGTCTATAGCTTCATGCCCACCTAGGCGTTTTTGAGCTGTAAAGAGCATAGGCGTTTGTAAGCTGTAAAAAAACCCAGGACCAGTGCGTTCCTCAGCGTCAGAAGGCAGAAAAAAACGCGAGCGTCAAAAAACGCGCAAAAACGCGCACTAACGCGCGGTCGCGTTTTTAGCTCCAACGTTTTTTTTTTTTGTTTTTCTTTCAAAAAAAAAAAAAAATATTTACAATAACATGGACAGGCGTTTTTAAGCTGCAAAAAACGCAGCTGTAAAAACGCCAGTGGGCATGAGGCCTAAATGGAATGCATAGGCGGAGGGCCGGACATGACGGAGTTAACATGCACACTGAACAGTAGAGGGGAGTATTTTTGGGAAGTAGAGTGGGAGGGGAGGGAAGCAAATAAAAAGGGTAGCCCCTCCCCATGAGTCACCGCAGTGTGAGGGATAGTTCCCGCCCACCCTCCCCTTTGGTTTTGTTTCTTGTGTTGTGTATGTGTGTGTTTGTGTTGTGGTGTGTCTGTGTTGTGTTTTTCTTTTAACAGGTGTGGACTTGGATGTCGTGGCAGTGGCGGGTGTTGATCTTTGCAGGGGATGGAAGAGATTTCAGAAGGAGGAGTTCAGCATCCATCGTTGGTATGGGTTCTGATAGTGGTATCCCAGCTAACGGAGGTTTAGCTGGGAATTGGGGCACTGCGGTCAGGGATTTTCTCTGAGCCAGCTTGTCGGCTTGAGGCCTAGGATCCACATTGGAGAGGTACCGCAGTGCAGTATGGTGTTCACAGAGGCAGGGCCGCCATCAGGAATTTTGGGGCCCCTTACACAGCTTCAGACATGGGGCCCCCCTGGAGCAGAGGAGAACCGGGGGGGGGGGGGTGCTGCCGCCGCAAATTGAGAAGTGGGGGGGGGCTGCCACAAATTGAGAAGCGGGGGGGGGTGCCAAAAAGGGGGGTTGCCATCCAGGGCCCCGGGGACCTCCTGGGCCCCTTACAAAAAAAAAATATAAAAAATAATAATCATTTTTATAAAAAAAAAAAGAG
The DNA here is from genome assembly GCA_029206835.1 of Rana muscosa. NCBI lineage: Eukaryota > Metazoa > Chordata > Amphibia > Anura > Ranidae > Rana > Rana muscosa. The sequence goes on along the minus strand of CM055127.1, from coordinate 451,241,525 downwards.
GGAGGTTTCCATCCGGGGCCCTGGGGACCTCCGGGCCTCTGGGGACCTCTGGGCCCCTTACAAAAAAAATAAATAAAATAAAATAAATTAAAAAAAAATTAATAAAAAAATTAATAATAAAAAAAATACAAAAAAGGGGGGTTGACATTCGGGGCCCTGGGGAACTCCGGGCCCCTGGGGACCTCTGGGCCCCTTACAAAAAAAAATGTAAAAAATAAAAGAATACAAAAAAAAGGGGGGCCATCCGGGCCCCTTACAGGTGTACTGCCTGTACCCCCCTGATGGCGGCCCTGCACAGAGGTTATGGAAGAACCTGCAAAGATCAACGCTACTGTATGTAGTCTGGGTTTAATAACGGTTTATTTTATGTTAATGTTAATTTGAATCTATATATATTTGTTTAAATAAAGTAGGCTGCTACGGCCTGGGTTTTTACTCCAAGATTGGTGTGGTCTCAATTAATATAGAGGATTAAGAATTTGGGGTAGAAAATGGTGGTAGCAGTGGGTACATATGTTATACAATAGTCATGCAAGCTTACAATCTAAGAGGGAGGAGCTGGTGAAACAAAAGTAGGGACTGTGAAGGATGAACTGATGAGGCAAGTAGAAGATTCAGTTGTTAGTTGGAGGCAGGATAGGCCTCTCTGAAGAGGTGAGTTTTCAGGGATTGCCTAAAAGTGGACAGAGTAGGAGATAACCGGACAGATTGGGGGCGTGAGTTCCAGAGGATGGGAGAGGCTCTGGAGAAGTCCTGGAGACGAGCATGGGAGGAGGATACCAGGGAGCTAGAGAGCAGAAGGTCTTAGGAGGAGAAGAGAGGACGGTTTGGGTGATATTTGGAGATAAGATTGGGGATGTAGCTCAGGGCAGAATCGTGAATGGCTTTGTATGTTATTGTTAGTGTTTTGAATTTTATTTGTTGGGCAATGGGAAGCCAGTGGAGGGATTGGCAGAGAGGAGTGGCAGACACTGAACGGTTGGTAAGGTGGATGAGTCTGGCAGCGGCATTCATGATAGACTGAAGAGGGGATAGCTTGCGGAGAGGTAGGCCAATGAGGAGTGAGTTACAATAGTCAAGGTGAGCAAATAAGTTGCACGATTTGGACAGTGATTGGATTTGGGGCTGAAAGGTCAGGTCAGAGTCTAGGATTACACCTTGGCATGAGGGGAGGGACTGATGGTCGTATTATTGATCCTGATGGAGAAGTCGGGGGGGGGGCTCAGTTTTAGAAAGATTGAGTTTGAGGAAGTGGTATGACATCCATACTGATATGTCAGTTAGTAAGTTAGTAATTCAAGAGGAGACTGAAGGAGTGAGGGGAGGACTCGGAGTAGAGAGATAGATTTGTGTGTCGTCAGCATGGAGGTGGTACTGGAAGCCATGGGAGTTTATTAACAGACCAAGGGAGGAGGTGTAAATGGAGAAGAGAAGGGGTCCGAGGACAGAACCTTGAGGTACCCCTAGAGAAAGAGGAAGTGGAGAGGAGAAAACAGAGTTATAGGTCACACTAAAGGAGCTCTGTGATAGGAGGTAGGAGGAGAGCCAGGAGAGAGGCCAAGAGAGTGGAGTTTTTTGAGGAGGAGGGGACATTATACATACAATTTGCTAGAGTTGCTAACAATGGCTGATGGCCCAAATTACCTCAAGTGATCCAATTTATAGAGTAAATTCTTCAGGGCCTGTTGCATTGACTCCATTTCAGTTGACTTCCATTTAAATCTGCAGGTCAGTGTCATGAGGATGATTTATTTCTATGGTACTGCAATGCGATACTCTGATGTAAACAGACTACTGGAGCCAATGGAGTTTCTCACTTCTGTGCTTTTTATTGTGGTGAAGCAGGATGCAAGATCATGAATTTGATATGAGGATACGACCCTGAGGGTTAGTTCACCTTTACCAAAAATTGCCAATGCAGATAAGAGGCATCTGTAGATAAAAACAAACTGTGCACCTTTGACCAAAATCAATAATGACCTTGATATAGGTGTAGGCCATTTACATACCTCATGAAACCTGACCTGAATACTCCCAGGATGTTGATAGGACGTTGCCAAGTGAGGCCTAGTCATTATTGTTTACCATCACCATCACAGGAGTGAGCTCTCAAACTCTGAGCTCAGATTTACTGCATGAGGGGAGAGAAAGTGCATGTGAGGAGGTTTGAATCCGAGAAAGAGATCTCTCCTGTGATGGTGGAGGTGAGCAGTAATAGCTGGGCCTCACTTAGCAACATCTTGGACGTTTTCAGGTCAGGCTTCATGAGGTACAGTACGTTAAGGGCCTATACCTATAGCAAGGGCATTATTCAACTTTAGTCAAAGTCCTTTTTCATTTACAGATACCCCCTATTTGCATAGGCAGTTTTTTGGTAAAGGTGAACTAACCCCTTAAAGTGGATCATTCAATTATTAAGTCTGCATGGGATTACATGAATATGTCATTTTTGAGCCAGCACCTCAATACAGATGATAGATGCTAATTCCGGAAAATTCCTGAACAAAAATGTCTCCATCCTTCTGTAGAGAAAAGCAATAGAAGGCATTGTGAAGGGGAGAACTGTAAACATTATCAGAGGTAATAAATGCCTGGAAACATTCCATTTACACATTACTTGGCATACATGCACGTAAAGCGGAGGTCCGCCTAAATTTTTTTTTATTAAAAGCCAGCAGCTACAAATACTGCAGCTGCTGACTTTTAATAAATGGACACTTACCTGTCAAGGGTGCCCACGATTAATCGCTCGGCTCTCGGCTGCCCCCGCCGCCATCGTCGGTGAGGGAATCAGGAAGTGAAGCATTGCGGCTTCACTTCCCGGTTCCCTACTACGCATGCGCGAGTTGCGCTGCGCGTCATAACTTGTTCCTTCTATCTTCTGGGACCTGTGTGTTTCCCAGAAGACAGCGGGGGGGGGGGGGGGCGTGACTCCCGAGGCTATGCCCGGAAGTGGGTGCAAACACATATACAGGTATCTGCACCCCCTCCCCCCTGAAAGGTGCCAAATGTGACACCTGAAGGGGGGAGGGTTCCGAAAAGCAGAGGTTCCATTTTTGTGTGGACCTCCGCTTTAACATAAAAAATATATCTGATACTATGCCCACTTTAAAGTCTCAATAAATAAAATCAAAACAGAGTGATTTCAATACAATATTGCATAAGTTTGAACCCAACCTATGATATTGAAACTGTTGCAGAAGATGATCGACAATTTTCAGAATCTTATTGAAGAAGGGGTACATTTACCTGGCTATGGTGGCGATCAGCCTTACATCTGGTCTACACTTAGCCATAACAATAGAGCCAATGGCACCTGACTTGAGTAGGGGGACCCAGTTGGGACATATGTTCACAGCCTCGGCACCTGACTTGAGTTGGGTGACCTAGTCCGGGCATGTATACACAGCCTTATGGTATACCCTAGGGGGGCTTCCTTTTGATGTGCAATGACTTCATGATAGGCCTGGTGCAATCAGCTCTATAATCATTAACCTGTTCTCCAACCATGATAAAATCATCATCAGACGCACTTCACTCACTGATTGACGCAGCCTTTGTCTGATTAAGTCAATTTCCTGAATTAGGCATAAGATAACGTATCTAACTGAATTTATATTCCTGCTGGTCGATGAATGTCTGGGATATTATGCATGTCCTGAAAACCCAGTAATCACATGGGGCTCTGCAGGGTTTAAAAGGAATGCAAATGAAAAGCAAACAAAATAAAATAAAAGACAGGGGAAAGACTTGTATTGGGGAATAAGGTGCCTACAGACAGACCCTGGTCCTTGCTCCTTAGCTCAGTCTAAAGCCTACACACGGTCAGACTTTTTGCCAACAAACTTAATTTTGAGCAAGTTTGACAAAAAATCCAACCGTGTGTACGCTCCATCGGACAAACTTTTTGGGTTTTCATCGGACAAATGTTCGGTCTGCAAACGAACAAACTTTTCGCCAACAAAAGTCAGATGGAGCGAAGTCCGACCGTGTGTACAGAAATCCATCGGACTTATGTCCGATGGACAAATAAGCATGCCCAGAACCAATGTTAAAATCAACCAACAATAGCAGAAGTTGACCAAAGGGTGGCGGTAAAGAGCAGAAAAACCACGAGATGTTGGAAAAGTTTTGGGAACGTTTGCAGAAAAGTCCAAGCGTGTGTATGCAATGGGTGTGCCCGGCCAACTCCCTTCGCACAAAAATCCACAGAAAAGTTTGTTTGAAGTCCGACCGTGTGTACGAGGCTTAATTGAGGGAAAATGGGTCGGCTTGGATGGATTTTCCTAGCCAGTTGCTATTGTTTCTCCTTAGTTAGTCCAGCATCTTCCCCTCCTTTCTCCATGGACAATTTTGTCATGTTCACCTTGCATGAGATTGCATTTTTTGTGGACAGATTTTTTGTTAGAACCTTTTCCTGTTCATGTCTGTAAGCAGTTTAGAGCAAACCCATGCTTTGTCCATGCAGGGCAAAATCAACACATACTTACCTTTTCTTCAATCCCTTGACACTGTTCAGTTTCGGAACAAAATCAGGTTAAGAAGGAGCATGTGACTCACTCTCCTTTCTCTTATGTGACAGCACTGGTGCTTAGTGCCACAAATTCCTCACACCTCGGAACTAAATAGAACGGAGGGGCAGTGAATGAAAGGTAAGGGGGATATTAAGGCGAACCCAATTTATGTAGCCCTTTACATATACTGTTGTAGCGGGCCACCTCCCCTCCCCTTTCTCTCGTCTCGTCTGTCTCTTGTCTAGGGGTACCTTAGAGGGGAGGGAGCGGGGTCACCACACCTGGCTTCCACCACATGTGTCAGTGCGGTATAAGCAACGTTCTTGTATTACCTTCGGGTCAGTGCTGTGCACCTGGATCCTCCCTCCAAGAGTCACCGTGAACAATGTCTGTCAGGAAATGAGCCCCACACCATTAAAGTTCAACACTCCTTTATTCCTCTTATCCTGAACACAAACAGTTGAACTCCCTTAATAGAACAGAGCAGAAAAGGAGGTGTGGATGCGAACAGGCCCAGACACAATGTAAGTTGCCACTTCCCTTCCTAGAAGTGTGTCCTGGTCTCCGCACGAGGGTAAATTTCCTTCCAGGCGGTCTCCGACAAGCGACTCACTTGTCTCCGGCAATATGCTGCACCGGGTCTTCAAATGAGGAGCTCCCCCCGGTCCATTGCGCCTTCCGGATTCGGGTACCCAATCCCTGGGTACCCTAGGATCTCCTTCCCTCGCGGAACCCAGTGTTGGGCACTGAGCTCCGGACCTCCATCCAAGTACCTCACCCCAGGCTAAAGGTGCCTGAGATGGAACTCAACCTCCGCCATCCTCTAGGCCTAAGCCACCCAGAGGAGCGACACGACCCACCGTCCGCAAGCTGAAGGTGCCTGGGACTTCGACCCCGTGACAAAGATGGCCGGCCCTTTTATACCCTCTCCCAGCAAGCACGGCGGGTTCCCCGCCCCACCATACCGCTGCCGAGGGAGGAAAAAAAGGAGGACGGCACACAGCGACAATCCAACCCAGCCCAGGGCGACAGCGCCACCCAATGGGCTGCGGTGAATTACACATCACTGGTGTCACTTCCAAATTCAAATTTACACCCGGGAAAGTACATACCCGCTACACCTTACATTCACATCAGTCCCTGCCCTCAAGCAGCTTACAATCTAAGGTCCATATCTCACATACACATACTAGGACCAGTTTAGACAGAAGCAAATTAACCTCACAGCATGTCTTTGGAGTATACTAGGAGCATCACGCAGGCACAGGGAGAACATGCAAACTCCAGACAAGTAGTGCCATGGCTGGGATTCAATCTGACAACCCTAGTCCTGCCATGCAGAAGTGCTAACCACTTAGCCACCGTGCAGCTTATTCTTTCGAACGAAACCGGTTGGGTAGACTGGACTGTCTTCGCTTTACTGCGCTTCTTGGATGTATTTGTAATCACATACCTTATCTCGCCTGTTTATATCATCATTGATGTAAGTGTTTTACCTTTTACAATAAAACCCATAGTTGATGGTTTTACACTATGTGGAAGCCTTTTTCTTTTATGAATGGGGGAGTCCATGATTGGGTCCGGTGACAAGGTTGAACGGAAGCTGACCTCACATGTTGTTTCCTGAGAGTGACCATGTTCCCAGTTCCATGCCTGTTTGACTCCGTGCCGCTGGCATGGGGTCCACTGAGTCCGGTAAGAGAATACAATTTTTTTAATCGGTGGTGGATTCACAATCTATGGTGATTTCTTTCTGGATGGTGGCCTATCCTTCAGAGGTCAATTATATCTTCAATTTCAACATTGATTTCTACCTAAACACTTGTGATTTCATTCCACTGTTTGGACTGTTTTTTCCCCTCATGGGTTATTTATTCACAATGTCATTTAACATATATGGACTTTTTTAGTGATTTCAATATATGAATTGTATTTATATTCATTTATTGCTGTTCGCATATAGCATTTTATTTTATTTTGCACAGTCAGGGTGTTTTACTTACTGTTTGCATACTTGCACAATTTTCGAATATACCTCACATAATATGGATTAGCACTGCACTTAATATTCCCATGATTAAGAACAGGTTTGTATTAAAATGCCTTTATACCCCTAAGGACAGATATTTGTAAACTACCTGACTGTCATTGGGTACCACCATTGGCCAGCACTGTCAAAAGCAGCGCGAATGAATGCTTTTAGTAATGTGAATGGTTATGGGAAGGTGTAGAAAGAGAATTTCTCTGCCAGATTCTGCCAGTGCTGCTAATGATAAGGGGAGCATTGGTGCTCTGACAGGTTGTCTAATTTTCCCAATCAATTTGCTTGGTCATTTATGGTACCCAAAGGAGTAATGACCCAGCCTGGTCTTAAGGTGCACGTCACGCCAAAGCCTTTTTTTTCCCCTTAGTTTTGAAAAGGGAGGGGGAGAATAAGAACTGTCATTGGGTTTTTACTGCTGCCCTGCTTCCTGTCTTGCTGTCAATGTTTTATCAGAGAGGAACTAAATTGAACTCTACAGCATCAACACAGAGACAAATAAAGATGCTTTTCTTTGGTAGAGTAAGGGAAGGCTAGACACCCTGGCAGATGTTTATTCTGTCTTTGTTCCTGATGCAGATTTTCCCTCACCTCCTGTCTGCTTGTCAGTAGGACAGAAAGTGAATGCAAGATAGCAGTACAATCTCAACAGGGGTTCTAATTCTTCTCCACTCTATCCAAAACTAGAAAATGCTTTTGGGTTGATGTACACTTTAACGTCACTTGAATGTTGGCTATACATACACATCAACTTTGTGGTCTCTTTGACCACATTTAAAAGTATTTTTCTTTGATTTGCCATACCAATGCTTGGGGCTTTTTTTAATAAGATCGAACTTATGAACAAAAATTAGGTTGAAAATGTTACACCCTCTCTTTCTCAATTTGGCCTGCGAAAAATGGTTGAAATACACTCACGCACTGTACAATGAAGCTGCAGGTGCAGTTGTAATATAGAAACATATAGATCAGTGGTATCCAAACTGCGGCCCTTGGGCCGGATGCAGCACTTTTCTTGCCTTTATCCGGCCCTTGAGGCATTATGCCTGCCACTGACACCAACAATGGGGTAACATTTCTGCCACTGACACCAACAATGGGGCAACATTTCTGCCACTGACACCAACAATGGGGTACTATTCCTTCCACTGACACTAACAATGTGGCATAATTCCTTCTGACAACAAAAATGGGGCACTATTCCTCCCACTGACACCAACTATTTCTTCCCCTAATACCAAAGATCTAGCATTGTTTACTCCCACTGGGCAATCCCCTAAAGTCTGAAGGACAATAAACTGGCCCGAGAGTTTGGAGACCCCTGCTATAGATCATTGATTAGGAAAGTGGAGAGAAAGGGTGCAATGACCTAAGTGCAGTAGTAAACATTGTGAGCTTTTACAATTACATTTAATTGCACTTACAAGAAATAGAGGAGAATCAGCTTGTCATAAGTGGTGATCAAACAGCTCCCTGTGGAAAAAAGTCCATCCTGGAGCCTGGCTGAAAGGTGGAAGACAGCGCAGAGCAGAACAGAGAGACTTTGCTGGCCATACACCAGTATCATTTCATTTGAAGACCTAAATTTTTTACAAAATTTGTTCAATTTTCTATTGATTACTTGGGTCAAATAAATGTTAATTTCAACTGAAGTGATACAAATTTTAAGGAGCAGGATGAATTTTTTTTTCTCAAGCCAATAAAATTTTAACATGGAATGTAGATTTCGTTTGGGAAAAATCATACATATTCTAAGGAAACCAGTTTAATAGGTATGGGACACTATTCAAGTAGCACATTTGGAACTTTAAGGGCTTTTAAACAGAATTATTTGAGATGTTAGCAAGAAAGAATGGTCTGATTTTTCAGAATTTGCATGAGTATAAGAAAAAATCTTAACACTTGCCATCACTCTCTAACCCAGAAGAGTATCTCTACTGAGCCCCGAAGGATACCCCCCATTACAGCACTTAGCAATGAAGGCCGTGTTGTCTATCCACCTTTCAGTTAGGCTCCAGGATGGATTTCTTCTGTGAACAAAGCCCCATCGCTGCCATGGAGAGCTGTATGATCCTGTCTTCTCATCAGGCTTATGACAAGCTGATTCTCCTCCATCGTTCTATTAAGTGCAAACATGTGTTGGCATTAAAACTTTACTACTTCATTTAGTTTGTTGCTCCCAGCCTCTCCACTTTGTTGTTCTACTCAGATTATGGCTCATCCCTATCCTGTTTGACAAGAGTCTGTAGGACTAACTCTAGATACCAACTCTAGCACCATCAACTGCCAAGCTATTAATTCACTTACTTGTCTGTCACCTTGACTACTACAACTTCCTCCTCGCTCTACCTCTTAACATCTCCACTTCAGTCTATCATGAATGCTGCTGCCAGACTCATCCACTTATCAACCACTCATTGTACACCACTCCTTTTTGCTAATCCCTCAACTGGCTTCTGCTCACCCAACAAAGCCATCTACAACTCTGCCTCATCACAAAATATCACCCAAACCATCCTCTTCGTTCCCCCCAAAACCTGCATTCTAGGTTCCTCGTCACCGACTCCAATGCTAGCCTCTAGGACTTCTCCAGAGCCTCTCCCATTCTTCAGAACTCCTTACCTCACTCTATCTCTACCCCAAACCTATCTCTTAAGCCAGCCATTTTTCATTAATTTCTTTCAGCAGGGATTGGCCGGGATTTGAAGCATGTATGAGCAGGCTGATTGTACCCAAGTTGATCCATCATTCGGGTACAATCACTTGGGTACCCATCAACTTGGGTGCAACCAGCATGTCAGATTTTATAGCTATAGCTGCTAGCAATAATCACTATATGTTCTCCTGCCACTATATGTCCCCCCCGGGAGAACACAATAGCCCCCCGGGAGGGATTCCCCCATCAACCCTGACTGTGTTGATGGGAAATCAAGCAATTTTGTTTCTTGCAACCCGGGCTTGAAGGAAAGAAAATTGCACCATCTATGGCTTTACTCTGCCTGCCTTTAGGGGATCCCTCAAAAATTCATCTCTTTGGGGAAGCCTAGTCTGCCAGCACCTAATAACTGAGCTTTTACTTTTTCCCTCAACTCATCCCCTTAGTGGTTACCTTTTGGATCACTTGCCTTTCCCCTTTGAATTGAAGCTTTCATGAGCAGGACCCTCTGAACTCTCTTATATTGAATTGTATTGTAACTGTACCATCTCCCTATATTTGTAAAGCACTGCGTAAACTGTTGGCACTATATAAATCATAAAGAATAATACTAATAATATTGTGTGGATCCGTTCCTCTAACATTATTGTTCAGCCAACATTTTTATTGGTTGAACTAGATGGACTCATGTCTTTTTTCAACCCGACTAACTATATAACATATCTAATGGCACAAGTTGTGACTTTTTTCATCTTTTTTAAAAGACCATTGATCAGGGGGAACCTTTAAACTTTGGAATTCTTTACTGACTGCAGCTGGATGTGTAGCAGTGAAGGTTCTCTAACACGCATACCCTGCATGGTATCGTGCAATGTGAGGGACTCAGCATAAGGTTACATTTGTGTAACAGGATATGTTCGACACCATGCTCTCACTATGCGAAGAATGCAGCTTTAACATCCACCTGTCACACCAGCAAACTGTTCTTTACTACTTACTTGCCATACCAAGCTGCCAACTGTCCCACATTTCCAGGAACACCTTGTGTTTAAAGATTTGGCTCCAAAATTTTTTTATGGAAGTATTCCTTTCTTTAATGACTGGTCACCTTTCACAATAAATGAAGACGTTCAAGCTACAACAATGTGTTTGGTAATGGGTGATATGCTACCAAAACACATTGTGCTGCATCAAAGGCTCCTTGTAAATAATTCATGAGTTATAATGAGGTACATTTATACATGAGCTCAAACCTGGCAGGGTGCATTTCATTACATAGATGGCTGTCCCTGTATACTACCTAATAACAGATTCATCTTATTACACATGAAGTCCAATTGTGCTTTGATTTAAGGTGTGGGGGATGGCGAGAATGCCTGATTTCTTCAAGCAAAGCCATACTGTATTTTTGTGGCTGCCAATATTATTCTGTTTGCCTGGATTTTAAATGTGGACTTTAAAAATATTCCATATTTTTCAATTTTCCCATATTTTTCTCATTGTATTTTATACATCTCTTTGTCGAATCTACATAGGTGCCCAGGAGACATTAGAGGACCATCACATAAACATGAATACTCATTATCACACCAGTGGAGGAAGAAGAATGAGAAGAGTGTTGTACGCAGAGACTTGCAATGCTGCTTATCTTTTTGGGTAAGGGAACAATAGCAATTGTCATTGCCCCCCCCCCCCCGCCAAAAAAATTAAAACACTATAACCCCAAACCGTAGGCATTGGATAATCAAAATCTTTTTTGCAAACACCAGGTTGGGTGTCTATAGGCTGCTTATCAAAGAGTGAGGAACATTGCAAACCATTCTCCTATTACATGTGCAAATAATCCACCTGAAATGGCATGCCATATTCCATGTGTAGCACCCTCCTAGAGTAGGATGCTAGGTAAATTTAGCTTTTAACTCCTTTTCTAATCGTGGGAGCAGTGATTGTTTGGTCTGGTCTGTTCAAGGTTTCACAGGATGGGAGGTTGACTGCTTCTCCTTGCCTGTTGAAGAAGTTTCCAGAGTTTACGGAGGGAGAATTCAAATACTGATCCTGAATATTGTTTAGGGCCTAGCGGATCCCTAGGAAGGTGTGCCCAGATGGTGGCTGGAAAGCCGATAAATAGCCTGGAACCCTGGTGAGAGGGTTTTTCTCCAGCAAATAGAGTTCCAATCCTCAGGGGGCTATTGCTGTTGCTGTTCTGTTAGGTCTCAGCGGTGGCAGAGCAGAGACCTGGAAGTGATCTGGAACTGACTGCAGGAATGTGGAGTTGATTTATTAAAACTGGTGCACACCGAATCTGGTGCAGCTGTGCATAGTAGCCAATCAGCTTCTAACTTCAGCTTGTTCGATTAAACTTTGGTAATAAAACCTGGAAGCTAATTCGTTTCTATGTAGAAGTGCACCAGATTTTGCACTTTCCAGCTTTAGTAAATAAACCCCTATGTTTTATAGCAGAAAGTAAAACATAGCATTATTCTTTTCAAAATTGTCAGTCTTTTTTTGTTTATAGCGCTAAAAATAAAAAAACGCAGAGGTGATCAAATACCACCGAAAGAACGCTCTATTTGTGGGAAAAAATGAAAATACCAATTTTATCTGGGTACAGTGTTATGCCGCGTACACACGTTCGGAATTTCCGATGGAAAAAGTCAGACGGTATTTTTTCATCGGATATTCCGACCGTGTGTATGTCCCATTGGACTTTTTCCTTCAGAAATTCAGACGGACTTAGAAAGAGAACATGTTCTCTTGTTTTCCGCCAAAATAAAATTATATCGGAAATTCTGTTCGTCTGTATGGAACTCCGACGGAGAAAAAAACACGCATGCTCAGAATCAAGTTGACGCATGCTCGGAAGCATTGAACTTAATTTTTCTCGGCTCGTCGTAGTGTTGTACGTCACCACGTTTTGGACGGTCGGAATTTGGTGTGTCCGTGTGTATGCAAGATAACTTGAGCGGAATTCTGTTGGAAAAATCCGTCAGAGTTTATCCCGTCGGAAAAAATGTGTCCTGTGTACATTACACGACTACACAATTGTCAGTAAAAATAACGCAGTGCCGTATCACAAAAAATGACCTGGTCGTGAAGGTGGGTAAATCTTCTGGAGGTCAAGTGGTTAAATTGGAATTTTAACATCTAATTTAAAAAAAAAATGTTTGTCATCCTCTGTATTATTACTACTAGGGATGAGCTTCGTGTTCGAGTCGAACATACGTTCGACTCGAACATTGGCTGTTCGATCGTTCGACGAAGATCGAACGATTTGGGCCGTTCGCGCCAAATTCGAGTGACGCGAACGGCCCACAATGCACTACGCCATCGCAGTGTCATCCAGGCGCTGTGATTGGCCAAGCATGCACTGTGACCCCGCATGCTTGGCCAATCACAGCGCCGGCAGCGAGGAGAGCAATGATTGGCCACAGGCAGGATGCCTGTGGCCAATTATTGCTGAGGGTGTTTAGTACACGCCCCACACTATAAAAGGCCGCCAGCACGGCGGCCTAGTGTAGTGTGTTCCGGAGCAGGGATAGAGTAGCATAGGCAGGGACAGTGACTGTTATTTCTTTCTTGCTTAACCTGGATTCCTTTAGTTTAGGGAAAGAGAAGGATAGGTAGGGAGAGTGTCAGTGTGTTTTGTGCTTCTGCTATAGTGTGCTTAAAAAAAACATTTATTCTAGGGACAGAAAACTCTAGGTAGGGACAGTGTCAGTTTCTTTCACTCTGCAAGTCCTTGTTTCCAGGGACCTGTAAGGACAGTGAGTTAATTGTCCTTGTGCTATATTGTGCTTAAAAAAAACATTTATTCTAGGGACAGAAAACTCTAGGTAGGGACAGTGTCAGTTTCTTTCACTCTGCAAGTCCTTGTTTCCAGGGACCTGTAAGGACAGTGAGTTAATTGTCCTTGTGCTATATTGTGATTAAAAAAAACATTTATTCTAGGGACAGAAAACTCTAGGTAGGGACAGTGTCAGTTTCTTTCACTCTGCAAGTCCTTGTTTCCAGGGACCTGTAAGGACAGTGAGTTAATTTTCCTTGTGCTATATTGTGATTAAAAAAAACATTTATTCTAGGGACAGAAAACTCTAGGTAGGGACAGTGTCAGTTTCTTTCACTCTGCAAGTCCTTGTTTCCAGGGACCTGTAAGGACAGTGAGTTAATTTTCCTTGTGCTATATTGTGATTAAAAAAAACATTTTTTCTAGGGACAGAAAACTGTAGGTAGGGAGAGTGTTTTTTTTCTTTCACTCTGCAAGTCCTTGTTTCCAGGGACCTGTAAGGACAGTGAGTTAATTGTCCTTGTGCTATATTGTGATTAAAAAAAACATTTATTCTAGGGACAGAAAACTCTAGGTAGGGACAGTGTCAGTTTCTTTCACTCTGCAAGTCCTTGTTTCCAGGGACCTGTAAGGACAGTGAGTTAATTTTCCTTGTGCTATATTGTGATTAAAAAAAACATTTTTTCTAGGGACAGAAAACTGTAGGTAGGGAGAGTGTTTTTTTTCTTTCACTCTGCAAGTCCTTGTTTCCAGGGACCTGTAAGGACAGTGAGTTAATTGTCCTTGTGCTATATTGTGCTTAAAAAAAACATTTATTCTAGGGACAGAAAACTCTAGGTAGGGACAGTGTCAGTTTCTTTCACTCTGCAAGTCCTTGTTTCCAGGGACCTGTAAGGACAGTGAGTTAATTTTCCTTGTGCTATATTGTGATTAAAAAAAACATTTATTCTAGGGACAGAAAACTCTAGGTAGGGACAGTGTCAGTTTCTTTCACTCTGCAAGTCCTTGTTTCCAGGGACCTGTAAGGACAGTGAGTTAATTTTCCTTGTGCTATATTGTGCTTAAAAAAAACATTTATTCTAGGGACAGAAAACTCTAGGTAGGGACAGTGTCAGTTTCTTTCACTCTGCAAGTCCTTGTTTCCAGGGACCTGTAAGGACAGTGAGTTAATTGTCCTTGTGCTATATTGTGATTAAAAAAAACATTTATTCTAGGGACAGAAAACTCTAGGTAGGGACAGTGTCAGTTTCTTTCACTCTGCAAGTCCTTGTTTCCAGGGACCTGTAAGGACAGTGAGTTAATTTTCCTTGTGCTATATTGTGATTAAAAAAAACATTTTTTCTAGGGACAGAAAACTGTAGGTAGGGAGAGTGTTTTTTTTCTTTCACTCTGCAAGTCCTTGTTTCCAGGGACCTGTAAGGACAGTGAGTTAATTGTCCTTGTGCTATATTGTGCTTAAAAAAAACATTTATTCTAGGGACAGAAAACTCTAGGTAGGGACAGTGTCAGTTTCTTTCACTCTGCAAGTCCTTGTTTCCAGGGACCTGTAAGGACAGTGAGTTAATTGTCCTTGTGCTATATTGTGATTAAAAAAAACATTTATTCTAGGGACAGAAAACTCTAGGTAGGGACAGTGTCAGTTTCTTTCACTCTGCAAGTCCTTGTTTCCAGGGACCTGTAAGGACAGTGAGTTAATTTTCCTTGTGCTATATTGTGATTAAAAAAAACATTTTTTCTAGGGACAGAAAACTGTAGGTAGGGAGAGTGTTTTTTTTCTTTCACTCTGCAAGTCCTTGTTTCCAGGGACCTGTAAGGACAGTGAGTTAATTGTCCTTGTGCTATATTGTGCTTAAAAAAAACATTTATTCTAGGGACAGAAAACTCTAGGTAGGGACAGTGTCAGTTTCTTTCACTCTGCAAGTCCTTGTTTCCAGGGACCTGTAAGGACAGTGAGTTAATTTTCCTTGTGCTATATTGTGATTAAAAAAAACATTTATTCTAGGGACAGAAAACTCTAGGTAGGGACAGTGTCAGTTTCTTTCACTCTGCAAGTCCTTGTTTCCAGGGACCTGTAAGGACAGTGAGTTAATTTTCCTTGTGCTATATTGTGCTTAAAAAAAACATTTATTCTAGGGACAGAAAACTCTAGGTAGGGACAGTGTCAGTTTCTTTCACTCTGCAAGTCCTTGTTTCCAGGGACCTGTAAGGACAGTGAGTTAATTGTCCTTGTGCTATATTGTGATTAAAAAAAACATTTATTCTAGGGACAGAAAACTCTAGGTAGGGACAGTGTCAGTTTCTTTCACTCTGCAAGTCCTTGTTTCCAGGGACCTGTAAGGACAGTGAGTTAATTTTCCTTGTGCTATATTGTGATTAAAAAAAACATTTTTTCTAGGGACAGAAAACTGTAGGTAGGGAGAGTGTTTTTTTTCTTTCACTCTGCAAGTCCTTGTTTCCAGGGACCTGTAAGGACAGTGAGTTAATTGTCCTTGTGCTATATTGTGCTTAAAAAAAACATTTATTCTAGGGACAGAAAACTGTAGGTAGGGACAGTGTCAGTTTCTTTCACTCTGCAAGTCCTTGTTTCCAGGGACCTGTAAGGACAGTGAGTTAATTGTCCTTGTGCTATATTGTGATTAAAAAAAACATTTATTCTAGGGACAGAAAACTCTAGGTAGGGACAGTGTCAGTTTCTTTCACTCTGCAAGTCCTTGTTTCCAGGGACCTGTAAGGACAGTGAGTTAATTTTCCTTGTGCTATATTGTGATTAAAAAAAACATTTTTTCTAGGGACAGAAAACTGTAGGTAGGGAGAGTGTTTTTTTTCTTTCACTCTGCAAGTCCTTGTTTCCAGGGACCTGTAAGGACAGTGAGTTAATTGTCCTTGTGCTATATTGTGCTTAAAAAAAACATTTATTCTAGGGACAGAAAACTCTAGGTAGGGACAGTGTCAGTTTCTTTCACTCTGCAAGTCCTTGTTTCCAGGGACCTGTAAGGACAGTGAGTTAATTTTCCTTGTGCTATATTGTGATTAAAAAAAACATTTATTCTAGGGACAGAAAACTCTAGGTAGGGACAGTGTCAGTTTCTTTCACTCTGCAAGTCCTTGTTTCCAGGGACCTGTAAGGACAGTGAGTTAATTGTCCTTGTGCTATATTGTGATTAAAAAAAACATTTATTCTAGGGACAGAAAACTCTAGGTAGGGACAGTGTCAGTTTCTTTCACTCTGCAAGTCCTTGTTTCCAGGGACCTGGAGAGACATTGAGTGAATTGTCCTTGTGCTATATTGTGATTAAAAAAAACATTTATTCTAGGGACAGAAAACTCTAGGTAGGGACAGTGTCAGTTTCTTTCACTGTGAAAGTCCTTGTTTCAAGGGACAGAGAAGGACACCTGAAGGTAGCCCTTATTGCTTTTTTCCCATCTCCCTGCAGGCCATCTATTAGAATGTCTGGAAGGCAAACAAGGAGAGGCAGACAGTCAGGAGGCAATAAAAGAGGGCAAGCAGGCTCTGTGTCTGGGGGCAACAGTGCTGGTCGTGGACGCGGTGCATTGTCATCAGCACATGGCCATGGGACACGCTTGTCCTTCTTTTCGGCAGCTGGACATGTTGAGCCACATCATGCCGAAGACTTGGTAGAGTGGATGACCAAGCCCTCCTCCTCCTCCTCTCTCACCCAGGCTCAGGGTACTGGAAAAGCAGCTGCCAAAGCGTCGTCTTCCCTGGTATCAATGTCAGACAAATCATCAGTCACTCCTTCCCTAGACCCACCATGTCCTCCTCCTGAGGAGTCCCCCGAACTGTTTCAGCACAGTGTTGGGTACATGCTCCAGGAGGATGCCCAGCGTTTCGAAGGGTCTGATGATGAAACCCAGCTAGAGGAAGGCAGTAGCGTGAGAGCAGACAGAGGGGATGCTCAAGAAGGACACCAATCTGGCAGTCATGTTCCAGCAGCTGCAGCATACTGCCAGATTGGCTCCAGTGATGAGGAGGGAGGGGATGATGAGGTCAATGACTCCACGTGGGTGCCTAATAGGAGAGAGGAGGAGGAGGAGGATGAGGAGGAGGCACATCTCCAACGAGGCAGGATGCCCTTTGGTGGCCAGCGTAAGGGCAGTACACCGACGGAATCACACCGCAGAGCTCCGCCTGTGCAGGGCGCTGCCTCTGCCCGTCATTCAAAAAGTTCTTTGGTGTGGGCCTTTTTTGAGGCTAGTGCATCAGATCGCACAGCTGCTGTTTGCAACATATGTCTCAAGCGTATATCGCGTGGCCAAAACATCAGCCGCTTGGGTACCACATGCCTGACCAGACATATGTTGACCTGCCATGCAGCTCGTTGGCAAGCCTACCTCAAAGACCCACACCAAAGAACAAAGCGGACCTCTCCTTGCACCGCATCAGCTGGGATCTCCAACCCCACTATAACTTCAGTCCTCTCTGAAACATGCACTGAGAGGAATGAAGGTGTAGAATTAGGTGTGTCACAGCCAAGTACTTGCGCCCACTCTGCTAGCAGTACACCGACGTCCGATTCTAGCAGGCAAATTTCCCTGCCCCAGCTGCTGGACCGTCGAAAGAAGTTCACTCCCAGCCATCCACATGCCCAGCGGTTGAATGCTAGCTTGGCTAAATTGCTAGCGCTTCAACTGCTGCCTTTTCAGTTGGTAGACTCGGCCCCCTTCCGTGAGTTTGTGCAATGTGCGGTTCCTCAGTGGCAGGTTCCCAAACGCCACTTTTTCTCACGGAAGGCTATTCCGGCTCTCTACCGGCATGTGGAAGGCAATGTCTTGGCCTCGCTGGACAGGGCGGTCAGCGGTAAGGTGCATATTACCGCTGACTCATGGTCCAGCAGGCATGGACAGGGACGTTACCTTTCTTTCACGGCCCATTGGGTCACTCTTTTGGCAGCTGGGAAGGATTCAGGACAAGGTGCAGTAGTGTTGGAGGTTGTCCCACCGCCACGCCTCCAAAATGCTACTACTGGTTGTGACACACCTCTCTCCTCCACCCCCTCCTCTTCTTCTTCCTCCATGGCCTCTTCCTGTGGTTTGTCCTATGAACCAGCGGTGCTCCGTAGCCGTTCACGGGGCTACGCAAGTACGCAGGCAAAAAGATGCCATGCCGTGCTTGCGCTGGTGTGTTTGGGGGACAGAAGCCACACTGGGGCAGAGGTCCTGTCTGCTCTGCAGGGCCAGGCCGAGAGGTGGTTGACGCCACGCCAGCTTAAGCCAGGAATGGTGGTTTGCGACAATGGCACCAACCTCCTCTCCGCCCTCCGACAGGGACAACTGACCCATGTGCCCTGTGTGGCTCACGTCCTTAACCTGGTGGTGCAGCGCTTCTTGGGCAGGTACCCGGGCTTACAGGATGTCCTGAGGCAGGCCAGGAAAGTCTGTGTGCATTTCCGCAGATCTTATAATGCCAGTGCTCGCCTGGCTGAGCTGCAAAAGGAGTTGAACCTGCCCAAGAACCGCCTTATATGTGACATGCCCACCAGGTGGAACTCAACGTTGGCCATGCTGCAGCGGCTGCACACGCAGCAGAGGGCCATCAATGAGTACCTGTGCGACTACGGCACCAGGACAGGGTCAGGGGAGCTTGGTTTTTTTTCTCCACGCCAGTGGGGCATGATCAGGGATGCATGCACTGTCCTGGCACCATTTGAGGAGGCCACGAGGATGGTGAGCAGTGACAGTGCATGCATCAGTGACACTGTACCTCTTGTCCACCTGTTGGAGCACACGCTGCGTGGAATAATGGACAGGGCACTTGAGGTAGAACAGAGGCAGGAAGAGGAGGACTTCCTTGCCTCTCAAGGCCCCCTTTACCCAGACAGTGTTCCTTCTGTCCCACCCATCGCACAGGAAGAGGAGGAGGAGGAGGAGGAGGAGGATTGTGTCAGCATGGAGGTGGAGGCTGGCACTCAGCATCATCAGCAGCAGTCTTTTAGGGATGATTTACAGTCCCAAGAAACCAGTGGACTTGTACGTGGCTGGGAGGAGGTGGCTGCGGATCATGTCGTCCTTAGTGACCCAGAGGACTCCGGAGCGAATGCCTCAGCAAACCTACGCTGCATGGCCTCCCTGATCCTGCAAAGTCTGCGGAAGGATCCTCGTATTCTTCGGATCAAGGAGAGGGACCATTACTGGCTGGCCACTCTCCTTGATCCACGGTACAAGGGTAAGGTTGCGGACCTTATGTTACCGTCGCAGAGGGAGCAGAGGATGAGACAACTCCGGGAGGCCTTGCAGAAAGGTCTGTGCAACGCGTTCCCAGAGACTGGGAGGTTGCAAACTCCTGGTCCTGGACAACGAGTTGCTGAGGCTTCGGCCAGTCAAAGAAGGAGCGGTGGGGAAGGTGGCCGTCTGACCGATGCGTTCAGACAATTCTTTAGTCCGCAGCCCCAAAGTATGATCGGTTCCAGCAACCATCGCCAGCGTCTGATAAACATGGTGCAGGAATATCTAGGGGCAAGGTCAGACTTGGACACCTTCCCCACCGAAAATCCTCTGGCTTACTGGGTCTTGAGGATGGATCACTGGCCAGAGCTTGCACAGTATGCAATTGAGCTACTGGCCTGTCCTGCATCCAGCGTTCTTTCGGAACGCACATTCAGTGCTGCTGGAGGATTTGTCACGGATCACAGGGTGCGCCTGTCCACCGACTCGGTTGATCGACTGACTTTCATCAAGATGAACCAGTCTTGGATCACCACCAGCTACCACACACCTGATGCTGATATAACAGACTAATTGATTTTAAAATGTCACATCCCTTCAAGACTGATGCTGATGCTGAGTGCCTGTGCTGTTATGTTGACTGGCTATCCTCCTCCTCCGAGTCCTCAATGATACGATTGATGATGATAGCTTGGAAGATCATTTTTGTTTATGGGTGCCGCCACCAGTGCCTAACGCCCAATTTTTCAGCCCCTGTTTAACAGGGGCGTGTAATTACAATTTTTGAAGCAATACTTTGCAACAGGGCTCATTGCTGTGCTCCAAGTACAGTATCTGTGAAGGGTTGCAGTGTTGTGCCACCAGTGCCTAAGGCCCAATTTTTCAGCCCCTGTTCAACAGGGGCATGTAATTACAATTCTTGATCTAATAATTCACAGCAGGGCCCATTGCTGCACCCACCAAGAGTAACTGTCAGGGCTTACAGTGTTGTGGCACCAGCACCACCATCAAAGGCCCAATTTTTACTACCACTGTTCAACAATTATATGTAATTAAAATTCCTGATATAATAGTTGACAGCAGGGCGTTCCAGCACCAACCAAGAGTAACTGTGAGTGCTTACAGTGTTGTGCCAACACCAACAACTAAGGGGCCTATTTCTGCAGAGTATATACGGCAGGTCCCTACTTTCAAACATCCAACTTACAAACGACTCCTACTTGCAAACGCAAGAAGACAACAGGAAGTGAGAGGAAATCTACCACTAGGAAGGAAAATTCTCTCCTGTAAGAATAAATATGGGAGAAAGGTGTCTCCTCTGTACTGATGCTTTATCAGCAATCCTTGTTTCAAGAAAAACACCACATTTCAAAAACAGTTGTCATTAGGACGGAAAGTGAGGTGAAATGTTCTGAACAGGGGCACAGACAGCAAAACAAATGTTACAGGGGTGATAACCCTTACCTATGTTTTCCAAAAAGTTTAAAAATAGATTTTTGGTCTGGAGCTACACTTCAACAATGTACCTGTTCAAAATTACAAACAGATTCTACATAAGAACAAACCTACAGTCCCTGTCTTGTATGCACCGCCTGTATACGGCTGTTCAGAGTATATAGGGCCTTTTTTATTTTATGTGCGGGGTTCCCCTTAATATCCATACAAGACCCAAAGGGGCTGGTAATGGGCTGGGGTAGGGGGGGGGTCATGGGGTAGCTATGCCATTTTTCTTAAAGATTTTCATCCATATTACCGGGACCAGACATTACATTAAAGCCGCAAGCAGTTTTAAATGGCTTTTTTTTCCTTTAGAAGTGTCATTTTGTGCAGGGACAGTTCTAAACACGGGAAACACGTGGCACTTCACAGGCATACTTTAGACACCCCCCAGGTACGATATTTAAAGGAATATTTGACTTTTTTTTTTCACTTTATGCATCATTAAAATGACTGCTCCCGGAAAACGACCGTTTTTAAAACTTATTTTTGCATTGATACATGTCCCCTGGTGCAGAACCCGGGTTCCCAAACCCTTTTTAGGACAATAACATGCATAATAGTTTTTATAATTAGCACTTTAGAATTCGAACGTTCGCATCCATTGTATTTAATAGGGTTCTAATGTTCGTTCGAACTTTCGGTCCGTTCGCGGGTTCTGGTGCGAACCGAACCCGGGGGTGTTCGGCTCATCACTAATTACTACATACAATTGTGTTTTTTCTTTATTTCTTTAACCACTTAAGCCCCGGACCATTTGGTAGCTAGAGGACCAGAGGTGAATTCAGAATTTTGCACTGCGCTGCTTTAACTGTAAATTGTGCGGACATGCAATGTTGTACCCAAACAAAATTTGCGTCCTTTTCTTCTCACAAATAGAGCTTTCTTTTAATGGTATTTGATTGCCTCTGCGATTTTTATTTTTTGCGATATAAACGGAAAAATACCGAAAATTTTGAAAAAAAATTATATTTTCTACTTTTTGTTATAAGAAAAATCGAATAAACTCAATTGTAGTCATACATTTAGGCCAAAATGTATTCAGCCACATGTTTTTAGTAAAAAAAATGTCAATAAGCGTATATTTATTGGTTTGCGCAAAAGTTATAGAGTTTACAAACTAGGGTACATTTTCTGAAATTTACACAGCTTTAAATTTATGACTGCCTATCTCATTTCTTGAGGTGCTAAAATGACAGGGCAGTACAAAACCCCCCCAAATGACCCCATTTTGGAAAGTAGACACCCCAAGGAAATTGCTGAGAGGCATGTTGAGCCCATTGAACTTTTTAATTTTTTGTCCCAAGTGATTGAATAATGACAAAAAAAAAAAAAAAAAATACAAAAAGTTGTCACTAAATGATATATTGCTCACACATGCCATGGTTATATGTGGAATTTCACCCCAAAATACATTTTGCTGCTTCTCCTGAGTACGGGGATACCACATGTGTGGGACTTTTTGGGAGCCTAGCCGCGTACGGGACCCCGGAAACCAAGCACCGCCTTCAGGATTTCTAAGGGCGCAAATTTTTGATTTCACTCCTCACTACCTATCACAGTTTCGAAGGCCATAAAATGCCAAAATCGCACAAAACCCCCCCAAATGACCCCATTTTAGAAATTAGACACCCCAAAGAAATTGCTGAGAGGCCTGTTGAGCTCATTGAATATAATTTTTTTGTCCCAAGTGATTGAATAATGACCAAAAAAAAATAAAAAATTACAAAAAGTTGTCACTAAATGATATATTGCTCACACATGCCATGGTTATATGTGGAATTTCACCCCAAAATACATTTTGCTGCTTCTCCTGAGTACGGGGATACCACATGTGTGGGACTTTTTAGGAGCCTAGCCGCGTACGGGACCCCGAAAACCAAGCACCGCCTTCAGGATTTCTAGGCACAAATTTTTGATTTCACTCCTCACTACCTATCACAGTTTCGAAGGCCATAAAATGCCAAAATCGCACAAACCCCCCCCAAATGACCCCATTTTGGAATATAGACACCCCAAGCTATTTGCTGAGAGGAATGGCGAGTATTTTACAGCTCTCATTTGTTTTTGAAAATGAAGAAAGAAAATATATATATATATATATATTTTTTTTTTTCAATTTTCAAAACTTTGTGACAAAAAGCGAGATCTGCAAAATACTCACAATACCTCTCAGCAAATAGCTTGGGGTGTCTACTTTCCAAAATGGGGTAATTTGGGGGAGTTTTGTGCTATCTGGGCATTCCATGGCCTCCGAAACTGTGATAGGCAGTGAGAAGTGAAATCAAAAATTTACACCCTTAGAAAGCCTGAAGGCGGTGCTTGGTTTTTGGGGTCCCGTACATGGCTAGGCTCCCAAAAAGTCTCACACATGTGGTATCCCCGTACTCAGGAGAAGCAACAGAATGTATTTTGGGGTGTAATTCCACATATGCCCATGACATGTTTGAGCAATATATCATTTAGTGACAACTTTGTGCAAAAAAATAAAAAATAAATAAATTGTCGTTTTTCCGCAACTTGTGTCAACATATAAAATATTCCATGGACTCGACATGCCTCTCAGTATATAGCTTGGGGTGTCTACTTTCCAAAATGGAGTCATTTGGGGGGGTTTTGAACTGTTCTGGCATTTTATACACAACATTAGGAAGCTTACATCCACTCTTCTAACCACTTGAAGACAAAGCCCTTTTTGACACTTTTTGTTTACATGAAAACATTTTTTTTTTTGCAAGAAAATTATGTTGAACCCCCAAACATTATATATATTTTTAAAGCAAAGGCCCTACAGATTAAAATGGTGGGTGTTGCATTTTTTTTTCTACACAGTATTTGCGCAGCGATTTTTCAAACGCATTTTTTGGGTTAAAAAATACACTTTTTTTAATTTTAATGCACTAAAACACACTATATTGCCCAAATGTTTGATGAAATAAAAAAGATGATCTTAGGCCGAGTACATAGATACCAAACACGACATGCTTTAAAATTTCACACAAACGCGCATTGGCGACAAACTACATACATTTTTAAAAGCCTTTAAAAGCCTTTACAGGTTACCCCAGTAGATTTACAGAGGAGGTCTACTGCTAAAATGATTGCCCTCGATCTGACCTTCGCGGTGATACCTCACATGCATGGTGCAATTGCTGTTTACATATGACGCCAGACCGACGCTTGCGTTCGCCATTGGGGTGCTTTTTTTTTTTTTTTTTTTTATTATTAATTTTGCTTTTTTATTTTATTTTTAAATTGTTCCTTCCAAGTATTTTTTTTTTTTATCATTTTTATTGTTATCTCAGGGAATGTAAATATCCCCTATGATAGCAATAGGTAGTGACAGGTACACTTTTTTTGAAAAAACTGGGGTCTTCTAGACCCTAGATTTTTCCTCTGCCCTCAAAGCATCTGACCACACCAAGATCTGTGTGATAAAATGCTTTCCCAATTTCCCAA
Organism: Rana muscosa; assembly: GCA_029206835.1. Taxonomy (NCBI): domain Eukaryota; kingdom Metazoa; phylum Chordata; class Amphibia; order Anura; family Ranidae; genus Rana; species Rana muscosa. Next base: position 451,217,391 of record CM055127.1, on the reverse strand, counting down.
TGGCGCTTTTTATATCCGGGGGGAGGGGCATTCCCTTCCACTGCTTGTAAAAGCAGTCCAGAGGCTAATTAGCCGCTAGGATTGCTTTTACATGAAAGCCGGCCGCAGGCTGAAAAGAATGATACCAAGATGATACCTAAACCCGCAGGCATCATTCTGGTATAAACATTCAAAGTCCAGCAACATACCAGTACGTTGCTGGTCCTTGTTGGACATGTATTGTAATCTTTTTATTTCATGCAGCCAGTTGGCTGAACGAAAAAAGAGATTGATCGGTGGGTATGCCCACCATTAGAATACCGCCCTTCATCCACCCACTTCCAATGATGGGCATACACGCACCATTTATATATGCCGAAGCATGGGGGCATCCTCCCGCAAAAAAGTTATGCCGCACACACATGGTCGGACTTTTCCACGGGCAAGCCTCCGTCGGAATTTCGACCGTATGTACGCGGCATTAGGAGCAAAATCGCTCCTCTGCCCCTGCTGCCCCAATGCTTCGGCATATTTGCTTTTTTTTTTTAACTGTGGTGGTGAAATCACCTCCTACAGCACTGGAGTCGCAGGGATCAGGCCTGTCTCTGCGAACGCTGCAGTTATGTGTGTTTTTGTTTTGTAAGTGACAGTGATCGATCGATACTGCACTTGGGTGGCCTGGGCTGGACGGAGGGGCAAAACGCAGGTGCCAGCAGGTATCTGGGCTGATCCCGCTAACACTGCGTTTTTGGGAACCCTAAACTGCTGGGGACGCTAGTATAGATCTGATCAGATCAGATATTGATCTGTTCAGATACTATACCACTAAGGGGGGTGTATGCTTCATGCGTGGGTGTTAGCGTTACTGGCACTAACCTGACGCTGCCTGGGGTGTGTCTCAGACCCTCTCTGACGCTAAAACCTAATTGATATCACCCGCCGGGCGATCTGGGGGTTAAACCTTTATTGGGTTATATACACGGCGGGTGCCCTGACACTATAAAAAGCAAACTAACTAACCAGCGTCACCCGTAACACTTATATGGTGATCACTGGTGAAAGGGTTAACTAGGGGCAATCAGGGGGTTAAAACCTTTATTAGATAATATATGGGGGTACCTGACGCTATAAAAACCTGCGGCGAACCTAAAAAAAATTACCAGCTACCGATCTGCATCACCGACACTAAGACAGCGTTTAGAAAAACGATTGCTTAGCGACAGTGGTGATGGGGGTGAAAGGGTTACCTGGGGGGGCGATCAAGGGGGTTAAACCTTTATTAGATAATATATTGGGGTACCTAACGCTATAAAAACATGCGGCGAACCTAAAAAAAAATACTGGCTACGATCTGCATCACCGACACTAAGACAGCGTTTAGAAAAACAATTGCTTAGCGACAGTGGTGATAGGGGGTGAAAGGGTTACCTGGGGGGCGATCAAGGGGGTTAAACCTTTATTAGATAATATATTGGGGTACCTGACGCTATAAAAACCTGCGGCGAACCTAAAAAAAATTACCGGCTACCGATCTGCATCACAGACACTAAGACAGCGTTTAGAAAAACGATCGCTTAGTGACAGTGGTGATAGGGGGTGAAAGGGTTACCTGGGGGGCGATCAAGGGGGTTAAACCTTTATTAGATAATATATTGGGGTACCTGACGCTATAAAAACCTGCGGCGAACATAAAAAAAAATACTGGCTACGATCTGCATCACCGACACTAAGACAGCGTTTAGAAAAACAATTGCTTAGCGACAGTGGTGATAGGGGGTGAAAGGGTTACCTGGGGGGCGATCAAGGGGGTTAAACCTTTATTAGATAATATATTGGGGTACCTGACGCTATAAAAACCTGCGGCGAACCTAAAAAAAATTACCGGCTACCGGTCTGCATCACAGACACTAAGACAGCGTTTAGAAAAACGATCGCTTAGTGATAGTGGTGATAGGGGGTGAAAGGGTTACCTGGGGGGCGATCAAGGGGGTTAAACCTTTATTAGATAATATATTGGGGTACCTGACGCTATAAAAACCTGCGGCGAACCTAAAAAAAATTATTGGCTGCCGATCGGCATCACTGACGCTAAGACAGCGATCAGAAAAATGATCGCTAAGCGACAGTGGTGATAGGGGGTGAAAGGGTTATCTGGGGGGTGATCAGGGGGTTAAACCTTTATTAGGGGGGTTAGGGGGCTACACTGGACCTAAGACTAAACTTTGGTGACACTTTTATAGTCACAAATGTCACTGATTGCAGTGATCACTAAATAAATGGTCACTGCAATCAGTGACACTGTGACTGGGGGCTGGGGGGGTGATCTGGGGGGTGATCTGGGGTGTCTGGGGGGGCGATTTATGTCCCTATGTGTCCTGGTGTCAGTGTAGCGTTGTGTGCACTGACCTGATATCTTCTCTTGTACGGCGCTCGGTATATGTGAGCGCCGCACCAGAGATGACATCACTTCCTCCTGCTCCCTCTGTCTGATACAGACAGAGGGGGCATTTCCATTCGCCGGGAGCGATCGCGAGGGGGTGGCCAGAAACGAATGGCTGCCCCCTCATCCCGGAACGCTCCCGGACACTTAGCCACCGCTCACTGTATAGGAGGGGGGTCCGATTGGACCCCCCAACTGTACAAAGGCAATCACGTACACTCTACGTGATTGTGCCTGTCGGTGCCATTCTGCCGACGTATATATACAGTGAGCGGTCGTTAAGTGGTTAAACTGATATAAAAATCACTGAAATTCAAATGAGAGCCCTGAAGAATAGGGAATTTGTCTGACCCCCGAAGCATGTTGACTGTTTTTTTGCCATAAACGTTATAATTAAAATAGAGGTTTAAGCACTATAACTCCAACCTTTTACAATGCTGACCCCTCCGAGAACACCAAGCCGTGGATGCTGTTGGGTGACGTCACTGCTCTGGGGAATTCTGTCCCGTTGTTGGCCCTGCACATGAAACAAAAGGCCTGGGGCTTTGCGATCCAAAAATGTATTTACATTATGATTCGTGCTTCATTGTATGCAACGCGATGGGAGGACGCGATGAGGAAACCTGCATCCAATTCGCATAGGTGTGAACCCAGCCTAGAGGAACTGCAAGTTCCTGCCTGTAATGGGCTATTGCTATATCTGACTGGGAGCTTGTCAGATCATCCCAAGAGTGATTCAGCTGAAGTAAGCAAGTTTGTGTTCAAGAGGAAAGAGGAGAAGAGCCTGTATAAAGATGTATAAAGATGTATATAGGAAGAGTTGTCACTGAAGTTGTTGCACTCAAGTGGGCATCCCATAACCTCCCATCCCTATCCAAGTTATTAACCCTCTAATGAATAACAAAAACAAAGTCATGGACTGTTCTCTGAATCTGGGTGCTTGTGAAAATTTGGTGTGCCTGGCTGTGCAGGGGTGGGGAATCCCGCTCATCTGCAACTCCTACGGGGGGGTGTGATACATGTAAATTTGTCATTTTTTTGATAAATTAATCTGAAGTTTTAGATTCTCTTGTGGAATCGGGTAATACAAAGTGCAATGATTAGATATAGAATGCAGTAACCATTGTCCACCGGATATAGTTGTATTGCAATAATATGCATAAAAAGATGAAATCTCATTGGTTTCTGATCTTTGCACGTTATCATTGCACGTTGCGTTGTCCTTTCAGCTCCCCAAATATTTATTCAGTGTTTGTAACTGAGACAGAACTAAACAAATGTTCAGAGAAGAGGCTGCTTTGTTATATGACATTTATAACTACGACATGTATTGAAGAATTGACTAAATCTTCTTTATAACCTTACAGAATTCCTAACTGACCTTTCCAACGTGATCTTTAGACCCCAGGAGAAAGCAAATTTCCAGTACAAAGGTCACAGTGAGTCGGGACCTAAAAACCATTGATTTTGTAAGTGCAGAATTTTTTTTAATCTCTTTAAAACAACCCTTTTGACAGTCACATAGGAACCCTTGAATTAAATGTTAAGTCTTAGGAATCCCCTGCTAATAATGACTATAACTACAGCTCACAATCCATTAGTGTGATGGCCAGGGGAAGATTTAAATCAGTAGGAACTTACCTTGGAGTCCGAAATTATTCATTACTCAGGGAACCCCTAGCAAGCTCTGAAGGGCGGAGCGAAACGTGTTGGGGGTGTGGCCTGGTTTGAGTCCATTCTGAGGTTGTCACTCTCATCACCACCGTAGGACTACATGAATGTGCAGCATTAGGGATCACCTTTCTTCTCCCTTGAGCTATAGCTAAGAGCCAGGACAGGCTGTCCCTTGCAAGCACTCCCTGCAGCGGAGGCGGAGGAGTCCACATACATTCCCCATACCAGCGAGCCTGAGCGGCACACAAAGCAACACCAGGGCTCTGGAGGAACCTTAGGTTGGGCGTTCCATGGAACCTGGTTGATAAAGGCAGCTTTATGGGAAACAGTTTTCTGGTACAAATATGAAGGGTTCTATTGCTGACTATTGCTCACTCTGTATATTCAAGGCTTGCATGCTGACCTCATGGTTTCAATAAATACATCCAAAATGTATTTTTATTTTTTTGTAGAAAGTGATGAGAAGCTAGCATCTCTGTCAGTTTTTTCTATTGCTCTCTGAGTCTCTCAAAAGCTGGGTATACACTAGTACAAGGGCGTCAAACTCAATTTCATTATGGGCCGCATCAGCATTATGATTGCCCTCAAAAGGGCCGGTTGTATCTGTAAGGATAGATGTCCAGCACATCCCCTCCCCTTACATTAGATGTCAAGAGCCACCCAACCATCAGAAGTTGAGTCCCCCCACTCTCCCTTACATCACAGTGCACCCCCCTTACCTTATGCTGCTGCTGGGACGAAGCTGGATGCATTGCTTGAAAGCAGAAAGTAAGGGTCTGGAGTAGGACCAGAGGAGGGCTGGGGCTCTCTGGCAGTTGCCGGAGAGGTGCGAGGGCCACATGAAATGGCCTGGAGGAGGGCCAGATTCGGCCAGCGGGCCTTGTATTTGACACCTGTGCACTAGTAGAATTTCACTCAACATTGTTCAATGTAAGAACAATATAAGAACATTTGGAAATTTTTCTAATCATCAGTGGGGTCAAATTGATGCTCGTTTGTAACCACAGTGACAAGAAAATTCAAAGGCGCAGGATAGAAAGTATGTCTCGAAAGTACAAATTACTAACAGCGTATGTAGTTTTCCTTCCGGTAAAGTCCATTCATTTTAAAATAGAATGGAAAAACCCCTTTTCCATCCAATATGGCTTGCGTGTGCTTGTAGATTCCTGTCTAAATTGGAACTAGTATGTGTGTACAACTTGGCTATGCATATGTGTTGACATATTTTGCATGCCAAGTAGAGCAATTGGGAATGTGGATGAAAGACCTGGTTTCCTACCTCATAAAAAAAATTTGCCAAGAAAATTCGAAGGAAAAAGGCTTTCAAGTGTACCAGATATCATGTCCAAACAGCTGGCCCTAAAGAGTCAAATACCACTGAATTGATATATACAGTCAGTATTGCATACATAGTGATTAGCTAGACTTTTGCCAGCCATGTAAAGACGCTGTAACGCGTAAGCCATATTGGACGGAAAAGTCTTCATGTGCCATAGGTCATGCCTTGTTGATCTGGAGACAGTCTTTTCTTGGTTCTTTGATATGCCAGTAGGATGGTGCACCTTCTTTTTGTCGTTTTGTAGTGCTGTACACAAAGGTATACCCATAGCCCTAGGAAGGTGGCAAGGCATGCTAGTGCTATACCCAAAAGCCAGAAGAGTGAAGGACAGATTAGACTCTTAGCACCACATTCAAGTGCAGGAGATTCGTTTTATTTTAAACCCTGTGGGCACAGGGCATGCTTCAAGAATTCCTACAAACACAAAGGAAAAAAGCAGGCAAAAAATTACTTACACAGTTGAATATTTTGCCATTCTGCCTCATGATATCAAAGTTGCCAAAAATGTGGTGTCAGAACCTAATTGGCCAGTCCACTAAAGATAAATATTTTAGTTATAGGCAGAGCCTGATGGGTTGGATCATCCACTGGTCTCTTGTGAATGTTGGATACTACAACAGTAACATCCTATTGGCCATAATGACCAACCCTTAGGCACTGGTAGAGGGATGCTGGACTCAAATTTTGACAGCTTAAAAAAAATGTGGCCAAAGTCATTACTTGAGCCCATTAAGCACATGAGAAAAGAGTGAATGACAGATGGAGATAAAAAGTCCAGAAGACACAGGCTGTGGTCCTAATGTTGAATGGTTGAAGTGCACCTCACACCAAGATCCTCGAACTATGTCACACTTCCCTTAGGGGTTCTCACACACCATATATAAGCTATATACACTACCAGATATAAGCTATATTAAGCAATCATTAGATACAGTATCAATTTCTGTGTTCCGTCAGATATGGGGACCCGTCAGAAGTTACGTTCCGTCGCCGCCATCTTGCTACACCCCACACTCCCCCATAGTAATGATACACCGCAAAGGGGGCAAGCGGACATCTTGTTACAACCACCAGAGTTTTGCATTTCACAGTTATTTTTAACAGGAAACGGAGCATATATGCTTAAATACAGTATTTGGAAATCCGAAGGACTGTTTAGATGTTAAATTTTAAAAGCAGCGGCAAACCTGCTGATCTCACAGGTTTGCTAATGTGACAGAACACCTCTGATTTTAAAATTCAACATGTTAACAGTCCGTCGGATTTCCAAATACTGTATTTAAGCATATAAGCTCCGTTTTATGTTAAAAATAACTGTGAAATGCAAAACTCTGGTGGGTTTAACAAGATGTACGCTTGCCGCCTTCTCTGTGTATCATTACTATGGAGGAGTACGGGGGTGTAGCAAGATGTCGGCGACGGGACGTCACTTCCGTTACCAATTCTGATGGGTCACCTAATCTGACAGAACACCTGCATCTAACATGGACTGCTGGTAACGTTGATCTTTGTATATTTGTACACTTACATCAATTCCAAACCTTTTGGAAATTGTTATTTTAAGAAGTTGGAAATTACAATAAAAGGTAAATGGAATTATGCTATGTGGAGTTTGTTTCCCATTTATTCGAGTACCTGCAGAGGTGTTATGCGGTTGTGATCCAGCTCAGGATGTGGATGACGTTTATCTAAGCATTTCAAGGCTTGAATTATGCTTATATCTGGTGAGTGAGAACCTCTAAGGGGAGTGTGACACACGGTTCGAGGATCTTGGTGTGAGGTGCACTTCAACCATTCAACATTAGGACCACAGCCTGTGTCTTCTGGACTTTTTATCACCATCTGTCATTCACCCTTTTCTCACGTGCTTAAAATCATATGAAAGCTGGTCATATTAGGAAATGACAGTAGCGCTGCTTTAGTATTTATACATGCTTATATAAGTAACTGTGGACGTGATACTATCTGTTTATACAGTATAAATAACAAGCCCGATGGTGAAAGTGAAAGACCTTCATAATAGACACAGCAGGGTTGCAGATCCGTAAAATGAGTGGCAAAATCTCACCAATATGCCGCACACACACGATCGGACATTTCGACAACAAAACCGCTGATTTTTTTTCCGACGGATGTTCGCTGAAACTTGTCTTGCATACACACGGTCACACAAATGTTGTTGGAAATTCCGATCGCCAAGAACGCAGGGACGTTCAACACTACAACGAGCCGAGAAAAATGAAGTTCAATGAATCTGAGCGTGCGTCAAATTGATTCCAAACATGCGTAGGATTTTTGTGCGTCGGAATTGGATACACACGAAGAACGTTTGTTGTCGGAAATATTGATAGCCAGCTCTCAAACATTTGTTGTCTAACATTCCGACAGCAAATGTCCGATGGAGCATACACACGGTCAGAATATTCGACCAAAAGCTCACATCGAACATTTGTTGTAGGAAATTCTGATCTTGTGTACTCGGCAATAGAGTCCAGCTCCCTGAGGGACAAAAGAAATTGTAAGGTTGTGAAATTTCAGTGATCCTTTCAATTTAAAGGACAATATGCAAATATACAACAAAATATACAATCAGCTACACAATACAAGAAACATCTGTGTAATTAGTTCTTTTTCCATGCCAGTACATTCTCCTCTTTCATTTTCCTCTGGAAGCCTCCCATACTTGCGCATAGATAAAATTGGTACAAAGTCCCACAACCTGTTTTGCCCCTGAAAACCAGTCTAACATGTCCGGACCTGTATTCTGCAATCCACATAAAACTTCAGTATCAAAGTTATCAGGTGGATCATGGGCAGCCACCCTCTACGACAGTCCAATCGTAGATCGGTGGGGTCAATACAAGACAATGGACTCCGGTAAGGTAGACTTTAGAAATCACAAATACTGATGAAACTCATTACACCGACTGAATGAAGGCCTGGGGGCTTCTTTTGGACAATATTCCAATGAGCTTTATTGTTCACTGTCTGCTAAATACCAGACATATCCATGTGAAAAACACAAAACCATCGAATGATGGTCAAACAAGAGAACCTGTTCTGTCATGCAAAACAGTCATGGAGGCCACGTGGTCTTTGGATACATGTGTCTGAGCCTTCCCAGAACAAGCCGGGGCTTGTACCTCTATCAGGTGTAGGACTGTCCAAAGCGTTCAGCCGCACAAAGCGGACCTTCACCCTTTCTTTATTGCTCCTCATCTGCCTTCTCCCCCCCCCCATAAACAAAATTGCAAAAACCAGCAGAATACAAGATTACAATAGCTTAGTGTGAGTGATTCCTCCATCCACATCGAATGTGTTAATAGGGGAGTTGATTCATTTTTTTTCCGTTCAACCTGCTAGCTGAACAAAGGAAAAAAGGAATCATGTAATCAGGAATCAGCCATAGGTCAGTTCTAGGTCCAGGTTCACACTGAATGCGGCTTTAAAATCGTGCGACTTCAATTAAAATTGCCCTTTTTCAAAGCCGCATGACAGTGCGTCTTCAGGTGCGACTAGGCTGACATCTGTGCGACTTCATGCACAGATGTCTATGCAAGTTGCACCTGAAATTGCCAAAAATAGTGCAGAAACGACTTTTTCAAATTATTGCGGCACCGATTTGAACAGTTCCATTGCCGACAATTGGGTGTGAATTGTGATGTGATTTGACCTGTCAAATCGCATGACAAGTCGCACCGGTGTGAACGGGGGCTAACTGACTACTTTGGGTTGTTGCACTTTATACATTATGCTTTCCCTTTCGAAATAAGGGTTATGTTTGGCTCCAATTTTATGTTGGTGTCTCTATTTAAAAAAAAATCCCGACTGCATTTGATTTAATGTTTAAAATGACTATTTAATTTCGTTGCGTTTACTCCTATGGGGTGCCTTTAGTGGCTCAATGTAATAATTTTGCTTCCCACTCAACACCTATTGAAGGTATTGAATCCAGTAGATCAGTCTGCATCAATATGCATGTCACAGTATACAACGGGAGAATTTTTCAGAAAAGGACCACCTTTTATCAAAAGAAATAAAAGTCCCTAACCGCCTTCCGCCCCGCCATATAGACAAATAATGGCCGAGTGGGGCGGGTCTCGTTCTGGGACGACATGATATGGCGGCGCCCAGTCTCACTGTGATCATCCGTTCGCGGGGGCGCGCCAATTGCAGGCACGCCGTGTTCCTGGGACATGACTTGACCCCGATCTCGGCAAAGAGCCGCGGCCAGGGCTCTTTACCCATGTGATCGGCTGTGTCCAATCACGGCCGATCACATGTATCGGCTCTCCTCTCCTCATACTGACTGTGAGGAGAGGCGAGCTGATCAGCGGCATTGCCTCACAGGGGAGACTTGTCTAGGTAATCAGGGCACTGATCATCAGTGCCCTGATTACAATGCAGCCCCAACAGTGCAACCCACCAGTGCCACCCACCACCAGTGCCACCCATCAGTGCTCAACAACAAAAGCATCTCCCCTTTAAAAAAAAAAGCATTAAAAAAACGCAAAATGCATCAAACAATTTACAAAAACACATGAAAAAAAGCACGTACAGAAATGGATAAAAAGCAAACTGCATTTTTCTATACATGCTTTTCATCCATTGAAGTCTATGGAACCGAAAACCAGAAAAAAGCTTGGCTCTTTCCATAAAATGCACAGATGTGAACTACATTTATAGGAAACCATGTCATATGGACTGTAGTGTGTTTCTGCAAAACTGAAAACGCGCTAAAAAAGGCATAGGTGTGAACCAGGCCTAAATGCTGCCCGATCCGCGCCACAGGTTATAGCCTGCAATGCTGATCAGTGTATTCTGACAGCAGGTAAATCTCCCATCTGTGAGGCTGGATTCACACCTATGCATAGGTGTGAATCCAGCCATAGAATACAACAGGTCAGTGGGAATGATTCTCCCATCCGCCTCGAACTTGGTGGGCGCACTTTAATGGCGCACGTCAATTATTTTTCTAAGGGGGAATGCTGTGGACTCTGCTGTAAAAGGGTTGCTGCTAACCAAAGCCCCCACATACATCAGAGTTCCCAGCATCCCTCCTTTAGGTCAGGGTTCCCAATGCTCCCCCTTACATCAGAGCCTGCAAAGCACCCCTTAAAGTGGTTGTAAACCCACTTTTGCAACTTGTACCTACAGGTAAGCCTAGATTAAGGCTTACCTGTAGGTGCATGAAATATCTCCTAAACCTACACGGTTTAGGAGATATTTGCTAAAAATGATATGCATCCGTGTCTATGGCGCGTGCGCGCCATAGACAACGGCGCATTCATAGGGTTAATCCCATTCACAAATCCGGCTAAGTCCCAGCAATGCTTCGGCTTAGCCGGACTTGACGGCTCCTGCGCGCATGCGCGGAGTCACGTCTTCGCCGCTCCGGCCAATCACAGCGATGGCTGCGGCTGAAGAGGGAGACGAGGACGGCTTCGGGGGCCCCGATCTAAGGTAAGTGATGCATAATGAGCTATTATGCTAGTCATATTAGCTCATTATGGCTTTCTCTTACAGGTGGTTTTAAAAAAAAAACATTTTTTTTAGGGGTTTACATCCACTTTAATAGTGAAACCCGGACACATCATTCAAAACCCGGACTGTCTAGGTGAATCCTGGACGGGTGTCAACCCTATGGTTGAACGGAAAAAAAAAAAAGAAAGAGAAATGTATGGGCTGCTTAACTGCCTAGTATGAGATGATGTCATCAGTCTGTTGCATGCAGGTGGAAATTTGTCAACACACCAAAGAATTGCCTGACTGTCTCATCTCTCTGAGTCTAAACAAGTGGGGCCAATTCCAGCCACTCGTTAATCAGGTCAAGCTCTCCCATTTGCTCACACCCTGAAGGACCATATTATAGGTCTGTACAGGATCAGTCTACACTGTACAGTATTTAATGCTGAGTAATCCTCCAGTCATGAAGTCAGATTGGAGTCATTTTCGTAGGAGGCAATAACAAAGTAAAAATGATTGATGGCCAGTGTTGTTCAGCCTTAATTGTTATCACCACCCAGTTTAAATGATGTATATTCACTAAAACTGCAGACACTCTCTTCCCCCAAACCAGTGATTGCAGAGTGCTGATTATCAGTGCCGAGTGATTTATCACCAGGCTGTATAATGGGAAAAACTGGGAACTCTTTAAAGGGCTTTTATTGAGGAAAGCCAGCTCCTACCCATCATCTAGGGAATGGGGGAGGCTCCTCGCTGCCTCCTACCCGGCTACATGGACTGGAATATTACACATTTATAGGGAAGCTGCTAGGACTGACATACAGCCGCTGACACTGCAGACTTACTTGAAACAGTGCAGGTTCAAGGGCCGTCATCTTGATCCTACTACTATCTAGGGAGGAACTGACCTGGAAAAAGCATGTTGCTAATGAAAGACATCTACACTATATTACCAAAAGTTTTGGGACACCTGCCTTTACACACACATGAACTTTAATGTCATCCCAGTCTTAGTCCGTAGGGTTCAGTATTGAGTTGGCCCACCCTTTGCAGCTATAACAGCTTCAACGCTTCTGGGAAGGCTGTCCACAAGGTTTAGGAGTGTGTCTATGGGAATGTTTGACCAATTCTTCCAGAAGTGAATTTGTGAGGTCAGGCGCTGATGCTGGACAGGAAAGCCTAACTCGTAGTCTCTGCTCTAATTCATCCCAAAAGTGTTCTATCAGGTTGAGGTGCAGGCCAGTCAAGTTCCTCCACCCCAAACTCGCTCCTCCATGTCTTTATAGACCTTGCTTTGTGCACTGGTGCACAGTCATGTTGGAACAGGAAGGGGTCATCCCCAAACTGTTCCCACAACGTTGAGAGCATGAAATTGTCCAAAATGTCTTAGTATGCCGACACCTTAAGAGTTCCCTTCATTGGAACTAAGGGGCCAAGCCCAACCCCTGAAAAACAACCCCATAATCCTCCCTCTACCAAAAAATTTGGACCAGTGCACAAACACTTATTTTTTGTAAAAAAATGTAGCAGAATACATATTGGCCTAAATTGGAAAAAAAAATAGAAATTAGAAAAATGTATTGAAAATGTTTTATAGCAGAAAGTTTTTTTTTGTTGTTTATAGTGCAAAAAAATAAAAACCCCAGAGGTGATCAAATACCACCAAAAGAAAGCTCTATTTGTGGGAAAAAAAGGACGTCAATTTTATTGGGGTACAACGTCGCACGACTGCGCAATTGTCAGTTAAAGTAATGCAGTGCCGGATCGCAAAAAATGGCCTGGTCATGAAGGGGGGTAAATCTTTCGGAGGTCAAGTGGATAAGATCAACATTTTTTTTTTTTTTTTTGATCTGATGCTTTCAAAGGTAGAGGATAGATTTGGGGTCTTTTGAAATCTCGCCATAAAGATGACCTGTCATCCCTTGTTTCTATCATAAGGGATTCCCTGTGATAGGACTAAAAGTGACCATAAATAATGAAACTTAAAGGGACGATATAAAAATAAAACAAAAATAACACAATAAATATTCTTAGATTGTAAGCTGTAACGAGCAGGGCTCTCTGATTCATCTTAAACCAAATTGTATTGTAACTGTAATATCTGCCTTCATTTTGTAAAGCGCTGCGCAAACTGTTGGCGCTATATAAATCCTGTATAATAATAATAATAAACTCTGTGCTCGCGCGCGAGGCGAGCAAATACGCGCGCATATGTAAACGGCGATCGCACCACACATGTAAGGTATCGCCATGGACGTTAGAGCGAGAGCAATAATTCTAGTGCTAGACCTCCTCTGTAACTCTAAACTGGTAAAAAATAAATAAATTAAAAGGACATTTTTATTGTACAATATTAAAATTACAAGTTAAAACCTGTAAACATTTTAAAGTGTCGTTATAGGAGATTTTTAAGTACTTGGGGGTAACATCGAATATATTTAGAGTATGTTGGATAATTTCTAGGGGCAAATTAACACATCCACATCCCTGATTGATATAAAAAAGGAAATCGAGAAGAGCACCGCTCCCTCACAGGTGATGGGATTTTAGCGTGTGTGTTTGAACTGTCCCTGAGGTAAGCACAGCCACAAGAAAATAGTAAAATGGAAGATTTATTACATAGATACAAATAAAAAACAAAAAACAAAACAGTAGTAACATTGGTCATAATAATATTGACCATAATCAATACTCAATGCACAAGATGCAGACAGATGCTTGTATATGCAGAGAAGCCGACGCGTTTCGCAAACTGCTTCTTCAAGTTAGCTCAGCATGCATCAAACTTGTGGTATTAATAACTAATTGGCTGCAATTCCCAGGAGAAAGCGGTGAAAGAGACACCCTATGGTGATAGAGCGGCGAAGGCAGATACACCGGGCTGGTCTGTTGGACGTCGGACTGTGTCAAAGGCACGATATAGATGAGCCAATAAAAATCTCAAAAGGGTCCGTTATTTAGCAAAGACCGGCGACTGCACAGGGATCCTCAAATCTACCACGCCAACGCCATAATGTGCATGCCAGGGGTAACATTATCTTTGAAATTTTCCAAAAATTTGGGTAATATTTTGTGTTTTTTTAAATTAATAATAAACAAAAAATTCCCAAAAAATTGCATTTGAAAAGCCGCTGCGCAAATACCATGTGACATAAAAAATTCAATGAGTGACATTTTTTTCTCTAGGGCACCAGCTAAAGTGTATATATATATATATATATATATATATATATATATATATATATATACACACACACACACACTAATATATATATATATTTTAGCTGGGGCCCTAGAGAAAAAAATGGCGGTTATTTAATTTTTTATGTCACATGGTATTTGCGCAGCGGCTTTTCAAATGCAATTTTTGGGGAAAAAAACATTTACATTTTCTTATACTGTAAAGAATTTTAAGTAAAAATCTGTAATATTTTTTGCTAGAAATCTACTTAGAACCCCAAAATATTTTATATATATACATACACACACTACAATAATATATATATATAAAATATTTGGGGGTTCTAAGTAGATTTCTAGCAAAAAATATTACAGATTTTTACTTAAAATTCTTAACGATATAAAACAGTTTAAAAAATAACTATACATTCTCTTTAAACTGATAAGTGCAGGAAACTGTGAATATTACCGGGGTTCTCTTTTTAGAAGCTCATGCGTACATACATAAGAATAAACTTTAATAAATGTAATATTTTTAATATATCAAATAAATCAAGCCTTTTAAATAGATCAGGCAGGCAGGCGCAGATGAAGGGGGTTGGGTTGGTGGTTACACCAAAAGGTGTAGAAATCTGTGTTCTCATTATGACAGTGAGAAGATCTGCAGGGAGCCGAGCTAATGGACCCCCCTCCCCCACACACTGTAATGGATCCACTGCCTATGAACTGCTGGGTACAGACAGAACAAAAGCAGCTACAAATGTAAAAATGAAAATGATGAGCTGATCATTATTTTTAAACCTTTTTCTTGTTTTGTTTGTTTTTTTTTTTCATTTATTTTCTCTATTATTATTATTATTATTCTATATTGTTTTTTTTTTTTTTTAGTCATGTTAAAATTTATATCATGAAAAAAAAAAAAGAAACCTGTCACCGTTTCAGGATTACCACGTGAAAATTACCATTTTGGGGGGAGGGTCTGTTTTAACCCTTTCTCTGACAGGTACTTCCACCGAATCATATCGGCGGTGGCCAAATCATATTTGCTATTTTAAAAAATTTTTTTTTGTTTTGTAGAATTTAAAAGATGACGCTGCTGATCTTGTGCATCGAATGACAGTTGTGAAAATATTTATAAAAATCACATTTTCGGTAAAGACAAACCAAAACTATAATTATCACACACAAGCCCGACATGATATTCAAAATGCTTACAAAATATAAAAAAAAGATATAACTATAATTAGGCAATAAATATCAAACATCTGCAAATTAAAAAATTGTCTGTTTTTGTGAAGCAGTGACATTTAAAGGGATGTGAAACTGTAAACAAAAAAAAGAAGCTATTTACACTAACAGCTCTTTCACACTTGCAGTGAGGTGTGGTGCCTTCTAAAGAGCGATCTGTGTGTGGATTGCTTTTCAGAGGGTATTTGACAGACAGTGAGGAGACGTTATATTGCCTCCTCACTGTCTGATTTAACCCTATAATGCCGTTCCACCACAATGCAACTGCACGCCGCTTGTCAAAAGAGTTAGAAATGTTGCGCCCCGCAAAGCATAGGGACTTGCCGCAAATAAACGGCCCCACCCAGCTGTTTTTTTACAGTTCAGGGCAGTGACCAGGGGGCGGTGCCACACATTTTTACTACCCCGAATGCCCGTATAAAAGAGACGTAAAACTCTTCTACTGCATAATTTTTTATTTGATCGACGTTCAATTCAATCAAAATGGTCAAATTGGCAATGGTTGATTGGTCAATGCTCCCGTTTTTGGCTGAATTAGACGAAATATCGATCAGCTTCAATCAAACGAGAGTCGATCGGTCAGGGCGGAATTGTTTTCTATTGATTGGCAGCACTGAGACGCTTTGTTCATGAATACGATCGTATTTTCATCCAATCAGATTATGAGATTACATGGTGGATGCGATTATAAAATTGATCATCATCAGACTTTTGGGGGTCCATGAAAGCGATCGGGGCAGCTGTGCAGCCAATGGATCATTTCCATCTGAAAGCTGACAGTTGGCTTGTTAGATTTATATACATTGTGAGTACAACCCCCTTGCTGTCGTGAAAGGGTTAAGACTTTGTGGGATTTCTGGCAGGATTTACAGTCATTTGGCAGGAGTAATGGTTATTTTTTGTAATTATTGACCCTGCAAGAACTGAAAAATACCTTTCTAGATCTGCCAAAAATGCACTCAGCTTCCAAGTCCTACTGTGGGCTGATAATACTCAGCATCTTTGTAAAATAAGAGGTGTCAGCCCTGCCCAGTTGTCTTTTGCTAAACAACTCAAACCCTAAATATTGCACATAATCAGTGTTTTTTTTTTTTTGTGGCACTTATTGATATAAAAGAAAATCAGATTTAAGACCCGGTTCACACAGGGGCGACTCGTCAGGCGACTCAGCCGCCTGACAAGTCGCGTCCTGCTCTGTACAATGGAACCTTTCTAATAGGAGCGACTCAAGTCTCTCCGACTTAGAAAAAGGTTCCTGTACTACTTTGGGACGACTTCAGGGCGACTTCCATTGACTTCAATACAGAAGTCATTTTGCAAGTCACCTCTGAAGTCGTGTGAAGATCGGCCGGCAGAGTCGCGGGACAAGTCGTGTGAACCGGGTCTAATAGACCAAAAAGGAGCAAATGTTCATTGTACATTTTTAAAGGGTAACTCCACTTTTGTGAAAAAAATAAAAATATTATAGCGTATACAATTGCGACACAAGTTATACTGTAATTGAATGTTATTAAAAAATGACCTTTCCTTTTCAATTTGAACGCCCCTTAACCCCACCCCCCCCCCCATAGATATGAAATTTTCTGCTTGTGTGATTGGCTTACTAATTTTCCCAGAAGTCTGCATTAAGATACAAGTCGGATTTTGGGCATCCCCTGCAGCAAAAATAAAAATTTTGGTGTGATGCTTTCATAGGAAATCACAACTAGGGACGCAGACCCTGCCTTTTTCCTCATTAAAACCCTGCAGGTGCAGCAGCTGATTGATCATTATAAACTCACTCCCATTCACATCCACGGTGCACATGGACACAGACAAACAGCTATTTCTTTAGATCAACGAAAGGTAGGAATCTGCTGCAAACTGTGTTAAAATCCTTTGCAATGTACATCGATCACCCAGAGGGGAGTGTTTTTTTTCTCAACAAAAGTGGAGTTACGCTTTAATCTTCTAGAGACGAAGGCAGATTTTTAGCAGGATTTCATCTCATATCCTGAAATATCAATCTCATGAAAATATTTTGGCCAGGGGTGTACAAAAAACAACAGACAACCCAAAAATCCCACAAATCTGCCCATTTGTTAAGCAATTAACATTCAAGGGCTAATTAATATGATCAAAGAGAACCAATCAGTACAACTCACAATCAGTACATATCAGTAAGTCTGATTTACATACTTTCAGTAAAATAAAAGAGCTTCTGAGAAATCAAAAACCTGCTATTCCTGCCTAGGCAGTAGTCCGGGTCACATGGTTTCTGGCTACCAATAATAACCAAGGAAAGTCTGTTGTTTCCAATCAGCAGTAAGAGCATCAAAAAGCCCCCCCCCCCCAATATACATAGATAATGACCATCTACTAAAAGAAGATTTTTTTTATTACATGAACACAAACTGATAAAATTGTTTACTGTCCTCAAATTTACTTATCTAAAAATATAAAAGATTATAATCTCCACCTTAAATCCAATCACTGGGCAAAAGAAAAGTTTTCCCTTGTAGTGGGGCGGTACCGGGCACAGCCTTACTGCACGGGAAACTTATTTTTTTTTCCCCAGAGATGGAATTTCATGCCGGTGTTGTGTCGAGATGTGCCCGCCGTCGAATAGTGCCCGCGCATGCGCAGAAGGGATGGGCACTCCAGCTGAGTTTCCGATCAGCTGGATTAAGGTCCCATCGCGCATGCGCACATCGTAGAAGTTTTTTTTGACGGGAGATACCATTTCTCGGCCGCAATTTAATGCTATGCAAACAGCGGAGGGACACTCCTTATTGTCATATTGTGTCTGGCTGTTGCGCCGCGGATGTACAGCGAGGCACAAGGTGACATCTATGGTTTCCCTCCGCTCTTTCCATAGCTTTCAACTGTGCCCGTGAAATGGAATCGCCCATCGAAAATACTTTCTACGATGGTGACGTCACTCCAGCTGATCGCCCTTCCGTTCTGCGCATGCTCACTTTTCAACGGAGGGCACATATCGGTAGAACACTGGTACACTTTTTTACACTGATTCCAGATATCGCATGTGAATCACAACCGTAATGCTGTGCAGATCACATGCGATGTCTGTGCGATGCGAATGCAGCAGGGAAAGAGATACCCCTCTAGGTGGGTACAATCCGGCAATCAATGTCCTCTCGGAAACCAGGGGTGCAGGCAATGCTTAGACCCCTTTCACACTGGCACGTTTTTCAGGCGGTTTAGCGCTAATATTAGCGCTGTTATACCGCCTGAAAAAATCGTGCCCTGTATTCTTCAATGGGAAAGCCCGAAGGCTTTCACACTGAAGCGGTGCGCTAGCAGGACCGCTCCAAAAGTCCTGCTAGCCGCATCTTTACCCATTCAAATCAATGGGACACCGCGGCAATAGCCGCGGTTTGCGGGCGGTATCAACCCTTTTTCGGCCGCTAGCGGGGGTTAAATTCACCCCGCTAGCGGCCGCATACCGCGGTGAAAACGACGGTATAGTGGCGCTGAAAATCGCACCGCTATACCGCCACCGCACCTGCCCGCCCCAGTGTGAAAGGGGCCTTATAGCAGAAAATGGGGTGGATGTATGGACAGCCGCACTCCAAAGAACCGTTCAGGTAGCCTTTTATTTAAAAATGCAAAGCACTACAGATCACAGCAGACAAAATGGGGGTACAACTGACATGTTCCGCACTGGGAACTAGTGCTTAGTCATAGCTGAATCCAAATGAAAAAACACTTCAAATAAATATCTAAATTCAAACGTTACATGACTCACAGCTACGAATGGCAACTCACCTGCAATCAATGCTAATCGACGGCAGGTGATCTTTGCCATGGGCAGGTGTCTGTGTGTGTGATCACAAAATCAAACCAATGAAAAATAAATAACGACTGTAAAACTGAGATACAAAGTAATAATAATGCAATGTACATACACCTATATGTGAAATTAAAATACATTGTGTAATACAATAATAATAAGACAAAAAATACAAATAAAATAACCAAAATAAAATGTAATAAGGTGAAATAAAATAAATAAATAACAGAAGAACAACAAAAATGAAAATGAAGATATGAAAGAAAATGAAGATAAGCATAAAGACAAGAAACCAGAAACAAGAGAAGAAACAAGGTGTTTGTGTGGAAGAGTTAGGCCCCTTTCACACTGAGGCGCTTTGCAGGCGCTATTGCGCTAAAAATAGCGCCTGCAATGCGCCCCAAAAAAGCTGCTCCATAGTTTCCAATGTGAAAGCCCGAGAGCTTTCACACTGGAGCGTTGCGCTTGCAGGAGGGTCAAGAAACTCCTGCAAGCCGCATCTTTGAGGCGCAAAAGGAGCGCTAAAAATAGCGCTCCTATAGCGCCCCTGCCCATTGAAATCAATGGGGTAGCGCCTCCAATACGCCCGCAAAACGCTGCAAAGAGGCGTTATTGCGGGCGGTTTTAACCCTTTTTCGGCCGCTAGCAGGGGTTAAAATACCCCCGCTAGCGCCCGCAAATCGTGGCAAAGAAAACGGTATAGCGGCGCTAAAAATAGCACCGCTATACCGCCAGCGCATCCAGCGCCTCAGTGTGAAAGTAGCCTAAGGATGAGGGAATCTGAAGTAACCTAAAATAAAAGAATTATAACAAGTCATGAGAGGGGAAGCAAAGTGTCTGCTGTTTCCCCTTATGTAGATTATATTCAGTTTATATTGTTTTCAATGGGACTTTCTTAGCGTAATCCTATTCTATTAACTACTAGATTCCTGATTGCTTGTGTCCTGTTTCTTATTTATC
The DNA here is from genome assembly GCA_029206835.1 of Rana muscosa. Taxonomy (NCBI): domain Eukaryota; kingdom Metazoa; phylum Chordata; class Amphibia; order Anura; family Ranidae; genus Rana; species Rana muscosa. The sequence continues at coordinate 451,197,312 of CM055127.1, read as the reverse complement.
AGTTTTTGTTCAGTTGTTTGTATGTATTTCTATTTTTATGTCATATTTTTTTGTTTCGTACATTTTCTAATTGCTTGTTTTCATTACTTATTACTTGTGTGATGTGTATCATTGGGATTAATAATATCTTCATTTTTATTTGTGTTTACAATCATATTTTGTGTATTCTTTGTTATCTATTATTAATTCTTTTTTATTTTTTGTTTCATATTTTTTGTTATTATTATTATTTGTTTTATGTTTATAATTGTTAAATCGTGACCCTCTATATATTATAAATAGATATGAAAAATATCAATGAGTGAAAGATTGTATGGCTGAATTTGCATTGCATTCCGACTAAAATGGTGCAGGAGCCCTTTTTTTTGGTTCACACTGGAATCGGATCGTATTTGGTGTTCATACCAATGCGATCCGAATTCTGCACCATTTGACAGTTCGAAGTGAGATCTGCGAGTTGTCATTTACTTTCTAGTGACACCCGCAGCGGTTCGCATAGGCTGCAAGTTCTATGCGATGCGGAAACAGGCACTGGAATTGCAGTGGTTCCCGCGTTGCGCTAGTGTGAACCGGCACTTAAAGTAATACTTTTTTAAAGTATTTTAAAAATAAAAGCATTCTATACTTACCTGCTCTGTGTAATGGTTTTGCACAGAGCAACCCCGATCCTCCTCTTCTCAGGTCCCCTGCTGGTGCTCCTGGCTCCTCCCCCTTGCTGAGTGCCCCCATAGCAAGCCACCTGTTATGTGGGGGAACTCGTGTGTCAGAGCAGGGTTTGGCCCCTCCCCTCTGGCACCCTCATCACTGGCTCTGATTGACAGCAGCAGGAGCCAATGGCTACTGCTGCTGTATCTGCACCAATCCGGAGCGAAAGACCTGAGTTCAGTTTGTTAGTGTATCTTAATCTGCTAGCATATCTAACCCTCTCCTCCCTCCTTGACTAAGCCCCGGGGGGGGGGCGAAACGTGTTGGGAGCATGTACTGGTGGGAGCCCAGGCTGAGGTTGTCTCTTCCACCATCACACTACACGCATGGATGTGCGGCATTGGGGATTCCTTCCTTCCACTCCCCTCCCCCCAGACTGACAATGCTGCTGTCCAAACGTGCCCCCCCCCCCCCCTGTGCTCCTACATCCAGATTGGAGGCACTCTAATACAGGAGGTGTGTTATTGGACAGATCACCAGGCGAAAACAAAGGGAAAAAGCCCAAAAAAAGAAAACAAATGCAGCCACCACATCTAATTTTTTTGGGTTTAATAACGCTTAAAAACAATATTTATGGCTCGGTTCACACTGGAACTGGCTGCGGATCACACAGGAACGCTTTGGGGACAAATCAGGGCCAAATCTTTGCCTGAATTCGGCCCTGAAACGTAGCCAAATCGCACAGCGTTTCTGTGCAGTGTGCTCCGCAGCCGCCCCGGAGACATGTGAAGCGGCTCCATAGAGAGACAGTCACATTACAGTCTCCCACCCACATCCAATTTTCATAGGTGTGAACCCAGCCTAAAGCCTTGTTTGCACAAAGCAGCCCAGATCCTCCTCTTCTTGGGTCCCCCGCCAGCGCTCCTGGCTCCTCCCTCCTGCCGGGTGCCCCCACAGCAAGCTGCACCCAAGCAGGTGCAGTCCAGAGCCACGGCACTGTGTGTCTATTCACATAAGCTCTCCCCCACCCCCCCCCCCTCCATCTCCTGAGTGACTCACTGTGATTGACAGCAATGGGAGCCAATGGCTGCCACTGTTGCCAAAATGTCAATCAGGAGTGCAAATCCCTAGACAGGCGAGGCTCTCGTAGACATCGCTGGATTGAGAGGGGGCTCAGTTAAGTATTTGGGGGGGGGCTGATGCACACAGAAGGTTATTTACTAGCTCTTTTTAATGTGTATTTTATTGTTTTTTTGGGGGAAAGAACATTTTTGGAAAAATTTATAAAATGTATGAAAGAAAAAAATAAAACATATGAGAAATAAAAAAATATATTAAAATGGTTGTAAAGCAAAAATAGGATTTTTTACTCATCGTAAAATCCTTTTCTCTGAGTCCATGGACCGACACAGCTTCTCTATTGACAAAGTGGGTATTATCCGTTAATTAGGAGTGACTAGGCAGAAAAACTTGTAAAAAGTGTTGCATCACACCTTCTACAGTACCGCCCAGGGGGCGGACCCTCTGGGTATACCCTCTCAGTCTGCATCTTCGCAGATCAGTTCGTCAAAAAGCAGTACAAACTTAAAAGGAGGGGTGGGTGCTGTGTCGGTCCATGGACTCGGAGAAAAGGATTTTACGGTGAGTAAAAAATCCTATTTACTCTTTCGTCCATGGACCGACACAGCTTCTCTATTGACAAAGTGGGACGTCCCAAAGCAGTGTCAGAGAAAAAACGAGGGGTGGTAACAGCATAAAAATAAACTTCACCCCAAACACAAAACAGCACTCCTCCAACGGAGGAGTTGCAACTCTAAACAGCCGCTTGCAAAACCTTGCGGCCAAAAGAGGCATCCGAAGATGCACCTACATCAATTTTGTAGAATTTTGTCAAAGTGTGAGTGGACGACCAAGTCGCCGCTTTACATAATTGGGAAACAGACGCTTGATGTCGGAAAGCCCAAGAGGCACCTATTGCCCTGGTCGAATGCGCCGTGACAGGAAAGGGGGGCGCCTGACCCTTTAAGGCGTAAGCCTGGATTACTTTCTGTCGGATCCACCTAGAGATGGTGGCCGATGAGACTGCTTGGCCCTTCTTGGGACCAGCCACCGAAACAAACAGTGAGTCTGACTTCCGGAACAGGGAAGTAGCAGATAGGTATACTCTCAAAGCTCGGACAACGTCCAAGGAATGCAACGCCGACTCCTTAGGATTCGACGGCTGAGGACACAAGGATGGAAGTACAATGTCTTCGTTGAGATGAAAAGCCGAAACGACTTTCGGAAGAAAGGAAGGCTGCGGCCGCAGCACCACCTTATCCTTGTGGAAAATCAAATAGGGAGCCTTGCAGGACAAGGCTGCCAGCTCAGAGACTCGTCTAACTGACGTAACAGCCACCAAAAAGACCACTTTCTGAGAAAGTGTCAACAGGGGAATATCTCTAATATTCTCAAACGGTGCCTTCTGAAGCACCGAGAGGACCAGGTTCAAGTCCCACGGAGGTAACGGGGGACGGACCGGAGGGGCCACCTGTCGGACCCCCTGCACAAATGTACTCACGAGAGAGTGAGTCGCCAGGGGTCGCTGAAAAAAGACAGCCAGGGCAGATATCTGTCCCTTAAATCGTACTTAGGGCAAGCCCTTGGTCCACCCCATGCTGTAAAAACAGCAGGATTCTGGAAACCAAATAGGTACGCGGATGCCATTTCATTTCCTCACACCTGGAGATGTAGGCCCTCCAAGTGCGGTGATAGACCTTCCTAGAGGACGGTTTTCGAGCACTTCTCATAGTAGAGATTACTGAGTCTGACAGGCCCCGGTCTCTCAGTACCTGGTTCTCAACAGCCATGCCGTTAAAGCCAATGACTGTAAAGCAGGATGGAATATGGGACCTTGCGATAGCAGGTCCTTCCGTAGTGGTAGGCGCCAGGGGACGTCTGCTACCAGACGTACTAGATCGTCGTTCCAAGGACGCTGAGGCCAATCTGGAGCGATTAGGATCATTGGAATTCCCTCTGCCTCCACTCTGCAGAGCAGAAGAGGAAGAAGCCTTAAGGAGGGAAGGCATAGATTAGCCGATACTGACCCCACGATGCTACCAACGCGTCCGTTGCGTCTGCCCATGGGTCTCTTGACCGGGCCACAAATCTCAATACCTTCCGATTGAGTCGGGAAGCCAGAAGATCTACGTCTGGTGTGCCCCATCTTTGGCAGAGGAGTTGGAACACCTCCGGGTGTAAGGACCATTCTCCCTGGTCCAGCATCTGGCGGCTCAGGTAGTCCGCCTGCCAGTTTTCCACACCCGGAATGTACACGGCCGACAGTGCCAGTACGCTCCTCTCTGCCCACTTCAGGATGCGAGCGATCTCCGATGCTGCAGCTGAGCTTCTTGTTCCTCCTTGATGATTGACATATGCCACTGCTGTGGCGTTGTCTGACTGGATCCTGACTGGACGCCCTTGCAGTCTCTGAGACCATTTGAAGAGGCACAGCTTGATCGCCCGGATCTCCAGGACATTGATCGGCAGGAGGGCTTCCTCTGGGGCCCAGCGACCCTGCGCCGACTGGACACCCCAGACTCCCCCCCAACCTGTAAGGCTGGCGTCCGTCGTGATCACTATCCAGTAAACTGGAAGAAATGACTTCCCGGCCATTAGAGCCGGTGCTGTCAGCCACCATACCAGGGATCTCCTGACTATGTGGCTCACTCGGATTTGATAATCCAGAGATGATGGACATCTGTTCCTTCTGGACAGAACTTCCTTCTGTAAACACTCGAGTGTGGTATTGAGCATATGGAACCGCCTCGAAGGAGGCTACCCTGAGGCCCAACACTCGCATGCAAAAAACTGAGTGACGACCAATTCCTGGAAGTCAGCTGCCGTACTGCAGCCCGGAGGGTCTGCAACTTCTCCACAGGGAGGAATACCTTTGCCTCTGAAGAATCCAGAATCAACCCCAGGTACCCTAGGTGTTGAGTGGGCACCAATACTGACTTTTGCGTGTTTAGTATCCAACCACAGTCTCGAAGAGTCTGACAGGTAATGGACACGCTTACCTCTAATTCTGAGCTTGAAGGGGCCTTCAGCAGAAGGTCGTATAAGTAGCCTGTGATAGCGATACCCTGCTGTCTTAGAAGTGCCAGAATCGGAGCGAGCACCTTGGTGAACGTCCTGGGTGCTGAGGCAAGGCCCAACGGGAGGGCCACAAACTGGTAGTGGTCCTTCCCGATAGCAAATCGCAGAAACCTCTGGTGTCTGGAGTATATGGGGACATGCAGGTATGCGTCCTTGATGTCCAAGGAGGCCAGAAAGTCCCCCGGATGGAGAGCCGTCACTACAGATCGAACCGACTCCATCCGAAAACTTTGTACCTTCACAAAGCAATTGAGGGCTCTGAGATCCAAGCTTGGACGAACCCCCTCCTTCTTCGGCACAATGAACAGATTTGAGTAAAAACCCCGTTCCAGTTCTGGAACTGGAATAACTGCCCCGCGTTCCAGTAGACCCTGGACCGCCCCATACAGGGCCTCCTGATGGGTCGGTAGTAGCTGGAGATTGGAGGTGTTGAATCTGTCCGGTGGACAAGAGAGAAACTCTATCTTGTAGCCTGAGGAGATTACTTCGCAAACCCACCTGTCGGAGATTAGTGCTGTCCACTGAATCGCGAATTTGCGAAGACGTCTCCCCACCCGAGAGCTGGGTGGGGGTGGACCTTCATGCGGACGCAAATTTGTCCGCAGGCTTATTGGGTATGCGGGACCAGGGACACTTTTGTCCTTGGGCAGGCGCTTTATCGGCCTGGGGTCTTTTCCCTGTCGCCCTAGGGGGACGAAAAAACCACTTGTGTGCAGTAAAGGAGGGTCCTTGCCCTTGGCGTGGCCCCTTACCCTTGCTAATTTGTGGAAGCAAAGTGCTTTTACTTCCTGTGGCATCCTTGATGATGTCATCCAGAGAAGCCCCAAAAAGTCTGTCGCCCTTAAAAGGCAGATCCAACAGGGCTTTCTTGGAAGTCTGGTCCGCAGACTAGCCTTTTAGCCAGATCAGGCGGCGTATTGCTACTGCATAAACCGAAGTTTTAGATAGCAGGGGAATAGTATTCATGTCTGACTCGCAGACAAACCTAAGGCCCTGGACCAACAGGTCGGCCAATGTTATCTCATCAGGAGGAGCATCTCGCTCCTTAACCCCTGGAGTAGCAATCTTGCCCATTCAGTAAGTGTGTGAGACACTAGGGCCCCCGCCAATGCCGGGCGTACTGCCGAGCCTACCACTGAGTATAGGTAGCAAGCGAGTGCTTCAGCCTTCTTATCCACAGGGTCCTAGAAAACAGGAGCCCCTTCTACAGGAATTGTGGTGGCTCTATTAAGTCTGGACACCGGAGGGTCCACTATAGGGGGGAGAGGTCAATTTCTTCAGAAAACTCTCCTCAAAAGGGGTACCGTACCGCAAACCTCTTTGGGGCTGTAAAGACCCTCAGTGGGTTCTCCCATTCCTTGTATAAGAGTTTATCAAAAGACACACAAGGAAACACCTTAGCAGTGCGGGCAGGTCTATGAAACCCAAGTGGACCGGAGTCTCTGCTGCTTCTGCAGTATTTTCCAATTTTAGCATATCCCGCACTGCAGTAATAAGGTCAGATACCAAAGCCGTCTCGCGTACTGACCTGGACTTTGAGTCATTCTCACTGTCCGGTCACGGTCTGCAGTCTCTGATGCGTCAGAATCTGGGCCCCGAGCCGTAGCTGGACCTGGTTCTGCACCAGAATTATCCCCAGAAGCTTGCAGGGGATGGGGCGTTTACTACCCCCTGTATTCCCGTGTGCTGCTTCCACCCTGGCAGCAAACGCCTCTAGGATTGCAGTCATAGCGTTCATAGACACCTCAGGGGCACCAGCTGCTAAATCTGGTGTTTCAGGGGAGAAGACATCTGGCTCAGATGCCATGCTGACCACACGCTGACACTCACAGGGCTTCAGGCAAGATATCAATAGGCCACCCTCCTGTGCTGCAGAGAGGCCGGGTCACCCAGAGGACTCACCACCCTGGATAGGTACTGCTATGCTGTGCCTGTGATGCTGTCCCACTGCTGCTGTGTCAGTCTGCTTCTTTTATCAGCACTTCCTGTGTGAATTTTCGCGCCAGTGTAATGCACCCTAGAGGCCGGAGGCTCTCGAAAAATGGTTGCCAAAAACGTCTGTATGGAAGATAATGTGGGCTCTAAGAAAATGGCCGCCGACAGAAGATAGAGGTCAAGCAGCCATAGCCCACAAAAAGATGGCCGCCGAACGGCAATATCTGCATACAGGGTGGACAAACATGGCCGCCGATCAGCTGATAGGGGCCAGTGGGTGTGGCCGAACCACAGGAAGATGGCCGCCGGGCAGTTACAAGAGGCCAAACTTGGCATGGACCACCTCAAAATGGCTGCCGACAGCATGGAGGAGGAAGGACACAAACACCGGTAAGAAAAAATGACATTTCTTTTAAATGTTAGTTACAGCCAGCCCCGCTCCAGTGGGACCCCCTAGGTGACCCCCAGCACCCAGCAACCTTTAGCTAGAAGCCCAGGGAGGAGGGAAAGGCAGGGAGAGAGGGAAGAAAGGGGCCACAACCACTTACTTGATCTCTCCAGGAATGTCCAGCTAAATCACCCAGCCGAGGCAGGGGAGTTTTACTTACCTATCCTGCATGTATTCTGCTGGAAGACATTCCAAACAGATCATCGTCCGCGCACGGAAGGTGACTGTTGGCCAGGCATGCTGTGATTGGACCCAGAAGGGACGATCATATGTATGCCCTGGAGCATGACGCTCACCGGACAGGCTGCTGCGACTCGGCCGTAAGGTCAGCCGAAGCTGAGCGGTCCGATGCAAGCCTTGGAGCGTAAGCTCACCGGCCAGGCTGCTGCGACTCGGCCGTAAGGTCAGCCGAAGCTGAGCGGTCCGATGCAGGCCCTGGAGCGCAAGCTCACCGGCCACCTGTGGAGCGACGGGCATGTCGTGGAAAACCCAGCGCGTAGCTAGGGTCGGCACACGCTCGATGGCCGAAACTGGGGAGACTACAAGGATCGAGGATCCAGCCTGTCACCCAGTCGGCAGTTGATGGAAGATCGCAAGAAACAACAAATGTAGCAAAAAAAAAAAATATATATATATATATATATATATATATATATATCTTTTTTCCCCGGACCAATGGGCCCGAAGGGAGCCATGTCCTACTCCTTGCTAGACAGAAAAAAACTGATCTGCGAAGATGCAGACTGAGAGGGTATACCCAGAGGGTCCGCCCCCTGGGCGGTACTGTAGAAGGTGTGATGCAACACTTTTTACAAGTTTTTCTGCCTAGTCACTCCTAATTAACGGATAATACCCACTTTGTCAATAGAGAAGCTGTGTCGGTCCATGGACGAAAGAGTAAGATTTTTTACCTTAATGCATAAAATGTGTGAAAGAAAAAGAAAAATATATGAGAAATAAAAAAAAACTTAAAATGGTTGTAAAGCAAAAGATTTTTTACCTTCATGCATAAAATATATGAAAGAAAAAATAAAACATATGAGAAATAAAAAAAAAACTTAAAATGGTTGTAAAGCAAAAGATTTTTTTACCTTAATGCATAAAATGTATGAAAGAAAAAAATAAATATATGAGAAATAAGAAAAAAATTTAAATAGTTGTTAAGCAAACGATTCTTGCATGAAGGTCAAAAATCTTTTGCTTTACAACCATTTTACGTTTTTCTATTTTATTTCTCATATATTTAATTTTTTCTTTCATACATTTTATTCATTTTTCAAAAAAAGTTCTTTCCCAAAAAAACAATAAAAAAAATACACATTAAAAAGAGGGAATCTAAAATCTATGCTACAATTATACCTACTTTTTAATAAAATTATTTCTCCCAATCTTTTCCTGACTCCATCTCTCTATAACCCATATCTCATATATATTGGAATTCATTGCTGTGTGCAGGTCCTGGTGGATTGTTTGGTAGGAGTGTGTAGATAAACAGGAATCTCCCCCCAGCACCAACGTTCCCCATTATGGATAAACTGACAAGGTGTAGCTGGTGAACATTTTCCTGATCTTTTCTGTTTGCATCACTTTTCAAATCCTGGCTGATACCAGAGAGACTTCCGGCCATGCGGCTGAATAATCAGTCTGCTGCGATCATACAATGCGACAATTTAATCTCATGCCGGAACGTATTACTGATCTGTCTCCTCATCTCCATAGACCTGAATAGGAGCAAAATATGAATTGCTCATTTATAGGATTGCTGGGTAATGTTACCCATTTGTATTCCCGGGAGAAATTGATTCGAGAGAGAAATCTCCTGCAGCAACACAAAATAACTATTTGCTCTCTAGAAGATTTTTCTCCATCACTAAGATTAAAAAACACTTTTTTCCGCTCTAGGCCACCTATAGATGGAAGACGTGGTCTGAACGAATGGAACATTTCTAGACTCTTGTATGTTTATCTAATACATATATATATATATAATGATCATTGAAGTTCAATTATTATTATTATTATTATACAGGATTTATATAGCGCCAACAGTTTGCGCAGCGCTTTACAACATGCGGGCAGACAGTACACTTACAATACAAATCAATACAGAGGGATCAGAGGGCCCGGCTCATTAGAGCTTACAATTCAATTCCATCATTTTAAATGATTGATGGATTAAAAAAATTGTTCAACACAACAAAGAAAAGGCCGATCGACTTTGGTTGAATTTAAAGTGCAGCTGGGCCCACATTAAGGACAGTAAAGTATTTGTGTATGTATAACAAGACGATATAAAGTGTATTTCCACTTTTGGAGTCAAATATGAGAAAGCCCCACTATGGGGGAAAGTTACTAAAACTGGAGCGTGCAAAATGTGGTGCAGCTCTGCATAGAAACCAATCAGCTGCCAGGTTGTTTTTTTTTCTTGGTCAAAGCTTAATTGAACAAGCTCAAGTTAGAAGCTGATTGGCTGCCATGCAGAGCTGCACCAGATTTTGCACTCTCCAGTTTTAGTAAATCTACCCCAATATATTTGCTGTTTTCCCATTCACACAGCATATCTAAATTTTTTCTAACAAAAATGTAATAAATAAGAATCTTACCTTTGGATGTTTCTGTGATGAGATGGTATCATGTCTGATTCTATTACAATGAGTGAGCAGTCTCAGCGTCTTGTCCCGACACAGACTAAGCTATCCTTCATTAACATACAATACAGGGGGACGGTTTCTGTGATAAGACAGACAGGAGTTGATTTACTAAAGCTGGAGAGTGCAAAATCTGGTGCAGCTTTCAGGATTTTTTCTCAAAGCTTAAAGTGGTTCTAAAGTAGGGTTGCCATCTTTTCTTCAAGCCAAACCTGAACACTTTAGCGGCCTGGGACAACTTTGGGTGCTGTAAGCAGAGTAGTAATGCGGTGCGCAGCGAACAGTGGGTGCGGGCAAACTGTTCTTGCCGATATCATCGCCCTGCCGCCCAAACCTGCCCCCAGACAGCCGCCCACTGCTCCCGAACGGCAACAGATTTCTGCCTGACTATGGGGAGCCACAGCCCAGTCTAAATAATGTGTCTGGGTTTCAGTCCGCCTGAAACCCAGACTTATGATTTAAAACCCGGACTGTCTGGGTGAATCCCAAACAGGTAGCAACTAGGCATGTGCGGTTCGTTTTGTTCCGAATTAATATTCAGACTAATATTTTGTTATTCGGAGATTCGGATATATCCCAATACCCGAATTACAATATAAACTAATTTTACCGTATGTAACCAAATTTGGACTGAAATTCAAATCGAATTTTACATTGAACTCCAGTCGAATTCTAACTACACATATTGCTGAAATCAGACACTGTGGGGGTTATTTACAAAAGGCAAATCCACTAAAAGTGCACTTGTAAGTGCAGTCACTGTAAATATGAGGGGTAGATCTGCTGATTTTATCATCCAATCATGTGCAAGATAAAATGCTGTTTTTTTTTTTTCCTTGCATGTCCCCCTCGGATCTACAGCGACTGAACTTCCAAGTGCACTTTCAGTGCTACTTCAAGTTCACTTTGCACTTGTAGTTTGCACTTGTAGTGCAAAGTGGATTTGCCTTTAGTAAATAACCCCCATTGTAATCATTTGATAAAAGATTTTTCTTTTGTTTGTCCACTTTGCTGCATTAGAAATAAAAACAATATAACATTTTTGCTTAGACCGATTCGAAAATGTATCGATTTGATTGTTTCGAATCGAAAAATTCTGGAAATTCAAAGAAAATTAGAAGATTCCGAAAAAGGAATTCCGAAAACGAATTGAACGAATCAATCAAATTTAACTAAACAAAATAACTAGAGTAACGAATCAAAACAAAACAAAACGAAACATGCACATGTCTAGTGGCAACCCTATTCTAAATTCAGAAGGTTTTTTTATCCTTATGCAGTTTATGCATTAAGATAAAAAGCCTTCTGTGTGCAGCAGCCCCCCTAATACTTACCTGAGCCCCATCTCAATCCAGCAATGTTTCAGGAGAGACTTGGCTGTCTGGGGACTCTCCCTCCTCGTTGGCTGAGGCACAGCAGCAGGCGCCATTGGTTCTCACTGCTGTCAATCAAAGTCAGTGAGCGAATGATGAGAGAGGGGAGCGGGGCCGAGCCACGGCTCCATGTCTGAGTGGAAACACAGAGCAGCGGCCCGGCTCGAGTCCCCCCCATAGCAAGCAGCTTGCTGTGGGGGCACTCGGCAGGAGGGAGAAATTGAATGAAAGATTTAGCACAGGAAAACACTTCTTGAAAGATAAATAGTGCATTTTATATACAACTATATAGGTCAGACCAAAATGGGGGACAAATGAGGAGGAAAGAGGGACAGAGGGACATTGTTCCAAATTAGGCACAGTCCCTCGAAATCAGGGACAGTTGGGAGCTATGCACTGTGTTGTGGTGTGAAAGAGTCCTAAAAAAGCCCTTACTGACCTTCATAGCTGCAGGAACTGTGGAGTTATTCATCCTAAATATTCTTGTAGCAAGGTCCTGGACCTCCAAAGGCCTAATGGTGATCTCCAGAGTCAGGGATAGCTGACATCCGTCTTTGTAGAGTGGGTTACATCATCTCTCAGCGCTCTCCTGCCTTCACTCGGCCACCCCTCTGTGCTAAATGGAACAGTGCTGCCACCAATGCAGTGGCAGGCAGCAGGGCAAGTGACATTCCGCATCTTGTGGCAGGTGATGTGGCAAGTGACATGCCGCATCTGGTGACAGGCAAAGTGGTAGGGTGACATGGCAAGTAACATTCCCCATCTTGTGGCAGGCAACGTGGTAGGCATAGGTGTGCGCAGCCTCTTGCATTAGGGTGTGCACCCCAAAGCTCAAACACACATGAATGCCACCCACTGTCACAGGGAGGAGGCTCTGATGGTGGGAGAAGGTTGATTGGGAGCGTATTAAATACGAGTTTAATGTGTTCCTAAGGTTGAACCTAGCCTTTAATATAATGGGGACCTTTACACTGGCCACTGGCATCCCCTAACCACCCACCTGGTGCCGCCCCTGGATAATGCTTATTCACATGGGGTGATTAGGGTGTGCCCAGGCACACCTGGCACACCCTGTGCGCACACCTATGGTGGTAGGGTGACATGGCAAGTGACATTCCCCATCTTGTGGCAGGCAACGTGGTAGGGTGACATGGCAAGTGACATTCCCCATCTTGTGGCAGGCAACGTGGTAGGTGATGTGGCAAGTGGCATCTTGTGGCAGGCAGCATGGCTGGTGACGTGGCAAATGACATTCCGCTACTGATTACAGGCAACGTTGCAGGTGTCATGGCAAGTGACAATCCACATCTGGTGGCAGGCAACGTGGCAGGTGACGTGGCAAGTGACATTCCGCATCTGGTGGCAGGCGACATGGCAAGTGACACACTCAGGGCTCCCAATAATTCAGCATTATGGTGAGGTGAACTATTTAATTCATTACTACTATGTAATAATAGAAATAATGCGCTGACAAATTGCCCACAAAATATCGCTTACCCCCGCCTGACAACCCAGCCCCTCCCCCCCCCCCCAACCCGGGCCTTGGCACAATTTTCTTCCACGCAACCGTTCCTTGGTGCCAAAAAGTTTGGGGACCTCTGGCTTACAGCTTACACTGTTGTTTACACTACAAGGCTGCCGAGCTGCCAAGTCACCACTGCCATAGAAAATAAGGCTTCATACTTATGGGTGTATGTGGGTGTATGACTCTGCAAGGGCCGACAGTGTGCGTTCAGGGACCTGCACCCGCACAGATGTCAAACTGGGAGCAATGTCTGTGTCTGTACAGCCACTGTGTCCCAATTGACATGAATACGGGTTTGGGCACCCGCACTCACCCTCATATTATATTAGAACACAGCGGCTGTGTCCGTGCAGCTCGGTGTCCCATTAGAAATTAATAGGATACCAGTACGGGGGTGCATGCAACACCTGTGCATCCCTGTTCTAAGAAAACACAGATCTGCATGGGGGCCTGCAGTAAAGCGTCCCATAAGATTGGACACTTATGCCGCGTACACACGATCGAAAAATCAGACAAGAAAATCGTGTATTTTGTTCCGACGGATGTTCCCTCAAACTTGTCTTGTATACACACGGTCACACAAATGTTGTCGGAAATTGTGAACTCCAAGAACGCGTTGACGTACAACACTACGACGAGCCGAGAAAAATGAAGTTCAATGATTCTGAGCATGGGTCGAATTGATTCCGAGCATGCGTAGAATTTTTGTGTGTTGAATTGTGCACACACGGTCGGAATTTCCGACAAGAACTTTTGTTGTCGGAAAATTTGAGAACCAGCTCTCAAATTTTTGTTGTCGGAAATTCCGACGGTGTGTACGCGGCATTAGAGAGCAGAAAGCTTACTGTGAGTGTGATAGAAGCCTTAGGTCTATGATAGTCCCAGCCTATAGGAATAAACCCTTGGATTCTGTTTTTTTTTTAGTACATACAGTAAGCAGAGTCAAGCACTCAAAGCCCTTTTTTTTTTTAATCTGCCAAATCATTAAAACAATGTTGATAACTTTTTATTGATCTATTCTCATATTGTGGAGCCTTTATAAATCCAAGCACAGCTGATACACTTTGATTAGAAAAAAAAATGGTAATGTGTTTTTATAATTATTTTTCTGTAACAGGCAATTGTCCAATAAATGAGCTTTTTTTATGGTGTGTAGTTAAAGGCTTTTAAAAATCCCACTTCAATATTTGAACAAAAAGATTTTTTATTTATTTTTTAAATTGAAGAAAGGCTTTGTTGGTTTAATATTATATGTTCGGTGATGTCTCCTGCGGCAGGGCGGAGGGGGAGGGGCTGGGAGGGACGAGCCATGTTCGAGGCCAAAAAGATATTAAACAAAGGAGCCAACAGATAGCTGATGGAATTGATCTGACATGAATTGGCAGATGGCCGGCTGCAGGATAGATACCAGGTCTATGGGATCAGGTGTGGTATAGAGGGTTTAATTCAGGCCCTGACAGGGTTTAATACTTGTCAATGATCCCGTTATCTCTGCGGAGCTCCAACCGTCCTATCCTAATCATTTACTCTTGTCAGGTTTTTTTATCACTTTCACAGAGGAGTGTTGAGCCTGTGATTACATATTATTATAGATATGAAAAAAAAAAGATGAATAAAATAAATAAATAATTATATATATATATCTATATATATATATATATATATATATATATATATATATATATGTAGCGATACCTCCAACTAAGGAGGCCGCAGAATTAGATTTGGGCCCTGAGTACAGCTCCGCCAACCCCCGGCAATAGGCTCTACCCCCTTCTGGCACAGCTAGTACTAATAATCAATGATATATCCTATGCAATATAATAACTAAGCCAGGACACAGTAATGAATTGTAATAGATAAAGTGTTTTACTTATTTTCTCAATATGGATAAAAGGGGTAACAGTAATCACAGTTCAAGATAATCACTCCTAAGGGCAGCGTCCTGCCACTCTAACACACTATGTAGTAACACACGCTACAGGTGCGCCATACGGGCGACCGTTAACTAAGTGCCCTATGGCGCAGTAATTAAACACGCTAGAATCCCCACCAGGCCTGGTTCTAATATTTAACTTAGTCCTTCTTTCTTCACCGGCAGGTCTGTAATGGTGGTGCACTTTAAACAGAGTATAACTTTGTAATCCAAGGGGTATAGAACTTGGTTAAATAAAGCCGCAAGCTCAGTTCTGACAAGGCTCTTCAATAGGGGTATCAAAATAACTTGTAGGCCACGGCAGTCTATAGGCCTATATACAGTAACAGTATCTTAGCTGGGCTTATGCCCTCTCACCCGCCGGACTACGGATCCAGTCCGGGAAACCTCCACCGGCCGTGTCACACACACACGATCTCTCCAACGATCGGGCCCCCGATCCGACAAGGCTGTAGCGCACAAAGTCAGATGCCACCCAGGCTCGCAGAGGGGGGTGGAAGGCTCTTTGATGCAGAGCAAGGCCTCAGGCTTCAGACCTTGCACTCCGACACCTCCACACAGGAGGATCCGTCTGTGAAGTCTCGTGTCCCAAAGAGGCCGAGCCCGGCCTCGCCTCCTCCTTTTATAACCCCTCCCATGAGTCTCTGCGGTGGAACATGTGAAGAATGGGGTTATGGGTGATGTAGTTTCTTCCCAATATAGGGGAATACCCCGCTACACACTCCCCCCACTTAAACTCTTTGGTCCCCAAAGATAAATTTTAACAACAACTATATATAACACTGGACAATTCTGAAAACGATGTTGGGATAGGGGATTCCCACCATAACTGAGGGGTTGAATTCCCTTGCCCACAGGTCACATTATCATGAGTGGCCTGCCTAACTGTGCCAGAGAGTGAGCTGGGGTTGCCCTCCACCAAATGGACAGTGGAGGGATCCGGAATCTCAGCATTTCTCCTAGCAGTGACTACAGAGTCTTCCGAACTGTTCCCCATCTGAGGGTAGGTCAGCTTCTTAGGAGGTCGAATGACTCTTCGAGCCCTTTGCTCTCCTGGAATCCCTGCCTCTGGCGCCACAGGCTCCTCTTCCTCGGAGCAACTATCATAGGCATCTTCCCAGTAATCTGCTGAAGGACTAAAGGGGATGAACTCTGTAGCCTCTGGGTTCAGTGTTTCATCTGTGGTATCTTGGGTGACTGGAAGATCTATGATAGAAGTTCCTGGAGTTGGGGAAGACCACAGCCAATCAAGTTCTCCCTCTTCATCTCCACTAAGTTGGGAGGCTTCTCCATTTTCAGCTCGGGAGGTCTGTGACCGAGTGTTCGGCCTAGGAGTATCCAAGATAGAGGCCGGTTCAGGGGAGTCTCCTACGGGAGGTATTCTAACTGCCTCCGCAAGTGGGAGCAGGTGGTTTCGATGCCATGTCTTCAGTGGGCCTACCTTTCCCTCTGGCTTCACCTTGTAGACAGGTAGGCCCGGCAACTTCCTGCAGATGTCATAGGGTTCAGATCTCCATCTGTCTGCAAGTTTGTGCTTTCCGGGGACTCCTAGATTGCGCAACAGTACTCGATCCCCGGGCTGTAGGTCTTGTATCCGGACCTTCAAGTCGAAATTTCTTTTATTCCGAGCTCCCCTTTGATCTGAGGCCGCTTGAGCTTGTTCATAGGCTACTTTCAGGCTGTGTCTGAGCCTGTCCACATATCCTTTGTGTGGATGTGGCTGAGGAATGGTCCAGTGAGGTACCAAACGCCAGGTCCACCGGTAGTCTCGCTTCTCTCCCAAACATGAGTCGATATGGAGAGTAGCCTGTAGCATCACTGATGGTGCAGTTGTAAGCATGTACTATGGCTGCTATGTGTTGGCTCCAATGTTGCTTTTTCTCGCTTTCCAGAGTCCCCAACATGTTAAGCAAGGTTCGGTTGAACCTTTCCGGCTGAGCATCTCCCTGAGGATGGTAAGGTGTAGTTCGAGTCTTCTTAATTCCCAAAGAATCCAAAAGCTTCCGGATCAGCTTACTCTCGAAGTCCCTCCCTTGGTCTGAATGGAGTCTCTGTGGCAGCCCATAATGGACAAAATACTTCTCCATAAGTACCTTGGCAACGGTAGAGGCCTTCTGGTCTTTGGTGGGGAAAGCCTGGGCATACCGGGTGAAATGGTCGGTTATCACCAGAACATTTCCTAGTCCACTCAGGTCGGGTTCGAGGCAGAGAAAGTCAATGCACACCAGGTCCATGGGCCCTTGGCTCTGTAGATGGCCCATTGGGGCAGCTTGATGGGGCAAAGTCTTCCTCTGGATGCATCGCGCACATGAGTGGCAGTACTCCTCTACCTCTGCCCTCATGCAGGGCCAATAGAACCGACTTCTGACAAGTTGAAAGGTCCTTTCAGCCCCTAAGTGGCCATGATTGTCATGCAGGGCAATCAGAACAGTCTCCCGATGTTTCTCTGGGAGGAACAGCTGCCACTTATCTTCTGAGTCATCAGAGGGGCCCCTTCGGTAGACCACTCCCTGATGTAACTGCAACCTGTCCCACTCTTTCCTCAGCAGGCGAGCTTCTTTTGAAGGTTGACGCATGAGTCTGTTTGGATCCTGATTCTCCAAGGCCTCCAGGACCAATCTCCCCATGGGGTCTTCCAATTGGTCACACCTCAGTTCCTTCTTGGACAGTCTTGGTAGGTTGTCCTCTTCCAATTGAGCTACTCCACAGTAGTGTTTGGGGACTCCCACCGTGGTAACTCCTATTTCCTCTGCTCTGGAGCCTCCTCGGGCTTGGAATTCAGCTCCTTGACAAAGGGCCCGCACCCCGTCCGGTGCCACTTGGGTCCAATCTTCTATTTCAATGGTGGGGGAATGAGATCTTCTGGACAGAGCGTCTGCGTCTCGATTCCCCACTCCTGGTCTATACTTAAGGCTGAAGTTGAATCCAGACAGTGCGGCCAGCCACCTGTGTCCAGTGGCGTCCAGCTTGGCCGTGGTGAACAGATAGGTAAGGGGGTTGTTGTCGGTCTTCACAGTGAACTCCGCTCCATACAGGTAGTCTTTGAGCTTGTCTACTACCGCCCACTTGAGGGCCAGGAACTCCAGCTTGTGAGTGGGGTAGTTCTTCTCAGAGGGGGTCAGGCTCCTACTCACATAGGCAACAGGTCGCAATTGCCCCTCATGTTCTTGGTAAAGTACTCCTCCCAGACTGTCATGACTAGCATCCACGTGCAGTTCATAGGGTTTGGTTGGGTCTGCGTAGGCCAAGACTGGTGCAGTGGTCAGGCTCCTCTTCAATTCCTGGAAAGCCTCTTCACACTTCTGATTCCACTGATCTCTGAGGGACTCTCCTGACCTCCTGGGCCCCGAGCCATCCTCTTCTCCTTCAGTCTTGAGCAACTCATTCAATGGTCTAGCAATTCGGGCAAATCCCTCCACAAACCTCCTGTAGTAGGAGCAGAAGCCCAAGAAGGATCTGAGTTCTGTTACTGTGGTGGGCCGTGGCCAGGAGGTAACTGCCTCCAATTTCTCAGGGTCTGTGGCCACCCCATCTTCAGACACTATGTGCCCCAGATAGTTCACAGAAGACTGGTAGAACCGACACTTCTCAGGTGAAAGCTTGAGTCCCTCCTCACTGAGTCTTCTCAACACTTTTTCCAGCCTCTCTTCATGTTCCTCCAAGGTTCTCCCAAAGACAATGACATCGTCCAGGTATACAAGGACTTCGATCAAGTTCATGTCTCCTACTGTCTTCTCCATGAGACGTTGGAAAGTAGCTGGGGCTCCAGACAGACCTTGGGGCATCCGGTCGAATTCAAAGAACCCCACTGGAGTTATGAAAGCTGTCTTCTCCTTGTCTGCTGGGTGCATCGGAATCTGATAGTACCCACTCTTGAGATCCATAACGCTGAACCATTTGGCTCCAGACAAGCTCTGTAGGGCATCCTCTATCCTCGGAGTGGTGTATTGGTCAGGTATGGTTCTCCTGTTGAGAGTCCTGTAGTCGATACAGAGCCTCAATGATCCATTCTTCTTTCGGACCACCACTATGGGAGAGGCATAGGGGCTTCTGGACTCCCGTATCACACCAGTCCTCTTGAGTTCTGCAAGTTGTTCCCTCAGATCCTCCAGATCTGCTAGCGGGACCCGCCTGACCCTCTCTCGGAAGGGCTTATCTTCCTGGAGTCGGATCCGATGGGTGGCACTCCTTGCACACCCCACATCAAACTCATCCTTAGAGAAGATCTTCTCCCATCTATTCAACTGGGCCTTGGCTCTCTCTTTCCAAGCCCTGGACAGATTCGGGTTTTCCATGGACAGCTTCTCCCAAACATCCCCTCCTCCACCTGTCCTCTTCACTTCTGACAGGGTAACAGGGGCCGCCGGGCTCACCTGGCCTAGCAACATTCTGGCTGGGATTTCCATGGGGACTTTGGTAGTATTCCTAATACTCACTGGAACTCTATAATGGGCCTTCTTCAGGACCTTCAGCGGAATCACTTCCGGTATCACCTCCAGGCCTGAGGACTCACCCCTTGGGTCTGACTCCAGCATGACAAAGGGACCAGGCTGCTCCCAAGTAAGCTTCACAGTGGCCCTGAGACAGGTTACTTCGCCGGGCTGCAACACTACCCCTTCTCTTCCAAGTCTCCACACCTTCCCTATCTCCTCTCCAGGGGTCTCCCGCTCTTGGACCAGCCGTTGGTAGGCTGTCTTCAGCATGGGATGGATCTTGGTAGCTGCTTGTCTTTCTTCTGTCACGAGAGGGGTCAGGAGTCTTCGGACCAGGTCCGTGTTCGTCCCTATTATAAGGGAATTCTTGCTGGCTCCAGGCGGCCTAGGGCACACAACTGCCAGGGTGTCAAACACTTCGGCCTTCCCAGCCACGGATGGGTCAAAGGTCATTTTGATGGGAAGGTAGCCGTCGTAAGGGAAACTCTGGGTTCCAATTCCCCATATTTCCAGCTCTTCTATCTTCTGGATAGGCAGATGACTCAGGTGCCTGTCGTAGAAGTCCCGGTATAGTAGGGTCACTTGTGCCCCGGTATCCAGGAGGCCCCTGGTGTAGACTCCCTCCACTTGAATGGGCACTATAGGGGATGGGCCTACCAGCTTCTCTGGATATGGTCCGGCAGGAGCCGCCTTCTTTTGACCTTTTCCCTTTGGACTCTCTCTTGTCCTATTCCCTTTGGACTTGAACCTTTCTTGAGCCTGGTATGCACTGACTTCCCTCCTTTTAATGGGTGTAGGAACCCGCTGAGGGGTACTATTATTTTTCTTGGGTGGGCACCCCCTTTGGGGAGTGTTGTGCCTCTCCTGAGGGGTCTCCCCCTTCCTCCTGGAGTATAGCTTTGTTGAGGGGTATTGCGTTTCCCCTTTGGTGTTCTATCTCTCTTTTTGTTTTTCTTCGCATTCAGCTTGGAGTTTACTGAAGATGATGGGCACCCGGTTGACTCCTTCACCGGGGCCCTCTGGAGTTTCCCGCCGGCTTGCGGTTGTCTGGTCTCTTCTTCTTCGGACTAGAACATGTGGCTGCAATGTGGCCAACTCCCCCACAGTTGAAGCAGACTATATCTCCCCATTCTTGTAAAGGTTCGGGTGCTGAGGCAATCGGGAACAATTCCTTCCTTGGACTTTCCTTCTTCTTGGGACACTCTGTGTCTTTTGCTATCAGAGAGGTCAATATCTCTAACACCTTGGACATCTGAGTTTTTAGGGTGTCTATCTCCGCCTCTCTTTCAGGGGTCATTACTGGATTGACCAGCACCTGTGCGGGTACAACACTTGTCTTATCCTTCTGCTGGTCCTGTTGCAGCGCCTCCTCATCTCTGATGATTTTTATTAAATCAGCATAAGTCAGCAACATTCCTCCTCCCAAGGTTTTCAGGTACAGCCAGACTGGATCGGAGCGTAGCGCTCCCTTTAAGACTTGCTTCATTCTTGCCGCATCGGCATCTTGGGGCTTCATCCCTTTCTTTAACACAATCTTGCACAGCAGCCTGTTTAGCCTTCTGACATACTCGGAAAGTTTCTCCTCCGGTTTTTGGAAAGTGTGTTCAAACTGGTAGACCATCTCTGTCACCTTGTCTAATTGACCAAACTCTTCCTGCAGCATAGCTAGACAGTCCTGCGCCGTGCACCCTGCATTCCCAAACCGGAAACTTTTCACTGCTTCTGCTGCTGCACCTTTAAGGCTTTCTAACACTCGCTGCCTCTTCTGTGCTTCAGGCACCTCCCATGCCTCCACCGCCTGTAATGCCTGCTCCACCCAGGTATCAAAATCTTCTTCCCCTGCCGGGACAGGGAGCTTCCCTGAGAATATTTTTAGTCTCCGGTAGCTAGTTTCCACATGCACCGTACTTGTCTTCTGACATTTGGCTAGCAAATCCCCTATTGCATTTATCAGTTCTGGTGATATAGTAGTGGCCGGTGCAGGTGCTACCGGGGGTGTCACCCTGTCTTTTCTTTCAGGTGGAGTTCGGGCCGCAGCCTGTGGCGATCCCGTAGGGGATGGTTCCTTTACTTCAGCTATTGCGTGCGCCAGCCTAAATGTTCTGTTGTCTGGCGTCCGCAGACACTTGTGCTTACAGGCCTCTGGCATCCCGTCCCAATATTCCACTAATGCGTATTGGTATGAGATTTCTGGGTCTGACTTTATGTCCATCACCCACGGTGTGTGATCTGGGGACACTGATTTCATTAGTTCCTCTACTGTCTCACTCGACCAGTTCTCCCCCGGGAGGCTAATGGCTATCGACTGTTTTGGCTCTGTATTAGCGGCTTTGCACCATTCTTCTACCGCTCTTGGATCCATGGGGTCCATGCCGGCACTTCTGGCGTTCGCTTGCTGCATCAGGATCCCGGACGAGAACCCCCACGTGTAGCGATACCTCCAACTAAGGAGGCCGCAGAATTAGATTTGGGCCCTGAGTACAGCTCCGCCAACCCCCGGCAATAGGCTCTACCCCCTTCTGGCACAGCTAGTACTAATAATCAATGATATATCCTATGCAATATAATAACTAAGCCAGGACACAGTAATGAATTGTAATAGATAAAGTGTTTTACTTATTTTCTCAATATGGATAAAAGGGGTAACAGTAATCACAGTTCAAGATAATCACTCCTAAGGGCAGCGTCCTGCCACTCTAACACACTATGTAGTAACACACACTACAGGTGCGCCATACGGGCGACCGTTAACTAAGTGCCCTATGGCGCAGTAATTAAACACGCTAGAATCCCCACCAGGCCTGGTTCTAATATTTAACTTAGTCCTTCTTTCTTCACCGGCAGGTCTGTAATGGTGGTGCACTTTAAACAGAGTATAACTTTGTAATCCAAGGGGTATAGAACTTGGTTAAATAAAGCCGCAAGCTCAGTTCTGACAAGGCTCTTCAATAGGGGTATCAAAATAACTTGTAGGCCACGGCAGTCTATAGGCCTATATACAGTAACAGTATCTTAGCTGGGCTTATGCCCTCTCACCCGCCGGACTACGGATCCAGTCCGGGAAACCTCCACCGGCCGTGTCACACACACACGATCTCTCCAACGATCGGGCCCCCGATCCGACAAGGCTGTAGCGCACAAAGTCAGATGCCACCCAGGCTCGCAGAGGGGGGTGGAAGGCTCTTTGATGCAGAGCAAGGCCTCAGGCTTCAGACCTTGCACTCCGACACCTCCACACAGGAGGATCCGTCTGTGAAGTCTCGTGTCCCAAAGAGGCCGAGCCCGGCCTCGCCTCCTCCTTTTATAACCCCTCCCATGAGTCTCTGCGGTGGAACATGTGAAGAATGGGGTTATGGGTGATATAGTTTCTTCCCAATATAGGGGAATACCCCGCTACACACATATATATATATATATATATATATATATATATATATATATACAGTGGGTACGGAAAGTATTCAGACCCCCTTACATTTTTCACTCTTTGTTATATTGCAGCCATTTGCTAAAATCATTTAAGTTCATTTTTTTCCTCATTAATGTACACACAGCACCCCATATTGACAGAAAAACACAGAATTGTTGACATTTTTGCAGATTTATTAAAAAAGAAAAACTGAAATATCACATGGTCCTAAGTATTCAGACCCTTTGCTGTGACACTCATATATTTAACTCAGGCGCTGTCCATTTCTTCTGATCATCCTTGAGATGGTTCTACACCTTCATTTGAATCCAGCTGTGTTTGATCATACTGATTGGACTTGATTAGGAAAGCCACACACCTGTCTATATAAGATCTTACAGCTCACAGTGCATGTCAGAGCAAATGAGAATCATGAGGTCAAAGGAACTGCCTGAAGAGCTCAGAGACAGAATTGTGGCAAGGCACAGATCTGGCCAAGGTTACAAAAAAAATTCTGCTGCACTTAAGGTTCCTAAGAGCACAGTGGCCTCCATAATCCTTAAATGGAAGATGTTTGGGACAACCAGAACCCTTCCTAGAGCTGGCCGTCCGGCCAAACTGAGCTATCGGGGGAGAAGAGCCATGGTGAGAGAGGTAAAGAAGAACCCAAAGATCACTGTGGCTGAGCTCCAGAGATGCAGTCGGGAGATGGGAGAAAGTTGTAGAAAGTCAACCATCACTGCAGCCCTCCACCAGTCGGGGCTTTATGGCAGAGTGGCCCGACGGAAGCCTCTCCTCAGTGCAAGACACATGAAAGCCTGCATGGAGTTTGCTAAAAAACACCTAAAGGACTCCAAGATGGTGAGAAATAAGATTCTCTGGTCTGATAAGACCAAGATAGAACTTTTTGGCCTTAATTCTAAGCGGTATGTGTGGAGAAAACCAGGCACTGCTCATCATCTGTCCAATACAGTCCCTACAGTGAAGCATGGTGGTGGCAACATCATGCTGTGGGGGTGTTTTTCAGCTGCAGGGACAGGAAGACTGGTTGCAATCAAGGGAAAGATGAATGCGGCCAAGTACAGGGATATCCTGGACAAAAACCTTCTCCAGAGTGCTCAGGACCTCAGACTGGGCCGAAGGTTGACCTTCCAACAAGACGATGACCCTAAGCACATAGCTAAAATAACGAAGGAGTGGCTTCACAACAACTCCGTGACTGTTCTTGAATGGCCCAGCCAGAGCCCTGACTTAAACCCAATTGAGCATCTCTGGAGAGACCTAAAAATGGTCGTCCACCAACATTTACCATCCCACCTGACAGAACTGGAGAGGATCTGCAAGGAGGAATGGCAGAGGATCCCCAAATCCAGGTGTGAAAAACTTGTTGCATCTTTCCCAAAAAGACTCATGGCTGTATTAGATCAAAATGGTGCAAATACTAAATACTGAGCAAAGGGTCTGAATACTTAGGACCATGTGATATTTTAGTTTTTCTTTTTTAATAAATCTGCAAAAATGTCAACAGTTCTGTGTTTTTCTGTCAATACGGGGTGCTGTGTGTACATTAATGAGGGAAAAAAATGAACTTAAATGATTTTATCAAATGCCTGCCATATAACAAAGAGTGAAAAATGTAAGGGGGTCTGAATACTTTCCGTACCCACTGTATATATATATATGTAGCGGCCTCCACCCTCTCCTCTCTACTCTTCTTGCTCTGGCGCTCGTCTAGGGGTACTCTGAAGGAGAGAGTGCGGGGTCACCACGCCAAGGCCCCCTGCAGAGTGTGTGCAGTGAGAGACAATCCTCTTTTACCTTCGGGTCGGTGTTCTGCATCCGGAGACCTCCTCCTGGTTTTCTCGAACAGTGTCTGCCAGTAAATGAGCCCCACACCACTAAAGTCCAACACTCCTTTATTCTTCCAAAAACAGAGTAATGCACAGACAGTTGGACTCCCTCAACGAACAGAACAGACAAGGGGGGTGTGGATGCGAGTAGGCCCAGGCACAATGAACTCTCCGCTTTCCTTCCTGAAAGTGGGTTGCGGTCTCCGAGCAAAGGGGGATTTCCTTCCAGGCGGTCTCCGATGGAAGGCTCACCTGTCACGGCAATATGCTGCACCAGGTCTTCAAGCAAGTATCTCCCACCGGTCCATTACGCCCTCCGGATTCGGGTACCCTCTCCCAGGGTCCCCTAGGATCTCCTTCCCTCGCGGAACTCAGTGTTGGGCACTGAGCTCCAGACCTCCATCCGAGTACCTCACCCCAGGCTAAAGGTGCCTGGGATGGAACACGACCTCCGAACGTCCTCTAGGCCTAGGCCGCCTAGAGGACCGACACGAACCACCGGCCACAGGCTGAAGGTGCCCGGGACTCGACCCAGTGACAAAGATGGCCGGCCCCTTTATACCCTCTCCCAGCAAGCACGGCGGGTTCCCCGCCCCACCATACTGCTGCCGAGGGAGGACAAAAAGGGAGCCCGGCACACAGCAATGGTTCAACCCCAGCCCAAGGCGACAGCGCCACCTGCTGGGCTGCAGGAAACTGCACATCACTGGTGTCTCTGACAGTTTTAAATACACAGAAAAGTGTATACCCGCTACACGCTCCCCCTGGTGATTTGACACTGGTCCCCAGTGTCTGGAACGAACCATGTCCTCAAGGGCTGACATAGTCCAATCCAGAAACCGACTGAAAATTGTAAAAAATCCCAAAACTTAGAAAACTAAAACTAGTTAGAGCAGTTGTGCCTGAGCCTCACATGAAAAGGGAGGGAAAGGGAAACAACAACACTTAACAACAACCTTGAAATCACATTTTCACATTACACTTTTCCCCACCCATCCTGACTAAGACCCACCCCATACTCAGTAGTCTTGATGGGATGCTCTCCTGCAGAGGGGAAAAGAAAGTTAACACACATAAACCCTGACACATGTATTCGTGTGAGAATGAAAAAACGTCTCTGCAGAGAAATCCTTTCCTTCATAAAGTGTTTGTGTGAACAGTGATATCGATGCGCAACACTGCCACCTGGTGACAGCATCACGGTAACTGCACTCGTGGATTTTTCCTTCTTCTCTTGCGCCCTATCTACCCCAGAGTCCATGATTTCTTGCTGGAGAATTGAAGAACAAACAGGAACAGTCCTTCTTCCTCTGGGTAACAAGAACATCAACCCCGGAAAGTTCAGAAGCATAAAGAACAAAAACTGAGTCTCTTTTCTCCTATAGATAGAATCAAGGGTGCGGCAGGACAAGTGGTTTCAAGTGTTGATCCATGGTCTCCAGATGGTACTCGACATCTTCCCCTTCCTTGCCTCGGATCAGCACCTTGTCCGCGTGGATATGTCGTCCCAGCATCCATTCTGCCTTGCAATCTTTAAAGCGCTGAGAGGCCTTGGGGGAACACGCAAGGTACCTGCGGGCGTGTGGAACCTGAAGGTGGGTCCACACAAAGTCATTGTACCAGCGCCCCGGCAAACTTCCACTTCATACAATAGCTCCTTGGACAAGTACGGGTACTCCCATCCATACTCAGCAGCAACCTTCTGGCCAAAAAGGCGTTGTAGTCTCGCCAGAGGAGGCATAGTGGCTCTGTCCCCTTCACCAGGCAAAACTATTGAGTCCGGGTGGCGAGGGGCCTTGATTACATCTGGTCTGGGCATAGGTGCCCGCAACAACAGTCTCTTTTCCCCGGCATTAGGTGCAGGAGGCACCGGGAAAGCAAGAGTAGGCTGGGGACGGGACCCCTCCTCAGGCGCTGGTGCCTCCACCCGGGGTGTACTATCCCCTGTAGACATGGGTGGGTCCCTGGTTCTGCGGGACGAGGCGAGAGGTACTTTGTCCCAGCCCTTTTGAGCAAACAGTTAGTCTATGGCGACATCGTCTCCCAGATCGGAGAGCGACTCTAGGTCGGAGGTGTCACACTCCTCCGTGGGTATGTAGCCTGTAGTGGAAACGGGACTACCACCCCACACGGACACACAGGGTTGTGGATCCCCGACACCTCCGCCCACACACCAAGTCCCTCCGCCTGGCTTACCTCGGCCTTTTCTTGAGGCAGGACGTTCGGAACTCTTCTTACCGGATTCATCCTGGCCGGGCGTAGGCAGGCGAGATGGTCCACCGCAACCGCTGGACGGGGCTACCATACCGGTCTTTCTCTTCGGCGGTGGACGCTGTGAGACAGTGGTGACCGAGTCAGCATCCTCGGATTTCTCCCGTTGAGAACTCGCGACCTCCTCCGCGGTCGCTGCAGTGCGCACAGGGATGGCTGTCAAAGCAGTGATTCCTCCAACTTGAGTGGTGCTGCCTGTGGTACGGCCGGGGTAGATGGTTCTTGGCTTCTCAATGACTGTATCTACCTCGAATAGGAACTCCCCACAGACTTTGCATCGCCCGAATGGCTTCAGATGACACACCAGTCCCGAACAGCCGGGACAAATCACACCCAGGTCCTCAACATCCATGCATGAATACAGGGCGAATCGTCCCCTTGGCTTTAGCCGAATCCCTGTATCGGTCACCGGAGCAGCAGCAGTCAAAGACGTGGTGGAAGGATGAAGTGGAACCCACGCTGTTTGTCCACACATGGTGACTTGCTGTTTGTCCATTGCGCACTGCAAAGTTTTGCACCAACGTCCCACGTGTAGTCCTTCACACGTATTGGACTCCTCCCGTTTGCTCCAGTTCGCAGGCTTTTTCTTCCTGAGTCACGCACACGAACTAAGCGGTGGGGGTGTGCCTGGTGGCACAGTGCAAATAGAAGCCCCCACGTGTAGTCCTTCACACAGCTGAGCTCCCCCTTTCCTCGCTCTTCTGCGCGGGCCTTTCCCTTCACTGGGTCATGTCCACGACTTCGAGCAGGGATGCACTTTGGCCAATAATATGGCCGACCTACTCGGAACTCCTCCGGGCAGACACGTTCAAACTCCGTAGTAGCACGAACACCATCCCGGACCTGAGCCCCCACGTGTAGCGGCCTCCACCCTCTCCTCTCTACTCTTCTTGCTCTGGCGCTCATCTAGGGGTACTCTGAAGGAGAGAGTGCGGGGTCACCACGCCAAGTCCCCCTGCAGAGTATGTGCAGTGAGAGACAATCCTCTTTTACCTTCGGGTCGGTGTTCTGCATCCGGAGACCTCCTCCTGGTTTTCTCGAACAGTGTCTGCCAGTAAATGAGCCCCACACCACTAAAGTCCAACACTCCTTTATTCTTTCAATAACAGAGTAATGCACAGACAGTTGGACTCCCTCAACGAACAGAACAGACAAGGGGGGTGTGGATGCGAGTAGGCCCAGGCACAATGAACTCTCCACTTTCCTTCCTGAAAGTGGGTTGCGGTCTCCGAGCAAAGGGGGATTTCCTTCCAGGCGGTCTCCGATGGAAGGCTCACATGTCACTGGCAATATGCTGCACCAGGTCTTCAAGCAAGTATCTCCCACCGGTCCATTACGCCCTCCGGATTCGGGTACCCACTCCCAGGGTCCCCTAGGATCTCCTTCCCTCGCGGAACTCAGTGTTGGGCACTGAGCTCCAGACCTCCATCCGAGTACCTCACCCCAGGCTAAAGGTGCCTGGGATGGAACACGACCTCCGAACGTCCTCTAGGCCTAGGCCGCCTAGAGGACCGACACGAACCACCGCCCACAGGCTGAAGGTGCCCCGGGACTCGACCCCGTGACAAAGATGGCCGGTCTCTTTATACCCTCTCCCAGCAAGCACGGGCGGTTCCTCGCCCCACCATACTGCTGCCGAGGGAGGACAAAAAGGGAGCCCGGCACACAGCAATGGTTCAACCCCAGCCCAAGGTGACAGCGCCACCCGCTGGGCTGCAGGGAACTGCACATCACTGGTGTCTCTGCCAGTTTTAAATACACAGAAAAGTGTATACCCGCTACACTATATATATATATATATATATATATCTCATGTATACATTATTTTATTGTATGATGTACTAATAATACACAGCGCTGTCATTTAAACGTGTCATGAACGCTTCAAACTATGTGCAATCACACTATACACTGTGTCTAATAAACCTGATCAAATACTGTTTCTATGACTGCTGCTGTGCACCACAAAAAAATATATACATACACATACAGTATATATACATATTTTTTTTTAAAACACACATATATATATATATATATATATATATATATATATATTTATTATTATTATTTTATATATATATATATATATATATATATATATATATATATATTATATTGTGACAGCAGGAAGGTAAAGTCACCTGGTTGCATCCAGGGGGGTAGATATATTTCGCCCAGATTCAGGCTTTACGCCGACTTATACAACTAGGTGGAGAGTTGTATAAGCCCAGCTGAGGCTAGTGGGCTCATGGATGACTCATACCTCTAGGGAGAGTGTGGGGCGTCGTGCAGACAGGGAGTTGATGAGACCAGCTGAAGCTTGTCAGCTCGTTTAAGGCCTCTATAAAAACTCCCAGCTTCATTAGGTGTTTGCTCATGCCTGGAACCAGACCTGTGTGGACTGTCTAGGGAGAGTGAACCCCTGTGCGGTGAGACAAAGCCTGTGTGGCTATTTGCTTGGACATTTAAAACCAGGGACTTAGGGACTAGGACAGCACTAGGCTGATCCCAGTTGTTAGTTAGGAAACCTGTATGTTTACTCAGAGGTCAAGTTGACCAGGATTTATTTTATTTATGTTTCTTTTGCTTTGCTGTGTTTTGTCACTGTAAATAGAAAATAAACCGCACCTTTTTGATTTTGAAAACCACAACCTCCGTTTGCTGGGCCTGTTTTTGTGTGGGGAGCCCATCCCGGGGGTCACACACACCCGCTGCCGAGCTAACCCCCTCACAGTTGGTGGAGAACCAGTGGCAGTTTTTTTTAAGCCAGCATGGAGGAGATACTGAAACAGCTGGCTCTAGCAAATGCCAAGCAACAGCAGACAAATGCAGGTTTGCAAAGGAGCCTTGCAGCCCAGCAGCAAGCTCATCAACAGAGCCTTGCAGCCCAGCAGCAAGCTCACCAACAGAGTCTGGAAGCTCAGCAACAAGCCCAGCAGCAATCTGAGGCCCGCTTCATAGACCTGTTACAGAAGCAAGAGCAGAGACTACAACAAATGGAAGCAGTAATGCAGCAACGTCCGCAGACCAGTGAGGAAAGCCGTCCCACTAATACCGCGTCCTTTGGGGTGAGTCGTTTATTGACAAAAATGACTGGAGAGGATGATCCAGAGGTATTTTTGACCACATTTGAAAGGACCGCTGAAAGAGAAAAGTGGCCTGAGGAGCAGTGGGCTGGACTGGTGGCTCCTCTGTTAACTGGTGAATCGCAGAAAGCTTACTATGACCTAGAGCCTAACCAAGCAAAAGACTATGTGATGCTAAAAGCTGAAATTTTGGCAAGGCTGGGTGTCACCCAGGCTGTCCGGGCTCAGCGTGTGCATAACTGGACTTTCCAGCTTGGAAAACCCCCCAGGTCTCAAATGTATGATCTCATTCACCTGAGCAGAAAGTGGCTACAGCCAGAGACTTTGTCCGCACCAAAGATTGTGGAACGTGTTGTAATGGATCGGTTTTTGAGAGCTCTTCCTACTGCCATCCAAAAGTGGGTAAGCCATGGAGACCCAGAGACGGCCGATGGTCTTGTGGATCGTGTGGAGAAATACTTGGCTACAGAGAACCTGACGGCCTCTTCCAGAGACACTCGGACTTTCCACCCTAAGACCAGACCATCCCCAGGGGCGGATAAGAGGATTCCAAGGGGTGAGGGTGGAGAGAGTGAGAGGGTGGGAGCTCTACCCCAAGTTTGGCGAGAACAGCCTGGGAAATCAGCGGCTCAAGAGGCGGCAAGAAGGATCGTTTGCTACCGCTGCCGGCAAGCGGGACATATTGCAGCCAATTGCCCGGTTGTGGAGGAACCCATGCAGTGTGACTTTCTGACGGGCAGACGTCAGTCGCTGTGTGCGACAGTCGCATGCACTGCCATTCGAGGAACTGAGAAACATTTATGCAAAATGTGTGTTAATGGTAGAAATGTTGTGGTATTGCTGGATTCAGGTAGCCTTGTGACCCTGATAAAGGCTGAATTAGTTAAAACAGAGGTCTCTGGGAATAGCAAGGTAGCTGTTATTTGTGTGCATGGGGACACCCGAGAGTATCCAGTGACTACAGTGTGTTTCGAGACCCCCAAAGGTACCCTCTCTCATCCAGTGGGGTTAGTATCTCAATTACCGCATGATGCCATTGTGGGAAGGGATTTTCCGAAGTTCTGGGAACTGTGGGATGATCCTGAGCCCCCCACTGGTGCCCCTATGTACCAGGAATGTGATAGCCAGAACTCCTCTGAGAGTGGTGAGGACTCTCCAGAATTTCCCTTGTCAGTATTGGCAGGGGAGACTCAAGAAACTGGAGAGGAGCCCACCTCCTCAGACGAAAACCTACCGTCTGTGGAGTTTTCTGATCTGGAGGTTCACAGGGAAAATTTTGCCACAGAACAGTTAAAAGACCCCGCCCTAATAAAGGCACGGGAAAACGTAGTGGAAATAGATGGCGAGTTAGTGAACCCAGATAATACCTGCACTTACCCATACTTCAGCGTAGAGAAGGACCTACTGTATCGGGTGGCAAAAAGGGCAGAAGAAACCGTTGAGCAGCTTGTGGTGCCCAAACCTTACAGGAAGTTGGTGTTGGAGTTGGCCCATGGGCACATTCTTGGAGGTCATCTGGGGACAGAGAAAACCCGAGAGAGGGTATTACAGAGATTCTATTGGCCTGGGGTGATGAAGGACATAGAAAATTATTGTTCCTCCTGCCCTGTGTGTCAGAGGTCGGCCCCGATGCCACATTTCCGTAGCCCGCTGGTCCCTCTACCCATCATTGAGGTCCCGTTTGAGAGAATCGCAATGGATTTGGTAGGTCCTATAATCAAGTCCGCTAGGGGGCACCAGTACATATTGGTTATAATGGACTATGCCACCCGTTATCCAGAAGCGATCCCTCTCAGAAATACCTCGGCCAAAACCATAGCCAAAGAGCTATCTCTTGTTTTTAGCCGGGTGGGTATTTGTAAAGAACTGCTTACGGACCAAGGTACACCCTTTATGTCCCGGGTTATGAAAGAGCTGTGTAAATTGTTCAAAGTGACGCAATTGCGTACATCTGTGTATCACCCCCAAACCGATGGGCTGGTTGAAAGATTCAACAAAACCCTAAAACAAATGTTGAAGAAAGTGGAGGATAGAGATGGAAAGGATTGGGACTGTCTACTTCCTTATTTGATGTTTGCTATTAGGGAGGTGCCCCAATCCTCTACGGGATTCTCCCCCTTTGAGTTACTGTATGGGAGACACCCAAGAGGGCTGTTGGATATTGCCAAGGAAACTTGGGAAAGTGAGAGTTCTCCCCACAGGAGGTTAAGGAGTTTGTGCTTCGCAACAAGGAGGTATTCTCTGAGCTGCCGGGACAAACATCTGGGGTAGAGCATGACATCATTACCCCGCCCGGTGAAAGGGTGAAGTTAAAACCCTATCGGATCCCAGAGGCCCGACGGGAGGCAATACGGGAGGAAGTACAGAAAATGCTGAACTTAGGGGTGATAGAGGAGTCCCAAAGTGATTGGTCTAGTCCCATTGTGTTGGTGCCTAAACCGGATGGGAGCTGGCGATTTTGTAACGATTTTCGTCAGTTGAACAAAGTTACAAAATTTGACACCTACCCCATGCCACGTATAGATGAGTTGATCGACCGGCTGGGAACAGCCCGATACATGACGACTCTTGACCTCACAAAAGGGTATTGGCAAATCCCCCTGGCCAAGTCGGCCAAAGAGAAAACCGCATTTGTAACCCCAGACGGGGCGTTCCAATATAAAAGAATGCCGTTCGGGTTACAGAATGCGCCGGCCACATTCCAGCGGAAAATGGACCAGATGCTGAGGCCCCATCGGAAGTATGCTGCGGCTTACCTGGATGATGTAATTGTCCATAGCACAGATTGGGCCTCACATCTGCCAAAAGTGCAAGCAGTCCTGGACTCTGTTCGGGAAGCGGGGTTTACGGCTAACCCCAAGAAGTGTACCATTGGGCAGGAGGAGGCCAAATATCTTGGGTACACCATTGGGAGGGGAGTAATAAAACCCCAACTCAACAAAGTCGAGGCCATCCAGAGTTGGCCACGTCCCAACAGCAAGAAGCAGGTACGAGCCTTTCTGGGAATCGCTGGGTATTATCGGCGATTCATTCCCCACTTTGCTTCTAAGGCTGTGCCCCTAACCAACCTGACGAAGGGGAAAGGGTCGGTCATGATTAAATGGACCCCCGAGGCTGAGGCAGCATTCCAATTCTTGAAACAAGCCTTATGTAGCCAGCCAGTGTTGTACTCACCCGACTTCTCTAAAGACTTTGTCGTACAAAGTGATGCGTCAGATGTGGGGTTAGGAGCAGTATTGTCCCAGGTCTGGAACGGGGAAGAGCACCCAGTCATTTACCTCAGCAGGAAGTTGAAGTCCCATGAGGTAAATTACGCCACCGTTGAAAAGGAGTGTTTAGCGGTGAAGTGGGCTCTAGATTCCCTTCGGTACTACCTGCTAGGTAGGCACTTTGACATGGTTACGGATCACGCTCCGTTAAAGTGGATGGCTCAAAACAAGGAAACAAATAGAAGAGTGAATAGGTGGTTCCTGGCCCTCCAGGAATTCAACTTCACAGTAAAGCATCGCCCTGGCGTTCAAATGGGGAATGTGGATGCTTTGTCTCGAGTACATGAATGCCTGATTGCTGGTGTTCCAACCCCGAGGTTAAAACAAGAGGGGGGGGTATGTGACAGCAGGAAGGTAAAGTCACCTGGTTGCATTCAGGGGGGTAGATATATTTCGCCCAGATTCAGGCTTTACGCCGACTTATACAACTAGGTGGAGAGTTGTATAAGCCCAGCTGAGGCTAGTGGGCTCATGGATGACTCATACCTCTAGGGAGAGTGTGGGGCGTCGTGCAGACAGGGAGTTGATGAGACCAGCTGAAGCTTGTCAGCTCGTTTAAGGCCTCTATAAAAACTCCCAGCTTCATTAGGTGTTTGCTCATGCCTGGAACCAGACCTGTGTGGACTGTCTAGGGAGAGTGAACCCCTGTGTGGTGAGACAAAGCCTGTGTGGCTATTTTCTTGGACATTTAAAACCAGGGACTTAGGGACTAGGACAGCACTAGGCTGATCCCAGTTGTTAGTTAGGAAACCTGTATGTTTACTCAGAGGTCAAGTTGACCAGGATTTATTTTATTTATGTTTCTTTTGCTTTGCTGTGTTTTGTCACTGTAAATAGAAAATAAACCGCACCTTTTTGATTTTGAAAACCACAACCTCCGTTTGCTGGGCCTGTTTTTGTGTGGGGAGCCCATCCCGGGGGTCACACACACCCGCTGCCGAGCTAACCCCCTCACAATATATATATATACACATACACACACATACAGTATATATACTGTTTTTAAAAACACACATACACACATATATATTGTGAGGGGGTTAGCTCGGCAGCGGGTGTGTGTGACCCCCGGGATGGGCTCCCCACACAAAACAGGCCCAGCAAACGGAGGTTGTGGTTTTCAAAATCAAAAAGGTGCGGTTTATTTTCTATTTACAGTGACAAAACACAGCAAAGCAAAAGAAACATAAACAAAATAAATCCTGGTCAAGTTGACCTCTGACTAAACATACAGGTTTCCTAACTAACAACTGGGATCAGCCTAGTGCTGTCCTAGTCCCTAAGTCCCTGGTTTTTAAATGTCCAAGCAAATAGCCACACAGGCTTTGTCTCACCGCACAGGGGTTCACTCTCCCTAGACAGTCCACACAGGTCTGGTTCCAGGCATGAGCTAACCCCTAATGAAGCTGGGAGTTCTTATAGAGGCCTAAATGAGCTGACAAGCTTCAGCTGGTCTCATCAACTCCCTGTCTGCACGACGCCCAGCACTCTCCCTAGAGGTATGAGTCATCCATGAGCCTACTAGCCTCAGCTGGGCTTATACAACTCTCCACCTAGTTGTATAAGTCGGCGTAAAGCCTGAATCTGGGCGAAATATATCTACCCCCCTGGATGCAACCAGGTGACTTTACCTTCCTGCTGTCACATACCCCCCCTCTTGTTTTAACCTCGGGGTTGGAACACCAGCAATCAGGCATTCATGTACTCGAGACAAAGCATCCACATTCCCCATTTGAACGCCAGGGCGATGCTTTACTGTGAAGTTGAATTCCTGGAGGGCCAGGAACCACCTATTCACTCTTCTATTTGTTTCCTTGTTTTGAGCCATCCACTTTAACGGAGCGTGATCCGTAACCATGTCAAAGTGCCTACCTAGCAGGTAGTACCGAAGGGAATCTAGAGCCCACTTCACCGCTAAACACTCCTTTTCAACGGTGGCGTAATTTACCTCATGGGACTTCAACTTCCTGCTGAGGTAAATGACTGGGTGCTCTTCCCCGTTCCAGACCTGGGACAATACTGCTCCTAACCCCACATCTGACGCATCACTTTGTACGACAAAGTCTTTAGAGAAGTCGGGTGAGTACAACACTGGCTGGCTACATAAGGCTTGTTTCAAGAATTGGAATGCTGCCTCAGCCTCGGGGGTCCATTTAATCATGACCGACCCTTTCCCCTTCGTCAGGTTGGTTAGGGGCACAGCCTTAGAAGCAAAGTGGGGAATGAATCGCCGATAATACCCAGCGATTCCCAGAAAGGCTCGTACCTGCTTCTTGCTGTTGGGACGTGGCCAACTCTGGATGGCCTCGACTTTGTTGAGTTGGGGTTTTATTACTCCCCTCCCAATGGTGTACCCAAGATATTTGGCCTCCTCCTGCCCAATGGTACACTTCTTGGGGTTAGCCGTAAACCCCGCTTCCCGAACAGAGTCCAGGACTGCTTGCACTTTTGGCAGATGTGAGGCCCAATCTGTGCTATGGACAATTACGTCATCCAGGTAAGCCGCAGCATACTTCCGATGGGGCCTCAGCATCTGGTCCATTTTCCGCTGGAATGTGGCCGGCGCATTCTGTAACCCGAACGGCATTCTTTTATATTGGAACGCCCCGTCTGGGGTTACAAATGCGGTTTTCTCTTTGGCCGACTTGGCCAGGGGGATTTGCCAATACCCTTTTGTGAGGTCAAGAGTCGTCATGTATCGGGCTGTTCCCAGCCGGTCGATCAACTCATCTATACGTGGCATGGGGTAGGTGTCAAATTTTGTAACTTTGTTCAACTGACGAAAATCGTTACAAAATCGCCAGCTCCCATCCGGTTTAGGCACCAACACGATGGGACTAGACCAATCACTTTGGGACTCCTCTATCACCCCTAAGTTCAGCATTTTCTGTACTTCCTCCCGTATTGCCTCCCGTCGGGCCTCTGGGATCCGATAGGGTTTTAACTTCACCCTTTCACCGGGCGGGGTAATGATGTCATGCTCTACCCCAGATGTTTGTCCCGGCAGCTCAGAGAATACCTCCTTGTTGCGAAGCACAAACTCCTTAACCTCCTGTTGTTGGGGTTGTGACAAGGTGGCTGCTATTCCAACCTCAGGAATCACGCAACCAGTTTGAGCTGGTGACCAAGTGTCTGCGACTAGGGACTCTCTATCCCTCCAGGTTTTCAACAGATTAACGTGATAGATCTGTTCGGGCTTTCGCCTTCCTGGTTGTCTGACCTTGTAATTCACTTCGCTCACTTTTTCCATTATCTCGTAGGGGCCTTGCCATTTGGCAAGGAATTTACTTTCAACCGTAGGGACAAGTACCAGTATCCTATCCCCCGGGGAAAAGGTACGGGTCTTGGCTCCACGGTTGTACACTCTCTGCTGTGCTAACTGCGCTTGGGCCAAATGTTCCTTCACGATGGGCATTACCTGTGCAATTCGGTCTTGCATCAGGGCGACATGCTCAATCACACTCCTGTGGGGAGAACTCTCACTTTCCCAAGTTTCCTTGGCAATATCCAACAGCCCTCTTGGGTGTCTCCCATACAGTAACTCAAAGGGGGAGAATCCCGTAGAGGATTGGGGCACCTCCCTAATAGCAAACATCAGATAAGGAAGTAGACAGTCCCAATCCTTTCCATCTCTATCCACCACTTTCTTCAACATTTGTTTTAGGGTTTTGTTGAATCTTTCAACCAGCCCATCGGTTTGGGGGTGATACACAGATGTACGTAATTGCGTCACTTTGAATAATTTACACAGCTCCTTCATAACCCGGGACATAAAGGGTGTACCTTGGTCCGTAAGCAGTTCTTTACAAATACCCACCCGGCTAAACACAAGAGATAGCTCTTTGGCTATGGTTTTGGCCGAGGTATTTCAGAGAGGGATCGCTTCTGGATAACGGGTGGCATAGTCCATTATAACTAATATGTACTGGTGCCCCCTAGCGGACTTGATTATAGGACCTACCAAATCCATGGCGATCCTCTCAAACGGGACCTCAATGATGGGTAGAGGGACCAGCGGGCTACGGAAATGTGGCATCGGGGCCGACCTCTGACACACAGGGCAGGAGGAACAATAATTTTCTACGTCCTTCATCACCCCCGGCCAATAGAATCTCTGTAATACCCTCTCTCGGGTTTTCTCTGTCCCCAGATGACCTCCAAGAATGTGCCCATGGGCCAACTCCAACACCAACTTCCTGTAAGGTTTGGGCACCACAAGCTGCTCAACGGTTTCTTCTGCCCTTTTTGCCACCCGATACAGTAGGTCCTTCTCTACGCTGAAGTATGGGTAAGTGCAGGTATTATCTGGGTTCACTAACTCGCCATCTATTTTCACTACGTTTTCCCGTGCCTTTATTAGGGCGGGGTCTTTCAACTGTTCTGTGGCAAAGTTTTCCCTGTGAACCTCAAGATCAGAAAACTCCACAGACGGTAGGTTTTCGTCTGAGGAGGTGGGCTCCTCTCCAGTTTCTTGAGTCTCCCCTGCCAATACTGATAAGGGAAATTCCGGAGAGTCCTCACCACTCTCAGGGGAGTTCTGGCTATCACATTCCTGGTACATAGGGGCACCAGTGAGGGGCTCAGGATCATCCCACAGTTCCCAGAACTTCGGAAAATCCCTTCCCACAATGGCGTCATGCGGTAACTGAGATACTAAGCCCACTGGATGAGAGAGGGTACCTTTGGGGGTCTCGAAACACACTGTAGTCACTGGATACTCTCGGGTGTCCCCATGCACACAAATAACAGCTACCTTGCTATTCCCAGAGACCTCTGTTTTAACTAACTCAGCCTTTATCAGGGTCACAAGGCTACCTGAATCCAGCAATACCACAACATTTCTACCATTAACACACATTTTGCATAAATGTTTCTCAGTTCCTCGAATGGCAGTGCATGCGACTGTCGCACACAGCGACTGACGTCTGCCCGTCAGAAAGTCACACTGCATGGGTTCCTCCACAACCGGGCAATTGGCTGCAATATGTCCCGCTTGCCGGCAGCGGTAGCAAACGATCCTTCTTGCCGCCTCTTGAGCCGCTGATTTCCCAGGCTGTTCTCGCCAAACTTGGGGTAGAGCTCCCACCCTCTCACTCTCTCCACCCTCACCCCTTGGAATCCTCTTATCCGCCCCTGGGGATGGTCTGGTCTTAGGGTGGAAAGTCCGAGTGTCTCTGGAAGAGGCCGTCAGGTTCTCTGTAGCCAAGTATTTCTCCACACGATCCACAAGACCATCGGCCGTCTCTGGGTCTCCATGGCTTACCCACTTTTGGATGGCAGTAGGAAGAGCTCTCAAAAACCGATCCATTACAACACGTTCCACAATCTTTGGTGCGGACAAAGTCTCTGGCTGTAGCCACTTTCTGCTCAGGTGAATGAGATCATACATTTGAGACCTGGGGGGTTTTCCAAGCTGGAAAGTCCAGTTATGCACACGCTGAGCCCGGACAGCCTGGGTGACACCCAGCCTTGCCAATATTTCAGCTTTTAGCATCACATAGTCTTTTGCTTGGTTAGGCTCTAGGTCATAGTAAGCTTTGTGTGATTCACCAGTTAACAGAGGAGCCACCAGTCCAGCCCACTGCTCCTCAGGCCACTTTTCTCTTTCAGCGGTCCTTTCAAATGTGGTCAAAAATACCTCTGGATCATCCTCTCCAGTCATTTTTGTCAATAAACGACTCACCCCAAAGGACGCGGTATTAGTGGGACGGCTTTCCTCACTGGTCTGCGGACGTTGCTGCATTACTGCTTCCATCTGTTGTTGTAGTCTCTGCTCTTGCTTCTGCAACAGGTCTATGAAGCGGGCCTCAGATTGCTGCTGGGCTCGTTGCTGAGCCTCCAGACTCTGTTGCAAAGTTGCGTTTGTCTGCTGCTGGGCTGCAAGGCTCTGTTGATGAGCTTGCTGCTGGGCTGTGAAGTTCTGTTGTTGAGCTGCAAGGCTCTGTTGATGAGCTGCAAGGCTCTTTTGCAAACCTGCATTTGTCTGCTGTTGATTGGCATTTGCTAGAGCCAGCTGCTTCAGTATCTCCTCCATGCTGGCTTAAAAAAAAACTGCCACTGGTTCTCCACCAACTGTGAGGGGGTTAGCTCGGCAGCGGGTGTGTGTGACCCCCGGGATGGGCTCCCCACACAAAACAGGCCCAGCAAACGGAGGTTGTGGTTTTCAAAATCAAAAAGGTGCGGTTTATTTTCTATTTACAGTGACAAAACACAGCAAAGCAAAAGAAACATAAACAAAATAAATCCTGGTCAAGTTGACCTCTGACTAAACATACAGGTTTCCTAACTAACAACTGGGATCAGCCTAGTGCTGTCCTAGTCCCTAAGTCCCTGGTTTTTAAATGTCCAAGCAAATAGCCACACAGGCTTTGTCTCACCGCACAGGGGTTCACTCTCCCTAGACAGTCCACACAGGTCTGGTTCCAGGCATGAGCTAACCCCTAATGAAGCTGGGAGTTCTTATAGAGGCCTAAATGAGCTGACAAGCTTCAGCTGGTCTCATCAACTCCCTGTCTGCACGACGCCCAGCACTCTCCCTAGAGGTATGAGTCATCCATGAGCCTACTAGCCTCAGCTGGGCTTATACAACTCTCCACCTAGTTGTATAAGTCGGCGTAAAGCCTGAATCTGGGCGAAATATATCTACCCCCCCTGGATGCAACCAGGTGACTTTACCTTCCTGCTGTCACAATATATATTTATTTATTTTTAAATTACCAGTATTATAAAAAAAAAAATTAAAGTTTTTTTTTATTGCGTTATTATTTTTATTCTTTTTATTATATGACTTGGTTTTTGCTTCAATGGACATTCTTGCAAATCAATTCAAATAAGGCAAAAACCATGTCATATTTATTGTAGGGGTAAGAAAACGCGTGCTATTTAACCACTTCAGCCCGGACCATTTGGCTGCCCAAAGACCAGAACACTTTTTGCGATTCAGCACTGCGTCGCTTTAACTGGCAATTGCGCGGTCGTGCGACGCTGCTCCCAAACAAAATTGACGTCCTTTTTTCTCCAAAAATAGAGCTTTCTTTTGGTGGTATTTGATCAGCTCTGCGGTTTTTATTTTTTGCGCTATAAACAAAAAAATGCGAAAATTTTGAAAAAAAAAGCAATATTTTTTACTTTTTACTTTTTGCCCCAGTTTAGGCCGATATGTATTCTTCTACATATTTTTGGTAAAAAAATCGCAATAAGCGTTTATTGATTGGTTTGTGCAAAAGTTATAGCGTCTATAAAATAGGGGATAGTTTTATGGCATTTTTATTAATAATTTTATTTTTTACTAGTAATGGCGGCGATCATCGATTTTTCACCACAATACCGCGTCCTATAGGCGACGTACCCATACGTTGCTATGCCCAGCCGTGCCATTCTGCCGACGTATATCGTCGTGCAGCGGTCGGCAAGTGGTTAAAGAATACACATCAGGAGAGTGTTCATTTTTTTAGGGCTCTTGCACATGGCTGTAATTTGCAGCATATGGGCGTACAGAGTAAAATACGGCTGTGTTGTTGCACCTAGAGGCCACAGCTGCAGCATATTTTCACCCATAGGAACGTGTTACAGAAAACACTGCATGGGCTTTTGCTTGCCTAAGGCCCCATACACACCATTAGATTTTCTGCAGATTTTTGTCTTCAGATTTACCAAAACCAAGTAGTGAAAGGGCCTGCCTGATTGCATACAAATTGAAACTCTTAAGGCCCGTACACACGATCGGATTTGTGTGATGTCAGATTATCCGATCGTGTGTACAGAAGTCCTTCGGAAAAAAATCCAAAGTACAAACACGCATGCTCAGAAGCAATGCTAGCCATAACACAACATTAGCAGAAGTTAACCAAAGGGTGGCGCTAAAGAGCTGAAAAACCACGTTGTTTTGTGTTGGCCGACAATTCTTTGCCGTTTGTATGCCATACAGGTTCATGTTGAACGCCATAGCTCCCTACTGTCCCTGATTTCGAGGGACTGTCCCTGATTTGGAGCAATGTCCCTCTATCCCCCTCATTTGTCCCTCATTTTGGTCTGATCTATATAGTTGTATATAAAGTGCACTTTTTATCTTTCAAGAAGTGTTTCCCAGTGCTAAACCTTTTATCCAATTTCTAAATTGCTGCATTTGTAAATTTTTTAAAGTCAATATAAAGTAATAGTAGGGGTAAAAAAAGCCCTTGTGGATTTTTGGGGTTAATTCTCCTTTAAGGGGGTGTGACAGGGGGCGTGTCCTTTGCCTACATATGTTTGCTAGTAGGTGTCCCTCATTCCCATCTTAAAATGTTAGGCGGTATGGCCAACGCCCTTCGGACAAAAGTCCTACGCTTTGTCCGCAGAAAATCCAATCGTGTGAACCAGGCTTAAGGCTGGGTTCACACCTATGCGTTGCGTTTTTGAGCTTGGAGTCTTTGCCAAGTTCGCAATCAGTCGTTCAGCGGTTCCTTTGCATTTTTAGCTGCGGACTTGCCGACCTGGGAAGTCTCGCCGCTGTTATCATGAGGGGGAACTCCACGCCAAATTTTAAATAAAAAACCGGCATGGGTTCCCCTCCAGGAGCATACCAGGCCCTTAGGTCTGGTATGGACTTTAACGGGAACCCCTACGCCGAAAACAAACGGCGTGGGGGTCCCCCCAAAATCCATATCAGACCCTTATCCGAGCACGCAACCTGGCAGGCTGCAGGAAAAGAGGGGGACGAGAAAGCGGCCCCCCTCCCTCCTGAACCGTACCAGGCCGCATGCCCTCAACATGGGGGGGGGTGGGTGCTTTGGGGTAGGGGTACGATGTACCCCATACACATTCACATAGGGTGGGGGGCCGGGATCTGGGGGCCCCCTTATTAAAGGGGGCTCCTGGATTCCGATAAGCCCCCCGTCCGCATACCCCGACAACCAACGACCAGGGTTGTCGGGAAGAGGCC
Source organism: Rana muscosa (assembly GCA_029206835.1). NCBI lineage: Eukaryota > Metazoa > Chordata > Amphibia > Anura > Ranidae > Rana > Rana muscosa. The sequence goes on along the minus strand of CM055127.1, from coordinate 451,155,424 downwards.
CTGTCCTCATCAACATGGGGGCAGGGTGCTTTGGGGTGGGGGAGCCGCAGGGCGCCCCCCTGCCCCAAAGCACCCACCCCGCCCCATGTTGAGGGCATGCGGCCTGGTACGGTTCAGGAGGGAGGGGGGGCCGCTCTCTCGCCCCCCCTCTTTTCCTGCGGCCTGCCAGGTTGCGTGCTCGGATAAGGGTCTGCTATGGATTTTGGGGGGACCCCCACGTCGTTTTTTTGGCGTAGGGGTTCCCGTTAATGTCCATACCAGACCTAAGGGCCTGCTATGCTCCTGGAGGGGAACCCATGCCGGATTTTATTTAAAATTTGGCGTGGAGTTTCCCCTCTAGATCCCTGTTCAGAACGCAACACATGTACGAATCAGATGCGTGCCCATAGAACATAATGGGCCTGAATTCGCACCTGAGCTGCACCGCAATGCCTAGAGAATGCACACGTTTTTTCGGCAATGCGCAGTGTGAATGCATCGTACATATGTGAACCAGCCTCATTGATATCAATGTATTTTATAATGTTATGCGAATTGGATGGGATGTAAGCCGCAATAGGTGTGAACGGGGCCTAAAGGTTTGACCTCACATTATATGGCTTTGGTAAATGTGAAGACAAAAATCTGCAGAAAATCTAATAGTGTGTATGGGGTCTTACTGAATAAAAATGCACAAAAAAAGTGTGGTCCTTTTGCAGACATGCGGTGATACCATTAATTTTTAATTCTTAATGGTACTGTCTCATGTCATTAATGGTACTGGCTCATGTCATTAGTACACCACCAAGGTAGGAAGCGACGTCCCCTTACGCCTTTTTTTCTTGGGCTTATTGTTTTATCGGTTCACCTAAGAAACGACCTGAAAGTACGGCCAGCTGCTCCCATAGGCGATCAAAGAGTAGATATAGAGGGACAGAGGGACCGTCCCCTGAAATCAGGGACAGTTTGGAGCTATGCCATTACCTGCCTCATTAGTCCAGCCTACATCCAGCCCCTTTTGGCCATTTAACCACTTGCCAACCATATACAGTACATATACGGTGGCAAGGCGGCTCTACTGTGCAGGATCACGTACCTAGTACGTCATCCGTGCGCCAGGCTAGGGGCGCGCCAGCGCACCCCCCGCTGTGCTGTGACTGGATGCAGCATAAACCAATCAGCGGGAGCCAGCCGCTAATTTGTCTGCTGCAAAATCGCAGCCCCGCTATAAGTCGCTGATCGCCGCCATTACTAGTAAAAAAATTAAGAAAAATTCCATAAATATATCCCATAGTTTTCGGACTCTATAACTTTTATGCAAACCAATCAATATACGCTTATTGGGATTTTTATTTTTTACCAAAAATATGTAGCAGAATACATATCGGCCTAAACCGATGAAGAAATTCGATTTTTTTTTATTTATTTTTTATTGGATATGTTTTATAGCAGAAAGTAAAAAATATTGGATTTTCTTTCAAAATTGACAGTCTTTTTTTGTTTATAGCGCAAAAAATAAAAACCGCAGAGGTAATCAAATGGCACCAAAAGAAAGCTCTATTTGTGGGGAAAAAAAGAAAACATTAATTTTGTTTGGGTACAACGTCGCACGACCGCGCAATTGTAAGTTAAAGCGACCCAGTGCCGTATCGCAAAAAATGGCCTAGTCATGAAGGGGGTAAAACCTTCTGGAGGTCAAGTGGTTAAACAGCTTTGCTAATTTCCTCCCTTTCCTTCTGTGGTCTATCTATGATTTCCAGTGTGTTCCTGTGTATGACTTGGACTGTCTGACTTGTCTTCCAATACCTGTTCCCATTTTTGCTCCTCACTTCTGGCTTCCTGACCCCAGCTCGTCTGATAACCCTGGCTTAAATTTTTGACTACGCTCTAGACATTTTTTTTTTTTTTTTAACAAATTTCGACAAATTCGTTCATTTGGAAAAAAACAAATGAATGAAAACACGTTTAACAAATTTTTCCGTATATACGTAAGTTCGAATATTCAAACATTTTAAATGTTGGAAATTCTAAAATGCAAAAATTTGAAAATGTGAAAATCCGAAAACTCGGAAATTCAAAAATCTAAAAACTCGGAAATTCAAAAATCCGAAAATAAGAACAAAAATTTGAAACCCCGAAAATTTGAAAATCTTAAATAATAACTAACTAATAATAACTTAACTATTACTAAACTATTAAATTATAGGTATTGGAATTTCCTTTCCAATTTGTCTGTTAGTGAACATAACGAATATGAATTTATCCGAAGTTACGAATTTACCGAAATAACGAAAGCTGTATCTAAACGAATGGAATGTAACAAATTTATTTATTTATTATTACTTCGTTCCGTTCAATTTATTTAGATGCGGCATTTGTTTTTCCGGATAATTCGTAACTTCAAATAAATTCGTACTCGTTACGTTCACTAACAGCCAAATTTGAAAGGTAATTCCAATACTTATAATTTAATAGTTAGTTATTATTAGTTAGCTAGTTATTATTTAAAATTTTCGGATTTTCTTTCTTATTTTTGTATTTTTGAATTTTTGAATTTTAGAATTTCCGGATTTTCAGATTTCCGGATTTTTGGATTTCTGAATTTTTGAAATTTCCGAATTCCAAATTTTCGGATTTCTGGATGAATGAAAAAAACTAAAAACAAATGAAACGAAAACAAACACATTTTTCGGCAGTGCAGTGTGATTTTAACTGCATTTTCTGTCTCTGTCTGCTTTATTTTTCCTGACATACGGGAACTTTTTCCAAAATTGCTCTTTGCTGAGTTGCATTGATGTGAACGGGCACCATTGAAAACAATGTGAATGAAACCTAAAAGGAAATCCCAAAAGAGTCGCACTATGTATGGTCTCTAAATAGTTCTGTTTGTATTATTTTTTTATCTTTAAAAATAAATTTTCTGTTTTGATTTCCATGGAAATCAATCTATTTTCAGATGCTAAGGTTACAGAATGATTCCGCAAGGTCTATTTTCATATATTAATTCCAGTGCAAGCAGCATGAGATGACCCCTCCGATTTTTATCAATTAGGACAATCTGTTCTGGTTTAATATAAATTATTTTCTGCCATAAATCTTCTTTATTGCTCGGGTTCTGTGTCAGGGCAATGAAGATTAATGAGTGCTCCTTCCACTTACAGACATCAGATAAGACGTTCAGCTGGCGATAGTCTGGGGAGCAATTCTTTTTTTTTTTTTTTTTAAGTAAGATAATCATGTGAAGGACGGGATTAATAGTGGATTTATTATTATACAGGATTTATATAAAATAATCCAACATAATATGACTTGTGTATATTAAAGACCAACTGTACTTCTAATGATATTTATAAGGAGAGGTCAGTGTGCGGAATAAGACAAGATTTCACCGGTGCGCTCCGATATCTTAACAATCTCTGCATTCCTGATATCAGGCTGGAGAACCGGACCCGCTCTGCTGTGTGTGAGAAGAATGGAGCGTCCCACCAAGTCTCACCTCTCCACTCTTTCTTCTACACAGTGGCTATTGGGCTCTGTAGTGTAAGGAGTCTTTTGGTCTCATTATATGGCTGCCGTCTCAAACTACAACTCCCAGGATTCTCAGCGCTCTGAATATAAGTTTATGGGCTTGTTTGGCTTTAGCTCTCCCCCTGCTGGCTGGAGGAGAATGGTGCAGCATAACATCAGTATTTCAGTAGTGGGAGAGAAGAACAAAAGGCAATCTCCTTCTCCATGTTGATGTAGCCCAGCACCTGGCTACATACACACAACTAGAGGAGCCCCGAATGGAAATTGTGGTGCCGAAAATGCAGGATGCACTTGGCCGAAAACCGAAACGGAAAATGATAGTTTAAAAAATTATATATATATATTATATACCGGTAATTGTATTATATTCGACTTTTTTAATTATTATCATAAATTTAAATGAATATGAATTTATTGCCATTAATTGACACCTTTAGCGCAAGAAAAGCTCAAGAAAAATGCATCCCTTTAAATTCTATGTATGTCTTCACACTGGTCCGTTGAGCTTCTGTTGTGGTGTTAAAAATCTTGCTTGCTGCATTTTTGGTCAGTTAAAAAAAAACGCACATTCCCATTGAAATGCAATGAAAACGCAGTAAGAATGCATCAATAACGCACCTTTGTTACCTTTTTGATGCGGTTTTTGAGTCACATGACCAACACCATTAGCACAGAAAAAATTGTGGTAAAATCATCCGATATGTTTCTGCGGCTGAAATTTTGGTGCATCTCTGCACACATGCACACTACACACAGTAGACACACAACACACACACAGGCACCACACACAACAGGCACACAACATACACAAAAAACACACACACACGCACCACACACAACATACACAAAAAACACACACACACGCACCACACACAACATACACACAAAACACACACATGCACACCACACACAACATACACAGAAAACAGGCACATGCACACAACATACACACACACATGCACACCACACACAACATACACACAAAACACGCACATGCACACAACATACACACACATGCACACCACATGCAACATATACAAAACACACCCACAAAACACATGCACACCACACACAAAACACACACATGCACGCCCACACGCACCACACACAACATACACACAAAACACACACATGCAGACCACACACAACAGACACACAACATACACACAAAACACACATGTACCACACACGACATGCCACACACACACACTAATCAATCCCCCGTCATTCTTCTCTCACCTCCTATCAGCATATGCCTTGCACTGCAGAACATATGACTGGCTCCTTGTGCTGTTTCTCCCTCTTCTAGTCTGAGCTCTGTTGTACTGCATACTGCTAATTATTATTATTTATTATTATTATTATTATTATTTTGTCTTTGACAAAGTCGAGAAGGATTAGAACAGTCAGTTTTTTGATTGCTGTCTATGTCCCCGGAGGAGCCAACCTCTATATTTCTCCTGTTTAAAAATGATAACCGAAAGTGAAAGTGAATCCCAAATTTCGGGTTGTGATCAGAACCGAAATAGAGGGGAAATCTTCCAATGGGGACACTAGAGATGGGGGGAAAAAAACTAGCAGGGGTTATATTTACTCTATTCAAAATGAAAAAAAAAAACATTTGTTTTTAAGTATTTTAATACTTTTAGTACTTTAGTACTGCCTTTCGTTCTTTAGTACTTTAATTTGAATTCATTTTCTATCTGCCGGTAGTTCAGCTTTTAAGCGCACCTGTTGCTTCGCCGTAAATGGAGATTGATTAACTTCACTGTGTATTTTCTAGACATGTGCACACTGAAATATTTCGTTTTGGAATTTAGTTTTCGTCCGAAAAATAAATTTATTTAGTTACTCCCGAAATTCGTTTTTTTTTATTTTGTTTCATTAAAAAATGCATTCGTCCGAAAATCCGAATTAGGGTCGGATCTGTCACTTGAAGGCTTATGGTGTCCATCGAATGTTCTAAGAAGATTCGACGAAGCAGCTGAACTGTACGACGCTGCAATCATACATTTTCGGTCAAATGCTCCGCCCACAAGCTGTAGTAGAATTCTAATGTTGTATGACTAGTAATAATTATATTTATTATCTATTATTACTAGTCAACCAACATTAGAATTCTTCTATAGCCTATGGGCGGAGCATTTGACCATAAAAGTCCGCTTGTGGCGATCGTATGTTTTTAGCTGCTTCGCCAAATCTTTTTTGTAAAATTCTTTTTATTGAGTTTTTTAAGACAGAACATACAACACATAACTGACTTGGCACAACACCAAGTCTAACATTCGGCCAACATGGCCGGCAGAAAAATATACAAACACAAGCCATCAACTGACAGCAACTCTCCCCTGGCGAGCCGTCGTAGCTGTACGTCGGCTCTTTAAGATGCTCTAGCAGGCGCACGTCTGCAGCGTGTCCCCGGAGCCGATGCGCGTGCCCGGCGGGCCCGATGACCGCCGGGCACCCGCGATCGTTCGTGACAGAGCGAGAACTCGGATCTGTGTGTGTAAACACACAAATCCCGGTTCTGTCAGGGGAGAGGAGACAGATCGAGTGTTCATACTCAGTAGGAACAACAATCTGTCTCCTCTTCTAGTCAGCCACATTCCCCCCCACAGTTAGAACACACATAGGGAACACAGTTAACCCCTTGATCGCCCCCTAGTGTTAACTTCTTCCCTGCCAGTGTCATTTATACAGTAATCAGTGCATTTTTATAGCTCTGATCGCTGTATAAATGCCAATGGTCCCAAAAAAGTGTCAAAAGTGTCCGATCTGTCCGCCGCAATGTCGCAGTCCCGATAAAAATCACAGATCGCCGCTATTACTAGTAAAAAAGTACCAAAATATGTAGAAGAATACATATCGGCCTAAACTGTGGAAGAAATGTGTTTTTTTTTTTGTTTTTTTTACATTTGGGGGATATTTATTATAGCAAAAAGTAAAAAATATTTTTTTTTTCAAAATTGTCGCTCTTTTTTTGTGTATCGGACCCCCCAAAAATGGGGTCGCTATGCCTTAAATTTAGGGGCAGCCTGAGCAATAGTTTGGCTCAGGTTATCAAATTCCATAGTTTGGACTCTGCTGTGGTGTTACCTGGAGTATGGTTCCCCTTGACCTGTGGGTGGCGCTGTCGCTCAGGTCTCGGGTTGAACCACAGGTGGCATTGTGGTGTGATTGGGTGTCCTCTCTCAGCTACCGTGCGGTGGGCAGGTTTTGCCTGCTGTGCATGCTGGGAGAGGGTACATAAAGGGCGGACACCATGATCCGGGGTGGTGTGCCGGGGGGATTCCAAGGAGGACCCCTGGTGGCGAAGTCGTGCCCTTTGGCCCTGCTGGCTGGGGGGTGCGTGAACTGCTCGAGGAGTCTCAGGCACCTTTAGCCCGAGTCTACAGAGTTCCAGGTAGGCCCAGTACCTTCAACTGGGTCTACAACCAACCACTGGAGTCCCAGGGAGCCCGAGGAAGGGTGGCCCACTCTGAAGGAGAGGAAACCAGGGGAGGACCTGTCCGGGGGATCGGTGAAGGAAGTCACTGTCTCAGGAAGGCCTGGTTACCTATCAGAGGGAAGGATTCGTGAGTTGCAAGATAGCTCCTGTAGTGTGCCTCATTGGCACCTATGGTCTCTAATAATCTATGGGGGTTTCAAAGTTCTAATTCAGGAATTAAAGGATTCTGTGGCAGAGGATCTCTTGAAATTGTCCGTGAAGGGGACGAAATTAAAATAACTGTTTGTGCTTCATTCCGGCTGCTAGAACTGTGAGAGGGGACTATCCGGCTGAGCAAAGCCCACTCAGGCTTGAGTGGCAAAGTGTAACGATAGGTGTTGTGTGCCTGAATCTACCTCCCTATCCAACTTCTTTCTCTCTTCAACTTCCCCTGTTGTTATCAAGCAAAGGAAAAATAAACTCTTTGTTGGAGTTGACACTGTCTGGACATTGGCCTTTCTAAAACAGGAAAGATAGACTCTTCCCTACACTCTGGGGACGAGAACCAGTGGAAGGGGGTAACTCGCCGCAGGACCCAAAAATTACAAGAACACCGCTCAACCTCTTATACCAGGAGGATACGGGCATGTGACATGGTGTGCCTTAAACCTGCGAGTGAAGGTAAGCAGGAAAAAAGGGTCTGTGTGCTACATTTGTTTATAGCACAAAAAAATTAAATTGCAGAGGTGATCAAATACCACCAAAAGAAAGCTCTATTTGTGGGAATTAAAGGACGGCAATTTTCTTTTTGCACAACGTTGCACGACCGCGCAATTGTCAGTTAAAACGATTTAGTGCCCTATCGCAAAAAATGGCCTGTTATTAAGGGGCCAAATCATCCGGGGCTGAAGTGGTTAAAAAACACACCTAAAGCCGAGTATTGAACACACGTTTAGGAGCATCAAGCATTTGACAAACAAATTTCAATGGCCAGAATATTATATAATAATAATATTATTCTGGCCACTGGAATGCATTAACACTCAAACACGCCTAGCATTTACACATTTCTACACGCATTTATGTGTTTTTTTCCTGCTCAAAAGCTCCTCTCCCAAACATACTGGTGATGGGTTTTTTCAGCTTATAAACGTTTCTCTTCTAATATGCCTGTAAACACCTACACTATGTAGTGGGTATTTGAATTATGTGAGGACTCTGGTGGTGTGAGGTCCCTTGGGGTCCCTGGGTGGCGCTGTTGCCTGGGGCCGGAGTTGAACTCACACCGCAAACCGTGCCTTTTTGTCCTCCCCTGGAGCTGGTACAGCGGGGCGGGGAACCTGCTGCGACACAAAGGGAGGGGTCATAAAAGGGGTGGAGACCCGGAGTTTGGGAGAGAGTCGGAGGACTTGGCCGCGCCCAGGCACCTTCAGCTTGGATGCTGGCGGTCCGGTGTTCCAGGCCTAGGCGCCCTTGGCCTAGCTGGAGCGGAGATGGAGTCCATCTCAGGCACCTTTAGCCTGGGGTGAGGTACTATGGCGGACGCCCGGGGCTCAGTACCTTCGACTGAGTTCTGCGAGGGTGGAGGAATCCGAGGGGGCCCTGATTCCTTGGGTGTCTGAGTTCGTGAGGACTGGTGCGCAGTAACTTCTCCGGAGAGTCCGGCGCAGCATCGCTGGTGACGGAGAGGCCTCCACTTCTCCCTTGGACGGATTTCTTCCCCTGACAGGGGCAAAGTGAGCGAAGGTAATTCACGTCCTATATTACCTAGTCAGTGGCAGTGACTATTCACCACTGGTGACTAGGGATGAGCCGAACACCCCCGGGTTCGGTTCGCACCAGAACCTTCGAACGGACCGAAAGTTCGCACGAATTTTCGAACCCTATTCGTTATAATGGACGCGAACGTTCGAAATCAAAATTGCTAATTACAACGGCCAATATGCATGTTAATGTTATAAAACAGGTTTGGGGACCCGGGTCCTGCCCCAGGGGACATATATCAATGCAAAAAGAAATTTTAAAAACTAAAGTTTTTTCGGGAGCAGTCATTTTAATGATGCATAAAGTGAAAAAAAAAAAGTGAAATTTTCCTTTAAATATGGTACCTGGGGGGTGTCTAAAGTATGCCTGTGAAGTGGCATGTGTTTCCCATGTTTAGAACTGTCCTTGCACAAAATGACATTTGTAAAGGAAAAAAAGAAGCCATTTAAAACCACTTGCGGCTTTAATGTCATGTCTTGTCCTGGCCGCCATATGGCTGAAAATCCTTGAGAAAAATGGCATGGCTACCCCATCACCCCCCCCCCACCCCAGCCCCTTTGGGTCTTGTATGGATACTAAGGGGGACCCCGCACCCAAAATAAAACCCTATACCTACAACCCTATATACTCTGAACAGCAGTATATAGGTGGTGCAAACAAGACATGGACTGTAGGTTTGTTCTTAAGTAGAATCTGAACAGGTACATTATGAAGTGTAGCTACATCCCAAAAAAATCAATTTTTAAGCTTTTTGGAGAACATAGGGAGGGGTTATCACCCCTGTAACATTTGCTGTCTTTGCACATCTGTTCAGAACATGTCACCTCACTTTCCGTCCCAATGACAAATGTTTTTGGAAAAGTGGGGTTTTAATTGAAACAAGGATTGGTGATAAAGCATCAGTAGAGAGGAGATACCTTTTTCCCAAATTAAATCTAACAGGATAGAATTTCCCTTCCTAGGGGTAGATTTCCTCTCACTTCCTGTTTTCTCTTGCCGTTTGCAAGTAGGAGTCGTTTGTAAGTTGGATGTTTGAAAGTAGGGGCCTGCCGTATATACTCTGCAGAAATTTGCCCTATTAGATGTTGGTGTAGCCACAAGACTGGTGGGCACAGGAATGGGCCCTGCTGTGAGTTAATAGATCAAGATTTGTACTTGCATGCACCTGTTGAACCGGGCAGAAAAATTGGGCCTTTGGTGGTGGTGGTGGTGGTGGTGGACGGTGTTGCCACAAGACTGTAAGCCCTCACAGTTACTCTTGGTGGGTGCAGGAATGGGCCCTGCTGTGAGTTATTAGATCAAGATTTGTAATTGCATGCACCTGTTGAACAGGGCAGAAAAATTGGGCCTTTGGTGGTGGTGGTGGTGGTGGACGGTGTTGCCACAAGACTGTAGGCCCTCATAGTTACTCTTGGTGGGCGCAGGAATGGGCCCTGCTGTGAACTATTAGATCAAGATTTGTAATTACACGCCCCTGTTAAACAGGGGCTGAAAAATTGTGCCTTAGGCATTGGTGCTGGTGCCACAACACTGCAACCCCTCACAGATACTGTACTTGGAGCACAGCAGTCACACCTGTTGCGAAGCATCTTTTTAAAAAATTGTAATTACACGCCCCTGTTATACAGGGGCTGAAAAATTGTGCCTTAGGCACTGGTGCTGGTGCCACAACACTGCAACCCCTCACAGATACTGTACTCTGAGCACAGCAATGAGACCTGTTGCAAAGCATTGCCTAAAAATTGTAATTACACGCCCCAACAGGGGCTGAAAAATTGTGCCTTAGGCACTGGTGCTGGTGCCACAACACTGCAACCCCTCACAGATACTGTACTCTGAGCACAGCAGTCACACCTGTTGCGAAGCATCTTTTTAAAAAAATTTAATTACACGCCCCTGTTATACAGGGGCTGAAAAATTGTGCCTTAGGCACTGGTGCTGGTGCCACAACACTGCAACCCCTCACAGATACTGTACTCTGAGCACAGCAATGAGACCTGTTGCAAAGCATTGCCTAAAAATTGTAATTACACGCCCCAACAGGGGCTGAAAAATTGTGCCTTAGGCACTGGTGCTGGTGCCACAACACTGCAACCCCTCACAGATACTGTACTCTGAGCACAGCAGTCACACCTGTTGCGAAGCATCTTTTTAAAAAAATTTAATTACACGCCCCTGTTATACAGGGGCTGAAAAATTGTGCCTTAGGCACTGGTGCTGGTGCCACAACACTGCAACCCCTCACAGATACTGTACTCTGAGCACAGCAATGAGACCTGTTGCAAAGCATTGCCTAAAAATTGTAATTACACGCCCCAACAGGGGCTGAAAAATTGTGCCTTAGGCACTGGTGCTGGTGCCACAACACTGCAACCCCTCACAGATACTGTACTCTGAGCACAGCAGTCACACCTGTTGCGAAGCATCTTTTTAAAAAATTGTAATTACACGCCCCTGTTATACAGGGGCTGAAAAATTGTGCCTTAGGCACTGGTGTGGTGGCATGGATCATTGAGGAGGAGGAAGAGGATAGTCAGTGAACATAACAGGACAGTCACTCAGCATCAGCATAGGCAGTCTTGAAGGGATGTGACATTATAAATTATTCCGTTATATCCGCTTCAGGTGTCTGGTAGCTGGTGGTGATCCAAGACTGATTCATTTTTATGAAGGTCAGTCGATCAACCGAGTCGGTGGACAGGCGCACCCTATGATCGGTGACAAATCCTCCAGCAGCACTGAATGTGCGTTCGGAAAGAACGCTGGATGCAGGACAGGCCAGTAGCTCAATTGCATACTGTGCAAGCTCTGGCCAGTGATCCATCCTCAGGACCCAGTAAGCCAGAGGATTTTCGGTGGGAAAGGTGTCCAAGTCTGACCTTGCCCCTAGGTATTCCTGCACCATGTATATCAGACGCTGGCGATGGTTGCTGGAACCGATCATACCTTGGGGCTGCGGACTAAAAAATTGTCTGAACGCATCGGTCAGACGTCCACCTTCCCCACCGCTCCTTCTGCTACTGACCGAAGCCTCAGCAACTTGTCGTCCAGGACCAGGAGTTTGTAACCTCCCAGTTTCTGGGAACGCGTTGCACAGACCTTTCTGCAAGGCCTCCCTGAGATGTCTCATCCTCTGCTCCCTCTGCGACGGCAAGATAAGGTCCGCAACCTTACCCTTGTACCGTGGATCAAGGAGAGTGGCCAGCCAGTAATGGTCACTCTCCTTGATCCGAAGAACACGAGGATCCTTCCGCAGGCTTTGCAGGATCAGGGAGGCCATGCAGCGTAGGTTAGCTGAGGCATTCGGTCCGGAGTCTTCTGGGTCACTGAGGATGACATGATCGCCAGCCACCTCCTCCCAGCCACGTACAAGTCCACTGGTTTGTTGGGACTGTACATCATCCCTAAAAGACTGCTGCTGCTGATGCTGAGTGCCAGGCTCCACCTCCATGCTCACACAATCCTCCTCCTCCTCCTCCTCCTCCTCCTCCTCTTCCTGTGTGATGGGTGGGACAGAAGGAACATTGTCTGGATAAAGGGGGCCTTGAGAGACAAGGAAGTCCTCCTCTTCCTGCCTCTGTTCTGCCTCAAGTGCCCTGTCCATTATCCCACGCAGCGTATGCTCCAACAGGTGGACAAGAGGTACAGTGTCACTGATGCATGCACTGTCACTGCTCACCATCCTCGTGGCCTCCTCAAATGGTGAGAGGACAGTGCATGCATCCCTGATCATGCTCCACTGGCGTGGGGAAAAAAAGCCAAGCTCCCCTGACCCTGTCCTGGTGCCGTAGTCGCAAAGGTACTCATTGATGGCCCTCTGCTGCGTGTGCAGTCGCTGCAGCATGGCCAACGTTGAGTTCCACCTGGTGGGCATGTCACATATTAGGCGGTTCTTGGGCAGGTTCAGCTCCTTTTGCAGCTCAGTCAGCCGAGCACTGGCATTATAAGATCGGCGGAAATGCACACAGACTTTCCTGGCCTGCCTCAGGACATCCTGTAAGCCTGGGAACCTGCCCAAGAACCGCTGCACCACCAGGTTGAGGACGTGAGCCATACAGGGCACATGGGTGAGCTGCCCCTGTCGCAGGGCGGAGAGGAGGTTGGTGCCATTATCAGAAACGACCATTCCTGGCTTAAGCTGGCGTGGCGTCAACCACCTCTCGGCCTGCCCCTGCAGAGCTGCCAGAACCTCTGGCCCAGTGTGGCTCCTGTCCCCCAAACACACCAGCGCAAGCACGGCATGGCATCTTTTTGCCTGCGTACTCGCGTAGCCCCTTGTACGCCTACGAAGCACCGCTGGTTCCGAGGACAGAGCACTCGAAGAGGACATGGAGGAAGAAGAAGAGGAGGGGGTGGAGGAGAGAGGTGTGTCACAACCAGTAGTAGCATTTTGGAGGCGTGGTGGCGGAACAACCTCCAACACTACTGCACCTTGTCCTGCATCCCTCCCAGCTACCAATAGAGTGACCCAATGGGCCGTGAAAGAAAGATAACGTCCCTGTCCATGCCTGCTGGACCATGAGTCAGCGGTAATATGCACCTTACCGCTGACCGCCCTGTCCAGCGAGGCATGGACATTGCCTTCCACATGCCAGTAGAGAGACGGAATCGCCTTCCGTGAGAAAAAGTGGCGTTTGGGAACCTGCCACTGAGGAACCGCACATTGAACAAACTCACGGAAGGGGGCCGAGTCTATCAACTGAAAAGGCAGCAGTTGAAGTGCTAGCAATTTAGCCAAGCTAGCATTCAACCGCTGGGCATGTGGATGGCTGGGAGTATACTTCTTTCGACGGTCCAGCAGCTGGGGCAGGGAAATTTGCCTGCTACAATCGGACGTCGGTGTACTGCAAGTACTTGGTTGTGACACACCTAATTCTACACCTTCAGTCCTCTCAGAGCAGCTTTCAGAGAGGACTGAAGATATAGTGGGGATGGAGATCCCAGCTGATGAGGAGCAAGGAGAGGTCCGCTTTGTTCTTTGGTGTGGGTCTTTTATGTGTGCTTGCCAACGAGCTGCATGGCAGGTCGACATATGTCTGCTCATGCTTGTGGTGCCCAAGCGGCTGATGTTTTGGCCACGCGAGATACGCTTGAGACAAATATTGCAAATAGCAGTGGTGCGATCTGATGCACTCGTCTCAAAAAAGGCCCACACCAAAGAACTTTTGTGATAACGTGCAGAGGCAGCGCCCTGCACAGGCGGAGCTCTGCGGTGTGGTACAGTTGCTGTGCTGGCCTCTAGCTGGCCTCCAGGGGGCATCCTGCCTCGTTGGACATGTGACGCTGCATCCTCCTCCTCCTCCTCCTCTCTCCCTTCAGGCACCCACGTGGAGTCAGTGACCTCATCATCCCCTCCCTCTTCACCACTAGAGCAAACCTGGCAGTAAGCTGCAGCTGGTGGAACACTACTGCCAGATTGCTGTCCTTCAGCATCCCCTCTCTCTGCGCGCACACTACTGACTTCCTCAAGCTGGGTATCATCATCCGAGCCTTCGAATCGTTGGGCATCCTCCTGGAGCATGTACCCAACACTGTGCTCAAACAGTTCGGGGGACTCCTCAGGAGGACATGGTGGGTCTAGGGAAGGGGTGGCTGATGATGCCATTGAGTACGCGTTGGCAGCTGCTCTGCCAGTACCCTGAGCCTGGGTGAGAGAGGATGAGGAGGATGAGGAGGGCTTGGTCATCCATTCTACCAAGCCTTCGGCATGATGCGGCTCCACATGTCCAGCTGCCGAAAACAAAGACAAGCGTGTCCCATGGCCACGTGCTGATGACGATGCACGACCACGTCCACGGCCAGCACTGTTGTCTCTAGAAACAGAGCCTGCCTGCCCTGTGTTCTTGCCTCGGCACGCTCTGCCTCTCCTTGGCGGTCTTCCAGCCATTGTAGTCGGTAGTGTATATAGTATAAAAAATAGAACTCCTATGTGTGCTCACAACACACTGTAGGTCCTATGGGTGCTGACACTAACACACTATAGGTACTATGTGTGCTGCTGACAAGAAAATATAGGAGCTCTGTTTGCTGCCACTAACACACTAGAAGTCCTATGGGTGCTGCTGAGAAGAAAATATAGGAGCTCTGTTTGCTGCCACTAACACACTAGAAGTCCTATGGGTGCTGCTGAGAAGAAAATATAGGAGCTCTGTTTGCTGCCACTAACACACTAGAAGTCCTATGGGTGCTGCTGAGAAGAAAATATAGGAGCTCTGTTTGCTGCCACTAACACACTAGAAGTCCTATGGGTGCTGCTGAGAAGAAAATATAGGAGCTCTGTGTGATGCCACTAACACACTAGAAGTCCTATGGGTGCTGCTGAGAAGAAAATATAGGAGCTCTGTTTGCTGCCACTAACACACTAGAAGTCCTATGGGTGCTGCTGAGAAGAAAATATAGGAGCTCTGTTTGCTGCCACTAACACACTAGAAGTCCTATGGGTGCTGCTGAGAAGAAAATATAGGAGCTCTGTTTGCTGCCACTAACACACTAGAAGTCCTATGGGTGCTGCTGAGAAGAAAATATAGGAGCTCTGTGTGATGCCACTAACACACTAGAAGTCCTATGGGTGCTGCTGAGAAGAAAATATAGGAGCTCTGTTTGCTGCCACTAACACACTAGAAGTCCTATGGGTGCTGCTGAGAAGAAAATATAGGAGCTCTGTTTGCTGCCACTAACACACTAGAAGTCCTATGGGTGCTGCTGAGAAGAAAATATAGGAGCTCTGTTTGCTGCCACTAACACACTAGAAGTCCTATGGGTGCTGCTGAGAAGAAAATATAGGAGCTCTGTTTGCTGCCACTAACACACTAGAAGTCCTATGGGTGCTGCTGAGAAGAAAATATAGGAGCTCTGTTTGCTGCCACTAACACACTAGAAGTCCTATGGGTGCTGCTGAGAAGAAAATATAGGAGCTCTGTGTGATGCCACTAACACACTAGAAGTCCTATGGGTGCTGCTGAGAAGAAAATATAGGAGCTCTGTTTGCTGCCACTAACACACTAGAAGTCCTATGGGTGCTGTTGGGGTGCAATGCTGTGCTAACAGCACTGCGGTTGGTACTACTGCAATACTGTACTAACAGTAAGCACGCACCAGACTAATCCCCAGCAGCAGCTAATAACACACTAACTGTGCAATCAGCAGCAATGAACGATCAATGACTTAGGTAGCAATGGTTTAGCAAAGAAATAGCCAATGGTTTAGCAAAGAAGAGCAAATCTTTCAGTATCAAGCAAAGACAGAATCAGCAGACTAATCTCTCCTAAAGCCGGAACTCATGTGACCGGGGCCGATGGCGTGGCGGCCTTTTAAATGGTGGGGCGTGTACTAAAGCCCCTGAGCTGTAATTGGCTACAGCCGTCCTGCCTGTAGCCAATTATTGCTCTCCGAGTTTCGGGCGCTGTGATTGGCCAAGCATGCGGGGTCACAGTGCATGCTTGGCCAATCATCAGCCAGCAATGCACTGCGCCGGCCGCGCCGGCCGCAATGCATTGCGGGGCCGCTCGCATCACACGAATGTGATGCGAACGGCCCAAATAGTTCTGGGCTCGACGAGCGAGCGAACGCCCGATGCTCGATTCGAACATGGGTTCGAATCGAGCACCGGGCCCATCCCTACTGGTGACAGCACAGTGGGCAGCAGCAAAAAGGGAAAGGATTGTGCCTTCGATCTGTCCCCCTCATTTCACAAAGGAGAAAGATTGTTTTATTGCCTGGCAAGAAGAATAAAACTGAGTTGTACCTATTCACTGTGTGGAACTTGGGTTACCAAAGCAAAGGAGTCAGGGACGAAGGACTGGACTTGACTCTAGGACGCCTACACAAAAGCCCAAGCTTTTGGCCTTCACATCTTGGTTACGGATGACATGGGCCGTGGTGTGTATCATCTCTCTCTCCCAGGTACCCCTAGACAACAGCCATATAACCGATAAAGAAAGGGAGAGGGGTGAGGCCGCTACACGTGGGGGCATCGTATCCGGGATATGTGTATGGTGTCTGAATTTGAACTTTGCTGCCCAGAGGAGTTCCGAGTAGGTCGGCCATATTGGCCAACACGCCACGAGACAACCCACAACTGTGTAGTTCGTGGGCGGGGCAAGGGAAAAGCCCGTGAACAAGTGCAGAAGGTGGGAGGAGTCTGGCCATGTGGACGTACGCATGTGGAGATCCGGGCGCAGGTGGGTCAGTGCGCAATGGAGCAGCAAAGAGAGAGGATGGCTTCAAGTGCTCCGTGGATTTCTGTTCCTTCCTTTGTGGATATGTCTTCTCTGGCTGCTCCAATTATGGATACGGGGATAAGACTAAGGCCCCGGGGGCAATTGGCTCTGTACACCTGCAGAGACATGGAGGCCCTCGGTGTGATCTGTCCCGGCTGTTCGGGACTGGTGGTCCAGCTGAAGCCGTTCGGCGCTGTGAGGTCTGCAAAGAATTCCTCTTCGAGGTGGAACCATCCACAGAAAAGCCTCGGGCTTTCCACCTCAACTACCTCACAGGGACTGCCACTCCGGAGGGAGAGATCGATGCTGGTGCGTTCCCCGTGCGCACTGATCCAGGCGAAGTGACTGCCCAAGCAGAAGTGAAGAGAGAAAAATCAGAGGATGCTGCCTCGGTCACCAGCAGCTCCCTGTTCCGGCCACTGAAGAGAAAAGTCGGCCTAGTGATGGCCTCGTGTGGTCGTGGAAGAGCTTCGCCCCACTGCTTGCCTGACCTGGATGGATTCGGTAGACAACGTCCTGGACATCCCTGCTCGTTTAAACGTCCAGGTGAGCCAAAGGTTGGGACTGTCTGTGTGGTAGAAAGTGGCGGTAGCCCACAGTCGGTAGAGGCTGTCAAGGGGGATAGTTCCGTGACTGGGAATTATCTGCCCGCTGAGTGCTACGACACCTCTGACCTGGATTCATTGTCTGACAATGGCGATGATGGGGAGATAGATGAAATCTTCCAACAGAAGGGATGGGACAGAATGAAGCTACCCTCGGCCCGTGTCACAAGGGACTTGCCCATGTCTACTGGAGATAGTACACCTCGGGTGGAGGCCCCGGCGCCAAGGGAAGAATCTGGTCCTCTGTCTGAAGTTCCCCTTCTGGATTCAACATCCATTTCACCTGCTCCTGTTGCGGGAGCGCAACGCCAATCACTGTGGGCTCCTAGGCCCAGATCTACCAAGGTGGTGAACGCACCTCGCCACCCAGAAGCGATTGTTCCACCTGGAGAAGGAGACCGAGCCACTATGCCACCTTTGTCAAGGCTGCAGCGTCTTTTTGGCCAGAAGGTTGCTCAGGAGTATGGGTGGGAATACCCGTATCTGCCTCGGGAACTGCTCTATGAGGTGGAGGTCTTTCGGCAAAGATGGTATGATACCTTTGTGTGGGACAAACTTAAAGTACAGCAAGCACGGCGGTACCTTTCCTGTTCACCAACGGTCACCAAGAAGTTTCAGGACTGTAAAGCTAAATGGATGCTGGGAAGACACATTCATGCGGACAAAGTGGTGATCTGCCGCAAGGAAGGAAAGAGTGTTGAGTACCATGTGGAGGCTTTTGATGATCGTCTGAAGCCTATATCACTGCCTCATCCAAGGTTTTACCTGTAAGGAAAAAAGAGACTCCCGTGTGCTTTTCTTTTCTATTCCTGGCTGAACTTTCCGGAGTGCCTTTTCTTGAACACAGGGACTCTGCCCTAGTTTTTTTTGTATTTGGGCAGTTGTTTTTTTGTTTGTTCTCCCTCCTTCTCCCTGCGCTAAGAAGAAATCAGTGACTTTGGGTTTTAGATAGTGTAGGATCACAGAGAAAATGTTCAAGAGGAAAGTTCATCTGGAAGTGATGAGTGTCTTGACCGTGACACTGTCACCAGGTGGCAGTGTTGCGCAACGATTGTTTTTTTTTTTTTTTACATTATGCAGCACTTATTGGAGTGAATGGGTTTCTTCTAGGATAGACTCATTCATTCCAAGCAAACACACATGTTGGTAGGATGTATGTTTCTTTTCTTTCCCTCTGCAGGAGACTCGTCTGTCAAGGCTACTGAGAATGGGTGGTCCTTAGATAGCCAGAGGGAGGGAAGAATGTAAATGTGTGAGATATTTAAAGTGTTTTTATTGAAAAGTTTTATAGTTGTATTGTTTTAAGTTTTCCCTTTCCCATTCAGGTCTTGGCACAATTCAGGGCTAAATTGTGTAGTTGGTTTCTGGGCTGAACTTATGACACCACTCTTCGTGGGGTGTGAGTTTGTACCAGACACTGGGGACCAGTGTCAAATCACCAGGGGGAGAGTGTAGCGGGTATTTGAATTATGTGAGGACTCTGGTGGTGTGAGGTCCCTTGGGGTCCCTGGGTGGCGCTGTTGCCTGGGGCCGGAGTTGAACTCACACCGCGAACCGTGCCTTTTTGTCCTCCCCTGGAGCTGGTACAGCGGGGCGGGGAACCCGCTGTGATGAAAAGGGAGAGGTCATAAAAGGGGTGGAGACCCAGATTTTGGGAGAGAGTTGGAGGATGTGGTCGCGCCCAGGCACCTTCAGCTTGGGTGCTGGCGGTCCGGTGTTCCAGGCCTAGGCGCCCTTGGCCTAGCTGGAGCGGAGATGGAGTCCATCTCAGGCACCTTTAGCCTGGGGTGAGGTACTATGGCGGACGCCTGGGGCTCAGTACCTTCGACTGAGTTCCGCGAGGGTGGAGGAATCCGAGGGGGCCCTGATGCCTTGGGTGCCCGTGTCTGAGTTCGTGAGGACTGGTGCGCAGTAACTTCTCCGGAGAGTCCGGCGCAGCATCGCTGGTGACGGAGAGGCCTCCATTTCTCCCTTGGACGGATTTCTTCCCCTGACAGGGGCAAAGTGAGCGAAGGTAATTCACGTTCTATATTACCTAGTCAGTGGCAGTGACTATTCACCACTGGTGACAGCACAGTGGGCAGCAGCAAAAAGGGAAAGGATTGTGCCTCGATCTGTTCCCCTCATTTCCCAAAGAAGAAAGATTGTTTTATTGCTTGGCAAGAAGAATAAAACGGAGTTGTACCTATTCACTGTGTGGAACTTGTGTTACTAAAGCAAAGGAGTCAGGGACGAAGGACTGGACTTGACTCTAGGACGCCTACACAAAAGCCCAAGCTTTTGGCCTTCACATCTTGGTTACGGATGACATGGGCCGTGGTGTGTATCATCTCTCTCTCCCAGGTACCCCTAGACAACAGCCATATAACCGATAAAGAAAGGGAGAGGGGTGAGGCCGCTACAACTATATTACCAAAAGTATTGGGACGCCTGCCTTTACACTCACATCAACTTTAATGGTATTCCAGTCTTAGTCCGCAGGGTTCAATATTGGGTTGGCCCACCCTTTGCAGCTATAAAAGCTTCAACTCTTCTGGGAAGGCTGTCCACAAAGTTTAGGAGTGTGTCTATGGGAATGTTTGACCATTCTTCCAGAAGCACTTTGTGAGGTCAGACACTGATGTTGGATGAGAAGGCCTGGCTCGCAGTCTCCTTTCTAATTCATCCCAAAGGTGTTCTATCAAGTTGAGGTCTGGACTCTGTGCAGGCCAGTCAAGTTCCTCCACCCCAAACTCGCTCATCCATGTCTTTATGGACCTTGCTTTGTGCACTGGTGCGCAGTCATGTTGGAACAGGAAGGGGTTATTCCCAAACTGTTCCCACAAAGTTGGGAGCATGAAATTGTTCAAAATGTCTTGGTATGCCGACACCTTAAGAGTTCCCTTCACTGGAACTAAGGGGCCAAGCCCAACCCCTGAAAAACAACCCCACACCATAATCCTCCCTCCACCAAATGATTTGGATCAGTGCACAAAGCAAGGTCCATAAAGACATGGATGAGCGAGTTTGGGGTGGAGGAACTTCATTGGGCTGTACAACCCTCAACCCGATAGAACACCTTAAGGATGAATTATAGCGGAGACTGCGAGCCAGGCCCTTTTCTTGTCCAACATCAGTGTCTGACCTCACAAATGCGCGTCTGGAAGAATGGTCAAACATTCCCATAGACACTCCTAAACCTTGTGGACAGCCTTCCCAGAAGAGTTGAAGCTGTTATAGCTGCAAAGGGTGGGGCCAACTCAATATTGAACCCTACGGACTAAGACTGAGATGCCATTAAAGTTCATGTGCGTGTAAATGCAGGTGTCCCAATACTTTTGGTAATAGAGTGTACAATGGAATTCATTGCTGTGTGCAGGTCCTTATGGATTGTTTGGTTGGAGTGTGTTGGTGAACAGGAACCTACCCCAAGCACCAACGTTCCCCATTATGGATTAACCGACATGGTAGAGCTGCTGAACATTTTCCTGATCTTTCTGTTTGAAGCTGTTATAGCTGCAAAGGGTGGGCCAACTCAATATTGAACCCTACGGACTAAGACTGGGATGCCATTAACCGCTTGCCGACCGCCCCCTGTAGATATACATTGGCAGAATGGCACGGCTGCGCCCCTGCCGCAAGCTCTGTGACCATGCCTGCGAGACCCGCAGCCTCGATGTCCGCCGGTGTCCTGCAATCGTGTCACGGAGCGGCAGAACGGGGAGATGCCTATGTAAACAAGCCATTTCCTGTTCTGCCTAGTGACAGGACAGTGATCTACTGCTCCCTGTCATCGGGAGCAGTGATTACTGTCGTGTCACTCGTAGCCCAGCCCCCCCCCCCCCAGTTAGAATCACTCCTTAGGACAAACTTAACCCCTTCCTCGCCCCCTAGTGGTTAACCCCTTCCCTGCCAGTGTCATTTACACAGTAATCAGTGCATTTGTATAGCACTGATCGCTGTATAAATGACAATGGTCCCAAAATAGCGTCAAAAGTGTCCGATGTGTCCACCATAATGTCGCAGTCACGATAATAATCACTGATCGCCGCCATTACTAGTAAAAAAAAAAAAAATTTAAAGAAATGCCATAAATATATCCCCTTTTGTAGACGCTATAACTTTTGCGCAAACCAACCAATATATGCATATTACGATTTTTTTTTTAACCAAAAATATGTAGAAGAATACGTATCGGCCTAAACTGAGAAAGAAATCAGTTTTTCTATATATTTTTTGGGGGATATTTATTATAGCAAAAACTAAAAAATATATATATATTTTTTTTTTTAATTTTCTTTTTTTTTTTTATAGCGCAAAAAATAAAAACCACAGAGGTGATCAAATACCACCAAAAGAAAGCTCCATTTGTGGAAAAAAAAAAAGGACATCAATTTTGTTTGGGTGCAACGTCGCACGGCCACGCAACTGTCAGTTAAAGCGACGCAGTGCCGAATCGCAAAAAATGGCTTGGCCATTGGGCAGCCAAATCCTCCGGGGGTGAAGTGGTTAAAGTTGATGTGCACGTAAAGGCAGGTGTCCCAATACTTTTGACAATATAGTGTATCTGAAATGCGGCAAAATGCATCAAAAACGCAACGCACATGTCCTCCATTAAGATGAAGAAAAAAAAAGAGGGGAAAAAGCGCACTGGAACGTATTAAGGGGAACGCACCGCAGAAAAACATCTGGAACACAGAAATTGTGGTGTGAACCGACCCTGAAGGTTCTGAAAGTTTATCTAGAAAAAAAAAGATTACAAAGAAAAAAGTAAAGATTAGAAAGGAGAGAAAGGATTGTGAATGGAGATGCTCAGACGTGGCAGGTGTACCGAGGATCTGACCTCCACATCAAACACATGACTAAGCTCCAGTCCTGGACAGTTGCTTGTAGGACCCTCCAAGACATAAACATCTTACATATTAAATCAGTCACTTAGGAATTTGCACAAGCAACACATCATTAATTACAAGAGACTTGAAATGTCTGTTATCTCAGAAGCCCTTATCAGCCGACCTCCCCATACCCACATACCTCATCCGACCTCCCCATACCCACATACCTCATTGTAGAGCGAGGAGACCCAACTGTCTCTATCATCCACAGCAACACGTCCCATCTGGAGAACAACAATTACTTTATACATCTTCCTGAAAAGTCCATCTAGCATAAGGTGACCAGATTTTTCAAATTAAATCCGGGGATATATTTTTTTTTACTAGTAATGGCGGAAATCAGCCACTCTCTGCCCATCGCCACCGCTGCCCGCCTCACAGCCTGTCAAATCTTACGCTCCGGGCCCCGGCTACTACTGGTTGGGGAGCAGAGGAAAATCACTCCACCAGGGAAGGCAAGGAGATAAACAGGCAGGCGGTTGGCCTGGACTTGAGCCAAGGCAGAAGAATATGCGAGCGGAGTTGGATGGGCATTAAACCGAAACTGAAGAAATATTCCATCCACTCCGACCAGCACATGATCATCAGAAAGGGGCACAAATAATGGAAAAAAATACACCCCCCGAAGCTAGAATGAGCGACGGAGCGAGGGTATGTAATTCATTATTTATTTTATTAATTCTGCACCGACTGTCTTTGAAATTGCCCCAGCCCCTGTTCAAATCCAATCCGGGGTCAAAACCGGGGACAGACTTGATCCGGGGACAGTGTCCTCAATCTGGGGACTGTCCCCAGAAACCGGGGATGTCTGGTCACCCTAATCTAGCAAGAAAACCTGTCATTATATAAAGGACTTTTCATAGAAGAACTTATATGTAAAGCTCAACTCTGAAATACATAAATAAAAATAAATCCTTAACCACTTCTATACTGGGCACTTATACAGCTTCCTGCCCAGACCAATTTTCAGCTTTCTGCGCTGTTGCAATTTGAATGACAATTGCGCGATTGTGCAACACTGTACCCAAACTAAATTTTTATCATTTTGTTCCCACAAATAGAGCTTTCTTTTGGTGGTATTTGATCACCTCTGCGATTTATATTTTCTGCTAAAAAATAAAAAAAAGACCGAAAATTTTGAAAAAAAAAGGTTTTTTTTGTTTCAGTTACAAAACGTTGTAAATAAGTTAGTTTTCTCCTTCACTGATGGGCACTGATGGGGCTGCACTGACAGGCACGGATAAGGTGGCACGGATGGGCACCGATGAGGTGGCACGGATGGGCAAAGATCGGCCGCACGGGTGGGCACAGATAGGCGGCACGGGTGGGCACAGATAGGCGGCACGGGTGGGCACTGATGGGCACGGATAGGCGGCATGGATGGGCACTGATAGGTGGCACGGATGGACACTGATAGGTTGCATGGATGGGCACTGATAGGTGGCCAAACAATAATGCCTGCCAATCAGTGGTGCCCATTGTGGGCACTGATTGGCATCCATTGTGGGCACTGATTGGCATCCATTTAGTATATAATTAGCATCCCTGGTGGTCTAGTGTGCAATACCTATAGGTGGGCTTCCCCGGTGGTCTAGTGGCATACCTGGTGATCCAGTGGGCATCCTCGGGGGGGCTGTGCTGATAATGGATCAGCACAAACCCCCCCCCCTGTCAGAGGAGTAGCTGATCGGCTCTCCTCTACTCGCGTCTGACAGACGCGAGTGAGGAAAAGCCGATGACCGGCTTTTCCTGTTTACATCGTGATCAGCCGTGATTGGACACGGCTGATCACGTGGTAAAGAGTCTCCGTCGGAGACTCTTTACCTAGATCGGTGTTGCGGGGTGTCAGACTGACATCCCGCAGCAACGATCGCCGCGATGCGCGCCCCCTCAAAATCCTGAGGACGTCATATGATGTCCAGTCAGGATTTTGAAACCACTTTGCTGCCGTCAATCTGTTATAGGGCGGGCGGCAAGTGGTTAAAGCAGAGTTTCACCCAAAAGTGGAACTTCCGCTTGTTCGTCCCCCCCCCCCTTTGGCACCTTTCAGGGGAGAGGGGGGACCTGTTTTTAACAGGTCCCCTTCCCCACTTCCAGGAGACGGGGCCGCAGCGACATCTCTTGGAAGTTCGGCCCCCTCCTCCTTCCTCCAATTAGAAAGCACAGTGCGCTTCACGCATGCGCAGTAGGGAACCGTCTCTGAAGCCGAAAGGTTTCACTGCCGAGTTCTCTTACTGGCAATGGTGGCGGCAGCACCCGACAGCCGATCCGAAGATTATCTGCGGTGCCAACATCGCGGGCATCCCTGGACAGGTAAGTGTCCTTATATTAAAAGTCAGCAACTACAGTATTTGTAGCTGCTGACTTTTAACTTTTCGTGGGGTGGGCGGAGGTCACTTAAAGTAGTATTTAACCACTAAAATACTGGGCACTTTTACCCCCTTCCTGCCCAGGCCAATTTTCAGCTTTCAGCGCTGTCGCATTTTGAATGACAATTGCATGGCCATGCTACGTACGCAGATGACATTTTATCGTTTTTTTCACACAAATAAAGCTTTCTTTTGGTGGTGTTTGATCACCTCTGGGTTTTTAATTTTTTGCTAAACAAATAAACAAAGACCGAAAATTTAAAAAAAAAAGAAAAAAAAAATGATAGTTTGTTATAGAATTTTTCAAACAGGTAATTTTTCTCCTTCACTGATGGCCAGTGATGAGGCAGCACTGGTGGGCACTGATCAGGTGGCACTGGTGAGCACTAAAGAGGCGGCACTGGTGGGCACTGATGAGGCAGCACTGGTGAACACTGATAGGCGGCACTGGTGGACACTGATGAGGCAGCACTGGTGGGCACTGATGAGGCGGCACTGGTGAGCACTGATGAAGCAGCACTGGTGGGCACTGATGAGGTGCACTGGTGGACACTGATAGGTGGCACTGATGGGCACTGATAGTTGGCACTGATGGGCAGCACTGATAGAAGGCACTGATGGGCCAGTTATCGGCTCTCTTCTCCTCTCCCCATGCTGTCAGCATGGGGAAAGGAAAGCCGATAACCAGCTTGTCTTTACATCGTGATCATCTGTCATTGGACACAACTGATCACATGGCCCTTTACCCCGATCTGTGATCAGCTGTGTCTGAAGGATGCAGCGATCACAGAGTGCACTGCCCACACGCCCATAGACGCCCTCCTGGCAAAGCAAGCCTGTGCTGTAGCTATCTTTCGGCTATAGCGCAGGCGGGAAGTGGTTTAACCTTTTGCCGACTTCCTAACGACGATATACGTCGGCAGAATGGCACGACTGCGCAAAGCAACGTACCTGTACGTTGCTTTGAAATTGCCGCCGTGTGGGCGTGCGCGCACGCCATCGCGTGCCATGTGCTCCGTGACCGTACCTGCGGGACCTGCGGACCCGGTGTCCCGCAATCGTCTCACGGAGAGGCAGAACGGGGAGATTCCTATGTAAACAAGGCATTTCCCTGTTCTGCCTAGTGACAGGACAGTGATCTACTGCTCCCTGTGATCGGGAGCAGTGATCACTGTCGTGTCACCTGTAGCCCACCCCCCCACAGTTAGAATCACTCCCTAGGACACACTTAACCCCTTTCTCACCCCTAGTGTTTAACCCCTTCCCTGCCAGTGTCATTTACACAGTAATCAGTGCATTTTTATAGCACTAATTGCTGTATAAAGGACAACGGTCCCAAAAATGTGTCAAAAGTGTCTGACGTGTCCGCCATAAATTCGCAGTCACAATAAAAATCGCTGATCGCCGCCATTACTAATAAAAAAAATAATAATAATAAAAATGCCATAAAACTATCCCCTATTTTGTAGACGCTATACTTTTGCATAAACCAATCAATAAACGCTTATTGCGATTTTTTTTTACCAGAAATATGTAGAGGAATACGTATCGGCCTAAACGGAGAAAGAAATTAGTTTTTTTTTTAAATTTAGGGGATATTAATTATAGCAAAAAGTAAAAAAATATTGCTTTTTTTTTCAAAATTGTCGCTATTTTTTTGTTTATATTGCAAAAAAAAAAAAAAAAATGCAGAGGTGATCAAATACCACCAAAAGAAAGCTCTTTTTGTGGGAAAAAAAGGACGTCAATTTTGTTTGGGTGCCACGTCGCTCGGCCGCGCAATTGTCAGTTAAAGCAAAGCTGTCCCGAATCGCAAAAAGTGCTCTGGTCAGGGAGGGGGAAAATCCTTCCTGGGCTAAAGTTGTTAAGGATGAGTTCACTTTTTAGAAAAAAAAAAGTATTATTATTATTTTATTACTTTTGGAGCCTATAAAGCATTGCACCAGTGAGCAGCAGATCTGCCAGTGTATCTGTGCGCCTGTACATCTCGCTCCACACTGGCACTTCCAATTTACAACCTTCAATGCTGCTGGCTCCCTCAGTGCTGCTTCTCTTAACTTCCTGTTCACGGGAAAGAGTTATCAGTGGACAGTGCAGTCTGGAGTCAGGGCTGGTTCACACCAGGAATCACAAGCACCGATTCACACGCAACGCGTTTTTGTGCGATTCACATGCGGTGCGATTTTAGCCATTCATTTTGAATGGGCTGAATCATACTGGACCGCACCAAAAGTTGTTCATGCACTGCTTTACTTCAGAGTCCCTATCAGTGCCCCCCTTACATTAGTGTCCTTATCAGATTGTCCTCTTACTTCAGAGTCCAAATCAAACTCTCCCTTACATCACAGTCCCCATTGGAGCCCCTCCCCCTTACTTTAGAGCCCCCCTTCTTCAGAGCCCCATCAGAGTTTTTCCTTACATCAGGTCCCTCCTTACTTACTTTACAGAGTCTCCCTTACATCACAGTGCCCATCAGAGCCCCCCGTACACCAGTGCCCTTATCAGATTGCCCTCTTACTTCAGAGTTCCAATCAGAGTCTCCCTTACATTACAGTCCCCATCAGAGCCCGCCCCTCTTCAGAGTCCCCATCAGAGTTCTCCCTTACATCAGAGTCCCCCCTTACATCAGGTTCCCCACTTATATCCTTACCTTATGAGATTCCCCTCTTACTTCAGAGTCCCAATCAGAGTCTCCCTTACATCACAGTCCCCATCAGAGTTCACCTTTCTTCAGAGTCCCCATCAGAGTTCCCCCTTACATCAGAGTCCCCCCTTGCACACTTACAGCATGGCTGAGAGCCATTCTCCTGTGCATGTTAGGGCAAGCACATGATTGGTTGTCGGGATGCCCCATGACCTTTGCTGGAGCCCAGAGAGGCCGGTGATGGAGGGGGGTGATGTGGAAGCTAGGGAGAAACAGAGACCAAAGACTGGCCTGACGACCTGTGTAAGACTTATGTGATCCTAGCTGCGGAACGCATTAAATCTTGCAGCAGTCCTTAGGTTGGAGATCCCGGTCAGTGACAGCTCGGTCAGTGTGCTGGGAGCGTGCACTGAGCGTGTTCCCAGCACACAGCCTCAAGCCGCCATGGACATACATGTACTTTCTTGCCGCCACATATATATGTTACACAGTCTTTAAGAGGTTAAAGCATATAACATTTTTTTTTTTTTTTAATCAGTGTACAGCAGCGGTAGGCAACCTGGGGCCCTCCAGCTGTTGTGGAACTACATTTCCCATGAGGCATTGCAAGGCTGGCAGTTACAATTACTCCCAGAGGCATGATGGGACTTGTAGTTCTGCAGCAGCTGGAGGGCCCCAGGTTGCTTACCTCTGGTGTACACCATTTGCCCAGTGTGACTTTTGAAAGCCCGAATTCTAACTGCTTGGAAGAATATTTTATTTTATTTTTGGGTGTCGTTCTGATATAACACATAAAAAGCAATGCAAAGCAATACCAAGCAGAGCCACACACAGGTGGAAGGTGGCCGGAATGTTAATTCATACGATTCCAAGGAACAAAAATAGACTTGGTGTTATTGTGTAGGCCTCCACGGCACACTTGGTCGGCTCCCGTGCCAGGCACAAAGGGACACCTGGCAGGATTGTCACAAAACACGGTGACATCACAAGCGCTGTTTGCTGTCGGGAAGCGTTTGATGGTTTTGTCCCTGGAAGAAGGAGGCTGAGTGTTTGTTTACCTGGCCTCGCCCTGCGTTGGCCGCTCTCTTGTTTTGATTCCATTATTATTTTTGGGGCGATTCATCTTTTACGTCTGTTTTTACAAAGTGTATTGGCGTTAAATGACATCACAAAAGAGAGCGGCGAGGAGGATAAAAATAGCTGCCACCCGGTATCCTCAGATACTGATATAAACATTGGGAATGCCTCAATATCTCCTACAATAGATCTGGACTGGGACCGCGTTGTTTTCAGCGTGTCTGGTCAGGTGTGATGAGCTAAAAATCACACAGGTGGGTCAAACAAGTTTAAAGACGGATTCTTCCACAATAATGATTAGGAATGAGTTTTAAAATTTCCGCAACATTGATTTTGCGTCCAATTTTAAACTTCCTACTAAATGGAAACTCTCTAAAACAGTCACTGAGCTGCTTAGGAAAACTTTGCTTGAACAAACGGATATACTGTTTATTACCTTCGTTGCTTAGCCACTTGCCCCCTATGTACGTTAGACGTGTGCAATACTTTTAGTTCCAAATTCGTTTTTTAACCACTTACAGACTGGAAGATTTTTCCCTTTAATGACCAGGCCATTTTTTGCGTTACGGCACTGCATCGCTTTAACTGACAGTTGCGCGGTCGTGCGACATTGTACTCAAACAAAATTTACGTCCTTCTTTTTCCTACAAATAGAGATTTCTTTTGGTGGTATTTGATCACCTCTGCGGTTTTTATTTTTTGCACTATAAACAAAAAAAATATTACAATTTTGAAAAAAAAACTATATTTTTTTACTTTTTTGCTATAATAAATATCCCCAAAAATGTTTTTAAAAAACTAATTTCTTCATCAGTTTAGGCCAATATATATTATTCTACATATTTTTGGTAAAAAAAAAAAAAAAAATCAGAATAAGCGTGTATTGATTGGGTTTCGCTAAAGTTACAGCGTCTATAAACTATGGGAAAGATTTATGGCATTTTTATGGCATTTTTTTTTTTTTTTACTAGTAATGGCTGGGATCTTCGATTTTTAGTGGTACTGCAACATTGCGGCGGACAGATCGGACACTTTTGACAAATTTTTGGGACTATAGACATTTATACAGCGATCGTGCATTTTCAGTTTCGCAGAAACACACTACAGTCCATTTAACATAGTTTCCTATCGATGTAGATCACATCTGTGCATTGATGGGGTCTATAGGACCACAAATCCCTCCTTTGCACTTAAAAGCATTTGAATGTTTTGAATACTGTAATTTTTTCTAAAGTTTGGCACTTTAAGGCTTCCGTAAACCGGAAGTGAAGTCATAACATCGCTTCCGGGTTACTAGATTCATGCCGATTCAGGCAATTGTTCGGGTCTCCGGCCAGCAGGCGGACGTGCTGGCTGGTTGCTCGGGCCTCTCGGTGTGACAGAAAGCGGCGGGAGGGGGGACGTCCCCCTCCTGCTGTTTGTAATAAGAGCTGAGCGGCAGATTAGGTTCTAACACACCTGGGTGAACTGCGAGCACAATGCTCTGCGCTCGCAGTTCACCTTTTTTTTAAGCCTAATAGAGCCTATGGCTCTAATCAGATGCTTCAAAACACCCCCCGCCACTGTAATTCAGGAATAGGGGATGGCGGCGGCCATGGATAGATTCATGCAATGCATGAATCTATCCATTAGTCATAGAGGGGGGTGGCTGGAGAGAAGAGGCGGCGCCCATGCTCCCTTATAGGACGCACCGCCACTGGTTAAAGGGTGCACCAGATGGTGTCCCGAAGAACTTTGTCTAGATATTTGCCCACTTTAAAAAAAAAAGGACTTTGCGCTAGTGGCTCTACCACTACTTCAGCTGAAGTCTACTGTTTGTTACAAGCCCTGGCTTCACTAAAGCTTGCACAGAAAGGAAAACCATGTTCTCAGTTGTACATAGTTTTTATCTTTGGAGTATCCCACCACTCCCCTCATCCCTATCCAGGTTCTCCAAAAATAAAAACAACAAAAACAACACCCCCTAGACTGCATAGGAACCCTATAGGTTTTAAAAGGTGGACTTTATCGGCACAACATGAGACAACTTGAGTAGGTAAAACAATATATTTTATTTATTCAAAATTTTAACTAATATCATTAAAAACCAAAAACAACAGCCTCCATTGAACATGAAGTGAACAGTACCAGAGCAAAACCAACTCAGAAGTGGAGATATGCAATTAGCATGGAGTATTAAACAATAGTGTATTGTATTATTTTGCTGACAGTACAGTTGTGGCGAACAGGTACAATGTCCATAATTACTCCAATCTGGCAAATCAACGCGTTTCGCAAAGATTTTTAGCTTCCTCAGGACTGGTTGGGTGGGTGCTGTTGCAGAGCATGGAAGGTAAACATGTGTATAAATATATTATAGCCACTGTAGATAAGACAATATCATGCAGTCATATATATATATATATATACACATAGCATGTCAATATACAAAAATGTAGCTTGCCTGGTCAGGACAACTGAAGGAAATGGGTAGCACAATACACTTGTGCTACCCATTTCCTTCAGTTGTCCAGACCAGGCAAGCTACATTTGTAGAAAGAATGAATGAGCCTGTTGTGTGCTTGGCTGCGGGGCAGAAGTTGGGAAGACCTGGGCAAGTGATTCCTGCGGCTCCTACGGGAGTAGCGATACATACAGTACAGGGCTTTTAGAGGATTTGGGCTGCAGTATAACTGTGTCAAATCATTGATTAGGACCCATCTACATGTACCCTTCTACTGTATGTTGGGTGAAAGGGATTGTAAAAGCCTCCACATTGGATGTCCATGTTGCATGGAAATAGGTCCACAGTGGCTATAGATGCTAGGTGGAATAGGCTTCATGGTGGATGTCTATGTTGGGTGGGAGGTGAAGCAGAGGCTGCAGTCTAAACATTTATGGGGTTTCAACCAATCCCTGGGAAGGTGTGCCCAGAATGTGGGGGGAGACCACAAATAATATGAGCCTGAGTGGCAAGGTGGACTCTGCAGCATACTGGGGTAGAAGAGCATCCCAGGAGGAGATGTTCAGGGGCCTTGCCTTCTTGGGCAGCCCCAATGAAAGAGAGTCAGGAGAAGACACCAAGGTTCCAGCTGGGCTTAGCTGGGGGCATATTCTCAGAACATTCCAGGAATCCAAGGGGTTAGGAGAAATCTCACAGGAAGAAAACCAGGAAGAAAGATTTGGGATAGAACTATCCAGAGGCTTTATCTTCATCTCCCTCATGGGGAAAGAACCTGGTGGACTGGATATTGACAGGAGGCAACCGATTATCCTGTGGCTAATAGGGTGACCACATTTCCAAACTGCCATTCAGGGACACCCCCACCCCCCCGCGTGGTCATCGGTTTAGACAGGCGGTATACATTTTCTACATATATTTTTTTTATTGCCCCCACTTGTCAGCTTCATGTTTTATTGCCCCCACTTGTCAGCTTCATTTTTTTATTGCCCCTCACTTGTCAGCCTAATTTTTTATTGCCCCCACTTGTCAGCCTCATTTTTTATTGTCCCCACTTGTCAGCCTCATTTTTTCATTGCCCCCCACTTGTCAGCCTCATTTATTTATTGCCCCCCACTTGTCAGCCTCATTTTTTATTGCCCCCCAGGGCAGGGCCCCACTTTGTCAGCCTAATTTTTTACTGTACTGTCCCCTGCCCCAGTGCCCTGACTTATCACCTGACCTGCTCCAATCAGGTTCCATTTGCTCACCTTCTAATCTGGACTGGTCTGGTGAGTGGTTGAGCGCCGGTCTTTGTTCCCGGGTCCAGGCTGGGGGGCCCCCCCTCAGGCAGTTGGTTGGCTCGAGCCGCGGGCGGGAGGAGGAGAGGTTGGGCAATGCACTGAGGGAGTCGGGAAGGGTAGCCGAGCCATGGATCTAAGCCAGCCAGCACTGCAGAATGCCGCCGCCCACCGGGAGGTCACTGAAGACTGGAGGAGTCAGGAGGAGACGCTCTGGCTGCTCTCTCTGGGTGCTGCTGCCGCGGCCAGAGAAGGAGAGGAGGTGGGTGGACACGGAGCGCAGGGCAGCACTGGGTAAAGGCTTTTCTCCTCTCTGCCTCGCTCTGAGACTCTGCGAATGTGATGTCACTGGTTGCTAGACGCCAGGCGGGGCGGCCCCAGCAACCAGTTTGGCAATTGTCTATTAGGGTGGCTATGTGTCCTCATTTCATTCCGGGACACTGTATTGTCCCGGAATGAAGGTGCCCTGGACATGGGACACAAATAAGAATTATGGGACAATCCCGGGCAATCCGGGACACGTGGGTACCCTAGTGGCTGAGTGAATACAAGGCCCCAGTGCTGCAAGTGTGACAGTGTGGTGTTTTAATTTCTGGGACGAGGACAGGTCACAGACAGCACAGAGAATTTTTAGGATTTTTGCTGGGAAAAGTTGTGCAAGTACAGCCAAGCAGGGGTGAAATACCGTCGGGTGTTGTACAAGTGCAGCTGAAGTTGTGCAAGGATTTCAAGAGCTGAGCAAGAGCAGCTAGAAGTTTATCAGTTCTACAGTTCCAGGGTATCCCATGCACCCTATCACCATCCGAGTTCATCATTCCTCAATAAAAACCACAAAAAAAGAAAGCCTGGACTGATTCTTAAACCAGCGAAAGACTGCCAAAAATTTTAAGTGCCTGGCTATGTGTGCGCTAAGGGGAGGAAACTACCAGCAGCTCTGTAGGGGGTGTGCTACATGTGGAATACGCTTTACAGCAGATGTCTACGTTAAGAAGGGAAAAGCTCTAAGAGACATGTCTGTTTAAGGTATAAAAAGCTCCATCTCATATCAAAGTGACATCAGTTTCTGGCTGTCATGTCTGGCATAGGCGTGCGCAAGGGGTGTGCCAGGTGTGCCTGGGCACACCCTAATCCTGGGGTTAGAAACCTGTCAATAGTGGGCAGGTGACAGGTAAACCGCAATCCTTCCTTGCCGGCCCTCAGAACCTGGACAGGAGAGGCGGCGGGGGTGGAATTTAGTGGAACCGCTCTGTATTTTCCTCCTGCAGCAGCTGAAGGAAGGCTTCTCCTCTCCTTTTGTCAACATTCAGCTGCCACAGGAGGAAAATATAGGGGATCGGTACTAATATATGCCACCCCTTTGTTCCCTGTTCCTCTTCCTTCTGTTGCCCCGGTCCCCCATGTGCTCCCGTTTTTCCCCTTTCTCCCATTGTTTCAGGATGGAGAGTGGCTGGTAAATATGTCAAACGCATATGTGTTGGAGCTTTGGGGTGCACACTCTAATGCAATAGGCTGCGCACACCTATGATGTCTGGTATATTCCAGCACGAGAATGGTCTTGTATCTGGGTGACAGGTACACTTTAAAAGCGCTCTGTTCACAGTATTTGCCCTGGTTCACACTGGTGCGATTTGACATGCGATTTGACATGTCAAATCGGCGAAATTTGCCGCAAATTGCGGGCAATGGCACCGAACTAATCGGTGCGACGCCGCATCTGCGGCGCTGCACCGATTACAAAAAGTAGTTTTTGTACTACTTTTTGCGATTTCAGCCGCGATTTACATTGACATCTGTTTCAGATGTCTTTGAAATCGCGGCCGAAATCGGGACTGCCAGCGGGAGTGAAATCGTGCGAGTTCAGCTGAACTCGCAGGCTTCACTCCCGCAGCCCCAGTGTGAACGTGGGCTTTATGTCTGAACTCCATAAATACACATTATACACACATGACAAACACTGCTCTCTTCTTTGAGCACTCTGATTATTAGTCAAGCCTTTGTCTTTTTATTTTAAATCAATACATCTGTCAGCCATCAATACATTTTATTGCCTGGGTGTTTCCGTCCTCTAAAGACTATACAAAAAATTTTCTCACAGGTTTATTACATTTTTACATAGCTAGGTCAGTCATGGCCTCAATCTTGCAAAATTCTCCCATGTCCTCTGTGTGATTTCTGCACAAATACTGAATAAAGTTGCAGATGAATGCATTTATATCGGCCTTTCTAAACCTTTTCAACATGGAGGAACTCTTGGACTAACTTTTAGGTCTCAGGGAACCCCTATTAATAGTGTATTTACAGCTCATGGCACATTGGCGTGAACAGTAAGGACAATCCAGCAACCCCTACAAGTTCCACCGTCTGTCCAGGCACAACCGAGGAAACAGTCTTGGGCCCAGTTGAAGAGGGTATAGATGGTCCGGTTGATCTCCATTCACCTGTGGCCCTGGAGTCACAGCCAGAAGATGATTACTGATGACTTGACTCTTTAAAGGAGACGGTTGCTTTTTGTCCTTTGTAGGGATGAGCTTCGTGTTCGAGTCGAACATACGTTCGACTCGAACATTGGCTGTTCGATCGTTCGACGAAGATCGAACGATTTGGGCCGTTCGCGCCAAATTCGAGTGACGCGAACGGCCCACAATGCACTACGCCATCGCAGTGTCATCCAGGCGCTGTGATTGGCCAAGCATGCACTGTGACCCCGCATGCTTGGCCAATCACAGCGCCGGCAGCGAGGAGAGCAATGATTGGCCACAGGCAGGATGCCTGTGGCCAATTATTGCTGAGGGTGTTTAGTACACGCCCCACACTATAAAAGGCCGCCAGCACGGCGGCCTAGTGTAGTGTGTTCCGGAGCAGGGATAGAGTAGCATAGGCAGGGACAGTGACTGTTATTTCTTTCTTGCTTAACCTGGATTCCTTTAGTTTAGGGAAAGAGAAGGATAGGTAGGGAGAGTGTCAGTGTGTTTTGTGCTTCTGCTATAGTGTGCTTAAAAAAAACATTTATTCTAGGGACAGAAAACTCTAGGTAGGGACAGTGTCAGTTTCTTTCACTCTGCAAGTCCTTGTTTCCAGGGACCTGTAAGGACAGTGAGTTAATTGTCCTTGTGCTATATTGTGCTTAAAAAAAACATTTATTCTAGGGACAGAAAACTCTAGGTAGGGACAGTGTCAGTTTCTTTCACTCTGCAAGTCCTTGTTTCCAGGGACCTGTAAGGACAGTGAGTTAATTGTCCTTGTGCTATATTGTGATTAAAAAAAACATTTATTCTAGGGACAGAAAACTCTAGGTAGGGACAGTGTCAGTTTCTTTCACTCTGCAAGTCCTTGTTTCCAGGGACCTGTAAGGACAGTGAGTTAATTTTCCTTGTGCTATATTGTGATTAAAAAAAACATTTTTTCTAGGGACAGAAAACTGTAGGTAGGGAGAGTGTTTTTTTTCTTTCACTCTGCAAGTCCTTGTTTCCAGGGACCTGTAAGGACAGTGAGTTAATTGTCCTTGTGCTATATTGTGCTTAAAAAAAACATTTATTCTAGGGACAGAAAACTCTAGGTAGGGACAGTGTCAGTTTCTTTCACTCTGCAAGTCCTTGTTTCCAGGGACCTGTAAGGACAGTGAGTTAATTGTCCTTGTGCTATATTGTGATTAAAAAAAACATTTATTCTAGGGACAGAAAACTCTAGGTAGGGACAGTGTCAGTTTCTTTCACTCTGCAAGTCCTTGTTTCCAGGGACCTGTAAGGACAGTGAGTTAATTTTCCTTGTGCTATATTGTGATTAAAAAAAACATTTTTTCTAGGGACAGAAAACTGTAGGTAGGGAGAGTGTTTTTTTTCTTTCACTCTGCAAGTCCTTGTTTCCAGGGACCTGTAAGGACAGTGAGTTAATTGTCCTTGTGCTATATTGTGCTTAAAAAAAACATTTATTCTAGGGACAGAAAACTCTAGGTAGGGACAGTGTCAGTTTCTTTCACTCTGCAAGTCCTTGTTTCCAGGGACCTGTAAGGACAGTGAGTTAATTTTCCTTGTGCTATATTGTGATTAAAAAAAACATTTATTCTAGGGACAGAAAACTCTAGGTAGGGACAGTGTCAGTTTCTTTCACTCTGCAAGTCCTTGTTTCCAGGGACCTGTAAGGACAGTGAGTTAATTTTCCTTGTGCTATATTGTGATTAAAAAAAACATTTATTCTAGGGACAGAAAACTCTAGGTAGGGACAGTGTCAGTTTCTTTCACTCTGCAAGTCCTTGTTTCCAGGGACCTGTAAGGACAGTGAGTTAATTGTCCTTGTGCTATATTGTGCTTAAAAAAAACATTTATTCTAGGGACAGAAAACTCTAGGTAGGGACAGTGTCAGTTTCTTTCACTCTGCAAGTCCTTGTTTCCAGGGACCTGTAAGGACAGTGAGTTAATTGTCCTTGTGCTATATTGTGATTAAAAAAAACATTTATTCTAGGGACAGAAAACTCTAGGTAGGGACAGTGTCAGTTTCTTTCACTCTGCAAGTCCTTGTTTCCAGGGACCTGTAAGGACAGTGAGTTAATTTTCCTTGTGCTATATTGTGATTAAAAAAAAACATTTATTCTAGGGACAGAAAACTCTAGGTAGGGACAGTGTCAGTTTCTTTCACTCTGCAAGTCCTTGTTTCCAGGGACCTGTAAGGACAGTGAGTTAATTTTCCTTGTGCTATATTGTGATTAAAAAAAAACATTTATTCTAGGGACAGAAAACTCTAGGTAGGGACAGTGTCAGTTTCTTTCACTCTGCAAGTCCTTGTTTCCAGGGACCTGTAAGGACAGTGAGTTAATTGTCCTTGTGCTATATTGTGCTTAAAAAAACCATTTATTCTAGGGACAGAAAACTCTAGGTAGGGACAGTGTCAGTTTCTTTCACTCTGCAAGTCCTTGTTTCCAGGGACCTGTAAGGACAGTGAGTTAATTGTCCTTGTGCTATATTGTGATTAAAAAAAACATTTATTCTAGGGACAGAAAACTCTAGGTAGGGACAGTGTCAGTTTCTTTCACTCTGCAAGTCCTTGTTTCCAGGGACCTGTAAGGACAGTGAGTTAATTTTCCTTGTGCTATATTGTGATTAAAAAAAACATTTATTCTAGGGACAGAAAACTCTAGGTAGGGACAGTGTCAGTTTCTTTCACTCTGCAAGTCCTTGTTTCCAGGGACCTGTAAGGACAGTGAGTTAATTGTCCTTGTGCTATATTGTGCTTAAAAAAAACATTTCTTCTAGGGACAGAAAACTCTAGGTAGGGAGAGTGTTTTTTTTTTTTCACTCTGCAAGTCCTTGTTTCCAGGGACCTGTAAGGACAGTGAGTTAATTGTCCTTGTGCTATATTGTGCTTAAAAAAAACATTTATTCTAGGGACAGAAAACTCTAGGTAGGGACAGTGTCAGTTTCTTTCACTCTGCAAGTCCTTGTTTCCAGGGACCTGTAAGGACAGTGAGTTAATTTTCCTTGTGCTATATTGTGATTAAAAAAAACATTTTTTCTAGGGACAGAAAACTGTAGGTAGGGAGAGTGTTTTTTTTCTTTCACTCTGCAAGTCCTTGTTTCCAGGGACCTGTAAGGACAGTGAGTTAATTGTCCTTGTGCTATATTGTGCTTAAAAAAAACATTTATTCTAGGGACAGAAAACTCTAGGTAGGGACAGTGTCAGTTTCTTTCACTCTGCAAGTCCTTGTTTCCAGGGACCTGTAAGGACAGTGAGTTAATTTTCCTTGTGCTATATTGTGATTAAAAAAAACATTTTTTCTAGGGACAGAAAACTGTAGGTAGGGAGAGTGTTTTTTTTCTTTCACTCTGCAAGTCCTTGTTTCCAGGGACCTGTAAGGACAGTGAGTTAATTTTCCTTGTGCTATATTGTGATTAAAAAAAACATTTTTTTCTAGGGACAGAAAACTGTAGGTAGGGAGAGTGTTTTTTTTCTTTCACTCTGCAAGTCCTTGTTTCCAGGGACCTGTAAGGACAGTGAGTTAATTGTCCTTGTGCTATATTGTGCTTAAAAAAAACATTTTTTCTAGGGACAGAAAACTGTAGGTAGGGAGAGTGTTTTTTTTTTTTCACTCTGCAAGTCCTTGTTTCCAGGGACCTGTAAGGACAGTGAGTTAATTGTCCTTGTGCTATATTGTGCTTAAAAAAAACATTTATTCTAGGGACAGAAAACTCTAGGTAGGGACAGTGTCAGTTTCTTTCACTCTGCAAGTCCTTGTTTCCAGGGACCTGGAGAGACATTGAGTGAATTGTCCTTGTGCTATATTGTGATTAAAAAAAACATTTATTCTAGGGACAGAAAACTCTAGGTAGGGACAGTGTCAGTTTCTTTCACTGTGAAAGTCCTTGTTTCAAGGGACAGAGAAGGACACCTGAAGGTAGCCCTTATTGCTTTTTTCCCATCTCCCTGCAGGCCATCTATTAGAATGTCTGGAAGGCAAACAAGGAGAGGCAGACAGTCAGGAGGCAATAAAAGAGGGCAAGCAGGCTCTGTGTCTGGGGGCAACAGTGCTGGTCGTGGACGCGGTGCATTGTCATCAGCACATGGCCATGGGACACGCTTGTCCTTCTTTTCGGCAGCTGGACATGTTGAGCCACATCATGCCGAAGACTTGGTAGAGTGGATGACCAAGCCCTCCTCCTCCTCCTCATCCTCTCTCACCCAGGCTCAGGGTACTGGAAAAGCAGCTGCCAAAGCGTCGTCTTCCCTGGTATCAATGTCAGACAAATCATCAGTCACTCCTTCCCTAGACCCACCATGTCCTCCTCCTGAGGAGTCCCCCGAACTGTTTCAGCACAGTGTTGGGTACATGCTCCAGGAGGATGCCCAGCGTTTCGAAGGGTCTGATGATGAAACCCAGCTAGAGGAAGGCAGTAGCGTGAGAGCAGACAGAGGGGATGCTCAAGAAGGACACCAATCTGGCAGTCATGTTCCAGCAGCTGCAGCATACTGCCAGATTGGCTCCAGTGATGAGGAGGGAGGGGATGATGAGGTCAATGACTCCACGTGGGTGCCTAATAGGAGAGAGGAGGAGGAGGAGGATGAGGAGGAGGCACATCTCCAACGAGGCAGGATGCCCTTTGGTGGCCAGCGTAAGGGCAGTACACCGACGGAATCACACCGCAGAGCTCCGCCTGTGCAGGGCGCTGCCTCTGCCCGTCATTCAAAAAGTTCTTTGGTGTGGGCCTTTTTTGAGGCTAGTGCATCAGATCGCACAGCTGCTGTTTGCAACATATGTCTCAAGCGTATATCGCGTGGCCAAAACATCAGCCGCTTGGGTACCACATGCCTGACCAGACATATGTTGACCTGCCATGCAGCTCGTTGGCAAGCCTACCTCAAAGACCCACACCAAAGAACCAAGCGGACCTCTCCTTGCACCGCATCAGCTGGGATCTCCAACCCCACTATAACTTCAGTCCTCTCTGAAACATGCACTGAGAGGAATGAAGGTGTAGAATTAGGTGTGTCACAGCCAAGTACTTGCGCCCACTCTGCTAGCAGTACACCGACGTCCGATTCTAGCAGGCAAATTTCCCTGCCCCAGCTGCTGGACCGTCGAAAGAAGTTCACTCCCAGCCATCCACATGCCCAGCGGTTGAATGCTAGCTTGGCTAAATTGCTAGCGCTTCAACTGCTGCCTTTTCAGTTGGTAGACTCGGCCCCCTTCCGTGAGTTTGTGCAATGTGCGGTTCCTCAGTGGCAGGTTCCCAAACGCCACTTTTTCTCACGGAAGGCTATTCCGGCTCTCTACCGGCATGTGGAAGGCAATGTCTTGGCCTCGCTGGACAGGGCGGTCAGCGGTAAGGTGCATATTACCGCTGACTCATGGTCCAGCAGGCATGGACAGGGACGTTACCTTTCTTTCACGGCCCATTGGGTCACTCTTTTGGCAGCTGGGAAGGATTCAGGACAAGGTGCAGTAGTGTTGGAGGTTGTCCCACCGCCACGCCTCCAAAATGCTACTACTGGTTGTGACACACCTCTCTCCTCCACCCCCTCCTCTTCTTCTTCCTCCATGGCCTCTTCCTGTGGTTTGTCCTATGAACCAGCGGTGCTCCGTAGCCGTTCACGGGGCTACGCAAGTACGCAGGCAAAAAGATGCCATGCCGTGCTTGCGCTGGTGTGTTTGGGGGACAGAAGCCACACTGGGGCAGAGGTCCTGTCTGCTCTGCAGGGCCAGGCCGAGAGGTGGTTGACGCCACGCCAGCTTAAGCCAGGAATGGTGGTTTGCGACAATGGCACCAACCTCCTCTCCGCCCTCCGACAGGGACAACTGACCCATGTGCCCTGTGTGGCTCACGTCCTTAACCTGGTGGTGCAGCGCTTCTTGGGCAGGTACCCGGGCTTACAGGATGTCCTGAGGCAGGCCAGGAAAGTCTGTGTGCATTTCCGCAGATCTTATAATGCCAGTGCTCGCCTGGCTGAGCTGCAAAAGGAGTTGAACCTGCCCAAGAACCGCCTTATATGTGACATGCCCACCAGGTGGAACTCAACGTTGGCCATGCTGCAGCGGCTGCACACGCAGCAGAGGGCCATCAATGAGTACCTGTGCGACTACGGCACCAGGACAGGGTCAGGGGAGCTTGGTTTTTTTTCTCCACGCCAGTGGGGCATGATCAGGGATGCATGCACTGTCCTGGCACCATTTGAGGAGGCCACGAGGATGGTGAGCAGTGACAGTGCATGCATCAGTGACACTGTACCTCTTGTCCACCTGTTGGAGCACACGCTGCGTGGAATAATGGACAGGGCACTTGAGGCAGAACAGAGGCAGGAAGAGGAGGACTTCCTTGCCTCTCAAGGCCCCCTTTACCCAGACAGTGTTCCTTCTGTCCCACCCATCGCACAGGAAGAGGAGGAGGAGGAGGAGGAGGAGGAGGAGGAGGATTGTGTCAGCATGGAGGTGGAGGCTGGCACTCAGCATCATCAGCAGCAGTCTTTTAGGGATGATTTACAGTCCCAAGAAACCAGTGGACTTGTACGTGGCTGGGAGGAGGTGGCTGCGGATCATGTCGTCCTTAGTGACCCAGAGGACTCCGGAGCGAATGCCTCAGCAAACCTACGCTGCATGGCCTCCCTGATCCTGCAAAGTCTGCGGAAGGATCCTCGTATTCTTCGGATCAAGGAGAGGGACCATTACTGGCTGGCCACTCTCCTTGATCCACGGTACAAGGGTAAGGTTGCGGACCTTATGTTACCGTCGCAGAGGGAGCAGAGGATGAGACAACTCCGGGAGGCCTTGCAGAAAGGTCTGTGCAACGCGTTCCCAGAGACTGGGAGGTTGCAAACTCCTGGTCCTGGACAACGAGTTGCTGAGGCTTCGGCCAGTCAAAGAAGGAGCGGTGGGGAAGGTGGCCGTCTGACCGATGCGTTCAGACAATTCTTTAGTCCGCAGCCCCAAAGTATGATCGGTTCCAGCAACCATCGCCAGCGTCTGATAAACATGGTGCAGGAATATCTAGGGGCAAGGTCAGACTTGGACACCTTCCCCACCGAAAATCCTCTGGCTTACTGGGTCTTGAGGATGGATCACTGGCCAGAGCTTGCACAGTATGCAATTGAGCTACTGGCCTGTCCTGCATCCAGCGTTCTTTCGGAACGCACATTCAGTGCTGCTGGAGGATTTGTCACGGATCACAGGGTGCGCCTGTCCACCGACTCGGTTGATCGACTGACTTTCATCAAGATGAACCAGTCTTGGATCACCACCAGCTACCACACACCTGATGCTGATATAACAGACTAATTGATTTTAAAATGTCACATCCCTTCAAGACTGATGCTGATGCTGAGTGCCTGTGCTGTTATGTTGACTGGCTATCCTCCTCCTCCGAGTCCTCAATGATACGATTGATGATGATAGCTTGGAAGATCATTTTTGTTTATGGGTGCCGCCACCAGTGCCTAACGCCCAATTTTTCAGCCCCTGTTTAACAGGGGCGTGTAATTACAATTTTTGAAGCAATACTTTGCAACAGGGCTCATTGCTGTGCTCCAAGTACAGTATCTGTGAGGAGTTGCAGTGTTGTGCCACCAGTGCCTAAGGCCCAATTTTTCAGCCCCTGTTTAACAGGGGCGTGTCATTACAATTTTTGAAGCAATACTTTGCAACAGGGCTCATTGCTGTGCTCCAAGTACAGTATCTGTGAAGGGTTGCAGTGTTGTGCCACCAGTGCCTAAGGCCCAATTTTTCAGCCCCTGTTCAACAGGGGCATGTAATTACAATTCTTGATCTAATAATTCACAGCAGGGCCCATTGCTGCACCCACCAAGAGTAACTGTCAGGGCTTACAGTGTTGTGGCACCAGCACCACCATCAAAGGCCCAATTTTTACTACCACTGTTCAACAATTATATGTAATTAAAATTCCTGATATAATAGTTGACAGCAGGGCGTTCCAGCACCAACCAAGAGTAACTGTGAGTGCTTACAGTGTTGTGCCAACACCAACAACTAAGGGGCCTATTTCTGCAGAGTATATACGGCAGGTCCCTACTTTCAAACATCCAACTTACAAACGACTCCTACTTGCAAACGCAAGAAGACAACAGGAAGTGAGAGGAAATCTACCACTAGGAAGGAAAATTCTCTCCTGTAAGAATAAATATGGGAGAAAGGTGTCTCCTCTGTACTGATGCTTTATCAGCAATCCTTGTTTCAAGAAAAA
This sequence comes from Rana muscosa, assembly GCA_029206835.1. Classification (NCBI taxonomy): domain Eukaryota; kingdom Metazoa; phylum Chordata; class Amphibia; order Anura; family Ranidae; genus Rana; species Rana muscosa. Next base: position 451,112,539 of record CM055127.1, on the reverse strand, counting down.
CACCACATTTCAAAAACAGTTGTCATTAGGACGGAAAGTGAGGTGAAATGTTCTGAACAGGGGCACAGACAGCAAAACAAATGTTACAGGGGTGATAACCCTTACCTATGTTTTCCAAAAAGTTTAAAAATAGATTTTTGGTCTGGAGCTACACTTCAACAATGTACCTGTTCAAAATTACAAACAGATTCTACATAAGAACAAACCTACAGTCCCTGTCTTGTATGCACCGCCTGTATACGGCTGTTCTGAGTATATAGGGCCTTTTTTATTTTATGTGCGGGGTTCCCCTTAATATCCATACAAGACCCAAAGGGGCTGGTAATGGGCTGGGGTAGGGGGGGGGTCATGGGGTAGCTATGCCATTTTTCTTAAAGATTTTCATCCATATTACCGGGACCAGACATTACATTAAAGCCGCAAGCAGTTTTAAATGGCTTTTTTTTCCTTTAGAAGTGTCATTTTGTGCAGGGACAGTTCTAAACACGGGAAACACGTGGCACTTCACAGGCATACTTTAGACACCCCCCAGGTACGATATTTAAAGGAATATTTGACTTTTTTTTTTTCACTTTATGCATCATTAAAATGACTGCTCCCGGAAAACGACCGTTTTTAAAACTTATTTTTGCATTGATACATGTCCCCTGGTGCAGAACCCGGGTTCCCAAACCCTTTTTAGGACAATAACATGCATAATAGTTTTTATAATTAGCACTTTAGAATTCGAACGTTCGCATCCATTGTATTTAATAGGGTTCTAATGTTCGTTCGAACTTTCGGTCCGTTCGCGGGTTCTGGTGCGAACCGAACCCGGGGGTGTTCGGCTCATCACTAGTCCTTTGTGGTCTAACCACGGGCAGCTTCCTGCAAGATAATCTGATTATGTTGTTTAACTACTTCAATACAGGGCACTTTCACCCCCTTCCTGCCCAGGCCATTTTTCAGCTTTCAGCGATCTCACACTTTGAATGACAATTGTGCAGTCATGCAACACTGTACCCAAATTTATTTTTAATAATTTTCTTCACACAAATAGAGCTTTCTTTTGGTGGTATTTAATCACTGCTGGGTTTTAAATTTTTTACAAAAAAAAAAGAAAAGAAAAAGACTGAAAATTTTGAAAAAAAATAACGTTTTTCTTCAGTAATTTTCCTCCTTCACTGATGTGCGCGGAGGAGGCTGCACTGGTGGGCACTGATAGGCTGCACTGATGGGCATTGATGAGGAGGCACTTATGGGCATTGATGAGGAGGCACTTATGGGCACTGATGAGGAGGCACTAATATGCCGCACTGATGGGCACTGATAGGTGGCACTGATATGCAGCAATAATGAGCACTGATAGGTGGCACTAGTGGGCACTGACAGGTGGCACTGGTGGGCACTGATAGCTGGCACTGGTGGGCACTGATAGGCAGCACTGGTGGGCACTGATGGGAGGCACTGATGGGCAGCACTGATGAGAAGGCACTGAAAGACTGCACTGACTGGCATCACTAATAGGCACTGATTGGTGTCACTGATGGGCACTGCTGGGGCTTTACTGTAATCAGGGCACTGATGATCAGTGCACTGATTACCTGATCTGGTCTTCCCTGCGAGGAGATACCACTGATCGTCAGTCCTCGCCACACACTCTGTCAGTGTGAGGCAAGGAGAGCCGATTAACGGCACTTCCGCATTTACATGTGACTGGCTGTGATTGGACTCTTTACAGAGATCGGGGTCGCATTGTGTCCTAGGAACACGGTGCAGGCACGATTGCCACGCTGCGTGCCCATTTTGGGGTGCCATCATATGATGTCCTCCCAGAACCAGAGCCGCACCACTCCTCCATCATTTGAAAAAAATAAAAATAAATGATTTCTTCATCAATTTAGGCCAATATGTACAGTATTCTGCTACATATTTTTGGTAAAAAAAATTCCCAATAAGCGTATATTCATTGATTTGCGCAAAAGTTATGGGATATATTTATGGCATTTTTATTTAGTTATACTAGTAATGATGGCAATCAGTGATTTTTAGCGGGACTGCGACATTGCAGCGGACAGATCGGACACCTAAATTACACATTATTACAGTGATCAGTACTAAAAAATATACACTGTCACTGTACTAATGACTGGCAGGGAAGGGGTTAACACCAGGGGCGATCAAAGGGTTAGGTATGTCCCTAGGAGGTGCTTGCTTACTATGTGGGGGGTGGACTCACTGACTGAACAGAGAGATCCGTGGTTCCTGGTTAGCAGGAACACAAGATCTCTCTGTTCATGCCTGACAGGATGGCGATCTGCCTTGTTTACATCAGGGGAGCGATCGTGGGTGGCTGGTGGACATCGCCTCTGCCAGACCCGCTCATTGGCTCCCCCTGTGCGTGCCCCTGCTGGCTATTGCACGGAATGACGTACAGGTACATCATTTTGCACAATAGAGCTGACCTGCCGCAGTATATGTACTGCTGCCAGTCGGGAAGTGGTTAAAGAGAAGGGTTTTCAGGGATCACCTAAAGATGGATAGATTAGGACAGGGGTGTCAAACTCAATTTCATCGTGGGCCGCATCAGCATTATGATTGTTCTCAAAAGGACCGGTTGTGTCCTCACTTCGGCAGAACATATACTAAAATTGGAACGATACAGAGAAGATTAGCATGGCCCCTGTGCAAGCATGACACGCAAATTTGTGAAGTGTTCCAAAAAAAAAAGGGCCGGTTGTATCTGTAAGATTAGGTGTCCAGCGCATCCCCTCCCCTTTACATTAGATGTCAAGAACCAACCCACCATCAGAAGTTGAGTCCCCCACTCTCCCTTACATCACAGTGCACCCCCCTTTCCTATTGCTGCTTCTGGGAAGAAGCTGGATGCATTGCTTGAAAGCAGAAAGTAGGGGTCTGGAGGAGGACCAGAGAAGGGCTGGAGCTCTCCTGCAGCTGCAGAAGAGGTGCGAGTGCTACATGAAATGGCCTGGAGGGCTGGATTCGGCCCGCAGGCCTTATGTTTGTCACCTGTGGATTAGGAGATAGCCAGGCAGATTGGGGTAGGGAGTTCCAAAGGGGGGGAGAGGCTCGGGAGAAGTCCTGGAGGCGAGCAAGGGAGGAGGTGACCAGGGAGCTAAAGAGCATGGGATCTTGAGATTTCTGAAGAGAACGGTTTGGTTGGTATTTTGAGACCAGGTTAAGGATGTAGCTGAGGGCAGAGTTGTGGATGGCTTTGCCAGCTAGAATTTTATTCCTTGGGTGAGCGGAAGCCAGTGGAGAGACTTGCAGAGAGGGGTAGCAGACAATGCACGGTTGGTAAGGTTGGGGATGAAATTGGGGACAGTCCCCAGAAACCAGGGACATCTGGTCACCCTATCCTAAAAAGAGCCAGACCCCTCATGAGAGCACCTTATCAACTATGGATCTGTGGAGCTATCAGATCAATTATGGTGTCTCTGATCTGCGGTGGAAAGTGATTATCCATTTTGACGGTTGTACGAAGTGTATTTTCTACAGACCGCAATAGTGTGTATCTGAGATGAATTAGAAGTGAACCTGTTCAGGACCCTAACCGAAGCTGTGTTCCACCTTCCCATATGTTACATGGGCCGTCCATCACTCAGGGGATGTGGACGCCTGCCAAATCCTAACCACAGTTTAAGTTAAGCAACCTGGGGTGAGGTTAGCAAAGCACTGTCACTGCCTTTCTCTGCACTGCAGTTCAGTAATAATGTGAAAAACAACTTGTGGTTTTTACTAACGGTCGTTTTGTCTGTGGTTTGGAGACCAGAGGTGGTGCAATCTGTTTTGATGTAAAGTTTATTCTTTGGTGCTCTACTGAGCGTAGAGGGGGAATTATAACCTTATCGTCATAGCATTCATTTAATGTCATATTCCTGGGGATTTTTTTAAATTTTTATTTCAGTGAAATATGAAGAAAAATGCCAGGGGAGTTTTTTGTTTTATAACAGTACGTTTCAGTTTTAGAGTTTTTGTTTGTGCTGCAGGAGTTGTTAGTCAATATTTCAGAGGGAGAAGTCTCTTGTGCAATGGGGTTATTGGCTACGGATGCACCGAGAGCCGCTCCTGAGCGGATGAAGCCCAACTCCTGACTGTCGCCCCCAGAGGACCCACTCCGAGGCCCCCCCCCCGAGCACCCCAATATGTATTTTATGCTTTTTTTTTACTTACCTTTTCCTTCAGGCTGGTCAAGGGTGCTTTTTAGTGTGAGTTGAATATTATTTTATTTGCATATTTTTTGCTTTTTACTTTCTTGTTTCTTCCTTATCTGTAAAAGAAAATTATTCATAATTTTAATCCAACACACTTATTTTACTCCTAATGATTCCAATCATTGAGGATCATTTTATCTTACTAATGCCAACAATTGGCACGCGTTTAGTCCCACTGACACCAATGTTTGGGGCTTATTTTATCCCACTGGCACCATCAATTGGGGCCTATTTTATTCTACTGACACCAATGATTGTGGCTTATTTTAGCCCACTGCGCAAAGGATTGGGGTTTATTTGATCTCACTAAATAGATATTTGCCAGCACACCATGGATCGACAAAAAGTAGCGTCCAAATAGGTAATTTATTGCATGATCACAACATAAGAAGAGTGCAACGTTTCGAAGTCACGCAGGACCCCTTCGTCAGGCTTGTGATCATGCAATAAATTCATGCCTGACGAAGGGGTCCTGCGTGACTCCGAAAACGTTGCACTGACGAAGGGGTCCTGCGTGACTCCGAAACGTTGCACTCTTCTTATGTTGTGATCATGCAATTAATTCATGCCTAACGAAGGGGTCCTGCTTGACTCCGAAACGTTGCACGCTTCTTATGTTGTGATCATGCAATAAATTCATGCCTGACAAAGGGGTCCTGTGTGACTCCGAAACGTTGCACTCTTCTTATGTTGTGATGATGCAATAAATTCATGCCTGACGAAGGGGTCCTGTGTGACTCCCAAATGTTGCACTCTTCTTATGTTGTGATCATGCAATAAATTACCTATTTGGATGCTACTTTTTGTCGATCCATGGTGTACTGGCAAATATCTATTTTGTGACTTGAACCAGTATCCAGCTGGTTGTTGCTGCAGCACCCAAACTTTGAGAGCTTATCCAGGAAAGTGTGCGATTGGAATATGAAGTATTATTTGATCTCACTAACACCATCAATTGGGACTTATTTTATCCCACTGACATCAACGATTGTGGCTTATTTAAACCCACTGATATGTTTGGGGCTTATTTTATCTCACTGACACCATCAATTGGGGCTTTTTTTTATCTGACTGATACCGTTTGGGGCTTATTTAATCCCACTGATGCCAAAGACAAGCGTTTATTTTGCTCTCACTGACACCTATGACTGGCACTTATATTGTTCCCACCAACACTGATGATTGGGGCTAATTTTTTTCAAATGACATGAACGCTTGTCACTAATTTTACTCCCACTGACACCAGTGACTGGGGTTTATTTTTTTCCACTCACACTAAGGATTGGCACTTATCTTACAGCCATTGACGCCATCAGTGTGGCTTATTTTATCTCAATATTTCCAACCATTGGGGCTTATTTTTTCCCACTCACATCATTAATTGGCATTTATTTTGCCCCAGCTGACATCAATGATTGAAGTTGATTTTACATCCACTGACACCAAGAACTGGCACTAAATTTATTATACTGACACCAATGGTAGGCACTTATTTAACTTACACTGACACCCATGACCATCAATTATTTTACTTATACTGACTCCAGCGATTGGGGCTTATTTTATCCCACTGACACCAATTGGGGATTATTTTATCACATGGACATCAACAGGGATTTTTCTAAAAAATGTCCTACTGACAATAGTGATGAGGCTTATCTTGCTCCCATTAACACCGACAATGGGATTTATTTTTCCTTCACTTCATCTTCAGCGTACCCTCAGTCCCTATTTTGTCGAAAACAGCCTCAGCCCCTTAGTAGTGTAGCGGCCACCTCCACGCCCCTCTTTGTCTCGTCTTTCTCTTGTCTAGGGGTACCTTAGAGGGGAGGGAGCGGGGACACCACGCCTGGCTTCCACCATAGGTGTTAGTGCGGTATAAGCAACGGTTTTGTATTACCTTCGGGTCAGTGCTGTGCACCTGGATCCTCCCTGCAAGAGTCACCGTGAACCATGTCCGTTAGAAAATGAGCTCCACACCATTAAAGTTCAACACTCCTTTATTCTCCTTGTCTGAACACAAACAGTTGAACTCCCTTGATAGAACAGAACAGAAAAGGAGGTGTGGATGCGAACAGCCCAGACACAATGTAAGCTGCCACTTCCCTTCCTAGAAGTGTGTCCTGGTCTCCGCACGAGGGTAGATTTCCTTCCAGGCGGTCTCCGACGAGAGACTCACTTCTCACCGGCAATATGCTGCACCGGGTCTTCAAATGAGGAGCTCCCCCCGGTCCATTGCGCCTTCCGGATTCGGGTACCTAATCCCTGGGCACCCTAGGATCTCCTTCCCTCGCGGAACCCAGTGTTGGGCACTGAGCTCCGGACCTCCATCTAAGTACCTCACCCCAGGCTAAAGGTGCCTGGGATGGAACTCGACCTCCGCTGTCCTCTGGGCCTAGGCAACCCAGAGGACCGACACGACCCACCGTCCGCAAGCTGAAGGTGCCTGGGACTTCGACCCCGTGACCAAGATGGCCGGCCCCCCTTATACCCTCTCCCAGCAAGCACGGCGGGTTCCCGGCCCCACTATACCGCTGCCGAGGGAGGACAAAAAGGAGGACGGCACACAGCGATAATCCAACCCAACCCAGGGCGTCAGCGCCACCCAATGGGCCGCGATGAATCACACATCACTGGTGTCACTTCCAAATTCAAATTTATACCCGGGAAAGTACATACCCGCTACAGTAGCAAGATACAAGCCTCAAAGTAGCAACATGTTTTGGCAGATCAACCTACAGTTAATTTGTAATTAAGTATGTTTCATCATATAAATCTCTGATGCAGAAATGTTTGTGGTGGTTTGTGTAAGACCTGGGTTTATGTGTAGTGTACAATGTGGTTCTACCTACCTGTTACCTAATCACAACTTCACATCAAACAGACATTTGTACATACTAGTTTAGGGTGACCAGACATCCCCGGTTTCAGGGGACAGTCCCCGGATTGAGGACACTGTCCCCGGACTAAGTCTGTCCCCAGTTTTGTCCCCGGATTGGATTTGAACAGGGGCCATGGGGCAATTTCACAGACAGCCAGTGCAGGGGGGTGTATTTTTCCATTTTCTGTGCCCCTTTCTGATGATCATGTGCTGGTCGGAGCGAAGGTAATATTTCTTCAGTTTCGGGTGCATGCCCATTCAGCTCCGCTCGCATGTTCTTCTGCCTTGGCTCAAGTCCCAGCCAGCCGCCTGCTTATCTCCTTGCCTTCCCTGGTGGAGTGATCTTCCTCCACTCCTCACCCAGTAGTAGCCGGGGTCCAGAGAGTAAGACTTGACAGGCTGTGAGGCGGGCGGCGGCGATGAGTAAAAAAAATTATGTCCCCGGATTTCATTTTAAAAATCTGGTCACCTTATACTAGTTGCAATGTGAACACATCTTGCATCGTTTGAGTGAATATTTAGCGACCAGTGCACCTCTTATTTTGCTCTTGTCCAGTCTTGACATCTCTGTCTGAATGCAGATACAGTATATACAGTTGTGCTCATAAGTTTACATACCCTGGCAGAATTTATGATTTCTTGGCCATTTTTCAGAGAATATGAATAACACAAAAACTTTTCTTTCACTCATGGTTAGTGTTTGGCTGAAGCCATTTATTATCAATCAACTGTGTTTACTCAGTTAAAAATGACCCTGATCAAACCCTAGAGATTTTGGCCCGATAACATGCACACAAGTTGACACAAAGGGGTTTGAATGGCTATTAAAGGTAATCATCCTCACCTGTGATCTGTTTGCTTGTAATTAGTGTGTGTGTGTATAAAAGGTCAATGAGTTTCTGGACTCCTGACAGACCCTTGCATCTTTCATCCAGTGCTGTACTGACGTTTCTGGGTTCTGAGTCATGGGGAAAGCAAAAGAATTGTCAAAGGCTCTGCGGGAAAAGGTAGTTGAACTGTATAAAACAGGAAAAGTATATAAAAAGATATCCAAGGAATTGAGAATGCCAATCAGCAGTGTTCAAACTCTAATCAATAAGTGGAAAACGAGGGGTTCTGTTGAAACCAAACCACAGTCAGGTAGACCAACTAAATTTTCAGCCACCACTGCCAGGAAAATTCAAAAATAGAAAATGACCCGACGCACTCAAGGGAAACAAGGGCATGCTTCCATCCCTGTATAAATGTATAAAGTAGGGGGGAAGGAAGTGGGACTTTAAATGAAGCATGTCGTTGTAAAATAAAACTAGGAAGGGTGTATTGATTATTAGCATAACATTTAATACCATGATTATCCTGTAAATCATGTATGATTGCCTATATTTTATTATGGTATACAAATGAATGTTTGCGCTTTTTCATATTTTGGACAACCCCTAGGGGTATATGGCATTTAATTAAAGGGGTTGTAAAGGTTTGTTTTTTATTTTCTAAATAGGTTCCTTTAAGCTAGTGCATTGTTGGTTCACTTACCTTTTCCTTATATTTCCCTTCTAAATATTTTTTTTCTTTGTTTTCTTTGTCTGAATTTCTCACTTCCTGTTCCTCCTCAGTAAGCTGTTCAGTAAGCTGTTCTGGCTGACTCCACACCACTCGGATGATGGTGTGAAGTTCAGTGAGGAGAAACAGGAAGTGAGAAATTCAGACAAAGAAAACAAACATTTAGAAGGTAAATCAAAGGAAAAGGTAAGTGAACCAACAATGCACTAGCTTAAAGGAACCTATTTAGAAAATAAAAAATTAACCTTTACAACCCCTTTAAATTTAAATCTTCAATCAATACACCCTTCCTAGTTTTATTTTACAACGACATGCTTCATTTAAAGTCCCACTTCCTTCCCCCCTACTTTATGCCAGGAAAATTGTTCGGGATGCAAAGAAAAACCCACAAATAACTTCAGGTGAAATGCAGGACTCTCTGAAAACATGTGGTGTGTCTGTTTCAAGATGCACAATAAGGAAGCGCTTGAAGAAAGATGGGCTGCATGGTTGAGTCGCCAGAAGAAAGCCATTACTACGCAAATGCCACAAATGATCCCACTTACAATACGCCAAACAGCACAGAGACAAGCCTCAAACCTTCTGGCACAAAGTCATTTGGAGTGATGAGACCAAAATTGAGCATTTTGGCCACAACCATAAACGCTTCATTTTTGGAGAGACGTCAACAAGGCCTATGATGAAAGGTACACCATTCCTACTGTGAAACACGGAGGTGGATCGCTGATGTTTTGGGGATGTGTGAGCTACAAAGGCACAGGAAATTTGGTCAAAATTGATGGCAAGATGAATGCAGAATGTTATCAAAAAATACTGGAGGAACATTTGCATTCATCAGCCAGGAAGCTGGGCATGGGACGTACTTGGACATTCCAACATGACAATGATCCAAAACACAAGGCCAAGTCGATCTGTCATTGGCTACAGCAGAATAAAGTGAAGGTTCTGGAGTAGCCATCTCAGTCTCCTGACCTCAATATCATTGAGCCACTCTGGGGAGATCTCAAACATGCAGTTCATACAAGACAGCCCAAGAATTTACAGGAACTGGAGGCTTTTTGCCAAGAGGAATGGGCAGCTTTACCATCTGAGAAGATAAAGAGCCTCATCCACAAATACCACAAAAGACTTCAAGCTGTCATTGATGTTAAAGGGGGCAATACACGATATTAGGAACTGGGGTATGTAAACTTTTGATCAGGGTCATTTGGGTAGTTTCTGTTGCCATTATGATTTAAAAAGAGTAAACACAGTTGATTGATAATAAATGGCTTCAGCCAAACACTAACCATGAGTGAAAGAATTTTTTTTGTGTTATCATTCATATTCTCTAAAAAATGGCCAAGAAATCATGAATTCTGCCAGGGTATGTAAACTTATGAACACAACTGTATGAAGAAGGGTCCCAACTCTGTGGCGCTCCCAAGGAGTGAGGAGGTAACAAAAGAATATGGCTCACAAGTTATATGCTGACACCTGTGCCTAAATGACTGCTACAGAATGTCTGTTCCTGTGTATTGGGGTTCTGTACCGAAGGGTTCAATCAGTATGTCAATGTGCTGTTAGATGTCACTGCCATCTTGAAAAGTTCCAGTGCACAGTCATTTATTCTTTAATATAAAGGCCTAAGGCCAAGGATGTTGTAAAGGCCAGGAATTTGGCACAATATGTCAAAGGCGTTCATCTACCTGCATGTGGGTTGTTGTCCTATTCAAGAAGAAGTGGAATGGGAGCTTAAAGTGATACTAAAGTCTTGTTTTTTTTGTTTAAAAATAACAAACATGTTGTACTTACTTGCTCTGTGCAGTTGGTTTTGCACAGAGCAGCCCTGATCCTTCTCTTCTCATGTCCCTCACGGACGCTCCTGGCCCCTCCCTCCTGCCGAGTGCCCCCACAGCAAGCAGCTTGCTACGCGGGCATCCGAGCCAAACAGGCAATATTGAGAGAGCAACACCGCTCCAGGTGATATAACCCCCTCTCTGAAGGGTAGGTGCTGGTCCAGTTCGCGGTCTGGGTGTAACAATCAAAATATGTGAGGAAGGCGACCACACTCCGAGCTTCAGAAAAAAATTAGCTTTATTCCAAAAAACCAAATAAGACATCAAAACATCACGACACATAAGGACAGCCACAGCATGGTTGATGTGTTTCACAAAGAAATTCGCTTAATCATAACCCTTCTCTGAAGCTTGGAGTGCAGTTGCCTTCCTCACATACAGTATATTGCTTGTTGCACCCAGGTCGAGCCGCTGCTCAGTGTGTGTCCATTCAGACACAGAGCTGTGGCTAGGCCCCCCCTCTCTCTTCTCATTGGCTCACTGACTATTATTGACAGCAGCGGGAGCCAATCGCACCCTCTGTGTGTCCCAGCCAATCAGGACAGTTAAGTCTCTTGTGCAACATCGCTGGATAGAGATGGGGCTCAGGTAAGTATAAGGGGGTCTGCTGCACACAGAAGGTTTTTTATCTTACTACATAGAATGCTTTAAGATAAAAAAAAACTTCTACCTTTACAACCACTTTAAGCAGTTTGGTGCCAACTATCAGCCACAAGTTCAAGTTTAAACGGGCAGGGATGCTTGTGACATCATTGACCACCTAACATGACCAAACACGCTGATTTTTGGTCAATGACATTGACCCAATATGGCCAAATATAATGGTCATATTTGGTCACTTATATCGCCTGAATATGGCTACATGGTGATATTAGGACAATGTCATTGACCAAATATGATCATGGGGCTCTACTATGGCAATATCATAAGCATCTCTCTCCTTTAGGTACATGCAGTTGCAGGGAAATGCCCCATGCCCTTTTGTGTACCTGCTGCTGCAGGGTGGAGAATATGCCAACCACAGTCTACTGGCCTGGCACAGCCAACTGCCTTCTGGGTTCGGACCGTACTCAAGCTCCTCCCTATTTAGGAGAATTATAGGTGATGAAATATGTAAAATATTATTTAATGTGTCCTTTGTATATAAAACTAGTGCACAATTGTAAAAAGTAGTGAAGAAAGAGGAGAGCATAATAAATATACAAAGACTAAATGGGTCCAGCCTTTGTAAGTCTCCGGTCTCCTGAGTGCTTCTTCTTGGCAATAGATAGTAACAGAAGACAAGCGATAAGTAGTGGTGTTAGAAAAGTCTTAATTCTCAGTCTGAATAGGATATAAGTTCACTTGGCGATCCCTCCTGTTTACATGCTGAGCGCCCCATGAATGGAGAGATGGGTGGTGAGTGCTTATCTGGAGCTCTGCCATCTTGGACGATGTCAGCTTTGTATTTATCTAGTCATTCAGTACATGAAAATAAGATCCCCATCCATTTTCTTGCCAACTGCAGTCACAGATACTATATCTGAGGATTGTTCTTCAGTTTAAAAGGAAATCATAAAAAGGTATCACAGTGTACAGATTTTTGAGTTTATTTTAAACTTAGAAGGCTAACAACAGAAAAAGACCAAGTGGATATACTTCTTAGTACATACTGACACTATCGGGTTGATTTACTAGAACTGGAGCGTGCAAAAATCTGGTGCTGTTCTGCATAGAAACCAATCAGCTTCCGCGTTTTTTTTTTTTTTGTCAAAGCTTAACCACTTGCTTACCAGGCACTTTCACCCCCTTCCTACCCAAGCCAATTTTCAGCTTTCAGCTCTGTCGTACTTCGAATGGCAATTACGCGGTCATGCTACACTGTACCCAAATACAATTTTTATCTTTTTTTTTTTTTACACAAATAGAGCTTTGTTTTGATGGTATTTAATCTGTTGGGTTTTTTATTTTTTGATTAAAAAAAACAAACAAAAAAAAACACAGTTACATAGTGTATCACGACCCCCTTGGGGACTGCTTGGATGTACCTGCTCATCTGCACCGCCATGACCCTGGGAACATTCCAACACACCTGACACTCTGGGTTCAGACATCTTTGCACCACCTAAAGTAATAAGTCAAACCACTAAATTAATTTATATTCTATTAACGTTTACTGGACAACTCAAGGAAGATCTTTGTTACACAGAGGAAGTAATAGATCAACTGAACTCTGGACAACAGTCCTAGTTCAGTAGAGGAATTCCTCTGCAATAATACAAATTAAGACAATTTGGAAATAACAGTATATTATATACATGTATGTACAATTAGGGCCGGATTCCAGACAAGGCCACCGGGGCCAGGCCTCAGGGTGGCAGGGGGAGCAGGGGCGGCGCTGTGGCTGCAGCATAGCTCAAAACTGAGTCACGCTGTGTCACGGAGCTCAGTGTGACTGTGAAAGGTTCGGCCGCGCTGTGACAAAAGTCCCATCCCCCTCCTCCTAAACCAGCTCGTGTGATAGATGCAGTGTTCTGTCTATCACACGAGCTGGTCTAGGAGGAGGGCGTGACTTTTGTCACAGCACGACCGAACATTTCCGACTGAGCTCCGTGACACAACGTGAAATGCACGCTGTGCGTAATCCACTGGCACAGGCACTGACTGAGACTGGTGAGGCGGCAATGCTGGGCACGGTAAGGCGGCAGTGATGGGCATGGTGGGGCGGCAATGCTGGACACCGTAAGGTGGCAATGATGGGCATGGTGAGGTGGCAATGCTGGGCAGCGTAAGGCGGCAGTGATGGGCATGGTCAGGCGGCAATGCTGGGCACGGTGAGGCGGCAGTGATGGGCATGGTGAGGTGGCAATGTTTGGCACAGTAAGGAGGCAGTGATGGGCATGGTGAGGCAGCAATGATGGGCACGGTGAGATGGCAGTGATGGGCATGGTGAGGCGGCAATGCTGGGCACAGTAAGGCATCAGTGATGGGCATGGTGAGGTGGCAATGATGGGCACAGTGAGGTGGCAATGATGGGCATGGTGAGGCGGCAATGATGGGCACAGTGAGGGGGCAATGATGGGCATGGTGAGGTGGCAATGATGGGCATGGTGAGGCGCAATGATGGGCACAGTAAGGCTGCAATGATGGCCATGGTGAGGTGGCAATGATAGGCACGGTGAGGCAGGCAATGCTAGGCATGGTGAGGCTGCAATGATGGGCACGGTGAGGCTGCAATGATGGGCACAGTGAAGCTGCAATGATGGGCACAGTGTGGCTGTAATGATGGGTATAGTGAGGCTGCAATGATGGGTACAGTGAGGCTGCATGGATGGGTAAAGTAAGGCTGCATGGATGGGTACAGTAAGGCTGCATTGATGGGCACAGTGAGGCTGAATTTATGGGCACAGTGAGGCTGCATTGATGGGCACAGTGAGACTGAATTTATGGGCACAGTGAGGCTGCATTGATGGGCACAGTGAGGCTGCACTTGATGGGCACTGGTGAGGCTGCATTGATCTCTTGTATCATGTCTGCAGTCTCTGACCATCTCCTGTATCATGTCTATATTCTCTTACCATCTTTGGTATCATGTCCTCAGTCTCTAATCATCTCCTGTACCATGCCCACAGCCTCTGACATCTTGACATCTCCAGTACCATGCCCACAGCCTCTGACATCTCCTGTACAATGCCCACAGCCTCTGACCATCGCCTGTACTATGCCCAGAAGAAAACTGGCACCGGAGTCGTCCCAGCCCTCTCCTCCTGACTGAGGACCTTCACATCCAGTCCAGTGTTCATCTGTCTCCACATCTTCCAGGCAGCTATGATTCTCCCATCACCACTGCTCTGCCTCTGGGCCCCCTCCAGGATGAGATTACAGTGCCAAGCAGAATATTTGACTCAAAGGTATTTAATTCCTTGCTGCATAATGCATATATTTACAGTTATTATTGTATAAAAACAGTGCACAAATACACTAGGTATGTCTTCAATAACACAATATGCAAATCACAAGTACTTTCAGTTTTTTTTTGTCGGGGAGGGGGGGATTTTTAATGTAATTAAATTTTTTAATTTTTTTACCTCATTTCTATCACATGGGGAGGGGGGGCTCAGAAGCCCCCTATGTGATGGTGTGTGTGTGTGTGTGTGTGTGTGGGGGGGGGGGGCGGCATTGAAGGACCCGGCCTTGGGGCAAAGGGAATAAATCCGGGCCTGCACAGGAAGGTATCAGGAGCGGTCGCATATATTTGTATATATGTAAACAGTTTCCTGTGCTGAGAGCATGCTCCCAGCACAGTAACTAAATTGTCACGGAAAGCTCCCGATGCATACTTGCTATCGGGAGCTTTCAATCATGTGACCGCTGTGATAGCCAATCAGAACAATCACATCACCGGAGGTGCATTGCGGGCGGTATTAACCCTTTTTCGGCCGCTAAAAAAAGGGTTAATACCGCTCGCAATGCGCCTCTGTAGAGGCGCATTGCCGGCGGTATTACCGGGGTTTCCCATTGCTTTCAATGGGAAGGAGCGGTGTAGGAGCGGTAAACACACCGCTCCTCTCACCACTCCAAAGATGCGGCTAGCAGGACTTTTTTTCACGTCCTGTTAGCGCACCGCTCCAGTGTGAAAGCCCTCGGGCTTTCACTTTGGAGAGACAGCAGCGGCTGTTTAGGCTCGGTTTACAGTCACTATTTTTAGCACAATAGCGCCTGCAAACCGCCCCAGTGTGAAAGGGGCCTTAGTGTACTACTGTGTCCTTTGCATAGCGATCACCTAAAGCTCACCTGGATACAGTTATTCGCTATACTGTGACAGGCAGGCCAGTGATTGTGCTAGCTGCAGACAGTCAGTGTTTCACTTAGTGTACTACTGTGTGTTTTGCATAGCATTCACCTAAAGCCTAAATTTTTGATGCAATACTTTGCAACAGGGCCCATTGCTGCGCTCTAAGTACAGTATCTGTGAGGGGTTGCAGTGTTGTGGCACCAGCACCAGTGCCTAAGGCCCAATTTTTCAGCCCCTGTTCAACAGGAGCATGCAATTACAATTCTTGATCTATTATTTCACAGCAGGGCCCATTCCTGCACCCACCAAGAGTAACTTTGAGGGCTTACAGTGTTGTGGCACCAGCACCACCACCAAAAGCCCAATTTTTCCTACCACTGTTCAACAGTGGCATGTAAATACAATTCCTGATATAATAGTTGACAGCAGGGCGTTCCAGCACCAACCAAGAGTAACTGTGAGTGCTTACAGTGTTGTGGCAACACCAACACCTAAGGGCCAAATTTCTGCAGACTATATACGGCAGGTCCCTACTTTCAAACATCCAACTTACAAACGACTCCTACTTGCAAACGGAAGGAGACAACAGGAAGTGAGAGGAAATCTACCCCTAGGAAGGCAAATTCTCTCCTGTAAAGCCTCATACACACGGTCGGACTTCCATCGGACTTTTCCATGGTTTTTTGTCCGAACGGAGTTGGTTGGGAACACCCATAGCATACACACGCTCTGACTTTTCTGCAAACTTTCTTAAAACTTCTTACAACATCACGTGTTTTTTCTGCTCTTTTCTGATCTTTACTGACACCCTTTGGTCAACTTCTGCTAGTGTTGGTTGATTTTAACATTAGTTGTTTTGTCCATCGGACTAAAGTCCGATGGTTTTCTGTACACACGGTCGGACTTTGCTCCATTGAACTTTTGTTGGGCAAAAGTTTGTCCGTTTGCAGACCCAACTTTTGTCCGATGAAATCCAAAACCAAACGAAAAAAGTTTGTCCGATGGAGCGTACACACAGTCGGATTGTTGGTCCAACTTGCTTAAAACGAAGTTTGTTGGGCAAAAGTCCGACCGTGTGTACGGGGCTTAAGAGTTAATATGTGAAAAAGGTGTCTCCTCTCCACTGATGCTTTATCACCACTCCTTGTTTCAATAAAAAAAAATTCCAAAAACATTTGTCATTGGGATGGAAAGTGAGGTGAAATGTTCTGAACAGGGGCACAGACAGCAAAACAAATGTTACAGGGGTGATAACCCTTCCCTATGTTCTCCAAAAAGCTTAAAAATAGATTTTTTTGGCTGGAGCTACACTTAAAAAATTTACCTGTTCAAAATTACAAACAGATTCTACATAAGAACAAACCTACAGTCCCTGTCTTGTATGCACCGCCTGTATACGGCTGTTCAGAGTATATAGGGCCTTTTTTATTTTGTGTGCGGGGTTTCCCTTAATATCCATACAAGACCCAAAGGGGCTGGTAATGGGCTGGGGTAAGGGGGGGGGGGGTCATGGGGTAGCTATGCCATTTTTCACAATGATTTTCATCCATATTACCGGGACCAGACATTACATTAAAGCCGCAAGCAGTTTTAAATGGCTTTTTTTCTTTTACAAATGTCATTTTGTGCAGGGACAGTTCTAAACACGGGAAACACGTGGCACTTCACAGGCATACTTTAGACACCCCCCAGGTACGATATTTAAAGGAATATTTCACTTTTTTTTTCACTTTATGCATCATTAAAATGACTGCTCCCGAAAAAACGACCGTTTTAAAAGATTATTTTTGCATTGATACATGTCCCCTCGGGCAGGACCCGGGTCCCCAAACCCTTTTTAGGACAATAACATGCATATTAGGCGTTATAATTAGCACTTTAGATTTCGAACGTTCGCGTCCATTGTATTTAATAGGGTTCTAAAGTTCGTGCGAACGTTCGGTCCGTTCGAAGGTTCTGGTGCGAACCGAACGGGGGGGGTGTTCGGCTCATCCCTAGTAAGCATACACACTCACGGTTTTCTCGTTGGGAAACAGGCCGACGAGATACCCCAATGCGAAAATAGAGAGCAGGTTCTCTATCTTTCTCGTAGAGATTCCCGGCAGTTTTCCCGACGAAAAACCATACACACGAACGGTTTTCTCTGCAAAAAGCTCCCCCAGCAGTTTTCTTGCCGAGAAAACCAGTCGTGTGTGTACGAGGCCTTAGGGAGAAGATAGAGACCCTGGAGGCTTTTTATTAAACCTTTTTTCCCCCCACAACAAATGCCACTCCTTTTTCTGACCTGCACACAGGGTGAAAGTCATAAAAATGTGATAGGAGGAAAGTGTGCCAAGATAACAGGGTTGCTAAATTAGTATTGCAATTTCCTTTTCTTTGAGAGTCAGCAAGTTGTACAGGGGAGATTGTGTCTGATAGTAAAAGAAAAGATAGGATATTTTTTATCACTGGAAGGTTTAAATATACAAAGTATATGCAATAGAATGCTTTATGTTAGTGTTGGAACATTGGGAAGAAAAAATAGTCATTATTGTTAACTCAACAGTAACTGGGCTTAGGTTGTTTGTTTTTTAATTTTAATTGAAAGTGTGCACGGTAGATTGGCTATCTGATTGACTGAGCCACTGAAGCTTGCTGCACAATGAAAACCAAAGCTTATGGACAGTCACATCAAAGATAATGGAATGATCTGACAAACTGGTTTCCAATAACTGCTTCACTCAGATTTACTGTTGAACCTAAAACCTTAATTTGCACAGGTAAAATTAATACGCAAGTGTACCAGTAATTCAAATCTCAAACAACCATTTTTTTTTTTTTTTTGGCGTTTTTATGTTTATCATCTGAAGCAGGTGATATCGCCACCCAGGTGTACTTCAGGTAAATGCAAGATCATTTTCAGTGACCCCCGGATCCGTGAGAAATCAAAATGACACATGGAAACGGATTTGAGTGTGTTCATTAGATCTCTGGGCTTTATTGATTTTTTAGAGTGGCTTATATGTAAAAGAAAGATAGGAGGGGCTATGTCTTAACACATACGTTTCTAAAAATTATACAAACTCAGTATATTCTTATCTTATATTATACTGCTGACAATCAGGCTACTGCATGAACAGGCTTAATCACAATGACTATCAGTAGCAGGGTGTGACTCTATTCAGTTAAGCTAAGTATGTCAAAGTTCATTTCTACTTAAAATGGAGTTGATTATTTATACATTCTATTACAATCCCCTCTTTTATCACGAATGTGATAATCACAAACCCTGAAGCCCCCAACCTTCACCTGGACTACTTTCTCATAAATGTATCATTATCCGAAGCATGTAAAAATAGAGAACAATAAACAGATAATCTCAGCTTCATAGCAATTGTCCATGAAATACAAAGGGGGGAGGGGCGTGACAGTCCTTAAAAGCAAGTGGGAGGGGCATGACAGCCTTTAGGCCAAAATAAAAAATTGTCCCAAAGAAAAGCACAAAAAAAATCTCTTGTATGGCTTCTAAATGTCCAATAAATTCATGAAAGGGAAGGAAAAAGAAATGTCCACATTATAATTCTCATTCTCCTAAACTATTCCCAAAACTTTTGGTTCGATTCTGTGTTTATCCATATTTTACAGAGATCCTTCTACCCCAAAACCCTGCCTCTTTGTAAGGATAGAACTCGATATCCACAGACAGATGGGAACTGATGCATTGGGCTAGACTTGGGTCTTCGGGCTGGCATATATGGATCACTCCCTTGTGATGCTCACTGGAATTTCGTAGACCTTGGGCGTGCATCATGGCTAACCCTCAAGGTGTCATTCCAGGAATATTTTCCAACAGGTGTCCGCCTTTACTCATCTCAGCATCTCCCATGGCATTTGAACAACAAAGATGAACAATGAAGATGAACAATGAAGATGAACAATGAAGATGAACAACGAAGATGAACAACGAAGATGAACAACGAAGATTTCCATGTAAAAGCTGTAGTCATCTCTTCATCCGGATAGGGTATAAGGCAGGGTATGAATGGGGTATAGGGTAGGAATGGGATGGGCATTTCTTCTGGCTGGCTGGGGCGGATATTCCTCATCCAACATGAATAATCACAGAATCTACCTGATCAATTAAGGCCTTAACCATTGGAGGTATTAAAAATAATATTCCTTATTAACTCAAACATAAGTAAAGCATGCAGAAATATAAAATGTTTCTCAGCAACAGTCTTCATTATATAGATTCAATATGTTGAAACTAAACATTTTTTTCTAATCCAGTATTACAGCAGGACTTCAATAAAACTTAAACAACTTTAGTTTCTTCTATCCCCGGGACCCAAGTGGACCCGAGGAACTCAGAACTGAACATTTTACCCAAACACATATTCTGACTCAGAAGTCAGCCTCCTAACTTTTCAAATATATCTGATCATCAGCAACAAACAAAACATTGATGGATAAACTTCATTACATCATTAACATATCTTCATGATTGAAACTCTGGGAATTCAAAAGGTAAATATATCCAGAATAGTCACTCTGACTGTTATTCAAACAAACTTTCCCATCATATTTCAGTACCTCATGGACTCAATATATGCAGCAATGTATTTCGTGTATCCTGGTTACTTAACCCAAACTTTTAGAGAAATATATATTATCAGGAACATGGGCCTAATAATTTTTACTCCCTGAACAAGAAAACACAATATAAGACGACTCTTTGTGTACATTTTAAACAAACACTTAAGATATTTTACTAATCAAATAATACCTTGTGCATTCATTAAACACGATACAAACACTTTCTCCTTTTATTCACATCCATTTGGCCACTCCATTCATTCTTCATTTAGAAATGTTTTCCATATTTGCCCTTTGAACATCTTTTAAGCACCTTTTACCATTACTTTTTTTTTCTCTCGTATTTTTCCCTAGTGCATAGGATTACACAAACCTTAAGTTACTTCCTTTTTTTTTTTACCAACCACAATTCCTCTGGCGTAGCGCCAGGAATACATAACTTCCTTGGATGAGGCTGGCTCACACACCTGCGGTGCATTCGCACTCCGCACTACCCAAAAAGTGTGCGTTTTCTAGGCAGTGCGGTCCGGCTTAGATGCGAATTCAGGGCCATTGACTTCTATGGGAACGCTTCTGAATCGCACATGTCATTCAGTTGTGAACAGTATAAAATCCTGACCTGATATGCAATCCTGACCTGATCAAAACTGACATGAAGCGCTGAACAACTACTTTGTCAATTAGCTGTGAAAGCAGAGCTCAAACTCGCACTGCATATGTGTGAACCCAGCCCTAAAATTGTATTTAACCAAAAAAAAGAAAATCAAACATTTTTAAATCCCCAATCATTGTTCATACAGCCTAAACACAAATTAAAACCATTTGCACAAATATCCATTCCTTTGTCTTGTAACAGGCAATGTCCTTATACAATGCAAAAGTTCCCTTTTTTTTTTTTTCTCAACGTCAACAAAACCATAATACCATTCACTGAACACCGGAGCCCAGGGCAATTATATCACATTTGTCGATACTGAAAAGAAAACAACACCTTTTAACGTCAATAAAACAGTCCCCAAAGTCAGTCTCCAAGGCTCTAAGGCTCTGTTTCCACTACTGTGAGTTGCTGTGCGACTTGACACATGCAAAGTCGCATGACAAGTCAAAAACCCATGTATTTCAATGGTCCTTGTTTTAATTTGTGCGACTCAAGTTGCAGCGACACAAAAAGGTTCTTGTACTATTTTGTTCCTACTTCGGTGCAACCTTTTCTCACACTTTTGAATGACATTGCATCAAAAATCGCATTGCAAAGTCGCACTGCAAATCACGCAAATCTGGGGTTGCAATAGCGGAAACAGAACCTAACTGAAATAATCAAAATACCCCATGTATAAGTTGAAATGCTACTCTAAAAAAAAATTGTATCTGATCAGATTCCTCAAAAAAAAAAAAAACATTTGGTACCAGCGCATACATCTAATTTATCAGTGACGTCACATTCCCCTTTTAATGTTTCCAATTCACTATGCATTTGACATGGGAATATGGGCCCAACACATTTCATGAATAGACTGACAATAGTTGCAACATTTTAACAATAAACATGTATTTTTTAATCTATATAGATAACTTTTCTGAATCAAATCCTTCTTTAACATTTTCTCCACCTCAGCAAGTCTCTCGGACTCGCTGAATATGGAATGCAAATATAGCAGTATGCTTTGCGCAAAAGCGTTGACGAAGGTATGGTCGGTTGTTTGATCCCCTCTTTCACTTGAAGTGAAATAGCAGATTTATGCAAGTGGACATATACCTCTGTGGATTGTGCTAAACAATAATTTGGATAGGAGGAATCACTCCAATAAAGCACCACACACAGATGAGTACCCTACTCTGTCCCTCTCACCTGCCCACTTTAGCAACGCTTTCCTACTTGGCGGGATCAAAGGACATATCAATTACTCAACAATCCGTTTGCATTCAGAAGAAAAAACAACTTATACTTTAAATTGGAATTCCAAGACAACAACAAACAAACACATCAAATGTAAGCATTTTTCTCTGAGCAGATGGAAGAGAATTCCCTATACTAACAACAACTTTCCCTATAGTATAGCTAAAACTCCTTTGTCCCATCTGCACCACAGCGACAACATTTATCATACATACAAAAGTACTTACCACTCTCACAATATTTGGATATAAGCAAGGGAGATTTCTAATACTGTAGACCACTTTGACTGTTTAACCTTAGGGCCAGTTCACACCACATGCAGTCCAGTGAGTTTCACACCAGTGCTTGCAGTTCCAGTGCACTTCTCCTGCACTGGAACGCTGCAAAAATGCATAAAAAACGCACTGGAGGGGTAAAAAAACACTGGACTGCATTAAAAATGCACAAAAAACGCACTGCATTTCTATGGTGCAAACCGCCCCCTACAGTCAGTGTATCTACACAACAAATTATCTTATTACTTCTATGCGACAGATAGAAAAGCGAAAGTAGGTTGGATCACCGAAATATAATCCTCATTTACCATTTCAGCTCCTTGCCAAAAGGACTGTCGTGTACACTTTTCTACAGCGTTCCCAAAACGCTTCTAAATTAGGACCTTCTGAGAGGTACTTTACAGCGTTCCCAAAACGCTTCTAATTAATTAGGACCTTCTCAAAGGTACTTTACAGCATTACCAAAACGCTTCTAATTAATTAGGACCTTCTCAAAGGTACTTTCAAAGGCGGATTTTCCCAAAAAATCCCCTATACACCAAGGTGTGGTTCGTATCCCTCTTCTACATAAATTTAGTTCTAGATGAAATTTAAATCAGAGCTAAGGTAAGAGAAAACAGTCTGTCTAAAAGACAAAAAGATTCTTCTTACCAAAGGTGATTTTTTCATCCCACCGCTGCCACCATCTGAAGCAGGTGATATCGCCACCCAGGTGTACTTCAGGTAAATGCAAGATCATTTTCAGTGACCCCCGGATCCGTGAGAAATCAAAATGACACATGGAAACGGATTTGAGTGTGTTCATTAGATCTCTGGGCTTTATTGATTTTTTAGAGTGGCTTATATGTAAAAGAAAGATAGGAGGGGCTATGTCTTAACACATACGTTTCTAAAAATTATACAAACTCAGTATATTCTTATCTTATATTATACTGCTGACAATCAGGCTACTGCATGAACAGGCTTAATCACAATGACTATCAGTAGCAGGGTGTGACTCTATTCAGTTAAGCTAAGTATGTCAAAGTTCATTTCTACTTAAAATGGAGTTGATTATTTATACATTCTATTACAATCCCCTCTTTTATCACGAATGTGATAATCACAAACCCTGAAGCCCCCAACATTCACCTGGACTACTTTCTCATAAATGTATCATTATCCGAAGCATGTAAAAATAGAGAACAATAAACAGATAATCTCAGCTTCATAGCAATTGTCCATGAAATACAAAGGGGGGAGGGGCGTGACAGTCCTTAAAAGCAAGTGGGAGGGGCATGACAGCCTTTAGGCCAAAATAAAAAATTGTCCCAAAGAAAAGCACAAAAAAAATCTCTTGTATGGCTTCTGAATGTCCAATAAATTCATGAAAGGGAAGGAAAAAGAAATGTCCACATTATAATTCTCATTCTCCTAAACTATTCCCAAAACTTTTGGTTCGATTCTGTGTTTATCCATATTTTACAGAGATCCTTCTACCCCAAAACCCTGCCTCTTTGTAAGGATAGAACTCGATATCCACAGACAGATGGGAACTGATGCATTGGGCTAGACTTGGGTCTTCGGGCTGGCATATATGGATCACTCCCTTGTGATGCTCACTGGAATTTCGTAGACCTTGGGCGTGCATCATGGCTAACCCTCAAGGTGTCATTCCAGGAATATTTTCCAACAGGTGTCCGCCTTTACTCATCTCAGCATCTCCCATGGCATTTGAACAACAAAGATGAACAATGAAGATGAACAATGAAGATGAACAATGAAGATGAACAACGAAGATGAACAACGAAGATGAACAACGAAGATGAACAATGAAGATTTCCATGTAAAAGCTGTAGTCATCTCTTCATCCGGATAGGGTATAAGGCAGGGTATGAATGGGGTATAGGGTAGGAATGGGATGGGCATTTCTTCTGGCTGGCTGGGGCGGATATTCCTCATCCAACATGAATAATCACAGAATCTACCTGATCAATTAAGGCCTTAACCATTGGAGGTATTAAAAATAATATTCCTTATTAACTCAAACATAAGTAAAGCATGCAGAAATATAAAATGTTTCTCAGCAACAGTCTTCATTATATAGATTCAATATGTTTAAACTAAACATTTTTTCTAATCCAGTATTACAGCAGGACTTCAATAAAACTTAAACAACTTTAGTTTCTTTTAAGCAGAAAAAGAAAATCTAACAAACTTTTAAAAAAATACAACCCATCGTTCTACACTACTGGTCCATAGGGGAGACTATTAAACTTTCACTATTAAGCCCCATACACACGGTAGGACTTCCATCGGACTTTTCCCTGGATTTTTGTCCGAACGGAGTTGGCCGGGAACACCCATAGCATACACACCACAGGACTTTTCTGCAAACTTTCCCAAAACTTTTTGCAACATCACATGGTTTTTCTGCTCTTTTCTGCTCTTTACCGCCACCCTTTGGTCAACTTCTGCTATTGTTGGTTGATTTTAACATTAGTTGTTTTGTCCATCGGACAAAAGTCCTATGGTTTTCTGTACACATGGTAGGACTTTGCTCTATCGGACTTTTGTTGGGCAAAATTTTGTCCGTTTGCAGACCCAACTTTTGTCCGATGAAAACAAAACCAAACGAAAAAAAGTTTGTCCGATGGAGCGTACACACGGTCGGATTGTTGGTCCAACTTGCTTAAAATGAAGTTTGTTGGGCAAAAGTCTGACCGTGTGTACGGGGCTTAAGGCATCATTTAGCCCTGGTGCATGAGGCTCCAACGTTTAGGTGCGGGTGGAAGGTACCAGTGCACTGTCCAGCCCCACTGCCACCAGCCTGTCAAAACTCTATTGCCGCGTAAACACGATCGGAAATTCCGTCAAGAAAACCGTGGGTTTTTTTTTCCGGTGGAATGTTGGCTAAAACTTGTGTTGCATACACACGGTCACACAAATCTTGTCGGAAACTCTGACCGTCAAGAACGCGGTGACGTACAAGACATACGACGAGCCGAGATCAATGAAGTTCAATAGGCAGTTCTGCTCTTCTGCTTGATTCTGAGCAGGCGTTTTTTTTGCGCATCGGAAAAATAGAGAACCTGCTCTCAATCTTTTGTTGGCGGAAATTCCGACAGAAAAAGTCAGATGGAGCATACACACGGTCGGAATTTCCGACCAAAAGCTCACATCGGACTTTTCTTGTCAGAATTTCCGATCGTGTGTATGCGGCATTTGGCTCCTTTTACATGGGTGGTAAAAACAGGTGGCTGACCTGCATTGTAACCACCCACAAACCAGCAGGCATGGTGCTATTGAGATAAGTGCATAATGGGGTTCTTTTACTAAAACTGGAGAATGCAAAATCTGGTGCAGCTGTGCATGGTAGCTAATCAGCTTCTAACTTCAGCTTGTTTAACCTCCCTGGCGGTATGATTCTGTCAGATTTTAGGTGCTGAAAGCGGGTACCATTATTCTGCATGGAAATTTGGCGTTTTATATTGCAGGCCTGCAATTCTTAGGAATAACTCACTTAAATCTGTCCAAACCAGAGTCTAGTAGACATCCCGGGTATGATAAAGTTCAAAAAACAAAATTATACATTATAATAAAATAAATAACTATAAAATAATTATAACAAATAATGTTATAATAATAATAAAAGTGTTTTTCAGTGTTTGATGAGGAATTTCCCCACAAATCGCTATCGCTCAATTCTGCGAGTGATTCTAATTTATTATCGCTGTTTTTTAGCTGGTCTAAAACCACTTTTGACATAAAGGGACACTTTTTGGTTGCTATGGACAATCTCCAGTTTCCAGGCAGAAAAAAAAAGTTTTTATTATATAAAAGTGCATGCAGGACACTGGGCAGACCACTAGGGACAATGGGGGTGTGTAATTATTACATACAGTACTGTAATCTGTAAGATTACAGTGTACTGTATGTATACTGTGTTTTAACTTTTTTGAATTTGGCGCCGATCTCCGTCCCTGTGCGTCGTAACGTCGCAGGGAACGGAGCTCGGCGGCATTCGGCAGTGTGTGAATCGAGCGAGATGACGGCTCGATCACACAGCGGGGAAGTATCGCAGGATCCAGGGGACAAGGTAAGTAACTCCTGCCTGGATCACTGCGACGCAGCCCGAGTCTGGCTCGGGGTTACCGCTTTTGGTGCTGAAATTTAACCCCGAGCCAGACTCTGGAATACCGCCAGGGAGGTTAATTAAGATTTGACAATAAAACCTGGAAGCCGATTGGTTTCTGTGCAGAGCTGATTTTGCACTCTCCAGTTTTAGACTCACCCATGAATGGGGCTGTGCTGCAACTGGCTTGCGTGTATATCAAAAAAGAGGGTTTCAGGAGGCAGCAGTATTGCCCCCTGAACACTTGCAAACCTCCATTCACTATCCTCTGCAAAGCATTTTACCACTGATCCGTTTTGGGGGGGGGGGCAGTAATCACTACCACAAGTGTGAAAAGAGGGTATATATACACATGTTCAGAGTGGCCTCCCTGTAGCAGTAAAGCTACATGGGCCAGTTGGCAAGTGGTTAAAGACCCCCTGCCATTTGCATTGTTAAGCTATTTTCTAAATATCGTCCTCAGTACAGCAGGGGTGATGAGTTGAACATACAATGTTGCACCATCACCAGTTCCCAAACACACTGACTTAGGTTCCATTTCTTTGGCCCTAGACCTAGGCAAGGGGTACTTGATACACTTTACATGAAAGACCTCTCCTACATCTGTGGCTCCAAGTTCAGTCCCATGTCCCACACCTGGGGCCAAAGTTGCACAGGTGCCCAGGCAGCATGACTGATGTACTTGAGGAACCTTCTGTGCCAAACCATCACCACACCTACCCCAAATCAACTTTCAACTGGGGATTCCCCAGGTATTGGCTGTTCACCAAGTCTACTTAAAGTGGACTTTTAAAAAATAAAAGCCTATACAGTTTAAAATCCAGTAATACACAGCCTCACCCTGCTCTGCACATGCTCAGTTGTGCTCTATTTTAAGGCACTGCCAAATTTGTAGAGGCCGATCTGCTGACAGCCTTAAAGCGGAATTAAACCATCCTATCTATTACAGCCAAGAAAGCTGCTTCTGTTTGGTCACCAGCCATTTGATGGTTTGACCGTTTAGTTGAGGACACAAGCAAATGTGACAGTAAGCAATCTCGACATTCCAGGAATGTAACTGTTTTTGGTGCTAGGCTAGTGCTAGGCTGTCGTGGCCTTCGAGGGAGCCCCACACCACGTCTGGGGGGTGTGGACAGGACCCTTTTCAGGACATACAGAGGTGTCCTGGACAGGTGGCACGGGAGCAAGAGAGGACAGCGATAGAGCACTGCCAGGCAAAGTCTCCAGGAGAGGAACAACAGGTCGCAAGAGCTGGTGAATGACACAGTCAGGAGAGGACTGGGGAGGCATGCCTGAGAGGACTGGGATAGGTGCAGAGCCAGTGGAGTGGACTGTGGTGGCATGGGCAGTGAAAAGAAGCAGCTGCAGCCAGGAGGGCTGGCAGGGCCTGAAGATGTGGTACTGGGAGCAGAAGCCATGTAGACAGCTAGCACTGGGACTTTCTAAATGTTGCTACACCAATGGGGCCAGCGGTCCCTGCCTGCAAAGGGCATACCATTTAGGCCTGGCTGAGCCAGTGTCAGGCCTACAAATCAGTGCTAGCTGGTCTGGGAAAGTGTAAGCAAGTGATGTGCTGGAGGTGTTGAGGAGAGATAGTCTGCAAGGAAGTGAAGTGCCGGTGTAATGTGCTGGAGTTGTATATAATGGAGGTGTATATAGTTTGTCAAATGTATTTTTCTGCAATCAGATGGGCATCCCATCCCCATCCAAGTTTATTCCCTTCAATAAAAATACAAAAACAAATTTCAAGGACTAGTTTTCTGCCTGAGGGTGAATGAGAACTGTGTGCCTGGCTGGGCAGGGTGACAGACGGACCACAACCCTCAGCAGCCCCTACGAAGGTACCGCTATATGTGTAGTGCATGAGACCAGATGTAGTGAATGCAGGGTCCTGGATTTAGAAACACTAACTTGATTTTTCTCATTCCACAGGCTCAAAAGCCAATTGGTTCCTCCCAAGTGGGAAACGATCCTGCTGGAAAAATAAATAAAAAAATACTCCATTCTTAGCTCCTCCCTCCATTAAATATCTCAGGGGCTGAGCCACACACCCAGGAAGATGGGAATACCCTAGGGCAGTGGTTCTCAACCTTCTAGTGCCGTGACCCCTTGATGGAATTTCCCAAGTTGTGGGGACCCCTAACAGTAAAATTATTTTCGTAGCGTGGGTTGTCAGCACCCAAGGCAAGACAAGTAATTTGCGCCCCTAACCCACAGACATTACCGCACCCTGAGTCCTTTTAATGGCAATGATAATCACAGGTAGTGTTACTCACTGTGTCTCTGGCTTCACTGTGTCTCTGACATTGTGGTGTCTCGTAGCAGTGACACCTATGCCGAAATCAGGAGATAGGGTCTCCCCCAGTCCCTCCCACTTCACATTCCTCACCAGTCAGCTGACCTCTAGTCTCTGCCCCCCCCCCCCAGCCATGCAGTAAACTGAATGGGGGCCTGCGAAGAGGCTGAGTGGGTGGTGCAGGCTTCAGGAACAGCCCAGGATTCGTGACCCCTGGCAAATCATCATTTGACCCCCAGGTTGAGAACCACTGCCCTAGGGGGAAGTCATTTCTTGTTGAGCACTGAAGAGTGAGTAGAAACTTCAGAGGTATTAAGGGCCAAGTATCTGTCAATTTATCTGAAGACCAGGAATCCAAAATTGCTTACAAAATCAACTATTCCCTTACAGAAAAATAAGCCTATAGTAAATAGACCTATTTTAGGGTACCAAATTTATTGAATTTGGGTTTCTGAGTAGAAACTGACCAGGCCTGAAAAAAGACATGCGAGTGAACCAGAGGAGTCTGGGAACACATCGCAGCAGCCAAGCTGTTTCCTAAGTGGCCTAAAAAATGCCGCTTATTGTCCTCCACTTAGGAGGCAAGCTGAGCCCTCCCTGCCCTTATAAACTGCTCACAATGTGACCGAGGAAACCTTAGGAAGAATAACGGTCGATGATGTAAACCTTAAGAGCCACAGAACATCTTTTGTCAACAGGTCTCCTTGGCGATCAGACAGTGGAGAGGCAGTCTGGAATCTGCTGTTCTAAAGGACCCCGGGAGTGTAGGTGGACGGCATACTAATCGTAACCTTACCAAGCCAACAATGATTTTCATTAACATTTGGAGGTCTTCCGGGGAATCTTTGTGTAAAAGAATTAAGAAAAATGAGCAAAGATTTATCAAGGGGAAGATGCAAGGCCACCAGCATTTTATAGCGTGTTTAAGCGGCCAGATATTTAAGACGTTTTTAATCAAAAGTTTAAGCCCAGGTCTGCGCATTCCATTTGTCGTGATATAAAAAAAAGCAAACCGTGGAGAATTTTTTGTTTTATAGTTAGACCATTGAAGGCAGTAATAGGGGGCAGCCAGCTGTAGGAAGTATTGCAACAATAACAATTAGTAGAAAGAATGTGTATTTGGAGTCAGTTTTTAAAATGATCTTCTGTATTAGCTACAGAAATTAAAAATGCAGTCTTTAGGTGTATAGATGGAGTAGAGCCTGCTCAGGGCTTTGGTTTTTCATTCAGGTATGGCTGTCCTGCACCAGGCAGCCTCACCCACTGTGGTTGGCAAGTTGATGATCTGAGAACACTTGCTAGTGATGCAGGAAATAAAGTCTTAAACACACCCTTTGCATGACTATGAAACGTTTTTCATAGTATTTAACGGCTTCCGGACCACCCAATGTTTTTTTACTGCGGCAGGTCGGTCCATTAGCGCAAAATCACATACAGGTATGCCGCGGCTTCTTCCGGGTCTGTGGGGGGGGGGGCGCGTTGCCGGCAACCCACTCCCGCTATGACTGGACACAGCAGGACCCAATGTTCGCCGGCACTCTGCGATCTCTCCCGAGAGAGGCAGAACAGCGGTCTGCCTATGTAAACAAGGCAGGTCGCTGTTCTGTCAGAGGGGAAGATGGAAATCTTGTGTTTCTGCTAAGCAGGAACATGGATCTCTGTTTCCCCCCAGTCAAAGCATCCCCCACAGTTAGCAAGCACTCCCAGGGAACACATTAAACCCTTTAATCGCCCCTGATGTAAACCCTTCCCTGCCAGTATCATTAGTACAGTGACAGTACATTTTTTTTTAGCACTGATCATTGTAGTGATGTCACTGGTCCCCAAAAAGTGTCACTTAGTGTCAGATTTGTCCGCCGCAATGTCACAGTCCCAAAAAAATAAATAAATAAAAAAGGCTGATCGCCGCCATTACTAGTATAAATAAAAATAAAAACTGCCGTAAAAATATCCCATAGTTTATACACGCGATAACTTTTGCGCAAACCAACCAATATACGCTTATTGGGATTTTTTTTTGTTTTTTATATTTTTTTATTTAATTTTTTTCTGCCTTTTTTTGTTTGTAGTGCAAAAAATAAAAACCACAGATCAAATACCAGCAAAAGAAAGCTCTAAAAGCACATCAATTTTGTTTGGGTACCAGTTAAAGTAGCGCAGTGCCAAATTTCAAAATATGCTCTGGTCAGGAAGGGGGTGAAACCTTCTGGGGCTGAAGTGGTTAAGGAGGAACTTCACTCCCCCATGTATTTTTTCCTCTCTTACCTGTATTGTTGGGTGCTGTTCAAAACACATACTGTTAGGAGAATACCTGTAATGAGTGGGTGGAGACCAATGGCCGACAACGCCAGACAAGCTCAGTTCTCAAGTCTGCAAGAGATAGGAAAGTCTGAATAGCTAGACCTATGATCAGTGTTTGGGTCACAAGTCAAGTAAAGAAAAGGAAAAAAATAGGGATATGGGCCCTACTCAGACTTTCAGCGGCACAGTAAACAATAGAGATGTATAAAAAATGTATACATTTTTTAATAGAAAAAGAGAACCACATAAATGAAATTGAATACAAGGACAATATAAGAATTAAAAATCATACATATGAGTACATATAAATGATGAGAACCCGAATGCATCAACGCGTTTCGCCTTGGGGCTTCTTCACGACGCAAATGCAGGAAAACAGTAGTCGTAGAAGCAAGAAATGGATATCACTCTATATAAAAACAAAGACATTGATTTGTAAATAAAATACTGACACATTCATTTGGGTATACATTGAGAGAAGGCCAAAGAACCAAAAATAGGTGTGAAAAAACATGAATAACAGGAAGTCAAGGTCAGTGCAGGAGAGAGTTTTGTAATCGAGGTCACAAGCCAAAGTCGTTTCCAGACAGCAAGAGAAGTCACTCAAGCTGTAAGCAGGATCAGACCACAATAATCTGGCAACAGGAAGCGCAGAGGCATGGCTTATATAGAAAGTTCATGGGAGGAGCAAGAAGTGCAAGGTTCAACAGCAATCAAGACACAAGGTAGGGTTTTCCAATGGATCAGGCAAGATTGACCAATAGATCTGTCCAGCATCCCAGATAGCTCAGCGAGAAGAATCAATGCCAGACACAGAAGCAGTCCCAGGTTTGAGCCCAGGTCCTGACACATACTCACCAGCCCATCAAATCCAGCATTGTCTCTCTGCAATCCACTTTTCAGGTGACATAGTCATCACTGGCCCTCTTCACTGATAGGAGCTGGTTGACTCCTACTGACGAGACATCAGCTGTCAGCAGGGATACCCGCTGGCAGCTGAATGTAAAAAAAATATTGCCTGCGAAGAAAAAAAAACAGACTGGCCCCCCCAATCCATACCAGGTCCTTCGGGTCTCGTACGGGTACCCAGTGTTGCCAGCCTACCAGATTGAAATTTACTGGCACAACACCCGAAAATTACTGGCACAGCCACGTTTTTACTGACATTTCACAAAAGTTTGTGAATTACATTTTTAGGTGCAAATTTCAGTATTTAGCCTACAAACAAGTACGCTAGGCAAATAGCAATGTGATTTAAGGTAGATATTAAGGTAAAAAAACATATTTTTGTTATTTTCGATATAATAAGGGCAAATTATTTAGTCACATCACCCCCTGCCTCCACCCCCCTCTGCCACCAACACCCCCTGCCTTCACCCCCCTCTGCGGTGCCACAATTTTCCCCTGCCTCCAATCTCCCTCAGGCCCCCTGCCTCCAACACCCCCTGCCTCCATCCCCCTCTGCGGTGCCACCAACAACCCCTGTCTCCATCCCCCACCCTCTGCGGTGCCACCATCCCGCTCTGTGGTGCCTCCAATCACCCCCTGCCTCCATCGTCCCCCTCTGCAGTGCCACCATCACCCCCTGCCTCCATCGGCTGGGCTGTCTGTCACTCTGTCCGTCCCCGACTCCCCTGTGAACTTTGTATTGCCTGGATGCATTCCGCCGCCGCCACGTGCTGCTCAGCCTTCAAAGTCCTGACTCCTGCTCCAGTGCTGTGCTCCTCCGTCCTCCTGGTCAGTTACAGATTTAAAATTCTGGTGCGCGCGCGCCTGGCAGGATGTCCTAATACATCACTCGCCGGCGCCGCGCGGCACAGCCTCTGTGAAATCCGCCGGCCGAATACAGCATATGCTCGGCAAGCTACGGAACTGCGCATGCGCAGTTCCAAGCCAAACCGATCTTGGCTATTTTTACTGGCACATTTCCGCAACTACGGACATTTACGTACGGGGGGGGGGGGGGAGTGCCCGTTTTTACGGACTGTCCGTAAAAATACGGACGGTTGGCAACACTGCGGGTACCCCACATCAAAATTTTAAAAAAATGGCGTGGGGTCCCCCATATCAGACCCTGATGCGAGCATTTAGCCCGACAGGCCAGGAAAGGGCCCCACCATATGCCGCACCAACATGGGGCGTTGCTCCCTAAGCACCTTTTGAGACATGGAAGCCCCCTTTAACAACTGGGGCCCCAGATCCCACCCCCCTGTGTAAATGACCAATCACCAAAAAAGAAAAAAGGCGTTGTTTAAAAAATGACAGGAGGCAGGGTTTGACAATTCCTTTAATAAAAAAATCAAAAACAATGTCCCCCAAAGCTATCATCAATCACGCCACCCGCCGCCGCCGACCCGAAAAAAGAAAACGCCCCCTTGTGATATCGTTGGCCAGGGGCATGCTGGGTCAATGACATCATAAGGGGGCAGGGTCACTCGGTTACATCAGCAGGTGACCCCGCCCCTTAGTTATGTAAGAACTGTCAGACGGGGCTGGCAGACGGTGGGAGTGGAGCTTTTTTTTCTTTGCGTTTTTGGGTCGTCGGTGGGCGTCATGATTGATGATGGATTTACTTTGGGGGACATTGTCTTTATAATAAAGGAATTGTCAAAAACTGCCTACTGTAATTTTTTACACTACAATACAAAAGGCCCTTGTCTCCATCAACATGGGGACAAGGTGTTTTAGGGGGACCCTACGCTATTTATTATTTTTAAAAAAAAATGGCGTGGGGTTCCCCTCAAAATCCATACCAGAGCTTTAGGGGCTGGGACCCAGGTAAGCACTGGATTTCTAGCAGGATCAACGGGTATATTCTTTTTTTTTGTTTTTTTTTGTTTACAAACTTTTTTATTGTGTACAAAATAATGGTACAAACATTATGTCATGACATTAGAGAATTACAGTATTTTCAATCAATAATTATAATGATTTATGACAGAATAACCTCCTTTATTTCTTTATGACAACATTTATTACAAATAGAAAATAAATGATTTAGTAGTATTTTGAAATGTGGGGTTATTTTCGTGTATAAAATAATTGGTTGTGAAAAGGGGATTCTAGTTTGGGTCTAAAAGGTAGTCTGAATATGTGAACCATAGGTTCCATTTATATTCTTTTGCCGCGTACACACGATCATTATTCACGGCGGTTAAAAAACCGCCGTGAATAATGACAGGAAAAACGAGGGAACCGCTTGGTTCCCTACACACGGTCGTTTTTCCCATCATTTTTTCTCTTGACGAGAAAAATGACCGTCTGTGGGCTCCGCGGCAGTGTTTCCCTATGGGAAAACTGCAGCGGAAAAAAATGCTGGAAAAAACAATGAGAAAATTTAGAACATGTTCTAAATTTTCTCGTCGTTTTTTATGCCGTTTTTCTAGACGAGAAAAACGACATAAAGCCCACAGACGATCGTTTTTCTCGGCGGAAAAAAAAATGCAGTTTTTCTCGTCGAGAAAAGCGGTCGTGTGTACGCGGCATTTCACTTATCAAACAGCTATAATAAAACGCTTTCAATGGAATACTAAATGGACCAAAAGTGAGCAACCAAGAGAAGTTCATTGTTGGGGTTTATGTACACTTGGAGACAATAATAAACAATTTAATGAGAATAAAAACAATGGAAATTTTTATGAAACTTTTGGACATTTTCCATTATACTTGATATTTTTGGACAGTGTTTCAAGGGACGAAAAAAAATATCAAAAGAAAGCAAACAAGAAAACAAAAACAAAAAAACAAAAACAAAACAAGAAACTGGAGCCATAAAAACCCCCATAACTAAAACTAAAACCAGACAATGAAAAAACAAACCAAACAAAAAGCGGAATATCACTTGATTTATTTTGATGAGTCGAGGGTTCTTCCAAGTCACTTGAAATGCAAAACTAATTTTCCTACTCTACAGAATCAAAACAAAAATTGGCTCCATGACCAATATTCTGCATATTCCGAAGGGTGGTGAAAGTAAGGCCTCGTACACACGACCGATTTTCTCGGCAAGAACCAGCAAGAAACTTGCTGGCAGAGAGGTCTTGCCGAGTAAATCGGTCGTGTGTACGCTGCTAGCGGGTTTCTCGTCGAGAAAACCGACAAGAAACCTCGACGAGAAAATAGAGAACCTGCTCTCTATTTTCTCGTCGAGATTCTCGTCGGCATGTTTCTCGACGAGAAAAGTGAGTGTGTGTACACTTACCTGTCCGCCGGGAAGCCCGCGCATGTTCGAAATGAATTTGACGCATGCGCGGTAGCTTCCTAGGCATACGTAGGGTATACCAAGATGGCGGCGACGGCATCGAATGTGACGAGCGCATGCTCGACATAGTCGATGACGTCACCGCGTACACTCCTTTCAAAGAACCGCGGGTTCTTTGAAACGAGCGTGTGTACACTCGGCCGGGACAAGTTTCTTGTCCAAGAATCTCGTCGAAAAAAACGACATGTTTTTTTCAACGAGAATCTCGGCCGTGTGTACGAGGCCTGAGACAATATTGTTACTCTATAATTCCAAAGCATGAAGTCATTATTTAGAAACACATAAAAGCATAATGTGAAATGATATTAAAGTCTATATATTGTCTCACGCTTTGTTGTTTAACCGTTTGTCAACCGGGGAAATGTTTTAACATTTTTTGCACACGTGTTTACAGTTGTATTTTTTGTTAGAAAATAATTTTAACCACTAAACAATTATGCAAACAGAACCTTGGAGAATAAAATAATGGCAACTACAATTTTTTTTTTGTTGCAATGTATATGCTAAAATGAATTTTAAAGCAAAAAAAAAAAAAAAAAACCCCAATATATTATATCCAAATTTTTGGTAAAATATAAAAGATGGGTTGTGATGATTTTGTTGGGGTAAACCATGAATTTTGGCTCTAGAATTATTGCTCTTACTCCGATGTTGATTGACATTGAAGTGCACGCCCTAATCTATGTGTTTGGATTAGGGTCACATGCCTGATGAAGGGGTCCTGCATGGCTCCGAAACTTTGCACTTCTTTGCTTTGATTTGATTATTCTTCGATAAAAAAACGCTTGGACTTCATCTGAAGATCCGTGGTGTGTTGGGAAATATGTACACTGTTCTATGATGGTTCCAGTTTCCAGCTGGTTGTTGCTACAGCACCCATTATCCTCAAGCCTATTCCAGGAATGTGTGCAATAGGAATATTAACATTTGTTTGCATTGGGGTGTGTACAGGGGTGATGGGAGACTTTTACATTTTATTTTTTAATGTCTTTATTTATTTTATTCTTTTTTTTACCACTTTTAAATTTTTTTCTTTATTTAAATTGATTGTAAGGCTGTTTTTTTTTGTAATTAAAACAGTAAACATGTCATACTTACCTGTCCTGTGCAATAGTGTTACAAGGAGTGACCCCGAGCCTCATCTTCTTGGGTCCCCTGCTGGCACTCTGGGCCCCTTCTCTTCTGAGTATGCCACCATAGGAACCTGCTTCCTATGGTGGAGCACCTGCAGGTTTAATATCAGGCTGGGCTGTGTGTATCAGCCCCACCCCCTGCTCTCTGCTCACAGGATTTGATTGACAGCAGCAAGAGCCAATGGCTCCCACTGCTGCCTCTGCTTGCAGAGAGAGAAGACAGCTGTTAAAGACAGTCACATCGCTGGATCGAGATTGGGTTTAAATAAGTATACAAGGGAATGTGGTGGCGATAGAAATAGGGGGATATTTTTTACCTTAAAGCATTTGTTACCCTAAAAAAGCATGTTATACAGCACAGTGCTTGTGCTGTATGATTTGGCCCCTGTAACACCTGGAATATCTGGCTGATCCTGCGTGGCTATGCCCTCCCTTCTGTAAACTGACCACGGTATAGCATGGCTGCTGAGCCCTAACAACGTGGTCAGTTTACGTGCCTCCGTCATCCGCAGCTCTCCTGTCCTCCTCTGTCCTCCTCTCCCCCTCCCTACCCTGCCTGTCAGCTAGTTACAGTGCCCGCCCCCCCTCCTGCTGCTGGAATAACATCTACATCTTTATACTATTAGCGCTTTCTCCTAATCCTGTGTCCCCATATATGTGTGATTTATGAAAAAAATGCTGTATATACCTTATTTCAGAGTGCTGCTTGGCGCTCACGTGACCAGCCATCTCTCTCCTCTACTTCTCTCCTCCTCTCCTCCTCCCCTCCTCTCCTCCTCCCCTCCTGACTGACGTCAGCAGGGGAATCTCGGCCCCGCCTGCTGCAGCGTTCAGACAGATAGAGGAGAGAGCCAGCTGGTCACGTGAGGGTTGGGGGGCGCTCTGAAATGAGGTATATACTGCATTTTTTTTATAAATCACACACACAGGGGGACACAGGATTAGGAGAAAACCCTGGTAGTATAAAGATGTTATGCCGCGTACACACGATCGATTTTCTCGACGGTGAAAACACAGTCAAGAAAATAGACGGGAAAAACGAGGGAATGGCTTGGTACCCTACACACGACCGTTTTTTCCCAACATTTTTTTTCTTGGTCGAGAAAAACGACCGTGTGTGGGCTCCGTGGCAGTGTTTCCCTATGGGAAAACTGCCGCGGAAAAAAATGACGGCAATCACAACGAGAAAAATTAGAGCATGTTGTAATTTTTCTCGTCGTGATTAATGCTGTTTTTCCCGTCGGGAAAATGACAAAAAGCCCACACACGGTTGTTTTTCTTGTTAAAAAAAAAAAATGTAATTTTTCCCGACGGGAAAAATGATCGTGTGTACGCGGCATCAGAGTGGCTTTACAACCACTTTAATGCAGGGAATGTATTAAGGTAAAAATGTTCAGGCTTTAGAACAACTTTAACTACTTCTGGACCGCCCGCCGTCGTAGTACGTCGGCTGTTTGAAGTTGAATATCGTTGTTATAACAGTGGATAGCTGCCATAACCCCGATATTCCCTTCTTCAACGGGTGGTCCACTTTCAGATAAAAGTGGTCTCTGCAGCGGGAAGAGATCAATTTTATCGGGGGCAGGAGATGCCCCCCCCTCCCGCAGCGATCCGGTCGTCTCCGCCGCTTGCCGGAGCCGCCAGTAGCGGCGGAGACGATCACGTCCTTCCCGCTGACAGGCCTGGAGCCGAGTGAGGGAAAGGTGGCTCCCATTTGGCTCCATAACACTGGATGGTCAACGTCAAACATCACTTTCATCCAATGGTCTTAAAAAAAAGGATTTTCTTTTTATTGCATCTTATGCCGCGTACACGCCATTGTTTTTCCTGACGTGCAAAAAGCCATCGTTTTTCCCGACGTGATTCCTCTTCAGCCTGACTTGCATACACACGTTCATGCAAAAAAACGTCCGACCAAAGCGTGGTGACGTAAGACACATACGACGGGACTATAAAGGGGAAGTTCCTTTCAAATGGCGCCACCCTTTGGGCTGCTTTCGCTGATCTCGTGTTAGTAAAAGTTTGGTGAGAGACGATTCGCGCTTTTCAGCCTTGTGCTTTTCAGTCCGTTACAGCGTGACAAATGTGCTATCTCCATTACAAACGCTAGTTTTACCAGAATGAGCTCTCCCGTCTCATCACTTGATTCTGAGCATGCACGTTTTTTTCCCCCTTTGAAAAGCATACACACGACCGTTTTTCGCGACAAGAAAAAGACTGACGGGTAACGAGAAAAAAGAGTTGGTTTTCATTTTTTTGCGGGCAGTTTTTTCGTCGAGAAAACTGCTAGGGAGCATACACATGACCGGTTTTCACGACCAATCTAAAAAAATGGCAGTTTTCTCATTGTGAAAACCAGTCGTGTGTACAAGGCATTAGTGTAAATGTGAGATGTGAGGTCTTTTTGACCCCAGATCTCACATTTAAGAGGTTCTGTCATGCTTTTTTTTTAAAAAGGACAGTGTAAAAATAAAAAGTTAAATAAATAAGATTTTTTTTTTTTAGAGCCCCGTCCCGACGAGCTCGGGCACAGAAGCGACCGCATACGTAAGTCGCGCCTGCATATGAAAACACATGTGAGGTATCTTGCAGGTCCTGAGTAGTAGCGGTTTGCTTTGTAGTCCGCTACTACTCAGGACCTGCAAGAGTCACAGATTTTATGACCTACCTGTAAACTTTCCACCACTGAATGTCATTGGAAATCCAGATGCACCTCCAGCAAAGTCACTCATCATTACAGCAACATCTGTGGGGAGCTTTGCACCATTAGGTCGAGTGCAGCCCACCGTATTAAGGATTTTATGACCTATTGATACAAAATTCATATACTGGATGAACTCCATCCATCAGTATCATAAATCTGAGATCTGCATCCACCTTAAAAAACAAATCAGTTGGAAGCCCATAGGATTTATAAAACGCATATGAGACTGGCAGCTTCCCCCACCAATTAGATCTGAAGAAAATGCGGAAGCATTGAAACGCGTCATCCATCTGAGCCCGCTCTGACGTCACTTCCTGTCGCCGTAGCTGTTTGCGCTCCGGCTTGACCCGCACGCTGCGGCGCAGTGATTTCCTGACTGCCGGAAACCTACACCTGCTCCCTCCGGATCAACAATACCAGGACCGATTATCAGAGCTACACCGTGCCACGGGACCTCTGCAGACCAAGGACATATCCCCTGCAAACCACCTCCATCACCACTTTCTTGCAATGTTTTTAACTACCATCTTGTGAATAGCCATTTGGCTGATTTTTATGTACCATTAAAACTGAGTTTTACATACTGCACTTAGTAGGCACACTTTTTCTTTTTATTTCTTATCCACAGAGCCTACTTCACTCTTAAAGATGCTGCCAACAGTGCTTATGTAATAGAATACATTCTTAACCAGCTCCAGTACCATTACTATTATATGGACTTATATTATTTCGACTTCATTACCTATATTTACTTGTGTTTATTATTCATCATTTGTATTTTGCCCTTTTCTATAAGGTTTACTACAGTGATATATTACTGTATCATCTCTTACCCTTTACATTTTGGTATTTCTGTATCCACTCCTTGCGCCGTCATTTTTGTTTGTTCATGCAGATGGATACCCTAGGCTTATACTCGAGTCAATACGTTTTCCCAGTTTTTTAATGGTAAAATTAGGTGCTTCGGCTTATATCCGGGTCGGCTTATACTCGAGTATATACGGTATAACTGTAGCGATACCTTCAACTAAGAAGGCCGCAAATTTAGTTTGGGCCCTTAGAGCAGCTCCGCCAACCCCCGGCAATGTACTCGACCCCCTACTGGCACAGTTAGTATTGGCAGCAATATTTCTACTCTTATACTGTATGAGTAACCCAGACACCAAGACAACAATAGTATAAAAGGTATATGATTTACTTAAGCTTTTGATAAGAAAGGGGTTAACATTGGTAACAGTTCACAGATATATATATTGCAGAGCCCTGCAGCAATAACACACTATGCATATGAGATGAACAGTAACAAGTGCGCCACGTGGGCGACCGTTAACTAGGTGTCCTGTGGCGCAGTAACCAAATGAACTAACTAGCTGACCAGGCCTGGCTCAGATATCTACAACTTAGTCTATAGGGGATTATGTTCTTTTCTTCACTGGCGGGTCTTTAACGGTGGTGCACATTAATAGAGTATCATTTGTAATCCAATGGGAAAGGTAGAGATGGAGTAAACACTTTACTATGTCAAGTGTTAGTTCAGCTCCTTTGAGGTCCTCTAATGAGAGTATCAGAAATAACTTGTGGGCCACGGCAGTCTATAGGCCTATCAACAACAACAGTATATGGCTTGGGCGTACGCCCTCTCACCCGCCCCGGACACGGTCCCAGTCCGGGGGAACTTCCACCGACTGTGTCACACACACACGCTGTCTCCAGCGATCGGGTCCCCGATCCGGTCCAGGCTGTAGACAAGCAAAATCCGGAACCACCCAGGCTCGCAGTGGGGTGGAAGGCTCTTTGGTGCTGCGCAAGGCCTCAGGCTTCAGACCTTGCACTCCGCCACATCCGCGCAGGAGGATCAGTTTCTGAAGTCTCGTGTCCCAAAGAGGCCGAGCGCAGCCGCGCCTCCCCTTATATAACCCCTCCCATGAGTCTCTGAGGTGAACACTGCCGAATGGGGTTCTGGGTGATGTAGTCTCCCGGAAGTAAAGGGGAACACCCCGCTACATACTCCCCCCACTTGAACTCTTTGGTCCCCAAAGATAAACCTTAACCAAAACTATGTACAACTCTAGACAATTCTGCAAACAAAGTGGGTATAGGGAATTCCCACCAAAACTGAGGGGTGTAACTCCCTCGCCCACAGGTCACATTATCATGGGTGGCCTGCCTAACTGTGCCAGAGAGTGAGCTGGGGTTGCCCTCCACCAAATGGACAGTGGAAGGATCTGGATTTTCAGCATTTCTCCTAGCAGTAACTACAGAGTCCTCCGAGCTATTCCCCATTTGTGGGTAGGTCAGCTGATTAGGAGGCCGGATGACTCTTCGAGCCCTTTGCTATCTTGGGACTTCTGGCTCTGGCGCCACAGGCTCCTCTTCCTCTGAGTAACTACCACGGACATCTTCCCAGTGGTCTGATGAAGGACTAGATGGGATGAACTCTGTGGCCTCTGGGTTCAGTGTTCCATCTGTAGTGCCTTCAGTGGGTGGAAGATCTATAGTGGAAGTTCCTGGAGTTGGGGAAGGCCACAACCAATCAAGTTCTCCTTCTTCACCTTCACTAAAATGAGAGGCCTCTCCATCTTCAACTCGGGAAGTCTGTGACCGAGTGTTCGGCCTGGGAGTATCCAGAACAGAGACCGCTTCAGGGGAATCTCTCACAGGGGGTATCCTGACTGCCTCAGCAAGTGGGAGCAGGTGGTTTCGATGCCACGTCTTCAGTGGGCCTACCTTTCCTTCTGGCTTCAACTTGTAGACAGGTAGGCCCGGCAACTTCCTACAGACGACATAGGGTTCAGATCTCCATCTGTCTGCAAGTTTGTGTTTCCCAGGGACCCCCAGATTGCGTAACAGTACTCTATCCCCAGGCTGTAGGTCTTGTATCCGGACCTTCAAGTCGAAGTTTCTTTTTTTTCGAGCTCCTCTTTGATCTGAGGCCGCTTGAGCTTGTTCATAGGCCACTTTCAGGCTGTGTCTGAGCCTGTCCACATATCCTTTGTGGGATGTGGCTGAGGAATGGTCCAGAGAGGTGCCAAAGGCCAAGTCCACAGGTAGTCTCGCCTCTCTCCCAAACATAAGTCTGTATGGGGAGTAGCCTGTAGCATCACTAGTGGTGCAGTTGTAAGCATGTACAATGGCTGCTATGTGTTTGCTCCAATGTTGCTTCTTCTCACTTTCCAGAGTCCCCAACATGTTGAGCAAGGTTCGGTTAAACCTCTCCGGCTGAGCATCTCCCTGTGGGTGGTAAGGGGTAGTTCGAGTCTTCTTGACTCCCAACGAATCTAAGAGCTTCCGGATTAGCCGACTTTCAAAGTCTCTTCCTTGATTTGAATGAAGTTGCTGGGGCAGCCCATAATGGACAAAATACTTCTCCATGAGTATCTTGGCTACAGTGGAAGGCTTCTGGTCTTTGGTTGGAAAAGCTTGGGCATACCGGGTGAAATGATCGGTTATCACCAGAACATTTCCCAGTCCACTCAGGTCGGGTTC
The DNA here is from genome assembly GCA_029206835.1 of Rana muscosa. Lineage (NCBI taxonomy): Eukaryota > Metazoa > Chordata > Amphibia > Anura > Ranidae > Rana > Rana muscosa. Next base: position 451,070,230 of record CM055127.1, on the reverse strand, counting down.
GAGGCAGAGGAAATCAATGCATACCAGATCCATTGGGCCTTGACTTTGTAAATGGCCCATTGGGGCAGCTTGATGAGGTAAAGTCTTCCTCTGGATGCAACGTGCACATGAGTGGCAGTACTCTTCTACTTCTGCCCTCATACAGGGCCAATAGAACTGACTTCTAACAAGTTGAAAGGTCCTTTCAGCCCCTAGGTGACCATGATTGTCATGCAGGGCAATCAGAACAGTCTCTCGATGTTTCTCTGGGAGGAACAGTTGCCATTTATCTTCTGAGTCATCAGAGGGGCCCCTTCGGTAGACCACTCCCTGATGTACCTGCAACCTGTCCCACTCTTTCCTCAACAGGCAAGCTTCCTTTGAGGGATGACACAGGAGTCTGTTTGGATCCTGATTCTCCAGGGCCTCCAGAACCAATTTCCCCATGGGGTCTTCCAATTGGTCGGATCTCAACTCCTTCTTGGACAGTCTTGGCAAGTTATCTTCCCCCAACTGGGTTACCCCACAGTACTGCTTGGGGACTCCTACCATGGTAACTCCTATCTCTTCCTCCCTTGAGCCCCCTCTGGCTTGCAATTCAGCCCCTTGACAAAGGGCCCGCACCCCATCAGGTGCTACTTGAGTCCAGTCTTCCATGTCACAGTTGGGACCATGGGATCTCCTGGACAGAGCGTCTGCATCTCGATTCCCAATCCCTGGCCTGTACTTTAGGCTGAAATTGAATCTAGACAATGCGGCCAGCCACCTGTGTTCAGTGGCGTCCAGTTTTGCTGTAGTGAATAAGTAGGTCAGGGGGTTGTTGTCAGTCTTCACAGTGAACTCCGCCCCGTACAGGTAGTCCTTGAGCTTGTCTACTACCGCCCACTTAAGGGCCAAGAACTCCAGTTTGTGAGTGGGGTAGTTTTTCTCAGAGGGGGTCAGGCTCCTGCTCACGTAGGCAACAGGCCGTAGTTGTTCTTCGTGTTCTTGATAAAGTACTCCTCCCAGACCGTCATGACTAGCATCTACGTGTAGTTCATAGGGTTTGGTTGGGTCTGCATAGGCCAGGACTGGAGCAGTGGTTAGGCTTTTTTTCAATGCCTGAAAGGCCTCTTCACATTTCTGGTTCCACTGATCTTGGACTGACTCTCCCGGCTTCCGGGGTCCTGAGTCGTCTTCTTCTCCCTCAGTCTTGAGCAGTTCATTTAATGGTCTAGCAATTCGGGCGAATCCTTCCACAAACCTCCTGTAATAGGAGCAGAATCCCAAGAAGGACCGGAGCTCTGTTACTGTGGTGGGTCGTGGCCAGGAGGTAACTGCCTCCACTTTCTCAGGGTCTGTGGCCACCCCTTCTTCAGACACTATGTGTCCCAAATAGTTCACAGAAGATTGGTAGAACCGACACTTCTCAGGCGAAAGCTTGAGTCCCTCCTCACTGAGTCTCCTCAGGACTTTTTCCAGCCTCTCCTCGTGTTCCTCTAGGGTTCTTCCAAAGACAATGACATCGTCCAGGTATACAAGGACTTCAATAAGGTTCATGTCCCCTACAGTCTTCTCCATGAGACGTTGGAAAGTAGCTGGGGCTCCAGACAGACCTTGGGGCATCCGGTCGAATTCAAAGAAACCCACTGGGGTTATGAAAGCTGTCTTCTCCTTGTCTTCTGGGTGCATAGGGATCTGATAGTACCCACTCTTGAGATCCATAACGCTGAACCACTTGGCTCCAGACAAGCTCTGTAGGGCATCCTCTATCCTCGGAGTGGTGTATTGGTCGGGTATGGTTCTCCTGTTGAGAGTCCTGTAGTCGATACAGAGCCTCAATGATCCATTCTTCTTCCTGACCACCACTATCGGGGAGGCATAGGGGCTTCTAGACTCCCGTTTTACACCAGTCCTCTTGAGTTCTGCGAGTTGTTACCTCAGATCCTCCAGATCTGCTAGTGGGACCCGCCTGACCCTTTCTCTGAAGGGCTTATCTTCTTGGAGGCGGATCCGATGGGTGGCACTCCTTGCACACCCCACATCGAACTCATCCCTGGTGAAGATCTTCTCCCATCTGGTCAACTGGGCCTTGGCTCTCTCCTTCCAAGACCTGGGCAGGTTCGGGTTTTCCATGGATAGCTTCTCCCAAGCATCTCCTCCTTCGCCCGCCCCCTTTACTTCCGACAAGTTGACCGGGGCCGCAGGGCTCACCTGGCCCAGCAGCATCCTGGCAGGGATTTCTATGGGTCCATCTGTATTGTTCCTAACACTCACTGGAACTCTACAATGGGCCTTCTTCAGGGCCTTCAGCGGAATCACTTCTGGTATCACTTCCAGGCCGGGAAGCTCTTCCCTTGGGTCAGACTCCAACATGACAAAAGGTCCAGGTTGCTCCCAAGTAAGCTTCACAGTGGCCCTGAGACAGGTTACTTCGCCGGGCTGCAACACCACCCCTTCTCTTCCATGTCTCCACACCTTCCCTATCCCCTCTCCAGGGGTCTTCTGCTCTAGGACCAGCCGCTGATAAGCCGTCTTCAGCATGGGGTGAATCCTGGTTGCCGCTGACCCCTTCTCTTCCACTAGAGGGGTCAGAAGTCTTCGGACCAGGTCCGTGTTTGTCCCTATTATAAGAGAACTCTTGTTGGCTCCTGGCGGCCGAGGGCACACTACCGCCAGAGTATCAAACACTTCAGCTTTTTCCAGACACCGATGGGTCAAAGATCATCCTGACAGGCAAATAGCCATCGTAGGGGAAATTCTGGGTCCCAATCCCACATATCTCTAGTCCCTCTATCTTCTGGATGGGCAGGTGACTCAAGTGTTTCTCATAGAAATCCCGGTATAACAGGGTCACTTGTGCCCCAGTATCCAAGATGGCTCTGGTGTAGATTCCCTCCACTTGAAGGTGCACTATGGGAGATGGGCCTACTAGCCTCTCCGGATATGGCCTGGCAGGGGTTTCCTTCTTCTGGCCCCTTCCCTTCGGACTTTCTCCCATCCAGTTCCCTTTGGACTTTAATCTTTCTTGAGCCTGGTATGCATTAATTTCCCCCCTCTCAATGGGTGTACAGACCCGCTGAGGGATATTATTGATTTTCCTAGGTGTGCACCCCCTCTGGGGAGCGCTGTGCCCCTTCTGAGGGGTCTCGCCCCCTTTCTCTGGGGTGTGTCTTTGTTGAGGAATGATGTATTTCTTCTGAGGCGTTTTATCTCTTCTTTCCTTCTCCTTCGCTTTCAGCTTGGAGCTCATTGAAGGTGATGGGCACCCGGTTGACTCCTTCACCGGGGCCCTCTGGAGTTTCCCGCCGGCTTGCGGTTGTCCAGCTTCTTCTTCTTGGGACTAGAACAAGTAGCCGAAACATGACCAATTCCTCCACAGTTAAAGCAGACTATATCGCCCCATTCTTGTAAAGATGCGGGTGCCAAAGCAATTGGGAACAGTTCCTTCCGTGGTACCTCTCTCTTGGGACCCTCTGTGTCTTTCGTCATCAGAGAGGTCAACATTTATAACACTTTGGACATTTGTGCTTTTAAAGTGTCTACCTCTGAGTCTCTTTCAGTAGTCATCACTGGGTTGACTAGCACCTGTGCGGGGACAACATTTGCCTTAATCATTTGCTGGTCCTGTTGTAGCGCCTCCTCATCTCTGATGATTTTTATCAAGTCAGCATAAGTCAGCAGCGTTCCTCCTCCCGAGGTTTTCAGGTGCAGCCAAACTGGTTCTGAGCGTAACGCTCCCTTTAGGACTTGCTTCATTCTTGCCGCATCTGCATCTTGGGGCTTCATTCCCTTCTTCAACACAATCTTGCACAGCAACCTGTTTAGTCTCCTAACATATTCTGACAGTTTCTCCCTTGGTTGTTGGAAAGTATGTTCAAATTGGTATACCATCTCTGTCACCTTTTCCAATTGACCAAACTCTTCCTGTAGCATAGCTAGACAGTCTTGAGCCGTGCAATCGGCATTCCCAAACCAAAAACTTTTCACTGCTTCTGCTGCTGCGCCTTTAAGGCTTTCTATCACTCGTTGCCTCTTCTGCGCTTCAGGCACCTCCCATGCCTCTACTGCCTGCAATGCCTGCTCCACCCAGGTATCAAAATCTTCTTCCCCTGCAGGGACAGAGAGCTTCCCTGAGAATGTCTTCAATCTCCGGTAGCTAGTTTCTACATGCACTGTGTTGGTCTTCTGACATTTGATTAGCAGATCTCCTATCGCCTTTATCAATTCTGGTGCTATAGCAGTGGCAGGTGCGGGTGTTACCGGGGGCCTCACCCTGTCTCCCTTTACTTGTGAGGCGCGGGCCGCAGCCTGCGGTGATCCCATCGGTGATGGTTCCTTCTTTATAGTTAAAGCAGGCGCGACCCTATAGGTTCTATTATCTGGCGTCTTTACACACTTGTACTTGCAAGCCTCTGGTATCCCATCTCCATATTCCACTAGTGCATACTGATATGAAGTGTCTGGGTCTGCCTTTATATCTATCACCCATGGTGTGTGACCTGGGGATACTGACTTCATCAACTCCTCTACCATCTCAGTCTTCCATTCCTCCCCTGGGAGGCTGATGACTATTGAGTTGTTTGGCTCTGCCCTTACGGCTTTGCACCACTCTTCTGTGGCTTGTGGATCCATGGGGTCCATGCCGGTACTTCTGGTGTTAACCTGCTGTATCAGGATCCCGGACGAGCCCCCACGTGTAGCGATACCTTCAACTAAGAAGGCCGCAAATTTAGTTTGGGCCCTGAGAGCAGCTCCGCCAACCCCCGGCAATGTACTCAACCCCCTACTGGCACAGTTAGTATTGGCAGCAATATTTCTACTCTTATACTGTATGAGTAACCCAGACACCAAGACAACAATAGTATAAAAGGTATATGATTTACTTAAGCTTTTGATAAGAAAGGGGTTAACATTGGTAACAGTTCACAGATATATATATTGCAGAGCCCTGCAGCAATAACACACTATGCATATGAGATGAACAGTAACAAGTGCGCCACGTGGGCGACCGTTAACTAGGTGTCCTGTGGCGCAGTAACCAAATGAACTAACTAGCTGACCAGGCCTGGCTCAGATATCTACAACTTAGTCTATAGGGGATTATGCTATTTTCTTCACCGGCGGGTCTTTAACGGTGGTGCACATTAATAGAGTATCATTTGTAATCCAATGGGAAAGGTAGAGATGGAGTAAACACTTTACTATGTCAAGTATTAGTTCAGCTCCTTTGAGGTCCTCTAATGAGAGTATCAGAAATAACTTGTGGGCCACGGCAGTCTATAGGCCTATCAACAACAACAGTATATGGCTTGGGCGTACGCCCTCTCACCCGCCCCGGACACGGTCCCAGTCCGGGGGAACTTCCACCGACTGTGTCACACACACACACTGTCTCCAGCGATCGGGTCCCTGATCCGGTCCAGGCTGTAGACAAACGAAATCTGGAACCACCCAGGCTCGCAGTGGGGTGGAAGGCTCTTTGGTGCTGCGCAAGGCCTCAGGCTTCAGGCCTTGCACTCCGCCACATCCGCGCAGGAGGATCAGTCTCTGAAGTCTTGTGTCCCAAAGAGGCCGAGCGCAGCCGCGCCTCCCCTTATATAACCCCTCCCATGAGTCTCTGCGGTGAACACTACCGAATGGGGTTCTGGGTGATGTAGTCTCCCGGAAGTAAAGGGGAACACCCCGCTACATAACTAAAGCCAAATCTTTTTTTTTTTGGATAGAGTGGAGAGGGATTAGAACCCCTGTCAGGTTTTTTATTGCTGTCTGTGTCCCCATTAGGGAGACTCACCTTCGATATTTGTCCCGTTTACTATTCTCATTAAAAGTGAAGGTAAAAGAAAATCCAAATTTTTAGGTTGTCCCCAGAAAAGTAATAGAGGGAAAATCTTCCAATGGGGACACTAGAGATTTCCTCTCACTTCCTGTTTTGGCTATGAGACAGGAAATGAAGTTAAATCTCCCCATTGGGACACAGATGGCAAAAATAAACCTTACAGTGTGTAAGGTACTGTATTCAAAAATGAAAAAAAAAAAACGTTTTTTTTTTTTCAAATATGAATGTTTGTTTTATATAGACATACAAAGAATAAAAACATTACCATACAAATGGAGTGCAATGTAAAAATTCACACTCATTTATCTCAGACAGGGCTGGACGTTTGTCTGGTGTAGATAGCACAACAAGGGGTACTGTTATCGTAGAGCTCGTGACTATCTGTGCAGTATCCTCCCCAGATGTTTGACATTACTCTATGGTCGTCAGGTAGGGGGTATCACCATGTCACAACTATCAGGAGTCCGATTGCCCTGTCCAATTCTCGTATCTCATTAATTAAAAAAAAGAAGAAAGAGAGAGAGAGAAAGAGAGAGAGAAAAAAAGGGGAGAGAACAACAGAAATCATAAGAATTGACCCCCCCCCCCAAAAAAAAGGGGGGGAGGACCCACAACGGTCCCTGAGAAAAACAAAACAAAAAAAAAACCAACTAGAATTACTAGAAGAAAGACAAGGAAAAAGGGAAAGTGAGAAGAAGAAAGAAAGGGGAGATGGGAGGGGGGAGGGGAGGAAGGGGGTGAAGGGGAAAGGGAAAAGTGGGGGGTGACCCAGAGTTATAAGTGCATCTCCAGCCGTAACGACTATCAAGTAAAAAAAAAAAAGTTTTGACTATAGTTCTACTTTACATTTTATTGCTAAGACGACTCATATGTGATAACATTGGGCAGGTGACAGGTCCTCTTTATGGAGAAGTCAGATTGTGCTTGATTAGTTGCATCCTTGGCTATAGTAACAGGAAGAATGACAGCTCTCTGAACCCAGAAGTAATGTAATACACGTCATTCCCGGGTTCTTTCGTTGTGGGGGGGGGGGGTTTGGAATCGGGGATGTTCCCTGACCCCCTCCTGCTTTTAAGCTGGCCCATACACTAGTGGAATTTCATTCAAACTCTTTAATTTTAAGAACATTTGATTTTCTAATCGTTAGTGCAGTCAAATTGATATTTGCTTTCAAGTTTCTACCATCGACATTGACGAGAAAATTCAACGCGGGATGGAAAATTTTTCTTGAATGATCTAAATTTCTAAATTTCCAAAAGTGAACGGTAAAGCAAACAAGCTTTTGAAGTGTTTTGGAACTACATTGGTCCAGTCGTAGAATGTACATAGAATCTTCGTTGGAAAACCTACTGGTGCCAGCGGTTAGAACAGTCTACTGCAATCCCGGGCTCACCGTAGGAATGGGAGAGCCCAGGAACCACCGTGGCTCCAGCCGTTGCCTTCAGAACCCTGTAAAAGTAACCCCTTGAATACCAGGACATTTATTAAGGTTCCGCGATAGACAAGGGGTTAATCCATGCATCTGCACCCCAAGGAAATAAAGCATAAACATTAGCGCTATACAATGTTAAATCACGGTAATTACAGTCTTATGTTTTGGGCAAGACAAATCAGTTATATGAAAGAATTTTTGGCAGGTTGGGACTTTTGGACGGCAATCTCTGAAAATGATGCCAAAATGAGGTGCAGCCTTCATTGTCTAATAGATCCCATCTGAACATGTTGCCAGGCAACACTCGCTACGATCACATTAGGCTCCAAGAAAAAAAAAATCCATTGTACAAAGGTAGCGTCTTTATTACTGTACACTAATATACTCTGGGGGAATCCCACAATAATACATTGCACATACGTTTCTGATGTGTGATTCCCTCCTTTGTTTGAAGTTTATAAGGCGGGGATCAGAGAAATCTGATGAAAAATTTTTGCCTGTACAGATCACGGCTTGGCAAAGATTAGACAGTAAATATCAATTTTCTTTTAAGCGCAAGCTGTAATGAAGACCGTATATTCCATAGCCGTGTGGGTGATGCTAATGTTTTGGCTGCGAAACAAGAGGGGTTCTCCGCTTTCTGGATCTCTAGGTTTGATCGGATTTGTTCGCTCTCTCCCTTCAATCGGAAAAATTTCATTTTATGTACCAAGAAAGGTCCAATGTGTTTTCACTTTTCATTTTTAACCTCTTGCCAACCGCAAAACACATGTACACCAAACAGCCATAACATTATGACCACTGACAGGTAAAGTGATTAACATTGATTGTATTGTTACATTGGCATCTGAATGTCGGTGAGATATATTAGACAGCATAGGTGTGCGCGGCTTATTTCAATAAGGCGTTCACCCTAAAGTTCAAACACATATGCGTGTGTGTATATATGTTAGAAGGCCAGTATGCTGGCCTGAATTTATGGGAGGAGCCCGGGGGCCTATTTAACCAGCCCACTCACCTGCAGTCTTCGTTGGTTAAACTCACTATCAATTCGTATCGGATTCCTTTCGTATATTTACGAACTGATTCGGGTCACATACGTTGCATACTTTCCATCGTTGCCATTTGTTGTTTGCCTTCATGCCGTGTGTTTTAGTTCCCGCAGCGGAACTTGCGTATTGTTTGTACACGTTTTTTCCTCTCACTCGTTTACCAAACCAAAGTAATTTTTTGTACGTCATGCATGGCGCAACACCACACTTTTTGGATGTCTTGGACACCCACCATGCTTTTCGTACATCAAGTTTTCAAACTGTCACAGGTAGGATTCGTGCAATTTCTTTGCTTAACACACTGTTTGCCAGGTAAACCATGTAATCAAAACCCCGCTGTGGAACTTGCGAGTCATTAGTCAAGTCTCCATATGCGGCCTTATTTCAGCCTCGTGCAAGACCACAGTCTTGTCGTGCAATTCGTGAACACAAACGCAGAGCTGTTTATCAGTTTAGTTTTGTTCTTTTTTTGTTTGTTTTTTTCCCTCTTTCTTGTTGTTTCACGCCAAGTAGTAGGCTTATGTCACTTAGAATGCACTGTCTATCATTACAGTTATTTTACTTTGCATTACCCTCCGGTCAAATCTAGTCGCATCAGCGACTCATTGGTTCGTCCCCGCTAGTTTGTCATCTCATTCCACTGATAGTAATTTCACTTGTCTCATCTCCCACACCCTTCTCTCTCCTCATAAAACCCTGCAAATAGCTACTGATTTGTCTTGCATCGATAGTGATTTCCTCGGCATCATTCTGATATGAATCCAAGTCGCATCCACAATGCACCGATTTGTCCCGGCGGGCCCTAGTTGCGGGCCTCATTTTAGTACTTGCTCCAGAGTTCGCTCGTTGTCAGCCGCACATGCGGCGCACCGTCTCATGCCTAGATCATGGGAGAATTCTGTCATTCACGTCACCATCACGCATCTGAGTTGAATCCTCGCGCATTCTTATGTGCAGGTTCGTCCCATGCATGTCCCAGTTGCTGGCCTCATTTCAGTACATGCTCCAGAGTTTGCTTGCTGATAGTCGCACAGCGCAGCACGATTCATGCCTCTGTCATGGAAAATTTCTGTCACTCATGTCACAGCCACGCATCTGATTTGAATCCACGCGCATTTTCGTGTGCAGGTTCGCCAAGCGTGCCCCAATTGCTGGCCTCATCTCAGAACATGCCCCAGAGCCTGGTCGTTGTCAGTCGCATCTGCGGCGCACCGATTCATGCCTCTGTCATGGGCCATTTTTGTCACTCATTGCACTGTAACACATCTGATTTTAATCCACGTGCATCCTTGGGTGCAGCTTCGTCTCAAGCGTGCCCCAGTCGTTGTTGGCCCCATTTCAGTACATGCTCCAGAGTTCGCTTGCTGTTAAACGCACAGCGCCGCACTGATTCAAGTCTCTGTCATGGGAAGTTTCTGTCACTCATTTCACTATCGCGATTCTGATTTGAATCCACGTGCATTTTCATGTGCAGACTTGTCTTAAGCGTGCCCCAGTTGTTGTTGGCCTCATTTCAGTACATGCTCCAGAGCCCGGTCGTTGTCAGTCGCACCTGCGGCGCACCGATTCATGCCTCTGTCATGGGACATTTTTGTCACTCGTTCCACTGTAACACATCTGATTCGAATCTACGCCCATCCTTAGGTGCAGCTTCGTCTCAAGCGTGCCCCAGTCGCTGTTGGCCCCATTTCAGTACATGCTCCAGAGTTTGCTTGCTGTTCCTCGCACAGCGCAGCACCGATTTGTGTCTGTCATGGGAAATTTCTGTCACTCGTTTCACTGTCACGCATCTGATTCGAACCCACTTGCATTCTCGTGTGCAGGCTCGTCTTAAGCGTGCCCCAGTTGTAGTTGGCCTCAATTCAGTACATGCTTCAGAGCCCGGTCGTTGTCAGTCGCACCTGCGGCGCACTGATTCGTGCCTCTGTCATGGGACATTTTTGTCACTCGTTCCACTGTAACACATCTGATTCGAATCCACGCCCATCCTTAGGTGCAGCTTCGTCTCAAGCGTGCCCCAGTCGCTGTTGGCCCCATTTCAGTACATGCTCCAGAGTTTGCTTGCTGTTCTTCGCACAGCGCAGCACCGATTCGTGTCTGTCATGGGAAATTTCTGTCACTCGTTTCACTGTCACGCATCTGATTCGAACCCACTTGCATTCTCGTGTGCAGGCTCGTCTTAAGCGTGCCCCAGTTGTAGTTGGCCTCAATTCAGTACATGCTTCAGAGCCCGGTCGTTGTCAGTCGCACCTGCGGCGCACCGATTCATGCCTCTGTCATGGGACATTTTTGTCACTAATTTCTCCGACACGCTCCACCATCCGATCCGCTCACTTATATAAAAAGGCAGTGCAGCACTGAACAAGTCCATAGATCAAAAGACAATCCCAGTGATCTTCTAGAGTGATTTATAGAATCGGAAACATGCAGATGATGTGAACACAGTGAGAGACCTCCACCAGTAATAAGAATGGCCGCTCACCTCCCAAAGTGGACCCTTTGGTTATAGAGTCGCAGATACCTTCCCATATGGGTATTTACGTCTCAGGCATGTATTGCAGCTCCGGGATAGTTGGATGACAACAGCAGATGGACCGGATCACAAATGACTCCAATGAGGTGTGTATATAAATATATATATAAAAGACAGGCAGACCATAGTGTTCTCCGCATATAAAAGGATATTTAATAAAAAGAAATGCACTAAACCAGTGCCGAGTGTAACAGCGTGTATGAAACAACAGATGCAGTCTGTCGTGTTCAAATCAGCTAGTCAAACCCCTCACCACCTGTCATTTCTCCTCCAGGTCAGTCAAGCAGGTCCACCCTGCACCAGGTTGGACGTAATTTTCCCTAAAAAAAAAAAACTATAAAAAAAAAACCTCTCTCTCTCTCTCTCTCTCTCTCTCTCTCTCTCTCTCTCTCTATATATATATATATATATATATCCCTATAAAAAAAAAGAAAGTATGTGTACCAAGCACTTACCAACAGCCGATCTGAATCTAGTCGCAACGTCGGCCCTATGATTCGGATCCTCAGCAATCACAAACCCCTTCAACCACTAACACCATCAGCCGATCTGAGTCTAGTCATATCATCAGTGCAACGACGCGGATCCGGAACATGAGCTCCCTCATCACCTTACATCTACAGCCGTTCCAAATCTAGTCGCATCATCGGCGCAACGATTCGGATCCTCGGCAATACAAACTTCACCGACCGATCCGAGTCCAGTCGCAGCACCGGCTCAACGTTTAAGATCCTTTACAAACCAAACCCCACCGGTGCTCACACCTCAGCCCGATTCGAACTATTCGCATCAGTGATACCAATAAAGTGGTACTTACAATTCAGATCCCTGGCCTTACGTCCGTTATCAAGCATAAACCTTTACATCTCACTCCATCTGCATATACAATGTTGCGCACGGTCGTTCCTACATACTCAAAATTTCCGCTAACTTTGTTTTCATTTTTCCAATAAAGCGGCTTAATTGCAGTCGCTGCAAGCATTCCGACTCGAATCGGTCACTCATCTCCAGTAGCAACTTGGCTGCTCACCTATTCTCTGTCGTGCTAAACACTCAAACTAGCTTTCACTATGTTTGTCGTCCCTAAAGCCGACCCGCGTCAGGTCAGTTCTCCAAGACTTCACCCGTAGACGGGGGTGTACTAAGGAGCAGCTTCAGTCTCTCCCGGGAATGTTCAATTTGCAGCAAGGATCATTCCCGAGGGTCGAGCTTTTTGTATCACGCCTCCTGGTCTTCCTCTCCCAGACACAGGACCCCGATCAGATCCTTAACTACAGATCCTTAACTTAGACACCGCGGCAGTAGCGGACCTGTCATTATGGGAGGAGTTCCTTACTACGTGAAACAGTATCAAAGTATACCATCAATATCGCCCCCATCACGCTGGTAGTGACAGATGCCGCAGCCTCCACAGGCTTCGCTGCAATTTTTGGCCACTATTGGTTTGCAGGACCATGGCTTCCAGAGACACTCCTAATCCCAGGGTTTACCTGGACTTCCTCCCTGTTCGAACAATACCAGATCGTGGCAGCCGCTCAGCTCTGGGGGTCATATCTGGACAGGACAAACCGTGGCCTTCACCACTGATAACCAGGCCACGGCTGATATTATTAGTAAAGGCAAGTCCAAGTCATGTCCTTCCTACGCAGGCCCGTACAACTATGCCCTCAGCACCAGTTAATGTCCACTACCCTCGCTAGTTCCCCATTTGGCCTTCTCCCCAGCCTGGTCATTCAAGCAGCCTTCGACTCGGCCTACCACGGGTTCTTGCAGCCTAGCGAGTTCACCCGCAGCTACCCCGCCGGCCAAGTTCTACGTAGACCTCACTTGGCTCGCTACCAAGATCGTTTCATCCTCCACCTGGCACTATCCAAAACCCAGCGATCAGGCACCGGGTTAGACATTTAACTCTAAAAACAAACAATCTCTGGTGTGCAGTAACCTTACTCGATCGCCTTCTGTCACTCCTACCTGAACAGTCAAACTCTTGTCCCCTACTACCTTTCCTGATCAAACCCTTGAGTGCCTGCCAGTTCATCAAACACATGAGAATTCATCGGGGCACAACCAACCATAGGAAGTTGATCCAGGGTTCACCCGGTCGCCTCTCGGGGGATCAGGAAGGAATTTTCTCCCCTGCTGTAGCAATTGGCCTAGGCTCGGCTGGGGTTTTCGCCTTCCTCTGGATCAACGGTGGGGCGGTTAGGTCAATTTGGGTCCTGTCACCTTCACACTCACTCACTCTTCCACGCTACCACACCTCAACCCCAGTCAGTGCTCCAGTCGCTCTTATCGTATTGGAGCGGCCTCGGCCACATCCCGGTGTGGGGTCCCAGATCACGACTATTAAGAGACTTGACAGGTGGAAGTCTGCCTGCTTCGTCCAGCACATCCTCCAATCCTCAGGTGGAAATGGCACAAGCATTCACCAAACTTGCTCAATGAACAAAGCTAAAACCAATAAAACTACATCCCTACCTGAATGTTTTTGCCCCCTTATTTTAGCCTACCGTCCATCAGATCAGGGCACACTTCAGGTCCATTTCATGTTGTAAGTCTTATGTTAAGTCTATCTATCTTATTCATATCTGTATCGGATATAGGGCTTCAACCATAAGTTAGAAGGCCAGTATGCTGGCCTGAATTTATGGGAGGAGCCCGGGGGGCTATTTAACCAGCCCACTCACCTGCAGTCTTCGTTGGTTTCCTGTGAGTGATACCCACCCTCCCATTCCCTTTTTTAGGGCATTTCTCAAAATTCATTTCTCTCCACAAAATATTCATTCTAATCTTGGGTATGCCCCCTTATTTTGGCATACCATCCATCAGATCAGGGCACACTTCAGGTCCATGTCATGTTGTAAGTCTTATGTTAAGTCTATCTATCTTATTCATATCTGTATCGGATATAGGGCTTCAACAATATATATATATATATATATATATATATATATATATATATATATATACACAGTGGGTACGGAAAGTATTTCAGACCCCCTTAAATTTTTCACTCTTTGTTATATTGCAGCCATTTGTTAAAATCATTTAAGTTCATTTTTTTCCTCATTAATGTACACACAGCACCCCATATTGACAGAAAAACACAAATTGTTGAAATTTTTGCAGATTTATTAAAAAAGAAAAACTGAAATATCACATGGTCCTAAGTATTCAGACCCTTTGCTCAGTATTTAGTATTTGCACCCTTTTGATCTAATACAGCCATGAGTCTTTTTGGGAAAGATGCAACAAGTTTTTCACACCTGGATTTGGGGATCCTCTGCCATTCCTCCTTGCAGATCCTCTCCAGTTCTGTCAGGTTGGATGGTAAATGTTGGTGGACGGCCATTTTTAGGTCTCTCCAGAGATGCTCAATTGGGTTTAAGTCAGGACTCTGGCTGGGCCATTCAAGAACAGTCACGGAGTTGTTGTAAAGCCACTCCTTCGTTATGTGCTTAGGGTCATTGTCTTGTTGGAAGGTAAACCTTCGGCCCAGTCTGAGGTCCTGAGCACTCTGGAGAAGGTTTTCATCCAGGATATCCCTGTACTTGGCCGCATTTATATTTTCCTTGATTGCAATCAGTCGTCCTGTCCCTGCAGCTGAAAAACACCCCCCACAGCATGATGCTGCCACCACCATGCTTCACTGTTGGGTGATGAGCAGTGCCTGGTTTTCTCCACACATACCGCTTAGAATTAAGACCGATAAGTTCTATCTTGGTCTCATCAGACCAGAGAATCTTATTTCTCACCGTCTTGGAGTCTTTCAGGTATTTTTTTAGCAAACTCCATGCAGGCTTTCATGTGTTTTGCACTGAGGAGAGGCTTCCGTCGGGCCACTCTGCCATAAAGCCCCGACTGGTGGAGGGCTGCAGTGATGGTTGACTTTCTACAACTTTCTCCGATCTCCCGACTGCATCTCTGGAGCTCAGCCACAGTGATCTTTGGGTTCTTCTTTACCTCTCTCACCAAGGCTCTTCTCCCCCGATAGCTCAGTTTGGCCAGACGGCCAGCTCTAGGAAGGGTTCTGGTCGTCCCAAACGTCTTCCATTTAGAGATAATGGAGGCCACTGTGCCCTTAGGAACCTTAAGTGCAGCAAAAAAATTTTAGTAACCTTGGCCAGATCTGTGCCTTGCCACAATTCTGTCTCTGAGCTCTTCAGGTAGTTCCTTTGACCTCATGATTCTCTCTTGCTCTGACATGCACTGTGAGCTGTAAGGCCTTATATAGACAGGTGTGTGGCTTTCCTAATCAAGTCCAATCAGTATAATCAAACACAGCTGGACTCAAATGAAGTGAGTGTCACAGCAAAGGGTCTGAATACTTAGGACCATGTGATATTTCAGTTTTTCTTTTTTAACCTCCCTGGCGGTATGATTCTGTCTGGAATTATGTACCAAAAGTGGTACAATTATTTTGCATGGAAATTTGGCGTTATGTACTGTAGGCCTGCAATTCTTAGTAATTACTTACTTAAACCTGACCAAACAAGACTCTAGTAGACATCCCAGATGTGATAAATTTGAAACGCAAATTCATGAATTATAATCTAATAAGTAATATAATTTTATTCAATAATGCAGAAGAAAATAATGACATTTGTCAAACAAAGAAAATTCAATACACATCCTGAGTGTGATACATTTTAAAGCATGGAACTAGACAAAGTCCAACGTCGCAATCTGGACAATGGTATCTTGTTTCTTTTCTGACTTTTTTACCATTGCCATCTCTCTTGGAACAGCAGACCACGCACATCCTGCTAGGTGCTTGCTTTTTTGCGGTTGGCGGTATATAGTCCAAAAAATGACGTCCAGTCAGGCGTTCTGGGTTGACAACGCCAACAGCACATCGTCCGGGTCTGTTCACAGCTACTGATGGCATCTGGTGGTTGACAAAAATCTGCTCAGCCACCTTCCAGATAAAGTCGGAATGAACAAGAGGCATGACACTCTTTGCTTTTGTATAGGATATACGCATTCCAAAGGCATTGTTCCAAAAGATGCCTGAAAATCTTTTTATAATATTTTTTCTGCTGTTTGCGCATAGCCGGGTAAAATGTCATTGCCTGATCAGCTCTGTCGACACCTCCCACGGTGTTATTATAGTCCATCACAACTTGCTGCTTCAACAGATCTTTCCCACCTTGTGTGGACCATGGCAGTGGCGGTATTGTGCACAGTGTTCATGAGACACACGTCCTTCTTGTCTCGCCATCGCATTGCCATCATCTTACCCTTCTGCCAGGCAACCATTTCTCCTGTTTTTAGTTTTTTCTTGCCAAACATAGATGGCATGCCACGTCGGTTAGGCCTAATGGTACCATACCCATCAGTTTTATTTTGTAGCAAAACCTCATACAGTTCCGGAGATGTGTAGAAGTTGTCCGTGGTCACACAATATCCCTGGTTCAGCAATGGCTCCAGCAGCGTAAGGACAGATGATGTGGCCATCCCATAGCCGCTGTACCTTGGGTTGAACTTCGTGCCTTTACCGGTGTAAATGACCAATTTCCAGATGTATCCGGTGGATGACTCGCAGAGCATAAAGAATTTGATGCCAAACCGCGCTCTTTTGGATGCGATGTACTGTATCCAGCTTAGGCGTCCCTTGTAGGCCATCAGACTTTCATCCACGCTGACGTCCCTGTCTGGCACGTAGGTCCGCTGGAAATTGGCCACGATCATTTGGCATACCTCCCAGATTTTCTTTAGCTTGGGCGCAGGATGCGTGGCCTCATCAAACTCCTCATTGTTCGTGAAGTGGAAATACTTCATGATGAGGGAAAAACGATATTCAGACATTACAGTGCTAAAAAACGGAGTGGCCAGTAGCTTATTGGTGGTCCAGTACCATTTCTGGAGCGGTTTCCCCACCATCCCCTGGAGAATAATGAGTCCCAGAAAGTGCCAGATGTCCTCTTTCGTCACCGGTTCCCACTTTCTGCTTCGGGAAAATCTGGCATGCAGCGTAGCGGATTGCTGATCGTGGTAACGATTTGTCTCTGTGACAATTTTTTCAATTACCTCTTCAGTGAGAAATAATTGCAGGTATGCCAGAGGGTTGTCACACTCCACATCTACCTTCATCCCAGGTGATCCAGTGAAGGGAAATCTTGGGGGCGCTACCTGGTCCGTATCGGTGTCTATAGGGCACCAAATGCGCACACCGCTGAGGTCAGGTGCAGGATCATCGCCGTTGTCACTTGCCAGATCCGTGTCGGTGTCAGATGACAAATCTCCCCACAACTCGCTATCGCTCTCTTCTGCGAGCAACTCCGTGTCGCTGCCGCTGTCACTCATCTGCTCCAAAAGCGCCGTTTTGGTAAAGCGCTTTTTTGATGCCATATTTTATGGGCACAGATGACAGGCAAGGGGGCACTGTACAGGGCACTGTATGGTGATCAGAGATGATACAGTGTAATACAGTGTAATACAGTGTAATCAGATACAATATAACTGCTTTTATTTCTGTGTTTGTGTTGTGTGAACCTTTGAACTTTTTAAATTTGCCGCCCAGTTCCGCTCCCATGCGACGCTGCGGCTCGCAGGGAACGGAACCAGGAAGCGCCGACACTCGCCGGAGGTCTCGCTGGCGATCACAGCAGAGGATATCATCGCTGGATCGCCAGGAGAAGGTAAGAAACCTCCGCTGCGGGCTCTGCAATGTTACCCCGAGCGTGACTCGGGGTTACCGATCCTAGCTAAAAAAAACCCCGAGTCACGCTCGGGATTACCGCAAGGGAGGTTAATAAAATCTGCAAAAATGTCAACAATTCTGTATTTTTCTGTCAATATGGGGTGCTGTGTGTACATTAATGAGGAAAAAAATGAACTTAAATGATTTTAACAAATGGCTGCAATATAACAAAGAGTGAAAAATTTAAGGGGGTCTGAATACTTTCCGTACCCACTGTGTGTGTGTGTGTGTGTATATATATATATATATATATATATATATATATATATATATATATACACATATACACTATACAGTGGATCCTTGGTTTGGTTTACGAGTATCGTGCTTATAACGAGCAACTTTATTTTTTAAATCCTGACTCGGTTTGCGAGTGTTGTCTCGCAAAACAAGCAGAATTCAGGCTAATGGGGTGTGCAGTACCGCATTTGGTCAGAGGTGCGGGGGCGCCGGTGACACTCGGAATGGTTCGGAATCACTCAGAAATACTCCGTTCCCGAATGTTTCCGAACCTTTCCGAGGGTTTCCGAGATCAGCCAAGCTGTCCCTGAGTATTTCCAAGTCTCTCAGGCGCCCCCCCCACCTCTGGCCACATGCGGCATTGCATGCCATAGAAGTCAATGCGGAACAAATTATCTTTGTTTCCATTGACTTCTATGGGGAAACTCGCTTTGCTATGCTCCTGGAACATTCTCCTGGAACGGATTATGCTCGTAATCCAAGGTTCCACTGTATTGTCAAAAGTATTGGGACACCTGCCTTTACAGGCACATGAACTTTAATGGCATCCCAGTCTAAAGCCTCGTACACACGGTCAGATTTTTAGACGGGAATTGTGTGATGACAGGCTGTTGGCAAAAACACTGACTGTTTGTGTGCTCCATCAGACAATTGTTGTTGGATTTTCAAATGTTGGATGGCAGGCTTTAAAATTTTCCGCGAACAACGGTCTGTTGTCGGATTTTCTGAGGCGTGTGTACACAAGTCTGTTGGACAAAAGTCCAAAGTACAAACACGCATGCTCGGAATAAATTTTTACCAATCACAACATTAGCAGAAGGTATCCAAAGGGTGGCGCTCAAGAGCTGAAAAATGACGTAGTGCGTAAATACGTTCGTGTTTGTTGGCCGACAATTGTGTGCCGTTTGTATGCAAGACAAGTTTTTGGCCAACGCCCTTCGGACAAAAGTCCAAGGCTTTGTCCGCGAAAAATCAGATTTTAGGCTGGATTCACACCTATGCATTTTTAGTGCTTTTTCCATTTTGTAGATCTGCACTACAATCCATTTAAGATGGTTTCCTATGGAACACGTTCTGTAGTACAAATCTGCAAAATGCAAAAAGCACTAAAACTGCATAGGTGTGAATCCAGCCTAATGCCGCGTACACACGGCAGTTTTTAATGTCATCGAAAAAAACGTTTTTCTCAACGTGACTCTTCTCAAGCCTGCCTTGCCTACAAACTATCGTGGAAAAAATGCTTGAGCAAAGCACAGTGACGTACGACGGCACTATAAAGGGGAAGTTCCATTTGGATGGCGCCATCCTTTGGGCTGCTTTTGCAGATCCTCGTGTTAATAAAGTTTGAGAGACGATTCGCGCTTTTCAGTCCGTTACAGCGTGACGAATGTGCTATCTCCATTACGAATGCTAGTTTTACCAGAACGAGCGCTCCCGTCTCATCACTTGCTTCTGAGCATGCACGTTTTTTTCACGTCGTTAAAGCCTACACACGGCCGTTCTTCATGACGTGAAAAACGACGAGAAAAATTAGAGCATGTTCCAAAATTTGAATGCCCATTTTTCACGTCGCGAAAAATGCTCTGGAGCCCACACACGATCGTTTTTAATGACCAAATAAAAAAATTGCATTTTTCTCGTCATTAATAACGGTCGTGTGTACGCGGCATAAGGCCTCATGTACACTGCTGCTGGTAAACGGACGTTTAGGAGCAGTTGGGCATTTTTTCAGCTGCCCCTGAACTCTCCTCTGTTATCTTATCAGGACATGTACACAGACAGGGTCGTTTATAGTCGTTTCTAGGCAGTTGAGTTTTGGAGCATTTTTTTTAAACCCCAAAAAAATGTGTTCAGGACGGATGTTCAGAGGCATTTGAAACACCAAATGCCTGTAACAGCTTGTAAATGCGGTAACTTGCGTTTAGCTGCGTTTTGTTTACAGGCGTTTTTAATGGAGATACATTTTTGACTATTTGCAAAGCAAAAAACGATTCTAAACGCAAATGCGGCACAACGGACATTTTAAAGTTCAATCCTATTTTATTAGGAGACCAAGAATAACAGATATAATGTACGTAACAAAATATTACACGATTCTTTGGTATAAAATGACAAAGGCAAGAAATCCACAGAAAACAAATTCGCTATCTTTTGAGAATCATTACAGTTACTAGGCATAAAATATACAATAGTATAATAAACGTATGGAGAACAATCGCTTACAAGCAGCGACATCACAGGTGGAATCTAAATATTTTGCTATTAATAAGGCATTGCGTACTGGGGTGGTAAAAAAAAACGTAAGTCATGCGGGTCACATATCATGCCATATCAGAGGAAGAATTATTTAGCTAATGCTCCAAAAGCAGAAAAGGATTTAGCAAAGCATATAGGTTGGATTAGTAAAGAAGGATAGAGTAGGGTCAGATTAAGAGTGGAGAAGAAAAAGACACTTCATCTAGGCTAAGGTGTGGTGGCAACAAGTTCACCCCCCTCTGCCCATGTTACAAACTCTGTGGAGTACCGGAACCAAGAAGTCCACATAAGGGAGAATTGTTCCTCTCTATCGTTTTCCTGAGCCAACAGATGTTCCAGGTCCAGTGGCGGCTGGTGCTCAAAATTTTTTGGGGGGCCGCATACAAACTGAAAAAAAAACCCCACATCAATTGCAGCTACTGTGCCATCAAACGCAGCCACTGTGCCCATCAAACGCAGCCACTGTGCCATCAAACGCAACCACTGTGTTCATCAAACGCAGCCAGTGTGTCATCATACGCAGCTACTGTGCCATCTTACGCAGCCACTGTGCCCATCAAACGCAGCCACTGTGCCCATCAAACGCAGCCACTGTGCCCATCAAACGCAGCCACTGTGTCATCATACACAGCTACTGTGTCATCATACACAGCTACTGTGCCATCTTACGCAGCCACTGTGCCCATGAAACGCAGCCACTGTGCCCATGAAACGCAGCCACTGTGCCCATGAAACGCAGCCACTGTGCCCATGAAACGCAGCCACTGTGCCCATGAAACGCTGCCACTGTACCCATAAATTGCCACTACTATGCCCCATCAGATGCTGCCAGTGTGCCCATCAATTGCCGCTACTGTGCCCCATCAGATGCCGCCAGTGTGCCCCATCAGATGCCGCCAGTGTGCCCCATCAGATGCCACCAGTGTGCCCCATCAGATGCCGCCAGTGTGCCCCATCAGATGCTGCCTGCACTTACCTGTCTCGGAGCGGGTCATCAGCGGTCTCCTGCACGTCCTCCATGTCTTCTTCCGTCCTCTCTCAGGCGTCCAATAACAGCGCCTGACGTTTCAGTAAATCAGGTGACTGGTAACAGACCCGGCAACCTGATTGGCTGAGAGGCGGATTCAGTGTTAGCAAAGCGAATTCTTCGCTTTGCTATCACACAGCTGAGTGATCAGCGAACGGCCAGCATGGCGCCCGCTGATCACTGTTTTGGGCGCCTATTAGAGCCCATGGCTCTAATCAGGTGCTTCCAAAAAACACCCCCGCTGGTGTAATAGGGTGAATAGGGGGTGTCAGCGGTGGCCATAGATAGATTCGTGCAATGCACGAATCGATCTATGGTAATAGAGTGGTGCAGGAGAGAGGGGGCAGAGCTCCTGCACCCTTTATGGACGCACCGCCACTGTCCAGGTCTCTGATACGATCCACTTCAATAGCCCAGTCACCAAGGGAGGGCATGCTTGTCGACTTCCAGTGACGGGGGATCACTGTCTGTGCCACAGCACTAAAGCGGCGCAGCACATTTTTTTTTTTTATTGATTTTAGAGTGCTCGGGATCATAGACAGGAGAGCTACCTCTGGGGAGGGTTGGAGAGATGTCGTTATCAGTTTGAAATACAGATCAAATATTTTTTGCCAAAATTGCCGTACAGGAGTGCAGTCCCACCGGATGTGGGGTAAAGTACCTCTTAAAGATAAGCATCTCCAACACTCGTCCGATAGGGGTGGGTTGAAGTGTCTTATATTTGCAGGGCATATGTACCATCTGGTTTAAACCCTTTCTCCTGACTGAGATGTGGTTGCTAGAGAGAGCTTGTGTGTCAGAATGAAGCATTTTTGCCAGTCTATGCGTAATATAGGATATCCCAATCTGGATTCCCAAGTCCGTGTGTACGGTGGGAGGTCAGGGGAGGAAGCGTGGAGTAATATCGAGAACATTTGTGACACTACATAGTTACATAGTTACATAGTACATGCGAGGGAGGGTCGGCCTGTAGTAGCATATCTTCAAATCCTGTCGTTTCAGATAGAATATCCGATAGGGAGAGAAAGCTACGGACATATGAATGGGCTTGTCTCCTCTGGAGCCAATGCGTCGGGGAGTGAGGGATTGCTCGAGGCGAGGAATTTGTCATCAAAGACGGGTCCGTGCGAAGGACTTGGGCAGGTCTCATTTTTAATTGTCTGTTACTTCTTGTCAAGGTAAATTGTTCAGGAGAGGTTTTCAAACGTCCCGTGTACATGAAGTCTTGGTCCGTAGGGTTCAATATGGAGTTGGCCCACCCTTTGCAGCTATAACAGCTTCAACCCTTCTGGGAAGGCTGTCCACAAGGTTTAGGAGTGTGTCTATGGGAATGTTTGACCATTCTTCCAGAAGCGCAATTGTGAGGTCAGGCACTGATGTTGGACGAGAAGGCCTGGCTCGCAGTCTCCGCTCTAATTCATCCCAACGGTGTTCTATCGGGTTGAGGTCAGGACTCTGTGCAGGCTAGTCAAGTTCCTCCACCCCAAACTCGCTCATCCATGTCTTTATGGAGCTGTGTCCGCCATAATGTCGCAATCCTAATAAAAAATCGCTGATCACCACCATTACTAGTAAAAAAAAAAAAATTATTATAAAAATGCCATAAAACTATCCCCTATTTTGTAGAAGCTATAACTTCTGCGCAAACCAATCAATATACGCTTATTGCGATTTTTTTTTTTTTTTACCAAAAATATGTAGAAGATTATCGGCCTAAACTGAGGAATTTTTTTTTTTTATATATGTGTAGCACACAGAACCACTTTTTCCTTCCCTTTTGCTCACTTGTAGGAAAAAGGGCACACCTATGCCACATGCCCGTACCCTCCTGTGTGAAGAGGTTGAGCGGTGTAATGTACCTGGGTCTCTATGGTCAGGTTCCCCCATAGAATGGTTCCCGTCTTCTCTGTGATAAAGACAAGTCTCTATTCCCCAATAACTCCAAGGTCCACACCAATTGCAACTCCAACGTAGAGTTTATTTCTCTCTTATACACGATAATTAAACAGGAAAGGTTGGAGGAAGATCAGGACAGCAAGAGGTGTTGGAATAGGTCCAGGCACAAACAAATACTTATTCACTACCCATATCTTCAGGTAGTCTCAGCTCATCCGGATAGTCTCCCAATGGAGTGGATCCTAGCAGCCGGAATGATGCTCGAATCAGAGTACACACACAGTCTCTGCCACAGACCTGGTGAACGTTGGTTATGGTTTTAGGCCTCTAACGGGAAAATGACATCCCTCCAGAGTTACCAGGCCCCTTCCTTCACTGTGATCTCTCACCAGCCTCCTCTTCTAGATACGGGTCTCCTCGCAAGGCAGCACCCTGGGATTCCTCCTCCCTCCGTGGGCTCCAGCCGAAGGTGCTGGACCCAAGGCCTTCAGTTGCAGTCCCAGGCCTAAAGGTGCCTGGGACTGATCCGCCAGTGTACCGGGCCAGGAACTCCACCCCAGGGCTAAAGGTGCCTGGGGTGGCCATGAACAGAATCACACGCTTCTGGGGTCGGACCCCCGGGAACTCACCTCTGACAGGGTCTGCCCCTTTTATATCCCCTCCCGGGATGCACAGCAGGTCATCACGCCCCCCCATACCACCGCCGAGAGGGGACATCCAAGGCACAGCACTGTACCAGCGGTTCAACCCTGGCCCCTGATGGCAGCGCCACCAACAGGCCACAGGGAACTACACACCAGTATCCCACCTGCAGTAAAAGAATGGTTTACAGAACCCTATCAAATAGTGTGTTTGAGTACAACTACCACTCAAACATTCCCTTAGATTTTAAAGCCCCGCTACATATGTTTTGGGGATATTTATTATAGCAAAAAGTAAAAAATATTGCTTTTTTTTTAAAATTTACGCTTTTTTTTTGTTTATAGTGCAAAAATTCAAAACCGCAGAGGTGATCAAATACCACCAAAAGAAAGCTTTATTTGTGGGAAAAAAAAGGACGTCAATTTTGTTTGGGTACAGCGTCGCACGGCCGTGCAATTGTCATTTAAAACTACGCAGTGCCTAATTGCAAAAAACGGCCCGGTCATTGGGCAGCCAATTCTTCCGGGGCTGAAGTGGTTAAAGTAGCGCGGTGCTGAATAGTAAAAAAAAATGCTCTGGTCATGAAGGGGATATAAACTATTGGAGCTCAAGTGGTTAAAAAGGTGTCATCTGGTGAGTATGGCGAGCTTTATTTACATTGATATGTTGATTTAGGGATTTTTAAGATTTGTGTTGTTTTATAACACTGGAGCGATCTTCTTCTGAATTCTCCTCATTTGTGGATGTAGGGATTCAGAAGTTGTGTAGACAGACTCTTGTGTAGGGGGTGGGGGGCTTGTAAATACGAGCCGCGAGGTTTTATATTGTAACACTGGGGGGAATAGGGGAGTTTCCTGCAGAATATAAGAAATGACGCACAATGAGCGAATACACCAGAGAACACGATAACAATCCCACCAGGCTGGAAATACAGCCACTCTCCGGGGGCACGTAGAAGGATTAACACACAAACACCTGCTTCATCTGTTATTATATGATAATCCCAAAAATGGAAGTAATCAGCTGATTAACCCTGCGACTGCCAGAATGAAACAAACCAGTTGGCGTGTTTTAACTATAGCAAAGAATAGCGGACTAATCGCCAAGCTCTTTCCCAAAGACTGATCAGGACAGCTAGACTAACAGAGTTGGTTCCAGTTTTCATAAATCAGATCCAAAGATGTAGCTGAATACCACTAAGAACTAGGGTCCCCATTCTCTGTTTTATTTACTGACCAATGTATATGCAGCCTTATGCCGTGTACACACGATCGGTTTTACCGATGAAAACAGTCCGATGGACTTTTCTCATCGGACAAACTGATCGTGTATGGGCCCCATCGGTCTTTTTTTCCATCGGTGAGAAAAAATAGAACATGTTTTAAATTTATCCGATGGGGAAAAAAAACGATAGCAAATTCCGATCGTCTGTGTGGAACTCAATCGGACAAAAAACCCACGCATGTTTAGAAGCAAGTCGACGCATGCTCAGAAGGATATAACTTCATTTTTCTTGGCTTGTCGGAGTGTTTTACGTCACGGCGTTTGGGACGGTCGGATTTTTGACTGATGGTGTGTAGGCAAGACTGATGGAAGTCAGCTTCATCAGATTTCTGATGGAAAAAAACATCGGATTAGAATCCATAGGATATCCGATCGTATGTACGAGGCTTTATTCAACCTTTTTAACATGGTAATATCTTTCTGGGCTCAGGGAACCTCTGCTGATAATTACTAAAACTACAGCTCACTGTACATTAGTGGGAAGAATGCTCCTTACATTGGTGATGATCAGTGGGAAGAATGATCCTTACATTGGTGATCAGTGAGAAGAATGTTCCTTACATTGGTGATCAGTGGGAAGAATGTTCCTTACATTGGTGATCAGTGAGAAGAATGTTCCTTACATTGGTGATCAGTGAGAAGAATGTTCCTTACATTGGTGATCAGTGGGAAGAATGTTCCTTACATTGGTGATCAGTGAGAAGAATGCCCCTTACATTGGTGATCAGTTGGAAGAATGTTCCTTACATTGGGGGTCAGTGGGAAGAATGTCCCTTACGTTGGTGGTCAGTGGGAAGAATGTTCCTTACATTGGTGGTCAGTGGGAAGAATGTCCCTTACGTTGGTGGTCAGTGGGAAGAATGCTCCTTACATTGGTGGTCAGTTGGAAGAATGTCCCTTACATTGGTGGTCAGTGGGAAGAATGCTCCTTATATTGGTGGTCAGTGGGAAGAATGTTCCTTACATTGGTGGTCAGTGGGAAGAATGTCCCTTACGTTGGTGGTCAGTGGGAAGAATGCTCCTTACATTGGTGGTCAGTTGGAAGAATGTCCCTTACATTGGTGGTCAGTGGGAAGAATGCTCCTTATATTGGTGGTCAGTGGGAAGAATGCTCCTTACATTGGTGGTCAGTGGGAAGAATGCTCCTTACATTGGAGGTCAGTAGGAAGAATGCTCCTTACATTGGTGGTCAGTGGGAAGAATGTCCCTTACGTTGGTGGTCAGTGGGAAGAATGCTCCTTACATTGGTGGTCAGTTGGAAGAATGTGCCTTACATTGGTGGTCAGTGGGAAGAATGCTCCTTACATTGGTGGTCAGTGGGAAGAATGCTCCTTACATTGGAGGTCAGTAGGAAGAATGCTCCTTACATTGGTGGTCAGTGGGAAGAATGTCCCTTACGTTGGTGGTCAGTGGGAAGAATGCTCCTTACATTGGTGGTCAGTTGGAAGAATGCTCCTTACATTGGTGATCAGTGGGAAGAATGTTCCTTACATTGGTGGTCAGTGGGAAGAATGCTCCTTACATTGGTGATCAGTGGGAAGAATGTTCCTTACATTGGTGGTCAGTTGGAAGAATGCTCCTTACATTGGTGATCAGTGGGAAGAATGCTCCTTATATTGGTGGTCAGTGGGAAGAATGTCCCTTACATTGGTGGTCAGTGGGAATTCCCGGCGGTAAAAAGCCCGCTGGGAATCCAGAGGGAAAAACCGAGAACCTGCTCGGTAAGTTTTCCCCACTACACACGAGAGGTTTTCCCAACAGGAAAACTGCGATGGAGCTTTTGGCCGGGAATCCCGGCCGTGTGTATGCTCCATCGCAGTTTTTCACATAGGAAAACTGCAGAGAAAAAGACCGCCGGGAATCCCATCGGGAAAAAAGAAACCTGTTCATACACTTGAGTAAACTATGAGCTATGAGTAAACACTAAGTGTAGTGTGAAACGCGTCAGCTGTCCTAGGTTCTTTGCTGTGACTTGTAGTGCCTGTTCCCATTTTTTACAATAAAGCTACATTGGATTGGAGTGCGGCTGTCCTAATCATCTTTTGTCCTTAATTGCTATGTGTATTGCCAGCACCCTCGGTCTCTGAGAGAAAGATTACAACCAAGCTACACCTGCCTTGGAGCATACACTTGGCCGGGATTCCCGGCCAAAAGCTCTCATGGCAGTTTTCCCAACAGGAAAACCGGTCGTGTGTACGAGGCATTAGTGTCTTATAATCAAGGTTCTCCATTATGCCAAAACTAACATCATCTTCATCTTCAACTGATCAGTGGGTCCCGCGGACCCGATGTCCGCCGGCACCCGCTGATCATTTGGTACACAGGCAGAATGGCAGTCTTCCTATGTAAACAAGGCAGATCGCCATTCTGTCAGTACAGAAGGCATGGATCCTGTGTTTCTGTACAGCAGAAACACCAATCCATGCCTTCCCTTAGTGAAAGCACCCCCCCCCCACTACACTGAATCACTAGCTAGGCACACATTTCCAATCCTTTGAGCACCCCTGATGTTAACCCCTTCCCAGCCAGTGTCATAAGTACAGTGACAGTGCATATTTTTTTAGCACTAATCACTCTATTAGTGTCACTGGTCCCCAAAAAAGTGTCAAAAGTGTCAGTGTCCGATTTGTCCACCACAATATCGCAGTCCCACTATAAGTCACTGATCGCCACCATTACTAGTAAAAAATTTCATAAATAAATACAATTTAAATAAATCTATCCCCTATTTTGTAGATGCAACTTTTTTTAACCAAAAATATGTAACAGAATACATATTGGGCTAAATTGATGAAGATAAATTCGATTTTAAATTTTTTTTTTATTGGATATGTTTTTAGAGTTGTCACGTGACCTTAAAAAATCCGCCCAACTAGTGCCCGAAAAGCGCTGCAAAAGCAACGCTAAAGCACCCCAAAAACGATCGTCGCTTTATCGCTGTTTTAGCGGTTCTTCAGTGTGAAAGTAGCCTTATGCCGCGTACACACGGCCGTTTTTCTCGTCGAGAAAAAACGTCATTTTTTCCCATACGACGAGAAAAATTAGAACATGTTCTATTTTTTCTCGTCGTTTTTTTCGACATGTTTTCCGGTGCAGTTTTCCCATAGGGAAACACTGCCGTGGAGCCCACAGACGGTCGTTTTTCTCGACAAGAGAAAAAATGACGTGAAAAACGACCGTGTGTGGGGAATAAACCGTTCCCTCGTTTTTAATGAATAATGATCGTGTGTACGCGGCATTACTTAACAAATAAAACCAAAACTAGACAAATGTTTCCATGCTTGTCATTTTTTCCTCCAAAAATAGAGCTTTCTTTTGGTGGTATTTGATCAACTCTGCGGTTTTTATTTTTTGCGCTATAAACAAAAGAAAAGCGTCAACTAAAAAATAAAAATAAAAAAATATTTTTTACTTTCTGCTATAAAACATATCTAATAAAACAAATGTAAAAAATCTAATTTCTTCATCATTTTAGGTCAAAATGTATTCTGCTACATATTTTTGGTAAAAAAATCCCCTATAAGCGTATAATGATTGGTTTGCGCAAAAGTTATAGCGTCTTCAAACTATGGGATAAATTTAATCATTTATTTTTTATACTAGTAACGCTGGCGATCAGCGACGTATAGAAGGACTGCGATATTAAAGAATATAAAAAAAAAAAAAAAGGACTGCGATATTGCGGGGAACATATTGGACACTAACTGACACTTTTTTGGGGACCAGTAACATTAATACAGGGATCAGTACTAAAAATATGCACTGTCACTGTACTAATGACACTGGCTGGGAAGGGGTTAACATCAGGGGCAATCAAAGGGTTAAATGTGTGCCTAGCTGGTGTTTTACTGTAGTGGGGGAGTTGCTTTTACTAGAGGAAGGCATACATCTATGTCTCTGCTTTGCAGGAACACAGGACCCATGCCTTCCTTATTGACAGAACGGCGATCTGCCTGTGTACCGAACAATCAGTGGGTGCCGGTGGACATCTGGAAGAATCACAGCGAGAGCGAGCTGGCGGCGACATGGCTCCAGACTAATATATAGCAATTACATAGAGCTTGTGTTCTCTGCTCCTGCTGGTAGGCTGGGGTGAGTACAAGCCCCATTCACACCAGAGTGTTTTGTTGTGTGTTTGCCTACATGTGACAATGCTCAACATCAAGAATCCCATTGTTTTAACCACTTAAGGACCAACCGCTGCAGTTGTACTGTGGCAGGTTGGCTCCCCTGCGCGAATCGCTGACATTGTACGTCAGGTCGTGCAGGTGCAGTTGCGGGCGGGTTGGGCGGACTCAATGTCTGCCGGCGACCCGCGATCGCCTAGTAGAGATGCAGAATGGGGATCTGACTTTGTAAACAAGGCGGATCCACATTCTGATAGATGACACGACAGAGATCTACTGCTCCCAGTGATCAGGAACAGTGATCTCTGTCATGACCCTTCCAGCCCACCCCCCTCCAGTTAGAACACACCCAGGGAACACACTGAACCCCTTGATCGCCCCTAGTGTTAACCCCTTCCCTGCCAGTGTCATTTTTACATTGATCACTGCATTTTTATAGCAAAAATCAATGTAATAATGTCACTGGTCCCCAAAAAGTGTGTAATTTGGGGTCAGATTTGTCCACTGCAATGTCGCAGTCCCGCTAAAAATCGCAGATCGCCACTATTACCAGTAAAAACCATTAAAAAAAAGAGTCCCTAAATCTATCCCATAGTTTGTAGATGTGATAAATTTTGCGCAAACCAATCAATATACGTCTATTGCGTTTTGGTTTTTTTTACCAAAAATATGTAGAAGAATATTTATCGGCCTAAACTGATGAATAAATTCGTTTTTTTATTTATGGTTTTTTGGATATGTATCCACTTCTCTACTGTGCACGAAAACCCCCTTCCTGCCCAAGCCATTTTTTAGCTTTCAGCGCTGTCACACTTTGAATGACAATTGCGCGGTCGTGCGACGTGGCTCCCAAACGAAATTTGCGTCCTTTTTTTCCCACAAATAGAGCTTTCTTTTGGTGGTATTTGATCACCTCTGCGGTTTTTATTTTTCGCGCTATATACAAAAGAAGAGGGTCCAGTTTGGAAAAAAACACTATTTTTTAATTTTTGCTATAATAAATACCCATTTTTTATTTTTTTTTTAAATAAAATTTTCCTCAGTTTAGGCCGATACGTATTCTTCTACATATTTTTGGTAAAAAAAAAAAAAACGCAATAAGCGCGTATTGATTGGTTTGCGCAAAAGTTATAGCGTGTACAAAATAGGGGATAGATTTATAGCATTTTTATTTTTTTATTTTTTTATTAGTAATGGCGGCGATCTGCGATTTTTTTATTGTGACTGCGATATTGCGGCGGACACATCGGACACTTTTGACACATTTTTGGGACCATTCACATTTATACAGCGATCCCTGCTATAAAAATGCATTGATTACTGTATAAATGTGATTGGCAGGGAAGGGGTTAACCACTAGGGGGCGGGAAGGGGTTAAATATGTTCCCTCAATGTGTTCTTACTGTGGGGGGAGGGGACTGACTGGGGGAGGTGACCGATGGTTGTCCCTATGTACAAGGGACACACCATCGGTCCCCTCTCCCTCACAGGACGTGGATCTCTGTGTTTACACACAGAGACCCACTTTCCTGCTCGTTTCCCGGGCAATCGCGGGTGCCCGGCGGCAATCGCGGCCGCCGGGCACGCGCACCGGGGCCTTGTGAACGCGGCGGGCGCGCGCGCGCGCCGCTGGCGGCAAGCGCGCGCCTCCTAGCTCGTTTTAAAGGGAGGACGTCATATGACGTCCTCCCAGAACGAGAGTATCCTCCGCCCGCCGTCAATTGACAGTGGGCGGGGGACAAGTGGGTATTATAGCAAAAAGTTAAAAAAATCGTTTTTTTTTCAAAATTGACGCTCTTTGTTTATAGCGCAAAAAATAAAAACCGCAGAGGTGATCAAATACCACCAAAAGAAAGCTCTATTTGTGGGAAAAAATGGACATAAATTTTGTTTGGGTACAGTGTCGCATGACCGCGCAATTGTCAGTTAAAACGATGCAGTGCCGTACCGCCAAAAATGGCCTGGTCATTAAGGGGGAAAATTCTTCCGGTCCTTAAGTGGTTAAATTATGCCTGTTCAGATCTGAGCACTTTGTTGCTTGTAGCTCAATACCTGTTGCTCAAAAAAGGAAGAATTGCACATTTTTGGCTCCATAGGGAGTGCTAAAAAAATTTGTACAAAAACACATATTTTTCAGGCGCTTCCATAATAAAATTCTATGGTAAGGTGACTTTTTATGTAATCCGTGGACATGTTTTTTTATTTATTTTTATTGCTAAATGGTAAACTATTTTATAAGCATATTTTCCACAAATTACATATACAGTGTATGTGGTATGTGCTTATGGAATGATTGTATGATCTATAATTTATTTCTCAAATTTCTCCATGAGATAAAAAAAAAAGAAGATACTTCTTAGAATTTTTGGGGATATGACCAGGGCCGCCATCAGGAATTTTGGGGCCCCTTACACAGCTTCAGACATGGGGCCCCCCGGAGCAGAGGAGAACTGGGGAGGTGGGTGCTGACGAACACAAAAATAACAAAAAAAAGGGGGGTTGCCATCCAGGGCCCTGGGGACCTCCTGGGCCCCTTACAAAAATAAAATAATAATAATCATTTTTGTTAAAAAAAAAAAAAAAAAGAGGGAGGTTTCCATCCAGGGCCCTGGGGACCTCTGGGCCCCTTACAAAAAAAAATAAAAAAAAATAAAAGAAATAAATAAAAAAAATTTAAATAAAAGAATGTATATTTTTTTTTAATAAAAAATAAATAAAAAAAAGGGAGGTTTCCATCCGGGGCCCTGGGGACCTCTGGGCCTCTGGGGACCTCTGGGCCCCTTACAAAAAAATAAAAAAATATAAAAAATAAATAAATAAAAAAAAATGTAATTAAAAAATTTATAATAAAAAAAAATTATAAAAAAAAATGGGGGGTTGACATTCGGGCCCTGGGGAACTCCGGGCCCCTGGGGTCCTCTGGGCCCCTTACAAAAAAAAGGGGGGCATCCGGGCCCCTGGGGACCTCCGGGCCCCTTACAGGTGTACTGCATGTACCCCCCTGATGGCGGCCCTGGATATGACTACCAAATGTTAAGAAGATAAGATAGAGAAAAAAAAATTCACTGCATACTTTGTATTTTATTTTTACCAAAAAAGAGCAGAGGTGCGCTATGTACAGAGTTCAGGGGTGCGCTATGTACAGAGTTCAGGGGTGCGCTATGTACAGAGTTCAGGGGTGCGCTATGTACAGAGTTCAGGGGTGCACTATGTACAGAGTTCAGGGGTGCAAGATCACAAGGGATGAACAATATCCCCTGTGATAGCATGGGCGGTGACAGATCCTCTTTATTGGGAGATCTGGGATCTATTAGACCCCAAATCTCTCCTCTAGCCTCCCATGCAGCCGATCAGACACAGATCGGTCTGATCGGGTACTCTGCTGGCCGCTGGTGGCTAGGTAAACAAAGAGCCAAAACCGGAAGTAACGACATAACTCGACGCTCCCGGTTTCCGGGGTTACAGAGAAAGGGGAACAACGTCAGTTCTTCTCTCTATGTACAGGGCAGCAATCGCAGATGGCCGCATCACTCCCAGGCACCGGGATTGTACAGTAAAACCCGGGAGAGGAGGTGGCAGGATGGGGGCAGGACCATAATTAGCTACTTGGATCACTTCTGCAAGAAAGAGTATTGCCGGCTGAAAATTGACATACCGGAATGATGCCTGTATCATTCGGTAATAACCACTGAAACCGAAGGATGCCCATGGACGTCCTCCCGGCGGGAAGTGGTTAAGGTAATAATTTTGTTTCATCATATTGGTTGAATACTTTGTTTTCGAGATTTGTTTCATATATTGGAATTTGTTTAGTGTATTTGGATTTGGTAACTACCGTGTATACTCGAGTATAAGCTGACCCGAATATAAGCCGAGGCACCTAATTTTACCACAAAAAACTGGGAAAACGTATTGACTCGAGTATAAGCCTAGGGTGAGAAATGCAGCAGCTACTGTTAGTGGAAAAGAGGGTTAAACAATGTCCATCTGCAGCCTCACTGTGCCCATTTGCAGCCTCACTGTGTCCATCTGCATGCCTTACTGTGCCTCACTGTGTCCATCTGCATGCCTCACTGTTAGGGTTGCCACCAGGGGAGGGCTGGCGGCCTTAGGCCTGGGGGGCAAGTCCAGTCAAGTGGCCCATTGAACCGCCGAATCAGCTCACCATCCATGGTCCACCTGGTTTTTCAATGCAGCCTGATCACTGGGGCAGGTTACATGGGGTGTATGGTGGGGGAGATGGGGGGGTCAGCTAGGGGTGTCAGGGTCTCTCACCTCAGCGATCTCAGCTCAGCAGGTCCTTGCACGCAACGGTCTCCTGGGGGGGTAGCGCTCCTGATCCCGGGGTCAAGTTGCAGCCAGCGCCCAGCCCTGCAGCCCTGCGTCCCGACTCCCTGGCACGCCCTGCCTCTGCCTGCTTCCAAGAATCCGGTCCCAGGGAGTTGTAGTTTCCTCTGCGCTGCTGTGTTTTCCACCCACCAGAAGCTTGAGTGCGGACTACAACTCCCGGAATGCAACAGCTAGTGGTTGGCCGCCATGGCCATGCCCCGGCCTGACTTCCTAGACCAGAATAAAAAATAAAATGGTAGCTGGCAGCGGCTGCCGGCCATTTTGAACATAAGTTAAGGCGGCCTGGGAGGCAATTGCCACCCTGCCCACTGGCCCAGCCCTCCCCTGGTTGCCACCTTTTCTTTAAGTCAAACCTGAACACCGAGCGGCAAACAGCTAATTTTTTTGTAGTATAAACTTTGCATATATTTTGCTATTAAATAATATTTCTAATCATATGAAGTTAATAACAAGAGTCCCCCTTTACATCAGAGTCCACAGAGTTCCCCTTTTACATCTGAACTCGCAGAGATCCCCTAATACACCTGAACTCACAGTTCCCTTTCACTGTAAGGGGGGGGACGACGACTCTGCAGAATCTGATGTGAGGGAGAACTCTGGGGACTCTGACATAAGGGATGCTCTGGGAACCTTGATTTAAGGGGGAACACTGAGAACTCTGATGTATGGAGAGGACTCTGATGTAAGGGGGAACACTGTGGCCTCTGGTGTAAAGGGAAACTCTGATGTAAGGGGTGCTCTGAGAACCCTGATTTACCTTAGTGTACTTACTCAGAGGCAGGAGATAGAAGGGGGGAGACTTCAGTCACAGACAGGGATGGATGGTGAGCTCACTCACCCCTTGGCAGTCAGTATCTCTCATCCAGATGTATCTGAGGCTGCTGAACCTCAAATTTCCAACCCACACTTTACTTTTCTAAGGAGTGTGGGCAGACCCAGAAGGGTAGGGCTGGGAGGAAGAGGTGCAGATCGTGCCCTCACTCCTCTTCCATCTGTATGTGTGTTTGGGGGGGTTGTTAGTGCTGGCTTTGGGCAGTGTGAAAGAGAGTGTAACAGACACTCTCAGCTTAGACAACTGCAGTCAGCTACCCTGCTGGGAAGCCATAGTCCAGTCTGAATAATGTGTCCCGGTTTCAGGCAGTCTGAAACCCGGACACATGATTCCAAACCCGAACTGTCCGGGTGAATCCCGGACAGGTGGCAACCCTACTCAATGTGTCCATCTGCATGCCTCACTGTGCCCATATTTCTTGCCTCACTGTGCCAATCTCCCTACCTGATCTGTGCCTCATGTACCGGCGCTGTGTCCATCTGCAGCTTTATGATCTTCGGCGCTGTGATATGCAATCTAGTCGGCGGCTGTGTAGTGTAACAAAGTCCCGCCTCCTCCTCGTCCGTGACGGAACACTGACTCAGTTTCCCAGCAGTGAGTCAGTGTTCCACCCATAACGGACGAGGACGAGGAGGAGGCGGGCTTTGTTACACTGCACAGCCACCGACTAGACTGACATCACAGCGCCGGGAGATCAGGTGCACGAAGCTGCAGTTGGACACAGACTCAAGTATAAGCTGAGGGGTAAGCATCTATCTTTGGTGTGAAACGCGTCAGCTATCCACCCCTGCGTGTCAGTTTTCTGTTTTTGTCTGTTTTTGGACTTTTGAATCTATGGATTAACTTTGGATTTTAATTTTGGAATTTTGAAAATAAATTGTTTATACAGAGTACGGCAGTCCAGGGCTCTTTTCTTTCCCATATAAGCTGAGGGGGGCATTCACAAAAAAATGTGCTGAAAAACTCGACTTATACTCGAGTATATACGGTATATTCGTTATTTTCAGATCAATTTGAATTTCGGAAGACGACTGTGTTCGTTCTATTCTTATCTAATCTATTATTTTCTATTCTTATCATCATCCTGTTTAGTTTTCATTCCCTACTGTATTTATTGCAATATGTTTCCATTTTGAGTTCAAATTAATTTTCAAATTTTTCAAATTAATTTTTCAAATTAATTTTCAAATTTATTGAATTCGTTATTTCGTTATGTTATTTCATTTCATTCTAATTTATTTCAGATTAGTTGAAAATCGTTACTATTGTGATTCAGAAATCCGGATACATCCAAATCTCCAAATAACGAAAATTTAGTCTGCATTGTTAACAAAAAAAATTGCACTTCTACTGTTTTGCATTATCATGTTGCCCTAGATCTATGCATGACAGCCTTATTACAACATTGTAGCCCACTCAACATACTCATGTATGTCATTTAATTTAGGGGCACAATTCTGCAAATATGAAAGCTTTACCAAAAGTAATGGGAAAGTGGGTATAACTTTCTTATTAACTTACCTAGGTCGTTCAAATTTCACATGTTGGTACAGTAAAGCCCTGTACACACGATCGGATTTCCTATGGATTTTAAACCGATGGATTTTTCCATCGGAAATCCGATGAAGCTGACTTCCATCAGTCTTGCCTACACACCATCAGTCAAAAAAACGATCGTCCCAAACGCCGTGACGTAAAACACTCCGACGAGCCAAGAAAAATTAAGTTCTATGCTTCTGAGCATGCGTCGACTTGATTCTGAGCATGTGTGGGTTTTTTATCCAATGGAGTTCCCCACAGATGATAGTAATTTGCTATCGTTTTTTTTCCATTGGATAAATTTAAAACATGTTCTATTTTTTAACACTGATGGAAAAAAGACCGATGGGGCCCATACACGATCGGTTTGTCCGATGAAAAAAGTCCATCGGACTGTTTTCATCTGTAAAACCGATCGTGTGTACACGGCTTAACTCTTTCTCTATAGTAACTTTTCTTTTTTTTTTTTCTGTCATTGCAGGTAAATAATGGATTCCAAGCAGAAGCAACATGCCGTCGTTGAGTTCTTGACAAAAGAGGGGCACAGTTCGTCTGTATTCCACAGAAGGCTGCAGAATATTTATGGAGCTGTCACCATTGACAAGAGCAATGTCGTGTCATTGGTGACTCTTAGCAATGGTGTCATCTCTGTAAACTTTCTGTAGCCTTCTGTGGATGTTGCCTTGCCTGCTCCCCTTCTTTGTCAAGAACTCAATGACAGTATGTTGCTTTTGCTTGGAAACCATTTTTTACAGAAGAAAAAGAAGAAAGGAAAAAAAGGAGGAGAAAAAAAGGAAGAAGGAAGAAGGAAGAAGGAAGAAGGAAGAAGGAAGGACTATAGGGGAAGACCTATGTAAATTAATAATAAAAGATATTCCCGCTTTTGCATTAATTTTGAGACAGCCCTCGTATCAATACCTTTAACTTGACACTCGGATACTACCCACGGACGACTGGAAGTACGCTGACAAATTAGTTTTAGCGCAGTAAATGCAATATTTGAACTTTTGAACCCATTTTCCATGTTAAAGGCTCACCATTTTTTTCCCATGCTCCCCAGTGGCCACACAGCATAATGGTGTTGATAGACAGTGGCTGAACAATCTGCGGAGGGCTCTTAGAAATGGGCCCTTTAGATAAACAAATGGCTTCGCCGCTCAGAATTGTTGTGACCCAGAAGTTATCAGGAAGCCACCCGGTTGGCAAAATAATCAACGCTTTGTCACACCACAATGCCAATAATGGTTTGAAGGGAGACTTCCTCAGCTGACGGCCCAGCTCCACTACGTGGTCATTTTCAGGAGGGCCTTTGTTACAAGTCTCCTGGCCGGCAAAGATCTAACAGCAAATTATTGAGGCTGTTTTCTTCTCCTTATTTCCTCTGCTACTTCCTTCAGATATTCGGGATGTAATTCATCTTGGACGAGTCATTGCTTTGTCAACTTTATGGCCTCATAACCCGGCCTTGCCTAATTGCTTGTTTGGCCCGTGTGAGGGGGGCTGGTAAAAAAACACAAGTTTTATGTGACAATTTCCCATCCCCAGTTTAACAGCTCAGTGCAAATGACACACTTATCGCAAATGAGCGATATTACAGCTTTTAAATAATAAAGCAGGCTAAATTACTTTAAGACGGTCATTTTTCACTTTGCTCAGAAAAGCATTAGTAGCTGTAATAGGTGATAACATATATGAATGTTTAATTAGAATGTAATAGTTGGAGCCCAATTCTAGGTGTGGAGTGCGATGAAGGCTCTGTTTTGTAGGCCTTTTTGCTGCAATTGATTGTGATGATGAGGCTTAATGGCAGTCAGCTTTTATTTTTTGGATAGAGCGGGGAAGAGTTCAAATTTCCATCAGGTTTTTATTTATCAAAGTACATACTGTTAAGGAAATTGTAAAATGTCTATATAATTGTATTCTATTTTGTATGTTTGCCTATGTAATGCACACTGTGCACACGGCATTAATACTGTTTTTATTACATGTTGCATTCTTTCAAGTCTTGATTAGAATTTAGCCTGCCTATGTTACGCCCCTTGTTACCATAAAAATACAATTGTAATATTAATGTGATACCTACGTGAGCATGTGTATAATAAACTTCAATTGCGTTGAATAAACAGAACCGTTACACTATATTGACCCACCCTTTGCAACTATAACAGCTTCAACTCTTCTGGGAAGGCTGTCCACAAGGTTTAGGAGTGTGTCTATGGGAATGTTTGACCATTCTTCCAGAAGCGCATTTGTGAGGTCAGGCACTGATGTTGGACAAGAAGGCCTGGCTCGCAGTCTCCGCTTTAATTCATCCCAAAGGTGTTCTATCGGGTTGAGGTCAGGACTCTGTGCAGGCCATTCAAGTTCCTACCCCGCAAACATGCTCGTCCATGTCTTTATGGATGAACACATCCTTGTATCTGGTGAATCTAAATGAGAACAGTAGACCATAGTGGGGTATAGCTGTGCCAAGTAGAGAATGTACAGCAGAATGCAGCGAGGAGTGGTGTGGAATCTGTAACGTACAGCACAGTGTACAGATGTAGTATACTACATAATGTATTTAGAAGAACAATCAACCCCCCAACACCAAACTTTAAAAACAAAGAATTCTGGGAAGGGGCCAGCATACTCATCACTCATGGCCGTTTCCTGATTTTGGATGAAATGTCACTGTTTTTTAATGATTAGGGAGATACAGCAGACACAATAAGAGTGACTAGAGTCCTGACATTACTTATTCATTGAATGTTCATATCTTGCATGTTGCTCGCTCAGAACAGCCAAAATTCACAGTGCTCCACAAAGGATTCCAATTATGAGGATGCAAATGAGATGGATGCAGTTTGGTCCCCAATCCCCTTCTCCGGGACTCCCTTAGGCTTCAGCATAATATCAGCAGATGCTTATAACCTTGACTTGGAGAATCGTAATTAACGGAAACCAAGCGTGCAGCAGATTTGCAGTTTGGGTCTTTTGTTTAGAGGGATCACGACGAGATACGCTGTAGCTGTGAATACATGGTAATAGGAGAGTGTAAGCTGGAGGTATTGGAAGTGACATTAATGAATAGGGGCAAATCTTAATGAATGTGCTCATGGTTGACAAATGCACCTGTTTTGCATTTGATGTATGTTTCTGTATATAGAAATGTTCTGTTTAACTTAAAGTCAGGAACAATATAGACACTTACTGTATGTCAGAATCTACCCAGGACTTTCTTATTTCCATATAGTATATTAACCACTTCAATACCGGGCACTTTCCCCCCTTCCTGCCCAGGACAATTTTTCAGCTTTTAGCGCTTTCACACTTTGAATGACAATTGCGCGGTCATGCAACACTGTACCTAAACTACATTTTTATAATTTTCTTCACACAAATAGAGCTTTCTTTTGGTGGTATTTAATCACTGCTGGGTTTTTTATTTTTTTGTAAAAAAAAAAAAAAAAATACCAAAAACTGGAACTAAAAATGTTTTTCTTAGTTTACTGATACTTTTTAAAATGTCTTTCTTAGTTTCGGTCAGCACATTTTGTAAATAAGTAGCTTTTCTTCTTCACTGATGTGTGCTGATGCAACACTGTACCTAAACTACATTTTTATAATGTTCTTCCCACAAATAGAGCTTTCTTTTGGTGGTGTTTGATCACCACTGGGTTTTTTTATTTTTGGCTAAACAAACTAAAAAAGACCGACATTTTTTTTTCCGTTTCTGTCATAAAATGTTGTTTTCTCCTTCACTGACGGGCACTGATAATGCTGCACTAATGGGCACTGATGAGGTGACACTGAGAAGGTGGCACTGATGGGCACTGATGAGAAGGCACTAATATTTAGAATTGATGAGCATCGATAGGCTACACTGATATACAGCACTGAGGGGCACTGATAGGTGGCACTGATGGGCACTAATAGGTGGCACTGATAGGTGACACTGATTTGCACTGATGGGTGGCACTGATAGGTGACCCTGATGGGCACTGATGAGGAGGTACTGACAGGCATTACTGATGGGCATCTGAAGGGCAGTGACAGGCGTTACTGATGGGGCACTGATTGGCACTTTTATGGACATTGATTGGCAATTTGGGTGGGCACTGACTGGCAGCTGATGGGCACTGATTTGCAGCTGTGGTGGGCACCTCTGACCTCTGATGGGGGCTGCGCTGATAATCAATGTGCTGATTATCAGCGCACACCCCCCCTCTGACAAGAGAGCCGCTGATCGGCTTGCCCTGTTAGCACAAACCGAGGAAAAGCTGATTACCAGCACTTCCTGGTTCACGCTGTGATCAGCTGTGATTGGTCACAGCTGATCACTTGGTAAAGAGCCTCTGTCAGAGGCTCCTTACCACGATCGGAGATCTGGTGTGTCAGAGTGAGACACCACACCACCGATCGCCGTGCTGCGCACCCCCGCTGGCTTGTTATCCTGAGACGTCTTATGAGGTCCAGTCAGGATAACGGAACTACCGCCCGGCCATCATTATGCTATAGGCCGGGCGGGACGTGGTTAAAGTTAAGTGATGTTGCTTATAGTAACAGTTCAGCCTTTGCTTTTATTCACTGACTTGCCATTTTTAATGCTGCTGGACACCAGGAACTATTTATGTAGCGCCACCCCCGTGAGGGCCGCTTGAAGATGATTGACCCCAAAGATTTCACCGACCTTGCAAGTCTCCCGACACCTCTGACACCCTGGGTTCGGACATTTCTGAATGACAATGCAATTATACAGACATCAGACTGTGACAGAGTAATCAAGTATTTTACTTAGAGTTCTACAATCAGGCAGATCAACAAAAAATGGCTTAGGCAAAAAAATACAGTTAGTATTAAACTCTCAGCACACATAAACAGGATAACTATGCATATAGAGTTTCAATAAAATGAATAGTAGCAACCAGTAACTTGAATAAGGCCTATGACCACAGGTACGAAAAAGTAAAGGAGAATGAGCATCTTTATATCACACTACTCCCTTTATTCCCGGGTGCCACAGCCCAATTTTAGTCCCTGGTGCCACAGCCCAAACAAAACACAGAAACACAAGAGTATTTCAACAGATTACCCAAAATATAATGTCTTGGTCTCTGAGAAGAGTTCCTTCTTAATATGGGCCAGTATGGTACTCAAAGCCCCTAAAATGGTTGTAAACCATTCATGAAATTTGACCCAAGCACATATATCTGTAGTGTTTACTTGTCTCTCTCCAAAGATCTAAGTGTCATTTCTTTCTGCTGCTCCATTCCTCTGTTATCAGTAGACATTTGCATTCGTTATCGTTCGAATGCATTTCCATTGGATTTCGGGGATTTTCGTGTTCGTTTTAACAAAACGATAATGAAACACGCAGGATCCGAAATCCGAAATAAAAAAAACGCTTTACTTTCGTATCCATTATATTTTCGTATCGTTGCGACAACAGTTCGATATGGATAGATAGAAGACTCGACATGACAGTGACAATAGCAAGAAGATTCGACGAAGCAGCT
This sequence comes from Rana muscosa, assembly GCA_029206835.1. Classification (NCBI taxonomy): domain Eukaryota; kingdom Metazoa; phylum Chordata; class Amphibia; order Anura; family Ranidae; genus Rana; species Rana muscosa. The sequence goes on along the minus strand of CM055127.1, from coordinate 451,029,022 downwards.
AAAAACATACGATCGCCATGAGCGGACATTTACGGTCATATGCTCCGCCCATAGGCTAAAGAAGAATTCTAAGCATTCGACCGGAAATGTACGATCGCGGCGTCGTACAGTTTAGCTGCTTCGTCAAATCTTCTTAGAACATCCCACAGACACCATAAGCCTTCAATCGACAGTTTCGACCTTAATTATTTCGGAATTTTGCACGAATGCATTTTTTAATGAAACAAAATAAATAAAAACTAATTTCGGGACTAACTAAATAAAAATTTTTTTCCGAAACAAAATATTTCAGTGTGCACATGTCTAGCTATCAGCAGAGTCACTTCTTATAAGTTCCCCAACACATGAGATAACATGAGCTAAAAAATTGTGTTGGAGAGGGTGTCTAGAGGGAGATTAGCACTGAGCTTGTCTTGTTCAGAATACAGCTCTGCATGTTCCTTCGTTCCTCTGCCTATGTGGAGGGGAGTGTGTGCCTTTCCTCCAATCAGCTCTCACACAGTGTAAACCCAGACACCCCACCCAAAGTGTAGAAAGCAAAAGACAGCAGATATACAAGTAAAACTTAAGTAGGAGGATTTGTTTCATCTCTATGTATCATCTGAGGCTGTTCACGTCACTGGGTATATGTGAGGGTATATGTGAGGGTTTACATAAACTTTAACCACTTCTGGACTGCCTTCCACACATTTACTGCTGCAAGGTGGCTCGGCTGCGCGAAACAACATACCTGTACGTTGCTTCGTGCAGTAGCCTCTGGGGGCACGTGCTGATTGGCCAGTGGGGGAGACAATCAGCGGGTCCGGTGGACGCAATTTTTTACAAATAAATATCTAAAAAGTGTTGTGTGCATTTATATTCATCCCCCTTTACTTTAATACCCCTAACTAAAATCTAGTGGAACCAATTGCCTTCAGAAGTCACCTAATTAGTAAATAGAGTCCACCTATTCTGTGAAGCCCTCAGAGGTTTGTTAGAGAACCTTAGTGAACAAACAGCATAATAAAGGCCAAGGAACACACCAGACAGGTCAGGGAAAAAGGTGTGGAGAAGTTTAAAGCAGGGTTAGGTTATAAAAAAATATCCCAAGCTTTGAACATCTCACGGGGCACTGTTCAATCCATCATCCGAAAATGGAAAGAGTATGGCACAACTGCAAACCTACCAAGACATGGCTGTCCACCTAAACTGACAGGCCGGGAAAGGAGAGCATTAATCAGAGAAGCAGCCAAGAGGCCCATGGTAACTCTGGAGGAGCTGCAGAGATTCACAGCTCAGGTGGGAGAATCTGTCCACAGGATAACTATTAGTCATGTACTCCACAAATCCGGCCTTTAGGGAGGAGTGGCAAGAAGAAAGCCATTGTTGAAAGAAAGCCATAAGAAGCCCCAAAGTTTGCCGTTTGTGAGATGCCATGTGGAGGACACAGCAAACATGTAGAAAAAGGTGCTCTGGTCAGATGAGTCCAAAATTGAACTTTTTGGCCTAAAAGCAAAACGCTATGTGTGGCGGAAAACTAACACTGCACATCACCCTAAACACACCATCCCCACCGTGAAACATGATGGTGGCAGCATCATGTTGTGGGGATACTTTTCTTCAGCAGGAACAGGGAAGCTGGTCAGAGTTGATGGGAAGATGGATGGAGCCAAATACAGGGAAATCTTAGAGGAAAACCTGTTAGAGTCTGCAAAAGACTTGAGACTGGGGCAGAGATTCACCTTCCAGCAGGACAATGACCCTAAACATACAGTCAGAGCTACAATGGAATGGTTTAGATCAAAGCATATTCATGTGTTCGAATGGCCCAGTCAAAGTCCAGACCTAAATCCAATTGAGAATCTGTGGCAAGACTTGAAAATTGCTGTTCACAGATGCTCTCCATCCAATCTGATAGAGCTTGAGCTATTTTGCAAAGAAAAATGGGCAAAAATGTCACTCTCTAGATGTGCAAAGCTGGTAGAGACATCCCCAAAAAGACTTGCAGCTGAAATGGCAGTGAAAGATGGTTCTACAAAGTATTTACTCAGGGGGGCTGAATACAAATGCACCCACACTTTTCACATATTTATTTGTAAACCTTTTTTCATAGACCATTAATAATTTTTCTTCCACTTCACAATTATGTGTCACTTTGTGTTGGTCTGTCACATAAAATCCCAATAAAATACATTTACGTTTTTGGTTGTAACAAAATGTGGAAAATTTCAAGGGGTATGAATACTTGTTCAAGGCACTGTAAGTACCTGTAATAATAAAATAAAAATAAAAATTTGTGTACAGTGTTGCATGACTGAGCAATTGCCAGTTAAAGAAACACAGTGCGGAATAGCAGAAAATCCCCTGGTCATGAAGGGGGTAAGCATGTTAGGGTGCGACATAATGCGTGTTAACGTGCCACAAAGAAGTAAATATGCCCTGAAAGGGTAATATTTGGCCATGAACATAGGAATTCCAGGTCTGTGCATTTAAAGAGACATCACAAACTCCTGGCAGGATTCCATTCCTGAACTCGGTGACAGTTGTTCCTCTGGGGCCCGTGTCAGCTTTATCAGCCTTATCAGGTTTCAGTGCAAACCTCTCTGTGAGCGTTAATTTGAACACATGCTGCTTAATTACTCCCTAAACTGACCCTCAAGTTCAAAAGTGCCTGGGCAAAACTATTTTTAAGGGCAACAGCCCTAAAACAAATATTTGTCCTTTATGGCTATGTGATGTTCAGCTACACCTGCCCCAAAAATGTCCCTGGCACAAGATGTCAACCAGAACAAAATCCCAAGAATGTATACAGCATGGCATTAGAGGTTGGCGGGATTCTTTGGCGTTTGGCGATGATGCGTTTGGCGAGTGTGCCCCTGGAATAGGAGCGCATGCTGCATGATTAATTCCATAGAGGGAAGCTGAAGACAGAAAATTACTACATGAATGCCCATTTAACTGTGGAGTTTCCTCCAATTAATGCAGACAATTAATCATGGAAGTATATACAGTGTAATGGAAATGCAGAACTCCGAGACAATAAATTTGTAAATTCAGACACGAAATTTGATTGTGAGAAATGATTAAAAGGAACCTGTTACCATTAATAGAGCGCTAGAATATACATCACTTCACTAATTGGATAATATACAATGACTCTGCCAAGTCTGCCATTAAATTGTATGTAAACCCAAGAACAGAATAGAATATATTGCAGTTACCCATCCTTAGATTTAGATGCTGCATAAGTCTTCTTTATCCAGGATTTTTGTCCTCTATTTTTTCACCTGGTGGTCCTGCCAGTAACACACTTACTGTCCTCAGGTGACAATGCTCCCTCACTAGATTGTTTCTATGTACTTTATCTATCAGCAAATTCTAAATTTTCAGATTTTAAAGCTGAATTCTGGTGTAGCCGGGTGTTGGGCTAAAACAACATGGTGGAGGAAACATTGCCATCTAGTCGCCTCCCTCCCTGCACTTTGATATTAATATTGTGCTGCACCAGGTTCCTTTGGCCAGTACAGGGAGAGCTAAAGTCAAGCGAGTAAATTTTTGGAACCATGGGAGTTGTAGTCTGGGACAGCGGCCATGTTATGGATCGACTGGCCCTCTGAACTACAGGTCCCAATAGACCATGGGCGGGCCTGAGATTGGGAGCAGAGTCATTGGAAGCTCAACAGCACTGCTGCCTTTGCTCGGTTTCCATAGAGAGACTGAAGCATTCTTTTGGCTCTCCATTTTAGCTGAACTTCAGACTCTCCACAATGAGACCGAGGGGGGCCCCTTCCACCGTTAGAGCCTACTTCCACCTCCTGGAAGTCGCTGAGCGGGCCATTGGCCCACCTCTGCTTTTAGCAGAGACTGAGCCACTGAGAGCAGAACATCTAGTGCACCAGATCCAGGCTGCACTTCTACCAAGTCTATACTGCACTTCTACCAAACCTATACCACACTATTACCAACTCTGGGCTGTGGTTACCCCGAACTGTTACAACTTCCAGCCCACATCCACGTTATTCTGAGCTATAACTGTATTACACCTTTGCACATTTCACTGCATGCAGGCTTAAAAAGACTATCACCAAGTGCACCGTGGCTATTAAAGGGCCCCAACGATGGCAGAAGGTCAACTTTAAAGACTCTTATAATCCATAATACAAATCTCTCTTTGCTCCTTTACTTTTTTTGTTAATTTAACACTGACAGTGCCAGGGACGTGCAGTTTCATGAATAAGAAAAAACAACACTAATGTTAGCCCGATTTTTTTGTATAATATGAAAGATGATGTTACGCCGAGTAAATAGATACCTAACATGTCACACTTTAAAATTGCACACACTTGGGGAATGGAGCCAAACTTCAGTACTTATAAATCCCCATAGGAGACGCTTTAAATTTTTTTACAGGTTACATGTTCAGAGTTACAGAGGAGGTCTAGTGCTAGAATTATTGCTCTCACGCTAACGTTTGCGGCATATGTAACCTGTGTTTGTCTGGCTCTGATATTAGCCAGTGCCTTACCAGTCACTGACCTCACTGCAAGTCCCTGGACAGTGCCTATCCAGTCAGTTTAGGCCTAGTATAGCCACTATTAGTGTACACTGGCAGAATAGTTCCTGCGTTGGTAGATCAAATGTTACTGCTCACTGTTGCATTTTGGGTGGGGTTGCTACTGTTATATTGACCTGCACATTACCTGCCATTTTATACTTAGCTTTTGGTGTTAGCCATCCTGTATGCTGAACTGTGTTATCACAATTGCCAATTTATGTGTTTGGTTATTAATCTTGCAGTGACAATACATTAAGATAACCTCTTCTAGATGCACAAAAAAGGAAACAGATGGCATGGGGGCCTATTGCTTGCATTATCCTCAACACATTTTTTTTTGAAAAAAATAAAATAAAGGTGAATGTAGTCACAAACCAGTACTTGTGTCAAAGCCTTATCATAAAATCATCTGCTTGAGTCCATATGCAAAATCCACTATACTTGTAGACACTTCTAGACGGTCTGGTGTCTACTCTTTGACATAGCACTGTTATTGGGCATTATGGATTACATTCAGTATGTCATTGTGTTGCTTGCTGGTTTAACCCTTAGCCTGGTGTGTCAGAGGGGCTGAGGCCTTTGAGAAGGTCAAGGCAAAGAACAGAGGACCCATCTTAACCAGCGGCTCCTACGGGGTAGTGCTACACTGGTATGAGCAAATATTGTGCACATTCAAGGTTCATCTGTATTCTTATTTGAATTTGGGTCCATGGCCAGGAAAATCTGCAGACCTTAATTCCATTGAAAACTTTTGGTCAATCCTCAAGAGGCGGGTGAACAAAAAAACCCCACAAACTCTGACAAACTCCAAGCATTGATTATGCAAAAATGAGCTGCTATCAGTCAGGATGTGGCCCAGAAGTTGCATGCCAGGGCAAATTGCAGAGGTCTTAAAAAAGAAGGGTGAACACTGCAAATATTGACTCTTTGCATAAACTTAATATAATTGCCAATAAAAGCCTTACTTATGAAATGCTTGTAATTATATAGTACCATCTGACAAAACGATCTAAAAACAATGAAGCAGCAGACTTTGGAAAAATTTATATTTGGGTTATTCTCAAAAATTTTAGCCACGGCTGTAAAGATGGCTGCACAGAAGAGGGGATTTAGTCAGGAGTGAAGTTCTGCTTTAAAGTGCTTTATCTGCTCTTGGGTCAGATGGTGAGGCAGCCATCTTGGGCACTCTCAGTAGCATATCATACTACAACTTTAGACAGGAGATACCTTTCACATGAATGCGGCCCCATCTGGTTCCGGGCATTGGTGAGTGCGTACATGAGGAGGTACCCATGTGTGCAGGGCAAGGAGGCCCCACCCACAAGCATGTCTTTGAAGTGTAGGAAGAAACTCCATGCAGATAGTGTCCTAATTTACACATGAACCGAGGACCCCTGTGCTGCAAGGCTGAAGTGCTAACCACTCAAGCCACTGTGCTGTTTATGGTATAACTAAATACTTTAATATGCTCTATGACACTATACAGATTAACATTTATTGTAAACCAATCCAATAAAATACTTAGTTAAATTGATTGTAAAGGTAATGTAGCACACGGATCTTTTTCCCCCTCTTACCTTCTCAAGCAGGGGGATAAGACACACCATGCCACATGCCCGTGTCCTCTAGATTATAAAGGTCAGGCGGTGTTACATACTTGGGTCCTGCAGCAAGTTGCTTCTTTCTTCTGGTTCTCCCCTCTATGTTTATAGTGGCGAGTCTTTATCTTTCCCAAATGAGGTCAATATCCACACAACACATCAACTCCAATGTGAGTTTATTTCATCTTGCTTTCAGGAACCAGAGAGTTGAAGTGAGAAAAAGGTTAGCAGATAGAAGTGGATTCAGGCACAGTCTTGGCTTCGTCGCCACTTGGTCCCGAGCGGGTACAGCTCACCCGGATATTCACTCAATAGAACTAGCAGCCGCCGTGATGCTGGAACAATGACACAGTCCCTTCCAAGGACTAAGTCAAGGAGATCCCTCCTGAACTTTCAACACTCCGCAGAGGCAGTCTGCGAAGTGAGGAATCCTTCCCTCCGACAGGTCACCAGGCCTTTCCCGCGTCAGCAATACTCTATTACTCGCCCTCTTGTTATGTGATCGATCCTCCCCTGGTTTCCTCTGTGTCAGAGCGGTTACCCTCACACGGGTTCCCTAGGACTCATCTTCGGTCGTAGACCCAGTCAAACGTACTGGGCCTTCCTGGAACTCTGTAGCCTCGAGCTGAAGGTGCCCGAGACTCCTCGATCAAGATGGGGCGCACCCCCCTCTAAAGGGTAGCTCCCTCCGGGCATGGGCCCCGGAATTGCACTTCTGGGCATGGGCCCCGGAATTGCGACTACCCTGTGTAATGGCGTCTGCCCCTTATATACCCTCTCCCGGCATGCACAGCAGGCCAGAACCGCCCACCAAAGGCAACCGAGAGAGGACATCCAATACCTACTCCATCACCTGTGGTTCAACCCTGGGAACAGGTGACAGCACCACCTATACGCCAAAGGGGAACTGCATGCCAGGTGACACAGCAGTAAGGCAGAGTCCAAACAATTAAGAGACCCGAGCCAACTATTGCTCTGGTCACCCCTAAATTTAGGTATAGCGGGGTTAAATTTGGGGACCCCGCTACAATAAATAAAACAAACAAACATGTCTATCCTTTCCTGCTCTGTGCAATGCAATTGCACAGAGCGGCCGCGAACATCTGTCCTGGCCCCTCTGTCCAGTTCCCCTATGGAAAGCCGCTTCCCATGGCGGCACTTATGCATGCTCGCGCCTGAGCCCCGCTGCTACGTCTATTGATACAGACAGTGGAAAAACTAAAAAAAACTAGAAAAAATTGCGCTACCAGTGAAAAATACGTGTATACAAAAAGGAGCAGCTAGCATGGACAATAAGATGATATTGCTGTCAGAGTAGAAAGAGAAAACATGCAGCGCTAAAAGACAGGTTGTAACCGGAAGAAACCTGATGAAAATGACTACAAAAAATAACCTCCGGAACCACCTCCACTCAGACTATACCGTGAAGAGTGCAAAAGAAGTGTCGTATAGGTTATCATAAGTATACCTAAAACATAAGTGAAAAAGATGACCAAGCTCGGAAAGAACTTGAGTGACAAACAATGAAGTGTCCTGTAAAAAACAAAGTCTGTGTTGATCGTTGGTGGATGTGCCCAGTCAAATATAAACCGTGGACTGTCACCGTGGCAGATGATGTTACATCAAAACACCCCAAGCGTACTTGAAGTGTTATCCAGCATCAATAATAGGCTGATACGTAATGGGTACTCTTACCGTGAGTCAGATGTAAATGAGCATAAATGAAATCCCAGAACCAGGTACTCAAGCGGGGATATCTTCAATCCAAGCTTCCAGGCACCGAAAGTGCTATGGTATGGAAGGACCTCTCTCCACAGGGTTAGCACAAGAGGTATGTGCCCCAACGAACCTCCGGTGGTAGGTATCCCCTTAGGCCAGGTATCATATAGGAAAAACAAAATAGCTCCACATAGTGAGAGTAACTCCAAAGTATGGTAAAAAATAAACAGCCTTTAATGGCGTTTAAGCATCCAGAAAAGAATAGACAAAACATGTAGCCTTAATAGATACAAGTAAAAATTGATCCTCGAGGTAAAATGTGTAAAAAGCGTGATGACAAAGGTAATAGCCGGGTTTTTAGCCTGCTATTACCTTTGTCATCACGCTCCGGTGCCCCAGTAAAGACAGCGAGGCCAGGAAGTAAGGGGAGAAAACAACTGCAGACGTGCGCAGAGCTGGATCGAATGAGGGCTCAGGTAAGTAAAAGGGGGGATGCTGACACCTAAACATTTTGTACCTTAATGAAAGGAATGCATTAAGGTAAAAAATATTTAGGCTTTACAACCACTTTAACAAATGTGACTTTGGTAGGATCTGAACTGAACACATAACCCCAAAACAATGACAAAGGGAGTTGAGCCCTTATCTCTCTCTTTTTATTTTTAAAACCCTGCTTAGCAAAATGTGATTAGCCGATTATAGAAAATATCTGTAAAGAAAATACTGCGTACAACAATCGTTCACTAGGCAAGCCTGGGAAAATTAATTGGTGGAAGGCTACAAACAAAGAACTTTGAACAGATCAAGACATCTCACTCAGTCATCTTAACACAAAACCCAGAAATGCAGGGGAGGAAATATCTGAAAGGCTTTGAGGAGGGGCTGCTAAAGACTGCATTTCCCAAGGACTAAGTAATAGTGCCGGTGGAATGCAACAGAATGAGCTGTAATCATTATTTACAGTCTGACCACAGAAGAAAACTGTACATGGGAATAAAACCTGTCTATGGTTAATATATGGGTGATGATGATATATGTAGAGCAGGTAAATGATCTATACATTGGTAGGTAGGTGCGGTCTATTTTCTTCACTACAGGTGGTGCTCGACCACAGCAGCATTGCAGTTGGAGGGGAAGTCAAGTGGAACATAGTTCCTCTATGGTTTCCTGGGTCCCTGGGGAGGGCTATCCCATTGGATGCTGCCACCCCATGTGACTCTTGCAGGTATCTTGGGTCAGGCAGATCCTATTTAAGACCCTGGCACCCAGGCTTGGGGTGCATTCCGTGTGTGGTTAGTGTGGGGACAGATCACCCATCTGACAGGGACAGTAATAGTGGTGGGGAGAGGTTCCTGACGAGTAGGGAAAGAGCAGAGACACGCTATCCTTACTGCAAGCCTTCCCATTTGGCCAAGCCTTGCAACATCCCTCGAGACAGACATTTGACCAGTGTAGTCCAGATGTACCCAACCTTCCTTTTACTGCTCAACCACTTGTACACCAACACCCCCATATCTTACCCTTCTAAAATGATGAGACCCCACCTTAATTTGGAGTATAAATGGCCATAGCAGCCTATTTTATTAACACAATATAAATAACTCCAATTACAAAATATAACATTCCTCCAGATGTTGCTTGGGGTTTCTTGAGCTGATGAATCTCCCATTTAATGTTGTCTGCCCTGGGGGGGACTCTCTCACACTTGTTTCTGTTCCCCTGTCCGGCCGACCTCCCGCCCTTTTCTTTCTTGGATTTTTTTTCCTTTTTTTTTTTTCTCTCCCTTTTTGTTTTTTGTTTTTTTCCACGTTGTTTTTTGTCCTGCCCTTTTTGCCTTCTTCTTTCTCCTTTTTCTCGTTGAGTTTTCTCACCCCGTCCTTGCTCTCTCTCCCCTGCTCTATGTTTCTTCTTTCTACTGCTTGTCTTGGGCCCCTTCCTCCTTTATTTCCGCCATTGTAATCACAGCTAATCTATCTTCACACTAACCTTTAAACGTGATGTGGTGTGGGGGGAGGGTGGGAGGGAGGAGTTGGGGGAGGAAAAAATACGTGGAGGCGGGATTATACATAGCATACTGTGACAAACTTTTCCTTTTTTATTTGTGACATTTCTTCCTTCTTCGCTGTATATGGAATTGAATGTAACTATATTTATATATTGATATGTAAAACAAATAATAAAAAGCAATTAAGTAAAAAAAAAATGTTGTCTGCTTAGTTTCAGGACCAACACCACTTGGCAGAGCCAGTTGCATTACACCAACTATCTTTAAAATTTTCTGGAAAGTGGGCATTCTGACCTCACCTGTAGAGGGGGACATTCTTCCCACTCACCACCACTGTAAGTGGTATTTTTCCCATTGATCACAAATTAGTTTTGGCAGGGGATCCTGAAGACATTAAAATTATTTCAAGGGTTCCTCGGGGGTAAACAGGTTGAGAAAGGCTGCTATAGATAATATAAACATGTTTTTCTAGACTTGCCATAGATTTTATAACAAAGACATTTTTGAATCCTCTATGGCAGGGGTGCCCAACCTTTTGAAGAGCGAGGGCCACTTAAGCGACTTAGTAACAGGTCGCGGGCCACAATAAGCAGAGCGGGCAGATGACAGGTCCGTGTCCACTCTGCATACGCAGAGCGGACATGGACACAACCCACTCTACTCTATGGGCCCTTTAATCCGATCCTCCCAGATGGAAGGTGATGGATCCCCTTCTGTTTTTTTTTAGCGGATCAAATTGGAGGTAGGCAGGGGGTAAACGGACACCCATTTACATCTACTGCCCCACAGAGGTGAACGTAAGGTCCAATTGAGTCGGACTAATCGTGTGAAAGGGACCCAAGTCTGCTTTAATACTGATGTGCTACGGTTTACGCACACTGCGCGTGCAGCGTAGTGCACCTGTGGCTTTCCTGAGGGTTAGCTGCACTTTGCCATACACTTCTATTATATCCTGCAGGTAATAAACAGAAGTCTATGGCTCAGAGCAGGTAACACTGCGCTGCACCTGCGGATCAGTTTGAAAGCAGCCCAGTAACCACTGCAGAACAGATATGCCCATATATACACTCTGATTTTAGTAATAAACTTACCTTTAACAGTCTTCCATTCAGGTAACGCTGGCTGTTGCTGTCCCAGGCAGAGTGCATTCGGCATCATTCTGCCTGTGACAGAAGCCAGAGCTATACAGGAAGCATCGGCTTATTCGCCTCTGTTCTGCAGCCGCTTGCTTCCTCTACCGCGGCTTTATTCACAACACATGCTGTGGGATGGCGGGTCGGCAACCTATGGTCTGGGCTTGCTGACCCGCCATCCCAGAGCAGGAGGTCGCGGGCCACATCAGAGAGCTCCGCGGGCCACATGTGGCCCCCGGGCCACTGGTTGGGCACCCCTGCTCTATGGTCTCCCTTATGATGGAAAGTAGCCTCTGCTGTATGGCCTAACTGACCAGATTCTCTGATCAATGAAAGCTCTAATACATTCATAATGTTGTGTGGAAGTTTGGAAATAACTGATGTTGTGTGCCCTTATATTGATGGCCAGGGAAGTGCCTCCTTACATTGATGATCAGTGAAGTGCCTCCATACAATGGGCTTGTTCTCCCTTGTGGTTGGGGGGGACAATAAAACTTAATTGTGGAGTGGCATTTTTACTGCCCCCCCAATCACTCCCACTTTAGCTGAAAAGGTAGTGGCCAAGGGGTGTACACATGGTGTGGCCGCAATGTTTTGCTTTGCAGCCACAGCAGAGATCATACCCCCTGTCATGTTCAGTGGGGACTACCACCTACTGAACGTGACCCATTCAAGTGAATGGGACTGCACTACAACCGCCTGGCGTGTAATGCATGTGGTTGCGACATGGTGGCGTGGCATTTAGGAGGTCTATAAAAAGGCAACATATCGTCTTCTCTCCACCTGTCAAAGGGCTCTAATAACGATCTGAGCTTGGATATAGCCAGAAGCACTGATCAGTGTACTCTTATGGCAGGGGGGTCTCCCTGCTGTTAGAATACAATAGCCCAGTGGGAGAATTTCCCCATTCACCCCAAATGGATGGATGGGCAAATTGTGTGGTTGAAAAAAAAAAAAAAAAACTGACTCATGTATCCTTTAGTCACCATTAGGATTATTACTGCCTTAACCTGATTTTGCAATGTATGTGTTGGGGGTCGGGGTTAATTACATGAATAGCCTTTATTTGACCATAGGGTAAAAAAGATAGCAAAAAAATTAATCGAAATGTCTTTAAAGTTGAATGACAGGTGTCCACCGTCATCACTAGAAGGTGTCATGATTGTCGGTTCTCTGGATTTGAGGCCATAAAGCTGCCATAAATTGACGCTAAACCTGTATTACTGGAACTAACACTGGAATTAACACGTTAGCAGGCAATTGTTAAATTTTATTGTGCTTAAAATTGTACCTTCTCCTCCCCATTAATCCTCCATAAGTATATAAATCCCAGAATATATAAGGCTTCATGTACAAACAGCCTTCTTTGACCGCCGGCCATGGGAAAACGCAAAACGTCGCAAGATTTTGCCTCAGTTTGCATTTTCCAGCGGCCACAGGTCAAAACGTTCCTATACTGGATATGATTCTTCTGCGTTTGCGAAAGGGAGGTTGAAGCTCTCCTAAACACAGCAGCTCCTAAACTCTGGTAAAAGCATATATGCACAGTAAATTGACACATAGGGGTTGATTTACTAAAGGGAAATAGACTGGGAACTTTCCAAGGTGCAGTTGCCCCAGAGCTTAGTAAATGAGGTAAAGCTTCACTTTGCAAAGAGTACCCAATCACGTGCAAGGAAAATGTAAAAAAACAGCACTTTCGCTTGCACGTGATTGGATGATGGAAGTCAACAGAGCTTTTGCTCATTTCATAAGCTCTGGAGCAACTGCACTTTGCAAAGTCCATAGTCTTTTTACCTTTAGTAAATCAACCCCTTAGGATTTTATGGAGTTGAGTTTAGGAGCTTTGGCAAAAAAACGCCAACAGCTCCTAAACTCAAGTTTAGGAGCTGTAGTGTACATGAAGCCTTAGAAAGAATTTTTCCTTGCCTGAGATTGGACATATTGATGTGTATGATGCTTCACATGATTTTTCTAAGTTAAATAGAAACCTCAATCCCTGGAATGCTGGCCCCGCCACCCCCTCTTCAGCGCCTCCATCCTGAAAAATCTGGCGTGTGTGCAAATGTGCCGAAAAGTCCCTGCCCGGCCTTCTGCATGAGATTTGCGCAGACAACCTGAGATCTGAGACCTCCATACCTGTGGTGTCTTCACACATACACAGATGTGCCACAGGTCTCAGCTAGGTCCCAAAGCCCTACAGCCCATCTGCACATGTGTGAAATCTGGCAGTGCGCATGCGCTGTAAGAGGCACCAGGGGTGCAACATCATTCTCTCCTAGGCGAGAATGAAGGAAGTGCTTCGCTGCAGCATAAAATTTATTATAATGGTTATATGTTCTTGGACAAAGCCGTCCTTAGCCATGATTAACGCATATACTGTACAATGTCCATTCGGGTTTGTTTTAACCACTTGCCGTCCGCCCCACGTACATATACTGCAGGACGGTGGCTTTTCTGCGCAAAATCACACACAGGTACGTGATCTCGCACTTCTGGGTCTGCAGCGTGCACATGCATTGCCGCGATCTACTCCCGCTGTGATTAGACACAGCGGGAGCCAATCAGCGGGTCCGGCGGACCCGATGAACACCACCGGGACCCGCTGATTGGTGCCGACAGAGGCAGAATGGCGATCTGCCTATGTAAACAAGGAAGATTGCCATTCTGTGACAAGGGAAGACAGAGATCCTGTGTTTCTGCTAAACAGGAAAATGGATCTCTGTCTTCCCACAGTTAAAGCACCTCCCCACACAGTTAGAAAGCACCCCCTAGGGACACAGTTAAGCCTTTGATAACCGATGATGTTAACCCCTTCCCTGCCCCTGTCATTAGTACAGTGACAGTGCATATTCTTTAGCACTGATCACTGTATTGGTGTCACTGGTCACTGGGCAAAAGTGTCACTTAGTGTCCAATTTGTCCGCTGCAATGTCTCAGTCCCACTATAAGTCGCTGATCGCCACCATAACTAGTAAAAAATAAATAAATAAATAAAAATTCCCCAAAAATATCCCCTATTTTGTAGACGCTATAACTTTTGTGCAAACCAATCAATATACGCTTATTGTGATATTTTTATACCAAAAATATGTAGCAGATTACATATTGGCCTAAACTGATGAAGAAATTAGATTTTTTTTAAAAATTTATTGAATGTGTTTTATAGCAGAAAGTAAAAAATATAGTTTTTTTCAAAATTGTCGGGTTTTTTTTGTTTATAGCGCCAAAAATAAAAACCGCAGGGGTGATCAAATACCACCAAAAGAAAGCTCTAATTGTGGGGAAAAAAAAGGACATTCATTTTATTTGGGTACAGTGTCGAACGACCGCTCAATTGTCAGTTAAAGTAACGCAGGCTGTATCGCAAAAAATGGCCTGGTCATGAAAGGCGGTAAACCTTCCGGAGCTGAAGTGGTTAAAATTGAAATTTAAGAGATGTAAACCCAATCATTGAAATCTCATGTATAAGCTTAAAATGTTAATACCATTTGAAAAATGATTTTCAATATTTTGAAATGTAAAGCTTTTATTAAATTAATGTCAGGTGAACCTGCCATGTTCAGGCACTTCCTGTTACAAGGTGACAACGCTTTGTCCCTATATCACAAATGATTTGTTGTCACCCTGTCACATGGGCTTCCAATGGAGGCTTTCAATTAGCTGGTTCAACACACATTATGCAGCCATGGCCTGGTATCCATCTCAATTTGGTGAGGAGGGAGGGAGTGGGGGGCAGGGCTGAGTCAATGGACACATGGAGTGTAGCTTGGGATTGAGACTGCATGGGTGCCCCCTTAGCAAGCTGCTTACTATTGGGGCAGTCAACAGGAGGGAAGAGCCAGGAGCACCGACAGGGCATAATTAGAAGCAAAAGGTGGTTCAGCCCAATACTGACACAGGGAGGTGATCCTTTTTCCAACTTAGTGATTCTGTTTTTGTGGGGGTTTTTTTCTGACAAGCTTGTGTTCTACCTTTCACTTAGATGGTATACGTTGCACTGAGTAAATGCAGCTGGATAAAACAAAAACGGTGTCTGTCTTCATTTCAGGCTGCAAAGCAACAAAATGTGATTATTTTAAAGGGGGGTGATTCTTTTATATACCCACTGTACATATCCGGCGGGCAGCTGTGTACCCCTTTCCAAAAAAATGAAAAGTAACTCACGTCTACTGTTGATGGGGCGAAATGTATTAAGGGGTTTTGTTCACATTTATGATGTGCGTTGTTTTTAGAGTTCTTTGTGTTTATTTTTTAATAAACACTATTAACCAGTTTTATGCTGGGATACAAATAAAAATGTGGATTTTATCAATGCATGTGTGTATATTTTTTTGAGGGGTAGTGCGCCATTAAAATCCCTAAAAAAGCAGTTTGCAGGATTTTTTTCAACGCCCAGCCAGCACAACGCCTCAATGTGAAAGCCCTCAGAGATTTCACATTGAGAATGCTGGGGCAGGATTATTTCAGGCGTTATCACAGCGCTATTTTTACCGCGAAAACGCGGTAAAAATGCCTCAGTGTGAAAGGGGCCTTAGGGCGCATAAAATAGCGCTGTAAAAACGCCTATCCCCATTGAAATGAATGGGATTCGCTGTAAAAACGCGGTAAAAACGCATAGGCATAAGGGTTATGTTAAAAAATAGCGCTAACGCCTATGCGTTTTTACCGCGTTTTTACCGCGTTCGCGCTAATTTTAGCGCGAACGCGGTAAAAACGCATAGGCGTTAGCGCTATTTTTACCTCGATCGCGGTAAAAACGCTGTAAAATCGCGGTAAAATCGCGGTAATAAATGTCATTATTTTTTAGCGTTTTTTCAACGCCTCAGTGTGAAAGGGGCAGTCAGCCCATGTCCATGTCTTCAGACTTCGTTTTTCTGCCTTAACCACTTTATATCCGGCCTTTAGGCTACTTTCACACTGAGGCGCTGGATGTGCTGGCGGTATAGCGGCGCTATTTTTAGCGCCGCTATACTGTTTTTTTGCCGCGATTTGCGGGCGCTAGCGGGGGTATTTTAACCCCCGCTAGCGGCCGAAAAAGGGTTAAAAACACCCGCAATAACGCCTCTTTGAGGCGTTTTGCGGGCGTGTTAGAGGCGCTACCCCATCGATTTCAATGGGCAGGGGCGCTACAGGAGCGCTATTTTTAGCGCTCCTATTGCGCTTAAAGATGCGGCTTGCAGGAGTTTTTTGAGCCTCCTGCAAGCGCAACGCTCCAGTGTGAAAGCCCTCGGGTTTTCACATTGGATAGTATTGAGAGGCTTTTTTGGGGCGCATTGCAGGCGCCATTTAGAGCACAATAGCGCCTGCAAAGCACCTCAGTGTGAAAGGGGCCTTAGACAAATGATGGGCAGACGGTCGTTTTCCCATCCTTACTGGACATCCTATCCAGAAACGCCAATCGCACAGGACGCATGGCCGCATAGTAACGCGATCTGTCAACAGCCGTGTCCACGGGACACAGCCGATGGCTGAACAGAGTACCGGTGTTCCGTAAAAATAGGCAATTCGTTTGTATTAGTTTTCTCTCCTCTCCCCCCCCCTTTTTTTTTTTAGACTAAGCCCTATACTATACATTAACCACTTCAGCCCCGGAGTATTTGGCTGCCAAATAACCAGAGCACTTTTTGCGATTCAGCACTGCATCGCTTTAACTGACAATTGCGCGGTCGTGCGACGTGGCTCCCAAACAAAATTGACGTCCTTTTTTCCCCACAAATAGAGCTTTCTTTTGGTGGTATTTGATCACCTCTGCGGTTTTTATTTTTTGGGCTATAAACAAAAATAGTGCAACAATTTTGGAAAAAAAAGCAGTTTTTTACTTTTTGCTATAATAAATATCCCCCAAAAATATATAAAAAAACGTTTTTTTTCCCTCAGTTTAGGCCGATACGTATTCTTCTACATATTTTTGGTAAAAAAAATCGCAATAAGTGTTTATTGATTGATTGTTTATTGATTGATTTGCGCAAAATAGGGGATAGTTTTATGGCATTTTTTATAATATTTTTTTTTTACTAGTAATGGTGGCGATCAGCGATTTTTATCATGACTGCGACATTATGGCGGACACATCGGACACTTTTGACGCTATTTTGGGACCATTGACATTTATACAGCGAACAGTGCTATAAAAATGCACTGATTACTATGTAAATGACACTGGCAGGGAAGGGGTTAACCGCTAGGGGGCGAGAAAGGGGTTAAGTGTGTCCTAGGGAGTGATTCTAAAGCCCCATACACACGGTAGGACTTTTGCTAACAAACTTCAAAATGAGCAAGTTTTCAAAAAAATCCGCCCGTGTGTACGCTCCATCGGACAAACTTTTTCGGTTTTCATCGGACAAAAGTTCGCTCTGCAAACGGACAAAATTTTCGGCAACAAAAGTCCTACGGTGCAAAGTCCTATCGTGTGTACAGAAATCCATCGGACTTTTGTCCGAAGTACAAACACGCATGCCTAGAACCAATGTTAAAATCAACCAACAATAGCAGAAGTTGACCAAAAGGTGGCGGTAAAAAGCAGAAAAACCACGTGATGTTGGGAAAGTTTTGGAAAAGTTTGCAGAAAAATCCTGCCGTGTGTATGCTATGGGTGTTCCCGGCCAACTCACTTCGGACAAAAATCGACGGAAAAATTTGTTTGAAGTCCGACCGTGTGTATGAGGCTTAACTGTGTGGGGGATGGGCTACCTGTGACACAACACTGATCACTGCTCCCGATGACAGGGAGCAGAAGATCAGTGTCCTGTGACTAGGTAGAACAGGGAGATGTCTTGTTTACACAGGCATCCCCCGGTTCTGCAGCTCCGTGACACGATCACGGGACACCGGCGGACATCGGGTCCCGCGGGCACGGTCACGGAGCTCACGGCAGGGTCAAATTTAAAGGGACGTACATGTACGCCCATTTGCCTGCCCGTGCCATTCTGCCAACGTAAATGTTCGTGCGGAGGTCGCAAGTGGTTAAGATGATATATGTGTAGCGATACCTCCACTTAAGAAGGCCGCAAGTTTAGTTTGGGCCCTGAAAACAGCTCCGCCAACCCCTGACAATGTACTCGACCCCCTACTGGCACAGTTAGTATTGGCAGCAATATATCTATTCTTATACTGTATGAGTAAACCCAGACACCAAGACAATAATGATAAAAAGGGTATAAGATTTACTTAAGCTTTTGGTAAGAAAGGGGTAACAGTGGTAACAGTTCACAGATAATAAATTGCAGAGCCCTGCAGCAATAACACACTATGCATATAGAACGAATAGTAAAGGTGCGCCGCGTGGGCAACCGTTATCTAGGCGTCCTGTGACGCAGTAACCAAATGAACTAACTAGCTGACCAGGCCTGGCTCAGATATCTACAACTCAGTCTATAGGGGATGATGGTTTTCTTCACCGGCAGGTCTTTAAAGGTGGTGCACATTAACAGAATACCATTTGTAATCCAATGAGAAAGTAGAGATGGAATAAACACTTTGCTATGTAAACTCTGAGTTCAGCTCCGATGAGGTTCTCTAATGGGAGTATCAGAAACAACTTGTGGGCCACGGCAGTCTATAGGCCCATTAGCAACAACAGTATATGGTCTGGGCATACGCCCTCTCACCCATCCGGACGCGATCCCAGTCCGGGGAACTTCCACCGACTGTTTCACGCACACACACAGTGTCTGCAGCGATCGGGTCCCCGATCCGGTCAAGGCTGTAGACAAGCGAAGTCAGATGCCACCCAGGCTCGCAGAGGGGTGGAAGGCTCTTTGGTGCTGCGCAAGGTCTCAGGCTTCAGGCCTTGCACTCCGATACATCCGCACAGGAGGATCAGTCCCTGAAGTCTCGTGTCCCAAAGAGGCCGAGCGCAGCCTCGCCTCCTCCTTTTATAACCCCTTCCATGAGTCTCTGCGGTGGAAACACTGCCGAATGGGGTTCTGGGTAATGTAGTCTCTCTGCATTAAAGGGGAACACCCCGCTACATATGCTTTTATGAGGTAATAGTAAGAATAGAAGACGAAGGGGCTCCTCATGTAAGGTGCTCATCTCCTTTTGCCTTTTTTTTTTATTTATTTTTTCTTACTTAGTTTGGAATAGAATATATTGAGAGGTATATGTAAACCAAAACATCATCTATAGACTAATAATGGATATGAGTGTTTAATTGTCTTCATTTTTATCTGTTATGTTAAATCTCAATAAAAAATTGATAATAATAATAAAATTTAAAAAAATTGCCAATTCATCAAGATCTCCAATTACGTCACGTCCGGTTACTGTAAACCTTCAGTAATTGGAGATTTTGACGACTTGCTGTTATGACACAACACCGGCAACCGTATACACTCCGGTACACGGTATTATGAGCGAATATTATTAGTCCGCTCCGATACTAACCAACAAAATGGCCGCCTCAGCGGCAGCGACAACTTTTTCCTAGTTACCCGCTGTTGTGTCAAAACAGCAAAGTCTTCATGTACCAGAGTGTATACGGTTACCAATATTGTGTCAAAAAGGCAAGTCATCAAAATCTCCAAATGATGATGGTTTACAGTAACCTGGACGTGACGTAATTGGAGGTCTTGATGAATTGGCTATTTTGACAGAACCCTGGCTCGCTGCTGGTACCATGTGACTGCCATGACGAATCAGAAGCAGATCACATGACAGTTGTACACAATGGATGGCTTACTTTAATGCTATCCATTGTGTACAATTGTGTTGCTATCTGTGATTGGTCAATTTAATCACATGCTACAGACAGGGCCAATCACAGCTCATCTGTACCATGTGATTAGCATTGACAAATCACAGCTAGTCTCAACAAAACAGACTGAGTGATTTAGTTTCATTCATTAAAATGTTCGCTTATAGCTCTTTCAGAGCTGTTGCAATTTGAATGACAATTGAGCGGTCATGCAACACTGTACCCAAACTAAATTTTTCACTGCCATAAGCAAACATAATGTGTGAAAAAAAAAGTCCTGATCACTTCCCCAGAGTAGTACAGTGTTACTATGGTAACATTATAATTGCTATGGTCACAGTGTGTTAAAAAAAAAAAATCTTAGAAAAAAAGTGTAATAAAAAAATGTAAAAAAAATTATAACATTTTTTTTTCGTACTGTCATCATTCAGTGTCCCTAATCACACCAGTTATTTGATGATGCTGTACTGTACTGGTGACAGTATGTAAAAAAAAAAAAAAAAAATAGAATTTTTTTTTTTTTATTTCTCCATTTTCCAAAATATTAAGACAACAATTTACAACTTCAAAAAAAACACTATGCCTTCTACTAAATACCTTTGACTGTCTACTTTCCAAAAAAAGGGGTAATTCAGGGGGTATTTCTTCTGTCCTGGCATTTTAGGGCCTCGAGAAATTAGATCCCTAGATCCTGTCCTTTGACATGCTGTGCTAATGTAATATCGAAACTTTATTTGAAAAATAAAAAACTATTGAACGAGAAATGAGATCCCATCAGTACATCAGGATTAATCAATTTTCAGCTATATACCATAGTTTATGGACTTTATAATTTTCCTACAGACTAAATAATATGCATTGACTTGGGTTATTTTCACCAAACAAATTTATAAAGAACAATTATTTATTTGCATAATTTTATACCAGAAACAAAGAAAAACTTGTTGTTTTTTTAATCAAAAATTTCAAGCTTTTTTCATTTATTTAGCAAAAAATAAAAAACCCAGTGGTGATTAAATACCACCAAAAAAAAAACTATTTGTGTCAACAAAATGATCAAAAATGTAGTTTGGATACAGTGTTGCACGACCGCTCAATTGCCATTCAAAGTGCAACAGCTCTGAAAGCTGAAAATTTGACTAGGCAGGAAGGGGGTAAAAGTGCCCGGTATTGAAGTGGTTAAAATAGGATTATGCAAAGAAGCAAAAAATAAAATTGAATAAGAAAAAAAACATTTTCCTTCCACTAAAAGTAGAACAGCTCAGACACTCAAACCCATGAGAATCACTCGGAGATTTTGCTCTCAGTAATGTTTTTGCATTCTTTGCGGTAAGAATTTACAATTATCACCTAATTGTAAATCACTAATTCCGCTATCTTCAGCTGATCTGTTAATGGTTACACACTCAGACAGATAACAAGTTCTGCCTGGAGATTTAACATATCTTAACAGAAAACAACTTAAACAAAGCTTTTGTGAGACCTACGCTTTGCCGTAAGGAGATTAGCTCTGGAAATGTTTGGTTGTCTAATTCCAGAAGGTGTTAGGTTTGAAAAAACATTACACTTGTATATGGCCTCCATACACTGGTTACCACTGAGAAGAGCCGACTACCCATTTAAATATTGACCTGGTTTATGTAAAAGTGGTTTTAACAAGAATAGTGAATATGTAAAGTTTCAGAAAGTTATAAGAACGGAAAACCGAGGAGTGATAGAAAGTGCTGATTATAACAGACAACGACTGTCGCTTCTCATGGCGTGAAATTGAACCTCAATGTATGGTGTAGGAGTGTTAAACCCAGGGGTGCTGAGTAAACTGACAATTTACAGGCTGCTCTCCATAAGTGGGGGTATCACAATGGATCCCCCAAAGTTCTAAATAGGATGCGAGGAAAGCTGTACACAGGGGCAACGCTGTATCCTGGCCTAGGCCAACAAGGCCCAGGCCTAGGGCAGCACTTTGCAGGGGGGCAGCACAGAAAGAGTCCCCCCGGCTTGCGCTACACTGTTAGTGTAGCGCCAGTCTTATGGGGTAGACTGGGCTGAAAGGCAAATTAGTCTAGCGCCCCCATATTGCGTCTGCACTGCTTCCGGTATGCGGGCGGCCGGCATTCCGCAACTGTGGGGGGGGGGGGGGGCGGTGCCGCTTCTAATTTTGACTGTCCTATCATCCTGGACCACAAACCTTCCTCACTGTGCTATGTTTTCTGCTGTACCATTGGCATGGTTATATCTTCTTAGTCCTCTCCATAAAATTATCAGAAATTTGTGCTTAAAGTAGAACTATAGGCAACACTTTTTTTTTTTTCATTTTGGATAGAGTAAGAGAGGGTTATAGCCCCTGTCAGTTTATCTTTTACCATCCCTGTCCCATTGCAGAGATTTCCCTTCACTTCCTGCCCCATAGCCAAACAGGAAGTGAGAGGAAATCTATGCAAATTAAGGGAATCCATTGCCCTCCACCCAGGCCCTCAGAACTAGCGTCCCCACTCTAAAATTTTAGTGCGGGTCTTAAACAGCAAGGGCTGTGACCTTGACAGGAAGGGGTGGGTCATATCTAAATTAGGGGGTGCACGAGTTTAGTCAGGCCTAGGGCAGCACAAAACCTAAATACACTACTGCACAGGGGTGCAGTGTCGAAGGGGGCACATTTTCCGCTGCTTATGCGGCAACACTGACCCAAGCCCTAACAAAAGGTCTCCCCCTATGGGATAAGTGTAGTATTTACATATTCAGACATGTCATTGGTCTCTATACCTAAGGCGATTGCCTTCTCATCTATTTAATACATTGGTTCTGTACCTATGGGCCATTTCTCTGTACTATTGATACTGTGTTGAACACATTTATAGTGGAAACTTGTGACCACTTACCGCTGTGTGTGATTTATATTCTAATATTTCTATATGACCGTTATACACACACCTATGAAACTTGAGATTCCGTCTTTCCGGTTGTTTGTTAGTTCTGAGAGGTTCTCCCATACCCTGAGCCACAAGTTCACCAGCACCTACACAGTATTTGTCCTGAGGAAGCTAATATTTTAGTGAAACGCGTTGACGAGCACGTTTTTGGAGGCATTACTGGATCAGAAATTCTTCTTTCACTTTGATACATTATCAAATCAATCTTTGTACCTTAGATCCAGCCCTCTGTAACTGCATTATTGGGTAACTGGTAACTGTGTCTACACAGGGTGTTGTTTGTTTGTTATTTATATGTTTTTTAATTATGCTGTAATAAAATTTATACCTTTTTATTGATTCTCCCTCTTATTGTGTGCCCACAAAGTCCACCAATTTTTTTAACTTGGTCAATCCCTATATATATATATATTTTGGATGCTGGCATGGTGAGGGACTTCCCTACCTTCTAAATAGGATAGTGGAACGATGAGAGGGCCTCAACAGTTTGAATAGGGGGATAAAGGGGAATTGTTGAGTTCCTGAAATGCGATGGATATTTTAAAGGCGAAAAAAACACAAATGAGGGAATAATCAACTGAGACTGTTGTCACCAGAACATTGGTCCCCCTTGGAAGGTTTCCCTCACATCTTGCACTCTTGCCAACGCTAAAATTATGGATTTTCTTTTGCTTTCTGTCTTCGTGACAATGGCCACCAGGACTAATATGGAGCTAACCCTACCAGCGAGGACATGGCCTGGAAATAAAAAACTTAAATGAATGAATCTGGAGTTGAAACACTACACCACCACAAGTCAGGTACACATTTTCTTCTAGTGCAAAATCAGATGAAAACTTTATACACAGCCAACTCGTTTTAGGGCCAAATCTTGACCCTTCATCAGGGCTTTTTGAGGGCCATACACTCATTTGAAATTTTTTATTTTAGGAACAATTAAAAAATAAAAAATTCTAATTGTTAGTGGGGTCAAATCAACGTTCGTGGTGAGAAAATTTAAAGGAACAAGATGGAAAACATTTCACAAATGAACAAATTTCTAACAGTGTGTTGTGGTTTCCGTTTGAAAAATCCATTCATTCCAAAAGTTGCTTCTAAGTAGTGTCGAAGTTGCGTCAAAGTCATGCCCCAAGTCACCTGGCGAAGTTGCACTGTAAGTCACTCGACTTTCAGGTCGCGGCAGAAGAAACATTCCAGCTCAGCTGATTGACTTTTTTGGTAGCATTCCATGACATTCACTAATCCTATAACATTCACCATGCTGAACCTTCATTACATTTTGTTAGTGCTGGTTTTGCTGTTGCTCCCCATCCCCCACCTTTTCTTTTATTGATTTTGCAGAGTTACATACCTAGTATGTGGAGGCTCTTGCAATGGCTATTGATATCCTTGTGTTCTTTAGTGCCGGATTACACTCTACCTAAGGGCCCACTTTGCAGTTTTTTTGGAGTTTTCTCGTGCATGTGCTCTAGTGGGATAACATTGAAGTAAGTAGCGTGCACGCCGACAGCTAGTTGGAGATGACCATTACTATCTGGAGTTTTTTTTTCTCTGAGTATTGGTGCAGGAACTCAACCATGTCGCCCCCCCCCCCCCCAAAAAAAAACCCTCCCCCACAATGTAGGCGATGCCACCTCTCTCACTTAGAGTGGCATCAGAACCTGGGGAAAACATGGAGATCACAGAGGGTGCAGCGTACCATGTGCCCTCTCCCGCCCTTGACTGCACTGCCCCCCGGGCACCCATATTTCCCTTGTCCTGCACTCAGTGGGATCTGCCCAGGAGGTCCCATCTGTGGGAGCCACTGTGAGACAAGCTATCACTTGTAAATACTGAAGCCGAAGTTCTGTGTTTACAAGTGATAGTGGTGAGCAGGGAGCAGAGGCCAGATCCAGAGGTGGAGGAACTGAGTTCCACCAAGTTCCAGCTGAAAAAAAGCCCTGATCTCTACTGTATATTACACGTACAATATGTAGGTTGCACCATTTTTTTTTACAAACTGGCAGCTGAAAGAAGATGAGCTTTTAAGAGACAAACTGTAATGTGAACCTGATGTCTCTGGTCTATGGACTTTAATTTTTTATTGGGTACATTACATTAATACAATATTTTCTCTATAGAGTGATTGTAAAGGTAAAATTTTAATTTTTTTTAAAATAACAAACATGTCATACTTACCTCCACTGTGCATCTCGTTTTGCACAGAGTGGCCCCGCAAGCCATCTTCTGGGGTCCCTCGGCGGCTCTCTCGGCTCCTCCCCGCTTCAGATAATCCCCTCTGGGAAGCGCTCTTCCAAGAGGGTTACCTTGCGGGCGCACTCCCGAGTCCTGTATTCGGCGTCCATTGCCGCCGAGTGCAGGACTCGGCCCCGCCCCCCGGCGCCCACATCATTAAATTTGATTGACAGCAGTGGGAGCTAATGGCTGTGCTGCTATCAATCAATCCAATGAAGATCCGAGAAGCCCGGGCCGAGATCCAGCATGTTCTCGACGCAGGACTTTCCAGCTCTCAGGTAAGTAAAACGGGGGGCCCGTAATTGTCAAATGTTTTTTCACCTTAGTGCATAGGATGCATTAAGGTGAAAAAATATGAGGGTTTACAACCCCTTTAATGTAAAGTTTTTGTTTCTTTGAGTTGATCCATTTTTTCTATCTTTTGTAATCAATTAAAAAAAGCTTACATTTTCTTTCAAGATCAAATCAATATTATTTTGAACCATTGTTGCGGGGCCCTTAAATGGCATGGGGCCCAGGGCCCATAGGCCACTGCCAACTCGGCCTTTTTGGTAATTCAGCACTGGTGTCTAATGCTGCGTACGCACGGTCGGAATTTCCGACAAGAAATCTCCGATGTGAGCTTTTGGTCGGAAATTCCGACCGTGTGTGGGCTCCATCTGACTTTTTCTGTCGGAATTTCCGACAACAAAAATTTGAGAGCTGGTTCTCAAATTTTCCGTCAGGAAAAGTTCTTGTCAGAAATTCTGCTCTTCTGTATGCAATTCCGACGCTCAAGAAAACACGCATGCTTAGAATCAAGCAGAAGGGCCGAACTGCCTATTGAACTTCATTGATCTTGGCTCGTTGTACGCGTTGTACGTCACTGCATTCTTGACCATCGGAATTTCCGACAACATTTGTGTGACCGTGTGTATGCAACACAAGTTTGAGCCAAAATTCCGTCGGAAAAAAATCCACGGTTTTGTTGTCGGAATTTCCGATCGTGTGTACGCGGCATTACAGTTTTCTTTTCCTAGTTGTCAAGACGCTACTATATTAATTTTCAAGAAAATGCAGCGCTAAAACATGAAAAATGGGACTGTATAGAGTGATCTAGCCAAAAAGTGGATAAGCAATATGATACATGTGAACAAAATAGTACAATGTAAATGACACAAATGAAATGAACAAATATGTCAAATTGATAAACAAAACCTAGTGAAGGAAATCATTCAAAAAATAACAAAAAATAACATTTGTGACATGTATAGAAATTAACATATAGCGTGAATACACAGTGACACTTCTGATGGAAAAACCAAAGTGACAAAAATAAAGATAATATAAGAAACCGTGAATTTAAATTAGTCCTTCACTAGGTTTTGTTTATCAATTTGACATATTTGTTCATTTCATTTGTGTCATTTACATTGTACTATTTTATTCACATGTATCCTATTGCTTATCCACTTTTGGGCTAGATCATTCTACACAGTCCCATTTTTAATGTTTAAAGCCTCGTACACACAAACGAGTTTCTCGGCAAAAACCAGCAAGAAACTTGCTGGCAGAGATTTTTTGCCAAGAAATTTGTTCGTGTGTATGGTTTCTCGTCAACAAAAGCGACAAGTATCTCGACGAGAAAATAGAGATCCTGCTCTCTATTTTCTCGTCGAGATTCTCGTCGGCCTGTTTCTCGACGAGAAAAGTGAGTGTGTGTACACTTACCTGTCCTCCCGGAAGCCCGCGCATGTTCGAAATGAATTCGACGCATGCGCGGTAGCTTCCTAGGCATACGTAGGGTATACCAAGATGGCGGCGACGGCATCGAATGTGACGAGCGCATGCTCGTCGTAGTCGATGACGTCACCGCGTGCGCTCCATTCAAAGAACCGCGGGTTCTTTGAATCGAGCGTGTGTACACTCGGCCCGGACAAGTTTCTTGTCCAAGAATCTCGTCGAAAAAAACGACATGTTTTTTTCGACGAGAATCTCGGCCGTGTGTACGAGGCCTTAGCGCTGCATTTTCTTGAATTTTTTACTTTATTATAGTTTTTTGCCCTAGGGCTTTTTTTCTTTTTGCTACTATATTAATGTTATGTCATTTATGTTGGGTTTTGCCATCCACTTTTGGGGGATTGTTTGAGTCGTATGGCTAAGCAATTTAACTTATTGTTTCTTGATATTAAATTGGTTATTTAGAAACTATTTATTATATACTACCGTATATACTCGAGTATAAGCCGAGTTTTTCAGAACATTTTTTTGTGCTGAAAATGCCCCCCTCGGCTTATACTCAAGTCTGTGTCCATTTTCAAATTTGTGCGCCTGATTCCGGCCAGCCGTAGGTTCCCTGGACCCCAAACTTGGCACACATGTAGCCCCACTCTTCTTCTACAAGTGTGCAAAGTTTGTTGTCCGGGGGAACTACGGCCGGGGAGCACCGAGTTTTCAAAGCCGGGCACCCCTTCCATAGACTCCCATGTTAAACGTCAGTCTAGTCACACAGCGCCGGAGATCAGGTAGGAAGATTGGACACAGTGAGGCAAAGTGAGGCACAGTGAGGCATGCACATGGACACAGTGAGGCATGGGCACAGTGAGGCATGCACATGGACACAGTGAGGCATGGGCACAGTGAGGCATGCAGATGGACACAGTGAGGCAAAGTGAGGCACAGTGAGGCATGCACATGGACACAGTGAGGCAAAGTGAGGCACAGTGAGGCATGCAGATGGACACCCTAGGCTTATACTCGAGTATATACGGTATTTATTATAGTTGACCAATAAAGTGCCATGTCCGTTATCATCCACATTTATTATACTTCAGGTTTTGTTTTTATATGTTGGTATTGTTAAAGTGATTGTAAAGCCTAAACATTTTTTACCTTAATGCATTCCTTGCATTAAGGTAATAAATGTTTAGGTGTCGGCATCCTCCCTCATCCCCCTCTTCTACTTACCTGAGCTCTCATTCGATCCAGCGCCGTTCACGTCTGCAGATCTTCTCTCCCCTCACTTCCGGGTCTCGCTGGCTTTGTTGGGGCACCGGGAGCCATTGGCTCCCAGTTCTGTCAATCAAAGCCAGTGACAAGGAAGCAGGGGGGTGGGGGGTGACCCCGCTGTTTGTGTCAATATACACAGCAGGGCTGGGGTGCGAGCATTCCCATGGGGGCACTGGACAGAAGGGAGGGGCTATGAGCGCCTTCGGGGGACCTGAAAAGAGGAGGTTCGCAGCCACTCAGAGCAGGTAAGTATAGACATGTTTGTTGTTTAAAAAAAAAAAAAAGAATTACCTTTACAATCACTTTAAATATTTGGGTTAATCTTTTGGTGCCATTTACAATTCCATAGCTTTTGATACAAAATGGTTCTTAGATGAACTAACGGGACGAGAGCGGACGTTAGGTTTAGAGAAATGCTCCCACTTGCAGTTATTTGACCTCTAAGTTTAATGTGCCAAAACTGAGATTTACCAAACAGAAAATCCTGAAGCAATAAACATGAAGTCCTCCATCCTTGGTGAGTCAATTTCACGGGTCACTTCCCACAGGTAATGGAATCTATTCTACCTTTACTACATGGAAACCACTGCAGGTTTTCTATAGAAGTGTCTGTAAACCCAAGAACAAACATGGAATACTAGTTCTTAGATGTTGTGGCTGCATTGGTTTTGCTTTTTCAAGATTTTTTCCCCTGTATTTTTGTGTTCGATCTGAATTTATAAGTGTAGCGGGGTGTTCAATTTAGGGGAAGTGTCTGAGTGGTAACCAGGCTTAGACACATTAAATTGTTAGGATTCATGGACCATTTTTGTTCTCAGGGGTTAATGCTGGTGATGTGTTCCCTGTGGCCGGTGGGTGGCGCTGCCATTCTGGGCCTGGGTTGAACCGCGAGCGCAGTGCTGTGCCTTTTGTGTCCCCTCTTGGCAGCTGTACGGTGGGGCGGGGAACCTGCTGTGCATGCCGGGAGAGGGTATAAAACGGGCAGGCATCTTCTGAGAGGGGATCTTCCACGCCCAGGCACCTTCGGCCTGGGTGTGTGTGTGTGGTTCCATCTCCGGGTGCCCTAGGCCCAGAGGCCTTGTTCCCGTTCCACCTCAGGCACCTTTAGCCTGGGGTGAGGTACTACCTCACCGTTCCTGCCCGCCTGCGCACGGAGGCCCAGGAGTTGCAGTAACGGCCCGGAGCCCAGCAGCCTTCAGCTGGGGTCCGCAAGGGATGGAGGAGTCCAGGGTGCCGTCTTGCGAGGGGACCCGCGCCCTAAGAGAAGGGAGGATCTGTTCCGAGGGACCGGTGCTGTGGTCACGGTGAAGGAAGGGTCTGTTGACTCTCTGGGGGGGGACATCATGTCCTAGGAAGGAACCGAGGTTCATCAGGTCAGTGGCAGTGACCTTATTCACAAGGTCTGTGGCAGAGACCAACCTCAAGGTCTGTGGCAGAGACCATGCGCCAAAACTGTTTGAGAAACCTGAACAGTGAGAAGATTTTGAGCTAAGTTTGTGCCTGGACCTCCTCCACACCCTAAAGCTGTCCTGTGTCTTTACTCCAACCTTTCTTCTATCCAAGAGAATATGAGTTGGACTTTCAGCTGGTGTTGACATTTAAGTTCCTGGGGAAGTCAAGGACTTGCATCTACACCAGAGGTCTCAAACTGGCGGCCCTCCAGCTGTTGCAAAACTACAAGTCCCATGAGGCATTGCAAGGCTGACAGTTACAAGCATGACTGCCACAGGCAGAGGCATGATGGGACTTGTAGTTTTGCAATAGCTGGAGGGCCACCAGTTTGAGACCCCTGATCTACACACTGTAGAGGTGAGAATCATACTTGGGAGGACTTTATACCCCGGGTGCAGACAAGGCCCAAAATCAACACCGCCTAACCTCTTAACACAGGAGGGTACGGGCTTGTGGTGCGGTGTGCCCCTTTTTCCTGAGAGGAGCCGAAGCAGACAGGTAAAAGGGGGTCTGTGCGCTACATAAGATTTTTCCCCTTTATATTTGACAATGCTCGTTTATTGTACTTATTGTATGGAGGAGCAGCAGTGTCACCCTAGAGCAAGACTACAGAACATTTTCCCCTCTCTTCATTTTCATAATATGGGGGGAGGTGTGAATAATTCAGTCTGTGTGTTCTATCAGGTTGAGGTCAGGACTGTGCAGGCCAGTCAAGTTCCTCCACCCCAAACTCGCTCATCCATGTCTTTATGGACCTTGCTTTGTGCACTGGTGTGCAGTAGTGATGAGCCGAACACCCCCGGGTTCGGTTCGCACCAGAACCCGCGAACGGACCGGAAGTTCGAACGAACATTAGAACCCTATTAAATACAATGGATGCGAACGTTCGAATTCTAAAGTGCTAATTATAACAACTATTATGCATGTTATTGTCCTAAAAAGGGTTTGGGAACCCGGGTTCTGCACCAGGGGACATGTATCAATGCAAAAAGAAGTTTTAAAAACGGTCGTTTTTCGGGAGCAGTCATTTTAATGATGCATAAAGTGAAAAAAAAAAAGTCAAATATTCCTTTAAATATCGTACCTGGGGGGTGTCTAAAGTATGCCTGTGAAGTGCCACGTGTTTCCCGTGTTTAGAACTGTCCCTGCACAAAATGACACTTCTAAAGGAAAAAAAAGCCATTTAAAACTGCTTGCGGCTTTAATGTAATGTCTGGTCCCGGTAATATGGATGAAATTCTTTAAGAAAAATGGCATAGCTACCCCATGACCCCCCCCCCTACCCCAGCCCATTACCAGCCCCTTTGGGTCTTGTATGGATATTAAGGGGAACCCCGCACATAAAATAAAAAAGGCCCTATATACTCTGAACAGCCGTATACAGGCGGTGCATACAAGACAGGGACTGTAGGTTTGTTCTTATGTAGAATCTGTTTGTAATTTTGAACAGGTACATTGTTGAAGTGTAGCTCCAGCCCAAAAATCTATTTTTAAACTTTTTGGAAAACATAGGTAAGGGTTATCACCCCTGTAACATTTGTTTTGCTGTCTGTGCCCCTGTTCAGAACATTTCACCTCACTTTCCGTCCCAATGACAACTGTTTTTGAAATGTGGTGTTTTTCTTGAAACAAGGATTGCTGATAAAGCATCAGTACAGAGGAGACACCTTTCTCCCATATTTATTCTTACAGGAGAGAATTTTCCTTCCTAGTGGTAGATTTCCTCTCACTTCCTGTTGTCTTCTTGCGTTTGCAAGTAGGAGTCGTTTGTAAGTTGGATGTTTGAAAGTAGGGACCTGCCGTATATACTCTGCAGAAATAGGCCCCTTAGTTGTTGGTGTTGGCACAACACTGTAAGCACTCACAGTTACTCTTGGTTGGTGCTGGAACGCCCTGCTGTCAACTATTATATCAGGAATTTTAATTACATATAATTGTTGAACAGTGGTAGTAAAAATTGGGCCTTTGATGGTGGTGCTGGTGCCACAACACTGTAAGCCCTGACAGTTACTCTTGGTGGGTGCAGCAATGGGCCCTGCTGTGAATTATTAGATCAAGAATTGTAATTACATGCCCCTGTTGAACAGGGGCTGAAAAATTGGGCCTTAGGCACTGGTGGCACAACACTGCAACCCCTCACAGATACTGTACTTGGAGCACAGCAATGAGCCCTGTTGCAAAGTATTGCTTCAAAAATTGTAATGACACGCCCCTGTTAAACAGGGGCTGAAAAATTGGGCCTTAGGCACTGGTGGCACAACACTGCAACTCCTCACAGATACTGTACTTGGAGCACAGCAATGAGCCCTGTTGCAAAGTATTGCTTCAAAAATTGTAATTACACGCCCCTGTTAAACAGGGGCTGAAAAATTGGGCGTTAGGCACTGGTGGCGGCACCCATAAACAAAAATGATCTTCCAAGCTATCATCATCAATCGTATCATTGAGGACTCGGAGGAGGAGGATAGCCAGTCAACATAACAGCACAGGCACTCAGCATCAGCATCAGTCTTGAAGGGATGTGACATTTTAAAATCAATTAGTCTGTTATATCAGCATCAGGTGTGTGGTAGCTGGTGGTGATCCAAGACTGGTTCATCTTGATGAAAGTCAGTCGATCAACCGAGTCGGTGGACAGGCGCACCCTGTGATCCGTGACAAATCCTCCAGCAGCACTGAATGTGCGTTCCGAAAGAACGCTGGATGCAGGACAGGCCAGTAGCTCAATTGCATACTGTGCAAGCTCTGGCCAGTGATCCATCCTCAAGACCCAGTAAGCCAGAGGATTTTCGGTGGGGAAGGTGTCCAAGTCTGACCTTGCCCCTAGATATTCCTGCACCATGTTTATCAGACGCTGGCGATGGTTGCTGGAACCAATCATACTTTGGGGCTGCGGACTAAAGAATTGTCTGAACGCATCGGTCAGACGGCCACCTTCCCCACCGCTCCTTCTTTGACTGGCCGAAGCCTCAGCAACTCGTTGTCCAGGACCAGGAGTTTGCAACCTCCCAGTCTCTGGGAACGCGTTGCACAGACCTTTCTGCAAGGCCTCCCGGAGTTGTCTCATCCTCTGCTCCCTCTGCGACGGTAACATAAGGTCCGCAACCTTACCCTTGTACCGTGGATCAAGGAGAGTGGCCAGCCAGTAATGGTCCCTCTCCTTGATCCGAAGAATACGAGGATCCTTCCGCAGACTTTGCAGGATCAGGGAGGCCATGCAGCGTAGGTTTGCTGAGGCATTCGCTCCGGAGTCCTCTGGGTCACTAAGGACGACATGATCCGCAGCCACCTCCTCCCAGCCACGTACAAGTCCACTGGTTTCTTGGGACTGTAAATCATCCCTAAAAGACTGCTGCTGATGATGCTGAGTGCCAGCCTCCACCTCCATGCTGACACAATCCTCCTCCTCCTCCTCCTCCTCCTCCTCTTCCTGTGCGATGGGTGGGACAGAAGGAACACTGTCTGGGTAAAGGGGGCCTTGAGAGGCAAGGAAGTCCTCCTCTTCCTGCCTCTGTTCTGCCTCAAGTGCCCTGTCCATTATTCCACGCAGCGTGTGCTCCAACAGGTGGACAAGAGGTACAGTGTCACTGATGCATGCACTGTCACTGCTCACCATCCTCGTGGCCTCCTCAAATGGTGCCAGGACAGTGCATGCATCCCTGATCATGCCCCACTGGCGTGGAGAAAAAAAACCAAGCTCCCCTGACCCTGTCCTGGTGCCGTAGTCGCACAGGTACTCATTGATGGCCCTCTGCTGCGTGTGCAGCCGCTGCAGCATGGCCAACGTTGAGTTCCACCTGGTGGGCATGTCACATATAAGGCGGTTCTTGGGCAGGTTCAACTCCTTTTGCAGCTCAGCCAGGCGAGCACTGGCATTATAAGATCTGCGGAAATGCACACAGACTTTCCTGGCCTGCCTCAGGACATCCTGTAAGCCCGGGTACCTGCCCAAGAACCGCTGCACCACCAGGTTAAGGACGTGAGCCACACAGGGCACATGGGTCAGTTGTCCCTGTCGGAGGGCGGAGAGGAGGTTGGTGCCATTGTCGCAAACCACCATTCCTGGCTTAAGCTGGCGTGGCGTCAACCACCTCTCGGCCTGGCCCTGCAGAGCAGACAGGACCTCTGCCCCAGTGTGGCTTCTGTCCCCCAAACACACCAGCGCAAGCACGGCATGGCATCTTTTTGCCTGCGTACTTGCGTAGCCCCGTGAACGGCTACGGAGCACCGCTGGTTCATAGGACAAACCACAGGAAGAGGCCATGGAGGAAGAAGAAGAGGAGGGGGTGGAGGAGAGAGGTGTGTCACAACCAGTAGTAGCATTTTGGAGGCGTGGCGGTGGGACAACCTCCAACACTACTGCACCTTGTCCTGAATCCTTCCCAGCTGCCAAAAGAGTGACCCAATGGGCCGTGAAAGAAAGGTAACGTCCCTGTCCATGCCTGCTGGACCATGAGTCAGCGGTAATATGCACCTTACCGCTGACCGCCCTGTCCAGCGAGGCCAAGACATTGCCTTCCACATGCCGGTAGAGAGCCGGAATAGCCTTCCGTGAGAAAAAGTGGCGTTTGGGAACCTGCCACTGAGGAACCGCACATTCCACAAACTCACGGAAGGGGGCCGAGTCTACCAACTGAAAAGGCAGCAGTTGAAGCGCTAGCAATTTAGCCAAGCTAGCATTCAACCGCTGGGCATGTGGATGGCTGGGAGTGAACTTCTTTCGACGGTCCAGCAGCTGGGGCAGGGAAATTTGCCTGCTAGAATCGGACGTCGGTGTACTGCTAGCAGAGTGGGCGCAAGTACTTGGCTGTGACACACCTAATTCTACACCTTCATTCCTCTCAGTGCATGTTTCAGAGAGGACTGAAGTTATAGTGGGGTTGGAGATCCCAGCTGATGCGGTGCAAGGAGAGGTCCGCTTTGTTCTTTGGTGTGGGTCTTTGAGGTAGGCTTGCCAACGAGCTGCATGGCAGGTCAACATATGTCTGGTCAGGCATGTGGTACCCAAGCGGCTGATGTTTTGGCCACGCGATATACGCTTGAGACATATGTTGCAAACAGCAGCTGTGCGATCTGATGCACTAGCCTCAAAAAAGGCCCACACCAAAGAACTTTTTGAATGACGGGCAGAGGCAGCGCCCTGCACAGGCGGAGCTCTGCGGTGTGATTCCGTCGGTGTACTGCCCTTACGCTGGCCACCAAAGGGCATCCTGCCTCGTTGGAGATGTGCCTCCTCCTCATCCTCCTCCTCCTCCTCTCTCCTATTAGGCACCCACGTGGAGTCATTGACCTCATCATCCCCTCCCTCCTCATCACTGGAGCCAATCTGGCAGTATGCTGCAGCTGCTGGAACATGACTGCCAGATTGGTGTCCTTCTTGAGCATCCCCTCTGTCTGCTCTCACGCTACTGCCTTCCTCTAGCTGGGTTTCATCATCAGACCCTTCGAAACGCTGGGCATCCTCCTGGAGCATGTACCCAACACTGTGCTGAAACAGTTCGGGGGACTCCTCAGGAGGAGGACATGGTGGGTCTAGGGAAGGAGTGACTGATGATTTGTCTGACATTGATACCAGGGAAGACGACGCTTTGGCAGCTGCTTTTCCAGTACCCTGAGCCTGGGTGAGAGAGGATGAGGAGGAGGAGGAGGGCTTGGTCATCCACTCTACCAAGTCTTCGGCATGATGTGGCTCAACATGTCCAGCTGCCGAAAAGAAGGACAAGCGTGTCCCATGGCCATGTGCTAATGACAATGCACCGCGTCCACGACCAGCACTGTTGCCCCCAGACACAGAGCCTGCTTGCCCTCTTTTATTGCCTCCTGACTGTCTGCCTCTCCTTGTTTGCCTTCCAGACATTCTAATAGATGGCCTGCAGGGAGATGGGAAAAAAGCAATAAGGGCTACCTTCAGGTGTCCTTCTCTGTCCCTGGAAACAAGGACTTGCAGAGTGAAAGAAAAAAAACACTCTCCCTACCTACAGTTTTCTGTCCCTAGAAAAAATGTTTTTTTTAATCACAATATAGCACAAGGAAAATTAACTCACTGTCCTTACAGGTCCCTGGAAACAAGGACTTGCAGAGTGAAAGAAACTGACACTGTCCCTACCTAGAGTTTTCTGTCCCTAGAATAAATGTTTTTTTTAATCACAATATAGCAAAAGGACAATTCACTCACTGTCCTTCCAGGTCCCTGGAAACAAGGACTTGCAGAGTGAAAGAAACTGACACTGTCCCTACCTAGAGTTTTCTGTCCCTAGAATAAATGTTTTTTTTAATCACAATATAGCACAAGGAAAATTAACTCACTGTCCTTACAGGTCCCTGGAAACAAGGACTTGCAGAGTGAAAGAAAAAAAACACTCTCCCTACCTACAGTTTTCTGTCCCTAGAAAAAAATGTTTTTTTTAATCACAATATAGCAAAAGGACAATTCACTCACTGTCCTTCCAGGTCCCTGGAAACAAGGACTTGCAGAGTGAAAGAAACTGACACTGTCCCTACCTAGAGTTTTCTGTCCCTGGAATAAATGTTTTTTTCAGCACAATATAGCACAAGGACAATTAACTCACTGTCCTTACAGGTCCCTGGAAACAAGGACTTGCAGAGTGAAAGAAAAAAAATACTCTCCCTACCTACAGTTTTCTGTCCCTAGAAAAAAATGTTTTTTTTAATCACAATATAGCAAAAGGACAATTCACTCACTGTCCTTCCAGGTCCCTGGAAACAAGGACTTGCAGAGTGAAAGAAACTGACACTGTCCCTACCTAGAGTTTTCTGTCCCTGGAATAAATGTTTTTTTCAGCACAATATAGCACAAGGACAATTAACTCACTGTCCTTACAGGTCCCTGGAAACAAGGACTTGCAGAGTGAAAGAAAAAAAATACTCTCCCTACCTACAGTTTTCTGTCCCTAGAAAAAAATGTTTTTTTTAATCACAATATAGCAAAAGGACAATTCACTCACTGTCCTTCCAGGTCCCTGGAAACAAGGACTTGCAGAGTGAAAGAAACTGACACTGTCCCTACCTAGAGTTTTCTGTCCCTGGAATAAATGTTTTTTTCAGCACAATATAGCACAAGGACAATTAACTCACTGTCCTTACAGGTCCCTGGAAACAAGGACTTGCAGAGTGAAAGAAAAAAAATACTCTCCCTACCTACAGTTTTCTGTCCCTAGAAAAAAATGTTTTTTTTAATCACAATATAGCAAAAGGACAATTCACTCACTGTCCTTCCAGGTCCCTGGAAACAAGGACTTGCAGAGTGAAAGAAACTGACACTGTCCCTACCTAGAGTTTTCTGTCCCTGGAATAAATGTTTTTTTCAGCACAATATAGCACAAGGACAATTAACTCACTGTCCTTACAGGTCCCTGGAAACAAGGACTTGCAGAGTGAAAGAAAAAAAATACTCTCCCTACCTACAGTTTTCTGTCCCTAGAAAAAAATGTTTTTTTTAATCACAATATAGCAAAAGGACAATTCACTCACTGTCCTTCCAGGTCCCTGGAAACAAGGACTTGCAGAGTGAAAGAAACTGACACTGTCCCTACCTAGAGTTTTCTGTCCCTGGAATAAATGTTTTTTTCAGCACAATATAGCACAAGGACAATTAACTCACTGTCCTTACAGGTCCCTGGAAACAAGGACTTGCAGAGTGAAAGAAAAAAAATACTCTCCCTACCTACAGTTTTCTGTCCCTAGAAAAAAATGTTTTTTTTAATCACAATATAGCAAAAGGACAATTCACTCACTGTCCTTCCAGGTCCCTGGAAACAAGGACTTGCAGAGTGAAAGAAACTGACACTGTCCCTACCTAGAGTTTTCTGTCCCTAGAATAAATGTTTTTTTTAATCACAATATAGCAAAAGGACAATTCACTCACTGTCCTTCCAGGTCCCTGGAAACAAGGACTTGCAGAGTGAAAGAAACTGACACTGTCCCTACCTAGAGTTTTCTGTCCCTAGAATAAATGTTTTTTTTAATCACAATATAGCAAAAGGACAATTCACTCACTGTCCTTCCAGGTCCCTGGAAACAAGGACTTGCAGAGTGAAAGAAACTGACACTGTCCCTACCTAGAGTTTTCTGTCCCTAGAATAAATGTTTTTTTTAATCACAATATAGCACAAGGAAAATTAACTCACTGTCCTTACAGGTCCCTGGAAACAAGGACTTGCAGAGTGAAAGAAAAAAAACACTCTCCCTACCTACAGTTTTCTGTCCCTAGAAAAAAATGTTTTTTTTAATCACAATATAGCAAAAGGACAATTCACTCACTGTCCTTCCAGGTCCCTGGAAACAAGGACTTGCAGAGTGAAAGAAACTGACACTGTCCCTACCTAGAGTTTTCTGTCCCTAGAATAAATGTTTTTTTTAATCACAATATAGCACAAGGAAAATTAACTCACTGTCCTTACAGGTCCCTGGAAACAAGGACTTGCAGAGTGAAAGGAAAAAAACACTCTCCCTACCTACAGTTTTCTGTCCCTAGAAAAAAATGTTTTTTTTTATCACAATATAGCAAAAGGACAATTCACTCACTGTCCTTCCAGGTCCCTGGAAACAAGGACTTGCAGAGTGAAAGAAACTGACACTGTCCCTACCTAGAGTTTTCTGTCCCTAGAATAAATGTTTTTTTTAATCACAATATAGCACAAGGACAATTAACTCACTGTCCTTACAGGTCCCTGGAAACAAGGACTTGCAGAGTGAAAGAAAAAAAATACTCTCCCTACCTACAGTTTTCTGTCCCTAGAAAAAAATGTTTTTTTTAATCACAATATAGCAAAAGGACAATTCACTCACTGTCCTTCCAGGTCCCTGGAAACAAGGACTTGCAGAGTGAAAGAAACTGACACTGTCCCTACCTACAGTTTTCTGTCCCTAGAATAAATGTTTTTTTTAATCACAATATAGCAAAAGGACAATTCACTCACTGTCCTTCCAGGTCCCTGGAAACAAGGACTTGCAGAGTGAAAGAAACTGACACTGTCCCTACCTAGAGTTTTCTGTCCCTAGAATAAATGTTTTTTTTAATCACAATATAGCACAAGGAAAATTAACTCACTGTCCTTACAGGTCCCTGGAAACAAGGACTTGCAGAGTGAAAGAAAAAAAACACTCTCCCTACCTACAGTTTTCTGTCCCTAGAAAAAAATGTTTTTTTTAATCACAATATAGCAAAAGGACAATTCACTCACTGTCCTTCCAGGTCCCTGGAAACAAGGACTTGCAGAGTGAAAGAAACTGACACTGTCCCTACCTAGAGTTTTCTGTCCCTGGAATAAATGTTTTTTTCAGCACAATATAGCACAAGGACAATTAACTCACTGTCCTTACAGGTCCCTGGAAACAAGGACTTGCAGAGTGAAAGAAAAAAAATACTCTCCCTACCTACAGTTTTCTGTCCCTAGAAAAAAATGTTTTTTTTAATCACAATATAGCAAAAGGACAATTCACTCACTGTCCTTCCAGGTCCCTGGAAACAAGGACTTGCAGAGTGAAAGAAACTGACACTGTCCCTACCTAGAGTTTTCTGTCCCTAGAATAAATGTTTTTTTTAATCACAATATAGCACAAGGAAAATTAACTCACTGTCCTTACAGGTCCCTGGAAACAAGGACTTGCAGAGTGAAAGAAAAAAAACACTCTCCCTACCTACAGTTTTCTGTCCCTAGAAAAAAATGTTTTTTTTAATCACAATATAGCAAAAGGACAATTCACTCACTGTCCTTCCAGGTCCCTGGAAACAAGGACTTGCAGAGTGAAAGAAACTGACACTGTCCCTACCTAGAGTTTTCTGTCCCTAGAATAAATGTTTTTTTTAATCACAATATAGCACAAGGAAAATTAACTCACTGTCCTTACAGGTCCCTGGAAACAAGGACTTGCAGAGTGAAAGAAAAAAAACACTCTCCCTACCTACAGTTTTCTGTCCCTAGAAAAAAATGTTTTTTTTTATCACAATATAGCAAAAGGACAATTCACTCACTGTCCTTCCAGGTCCCTGGAAACAAGGACTTGCAGAGTGAAAGAAACTGACACTGTCCCTACCTAGAGTTTTCTGTCCCTAGAATAAATGTTTTTTTTAATCACAATATAGCACAAGGACAATTAACTCACTGTCCTTACAGGTCCCTGGAAACAAGGACTTGCAGAGTGAAAGAAAAAAAATACTCTCCCTACCTACAGTTTTCTGTCCCTAGAAAAAAATGTTTTTTTTAATCACAATATAGCAAAAGGACAATTCACTCACTGTCCTTCCAGGTCCCTGGAAACAAGGACTTGCAGAGTGAAAGAAACTGACACTGTCCCTACCTACAGTTTTCTGTCCCTAGAATAAATGTTTTTTTTAATCACAATATAGCAAAAGGACAATTCACTCACTGTCCTTCCAGGTCCCTGGAAACAAGGACTTGCAGAGTGAAAGAAACTGACACTGTCCCTACCTAGAGTTTTCTGTCCCTAGAATAAATGTTTTTTTTAATCACAATATAGCACAAGGAAAATTAACTCACTGTCCTTACAGGTCCCTGGAAACAAGGACTTGCAGAGTGAAAGAAAAAAAACACTCTCCCTACCTACAGTTTTCTGTCCCTAGAAAAAAATGTTTTTTTTTAATCACAATATAGCAAAAGGACAATTCACTCACTGTCCTTCCAGGTCCCTGGAAACAAGGACTTGCAGAGTGAAAGAAACTGACACTGTCCCTACCTAGAGTTTTCTGTCCCTGGAATAAATGTTTTTTTCAGCACAATATAGCACAAGGACAATTAACTCACTGTCCTTACAGGTCCCTGGAAACAAGGACTTGCAGAGTGAAAGAAAAAAAATACTCTCCCTACCTACAGTTTTCTGTCCCTAGAAAAAAATGTTTTTTTTAATCACAATATAGCAAAAGGACAATTCACTCACTGTCCTTCCAGGTCCCTGGAAACAAGGACTTGCAGAGTGAAAGAAACTGACACTGTCCCTACCTAGAGTTTTCTGTCCCTAGAATAAATGTTTTTTTTAATCATAATATAGCAAAAGGACAATTCACTCACTGTCCTTCCAGGTCCCTGGAAACAAGGACTTGCAGAGTGAAAGAAACTGACACTGTCCCTACCTAGAGTTTTCTGTCCCTAGAATAAATGTTTTTTTTAATCACAATATAGCAAAAGGACAATTCACTCACTGTCCTTCCAGGTCCCTGGAAACAAGGACTTGCAGAGTGAAAGAAACTGACACTGTCCCTACCTAGAGTTTTCTGTCCCTAGAATAAATGTTTTTTTTTAAGCACACTATAGCAGAAGCACAAAACACACTGACACTCTCCCTACCTATCCTTCTCTTTCCCTAAACTAAAGGAATCCAGGTTAAGCAAGAAAGAAATAACAGTCACTGTCCCTGCCTATGCTACTCTATCCCTGCTCCGGAACACACTACACTAGGCCGCCGTGCTGGCGGCCTTTTATAGTGTGGGGCGTGTACTAAACACCCTCAGCAATAATTGGCCAAAGGCATCCTGCCTGTGGCCAATCATTGCTCTCCTCGCTGCCGGCGCTGTGATTGGCCAAGCATGCGGGGTCACAGTGCATGCTTGGCCAATCACAGCGCCTGGATGACACTGCGATGGCGTAGTGCATTGTGGGCCGTTCGCGTCACTCGAATTTGGCGCGAACGGCCCAAATCGTTCGATCTTCGTCGAACGATCGAACAGCCAATGTTCGAGTCGAACGTATGTTCGACTCGAACACGAAGCTCATCCCTAGTGTGCAGTCATGTTGGAACAGGAAGGGGCCATCCCCAAACTGTTTCCACAAAGTTGGGAGCATGAAATTGTCCAAAATGTCTTGGTATGCTGATGCCTTAAAGTGGTTATAAACCCATTTTTAGAACTTGTACCTATAGGTAAGCCTAGACTAAGACTTACCTATAGGTACTGTAAATATCTCCTAAACGTGCGCTGTTTAGGAGATATTTACCTTGTAGTGCGCTGATGATGTCATCTGCGCATGCGCTGTGAAGTAACGGCCCTCCATGCCGTTTCTTCTCGAACGAGTGCCGTGACTGGCGGCTCCGGCACGCATGTGCAGGAGTGACGTCACGCGGCTCTGGGCCAGTCACAGATTCGGATCCTGCTCTCTATTTTCTCGTCGAGATTCTCGTCAGCATGTTTCTCGACGAGAAAAGTGTGTGTGTGTGTGTACACTTACCTGTCGCCGTGGAAACCCGCGCATGCTCGAAATGACTTTGACGCATGCGCGGTAGCTTCCTAGGCATAGGTAGGGTGTAGCAAGATGGCGGCGACAGCATCGAATGTGACGAGCGCACGCTCGTCATAGTCGATTACGTCACCGCGTTCGCTCCAGTCAAAGAACCGCAGGTTCTTTGAATCGAGCGTGTGTACACTCGGCCGGGACAAGTTTCTTGTCCAAGAATCTCGTCAAGAAAAACAACGAGTTTTTTCCTGACGAGATTCTCGGCCGTGTGTACGAGGCTACACTCCTAAACCTTGTGGACAGCCTTCCTAGAAGAGGTGAAGCTGTTATAGCTGCAAAGAGTGGGCCAACTCAATATTGAACCCTACGGACTAATGCCGCGTACACACGATTGGAATTTCCGACAATAAAACCGTTTTTTTTTTCCGACGGATGTTGGCTCAAACTTGTCTTGCACACACACGGTCGCACAAATGTTGCTCGGAAATTCCGAACGTCAAGAACGCGGAGACGTACAACACTATGACGAGCCGAGAAAAATTAAGTACAATGATTCCGAGCGTGCAACAAATTGATTCAGAGCATGCATAGGATTTTTGTGCGTGGGAATTGGATACACACGATCGGAATTTCCGACAAGAACTTTTGTTGTCAGAAATATTGAGAACCTGCTCTCAAACATTTGTTGCCGGAAATTCCGACAACAAATGTCCGATGGAGCTAGGGTTGCCACCTTTTCTTTACGTCAAACCCGAACACTTTAGCGGCACACAGCAATTCTTTTTTTTATAGTATAAACTATACATATATTTTTCTATTAAATAACATTTCCAATAATCATTAACAAGTTATTAACAAGAGTCCCCCTATACATCAGAGTCCACAGAGTTCCCCTTTTACATCTGAACTCAGAGTTCCCTTTCACTGTAAGGGGGGACTCTGCAGACTCTGTAGGGGAGAACACTGGGGACTCTAACATAAGGGATGCTCTGGGAACCCTGATTAAGGGGATACACTGTGGCCTCCGGTGTAAAGGGGAACTTTGATGTAAGGGGCTCTCTGAGAACCCTGATTTACCTCAGTGCACTCACTAAGAGGCAGGAGAGAGATTGGGGTAATTGAAGTCTCCCCCTGAGTGAGCTCACCCCTTGGCATTCAGCACCTCTCATCCAGATGTACCTGAGGCTGCTGGACTCCAAATTTCTGATCCCCACATTCCTTTTCTGAGGCACAGCACCGGGGATTGGAGTGTGGGCAGACACAGAGCGGTAGGGGCAGGAGGAAGAGGTGCAGATCGAGCCCTCTCTCCTCTCCCATCTGCGTGTGTTTGGGAAGGGGGGGGGGGGGCGATTGTTAGGGCTGGCTTTGGACATTGTGGAAGAGAGTGTACCAGACACTCTCAGCTAAGACAACTGCAGCCAGCAACCCTGCTGGGAAGCCATAGACCAGTTTGAATCATGTGTCCGGGTTTCAGGCAGTGTGAAACCCGGACGCATGATTCCAGACCCGAACTGTCCGGGTGAATCCTGGACAGGTGGCAACCCTAGATGGAGCCTACACACGGTCGTAATACCTGACCAAAAGCTAACATCGAACATTTGTTGTCGGAAATTCCGATCGTGTGTACGCAGCATAAGACTGGGATGCCATTAAAGTTCATGTGTGTGTAAAGGTAGGTGTCCCAATACTTTTAGTAGTATAGTGTGACAGTTTACCCAGCATTATTTTTACATATAATTCCTTTTCATTGGTAGACCCTGGTTAAAAATAACAATAATGTTGTAAATTCTTGTCTCTTTACTTGAGTACATAAAAGGTTCAGATTTCCAATGATAGGTGAATGACATCGCTGTCATGTGACAGATATGGCCGGTGACTGGCTCTGTAGTTGGCTCTTTATCTGTGTACATAGGGTGAGGATCCCTAGATGCTGCAATCGCTGTGTTTTTATGTAAGCACCTGTCTAGGAGCCGGGGCCCAAGGTCTGCACTCTTTACTCTATTATTTGTCTCTGCAAGAATCCTATACTCTCATTA
Source organism: Rana muscosa (assembly GCA_029206835.1). Classification (NCBI taxonomy): domain Eukaryota; kingdom Metazoa; phylum Chordata; class Amphibia; order Anura; family Ranidae; genus Rana; species Rana muscosa. Next base: position 450,985,488 of record CM055127.1, on the reverse strand, counting down.
ATGGGACGCTTATTTACACAGAAGGTCTTATCTGTCACTTTAGGCCTCGCTGGAATACCGCCGTGCCTCAGCAAATAATGTGTTATTATTTCCACCACACTCAAAAATGTCCCAGTAATTGATGTTTACTAGAAACATATGCTCCGTCTATCCCACGTCAATTAACACCGTACACAGCCAACAACAAGTGTATGAATTAGGCCTCGTACACACGATATGATTGTTGGCAGGGGATTGTCTGTTGACAGACTGTTGTCCTAAAATCTTACAGTTGACAATTGTTGTCCAACTTTCGGCCAACAAATGTTGGATGACAGGCTAGTAAATCTTCGGCGAACAACGGTTTGACGTCAGATTTTCTCATGGTCAGTACACAAATCCGTCACACAAAAGTCGAAAGTACAAACACGCATGCTCGGAATCAATGCTCACCAAACACAAAATTAGCAGAGGGGGCCCAAAGAGTGGCGCTCAAGAGCTGAAATTCCTTGTAGTACGTCACTACGTTCGTGTTTGTGGCACGACAATTGTGTAACGTTAGTACCGTATTTTTCCGCTTATAAGACGCCCCCATGTACAAGACGCCCCGCACTTTTCCAACCCAAAATTAAGAAATCAATATTTTAAACATAGGTAAAACAGAACACATTTTTATTTAGTAATTACTGCAGGTAACGCTTAAATACCAGTACAGTGGAACCTCGGATTGCGAGTAACGCGGGTAACGAGCGTTTCGCAATACGAGCACTGTATTTGAAAAAATCCTATTTGAATTTAAAAATGTATAAATTAAATAAATTAAATAAATAAATTAAATAAATAAATAAATTGTATAAATTGAAATTGTATTGTATCCTATTTGTATTTGAAAAATAACTCGGTTTGAGAGCGTTGTCTCGCAAAATGAGCAGGATTCAGGCCAAAGGCGGTGTGCAGTACCGCGTTAGGCCTGAGGTGGGGGGGGGGGGGCGTCGGAGCTGTTCGGAAATGCTCGGAAAGACACGGAAATACTCAGTTTCCGAGCCTCTCCAAGGTTTTCCCGAGGTGTCCTCGGGCCTTTCCGACCGTTTCCGAGGCTCTCCAGCGCCCCCCACCTCTGGCCGCATGCGGTATTACATGCCATTGAAGTCAATGCGGAACAAATTATTTTCGTTTCCATTGACTTCAATGGGGAAACTCGCTTTGACATGCGAGTACTTTGGATTACGAGCATTCTCCTGGAACGGATTATACTCCTAATCCGAGGTTCCACTGTATATTCCTGTTTTCTCCACTGTCTGATCATACACTCAGTGGAGGGAGGTCCAATCTCTTTCTCTGCAGCTCTATTCCCAGGCTCTTTTGCATAGCTGGCTACATTTGGTTTGAATTTTGCAGAGTCAAGCCCTGTACACAAGATCGGATTTCCTATGTATTCTAATCCGATGGTTTTGTCCATCGGAAATCTGATGAAGCTGACTTCCATCAGTCTTGCCTACACACCATCAGTCAAAAAGCCGATCGTCCAAAATGCTGTGACGTAAAACTCTCCTACAAGCTGAGAAAAATTAAGTTTAATGCTTCTGAGCATGCGTCGACTTGATTCTGAGCACGCGTGGGTTTTTTGTCCGATGGAGTTCCACACAGACGTTCGGAATTTGCTATCTTTTTTTTCCCATTGGATAAATTTAAAACATGTTCTATTTTTTCACACCGATGGAAAAAAGACCGATGGGGCCCATACACGATCGGTTTGTCCGATGAAAAAAGTCCATCGGACTGTTTTCATCGGTAAAACCGATCGTGTGTACACGGCTTAAGACAATCACTTACTTTTATTATTTTCTGACATATTGGGCTCAGAACACTCCGGTCCCTGTTTAATCTGTGCACTCTCCACCTCCACCTCCAGCTGACATCAGTACCATACGGCACATGATTTGAGGAAGCCGTTTGACAAGCTATGGGCAGCGACGCACCTGCGCGGCTGTCTCCAAGGCTGACTGACCGTGTATAAGACGCCACTCGATTTTCAGTCTATTATTTTAGGGAAAAAATTGCGTTTTATACACGGAAAAATACGGGTATGCAAGACAAGATCCTGGCACAAGCCCTTTTGACAAAAATCAGACGCTTGGTTGGCCAACAATCGAACCCTGTGTACCAGGCTTAAGCGTGTCATACAAAGACCAACTCTTGGGAAACTTGAAATCTATCGGTCTGGGGGACTTGTTTAAGGAGAAATACAGTCAAAGCTCATTTGGTTGTACTTCACCTGTGGATTACAAAAGTGCCGTTCGTTCTCCACACCTGTGACCTGTTTTCAGTAGACAGCCCGCTGTCGGCTTACGTCTCAGAGCTGGTCCAGGCTCGGAAAAGATTGCGACCATATGGTCGGGATCCGCCCACATGCCTGGACCGGCGCCCAGCTCAGCCTCTCAGCGAGCTGCTGAGAGCCTCAGCTGGATGCTCCCACCCCCTCCACAGCCCAGCGCTCCAGTGAGCACTGGAGGGGCAGAGCAGACAGCCAGTGAATGACCGTCACCAGCTCTATGCTCAGGGAGCTCTGAGAACTGAGCGATTAGCGGTGTTTGATCGCTCGGTTCTCAGCCTTAGAGACAGTGGGGGACAGATGCAGCATTGGACAGATGCTACATACACCTAGGTAAGTATGATTGTAAAATTTAAAAAAATCCCAATACTTCTCTTTTAAAGTAGACTTACCAGATTATCTGCTCTTCCTTTTTTGCAACAATGTTATATTGGTCAGGCAATGACACCTTTGCAACCAACGATTTGCTGAGTACTCAGTGTGCACCTGTACCTTTAAGAAGAGGTGGGCTCCCTTCAGTCCATCTGCCCTCCACACAGGGGCGTTGCTAGGTGGCAAAAAGACCAGGGGCTTCAGCCCGAAGTCCGAGCCTGGCACCGGGGGGGGGGGGGGTGTTGGTACCTTACCGTAGTGAGCGGCGCGCCCATCAGAGTAGAGTAGACTAGACAACACTGTAGCAGGCAGTCCACTGGTGACTCCAGGCAGCCAGAGCTATGAAAGGAGAGGAGAGCCGAGCGGGGATCTCTTAGTGACACGGCGTGGTGGCCGCATTGTAATTCCTGGCATCTGGAGCCTACACGTCCCTCGGTCCCGGCATTGGCCCAGTGGGACGTCCATCATAGGCACTGCAGGCTCCAGAAGGCGGGACCTGCTATGTCACTCTGCCGTGCTCGCCGCTCAGGGTCAGACCGGTTCTCAAGACTCGAGTGCAAGTGCGCGCTTTTCGTCCTGCCATGGCCGTGCGCAGACGCAGTGTGTCTCTCCGAGCCGGCCGTGCGTGCCTAGAATGACGTCACACATCCCGCGATCCTAGCATTCATTGGACCAGTGTGATGTCCATCATAGGACATGGCAGCGCAGCGCCTATGATGGACGTCTCACTGGTCCAATGCCGGGATCGCGGGTGGGACCGTGTGACGTCCAATAGACTCGGTCACTCGGCGTTAGGTGACCGCCGTCCACGTGACCGGACTTTGTGCTCACTTATCCCTGCTCATGCACAGTGCGGTTCCGCACTTTCTCGGGGGACTCTGGGCTAATAATTTTTTAATAAATGGCCGAGACTCTGGGCTTTTCGGGGACCCATTCGGGGATCCAGCCACCCAAGCCCCCCCCCCTCCCGACACCCCTGCCTCCACCTACTCATCAGAATGCATGTAATTCAACTGTTGAATCACTTATAAGCTAGTGATGGGAACTACAGATACCAGGGTGCCGTGGCGAGGCTTTGTAGCTTACGCATGTATTTGCAAATGTGTGCCGACTAAACCCCTGTTTTTAACGCATACTGTTAGACAGGTTGATTTGGTCTGGTCGGTAAGTAAGCTTGTAATTTTTCCTTGGATTTATCCTTGGCCTTGTTTATATCTAATTTCCCTCCAATGCTGCTTACTGTAATGGCCAGTCATAGGACCCCTTTTTTGCTGCTAGACTAGACCCTGCAGCGTCTTTTCCCCTACGATTCAGCGGTCTAAAGCAGGCCATACATTATGCAATTTTTTTTTCCTTCAACCACAGGTGGAAGAATAGAAAATTGCTTGATTCCCCGATTAACACATGCAGTGTTGATGGGGGAATCCCTCTCGCAGCACTATTTTGTTCTGTCAGCTGGGTGCTTCCCCACCGGCAGAATACAATGATCACTGCTGGCAGTCATAGCCATTGACAGTGATCTGATGAAAAAAAACCAACAGGCTGGTTGTACTGAAGTCAATTGATGGATCAACTTCAGTACAACCAGTCTGCCCATTAATGGATTAAAATTCAGCTGGTTCTTGCTGAACTGGTCGAATTTCAGTCCATCTATGGCTGGCTTAGGTCCTGATGTCAACGTGATTAGGTGCAGGGTCCATGGATGTCCAAGGGACATTCCACTGCCGAAGCATGGGGGAGCACCACCTGTGGGTGGGTGCAGCTTGGTGCAGTGACAGAGAACACTCAGAGACCAGATGCAGAAAACAGAACTGTACTGAAGTTGATATTCAGCAATACATAGCAAACCCAGCAGGAAGGCAACCCAACCGGGAGCACTTACAGGATGTAACAGCGATGAGTAGTAGCAGTGGGTCTCAGGTGTGCCGACAGCGTCTGTCTTGAGGAGCGAAATGCAGCCTGGCCGGTCTGTACCCAAGTGGGGAGGCTTCCAGGAAGGATAGCGTGTCCCTGCACTTTCCCAGATCATCTGCAACCTCTCCCTGATGCTAAGCACTGTCCCTGATAGACGGATGACTTGTCCCTACACTAGCCACAGGCAAAATGCACACCAAGCATGGGAGCCAGAGACTTAAATAGACTCTGCCCGACCCAAGATGGCCACCAGAGACACATGGGGTGCAAGCATCCAAGTTTGGTTGGCTGGCTGGCTGGGGGGGGTGCGAGCCACCTCCCCCCAAGAAAATTAAGCATTGATTGCACTACAGAGCAATAATGCATGTAATGGTGCACTTTCTGCAGCACACTGCACAGCACAGCACAGCCTGGCATGTTTTTTTTCAATCAACCCGGCAGACTCAAGCAATGTTAGCACTCCACCACAGTGCTATTGAACCGCCAGAATACACTGATCAGCGCTCACAGCCATTGGCTGCAAGCTCTCATCGGGTGCTGCCTTTCCAGCATGTCCCGCCAACAAAATGCAGTCATTAGACCGGCTTCTGACATTCAGACTGCTGTACACACTGATCGAAATTTGTCTAGTTCCTGCTAAACCGGCTGATTTTCGAATCATATTACACTTTGCTATGCATTGTAAACAGTACCTTAAAGTGGACCTTCAGTCATTTTTTCAACTTTCCATCTATTAAATCTTCTGCCCTTGTTGTTGTTTTAACTTTGGATAGTAAAGCATTGTTTTTTCTGCCAGTAAATACCTTATACAGCCCACTTCATGTTTCTTGTCTGGTCATTAGCCTAGGCTTATGACATCATGCACAGCTCTCTCTCTCACTCTTTCGTTAGAGTTTGCCAGGAAGGGAGGAGAGATGAGTCATAAGAGGGCCAATGAGAGCCACAGAGCTGGAGGTGTGTCTGTGTAAATCCAGGAAGTGAACAGGCAGCAGCTTCATCTGTCCACAGTTAGAATGGATGCAGCCAGACTCAGTGGAGGGAGATTTCTGCAGCATATTTGGCAAGTACAGAATTACAGTATATATAAAATAATATGTAAAGTGGTTGGAGGGAAGCTTCAGAATGGCAAAGATGTTTTTATTACAAATTATGTGAGCAGACCGCAGTTCCTCTTTATTAATTTCCTTACCTATCAGGAAACGTCATTGGGTTATATGGTCTCCATTGGCTTATGTACCAATTTGCAGGTGTAGACGGCCATTTTGCTCTATGGGTCACTGGGAGTATTTCTATATCCCATAACAATGAACTTCTCTTATTTGGTCCTTTTTGGTTTTATAATTACTGTATATACTCGAGTATAAGCCGAGTTTTTCAGCCCTTTTTTTAGGGCTGAAAGTATACTCCTCGGCTTATACTCGAGTCAGTACCTGAAAATCGTGAAATTCCGCGGCCGGTGTCCATTGTTTAAATCTAACGCCTTTCTCCCTGTCCCTTCCGCGATAGGCGTTTCCAGCAAACACTTGTGTTGAGTGTTGCGCCTATCACGGAGGTCCTCTTGTCCGACGTCCGTGATTGGCGGAGCACTGAACACAGTGCCTGCTGGGAAACGGAGTCGGAGAATGAGAGGACCTCCGTGATAGGCGCAACACTCAACACAGTGTTTGCTGGAAACGCCTATCACGGAAGGGACAGGGAGAACGGCGCGAGATTTGAACAATGGACGCGGGCTGCGGAATTACAAGATTTTGAGGTACACTGACTCGGGCACAGGGAGGCTGCAATGGACACAGTAAGGGGGCACAGTGAGGTGACAATGGGCACAGTGAGGTGAAAATGAGCAGTGAGGTGGCACAGTGAGATCGCAATGGGCACAGTAAGGGAGCACAGTGAGGTGGCAATGGGCAGTGAGGTGGCAATGTGCACAGTGAGGTGGCAGAGTGAGATGGCAATGGGCACAGTAAGGTTGGGCAATTGGCACAGTGAGGTGGCAATGGACACATTTCCTCCCCTCTGCTTATACTCGAGTCAATAAGTTTTCCCAGTTTTTTGTGGTAAAAGTAGGTACCTCTGCTTATATTCGGGTCGGCTTATACTCGAGTATATACGGTATAGGCTTGTGCAATTCGTTTCGTAACGAATCAAAATTCGTCCGAATTTAGCAACTTTCGGACATTCGGAAGCATTCGAATTTCCGAACAAAGCAATTACGAATAAAACCGAATCCGACATAAATTAAACCGCAAAATAGCGAATGCCCGAATGTCTTCGGCATAATTCGTTATGAAAAAAGTTACGAATGTACGAATCCATTCGAAGCACAATAACACTCACTCTGCTCTCTGCTTCTCCCTCACCATGCTGAACTCCCTCTCAAAATGGTGTACAGGGGCGGAGGTTATAGCCGCATGTAAAAAACGAAAGTAAAATACGAGATTTCTAATCCATTTGAAGCACAATAACACTCACTCTGCTCTGCTCTCTGCTTCTCCCTCACCGTGCTGAACTCCCTCTCAAAGTGGTGTACAGGGGCGGAGCCTATAGCCGCATGTAAAAAACGAAAGTAAAATACGAGATTTCGAATCGTTACAAATAACCGCTATGTATTTAGAAAAGTACAAATCCATTCGAAGCACATTAGGCATAATAGGCAGCGTCGTTGTGAGAGAGACACGGAAAATTACGAATCAACGAACCCAAAAAAAGTTACGAAAGTAGGAGTGTTGTCCAGAATCAACGAAAAACAACGTACCCTACCGAAAGTACGAATTATAAATCAACTAAAAATTCAACGAAAAATTACGCTTGCGAAAATACGAATTAGTCCGAACGCGAAAAATCCCGTCTAGCAAAATTACGAATGATTACGAATCAACAGGACCGAAAAGAAACGAACCGAAACTAAACTAATTTTTCCGTTGTGCACAAAAAACGAACCGAAACTAAACAAATTTTTCCGTTGTGCACAAGTCTAATACGGTATACAGATAAAATTGTTTTATTATATCTGCTTAAAGCGGAAGTTCACCAAAAACACAAGACTGTCTCCACCGCATCAGTGGACATGTAGGATATAAAATCGTCCATTTTTTTTTTTTTTTAATATGTAAATATCTTTTGTAATTGGCATTTTCATTAATCCCTCTCCCGCGGGAGTAGGCGTCTCCCCAGCGCCACAGTTAGGGTTGCCACCTGTCCAGGATTCACCCGGACAGTTCGGGTTTGGAATCATGCGTTCGGGTTTCAGACTGCCTGGAACCCGGACACATTATTTAGACTGGACTATGGCTTCCCAGCAGGGTTTCTGGCTGCAGTTGTCTAAGCTGAGAGTGGCTCTTACACTCTCTTTCACACTGCCCAAAGCCAACACTAACAAACCTCCCCCCCCCAAACACACACACATACGGGAGAGGAGAGAGGGCTCGATCTGCACCTCTTCCCCCCACCCCTTCCCCTCTGTGTCTGCCCACACTCCAATCCCTGTGCCTTAGAAAAATAAAGTTGGGGCCGGAAATTTGATGTCCAACAGCCTCAGATACATCTGGATGAGGGGTACTGACTGCCAAGGGGTGAGTGAGCTCACCATCCATCCCTCTCTGTGACTAAAGTCTCCCCCCTTCTCTCTCCTGCCTCTGAGTGAGTAAACAAAGGTAAATAAGACTTCTCAGCGCACCCCTTACATCAGATTTCCCCCTTACATCAGAGTCCTCTCTGTACATCAGAGTTCTCAGTGTTCCCGCTTATATCAGGGTTCCCAGAGCATCCCTTATATCAGAGGCCCCAGAGTTCTCCCTTACATCAGAGTCTGCCCCTTACAGTGAAAGGGAACTCTGTGAGTTAAGATGTAAAAGGGGAACTCTGTGGATTCAGATGTAAAAGTGGAACTCTGTGGACTCTGATGTAAAGGGGGACTCTTGTTATTAACTTCATATGATTAGAAATGTTATTCAATAGCAAAATATATGTATAGTTTATTCTATAAAAAAGAAATTGCCGTGCGTCGTTAAAGTGTTTGTGTTTGTTTTGAAGAAAAGGTGGCAACCCTAGCCACAGTGTTCTCTGGGAGCTTGCCGCAGTGTGTACTGGGAGTCGGTCACGTGACGGGGGCGTAGCTGTAATCTCCTTGATGCTCTGTCCCCGTTCTGAGCTGTGAGAGTTTTGAATGCTATCACAACGGGGCGTATACTTTCTATGACGCCGCCCGTTGTGATGGCAACCAGGAAGTGTTGACGGCGCTGCTCGCCGTCAACACTGCTCGTACGTGAGAAGGAGCGGTGAATGCCGGGAGGCATTCCAGGAAGTCAGTGCTTGTGGGCTTCACAATGCCCACAAGCAAAATGGGAAATCAATAGAACGATTTGTAAACAAAAACGGACGGGGGATGGTTGTATTCGCCAAACAAGTGAGTACTAACTTGTGATGTTAACCCACATTGAATGCACAGAAAAAAAAACAAAAAACATTTGGCCGCAGAACCTCCGCTTTAATAAGCGCAGAGAATATTTGTTAATCCTACTAGAAAGTCAGTGCTGTCCTGTGATCTCCGCCGTGTTATTTCAAACAATGTTATAATGAAGTGTGTTAGGACTACAGACCCCGCCTCCGTATTATGGAGATGAAGAGAGGTGGAGGTGTCCTGTAGTCTTGGCACACTTCCTGCGCTAGTGTGACAACACGGTTCCTTCATAGATACAGTACAGTGAGTGAGTAGAATGAGGAAGGGAAGTGTATTACTGGCAGGATCACCAGATCACATTGAGCCTAAAAAAAGAAAACAAATGCAACCACCACATCTAAGGACTGAAATATCTTACATTTTTGTTCTTGGGTTTAGATGTTCTTTCATTTCTGCGGATTCAGGTTTGCTTCTTTGTAAAACAAATGATATTTAAGCTGTTTGTATTATCTGTGTGTGAATGGAATTCTGCAGACATTTCTCTATTAATGTGACAATGGGGACAAACATTTCAATCCCGCCTGTGTAGGGTTAGAATTCTTCAGGCTGGCGTCTTACATGGAGTGATTTTCCGGTGACTGCGCAGGTAACAACCGATTATGAAATGCTAAACCCATCATTAATTCTGGAATTTACTAAAGAGATAAAATAACCCCATAGAATGTGACTCTATAGACACACGGAGCAGATGGAGAGGAGGCATGCAATGACATAGAGGACTGAGGAGCCTTCTGCTGTCCAGGTGTCTGGAAACGAGTGAACACAGCATGTTCCGGCAGCTCCGGCCTGTGCCATGAAAGGAAAATGTAGGCTGCCATTACTGACTCCTGAAAATGCTAGATGCCTGGTCGTTATGCCGACACCACTGGTATGATAACAAGTATGTCAGTCGCAAAAGTCAGAGAAATGTCAGAATTGAACTAATATGCATACTTCTTGTAGGACATTTCGATCAATGCATGTGTGCAGAGTTCCATTCTTATGTAGCGTTAGGCCAGTCATGTTCCTGCACCCCAAACTCGCTCATCCACACTATATTGCCAAAAGTATTGGGCCACCCCTCCAAAACATTTGGTGGAGGGGGGATTATGGTGTGGGGTTGGTTTTCAGGGGTTGGGCCCTTAGTTCCAGTGAATAGAACTCTTAAGGCATCAGCATACCAAGACATTTTGGACATTTCATGCTCCCAACTTTGTGGGAACAGTTTGGGGACGGCCCCTTCTTGTTCCAACATGACTGCACACCAGTGCACAAAGCAAGGTTCATAAAGTCATGGATGAGCGAGTTTGGGGTGGAAGAACTTGACTGGCCTGCACAGAGTCCTGACCTCAACCTGATAGAACACCTTTGGGATGAATTAGAGAGGAGACTGCGAGCCAGGCCTTCTCGTCCACATCAGTGCTTGACCTCACAAATGCTCTTCTGGAAGCATGGTCAAACATTCCCATAGACACTCCTAAACCTTGTGGACAGCCTTCCCAGAATAGTTGAAGCTGTTATATCTGCAAAGGGTGGACCAACTCCATATTGAACCCTACGGACTAAGACTGGGATGCCAATAAAGTTCATATGTAAAGGCAGGCATAACAATACTTTTGACAATATAGTGTATACAGTATCTCACAAAAGTAAGTACACCCTTCACATTTTTGTAAATATTTTATTATATCTTTTCATGTGACAACACTGAAGAAATGACACTTTGCTACAATGTAAAGTAGTGAGTGTACAGCTTGTATAACAATGTAAATTTGCTGTCCCCTCAAAATAACTCAACACACAGCCACTAATGTATAAAGCGCTGGCAACAAAAGTGAGTACACCCCTAAGTGAAAATGTCCAAATTTGGCCCAATTAGCCATTTTCCCTCCCCGGTGTCATGTGACTCGTTAGTGTTACAAGGTCTCAGGTCTGAATGGGGAACAGGTGTGTTGAATTTGGTGTTATCGCTCTCTATCTCTCTCATACTGGTCACTGGAAGCTGAACACGGCTCCTCATGGCAAAGAACTCTCTGAGGATCTGAAAAAAAGAATTGTTGCTCTACATAAAGATGGCCTAGGCTATAAGAAGATTGCCAAGACCCTGAGACTGAGCTGCAGCACAGTGGCCAAGACCATACAGCGGTTTACCAGGACAGGTTCCACTCAGAACAGGCCTCGCCATGGCCGACCAAAGAAGTTGAGTGCACGTGCCCAGCGTCATATCCAGAGGTTGTCTTTGGGAAATAGACGTATGAGTGCTGCCAGCATTGCTGCAGAGGTTGAAGGGGTGGGGGGTCAGCCTGTCAGTGCTCAGACCATACGCCGCACCCTGCAGTTTTCTACAGTTTGCTGAAGACAAGCAGACTAAGGACATGGATTACTGGAACCATGTCCTGTGGTCTGATGAGACCAAGATAAACTTATTTGGTTCAGATGGTGTCAAGCGTGTGTGGCGGCAACCAGGTGAGGAGTACAATGACAAGTGTGTCTTGCCTACAGTCAAGCATGGTGGTGGGAGTGTCATGGTCTGGGGCTGCATGAGTGCTGCCAGCACTGGGGAGCTACAGTTCATTGAGGGAACCATAAATGCCGACATGTACTGTGACATACTGAAGCAGAGCATGATCCCCTCCCTTCAGAGACTGGGCCGCAGGGCAGTATTCCAACATGATAACGCCCCCAAACACACCTCCAAGACAACCACTGCCTTGCTAAAGAAACTGAGAGTAAAGGTGATGGACTGGCCAAGCATGTCTCCAGATCTAAACCCTATTGAGCATCTGTGGGACATCCTCAAATGGAAGGTGGAGGCGCAAGGTCTCTAACATCCACCAGCTCTGTGATGTCGTCATGGAGGAGTGGAAGAGGACTCCAGTGGCAACCTGTGAAGCTCTGGTGACCTCCATGCCCAAGAGGGTTAAGGTAGTGCTGGAAAATAATGGTGGCCACACAAAATATTGACACTTTGGGCCCAATTTGGACATTTTCACTAAGGGGTGTACTCACTTTTGTTGCCAGTGGTTTAGACAATAATGGCTGTGTGTTGATTTTTTGATGGTTTGTAATGACTTGACTTGTAATTAGTGATGAGCCGAACACCCCCGGGTTCGGTTCGCACCAGAACCCGCGAACGGACCGAAAGTTCGTACGAACATTAGAACCCTATTAAATACAATGGATGCGAACGTTCGAATTCTAAAGTGCTAATTATAACAACTATTATGCATGTTATTGTCCTAAAAAGGGTTTGGGAACCCGGGTTCTGCACCAGGGGACATGTATCAATGCAAAAAGAAGTTTTAAAAACGGTCGTTTTTCGGGAGCAGTCATTTTAATGATGCATAAAGTGAAAAAAAAAAAGTCAAATATTCCTTTAAATATCGTACCTGGGGGGTGTCTAAAGTATGCCTGTGAAGTGCCACGTGTTTCCCGTGTTTAGAACTGTCCCTGCACAAAATGACACTTCTAAAGGAAAAAAAAGCCATTTAAAACTGCTTGCGGCTTTAATGTAATGTCTGGTCCCGGTAATATGGATGAAAATCTTTAAGAAAAATGGCATAGCTACCCCATGACCCCCCCCCCCCCTACCCCAGCCCATTACCAGCCCCTTTGGGTCTTGTATGGATATTAAGGGGAACCCCGCACATAAAATAAAAAAGGCCCTATATACTCTGAACAGCCGTATACAGGCGGTGCATACAAGACAGGGACTGTAGGTTTGTTCTTATGTAGAATGTGTTTGTAATTTTGAACAGGTACATTGTTGAAGTGTAGCTCCAGCCCAAAAATCTATTTTTAAACTTTTTGGAAAACATAGGTAAGGGTTATCACCCCTGTAACATTTGTTTTGCTGTCTGTGCCCCTGTTCAGAACATTTCACCTCACTTTCCGTCCCAATGACAACTGTTTTTGAAATGTGGTGTTTTTCTTGAAACAAGGATTGGTGATAAAGCATCAGTACAGAGGAGACACCTTTCTCCCATATTTATTCTTACAGGAGAGAATTTTCCTTCCTAGTGGTAGATTTCCTCTCACTTCCTGTTGTCTTCTTGCGTTTGCAAGTAGGAGTCGTTTGTAAGTTGGATGTTTGAAAGTAGGGACCTGCCGTATATACTCTGCAGAAATAGGCCCCTTAGTTGTTGGTGTTGGCACAACACTGTAAGCACTCACAGTTACTCTTGGTTGGTGCTGGAACGCCCTGCTGTCAACTATTATATCAGGAATTTTAATTACATATAATTGTTGAACAGTGGTAGTAAAAATTGGGCCTTTGATGGTGGTGCTGGTGCCACAACACTGTAAGCCCTGACAGTTACTCTTGGTGGGTGCAGCAATGGGCCCTGCTGTGAATTATTAGATCAAGAATTGTAATTGCATGCCCCTGTTGAACAGGGGCTGAAAAATTGGGCCTTTCGTGGTGGTGGTGGTGGTGGTGGTGTTGCCACAACACTGTAAGCCCTCAGAGTTACTCTTGGTGGGTGCAGGAATGGGCCCTGCTGTGAATTATTAGATCAAGAATTGTAATTACATGCCCCTTTTGAACAGGGGCTGAAAAATTGGGCCTTTCGTGGTGGTGGTGGTGGTGGCGTTGCCACAACACTGTAAGCCCTCAGAGTTACTCTTGGTGGGTGCAGCAATGGGCCCTGCTGTGAATTATTAGATCAAGAATTGTAATTGCATGCCCCTGTTGAACAGGGGCTGAAAAATTGGGCCTTAGGCACTGGTGGCACAACACTACAACCCCTCACAGATACTGTACTTGGAGCACAGCAATGAGCCCTGTTGCAAAGTATTGCTTCAAAAATTGTAATGACACGCCCCTGTTAAACAGGGGCTGAATAATTGGGCCTTAGGCACTGGTGGCACAACACTACAACCCCTCACAGATACTGTACTTGGAGCACAGCAATGAGCCCTGTTGCAAAGTATTGCTTCAAAAATTGTAATGACACGCCCCTGTTAAACAGGGGCTGAAAAATTGGGCCTTAGGCACTGGTGGCACAACACTACAACCCCTCACAGATACTGTACTTGGAGCACAGCAATGAGCCCTGTTGCAAAGTATTGCTTCAAAAATTGTAATGACACGCCCCTTTTAAACAGGGGCTGAAAAATTGGGCCTTAGGCACTGGTGCCACAACACTCCAACCCCTCACAGATACTGTACTTGGAGCACAGCAATGAGCCCTATGGCAAATTATTGCTAAAAAAATTGTAATTACACGCCCCTGTAAAACAGGGGCTGAAAAATTGGGCCTTAGCCACTGGTGGCGGCACCCATAAACAAAAATGATCTTCCAAGCTATCATCATCAATCGTATCATTGAGGACTCGGAGGAGGAGGATAGCCAGTCAACATAACAGCACAGGCACTCAGCATCAGCATCAGTCTTGAAGGGATGTGACATGTTAAAATCAATTAGTCTGTTATATCAGCATCAGGTGTGTGGTAGCTGGTGGTGATCCAAGACTGGTTCATCTTGATGAAAGTCAGTCGATCAACCGAGTCGGTGGACAGGCGCACCCTGTGATCCGTGACAAATCCTCCAGCAGCACTGAATGTGCGTTCCGAAAGAACGCTGGATGCAGGACAGGCCAGTAGCTCAATTGCATACTTTGCAAGCTCTGGCCAGTGATCCATCCTCAAGACCCAGTAAGCCAGAGGATTTTCGGTGGGGAAGGTGTCCAAGTCTGACCTTGCCCCTAGATATTCCTGCACCATGTTTATCAGACGCTGGCGATGGTTGCTGGAACCGATCATACTTTGGGGCTGCGGACTAAAGAATTGTCTGAACGCATCGGTCAGACGGCCACCTTCCCCACCGCTCCTTCTTTGACTGGCCGAAGCCTCAGCAACTCGTTGTCCAGGACCAGGAGTTTGTAACCTCCCAGTCTCTGGGAACGCGTTGCACAGACCTTTCTGCAAGGCCTCCCGGAGTTGTCTCATCCTCTGCTCCCTCTGCGAAGGTAACATAAGGTCCAGAACCTTACCCTTGTACCGTGGATCAAGGAGAGTGGCCAGCCAGTAATGGTCCCTCTCCTTGACCCGAAGAATACGAGGATCCTTCCGCAGACTTTGCAGGATCAGGGAGGCCATGCAGCGTAGGTTTGCTGAGGCATTCGCTCCGGAGTCCTCTGGGTCACTAAGGACGACATGATCCGCAGCCACCTCCTCCCAGCCACGTACAAGTCCACTGGTTTCTTGGGACTGTAAATCATCCCTAAAAGACTGCTGCTGATGATGCTGAGTGCCAGCCTCCACCTCCATGCTGACACAATCCTCCTCCTCCTCCTCCTCCTCCTCTTCCTGTGCGATGGGTGGGACAGAAGGAACACTGTCTGGGTAAAGGGGGCCTTGAGAGGCAAGGAAGTCCTCCTCTTCCTGCCTCTGTTCTGCCTCAAGTGCCCTGTCCATTATTCCACGCAGCGTGTGCTCCAACAGGTGGACAAGAGGTACAGTGTCACTGATGCATGCACTGTCACTGCTCACCATCCTCGTGGCCTCCTCAAATGGTGCCAGGACAGTGCATGCATCCCTGATCATGCCCCACTGGCGTGGAGAAAAAAAACCAAGCTCCCCTGACCCTGTCCTGGTGCCGTAGTCGCACAGGTACTCATTGATGGCCCTCTGCTGCGTGTGCAGCCGCTGCAGCATGGCCAACGTTGAGTTCCACCTGGTGGGCATGTCACATATAAGGCGGTTCTTGGGCAGGTTCAACTCCTTTTGCAGCTCAGCCAGGCGAGCACTGGCATTATAAGATCTGCGGAAATGCACACAGACTTTCCTGGCCTGCCTCAGGACATCCTGTAAGCCCGGGTACCTGCCCAAGAACCGCTGCGCCACCAGGTTAAGGACGTGAGCCACACAGGGCACATGGGTCAGTTGTCCCTGTCGGAGGGCGGAGAGGAGGTTGGTGCCATTGTCGCAAACCACCATTCCTGGCTTAAGCTGGCGTGGCGTCAACCACCTCTCGGCCTGGCCCTGCAGAGCAGACAGGACCTCTGCCCCAGTGTGGCTTCTGTCCCCCAAACACACCAGCGCAAGCACGGCATGGCATCTTTTTGCCTGCGTACTTGCGTAGCCCCGTGAACGGCTACGGAGCACCGCTGGTTCATAGGACAAACCACAGGAAGAGGCCATGGAGGAAGAAGAAGAGGAGGGGGTGGAGGAGAGAGGTGTGTCACAACCAGTAGTAGCATTTTGGAGGCGTGGCGGTGGAACAACCTCCAACACTACTGCACCTTGTCCTGCATCCTTCCCAGCTGCCAAAAGAGTGACCCAATGGGCCGTGAAAGAAAGGTAACGTCCCTGTCCATGCATGCTGGACCATGAGTCAGCGGTAATATGCACCTTACCGCTGACCGCCCTGTCCAGCGAGGCCAAGACATTGCCTTCCACATGCCGGTAGAGAGCCGGAATAGCCTTCCGTGAGAAAAAGTGGCGTTTGGGAACCTGCCACTGAGGAACCGCACATTGCACAAACTCACGAAGGGGGCCGAGTCTACCAACTGAAAAGGCAGCAGTTGAAGCGCTAGCAATTTAGCCAAGCTAGCATTCAACCGCTGGGCATGTGGATGGCTGGGAGTGAACTTCTTTCGACGGTCCAGCAGCTGGAGCAGGGAAATTTGCCTGCTAGAATCGGACGTCGGTGTACTGCTAGCAGAGTGGCCGCAAGTACTTGGCTGTGACACACCTAATTCTACACCTTCATTCCTCTCAGTGCATGTTTCAGAGAGGACTGAAGTTATAGTGGGGTTGGAGATCCCAGCTGATGCGGTGCAAGGAGAGGTCCGCTTTGTTCTTTGGTGTGGGTCTTTGAGGTAGGCTTGCCAACGAGCTGCATGGCAGGTCAACATATGTCTGGTCAGGCATGTGGTACCCAAGCGGCTGATGTTTTGGCCACGCGATATACGCTTGAGACATATGTTGCAAACAGCAGCTGTGCGATCTGATGCACTAGCCTCAAAAAAGGCCCACACCAAGGAACTTTTTGAATGACGGGCAGAGGCAGCGCCCTGCACAGGCGGAGCTCTGCGGTGTGATTCCGTCGGTGTACTGCCCTTACGCTGGCCACCAAAGGGCATCCTGCCTCGTTGGAGATGTGCCTCCTCCTCATCCTCCTCCTCCTCCTCTCTCCTATTAGGCACCCACGTGGAGTCAGTGACCTCATCATCCCCTCCCTCCTCATCACTGGAGCCAATCTGGCAGTATGCTGCAGCTGCTGGAACATGACTGCCAGATTGGTGTCCTTCTTGAGCATCCCCTCTGTCTGCTCTCACGCTACTGCCTTCCTGTAGCTGGGTTTCATCATCAGACCCTTCGAAACGCTGGGCATCCTCCTGGAGCATGTACCCAACACTGTGCTCAAACAGTTCGGGGGACTCCTCAGGAGGAGGACATGGTGGGTCTAGGGAAGGAGTGACTGATGATGAGTCTGACATTGATACCAGGGAAGAGGACGCTTTGGCAGCTGCTTTGCCAGTACCCTGAGCCTGGGTGAGAGAGGATGAGGAGGAGGAGGAGGGCTTGGTCATCCACTCTACCAAGTCTTCGGCATGATGTGGCTCAACATGTCCAGCTGCCGAAAAGAAGGACAAGCGTGTCCCATGGCCATGTGCTGATGACAATGCACCGCGTCCACGACCAGCACTGTTGCCCCCAGACACAGAGCCTGCTTGCCCTCTTTTATTGCCTCCTGACTGTCTGCCTCTCCTTGTTTGCCTTCCAGACATTCTAATAGATGGCCTGCAGGGAGATGGGAAAAAAGCAATAAGGGCTACCTTCAGGTGTCCTTCTCTGTCCCTTTACTTAAGGATTTCTAAATATGGTTGAGGATGATTGCTTTTGCACAGAATAGCACAACGACAATTTCCCTGACTGTCCAAAAAACAAGGATTTCAAAGATGGTTGATGAGGAATGCTTTAGCACACTATAGCACAAGGAGAATTCCCCTCACTTTCCTTCTTTGTCCCTAGAAACAAGGACTCGCACAGTGAAAGAAACTGACACTCTCCCTACCTAGAGTTTTCTGTCCCTAGAAAAAATGTTTTTTTAAAGCACACTATAGCACAAGGAGAATTCCCCTCACTTTCCTTCTTTGTCCCTAGAAACAAGGACTCGCACAGTGAAAGAAACTGACACTCTCCCTACCTAGAGTTTTCTGTCCCTAGAAAAAATGTTTTTTTAAAGCACACTATAGCACAAGGAGAATTCCCCTCACTTTCCTTCTTTGTCCCTAGAAACAAGGACTCGCACAGTGAAAGAAACTGACACTCTCCCTACCTAGAGTTTTCTGTCCCTAGAAAAAATGTTTTTTTAAAGCACACTATAGCACAAGGAGAATTCCCCTCACTTTCCTTCTTTGTCCCTAGAAACAAGGACTCGCACAGTGAAAGAAACTGACACTCTCCCTACCTAGAGTTTTCTGTCCCTAGAAAAAATGTTTTTTTAAAGCACACTATAGCACAAGGAGAATTCCCCTCACTTTCCTTCTTTGTCCCTAGAAACAAGGACTCGCACAGTGAAAGAAACTGACACTCTCCCTACCTAGAGTTTTCTGTCCCTAGAAAAAATGTTTTTTTAAAGCACACTATAGCACAAGGAGAATTCCCCTCACTTTCCTTCTTTGTCCCTAGAAACAAGGACTCGCACAGTGAAAGAAACTGACACTCTCCCTACCTAGAGTTTTCTGTCCCTAGAAAAAATGTTTTTTTAAAGCACACTATAGCACAAGGAGAATTCCCCTCACTTTCCTTCTTTGTCCCTAGAAACAAGGACTCGCACAGTGAAATAAACTGACACTCTCCCTACCTAGAGTTTTCTGTCCCTAGAAAAAATGTTTTTTTAAAGCACACTATAGCACAAGGAGAATTCCCCTCACTTTCCTTCTTTGTCCCTAGAAACAAGGACTCGCACAGTGAAAGAAACTGACACTCTCCCTACCTAGAGTTTTCTGTCCCTAGAAAAAATGTTTTTTTAAAGCACACTATAGCACAAGGAGAATTCCCCTCACTTTCCTTCTTTGTCCCTAGAAACAAGGACTCGCACAGTGAAAGAAACTGACACTCTCCCTACCTAGAGTTTTCTGTCCCTAGAAAAAATGTTTTTTTAAAGCACACTATAGCACAAGGAGAATTCCCCTCACTTTCCTTCTTTGTCCCTAGAAACAAGGACTCGCACAGTGAAAGAAACTGACACTCTCCCTACCTAGAGTTTTCTGTCCCTAGAAAAAATGTTTTTTTAAAGCACACTATAGCACAAGGAGAATTCCCCTCACTTTCCTTCTTTGTCCCTAGAAACAAGGACTCGCACAGTGAAAGAAACTGACACTCTCCCTACCTAGAGTTTTCTGTCCCTAGAAAAAATGTTTTTTTAAAGCACACTATAGCACAAGGAGAATTCCCCTCACTTTCCTTCTTTGTCCCTAGAAACAAGGACTCGCACAGTGAAAGAAACTGACACTCTCCCTACCTAGAGTTTTCTGTCCCTAGAAAAAATGTTTTTTTAAAGCACACTATAGCACAAGGAGAATTCCCCTCACTTTCCTTCTTTGTCCCTAGAAACAAGGACTCGCACAGTGAAAGAAACTGACACTCTCCCTACCTAGAGTTTTCTGTCCCTAGAAAAAATGTTTTTTTAAAGCACACTATAGCACAAGGAGAATTCCCCTCACTTTCCTTCTTTGTCCCTAGAAACAAGGACTCGCACAGTGAAAGAAACTGACACTCTCCCTACCTAGAGTTTTCTGTCCCTAGAAAAAATGTTTTTTTAAAGCACACTATAGCACAAGGAGAATTCCCCTCACTTTCCTTCTTTGTCCCTAGAAACAAGGACTCGCACAGTGAAAGAAACTGACACTCTCCCTACCTAGAGTTTTCTGTCCCTAGAAAAAATGTTTTTTTAAAGCACACTATAGCACAAGGAGAATTCCCCTCACTTTCCTTCTTTGTCCCTAGAAACAAGGACTCGCACAGTGAAAGAAACTGACACTCTCCCTACCTAGAGTTTTCTGTCCCTAGAAAAAATGTTTTTTTAAAGCACACTATAGCACAAGGAGAATTCCCCTCACTTTCCTTCTTTGTCCCTAGAAACAAGGACTCGCACAGTGAAAGAAACTGACACTCTCCCTACCTAGAGTTTTCTGTCCCTAGAAAAAATGTTTTTTTAAAGCACACTATAGCACAAGGAGAATTCCCCTCACTTTCCTTCTTTGTCCCTAGAAACAAGGACTCGCACAGTGAAAGAAACTGACACTCTCCCTACCTAGAGTTTTCTGTCCCTAGAAAAAAATGTTTTTTTAAAGCACACTATAGCACAAGGAGAATTCCCCTCACTTTCCTTCTTTGTCCCTAGAAACAAGGACTCGCACAGTGAAAGAAACTGACACTCTCCCTACCTAGAGTTTTCTGTCCCTAGAAAAAATGTTTTTTTAAAGCACACTATAGCACAAGGAGAATTCCCCTCACTTTTCTTCTTTGTCCCTAGAAACAAGGACTCGCACAGTGAAAGAAACTGACACTCTCCCTACCTAGAGTTTTCTGTCCCTAGAAAAAATGTTTTTTTAAAGCACACTATAGCACAAGGAGAATTCCCCTCACTTTCCTTCTTTGTCCCTAGAAACAAGGACTCGCACAGTGAAAGAAACTGACACTCTCCCTACCTAGAGTTTTCTGTCCCTAGAAAAAATGTTTTTTTAAAGCACACTATAGCACAAGGAGAATTCCCCTCACTTTCCTTCTTTGTCCCTAGAAACAAGGACTCGCACAGTGAAAGAAACTGACACTCTCCCTACCTAGAGTTTTCTGTCCCTAGAAAAAATGTTTTTTTAAAGCACACTATAGCACAAGGAGAATTCCCCTCACTTTCCTTCTTTGTCCCTAGAAACAAGGACTCGCACAGTGAAAGAAACTGACACTCTCCCTACCTAGAGTTTTCTGTCCCTAGAAAAAATGTTTTTTTAAAGCACACTATAGCACAAGGAGAATTCCCCTCACTTTCCTTCTTTGTCCCTAGAAACAAGGACTCGCACAGTGAAAGAAACTGACACTCTCCCTACCTAGAGTTTTCTGTCCCTAGAAAAAATGTTTTTTTAAAGCACACTATAGCACAAGGAGAATTCCCCTCACTTTCCTTCTTTGTCCCTAGAAACAAGGACTCGCACAGTGAAAGAAACTGACACTCTCCCTACCTAGAGTTTTCTGTCCCTAGAAAAAATGTTTTTTTAAAGCACACTATAGCACAAGGAGAATTCCCCTCACTTTCCTTCTTTGTCCCTAGAAACAAGGACTCGCACAGTGAAAGAAACTGACACTCTCCCTACCTAGAGTTTTCTGTCCCTAGAAAAAATGTTTTTTTAAAGCACACTATAGCACAAGGAGAATTCCCCTCACTTTCCTTCTTTGTCCCTAGAAACAAGGACTCGCACAGTGAAAGAAACTGACACTCTCCCTACCTAGAGTTTTCTGTCCCTAGAAAAAATGTTTTTTTAAAGCACACTATAGCACAAGGAGAATTCCCCTCACTTTCCTTCTTTGTCCCTAGAAACAAGGACTCGCACAGTGAAAGAAACTGACACTCTCCCTACCTAGAGTTTTCTGTCCCTAGAAAAAATGTTTTTTTAAAGCACACTATAGCACAAGGAGAATTCCCCTCACTTTCCTTCTTTGTCCCTAGAAACAAGGACTCGCACAGTGAAAGAAACTGACACTCTCCCTACCTAGAGTTTTCTGTCCCTAGAAAAAATGTTTTTTTAAAGCACACTATAGCACAAGGAGAATTCCCCTCACTTTCCTTCTTTGTCCCTAGAAACAAGGACTCGCACAGTGAAAGAAACTGACACTCTCCCTACCTAGAGTTTTCTGTCCCTAGAAAAAATGTTTTTTTAAAGCACACTATATCACAAGGAGAATTCCCCTCACTTTCCTTCTTTGTCCCTAGAAACAAGGACTCGCACAGTGAAAGAAACTGACACTCTCCCTACCTAGAGTTTTCTGTCCCTAGAAAAAATGTTTTTTTAAAGCACACTATAGCACAAGGAGAATTCCCCTCACTTTCCTTCTTTGTCCCTAGAAACAAGGACTCGCACAGTGAAAGAAACTGACACTCTCCCTACCTAGAGTTTTCTGTCCCTAGAAAAAATGTTTTTTTAAAGCACACTATAGCACAAGGAGAATTCCCCTCACTTTCCTTCTTTGTCCCTAGAAACAAGGACTCGCACAGTAAAACACACTGACACTCTCCCTACCTATCCTTCTCTTTCCCTAAACTAAAGGAATCCAGGTTAAGCAAGAAAGAAATAAATGTCACTGTCCCTGCCTATGCTTGTCTTTCCCTGCTCCGGAACACACTACACTAGGCCGCCGTGCTGGCGGCCTTTTATAGTGTGGGGCGTGTACTAAACACCCTCAGCAATAATTGGCCACAGGCATCCTGCCTGTGGCCAATCATTGCTCTCCTCGCTGCCGGCGCTGTGATTGGCCAAGCATGCGGGGTCACAGTGCATGCTTGGCCAATCACAGCGCCTGGATGACACTGCGATGGCGTAGTGCATTGTGGGCCGTTCGCGTCACTCGAATTTGGCGCGAACGGCCCAAATCGTTCGATCTTCGTCGAAGGATCGAACAGCCGATGTTCGAGTCGAACGTATGTTCGACTCGAACACGAAGCTCATCCCTACTTGTAATGTTGGTGAATTGTGGGGTTGTACAATCCCAAGTATAATCCACAGTGCATTCTTTTTGATCAGCACCATTCATTCTGAATGGCAGTTCATGGTGTGCTGAAATGCAGGTGTGTTTGGGTCCCCTATTGAATATCATTCTAATGCACCTTGTCTGGGCGCCTCCACGCACGTAGGTTTCAGTGCATCACGATACACCAATATGAGCCATCTATTCATTGCAACATGTTGAAAAAAAAAAAAAAAAGTGCAGGTCCATTTTATAACACTTTGAGTTGTTCTGCTATCCAATTCTATATGAAAACGCATTGCATTAGCACATAGTAAGTGTAACACATAGTGTGAATCCAGCCTTAGCGCCACATGTGTGATTCTCATATAATGCACCAGAGACATTTTGGTTGACACAATGCATGGATGGACTTATAAATAGTTCACATATGGGGTAATTTTATAATATTTTTATTCATTTTCTATTTTTTCCGGTGATATTTTGATCTTAGAGATGGGACTGATGATTTAATTTGTAGAAAGTTTTATTTTGCTTATTGATTGGTTTACACTGAAACATTTACACAGCGCAACAGTATTTGTGTAGGATATTTGTGACACTTGTATCTTTGTGTTGTTCTGAGTGCGGCTGTTACAAATTAATTTTTTCTTAAAGTGGTTGTTAAGCCACTCAATGATATTCCTACAATCCCCTCTGCTATATTAAATAATGTCCCCAGTGTATGTGTTTTAAAAAAAAATGCCGCTGTGTACCTCATTTCATAGCGCTGATCAGAGCTCACGTGACTGGACACCTCTTTCCTCTCTCAATTTGACAGCAAAGCGGGCGGGGCTGAGAACCCCCCGCTGACATCAGCCAGGAGAAGGAGAGGAGTGAGGAGGCCGGTCACGTGAGCTCTGAACGGCACTATGAAATGAGGTACACAGCGGCATATTTTTTTTTTAAAATACATTCACTGGGGGCATTATTTAATATAGCAGAGGGGATTGTAGGAATGTCATTGCATTATGATAGCAGCAGGAGGGGAGCAGATGGGCACTGACACAGCCGACAGGCAGGGAGGGGAGGGTAGAGGAGGACAGAGGAAAGGAGAGAGGAGATCTGCGGATGACAGAGACACGTAAACTGACCACAGTGTCAGGGCTCAGCAGCCATGATAAACTGTGGTCAGTTTGCAGGGGGGCAGGCAGAACCAGGCAGAATCAGCCAGGTATTTCAGGTGATATGGGGGGCCAAATTACACAGCACAAGCATTGTGCTGTATAACATGTTTTAACCACTTCAGCCCCGGAAGGTTTTACCCCCGTACTGACCAGGCCATTTTTTGCGATATGGCACTGCGTTGCTTTAACTGACAATTGTGCGGTCGTGCAACGCTGTACACAAAAAAAATTATGTCCTTTTTTTCTCACAAATAGAGCTTTCTTTTGGTGGTACTTGATCACCGCAGTGTTTTTATTTTTTGCAAAAAAAACAACAATTTTGAAAAAAAACTATATGTTTTTACTTTCTGCTACAAAGCATACCAAATAAAAAATATAAAAAATCTAATTTCTTCATCAATTTAGGCCAATATGTATTCTGCTACAAATCCCAATAAGCATATATTGATTGGTTTGCGGAAACGTTTTAGCGCCTTCAAACTGGGATATTTTTATGGACTTTTTTAAGAACGGGTAAAGGAAGATCAGTGTTCTGTGCTATCTTTTTTTAAATAGCTTGTAGCCAGTGCTGGGAGGTGTCCCTAGCAGGAAAAAGGACAATATCCTTCTGTTGTGGGACCCTCAGTTTGGGGCTCGCTACGTAGCCGAACCCTCCTATGGAATAGACCTTCACGTCAAATGTGTGAGGCCTTGTGAATTTCTACAGCATTTCCCTCCATGCCTTCAGGTTGAAAAGTAAAGTGTAAAGTGTGTCATGTGATACAGAACTGGTATAGGAAGATCTGTGTTCTGTGCTATCTTCCCTAAAATAGCTTGTAGCCAGTGCCAGGACAGGTGCCCCTGGTGGGAAAAAGGATGTTATCCTTCTGGTGTGGGACCCTCATTAAGGGCCCGCTGCATGGCTAAACCCTCCTATGGACTGGGCCTGGACCACAGAAGTGTGAGGTCTTCTGAATTATACAGTGTTTCCTTTCATGACTTTGGGTTGAAGAGCAAATTAGAAGGTCCTGCTACGTAGCCGAACCCTCCTATGGAATAGACCTGCATGTCAAATGTGTGAGGCCTTGTGAATTTCTACAGCATTTCCCTCCATGCCTTCAGGTTGAAGAGTAAAGTGTAAAGTGTGTCATGTGTTAAAGAACTGGTAAAGGAGTGTAGCAGGGTTTCTAAATTTAGGTGGGACACTCAGGTGTGTAAGTATGGGAGTAGTGGACCATTTGTGTTCGTGGAGGATTGGACGGTGTAATAATCTCCTTGGCCTGTGGGTGGCGGGGTGCCCCTGGCTCAAGGTAGATTTGCCATCACAGTGCTACCCTTTTTGTCCCTTTCCGGAGATGGTACGGCGAGGGCGGGGAACCTGCCGTGGTGTCGATGGGAGGAGATAAAAGGGGGAGACGCCCTAGCCACGAGGTCTTTTGGAGGATCTTCTTCACGCGCCCAGGCACCTTAGGCCTAGGTGCGGGCGGTTCCGCATTCCGGCTCAGGCGCCCTAGGCCTGACCGGAATGGAGTTGGAGTCCATCCCAGGCACCTTCAGCCTGGGGTGAGGTACTAAACCAGGAGGCCTGGGGCCCAGTGACTTCGACTGGGTCCCGCGAGGGTGGAGAAGTCCGAGGGTCCCTGAAGTGGATGGGGCCCGTGTCCGAGGTGAGGAGGCCTGGGAGGTTACCCATGCGGAGAGTCTGGAGTAGCATCAACCCAGTGACGGATGGGCCTCTGGTAACTCCCTTGGAGGGACATCTTCCCCTGACAAGGGCCGCAACGCAGCGAAGGTACTCCTATCTATGTTCTCTTGAGTCGCTGGTAGAGACTCTCAAGTTCTAAGTCCTTTCTAGCTAAGGCTATAGTAACCGCTGGCGAGATCGAAGTGGTTTAGCTGACAACCAGGATAGTGCCTCGACCTGCTCATCCCCTGTATCAAAATGTTATCAAGTCGCAACCAGTTGGCTACTGAAGCACTGTTTATTGTGAGATATGCAATAAAACAAGAGTTGGACTTTGATCGGTGTGTGGAACTCTGGTTAATGGGAGCAAAGGGAAGTGTTGGCGCAGCAGGACTTAATTCTAGACAGAAGCACACAGGCCAGAGGAAATATCTGGTACTGGCCTTCACCTCACCCACAGCTATGGGGAGGACATGGGCCGTAGCGCATCTCACCCTGTCGTGTGACATACCCCTAGACAAAAGAGATGGGGTGAGGCCGCTACAGGAGGATCAGTGTTCTGTGCTATCATCCTTGAAATAGCTTGTACCCAGTGCCAGGATAGGTGCCACTGGCAGGAAAAGGGACTTTATCCCTCTGGTGTGGGACCCCCAGTTAGGGCCCTCTGAGTAGCTGAACCCTCCACTGAACTGGAACTGGACCACAAATGTGTGAGGCCTTGTGATATATATAGTGTTTCCCTAAGTTCATGCCTTTAGGTTAAAGTAGAAAGTGTGTCGTGTTAAAGAACCGGTAAATGAAAATCGGTGCTCTGTGCTATCTTCCTCGAAATAGCTTGTAGCCAGTGCCGGGGCCGGTGTCCCTGGTGGGAAAAAGGACGTTATCCCTCTGGTGTTGGGCCTGGTGTAACAGGTTGGCTTCCAGCTATGAGAGAGCATTACCTCACACATTAAAGGACATCATGGTGCAGACACTGGTTCCCCATGCTGTAGGGGTAAAGGCCCCCCTGACACCACACACTTACTGACTCAAACACTGCAGAATTTCACTCTCCTTTCAGGGAACAATGGTGGAAACACACCTTTTAGCAATCCTGTTGCTGGTTAGAGTGAAATGATCCTTAAACTCCATTAAGTTTGGAAACCGTTGCCTGCTGAGGTTCCTGTAATAAGAGCTGCTAATAAACCCTCTTAACCTTTCAGTTTTTGAAAGTGGTGCGTTGAAAGAATTTCAAGGTTGGCCTATCTAGAAAGTTCCCAGCCATGGTCATAGGGGGATCAACAGAAGAATCTGTATATCATCACCACAAGTTGCTTTGTTTACCACAACAAACATCAGTCTAGTATTGAACTTCCTGACCCTGACATACAACTAAAACCACAGACCAGAAAACACATTGAGCCTCACGTATCAAAGTACCTAGAAGGGGAACTGTCTGTGTTGGCAGGAGCAGCGAATCGTTTTCTTCTTTCATTTATGAACTTTCTTTGGAGTAATGGCTGGTTTTGCTTTGGCCAACCCAGTCTTTGCTCTAGAGTCTAGACAATTGCTTGCCTAATCAGTGTAGATGGCAGAAGACGGTTTGTTATGCATTGCCATAAGAGTCTAGGGGAATCTAAAATCTGCCTGAAACAAGTCAAGTTCAGGTCAATTGCACCTGTTAAAGGATTCTGAATGAGCACAGACTGGGCTGGGTTCACACTGGTCCGACAAACGCTCCGACATTGGGAGCTCATGTTGCATGACGTGTGAAAATCAATGTTTCCCTATGAGAGCCGTCTTAACTGGTCCGACACATGTCGGTCCAACTTTGAAGATGCTCCCTGTACTACTTTGGTCCGACTTTGATCCTACTTCAGCCCATTGAATATCATTGAAGTCAGATCAAAGTAGGATCGTTGTCCTAACCATCCGACTTTTGACATCCGACATGGTGATTACAGCAGCAGTAAAAGGAATTTATCTCACACTGGGATTGTTTTGAATGGTCAAAGGACAAGTCAGACTAGCACAAAGTCGGATCAAAGTAGTATCCTGTTCATGAAAGTCGGATGGATGTCGGACCAATGTAGGACCGATGTAAGACTGATGTCGCAGAGCAAAGTAGGATGAAAGTTGTATGACTGTCGTGTCGTACCAGTGTGAACCCAGCCTCATCTCAAACTAATGTCAACCAAATTCCATCAACAAAAGCCTATTATAGCCCACTGAAAAAGGCCCTAAAGCAGGGTTGTTCAACTGACAGGTCATGAGCCGCAAGTGGCCTATGGGGTTTTCTTTTGCAGCCTACAAGGTCCCAGAAACAGCCTTTGTACAGTGGGGTGCCAACTGCTAGAATCCTCTGTGCTTTGCCTGTGGGGCAGCAGTGCGCAGGTGAGTTGAAGGGCCTCTAAGAATGGAACTTCTTGGAAGGGGGTCTGCTATATGCATGTCTTTTCCTGATTCCATTATTGATGTCTTTCAATTTGAAAAAAAAACATGCTTTATTTATTTGTGACCTCTTAGGGCTCTTTCACACGGATGTTCCATATGTCAGTTTTTCATCCATCCGTTTTCGGATGAAAAACGGACATACATGTATCCCTATGGGATAGCGGATGTCAGCGGATGAACATACGCTGACATCCGATTACATCAGTCTCCGCTATGGTCCGTTTAGCATGACGGAGGAAAATCCTACTTTTCCATCCGTCTGCGTATCGTATCGGATGAAAACGGACAGACGGTCTGTTTTCATCCGATCCCCCCATAGAAGAAAGCGGCGATCCGACCGGTCCATTTCTGCACAGTGTGTAGAGACGGACAAGTCATCCGCTGGCTCAGCGGGGATCAACGGAGCGATCTCCGCTGAGCAAGCGGATATTCACAGGGCGGATCATGACGGGATCCGCCCGTGTGAAAGTGCCCTTAGGCTGCTTTCACACTGAAGCGCTTTGCAGGCGCTATTGCGCTAAAAATAGCGCCTGCAAAGCGCCCTGAAAGAGCCGCTCCTTTATCTCCAGTGGTAAAGCCTGAGGGATTTCACACTGGAGCATTGCGCTGGCAGGACGGTAAAAAAAGTCCTGCCAGCTGCATCTTTGAGGCACTGTAGGAGCGGTGAATCTACCGCTCCTAAAGCGCCCCTGCCCATTGAAATCAATGGGGCAGTGCCCCCGAACCGCCCGCAAAGCGCTGCTGCAGCAGCGTTTTGCAGGCGGGTTTAACCCTTTTTCGGCCGCTAGCGGGGCAGTTTTAACTCCCGCTAGTGGGCGAAAAAGGGTTAAACCCGCCTGAAAATCACGACAAAAATGTCAGAAAAGCGCCGCTAATTTTTAGCGGCACTATACCGCTGACGCACCCAGCGCTTCAGTGTGAAAGTAGCCTTACTCAATCTGTGGATACAAATGAAGCCCTTGGACCCTTAAAGTTAGACACCACTATCCTAAAGCATCTGCACCATGTAATGAGCTGACAAGAAACAGAGACATCATAACATGACAAACAAGCCAAAAAATCAAAAAACATAATAAAAAAAGTGATATAAATGATTACAGGTACTTATATAGCACCATCAATTTACTCAGCGCTTTATATACAGGGGTTGGACAAAATAATAGAAACAAGTATGGTAAAATAATAAAATTGTTACTTAATATGGTGTTATTATTATTATTATTTAAGGTACTTATATAGCGCCGTCAATTTACGCAGCGCTTTACATATACATTGTACATTCACATCGGTCCCTACCCTCAAGGAGCTTACACTCTAAGGTCTCTAACACCTTTGGCATCCAAGATGGCCTGAATTGTCCTGGCAATTGACATATATAAGTCTCGGATGATGGATAATGGAATCTGATACTCTTTATGCAAAAATCCAGGTCACAATTCTATGCAATGTCCTTTTGTCTCTTTCGGTCAGTTGAACCATGAAGACCACGCTTATGCTTATCAGACAAAGTTTTCCAGGAAACTGTATATGCCATCATAACCTTTGATACTGTACCCCCCAACACCGCAAATAAATTGGCAACCTCAGTCACAGAGGCAGGGGCGGATCCAGAGTCTTTTCTCGGGAGGGGCACTGCCAAAAAATATGTTTTTTTGTGGGCAATTTATCGGGGAAATGGCTGGTGTCGGCGCTTCAATCATCCCGGCACCATGGTTGTTATGGTGTCAGGATGATTGAAGCGCATTATTTCTATTACATTGTAATATAAAATAAATAGTTCAACTCACCATAATGCAGAATCAGTGGGAGCCCCGAGCGTGTCACTTGCCACACGTTGCGGATTGTCACTTGCCACGTCACCTGCCACATCTTGTGGATTGTCACTTGCCACATCACCTGCCACACCTTGCGGATTGTCATTTGCCACACCTTGCGGATTGTCACTTGCCATGTCACCTGCCACACCTTGCTGATTGTCACTTGCCTGCCACCAGGTGCAGATTGTCATTTGCCACGTCGCCTGCCACACTTTGCGTATTGTCACTAACTTGCCTGCTAAGGTGTAGTTTTGGTTGTCTCTTGCTGTGTCCCAGACTCCCAGAGTCAGGCAGCAGAGAGATAATGTAATCTCTCTGCTGCCTGCACAATGAGGGTGGAAGTCACTGCAGGAATGCAGGGCAGGCACGGGCGGTGAGAGATGATCTCATCTCTCTGCTCCCCCGCTCCCGGCTAGCTGATTGGCCAGCTGCACACTGATCCTGCTCTCTCACTCTCACCTGCGCTGCCAACACACTGAGCAGCAAGGTCTGCCCACAAACCGCGCCGCCCGCCCACAAACTGCGCCGCAAGCGGAGCCGCCCGCTTTCTTACCCGTCTGTGGAGCCGCACGCTATCGCACCCGCCCAAAGAGCGGCCCGACGTGACTCACTGACGTCACTCGTTGCTAGACGCCAAGTGGCCCAGGCGTTAGCAACGAGTGCAGGGAAGAGGCTTCACCCACCACCTCCTCCACTCCTGGTATCGTGTCAGTGCGCCGTGTAACTACATTAGACGAGTCTCTCTCTCGGTGCCGCTGATCGGCTGATGTGAGAAACTGAGAGAGAGACTCAGAGAGGCAGTGGCAGCCGCAGAACAAGTAGATTAAAAAAATGTTTAAAAAAATAATAAAAAACAAAAATAAAACAGAGCAAGCAAGTGAGTGTGACAGATGGTCTCAAAGGGGGGGGGGCAATTGCCCTGTTGCCCCCCCCCCCCGGGATCCACCCCTGCACAGAGGTACCAGCTAAATTTGCCCTCTTTGAAGCTCAGTAAGCTCTGACATGACTCCGTATTACTAACAGCACACGTGGTGAATGACGAAGGTGAGGCTTCCCACCTGTTAGCTAGGTGTCTCATCAGTCATCACACAACAGAAGCAAAAGAATGTTACCTCACTTCCACTTCCAACGCAAAACATGTCACTTTCACACCTGCAAATCATGTAGCGTTTCCATATTTTTCTCCAACCCCTGTATATATTGTACATTTACACTAGTCCTTGCCGCCAAGGAGCTTACAATCTAAGGTCCCTAACTCACATTTCTACATACACATACTAAGGGCCAATTTAGACAGGAGCCAAATAACCTACCAGCATGTCTTTGTAATTTGGGAGGAAAGCCACGCAGGCACAGGGAGAACATGCAAACTCTGTGCAGGTATCCTCATTGCTTGGATTCAAACCGACGACCCTAGGGCTGCTAAATGAAAGCGCTAAGGCCCGGTTCACACCAGGGCGGCGCGACGCGGCACGACTTGTGTGGGTGACCTCGGCGGCGCGATCTCAAGACGACTTGAGACGCCCGCCGAGGCGATTTGCATAAGACTTCTGTATAGAAGTCAATGCAGGTCGCCTTGGGTCGCCCCCAAAAGTAGTACAGGAACCTTTTTCTAAGTCGGAGCGACCTGAGTCGCACTTACTTAGAACGGATCCATTGAAAAGCGTGGGACGCGACTTGTCAGGCGACTGAGTCGCCTGACGAGTCGCCCTGGTGTGAACCGGCTCTAACTGTTTAGCCAGTATACTACCAGATCAATGAATAGTTTATTCATTGCATTTTAAATCATTTTTACATTTTCTTTCTGTGGTTTTTAAATCAAAATGTGCAAAGTAACCACTTAAGGAGCCTCTTTCTGGGATACAGAGTTTAAAAGTTAAAAACTGTTGTTTTTTTTGGTCAAAAATTACTGAGAACCCCCAAACATTATATTAGTTATATTTTTTTCTAACTCCCTAGAGAATAAAATAGCGGTCGTTGCAA
Organism: Rana muscosa; assembly: GCA_029206835.1. Classification (NCBI taxonomy): domain Eukaryota; kingdom Metazoa; phylum Chordata; class Amphibia; order Anura; family Ranidae; genus Rana; species Rana muscosa. The sequence goes on along the minus strand of CM055127.1, from coordinate 450,953,701 downwards.
TAATTTCTGTCACACCGTCTTACAAGCGCACCTTTTTTGGGAAAAAAATAAAAAAAATAGAAAAAAAAAATAAGACAACAGTAAAGTTAGCCCAATTTTTTTTTTATATTGTGAAAGATAATGTTACACCGAGTAAATTGATACCCAACATGTCACGCTTCAAAATTGCGCCCGCTCGTGGAATGGCGACAAACTTTTACCCTTAAAAATCTCCATAGGCAACATTTAAAAAATTCTACAGGTTGCATGTTTTGAGTTACAGAGGAGGTCTAGAGCTAGAATTATTGCTCTCGCTCTACCAATCGCGGCAATACCTCACATGTGTGGTTTGAACACCGTTTTCATATGTGGACGGGGGTTAAAAGTGCCCTGGTAGTGGCCAAAAAGCGCCGCTAAAATGACAGTAAAATGACGCTAAAAATACTTTACCGCTGACGCTGACTGTGAGTGTGAAAGGGCTCTTAATGCAAAAAATGTGGTAGCAAAAAACCTGGTTAAGAAAGGGGTAAATGGCAGTGGTGGCCCGTCCATAGAGGGCGCACTGGTGCCGCCCCCCCCTATCCATTCGTCCTGTCCCCTGATCTACATGTAGCGCCCCTTTACTTTTCAGGGGTGCTATGTGCCTAAATTTAGGGGTTGATCTGAGCTGGTAGCCAGGCTCAGACCACTTTGATTGTTTAGTACTCGCTTCTGCCTATGTGATGCAACCTGGTGTACAGTTCCCTGTGGCCTGTAGGTGGCACTGCCATATCAGGTCAGGGTTGAACCGTGGGTAGCATTGCTATGCCTTAGGGTGTCCTCTCTCGGCAGTAGTACAGTGGGCGTAGTCATCCGGCTGTGCATGCTGGGAGAGGATACATAAGGGGCAGACACCAACTTTTGGGGAGCAGTTCGCGCCTCCCGGCCCTCCAGGCCAGGGGTGCGTGTGTGTATCAGTCTCAGGCACCTTTAGCCTGGGGCTGCAACTTTACTAGTAGGCCTAGCACCTTTAGCTGGGGCCTACCTACAAAAGAGGAATCCTAGGGTGCCGTGGAGAGGGTGACCCGTTCTAGACGAGAGGGAACCAGGGATTTCGGTGAAATGAGTCGCCGCCTCTGTAGGAGACCTGGTTACCTTCTAGAGGGATTAAAATATCCGCCACAGGCCTTGCAACGTGCTGTCGCTGGCACCTGTCCTTGTGTTGCAAGTGCTGAGAAGTTTGGGACTGTTCCTGATCTCTAGGAAACTTAAGTGAACGTTCGAGCATCACTACGGCTGCTAGGACCACTCTTACAGGGGACTATCCGGGTGAGCTAAACCCACTCGGGATTGAGTGACGACGATTGTACCAGTTTGTGCCTGGACCTATCTCCCAAACCTTACTGTCCTTTCTCTCATCAACCTTTCCTGTCTGGTGAACATTACATATAAAATAAACTAGGGCTGTGGAAATTAACTATTAATTCCTCGATTAATTAATTTTTTTGATCGATCAAATTTTTTTCCGATCGGTACGCACCTCTCCGCTGGCTTCCGGGTCTTCAGGGAGTTCTGTCAGAGATCCGGTGACGCCACGGACACCGGCGGGGCTTGCCGTGTCCATCTGAAGGGCTAGTTTGCTGTGCCTTCATATCTGCATGCCGGCGGGACCTTACTATCTGCCACACACAAGGGCTGTTACACTTCCCTCTATCACTTCCCTCTATCAACCTGGGATTCTACAGCCATCCACTGGGAGTTGTGATAGTTCCCTTCACGGGACATGTACATGCTGACGGACTGATATTAACCCCTCATCTGGATTCAGCAGTGGCATCGTTGTACACATTTTTATACCAGTATCATACTTAGCTACATGTTTTTATGACTGCTTTTGCTACTGTTTGGTATTACTCGCACCATTTTTACAGTTTATGTAGCTACATCAATTTTATCTCCAGTGCAATATTTATTTTGTTACCTACTTGAAGACTATAAAAGTTGTAATGCTATTTCCATTGAGCGCTGCCTTTGTGTGTTTTTTGTATCCTGCTATCCATTTTTCCAGTGGTTGGTAGCTGCACTGGGAATCAGCCTGGAAGGGGATCAGCTAAAAGTAGTTGGATCTGTATGTGCGTTATAATTAATCGAAATTAGTAAATTAATCGATTTAAAAAAAAACGATTAATCGAACACAAAAATTTTAATTGTTAGAGTTAAAGTGGTGTGGACATTGGCCTTCCTGGGGAGAAATAGAGACTTGTTCCTACACTCTGGGAGACGAGAAACAGCGGAAAGAGGTAACTCGCTGCAGAACCCAAAATAGTGAACACCGCCTGACCTCTAACACAGAGGACACGGCTTGTGGCATGGTGTGCCTTTACCCTGCAGGTGAAGGTAGGCAGGAAAAAGGGCCTGTGTGTGCTATACATATGAGGGCCCAAAAGCGTCAGACGATCCTATTGGATGCCTAGTGCTTAGGCGGAAGAGAGATGTCCGTGCCCGCTTTGCGGAAGAGAGATGTCCGTGCCCGCTTTGCGGAAGAGAGATGTCCGTGCCCGCTTTACAGAAGTTGATCTAACGATTGACTTTTGTAGAATGGAATGTTGGAACATTTTTATTCGATCAATGGCTGCAGCCAATCAGCTTCAGTGCTGATCAGTGTATTCTGAGAGTAGAGGAATCACCACTGTCACAATAGCACGGTGGGGAGGATTCCTCTATTCATCTCACTTGTGTGGATGGGGAAATATATAGACAGCCTTAGTAGCAGCTGCAGTAGGTTTGGTAAAAGCCAATAAACTGAAGTCACATGATAACGCAAAGCCTGATGTATTCCTACAACTTTAAAGTCACTTATGTAGACGGTATTGATGTGTAATCAATAGACATCCGCCATCTGTGCCGGGAAAGAGGCTCTATTTGGACATTAGTCACCAAATAATTGCAAATATTGTCATCTGTTATTCCCAACAGGTGGAGTGAACATCATGGGGTGATTGATTATTCTAGATGCATTACGAGCTCTGCTCTAAGAATAATCAATGCCATAAGATACTTAAAAGGTGAATCCTGTACCACCCCCCTAATCAAATAGTTGTACAGACTCGAGACACACCAGTCCACGTTGACATTCGCTTACGTGTGTCTGTTAATGTTTTTGGATGTACTATATGGAAGGGATTGTAAAGCTGTCCATACACTAGTAGAATTTTGTTTGCCATTTTTTTTTTTCAAAATGTGGACAATTTGCTTAGCACTTACAGTACTCATACTCCCCTTTAATATACAGTTGCAAAAAAAAAGGTATGTGAACCCTTTTGGAATGATATGGATTTCTGCACAAATTGGTCATAAAATGTGATCTGATCTTCATCTAAGTCACAACAATAGACAATCACAGTCTTCTGCTTAAACTAATAACACACAAAGAATTAAATGTTACCATGTTTTTATTGAACACACCATGTAAACATTCACAGTGCAGGTGGAAAAAGTATGTGAACCCTTGGATTTAAAAACTGGTTGAACCTCCTTTGGCAGCAATAACTTCAACCAAACGTTTCCTGTAGTTGCAGATCAGACGTGCACAACGGTCAGGAGTAATTCTTGACCATTCCTCTTTACAGAACTGTTTCAGTTCAGCAATATTCTTGGGATGTCTGGTGTGAACCGCTTTCTTGAGGTCATCCCACAGCATCTCAATCGGGTTGAGGTCAGGACTCTGACTGGGCCACTCCAGAAGGCGTATTTTCTTCTGTTTAAGCCATTCTGTTGTTGATTTACTTCTATGCTTTGGGTCGTTGTCCTGTTGCAACACCCATCTTCTGTTGAGCTTCAGCTGGTGGACAGATGGCCTCAAGTTCTCCTGCAAAATGTCTTGATAAACTTGGGAATTAATTTTTCCTTCGATGATAGCAATCCTTCCAGGCCCTGACGCAGAAAAGCAGCCCCAAGCCATGATGCCCCCACCATCATACTTCACAGTTGGGATGAGGTTTTGATGTTGGTTTGCTGTGCCTCTTTTTCTCCACACAGTGTTGTGTGTTTCTTCCAAACAACTCAACTTTGGTTTCATCTGTCCACAGAATATTTTGCCAGTACTGCTGTGGAACATCCAGGTGCTCTTGTGCAAACTATAAATGTGCAGCAATGTTTTTTTTGGACAGCAGTGGCTTCCTCTGTGGTATCCTCCCATGAAATCCATTCTTGTTTAGTGTTTTACGTATCGTTGATTCGCTAACAGGGATGTTAGCATATGCCAGAGACTTTTGTAAGTCTTTAGCTGACACTCTAGGATTCTTCTTCACCTCATTGGGCAGTCTGCGCTGTGCTCTTGCAGTCATCTTTACAGGACGCCCACTCCTAGGGAGAGTAGCAGCAGTGCTGAACTTTCTCCATTTATAGACAATTTGTCTTACCCTGGACTGATGAACAGCAAGGCTTTTGGAGATACTTTTATAACCCTTTCCAGCTTTACGCAAGTCAACAATTCTAAATCGTAGGTCTTCCGAGAGCTCTTTTGTGCGAGGCATCATTCACATCAGGCAATGCTTCTTGTGAAAAGCAAACCCTGAACTGGTGTGTGTTTTTTTATAGGGCAGGGCAGCTGTAACCAACACCTCCAATCTCATCTCATTGATTGGACTCTAATTGGCTGACACCTCACTCCAATTAGCTGTTGGAGATCTCATTAGTCTAGGGGTTCACATGCTTTTTCCACCTGCACTGTGAATGTTTACATGGTGTGTTCAATGAAAACATGGTAACATTTAATTATTTGTGTGTTATTAGTTTAAGCAGACTGTGATTGTCTATTGTTGTGACTTAGATGAAGATCAGATCACATTTTATGGCCAATTTGTGCAGAAATCCATATCATTTCAAAGGGTTCACATACTTTTTTTTGCAAATGTACTGTATTCCCTTTCAATTAATTTTTTCTATGTAAGGGAGGCAATTGTATGCATGTGTCAACCTCACTACATTTTGTATATTTGTTTTTTCACTGAAAAATAAAGACTATTGGAAAATAATTTTTTAATTTTAAGAAATTTAACTTGATTTTCTAATCGTTCCTGGGGTTAAGTCGATATTCGTTTTTGATCATAGTGACAAGAACATTTAAAGACGGATGGAAATGAAAAAAATATCTAAAGCCCGGTACACAAGTCCTGAAAGTCGGCCGGATTAGTAGGAACCGGCTTACTTTCTGTACTCGTGTACCTCTGTCTAACGAACAACCAGCATTCAATCAGCATTTGCAGCCAAAGGCTGCAAGCACTGATCAGTGTATTCTGATGGTGGGGGGGGGTGCCCCCATCAGAATACAATAGCTCAGCGGCAGAGATCCCTGCATCGTACCCAGCTTAACAATGTATGTGGTTTTGGTCATTACCTCCTAGTAGGGCTGGGGAAAAAATCGACACCGGTCCTGAGGAGCTGCGGGCAGGAGTTTTTAGGCGAGGCCGCGGCTTCGGCCTAGGCCTAAAAACTCCTGCCTGCAGCTCCCCAGGACCGGCGCGGTGTTCATCAAAAAAAAACTCAATTTGAATCGTGAATCGAGTTTTTTTTTTTTTTTAAATCGCTGATTTTTTTTTTGGGAGAAAATCGCCCAGCTCTACCTCCTAGGTAGGTTGCTAGAATGATAGGTGCATTTCATTCTTTTTTGGCTTTTCTGTAATCATTGTAGAAGCTATTGATTTATCTGGGCTGTTCTAGATTTCACGGGCTGCAGGTTTGATATTTAATATTTGTTGTGCTGCAGGCAAATCCTTGGGGAGGTGTGCCCAGTAGGTGGCTGGGGGAAACATAAATAATATGGGGGGGGGGTCTGGAGCAACCCTGGTCTAGTTCTGCTGGGTAAATTTTCAGCCTCAGGGGCTACTTCCCTTTTGAGGCAGTCCTGCCGGTGTTGGCTGATGGTCATCCACGTCCCAGCAGAGCTGTGGGGCCTATTCCTGATTTCTTCTAGAGCTAAGGATTTAGTCAGGAGAACTCCCTGAGGAGTGCCTGCTGTACAGTTGCTTTGAGATATCATGAGTACTGACCCAAGCTCAAGATTTAATGACTGTGTGCTGTTCTCGGGTGCCAGCTGTAGCTCATTCTTAGACTGCTTCTACAGGGTCTCAAATCTGGTATTCCTCTTTCTTTCTGACTTAAAGCGTTTGTTACCCCAACACTTCATATTCCTGATAATGTGCCTGCTGTACCATGTACTTTTATAAGAAAGTATTATGTTCTCTTTGTATTGCTTCTTTTATGTGAACTCCCTGGCGTTCCTATTAGTCCCCTTGTTTTTATATTAAAAACTGGCCACTCTAAGCAGTAGAGCACACTGTGGTCAGTTCTCTCTCTAGCTGTGCTGGGAACTCGGTGTGCTCTGCTCCAATGATCAGAATTGTCCTGACACGCCCCCGATGCACAGCCATTCACTGGCAAGCTCAGTGTGCTGCTGCTCCTCCACCCCCAGCTCTTATACAGCTGACAACGGAGGGAATGTGATCATTTATAAAAAAGGGAAAACAGGTATTTATAATATTGTTTTATATCTATACAAAAATGTTTGGCATTTAATTTCTATTTTAAACTGAATGGGTTGTTTTACATCCCATACCACCCCAACCCCTCTCCTGTTTGAAATTTTACGAGCAATACATCTTAAAACGAGATCCCTAGACTGTTTATTGGAGCCCAAGTGAATGGACTGGGGTTGATTTTTCTAAAACTAGAGAGTGCAAAATCTGGTGCAGCTCTGCATGGAAACCAATCAGCTTTCAGGTTTTATTGTCAAAGCTTAATTGAACAACTTGAAGTTAATAGTTGATTGGCTACCATGCACAGCTGCACCAGATTTTGCACTCTCCAGTTTTAGTAAATCAACCCCACTGTTGCCTGTGACGTGATTGGTAGCCTCTGCACTGTTTAGGGAACAACCAGTTAAAATCAGTGACTCCTACGAGGTTAGAGCTACATTACATTCATTCCAAAATTGAAGAATGTTAAAAGCAAACAAAATGTATGTAGTACTCTTGAAGTTGAGAAATAGTAAAATTACAAAAAAGGCACAAAAGACACTGAAGAAGATTCACCACCTTAATACCAAGTTTTGTAAAAAGAAAAATTGACCAAGACAGCTTAGATCACTGGCAAAATGTACAGAGCCAATCAGAGTTAAGCCTCATACACACGGTCGGACTTCAAACAAACTTTTCCGTGGATTTTTGTCCGAAGGGAGTTGGCCGGGAACACCCATAGCATACACACGGCAGGACATTTGCAAACTTTACCAAAACTTTCCCAACATCACGTGGTTTTTCTGCTCTTTTCTGCTCTTTACCGCCACCCTGTAGTCAACTTCTGCTATTGTTGGTTGATTTTAATATTGGTTCTGGGAATGCGTATTTGTACTTTGGACAAAAGTCCGATGGATTTCTGTACACACGATAGGACTTTGCACCATTGGACTTTTGTTGCCGAAAAGTTTGTCCGTTTGCAGAGCGAACTTTTGGCCGATGAAAACCAAAAAAGTTTGTCCAATGGAGCGTACACACGGTCTGATTTTTTGTCAAACTTGCTCATTTTGAAGTTTGTTGGCAAAAAGTCCGACCGTGTGTACGGGCCTTAACTCTGTGCCATCTATCTGTAGCGCTACCCCCAGTTAAGAGAGCCGCTGGTTTGATTTCGGGCCCTGTATACAGCACCGCCAACTCCCGGCAATCCTACTCGACCCACTCTGGCACAGTTAGTCTAGGGTTAAACTTATATCACATGCAATATAGTATTGCAAGGAGTAATCTCTTTGCAATAAGACAACACTCTGAGGCGAGAGATCAAATATAACAGTTTTACTTTTATCAAAAGGGCATAGGTAGAACAGAACACATGCAACTTGCTTACAGAGCCCTGCAGCAATAGGTATAGCACACAACAATGGCCCAGCGCGGTAACCCACTGTGCGTAGCTATTATGGTGTACGCGCCCTGTGGTGCACTAAACAATATTACTCTCTCTCCTCCCTGGTCAGGCCTGACATAAAATAAATCTCAGTCTTTTCACTCTGATTTCTTCGCATGCAAACTTTCGGTGGTGCACTTGATGAAATAGTATTTGTAATCCACAAGTAGGCAGTCCCAAGGAACACTATACTGGAGACCCTTTAACTCTGTCCTGCTACTGGTCTCCTAATGGAACAACAAACTAACGATAGGTGGGCCAAGGCAGTCTATAGGCCTACACGGTACAGTCTATTGGCTTGAGCAAGTGCTCGCTCACCACTCCGGACGCGATCCCAGTCTGGGACTTCCTCCTGCTGTGTCTCCGCACACAGCGTCTGCAACGATCGGGTCCCCGATCCAACTGATGTCCTCACTCGACCAGTCTGGTGCCACCCAAACTCCGCAGTGGAGTGGAAGGCTCTTTGGAAGTTGCGCAAGGCCCCAGGCTTCAGGCCTTGCACTGCAGCAGATCCGCACAGGAAGAAACTGTTGCTTGCAGCGCGGTGTCCAAAAAGGCTGAGCTCCACCTCGCCTCCTTCTTAAATAGCCCCTCCCATGAATCTCTGCGGTGGCCCATTTGCACTCTGGGTGCCGAACGGGGTTCTGGGAAACTTAGTCCCAGGGCCTTAAAGGAGACCCCACTACATATCTATGGCCATCTTTAGTCTTTTGTTTCATAGAAGCAGGGCTTATTTTCAGCGGGAACGCGGGGAACCCAGTGCCAGCACCTCTAGCACTGAATCTATGTAAAGGCAAGGGGTGCTGGGGTGTGCTGGATGGTCTATTGATGCTGGCTGCTGGGGGATCTATTGTCGCTGGGGGGGATCTATTTGTGCAGGGGGGTCTGTTGTTGCTGGGGAGGTCTGTTGTTGCTGGTGGGGGATCTTTTATTTCTGAATGTTCTGTCTCAACTACAAAGCGATAAAGTTCATCTCCAGGTTGAAGTAGGCCTTACTCAAGCTGGTTTGCTATTATCCCTTGCATCGATACAGGCAGCTTAACTCAATGAATAAACTCACAGTTAGGACGACAGACGATGAATCCTTTCGAATGTTCCGTTTAATGATGGATATTCATAGGTAGAAAAACGTTGCAGTTGTAAGCCACATGTAAGATGTTTAGCATGGAAGATATACAGGAGTAATGACCAGAATCAGGAAGTGGAGGAGATATATAAAGATCTACGGTGAGAGAGAGAGTTCAGCTAGAAAGAAGGGGACAGATCTTAAAGACACAGAGCAAGAATAATCACATAGTGTAACACAACACTCCCCGTCTGAAATCTTTAGATTTCATAACCTCAAACTAAAATATATATTTTCAAAAAGTCCAATACTGACGAATGTCCTGGAACCTGTAATGAAAAACATGCAACAAGCAAATAATAAACGTAAGTTCAACAGGATGAAGAACATAAAGTCACAGTATGATGTCCTCAAGAATTCCAAAGTTCTGAGTAGAACCTGTAGATGGCAGCAATGTACTCCCCGCCGTGCCAACAGCATGGCTAGTCCTTGCACAAGTCACTCACCTGGCAAAAGGAGTACTAACTCTGTAATTGGTCGACTAAAGGTTCGTGTCGATCCTCCCTTGGTTACCTTGACTTCTACCTTCCGGAATTTGTTATCGTCGCTGGGCATAACTTTAGTAATAAGACCCATAGGCCACTCATTCCGACAAACTTCCTTGTCTTTTAGAAGGATGAGGTCTCCAACCATAAGATTCGGCTTAGATGCTTGCCATTTGTTACGACCTTGAAGGTGATGAAGATACTTTTTCTTCCAGCGATGCCAGAACACATTGGCTAGATGCTGCACCTGCTTCCATTGATGCATGTAATGGTGTGACCGCAGCTTCTGTTTTGTACTTACAGAAGTGTGGAGTGAGGTGTTCACAGTTCTTATTTTCTTATCATCTTCAGGGTTTACTAGCCCATAGGTGGTGTCAATAGGGAGTAAGTAAGAGTCCTCACGCAGAAACCTTGGAGGTGACAGCCATAAGCTGTCCTGAAGAGCGGCAGGTGACACGGCTCTGGTCCCACAGTCAGCTGGGTTGAGTTCAGTGGGAACGTGATGCCATTGACTTGGTAGAGAGAATCTCTTGATACGTTCAACCCTGTTGCTGACGTACACATAAAATTGTTTTGTTTGGTTGTTTATGTAACCAAGTACTACCTTACTGTCTGTATAGAAGGTGAAAGAATCAATTCTAGTGTCCATTTCACTTCGTATGACCTCAGCAATTTCTACTGCTAGCACGGCTGCACAAAGTTCAAGTCTTGGTATGGTATGTGCAGGCTTGGGTGTGAGTTTTGCCTTGCCTAGGACAAAACTACAGTGTGATTCTCCATTCAGTTCAGAGGTCTTCAAATAGGCTACTGCAGCAATAGCTTCAACTGATGCATCAGAGAAAATATGAATCTCTCTCCGGTTAGCAGTTGAAGTGGATCCTGGAACATAGCAACGGGGAATCTGAAGTTTTTCTAGTGACTTCAAAGAATATCTCCACCTTTCCCACTTGTGTTGATTCTCACTAGGCAAGGGAGTATCCCAGTCTATGTTCTCAGTAGACAACTGTCTTAGTAAAATCTTACCTTGAATGGTAACTGGAGCAAGGGAACCCAGTGGGTCATAGATGCTATTCACCACGGACAGGACTCCTCTCTTAGTGAAGGGTTTGTCACAAGTTGACACTTGGAAGGTGAATTTGTCTTGCTTGATGTTCCACAACAAACCCAGACTTCGCTGTACAGGAGGCACATCTGTACCTAAGTCAAGGTTTTTTAGACTAGTGGCATAGTCCTCAGAGTGAAAGGCATTCATAAGTTCCTGGCTGTTGGATTTAATCTTGTGCAGTCTAAGGTTTGCTACAGACAGCATCTCCTTTGTTCTGGTGAGAAGAACAATTGCTTCTTTAGCAGTTGGAAAGGACTTAAGTGCGTCGTCAACGTAGAAGTTTCTTTCAACAAATTGACGGGCATCAGATCCATATTCAACTTCTCCAGTCTGAGCTGTTCTCCTTAGCCCATAAGTTGCCACTGCTGGGGAAGGACTGTTACCGAAGACATGTACCTTCATGCGATAATCTATAACTTCCTTGTTGAGGTCCTTGTGCCATAGAAACCTGAGGTAGTTTTTGTTGTCTTCTCTGACGATGAAGCAGTGAAACATCTGTTGAATGTCGGCCATTACTGCTACAGGCTCTTGTCGTAGGAAAAACTTGGATCGTTCTTGGTCTCTGCAATTTCCCTGATGAATTCACAGAAGAAAGAGAATGGAGGGAAGGAAACCTTGTTCTCTCTTTTGTATGATGACCCTAGTGCAGTCCATTTCTCTTGCAAACCATACGGGAACTTGGAGACAATTGGGTTTACCCCTCTTGGACTGTCAAGGTAACTGAGTCCAGGTAGTTTTGGGTCTGTCTTGGCTAGCTGAAGCTCAAGGAGAAGGTCACTCAGTCTCTGGAACTCCTTGTTGTCCTTACCGGATATCTTTGGGAAAGTTTCCAGACGCATGAACAAAGCATTTTCTATAGCTTCTGGACTGCCATAACTTTGCTCTAGTCGCTCCCATGCAGCTGTGAGGCCTGCAGTAGGATTGTCCATGAAAACCGATCTTAATGGCTTAACACGTGCAGCAGATAGAGGACCAAGCCATTTGATCAGCAGATTCAATTCTTGATCAGCTGTAATGCCAATATTGCTGATTGTAGTTCTGAAGGCACATTTCCAACTTCTGTAGTTCTCAGGTTGGTCATCAAAACTTGTAAGACCAGTCTTTGTGAGCTCTCTGCGAAGCATGTACCTCACAAACTCTTCTGTCTCAGTTGTCTCCGCCTTTATGTGAGATGCTGTTGGCTGTATGGTGCTGATTGCGTTATCTTTGACATTGTTGTTAAAGGACACCGGGAAATATGGTGCAGCAGATGCATCCAGGTGAGTTGCTTGCTTGAAGTCAGTTGTTCCAATGGTACGTTGATTCAAGGCTGTACCGATGACTGGAGATTGATGACTTGCTTGAAGCTTGCGCTGATGCTCTGTGACGTATGAAGGCAGGCAAGGTAGGCAGGTAGGAAATGCAGTGGAGTGATTTTGAGTGCAGGAAGTTGCTGGAACCTCTTTAACTTGAAGCTGTGAAGGAGTCTCTATGTAGTCGGGAGCATTGGAGACAATGGAGTGTGCACTGCAGTGGCTTAGGACATAGTCTTTAGTGCGTTTGAGGGGGTCTTCCATATCTGCTATGTTTAGGTTAATGCTGCCTTTCTCACTTGCACATTCGTCTGCACTGATAGCTTGCTGTAGGACCCTTAGCTTTGCCATAGCTGCGTCATGTTTACACTGTTCATTTAAGGTTTCCATTGTTGCTCTTTGTCGTGCTGACTGCGCTTCCAACTCTGCCCTTTGACGTGCTGACTGCGCTTCCAACTCTGCCCTTTGACGTGCTGACTGCGCTTCCAACTCTGCCCTTTGACGTGCTGACTGCGCTTCCAACTCTGCCCTTTGACGTGCTGACTGCGCTTCCAACTCTGCCCTTTGAGCTTCCAACTCTGCTCTTTTTTCTGCATATGCCACCTGCACTTTGCTGGCTTCCACTTCAGCGCGGGCATTAATAAGTCGCTCACTGAGTGTTGAGTATCTTGAACTATGGGATCTTGACGAGTTTTTAGAACGTCTGGTGGAAACAGATCTGTGAGATGCAGTGTCCTGTAACAGCTTTATTTTTGCTTCTGCCTTTAATCTGGTTTGCTGGATAAAACTGTCTTTCAATATTAAGAATGTTGACACGCTTTAATTGTGTCATCGCACTTTCTGTATTAATGTTTTGCAAGACATTAGTGAATTTGCTGCTGGTAAGCTGATAAAGCTGATATGAGGCAGAAAGTTGTTTAATGGCGCCCTCTAGTGTCAGTAGTTCACGTTCAACAGACACTGTATTGGCTTCAGCAAGGATTTTCTCCCAGACTAATTCCAAGCTATTTGACAATTCAGTCCTTGAAGCTTCATAATTCTCCATTACTTTCCAAGTGGGTTTAACTGAGCGTTTGGGTAACTCAGTTTCTTCAGGAACTTGTGGGGAGGTAGATGTGAGTTCACATGCAGAAGCTTGGTCACTCATGATAGCAGACTGACTGTGAAAGCAGGCAGGATCTGTGTGCTGAAATATGACACTGTGCAGATTGTCTCAGGCTATAAGGCTGCCATGTGCTGCTCTGTCCCTTCTGTCTTGCTATGAGGGCAGTAAATCTTGTCTGTTTCAGTACTGACATGCAGAAATCTTGTAATTAGGCTGTGAAACTCCGTTTTTCTACTGTTCTGTCTCAACTACAAAGCGATAAAGTTCATCTCCAGGTTGAAGTAGGCCTTACTCAAGTTGGTTTGCTATTATCCCTTGCATCGATACAGGCAGCTTAACTCAATGAATAAACTCACAGTTAGGACGACAGACGATGAATCCTTTCGAATGTTCAGTTTAATGATGGATATTCATAGGTAGAAAAACGTTGCAGTTGTAAGCCACATGTAAGATGTTAGCATGGAAGAAATACAGGAGTAATGACCAGAATCAGGAAGTGGAGGAGATATATAAAGAACTACGGTGAGAGAGAGAGTTCAGCTAGAAAGAAGGGGACAGATCTTAAAGACACAGAGCAAGAATAATCACATAGTGTAACACAACACTGAAGATGGGTCTTATGTTGCTGGGGGGTCAGTTGTTGCTGGGAGGAGTCTACTGTTGAGGGTGGGGGTCTATTGTTGTTGGCTATTGGAGGGTCTATTGATGCTGGCTGTGAGGAGATCTGTTGTTGTTGCCGGGGGTCTATTGGTGCTGTGGGGTGTATTTTGTTGTAGGTGGTCCATTGTTGCTGGGGGTCTATTGATGCTGGCTACAGGGAGATCTGTTGTTGCTGGCAGGGGTCTTTTGTTGCTAGAGGGTATTTTGTTGTGGGTGGTCCATTGTTGCTTGGGGGATTTATTGTTACTGGCTGCAGGGCATTTATTTTACTGCTTTTCTTGTTATAAAAAGTTCCATAGGATTTACTTAGCACCACAAATGTTGCATTGTTCTGTGTTCTCTAAATGAGGTGGTCCTCAGAAGTGGGTCGAGAGTGGAACCAAGGGACGGTGCTTGGAGGTGGGTAGGGGGCAGAGACAAGGGGTGACTTGGAAAGGGGGAATTTCTGCACCTATTCTCTGAGAAGAAAACCCTTGCATAGAACCAATTTCTAGGAGTCTTCTGGAACAGGGAACGAGTATTTGTAGAGCTGGTAGCCTGATGGAGCCTTGGATAGCTTCCCTTGCAATGTGATTAAGATGATGTAACATGTTAAAGGGGGATTCCACCCGCAATTTTTTTTTTTTTTAAAGTCAGCAGCTACAAACACTGTAGCTGCTGACTTTTAATAAGGACACTTACCTGTCCTACTTGCCTGCGATGTCAGCCCCCCGAGGCCGATCCCTCAATCCTGGCAGCTCCCGGTGCCGCCATCCTCAGTAAGGGAAACAGGCAGTGAAGCCGTGCGGCTTCACTGCCCGTTTCCTACTGCGCATGTGCGATCCACGCGGCGCTTTGTGAATGGGCCGGCTGCTCTCTGGGATACACACAGTTCCCAGAAGGCAGCACGCCCCATTCACCAGAAGACACAGCGAGTAGGATGGAGGAAGCTGACCAGCTGCGGACGATGAAGAGACAGATTAGGGACTTCTGCATAGCAACCGCTATTTCTGGTAAGTACATTTTTTTTTTTTTTGCAATTATTTTTTTTCTATTTTTTTTTTAGGATTTTTGTTGAAAAATAAAATTTCAGGGTGGAACTCCGCTTTAACTCTCTCTAACAGTAAAAGTGGGTTTTTAGGTAAAGTGGCAGCAATTTGTAGATACCGGTCTACAAAACCATACACACACAGCTCTCTACTGAGATCACCACCCTGCTTGTGTGTCTGAAATGCCAATAATAGTACCTCCTCCCATCATGGGCCATAGCAAGATGAAGATGGACACATGATATCCATTACTTGACATTCATGGCAAGAATAATACAATAAAATATGGAGTTCTCCTTTAATCACGTTAGAGTTTTAGTGATTTGGATGAGCACTGGAGGCTAAAATATGATCCTCTTCATAGGTCAAGATCTAAGTTGGCCTGGGGCAAATGCCCTTTTTGCCCTTTCATTTAAAATTCCCCTTACATTATGCTCAAAAAAATATTCAATAATTATTACATATATGAACATGCACAATGGTGCAATAGTCACAAAAATAACAGTTGGAGAGAGGGGATCGTTATTTTTTTTTCAAATCTATGGACAAGTTTAGTATTAAAAATTATTTTTAATACATCAAGAACAATATTGTCCACTGATAAACCTGCCAGCAATTTAACAGAGAGATCAGTGGTGCTGGGCTTGCTATCCTGATGCTGTGTTTTTAAGTGTCTTCTCATCTGTAATGCTATAAACTTTTATGCTGACATCTATTTGTTGAATCGGCCTATTTGCATGTGTTTTATGCTGAGCTGTGATCCCAACCAGCTGTAATTTTATTACAGCTTTTGTGATTTTATTGGGCCAGTCAGCGGGAAACCATCACCAATCTCAAATAGCATCTTCTATTTCATCTGTTCAACTACAGTAGGGAAAATAAAATCATGTACGCAAATTCAGGATTTATTTTTTAACAATATAAAAGATTCATTTTTGGTACAAATAAGTAAACACTATTATAACATAATTATTAAAGTACAATGTAAAACAATAATAAAGATTATATATTATATTATAATATATTATATCACATTTAGTATACAGTTGCAAAAAAAAGTATGTGAACCCTTTTGGAATGATATGGATTTCTGCACAAATTGGTCATAAAATGTGATCTGATCTTCATCTAAGTCACAACAATAGACAATCACAGTCTGCTTAAACTAATAACACACAAAGAATTAAATGTTACCATGTTTTTATTGAACACACCATGAAAACATTCACAGTGCAGGTAGAAAACGTATTAGAACCCCTAGACTAATGAGATCTCCAAGAGCTAATTGGAGTGAGGTGTCAGTCAACTGGAGTCCAATCAATGAGATGAGATTGGAGGTGTTGGTTACAGCTGCCCTGCCCTATAAAAAACACATACTAGTTTAGGGTTTGCTTTTCACAAGAAGCATTGCCTGATGTGAATGATGCCTCGCACAAAAGAGCTCTCAGAAGACCTACGATTTAGAATTGTTGACTTGCATAAAGCTGGAAAGGGTTATAAAAGTATCTCCAAAAGCCTTGGTGTTCATCAGTCCACAGTAAGACAAATTGTCTATAAATGGAGAAAGTTCAGCACTGCTGCTACTCTCCCTAGGAGTGGGCGTCCTGTAAAGATGACTGCAAGAGCACAGCGCAGACTGCTCAATGAGGTGAAGAATAATCCTAGAGTGTCAGCTAAAGACTTACAAAAGTCTCTGGCATATGCTAACATCCCTGTTAGCGAATCTACAATACGTAAAACACTAACAAGAATGGATTTCATGGGAGGATACCACAGAGGAAGCCACTGCTGTCCAAAAAAAGCCTTGTTGCACGTTTACAGTTTGCGCAAGAGCACCTGGATGTTCCACAGCAGTACTGGCAAAATATTCTGTGGACAGATGAAACCAAAGTTGAGTTGTTTGGAAGAAACACACAACACTATGTGTGGAGAAAAAGAGGCACAGAACACCAACATCAAAACCTCATCCCAACTGTGAAGTATGGTGGTGGGGGCATCATGGTTTGGGGCTGCTTTGCTGCGTCAGGGCCTGGATGGATTTCTATCATCGAAGGAAAAATTAATTCCCAAGTTTATCAAGACATTTTGCAGGAGAACTTAAGGTCATCTGTCCACCAGCTGAAGCTCAACAGAAGATGGGTTTTGCAACAGGACAACGACCCAAAGCATAGAAGTAAATCAACAACAGAATGGCTTAAACAGAAGAAAATACGCCTTCTGGAGTGGCCCAGTCAGAGTCCTGACCTCAACCCGATTGAGATGCTGTGACATGACCTCAAGAAAGCGATTCACACCAGACATCCCAAGAATATTGCTGAACTGAAACAGTTCTGTAAAGAGGAATGGTCAAGAATTACTCCTGACCGTTGTGCACGTCTGAGCTGCAACTACAGGAAACGTTTGGTTGAAGTTATTGCTGCCAAAGGAGGTTCAACCAGTTATTAAATCCAAGGGTTCACATACTTTTTCCACCTGCACTGTGAATGTTTACATGGTGTGTTCAATAACAACATGGTAACATTTAATTCTTTGTGTGTTATTAGTTTAAGCAGACTGTGATTGTCTATTGTTGTGACTTAGATGAAGATCAGATCACATTTTATGACCAATTTGTGCAGAAATCCATATCATTCCAAAAGGGTTCACATACTTTTTATTGCAACTGTATAGAGAAATATCAAGAAAAAATATCAGCAAAGTTTTCGTTTGACATAAAACACACAAACAATTTTAAATATTTTACTCCCTTTCCTGAACAATATTAATATTTTTTTTCTAATTTGTGACGCATTTATTGGATGTGTATATCAAATAGACTTAAAGTGTTACTAAATCCACAACAGTAAAATCTGTCTGTATATGCAGTAAAGCATACTTGTCATATTCACTGTGGAACCTAAGGGGTTAATCTTCCACATTGTGTAAAAAGGCTGTTTAATCCTGTCTTCTCTGACCCTTCCCTTCTTTTACTGTCCCCGATCCATCTGCTAAAAGAACCGAGCCTTGGGGGCACTCTGCACATGCTCAGTTTGCTGTGTATTGCTAGAGAGTTTTTTTTTTCTTGGGAGGGTGCATCAGCACAGGGCCAATCAGCATTGTCCAGACAGAGGGTGAGGGGTCATGCAGCCTCATGGGACAGTCAGAGCGAATTAAATCTCCTCCTGCAAGCTTTAACCAGACAAATGATAGAAGTCACAAGACTGCTATATACTGCTAAAAGGTATTTAGCAGTTTATATTTATCAAAATAACTGCATTTCTATGTTCTATGTACTGTGGGAGATCAGGTACAGTTGTAATGCGGCCCCCTAGAGGAATGCTTAGAATTTCCTGCTCATCTGCATGGCCATGACCAGGTGAACTTTCCATCCCGCCTGACATTCTGAGTTCAGACATCCTTGTATCACTGTAGGGCAATAATCAGGCAACTCAATGTATTTAGGTTCTATGAATAGTTTACTCTAACCAATAAAAGGGGAAGTTGTCACAAAGAGAAGGTAATACATCTGAGAGAGTTTCCTAGAGTTCTAGGCAACAGTGCCAACTCAGCAAAAGAATCCCTCCGAAATGCACAAGACAATATTTTAACCATGACAATTCTTTACATATATGTACACTTCTTTTAGAAATAAGGTTGCCCCCTAGACAGATAGTTCAGCTAACTGCTTATACTGCCACACTGTAAAAGATGGAACCTGGCCAGCCTATAACACTATCCTAAGAAGGGAGAGCGGGTCTGGAGAAGAGTAATATAGAGGCCTTTCTACAAGTAATGGCAATAAAGTCCACGTTGCAGATCTGATGTTCTTCACCGGCTAGTCGGAGCTCGTTAACTGTAATCCGATTGAGTGTATTGTCAACAGTAAATTCCCTGTAATGGAGAAAGCTAACAATGTCTAAGCACAGTGTTAAAATAATGCAGTAGAGTAGCCCTGGGGTAAAGATGTCTGTGCAAAGTGTCTCAATGTAACTGTGGCAAAGAATGGATAAAGGTCGAGCGATTTGCCCTCTCCCCAATGACCAGATCACTTTGATGTCTTCCAAACAGGAACTCGTGTAGCGATACTTGTGCAGCGGATCTGCTGTCTCGATCTCCCGACATGAAGCTTGACACACACACCGACTGGCAGGCGACCAGAGTGGTGCTGGAAAGGACGTCCAGCAGTGAACGGCAGAGCTAGGCCCCTAAGGCCACGGGTTGGAAAGTAATACTCCACGTGGTAGGCCGCGACCTCTCTCTTCCTGTTGCACAGAGAGGTCCGTCTTACGTCAGGCCCAGGAGGAAGAGACCCTCTGCGCGGGCTTCTGCAGATTTTATAGCTACTCCCAGCAATCTTCAGATGACAGCAAGGATCCCTGGGATATGTAGTCCTGGCACACAATCCAGCAAAGCAATTATCTGACGGGAGGACTATTCATTCCACAATCCTTTTATTTGGCACACAAATATGATGTCAATGGATACATTAATCATTAGACCATATTGCTACACAGTGAATGCGGGATCCTGGGCTTAGTAACACTTTAACTACACACAGGCCGAATGTCGGGCAGAATCAGAAACCGGCTGACATTCGGCCCGCGTGTACTGCAGCTGGTCCAACAGTCGAAGGGGCATGGCTGAAAAAGGTCTGCCGACCGGCTCCCTGTCAGCCAATAGCTGAGAGCGCTGACCGGAGTGTTCTGGTGGGGGAGCCGTCCCCCTGTCAGAACACAATAGCTCAGCAGGGGAGATCGCTGTACTAATATTGGATTGTTAGTACAGCTGCTCCGACCTGAGCTGTCAGTTTTTTTCGTTTAGTCCGCTGGGTTGAACAAAAAAAAAATACTAGTAGTATGTACTAGGCTTTAGAAGAAGATGATTTTTATTTCGAATTGTTTGCTATAGGTTATTGCATTTTCCTTTTTTTAAATAAATTTAAATAAATTACCATGAGTTGTTCTATAGTTGTTCAGTAATATATTGCAAAAAATAAATACAGTGTGGCGCTGTGAGAGAAGTGGAAGATCCCACTTCGTGTATACCATATAATAGTGATAAAGTATAATGAATAGAATATAATGTCAAAAATGATCCTAAAAAAATATGATAATATATCTGTATCTACAAATAATGTGATAAAGCAGTGGTATCATAAGGGAACACAGCAACAATGAAGTCTGTGTATCTTATAGTGCACAAGACAGCCAGCGATCAAATGAATACTCTGATCATGACCAAAAAATTATATAAAGACCAAAAGAAAAATATATATAAATGAAAACAGGTGCATGTGAAGCCTCATACACACGGCCGAGAATCTCGTCAAGAAAAAACACGTTGTTTTTCTTGACGAGATTCCTGGACAAGAAACTTGTCCCGGCCGAGTGTACACGCGCTCCTTTCAAAGAACCCGCGGTTCTTTGAATGGAGCGAACGCGGTGACGTAATCGACTACGACGAGCGTGCGCTCGTCACATTCGATGCCGTTGCCGCCATCTTGCTACACCCTACCTATGCCTAGGAAGCTACCGCCCATGCGTCAAAGTCATTTCGAGCATGCGCAGGCTTCCCGGAGGACAGGTAAGTGTACACACACACACTTTTCTCGTCGAGAAACATGCTGAAGAGAATCTCGACGAGAAAAAAGAGAGCAGGTTCTCTATTTTTCTCGTCGAGATTCTTGTCGGTTTTCTTAATGAGAAACATGATTGCCGCGTACACACGACCGATTTACTCGGCAAAAAAGCTCTGCCAGCAAGTTTCTTGCTGGTTCTTGCCGAGAAACTCGGTCGTGTGTACGAGGCTTGAGACTTCACAGATGAGTATCAAGTCCTAAGCAGACATATATCATATATAGAGTTCATAAGGTGATATCCATCCAACAGGGAGCTTGCATCAGTGATGGATAAATACAGGAAGGTAGATGTGTCAGATGGTCTGTGCAGATATGTGAGATATATAACATCACCCGGGAGTGCCTTCACCTTGGGCCAATGGGGAAGAAATTAATACTCTTACCAGCCAGAGTGGACCCAGCTCACCATATAGCGGTGGGTCGATAAAGCTTTGTGCACTCTATGGACCCAGCGCCACACTGTATTTGTTTTATGCATTTTATATCCTGTCTGATTTTGTGTTTGGCTGCTCTTTTCTTCACTATATAGGGTTGGCGCAGTATTATTAATATTTTTTCAGTAATATATTGCAACTTACCAATCCTTAGATGTGGAGGCTGCATTCATTTTTTTGTAAAAAAAGATTAATACCCTTATCAGGGTATGATCCCTCTATCCTGCTGGGAAGACCTCCCTTCACTTCCTGTCCTAGAGACACAGCAGGAAATATGAAGAAATCTCTGCTAAGTGAAGAGAATTCCCATCTTAGAGAGTTTTCTTAGGAACAGGACGATTTCCCCTTACCTCTTGCTCTGGTAACAACTCAAAATTTTTGGATTTCCTCTCACTTTTTGCCTTTTAAGTTTTTTGAAAAAAAATTTTACAGAATTTTTACAGTTTATAAATATAGCATTGAAACCGCAGAACCAAATAAAGTGTAAACAATATGTTGTGCCTAAAATGATTGTAACTGCTCACATTTAAAAAAAAAATTAAAACAACAAACATGGTATACTTACCTGCTCTGTGCAATGGATTTGCACAGAATGGTTCAGATCCTCCTCTTCTAGGGTCCCACGCTGACAGTCCTGGCTCCTCCCAGACTGAGTGCCCCCATAGCAAGCTATTGACACACAGAGCTCGGCCCGCCCCCTTGCTCCCTCCTCTCTGGTTGTGACTAACAGCAGCAGAAGCTCTTGCGACCCGGTCCTGAGCTCCGTGACCTAGCCCGCGGGACCCGCACACCCGATAAGAGTCACTTCCTAGGGAACACTTAACCCCTAGAACGCCACCTAGAGGTTAAACCCTTCGCTGCCAGTGTCATTTTCACAGTAATCAGTGCATTTTTATAGCACTGATCGCTGAAAAAATGACAATAGCCCCAAAATGGTGTCAAAAGTGTCCGATGTGTCCGCCATAATGTCGCAGTCAGAATAAAAATCGCTGATCGCTGCCATAACTAGTAAAAAATAAATATTATTAAAAATGCCATAAAACAGTCCCCTATTTTGTAGAAGCTATAACTTTTGCGCAAACCAATCAATAAACGCCTATTGCGATTTTTTTTACCAAAAATATGTAGAAGAATACTTATCGGACTAAACTGTGGACAAAATTTTTTTTTATATATTTTTGTGGGATATTTATTATAGCAAAATGTAAAAAATATTGATTTTTTTTCAAAATTGTCGCTCTATTTTTGTTTATAGCGCAAAAAATAAAAACCACAGAGGTGATCAAATACCACGAAAAGAAATCTCTATTTGTGGGAAAAAAAGGACGCCAATTTTGTTTGGGAGCCACGTCGCACGACTGCGCAATGGTCAGTTAAAACGATGTAGTGCAGAATCGCAAAAAGGGGCCTGGTCCTTTAGCTGCATAATGGTCTGGGGCTAAATAGTTGCGAGTTTAATTAGCAGACTCGGAGACTTCAATAGGACAGCCATGCAGGGAATGGCCTCCAGCAGCCAAGAAGCCACATCTGCACGTGCAGGAATGCTGTCTCCTACAGTTCCTAATGTGACGGACTGGGGTTTATATGGTCACAAAACAGACACCCCAAAGCAAAGTACATATTCATTTATTTTATTTTATTTCTAGCAAAGAAATACCTTCCTGCTATTCTATCAAGACCCAGTAGATGGCAGAGAAGGTACACAAACAGAGTTTATATAAGGCCACCCACCATGTGACTGGAGTCAAACAATTTACAGCCATAAAACCCAGTGGTCTTGTCTCATGCTGTTTGTGTGATTCTTTGCAGGTATGTACTCTAAATCATTCCTAATCTGCATTAAACTATAATAGAAAGATTCTTAGACATCTGGAGCAGATGCAGGGAAAGTTCCAGCAGACTGTATGCTATAGTGTTACTGATATTATAAGTTTCGGATAGCATGTGTGAGAAACAAGTGAAAAGGGCATAAAAACATGAAAATACTGCATTAGTCAGAATAAATGTCTATTAGAAGCACTAAACCGTTCTAAATAGGAATATTGAAACCTGGTTTATACAAGTTCCATAAAGTTAGAAAAGCACATGTTGAAAACTGATATTCTTAAGGAAAAACCTATATGTAAAGCCTATGCATTGCTTCGTGTGCACCATCTAGTGGTTAAAAAAGAGAACTACCGAAATAATGTTTGTATTAAAGCATGGCATTGTCAAAATGAGTATTGCACAGTTAAAGTGTACCATAAAGATTATCATCTATAACACGGAATAACAGGAATATATATGTTATTAAAATATAACAATGGTCATTGTGTAACTACGTTTTAAAACACTTTCAGTTAAAATCTGTATTATATATTGTTAATAGTTATAAACATGTGATTATAAAAATGTAAAAGATGTATTGTTATGTAAAAGTCAAACTATCTCCAGCCATAAAACCCAGTGGTCTTGTCTCATGCTGTTTGTGTGATTCTTTGCAGTCCACGCCAAGCTGATCACCTTATCTCATTACGTCTACAATTATCGGCTCTCTTAATTCACATTTTGAGGCCGGTAACATTTTTGAGGCCGGTAACACTAACACAAAGAGTAACAGTTCTTTCATCTTCACTACAACTTCTCCTTGTAGTTCTTCAGCCCACTGAGTTCCTGGTCTCTCACTAGATCCTCTGATTCACTGCCACTGAATCCCCTGAGCTCCTCCAATCTTCACGGTAGTATCTTCCTCAAGCATCATCCCCCGCCTCTCTGCTAGGTCCCTAGATTGGCACTCCCGATACTTCTCAAGCTTCACCCCACTGTCCTACTCGGTCCCTGGCTTGGCACACAAGACTGCTCTGCAAGTGTCACCTCCGCTGGCTGGGTCCCTGACTTGATCACCGCCTGAAGTTTCCCGATTCTCCACTGTGCCCGTTCGGTGAGAATACTGCTCCGGTACTTGCTTCAGTTACTCACTGTGGTCCCTGGTAATAATGTAGTTGGTCCCTTAGGGATGACAGCTTCCCTTCTACCTTCGACCACGTCAGGTTCTCCGGTCGGCAGAACCGTCACTTTTGCTTGTACTGCAAGCCGCAATCCTAACCCTACACTGCTCTCTTGCTTCTGGATAGGCCCTTAGACAGTCTAGCAGCCAGATGCCCCCGGGATAGGCCCAAACTCCGGCCTAGCAGCCCGGGGCAACACGATACACATCCGTCCAGATAGCACAGAACATAGATCACCTGACTCCACCCAAATATATAGGCTCTCCCAGCAGGCCAAGAGATCCAAGAAAACCACTTCCCATTGGCTGAGATACACCATATAACCATAATCTGACCTTGCGTTGTCCTTCTCATATCTAGTACCACCAAGTCCCCTGCCACCTAGTAATAGAAGAGAAAAGTACAACAAGGCCAAACTTAGGGAGAAATCAATAGATCTCTAATTATCAACCAGGATAACTACTCCTGGGCATGTAAATTTGTGAGGGGCAACTCTGCCTAAACTCCAGGGTGCTACAACAGCATTTCCAGCATGCTGCGATTGTAACTGTTTTTTTAAACATTAAATCGATGGGTTTAGTTCCGCTTTAAGAAGATAACTAATAGCACTTCCTGTAAGAAGACAAGGCAATCAGTTAAATTCACAAAGCTATCACACCATAATAGGGAGAGTTATTTTAAAAAAAGTGACAGTTATTTTCAGTTGAGTCCACTGAGATATGAAATTTACAGTAATACGACTAAATTAAAGATACTTAACCTTGTACTAATGTTTTGCAAAAGGAACCTGATGTCTATAACACAGAATCGTCATCATTTTTGTTGTACCGCTCAATCCAAATGATTGGAACCACAAGCTGGGCTCTATGGCAGCTGCTTCTATTTACAGGCAAGAGAACACCATTTATAAAGTAATTTGTGTACATGGCGCCCCGCGGGTTCTGTCGCTGGCTGGAGATAGTACGGGTGCAGGTTTTTTATTCCTCGGCAGTTGCAGCGAGGCATCATTTTTATATGGTTGTATTTCTTGAATGTATGTAGAAGGTCACCATGATGTCTATATTTAATGTGACAGTTTGTCTAATAGGTTTGGCGGCTCGTGATCTGCAGGATCGGGACCGTTATACAGCCTCATAGAAGTAAAATGGGAAATTTAATGTAGTGTGGCCTTCACCTCTTTACAGCTGGAGATAAAATTCAAAATTTTTATAAGCTATTTTAAGTAAATATAGATATCCAGGAGCCAAAGTTACTTCAGAATGATTCAGAGTAGTTGCAGTTTTATTTTGTGGGACGTTAGCAGTGGTTCCGTTTAATTATTGTCTATAATTAATGCCTTGTAATTAACAGCAGTGTTTGTCAGCCTGCCATGTGTGCATCTTTAATTGGCCACAGCACTGCCTATTGGAGTCTATCAGATAGGCAGCCCAACAACCAACTGAAAGGGACAGCAGGCTGACAACGCTGTTGCTATGTTCGAGGCAGTAGCACAGCGTTCTCATTAGGGTTGCCACCTTTAAAACCGAACACATATTAATTAAACAGGTTTTGTGGCTGATTAAGGTGGTAATTAAACTCACTTGGTGCCTTATTTGCATTAAATTAGCCTCAAAACCTGTGTAATTCAAATGTGTTTGGGTTTAAAGGGATGAGGTGGCAACCCTAGTTGTCATTTTGAAACAGGAAGTGTTATTTTTGTCATGATTCACAAACAAAAAAATTAGCTTAAAGTGATATTTAAATATTTAAAGGCCCCATGCACACAGGGCGTTTTTACAGCCGCGTTTTTTACAGCTTAAAAATGCCTGTCCATGTTTTGTAAACATTTTTTGACCTTTTTAAAAAAAAAAATTAAAAAAATCATGGAGTTCAAAAACGCAAATCGCTGCGTTTTTGCGCGTTTTCGCAGCGTTTTTGCACGTTGGGCGTTTTTGCAGCTCAAACCTGGAGCTCCAGAACGCACTGGAATTGGGGTTTTTTTGCAGCTGGAAAACGCCTATGCCACTTGGAGCTCATAAAAGCTCTATGTGTGCATGACACAATAGAATAACATGGATGGGCGTTTTGCAGCTGTAAAAAAAAAACGTCTAAGGCCTCTTTCACACGGGACGGATCCGTGCAGATCCGCCCCGTGAAGCTCCGCTTGCTCAGCGGGGATCGCTCCGTTGATCCCCGCTGAGCCGACGGATGACTGGGCGGTCCCCGCACACTGCGGACCTGAACGGACCTCCGTGTGAAAGGGGCCTAACGCTGCTGTTAGCAGCTGCAAAAACGCCCTGTGTGCATGGGGCCTTAAGGTTGTTTTTGTTGTGTTTTAAAAATAAATAAAAAATAACAAACATGTCATACTTACTTGCTCTGTGCAATGGTTTTGCACAGAGCAGCCCCAATCCTCTACTTCTTTGGTTCCCACGTCAGCGCTCCTAGCTCCTCCCCCTTAAACAGTTCCCCCCCAATAGCAAGTCGCTTGGTGCATGCTCGCTCCCAAGCCCTGTTTTATGCATCCATAATAGGGATGAGCTTCGTGTTCGAGTCGAACATACGTTCGACTCGAACATCGGCTGTTCGATCGTTCGACGAAGATCGAACGATTTGGGCCGTTCGCGCCAAATTCGAGTGACGCGAACGGCCCACAATGCACTACGCCATCGCAGTGTCATCCAGGCGCTGTGATTGGCCAAGCATGCACTGTGACCCCGCATGCTTGGCCAATCACAGCGCCGGCAGCGAGGAGAGCAATGATTGGCCACAGGCAGGATGCCTGTGGCCAATTATTGCTGAGGGTGTTTAGTACACGCCCCACACTATAAAAGGCCGCCAGCACGGCGGCCTAGTGTAGTGTGTTCCGGAGCAGGGATAGAGCAGCATAGGCAGGGACAGTGACTTTTATTTCTTTCTTGCTTAACCTGGATTCCTTTAGTTTAGGGAAAGAGAAGGATAGGTAGGGAGAGTGTCAGTGTGTTTTGTGCTTGTGCTATAGTGTGCTTAAAAAAAACATTTTTTCTAGGGACAGAAAACTGTAGGTAGGGAGAGTGTCAGTTTCTTTCACTGTGCAAGTCCTTGTTTCCAGGGACCTGGAAGGACAGTGAGTGAATTCTCCTTGTGCTATATTGTGCTTAAAAAAAACATTTTTTCTAGGGACAGAAAACTGTAGGTAGGGAGAGTGTCAGTTTCTTTCACTGTGCAAGTCCTTGTTTCTAGGGACCTGGAAGGACAGTGAGTGAATTCTCCTTGTGCTATATTGTGCTTAAAAAAAACATTTTTTCTAGGGACAGAAAACTGTAGGTAGGGAGAGTGTCAGTTTCTTTCACTGTGCAAGTCCTTGTTTCCAGGGACCTGGAAGGACAGTGAGTGAATTCTCCTTGTGCTATATTGTGCTTAAAAAAAACATTTTTTCTAGGGACAGAAAACTGTAGGTAGGGAGAGTGTCAGTTTCTTTCACTGTGCAAGTCCTTGTTTCCAGGGACCTGGAAGGACAGTGAGTGAATTCTCCTTGTGCTATATTGTGCTTAAAAAAAACATTTTTTCTAAGGACAGAAAACTGTAGGTAGGGAGAGTGTCAGTTTCTTTCACTGTGCAAGTCCTTGTTTCCAGGGACCTGGAAGGACAGTGAGTGAATTCTCCTTGTGCTATATTGTGCTTAAAAAAAACATTTTTTCTAGGGACAGAAAACTGTAGGTAGGGAGAGTGTCAGTTTTTTTCACTGTGCAAGTCCTTGTTTCCAGGGACCTGGAAGGACAGTGAGTGAATTCTCCTTGTGCTATATTGTGCTTAAAAAAAACATTTTTTTCTAGGGACAGAAAACTGTAGGTAGGGAGAGTGTCAGTTTCTTTCACTGTGCAAGTCCTTGTTTCCAGGGACCTGGAAGGACAGTGAGTGAATTCTCCTTGTGCTATATTGTGCTTAAAAAAAACATTTTTTCTAGGGACAGAAAACTGTAGGTAGGGAGAGTGTCAGTTTCTTTCACTGTGCAAGTCCTTGTTTCCAGGGACCTGGAAGGACAGTGAGTGAATTCTCCTTGTGCTATATTGTGCTTAAAAAAACATTTTTTCTAGGGACAGAAAACTGTAGGTAGGGAGAGTGTCAGTTTCTTTCACTGTGCAAGTCCTTGTTTCTAGGGACCTGGAAGGACAGTGAGTGAATTCTCCTTGTGCTATATTGTGCTTAAAAAAAACATTTTTTTCTAGGGACAGAAAACTGTAGGTAGGGAGAGTGTCAGTTTCTTTCACTGTGCAAGTCCTTGTTTCCAGGGACCTGGAAGGACAGTGAGTGAATTCTCCTTGTGCTATATTGTGCTTAAAAAAAACATTTTTTCTAGGGACAGAAAACTGTAGGTAGGGAGAGTGTCAGTTTCTTTCACTGTGCAAGTCCTTGTTTCAATGGACAGAGAAGGACACCTGAAGGTAGCCCTTATTGCTTTTTTCCCATCTCCCTGCAGGCCATCTATTAGAATGTCTGGAAGGCAAACAAGGAGAGGCAGACAGTCAGGAGGCAATAAAAGAGGGCAAGCAGGCTCTGTGTCTGGGGGCAACAGTGCTGGTCGTGGACGCGGTGCATTGTCATTAGCACATGGCCATGGGACACGCTTGTCCTTCTTTTCGGCAGCTGGACATATTGAGCCACATCATGCCGAAGACTTGGTAGAGTGGATGACCAAGCCCTCCTCCTCCTCCTCATCCTCTCTCACCCAGGCTCAGGGTACTGGCAAAGCAGCTGCCAAAGCGTCCTCTTCCCTGGTATCAATGTCAGACTCATCATCAGTCACTCCTTCCCTAGACCCACCATGTCCTCCTCCTGAGGAGTCCCCCGAACTGTTTGAGCACAGTGTTGGGTACATGCTCCAGGAGGATGCCCAGCGTTTCGAAGGGTCTGATGATGAAACCCAGCTACAGGAAGGCAGTAGGGTGAGAGCAGACAGAGGGGATGCTCAAGAAGGACACCAATCTGGCAGTCATGTTCCAGCAGCTGCAGCATACTGCCAGATTGGCTCCAGTGATGAGGAGGGAGGGGATGATGAGGTCACTGACTCCACGTGGGTGCCTAATAGGAGAGAGGAGGAGGAGGATGAGGAGGAGGCACATCTCCAACGAGACAGGATGCCCTTTGGTGGCCAGCGTAAGGGCAGTACACCGACGGAATCACACCGCAGAGCTCCGCCTGTGCAGGGCGCTGCCTCTGCCCGTCATTCAAAAAGTTCCTTGGTGTGGGCCTTTTTTGAGGCTAGTGCATCAGATCGCACAGCTGCTGTTTGCAACATATGTCTCAAGCGTATATCGCGTGGCCAAAACATCAGCCGCTTGGGTACCACATGCCTGACCAGACATATGTTGACCTGCCATGCAGCTCGTTGGCAAGCCTACCTCAAAGACCCACACCAAAGAACAAAGCGGACCTCTCCTTGCACCGCTTTTCCTCTCCTTGCACCGCATCAGCTGGGATCTCCAACCCCACTATAACTTCAGTCCTCTCTGAAACATGCACTGAGAGGAATGAAGGTGTAGAATTAGGCGTGTCACAGCCAAGTACTTGCGGCCACTCTGCTAGCAGTACACCGACGTCCGATTCTAGCAGGCAAATTTCCCTGCCCCAGCTGCTGGACCGTCGAAAGAAGTTCACTCCCAGCCATCCACATGCCCAGCGGTTGAATGCTAGCTTGGCTAAATTGCTAGCGCTTCAACTGCTGCCTTTTCAGTTGGTAGACTCGGCCCCCTTCCGTGAGTTTGTGCAATGTGCGGTTCCTCAGTGGCAGGTTCCCAAACGCCACTTTTTCTCACGGAAGGCTATTCCGGCTCTCTACCGGCATGTGGAAGGCAATGTCTTGGCCTCGCTGGACAGGGCGGTCAGCGGTAAGGTGCATATTACCGCTGACTCATGGTCCAGCAGGCATGGACAGGGACGTTACCTTTCTTTCACGGCCCATTGGGTCACTCTTTTGGCAGCTGGGAAGGATGCAGGACAAGGTGCAGTAGTGTTGGAGGTTGTCCCACCGCCACGCCTCCAAAATGCTACTACTGGTTGTGACACACCTCTCTCCTCCACCCCCTCCTCTTCTTCTTCCTCCATGGCCTCTTCCTGTGGTTTGTCCTATGAACCAGCGGTGCTCCGTAGCCGTTCACGGGGCTACGCAAGTACGCAGGCAAAAAGATGCCATGCCGTGCTTGCGCTGGTGTGTTTGGGGGACAGAAGCCACACTGGGGCAGAGGTCCTGTCTGCTCTGCAGGGCCAGGCCGAGAGGTGGTTGACGCCACGCCAGCTTAAGCCAGGAATGGTGGTTTGCGACAATGGCACCAACCTCCTCTCCGCCCTCCGACAGGGACAACTGACCCATGTGCCCTGTGTGGCTCACGTCCTTAACCTGGTGGTGCAGCGGTTCTTGGGCAGGTACCCGGGCTTACAGGATGTCCTGAGGCAGGCCAGGAAAGTCTGTGTGCATTTCCGCAGATCTTATAATGCCAGTGCTCGCCTGGCTGAGCTGCAAAAGGAGTTGAACCTGCCCAAGAACCGCCTTATATGTGACATGCCCACCAGGTGGAACTCAACGTTGGCCATGCTGCAGCGGCTGCACACGCAGCAGAGGGCCATCAATGAGTACCTGTGCGACTACGGCACCAGGACAGGGTCAGGGGAGCTTGGTTTTTTTTCTCCACGCCAGTGGGGCATGATCAGGGATGCATGCACTGTCCTGGCACCATTTGAGGAGGCCACGAGGATGGTGAGCAGTGACAGTGCATGCATCAGTGACACTGTACCTCTTGTCCACCTGTTGGAGCACACGCTGCGTGGAATAATGGACAGGGCACTTGAGGCAGAACAGAGGCAGGAAGAGGAGGACTTCCTTGCCTCTCAAGGCCCCCTTTACCCAGACAGTGTTCCTTCTGTCCCACCCATCGCACAGGAAGAGGAAGAGGAGGAGGAGGAGGAGGAGGATTGTGTCAGCATGGAGGTGGAGGCTGGCACTCAGCATCATCAGCAGCAGTCTTTTAGGGATGATTTACAGTCCCAAGAAACCAGTGGACTTGTACGTGGCTGGGAGGAGGTGACTGCGGATCATGTCGTCCTTAGTGACCCAGAGGACTCCGGAGCGAATGCCTCAGCAAACCTACGCTGCATGGCCTCCCTGATCCTGCAAAGTCTGCGGAAGGATCCTCGTATTCTTCGGATCAAGGAGAGGGACCATTACTGGCTGGCCACTCTCCTTGATCCACGGTACAAGGGTAAGGTTGCGGACCTTATGTTACCGTCGCAGAGGGAGCAGAGGATGAGACAACTCCGGGAGGCCTTGCAGAAAGGTCTGTGCAACGCGTTCCCAGAGACTGGGAGGTTACAAACTCCTGGTCCAGGACAACGAGTTGCTGAGGCTTCGGCCAGTCAAAGAAGGAGCGGTGGGGAAGGTGGCCGTCTGACCGATGCGTTCAGACAATTCTTTAGTCCGCAGCCCCAAAGTATGATTGGTTCCAGCAACCATCGCCAGCGTCTGATAAACATGGTGCAGGAATATCTAGGGGCAAGGTCAGACTTGGACACCTTCCCCACCGAAAATCCTCTGGCTTACTGGGTCTTGAGGATGGATCACTGGCCAGAGCTTGCACAGTATGCAATTGAGCTACTGGCCTGTCCTGCATCCAGCGTTCTTTCGGAACGCACATTCAGTGCTGCTGGAGGATTTGTCACGGATCACAGGGTGCGCCTGTCCACCGACTCGGTTGATCGACTGACTTTCATCAAGATGAACCAGTCTTGGATCACCACCAGCTACCACACACCTGATGCTGATATAACAGACTAATTTATTTTAACATGTCACGTCCCTTCAAGACTGATGCTGATGCTGAGTGCCTGTGCTGTTATGTTGACTGGCTATCCTCCTCCTCCGAGTCCTCAATGATACGATTGATGATGATAGCTTGGAAGATCATTTTTGTTTATGGGTGCCGCCACCAGTGGCTAAGGCCCAATTTTTCAGCCCCTGTTTTACAGGGGCGTGTACTTACAATTTTTTTAGCAATAATTTGCCATAGGGCTCATTGCTGTGCTCCAAGTACAGTATCTGTGAGGGGTTGTAGTGTTGTGCCACCAGTGCCTAAGGCCCAATTTTTCAGCCCCTGTTTAACAGGGGCGTGTCATTACAATTTTTGAAGCAATACTTTGCAACAGGGCTCATTGCTGTGCTCCAAGTACAGTATCTGTGAGGGGTTGTAGTGTTGTGCCACCAGTGCCTAAGGCCCAATTTTTCAGCCCCTGTTCAACAGGGGCATGCAATTACAATTCTTGATGTAATAATTCACAGCAGGGCCCATTCCTGCACCCACCAAGAGTAAGTCTGAGGGCTTACAGTGTTGTGGCAACGCCACCACCACCACCACCACGAAAGGCCCAATTTTTCAGCCCCTGTTCAAAAGGGGCATGTAATTACAATTCTTGATCTAATAATTCACAGCAGGGCCCATTCCTGCACCCACCAAGAGTAACTCTGAGGGCTTACAGTGTTGTGGCAACACCACCACCACCACCACCACCACCACGAAAAGCCCAATTTTTCAGCCCCTGTTCAACAGGGGCATGCAATTACAATTCTTGATCTAATAATTCACAGCAGGGCCCATTGCTGCACCCACCAAGAGTAACTGTCAGGGCTTACAGTGTTGTGGCACCAGCACCACCATCAAAGCCCCAATTTTTACTACCACTGTTCAAGAATTATATGTAATTAAAATTCCTGATATAATAGTTGACAGCAGGGCGTTCCAGCACCAACCAAGAGTAACTGTGAGTGCTTACAGTGTTGTGCCAACACCAACAACTAAGGGGCCTATTTCTGCTGAGTATATACGGCAGGTCCCTACTTTCAAACATCCAACTTACAAACGACTCCTACTTGCAAACGAAAGAAGACAACAGGAAGTGAGAGGAAATCTACCCCTAGGAAGGAAAATTCTCTCCTGTAAGAATTAATATGGGAGAAAGGTGTCTCCTCTGTACTGATGCTTTATCAGCAATCCTTGTTTCAAGAAAAACACCACATTTCAAAAACAGTTGTCATTGGGACGGAAAGTGAGGTGAAATGTTCTGAACAGGGGCACAGACAGCAAAACAAATGTTACAGGGGTGATAACCCTTACCTATGTTTCCCAAAAAGTTTAAAAATAGATTTTTGGGCTGGAGCTACACTTCAACAATGTACCTGTTCAAAATTACAAACAGATTCTACATAAGAACAAACCTACAGTCCCTGTCTTGTATGCACCGCCTGTATACGGCTGTTCAGAGTATATAGGGCCTTTTTTATTTTATGTGCGGGGTTCCCCTTAATATCCATACAAGACCCAAAGGGGCTGGTAATGGGCTGGGGTAGGGGGGGGGGTCATGGGGTAGCTATGCCATTTTTCTTAAAGATTTTCATCCATATTACCGGGACCAGACATTACATTAAAGCCGCAAGAAGTTTTAAATGGCTTTTTTTTCCTTTAGAAGTGTCATTTTGTGCAGGGACAGTTCTAAACACGGGAAACACGTGGCACTTCACAGGCATACTTTAGACACCCCCCAGGTACGATATTTAAAGGAATATTTGACTTTTTTTTTTCACTTTATGCATCATTAAAATGACTGCTCCCGAAAAACGACCGTTTTTAAAACTTCTTTTTGCATTGATACATGTCCCCTGGTGCAGAACCCGGGTTCCCAAACCCTTTTTAGGACAATAACATGCATAATAGTTGTTATAATTAGCACTTTAGAATTCGAACGTTCGCATCCATTGTATTTAATAGGGTTCTAATGTTCGTACGAACTTTCGGTCCGTTCGCGGGTTCTGGTGCGAACCGAACCCGGGGGTGTTCGGCTCATCACTAATCCATAAGACAAATAAAGCTGTGGCTTGGCATGACCCCTGCTCTCTCCTCATTAGCTTACTGGCTGTGATTGACATCAGTGGGAGCCAATTGCTACTGCTGCTGTTTCAGCCACTGAGGAGAGAGACCCGGGACAGCTAAGGCTTCCATGCACATCGCTGGATCAAGAGGAGGCTCAGGTGAGTATTATGGGGGACTGTGGGGGGAGCAGAACAGAGAAGGTTTTTTACCTTTATGCGTAGAATGCATGAAGGTAAAAAACCTTCAACTTTTACAACCACTTATATGTGAACTATCACCTTGTAAAACAACCCATTCAGTTTAAAATAGAAATAAAAGGCAAAACATTTGTGTATAGATATAAAAAAAACATTATAAATCTATTTTTTCCTCTTTTTTATAAGTTATCACATACACTCTCTGCTGCAGGAGGATCTTAGAGAGCTGAGGGAGGAGAAGCAGCAGCACACTGGTATTTCCAGTGAATGGCTGTGCCTGTGAGGGGCATGTCAGCACAAGTCTGATCATTAGAGGAGAGCAGGCTGAGTTCCCAGCACAGCTAGAGAACTGGCCATGCTGTGCTCTCATGCCTAGTGTAGTCAGTTTTTAATAGGAAAGCGGAGGGACTGGCAGGAACACCAGGGATTTCACACAACGGAAGCAATACAAAGAAAACAGGATATTTTTTCATACAAGTACATGGTACAGCAGGCACATATTAGGAATATGAAATTGTGGGTTGACATATTCTTTGAGAAAACAGTATACAGTGAGGCATGAGGCCAAACATACTAACAAATAGAATTTCAATTTTCCATATACGTTAATCCCATGCCACATTTGACAAAATTAAGCTTCAGCAGGGTTTCGCTGGTGGTGGTGGGTTGGATGCAGCACCCTCTGTTGCAGCCCACTTCCTTGGGTCTGCTGCCATGTTATGCTGCCATCCCGCAGTCACACGGGACACAGAGAACTGAACAATCACAGATTGCTGTGGTGCTCTGTGCACTAGGGAAACCCTAGGATTAGAGGACTAGATTGTTCTCTGCACTGGGCTCCCCGTGCCCATCTTGGGGAAGCCAGTACCTGTGATTGGCACTGACCTCCCACAAGATTTAAGCAGGCATCTAAGGGGAAGCCTGTGATAGTCATAGAAATTTTCTCAAGATTTGGTGGTCATTCTGGCATGGCCAAGAGATATACACTATACAGTATGTCTGTACCATTTTGAAAGACTCTCTACATGGGAGGAATCAGAAGAGATGGCAGCAGCATATATCACTTATCCCAACTACCCCTTACTACTGTTTCCTGTTCCGTTCTTTTGGTTTAACAAAACGAATGCCGCGTACACACGACCATTTTTCTCGTCGGGAAAAATTTCATTTTTTCTCTTTGACGAGAAAAACGGCAAGAATCACGATGAGAAAAATTAGAACATGTGCTAATTTTTCTCGTCGTGATTCACGACATTTTTTTCCGCAGCAGTTTCCCCATAGGGTAACACTGCCAGGGAGCCAACACACGGCCGGTTTTCACGAATCAAAGATGTCATGAAAACCGGCCGTGTGTAGGGGACCAAGCCGGTCCTCGTTTTTAATGTCGATTTTCTCGGCGGTGTTTTCACCGTTGAGAAAATCGATCATGTGTACACGGCATCAGGATGGTGCAGTGCAAAAAAGTGAGAACATAATAGACAGAGGGTCTGCATATCTAAAGCCTCGTACACACGGTCGGACTTCAAACAAACTTTTCCGTGGATTTTTGTCCGAAGGGAGTTGGCCGGGCACACCCATAGCATACACACGGCAGGACTTTTTTGCAAACTTTACCAAAACTTTCCCAACATCACTTGGTTTTTCTGCTCTTTTCTGCTCTTTACCGCCACCCTTTGGTCAACTTCTGCTATTGTTGGTTGATTTTAACATTGGTTCTGAGCATGCGTATTTGTACTGCGGACAAAAGTCCAATGGATTTCTGTACACACGATAGGACTTTGCACCGTAGGACTATTGTTGCCGAAAAGGTTGTCCGTTTGCAGAGCAAACTTTTGTCCGATGAAAACCAAAAAAGTTTGTCCGATGGAGCGTACACACGGTAGGATTTTTTTTAAAACGTGCTCATTTTGAAGTGTGTTGTCAAAAAGTACTACCGTGTGTACGGGGCTTAAGGAGAGAAAGAGGTGTAGATGTAGGTTTAGTGTGAGGAGGGTGGTGGTCTTACCTGATTGCTGGTTGAAGATCATATGGGCATGGATGATCCACAAGGGTTGACCTTGATTTTAATATTACATACATGATAAAATTATTATTTTTTATTTATTTAAAGGTCTGCAGCTGTGACTCTATTCCTGAGGCTACAGCTCCATTAAAAGTCCCATTCTTTTTTCTTCTTCTTGTGTTTATAAAGGGTTGACCTTGTGGGGAGGGCTGGGTCCTTAATCTGGAAAGTG
Source organism: Rana muscosa (assembly GCA_029206835.1). NCBI lineage: Eukaryota > Metazoa > Chordata > Amphibia > Anura > Ranidae > Rana > Rana muscosa. The sequence goes on along the minus strand of CM055127.1, from coordinate 450,917,645 downwards.
CAAGTGAGTAGGGAAGTTTCTCCGTGTTCAACTTCAGTTAGGTTAAGGCCCGTACGCACGGTCAGACTTTTTTCCAACAAACTTCAAAATGAGCAAGTTTTCCAAAAAATCCGCCCGTGTGTACGCTCCATCGGACAAACTTTTTCGGTTTTCCTTTAGACAAAAGTTCGCTCTGCAAACGGACAAACTTTTCGGCAACAAAAGTCTGATGGTGCAAAGTCCGACTGTGTGTACAGAAATCCATCGGACTTTTGTCCGAAGTACAAATACGCATGCCCAGAACCAATGTTAAAATCAACCAACAATAGCAGAAGTTGACCAAAGGTCAAAGGTAAAGAGCAGAAAATAGCAGAAAAACCACGTGATGTTGGGAAAGTTTGCAGAAAAGTCCTGCCGTGTGTATGCTATGGGTGTGCCCGGCCAACTCCCTTCGGACAAAAATCCACGGAAAAGTTTGTTTGAAGTCCGACCGTGTGTACGAGGCTTTAGAAAAGATTGGAAAAGAGGATTGTCATGGCAGCTTGGTGGGTTTGGGAGTCTTGGTTAGTGGAGGTGTGGATTTGTAGAATTGTTACTATCTGGTGGTATGGTGCTTCCACTTGGCTGTTTTTTGTTGGTTTTCTAAGAGCTATGTCCCCTGCGGTAAAATAGACATTTGGTCTTCAAGCTGGTGGGGCACTGCTGAAGTGAAGTAAAACTCCTGTTTAAATTGTAGATCATTGACTTATGCCGCATACACATGGCCGTTTTTAATGTCATTGAAAAAAACTATGTTTTTCTCTACAGTGATTTTTCGTGTTTCCTCTCAAGCCTGCCTTGCCTACACACTATCGTGAAAAAAAATGCTCCAGCAAAGCGCGGTGACGTACAACACGTACGACGGCACTATAAAGGGGAAGTTCTATTCGGATGGCGCCACCCTTTGGGCTGCTTTTGCTGATCCTCGTATTAGTAAAGTTTGTTGAGAGACGATTCGCACTTTTCAGCCTCATGCTCTTCAGTCTGTTACAGCGTGACGAATGTGCTATCTCCATTACGAACGCTAGTTTTACCAGAACGAGCGCTCCCGTCTCATACTTGATTCTGAGCATGCGCATTTTTTTTCCCCTCGTAAAAGCATACACACTACCGTTTTTCACAATGTTAAAAAGAACGACGTGAAAAACAACGTGAAAAAATAGAGCAGGTTCTAATTTTTTTTAGGCCATTTTTCACGTCGTTAAAAATGCTCTGGAGCCCACACACGATCGTTTTTAATGACCAATTTAAAAAATGGCATTTTTCACGTCATGAAAAACGGTCGTGTGTACGCGGCATTAGGGTACCAAAAGACACCCTTCCTGGTAACAGTGGCCATCAATGCCGCCTCATCAGTACCCATCAGTGCACATCAGTGCAGCCTCATCAGCGCACATCAGCGAAGAAGAAAAATTATCCGTTTGTATAATTTTATAACAGACTATGAAAAAAAAAAAACTGTGGTGATTAAATACCACCAAAAGAAAGCTGTATTTGTGCGAAAAAAAATGACAAAAATGTCATATGGGTTCAGTGTTGCATGACCGCGCAATTGTCATTCAAAGTGTGACAGCGCCGAAAGCTGAAAATTGGCCTGGGCAGGAAAAGTTAAAGTGCTCGTTAGGCAAGTGGTTAAAGGTAAAAGAAAGGACCTAGATTGAAGAACCATTTAGTCAAGATTAGTCTTTATTTATGAAAATGTCTAAAGCCTCGTACACACGGCCAGTTTTCTCGGCAAGAAAACTGCTGGGAGAGCTTTTTGCAGAGAAAACCGGCCGTGTGTATGGTTTCTCGTCGGGAAAACTGCCGGGAATCTCAACGAGAAAAATAGAGAACCTGCTCTCATCTGGATTCTCGTCGGCCTGTTTCCCGACGAGAAAACCGTGCGTGTGTATGCTTACCTGTCTCCAGGTAAACTCGCGCATGCTCGAAAAGACTTTGACGCATTGCGCGGTAGCATACAAGGGTAGTGTAGGGTGTAGCAAGATGGCGGCGACGGCATCGAATGTGACGAGCGCATGCTCGTCGTAGTCGATGACGTCATCACGTTCTTGCCATTCAAAAGAACGGCGGTTCTTTTGAATGTGTGTGTGTACACAGGGCTTGGGTAGACAAGCTTGCCAGGAATCCCGTCGAGAAAACCAACGTTTTTTTTTTAGACGGGATTCTCGCCCGTGTGTACGAGGCTTAAGAGTAGGGTGCCCACGTGTCCCGGATTGCCCGGGACTGTCCTGCAATTGACATGTCTGTCCCGGGCACCTTCATTCCGGGACAATACAATGTCCCGGAATGAAATAGAGGACACAGCCACCCCCTACTAATTACATTTCCAGAACTGGTTGCAAGAGCCAGCTCTGCCTGGCATCTTGCAACCAGTGACAATTTACTCTCAGACAGTGAGACCAGGAGCGAGGCCTGCGCCTAGTGCAGCACTGCTGTCCCCACCCACCTCGGCGGAACCTCCTTCTCTGGGACCCAGCGGCAAGCAGCAGGGACTGGTGTGATCTTCACTCTCCAGATAGTGACGCCACTCCTTTCCTTCTACGCACGTGGCTCATGCAGAAGGAGTGACAGCAGCACTGCATTTGGTGGCAGGCTATGGGTGGCAAGCGGCACTGCATCTGGTGGCAAGTGGCACATTCACCTGACAAATAACTTGCCTCCAACAAATTTCCCATCAACCCCAAGACTACATAACCCCCCCGCCCCCCCTCATCTTTTTTTGGGGAAGGTGAGAGAGGGGGTGTGTGCCTGAATGGCAATTTGGAAATGTGGTCACCCTACTTAAGAGGGGAACTGAGTGTCTGTTGACTTTAGCATAAAAAAATAAATAAAAAAAATGTACAGCCCACTTGGTTAAATACAGTCCCTGGTCCCTGGCAGCAAATGCGTGCCAGCCATATTTTTTTAATGGTCATTTTTAGAGAATGTCACACAGCACTGATGATGTTGCGTCTTTTAGAGGGTCAAGCTTCCCCAGTATGGGAAACACCAACAGTGTTTTATTTCAGACTTGGTTACAAAATAAGCAACTTGCTTGGTTCATTCCATATCTGATATACGTTCCTGACAGACACATGCACATTTTTTGTAAAACTTGCAACAAAATCTGCACCTACAGTGCTAAGGTCAGCGATGACGATGAGTCTGTTTTTTCCACCTGCTAAAAAATATTAGTGATCACAAATGTGGCGCCTTGTGTTTTAGGGGAACTGACAACACCCGTGTTCCCACATAATGAGACGGCATTCCCTGAGAAGACAAATCTTTCTGTCTGAATATATGTCGGTCTTACCGTGACCTTTGGGTTAATGACCGCCATTAGATCATGCTTGTGATGAGATATGGAATTCAGCAAATTGTATCTGTGTCATCTTATAGGACTTGCTATATATTGGGCTTCTTTAAAGCTGAACTCCAGGAAATTTTTATTCTGTCCATCTAGTCCTGAGATTTAGAAGATTTGATGACAGGACATAGAATCTGGTAGAGGAAGGGGACTTGATTTTCTCTACTGTAGTAAAGTAATTGTAAACCATCACCTTGTAAAAAAAAAAAAAAAAAAACTGTTTAAAATAGAAATTAAATGCAATAGAAATAGAAATTAAATGCAAAACATGTTTGTATAGATATATAAAAAAACATTATAAATACCCCTTTTCCCTTTTTTTTAATTATTATTATTATTATTATTATACAGGATTTATATAGCGCCAAAAGTTTGCGCAGCGCTTTACAATGCAGGGAGACACTACACCAACAGTACAATTCAAAACAAGAGGGTTAGAGGAGCCCTGCTCCTGCGAGCTTGCAATCGGACTTCAAACAAACTTTTCCGTAGATTTTTGTCCGAAGGGAGTTGGACGGGCACACCCATAGCATACACACGGCAGGACTTTTCTGCAAACTTTCCCAAAACTTTCCCAACATCACGTGGTTTTTCTGCCCTTTTCTGCTCTTTACCGCCACCCTTTGGTCAACTTCTGCTATTGTTGGTTGATTTTAACATTGGTTCTGAGCATTGCACGTTTGTACTTCGGACAAAAGTTCGATGGATTTCTGTACACACGGTCGGACTTTGCACCATCGGACTTTTGTTGCCGAAAGGTTTGTCCGTTTGCAGAGCGAACTTTTGTCCGATGAAAACCGAAAAAGTTTGTCCGATGGAGCGTACACACGGTCAGATTTTTTGGAAAACCTGCTCATTTTGAAGTTTGTTGGCAAAAAGTGCGTACGGGCCTTAAGAGGGTGGGGCTGGTGAAACAAAAGGTAGGGACTGTGAGGGATGAACTGATGGGAGAATTAGAAGATTCGGTTGTTAGCTGGAGGAAGGATAGGCCTCTCTGAAGAGATGAGTTTTCAGGGATTGCCTAAAAGTGGACAGAGTAGGGGATAGCCGGACAGATTGGGGTAGTGAGTTCCAGAGGATGGCAGAGGCTCTGAAGAAGTCCTTGAGACGAGCATGGGAGGAGGAGACAAGGGAGCTAGAGAGTAAAAAGTCTTTGGAGGAGTGGAGAGGACGGTTTGGGTGATATTTGGAGATAAGATTGGTGATGTAGCTCGGGGCAGAATTGTGAATGGCTTTGTATGTTATTGTTAGTGTTTTGAATTTTATTCGTTGGACAATGGGAAGCCAGTGGAGGGATTGGTAGAGAGGAGTGGCGGACACTGAACGGTTGGTAAGGTGGATGAGTCTGGCAGAGGCATTCATGATAGACTGAAGAAGGGATAGCTTGCGGAGAAGTAGGCCAATGAGGAGGGAGTTACAATAGTCAAGGCGAGAGATAACGAGGGAGTGATTACGTTGCTTAGTGGTCTCAATGGTTAGAAAGGGGTGTATTTTGGAGATGTTTCAGAGGTGAAGTATGCACGATTTGGACAGTGATTGGATTTGGGGCTGAAAGGACAGGTCAGAGTCTAGGATTACACCTAGTACCTTGGCATGGGGGGGAGGGAATGACAGAACCTTGAGGTATCCCTAGAGAAAGAGGAAGTGGAGAGGAGGAAACAGAGTTATAGGTCACACTGAAGGAACGCTGTGATAGGTAGGAGGAGAGCCAGGAGAGAGCAGAATCTTGAAGGACAAGAGAGTGGAATTTTTTGAGGAGGGGATGGTCAACAGTATCAAAGGCTGCAGAGAGGTCGAGTAGTATAAGTATGGAGTATGAGTGTGGAGTATGAGTGTGGAGTATGAGTGTGGACAGGCCCATTGCTACAGGACAGGCAAAACAAGCAATTGCTTGGGGCCCCGAGCTGGCCTGGGGCCCCCAACTTCCCCTTCCCAGGCTGTAGCGTGGCCAAACTCCTCTTCCTTCCTCCTGTCAGTCCGGCCGGGTACCGCGCGGTACAGGAGATTCGGGGGGGGGGGGGGAGTAAGAAGGACACAGGGAGGAGGGAGGGGAGTAAGAGGGACACAGGGAGGGGAGTAAGAAGAACATAGGGAGGGGGAGGGGGGAGAGTAGTAAGAAGAACATTAGGGAGGGGGGGAGTAGTAAGAAGAACATAGGGAGGGGGAGGGGGGAGAGTAGTAAGAAGAACATTAGGGAGGGGGGGAGTAGTAAGAAGAACATAGGGAGGGGGAGGGGGGAGAGTAGTAAGAAGAACATTAGGGAGGGGGTGAGTAGTAAGAAGAACATAGGGAGGGAGAGGGTGAGAGTAGTAAGAAGAACATAGGGAAGGGGAGAGTAGTAAAAAGAATACAGGGTGGGGGGAGGAGTAAGAAGAACACAGGGAGGGGGGAGGAGTAAGAAGAACACAGGGGTGTGGGTGAACTTAAACTGTATGGCTATGCTGTGGTTCCTGTAGGCTTTGCATGCGTGCGGGGGGTTGGGGGGCCTTCATGTCCATTTTGCTTGGGGCCCCCAAATTCCTTCAAACGGCCCTGAATGTGGAGTATGAGTGTGGAGTATGATGCCGCGTACACACGACCGCTTTTCTCGACGAGAAAAACGGCATTTTTTTTTTTTTGGCCGAGAAAAACGATCGTCTGTGGGCTTTATGTTGTTTTTCTCGTCGAGAAAAACGGCATAAAAAACGACGAGAAAAATTAGAACATGTTCTAAATTTTCTCATCGTTTTTTCCAGCATTTTTTCCCGCGGCAGTTTTCCCATAGGGAGACACTGCCGCGGAGCCCACAGACGGTCGTTTTTCTCGTCAAGAGAACAAAAGACGGGAAAAACGACCATGTGTAGGGAACCAAGCGGTTCCCTCGTTTTTCCTGTCATTATTCACGGCGGTTTTTTAACCGCCGTGAATAATGATCGTGTGTACGCGGCATCAGTGTGGAGTATGAGTGTGGAGTAGTGGCCATTGGTTTTAGCAGTTAGTAGGTCAGTAGTAGTGATGAGCCGAACACCCCCGGGTTCGGTTCGCACCAGAACCCGCGAACGGACCGAAAGTTCGTACGAACATTAGAACCCTATTAAATACAATGGATGCGAACGTTCGAATTCTAAAGTGCTAATTATAACGACTATTATGCATGTTATTGTCCTAAAAAGGGTTTGGGAACCCGGGTTCTGCACCAGGGGACATGTATCAATGCAAAAAGAAGTTTTAAAAACGGTTGTTTTTCGGGAGCAGTCATTTTAATGATGCATAAAGTGAAAAAAAAAAGTCAAATATTCCTTTAAATATCGTACCTGGGGGGTGTCTAAAGTATGCCTGTGAAGTGCCACGTGTTTCCCGTGTTTAGAACTGTCCCTGCACAAAATGACACTTCTAAAGGAAAAAAAAGCCATTTAAAACTGCTTGCGGCTTTAATGTAATGTCTGGTCCCGGTAATATGGATGAAAATCTTTAAGAAAAATGGCATAGCTACCCCATGACCCCCTACCCCAGCCCATTACCAGCCCCTTTGGGTCTTGTATGGATATTAAGGGGAACCCCGCACATAAAATAAAAAAGGCCCTATATACTCTGAACAGCCGTATACAGGCGGTGCATACAAGACAGGGACTGTAGGTTTGTTCTTATGTAGAATCTGTTTGTAATTTTGAACAGGTACATTGTTTAAGTGTAGCTCCAGCCCAAAAATCTATTTTTAAACTTTTTGGAAAACATAGGTAAGGGTTATCACCCCTGTAACATTTGTTTTGCTGTCTGTGCCCCTGTTCAGAACATTTCACCTCACTTTCCGTCCCAATGACAACTGTTTTTGAAATGTGGTGTTTTTCTTGAAACAAGGATTGGTGATAAAGCATCAGTACAGAGGAGACACCTTTCTCCCATATTAATTCTTACAGGAGAGAATTTTCCTTCCTAGGGGTAGATTTCCTCTCACTTCCCGTTGTGTTCTTGCGTTTGCAAGTAGGAGTCGTTTGTAAGTTGGATGTTTGAAAGTAGGGACCTGCCGTATATACTCTGCAGAAATAGGCCCCTTAGTTGTTGGTGTTGGCACAACACTGTAAGCACTCACAGTTACTCTTGGTTGGTGCTGGAACGCCCTGCTGTCAACTATTATATCAGGAATTGTAATTACATATAATTGTTGAACAGTGGTAGTAAAAATTGGGCCTTTGATGGTGGTGCTGGTGCCACAACACTGTAAGCCCTGACAGTTACTCTTGGTGGGTGCAGCAATGGGCCCTGCTGTGAATTATTAGATCAAGAATTGTAATTGCATGCCCCTGTTGAACAGGGGCTGAAAAATTGGGCCTTTCGTGGTGGTGGTGGTGGTGTTGTTGCCACAACACTGTAAGCCCTCAGAGTTACTCTTGGTGGGTGCAGCAATGGGCCCTGCTGTGAATTATTAGATCAAGAATTGTAATTACATGCCCCTTTTGAACAGGGGCTGAAAAATTGGGCCTTTCGTGGTGGTGGTGGTGGTGGCGTTGCCACAACACTGTAAGCCCTCAGAGTTACTCTTGGTGGGTGCAGCAATGGGCCCTGCTGTGAATTATTAGATCAAGAATTGTAATTACATGCCCCTGTTGAACAGGGGCTGAAAAATTGGGCCTTAGGCACTGGTGGCACAACACTGCAACCCCTCACAGATACTGTACTTGGAGCACAGCAATGAGCCCTGTTGCAAAGTATTGCTTCAAAAATTGTAATTACACGCCCCTGTTAAACAGGGGCTGAAAAATTGGGCGTTAGGCACTGGTGGCGGCACCCATAAACAAAAATGATCTTCCAAGCTATCATCATCAATCGTATCATTGAGGACTCGGAGGAGGAGGATAGCCAGTCAACATAACAGCACAGGCACTCAGCATCAGCATCAGTCTTGAAGGGATGTGACATGTTAAAATCAATTAGTCTGTTATATCAGCATCAGGTGTGTGGTAGCTGGTGGTGATCCAAGACTGGTTCATCTTGATGAAAGTCAGTCGATCAACCGAGTCAGTGGACAGGCGCACCCTGTGATCCGTGACAAATCCTCCAGCAGCACTGAATGTGCGTTCCGAAAGAACGCTGGATGCAGGACAGGCCAGTAGCTCAATTGCATACTGTGCAAGCTCTGGCCAGTGATCCATCCTCAAGACCCAGTAAGCCAGAGGATTTTCGGTGGGGAAGGTGTCCAAGTCTGACCTTGCCCCTAGATATTCCTGCACCATGTTTATCAGACGCTGGCGATGGTTGCTGGAACCGATCATACTTTGGGGCTGCGGACTAAAGAATTGTCTGAACGCATCGGTCAGACGGCCACCTTCCCCACCGCTCCTTCTTTGACTGGCCGAAGCCTCAGCAACTCGTTGTCCAGGACCAGGAGTTTGTAACCTCCCAGTCTCTGGGAACGCGTTGCACAGACCTTTCTGCAAGGCCTCCCGGAGTTGTCTCATCCTCTGCTCCCTCTGCGACGGTAACATAAGGTCCGCAACCTTACCCTTGTACCGTGGATCAAGGAGAGTGGCCAGCCAGTAATGGTCCCTCTCCTTGATCCGAAGAATACGAGGATCCTTCCGCAGACTTTGCAGGATCAGGGAGGCCATGCAGCGTAGGTTAGCTGAGGCATTCGGTCCGGAGTCCTCTGGGTCACTAAGGACGACATGATCCGCAGCCACCTCCTCACAGCCACGTACAAGTCCACTGGTTTCTTGGGACTGTAAATCATCCCTAAAAGACTGCTGCTGATGATGCTGAGTGCCAGCCTCCACCTCCATGCTGACACAATCCTCCTCCTCCTCCTCCTCTTCCTGTGCGATGGGTGGGACAGAAGGAACACTGTCTGGGTAAAGGGGGCCTTGAGAGGCAAGGAAGTCCTCCTCTTCCTGCCTCTGTTCTGCCTCAAGTGCCCTGTCCATTATTCCACGCAGCGTGTGCTCCAACAGGTGGACAAGAGGTACAGTGTCACTCATGCATGCACTGTCACTGCTCACCATCCTCGTGGCCTCCTCAAATGGTGCCAGGACAGTGCATGCATCCCTGATCATGCCCCACTGGCGTGGAGAAAAAAAACCAAGCTCCCCTGACCCTGTCCTGGTGCCGTAGTCGCACAGGTACTCATTGATGGCCCTCTGCTGCGTGTGCAGCCGCTGCAGCATGGCCAACGTTGAGTTCCACCTGGTGGGCATGTCACATATAAGGCGGTTCTTGGGCAGGTTCAACTCCTTTTGCAGCTCAGCCAGGCGAGCACTGGCATTATAAGATCTGCGGAAATGCACACAGACTTTCCTGGCCTGCCTCAGGACATCCTGTAAGCCCGGGTACCTGCCCAAGAACCGCTGCACCACCAGGTTAAGGACGTGAGCCACACAGGGCACATGGGTCAGTTGTCCCTGTCGGAGGGCGGAGAGGAGGTTGGTGCCATTGTCGCAAACCACCATTCCTGGCTTAAGCTGGCGTGGCGTCAACCACCTCTCGGCCTGGCCCTGCAGAGCAGACAGGACCTCTGCCCCAGTGTGGCTTCTGTCCCCCAAACACACCAGCGCAAGCACGGCATGGCATCTTTTTGCCTGCGTACTTGCGTAGCCCCTTGAACGGCTACGGAGCACCGCTGGTTCAGAGGACAAAGCACAGGAAGAGGCCATGGAGGAAGAAGAAGAGGAGGGGGTGGAGGAGAGAGGTGTGTCACAACCAGTAGTAGCATTTTGGAGGCGTGGCGGTGGAACAACCTCCAACACTACTGCACCTTGTCCTGCATCCTTCCCAGCTGCCAAAAGAGTGACCCAATGGGCCGTGAAAGAAAGGTAACATCCCTGTCCATGCCTGCTGGACCATGAGTCAGCGGTAATATGCACCTTACCGCTGACCGCCCTGTCCAGCGAGGCCAAGACATTGCCTTCCACATGCCGGTAGAGAGCCAGAATAGCCTTCCGTGAGAAAAAGTGGCGTTTGGGAACCTGCCACTGAGGAACCGCACATTGCACAAACTCACGGAAGGGGGCCGAGTCTACCAACTGAAAAGGCAGCAATTGAAGCGCTAGCAATTTAGCCAAGCTAGCATTCAACCGCTGGGCATGTGGATGGCTGGGAGTGAACTTCTTTCGACGGTCCAGCAGCTGGGGCAGGGAAATTTGCCTGCTAGAATCGGACGTCGGTGTACTGCTAGCAGAGTGGCCGCAAGTACTTGGCTGTGACACACCTAATTCTACACCTTCATTCCTCTCAGTGCATGTTTCAGAGAGGACTGAAGTTATAGTGGGGTTGGAGATCCCAGCTGATGCGGTGCAAGGAGAGGTCCGCTTTGTTCTTTGGTGTGGGTCTTTGAGGTAGGCTTGCCAACGAGCTGCATGGCAGGTCAACATATGTCTGGTCAGGCATATGGTACCCAAGCGGCTGATGTTTTGGCCATGCGATATACGCTTGAGACATATGTTGCAAACAGCAGCTGTGCGATCTGATGCACTAGCCTCAAAAAAGGCCCACACCAAAGAACTTTTTGAATGACGGGCAGAGGCAGCGCCCTGCACAGGCGGAGCTCTGCGGTGTGATTCCGTCGGTGTACTGCCCTTACGCTGGCCACCAAAGGGCATCCTGCCTCGTTGGAGATGTGCCTCCTCTTCATCCTCCTCCTCCTCCTCTCTCCTATTAGGCACCCACGTGGAGTCAGTGACCTCATCATCCCCTCCCTCCTCATCACTGGAGCCAATCTGGCAGTATGCTGCAGCTGCTGGAACATGACTGCCAGATTGGTGTCCTTCTTGAGCATCCCCTCTGTCTGCTCTCACGCTACTGCCTTCCTCTAGCTGGGTTTCATCATCAGACCCTTCGAAACGCTGGGCATCCTCCTGGAGCATGTACCCAACACTGTGCTCAAACAGTTCGGTGGACTCCTCAGGAGGAGGACATGGTGGGTCTAGGGAAGGAGTGACTGATGATGAGTCTGACATTGATACCAGGGAAGAGGACGCTTTGGCAGCTGCTTTGCCAGTACCCTGAGCCTGGGTGAGAGAGGATGAGGAGGAGGAGGAGGGCTTGGTCATCCACTCTACCAAGTCTTCGGCATGATGTGGCTCAACATGTCCAGCTGCCGAAAAGAAGGACAAGCGTGTCCCATGGCCATGTGCTGATGACAATGCACCGCGTCCACGACCAGCACTGTTGCCCCCAGACACAGAGCCTGCTTGCCCTCTTTTATTGCCTCCTGACTGTCTGTCTCTCCTTGTTTGCCTTCCAGACATTCTAATGGATGGCCTGCAGGGAGATGGGAAAAAAGCAATAAGGGCTACCTTCAGGTGTCCTTCTCTGTCCCTTTACTTAAGGATTTCTAAATATGGTTGAGGATGATTGCTTTCGCACAGAATAGCACAATGACAATTTCCCTGACTGTCCAAAAAACAAGGATTTCAAAGATGGTTGATGATGAATGCTTTAGCACAGTATAGCACAATGAGAATTTCCCTCACTGGCCTTCCCTGTCCCTACAAACAAGGTTTAGCACAGTAAAACACACTGACACTCTCCCTACCTATAGTTTTCTGTCCCTATAAAATTTTTTTTTTAAAGATGGTTGATGATGAATGCTTTAGCACAGTATAGCACAATGAGAATTTCCCTCACTGTCCTTCCCTGTCCCTACAAACAAGGTTTAGCACAGTAAAACACACTGACACTCTCCCTACCTATAGTTTTCTGTCCCTATAAAAAATGTTTTTTTAAAGATGGTTGATGATGAATGCTTTAGCACAGTATAGCACAATGAGAATTTCCCTCACTGGCCTTCCCTGTCCCTACAAACAAGGTTTAGCACAGTAAAACACACTGACACTCTCCCTACCTATAGTTTTCTGTCCCTATAAAAATTTTTTTTTAAAGATGGTTGATGATGAATGCTTTAGCACAGTATAGCACAATGAGAATTTCCCTCACTGTCCTTCCCTGTCCCTACAAACAAGGTTTAGCACAGTAAAACACACTGACACTCTCCCTACCTATAGTTTTCTGTCCCTATAAAAAATGTTTTTTTAAAGATGGTTGATGATGAATGCTTTAGCACAGTATAGCACAATGAGAATTTCCCTCACTGTCCTTCCCTGTCCCTACAAACAAGGTTTAGCACAGTAAAACACACTGACACTCTCCCTACCTATAGTTTTCTGTCCCTATAAAAAATGTTTTTTTAAAAATGGTTGATGATGAATGCTTTAGCACAGTATAGCACAATGAGAATTTCCCTCACTGTCCTTCCCTGTCCCTACAAACAAGGTTTAGCACAGTAAAACACACTGACACTCTCCCTACCTATAGTTTTCTGTCCCTATAAAAAATGTTTTTTTAAAGATGGTTGATGATGAATGCTTTAGCACAGTATAGCACCATGAGAATTTCCCTCACTGGCCTTCCCTGTCCCTACAAACAAGGTTTAGCACAGTAAAACACACTGACACTCTCCCTACCTATAGTTTTCTGTCCCTATAAAATTTTTTTTTTAAAGATGGTTGATGATGAATGCTTTAGCACAGTATAGCACAATGAGAATTTCCCTCACTGTCCTTCCCTGTCCCTACAAACAAGGTTTAGCACAGTAAAACACACTGACACTCTCCCTACCTATAGTTTTCTGTCCCTATAAAAAATGTTTTTTTAAAGATGGTTGATGATGAATGCTTTAGCACAGTATAGCACAATGAGAATTTCCCTCACTGGCCTTCCCTGTCCCTACAAACAAGGTTTAGCACAGTAAAACACACTGACACTCTCCCTACCTATAGTTTTCTGTCCCTATAAAAATTTTTTTTTAAAGATGGTTGATGATGAATGCTTTAGCACAGTATAGCACAATGAGAATTTCCCTCACTGTCCTTCCCTGTCCCTACAAACAAGGTTTAGCACAGTAAAACACACTGACACTCTCCCTACCTATAGTTTTCTGTCCCTATAAAAAATGTTTTTTTAAAGATGGTTGATGATGAATGCTTTAGCACAGTATAGCACAATGAGAATTTCCCTCACTGTCCTTCCCTGTCCCTACAAACAAGGTTTAGCACAGTAAAACACACTGACACTCTCCCTACCTATAGTTTTCTGTCCCTATAAAAATTTTTTTTTAAAGATGGTTGATGATGAATGCTTTAGCACAGTATAGCACAATGAGAATTTCCCTCACTGTCCTTCCCTGTCCCTACAAACAAGGTTTAGCACAGTAAAACACACTGACACTCTCCCTACCTATAGTTTTCTGTCCCTATAAAAAATGTTTTTTTTAAAAATGGTTGATGATGAATGCTTTAGCACAGTATAGCACAATGAGAATTTCCCTCACTGTCCTTCCCTGTCCCTACAAACAAGGTTTAGCACAGTAAAACACACTGACACTCTCCCTACCTATAGTTTTCTGTCCCTATAAAAAATGTTTTTTTAAAGATGGTTGATGATGAATGCTTTAGCACAGTATAGCACAATGAGAATTTCCCTCACTGTCCTTCCCTGTCCCTACAAACAAGGTTTAGCATAGTAAAACACACTGACACTCTCCCTACCTATAGTTTTCTGTCCCTATAAAAAATGTTTTTTTAAAGATGGTTGATGATGAATGCTTTAGCACAGTATAGCACAATGAGAATTTCCCTCACTGTCCTTCCCTGTCCCTATAAACAAGGTTTAGCACAGTAAAACAGACTGACACTCTCCCTACCTATCCTTCTCTTTCCCTAAACTAAAGGAATCCAGGTTAAGCAAGAAAAAAAAATGTCACTGTCCCTGCCTATGCTTCTCTTTCCCTGCTCCGGAACACACTACACTAGGCCGCCGTGCTGGCGGCCTTTTATAGTGTGGGGCGTGTACTAAACACCCTCAGCAATAATTGGCCACAGGCATCCTGCCTGTGGCCAATCATTGCTCTCCTCGCTGCCGGCGCTGTGATTGGCCAAGCATGCGGGGTCACAGTGCATGCTTGGCCAATCAAAGCGCCTGGATGACACTGCGATGGCGTAGTGCATTGTGGGCCGCGAATTAGGCGCGAACGGCCCAAATCGTTCGTTGTTCGGCGAACGATCGAACAGCCGATGTTTGAGTCGAACGTATGTTCGACTCGAACACCGAGCTCATCCCTAGTCAGTAGTGAGTTTCGTAGGGCAGTTTCAGTGGAGTGTAGCAAGCGGAAGCTAGACTGTAAGGAGTCAAGAAGGTTCTTGTCAGTGAGGTAGGAGATAAGACGGTTGTAGACTAAGCGTTCTAAAAGTTTTGACGCAAACATGAGCAAGGAGATGGGTCTTAAGGTGTTCAGGCTGGTGGGATCCAGTGGGGGCTTTTTAAGTATGAGGGTGATCAGGGCATGTTTTAGAGGGGAGGAAAAGGTGCCAGTAGAGAGGGAGAAATTGAAGATGGGAGTGAGGAAGCATCAGATAGAAGAGTGTGACTGTAGTAGATGTGAGGGAACAGGATCCAGGGGACAGGTGGTAAGGCGGGATTCTGAGGAAACTTTAGAGACCTCTTCTCTAGTAGCAAGGTCAAAAGAGGAGAGTATTGAGAGTGGACTAGTACAGGTTATGTTAAGTGGGTTAGATGTCTGTGCAGTAGACCTGTCCCCACGAATTGCATCAATCTTGTTTTTTTGATCACATTCCCTGTTCTCAGCTGCATAAGAGCTAGGGGGAGGGGAAACAGCATTACACTGAGCTTCCCAGTGACAGGCTATGCAGGGGAGGGGGGGCGTGTCAGGACAAGTCTGATCATTGGGTGAGATCAGGGCTCTGAGGGGGCCAAACCATTACTTCCAGGACTCCTTGTTCTTCTTTACTGTGAAGATACCCAAAAGGGGAAGTTCTGAGCTTTTAGGGAAGAGGGGGGGAGGGGGGTAGGTATCCGATTTTGACAGGTACCCACTCCCACTTCTGTTCCGGTGGCCTTAAGCGATTGGAAGTTCTTCTTCTACCCTCCCTCCCAAAGTCTTCTGGGACATATGAAAGGTCCCAGAAGACTTTGGGACCAGTCACAGAGTGCAGCGCCACTCGCGCACGTGCAGTTGGCACCCGGCTGTGAACCTGCAAGCTGTCACAGCCAGATGCCCATAGTAAAGATTCCCGCGCCCCCAAGAAAGGGCACAGGCTAAAATCAGCTGTGGTAAGTGCACAGCTGGACCATGGGACAGGTGAGTGGCTATTTATTAGAAGTCAGCAGCTAAATTTTTTGTAGCTGCTGACTTTTAATAAACACAAAAATGACTGGAACTCCCCTTTAATGACTTTGGCTGTATGTTTGGGGTCATTGTCCTGCTGCAGAATAAATTTGGGGTCAATCACACACCTCCCTGATGGTATGGCATGATGGATAAGTATCTGCCTGTATTTCTCAGCATTGAGGACACCATTGCTCCTGACCAAATCTCCAACTCCATTTACAGAAATGCAGCCCCAAACTTGCAAGGAACCTCCGCCATGCTTCACAGTTGCCCACAGACACTCAGTATTATTCCATTCTCCAGCCCTTCAGGGAGCAAACTGCCTCTTGCTCCAGCCAAATATTTCACGTTTTGACTCATCAATCCAAAGCATCTGGGTCGATTCTAAGGCATATACATACAATTCAACTTCTTCTCTCCTCTTCCTTTCTCTGTTGGGGTACTATCAGATATATCACTCTGGACGTCACATCACTTCCTCAAGCTTAATCTACCCAAAACCAAACTTATTATTTTTCATCCCCCATGTGCCCCTTCCCCTGATCTCTCTGTCAAAATCGATGGCACAACCATAAGCCCCATCCCCACATGCCAAGGTCCTGGGTGTAGTCCTGGACTCTGAACTCTTCTTTAAGCCCCACGTCCAATCACTGTCCAAATCTTGCCGCCTCAACCTCCGCGACATCTCCAAAATACGCCCCTTTCTAACCAATGACACAACAAAGCTCCTAATTCACTCCCTGGTCATCTCTTGTCTACTGCAACTTCCTCTTCATTGGCTTACCTCTACATAGTCTATCCCCCCTTCAATGCATCATGAATGCGGCTGCCAGACTCATCCACCTTACCAACCGCTCTGTGTCTGCTACTTCTCTCTGTCAATCCCTCCACTGGCTTCCGCTCACCCAACAAATTAAATTCAAAATACAAACAACTACCTACAAAGCCATCCACAACTTGGCCCCCAGCTACATCACTGACCTAGTCTCAAAATACCAACCATAATCGTTCTCTTATGCCCTTTACACACGATCAGAATTTCCGATGGGATAAAATCCGATGGAATTTTCCGTCGGAATTCCGTTCAAGCTGTCTTGCATACACACTGTCAGATCAAATTCCGACCGACCAAAACGCGATGACGTAAAACACTACGACGAGCCGAGAAAAATGAAGTTCAATGCTTCCGAGCATGCATCGACTTGATTCTGAGCATGCGTGTTTTTTTCTATTCCACACAGACGATTGGAATTTTCGATAGAACATGTTTTATTTTTTTCCGATGGAAAAAATCCTATTTCTAAACTCCGACGGAAAAAAGTCAGATGGGGCCCACACACGGTCGGAATATCTGATGAAAAAATTCCGTCTGACTTTTTACATCGGAAATTCCGATTGTGTGTACAAGGCATTAGTTCTTCTCAAGACCTCCTGCTCTCTAGCTCCTTCATCACCTCCTCCCATGCTCGTCTCCAGGACTTTTCCAGAGCCTCTCCAATCCTATGGAACACCTAACAACTGCATTTTAATTTTCTCCATCTGATCATCCCCCACAGTTATTACCTTTTGTTCCACTTGACCCTCCCTTCTAGATTGTAAGCTCTAATGCCCCATACACACGATCGTTTTTCATGCCATTTTTAAAAATGGCCATTAAAACCGATCGTGTGTAGGCTCCAGAGCATTTTTAACGGCGTGAAAAACGGGCATTAAAAATTTCGAACATGCTCTATTTTTTCACGTCGTTTTTCATGTCGTTTTTTTTAACGACGTGAAAAACGATAGTGTGTATGCTTTAATGACGTGAAAAAAACGCGCATGCTCAGAATCAAGTATGAGACGGGAGCGCTCGTTCTGGTAAAACTAGCGTTCGTAATGGAGATAGCACATTCGTCACGCTGTAACGGACTGAAAAGCACAAGGCTGAAAAGTGCAAATCGTCGCTCAACAAAGTTTACTAACATGAAGGGTGGCACCATCCGAACGGAACTTCCCCTTTATAGTGCCGTTGTACGTGTTGTACGTCACTGCGCTTTGCTCGAGCGTTTTTTTTAATGATCGTGTGTACGCAAGACAGGCTTGAGAGGAAACATGAAAAAAAACGACAAGAAAAACGTTGGTTTAAAAAATGGCATGAAAAACGATCGTGTGTACGCCGCATAACGAGCCGGGCCCTCTGATTCCTCCTGTATTGAATTGTATTGTATTGTACTGTACTGTACTGTACTGTCTGCCGCCATGTTGTAACGCGCTGCGCAAACCGTTGGCGCTATATAAATCCTGTATAATAATTAATAATATTCAGGTACTTACAGTATAGGCATTTCAGCCCTTTTCTTGCCTAGAAACTTTTTAGGCTAGGTCAGGTTCACTTTAAAGAGGAATCTCAACTTGTTTGCACCCTCCCCCCCCCCCTCCACTGCCACATTTTGGCACTTTTTGGGGGGAAAGGGGGAGCAGGTACCTGGTTTTGACAGGCACCTGCTCCCACTTCCTGGTAAGATTGCCACACGGCGATCTTTGTCATGTACGGCCCCTCCTCCTTCACCCCCCCCCCACTGCTTTCTGGGACCTGTGTGTGTCCCACAAGAAGGCGGGACCATTAAGAAAGCGCAGCGCGACTAGTGCATGCGCAGTAGAAAACCAGCTGTGAAGCTTCACTGCCGGTTTCCCTTTGCTTGCAATGCCGGCGCCTGCACCCGAACCGGATGGACAAATCGTCTTTTGGTGCAGACATTGCGGGATTCCTGGACAGGTACAGTAAGTGTCCTTATATTAAAAGGTAACAGCTACAGTATTTGTAGCTGCTGACTTTTAATATCCCCCCCCCCCCCCCCCCAGAGTGGCCCTTCGGTTTATTAATTCGTATTCCAGCTACCGATCATCAGTTTAGGGTGAGTCACCAAAGCCTCCCATTGTATTAGCTTTAGTCGTTTGTTCGAGGATTCTATGATCAATTGCATGAGTAACAAGTAGCCCTATAGGTCTAGAGGTTAAGAGCCTATGTCCTCCTAGCTAGTGTCAGTACACATCAGTTTACATAAGCTGTCAATGAAGACAAAATAGGATATGTACTCAGGCTGACACATATGGAACACAAACTCCAAAATAGGGGGAGAGAGCTGAATGGGATCAATAGCAGCTAATGCCATATGACAGCATTGAGCTGAGTGATGCCATCCTGAATCATTAGTATGGGCCCATTCTGTTCACAATAAGCCAATTTATACATGGCTTTGTAAATCACTTAGCTGCTCAGATCTGCTGGTAACAGATGACGGAATTTATGTTACACATGTTGTAAAAGTGTCATGTCCAATTCCCAGCACAATATGTCAATGAGCCGGCCTTCTTTATAGCGCCTCACCAACTGTTTCTAGTTATCCCATTGGCATCCATTTAAAGTACTGAAATATGTGTATTCTAAAAGTATGGAACGTAAATATATTTTATACTTTGTAGCTTTTTTAGGTACTGGTCAGCTCACAAGTCACTCTGACCAGCTAAACATACATTGTTTCTAAATATAAAATAATGCGCCTAGGGAAAATGAATTCATTTTATTGAATAGAATATTGGGGGTACATTGTTGGGCAGAACTACAGAAGAAAAAGTTTTGGGGGCACTTATTTCAGATGATTGCGAAATGAGCAAACAGTGTAACCAGGCAGTGAGAAAAGTGAAAATAATTTTGGGGTTTATCACTACACTAGAGGGGTCACCAGCAGGAGGAAGGAGGTCCTGATTCCCCTATATAGATCTTTATATTACTAGAGGGGTCACCAGCAGGAGGAAGGAGGTCCTAATTCCTCTATATAGATCTTTACATTACTAGAGGGATCACCAGCAGCAGGAAGGAGGTCCTAATTCCCCTAAATAGACCTTTATATCGTTAGAGGGGACACCAGCAGGAGGAAGGAGGTCCTGATCCCTCTATAGAGATCTTTATATCACTAGAGGGATCACCAGCAGGAGGTAGGAGGTCCTGATTCCTCTATATAGATTTTTATATCACTATAGGGATCAGCAGCAGGAGGAAGGAGGTCCTAATTCCTCTATATAGATCTTTATATCACTAGAGGGGACACCAGCAGGAGGAAGGAGGTCCTGATCCCTCTATAGAGATCTTTATATCACTAGAGGGATCACCAGCAGGAGGAAGGAGGTCCTGATTCCTCTATATAGATCTTTATATCACTAGAGGGGACACCAGCAGGAGGAAGGAGGTCCTGATTCCTCTATATAGATCTTTATATCACTAGAGGGATCACCAGCAGGAGGAAAAGGGTCCTGATCCCTCTATAGAGATCTTTATATCACTAGAGGGATCACCAGCAAGAGGAAGGAGGTCCTGATTCCTCTATATAGATCTTTATATCACTATAGGGATCAGCAGCAGGAGGAAGGAGGTCCTGATTCCTCTATATAGATCTTTATATCACTATAGGGATCAGCAGCAGGAGGAAGGAGGTCCTAATTCCTCTATATAGATCTTTATATCACTAGAGGGGACACCAGCAGGAGGAAGGAGGTCCTGATCCCTCTATAGAGATATTTATATCACTAGAGGGATCACCAGCAGGAGGAAGGAGGTCCTGATTCCTCTATATAGATCTTTATATCACTAGAGGGGACACCAGCAGGAGTAAGGAGGTCCTGATTCCTCTATATAGATCTTTATATCACTAGAGGGATCACCAGCAGGAGGAAAAGGGTCCTGATCCCTCTATAGAGATCTTTATATCACTAGAGGGATCACCAGCAGGAGGAAGGAGGTCCTGATTCCTCTATATAGATCTTTATATCACTAGAGGGGACACCAGCAGGAGGAAGGAGGTCCTGATCCCTCTATAGAGATCTTTATATCACTAGAGGGATCACCAGCAGGAGGTAGGAGGTCCTGATTCCTCTATATAGATCTTTATATCACTATAGGGATCAGCAGCAGGAGGAAGGAGGTCCTAATTCCTCTATATAGATCTTTATATCACTAGAGGGATCACCAGCAGGAGAAAAAGGGTCCTGACGCTCTATAGAGATCTTTATATCACTAGAGGGATCACCAGCAAGAGGAAGGAGGTCCTGATTCCTCTATATAGATCTTTATATCACTATAGGGATCAGCAGCAGGAGGAAGGAGGTCCTGATTCCTCTATATAGATCTTTATATCACTATAGGGATCAGCAGCAGGAGGAAGGAGGTCCTAATTCCTCTATATAGATCTTTATATCACTAGAGGGGACACCAGCAGGAGGAAGGAGGTCCTGATCCCTCTATAGAGATATTTATATCACTAGAGGGATCACCAGCAGGAGAAAGGAGGTCCTGATTCCTCTATATAGATCTTTATATCACTAGAGGGGCCACCAGCAGGAGCAAGGAGGTCCTGATTCCTCTATATAGATCTTTATATCACTAGAGGAATCACCAGCAGTAGGGATGGGCCCGGTGCTCGATTCGAACCCATGTTCGAATCGAGCATCGGGCGTTCGCTCGCTCGTCGAGCCCAGAACTATTTGGGCCGTTCGCATCACATTCGTGTGATGCGAGCGGCCCCGCAATGCATTGCGGCCGGCGCGGCCGGCGCAGTGCATTGCTGGCTGATGATTGGCCAAGCATGCACTGTGACCCCGCATGCTTGGCCAATCACAGCGCCCGAAACTCGGAGAGCAATAATTGGCTACAGGCAGGACGCCTGTAGCCAATTACAGCTCAGGGGCTTTAGTACACGCCCCACCATTTAAAAGGCCGCCACGCCATCGGCCCCGGTCACATGAGTTCCGGCTTTAGGAGAGATTAGTCTGCTGATTCTGTCTTTGCTTGAAACTGAAAGATTTGCTCTTCTTTGCTAAACCATTGGCTATTTCTTTGCTAAACCATTGCTACCTAAGTCATTGATCGTTCATTGCTGCTGATTGCACAGTTAGTGTGTTATTAGCTGCTGCTGGGGATTAGTCTGGTGCGTGCTTACTGTTAGTACAGTATTGCAGTAGTACCAACCGCAGTGCTGTTAGCACAGCATTGCACCCCAACAGCACCCATAGGACTTCTAGTGTGTTAGTGGCAGCAAACAGAGCTCCTATATTTTCTTCTCAGCAGCACCCATAGGACTTCTAGTGTGTTAGTGGCATCACACAGAGCTCCTATATTTTCTTCTCAGCAGCACCCATAGGACTTCTAGTGTGTTAGTGGCAGCAAACAGAGCTCCTATATTTTCTTCTCAGCAGCACCCATAGGACTTCTAGTGTGTTAGTGGCATCACACAGAGCTCCTATATTTTCTTCTCAGCAGCACCCATAGGACTTCTAGTGTGTTAGTGGCAGCAAACAGAGCTCCTATATTTTCTTCTCAGCAGCACCCATAGGACTTCTAGTGTGTTAGTGGCAGCAAACAGAGCTCCTATATTTTCTTCTCAGCAGCACCCATAGGACTTCTAGTGTGTTAGTGGCAGCAAACAGAGCTCCTATATTTTCTTCTCAGCAGCACCCATAGGACTTCTAGTGTGTTAGTGGCAGCAAACAGAGCTCCTATATTTTCTTCTCAGCAGCACCCATAGGACTTCTAGTGTGTTAGTGGCATCACACAGAGCTCCTATATTTTCTTCTCAGCAGCACCCATAGGACTTCTAGTGTGTTAGTGGCAGCAAACAGAGCTCCTATATTTTCTTCTCAGCAGCACCCATAGGACTTCTAGTGTGTTAGTGGCAGCAAACAGAGCTCCTATATTTTCTTCTCAGCAGCACCCATAGGACTTCTAGTGTGTTAGTGGCAGCAAACAGAGCTCCTATATTTTCTTCTCAGCAGCACCCATAGGACTTCTAGTGTGTTAGTGGCATCACACAGAGCTCCTATATTTTCTTCTCAGCAGCACCCATAGGACTTCTAGTGTGTTAGTGGCAGCAAACAGAGCTCCTATATTTTCTTGTCAGCAGCACACATAGTACCTATAGTGTGTTAGTGTCAGCACCCATAGGACCTACAGTGTGTTGTGAGCACACATAGGAGTTCTATTTTTTATACTATATACACTACCGACTACAATGGCTGGAAGACCGCCAAGGAGAGGCAGAGCGTGCCGAGGCAAGAACACAGGGCAGGCAGGCTCTGTTTCTAGAGACAACAGTGCTGGCCGTGGACGTGGTCGTGCATCGTCATCAGCACGTGGCCATGGGACACGCTTGTCTTTGTTTTCGGCAGCTGGACATGTGGAGCCGCATCATGCCGAAGGCTTGGTAGAATGGATGACCAAGCCCTCCTCATCCTCCTCATCCTCTCTCACCCAGGCTCAGGGTACTGGCAGAGCAGCTGCCAACGCGTACTCAATGGCATCATCAGCCACCCCTTCCCTAGACCCACCATGTCCTCCTGAGGAGTCCCCCGAACTGTTTGAGCACAGTGTTGGGTACATGCTCCAGGAGGATGCCCAACGATTCGAAGGCTCGGATGATGATACCCAGCTTGAGGAAGTCAGTAGTGTGCGCGCAGAGAGAGGGGATGCTGAAGGACAGCAATCTGGCAGTAGTGTTCCACCAGCTGCAGCTTACTGCCAGGTTTGCTCTAGTGGTGAAGAGGGAGGGGATGATGAGGTCACTGACTCCACGTGGGTGCCTGAAGGGAGAGAGGAGGAGGAGGAGGAGGATGCAGCGTCACATGTCCAACGAGGCAGGATGCCCCCTGGAGGCCAGCTAGAGGCCAGCACAGCAACTGTACCACACCGCAGAGCTCCGCCTGTGCAGGGCGCTGCCTCTGCACGTTATCACAAAAGTTCTTTGGTGTGGGCCTTTTTTGAGACGAGTGCATCAGATCGCACCACTGCTATTTGCAATATTTGTCTCAAGCGTATCTCGCGTGGCCAAAACATCAGCCGCTTGGGCACCACAAGCATGAGCAGACATATGTCGACCTGCCATGCAGCTCGTTGGCAAGCACACATAAAAGACCCACACCAAAGAACAAAGCGGACCTCTCCTTGCTCCTCATCAGCTGGGATCTCCATCCCCACTATATCTTCAGTCCTCTCTGAAAGCTGCTCTGAGAGGACTGAAGGTGTAGAATTAGGTGTGTCACAACCAAGTACTTGCAGTACACCGACGTCCGATTGTAGCAGGCAAATTTCCCTGCCCCAGCTGCTGGACCGTCGAAAGAAGTATACTCCCAGCCATCCACATGCCCAGCGGTTGAATGCTAGCTTGGCTAAATTGCTAGCACTTCAACTGCTGCCTTTTCAGTTGATAGACTCGGCCCCCTTCCGTGAGTTTGTTCAATGTGCGGTTCCTCAGTGGCAGGTTCCCAAACGCCACTTTTTCTCACGGAAGGCGATTCCGTCTCTCTACTGGCATGTGGAAGGCAATGTCCATGCCTCGCTGGACAGGGCGGTCAGCGGTAAGGTGCATATTACCGCTGACTCATGGTCCAGCAGGCATGGACAGGGACGTTATCTTTCTTTCACGGCCCATTGGGTCACTCTATTGGCAGCTGGGAGGGATGCAGGACAAGGTGCAGTAGTGTTGGAGGTTGTTCCGCCACCACGCCTCCAAAATGCTACTACTGGTTGTGACACACCTCTCTCCTCCACCCCCTCCTCTTCTTCTTCCTCCATGTCCTCTTCGAGTGCTCTGTCCTCGGAACCAGCGGTGCTCCGTAGGCGTACAAGGGGCTACGCGAGTACGCAGGCAAAAAGATGCCATGCCGTGCTTGCGCTGGTGTGTTTGGGGGACAGGAGCCACACTGGGCCAGAGGTTCTGGCAGCTCTGCAGGGGCAGGCCGAGAGGTGGTTGACGCCACGCCAGCTTAAGCCAGGAATGGTCGTTTCTGATAATGGCACCAACCTCCTCTCCGCCCTGCGACAGGGGCAGCTCACCCATGTGCCCTGTATGGCTCACGTCCTCAACCTGGTGGTGCAGCGGTTCTTGGGCAGGTTCCCAGGCTTACAGGATGTCCTGAGGCAGGCCAGGAAAGTCTGTGTGCATTTCCGCCGATCTTATAATGCCAGTGCTCGGCTGACTGAGCTGCAAAAGGAGCTGAACCTGCCCAAGAACCGCCTAATATGTGACATGCCCACCAGGTGGAACTCAACGTTGGCCATGCTGCAGCGACTGCACACGCAGCAGAGGGCCATCAATGAGTACCTTTGCGACTACGGCACCAGGACAGGGTCAGGGGAGCTTGGCTTTTTTTCCCCACGCCAGTGGAGCATGATCAGGGATGCATGCACTGTCCTCTCACCATTTAAGGAGGCCACGAGGATGGTGAGCAGTGACAGTGCATGCATCAGTGACACTGTACCTCTTGTCCACCTGTTGGAGCATACGCTGCGTGGGATAATGGACAGGGCACTTGAGGCAGAACAGAGGCAGGAAGAGGAGGACTTCCTTGTCTCTCAAGGCCCCCTTTATCCAGACAATGTTCCTTCTGTCCCACCCATCACACAGGAAGAGGAGGAGGAGGAGGAGGAGGAGGAGGATTGTGCGAGCATGGAGGTGGAGCCTGGCACTCAGCATCAGCAGCAGCAGTCTTTTAGGGATGATGTACAGTCCCAACAAACCAGTGGACTTGTACGTGGCTGGGAGGAGGTGGCTGGCGATCATGTCATCCTCAGTGACCCAGAAGACTCCGGACCGAATGCCTCAGCTAACCTACGCTGCATGGCCTCCCTGATCCTGCAAAGCCTGCGGAAGGATCCTCGTGTTCTTCGGATCAAGGAGAGTGACCATTACTGGCTGGCCACTCTCCTTGATCCACGGTACAAGGGTAAGGTTGCGGACCTTATCTTGCCGTCGCAGAGGGAGCAGAGGATGAGACATCTCAGGGAGGCCTTGCAGAAAGGTCTGTGCAACGCGTTCCCAGAAACTGGGAGGTTACAAACTCCTGGTCCTGGACGACGAGTTGCTGAGGCTTCGGTCAGTAGCAGAAGGAGCGGTGGGGAAGGTGGATGTCTGACCGATGCGTTCAGACAATTTTTTAGTCCGCAGCCCCAAGGTATGATCGGTTCCAGCAACCATCGCCAGCGTCTGATATACATGGTGCAGGAATACCTAGGGGCAAGGTCAGACTTGGACACCTTTCCCACCGAAAATCCTCTGGCTTACTGGGTCCTGAGGATGGATCACTGGCCAGAGCTTGCACAGTATGCAATTGAGCTACTGGCCTGTCCTGCATCTAGCGTTCTTTCCGAACGGACATTCAGTGCTGCTGGAGGATTTGTCACCGATCATAGGGTGCGCCTGTCCACCGACTCGGTTGATCGACTGACCTTCATAAAAATGAATCAGTCTTGGATCACCACCAGCTACCAGACACCTGAAGCGGATATAACGGAATAATTTATAATGTCACATCCCTTCAAGACTGCCTATGCTGATGCTGAGTGACTGTCCTGTTATGTTCACTGACTATCCTCTTCCTCCTCCTCAATGATCCATGCCACCACACCAGTGCCTAAGGCACAATTTTTCAGCCCCTGTATAACAGGGGCGTGTAATTACAATTTTTTAAAAAGATGCTTCGCAACAGGTGTGACTGCTGTGCTCAGAGTACAGTATCTGTGAGGGGTTGCAGTGTTGTGGCACCAGCACCAGTGCCTAAGGCACAATTTTTCAGCCCCTGTTGGGGCGTGTAATTACAATTTTTAGGCAATGCTTTGCAACAGGTCTCATTGCTGTGCTCAGAGTACAGTATCTGTGAGGGGTTGCAGTGTTGTGGCACCAGCACCAGTGCCTAAGGCACAATTTTTCAGCCCCTGTATAACAGGGGCGTGTAATTACAATTTTTTAAAAAGATGCTTCGCAACAGGTGTGACTGCTGTGCTCCAAGTACAGTATCTGTGAGGGGTTGCAGTGTTGTGGCACCAGCACCAATGCCTAAGGCACAATTTTTCAGCCCCTGTTTAACAGGGGCGTGTAATTACAAATCTTGATCTAATAGTTCACAGCAGGGCCCATTCCTGCGCCCACCAAGAGTAACTATGAGGGCCTACAGTCTTGTGGCAACACCGTCCACCACCACCACCACCACCAAAGGCCCAATTTTTCTGCCCTGTTCAACAGGTGCATGCAATTACAAATCTTGATCTAATAACTCACAGCAGGGCCCATTCCTGCACCCACCAAGAGTAACTGTGAGGGCTTACAGTCTTGTGGCAACACCGTCCACCACCACCACCACCACCACCAAAGGCCCAATTTTTCTGCCCGGTTCAACAGGTGCATGCAAGTACAAATCTTGATCTATTAACTCACAGCAGGGCCCATTCCTGTGCCCACCAGTCTTGTGGCTACACCAACATCTAATAGGGCAAATTTCTGCAGAGTATATACGGCAGGCCCCTACTTTCAAACATCCAACTTACAAACGACTCCTACTTGCAAACGGCAAGAGAAAACAGGAAGTGAGAGGAAATCTACCCCTAGGAAGGAAAATTCTATCCTGTTAGATTTAATTTGGGAAAAAGGTATCTCCTCTCTACTGATGCTTTATCACCAATCCTTGTTTCAATTAAAACCCCACTTTTCCAAAAACATTTGTCATTGGGACGGAAAGTGAGGTGACATGTTCTGAACAGATGTGCAAAGACAGCAAATGTTACAGGGGTGATAACCCCTCCCTATGTTCTCCAAAAAGCTTAAAAATTGATTTTTTTGGGATGTAGCTACACTTCATAATGTACCTGTTCAGATTCTACTTAAGAACAAACCTACAGTCCATGTCTTGTTTGCACCACCTATATACTGCTGTTCAGAGTATATAGGGTTGTAGGTATAGGGTTTTATTTTGGGTGCGGGGTCCCCCTTAGTATCCATACAAGACCCAAAGGGGCTGGGGTGGGGGGGGGGGTGATGGGGTAGCCATGCCATTTTTCTCAAGGATTTTCAGCCATATGGCGGCCAGGACAAGACATGACATTAAAGCCGCAAGTGGTTTTAAATGGCTTCTTTTTTTCCTTTACAAATGTCATTTTGTGCAAGGACAGTTCTAAACACGGGAAACACATGCCACTTCACAGGCATACTTTAGACACCCCCCAGGTACCATATTTAAAGGAAAATTTCACTTTTTTTTTTTTCACTTTATGCATCATTAAAATGACTGCTCCCGAAAAAACTTTAGTTTTTAAAATTTCTTTTTGCATTGATATATGTCCCCTGGGGCAGGACCCGGGTCCCCAAACCTGTTTTATGACATTAACATGCATATTGGCCGTTGTAATTAGCAATTTTGATTTCGAACGTTCGCGTCCATTATAACGAATAGGGTTCGAAAATTCGCTGCGAACTTTCGGTCCGTTCGAAGGTTCTGGTGCGAACCGAACCCGGGGGTGTTCGGCTCATCCCTAACCAGCAGGAGGAAAAGGGTCCTGATCCCTCTATAGAGATCTTTATATCACTAGAGGGATCACCAGCAGGAGAAAGGAGGTCCTGATTCCTCTATATAGATCTTTATATCACTAGAGGGGACACCAGCAGGAGGAAGGAGGTCCTGATCCCTCTATAGAGATCTTTATATCACTAGAGGGATCACCAGCAGGAGGAAGGAGGTCCTGATTCCTCTATATAGATCTTTATATCACTAGAGGGGACACCAGAAGGAGGAAGGAGGTCCTGATCCCTCTATAGAGATCTTTATATCACTAGAGGGATCACCAGCAGGAGGAAGGAGGTCCTGATTCCTCTATATAGATCTTTATATCACTAGAGGGGACACCAGCAGAAATGAGCAAACAGTGTAACCAGGCAGTGAGAAAAGTGAAAATAATTTTGGGGTTTATCACTACACTAGAGGGGTCACCAGCAGGAGGAAGGAGGTCCTGATTCCCCTATATAGATCTTTATATTACTAGAGGGATCACCAGCAGGAGATAGGAGGCCCTGATTCCTCTATATAGGTCTTTATATCACTAGAGGGATCACCAGCAGGAGGAAAAGGGTCCTGATCCCTCTATAGAGATCTTTATATCACTAGAGGGATGGTTCCCTCTAGTGATACCTGTACGGTACCTGTACGGTTTAGAAGATATTCCCTTTGCATGCAGCCGCTGATGTCAGCGGCGCATTGCCTCTGAGTTCCCAGCTGAAGGTCCGGCAGACGCTGCCGGACCTTGCCAGAAAGAAGTCTCCCGCGTGCATGTGCGGGAGTGATGACATCGCAGCTCCGGCCACTCACAGCGCCGGAGCCGCGATACCCGGAAGACACGCCAAAGGGAAAATGTCAGCTCCCTCGGCGTGGACCGAGATCACCTGCCGACGCCTCGGTCTAAGGTAAGTATTTCATAATGAGCTAGTACGCGGTGACGTACAACACTACGACGAGCCGAGAAAAATGAAGTTCAATGATTCCGAGCATGCGTCAAATTGATTCCGAGCATGCGCAGAATTTTTGTGCGTTGGAATTGGCTACACACGATCGGAATTTCCGACAACAAGTTTTGTTGTTGGAAAATTTGAGAACCAGCTCTCAAACATTTGTTGTCAGAAATTCCGACAGCAAATGTCCGATGGAGCCTACATGTCCGACCGTGTGTACGCGGCATTAGAGTAAAATCAATTGATCCTCAACAATTAGCCAAGATAGCTATACCTGGCAGCTAAATTTAGGAGCAACCCTGCCTAAACACCAGAGTGCTACAAATGTAACCATACTGCTACACTTAGAGGCGCCTCTCTTCTCTTTTATACTCAGTTGTGATATGACGCTACTTGTATATCAAATCATCGCTTGTATATCAAGTAAAAATTTATAAAAAAAATTGCTTGTCTTGCAAAACGCTCTCAAACCAAGTTACTCTCCATCCAAGGTTTTACTGTTTTTTCTCCTTCTATTGGTTAAACTAGATGGACTTGCTTGTTTTTTTTCTTCCAACCAGACTATGTAATTATGTAATGCTGCGTACACACGACCGTTTTTAATGTCATTGAAAAAAAATAGGATTTTTTACTCACCGTAAAATCCTTTTCTCTGAGTCCATGGACCGACACAGCTTCTCTATTGACAAAGTGGGTATTATCCGTTAATTAGGAGTGACTAGGCAGAAAAACTTGTAAAAAGTGTTGCATCACACCTTCTACAGTACCGCCCAGGGGGCGGACCCTCTGGGTATACCCTCTCAGTCTGCACATCGCAGATCAGTTCGTCAAAAAGCAGTACAAACTTAAAAGGAGGGGTGGGTGCTGTGTCGGTCCATGGACTCAGAGAAAAGGATTTTACGGTGAGTAAAAAATCCTATTTACTCTTTCGTCCATGGACCGACACAGCTTCTCTATTGACAAAGTGGGACGTCCCAAAGCAGTGTCAGAGAAAAAACGAGGGGTGGTAACAGCATAAAAACAAACTTCACCCCAAAACACAAAACAGCACTCCTCCAACGGAGGAGTTGCAACTCTAAACAGCCGCCTGCAAAACCTTGCGGCCGAAAGAGGCATCCGAAGATGCACCTACATCAACTTTGTAGAATTTTGTGAAAGTGTGAGCGGACGACCAAGTCGCCGCTTTACATAGTTGGGAAACAGACGCTTGATGTCGGAAAGCCCAAGAGGCACCTATTGCCCTGGTCGAATGCGCCGTGACAGGAAAGGGGGGCGCCTGACCCTTTAAGGCGTAAGCCTGGATTACTATCTGTCGGATCCACCTAGAGATGGTGGCCGATGAGACTGCTTGGCCCTTCTTGGGACCAGCCACCGAAACAAACAGTGAGTCTGACTTCCGGAACAGGGAAGTAGCAGATATGTATACTCTCAAAGCTCGGACAACGTCCAAGGAATGCAACGCCGACTCCTTAGGATTCGACGGCTGAGGACACAAGGATGGAAGTACAATGTCTTCGTTGAGATGAAAAGCCGAAACGACCTTCGGAAGAAAGGAAGGCTGCGGCCGCAGCACCACCTTATCCTTGTGGAAAATCAAATAGGGAGCCTTGCAGGACAAGGCTGCCAGCTCAGAGACTCGTCTAACTGACGTAACAGCCACCAAAAAGACCACCTTCTGAGAAAGTGTCAACAGGGGAATATCTCTAATATTCTCAAACGGTGCCTTCTGAAGCACCGAGAGGACCAGGTTCAAGTCCCACGGAGGTAACGGGGGGCGGACCGGAGGGGCCACATGTCGAACCCCCTGCACAAATGTACTCACGAGAGAGTGAGTCGCCAGGGGTCGCTGAAAAAAGACAGCCAGGGCAGATATCTGTCCCTTAATCGTACTTAGGGCAAGCCTTTGGTCTACCCCATGCTGTAAAAACAGCAGGATTCTGGAAACCAAATAGGTACGCGGATGCCATTTCATTTCCTCACACATGGAGATGTAGGCCCTCCAAGTGCGGTGATAGACCTTCCTAGAGGACGGTTTCCGAGCACTTCTCATAGTAGAAATTACTGAGTCTGACAGGCCCCGGTCTCTCAGTACCTGGTTCTCAACAGCCATGCCGTTAAAGCCAATGACTGTAAAGCAGGATGGAATATGGGACCTTGCGACAGCAGGTCCTTCCGTAGTGGTAGGCGCCAGGGGACGTCTGCTACCAGACGTACTAGATCGGCGTACCAAGGACGCTGAGGCCAATCTGGAGCGATTAGGATCATTGGAATTCCCTCTGCCTCCACTCTGCGGAGCAGAAGAGGAAGAAGCCTTAAGGGAGGGAAGGCATAGATTAGCCGATACTGGCCCCACGATGCTACCAACGCGTCCGTTGCGTCTGCCCATGGGTCTCTTGACCGGGCCACAAACCTCAATACCTTCCGATTGAGTCGGGAAGCCAGAAGATCTACGTCTGGTGTGCCCCATCTTTGGCAGAGGAGTTGGAACACCTCCGGGTGTAAGGACCATTCTCCCTGGTCCAGCATCTGGCGGCTCAGGTAGTCCGCCTGCCAGTTTTCCACACCCGGAATGTACACGGCCGACAGTGCCGGTACGCTCCTCTCTGCCCACTTCAGGATGCGAGCGATCTCCGATGCTGCAGCTGAGCTTCTTGTTCCTCCTTGATGATTGACATATGCCACTGCTGTGGCGTTGTCTGACTGGATCCTGACTGGACGCCCTTGCAGTCTCTGAGACCATTTGAAGAGGCACAGCTTGATCGCCCGGATCTCCAGGACATTGATCGGCAGGAGGGCTTCCTCTGGGGTCCAGCGACCTTGCGCCGACTGGACACCCCAGACTCCCCCCCAACCTGTAAGGCTGGCGTCCGTCGTGATCACTATCCAGTAAACCGGAAGAAATGACTTCCCGGCCATTAGAGCCGGTGCTGTCAGCCACCCTACCAGGGATCTCCTGACTAGGTGGCTCACTCGGATTTGATAATCCAGAGATGAAGGGCATCTGTTCCATCTGGACAGAACTTCCCTCTGTAACACTCGAGTGTGGTATTGAGCATATGGGACCGCCTCGAAGGAGGCTACCATGAGGCCCAACACTCGCATGCAAAAACGGAGTGACGACCAATTCCTGGAAGTCAGCTGCCGTACTGCAGCCCGGAGGGTCTGCAACTTCTCCACAGGGAGGAATACCTTTGCCTCTGAGGAATCCAGAATCAACCCCAGGTACACTAGGCGTTGAGTGGGCACCAATACTGACTTTTTGCGTGTTTAGTATCCAACCACAGTCTCGAAGAGTCTGACAGGTAATGGACACGCTTACCTCTAATTCTGAGCTTGAAGGGCCCTTCAGCAGAAGGTCGTCCAAGTAACCTGTGATAGCGATACCCCGCTGTCTTAGAAGTGCCAGAATCGGAGCGAGCACCTTGGTGAACGTCCTGGGTGCTGAGGCAAGGCCAAACGGGAGGGCCACAAACTGGTAGTGGTTCTTCCCGATAGCAAATCGCAGAAACCTCTGGTGTCTGGAGTATATGGGGACATGCAGGTATGCGTCCTTGATGTCCAAGGAGGCCAGAAAGTCCCCCGGATGGAGAGCCGTGACTACGGATCGAACCGACTCCATCCGAAATCTTTGTACCTTCACAAAGCAATTGAGGGCTCTGAGATCCAAGATTGGACGAACCCCCTCCTTCTTTGGCACAATGAACAGATTTGAGTAAAAACCCTGACCCCGTTCCTGTTCTGGAACTGGAATAACTACCCCGCGTTCCAGTAGACCCTGGACCGCCCCATACAGGGCCTCCCGACGGGTCGGTAGTAGCTGGAGATTGGAGGTGATGAATCTGTCTGGTGGACAAGAGAGAAATTCTATCTTGTAGCCTGAGGAGATTACTTTGCAAACCCACCTGTCGGAGACTAGAGCAGTCCACTGAGTCGCGAATTTGCGAAGACGTCCCCCCACCCGAGAGCTGGGTGGGGGCGGACCTTCATGTGGACGCAGATTTGTCCACAGGCTTGTTGGGTCTGCGGGACCAAGGACGCTTTTGTCCTTGGGCAGGCGCTTTATCGGCCTGGGGTCTTTTCCCTGTCGCCTTAAGAGGGCGAAAAAACCGCTTACGTGCAGTAAAGGAGGGCCCTTGCCCTTGGCGTGGTCCCCTACCCTTGCTAGTTTGGGGAAGCAAAGTGCTTTTACCTCCTGTAGCATCCTTGATGATGTCATCCAGAGAAGCCCCAAAAAGTCTGTCGCCCTTAAAAGGCAGATCCAATAGGGCTTTCTTGGAAGTCTGGTCCGCAGACCAGCCCTTTAGCCAGATCAGGCGGCGTATTGCTACTGCATAAACCGAAGCTCTTGACAGCAGGGGAATAGTATCCATGTCTGACTCGCAGACAAACTTAAGGCCCTGGACCAACTGGTCGGCCAAAGTTATCTCATTAGGAGGAGCATCTCGCTCCTTTAACCCCTGGAGTAGCAATTTTGCCCATTCAGTAAGTGTCTGAGACACTAGGGCCCCCGCCAATGCCGGGCGTACTGCCGAGCCTACCACTGAGTATAGGTAGCGAGCGAGTGCTTCAGCCTTCTTATCCACAGGGTCCTTGAAAACAGGAGCCCCTTCTACTGGAATAGTGGTGGCTCTATTAAGTCTGGACACCGAAGGGTCCACTATAGGGGGAGAGGTCCATATCTTCAGAAAACTCTCCTCAAAGGGGTACCGTACTGCAAACCTCTTTGGGGCTGTAAAGACCCTCAGTGGGTTCTCCCATTCCTTGTATAAGAGTTTGTCAAAATAAGACACACAAGGGAACACCTTAGCAGTGCGGGCAGGTTTACGAAACCCAAAGGGGACTGGAGTATCTGCTACTTCTTCAGTCCTTTCCAACTTTAGCGTATCCCGCACTGCAGTAATAAGGTCAGATACCAAAGCCGTCTCGCGTACTGACCTGGACTTGGAGTCCTCCTCACTGTCCGATCGGTCACGGTCTGCAGTCTCTGATGCATCAGAATCTGGGCCATGAGCCGTAGCTGGACCTGGTTCTGCATCAGAAATATCCCCAGAAGATTGCAGGGGACGGGGGCGTTTATTACCCCCTGTATTCCCGTGTGCTGCTTCCACCCTGGCAGCAAACGCCTCTAGGATTGCCGACATAGCGTCCATAGACACCTCAGGGACACCAGCTGCTAAATCTGGTGTTTCAGGGGAGAAGACATCTGGCTCAGATGCCATGCTGACCACACGCTGACACTCACAGGGCTCCAGGCAAGATATCAATAGGCCACCCTCCTGCGCTGCAGAGATGCTGGGTTACCCAGAGGACTCACCACCCTGGATAGGTACTGCTATGCTGCGCCTATGATGCTGTCCCCTTGCTGCTGTGTCAGTCTGCTTCTTTTATCAGCACTTCCTGTGTGAATTTTCGCGCCAGTGTAATGCACCCTAGAGGCCGGAGGCTCTCGCAAAATGGTTGCCAAAACCGTCTGTATGGAAGATAATGTGGGCTCTAAGAAAATGGCCGCCGACAGAAGATAGAGGTCAGGCAGCCATAGCCCACAAAAAAGATGGCCGCCGAACGGCAATATCTGCATACAGGGTGGACAAACATGGCCGCCGATCACCTGATAGGGGCCAGTGGGTGTGGCCGAACTACAGGAAGATGGCCGCCAGGCAGTTACAAGAGGCCAAACTTGGCATGGACCACCTCAAAATGGCCGCCGACAGCATGGAGACACAGAAACACAGGTAAGCAAAAATGACATTTCTTTTAAATGTTAGTTACAGCCAGCCCCGCTCCAGTGGGACCCCCTAGGTGACCCCCAGCACCCAGCAACCTTTAGCTAGAAGCCCAGGGAGGAGGGAAAGGCAGGGAGAGAGGGAAGAAAGGGGCCACAACCACTTACTTGATCTCTCCAGGAATGTCCAGCTAAATCACCCAGCCGAGGCAGGGGAGTTTTACTTACCTATCCTGCATGTATTCTGCTGGAAGACATTCCAAACAGATCATCGTCCGCGCACGGAAGGTGACTGTTGGCCAGGCATGCTGTGATTGGACCCAGAAGGGACGATCATATGTATGCCCTGGAGCATGACGCTCACCGGACAGGCTGCTGCGACTCGGCCGTAAGGTCAGCCGAAGCTGAGCGGTCCGATGCAAGCCTTGGAGCGTAAGCTCACCGGCCAGGCTGCTGCGACTCGGCCGTAAGGTCAGCCGAAGCTGAGCGGTCCGATGCAGGCCCTGGAGCGTAGGCTCACCGGCCACCCGTGGAGCGACGGGCGTGTCGTGGAAAACCCAGCGCGTAGCTAGGGTCGGCACACGCTCGATGGCCGAAACTGGGGAGACTACAAGGATCGAGGATCCAGCCTGTCACCCAGTCGGCAGTTGATCGAAGATCGCAGGAAACAACAAATGTAGCAAAAAAATAAAAAATATATATATCTTTTTTCCCCGGACCAATGAGCCCGAAGGGAGCCATGTCCTACTCCTTGCTAGACAGAAAAAAACTGATCTGCGATGTGCAGACTGAGAGGGTATACCCAGAGGGTCCGCCCCCTGGGCGGTACTGTAGAAGGTGTGATGCAACACTTTTTACAAGTTTTTCTGCCTAGTCACTCCTAATTAACGGATAATACCCACTTTGTCAATAGAGAAGCTGTGTCGGTCCATGGACGAAAGAGTAAATTCATTTTTCTTCACGTGATTCTTCTCAAGCCTGCCTTGCCTAAACACTATCGTGAAAAAAAATGCTAGAGCAAAGCGCGGTGACTTACAACACATACGCCGGCACTATAAAGGGGAAGTTCCATTCGGATGGCGCCACCCTTTGGGCTGCTTTTGCTAATCCTTGTGTTAGTAAAGTTTGGTGAGAGACGATTTGCGCTTTTCAGCCTCGTGCTCTTCAGTCCGTTACAGCGTGACAAATGTGCTATCTCCATTATGAACGCTAGTTTTACCAGAACGAGCGCTCCCATCTCATAACTTGCTTCTGAGCATGCGCCTTTTTTTCACGTCGTTAAAGCCTACAAACGGCCGTTTTTCACGACGAGAAAAACGACAACGTGAAAAAAGATGAGAAAAAATAGAGCATGTTCCAAATTTTTAATGCCCATTTTTCACGTCGCAAAAAATGCTCTGGAGCCCACACTCGATCGTTTTTAATGACCAAATTAAAAAATGGCATTTTTCTCGTCATGAAAAACGGTCGTGTGTACGCGGCATAAGGCAAAAAAAATGGGTTTCTGCCGTCACTCTTCTTTGTTTCCATGTTTCTAGTTTGGAAATATACAGAAATAAAAATCCTTGTCATTCATACCGGATTCAAAAGATTCATTTCACTTTATTATTGAATTAAAAATACGATGTTTGTGCAGATATAAAATGTGTTTCACTGGCAGTATGATTTTTATATTGTGAAATATTTGAATGAAGTCTACCACAGACATGTGTACACAATCTTTTTTTTCCTTTGCCTTGCTTTGTTGAACAGATGAAAAGGAAAATGTTTTCTGATATTCTTGATGGTTCACATAACTTGAAATGACTGGCATAATAAAAACACAAAAGGTGTAAAACAGATGGATGGGGTCACAAAACTTGCCATAAAGCAAATGCTAATAGAGAAGCTCGGAGAATAGACAGCAGCATAAAAATTTATAGTGTAACAAATGAAAAAGACCAAAAACATAGACGGAGGCAGTAATCCAAGTACAATCCACTGAAATTGCTTGTATTTTTTGGCACTGAACAACAATGTTCTTCATATATTGGAATTATAATATTAACTCCTCATAGGTGGGGCGTTATCCGAAAAATTTGCAGCCTGGCTTGGGCAATACCCGAGGGTGGGATTTCCCATTAGGCATAATATATGCACCGTGCCTGGTACCCAAAACATTTTTAGGAGGGATAACATTTGTAGCAAAGTCTTTGGCCTTGTCCAGTCTAATGAGAACCTTCAGGGCCAAAGATACCTGGCATCCTTCTGTATGTGGTGGGTTGTGAGGCATAGTGGGTGCAAGGTGGATAAAGTTATTGGGCACCAGACACTTCTTGGATGTAAAAGAGGTTTTATTTCTCTTAACAGTCCTTTTTTATATTTTTAGGGGGAAAGAGGGTAAGGCCAAAGACACCCTTAAGCAGTTGCAATTTCAATTGGCAGACTCTGAGACTTCAATAGGAGGACAGCCGTACAGGGCAAGGCCCCCAGCAAGGCGCCACATCTGCTCATGCAGGATTGCTGTCTCCTATGGCTACAGTTTTTACCAGTTCCTAACACAAATCGTTACAGTCCTCTTTGCTTTACTACAACTTCTACTTGTAGTTCCTCAGCCCCTTGAGCTCCCGGTCTCTCACTGGATCCTCTGATTCACTGATATTGAATCCCTGGAGCTCCTCAAAGCTTTGCGGTGGTATCTCCCTCAAGCGTCACCCACGCTTCCCTGCTGGGGTCCTAGCTTGGCACTCCAGATACTTCTCAAGCTTCACCCCTGCTAACCGGCTCGGTCCCTGGCTTGACTCACAAGGCTGCTCTGCATGCGTCACCTCCGCTAGCTGGGTACCTGACTTGATCACCACCTGAAGTTTCCACATTCTCCACCGTGCCCGTTCGGTGAGAATGCTGCTCCGGTACTTGCTTCAGTTACTCACTGTGGTCCCTGGTAAAGGTGGTTGGTCCCTTAGTGGCGACAGCTTTCCTTCTACCTCCGACCACGGCAGGTTCTCCGGCCGGCAGAACCGTCACTTCTGGTTGGACTGCAAGCCGCCAACCCAACCCTGCTCTGCCCTCTTACTTCTGGATAGGCCCTCACACAGCCTGGCAGCCAGATGCCCCCGGGATAGGCCCAATCTCTGGCCTAGCCCGGGGCGTATGACACACATCCACCCAGACAGCCGTCCGCAATTGGGCAATTAGGACTATAATATTTCTTTAAAAAAATCCATATTTTAGTTATAGACAAAAAGTCTAGTATTTGTACCTGTACTTTCTCCCTTTGTTTTGTAAAGTGCTGCACCAACCGTTGGTGCTAAATAAATCCTGTATAATTATGATAATTATTATTATTATAATAGTTGAATTGAAAGAAACAAACTTTAATTGGTCGGTGAGAGTCACTGTACTCTTCAATTCCTCTTGACACTTATCAGTTGTATATTAGATTGCTTATAGCGGAGTTCCACCCAAAAGTGGAACTTCCGCTTATCTGATTACCCCCCACATTTGGCACCTTTGGAGGGGGGGGGAAGCGGGTACCTGTTTTTTACAGGTACCTCATCCCCACTTCTGGGAGCAGCTGCAGCGAAATATGTCAGCAGCTCGGTCCCCCTCCTCCTCCCTCCCCTTCTGCCGGGCCAGTGAGAGAGCGCAATCGTGCTTCACGCATGCGCAGTAGGGACCCGGCAGTGAAGCCGAAAAGGCTACACTGTTGGGATCCTTTACCAGCAATGGCGGTGGATTCCAGGACAGGTAAGTGTCCTAATGTTAAAAGCTAAAGTATGTGTAGCTGCTGACTTTTCATTTTTAAAGAGGCGGGCAGAGCTCCTCTTTATCCGGTTCCCGGCTCACACAGATTTACTGCAGCACAATGGCTCTCCTGGGCGAAATCCTGTATATATACGGGTTTCCCTTTAATAGCCACCGGAGGCGTGCGCCCGCTGCTAGTCGGGGGACCTGATGCGCGTGGCTGGCGGTTGTGATCGCTGCTGGCCACGCGCAATCGCTTGCACGAGTGCCAGCACATGAATTTGTGTGTGTAAGCACAAATCCCTGTGTTGTCAGAGGACAGGAGACATGTCATGTGCATACCTCCCAACTTTTTAAGATGGGAATGAGGGACACCTATCAGCAAAAGTATGCAGACTTAGGACACGCCCCTTGCCACGCCCCCTTGAAGGAGAATTAAACAAAACGAGATTGGTTAGACCCACAAGTGATTTTTTAGCACTACTCATCCTTTATATTGGCTTTTGGAATTTACAAATGCAGCTATTTAGAAATCGCAGGATGGATGGGGGTGGATGGGGGATCGCAGGATGGGATGGGTGGTGGATCGCAGGATGGGATGGGGGAGATCGCAGGATGGGATGGGGGGTGGATGGGGGGATCACAGGATGGGATAGGGGGTGGATGGGGAGATCGCAGGATGGCAGGGATGGGGGGTGGATGAGGAGATTGCAAAATGGGATGGGGGAGATTGCAGGATGGGATGGGGGGATCGCAGGATGGGATGGGGGGTGGATGGGGAAATCGCAGGATGGCTGGGATGGGGGGTGGATGGGGAGATCGCAGGATGGGATGGGGGGTGGATGGGGGGGTTTGCAGGATGGGATGGGGGGTGGATGGGGAGATTGCAGGATTCAGGATGAATGGGGTTGGACAGAGAGCCCAGGAGAGAAACAGAAAGCGTAAACAGTGCAATTCAGATTGAGACACAGAACACTTCCCCCATTCTCAGCACACAGTCTCCTTATCTCCTGCAGAGTCCTATACAGATGAAGCAGACAGAACGAGTGTCTTGAATGGGGGGAATCGCAGGATGGGGTGTTGGTGGATGGGGAGATCGCAGGATGGCTGGGATGGGGGGTGGATGAGAGTGAGTCACGGACGGTGTGAGTACAGGAGGATGATTGCTATGAGCTGCAGCCAATCACCATGAGGACAAGCAGCCGAAAGGTCCAATCAAAAAAGATTTTTACAGCACAGTGAGAAAACCACCCTCAGGCTGCGGGATTCTGTGTGCACTTGCCGGAAAGCGGGAAAGCCCTCCCTTTGCGGGAAAATCCCACCCATTCCGGGACGGTTGGGAGGTATACATGTGTTCCCACTAAGTAGGAACAACAATCTGTCTCGTCTCCTAGTCAGTCACATCTCCTCACAGTTAGAACACACACTAGGGAACACAGTTAACCTCTTGATCGCCTCCTAGTGTTAACCCCTTCCCTACCAGTGACATTTACGCAGTAATCAGTGCATTTTTATTGCACTGATCGATGTGTAAATGTCAATGGTCCCTTTACAAGTGACATTTACGCAGTAATCAGTGCATTTTTATTGCACTGATCGTTGTGTAAATGTCAATGGTCCCAAAAATGTGTCAAAAGTGTCTGATCTGTCCGTCGCAATGTCACAGTACCACCATTACTAGTACAAAATAAATAAATAATAAAAAGAAAAAATTCATAAATATTTTCCATAGTTTGTAGATGCTATAGCTTTTGCGCAAACCAATCAATATACGCTTATTGCGATTTTTTTTTTTTACCAAAATTATGTAGAAGAATATATATTGGCCTAAACTGATGAAGAATTAAAAAAAAAAAAACTTTTTGGGGGATATTTATTATAGCAAAAATATATATATATTTTTTCTTTTCAAAATTGTCGCTCTTTTTTTGTGTAGCACACGGACCTTTTTCTTGCCTGGCTCACTTGCGAGTCAAGGCACACCGTGCTATATGCCTGTACCCTCCTGTTTGAGGAGGTTAAGCGGTGTTCATAAATTTGGGTCTTTCAGCGAGTTACCTCCTTCCACTGGTTCTCTCCCCCAGAGTATGGGGTCAAGTCTCTGTTTCTTTCCCCAAAGAAAACAATGTGCAGAAGTACTTTAACTCCAACAGAGAGTTTATTTTCTATTTGCTGCGTAGTAGATATAGACAGGTGGATGAAAGAAGAAATAGTGTGGAGAGTAGGTCCAGGCACAACCAACAATCTCGTCGACACTCTATCCCGAGTGGGTTTAGCTCATCCGGATAGTCCTCTCGCACAGTCCTAGCAGCCGGTGTGGATCTCGAACAGCTCTGCCACCCTATCCCCTCCTGGGACGGGCGTTGGAAATCCTCTAACCTCTGTAGACTTCAAGGACAAGACGATGCCAATTGGGCACTCTACAGGTTATCTTCCCCAAATAACAAATCCTTCCCTCTGACAGGTCACCAGTAGGGCCGAAACAACTAATCGATTAATCGACAACGAATCGATTATGAAATTAATCGATGACTATTTTCATAATCGATTAATCGGGCAGTAACATAACGGGGTTAAAAAAAACTAAAATTAGCCCTTTACAGTACAAAAAGAGCAAATCGCTACTGTAAATATTACTTTCACTGTCCCACAGTAAAAAATTAACCCTTTACAGCGATTATTTGCTCTTTTTGTACTAATTTTTGTTTTTTTAACACCGTTATGTTACTAAACATCTTAGGCCTGGGTCACTCCTCTGTGTTTTTTTGGTGCTTTTTGCAGAAACACACTACAGTGCATTTATATGGTTTCCTATGGGACACGTTCACATCCATGATTTTTTCAGCTGCTGCGTATTTGGAAAGGGCAAGTACTTTTTTAACGCAAAACGGTGCTATTTTGTTTTTTTGGTTCAATATACTTCAATAGAGAAGCTGCAGAAAAGCATGTAATAATGTGTTTTTGCGGCAATTTGTGTTTTTTAGTCTGCCCAACAACAAATTGGGCAAAAAAAAAATGTAAAAATGCAGCAAAATTACCTTTTTTTTTTTTTTTTTTACGGTTATTAACCGATTAATCAAAACAATAATCGGCCAACTAATCGATTATGAAAATAATCGTTAGTTGCAGCCCTAGTCACCAGGCCTCTCCCGAGACAGCAATCTTCTATTACTCATCTCCTCAATGGGACCGATCCTCCCCTGACTTCCTCTTGGTCAGAGTGGGTACCCTTCCCCGGGCTCCCTGGGACTCTTCTTTCGGGGACAGGCCCTAGCTGAAGGTGCTAGGCCCACTAGTAGAGTTGCAGGCCCCAGGCTAAAGGTGCCTGAGCCTGATGGCGCTCACACGTACCCCTGGCCATGAGGGCCACAGGAGGTGGGATACGTGTCTACTCCTCCGACTGACGGGGACCACCCCACCGACCACCACTCTATCGCGTCTGCCCCTTAAGTACCCTCTCCTGGCATGCACAGCAGGTTGACGACGCCTACTGTACCGCTGCCGAGAGAGGACATCCCAAGGTGTAACAATGCCTCCCCTGGCTCAACCCTGACCTGATGTGACAGCGCCACCTACAGGCCGCAGGGAACCATACACCAGGCAGCATCACATAGGCAGAAGCAAAACCTAGCAATGAGAATGGTCTGAGCCCAGCTAATAGCTCAGACCAGCCCCTAAATTTAGGCACATAACACCCCTAAAAGTAAAGACCCGCTACATTTGTTTATAGCGCAAAAAATTTAAACCACAGAGGTGATCAAATACCACCAAAAGAAAGCTCTATTTGTGGGAAGAAAAGGACGCAAATTTGTTTGGGTACAGAGGCGCGCGACTGCGCAATTGTCAGTTAAAGCGATGCCGTGCCAACTTGTAAAAAGTGCTCTGAGCAGGAAGGGGGCAAAATCTTCCGGGGCTAAAGTGGTTAAGCTACCCATAGCATGAAATAAAAGAAACCGAATTCGATTGGCTGCCAGGAGCAATGTGGACACCTTTATCCCGATTTTAATAACTCAACCTCCTTTTTTTCTCTGAGGTTCACTTGTTGGGTGACATTTGATTTTATACACGGTCCCAACCCTTGAGGTTGAAATGGAATATTTATAATGTTGATGCAGGTGTAGGGTAAAGGCTGAAGGAGGTCAAGTGATTTGTCATGGTGGTCTGGCTGATATGTTACGCCACATTAACCTCTAAACTGGAAACAGGTGGGAGGATTATGGGTAATGATTGACCAAAAGGCTTCTGAACTGGATATCTACTATGAAACACGTTTACAGGAATGTATAGATGAGTCACATAGATGACACACATAAAAAGCCTGCGGCCAAACATATAAAGAAAAAAACATATAGTGTATATATACAGTATATAACTGTATATATAATATTTATCTCAATACAAAAAAATTCTCCAGCACTAGAAAACAGTACTGCAGCACACCAGAAACTTAAACCGGCCATACACGGTTCGAATTTCGAAATAATTTTCTTTCGAAAATCGTATCAAAGAATTTTCGGACGAATTTCGCACCGTTAGTGGGCTGCAGCAACAGCCGATTTTCGTGCGGCAATCAAATTTGAGGAATCGGACATGTTGGAAACGATTTTCTAATCAATGATGGGAGAATCGTGCGAGAAATGTAATAGAAAAAAAAATGCGCATGTGCAAGAAAAGAAAATTCCCGGAGAGAAAAGAATATTCCCGGAGAGAAAAGAATGTTCCCGAATTTCGAAAATCAATGGTGGCATCATCGGATCACAAAAAAAACAAACTTTCTGTTTTTGAAAAGAAAATTTGTTCGAAATTCGACCGTGTATGGCTGAAGATTTCTGGGAACTTTTCCTTTCTTCTCGATCGTCCGATTTTAAACTAGGGTGCATGTTTATCCAGGACACTCAGGAACAGATCTATACCTGCAGTCATCATTAGCACTGACAATATAAATTGCCTACTAATGCAGATCATTGGATGCTATTTCATGCCGGTTTTTTGGTCCTAGCTGATCTTCTGTTTGTCACCTGGAAGCTTTCTATACAGTCCAATCGATCACTGACCCTCGTCCTGAATCATTTGATTTAGGAACCAATAAGAGGGCAGACCCATATATTTTGTGAAAAAAAATAAAAAATAAAAAAATGGTCACCCTGATGTAGTGACTCTGTGGATCTGCTGGCATTATTGGGGAATCTGGTATTTTTTGATCGTCTTGATCTATATTTAATTATTTTTTATTAAAGTTATACAAATATAAGACCTTACATACTTTGCAAAAACAAATTTACAAATTATTCAAAAACACAAAACTCAAGACATTCAAAAAATACACATAAATACAAAAAAAAAAATACACATAAATACAAGAATGGATCTGTCCTATAATATATTCTCCTCTTGAAGAGGAAGTAAACCCTCTTTAAAAAAAAAAAAAGGCATAACGAGCTAGTATGCATAGCATACTAGCTCATTATGAAGTACTTACCTGAGATCGAAGCCCCCACAGCTGTGCTCGGACACCTCCTCCCTCGGCGCCATCTCTCCAGGACTCACTTCCGCATATCGCGGCTTCGGCGCTGTGACTGGCCGAAGCCGCGATGAAGACGCTCCCGCGCATGCGTGCGGGTGCCGACACTTACAGCTTCCCATCACGGCTTCTTCACTCTCTCAGTGCGCCTGCGCACCGTAGACAACGGTGCCTTTCTTTTGCAAATATCTCCTAAACCATGTAGGTTTAGGAGATATTTGTTGCACCTACAGGGACACACGGTCGGACTTTTGGCCAACAAACTTCATTTTGAGCAAGTTGGACCAACAATCCGACCGTGTGTACGCTCCATCGGACAAACTTTTT
Source organism: Rana muscosa (assembly GCA_029206835.1). Lineage (NCBI taxonomy): Eukaryota > Metazoa > Chordata > Amphibia > Anura > Ranidae > Rana > Rana muscosa. Next base: position 450,873,530 of record CM055127.1, on the reverse strand, counting down.
TTGCTTTTTTCTTGTTTTCATCGGACAAATGTTGGGTCTGCAAACGGACAAACTTTTGCCCAACAAAAGTCAGATGGAGCAAAGTCCTACCGTGTGTACCGAAAACCATCGGACTTTTGTGTGTATGCTATGGATGTACCCGACCAACACCGTTCGGACAAAAAACCATGGAAAAGTCAGATGGAAGTCCGACCGTGTGTACGAGGCTTAAATCCAGGCTTTGCTGTAGGTGAAAGTGTGTTGTAAGGGTTTACTCCCCCTCCAAGTCACACTGAGAATATTTGGATGGGAGTTCGCCTGCTGGGGAAGGCTGGGATGTGTCTCTGGGGTCATTCTCTCTGATTTCATGAGACATTCTGTTTTAGAAATGACCATAAATTTCAATGTAGTGTGGAAATCAATTCACAAGGTTTGGAGGGCTGAAACCTTTTGTTCCCCTATGGGGTGGTCCTCCTCTCATGAGTAAGGCACAGGAAGAGGAGTAGCAAACCGAAGACCTTCTGGATGAAATGGCACCTATTCCTGCAGATGTTTCCTGAATTGGTATTTAGTATGTACAGTGAGGTTCTCACACATTCCGGTATTCAGCTTATATTTCTCGTATTTGTAATTTCATCATTACCAATGACAGATCACTACGATGTAGGAGCTTTTCTAGTCGCCCTCAGTATTCCATCTCCTCCAGGTGAGGGGGGCACATTTATCAAGCGCAAGTGCAAAAAAAAACAAAAAAAAAAAAACGTTTGGCTATTGCTGCGCTCTATTTATGTTCTTTTGGGCAATATAGACCATCAAAGTGATTTTTGTGAAGTCCAGCAAAGGAATAACATGTTTATTGAGGTCTTGCAGAAATTCTCATTTGCTAGAAAAACAAAAAACTGCTGTAACTGATTATAAAGTGTGAGCTGAAGTTTGGATTTAGTTTGTTAGTGTATCTAAGTCTGCTAGTACATCTAACACTCCCCTGACCCCCCAGACTGACAGTGGTGCTGTCTGCTGTGCCCCCTGTGCTCATTCCTCCAGAGTTGTGTCTCACCAATCCAGGAGGTGTGTTACTGGCTAGATCACCAGGTGAAAACAGAGAAGAAAAAGCCAGAAAAAGAAAACAAATGCAGCCACCATATCTAATCATTGGTAAGCTACAATACATTACATTAAGAGCCGGTTCACTCAGGGGCGTCCTGGGATCCGACTTCAAGTCGCCCCAAGTCGCGCGATTTAGAAAAGTAATGTAAGTGAATGGAGCCGTCTTAATGTACACTACTGCAGTCACTCCGACTTCAGAAAAGGTTCCTGTACTACTTCAATCCGACTTCTAGGTGACTTGTACCCATAGATTTCAATGGAAGTCGCCCCTAAGTCAGATCCCCCGTCCCAACTGAAGCAACTTTCCAGGAAGTAAAAATAGTTTTCCAGGCCAACCCCTCCCACAGAGCTGATTATTGTTTGATTGGCCACTGGAAAGTCGCCTGCCCTGGAGTAGGGTGACCACATTTCCAAACTACCATTCAGGGACACCCTCCCTTCCCAAAAATCAGCTTGTGCTGTAATGAATCAGAGCACGGTGATTGGACACAAGAGGCGGGATTTATGATTTCTGTAATCACAAGCAGGGGGTGGGGATTGTGCTCCTCCAGGCATTCCCGGGCAGGACAAGTACTGTCAGTGAGTAAAGCGGTGATGTGGTGGCCTTTTTTGGGGGCATCAGATTGGCCCGGGCGGGTGGCTGTGTCAGTTTCATTCCGGGACACTGTATTGTCCTGGAATGAAGGTGCCCGGGACAGACCTGCAAAATGCGGGACTGTCCCGGGCAATCTGGGACACGTGGTCACCCTATCCTGGAGGCAACTTGAAATTGCCTCGTAAGTTGCCTCATGTCGCGCTGTGATTAGAGTTGCCACCTCATTCCTTTAAACCCGAACACATATGCATTACACAGGTCCTGAGGCTAATTAATATGGTAATTAAACTCACATGGTGTCTTATCTGCATTAGCCTCAGAACCTGCGTAATTAGGGTTGCCACCTGTCTGGTTTTGACCCGGACAGTCCGGGTTTTGACACGTGTTTGGCTTTCCACCTGCTGGAAACCCGGGCACACATTCCACCGTCCTGTGGCCAGTGGCAGCCGGATCTTTGTCCCCAGCCGCAACATCTAGAGAGGCGGCGCGCATGATCCCGTGCCGCTATCATTGTCACACAGCCGTGCGCTCTGAGCCAGCGGGTGCCCTGTAATTAGCTGAACGGGCCATGTGTGGGGCGGGCCGGGTGGCAGACATGGGGGTCTGAGAATGGCCCTGCGGAGCTGGTGCTGGTCACGCGTGGAGGCGGGGGGCGGGGCTGGACTGTGGATTCGATAATCGCGCCTGCTTGCTCCCAGAGTCCTGCCTCACGATGTGTTTCTCCTGAGGTTTCATCTGCTCTGTCACCTTACCCCCCCTTCCTCTGTGTCACCCCCCCTTCCTCTGTGTCTCCCCCCTTCCTCTGTGTCACCCCCCATCCTCTGTGTCACCCCTGCCCTTCTCCTCTGTGTCACCCCCCCTTCTCCTCTGTGTCACCCCCCCTTCTCCTCTGTGTCACCCCCTTCCTCTGTCAGCCCCCATCCTCTGTGTCACCCCCCTTCTCCTTTGTGTCACCCCCCTTCTCCTTTGTGTCACCCCCTTCTCCTCTGTGTCCCCCCCATCCTCTGTGTCCCCTCCATCCTCTGTGTCACCCTCCTCCTCTGTGTCACCCCCCTCCTCCTCTTTGTCACCCCCCCCTCCTCCTCTGTGTCACCCCCTCCTCTTCCTCTGTGTCACCCCCCATCCTCTGTGTCACCCTCCCCCCTTCTCCTCTGTGTCACCCCCCCTTTTCCTCTGTGTCACCCCCCCCTTCTCTTCTGTGTCACCCCCCTTCTCCTCTGTGTCAGCCCCCATCCTCTGTGTCACCCCCTTCTCCTCTGTGTCACCCCCCTTCTCCTCTGTGTCACCACCATCCTCCTCTGTGTCACCCCCCTTCTCCTCTGTGTCACCCCCCTTCTCCTCTGTGTTACCCCCCTTCCTCTGTCAGCCCCCCTCCTCTGTGTCACCCTTCTCCTCTGTGTCACCCCCTTCTCTGTGTCACCCCCCTCCTCTGTGTCACCCCTCCTCCTCTGTGTCAGCCCCTCCCCTCTGTCACCCCCTCCTCTCTGTCACCCCCTCCTCTGTGTCAGGCCCCCTCCTCTGTGTCAGCTCCCCCTCCTCTGTGTCAGCCCCCCCCCTCCTCTGTGTCAGTTCCCCTTTGTGTCAGCTCCCCTCCTCTGTGTCAGGCTCCCCTCCTCTGTGTCAGTCCCCCCCCCCCTCTGTGTCAGTTCCCCCTCCTCTGTGTCACCCCCCTCCTCACCCCCCCTCTGTGTCACCCCCTTCTCCTCTGTGTCACCCCCCTTCTCCTCTGTGTCACCACCATCCTCCTCTGTGTCACCCCCCTTCTCCTCTGTGTCACCCCCCTTCTCCTCTGTGTCACCCCCCTTCTCCTCTGTGTTACCCCCCTTCCTCTGTCAGCCCCCCTCCTCTGTGTCACCCTTCTCCTCTGTGTCACCCCCCTTCTCTGTGTCACCCCTCCTCCTCTGTGTCAGCCCCTCCCCTCTGTCACCCCCTCCTCTCTGTCAGCCCCTCCTCTGTGTCAGGCCCCCTCCTCTGTGTCAGCCCCCTCTGTGTCAGCTCCCCCTCCTCTGTGTCAGCCCCTCCCTCCTCTGTGTCAGTTCCCCTTTGTGTCAGCTCCCCTCCTCTGTGTCAGGCTCCCCTCCTCTGTGTCAGTTCCCCCCCCCCCTGTGTCAGTTCCCCCTCCTCTGTGTCACCCCCCTCCTCACCCCCTTCTCTGTGTCACCCCCTTCTCTGTGTCGCCCCCCTCCTCTCTGTCACCCCCTCCTCTCTGTCAGCCCCCTTCCTCTGTGTCAGCCCCCTTCCTCTGTGTCAGCCCCCTCTGTGTCAGCTCCCCCTCCTCTGTGTCAGCCCCCCCTCCTCTGTGTCAGTTCCCCTTTGTGTCAGCTCCCCTCCTCTGTGTCAGGCTCCCCTCCTCTGTGTCAGTTCCCCCCCTCTGTGTCAGTTCCCCCTCCTCTGTGTCACCCCCCCTCCTCACCCCCTTCTCTGTGTCACCCCCTTCTCTGTGTCGCCCCCCTCCTCTCTGTCACCCCCTCCTCTCTGTCAGCCCCCTTCCTCTGTGTCAGCCCCCTTCCTCTGTGTCAGCCCCCTCTGTGTCAGCTCCCCCTCCTCTGTGTCAGCTCCCCATCCTCTGTGTCCGTCCCCCCCCTCTGTGTCAGCCCCCCCTCTGTGTCAGCTCCCCTCCTCTGTGTCAGTTCCCCCTCCTCTGTGTCAGTTCCCCCTCCTCTGTGTCAGCCCCCTCCCCTCTGTCGCCCCCTCCTCTGTGTCAGTTCCCCCTTCCTCTGTGTAAGTGTCTCTCCGTCTCTCTCTCCCTCTCCCCCCCTCTCTCTCTCCCCCTCTCTCTCTTCCCCTCTCTCTCTCACCCCCACCATCTCACCCCACCCCCTCTCTCTCACCCCCACTCTCACCCCCTCTCTCTCCTGCCTCCTCCCCCTTTCTCTCACCCCCCTCACCTCCTCCTCTCTCACCCCCCCTCACCGCCGCCTCTCTCTCACCTCCTCCTCTTACCTTCCCCTTTCTCACCTCCTTCCCCCCACCTCTTTCCCTCAGGGGGTGGGGGCCCCATAAGGATGGCTGTATGGGGCCTCAATAATTGCTAACAGCATCCCTGTGAGTGAGTGCACCAGTTCGGATGTGTCCCGAATCCTGTGTCTTGCCGACACACTTCTCCCCAAGGCTCCCCACCAATGGAAGGAAGGAAAACAGCACTACAGTAGAGGAGCTCCACCCCCAAACTCTAGCTCCCACACTTCCTGTCTCGAAGCGGCTCTCGGTAAGGCAGACTAATGGGGTCTTTCGGGGCAGGGGACACTGATGGGTGGGTTCCCTGATCTAATCGAGGGGGGACCGATATAAGGGAGGGGAGTCTGTGGGGAGGGAGGTGGACGGTGTCAGTAGGGCAGTGCATGGTGTCAGTAGGGCAGTGGATGGTACCAGTAGTTACCATCCATGCTAAGTGTGACACATTATTGCTCTCTCTACCAGGTCTTTAAAATCCTATAGTGTATACCACAAAAAATTTGCCATGCGCCGCTAAAGTGTTTGGGTTTGGCTTGAGGAAAAGGTGGCAACCCTATGTGTAATTTATATGTGTTCGGGTTTAAAGGGATGAGGTGGCAACCCTAGCTGTGATTCATACTCAAGTCATGTCCAAGTTGCCTCCCAAAGTCGCGCTGGAAGTTGCGTTGCCCGTTGCCCCTGTGTGAACCGGCTCTTAGTTTTAGGATTAATACTGCTTTAATGTGCGGTATCATTCACTTACATTGTCAAGCTGGGTAGTGCTTGCAGGGCCACCCAGGTTGGCAGAAATTTGACCTGTCTATGGGTAGCCTTAGGGTTCTTTCAAAGGGGGAACAGTGCCTACTACCCTCTGAAAGGCGATCCGCAGTAAAGTGGTATAACAATCTTACTGCCTCCAGTTTTTTTTAAACCCCAAGGGGGATTTTATATTAACCCATTCACATCCCGCCCATAGACATATGACGTCCGCAAGAGGGATCTCCCATCCTGGCCGGGCATCATATGACGTCCTGGGCTTCCAGGCCGTCTAGGGGGCGCGCACGCCCGTTGCGTCGCTTATGGAGCCGGTGCGCGTGCCCGGTGGCCGCGATGTTCGCCGGGCACCCGCGATTGCCCGTTAACACAGCAGGACCGTGGATCTGTGTGTGTAAACACACTGATCCACGTCCTGTCAGAGGTGAGGAGACCGATGTGTGTTCCCAGTACAGAGGAACACACATCGGTCTCCTCTCCTTGTGAGTCCCCTCCCCCTACAGTTAGAATCACTCCCTGGGTAACACATTTAACCCCTTGATCGCCCCCTAATGTTAACCCCTTCCCTGCCAGTCACATTTACACAGTAATCAGTGTATTTTTATAGCACCGATCGCTGTATAAATGTGAATGGTCGCAAAAATGTGTCAAAAGTGTCCGATGTGTCCGACGCAATATCGCAGTCATGATAAAAAAAAGCAGATCGCCGCCATTACTAGTAAAAAAGTGTAGTGTAGACGCTATAACTTTTGTGTAAACCAATCAATATACGCTTATTGTGATTTTTTTTTACCAAAAATATGTAGAAGAATACGTATCGGCCTAAACTGAGGAAAAAATCTGTTTCTTTAAAAAAAAATGGGATATTTATTATAGCAAAAAGTAAAAAATATTGTGGTTTTTTTTCAAAATTGACGCTCTTTTTTTGTTTATAGTGCAAAAAATAAAAACCGCAGAGGTGATCAAATACCACCAAAAGAAAGCTCTATTTGTGGGGGGGGGAAAACATAAAAAATTTATTTAGGTACAGCATAGCATGACCGCGCAATTGTCATTCCAAGTGCGACAGCGCTGAAAACTAAAAATTGGCCTGGGCAGTAGTGATGAGCCGAACACCCCCGGGTTCGGTTCGCACCAGAACCTGCGAACGGACCGAAAGTTCGCACAAACATTAGAACCCTATTAAATACAATGGATGCGAACGTTCGGATTCTAAAGTGCTAATTATAACGACTATTATCCATGTTATTGTCCGAAACAGAGTTTGGGAACCCGGCTTCTGCACCAGGGGACATGTATCAATGCAAAAAGAAGTTTTAAAAACGGACGTTTTCCGGGAGCAGTCATTTTAATGATGCATAAAGTGAAAAAAAAAAAGTCAAATATTCCTTTAAATATTGTACCTGGGGGGTGTCTAAAGTATGCCTGTGAAGTGCCACGTGTTTCCCGTGTTTAGAACTGTCCCTGCACAAAATAACATTTCTAAAGGGAAAAAAGTCATTTAAAACTGCTTGCGGCTTTAATGCAATGTCTGGTCCCGGTAATATGGATGAAAATCTTTAGGAAAAATGCCATAGCTACCCCATCAACCCCCCCCCCCCCCCCTACCCCAGCCCATTACCAGCCCCTTTGGGTCTTGTATGGATATTAAGGGGAACCCTGCACACAAAATAAAAAAGGACCTATATACTCTGAACAGCCGTATACAGGCGGTGCATACAAGACAGGGACTGTAGGTTTGTTCTTATGTAGAATCTGTTTATAATTTTGAACAGCTGCATTGTTTAAGTGGAGCTCCATGGCAAATTCCTTTTTTTTAGCTTTTTGTAAAACATAGGGAACGGTTATCACCCCTGTCACATTTTTTTTGCTGTCTGTGCCGCTGTTCAGAACATTTCACCTCACTTTGCGTCCCAATGACAACTGTTTTTGAAATGTGGTGTTTTTATTGAAACAAGGATTGGTGATAAAGCATCAGTACAGAGGAGACACCTTTCTCCCATATTAATTCTTAAAGGAGAGAATTTTCCTTCCAAGGGGTAGATTTCCTCTCACTTCCTGTTGTCTTCTTCCGTTTGCAAGTAGTAGTAGTTTGTAAGTTGGATGTTTGAAAGTAGGGACCTTCCGTTTATACTCTGCAGAAATTGGCCCCTTAGGTGTTGGTGTTGGCACAACATGACATGTTAAAGACCGATCCTTCACTTTGACTTAAACTCTACCACCTTACCCACCCCCTTGTACCATTCTAATAAATAACGACTGACAAGGTTGTGGAGTAAAATTGGCCTTCCGGCCTATTTATTTTAACAACTTTTATATGAAATAAATAACCACTTAAATAACCGTTTAAATAACATTTATAACACTTCCAATACCACTGGTGGGCTTATAGACCACCAACTCCCAACTTGGGCACTGGGACTAACATATCCCTTAGGCCTCCAGTCGCAAGACACCGACTTGGAGACGGTACACCTGTCCACAGTGCCCTACCATTTACCCCCCTTCCTGGTTAACCCTTGTTGACCAGAAGGTACTCAAAAAACCCCATACCACGTATGGGTACCACCTTTTTCTCCAGACCTTCCCCTTTTACCTCCTTTTCCAGGAACCAAACTCCGCCACATCCAAATAAACACCGCCCATGACCCTCGCCCTTGTCTTACCCCTCACACAGGGAGGGTGGGTGGGAAGCTTTCTACCTCGTGAGTGAAAAGGAGGAAGTGAGAAAACATCACTTCCTCCCTGACTAACTGCACTCCCCCTCCCCTTCTTCCCCACAGCCACCCCCCTTCTCTTAAAGGAACCACAACCTCTGCTGGCTACAGCCTGTCTCACCTGTCATGCCGTCCCTCCGCTTATTTCCCCTTTTGTCATTGCTCCAGGACTCTCTTGACATGTTAAAGACCGATCCTTCACTTTGACTTAAACTCTACCACCTTACCCACCCCCTTGTACCATTCTAATAAATAACGACTGACAAGGTTGTGGAGTAAAATTGGCCTTCCGGCCTATTTATTTTAACAACTTTTATATGAAATAAATAACCACTTAAATAACCGTTTAAATAACATTTATAACACTTCCAATACCACTGGTGGGCTTATAGACCACCAACTCCCAACTTGGGCACTGGGACTAACATATCCCTTAGGCCTCCAGTCGCAAGACACCGACTCGGAGACGGTACACCTGTCCACAGTGCCCTACCATTTACCCCCCTTCCTGGTTAACCCTTGTTGACCAGAAGGTACTCAAAAAACCCCATACCATGTATGGGTACCACCTTTTTCTCCAGACCTTCCCCTTTTACCTCCTTTTCCAGGAACCAAACTCCGCCACAGCTCGCAAGGGGTAAAACCTTACCCTTGCGAGCAACCCCACACCCTAAGGGCCTGCTGAGTTCCTTCCTGCAAACCCATGTTCCACAGGTCGATGCCCACTGCATTCAGGTGGACCCCATCTCCCCTTAGGTACCTCCACGTATCCACCTCCAATTCGCGGTGGCGCACCACCAGGCCCCCATTCCTCACAAAAAATCTCCCCACTTCCTTATTGACTTTTATCCGGGCCTTATTGACTTTGTCCACCGACCATGCCCACCGCCAGGATGTCCTGCCTACCATGTCCGACCAAATAACCACCATACCCGGGAATGTAGTGCGCAACCTTAAAAAATCAGACTTAACGTCCCGTATCAGTTGGTGCATTGATCTGGCCCCCATGTCGTTACCTCCCGCATGTAGCACCAATACATCCGGTGCCCTCTCCCGACCAGCGAACCTCTGTATTTCCGGCATAACCCCACTCCACGCCATCCCCGGCACCCCGATCCAACGGACCCGAGCTTCTCATAAGGGAATTCCCAACTGCCGTCCATTGGGCCGAACATCGGCCCGTTTTGCCCCCCAGAACACGTAAGAGTGACCCAAAATCCAAACTAGTCTGGGTTCACCACCTGAAAAACATGAAAATAACATTAGGACAACGAATTATTGGCACATTCTAACCTGCCATCACACAGACCCCATACAACACCAACCCAAATGCCCTCTACTCCTGTAACAGCTGAGGGCGAACATAAAGGCGAAACCTATCAGACTCCCACCTCCCAATCTTCCTCACCGCGTCCGCCTGCAGTCCTGCCCTAGCCGCCTCTGTAGCTGCCCCAATGCGGAAGGAGTGAGAGGCATAACCCTTCGGGTCATACCCCGCTGCCACCAAACATTTTTTGAACACCGCTATGAATTGAAACCTTGACAACGCTGCCCCATCCCGATGCATAAGAAAAGAACCCTCTAGTCCCGGACGCATGGAACAAAAGGATTCCACCGCCCGTACAGGACAGATCGACGCCTCTGGGATGCGAAACAACTGGAGCCGCATACCTTTTCCTACTTGGTCCGTTTTGGACCTGCTTACCCATATGCCCACCGAATCACCCGAACATTGCACATCCTGCGCCAACAACCCCCCCGGAGCCATTTTGGAAGAACTGACCAGCTCTCCTACCCTCAGGGCCCCAAAAAAGGCAAGCGCGAATGCTGCCCGGAACAACTGACACTCATATTCCGAACTGCACACGGAGCGTAGCTGCAGAAACAATTTTTCCAACATTCTGAACGAGACCGGCCTGCGGCTATCAGCCGCCTTCCGACCTTTTCTGTACCCCTTCACTGCCTGCTTCACCCAAAATTCTTTAGTATGGTCCTTGCAGCCCTGCCATTTGAACAGAAACGCCAAACCCGCTAGTGTACGGTCCACCGCGGACACAGAAACGCCTTGCTCCATTTTCAATGTGAGAAAATAAATCAGAGCCGCTCCCTCTTCTCTACCCCCCGGGGAAACTCCCAGCCCCCGAACCAATGACCCCCACTCCTGCCACACCTTAGCATAGGCATTCCACGTGGCCCCACTCACCGACCGTTTAATCCACTGTGCTGCGCTGTCAAGGCAATGTCCCACATCCAGTCGGGACAGGTAACCCCTCGTTGCTCCGCTGCTGGTGCCAACTCCCGGAACCTGTCCCACTGAAAACGAGACAAAGCGTCAGCCAGGGTGTTATCCACCCCAGGAAGATGTACCGCGTACACAAACACATTGAACTGCAAGCAGCGCAAAACCAGATGCCTCAGCAAACGCACCACTGGCTGTGATGTGGCTGACACTTTATTCACTACCTGAACCACTCCCATGTTATCACAGTTCAGGCGCACCTTGCTATTCCAGAATGAATCCCCCCATAACTCAAACGCCACCACAATTGGGAAAAGTTCCAATAGTACCAGGTTCTTCAAGAACCCCGCTTCTTCCCACTCCTTTGGCCATGGAGCCGCACTCCATTTTCCCTGACAGAACGCCCCATACCCCGTGGAGCCAGCCGCATCTGTAAACAAGTCCAGATCGAAATTGCTAACGGGCCCCTTCATCCACAACGCCCGCCCGTTGAAGGATTCAAGGAATCCATGCCACACTTCCAAATCCTCACGAAGCTCTCTTGTTAGGCTCACAAAATGAGTAGGAACCCGCACCCCGGCTGTCGCAGCCGACAACCTGCGGCTAAATACCCTGCCCATGGGCATGATCCTGCAAGCGAAACACAACTTACCCAATAGTGACTGCATCTGTCGCAACTGGATCTTACGACGGCCGATAACACCTCGCACCTCCCCCTTCAATGCTTCCAGCTTATCCTCCGGCAGTCGGCATTCCATCTTCTCAGAATCTAGCTCTATGCCCAGAAAAACTAAGGACGACGTAGGGCCCTCTGTCTTCTCAGGGGCCAAAGGGACCCCAAAACGGTCGGCCACGTATTGCAGCGTACCCAGCAGGACCCTGCAAACGGTAGACCCCGGCGGGCCCACACACAGAAAATCATCCAGATAGTGGATGATCGAACTGATCCCCGACACGTCCCGGACCACCCATTCTAGGAACGAACTAAAAGTCTCAAAGAGCGCGCAAGAGATGGAGCAACCCATGGGCAAACAGCGGTCCACGTAGTAAGCCCCGTCCCACATGCAGCCCAAGAAACGAAAGCTGTCCGGGTGTACTGGTAGCAACCGAAAAGCAGATTGAACATCGGCTTTTGCCAACAGCGCTCCCCGTCCACACCTACGCACCCATGTCACAGCCGCATCGAAAGAGGTGTATGATACCGTGCAGTCCTCCGGCGCAAGAGCATCATTCACCGACCCACCCCTGGGAAAGGACAGGTGATGAATCAAGCGAAATTTTTGAGGTTCCCTCTTGGGGACAACCCCCAAGGGAGACACCACTAAATCAGGTATGGGCGCATCGGTGAACGGTCCGGCCATACGCCCTAACTGCACCTCCTTCTCCAGCTTCTCCGAAACCACCAAAGGATGTAGCAACGCAGACCGGAGGTTCTTGGCTGCCGGGGGGACTGCAAACGGCGCGCACGGAATTCTGAAACCACCGGCGAAACCCTCCTCCAACAACTTAGCTGCACACCTGTCGGGATACCTATTGAGAAAGGGAAGCATCCTTTCCACCCGGATTGGCGTCGTTCCCTTTTCCCCCAGAATCCCCGGGGCGACCCCTGCCTCGCTTAAAGCATTTGGACAAGGCATGACTGCCCCCACATCCTGAACACACATGCTTGAAGCGACAGCTTGCTCCGTACTTGCAGGTGCCCTCGTTGAACTGCCAGCAGTAGCCCCACCTTTTCTCGGTCGGTTGTCCTGAGGCCGCAGCACCTCCGACCCCCCCCTGAAAAAACTGATTGGATGCCCGCGACGCTGTCATCAGTCGCATCCACAAGTTGATGTCCTTGTGATCCCATCGCAGTCCCGGTCTCATGGCCATCCTCTGCCGGAACTGTTCGTCATACCTCAACCAGGCTATGCCACCATACGTCCTGTACGCTTCGCTAACCACCTCCAAATAAATGAACAGCCCAGAACAATGTTCTGGGGCCTTCTGCCCTATCACACAAGCCATGATCGCAAACGCTTGCAACCAATTGGTGAAAGTACGGGGTATAAGATGATAACGCCTCTTTTCTTCGTCCTCCTTCCTGCTCTCTTCCGGCTTCACCCTATCCAGGTTGAATTTGTCCAAGGGGAGCAACGTGAAGATCTCCACATACTCACCTTTCCACAGCTTTTCTCTAACCTCCGGCTTGAGGTGAGTTCCTAACGGTGCCTCAAAACAAATGTACATCTCATTTCTAGCGGCGTCCGCCAGCCTGACCACCTCCTTGTTTTTCTCACCGGTAGCCACTTGCCCCCCTGCTGTGGCTGCCCCCCCCTTCCAATGGGGCCTGCACCTCCTCTGACACCTCTACCGTTTGCACGCCTAGGGCCCCGGCTGTGTCCGAAAGCCCCGCCCCCTGCGATGAACCCCCAGTTGTCCCCCAAGCTGCCGCGGGCGACCCCATGTCGCCCCCGCCCGGCTTAAAACGCCTGACCAAATCCTCCAACCCCGACCACAAGTCCTGCGTCTCCCCTGCCGCTTTTTTCCCCAGTGGGGAAGAACGCGACCCAGGTGTTGCACCTAAGCCCCCCCCAACACCCCCTTGACCCAATAAATCTTGTAATAAGGAACAAATAACCACCGAAGAGTGGGACTCACCGGGCTGCCTGAGACTGGGTCCACCAGCCGCCGAACTGTTCTCCCTCGAAGCCAGTTGTCCCGAGTCCTCGCCACCGTCTGACCCGGACAGCTCCCCTTCAGACCTGTTGTCATCCGATCCCGCCGACACAAGCGCTGGCTGCACACCCTGCGGACGCGACCCACGTGGCAAGGGTTTTTGCGGCTGGGCCTCACGTCCTCTCGATCCCGGCACACCCGACCCACTCGCAACCTCCACCGACGAACTGCGGGTCCGCCCCCTGGCCCGGGTGCCATCCGCTCGACTCCCATCCGTCCCTCCAGGCGCCAAACCCCACACCGCTCGTCCTGCTGGCACCGCCGGACCCCTGACCGCCACCGCCTCCCGGCCACTGGCCCGCGAAATAGATCCTCCACGCTGGGCCGCACGGCTGTTCTGGGCAACCCCCGCAGCCTCGACCGCGATGTCCCCGCATCTCCGATGCGCGGGAGGGGGAGGGGCAAGAGGGCCACTCGTCTCCCCCACCGCAAAACTCCGTCCACGGCACGGATTCCTCCCGGCCCCCCCCGCCGACACAGGCTGCGTGCGGCCAGGGGATGCGGCCGGAGGGCCCCCAACGGGTCTCCGGACGGAAGTTAAACCACTCGGGGATGCCTCCGGACTGTACCGCTCAGGCGGCCTGGACCGCCTAGCGCGCCCCGGAGCGACCCCCCCACCGGCGGGCGCCGCCGCCTGCTCGTCCACCACTGCAGCAACCTGTTCCTGCAGCCAATCTGCCCCCTGCGCGGCCACCGCGGCCCGCAATTGCGCTAATAGTCCAGCCACATCAGCCATGGCACCGGCTGTGAAGCTTTCTACCTCGTGAGTGAAAAGGAGGAAGTGAGAAAACATCACTTCCTCCCTGACTAACTGCACTCCCCCTCCCCTTCTTCCCCACAGCCACCCCCCTTTTCTTAAAGGAACCACAACCTCTGCTGGCTACAGCCTGTCTCACCTGTCATGCCGTCCCTCCGCTTATTTCCCCTTTTGTCATTGCTCCAGGACTCTCTCTGAAAGCACTCACAGTTATTCTTGGTGGGTGCTGGAACGCCCTGCTGTCAAGTATAATATCAGGAATTGTAATAACATATAATTGTTGATCAGTGGTAGTAAAAATTGGGCCTTTGATGGTGGTGCTGGTGCCACAACACTGTAAGGCCTGACAGTTACTCTTGGTGGGCGCAGCAATGGTCCCTGCTGTGAATTATTAGATCAATAATTATAATTGCATGCCCCTGTTGAACAGGGGCTGAAAAATTGGGCCTTTGGTGGTGGTGATGGTGGTGCTGGTGCCACAACACTGTAAGGCCTGACAGTTACTCTTGGTGGGCGCAGCAATGGTCCCTGCTGTGAATTATTAGATCAATAATTATAATTGCATGCCCCTGTTGAACAGGGGCTGAAAAATTGGGCCTTTGGTGGTGGTGATGGTGGTGCTGGTGCCACAACACTGTAAGGCCTGACAGTTACTCTTGGTGGGCGCAGCAATGGTCCCTGCTGTGAATTATTAGATCAATCATTATAATTGCATGCCCCTGTTGAACAGGGGCTGAAAAATTGGGCCTTTGGTGGTGGTGGTGGTGGTGATGGTGGTGCTGGTGCCACAACACTGTAAGGCCTGACAGTTACTCTTGGTGGGCGCAGCAATGGTCCCTGCTGTGAATTATTAGATCAATAATTATAATTGCATGCCCCTGTTGAACAGGGGCTGAAAAATTGGGCCTTAGGCACTGGTGGCACAACACTGCAACCCCTCACAGATACTGTACTTGGAGCACAGCAATGAGGCCTGTTGCAAAGTATTGCATCAAAAATTTTAATTACACGCCCCTGTTAAACAGGGGCTGAAAAATTGGGCCTTAGCCACTGGTGGCGTCACCCATAAACCAAAATGATCTTCCAAGCTATCATCGTTAATCGTATCATTGAGGAGGAGGAGGAGGATAGCCAGTCAACATAACAGCACAGGCACTCAGCATCAGCATCAGTCTTGAAGGGATGTGACATTTTAAAATCAATTAGTCTGTTATATCAGCATCTGGTGTGTGGTAGCTGGTGGTGATCCAAGACTGGTTCATCTTGATGAAAGTCAGTCGATCAACCGAGTCGGTGGACAGGCGCACCCTGTGATCCGTGACAAATCCTCCAGCAGCACTGAATGTGCGTTCTGAAAGAACGCTGGATGCAGGACAGGCCAGTAGCTCAATTGCATACTGTGCAAGCTCTGGCCGGTGATCCATCCTCAAGACCCAGTAAGCCAGAGGATTTTCGGTGGGGAAGGTGTCCAAGTCTGACCTTGCCCCTAGGTATTCCTGGACCATGTATATCAGACGCTGGCGATGGTTGCTGGAACCGATCATACTTTGGGGCTGCGGACTAAAGAATTGTCTGAACGCATCGGTCAGACGGCCACATTCCCCACCGCTCCTTCTTTGACTGCCCGAAGCCTCAGCAACTCGTTGTCCAGGACCAGGAGTTTGTAACCTCACAGTCTCTGGGAACGCGTTGCACAGACCTTTCTGCAAGGCCTCCCGGAGTTGTCTCATCCTCTGCTCCCTCTGCGACGGTACGATAAGGTCCGCAACCTTACCCTTGTACCGTGGATCAAGGAGAGTGGCCAGCCAGTAATGGTCCCTCTCCTTGATCCGAAGAATACGAGGATCCTTCCGCAGACTTTGCAGGATTAGGGAGGCCATGCAGCGTAGGTTAGCTGAGGCATTCAGTCCGGAGTCCTCCGGGTCACTAAGGACGACATGATCCGCAGCCACCTCCTCCCAGCCACGTACAAGTCCACTGGTTTCTTGGGACTGTAAATCATCCCTAAAAGACTGCTGCTGATGATGCTGAGTGCCAGCCTCCACCTCCATGCTGACACAATCCTCCTCCTCCTCCTCCTCTTCCTGTGCGATGGGTGGGACAGAAGGAACACTGTCTGGGTAAAGGGGGCCTTGAGAGGCAAGGAAGTCCTCCTCTTCCTGCCTCTGTTCTGCCTCAAGTGCCCTGTCCATTATTCCACGCAGCGTGTGCTCCAACAGGTGGACAAGAGGTACAGTGTCACTGATGCATGCACTGTCACTGCTCACCATCCTCGTGGCCTCCTCAAATGGTGCCAGGACAGTGCATGCATCCCTGATCATGCCCCACTGGCGTGGTGAAAAAAACCCGAGCTCCCCTGACCCTGTCCTGGTGCCGTAGTCGCACAGGTACTCATTGATGGCCCTCTGCTGCATGTGCAGCCGCTGCAGCATGGCCAACGTTGAGTTCCACCTGGTGGGCATGTCACATATAAGGCGGTTCTTGGGCAGGTTCAACTCCTTTTGAAGCTCAGCCAGGCGAGCACTGGCATTATAAGATCTGCGGAAATGCACACAGACTTTCCTGGCCTGCCTCAGGACATCCTGTAAGCCCGGGTACCTGCCCAAGAACCGCTGCACCACCAGGTTAAGGACGTGAGCCATACAGGGCACATGGGTCAGTTGTCCCTGTCGGAGGGCGGAGAGGAGGTTGGTGCCATTGTCGCAAACCACCATTCCTGGCTTAAGCTGGCGTGGCGTCAACCACCTCTCGGCCTGCCCCTGCAGAGCAGACAGGACCTCTGCCCCAGTGTGGCTCCTGTCCCCCAAACACACCAGCGCAAGCACGGCATGGCATCTTTTTGCCTGCGTACTTGCGTAGCCCCTTGAACGGCTACGGAGCACCGCTGGTTCAGAGGACAAAGCACAGGAAGAGGCCATGGAGGAAGAAGAAGAGGAGGGGGTGGAGGAGAGAGGTGTGTCACAACCAGTAGTAGCATTTTGGAGGCGTGGCGGTGGAACAACCTCCAACACTACTGCACCTTGTCCTGCATCCTTCCCAGCTGCCAAAAGAGTGACCCAATGGGCCGTGAAAGAAAGGTAACGTCCCTGTCCATGCCTGCTGGACCATGAGTCAGCGGTAATATGCACCTTACCGCTGACCGCCCTGTCCAGCGAGGCCAAGACATTGCCTTCCACATGCCTGTAGAGAGCCGGAATAGCCTTCCGTGCGAAAAAGTGGCGTTTGGGAACCTGCCACTGAGGAACCGCACATTGCACAAACTCACGGAAGGGGGCAGAGTCTACCAACTGAAAAGGCAGCAGTTGAAGCGCTAGCAATTTAGCCAAGCTAGCATTCAACCGCTGGGCATGTGGATGGCTGGGAGTGAACTTCTTTCGACGGTCCAGCAGCTGGGGCAGGGAAATTTTCCTGCTAGAATCGGACGTCGGTGTACTGCTAGCAGAGTGCCCGCAAGTACTTGGCTGTGACACACCTAATTCTACACCTTCATTCCTCTCAGAGCAGGTTTCAGAGAGGACTGAAGGTATACTGGGGTTGGAGATCCCAGCTGATGCGGTGCAAGAAGAGGTCAGCTTTGTTCTTTGGTGTGGGTCTTTAAGGTAGGCTTGCCAACGAGCTGCATGGCAGGTCAACATATGTCTGATCAAGCATGTGGTGCCCAAGCGGCTGATGTTTTGGCCACGCGATATACGCTTGAGACATATGTTGCAAACAGCAGCTGTGCGATCTGATGCACTCGCCTCAAAAAAGGCCCACACCAAAGAACTTTTTGAATGACGGGCAGAGGCAGCGCCCTGCGCAGGCGGAGCTCTGCGGTGTGATTCCGTCGGTGTGCTGCCCATACGCTGGCCACTCAAGGGCATCCTGCCTCGTTGGAGATGTGCCTCCTCCTCATCCTCCTCCTCCTCCTCCTCCTCTCTCCTATTAGGCACCCACGTGGAGTCAGTGACCTCATCATCCCCTCCCTCCTCATCACTGGAGCCAATCTGGCAGTATGCTGCAGCTGCTGGAGCATGACTGCCAGATTGGTGTCCTTCTTGAGCATCCCCTCTCTCTGCTCTCACGCTGCTGCCTTCCTCTAGCTGGGTATCATCATCAGATCCTTCCAAACGCTGGGCATCCTCCTGGAGCATGTACCCAACACTGTGCTCAAACAGTTCGGGGGACTCCTCAGGAGGAGGGCATGGTGGGTCTAGGGAAGGATTGACTAATGAAGATAATGATACCAGAGAAGAGGACGCTTTGGCAGCTGCTTTGCCAGTACCCTGAGCCTGGGTGAGAGAGGATGAGGAGGATGAGGTGGGCTTGGTCATCCACTCTACCAAGTCTTCGGCATGATGTGGCTCAACATGTCCAGCTGCCGAAAACAAGGACAAGCGTGTCCCATGGCCATGTGCTGATGACAATGCACCGCGTACATGACCAGCACTGTTGCCCCCAGACACAGAGCCTGCTTGCCCTCTTTTTTTGCCTCCTGACTGTCTGCCTCTCCTTGGTTGCCTTCCAGACATTTTAATGGATGGCCTGCAGGGAGATGGGAAAAACAGCAATAAGGGCTACCTTCAGGTGTATATTGTGCAGGAGGCTTAGCAACAATGACACTGACACTGTCCCCTGCCTATCCTTCTCTGTCCCTAAACACAAGGATTGAAAATATGGTTCAGCAAAAAAGTTTTAGAACAGAATAGCACACTGACACTTTCCCTCACTGTCCTACTCTGTCCCTCCCTACAAACAAGATTTAGCACAGAATAGCACACTGATAATTTCTACGAGTGTCCTTCTCTGTCCCTCAACTCAAGGATTGAAAATATGGAACAGCAAAATTGGTTTAGAACAGAATAGCACACTGTCAGTTTCACTCCCTGTACCTCTCTGTCCCTCAACTCAAGGATTGAAAATATGGTTCAGCAAAATAGTTTTAGAACAGAATAGCACACTGACACTTTCCCTCACTGTCCTACTCTGTCCCTCCCTACAAACAAGATTTAGCACAGAATAGCACACTGATAATTTCTACGAGTGTCCTTCTCTGTCCCTGAACTCAAGGATTGAAAATATGGAACAGCAAAATTGGTTTAGAACAGAATAGCACACTGTCAGTTTCACTCACTGTACCTCTCTGTCCCTCAACTCAAGGATTGAAAATATGGAACAGCAAAATTGGTTTAGAACAGAATAGCACACTGTCAGTTTCACTCACTGTACCTCTCTGTCCCTCAACTCAAGAATTGAAAATATGGAACAGCAAAATTGGTTTAGAACAGAATAGCACACTGTCAGTTTTACTCACTGTACCTCTCTGTCCCTCAACTCAAGGATTGAAAATATGGAACAGCAAAATTGGTTTAGAACAGAATAGCAGACTGTCAGTTTCACTCACTGTACCTCTCTGTCCCTCAACTCAAGGATTGAAAATATGGAACAGCAAAATAGTTTTAGAACAGAAGAGCACACTGACACTTTCCCTCACTGTCCTACTCTGTCCCTCCCTACAAACAAGATTTAGCACAGAATAGCACACTGATAATTTCTACGAGTGTCCTTCTCTGTCCCTAAACTCAAGGATTGAAAATATGGAACAGCAAAATTGGTTTAGAACAGAATAGCACACTGTCAGTTTCACTCACTGTACCTCTCTGTCCCTCAACTCAAGGATTGAAAATATGGAACAGCAAAATAGTTTTAGAACAGAAGAGCACACTGACACTTTCCCTCACTGTCCTACTCTGTCCCTCCCTACAAACAAGATTTAGCACAGAATAGCACACTGATAATTTCTACGAGTGTCCTTCTCTGTCCCTCAACTCAAGAATTGAAAATATGGAACAGCAAAATTGGTTTAGAACAGAATAGCACACTGTCAGTTTCACTCACTGTACCTCTCTGTCCCTCAACTCAAGGATTGAAAATATGGAACAGCAAAATTGGTTTAGAACAGAATAGCACACTGTCAGTTTCACTCACTGTACCTCTCTGTCCCTCAACTCAAGGATTGAAAATATGGAACAGCAAAATTGGTTTAGAACAGAATAGCACACTGTCAGTTTCACTCACTGTACCTATCTGTCCCTCAACTCAAGGATTGAAAATATGGAACAGCAAAATAGTTTTAGAACAGAATAGCACACTGACACTTTCCCTCACTGTCCTACTCTGTCCCTCCCTACAAACAAGATTTAGCACAGAATAGCACACTGATAATTTCTATGAGTGTCCTTCTCTGTCCCTCAACTCAAGGATTGAAAATATGGAACAGCAAAATTGGTTTAGAACAGAATAGCACACTGTCAGTTTCACTCACTGTACCTCTCTGTCCCTCAACTCAAGGATTGAAAATATGGAACAGCAAAATAGTTTTAGAACAGAATAGCACACTGACACTTTCCCTCACTGTCCTACACTGTCCCTCCCTACAAACAAGATTTAGCACAGAATAGCACACTGATAATTTCTACGAGTGTCCTTCTCTGTCCCTCAACTCAAGGATTGAAAATATGGAACAGCAAAATTGGTTTAGAACAGAATAGCACACTGTCAGTTTCACTCACTGTACCTCTCTGTCCCTCAACTCAAGGATTGAAAATATGGTTCAGCAAAATAGTTTTAGAACAGAATAGCACACTGACACTTTCCCTCACTGTCCTACTCTGTCCCTCCCTACAAACAAGATTTAGCACAGAATAGCACACTGATAATTTCTACGAGTGTCCTTCTCTGTCCCTAAACTCAAGGATTGAAAATATGGTACAGCAAAATTGGTTTAGAACAGAATAGCACACTGTCAGTTTCACTCACTGTACCTCTCTGTCCCTCAACTCAAGGATTGAAAATATGGAACAGCAAAATTGGTTTAGAACAGAATAGCACACTGTCAGTTTCACTCACTGTACCTCTCTGTCCCTCAACTCAAGGATTGAAAATATGGAACAGCAAAATTGGTTTAGAACAGAATAGCACACTGTCAGTTTCACTCACTGTACCTCTCTGTCCCTCAACTCAAGGATTGAAAATATGGAACAGCAAAATAGTTTTAGAACAGAATAGCACACTGACACTTTCCCTCACTGTCCTACTCTTTCCCTCCCTACAAACAAGATTTAGCACAGAATAGCACACTGATAATTTCTATGAGTGTCCTTCTCTGTCCCTCAACTCAAGGATTGAAAATATGGAACAGCAAAATTGGTTTAGAACAGAATAGCACACTGTCAGTTTCACTCACTGTACCTCTCTGTCCCTCAACTCAAGGATTGAAAATATGGAACAGCAAAATAGTTTTAGAACAGAATAGCACACTGACACTTTCCCTCACTGTCCTACACTGTCCCTCCCTACAAACAAGATTTAGCACAGAATAGCACACTGATAATTTCTACGAGTGTCCTTCTCTGTCCCTCAACTCAAGGATTGAAAATATGGAACAGCAAAATTGGTTTAGAACAGAATAGCACACTGTCAGTTTCACTCACTGTACCTCTCTGTTCCTCAACTCAAGGATTGAAAATATGGTTCAGCAAAATAGTTTTAGAACAGAATAGCACACTGACACTTTCCCTCACTGTCCTACTCTGTCCCTCCCTACAAACAAGATTTAGCACAGAATAGCACACTGATAATTTCTACGAGTGTCCTTCTCTGTCCCTAAACTCAAGGATTGAAAATATGGTACAGCAAAATTGGTTTAGAACAGAATAGCACACTGTCAGTTTCACTCACTGTACCTCTCTGTCCCTCAACTCAAGGATTGAAAATATGGAACAGCAAAATTGTTTTAGAACAGAATAGCACACTGTCAGTTTCACTCACTGTACCTCTCTGTCCCTCAACTCAAGGATTGAAAATATGGTTCAGCAAAATAGTTTTAGAACAGAATAGCACACTGACACTTTCCCTCACTGTACCTCTCTGTCCCTCAACTCAAGGATTGAAAATATGGAACAGCAAAATTGGTTTAGAACAGAATAGCACACTGTCAGTTTCACTCACTGTACCTCTCTGTCCCTCAACTCAAGGATTGAAAATATGGAACAGCAAAATTGGTTTAGAACAGAATAGCACACTGTCAGTTTCACTCACTGTACCTCTCTGTCCCTCAACTCAAGGATTGAAAATATGGAACAGCAAAATAGTTTTAGAACAGAATAGCACACTGACACTTTCCCTCACTGTCCTACTCTGTCCCTCCCTACAAACAAGATTTAGCACAGAATAGCACACTGATAATTTCTACGAGTGTCCTTCTCTGTCCCTCAACTCAAGGATTGAAAATATGGAACAGCAAAATTGGTTTAGCACAGAATAGCACACTGTCAGTTTCACTCACTGTACCTCTCTGTCCCTCAACTCAAGGATTGAAAATATGGTTCAGCAAAATAGTTTTAGAACAGAATAGCACACTGACACTTTCCCTCACTGTACCTCTCTGTCCCTTAACTCAAGGATTGAAAATATGGAACAGCAAAATTGGTTTAGAACAGAATAGCACACTGTCAGTTTCACTCACTGTACCTCTCTGTCCCTAAACTCAAGGATTGAAAATATGGAACAGCAAAATTGGTTTAGAACAGAATAGCACACTGTCAGTTTCACTCACTGTACCTCTCTGTCCCTCAACTCAAGGATTGAAAATATGGAACAGCAAAATTGGTTTAGAACAGAATAGCACACTGACACTTTCCCTCACTGTACCTCTCTGTCCCTACAAACAAGGATTAGCACAGAATAGCACACTGTCACTGACACTCTCCCTACCTATCCTTATTTGTCCCTAAACACAAGGAATCCAGGAATAGTAAAGGAAAAATAATGACACTGTCCCTGCCTATGCTTCTCTTTCCCTGCCCTGGAACACACTACACAAGGCCGCCGCGCTGGCGGCCTTTTATAGTGTGGGGCGTGTACTAAACCCCATCAGCAATAATTGGCCACAGGCATCCTGCCTGTGGCCAATCATTGCTCTCCTCGCTGCCGGCGCTGTGATTGGCCAAGCATGCGGGGTCACAGTGCATGCTTGGCCAATCACAGCGCCTGGATGACACTGCGATGGCGTAGTGCATTGTGGGCCGTTCGTGTCACTCGAATTTGGCGCGAATGGCCCAAGTCGTTCGATCTTCGTCGAACGATCGAACAGCCGATGTTCGAGTCGAACGTATGTTCGACTCGAACACGAAGCTCATCCCTACTGGGCAGGAAGGGAGTGAAAATGCCCAGTATTGAAGTGGTTAAAGACTCCACTTTTGTTGACAAAAAAAATATTCCTCTGGGTGATCTATGTACATTGCAGTGATTGTAACAAAGTTTGTTGCAGATTCCTATGTTTTGTTCTTCTGAAGACATATCTTTTTGTTTGTCTGTGTTCGTGTTCAGAGTGAATCTGTATAGAAATTACTTCATGATAATTAATCAGCTGCTGCACCTGCAGGGCTCTAATGAGGAAAGTGGCAGGGTCTGCATCCCTTTAGATGTGATTTCCCTTTAACATTTTTGTTGCAGGGGATGCCCAAAATCAAATTTGTATCTTAGTGCAGACTTCTGGGAAAATCACACAAGCAGGAAATTATGTTTCTGGGGGAGGGGGGGGGGGGGTCTGTACACCATCTGTATACAGAACACCTCCAGAATGCTGTATTGCATTTTACAGAAAATGACATGGGAGAATGTGAGGGGCAGTGCCACCTGTCAAACTCTACACATAGCATTGAAACTGCCTCACCCACCCAAGCGACACTTTGCATATCTCCAAACTTTTTGAGATGGGAACGAGGAAAACTTATTAGCAAAAGTATGTAGGCATAGGACACACCCCTTGCCACGCCCCCTTAAAGTAGCATTATACAAAAAAAAAAAAAGATTTGTTATATCCAAAAGTGCTTTTGTTTTTACTACTACTATTCCTTTATACTGGCTTTGGAAATTTACAAATGCAGCAGTTTTAGAAATTGGATGTAAGGTTTCGCACTGGGAAACACTATTTGATAGATAAATAGTGCATTTTATATACAACTATATAGACCAAAATGAGGGACAAATGAGGAGGAAAGAGGGACTTTGTTCAGAAATCAGGGACAGTCCCTCCAAATCAGGGACAGTTGGAATCTATGACTATGTCAATGTAGGTGAGGGGTTGGGGATCGGTAAAAATGCTGATCAACCACCTGCTTTTACCACCCCCCGGCCACAAGCGTAAGAGGTGCCGAAATGAAAAGCGCACTGCATTTCCGTCAGAATCAGCACGTATTTTCTGTATTTGCTGAACATGCTCTTAGCTTGAAAACGAATGCAGCCACCACACCTAGGGATCGGTAAGGGACCGGTGTAGATACACTAGAGATTGTATGATATAGATACACTAGTCAGTGTATTAGATACTGTACACTAGTTTGTATGTTGCAAGTCCTTTGTGAAGATGTCACTAACGTCTTATAAATAAACCTAAAAAGGGGAACTTGTATTGCTTTACTTCTATATCAGACAAAAAGAACAAAGCCGAGACTAAAACAGAAGGTTGTGTAACTCGTGTTCTCATAAGATGGGCACATGATGTACTCGCAGGAGAAAACACACACAAAAAAAAAGTTCAACTTTGGCGCGATCTTCTTCCTGTCGCCCCTCCCCAGATATTTGTTACGGATCGCAGACTCTCAGGTCACATGACTCGGTGTTTATATTGGGGTTTTTCCATCGTCGCATCTTCACCTTTTTTTTTTTTTTTTATGTATGCATTACAGTGATACGAAATGTGTAACAATATAATAATATGTGATATGAATACAGTTTTATCATAACTCCCGACTGTCCCTGATTTCGAGGGACTGTCCCTCATTCAGAGCAAAGTCCCTCTGCCCCTCTTCATTTGTCCCTCATTTTGGTCTGATCTATATAGTTGTATATAAAATGCACTATTTATCTTTCAAAAAATGTTTCCCAGTGCTAAACCTTTCATCCCATTTCTAAATTGCTGCATTTATCAATTTCAAAATCCAGTATAAAGCACTTGCGTTGAAGGAATCATTGCCCATCAGTGCTGCCTATCAGTGCCCATCATTGCTGCCTTACAGTGCCCATCAGTGATCTCTATCAGTGCCTCCTTATCAGTGCCCATCAGTACCGCCTCATCAGTGCCCATCAGTGCTGCCTAATCAGTGCCCATCAGTGCTGCCTCATCAGTGCCCATTAGTGCAGCCTATTAGTGCCCATCAGTGCCACCTATCAGTCCAGTCCCATCAGCACCTCCTCATCAGTACCAAATCATCAGTGCCCATCAGTGCAGCCTATCAGTGTCCATCAGTGCAGTCTATCAGTACCCAGTGCCACCTCATCAGTGCCCATCAGTGCCACCTCATCAGTGCTGCCTCATCAGTGCCCATCAGTGCAGTATATGAGTGCCCATAAGTGCAGTCTATCAGTGCCCACAATTGCCACCCCATCAGTGCTGCCTCATCAGTGCCCATCAGTGCTGCCTCATTAGTGCCCATCAGTGCAGCCTATTAGTGCCCGTCGATGCAGCCTCATCAGCACATATCAGTGAAAGAGAAAAATTACTTATTTACAAAATTCTATAACATAAACTACGATTTTTTTTTGATTTTTTTAAAAATTTTGGTCTTTTTTAGTTTGTTTAGCAAAAAAAAAAAAAAAACATCAGTGATTAAATGCCACCAAAAGAAAGCTCTATCTGTCTCAAAAAAAGGATAACAATTTTGTTTGGTTACAGTGTTGCATGGCCAATAAATGGTGTATTACATGCTGTTCATACTCACTCAGTCACTGTGAGATTCGTTTGCTGCAAAAATCCTGGTTGATCCTGCTGTTCTCCGTCCCCCCCTTCTGTCCATGCCCCCAGTTCAGCTAGGGATTTTGCAGAGCAGTGTTGGCATCTCTGCACATGCTCAGTTTTCAGTGAGTTTCTATACTGAGCATTTCCTCCCTATCATATCTGAGCAGTCCATGTGACTATAGAGTCATACATGTGGGTGTAAACAGTGGTAAATTACAGCCCACTCCCTCCCTCCTCCTCCATTCAACCAACCAGCTAAACACAATTGTGTTTTTAATATTACATGTAGATTGTTGGAGGCTTCACCTCCATGCTATTCTAAGACACAGGCTGGAGAGGTGTGACACAGCCTGTGACTGGCAGAAATCCACTCACACCCTGTTATTGACAAAAAATAATAAAGATTTGATTTCTGTAATGACACCCCAAGTATGAAAGGGGTTAACGCCGTTAAGATATTCCCTTTCCAACCACACGACAGCCACCAGACACTCCAACCAGCCGAATAAGACCCCATACAAATACTTCTCCCTCCACAGACGAGACAACCACTCTGTTTGAGGTTTCCAACTTGTCTGACCAACTTTAATGACAAACTTCCAAGTTTTATACACACAGAGAGGAGGTTCTTACATTTTCCTAATTTTCTTCTCACAATACACCTTTGACCAGACCTAATTTACATGAGCTAATTAACTACAGCTGATGACTCAGACACAATTTGAACAGTTGCATTGCCGATAACAGGGTGCGATTTGTCATGCGATTTGGACCTGTCACCGGTGAAAAAGGGGGCTTAAAGTATAACTAAAGGTTAAACTTTTTTTTAAAGACTTGGATTGAGTGGAGAGGGATTAGAACACTTGGCAGTTTTTATTGCTGTCTGTGTCCCTGTTACTGTAAGGTGACCAGATTTTTAAAATAAAATCCGGGGACATATTTTTTTTTACTAGTAATGGCGGAAATCAGCGACTCTCTGCCCATGGCCACCACCGGCCTCACAGCCTGTCAAGTCTTACTCTCCGGGTCCGGCTACTACTGGGTGGGGGGTGGAGGAAGATCACTCCACCAGGGAAGGCAAGGAGATAAGCAGGCAGGCGGCTGGCAGAAGAACATGTGAGCGGAGCTGAATGGGCATGCACCCGAAACTGAAGAAATATTCCCTCCGCTCCGACCAGCACATGATCATCAGAAAGGGGCACAGATAATGGAAAAATAATGACCCCCTAAGCTAGTAGGAGCGGGGGTGTGTAATTCAGATTTTTTTTTTGTTTTAAATTCTGCACTGTCTTGCCCTAGCCCCTGTTCAAATACAATCCGGGGACAAAACTGGGGACATACTTGGCCTGGGGACAGTGTCCTCAATCCGGGGACTGTCCCCGGAAACCGGGGATGTCTGGTCACCCTACGTTAGGGAGATTTCCCCTCTCTGTTTGTCCTGTTTACCATTATCATTGAAAGTAAAAGAAAATCAAAAAAATTTGGGTTGCCCCAGAAAAGTAATAGAGGGGAAATCTTCCAATGGGGACACTAGTTCTGGTGATCTGGGGGTCCTAAAGATATTCCCTTAATTTGCAGGGATTTCCTCTCACTTCCTGTTTGGCTATGGGACAGGAAGTGAAGATAAATCTTCCCAATTGGACACAGATGGGGAAAAAAAATTAAAAAAAATCTGACAGGGGTTATACTCCTCCCTTACTCTATCCCAAAAAAAGTTTTGCCTATAGTTGTACTCCGGGGGGTGTGCACGAGCGGCCGTTCTAAAGAACGTCATATGACCAGTCCAGTCAGAACGGTAAAGCCCCTGCCCAGTTGTCAATCCGCTGTAGGCCAGACGGGAGGGTGTTAAATAGAGTTTTTGGTAGACATGTGCAGTTTGTTTCGTTACGAATTGAAATTCGGACAAATTTTTGTTCTTCGAGAAATTCGGATGTATTCGAATTTCCGAATTACAACAGTACCGAATTTAAACGAATCTGAAATAATGAAAAAAAAAAAATTCGGCCAAAATCACAATTCGAATCGATTCTAATAGTTTTCGAATCAATTTACAATAGTTTTCTAAATCAAATCGTTTTCAAATTTGAATTCAACGTTTTTGTTTTTGAATTCTAAAAGTTTTCAAATTCAAATAGTTTTCCAATTTCCAATGAAAAGAAAATGGAATAGAAAATAAAGGAATAGAATAGAAAAGAAAAATAGAATAGAAAATAATAAAATAATAGAATACAATAGAGTAAAACAGAACAAAATAGAAAATAAAAGAATAGAATAGAATAAAAAAAGAAAATAATAAAATAGAAAGAACATAACCATCTTCTGAAATTCGAATTTCAAATAGAATAAATTAGAATTTGAATACAAAAGAAAAGAATAGAAAATAATAGAATCTAAAAAAAAGAATAGAACAGACTATAATAGAATAGAATAGAAGAAAATTATTAAAAAAACAATAGAATAGAATAGAATGGAAAGAATATAACAATTTCCCAAAATTCAAATAGAATCAATTTGAATTTGAATAGAATAGAAAAGAATAGAATAGAATAGGAAGATTATTATATTCTATTTTTTCTATACTATTCTGTTATATTCTAATCTATTCTAATCTATTATTTTCTATTCTATTCAAATTGATTCTATTAGAATTTTGGGAAATGCTATATTATTAGTATTCTATTCTATTGTTTTTTTAATTATATTATTTTCTGTTCGAATTTCAGAAGATGGGTATATTCTTTCTATTTTATTCTATTCTTTTTTATTCTATTCTGTTTGTTTCTATTCTATTCTATTACATTCTGTTCTTTAATTTTCTATTTTGTTCTGTTTTACTCCATTATATTCAATTCTTTTATTTTCTGGTATATGCTTTTCTATTCTATTCTATATTTTTTCTATTCTATATCTTTATTTTCTATTTTGTTTTTATTCTCTTTGGAAATTGGAAAACTATGCAAATTCAAATTTGGAAACTATTCGAAATTGATTGGAAAACGATTCGAATATATTCGAATTCCAAAAATTTTCATCGTTTTGAATAAAAATAAACAAAACAAATTCTGAAAACAAATGAAATGAAATAAACAAATTTATGCAAATAACGGTTCAAAACGAAAACTAATTTTTTCATTCTGCACACGTCTAGTTTTTGGTTTGTGGTGCTCAGATGCAGTGAAGTATTAAAAAAATGCAACTGCTCCCACTTACTTAGTAGCGTGGTAGTATACTGCCTTCTCATCAGTTGGTGAAAATGCACTATAAGGGTTCATGCACACAGGACGTTTTAAAAACGCCAGCGCTACAGCAGCGTTATTGCGCGTTTTCCCAAGTTTTTTGGCGTTAGCGGTTTTGAGCGTTTTTTCATTAACCACTTTAATACTTGGCACTTTCACCCCCTTCCTGCCCAGGATAATTTTCAGCTTTCAGCGCTGTCACACTTTTAATGACAATTGTGCGGTCATGCAACACTGTACCCAAACTCAATTTTTATCATTTTCTTCCTACAAATAGAGCTTTCTTTTGGTGGTATTTGATCACTTCTGCGGTTTTTATTTTTTGCTAAACAAACGAAAAAATACTGAAATTTTGAAAAAAAAATTGTTTCTTTGTTTCGGTTATAAAATGTTGTTTTCTCCTTCACTGATGGACACTGATGAGTTGGCACTGATGAGGAGGCACTGATATGTAGAATTGATGGGCACCGATAGGCGGCACTGATATACAGCACTGATGGGCACTGACAGGTGGCACTGATGGGCACTGACAAGCGGCTGTGATGGGCACTGACAGGCAGCTGTGATGGGCACTGACAGGCGGCTGTAATGGACACTGACAGGTGGCACTGATGGGCACTGACAGGCAGCTGTAATAGGCACTGACAGGCGGCTGTGATGGGCACTGACAGGCATCTGTGTTGGACACTGACAGGTGGCACTGATTGGCAATGACAGGCGGCACTGATTGGCACTGACAGGTGGCACTGATGGGCACTGACAGGTGGCTGTGATGGGCACTGACAGATGGCACTGATTGGCACTGACAGGTGGCACTGATGGGCAGCACTGATGATGAGGTACTGACAGGTGTTACTGTAGGGCACTGATTGGCACTGTGATGGCACTGATTGGCACTGTGGTGGGCACTGAATGGCACTGATTGGCACTGTGATGGGCACCTGCAGCTGTTTCTGATGGGGCACTGACTGGCAGCTGATGGGCACCTTTTTGGCAGCTGTAGTGGCACATCTGATGGGGCTGTGCTGATAATCAATGTGCTGATTATCAGCACAGACCCCCCTCTGACAGGGAGAGCCGCCGATCGGCTCTCCCTGTCAGCGTGAACCGAGGAATGACGTTTACCGTCACTTTCTGGTTCACGCGATGATCAGCTGTGATTGGTCACAGCTGATCACGTGGTAAGGAGCCTCCGTCAGAGGCTCCATACCACGATCGGAGATGCGGCGTGTTAGACTGATCGTGGGCGCACGTCGGCATGTTATCCTGCTGGACATCATATGACGCCCAGTCAGCATAACAGAACCACCGCCCGGCCGTCATTCTGCTAAAGGCCCGGGAAGGAAGTGGATAAATACGCTCCCTATAATGTAAAAACGCCTAAAAACACTAAACGCAGCTTTGACACGTCTTTGGGCGTTTTTAGACGTTTTTCATTTTTACAGCTCCTGGAAGCACAGGTTGTCATTTCATTAATTTTTTCTACTGCCCCTAAACGCTTATGCCTCCAAACGCCTCTGACAGTTTGTGTGTGTGTGGAAACATAGGCTAACATGGAGGGGCTTTTAGAGGCAGTTAAAAAAAACATCAAACGCTCCGAACAGCAGCTGTAAAAACGTCCTTTGTGCATGAGCCATAACGCCTTCTCACCACCTGTCAAAATGCCCACTGAAAAGTGATCTAAATGCGGATCGCTCTTCAGAGGGTACTGCACTCTGATGCAAATGTGAAAGAGCCCTTACACTTCTACAACAATTTCCCGAGGACGTACTTACTTTTTCACACGACTCCCTATGTATTTCATCCATGAGTTGTGCATTTTGCCGGAGTCGGTGATGCGGGAGGTGACAAGGTGAATGGGGATTCTCACGCTCTCTCAAAATCAGCTCCGGCTCTATAAACACGGCGTGCGCCTGGAGAATCGTCATTTCAATTTGAGCAAAAACAGCTCATATACTACTTCAGCAATGGAATTCCTTCAAGTCCTGTGTGTCTGGAAATGATCTTTTTATAATAATATATATAAATATTTTAAATAAATATAATAAACCACGTTACCATCAACAAACAAAATATGTTTTTTACGATGGTTCAACTTTTCACCTTACGTGAACCTTCGGTATAGATTAATATTTATTGAAAAGGACGATTGATTTTATGATAATATGGTGTAATCATTGGGGTTTAGAACGCTATCCAGGCGCTTGTAAAGTCTTTATTTTTCTTCCAAAAAACAGGCAACTAAAAAACAGCTTTCACCAAAACAGTCCATAACTCTGGTATCCAGATTAAAGACTCAGCTCACCGCCAGTAAAACTTGTCCCTCGACAGGGTTATAAAGTTCCCACCTGCTTTGAGGGACCAGCAATGTCTCAGTAATGCCCTGTACACACGTCCGGATTGTCCGTCGGAATAAAGTCCGATGGTTTGTCCGACGGAGTTCCGATGGAATTCCGCTCAAGCTGTCTTGCTTACACACGGTCACACTAAAATCTGACCGTCGAAAACGCGGTGACGTACAACACGTACGACGAGCCGAGATCAATAAAGTTCAATAGGCAGTTCGGCTCTTCTGCTTGATTCCGAGCATGCGTGGTTTTTAGTCCCTCGGAATTGCATACAGACGAACGGATTTTCCTATAGAAATTTTTGTCCGTAATTTCTGAGGGAAAAAGTCCGATGGGGCACACACACGGTCGGAATATCCGATGAAAAGAGCCCATCTGACTTTTTCCATTGGAAAATCCGGTCGTGTGTACAAGGCATAACAAGCAGTCCACAACTCTTCCTCTTAAAGCGGAGCTCCACCCAAAAAGGGAAAGTTCCACTTTAAAGCCTCCTCCCTCGCTCCTGGTGAAGAAATTGCACTTTTGGGGAGCGGCTCCCACTTCCACTCCGATCGCCTAGGCCAGGGGTCTCCAAACTATGGCCCTCCAGTTGTTCAGGAACTACAATTCCCATCATGTCTAGTCATGTCAGAGTTTTGCAATGCCTCCTGGGACGTGTAGTTCCGCAACAGCTGCCATTGGCTCCCGTTGCTGTCAATCAAAGTCAATGAGCCAATGAGGAGAGAGAGGGGGCGGGACGAGCCAGGGCTTCATGTCTGAATAGACACACAGAGCAGCGATTCGGTTCAGGTGCCCCCCGTAGCAAGCTGCTTGCTGTGGAGGCACTCGGCAGGAGGGTGAGGCCAGGAGTGAAGGTGTTGGACCCCAGAAGAGGAGGATCAGGCTGCTCTGTGCAAAACCACTGCATAGAGCAGGTAGGTATAACATATTTGTTATTTTTAAACAAAGAAAAACACAATTTTTATATCACTTTAAGGTAAAAAAAAAAAAAACTTGAGCCATTAAAATCGCAGCTGCGAATTCGCGGTAAAATCGCGCGACTTTGAAGTCGCACTAGTGTGAAAGGGGCCTTAGAGTACTCAGGGGTTCTAACCCAAAGGGGGCCTTATTGTACTCAGGGGTGGCATCAAAATCCGACCAAAGTAGTGCAGGGACTACTTTGAAGTCCGAACGACTTGAAGTCGTACTAATATGAATGGTTGTCATTGGAAATCATGGGGAACGACTTGTCATGCTACTTTAACATCACAAATTGTGGGACAAGTCGTATAAGGGTGAAAGGGGCCTTCCTGTACTCTTGTCATCCTCCTTAAAGGGACCACAACCCAAACAGCGCTGATATAGGGTATACCCATGGTCCAGGACCCATCCCTGGGGTCCTGTACAATCGATATTTGTGTAATCGTTTTCTTGATAGTTAAAAAAAAAGGCTGCTAAGGCCCATCACTTGGCCCGTGTCTTTATTTAGAGTTGTAAAAATTTGGAGTGTCTGAAACTGGTGAATCCCTTATTCTCCTTCTTTTTTTTTTTTTTAGATGTTCTTGATTAAAGCGGACCTTCAGTAATTATTTCAACTTTCCATCTATTAAATCTCTGCCCTTGTTGTTTTAACTTTGAATAGTAAAACATATTTTTTTTTTCTGCCAGTAAATACCTTATACAGCCCACTTCCTGTTTCTTGTTTGGAAAAAAGGCTAGGCTTATGACATCATGCACAGCTCTCTCTCTCACTCTCATGAGAGTTTGCCAGGTAGGGAGGGATTAGTCAAATGAGGGCCAATGAGAGCTGCAGAGCTGGTGGTGTGCCTCTGTGTGTCTGTGTAAATCCAGGAAGTGAACAGGCAGCAGCTTCAGCTGCCCACAGTTAGAATGGATGCAGCCAGACTCAGTGGAGGGAGATTTCTGCAGCATATTTGGCAAGTACAGAATCACAGTATATATAAAATAATATGCAAAGTGGTTGGAGGGAAGCTTCAGAATGGCAAAGATGTTTTTATTACAAATAATGTGGGCAGACTGCAGTTTTTTTTAACCACTTCTCCACCAAGGACGTCATATGACGTCCTTGAATTTGAGTGGGGATATCTGAATGATGCCTGCAGCTACAGGCATCATTCAGATATCATTCTGTCATGCCAGCGATTCTGCGCACCATAAGAATGATCATAGCGGCAGTTCCACTGCTTGATCGTTCTTATAGGCGGCGGTAGGGGACATCCCCCCCTCCCGCTGCCATCCGGTGCTTCTCCGTGCTCTCCCGTGCCATCGGGGGCCCGGAGAACAAATCGGCCGGCGTAGCATGAAGATCATAGAGATTTCCGGTGACCAGATGGTCACCAGTCATCTCTATGACCGTCGGAGTCCCAGGCGCGACGTTGTGACGTCACGCCCGGTACCCGGAAGTAAACAAAGCCGCAATTGCGGCTGTCAGCATGAGATCGGTGGATTTTTTTTCACCGATCTCATGCTTTCCAGCCTGGAGGAGAGATGTGGGGTCTTATTGACCCCGCATCTCTCCATAAAGAGGACCTGTCACACACCATTCCTATTACAAGGGATTTTTACATTCCTTGTTATAGGAATAAAAGTGATAAAAATAAATAAAAAAAAAAGTAAAAAAAAGTGTCAAAATAAAAAAAAAATCAGTAAAAAAAAAAAAAATTAAAAAATAAAAAAGTAAAACGCTCCTGTCCCCAGTAGCTCGCGCTCAGAAGCGAACACGCATGTAAGTCCCACCCACATATGTAAACGCCGTTCCAACCCCACATGTGAGATATCACCGCGTGCGGTGGAGTGCGAGAAACACTTCTAGTACTAGACCTCCTCTGTAACTCGAAAATAGTAACCTGTAAAAAAAATGAAAGCGTCACCTATGGAGATTTTTAAGTACCGAAGTTTGGCGCCATTCCATGAGTGTGCGCAATTTTAAAGCGTGACATGTTAGGTATCTATTTACTCGGCGTAACATAAGCTTTCACATTATACAAAAAAATTGGGCTAACTTTACTGTTTTGTTATTTTTTCATTTGTAAAACCGTTTTTTTTTTTTCTCAAAAAAAGGCGTTTGAAAAATGATTGCACAAATACCGTGCAAGATAAAAAGTTGCAATGACCGCCATTTTATTCCCTAGGGTGTCTGCTAAAAAAAAAATATATATATATAATTGTAGCGGGGTTCCTTTAAATGCTCTCGAACTACTGTTCCCAGAACCCCACTGGTTCCCAGGATGTTTTGCTTCTGCCCCAGAGACTCATGGGTGGGGATATATAAGGAAGGGGCGAGGCCTGGCTCAGCCTCTTTGGACACGTGACGGCAGAGACTGATACACCTGTGCGGACCTGTGCTGGGTAAGGCCTGAAGCCTGGGGCCTTCCGCAGCCGACCAAAGAGCCTTCCACCCCACTGCGAGCCTGGGTGGCATCCGACATCTCTACTTACAGCCTAGATTGGATCAGAGACCCGATCGCAGCAACCGCTGTGGGCGAGTGAAGTCACAGCCGGTGGAAGTCCCGGACGGAGATCGTGTCCGGCGGATGAGCGAGCGTAAGCTCATTCCCTAACCTGTTTGCTAGTACTGTGCCTATAAACTGCCGGGGCCTACTACCTCATGTTAAAGACTCTCACTGGAGATCCACAGCAGGACTGATCCAGAGGATCTCCAGTGAAGTGTCAGTTATCAACTTTCCCTTTTCTTGGATTACAATTGTTGTTTATTCTTAAGTGCACCACCTCTACAGATGCCGGTGAAGAATCCATCATTCATACAGGACTGAGTTCTAGAGTTAGGAATCAGGCCTGATTCAATAGGGACCTAGTTTAGTTATTGCGCCACAGGGCGCCTAGTTAACAGTCGCCCCACGTGGCGTCTCCTTATTCACCCCCCCCCCCCTTCTCCATGGTGTAGTGTGACTGATATTGTAATATTGCAGGGCTCTGTGAATATTCTAATGGTCAAGTTGTTATCACTGTTCATTCCCTTTGCATAGCTGAAAGTAAAAATCTGTTATTCCTTTATAACTACTCCGTGTCTGAGTCTCTCATAAAGTATAAGTATTAAATGTGTATACCCCTAGACTAACTGTGCCAGAAAGGGTCGAGTATATTGCCGGGGGTTGGCGGAGCTGTATTCAGGGCCCAGACCAAATCTGCGGCCCTCTTAGTTGAGGGTAACGCTACACGTGGGGGTTCTCGTCCGGGATCCTGATAGAGCAGAAAACCCGCCAAGAGGTACCGGCATGGACCCGAAAGACATCAGAACGTGGTGTGGAGTAGCTAAGACAGATCCAAGCCAGTCAGTGGTCATTAACGTGCCCGGTCAGGAATGGTCGACCGAGACGGTGGAAGGATTAATGAAGTCAGTGACCCCAGATGGTACACCGTGGGTGATGGGAACAAAGTTAGACCCAGACACCTCACACCAGTATGCACTAGTGGAGTATTCAGATGGGAAGCCAGAAGTTTGCAAGCGCAAATATACGCAGACGTCGGATAACAGATCTTATAGTCTGGCGCATGCTATTAAGAAGGAGCCACCCCTAACGGGACCACCGCAGACTGCGGCCCGTACCTCACCAGAGAGGAGAGATGGAGCGACACCTCCGGTGACGCCTGCACCTGCCACGGCCATATCACCCGAACTGATAAAGGCGTTAGGGGACCTACTAACAAACTGTCAGAAGGCAAGCACGGTGCACGTAGAGACTAGCTACCGGAGACTAAAGGCATTCTCGGGGAAGCTTCCCGTCCCTGCGGGGGAGGAAGATTTTGACACTTGGGTGGAACAGGCATTACAGGCAGTAGAGGCATGGGAGGTGCCTGAGGCACAGAAGAGACAGCGAGTCTTGGAAAGTCTGAAAGGTGCCGCGGCAGAAGCGGTGAAGAGCTTCCGGTTTGGAAATGAAAACTGTACAGCTCAAGATTGCCTGGCCATGCTGCAGGAAGAGTTTGGTCAGCTGGAGAAGGTGTCAGAGATGATCTATCAATTTGAACACACTCTCCAGCAGCCGAATGAGAAACTGTCAGAATATGTTAGAAGGCTGAACAGGCAGTTATGCAAGATTGTACTGAAGAAGGGAATGCTGCCCAAAGATGCAGATGAAGCACGCATGAAGCAGATCATGAGGGGAGCGCGGCGCTCAGACCCGGTCTGGCTACACCTGAAAACCTCAGGAGGAGGAATGTCACTAACCTACTCTGATTTAATAAAAATTATTAGGGACGAAGAGGCGCTGCAGGAAGATCAGCAGGTGGCCAAGGCGAATGTCACACCTGTACCAGTGTTGGTCCATTCGGTCAAGAGCCCGGAAAGAGATGCGGAGGTTGACACTTTGAAATCGCAAATGGCCCAAGTGTTGGAGATGCTGACCTCTTTGATGGAGAAAGATCAAAGAAGACCAGAGAAACCAAGCCCAAGAAAGGAGTTGTTTCCGAACACCTCAGCACCGGCCTCCCTACAGGACCGAGAAGAGGTGATTTGCTATAACTGCGGAGGGAGTGGCCACTTTGCTAACGTATGCTCCAGCCCAAAGAAGAAGAGAACAGATAATTGCAAGCCGGCGGGAAACTCCAAAGGGCCCCGGTGAAGGAGTCAACCGGGTGCCCATCATCTTCAGTGCGCTCCAAACTGAAAAAAAAGGCCAAGAATGGAGGAGACAAAACTCCTAGGAGGAGGTATAGTACCCCCCACCAAGATGTACCCCAGAGGGAGGGGGCAAGACCCCTCAGTGGAAATACAGCACCCCGAAGAAGGAACATCCACCTAAGAGGAACAATAACATCCCTCAGCGGGTTTGTGCCCCCATTGAGAGGGAGAAGGTCAAGCCAGGCTCAGGGAAAATTAAAGTCCAAAAGGAGCAGGGCAAGGAAAAGCCCAAAGAGGAAGGTGACCCCAGTCCGGCCATACCCAGAGGAACTGGTGGGCCCGTCTCCTACTGTGCCCATTCAAGTGGAAGGAGTCTATACTAAAGCTCTTCTGGACACCGGAGCACAGGTGACTTTACTATACCGGGACTTCTATGATAGGCACTTGAGTCATCTGCCTATCCAGAAGATAGAAGAGCTGGAGATATGGGGACTTGGAACCCAGAGTTTCCCTTACGATGGGTACCTGCCCATAAAGATGACTTTCAACCCATCCGTGGCTGGGAAGGCTGAAGTGTTTGACACCCTGGCAGTTGTGTGTCCTCGGCCGCCTGGAGCCAGCAAGATTTCCCTGATCATTGGGACAAACACGGATCTAGTCAGGAGACTCCTGACCCCTCTAGTGAAAGAGAGAAACCATTCAACCACCAAAATCCATCCCATGCTAAAGACGGCCTACCAACGACTGGTCTTAGAGCAGAAGACCCCGGGAGAGGGGATAGGGAAGGTGTGGAGACTTGGCAGAGAAGGAGTAGTGCTACAGCCCGGAGAAGTAACCTGTCTTAGGGCCACTGTGAAGCTTACGTGGGAACAACCTGGCCCCTTTGTCATGCTGGAATCCGACCCAAGGGAAGAGTCCTCAGGCCTGGAAGTGATACCAGAAGTGATTCCGTTCAAGGCCCTGAAGAAGGCCCTTGGCAGAGTTTCGGTGAGTGTTAGGAACACTACGGGAGGGCCCATGGAGATTCCTGCCAGAGTGTTGCTGGGCCAGGTGAGCCCTGCTGCCCCGGTCACTTGGTCCGAAGTCAAGGGGACGGGTGACGGAGGAGACGTTTGGGAGAAGCTGTCCGTGGAAAACCCGAACCTACCCAGGGCTTGGAAAGAAAGAGCCAAGGCCCAGCTGACCAGATGGGAGAAGATCTTTTCCGAAGATGAATTCGATGTGGGGTGTGCAAGAAGTGCCACCCATCGGATCCGCCTCCAAGAAGATAAGCCCTTCCGAGAGAGGGTCAGGCGGGTCCCCCTGGCAGATCTGGAGGATCTGAGGGAACAACTTGCAGAACTAAAGAATACTGGTGTGATCCGGGAGTCTAGAAGCCCCTATGCCTCCCCAATCGTGGTGGTCAGAAAGAAGAATGGATCGTTGAGGCTTTGTATCGATTACAGGACTCTCAACAGGAGAACCATCCCTGACCAATACACCACGCCAAAGATAGAAGATGCCTTACAAAGTTTGTCTGGAGCCAAATGGTTCAGTGTGATGGACCTCAAGAGTGGGTACTATCAAATCCCTATGCACCCAGAAGACAGGGAGAAGACAGCCTTCATAACCCCGGTGGGATTCTTCGAATTCAATAGGATGCCTCAGGGTCTGTCTGGAGCTCCTGCCACCTTTCAATGCCTTATGGAGAAGACTGTTGGAGACATGAATCTTATAGAAGTCCTTGTGTACTTGGACGATGTCATTGTCTTCGGGAGAACCTTGGAAGAACATGAAGCCAGGCTGGAGAAAGTATTGAGAAGACTCAGCGAAGAGGGACTTAAGCTTTCCCCCGAGAAGTGTCAGTTCTACCAGTCTTCTGTGAACTATCTGGGGCACATAGTGTCTGAAGAAGGGGTGGCCACAGATCCTGAGAAGTTGGAAGCAGTCAAATCCTGGCCACGACCCACCACAGTAACAGAGCTCAGATCCTTCCTGGGGTTCTGCTCCTATTATAGGAAGGTTTGTGGAGGGGTTTGCTCGGATTGCCCGCCCGTTGAATGAATTGCTAAAGGCAGAAGGGGAAGAGGATGACTCAGGGCCCAGGAGGCCTGGTGAGTCAGTTCAAGATCAGTGGAACCCAAGGTGTGAAGAGGCCTTCCAGGCCCTGAAGAGGAGCTTAACCACTGCCCCAGTCCTGGCCTACGCCGACCCTACCAGACCTTATGAATTACATGTGGATGCCAGCCATGAGGGTCTAGGCGGTGTGCTCTACCAAGAACATGAAGGACAACTGCGACCAGTGGCCTATGTGAGCAGGAGCCTGACCCCCTCAGAAAAGAACTACCCCACTCATAA
Source organism: Rana muscosa (assembly GCA_029206835.1). NCBI lineage: Eukaryota > Metazoa > Chordata > Amphibia > Anura > Ranidae > Rana > Rana muscosa. The sequence goes on along the minus strand of CM055127.1, from coordinate 450,834,429 downwards.
GCTGGAATTCCTGGCCCTCAAATGGGCGGTAGTAGACAAGCTAAAAGACTACCTGTATGGGGCAGAGTTTACTGTGAAGACAGATAACAACCCCCTGACCTACCTCTTCACCACCGCAAAACTAGATGCCACCGGACACAGGTGGTTGGCCGCATTGTCTGGATTCAACTTCAGTCTGAAGTACAGACCAGGAGCTGGAAATAGGGATGCAGATGCCCTGTCCCTGAGGTCTCATGCCACGACAAATGACTGGGAAGATTGGACCCAAGTGGCACCGGACTGGGTGCGGGCCCTTTGTCAAGGGGCTGAATTCCAAGCCAGAGGAGGCTCCAGAGCAGAAGAAATAGGGGTTACCATGGTAGGAGTCCCCAAACACTATTGTGGAGTAACTCAACTGGAGGAAGACAACCTACCGAGACTGTCCAAGAAGGAGTTGAGGTGTGACCAATTGGAAGACCCCATGGGGAGATTGGTCCTCGAAGCCCTGGAGAATCAGGATCCCAACAAACTCCTACATCACCCCTCAAAGGAGGCTCGCCTGTTGAGGAAGGAATTGGACAGGCTGCAGGTGCATCAGGAAGTGGTCTACCGAAGGGGCCCCTCTGATGACTCAGAAGATAAGTGGCAGTTATTCCTTCCAGAGAAGCACCGAGAGACTGTACTAATTGCCCTGCATGACCATCATGGTCACCTAGGGGCAGAAAGGACCTTCCAGCTTGTCAGAAATCGGTTCTATTGGCCCTGCAGGAGGGCAGAAGTAGAGGAGTATTGCCATTCCTGTGCACGATGCATTCAGAGAAAGACCCTACCCCATCAAGCTGCCCCAATGGGCCACTTACAGAGTCAAGGCCCAATGGATCTGATATGCATTGACTTTCTCTGCCTCGAACCCGACCTGAGTGGATTGGGGAATGTTCTGGTAATAACCGACCATTTCACCCGCTATGCTCAAGCTTTCCCAACCAAAGATCAGAAGGCATCCACCGTGGCCAAGATACTGATGGAGAAGTATTTTGTCCATTACGGACTACCACAGAGACTCCACTCAGATCAAGGAAGGGACTTTGAGAGTCGGTTGATCCGAAGACTTTTGGATTCATTGGGAATAAAGAAGACCAGAGAGATTTAACCGGACCCTGCTCAACATGTTGGGAACCTTAGAAACAGAGAAGAAGCAACACTGGAGTCAACACATATCGGCCCTAGTACATGCCTATAACTGTACCACAAGTGACGCCACTGGCTACTCCCCTTATCGACTTATGTTTGGGAGAGAAGCAAGGCTACCCGTGGACCTGGCCTTTGGCACTTCTGTAGACAATACCTCAGCTACATCCCACAAGGGATACGTTGACAGACTTAGACGTAGCTTGCAGGTGGCCTATGAACAAGCCCAGGCGGCTTCGGATCAAAGGGGAGCCCGCAACAAGAGAAATTTCGATCTGAAGGTTCGAGTGCAAGATCTGCAGCCCGGGGACCGAGTACTGCTACGCAATCTGGGGGTCCCTGGAAACACAAGCTTGCCGACAGATGGAGATCTGAACCCTATGTCGTCTGTAGGAAGTTGCCCGGTTTGCCTGTCTACAAACTAAAGCCAGAAGGAAAGGTGGGTCCACTGAAGACGTGGCATCGAAACCACCTGCTCCCGCTTGCTGAGGCAGTCAGAATACCTCCCGTGAGAGACTCCCCTGAACCGGCCTCTATCCTGGATACTCCTAGGCCGAGCACTCGGTCCCAGACCTCTCGAGCTGAAGATGGGGAGGCCTCTCAATTGAGTACAGATGAAGGTGGAGAACTGGACTGGCTGTGGCCTCCCTCGACTCTGGGAACGTCCGCCATAGATCTCCCAAATGGAGGGGATACCCCAGATGCAACGCTGAATCCGGAGGCTACTGAATTCATACCCTTCAGTCCCTCAGCTGATTACTGGGAAGATGTTCCTGACACTTGCGCAGAGGAGGACCCTAGAGATTCCATACGTCAGTCGACTTCTGAATCAGAGGTTCCAGAACCAGCAATGTTACCTGAACTTACTTCTGAAGAAGAGCCTGTGGTGCCAGAGTCAGAAGCACCAAGAGAACAGAGGGCTCGCAGAGTCATCAGGCCTCCCAAGAAACTAACTTACCCCCAAATGGGGACGAGCTCAGAGGACTCTGTTGTAACGGCTAGGAGAAGTGTTGAGCAACCTGATCCCTCCACTGTCCATTTGGTGGAGGGCAACCCCAGCTCACTCTCTGGCACAGTTAGGCAGGCCACTCATGGTAGTGTGACCTGTGGGCAAGAGAGTTCCATCCCAAAGTTTTGGTGGGAATTCCCTATGCCAACATCATACTCGACACTGTCCAAAATGGTAAACAGTAATTGTTGAAGTTTATCTTTGGGGACCAAAGAGTTTAAGTGGGGGGAGTGTGTAGCGGGGTTCCTTTAAATGCTCTCGAACTACTGTTCCCAGAACCCCACTGGTTCCCAGGATGTTTTGCTTCTGCCCCAGAGACTCATGGGTGGGGATATATAAGGAAGGGGCGAGGCCTGGCTCGGCCTCTTTGGACACGGGACGGCAGAGACTGATACACCTGTGCGGACCTGTGCTGTGTAAGGCCTGAAGCCTGGGGCCTTCCGCAGCCGACCAAAGAGCCTTCCACCCCACTGCGAGCCTGGGTGGCATCCGACATCTCTACTTACAGCCTAGATTGGATCAGAGACCCGATCGCAGCAACCGCTGTGGGCGAGTGAAGTCACAGCCGGTGGAAGTCCCGGACGGAGATCGTGTCCGGCAGATTAGCGAGCGTAAGCTCATTCCCTAACCTGTTTGCTAGTACTGTGCCTATAAACTGCCGGGGCCTACTACCTCATGTTAAAGACTCTCACTGGAGATCCACAGCAGGACTGATCCAGAGGATCTCCAGTGAAGTGTTGTCAGTTATCAACTTTCCCTTTTCCTGGATTACAATTGTTGTTTATTCTTAAGTGCACCACCTCTACAGATGCCGGTGAAGAATCCATCATTCATACAGGACTGAGTTCTAGAATTAGGAATCAGGCCTGATTCAATAGGGACCTAGTTTAGTTATTGCGCCACAGGGCGCCTAGTTAACAGTCGCCCCACGTGGCGTCTCCTTATTCACCCCTCCCCCTTCTCCATGGTGTAGTGTGACTGATATTGTAATATTGCAGGGCTCTGTGAATATTCTAATGGTCAAGTTGTTATCACTGTTCATTCCCTTTGCATAGCTGAAAGTAAAAATCTGTTATTCCTTTTGTGAGGGGGTTAACTCGGTAGCGGGTGTGTGTGACCCCCTGGTTGGGCTCCCCACACAAAAACAGGGCCAGCAGACGGAGGTTGTGGTTTTCAAAATCAAAAGGTGCGGTTTATTTCTCTATGTACAGTGACAAAACACAGCAAAGCCAAAAAGAAACAAACAAAATAAATCCTGGTCAGTTTGACCTCTGACTAAACATGCAGGTTTCCTAAACTAACAACTGGGATCAGCCTGGTGCTGTCCTAGTCCCTAAGTCCCTGGTTTAGTAAAAGTCCAAACAAATAGCCACACAGGCTTTGCCTCACCGCACAGGGGTTCACTCTCCCTAGACAGTCCACACAGGTCTGGTTCCAGGCATGAGCAAACACCTAATGAATCTGGGAGTTTTTATAGAGGCCTTAAACGAACTGACAGGCTTCAGCTGGTCTCATCAACTCCCTGCCTCACGACGCCCAGCACTCTCCCTAGAGGTATGAGTCATTCATGAGCCCACTAGCCTCAGCTGGGCTTCATCAACTCCCTAGTTGTATAAGTCGGCATAAAGCCTGAATCTGGGAGAAATATATCTACCCCCCTGGATGCAACCAGGTGACTTTACCTTCCTGCTGTCACATACCCCCCCTCTTGTTTTAACCTTGGGGTTGGAACACCAGCAATCAGGCATTCATGTACTCGAGACAAAGCATCCACATTCCCCATTTGAACGCCAGGGCGATGCTTTACTATGAAGTTGAATTCCTGTAGGGCCAGGAACCACCTATTTACTCTTCTATTTGTCTCCTTGTTTTGAGCCATCCACTTTAACGGAGCGTGATCCGTAACCATGTCAAAGTGCCTACCTAGCAGATAGTACCGAAGGGAATCTAGAGCCCACTTCACCGCTAAACACTCCTTTTCAACCGTGGCGTAATTTACCTCATGGGACTTCAACTTCCTGCTGAGGTAAATGACTGGGTGCTCTTCCCCGTTCCAGACCTGGGACAATACTGCTCCTAACCCCACATCTGACGCATCACTTTGTACGACAAAGTCTTTAGAGAAGTCGGGTGAGTACAACACTGGCTGGCTACATAAGGCTTGTTTCAAGAATTGGAATGCTGCCTCAGCCTCGGGGGTCCATTTAATCATGACCGACCCTTTCCCTTTCGTCAGGTTGGTTAGGGGCACAGCCTTAGAAGCAAAGTGGGGAATGAAGCGCCGATAATAACCCGCGATTCCCAGAAAGGCTCGTACCTGCTTCTTGCTGTTGGGACGTGGCCAACTCTGGATGGCCTCGACTTTGTTGAGTTGGGGTTTTATTACTCCCCTGCCAATGGTGTACCCAAGATATTTGGCCTCCTCCTGCCCAATGGTACACTTCTTGGGGTTAGCCGTAAACCCCGCTTCCCGAACAGAGTCCAGGACTGCTTGCACTTTTGGCAGATGTGAGGCCCAATCTGTGCTATGGACAATTACGTCATCCAGGTAAGCCGCAGCATACTTCCGATGGGGCCTCAGCATCTGGTCCATTTTCCGCTGGAATGTGGCCGGCGCATTCTGTAACCCGAACGGCATTCTCTTATATTGGAACGCCCCGTCTGGGGTTACAAATGCGGTTTTCTCTTTGGCCGACTTGGCCAGGGGAATTTGCCAATACCCTTTTGTGAGGTCAAGAGTCGTCATGTATCGGGCTGTTCCCAGCCGGTCGATCAACTCATCTATACGTGGCATGGGGTAGGTGTCAAATTTTGTAACTTTGTTCAACTGACGAAAATCGTTACAAAATCGCCAGCTCCCATCCGGTTTAGGCACCAACACAATGGGACTAGACCAATCACTTTGGGACTCCTCTATCACCCCTAAGTTCAGCATTTTCTGTACTTCCTCCCGTATTGCCTCCCGTCGGGCCTCTGGGATCCGATAGGGTTTTAACTTCACCCTTTCACCGGGCGGGGTAATAATATCATGCTCTACCCCAGATGTTTGTCCCGGCAGCTCAGAGAACACCTCCTTGTTGCGAAGCACAAACTCCTTAACCTCCTGTTGTTGGGGTTGTGACAAGGTGGCTGCTATTCCAACCTCCGGAATCACGCAACCAGTTTGAGCTGGTGACCAAGTTTCTGCGACTAGGGACTCTCTATCCCTCCAGGCTTTCAACAGATTAACGTGATATATCTGTTCGGGCTTTCGCCTTCCTGGTTGTCTGACCTTGTAATTCACTTCGCTCACTTTTTCCATTATCTCGTAGGGGCCTTGCCATTTGGCAAGGAATTTACTTTCAACCGTAGGGACAAGTACCAATATCCTATCCCCCGGGGAAAAGGTACGGGTCTTTGCTCCACGGTTGTACACTCTCTGCTGTGCCAACTGCGCTTGGGCCAAATGTTCCTTCACGATGGGCATTACCTGTGCAATTCGATCTTGCATCAGGGTGACATGCTCAATCACACTCCTGTGGGGAGAACTCTCACTTTCCCAAGTTTCCTTGGCAATATCCAACAGCCCTCTTGGGTGTCTCCCATACAGTAACTCAAAGGGGGAGAATCCCGTAGAGGATTGGGGCACCTCCCTAATAGCAAACATCAAATAAGGAAGTAGACAGTCCCAATCCTTTCCATCTCTATCCACCACTTTCTTCAACATTTGTTTTAGGGTTTTGTTGAATCTTTCAACCAGCCCATCGGTTTGGGGGTGATACACAGATGTACGCAATTGCGTCACTTTGAGCAATTTACACAGCTCTTTCATAACCCGGGACATAAAGGGTGTACCTTGGTCCGTAAGCAGTTCTTTACAAATACCCACCCGGCTAAAAACAAGAGATAGCTCTTTGGCTATGGTTTTGGCCGAGGTATTTCTGAGAGGGATCGCTTCTGGATAACGGGTGGCATAGTCCATTATAACCAATATGTACTGGTGCCCCCTAGCGGACTTGATTATAGGACCTACCAAATCCATTGCGATTCTCTCAAACGGGACCTCAATGATGGGTAGAGGGACCAGCGGGCTACGGAAATGTGGCATCGGGGCCGACCTCTGACACACAGGGCAGGAGGAACAATAATTTTCTATGTCCTTCATCACCCCAGGCCAATAGAATCTCTGTAATACCCTCTCTCGGGTTTTCTCTGTCCCCAGATGACCTCCAAGAATGTGCCCATGGGCCAACTCCAACACCAACTTCCTGTAAGGTTTGGGCACCACCAGCTGCTCAACGGTTTCTTCTGCCCTTTTTGCCACCCGATACAGTAGGTCCTTCTCTACGCTGAAGTATGGGTAAGTGCAGGTATTATCTGGGTTCACTAACTCGCCATCTATTTCCACTACGTTTTCCCGTGCCTTTATTAGGGCGGGGTCTTTTAACTGTTCTGTGGCAAAATTTTCCCTGTGAACCTCCAGATCAGAAAACTCCACAGACGGTAGGTTTTCGTCTGAGGAGGTGGGCTCCTCTCCAGTTTCTTGAGTCTCCCCTGCCAATACTGACAAGGGAAATTCTGGAGAGTCCTCACCACTCTCAGAGGAGTTCTGGCTATCACATTCCTGGTACATAGGGGCACCAGTGGGGGGCTCAGGATCATCCCACAGTTCCCAGAACTTCGGAAAATCCCTTCCCACAATGGCATCATGCGGTAATTGAGATACTAACCCCACTGGATGAGAGAGGGTACCTTTGGGGGTCTCGAAACACACTGTAGTCACTGGATACTCTCGGGTGTCCCCATGCACACAAATAACAGCTACCTTGCTATTCCCAGAGACCTCTGTTTTAACTAATTCAGCCTTTATCAGGGTCACAAGGCTACCTGAATCCAGTAATACCACAACATTTCTACCATTAATACACATTTTGCATAAATGTTTCTCAGTTCCCCGAATGGCAGTGCATGCGACTGTCGCACACAGCGACTGACGTCTGTCCATCAGAAAGTCACATTGCATGGGTTCCTCCACAACCGGGCAATTTGCTGCAATATGTCCCGCTTGCCGGCAGCAGTAGCAAACGATCCTTCTTGCGGCCTCTTGAGCCGCTGATTTCCCAGGCTGTTCTCGCCAAACTTGGGGTAGAGCTCCCACCCTCTCACTCTCTCCACCCTCACCCCTTGGAATCCTCTTATCCGCCCCTGGGGATGGTCTGGTCTTAGGGTGGAAAGTCCGAGAGTCTCTGGAAGAGGCCGTCAGGTTCTCTGTAGCCAAGTATCTCTCTACACGATCCACAAGTTTACCGGCCGTTTCTGGGTCTCCATGGCTTACCCACTTTTGAATGGCGGTAGGAAGAGCTCTCAAGAAACGATCCATCACAACACGTTCCACAATCTCCGGTGCGGACAAAGTCTCTGGCTGTAGCCACTTCCTGCTCAGGTGAATGAGATCATACATTTGAGACCTGGGGGGTTTTCCAAGCTGGAAAGTCCAGTTATGCACACGCTGAGCCCGGACAGCCAGGGTGACACCCAGCCTTGCCAATATTTCAGCTTTTAGCATCACATAGTCTTTTGCTTGGTCAGGCTCTAGGTCATAGTAAGCCTTCTGCGATTCACCAGTTAACAGAGGAGCCACCAGTCCAGCCCACTGCTCCTCAGGCCACTTTTCTCTTTCAGCAGTCCTTTCAAATGTGGTCAAAAATACCTCTGGATCATCCTCTCCAGTCATTTTTGTCAATAAACGACTCACCCCAAAGGACGCGGTATTAGTGGGACGGCTTTCCTCACTGGTCTGCGGACGTTGCTGCATTACTGCTTCCATTTGTTGTAGTCTCTGCTCTTGCTTCTGTAACAGGTCTATGAAGCGGGCCTCAGATTGCTGCTGGGCTTGTTGATGAGCTTGCTGCTGGGCTGCAAGGCTCCTTTGCAAACCTGCATTTGTCTGCTGTTGATTGGCATTTGCTAGAGCCAGCTGTTTCAGTATCTCCTCCATGCTGGCTTAAAAAAAACTGCCTGCATTCTCCACCAACTGTGAGGGGGTTAACTCGGTAGCGGGTGTGTGTGACCCCCTGGTTGGGCTCCCCACACAAAAACAGGGCCAGCAGACGGAGGTTGTGGTTTTCAAAATCAAAAGGTGCGGTTTATTTCTCTATGTACAGTGACAAAACACAGCAAAGCCAAAAAGAAACAAACAAAATAAATCCTGGTCAGTTTGACCTCTGACTAAACATGCAGGTTTCCTAAACTAACAACTGGGATCAGCCTGGTGCTGTCCTAGTCCCTAAGTCCCTGGTTTAGTAAAAGTCCAAACAAATAGCCACACAGGCTTTGCCTCACCGCACAGGGGTTCACTCTCCCTAGACAGTCCACACAGGTCTGGTTCCAGGCATGAGCAAACACCTAATGAATCTGGGAGTTTTTATAGAGGCCTTAAACGAACTGACAGGCTTCAGCTGGTCTCATCAACTCCCTGCCTCACGACGCCCAGCACTCTCCCTAGAGGTATGAGTCATTCATGAGCCCACTAGCCTCAGCTGGGCTTCATCAACTCCCTAGTTGTATAAGTCGGCATAAAGCCTGAATCTGGGAGAAATATATCTACCCCCCTGGATGCAACCAGGTGACTTTACCTTCCTGCTGTCACACTTTATAACTACTCCGTGTCTGAGTCTCTCATAAAGTATAAGTATTAAATGTGTATACCCCTAGACTAACTGTGCCAGAAAGGGTCGAGTATATTGCCGGGGGTTGGTGGAGCTGTATTCAGGGCCCAGACCAAATCTGCGGCCCTCTTAGTTGAGGGTAACGCTACATAATATTTGGGGGTTCGGATTAATTTTCTAGCAAAAAAATGATGATTTTTACATGAAGGAGAGAAGTGCCAGAATAGGCCCGGTGGAGAAGTGGTTAAATGCACCCTGTAACATCAGAGTCTCTGTCCATAACTGAGCTGATAGTGGATGTGAAACTAACGTCTTGCTATAAAACAGGCAGGAGAAGCACCCAGACTGATGGGTGTCAAAAGACGGGCATTGCTCTGGCTGTCAGACTTCCTACATCGGTTACAGTCCCTAGCCAGGTTCCTCACATCAAAAGGCCGTATTTTAATGAAATCTAAAGAAAACATAATTCTTCCCTCTGAGAGACAGGAAACCTCAGGCTTTAGTGGTGGGTTGGAACAATAAGGGTGGACGTAAAAAATGCACTTGTCGTACTATATACATAATATAGGAATGTCAGTTTCCTGTGCTGGGGTTTAATGTATCTATGGGAGATCGCTTATCCCACCCATCCAAGAATGCAAAATATGAACAGAAATGACCACCATTCTGAAGCACTTATGTAATAAGATAATGGACAATATAGAGGCTATAAGAGCAAAGGCCAGTAACTCATAGCAGCCAATCAGAAATAATCTCCTAACTGATCTGGCTGGCTTGAAATTTGATAAGAAGCTATGGGCACAAGAAAGCAAAATAAATTAAATGGAGGAGAGTGCCAAGGGATAACTAAACCCAAGATCAAAAATGCAACATATTGCAGCTTACAGTCCTTAGATGTGGTGGCCGCATTCGCCTTTGAGAAAGCCAAGAGTGGCGCAACGCGTCAGCTGGGATGGTGACGTCATCACGTAGGGCTGGATTAGGGCGCCATCTTGCTGGAGCCTGGTAGATATGTCTACCCGATGCTGTCTCATGTATTCCTGATGGATATCTATGCGATTTTTACTGATATACACTATATTACCAAAAGTATTGGGCCACCTGCCTTTACACGCACATGAACTTTAATGGCATCCCAGTCTTAAACCTCGTACACACGACCGATTTTCTCAGCAAGAACCAGCAAGAAACTTGCTGGCAGAGCTTTCTTGCCGAGAAAATCGATCGTGTGTACGCGGCTTTCAGGTTTCTCGTCAAGAAAACCGGCAAGAATCTCGACGAGAAAAATAGAGATCCTGCTCTCTATTTTCTCGTCGGGATTCTCGTCGGCCTTTTTCTTGACGAGAAACCCAAGTGTGTGTACACTTACCTGTCGCCGTGGAAGCCCGCGCATGCTCGAAATGACTTTGACGCATGCGCGGCAGCTTCCTAGGCATAAGTAGGGTGTAGTAAGATGGCGGCGACGGCATCGAATGTGACGAGCGCACGCTCGTCGTAGTCAATGACGTCACCGCGTTCGTGCCATTCAAAAGAATGGCGGTTCTTTTGAAAGGTACGTGTGTACACTCGGCCGGGACATGATTCTTGTCCAAGAATCTCGTCAGGAAAAATTACGAGTTTTTTCCTGACGAGATTCTCGGTCGTGTGTACGAGGCTTAAGTCCGTAGGGTTCAATATTGAGTTGGCTCACTCTTTGCAGCTATAACAGCTTCACCTCTTCTGGGAAGGCCGTCCACAAGGTTTGGGAGTGTGTCTATGGGAATGTTTATTTAACCATTCTTCCAGAAGAGCATTTGTGAGATCAGGCACTAATGTTGGACAAGAAGGCCTGGCTCGCAGTCTCCACTCTAATTCATCCCAAAGGTGTTCTATCGAGTTGAGGTCAGGACTCTGTGCAGGCCAGTCAGGTTCCTCCACCCCAAAATCGCTCATCCATGTCTTTATGGATCTTGCTTTGTGCACTGATCCAAATCATTTGGTGGAGGGGGATTATGGTGTGGGTTTGCTTTTCAGGGGTTGGGCTTGGCCCCTCAGTTCCAGTGAAGGGAACTCTTAAGGTGTCAGCATACCAAGACATTTTGGACAATTTCATGCTCCCAACTTTGTGGGAACAGTTTGGGGATGGCCACTTCCTATTTCAACATGACTGCGCACCAGTGTACAAAGCAAGGTCCATAAAGACATGGAGGAGCGAGTTTGGGGTGGAGGAACTTGACTGGCCTGCACAGAGTCCTGACCTCAACCTAATAAAACACCTTTGGGATGAATTAGAGTGGAGACTGTGAGCCAGGCCTTCTCGTCAAACATCAGTGCCTGACCTCACAAATGCGCTTCTGGAAGAATGTTCAAACATTCCCATAGACACTCCTAAACCTTGTGGACAGTCTTCCCAGAAGAGTTGAAGATGTTATAGCTGCAAAGGGTGGGCCAACTCAATATTGAACCCTACGGACTAAGACTGGGATGCCATTAAAGTTCATGTGTGTGTAAAGGCAGGCGTCCCAATACTTTTTGGTAGTATAGTGTACATGTAAATGGTATCTTCTTTTAAAATAAATACGGTTTATGAGAATCTACACTATTAGTCTCCTTCTCTCCTTTATGATTTTACATGCTTGTGTCCGTTGGAGGAGTGGAGGAGACATTTAGACAACCAGGAACCTTGCTGAAATTCAGTGTTATACAAAGCTTGCCTGACCCTTATGGCAACATTAAGGTCCACATAATAAGGTGAGAAGACACCCAAAGGGGTCCTGGTGGTGGGCACACTAGTCGTGATATGTGTGGAAAATAAGATCTTTTAACCAGTTCCTTACCGAGCCATTGTAAAATGACGTCGGCAGGAACCTTCTCTCCCTCCGGGTGGACGTCATATTACGTCCTGGGCTTCGCGGCGGTCTAGGGGGCATCGCTCGGGACCCGGTGCGCGTGCCTAGTGGCAGCGATGTCCGCCGAGCACCCGCGATTGCCCGCGATCACAGCAGGACCGTGGATCTGTGTGTGTAAACACACAGATCCGCGTCCTGTCAGAGGAGAGGAGACCCATGTGTGTTCCCAGTACAGGGGAGCACCGATCGGTCTCCTTCCCTTGTGAGTCCCCTCCCCCTATAGTTAGAATCACTCCCTAGGGAACATATTTAAGCCCTTGATCGCCCCCTAGTGTTCCCCTTCCCTGCCAGTCACATTTACACAGTAATCAGTGACGTTTTATAGCACTATAGCACTAATCGCTGTATAAATGTGAATGGTCCCAAAAACGTGTCAAAAGTGTCCGATATGTCCGTCGCAATGTCCGGTCACAATAAAAATCGCAGACCGCCGCCATTACTAGTAAAAAAATAAAATGCCATAAATCTATCCCCTATTTTGTAGACGCTATAACGTTTGCGCAAACCAATCACTATACGCTTATTGCAGGTTTTTTTTTACCAAAAATATGTAGAAGAATAAGTATCGGCCTAAACTGAGGAAAAAAATTGTGATATTTTCAAAACTGTCGCTCTTCTTTCGTGTAGCGGCCCCACTCTCTCCTCATGTGAATCGGGTTTCCGATAGCTCTTTTCTAGGGGTATCTTGTATGTGAGAGTGAGATGCGCTACGGCCCATGTCCTCCCCATTGCAGCGGGTGAGGTGAAGGCCAGTACCTATTGTTTTCCTCGGGCCTGTGTGTTTCTGCAGGAATACCAAGTCCTTCTGTGCTGACACTTCCCTTCGCTCCCATTAACCAGAGTACCACACACCGATAAGGATCCAACACTTGTTTTATTGTCGCATACAATTAAACAGTTCTTTGTCAGCCGACTGATTGGGACCCATTAACAGTCCAACACGGTGGGGTGAGCAGGTCGAGGCACTGTCCTGATAATAAACGAAACCACTGTGGTTTCACCAGCGGTTGCTATAGCCATCGGCTAGAGAGAGAAACTTGAAACCTTTGAGTCTCTACCAGCGACTCTGGAGAACATGAACTGGAGTACCTTCGCTGCGTTGTGGCCCCTGTCAGGGGGAAGATGTCCCTCCAAGGGAGTTAGCAGAGGCCCCTCCGTCACTGGGTTGATGCTGCTCCGGGCTCTTCAGACGGGTAACCTCTCCGGCCTCCTCACCTCAGACATGGGCCCCATCCACCTCAGGGTCCCTCGGACTCATCCACCCTTGCGGAGCCCAGTCGAAGTCACTGGGCCCCAGGCCTCCGGTGTAGTACCTCACTCCAGGCTTAAGGTGCCTGAGATGGACGCCAACACTGCTCCGACCAGGCCATGGGCGCCTGGGCTGGAACTCCGGACCGACCGCACCCAGGCCTAAGGTGCCTGGGCGCCGGATGCAGAAGACCTCGTGGCGAGGGCGTCTCTCCCCTTTATCTCCTCCCATGACGCCACAGCAGGTTCTCCGCCCCCGCTGTACCACCGCCGGAACGGGACAAAAAGGACAGCACTGCGGCAGTGACTCTACCTCGACCTGTGGGAACACCGCCACCCCAGGCCAAGGAGAATAGTACACCACCAAAGTCCTCCACGACTGAAAATGGTCCAAATCCTCTTATGATTTATACACACCTGGGTCATACTACCACCCAGGTGTACCCCCTAGATTTAGACCCCCGCTACATGTTTATAGCACAAAAAATAAAAAACGGAGAGGTGATCAAATACCACCAAAAGAAAGCTCTATTTGTGGGGAAAAAAAACATAAAGATTTCATTTGGGTACAGTGTTGCATGACTGCGCAATTGTCATTCAAAGTGTGACAGCGCTGAAAACTAAAAGTTGGTCTGGGCAGGAATGGGGTGAAAATGCCCAGTATTGAAGTGGTTAAAGACGTATGATACTCACTTTTAACAGCATATAGGATATATATTATATTTTTGACACTTTTTTCTGTTATTGTACTACTGACAAGTGGACTTTGATTTACATCTGTTTGCACAAGTGTTAAGTGATTATAAGTGGCACATATGACACGCAGACTTTGAATATTAGTCATTTGCACTTTTGCACATTATCTATATTTTGCATAGTACTTCTTTCTTACCTGTTTTTTATATTTATATGTAGCACCCACTACCTTTTGGTAGGTGCTAGAATGAGGTTTTTTATGTTTCAGGTATCAGAACAGGCAAATTTAGGCAGGCCTGTGCTCTAAGCTAAAAATACAAACAATATTCGCGCTACTAACAAATGTGAGCAGCTACAATGCCTATGGAAAAAGCAAAAAACAAACAATATACAAAAAATGTAGCGCTATACATAAAAGTTATATACAAAACACCCAAGTGTAGTGCTCAAAACAAATAAATGTAAAAGAGTCCGTAAAAAGTCCAAAATGGACAAAATATATGTGTAAATAAAGTCTTTGATGACCATTCAAACGTGGATAGTCTTGAAATTTTCAAAACACAACTGGTGACTTTCAAAAAGCAAATGACTATAACGTGACCACCACCAAATGGAAAGGAGGCTTACCAGATGGAATGGACCCAGTAAACGTATGTCTAAAGGGTCAAACAGGCTTGGTACATGTATACTCGTAGGTCTAGAGTCCTGGCTGGCGTTGCACACATCAATGTCCAAAATCCAGGGTCTGGTGAAGCAATCTGCTGCGAGATGTCTTGTGTGTTGGCCCAGTCACGTGCTTTGGCGGAGCCTTCCAGCGTGGGTCTGTGTACCACTCACATGCGCTGGGTAATACTGTGGTCCTTTGCCTGGCAGTTCCTGAAAGTGTGCAAGGTGTGTGATGACAAGCGAAAGGACCGATCCAGCGTATTATGTGTTACCGACAAACAATCCTGACATCTTTTCCAGAGATTCCTTTTTCTTTTGTAAAAGATTCCTTAGGGAGAATGGAGACTTTTAAAAGTACTTTTAAAACATCACACACCTTGCACACTTTCAGGAACTGCCAGGCAAAGGACCACAGTAATACCCAGCGCATGTGAGTGGTACACAGACCCACGCTGGAAGGCTCCGCCAAAGCACGTGACTGGGCCAACACACAAGACATCTCGCAGCAGATTGCTTCACCAGACCCTGGATTTTGGACATTGATGTGTGCAACGCCAGCCAGGACTCTAGACCTACGAGTATACATGTACCAAGCCTGTTTGACCCTTTAGACATACGTTTACTGGGTCCATTCCATCTGGTAAGCCTCCTTTCCATTTGGTGGTGGTCACGTTATAGTCATTTGCTTTTTGAAAGTCACCAGTTGTGTTTTGAAAATTTCAAGACTATCCACGTTTGAATGGTCATCAAAGACTTTATTTACACATATATTTTGTCCATTTTGGACTTTTTACGGACTCTTTTACATTTATTTGTTTTGAGCACTACACTTGGGTGTTTTGTATATAACTTTTATGTATAGCGCTACATTTTTTGTATATTATTCTGTGCTCTAAGCTAGGCCTGTTTGTTTTGATCTGTGACTGGGAGTGATCAGTGTAGCAGTGGGTGTGACCACTTGTGCTCAGGCTCTGAGATGCCTCCCTTGCTTTCAGTCAGTATGTTCTGGAACAGAGGCTGGACTTGAAGTTCTGAGTGACAGGCAGCTCATGTGAGGAGCTCTGCCAATCCCCATTCGGAATTGGCAGGGGGCGGACCTCCCATATAAGCTAAGGTCACATGCTGCTGGGGGAAGAGTTGTTGGGGAAAGATGGAGCACTAGCTAGTTGCTGTAAGGCGGTCCCCAGCCTGGGGCCTGCCATGTGCTGAGGGGGGAGTCGCGGGGAAGACTCATCCCTCAAATGCACCGCAGAGGAGGAATTCAGGACAGAGAGAAAGGATTAGAGTGACCGCTGGACTGTGCAGCTGAACTGCATTTCCTCCATGGAACGGGGGCATGGAGAAGGTCAGTGTGTACACTACAGCAAGCAATGGAACTGGGGGAAGTTATAGTGTAGAGTAGACTGTTGTGGCCGGGGATCGCAGCAGTTCAGGAAAAGACTTTAAAGGGGTTGTAAAGGTAAATTTTTTATTTCCTAAATAGGTTCCTTTAAGCTAGTGCATTGTTGGTTCACGCACCTTTTCCTTCGATTTCCCTTCTAAATGTTTTTTTTCTTTGTCTGAATTTCTCACTTCCTGTTTCTCCTCAGTAAACCTGCCACCATCATCCGAGCGGTGGTTAGTCAGCCAGAACAGCTTACTGAACAGCTTACTGAGGAGGAACAGGAAGTGAGAAATTCAGACAAAGAAAACAAAGAAAAAAAACATTTAGAAGGGAAATTGAAGGAAAAGGTGCGTGAACCAACAATGCACTAGCTTAAAGGAACCTATTTAGGAAATAAAAAATTTACCTTTACAACCCCTTTAAAGTCTTTTCCTGAACTAAGCATAAATCTTCCAGCTATCTTCTTCCAGCTTTTACTCAGTCTTTGTTGTCTTCTTCCCTGTTCTCTTCTCTCGGAGGTTGACACGAGTCTCTCTCCCGCTGTAATGCCGTGTGCGTGGTGCGCAATGACTTATATAGGCATGGAGCGTGGTCACCGGGTGATGTCACCCGGTGACCCCGCCCATTATGACGTGGCATTATGGCGGGGCATGATGGGATTGTGACGCCATAATGGGCGGGATCACCGGGTGACATCACCCGGTGACCATGCCCCATGCCTATATAAGTCGATGCGCGGGAGAGAGCCTCGTGTCAACATCGGAGAGAAGAGAACAGGGAAGAAGACAACGAAGACCGAGTAAAAGCTGGAAGAAGATAGTGGAGGCGCCCGGCAGAAGGCACACGGGAGAGCGGGAGAAGTCGGAAGAAGACCCCCGAAGTCGGAAGAAGACCCCTGGAGTCGGAAGAAGCCTAATAAATTACTTTAAAAACCTTTTGTAGTGTGTTTTTTTATTGACACTTTTTCCCCCCAGATGAATGGGTAGGTGTACGATGTACCCCATACTCATTCACATAGGGTGGGGGGCCGGGATCTGGGGGCCCCCTTATTAAAGGGGGCTCCCGGATTCCGATAAGCCCCCCGCCTGCAGACCCCGACAACAAACGCCCAGGGTTGTCGGTAAGAGGCCCTTGTCCTCATCAACATGGGGAAAAGGTACTTTGGGGTGGGGGGCCGCAGGGCGCCCCCTGCCCCAAAGCACCCATCCCCCATGTTGAGGGCATGCGGCTTGGTACGGTTCAGGAGGGGGGGCGCTCGCTTGTCCCCATCCCCTTTCCTGACCGGCCGGGCTGCGTGCTCGGATAGGGGTCTTGTATGGATTTTGGGGGGACCCCCACGCCGTTTTTTTCGGCGTAGGGGTTCCCCTTAAAATCCATACCAGACCTAAGGGCCTGGTATGCTCTTGGAGGGGAACCCATGCCGATTTTTTATTTAAAATTTGGCGTGGAGTTCCCCCTCATGATTCATACCAAACACAGTGCCTCAATAGAGAGGGGACATTGTCGCTTCTTTCTCGCGCTTGCTGCAATAGTAAAATGTGTTTTTCCTATTGCAGCGAGCGCGAGATGTACAGTACCCTGTCGCCGAACATTCTCACAGGAAGGTACTGTAGTGAGCAGGGAGAATTCCCGTTCAGAAAGGAACACATCTGCGAATCAGATGCGTTCCCATAGAACATAATGTGTAGACAATTCGCACCGCAATGCCTAGAAAACGCACAAGTTTTTTGGGCAAAGCGCAGTGCGAATGCATCGCGCATATGTGAACCAGCCTCATTAAAATAAATGTATTTTAAAATGTTATGCGAATTGGATGCAGTGTAAAGCCGCAACCAATTCGCATCGGTGTGAACCCGGCCTAAGACAAGTGTCTGTGACACTCTCTTTCACACTACCCAGAGCCAGAACAGCCCCCCACCCCCATGGATGGGAGAGGAGAAAGGGCTTGATCTGCTCCTCCTCCTACCCCTACCCCTACCCATCTGTATCTGCCTGCCCACATTACAATCCCCAGGGATATGTGGGTGGGAATTTGAAGCCCAGCAGCCGGAAGATATATCGTGGATGAAATGTGCCGATGCCTGAGCCTCCATCCTCAGATGAGTGAGCTCATCATCCACTGTCAGTGACTAAAGTCTCCCACCTCCCTCCCTTCTCTCTCTTGCCTCCCAGCGAGTGAGAACTAAGATAAGGGGGACCCACCCAGATGTAAGGGGGCTTTGGGAATTTTGATTTAAGGGTGAATGCTGGGAACTCTGATGTAAGTGGGGGCTTTGGTGAGCAGAAACCCCCTTACATCAGAGTTTCCCTTTACACCACAGCGCCCCCCCCCCCAAAAAAAAATAATTGTTGCATGCCGCTAAAGTGTTTGGGTTTGCCTTGAAGAAAATGTGGCAACCCTACATAGCCACTCAGGGACAGAAATTGTGTTATTTGCAGCATTGCCAGGGGACAATAAAGCAAAAGAAGCCTGAATAATAAAATGAATGCAGCAACCACACCAAGGACTAGTAAGCTGCACTGTAGTAGATTTGTGGTTTTGGGTTTAGGTACACTTTAACGGGGTGATAATGTTGTCCAAAGGCTTACATTTCCTGAGCCATTACAACAATAGAGCAGTCAGGAAACTAGCATTGTAAAAAACAGAGTTCAGCAATGGCAGTCTTCATATTTCATTTAGGTAAAACTTTGCATACTGATTGCTAATGACTATATTTTATTTAAATGCAGCCTGATGTATGCGTATGGCAGTCCTGGGTGATATTTGTACACAATGAAAGTCTGCATACATTCAGCCAGCTGGCGGTTGGATGTCACATTTAGTTGGTATTATAAGGAAATATGACTTTTATTTTACATTCTCTGACATTTTAGGACATTTCGTTTTGGTCCCTCTTGAACCTTAAAGGATTGTAAGCTCCTTGAGGGTAGGGACTGATGTGAATGTACAATATATATGTAAAGCGCTGCGTAAATTGATGGCGCTATATAAGTACCTGAAATAAATAAAATACTGCGGCTGTAGCTGAGAGACTTTTTTCAACTTCAAAGCCTGAGCACCTGACAAACACACAAGGGGTATAGAGATAAGAGAATCCTCCAACACAATAAGTAATGGCAGTTTAGCTCCACATCGCCATCTACTGATCTAAAGGGTACAGCTAGTGCATAACTACTTAAAGTGGTTGTAAACCCACTTTTTTTTTTTTTTTGGCCCACCTGCAAGAGAAAGGCATAATGAGCTATTATGACTAGTGTAGCGGGGTGTTCCCCTTTAATGCAGAGAGACAAGAAGTTCCAGATGAGAGGTGAGTCGGGAGGAAGTAAAGAGACATTATGGAAGTGAAAGCAGAGGAGAGAGAGACTACATCTCCCAGTACATCTTGCAGCACCCAGGGTGCATTGCTCCAGAACAGAGACTGCTGGGGCAAACTTTATAAAGGGGAGGCGGAGTTTTGGTCGGCCTCTTTGGACACCCCTCTCCTAGCAAGAGGATCTCTGTGCTGAACTGCTGTGTGCACAAGGCCTGAAGCCTGGGCCGTGTGCTCCTTTCCAAAGAGCCCTCTGCCAGCCTAGCAGAGCCTTAGAGACATCTAATCCTCCTTGCTGCAGTACACCAGAAGGATTGAAGACTTGGATGTCGGTGGATTCCTGTTCCCAGACGAATCGATGGAGGAAACGGATTTGGACTTGTCCGGGTGGTGAGAGCTGTTTAAAGACAGATCCTTTATCTTTGCTATTCGTTGGGATTACAAAGTTGTTCTTCAAGTGCACCACCGAAAAGATTGCTAGCGAATATTGTTTCACTGAACTTCCATTTAGATCAGTCAGGCCTGACTGCATAGGTAGACATTGCTGGGTGTTAGTCTACCCATGAGGGGAAGTAGCTGTAAAAGGGCAGCGCTAGAGTTGCATAGCAATACTTTATTATTCTGATTACTCTGTTTATCTTTATTACTGTTTATTGCAGGGATCTGCAACTTGTTATACTGTTGTTTATTACTTGCCCATTAGCCTCAGTAAAATATCTGGGTAAAGTACATTTGGTGTCAGTTCCGCTTACTTTAATAGGAGTTTTAAAGTATATTCTGTGTATGTTTGTTATAGGACTGCGTCACCAACAGTTGCGATCACGCGGTCCTATCTCTCTATCACCAGCTGTGCCACGGGAGGTTAGAGCCGATTGCCGGGGGTTGACAGCGGTGCACTGCAGGGCCCAAATCAATATCAGGGGCTCTCTTAACTGGGGGTAGCGCTACACGTGGGGGCTCGAGTCCGGGATTCTTGTACGTTGCACGCTGCAATCAAGCCAGTCAGAAGTACCAGCATGGACCCGCTGGCAATGTCACAGTGGTGCGCAGCGATTGGCGCCGATCCAACCGCGGCGGTAGTCATTGTACTCCCGGGGGAAAGATGGAAGGAAGAGGAGATAAAACAGCTCGTATTGTTACTGTCTCCGAGCCACAAAGCATGGGTGATGGATTTTAGGCCAGATCCAGTGATCTCGTTTACATACGCACTGGTAGAATGGAAAAACGAAATCCCAGAGCATTTTAAAAGTCAGAGTATACAAGCCATAGATAATCAGATCTATCACTTGATACATACGCTGCCAGTGAAGGAAGAATGGTTTCAGACACCAAAGCCATCACTCCCACAATTATCTCCACCACTATCCCCTAAAGCAGAAAAGCTTAAGGAACTATTAAGCCCGGGATCACCGCTGGCCGCTATAGGGCCTGAATTGTTGAATGCTCTAGGAGACCTTGTAATTAAGTGCCAGAAAAGCAGTACGGTGCATGTGGAGGCCGGTTACCGGAAGCTTAGCACCTTCTCAGGGAAGCTCCCCGTCCCTGCGGGGGAGGAAGATTTTGACACTTGGGTGGAACAGGCATTGCAGGCAGTAGAAGCATGGGAGGTGCCTGAGGCACAGAAGAGACAGCGAGTCTTAGAAAGTCTGAAAGGTGCCGCGGCAGAAGCGGTGAAGAGCTTCCGGTTTGGAAATGAAAACTGTACAGCTCAAGATTGCCTGGCCATGCTGCAGGAAGAGTTTGGTCAGCTGGAGAAGGTGTCAGAGATGATTTATCAAATTGAACACACTCTCCAGCAGCCGAATGAGAAACTGTCAGAATATGTTAGAAGGCTGAACAGGCAGTTATGCAAGATTGTACTGAAGAAGGGAATGCTGCCCAAAGATGCAGATGAAGCACGCATGAAGCAGATCATGAGGGGAGAGCGGCGCTCAGACCCGGTCTGGCTGCACCTGAAAACCTCAGGAGGAGGAATGTCACTAACCTACTCTGATCTAATAAAAATTATTAGGGACGAAGAGGCGCTGCAGGAAGATCAGCAGGTGGCCAAGGCGAATGTCACACCTGTACCAGTGTTGGTCCATTCGGTCAAGAGCCCAGAAAGAGATGCGGAGGTTGACACTCTGAAATCGCAAATGGCCCAAGTGTTGGAGATGCTGACCTCTTTGATGGAGAAAGATCAGAGAAGACGAGAGAAACCAAGCCCAAGAAAGGAGTTGTTCCCGAACACCTCAGCACCGGCCTCCCTACAGGACCGAGAAGAGGTGATTTGCTATAACTGCGGAGGGAGTGGCCACTTTGCTAACGTATGCTCCAGCCCAAAGAAGAAGAGAACAGATAATTGCAAGCCGGCGGGAAACTCCAAAGGGCCCCGGTGAAGGAGTCAACCGGGTGCCCATCATCTTCAGTGCGCTCCAAACTAAAAAAAAAGGCCAAGAATGGAGGAGACAAAACTCCTAGGAGGAGGTATAGTACACCCCCACCAAGATGTACCCCAGAGGGAGGGGGCAAGACCCCTCAGTGGAAGTACAGCACCCCAAAGAAGGAACATCCACCTAAAAGGAACAATAACATCCCTCAGCGGGTCTGTGCCCCCATTGAGAGGGAGAAAGTCAATGCATGCCAGGCTCAGGAAAAATTAAAGTCCAAAAGGAGCAGGGCAAGGGTCGAAAGCCAAAAAAAAGAGGTGACCCCAGTCCAGCCATACCCAAAGGAACTGGTGGGCCCGTCTCCTACTGTGCCCATTCAAGTGGAAGGAGTCTATACTAAAGCTCTTTTGGACACCGGAGCACAGGTGACTTTACTATACCGGGACTTCTATGATAGGCACTTGAGTCATCTGCCTATCCAGAAGATAGAAGAGCTGGAGATATGGGGACTTGGAACCCAGAGTTTCCCTTATGATGGGTACCTGCCCATAAAGATGACTTTCGACCCATCCGTGGCTGGGAAGGCTGAAGTGTTTGACACCCTGGCAGTTGTGTGTCCCCGGCCGCCTGGAGCCAGCAAGATTTCCCTGATCATTGGGACAAACACGGATCTAGTCAGGAGACTCCTGACCCCTCTAGTGAAAGAGAGAAACCATTCAGCCACCAAAATCCATCCCATGCTAAAGACGGCCTACCAACGACTGGTCTTAGAGCAGAAGACCCCGGGAGAGGGGATAGGGAAGGTGTGGAGACTTGGCAGAGAAGGAGTAGTGCTACAGCCCGGAGAAGTAACCTGTCTTAGGGCCACTGTGAAGCTTTCGTGGGAACAACCTGGCCCCTTTGTCATGCTGGAATCAGACCCAAGGGAAGAGTCCTCAGGCCTGGAAGTGATACCAGAAGTGATTCCGTTCAAGGCCCTGAAGAAGGCCCATGGCAGAGTTCCGGTGAGTGTTAGGAACACTACGGGAGGACCCATGGAGATCCCTGCCAGAGTGTTGCTTGGTCAGGTGAGCCCTGCTGCCCCGGTCACTTGGTCCGAAGTCAAGGGGACGGGTGACGGAGGAGATGTTTGGCAGAAACTGTCCGTGGAAAACTCGAACCTACCCAGGGCTTGGAAAGAAAGAGCCAAGGCCCAGCTGACCAGGTGGGAGAAGATCTTTTCCGAAGATGAATTCGATGTGGGGTGTGCAAGAAGTGCCACCCATCGGATCCGCCTCCAAGAAGATAAGCCCTTCCGAGAGAGGGTCAGGCGGGTCCCCCTGGCAGATCTGGAGGATCTGAGGGAACAACTTGTAGAACTAAAGAAGACTGGTGTGATCCGGGAGTCTAGAAGTCCCTATGCCTCCCCAATCGTGGTGGTCAGAAAGAAGAATGGGTCGTTGAGGCTTTGTATCGATTACAGGACTCTCAACAGGAGAACCATCCCTGACCAATACACCACGCCAAGGATAGAAGATGCCCTACAAAGTTTGTCTGGAGCCAAATGGTTCAGTGTGATGGACCTCAAGAGTGGGTACTATCAAATCCCTATGCATCCAGAAGACAGGGAGAAGACAGCCTTCATAACCCCGGTGGGATTCTTCGAATTCAATAGGATGCCTCAGGGTCTGTCTGGAGCTCCTGCTACCTTTCAACGCCTTATGGAGAAGACTGTTGGAGACATGAATCTTATAGAAGTCCTTGTGTACTTGGACGATGTCATTGTCTTTGGAAGAACCTTGGAAGAACATGAAGCCAGGTTGGAGAAAGTATTGAGAAGACTCAGCGAAGAGGGACTTAAGCTTTCCCCCGAGAAGTGTCGGTTCTACCAGTCTTCTGTGAACTATCTGGGGCACATAGTGTCTGAAGAAGGGGTGGCCACAGATCCTGAGAAGTTGGAAGCAGTCACTTCCTGGCCACGACCCACCACAGTAACAGAGCTCAGATCCTTCCTGGGGTTCTGCTCCTATTATAGGAGGTTTGTGGAGGGGTTTGCTCGGATTGCCCGCCCGTTGAATGAATTGCTAAAGGCAGAAGGGGAAGAGGATGACTCAGGGCCCAGGAGGCCTGGTGAGTCAGTTCAAGATCAGTGGAACCCAAGGTGTGAAGAGGCCTTTCATGCTCTGAAGAGGAGCTTAACCACTGCCCCAGTCCTGGCCTACGCCGACCCTACCAGACCTTATGAATTACATGTGGATGCCAGCCATGAGGGTCTAGGTGGTGTACTCTACCAAGAACATGAAGGACAACTGCGACCAGTGGCCTATGTGAGCAGGAGCCTGACCCCCTCAGAAAAGAATTACCCCACTCATAAGCTGGAATTCCTGGCCCTCAAATGGGCGGTAGTAGACAAGCTAAAAGACTACTTGTATGGGGCAGAGTTTACTGTGAAGACAGACAACAACCCCCTGACCTACCTCTTCACCTCCGCGAAACTAGATGCCACCGGACACAGGTGGTTGGCCGCATTGTCTGGATTCAACTTCAGTCTGAAGTACAGACCAGGAGCCGGAAATAGGGATGCAGATGCCCTGTCCCGGAGGTCTCATGCCACGACAAATGACTGGGAAGATTGGACCCAAGTGGCACCGGACGGGGTGCGGGCCCTTTGTCAAGGGGCTGAATTCCAAGCCAGAGGAGGCTCCAGAGCAGAAGAAATAGGGGTTACCATGGTAGGAGTCCCCAAACACTATTGTGGGGTAACTCAACTGGAGGAAGACAACCTACCGAGACTGTCCAAGAAGGAGTTGAGGTGTGACCAATTGGAAGACCCCATGGGGAGATTGGTCCTCGAAGCCCTGGAGAATCAGGATCCCAACAAATTCCTACATCACCCCTCAAAGGAGGCTCGCCTGTTGAGGAAGGAATTGGACAGGCTACAGGTACATCAGGGAGTGGTCTACCGAAGGGGCCCCTCTGATGACTCAGAAGATAAGTGGCAGTTATTTCTTCCAGAGAAGCACCGAGAGACTGTACTAATTGCCCTGCATGACCATCATGGTCACCTAGGGGCAGAAAGGACCTTCCAGCTTGTCAGAAATCGGTTCTATTGGCCCTGCATGAGGGCAGAAGTAGAGGAGTATTGCCATTCCTGTGCACGATGCATTCAGAGAAAGACCCTACCCCATCAAGCTGCCCCAATGGGCCACTTACGGAGTCAAGGCCCAATGGATCTGGTATGCATTGACTTTCTCTGCCTCGAACCCGACCTGAGTGGATTGGGGAATGTTCTGGTAATAACCGACCATTTCACCCGCTATGCTCAAGCTTTCCCAACCAAAGACCAGAAGGCATCCACCGTGGCCAAGATACTTATGGAGAAGTATTTTGTCCATTACGGACTACCACAGAGACTCCACTCAGATCAAGGAAGGGACTTTGAGAGTCGGTTGATCCGAAGACTTTTGGATTCATTAGGAATAAAGAAGACCAGAACCACGACTTACCACCCACAAGGAGATGCTCAGCCGGAGAGATTTAACCGGACCCTGCTCAACATGTTGGGAACCTTAGAAACAGAGAAGAAGCAACACTGGAGTCAGCACATATCAGCCCTAGTACATGCCTATAACTGTACCACAAGTGACGCCACTGGCTACTCCCCTTATCGACTTATGTTTGGGAGAGAAGCAAGGCTACCTGTGGACCTGGCCTTTGGCACTTCTATAGACAATACCTCAGCTACATCCCACAAGAGATACGTGGACAGACTTAGACGTAGCTTGCAGGTGGCCTATGAACAAGCCCAGGCGGCTTCGGATCAAAGGGGGGCCCGCAACAAGAGAAATTTTGATCTGAAGGTTCGAGTGCAAGATCTGCAGCCCGGGGACCGAGTACTGCTACGCAATCTGGGGGTCCCTGGAAAACACAAGCTTGCCGACAGGTGGAGATCTGAGCCCTATGTTGTCTGTAGGAAGTTGCCCGGTTTGCCTGTCTACAAACTAAAGCCAGAAGGAAAGGTGGGTCCACTGAAGACGTGGCATCGGAACCACCTGCTCCCACTTGCTGAGGCAGTCAGAATACCTCCCGTGAGAGACTTCCCTGAACCGGCCTCTATCCTGGATATTCCTAGGCCGAACACTCGGTCCCAGACCTCTCGAGCCAAAGATGGGGAGGCCTCCCAATTGAGTACAGAAGAAGGTGGAGAACTGGACTGGCTGTGGCCTCCCTCGACTCTGGGAACGTCCGCCATAGATCTCCCAAATGGAGAGGATACCCCAGATGCAACGCTGAATCCGGAGGCTACTGAATTCATACCCTTCAGTCCCTCAGCTGATTACTGGGAAGATGTTCCTGACACTTGCGCAGAGGAGGACTCTAGAGATTCCATACGTCAGTCGACTTCTGAATCAGAGGTTCCAGAACCAGCAATGTTACCTGAACTTACTCCTGAAGAAGAGCCTGTGGTGCCAGAGTCAGAAGCACCAAGAGAGCAGAGGGCTCGCAGAGTCATCAGGCCTCCCAAGAAACTAACTTACCCCCAAATGGGGACGAGCTCAGAGGACTCTGTTGTAACGGCTAGGAGAAGTGTTGAACAACCTGATCCTTCCACCGTCCATTTGGTGGAGGGCAACCCCAGCTCACTCTCTGGCACAGTTAGGCAGGCCACTCATGGTAGTGTGACCTGTGGGCAAGAGAGTTCCATCCCAAAGTTTTGGTGGGAATTCCCTATGCCAACATCATGCTCGACATTGTCCAAAATGGTAAACAGTATTTGTTGAAGTTTATCTTTGGGGACCAAAGAGTTCAAGTGGGGGGAGTGTGTAGCGGGGTGTTCCCCTTTAATGCAGAGAGACAAGAAGTTCCAGGTGAGAGGTGAGTCGGGAGGAAGTAAAGAGACATTATGGAAGTGAAAGCAGAGGAGAGAGAGACTACATCTCCCAGTACATCTTGCAGCACCCAGGGTGCATTGCTCCAGAACAGAGACTGCTGGGGCATACTTTATAAAGGGGAGGCGGAGTTTTGGTCGGCCTCTTTGGACACCCCTCTCCTAGCAAGAGGATCTCTGTGCTGAACTGCTGTGTGCACAAGGCCTGAAGCCTG
Organism: Rana muscosa; assembly: GCA_029206835.1. NCBI lineage: Eukaryota > Metazoa > Chordata > Amphibia > Anura > Ranidae > Rana > Rana muscosa. The sequence continues at coordinate 450,807,962 of CM055127.1, read as the reverse complement.
GGCCGTGTGCTCCTTTCCAAAGAGCCCTCTGCCAGCCTAGCAGAGCCTTAGAGACATCTAATCCTCCTTGCTGCAGTACACCAGAAGGATTGAAGACTTGGATGTCGGTGGATTCCTGTTCCCAGACGAATCGATGGAGGAAACGGATTTGGACTTGTCCGGGTGGTGAGAGCTGTTTAAAGACAGATACTTTATCTTTACTATTCGTTGGGATTACAAAGTTGTTCTTCAAGTGCACCACCGAAAAGATTGCTAGCGAATATTGTTTCACTGAACTTCCATTTAGATCAGTCAGGCCTGACTGCATAGGTAGACATTGCTGGGTGTTAGTCTACCCATGAGGGGAAGTAGCTGTAAAAGGGCAGCGCTAGAGTTGCATAGCAATACTTTATTATTCTGATTACTCTGTTTATCTTTATTACTGTTTATTGCAGGGATCTGCAACTTGTTATACTGTTGTTTATTACTTGCCCATTAGCCTCAGTAAAATATCTGGGTAAAGTACATTTGGTGTCAGTTCCGCTTACTTTAATAGGAGTTTTAAAGTATATTCTGTGTATGTTTGTTATAGGACTGCGTCACCAACAGTTGCGATCACGCGGTCCTATCTCTCTATCACCAGCTGTGCCACGGGAGGTTAGAGCCGATTGCCGGGGGTTGACAGCGGTGCACTGCAGGGCCCAAATCAATATCAGCGGCTCTCTTAACTGGGGGTAGCGCTACACGAGCATAATAGCTCATTATGTTCCACTTACCTTAGATCGGGGCCCCCGAAGCCGTCCTCGTCCCTCTGTCCAGCCGCAGACATTACTGCGGCGATAGCCGGAATGTTACTTCCGGGTATCGCCGCACCAGCCAATCACAGCGCCGCTCCGGCGCTGGGATTGGCCGGAGCGGCGGAGACGTCACTCTGCGCATGCGCGCGGGAGGCGTCCCACTCGGCTACGCCCAGCGATTGCTGGGAAGTAGCCGAGTATGTGAATGGGATTAACCCCATAAATGCGCCGTTGTCTACATCGCGCATGCGCCGTAGATAGCGGTGCTTGACATTTTAGTAAATATCTCCTAAACCGTGTAGGTTTAGGAGATACTTCTTGCACCTACAGGTAAGCCTTAATCTAGGCTTACCTGTAGGTGCAAGTTGAAAAAGTGGGTTTACAACCACTTTAAAGCGGTTGTATACTGTTTGTTTTTTTTACTTTTACCTACAGGTAAGCCTATACTAATGCCGCGTACACACGATCATTTTTCCCGTCGTTAAAATTTCATTTTTTCTTTTGGACGAGAAAAACGACCGTTTGGGCTTTTTGTCATTTTTCCCGACGGGAAAAACTGCATTAATCACGACGAGAAAAATTAGAACATGCTCTAATTTTTCTTGTCGTGATTCCCGTCATTTTTTTCTCCGCGGCAGTTTTCCCATAGGGAAACACTGCCAGGGAGCCCACACACAGTCCTTTTTTTCGACCAAGAAAACAAATGTCATTTAAAACGGCCATGTGTAGGGGAACAAGCTGTTCCTCGTTTTTCACGTTGATTTTCTCAACGGTGTTTTTACCTTCGAAAAAATCGATTGTGTGTACACGGCATAAGGCTTACCTGTAGGTAAAAAAAAATATCTCCTAAACCTTTACGGTTTAGGAGATATTCCCCTTGCACTGCGCCGCTGAATGCAGTGGCGCATGCGCAAAGGGGATTCTCGGCTGAAGGCCCGGCGGACGCCGGACCTTGCCGGAAAGAAGTCTCCCGCGCGGGAGTGATGACATGGCAGCTCCAGCCGCTCACAGCGCTGGAGCCGCGATACCCAGGAAAACACGCCGAGGCATAATGTCAGCTGCCTCGGCGTGGACCGGGAGGGACACCGATGCCTCGTTCTAAGGACGGTATTTCATAATGAGCTAGTATGCAGTGCATACTAACTCATTATACCTTTTCCTTTACAGGTTTAAAAAAAGTCAGCGGGTATACAACCGCTTTTTAGGGGTTTTAAAGGCATTTTTTTTTTTAAATAACAAACATGTTATACTTACCTCCACTGTGCAGCTCGTTTTGCACAGAGTGGCCCCGAACCTGGTCTTCTGGGGTCCCTCGATGGCTGTCTCGGCTCCTCCCCGCAAGAACTAACCACCTTCATGCGAGCGTGCATGGTGGCTAGTTCTTGCAGGCGTGCACCCGTGATACAGCCAGCGGCTATAGCCGCTCACTGTATCACTCACCCCGCTGCGTCATTGGATGTGATTGACAGCAGCGCGAGCCAATGGCTGCGCTGCTTTCAATCGATCCAATCTAGCCAATCAACGGCCAGGCTGAGTGGCGAAGAGGACGCTGGGGGCGAGCGCAGCATGTGACCGGACTAAGGTAAGTAAAATGGGGGGGCTGGGGTATTGCATAGGATGAATTAAGGTGAAAAAACATAAGCCTTTACAACCCCTTTAAAGTGGTTGTAAACCTGAAAAACAAACAAAAAAAAACCCATATAAGACAAAGGCATAATGAGCTAGTATGTATCGCATACTATCTCATTTTGAAATACTTACCTTAGAACGAAGCTGTTGCAGCGGCCCGCACACCAATGTGATCGGCGACATATCTCCCGGAGTAATTTCCGGGTTTTCGGGCTCCGGCGCTGTGATCAGCCGGAGCCGTGATAACGTCACTCCCGCCGGTCATGGCACGCTGCTGAAGTAATGGCACGAGCGAGCCATTTCTTTAGTGCGCATGCAGTAAAATACAGTAGAATACAGAGTTGTTAAGCGGGGGGCCCGCGGGACAGACTTTTTTTTTCTTCCTCTGCCTCCTGGTCTCCTGCTGTGCGGGAATTGACTGTTTATTGCGGGACCGCGGGAAAGTGGTGTCCCTGCGGGAAAACCACGCAGAATCCGTGCGGGTTCGGAGGTATGCCTGTAGGTACAAGTGGTGTAACAGGGTTTACAACCACTTTAACCACTTCAATACTGGGCTCTTGTACCTCCTTCCTGCTCAGGCCAATTTTCAGGTTTCAGCGCTGTCACACTTTGAATGACAATTGCGCGGTCATGCACCACTGTATCCATAGGAAATTTCTATAATTTTTTTTCACACAAGTAGATTAGGGGACCGGACCCATGGATAGGGGGGCAGCGCTCCCCCGTACGGAGTGGCCGCCACTAGTTTTATCCCTGGCGTATATCCCCTTTTTTATGCATGCTAAAATTCTGCTTTGGTAGCTGCAGCTGACATCCCCCAGCGGTTCTCCCCCTAGTGAGTAGTTTGCATATATGTTTTTTGTCCCCAAGTGTATTATTTTACATTTCTCCACATTAAACCTCATTTCCCATGTATTTTCCCACTCCATTATTTTGTTCAGGTCTTTTTGAAAACATTTCTATATCCTCATGTGAAGTTATTGCCCTGCTTTTTTTTGTGTTGTCCGCAAAAACTGAGATTGAGCTATTTATCCCATCCTCTATATCATTTATGAATAAATTAACCACTTGCTTACCAGGCCTATTCTGGCACTCCTCTCCTACATGCAAAAATCATATTTTTTTTTTGCTCGAAAATTACTCAGAACCCCCAAACACTATATATTTTTTTTAGCAGACACCCTAGGGAATAAAATGGCGGTCATTGCAACTTTTTATTTCGCACGGTATTTGCGCAATAAACGGTTCCATGAATTAAAAAATAACAAAACATTAAAGTTTGCCCAATTCTTTTGCATAATGTGAAAGATGATGTTACGCCGAGTAAATAGATACCTAACATGTCACCCTTCAAAATTGCACACGGTCGTGGAATGGCGCCAAACTTCGGTACTTAAAAATCCTCATAGGCGACGCTTTAATTTTTTTTACAGGTTGCATGTTTTGAGTTGCAGAGAATGTCTAGGGTTAGAATTATTGCTCTCGCTCTAACGTTCGCGGCGATACCTCACATGTGTGGTCTGAACAACGTTTTCATATGTGGGCGGGACTTACCCGCGTGCGAGCTACCAGGGACAGGGGCACTTTAAAAAAAATATATGTAGCGGGGGTCTAAATTTAGGGGGTACACCTGGGTGGTAGTATGATCCAAGATGTGTTAATTATGAAGGGATTTACACCATTCAAATTGTGGAGGACTTGGTGGTGTGCTATTCTCCTTGACCTGTAGGTGGCGATGTTCCCGCGGGTCAAGGTAGAATCATTGCCACAGTGCTGTCTCCTTTTTGTCCCATTCCGGCGGTGGTACAGCGGGGCGGGGAACCTGCTGTGGCGTCACGGGAGGATATAAAGGGGAGAGACGCCCTCGCCACGAGGTCTTCTTCTTCTTCTGCATCCAGCGCCCAGGCACCTTAGGCCTGGCTGCTGGCGGTTCCAAGTTCCGGCCTAGGTGCACATGGCCTGGCCGGAGCGGTGTTGGAGTCCATCCCAGGCACCTTAAGCCTGGGGTGAGGTACTACATAGGAGGCCTGGGGCTCAGTGACTTCGACTGGGTCCCGCAAGGGCGGGATTGTCCGAGGGTCCCTGAGGTGGATATGGGGCTCGTATCTGAGGCGAGGAGGCCGGAGAGGTCACCCTTCTGAAGAGACGGAGCAGCATCAACCTGGTGACAGAGGGGCCTCTGGTAACTCTCTTGGAGGGACATCTTCCCCTGATAGGGGCCACAACGCAGCGAAGGTACTCCTGTTTCTGTTCTCTGGGGTCGCTGGTAGAGACCCTGAAGGTTTAAGTTCTTTCACAAGCCATGGGCTTTAGCAACCGCTGGTGAATCCACAGTGGTTTAGTTTACTTATCAGGATAGTGCCTTGACCTGCTCACCCCACCGTATTGAACTGTTTATTGGGTCTCAACCAGTCGGCTGGAAAAGGACTGTTTATTGGAGTGTGTTAATAAACAAGAGTTGGACCCTCTATCGGTGTGTGGAACTCTGGTTAATGGGAGCAAAGGGGAGTGTCAGTACAGCAGGACTTGGTTCTTAAAGAGACACACAGGCCCGAGGAGAATAACAGGTACTGGCCTTCACCTCACCCACAGCAATGGGGAGGACATGGGCCGTAGCGCATCTCACCCTCATGTACAACATACCCCTAGACCAGAAAGAGGGGGTGAGGCCGCTACACGTGGGGGCTCGTAAGCCCAGGATAATGTGTGTTTTGACTATGGAACTGAGAACGTCTGTGTTTGAACTTTGCTGCCCGGAGGAGTTCCGAGTGGGTCGGCCATACTACTGGCCAAAGTGCATCCCTGCTCGAAGTCGTGGACATGACCCTAAGACGGGAAAGGCCCATGCAGAAGAGCAAGAAGAGGGAGAAGTCCAGCCGTGTGACGTACTACATGTGGGGGCTTTTATTGCACTGCGCCATGAGGCACCCCATAGCTGCACAGTTCGTGGGCGGAGACTGGTGGAAGCCCGCGAAAACGTTCAAGTTGTGGGAGGAGTCTGGCCATGTGAGGAGATACACGTGGAGACTCCGGCGCGTGGTCAGTGCGTGATGGAGCAGCAGATAGTCGGGATGACCTCAAGTTCCCCCGTGGATTCCGGTTCCCTACCCCACGAAGATGACTGCTTTTGCTGCTCCCCTTACAGACACGGGTATAAGACTTAGGCCCCAAGGGCAGTTGGCTCTGTCTCTGTACACCTGCAGAGACACGGAGGCCCTCGGCATGATCTGTCCCGGATGCTCTGGACTGGTGGTCAACCTGAAAGCCATTCGGGCGTTGGGAGGCATGCAAGGAGTTTCTATTCGAGGTGGAGCCATCCACAGCAAGGCCCCGGGCCCTTCGCCTCAACTGCCTCACAGGTACCGCTACTCCGGAAGGGGAGATCCAGGCCTTTGCGGAGGTTCCCATACGCACTGACCAGGGCGACGTGACTGCCCAACCAGAGACTGAGAGAGAAAAATCAGAGGATGCTGCTTCGGTCGCCACAAGCTTCCTGCTCCCACCTCCGAAGAGGAAAGTCGGTCTGGTATAGGCCTCCGGTGGTCGTGGTCGAGCTTCACCCCGCCGCTTGCCTGGCCTGGATGGCGCCGGTAGAGAGAAAAGTCCTGGACATCCTGCTTCTTAAAAAGGTCCAGGTGAGCCAGGGGCTGGGACTGTGGTGGTGGTTGGAAGTGTCGGGAGTCCACAGTCGGTGGAGCCCGTAAGGGAGGGTGATTCCGTGTTAACTGGGAATTACCTACCGCAGAGATGTATGACACTTCTGACCTGGAATCGCTGTCGGACTGTGGAGATGATGGTGAAATTGACAAACTCTTTCACCGCAAGGGCTGGGACAAAAAGCCATTGCCCGTGCTACGTGCATCTCGGGATCTGCCTATGTCCACAGGAGACAGTACGCCCCGGGCGGAAGCCCCGGAGCTCACGAAGAAGCCTAGTTCTCCGCTTGTTCTTCCACCACCCGCAGCATCACCCGTTCTGGTAGCGGAAACACAGCGCGCATCACTGCGGGCACCGAGATTCAACCCATCAGAGGTAGTTAAAGTACCTCGGCATCCAGAAGCCATCGTGCCGCCCGGAGAAGGAGAGCGGGCCACGATGCCACCTTTGGCCCAATTGCAGAGGCTCTTCAGTCAGAGGGTTGCCCGTGAGTATGGATGGGAGTATCCTTACTTGCCTCGGGACTTGCTTTTTGAGGTCGAAGTCCTGCGCCAGCGATGGTATGACGAGTTCGTCTGGGAGAAGCTTAAAGTGCCTCATGCCCGCCGGTACTTGTCCTGTTCACCATCAGTGTCTAAACAATTCAAGGACTGCAGAGCGGAATGGATGTTGGGCCGTCATATCCATGCAGACAAGGTGCTTATCTATCGGAAGGATGGAGAGGCCATTGACTATACTGTTGAAACCTTTGATAAGCATCTGAAGCTCCTGTTCTTGCAGCATCCTAAGTTCTATTTGTAGGAGAAAAGACTCTTGTATGTTCTCTTGTTGCTGGACTTTCTGGAAGTGTTTTCCCAGAATACAAGAACTGTGCCCTGTTTTTTTTTTTATTTGGGCTTTTTCACTCTCTGAAGAAATGGGAGCCGTTTGTTTTGTTCTCCCTCTTTCTTCCTGCATTAAAGGCAAAGACATTGGGGTAGAATAAGAGTAGGGACACAGTCAGAAGAAGGAGGGTTGTCTGGAAGATTCAACCAAGTGTCATCACCGCGACACTGTCACCAGGTGGCAGTGTTGTGCAACGACTGTTTGTTTTTTTTCACTTGCACCACCTTGCTCATTGGAGCGAATGGGTCTCTCGGCTGATAGACCCATTCATTCCAAGTTACACCAATGTGTTAGGATGTTTTGTTTTTTTTCTTTCCCCTCTGCAGGAGATACGTCTGTCAAGGCTACTGAGTATGGGGTGGTTCTTAGACAGTATTGGGAGGGATTGTAATTTTGTATATGTTCAAATGGTTTTATTGCAAAGTTCTATTATTTTATGTTCCCCTTCCCTTGAGCAGGTTTTGGCAAAAATTGGGATTTCAAATTTGAGGGATGGCCTCTGGGGTCAGGCCTATGTTACCACTCCTTGGGAGACATGGGTTTGCACCAGACGCTGGTGGACCAGCGTCAAATCACTAGGGGGAGAGTGTAGCGGGGGTCTAAATTTAGGGGGTACACCTAGGTGGTAGTATGATCCAGGATGTGTTAATTATGAAGGGATTTACACCATTCAAATTGTGGAGGCCTGGGTGCTGGCGGTTCGGAGTTCCGGCCTAGGTGCCCATGGCCTGGCCTGAGCGGTGTTGGAGTCCATCCCAGGCACCTTAAGCCTGGGGTGAGGTACTACATAGGAGGCCTGGGGCTCAGTGACTTTGACTGGGTCCCGCAAGGGCGGGATTGTCCGAGGGTCCCTGAGGTGGATGGGGCTTGTATCTGAGGCGAGGAGGCCGGAGAGGTCACCCTTCTGAAGAGACGGAGCAGCATCAACCCGGTGACAGAGGGGCCTCTGGTAACTCTCTTGGAGGGACATCTTCCCCTGATAGGGGCCACAACGCAGCAAAGGTACTCCTGTTTCTGTTCTCTGGGGTCGCTGGTAGAGACCCTGAAGGTTTAAGTTCTTTCACAAGCCATGGGCTTTAGCAACCAATGGTGAATCCACAGTGGTTTAGTTTATTTATCAGGATAGTGCCTCGACCTGCTCACCCCACCGTATTGAACTGTTTATTGGGTCTCAACCAGTCGGCTGGAAAAGGACTGTTTATTGGAGTGTGTTAATAAACAAGAGTTGGACCCTCTATCGGTGTGTGGAACTCTGGTTAATGGGAGCAAAGGGGAGTGTCAGTACAGCAGGACTTGGTTCTTAAAGAGACACACAGGCCCGAGGAGAATAACAGGTACTGGCCTTCACCTCACCCACAGCAATGGGGAGGACATGGGCCGTAGCGCATCTCACCCTCATGTACAACATACCCCTAGACCAGAAAGAGGGGGTGAGGCCGCTACATATATATATATTTTTATTGTTAATTTTGCTTTCAACTTTTTACTTTGACACTTTAAAAAAAAAAATATTTGATCACTTGTATTCCTATTACAAGGAATGTAAACATCCCTTGTAATAGGAATATGACATGACAGGACCTCATTACAGTGAGATATGGGGTCAATAGGACCCCACATCTCACCTCTAGGCTGGGAAGCCTGAAATAAAAAATAAAAAAACAATCCTGGCTTCCCAACCAAGGCGGCGCCGTTTTTTTGAATGCAGAGGCCGGGCGTGACGTCATAACATCGCGCCCGGCCTCCGAACGATCATAGAGACTCCGGCGACCATCTGGTCTGCCGGAAATCTCTATGGTAGGCATCCGGGGCCGGCGGATCTGTTCTCCGACTCACCGATTGCAGCAGTGACTCGGTAGAAGCACCGGAGGGCGGTGGGAGGGGGGAACGTCCCCTCTCGCCACCCGTAAGAACTATCAAGTGGCGGAACGGCCGCTATGATCATTCTTACGGTGCACAGAATCGACGGCTCTAAAAGCTGCAGGCATCATTCAGATATCCCCGCTCAAAGTCAAGGACGTCCATGGACGTCCGTCCGGTAGGAAGTGATTAAACAGAATTGGTCCCACGACAGAGCCTTGGGGTACCCCACTTACCACTCCAGACCACCAGAGTACACGTTATTTCACCACCCTTTGGACACGTCCCTGTAACCAGTTTTCTTCCCAAGAACAAACCTTATGGTCCATGCCTGCCTGTAGATTAAGTGTTTATTGGGAACTGTATGAAATGCTTTTGCAAAATCCAGATACACCACATCCACCGGCCTCCCCATATCTAGATGGCAGCTCACTTCCTCATAGAATTTCAGCAGGAACGACCCTTCGTAAACCCATGCTGATTACTACTAATGATACTTCTTTCTTCAGTAAAATTTTGGATATAGTCCCTTATTATCCCCTCCAATAATTTACCTACTATTGATGTTAGGCTGACTGGCCTGTAGTTTGTCTCTGCCCTTTTTTGAATATTGAGGCCCGGAAATGCCAGGACAGTACAAATACCCCCCAAATGACCTTTTTGGAAAGTCGACAGTCTGAGGTATTTAGTAAGAGGCATGGTTTTTTTAAAGTTGTAATTTTTTGACACTTTTTTGGGAAAATGTAAAGCCAGAAGCTACACATACTGCAGCTGCTGACTTTTAATAATATGACACTTACCTGTCCTGGAGTCCAGTGATGTGGGCACCGCAGCTGATGATTCCATCAGCTGTTGGGTGCTGCCGCCGCCATTGCTGGTTAGGGAACCCGGTAGTGAAGCATTAGGGCTACCTTCCGGATCCCTACTGTGCATGCATGAGGCACCACTGCGCTTTCCTACTGGTCCGGCGGTTGGGAAAGGAGGAGGGAGACGCTGACGTTATGCGTCGTGGTCCGGTCTCCTGGGAGTGAGGACAGGGTACCTGTCAAAGGCTGGTATCCGCTCCTCCCTCAACCCTGAAAGGTGCCAAATGTGGCACCGGAGGGGGGGAGGAGACAAATGAGCGGAACTCCGCTTTAAGTGCAGATACACATAGGACATATTTCTCCAACATGGAATTTTGCATTCTGGAAAATTTGTCATACGGCAATAAGGTAACTCATTATCTTGCCACGGATCATGGTTCTCAGCCTTCTCCTGTGATGTGTCTCTTTTAGCAGTTCCTGTGCTGTAAACATCCCCCATGTTGTGTGAGCGTCCCCAACCGCCCATCCTCTGTACACTGCGGAGGTCTCCGGGAAGCAGGCCGGAAGAATAGAGCACAGAGGTCAGAGTAAATATAGGGACCTCATCTATGATCCAGGATATCCCTTTGTCAAAGATCAGAGACAACATGATGACACCTTCATTATCTACAAGACTTCAAATGCAGATGCAGGAAATAGATCGCTAATATTGCAATAACCTCAAAGCATGGGCCTGAAAGTAGGACATTATATAGACTACAATAAGCTGTCTTTCCTGATGATTACTTCAATTAGAAGCCCAAAATGTATTACCATAACTGATGTTATATTTCGACTTAAGGGTGGACCCCAGTCTTCCCTTTATGCCTCTTAAAGTAGTTGTAAACCCACTCTGACAACTTGCACCTACAGGTAAGCCTATATTAAGGCTTACCTGTAGGTGCAAGAAATATCTCCTTAACCTTCACGGTTAGGGGGATATTTGCAGAAAACACTGCACTGATGTCTATGGCACGTGCGCGCCGTAGACAACGGCACAGGCGCACTGGTTTTCTGAATGGGATAATGCCGGAACCACGCGCATGCACGGAAGATGCTCAGATGGGAAATGACGGCAGAGGGGAACGAGGAGCGCTTCGGGGGCTTCGATCTCAGGTAAGTGCCACATAATGAGCTAGTATGCTCATTATGCCCTCATGGCCAGGGGTACGTGTGGATGTGATCAGGCCCAGGCACCTTTAGCCTGGGGCCTGCAACTTTACAACTGGGCCTAGCACCTTTAGCTAGGGCCTATCCCCGAAAGAAGAGTCCCAGGGTGCCCGGGGAAGGGTATCCCCTCTGACCAAGAGGAAACCAGGGGAGGATCGGTCCCATTGAGGAGATGAGTAATAGAAGATTGCTGTCTCGGGAGAGGCCTGGTGACCTGTCAGAGGGAAGGATTTGTTACTTGGGGAAGCTAACCTGTAGAGTGCCCATTGGCATCATCCTGTTCTTAAAGTCTACAGAGGTTAGAGGATTTCTAACACCCGTCCCAGGAGGGGATAGGGTGGCGGAACTGTTCGAGCTTCGCACTGGCTGCTAGGACTGTGAGAGAGAACTATCCGGGTGAGCTAAACCCACTCGGGATCGAGTGGCAACGAGATTGCTGGTTGCATACCTCCCAACTGGCATGGATTGTGCGGGTTTTACCCGCAGAGGCTCCTCCTTCCCGCACTCCCGCGAGACTATCATGTTTCCCGCACAGCAGGAAACATGAAGAGAAGAAGAGGAGCAGCAGCAGTAGGTGAGAGCCCCCCCCGCGATCAGCGCACTAGTATGCCCCCCCCGATCGGCGGCCCCCCGCCGCGCCCCAAACCCCCTCCCGCTTAAAAAATATATATTTTTTTTTTTTGCAAGCCCTTTTTTTTTTTAAATGTTCCGGCGGCAACCATCACCCCCCCCCCCCCCCCCGCTGAACAACTTCTGTGGCAATTCCCGCATTCTTTGCCAATGTCCCGCACCCCCCCCCGCTCAACAACTCTGGTTGGCAGGGGAGAGGGGACATCAGAATGTCCCGCGAAGGGACTTTACAAAGTTGGGAGGTATGCTGGTTGTGCCTGGATCTATTCTTCAGACTATTTCTTCTTTCATCCACCTGTCTATATCTACTACGCAGCAAATAGAAAATAAACTCTCTGTTGGAGTTAGAGTACTTCTGGACATTATTTTCTTTGGGGGAAGAAACAGAGACTTGACCCCATACTCTGGGGAAGAGAACCAGTGGGAAGGGTGACCCGCTGAAAGACCCAAAATTTATGAACACCGCTTAACCTCTTCAAACAGGAGGGTACGGGCATATAGCACGGTGTGCCTTGACTCGCAAGTGAGCCAGGCGAGAAAAAGGTTTGTGTGCTACACGGGTTTACTTCCTCTTTAAACACGATCAGTATCCCTGACAAGAAAAGTGCAATGTGAATTCCGACCGTGTGTAGGCTCCATCACACTTTTTCTGTCAGTTTTCCTGCCAAGAAAAGATTGAGAGCAGGATCTCATATTTCGTGACAGGAAAAATTCCTATCGAAATCGCGATCGTCTGTATGCAATTACGACGCGAAAAAAAACACGCATGCTCAGAATCAAGCAGAAGAGCCGAACTGCCTATTGAACTTCATTGATCTCGGCTTGTCGTACGTGTTGACGTTCGGAATTTCAGACAAGATTTGTGTGACCGTGTGTATGCAGGACAAGTTTTAGCAGTTTTCCTGCTAAAAAAACACACGGTTTTCCTGTCGGAAAAACCGATCGTGTGTACGAGGCATTAGTATTACACAATTGTACAGGCTGAAAAATGTCTTACTCTGATTTCACTGCACACTGAGAGCTTCTCACAATGTACATTAGAAGCTGCCGCAAGTCAGACACAGCTCATCTTATTTCCTGACTGATGTCCAGCATAATCTATGCCAGTGGTCTCCAGAGTGGGGCCCGGGGGCCAGATGCGGCCCTTTGCTTGCTTTTATCTGGCCCTTGGGGTACTGTTCCTCCCACTGACACCAATGATGGGACACAATTCCTCCCACTGACACCAATGATGGGACACTATTCCTCACACTGACACCAACAAAGGGGCACTATTTCACCAATGATGGGGCGTTGTTACCGACACCAGGACATTTTCTAATCCTAGTGGCCACAGTCCGGCCCCTCTAAAGTCTGGAGGATAATAAACAGGTCCTTTGTTTGGAAAATTTGGAGACCCTCATCTAGGCCATGGAATATTGCATTAAAATTCACAGAGGTCTGGTTAGTACAATTTACTTACCATCAGAGGTCCAAATCACATATTTACACGTATATGATGACTCAGATCCTCAGACCCTCTCTCCACTTAGGCTAGGTTCCCATCTCTGCAGCTGGGGAACACACATAAAATCGCATGTGTTCCCAACCTGCAGAGGAACACTTTAGCAGATGAACAGAGGTGTCATGAATTCACACATTGGCACCTGACACCACGTGCGAAAAACCACATGGTGCCGCAGTACCATGCAGCTTGGTGTGGCGCAATATAAAAAAATGGGTTGGGGAGTTCTTTACCTGCATTTCTCATGGGTAGAGCAGCTCATTAGAATGAATAGACTGACCTACCTATGACGTGTGAGCACAAATGCATATGCACAGGTATGAGCTGAGCCTCATGTCACAATACCCTTCTTACATCAGTGTCCTCAGTCCCCCTTCACATCAAGATCCCCCTTCACAGCAGCACAGCAGTCCTCAGCCCCCTCCCTCTTAACATCACCCACTCTCCACCCCTTTCACAGTAGTATTCTTATACCTCCTTGACATCAACCCCCCAACGGTACTGTCCTTTGCCCCCCTTCCCTACAGTGTACTTTGCCCCTTTTCATATCACCCTCCCACGTTACTATCCTCTGCCCCCCTGCACATTACAGTTCTCATCCCCCCCCCCCCCCCCATTACTATTTTCAACAGAAAAAAAAGAAGCACACCGCTCCAGGCAGAATCAGGTGTAAGGTAGATCACAGGTGCAGACCTCGGCTCACCACCGTGGAAGACGAATAAAACAAGAAATTGGTCGCACACTGGAACTCCAACTTATGTGCGGTGGGCTGAGGACAAGCAAGCTATCGCTTGTAAACTGCGTCTACCATTGCCTGTATCTGTCTGATCCTTTTGACAATAAAGATGACATCAAGATAAGTTGGAGTTCCAGTGTGCGACCAGTTTCTTGTTTTATTACTATTTTCAGCCCTCCCACATTACTGTTCTCAATTCCCCCACATTACAGTCCTCAGCCCCCCCCCCCACATTACAGTCCTCAGCCCCCCACATTACAGTTCTCACACCCCACACGTTACAGTCCTCAGGTTGCCCATTTTTACTGTCAGCCCCCCACATTAATGTTCTCAGTCCCCCCACATTACTGTTCTCAGCCACCCCATTATACTCCTCAGCCCCCTCCCCACATTACAGTCCTCAGCCCCCCACATTACAGTTCTTACACCCCACACATTACAGTCCTCAGGTTGCCCATTTTACTGTCTACAGCCCCCCACAATACTGTTCTCAGCCACCCACATTACTGTTCTCAGCCCCCCCCCACATTACAGTCCTCAGCTTCCCCATTTTACTGTCCTCAGCCCCCCACATTACTTTTCTAAGCCCCTCCCCCCACATTACAGTTCTCAGCTTCCCCATTTTACTGTCCTCAGCCCCCCACATTACAGTCCTCAGCACCCCCCCCCCACATACACACATTACAGCCCTTAGCTTCCCTTACTTTACTGTCCTCAGCCCCCCACATTACTGTTCTCAGCAGCCCCCATTATACTCCTCAGCCCCCCCCACATTCCCACATTACAGTCATCAGCCCCCCCCCCACATTACAGTTCCTACACCACACACATTACAGTCCTCAGGTTGCCCATTTTACTGTCTTCAGTCCACCACATTACTGTTCTTAGCCCCCCCCCCCACATTACAGTCCTCAGCTTTCCCATTTTACTGTCCTCAGCCACCCACATTACTTTTCTCAGCCCCTCCTCCCACATTATAGTCCTCAGCTTCCCCACTTTACTGTCCTTAGCCCTCCACATTACAGTCCTCAGCCCCCCACATTACAGACCTCAGCTTTCCCATTTTACTGTCCTCAGCCCCCTACATTACTGCCCTCAGCCCCCCACATTACAGTCCTCAGCTTCCCCATTTTACTGTCCTCAGCCCCCTACATTACTGCCCTCAGCCCCCCACATTACAGTCCTCAGCTTCCTCATTTTACTGTCCTCAGCCCTCCACATTACAGTCCTCAGCTTCTCCATCTTACTGTCCTCAGCCCCCCACATTAATGTTCTCAGCAACCCCCCCATTATACTCCTCAGCCCCCCTCCCCACAATACAGTCCTCAGCCCCCCCACATTACAGTTCTTAGACCCCACACGTTACAGTCCTCAGGTTGCCTATTTTACTGTCTACAGCCCCCCACATTACTGTTCTCAGGCCCCCCCACATTACTGTTCTCAGCCCCACCCCACAGTACAGTCCTCAGCTTCCCCATTTTACTGTCCTCAGCCCCCCACATTACTTTTCTAAGCCCCTCCCCCCACATTACAGACCTCAGCTTCCCCATTTTACTGTCCTCATCCCCCTACATTACTGTCCTAAGCCCCCCGCACATCTGTCTTCAGCCCACCACACATTACAGTCCTCAGCTTCCCCATTTTACTGTCCTTAGCCCCCCAGAATACTGTCCTCAGCCCCCCACAATACTGTCCTTAGCACCCGCTTCCACATTACAGTCCTCAGCCCTCTTGCACATTAAAGTTCTCAGCCCCCCACATTACAGTCCTTAGCTCCCCCATATTACTGTCCTCAGCCCCCTTCACGTTACCCCTCCACAGTCCTACCTTACACAGACAGTTTGGAGGGTGGGATGCACAGCAGGTCTCGACAGAGGGCAGGAGCTGCAAGCTGGTGATTGGTTGCTAGGAATTTGGTTGCTAGGATGCAGGGAATTCCTAGCAACCAATCACCAGCTTGTTAACTTGAAAAGTTAACTCTGTCCTCTGTCCAGAACTGTCCTGCCTCCCACTGTCTGCTCTGTAAAGATGACAGCGATGACAGCTGGGGGAGAGGTGATGTCACCATTACAGGCTTTACTAGCTGTTGGAGCGCTCTCCCCTCTCCCTTTCATGCTCCACTGGCTCGCTCAGGATTTGAATTGGACCGGCCTAAAAATAGGTAAGTACACACATCTTCACATCTTACACAGGTTAGTTTGCATAGGCGTTAGGAGGGGAGAGGGGCAGTTTTAAGGTTATTTAGCTGTAAGGTGAAATTCAACTTTAAACTTCTGCTTTAAAATGCAATTTCTATCCAAACCATCCAAGTTTATTTCCACTTTATTGTATCCTGGTGTTCTGCCTCTTTGTGTTCTCTTAACGGAGAACACTCCGCCCAAAAATGGAACTTCCGCTTTTTGGAAACCCCCCCCCCCTCCGGTGTCACATTTGGCACCTTTCAGGGGGGAGCAGATACTTGTCTAATACAGGTATTTTTCTCCCACTTCCAGGCATAGATAGCCGAGCCACCCGCGGGCTACTCCGCGTCCGCCGCCTCCTCTGTCCCCCCTGCTGTCTTCTGGGAGACACACAGGTCCCAGAAGACAGCAGGGACCAGTGGGATCGCACAGCGCGAGTCGCGCATGCGCAGTAGAGAACCAGGCTGTGAAGCCGCAAGGCTTCACTTGCTGATTCCCTTACCGAAGATGGCGGCATCTCCACCCGAGAGCCGAGGGACAGATTGGGTTCGGGTGCCGACATTGCGGGCGCCCTGGACAGGTAAGTGTCCTTATTTTGAAAGTCAACAATTGCAGTATTTGTAGCTGCTAACTTTAAAAAAATTAATAAATTGGGCGGAACTTCACTTTAACCACGTGCAATATTCAAGCCCTGATTTTGAGCCTCTGAAACATGTTGGCTGTTCTATGTGATCATATGATGAATTATCAAAGCCACTCTGACTATTTCACCATTTGGTCCAGTGCTCCTCAATTTTATGACCAATTAAATCATGACAGAGGCTCTAACCCTTCCATTATCCAAAACGACAAAAAATTTGGCTTTAATTTAGCTAAAAGGCCTTTACCATTCTCTTTTCCACCTATAAATTTTACTTGGTTGTTTTTATCAATAAATATATCTGGGTGGCTGGCACTTTGTTGTTGATTACTGTTCTTGCTGCTCATAGTCCATTCTATTCCCCGTAGATAATTAGGGAATAAAAGCCGGTTCGAAGCTCCTTGGTAAATAAGTGACTTCCAGGAACGGCTTGGCACACAAAAGAATTCTTTGAAAGTCCCCACTTTCCCAAGATACTTTTTCTCCCCGTGGATTGTCATTCCGGCACCATTATCTTTCTTTAATTGTCTTCAGAACTTTTTATGGCCCTTTAACTGTGTTCTATGGAGTGTTCCAAATCCTCTCTCGCTGACAGACGTCAATGTGGAGCCTGCTAAAGACTTTTTTCTCTTTGTGGTCCGCCCCATAGAGCTGCAGATCCCACCAATAAAAAGGCCTTTGCTGCGGGTGACAAAAGATTTTCTTAACCCACCAGTTTACTAGTGAGCGATTTAACACATCACTGGAAGTGTATACACCCTGCTGTCAGGTCTTCCTACTCAGTGTGAGCATGGCGGCACACTGCCCAGCAGGGGGCCGATCATCTAAGAAGTCAAGTCAAAAGTCATTCAGTTGATTTGAAGCCAATGCAACTAAGGGGTCTATTTATTAAGGTTTTCACCCAAGATTCAAATAGAAAAATATATGAATCTTAAGCCTCGTACACACGACCGAGTTTCTCGTCGTAAAAAACCCATCAATTTTCTCGACGAGATTCTTGTCAAGCTTTCCTTGCATACACACTGTCAATTCCAAATCTCGTCGTTGTTCTGCGCGGTCACGTACAGCACGTACGACGGCAGTATAAAGGGGAAGTTCGATTCCAATGGCGCCACCCCTTGGGTTGCTTTTGCTGATCTTGTGTTATCGCGTGTTATTAAAAAATTTGGTGAGAGACGATTCACGCTTTTCAGCCTCGTGTTTTCAGTTCAGCATGACGAATGTGCTATCTCCATTACGAACGCTAGTTTTACCAGAAGGAGCGCTCCCGTTTCATACTTGATTCTGAGCATGCGCATTTTTTAAGACTCGGAAAAGCATACACACGAATGGTTTTCTCGTCGCAAAACAGGCCGACGAGAAACCCGACGAGAAAAACGAGAATCCTGACGAGAAAATAGAGAGCAGGTTCTCTATTTTTCTCGTTGAGATTCCTGGCAGTTTTCTCGACGAGAAACCATACACATGAACGGTTTTCTCGGCAAGAAAACTCTCTCGGCAGTTTTCTTCCCGTTTTTTGACGAGAAGCTCGGTCGTGTGTACGAGGCTTTAGGTAAAAACTTTGGTAAATAGACTACCAAGCATAAAGGGACTCATGGACATACGTATACTGCCTGCACCTGCACAGATCCTTATGTCTATGGGATCAGTAGGTGCAAGAGGAGTCTGCGAAAAAAGCCGGTTATATTTTCTTTATTACACTATTTCATTTATTTGGTGAAATAAAAAAAAATTGATCTTCATTAAACAAGAGGACTCCTACCCATTCTTAGACATATACCACTAGGCACCTCTGCCAATAAGACCCCCAATGGGCTTTTTTCCCAGGATCCTTTTGCACTTACTGATTATTTATACTCGCCTTAGAATTCCCCAGAGGATCCAGGAATGGAACCCTCCGAGGCATATAGAGACTGAGACCATCTTCATCCCGCATGGAGACAGGTTTTCTCCACCCATGGAAGGTTGTGTGTTTCCCATCCCTTTGGGTGACCACAGCCTTAACAGATGTAAGATATTTTTTTTATCTCTTCTCTTCCCACTATGGAACTACTTTTTTAAACCATTTTTAAGCAATTTATTTATTTTGAAACAGTTTACTACTGTAGCCAGGGGTTGCTACTATAGTTATTATTGTTAAATGGTTCATTGTTTCCTTATGTATGAGCTTGGCTCCCCCTAGTGCCTGCTGAACTCTGTCAGGGTTTTCTTTCCTCCTTGAGAGTTACATAGTTACATAGTTAGTCAGGTTGAAAAAAGACACAAGTCCATCCAGTTCAACCATACAAAACAAAACAAAAATTAAATAATATCATACAATCCCATATACCCAATTCTACACCCACAGTTGATCCAGAGGAAGGCGAAAAACCCCAGCAGAGCATGATCCAATTTGCTACAGCAGGGGAAAAAAATTCCTTCCTGATCCCCCGAGAGGCAATCGGATTTTGCCGTGATCAACTTTACCTATAAATGTCAGTACCCAGTTATATTATGTACATTTAGGAAAGTATCCATGCCTTTCTTAAAGCAATCTACTGAGCTGGCCAGAACCACCTCTGCAGGGAGTCTATTCCACATTTTCACAGCTCTTACTGTGAAGAAACCTTTCCGTAATTGGAGGTGAAATCTCTTTTCCTCTAGACGGAAAAAGTGCCCCCTTGTCTTTTGTGTTGACCGTAAAGTGAATAACTCAACACCAAGTTCACTATATGGACCCCTTATATATTTGTACATGTTGATCATATCCCCCGTTAATCTCCTCTTCTCAAGAGAGAATAAATTCAGTTCCTCTAATCTTTCCTCATAGCGGAGCTCCTCCATGCCTCTTATCAGTTTGGTTGCCCTTCTCTGCACTTTCTCCAGTTCCCCGATATCCTTTTTGAGAACTGGTGCCCAAAACTGAACTGCATATTCCAGATGAGGTCTTACTAATGATTTGTACAGGGGCAAAATGATATCTCTCTCTCTGGAGACCATACCTCTCTTAATACAAGAAAGGACTTTGCTCGCTTTGGAAACCGCAGCTTGGCATTGCATGCTATTATTGAGCTTATGATCTACCAAAAACCCCCAGATCCTTCTCCACTACGGATCCCCCCAGTTGTACTCCCCCTAGTATGTATGATGCATTCATATTCTTAGCCCCCAAGTGCATAACTTTACATTTATCAAATTAAACCTCATCTGCCACATAGTCGCCCAATTAGACAGAGCATTGAGGTCAGCTTGTAAATTGGCGACATCCTGTAAGGACGTTATTCCACTGCATAGCTTAGTGTCATCTGCAAAGACAGAAATGTTACTTTTGATCTCAGACCCAATATCATTTATAAGGATATTAAAAAGTAAGGGTCCCAGCACTGAACCTTGGGGTACACCACTGATAACCTTAGACCATTCAGAGTAAGAATCATTAACCACTACTCTCTGAATTCTGTCTTTTAGACAGTTTTCTATCCATTTACAAACTGATATTTCCAAGCCTGTAGACTTTACCTTACACATGAGCCGTGTGTGGGGAACTGTATCGAACGCTTTTGCAAAATCCAAGTATACCACGTCCACCGCCACCCCTCTGTCCAAGGTTTTACTTACCTCTTCATAAAAAGAAATCAGGTTTGTCTGACAACTTCTGTCTTTCATGAATCCATGCTGTCTGTTGCTGAAATAGTTTTTTTCCAGCAAGAACTCATCTATGTGGTCTTTTATTAATCTCTCCAGTATCTTCCCAACTATAGAAGTTAAACTAACAGGTCTATAGTTACTTGGTAAAGACTTTGTTCCCTTTTTAAATATAGGCACCACATTGGCCCTGCGCAGGGGAGGGCTGGGCCAGGGGGCAGGGTGGCAATTGTCTCCCAGGCCACCCTAACTTACGTTCAAAATGGCTGGCAGCCGCTGCCCACTACCATTTTCTTTTTTATTCTGGTCTAGGAAGTCGGGCCGGGGGCATGGCCATGGCGACCGACCACTAGCTGTTGCATTCCGGGAGTTGTAGTCTGCGCTCAAGCTTCTGGTGGGTGGAAAACACAGCAGCGCAGAGGAAACTACAAATCCCTGGGACCGGATTCTTGGAAACTGGGAAATCGCTGAGGTGAGAGACCCTGACACCCCTAGATGACCCCCCAGCTCCCCCCCATACACCCCATGTAACCTGCTTCAGTGATCAGGCTGCATTGATGGGCACTGGAGTTGGCTGCACTGATGGGCACTGGTGAGGCTGCATTGAAAAAACAGGTGGGCCATGGATGATGAGCTGATTCGGCGGTCCAATGGGCCACTTGACTGGACTTGCCCCCCAGGCCTAAGGCCGCCAGCCCTCCCCTGGCCCTGCGCCAATCCAGTGGTACTATTCCTGTCATTAATGAGTCCCTAAAAATTAGATACAATGGCTTTGAAATTACAGAGCTCAATTCTTTTAGGATCCGTGGGTGTATGCCATCTTGTCCAGGTGCTTTATCCACCTTTATTCTGTCTAAATATTGCTGGGCCATATCACTTTTGAGCCATTGTGGATTTGGGGCTGTGTCACTACCACCCCCATTATGGACATGAGCTCTCGCATGCTCCTTTGTATACACAGAGCTGAGGAAAGTATTTAATAAATTAGCCTTCTCTTTGTCTCCAGTCACCCACTCTAGATTATTTTGTAAAGGGCCTACATGCTCAGACTTACCTTTTTACTATTAATATATTTGAAGATTTTTTGGGGGTTTGTCCAACTATCTTTTGCAATCTGTCATTCGTTTTGAATTTTTGCATCCTTGATTTACCTTTTACATATTCTGTTATATTCTTTGTAACATTTTAATGACACTAGTGTTCCTTAATTTTCTTATAGTTTATAGCTTTCTTAACTTTGGCCGTGAGCCACATAGGTTTTATTTTTAGCCTTTTAAACTTATTGCCCATGGAAATATACTTTGCAGTGACTTCACAAACAGTCTTTTTGAAGAATTCCCATTTCTGTTCCGTGCCCATTGATGCCAATATTCTCTCCCAGTCTAAGTCCTGGAGAGCAGCCCTCATCCTTGGAAAATTTGCTCTCTTGAAAGTGTTTTTATCTTTCCCGTATGTGATTTTTGCTTACAGCTAACATCAAATGAAATCATGTTATGGTGAACAGAGCAATGCATTATGGGACATGTAGTCTGGATGAGGAAGTGACACTGTTGGCAGGGCCAGCTCTGGACTACAGGACACACAATGCAAAGCGCGCAGAACAGCCTGCTGGGAGGAGAAATAAAAAGGCAGGCGCGGCCTGTTTTCAGTCTCTCTGGACGCCATTCTGAACCTGCCAGCAGGAGGTCTGTGTGACAGGGAGTGAGAGACTGCGGCCTATACAGCGGAGAGCCGGATCACCCGCCTCAGAGGGACCTCGGGGGACAGCACCTCTATTCCAGCTAGAGCATCTAGGACCACCTGCACTCCAGCCCACCGGGAGTCGTGGCGTGGCAGCGCCATTTCACTGGACGGAGACACCAGGAAGGATTCCGGCCGGAGTTTTTTACTGTCAAACATAAGTTGTGTTCATTCATATCTTTTCTTGTGTTTATTCTTTATCTCAGTAAACATCTCTGAGGGTTCAGTGATACTGTGTGAGTTTTTATTACTAACGCAACATTTCAGAATGGAACCCAAGGTGTCAGAGGTAAGAGAGGATTTGCAGAGTCGGGGTGTCCAGTGGGGTATAGAGTCTGTCAGCAGCTTCCATGGGGGGTACCGCTACACTACACTATAAGAGCTCTCCTGCCTTCCTCTTTGTTTTTCTGGTGGACACCTTAAGCTATGCCAGAGACCCCTGGCCATCTTCTGAGGACTAAAACCCTTTGGGCCATGGTTGACCACCACATCCTAGACCAGGGTTTCTCAACCAGGGTTCTGTGGAGTTCTTCCAGAGGTTGCTAGGGGTTTCTTTAGGAGAAAAGAGACAGATCGCTGCTCCAGGTAAGTAATATAATCCACCAAAAAGGGAAGGCTGGGTGCTAGCTCCGGCTCGCAACCATGAACATGTAGACCAAGTGAGAAAAATTTGCTGCACACCAACATCCGTCCAACAGGTTTATTGAAAGACTGCCACCAGGACTAAAACAACGAACCAAGGGGTGACGATGTTTCACACATACATTGTGCTTCTTCAAACCCTAAAGGGGTTTCTTTAGCAATGAAAATTTCTGCACCTCATACAAGGTCCTACTGACACCACTGATCCTTTCATCTGTAAGGGGGGGAATTCTTCTCAATAACCACTCCAATGAGATTGGAAAGTAATTTCAAGGGTTCTTCTGTGTTTAAAAGGTTGAGAAAGTCTGTGCTAGACCCTTATGTCTGTGCATGTTTTGCTCTGTTGTTTAGGGATGTGCAATACTTTTAATTATTATTATTATTTTTTTTTGCAATATCATGCAGTGCTTTGTGACGTGTAGTTGTGCACTGCCTAAAAATGCAGACACATTGCGTATATATGCAACACACACCAATCTATCTGTATGGTGTGAACAGGACACATAGAAAACAATTGTTTTCTCAGTGTCCTTGCATTGAGCCTGCATTCATTGATCAATGCTGATCAACACAGCTCATGACATCTGGTGTAAATGAGCCCTATGGGTTGACTGTGATAACCCTGGTTGACTCACACTTTCAATATGTTCAGCTGATCACCTCTGTTTCCTAAAATTGATTTGGTGCCGTGGGTGTCTGCACGATGAAAGACTTGACATCTCAGCTTAAAGTTAACCTGGGCAAATCATGCAGTGTAGTTACTTTCCATAAAATAGTGAGCATTAGATTTGTATATGTAGCGCACAGACCCCCTCTTCCTTGTCTGCTTCGGCTCCTCTCAGGAAAAAGGGGCACACGCACCACAAGCCCGTACCCTCCTGTGTTAAGAGGTTAGGCGGTGTTGTTTTTGGGCCTTGTCTGCAGCCGGCGTATAAAGTCCTCCTGAGAATGATTCTTCTCACCTCTACAGTGTGTAGATGCAAGTCCTTGACTTCCCCAGGAACGTAAATGTCCACACCAGCTGAAAGTCCAACTCAATATTTATTTTCCACTTGCACAACACATAGTCTCTTAGATAGAAGAAAGGTTGGAGCAAAGACACAGGACAGCTTTAAGGTGTGGAGGAGGTCCAGGCACAAACGTAGCTCAAACTCTTTGGGCTGTTCAGATTTCTCAAACAGTTTTGGCGCATGGTCTCTGCCACAGACCATGAGGTTGGTCTCTGCCACAGACCTTGTGAATAAGGTCACTGCCACTGACCTGCCGAACGAGGTCACTGCCACTGACCTGGTGAATCTTAGTTCCTTCCTAGAACATATCCCCTTTCAGGGAGAAAACGTCCCCCCCCCAGAGAGTCAACAGACCCCTTCCTTCACCGTGTCCACAGCACCGGTCCTTCGGAACAGATCCTCCCTTCTCTTAGGGTGTGGGTCCCCTCGCAAGGAGGCACCCTGGACTTCTCGATCCCTTGTGGACCCCAGCCGAAGGCTGCTGGGTTCCAGGCCATCAATGCAACTCCTGGGCCTCCGTGGCCAGGCAAACAGGAACGGTGAAGTAGTACCTCACCCCAGGCTAAAGATGGAACCGGAACAAGGCCTCCGGGCCTAGGGCACCCGGGATGACTCCCACACACACTCAGGCCGAAGGCGCCTGGGTGTGGACGAACCACACACACCTCCAGGCTGAAGGTGCCTGGGCGTGGACGAACAAAGACTCTTCTTAGGAGATGTCTGCCCCTTTTATATCCTCTCCCAGCATGCACAGCAGGTTCCCCGCCCCACTGTAGGCTGCCGAGAGGGGACACAAAAGGCACAGCACTGCGCTCGCGGTTCAACCCTGGCCCAGAATGGCAGCGCCACCCACCAGACACAGGGAACACATCACCAGCATTAACCCCTGAGAACAAAAATGGTCCATTAATCCTATCAATTCAATGTGTCTGAGCCTGGTTATCACTCAGACACTTCCCCTAAATTGAACACCCCGCTACATATATATAGGCAACTGAAGTTATGTGCAAATCTTCACTTCGAGTTCCAGTCAGGTCACTATCTGCATGGAGTTTGCATGCTCTTCCTGTGCTTGTGCAGGTTTCCTCAGGTACTTTGGATTCCCCCCACACTCCAAAGACATGCTGGTAGCTTAATTGGCTTCTTCCTAAAATTTGCCCATGTATGATTTTCTATTGAGCCCACCCATGATGGCTGCCCCACCATCTGCCCCAAAAACAAATATAGTGCTTTCAATCCCTAGGGAGAAAAGTGCTATAGAAAGATACATTGAGTCTACGTCCATGGAGTTTGCATGTTCTCCCTGTGCTTATGTGGGTTTCCTTGGGGTACTATGGTTTCCTCCCACACTCCTAAGACACGCTATTAAGTGTAGAGGCCTCCACTCTCTCTCTCTCTCTATCAATTCTTCTGGCTCTGGTCTAGGGGTACCTCTGAGGAGAGAGTGCAAGGTCACCACGCCAAGTTCCCCTGCAGATGTATGTGCAGTGAGAGACAATCCTCTTTTACCTTCGGGTCGGTGTTCTGCATCTGGAGCCTCCTCCTGGTGATTTCTTGAACAATGTCTGCCAGAAAATGAGCCCCACACCAATAAAGTCAAACACTCCTTTATTCTTCCGATAACAGAGTAATGCACAGACAGTTGGACTTCCTCAAGGAGTAGAACAGACAGAGGGGTGTGGATGCGAGTAGGCCCAGACACAATGAACTCTCCACTTTCCTTCCTGAAAGTGGGTTGTGGTCTCCAATCGAGAGGAAATATCCTTCCAGGCGGTCTCCGGTGGAGGCTCACCCGTCACTGGCAATATGCTGCACCAGGTCTTCAAGCAAGTACCCCCTCCCGGTCCATTACGCCTCTGGATTCGGGTACCCACTCCCGGGGTCCCCTAGGATCTCCTTCCCTTGCGGAACTCAGTGGTGGGCACTGAGCTCCAGACCTCCATCCGAGTACCTCACCCCAGGCCAAAGGTGCCTGGGATGGAACACGACCTCCGAACGTCCTCCAGGCCTAGGCCGCCTAGAGGACCGACACGAACCACCGCCCTCAGGCTGAAGGTGCCTGGGACTCGACCCCGTGACAAAGATGGCCGGCCCCTTTATACCCTCTCCCAGCAAGCACGGCGGGTTCCCCGCCCCACCATACCACTGCCGAGGGAGGACAAAAAGGGGTACGGCACACAGCAATGGTTCAACCCCAGCCCAAGGTGACAGCGCCACCCGCTGAGCTGCAGGGAACTGCACATTACTGGTGTCTCTGCCAGTTTAAATACACAGGGAAAGTGCATGCCCGCTACATAAGTTAATTGGTTCCTCCATAAATTTATAAATTGGCACAAGTATGTGATGGGTGGGGCCAAGCGCAAATTTTACAGTTGGTTTTCATATAACGTCAGCTCCCCATATATCTTGATCTACTGAATGTTTTGCAGTTTTCAGAGATAATCTATGCAAAGTTTTTTTTTTTATTCTAAGTTTACCAGATATAGCTTAGACTCGAAAGGTGACAAGTTCACTTGGGCATTGGATGTGCTTGTTATTGCTCAGATATATATTCCAGGATGACGATATCACTGATAGGCATTTAATTTCCTCTTTCGGTATGTCACATGCTCCGCAGTCACAGTACGTTCATGACCTCAATGACATTGTACAGTTCTCTTTCCACCCTTGTGTGATCTGCGTATCTACATTCTGCTTAAGTATTTAAATGCAGTGCCAAAGTATGAACAGTACAAAAAGGGGGGGGGGGGGGGTACCTACGTCCTATCGAAATAGAAGGGTTGTCTTCGAGGCTGGTGTACCGTAGGAGCCCATTCACACAGGGATGACTTTGAACCCGACTTCAAGTCGCCCCTAGTCGCCTCAAGTCGCGCTGCATGAGAAAATCAATGTAAGTGAATGGAGCCGTCTTAATGCACACTACTGCAGTCGCTACCACTTTAGAAAAGGTTCCTGTACTACTTCAATCCGACTTCTAGGCGACTTGTAGGCAACTTGTACCCATTGATTTCAATGGAAGTCGCCTCAGAAGTCGGATCCCCTGTCTTAACAGAAGCAACAATACAGAAAGAGAACATACATTTCTCAGGCAAAAATCGCAATAAGCGTATATTGATTGGTTTGCGCAAAAGGTATAGCGTCTACAAAATAGGGGATAGAATTATGGAATTTTTATTTATTTTAATTTTTTTACTAGTAATGGTGGCGATCTGCAATTTTTATTGTGACTGTGACATTGCGGCGGACACATCGGACACTTTTGACACATTTTTGGGACCATTCACATTTATACAGCTTGCTATAAAAATGCATTGATTACTGTATAATGTGACTGGCAAGGAAGGGGTTAACACTAGGGGGCGATCAAGGGGTTAAAGGTGTATCCTAGGGAGTGCTTCTAACTGTAGGGGGCGGGGACTCACAAGGGGAGGAGACTGATCTGTGTTCCTCTGTACTGGGAACACACATCGGTCTCCTCACCTCTGACAGGACCTGGATCTGTGTGTTTACACACACAGATCTACGGTCCTGCTGTGATTGCGGGCAATCGCAGGTGCCCGACAGACATTGCGGGCACCGGGTCCCGACCGATGCCGCGGGTGCGCGTGCGTGCCCCCTAGTCGGCCGGGAAGCCCAGGACGTGATATAACGTCCACCCAAGATGGGAGATCCCATCTGTGGACGTCATTTGACTATGGGCAGAATGTTTAAAATATGAATAAAAGGCAAAACATTTTTTAATAGATAAAAAAAAAAGTATAAATAACTTTTTCCCCTTTTTTATAAGTGAAAGCAACAGCACACTGAGCTTCCCAGAGAAAGGCTGTGCTGGGGGTTGTGTCAGGACGAATCTGATCATTGGAGGAGAGCAGGCTGAGTTCCCAGCATAGCTAGAGAACGAACCATGTGTGTTCTCCTGCTTAGTGTGGTCAGTTTTTAATAGGAAAGCAAGTGGACTAGCGGGAACACTGGGAATTTCACACAAAGGAAGCAATACAAAAAGAACAGGATACTTTCTCATACAAATGCATGGTACAGAAGGCACATATTAGGAATAGGAAATATTGGGATAACAAACACTTTAAATCCATATAGCGGGCTCACCCCTCTCACCCCTTCTTCTTCTCGGCTTGCTGTCTTGTCTAGGGGAACCTGGGAGGAGGGATGAGATCCACCACGGCCTATGTCCTCTTCTGGCTAGAGGTGAAGGCCCGAACGTATTTTACCATCGGGTCGTGTGTATAACCCAGGGTCAAGTCTTTCCTCTAAATGACCCCACTTTGCTCCCAGTAACCAGAGTTCCACACCGCTGAAAAGGTCCAACTCTTATTTATTCTTCAACAGCAATAAATCGTCACTTAGCACAGACAGGTTGTGACCAACAAACAGTTCAATATAGGTGGGGAGTAGGTCAAGGCACAATCCCTAATCAAACTAAACCATTGAGATATCACCAACGGTTATGGCGCACAGTGGCTGTGAATGTACTTCTTTCCTCTTCTGATGCCCCATACACACAATCATTTTTAATGTCATTTTTAAAACTGACGTTTTTCTCGTCATTTTTTTTCTTGTTTCCTCTCAAGCCTGTCTTGCGTACACACCATCATTTTAAAAAATGTTCTAGAAAAGCGCAGTGACGTACACCACGTACGACGGCACTATAAAGGGGAAGTTCCGTTCGAATGGCGCCACCCTTCATGTTAGTAAAGTTTGTTGAGAGACGATTCGCTCTTTTCAGTCTAGTGCTTTTCAGTCCGTTACAGCATGACGAATGTGCTATCTCCATTACGAACGCTAGTTTTACCAGAACGAGCGCTCCCGTCTCATACTTGATTCTGAGCATGCGCATTTTTTTTCACGTCGTTAAAGCATACACACTATCGTTTTTCACGTCGTTAAAAAAAACGACATGAAAAACGACGTGAAAAAAGAGAGCATGTTCGAAATTTTTAATGCCCGTTTTTCACGTCGTTAAAAATGCTCTGGAGCATACACACGATCATTTTTAATGGCCATTTTTTTTAATGGCATTTTTAACGGCATGAAAAATGATCGTGTGTATGGGGCATGAGTCTCTACCAGCAACTCTGACGAACATGAAATAGGAGTTACCTTCTTTAAGCTGTGGCCCCAGTCAGAGGGAAGACATCCTTCCGACAGAGTTGCCGGAGGCCCCACCGTCACCGGCAAATGCTGCACCGGGCTGTTCGGAAGGGTTACACTTCCCGGCCTCCTCGTCTCAGATTCGGGTGCCCAACATCTTAGGGCCCCTCGGACTCCTCCACCCTTGCGGAATCCAGTCGAAGGTACTGGGTCCCAGGCCTCCTCAATAGTACCTCACCCCAGGGCTAAAAGTGCCTGGGATGGACTCCATCTCCCGCTCCGGCCAGGTCAAGGGCCCCTGTGCCCGGAACTCCGGAACACCCACACCCAGGCTGGGGGGCCTGGCCGCTGCGGTGTCCTCCGACTCTGAACCCCATGCCCCCTTTATCTCCTCTCCCCAGCGTCACAGCAGGTTCCCCGCCCCGTCGCAAAACCCCCAGAAAGGAACAAAAAGAGCACAGTCCTGCAGTGAGGGTTCAACCCCCGGCCCAGGGCAACAGCGCCACCCTCGGACCCCAGGGAACCTCACACCACCAGAGTCCTCCATAAACAACAAT
The DNA here is from genome assembly GCA_029206835.1 of Rana muscosa. Classification (NCBI taxonomy): domain Eukaryota; kingdom Metazoa; phylum Chordata; class Amphibia; order Anura; family Ranidae; genus Rana; species Rana muscosa. The sequence goes on along the minus strand of CM055127.1, from coordinate 450,778,771 downwards.
CAGTGCATCTGGGTTACACTACCACCCAGATGCTTCCTTTATAATTTAAATACCCGCTACATCCAGAAGATATAAAAGACAGAACTTAAAGTGTTACTAAACTCACAACAGTAAAATCAATCTGTATATGCAGTAAAGCATGCTTGTTATACAGTACTCATTGAGGAACCTAAGGGGTTAATTCTCTACATTGTGTAAAAAGGCTGTTTGATTCTGTCTTCTCTGATCCTCCTCTTCTCCCACTGTACCCTCTCCATCTTCTGATAAGACAGAGCCTTTGGACCACATTTTCAGTTTGCTGTGTATTACTAAAGAGTTTTTTTTCTTGGGGTAGGGTGCATGTGATCAGCACAGAGCCAATCAGCACTGTCCAGACAGAGAGTCAAGGGTCCTGCAGCCTCATAGGACAGTCAGAGGAGAATGAAAATGCCTTCTACAGGCTTGACCCAGAAACTGATAGAAGTCACAAGACTGCTACATACTGCTGATGAGAAAAGATAATTAGCAGTTTATATTTACTTAAATAATTACATTTCCATGTTCTGTGTACTGTGGGAGACCAGATATAGTGAATGCAGGGTCCTGGGTTTAGTAACACTTTAATGCATCTCTGTATTCATTAACACATACTTTATTTTTTGAATTCAAGCATTTTAAGTACCTGAAATAGACTTGGGATCGGCCCTATTCCGTCCCTGTACAGCGGAGCTCAAACTTGGGGAGGGAGAAGCACTAAAATTACCTGATTGGTTGTGCTGCAATGCTCATGTGTTATCAATAGATTTGAGGACAGAAAGTCACAATGGGATTGATTTAGGCTGGGTTCACACATTGCCAGCATCCAATTTGCAATAGCAGGAGATTTTAACCGGCTCTGGAGCCCGGTTCACATATCTCCGCTGCGGCTCTGGTGTGAATTAGCACAGGAGTCCTGTGTGTCTTTTGATCCGTTTCAGGTCCGAATTTAGCCAAAAATTTGGGCTGAAATCGGACCTGAATTGGTGAACCAGGACGCACCTCTGCTGGGAGCCGCATGCGGCGATGGTGTCAACCCAGCCTCACTAAAACTGGAGAGTGCAATATCTGGTGCAGCTGTGCATAGTAGCCAATCAGCTTCTAACTTCAGCTTGGTCAATTAAGTTTTTACAATAAAACCTGGAAGTTGATTGCTTTCTATGCAGAGCTGCACCAGATTTTGCACTCTCCAGTTTTAGTAAATCTCCCCATAGTGACAGAGAGATAAGCTCATCAGTCTGCTGCTTCTCCTTTCTCTGTAAAAGAAAAACAAATTATTGTGGTATTGCGCTGAAAGAACACCAACAACCAGATCCCAGTCCAATTGATATAACAGTCAATAATAGTGATGGTCTCTCTGTGGCTCCAGGGTCCCACTGCTTCTCACACTCCATGGGTGGTGGACAAACGAAAAATGCAAAAAGGAAAAACAAAGGATAGAGCAACCCTAGCGCAGACTAAACTTTTACTGAACACACTCACAAAAGATAAAACTTATTGCACTCACAATTGTTGGAAGATGCATAAGCCCAACAAATTAGTGTGCAGACCTTGGTGTCCTGAGGAATGTCCCAAGTGTGCAGACCTGCTGTATAAGCGTGGATAAGCTTCTGCCCACACTCTGCACTAGTAGTCTTCCCTGCAATGTCAGCAACCAAGAGGCTCTAAGTTTGCTCAGGAACCACAAGGGATAAAGCCGGCTTCTGCGATCGTAAACCACACTGGCTTGTCATGCCTTTGGCCTACAAAGAAATACAGTAATATCTTCTGGACTTGTAATTCAAATATCGTCCACTAGATGTCACTCTTAACAAAGGACTGTTGATGGGCAGTGTTCTATGGTAATGTACATTTCCTGTCGTGTTATTGAAAACTGTCTTCACTTCCTATCACAACTCTTTTATCTTTTTCCACTGGACAGTTCATATGGAGTCAGCTAAGCCTGCGCCACATGTTTCCTAATTCCTGATCTCCTTAAGGCAGCATCGCTGGTATGATAAAGACTGTTTATCTATATGCCTAGTAGACATTTGTTTGTGTTCATATAATTCTTATATGTTCATTTATTTGTTTATCTCTAGTTTCACCATTATTCATATGCATCTTATATGGCCACCACCTGTTCATCGTAATAAAGAACCAAAGTTACAGACGGTGTTGTTATTTAGGATGCAAGGTTTAAGCTGTATGTTGAGCTACATACACACCAGGGGCAAACGTGTAGCGAGAACAGAACACGGCTGCTAAATGATGCACTTGCAACTACATTGAACCTCCGAAAATGTCTGCTCAAACCAAGATGCACCGGCCTCTGTGGAATGAGCTTGGCGTAATTAAGTAGCCATGACAACGGGTTTCGTGCCCCCCCTTTTTTTTTAAGTCTTACTTTCAAGTCCAAGTACTCCTTTCATTGTGCAGTCACAGGTGGGGGAAGGACAAGACCTGTAAGTATTACCTAACAGCAGCAGACAAAAATCAGGTCGTCTGCCCAGCCACTAGGGCTGGGCTGTGTGATAGAGCTGAGTAAATCTTAGAACTAAATGGACAGAAATGAAAATACTTTGGCATGTAAAAAAGTCACATATGTAGTTGCCCCTTTAGGCTGCTTGGCAGGATGTCACACCTGTCCACACATTTTCTCCCTCCCTGCCAAAAAATTCATAGTGCTGGGACAGAGGATAGCTGAAGGGAATGTTAACTGGCTGCAGCTGCCCCTAGTGACAAGGAGGGAGGCTAAAGTGGTAGCCAGGGTGGCTGAGGCACAGGGCTGGTAGCTACTGTGAGCCCAGAGGACTGGGGGAGAAGGGCATGGGAGTCTTCAATTCTATAGGTGCAGAGTACAGCACCCAGGAGGGGAATGGGCAGGGAGCTGATGTCTGTAGACCAAATGAACAAAGAGAGCTGCAATGAGCAGGCTGCATATGAGCCGCATATGAGGTATTGAGTGGCTGCTTCAAGCTCTTTTCCAGTACTGAGCTGTGCTGTGTGCTGAGAGTCTCCAGGGCCACGTGCTGCCTAATTGTGAGGTATACGTTGAGTTATCTAACTAAGAGGCCATATGTTGCTATTGTTAAACTACGGGGATCACAGGAAGAGAATAACCAAGGAGCCGTGCCTCTTTTAAGTCTTCATCAATCCTAAATTCAGGACCGGCCATCAAGGGATAGACTACACCTTGTACATCACCTGAAAGCCAGGGTGGTGAAAAAACCTATTGGTCAATACCGGGAATTTATCTGGTTGCAGCTTGCTGTTATTTAGTTCTAAAATGAATTCTGACCGTGTTGTTACTTTGTGGATTATAAGCACCCCGCCAAGAGAGGTAAAGGGCCCCAATGCTGGCAGGACTGTTGTTAATTCTCCACTGACCAGTGTGTGAGCAGGGTGCAGTGTGGTTGTCAGTGCAAAGAGACCACACAGAGGCAGAGGTGAAGAACAGTGTATTAAGAAAGTTACAACTACAGTAAAACCTAGAATTGCGAGCATAATTCGTTCCGGAAACATGCTTGTAATCCAAAGCACTTGTATATGAAAGTGAATTTCCCCATAAGAAATAATGGGGACTCAAATGATTCGTTCCACAACTATTTATTCATAGGTCCTTCAGTTTATAGTCCATATAAAAAGATTATAGCAATGTGACCAGGTTGTGCAACCATAAAATGTCCATCCACAAATGGAAGCCTCCAATAGGGGATTAGAAGCAAAGTCCAGCAGAAACTACAGAGTATAAAAGAGAAGAGAGGCGCCTCTAAGTGTAGAAAAATGTTGCTAAATGTTGTTCCTTCAATAAATGTAACCACATTGCTACACTTAGAGGCGCCTCTCTTCTTTTTTATACTCAGTTGTGACATGACGCTACTTGTATATAAAGACATTGCTTGTATATCATGTCAAAATTTATTAAACATATGTTGCTTGTCTTGCAAAACGCTCTCAAACCAAGTTACTCTCAAACCAAGGTTTTACTGGTATACACAATTAGACCCAGTGGGTGGGCACAGCCACCTGGAGCCACTTACAAACTGTAGCAGAGGAGATTTTCTTGCGATGATGCCAACAACTTCTGCAACAAGGAGTTGGGAATGTGGCCCCGCCAGTCCACACCCAATTAGGAGGCTTCCTATGAGGAGATGGCACAGTCCCGGCACTTACCTTACTCTTCTGGAACCTCTCGCTGCTGCTAAGCTCTGTGCCTGACAGACGGGGAACCTGTACCTAGCCTTGCCACTCCCAAAAGTGTGCCAAATCCAGGAGCCAACATCTTAAATGGACACTGCCCTGACCCTAGCTGGACATCGACATCACAGGGGGCACCAGCGTCCAATCCCCAGGAGACCATTGGAAATCATAGACGAACCAAGTTCCTCACAAATTTCTTCCCCTTCTTCGCTACCGCTTTGATCGAGCGCCCCCTGCAGCGGGGAGTACAGACTGCACCCACCTATAAGTGGCTAGACCGGGATTGAGACTTGTTGATAGGTTGCTTATAACGTAAGTCTTTGGTGTGGTGCTTTTGGCTAACAAACTGTGCATTTTTAATTTCTTAACCCAAATTTCTATTTAGGTTTTTTCCTGTTTAATAAAGCTAATTTCCACAGTTACAGGTATGATGGTTTTTCGTGGGTCCAAGCAGGAGGATCCAAACAAATCCAATGGTTCTTCCAGGGGTACCACTACATGTATATGTATTTTATCTAGGTATGTTACTGCTTATTGACAAATACAATATCCACCATCTACCAAATGGTTTCCTTTGTTGACCCTCTCTAACTTTCCTTTACTGAGTATTGTGGGTATTTTTCAGCTATACATTATAATCTACAAAACTTACAACATGTCTTCCTCAATGCTAAAGCATACTCCGGCTAACTTATCCAACATCTGTCCCATAACACAGCTTAATTGGGAAAACACCAGGCCGCTGTCACCTCCAATAGACACGCTCTCAGCAGGTCACATCCCTTATCTTTTGATGTGTTGTGTTTCCCATGTAAACAGACTGCAAGGTGGATGTAATAAGGTCACAATCAAAGTCCAGGGGTCATGTATACAGTTTAGTAGTTTCACTTAACCTATTTGAGGGTCAGCTAACCTGAATAATAAAGGAACAAAAAGCAACATTTTTTAATTTTCATATTTTAAAGCAGAACTTTTTAAGTTTTTTTTAAATATAAAAATAATCTAGAGGCCAAGTGTATTAAAAAAATCTGCCTTTGCTAAAATATTTACCTCTGTGTTAGTTGGGTTTCCTATAACCCTAGGGCATTGTTGGCTTCTGCTGCCTGTTGGTGGAGAGGATTCCCTGAGCAGAAAAAACAAGAACATACAGTGGTTCATGAATATTGATTTTGCCTTGACCAGTCGCTAGGAGGTCAAGATAAGGTGGGCTGGGGAAGTTGATAAATATTTGCCCCCCCCCATCCCATGCTTTGCCCGGAGAGGATGTGAATCCAGAGGCCCAGTCTTTGCCTTCCAGACTTTGTCTGTAGAGGAGGTCCACTCTGAAGAACATTTTTGCCTCTCAGGCTTGCTGCCTGGAAAGGACCCATCAGCTTCATGATCCAGTCCCAGGAAATAGGAAATTAGTCTAGGCTAGCGCTAGCGTATTGAAGATAGGAAGCTGGCTAGATTAGGGGACCAGCTTCAGAAAGCTTGCTCAGCCAATTGCGGGTCTCAGCTGAAGGGCACACATTGAAGAATTGCTGGTCTCGGTTAAAAAGAAACAATCTTGGAATTTGAGAGGGGCTAAAGTTATTTCTATTTGAGTTTAGGTATTTTTTGTCACTGTTTGGGTATCCTGTAAAACCTATCCCTCTCTCCCCTAGACACTGAGCCAATAAAACCTGCAAGCAAAGATAGACAGTGTGGATGACAGTCATTTAGTTGCCAGAGGTGGGTCATTGGGGCAAGCATAGGCATGCACACAGGGTGTGCCAGGTGTGCCCAGGCACACCCTAATCACACTGTGCAGCACAGATTCCCCCTACTGCCCTGGCTCCCCCCCTCCTTCCCCTCGCAGCGCTTCCAGCTTCCCTACTCTCCTCTCCCACCGGCTGTTGCTGCTGGGGATATTTTAGGATGAGTGGGGGAAGGGGCAGGTAAATATGTAACGTACCGGCCCCTTCCCTTTCATCGTGAGTGATCGGTAGTATGTGTTGAGCTTTGGGGTGCACACCCAAATACAATAGGCTGCGCACGCCTATGGGGGCAACTGTAGGCCAGACCACCAATAACAAGACTAGAAGGGTTCTTTCGGTGCTCCTTCAAAGGCATTGCTTTACTGCAGGGGTCTCAAACTGGTGGCCCTCCAGCTGCTGCAGAACTACAATTCCCATGAGGCATTGCAAGGCTAAACAGTTACAAGCATGACTCCCATAGGCAGAGGCATGATGGGACTTGTAGTTCCGCAACAGCTGGAGGGCCGCAGGTTTGAGACCCCTGCTTTACTGTATATCACAAAAATCTCTGCCACCAAAGGGACTCACAAATCAATCTGACGTCACACACCAGAACCAGTAATGGGTGAGAGCAGGTAACCTATCACTATGTGCTAATTTGTTGAAAGAAAACCCAGTAAAACATTTGGATAAAATAAATGCTCCATGCAGGTAGTGCCCTTGGTGGGATTTGACCACAGAGCCAAGAGCTCCATCCTTTGTGCTGCTGTTCTAAAGATGTGTAGAGGTAAAGAAGTATGAAAAACTTTGGCTGGTGGTTTACAGCAACGTCATAATCCTAAAAGGAACTTTCTTTGTCCCGCATGCTGGAATTGTCTCTGCATCCCATTGGCAGGCAGGATTTCCTTTATGGGTGGTTTTTAATCTCTTGCTACTGGGAGATTAACAACTTGCTGGCTGTCTTCTCTTGAGGCTAGAGCTACACTGGACATTTTAGTAGCTCAATAGTGCTACTACACTCACTAGCTACTGAAATAAATGGAACAAATAGCTACATAAAGCATAAGCTTCACAAGTAGCAAGCATGATGTAGCATCTTGTATAGTGATGAGCCGAACACCCCCGGGTTCGGTTCGCACCAGAACCCGCGAACGGACCGAAGGTTCGCACGAACATTAGAACCCTATTAAATACAATGGATGCGAACGTTCGATATCTAAAGTGCTAATTATAACGACTATTATCCATGTTATTGTCCTAAACAGAGTTTGGGAACCCGGGTTCTGCACCAGGGGACATGTATCAATGCAAAAAGAAGTTTTAAAAACGGTCGTTTTTCAGGAGCAGTCATTTTAATGATGCATAAAGTGAAAAAAAAAAAGTCAAATATTCCTTTAAATATTGTACCTGGGGGGTGTCTAAAGTATGCCTGTGAAGTGCCACGTGTTTCCCGTGTTTAGAACTGTCCCTGCACAAAATTGCATTTCTAAAGGAAAAAAAAGCCATTTAAAACTGCTTGCGGCTTTAATGTAATGTCTGGTCCCGGTAATATGGATGAAAATCTTTAAGAAAAATGGCATAGCTACCCCATCACCCCCCCCCCCTACCCCAGCCCATTACCAGCCCCTTTGGGTCTTGTATGGATATTAAGGGGAACCCCGCACACAAAATAAAAAAGGCCCTATATACTCTGAACAGCCGTATACAGGCGGTGCATACAAGACAAGGACTGTAGGTTTGTTCTTATGTAGAATCTGTTTGTAATTTTGAACAGCTACATTGTTTAAGTGTAGCTCCCATCCAAATACCTATTTTTAAGCTTTTTGGAAAACATAGGGAAGGGTTATCACCCCTGTAACATTTGTTTTGCTGTCTGTGCCCCTGTTAAGAACATTTCACCTCACTTTGCGTCCCAATGACAACTGTTTTTGAAATGTGGTGTTTTTATTGAAACAAGGATTGGTGATAAAGCATCAGTAGAGAGGAGACACCTTTCTCCCATATTAATTCTTATGCCGCGTACACACGACCGCTTTTCTCGACGAGAAAAACGGCATTTTTTTTTTTTCGCCGAGAAAAACGATCGTCTGTGGGCTTTATGTCGTTTTTCTCGTCTAGAAAAACGGCATAAAAAACGACGAGAAAATTTAGAACATGTTCTAAATTTTCTCATCGTTTTTTCCAGCATTTTTTTCCGCGGCAGTTTTCCCATAGGGAAACACTGCCGCGGAGCCCACAGACGGTCGTTTTTCTCGTCAAGAGAAAAAATGACGGGAAAAACGACCGTGTGTAGGGAACCAAGCGGTTCCCTCGTTTTTCCTGTCATTATTCACGGCGTTTTTTTAACCGCCGTGAATAATGATCGTGTGTACGCGGCATGACAGGAGAGAATTTTCCTTCCAAGGGGTAGATTTCCTCTCACTTCCTGTTGTCTTCTTCCGTTTGCAAGTAGTAGTCGTTTGTAAGTTGGATGTTTGAAAGTAGGGACCTGCCGTATATACTGTGCAGAAATTGGCCCCTTAGGTGTTGGTGTTGGCACAACACTGTAAGCACTCACAGTTACTCTTGGTGGGTGCTGGAACGCCCTGCTGTCAACTATTATATCAGGAATTGTAATAACATATAATTGTTGAACAGTGGTAGTAAAAATTGGGCCTTTGATGGTGGTGCTGGTGCCACAACACTGTAAGGCCTGACAGTTACTCTTGGTGGGCGCAGCAATGGGCCCTGCTGTGAATTATTAGATCAATAATTATAATTGCATGCCCCTGTTGAACAGGGGCTGAAAAATTGGGCCTTTGGTGGTGGTGGTGGTGGTGGTGGTGTTGACACAACACTGTAAGGCCTGACAGTTACTCTTGGTGGGCGCAGCAATGGGCCCTGCTGTGAATTATTAGATCAATAATTATAATTGCATGCCCCTGTTGAACAGGGGCTGAAAAATTGGGCCTTAGGCACTGGTGGCACAACACTGCAACCCCTCACAGATACTGTACTTGGAGCACAGCAATGAGGCCTGTTGCAAAGTATTGCATCAAAAATTGTAATTACACGCCCCTGTTAAACAGGGGCTGAAAAATTGGGCCTTAGCCACTGGTGGCGGCACCCATAAACCAAAATGATCTTCCAAGCTATCATCATTAATCGGATCATTGAGGAGGAGGAGGAGGATAGCCAGTCAACATAACAGCACAGGCACTCAGCATCAGCATCAGTCTTGAAGGGATGTGACATTTTAAAATCAATTAGTCTGTTATATCAGCATCAGGTGTGTGGTAGCTGGTGGTGATCCAAGACTGGTTCATCTTGATGAAAGTCAGTCGATCAACCGAGTCGGTGGACAGGCGCACCCTGTGATCCGTGACAAATCCTCCAGCAGCACTGAATGTGCGTTCTGAAAGAACGCTGGATGCAGGACAGGCCAGTAGCTCAATTGCATACTGTGCAAGCTCTGGCCAGTGATCCATCCTCAAGACCCAGTAAGCCAGAGGATTTTCGGTGGGGAAGGTGTCCAAGTCTGACCTTGCCCCTAGGTATTCCTGCACCATGTATATCAGACGCTGGCGATGGTTGCTGGAACCGATCATACTTTGGGGCTGCGGACTAAAGAATTGTCTGAACGCATCGGTCAGACGGCCACCTTCCCCACCGCTCCTTCTTTGACTGCCCGAAGCCTCAGCAACTCGTTGTCCAGGACCAGGAGTTTGTAACCTCCCAGTCTCTGGGAACGCGTTGCACAGACCTTTCTGCAAGGCCTCCCGGAGTCGTCTCATCCTCTGCTCCCTCTGCGACGGTAACATAAGGTCCGCAACCTTACCCTTGTACCGTGGATCAAGGAGAGTGGCCAGCCAGTAATGGTCCCTCTCCTTGATCCGAAGAATACGAGGATCCTTCCGCAGACTTTGCAGGATCAGGGAGGCCATGCAGCGTAGGTTAGCTGAGGCATTCAGTCCGGAGTCCTCTGGGTCACTAAGGACGACATGATCCATGCTGACACAATCCTCCTCCTCCTCCTCCTCCTCTTCCTGTGCGATGGGTGGGACAGAAGGAACACTGTCTGGGTAAAGGGGGCCTTGAGAGGTGAAAAAAACCCGAGCTCCCCTGACCCTGTCCTGGTGCCGTAGTCGCACAGGTACTCATTGATGGCCCTCTGCTGCGTGTGCAGCCGCTGCAGCATGGCCAACGTTGAGTTCCACCTGGTGGGCATGTCACATATGAGGCGGTTCTTGGGCAGGTTCAACTCCTTTTGCAGCTCAGCCAGGCAAGCACTGGCATTATAAGATCTGCGGAAATGCACACAGACTTTCCTGGCCTGCCTCAGGACATCCTGTAAGCCCGGGTACCTGCCCAAGAACCGCTGCACCACCAGGTTAAGGACGTGAGCCATACAGGGCACATGGGTCAGTTGTCCCTGTCGGAGGGCGGAGAGGAGGTTGGTGCCATTGTCGCAAACCACCATTCCTGGCTTAAGCTGGCGTGGCGTCAACCACCTCTCGGCCTGCCCCTGCAGAGCAGACAGGACCTCTGCCCCAGTGTGGCTCCTGTCCCCCAAACACACCAGCGCAAGCACGGCATGGCATCTTTTTGCCTGCGTACTTGCGTAGCCCCTTGAACGCCTACGGAGCACCGCTGGTTCCGAGGACAAACCACAGGAAGAGGCCATGGAGGAAGAAGAAGAGGAGGGGGTGGAGGAGAGAGGTGTGTCACAACCAGTAGTAGCATTTTGGAGGCGTGGCGGTGGAACAACCTCCAACACTACTGCACCTTGTCCTGCATCCTTCCCAGCTGCCAAAAGAGTGACCCAATGGGCCGTGAAAGAAAGGTAACGTCCCTGTCCATGCCTGCTGGACCATGAGTCAGCGGTAATATGCACCTTACCGCTGACCGCCCTGTCCAGCGAGGCCAAGACATTGCCTTCCACATGCCTGTAGAGAGCCGGAATCGCCTTCCGTGAGAAAAAGTGGCGTTTGGGAACCTGCCACTGAGGAACCGCACATTGCACAAACTCACCGAAGGGGGCCGAGTCTACCAACTGAAAAGGCAGCAGTTGAAGCGCTAGCAATTTAGCCAAGCTAGCATTGAACCGCTGGGCATGTGGATGGCTGGGAGTGAACTTCTTTCGACGGTCCAGCAGCTGGGGCAGGGAAATTTGCCTGCTAGAATCGGACGTCGGTGTACTGCTAGCAGAGTGGCCGCAAGTACTTGGCTGTGACACACCTAATTCTACACCTTCATTCCTCTCAGTGCAGGTTTCAGAGAGGACTGAAGGTATAGTGGGGTTGGAGATCCCAGCTGATGCGGTGCAAGGAGAGGTCCGCTTTGTTCTTTGGTGTGGGTCTTTAAGGTAGGCTTGCCAACGAGCTGCATGGCAGGTCAACATATGTCTGATCAAGCATGTGGTGCCCAAGCGGCTGATGTTTTGGCCACGCGATATACGCTTGAGACATATGTTGCAAACAGCAGCTGTGCGATCTGATGCACTCGCCTCAAAAAAGGCCCACACCAAAGAACTTTTTGAATGACGGGCAGAGGCAGCGCCCTGCACAGGCGGAGCTCTGCGATGTGATTCCGTCGGTGTGCTGCCCATACGCTGGCCACCCAAGGGCATCCTGCCTCGTTGGAGATGTGCCTCCTCCTCATCCTCCTCCTCCTCTCTCCTATTAGGCACCCACGTGGAGTCAGTGACCTCATCATCCCCTCCCTCCTCACCACTGGAGCCAATCTGGCAGTATGCTGCAGCTGCTGGAGCATGACTGCCAGATTGGTGTCCTTCTTGAGCATCCCCTCTCTCTGCTCTCACGCTACTGCCTTCCTCTAGCTGGGTATCATCATCAGATCCTTCGAAACGCTGGGCATCCTCCTGGAGCATGTACCCAACACTGTGCTCAAACAGTTCGGGGGACTTCTCAGGAGGAGGACATGGTGGGCCTAGGGAAGGAGTGACTAATGATGACATTGATACCAGAGAAGAGGACGCTTTGGCAGCTGCTTTGCCAGTACCCTGAGCCTGGGTGAGAGAGGATGAGGAGGATGAGGTGGGCTTGGTCATCCACTCTACCAAGTCTTCGGCATGATGTGGCTCAACATGTCCAGCTGCCGAAAAGAAGGACAAGCGTGTCCCATGGCCATGTGCTGATGACAATGCACCGCGTCCACGACCATCACTGTTGCCCCCAGACACAGAGCCTGCTTGCCCTCTTTTTTTGCCTCCTGACTGTCTGCCTCTCCTTGTTTGCCTTCCAGACATTTTAATGGATGGCCTGCAGGGAGATGGGAAAAACAGCAATAAGGGCTACCTTCAGGTATATACTGTGCAGGAGGCTTAGCAACAAAGACACTGACACTGTCCCCTGCCTATCCTTCTCTGTCCCTAAACACAAGGATTTGCAATATGCTTCAGCAAGATTGGTTTAGCACAGAATAGCACACTGACAGTTTCCCTCACTGTCCTTCTCTGTCCCTACAAACAAGGTTTAGCACAGAATAGCACACTGATAGTTTCCCCGCGTGTCCTTCTCTGTCCCTAAACTCAAGGATTTAAAATATGGTTCAGCAAGATTGGTTTAGAACAGAATAGCACACTGACAGTTTCCCCGAGTGTCCTTCTCTGTCCCTAAACTCAAGGATTTCAAATATGGTTCAGCAAGATTGGTTTAGCACAGAATAGCACACTGATAGTTTCCCTCACTGTCCTCCTCTGTCCCTACAAACAAGATTTAGCACAGAATAGCACACTGATAGTTTCCACGAGTGTCCTTCTCTGTCCCTAAACTCAAGGATTTCAAATATGGTTCAGCAAGATTGGTTTAGAACAGAATAGCACACTGACAGTTTCCCCGAGTGTCCTTCTCTGTCCCTAAACTCAAGGATTTCAAATATGGTTCAGCAAGATTGGTTTAGGACAGAATAGCACACTGACACTTTCCCTCACTGTCCTTCTCTGTCCCTACAAACAAGATTTAGCACAGAATAGCACACTGATAGTTTCCCCGAGTGTCCTTCTCTGTCCCTAAACTCAAGGATTTCAAATATGGTTCAGCAAGATTGGTTTAGCACAGAATAGCACACTGATAGTTTCCCTCACTGTCCTTCTCTGTCCCTACAAACAAGATTTAGCACAGAATAGCACACTGATAGTTTCCCCGAGTGTCCTTCTCTGTCCCTAAACTCAAGGATTTCAAATATAGTTCAGCAAGATTGGTTTAGCACAGAATAGCACACTGACACTTTCCCTCACTGTCCTTCTCTGTCCCTACAAACAAGATTTAGCACAGAATAGCACACTGATAGTTTCCACGAGTGTCCTTCTCTGTCCCTAAACTCAAGGATTTCAAATATGGTTCAGCAAGATTGGTTTAGAACAGAATAGCACACTGACAGTTTCCCCGAGTGTCCTTCTCTGTCCCTAAACTCAAGGATTTCAAATATGGTTCAGCAAGATTGGTTTAGCACAGAATAGCACACTGATAGTTTCCCTCACTGTCCTTCTCTGTCCCTACAAACAAGATTTAGCACAGAATAGCACACTGATAGTTTCCACGAGTGTCCTTCTCTGTCCCTAAACTCAAGGATTTCAAATATGGTTCAGCAAGATTGGTTTAGAACAGAATAGCACACTGACAGTTTCCCCGAGTGTCCTTCTCTGTCCCTAAACTCAAGGATTTCAAATATGGTTCAGCAAGATTGGTTTAGGACAGAATAGCACACTGACACTTTCCCTCACTGTCCTTCTCTGTCCCTACAAACAAGATTTAGCACAGAATAGCACACTGATAGTTTCCCCGAGTGTCCTTCTCTGTCCCTAAACTCAAGGATTTCAAATATGGTTCAGCAAGATTGGTTTAGCACAGAATAGCACACTGATAGTTTCCCTCACTGTCCTTCTCTGTCCCTACAAACAAGATTTAGCACAGAATAGCACACTGATAGTTTCCCCGAGTGTCCTTCTCTGTCCCTAAACTCAAGGATTTCAAATATGGTTCAGCAAGATTGGTTTAGCACAGAATAGCACACTGACACTTTCCCTCACTGTCCTTCTCTGTCCCTACAAACACGATTTAGCACAGAATAGCACACTGATAGTTTCCACGAGTGTCCTTCTCTGTCCCTAAACTCAAGGATTTCAAGTATGGTTCAGCAAGATTGGTTTAGAACAGAATAGCACACTGACAGTTTCCCAGAGTGTCCTTCTCTGTCCCTAAACTCAAGGATTTCAAATATGGTTCAGCAAGATTGGTTTAGCACAGAATAGCACACTGATAGTTTCCCTCACTGTCCTTCTCTGTCCCTACAAACAAGATTTAGCACAGAATAGTACACTGATAGTTTCCCAGAGTGTCCTTCTCTGTCCCTAAACTCAAGGATTTCAAATACGGTTCAGCAAGATTGGTTTAGAACAGAATAGCACACTGACAGTTTCCCTCACTGTCCTTCTCTGTCCCTACAAACAAGGATTAGCACAGAATAGCACACTGACACTTTCCCTCACTGTCCTTCTCTGTCCCTACAAACAAGGTTTAGCACAGAATAGCACACTGACACTTTCCTTCACTGTCCTTCTCTGTCCCTACAAACAAGGTTTAGCACAGAATGACACACTGACACTCTCCCTACCTATCCTTCTCTGTCCCTAAACACAAGGAATCCAGGATTAGTAAAGGAAAAAAATGACACTGTCCCTGCCTATGCTTCTCTTTCCCTGCTCCGGAACACACTACACAAGGCCGCCGCGCTGGCGGCCTTTTATAGTGTGGGGCGTGTACTAAACCCCCTCAGCAATAATTGGCCACAGGCATCCTGCCTGTGGCCAATCATTGCTCTCCTCGCTGCCGGCGCTGTGATTGGCCAAGCATGCGGGGTCACAGTGCATGCTTGGCCAATCACAGCGCCTGGATGACACTGCGATGGCGTAGTGCATTGTGGGCCGTTCGCGTCACTCGAATTTGGCGCGAACGGCCCAAATCGTTCGATCTTCATCAAACGATCGAACAGCCGATGTTCGAGTCGAACGTATGTTCGACTCGAACACGAAGCTCATCCCTAATCTTGTAGTAGTCAATTGCACCTGATTCAAGTGTTGTGTTGTTATACAAATTTGCTGGATGAACCCTCTGCAGATGTCTGTTTGCCCCAGGTTGGTATTGTGTCCACAGTAGCATTTGCAGTGGCAGAGCAGAGTAGGACTGGCCAAAGAGGGATTACTTTGACGTAGTTGGCCATCTTAAACATGTATTGCAATATGTGTCAATGAAATATCCCTATTTATTTTTGAAAAGTTGCTAGAAAAGGTATCACAGTGTGCAGAGGGTTCATCCATTTCTCGCGTTAATATTTGGTCACACCCCTTTAGCACCTGGTAGATTATATACATGTACAAGCTATTGGGATCTGAGCACAGGTATATCTTTAGTTATACAAATTTGATCACTACTGTTTTCTAATATGTTCCTTGTGTAGCTAGGGAGCTACACAAGGAACATATTAGTAGCTGACTTTTAATAAGGACACTTACCTGTCCAACTCACCCGCGATGTCAGCCCCCCCGAGGCCGATCCCTCGATCCTGGCAGCTCCCGGCGCCGCCATCCTCAGTATGGGAAACAGGGAGTGAAGCCGCGCGGCTTCACTGCCTGTTTCCTACTACGCATGCGCAAGTCTCGCATTGTTTTCTGAATGGGCGGCTGTTCTCTGGGATACACACAATTCCCAGAAGGCAGCGCGCCCCTTTCACCAGAAGACAAGGCGAGCAGGATGCGGAAGAAGACCAGCCGTGGATAAGGAAGAGGCAGATTAGGGACTTCCGCATAGCAACCGGTATTTCTGGTGAGTAAATAATTTTTTTGCAGTATTTTTGTGAATTTTTTTTTTTTTTTTAGGGTGGAACTCCACTTTAACAATATACAGGATTTTATAACCTCTACGAGCCTAAAATAGTCATTACCAGACTAACTTGCTTCAAATGAGCAGTTTGGTTGAGTCTTACTTCCCAGGTGCTACAAAGTTCCTACAACAACCTGAGCTAGGTTTAACATTCGGCAACGCAAGCATTTACCTATGGACTGCTTTTCCACGTATAGATATTTTGCATCGTGGGTTGATATACAGTCGTCCTATATAAGCTTATTTACACATCCTTATCATATGACATCAGGTTAGGAACAGTAAAACATAAACAGTTCTGTGCAACAGTCATATTAGCAGAAGAGTACTTCTCTCTACAACCCCAATATCAAAAATGTTGACGCCCTGTATAAAATCTACAAAAAAATAGAATGCAATGATTTGGAAATCTTATATACCCATATTTTTATTTTATTCACAGTAGAAAATGGAAAACATCAAATGTTTAAACTGAGAAAATGGACCATTTTAAGATAAAAATAAGGTCATTCTGAAATTGATGTTAGCAACATGTCTCAAAAAGTTGGGACGGGGCAACAAAATTATAGCAAAGTAAGTGGTACTTACAAGGACGGGCTGGGTTATTTCGCAACTGGCCATTAACATGATGGGGTCAAAAAAAGAGCATCTTAGAGAGTCAGAGGGGTTGATTTACTAAAACTAGTGCAAAATCTGGTACAACTCTGCATAGAAACGAGGGTTGCACCAACAATAATACTAGTATCGGTACCGATACTGAGCATTTGCACGAGTACTTGTACTTGTGCAAATGCTCAGATGCTTGACCCGATACCTGTACAGTCAGGGATGATCGGTGGGAGTTACAATCTCCCTGTGTGGCTTTCAATAAAGCATCTGACAGCCGCTTCTCCCCCTCTCCCCCCCCCTTTCAGCTGCTTTATTGAAAGCCACACAGGGAGATCGGTGATTGTAACTCCCTCCACTGCCGCACGATCATCCCTGACTGTCCCCTGTATCCTCCTCCGGTCCCCCTCCATGTCGTCTTCTGTGTTCTCAGTGTGCTCCAGTCCGGTCCCCCCTGTGTCCTCTAGTCCCGCTCTGATCCTCCTCTGTGTCCTCCTCCGGTCCCCCTCTGGCCCCCCTCCATGTCCTCCTCCCTGTGCTCCTCCCTGTGCTCCTCCGGTTCCCTGCACATGGTATATATGTAATTTACCGGCTCCTTCCTTTTCTGAATGGACAGAGTCACTGACTCCATTCATAACTGAACATTGTAAACTGTTTACGATGCTTCAGCTTATGAATGGACAGGAGCCGTCTCCTGTCCATTCATCTTCAGTGCAGCTGAGGCTGCTGAGAAAGGGACTCTGTGTCCTCAGTCCCTTTCCTTGTCTAAGCAGACCCCTGACATCTAACCAAAGCCCCCACCCAACAGGGTTGATTTAAAAAAAAAAAGGTAACATTGTAATAAATAAATATTTAAAAGCAAAATAGTAAAATTTTTCATTAAATTAAAAAAGCACTGACACGTACACCCCCCCCCCCCAATTGTAAAAAAATAATAATAATGCAATTATAGATTGTAAAAAAAAAAAAAAAAGACTACCGACGCAGTCCATGCATCATCAGTGCCCATTAGTGCTGCATATTAGTGCCACTGTCACATGACATTAAAAAAAGTATCGGTGAGTACTTATAAAAAAAGTATTGGTACTTGTACTCTGTCTTAAAATATCGGTGCAACCCTAATAGAAACCAATCAGCTTCCAGGTTTTTT
The DNA here is from genome assembly GCA_029206835.1 of Rana muscosa. Classification (NCBI taxonomy): domain Eukaryota; kingdom Metazoa; phylum Chordata; class Amphibia; order Anura; family Ranidae; genus Rana; species Rana muscosa. Next base: position 450,761,222 of record CM055127.1, on the reverse strand, counting down.
GTCAAAGCTTAACTGAACAAACTGAAGTTAGAAACTGATTGGCTACCATGCACATCTGCACCAGATTTTGCACTCTCCAGTTTTAGTAAATCAACACCAGAGTGTCTCAGAAATAAAGATGGGCATTGGTTCACCAATCTGTGAAAAACTGCATCTAAAAATTGTTGAACAATTTCAGAATAATTGCAAAGACTTTAAATATATCATTATCTACAGTACATAATAGCATCAAAAGATTATGATAAACTGCAGAAATCTCTCTGCACAAGGGACAAGGCTGAAACACAATATTGGATGCCCACCATCTTTGGGCCCTAAGAAGGCATTGCATTAAAAACAGGCATGATTCTTGATGGACATCACTGCATGGGCTCAGGGACGCTTCCAAAAATCACTTTTTTCGGCAAACAGAGTTCGCCGTGCCATCCAAACATGCAGGTAAAAGCTCTATCATGCAAAGAAAAAGCTATATCTGAACATGATCCAGAAACATCACCATCTTCTCTGGGCCAAAGCTGGTTTTAAATGGTCTGTTGCAAAGTGGAAAACCACTGTGTGGTCAGCCGAATCAAAATTGGACATTCTTTTTTGGGAACCATGGGCGCCGCGTCCTCTGGAGTAAAGACGAGAGGGGCCTTCTTGTTTCTTATCTCAAACATAATGGAGCTAATTCATTAATTAGTTATTAGCTCAATTGAGTGTTTGAAGTTAACACATGTCTGTATAGGGAATCCATGAAGGCACACAGGTCTGTATAGGGAATCCATGAAGGCACACAGGTCTGTATAGGGAATCCATGAAGGCAAAGGAAAGTCTAATGCTGGCAAGTTGGCCTGGGGATTGCTGAACTGGAAGGAGTGCTTCCAGAAAAATGATATAAGTGGAGCCCCCAAAGATGAGATAAGGACGCAATGTTCCTAGCCTAGTCAAGTTCCTCAACAAACCTGCAACAGGTTTGGATCAGCCCCCCCTCAAAACGCCAGCATCAATGAAAGTCAGATGTGTAGTCAAAGACTTTCCTACTATAGAACCTTCAAACATCTTCTATTCTGATAACCTCTTGACATGACTATCTGTGTATGAAAGCTATAAAAAAAAACTCTCCATATAGATCCACTTGTTATTATTGTTTGTTGGCTCTTCCCACAGAAGTCATCTAACAGCTGGAGAATTGAGGGTGATCATCCATAGCAGCAGGAAGATTATATTGGACATAACCTTTGTGTTGCCTCTGTTAATGTTCATTCTTCAGCTGACCTGCCCCCTCACCTTTGTCCTTTGGCCTCCTTAGGATCGGTAGTTGCTATTCAGGCAACATTGGTCTCCTGATCTCCTCTTGTACAGTGCCCGACCCCCACTGTTCTCTTATGTGCATTGTAATTGTAAAGAGGTCAAGCCAGCAATAGGAAACTCAATCCCCTCTCATTGTGGAGTCCGAATAAAAGTATACTAAATATCCCAACCGATGCGAGATACTACAACTTCCAGCACAAGAATTCTTCCAGTGCATGGGGTGTCTACCATGGTGTTAAATCAAGTCCATTTTATTTAATCCATTAAACGCACATAGCAGTTTTAAACATATTCCTTGTATATATGTGAATGCTATATGTTTAAATGGATTAAATAAAATCAAGTAAAATTTATTTAAAGTGGCACTTCGTTCTCCCAACCAACATTGATTATTTTTTAGTTCTTATGCTGCTAGCATTAGTAAGTAGATAAAGTATTTCATATTTACTTTTTTTTTTTTACATTTTTTTAGTTGATTTTTGGTTTCTTGCCTAGGCAAATGATGTCTGTCATACATCCCAGGAATCTTCCAAAGGGGAGGGGAGGAGGAGGGGTTTTCTCAGTTAAGCACACCTTCCCGCCTTCATGCCTGAGCTTGGGTTCCAGGAAGTAAATGTTACTTGGATCATCTGACATTACTCAAGACGTCCAAAAATACTAGGGGGTGACAATCCGCATCTTGTGGCAGGCGACGTGGCAAGTGACAATCCGCATCTGGTGACCGGTGACGTGGCAAGTGTCAATCCGCATCTGGTGACAGGCTACGTGGCAAGTGACAATCCGCATCTTGTGGCAGGCGAGGTGGCAAGTGACAATCCGCATCTGGTGATAGGTGGACGTGGCAAGTCACAATCCGCATCTGGTGACAGGTGACGTGGCAAGTGACAATCCGCATCTTGTGGCAGGCGAGGTGGCAAGTGACAACCTGCATCTAGTGGCAGGTGACGTGGCAAGTGACAATCCGCATCTTGTGGCAGGCGACGTGGCAAGTGACAATCCGCATCTGGTGACCGGTGACGTGGCAAGTGTCAATCCGCATCTGGTGACAGGCTACGTGGCAAGTGACAATCCGCATCTTGTGGCAGGCGAGGTGGCAAGTGACAATCCGCATCTGGTGATAGGTGGACGTGGCAAGTCACAATCCGCATCTGGTGACAGGTGACGTGGCAAGTGACAATCCGCATCTTGTGGCAGGCGAGGTGGCAAGTGACAACCTGCATCTAGTGGCAGGTGACGTGGCAAGTGACAATCCGCATCTTGTGGCAGGCGACGTGGCAAGTGACAATCCGCATCTGGTGACCGGTGACGTGGCAAGTGTCAATCCGCATCTGGTGACAGGCTACGTGGCAAGTGACAATCCGCATCTTGTGGCAGGCGAGGTGGCAAGTGACAATCCGCATCTGGTGATAGGTGGACGTGGCAAGTCACAATCTGCATCTGGTGACAGGTGATGTGGCAAGTGACAATCCGCATCTTGTGGCAGGCGAGGTGGCAAGTGACAATCCGCATCTGGTGATAGGTGGACGTGGCAAGTCACAATCCGCATCTGGTGACAGGTGACGTGGCAAGTGACAATCCGCATCTGGTGATAGGTGGACGTGGCAAGTGACAATCCACATCTGGTGACAGGTGACGCGGCAAGTGACAATCCGTAACATGTGGCAGGCGACGTGGCAAGTGACAATCCGTAACGTGTGGCAGGCGACGCGGCAAGTGACAATCTGTAACGTGTAGCAGGTGACTTGGCAAGTGACAATCCGCATCTGGTGACAGGTGACGTGGCAAGTGACAATCCGTAACATGTGGTAGGCAACGTGGCAAGTGACAATCCGTAACGTGTGGCAGGCGACGTGGCAAGTGACAATCTGTAACGTGTGGCAGGTGACTTGGCAAGTGACAATCCGCATCTGGTGACAGGCGACGTGGCAAGTGACAATCCGTAACGTGTGGCAGGCGACGTGGCAAGTGACAATCTGTAACGTGTGGCAGGTGACTTGGCAAGTGACAATCCGCATCTGGTGGCAGGTGACTTGGCAAGTGTCAATCCGCATCTGGTGACAGGCGACGTGGCAAGTGACAATCCGCATCTTGTGGCAGGCGACGTGGCAAGTGACAATCCGCATCTGGTGATAGGTGGACGTGGCAAGTCACAATCCGCATCTGGTGACAGGTGACATGGCAAGTGACAATCCGCATCTAGTGATAGGTGGACGTGGCAAGTGACAATCCGCATCTGGTGACAGGTGACGCGGCAAGTGACAATCCGTAACGTGTGGCAGGCTCCGTGGCAAGTGACAATCCGTAACATGTGGCAGGCGACGTGGCAAGTGACAATCCGTAACGTGTGGCAGGCGACGTGGCAAGTGACAATCTGTAACGTGTGGCAGGTGACTTGGCAAGTGACAATCCGCATCTGGTGACAGGTGACATGGCAAGTGACAATCCGCATCTGGTGGCAGGTAACTTGGCAAGTGTCAATCCGCATCTGGTGACAGGCGACGTGGCAAGTGACAATCCGCATCTTGTGGCAGGCGACGTGGCAAGTGACAATCCCTAACGCGTGGCAGGCTCTGTGGCAGGTGAAAATTCGTAACATGTGGCAGGCTCCGTGGCAGGTGAAAATCCGTAACATGTGGCAGGCGACGTGGCAAGTGACAATCCGTAACATGTGGCAGACGACGTGGCAGGTGAAAATCCGTAACATGTGGCAGGCGACGTGGCAAGTGACAATCCGTAACGTGTGGCAGGCGACGTGGCAAGTGACACACTCGGGGCTCCCACTGATTCAGCATTATGGTGAGTTGAACTATTTCATTTTATATAACAATGTAATAATAGAAATAATGCGCTTCAATCATCCTAACACCCATGGTGCCAGGATGATTGAAGCGCCAACACCACCCATTTAGCCGATAAATTGCCCCCAAAAAAACATATTTTCTGGCAGTGCCCCTCCCGAGACTAGACTCTGGATCCGCCCCTGATGGATGGGGGAGTTTTCTTTGAATATTAAAAAATAATTAAATAGTGTTTTTGGTTTGTGCTCAGATGTAGCGAGGTGTTCAGACACTTTCTGCTAGAGGGTGACAAAGCTCTGTTCTGTTCCCAAATTATGCTTTTGTGTTGTCTGTTTTACAGGGTTCCAAAGCAGCTATTCCAACACACATTACGAAGCAAGGTCCATTGCAGGGTTGCCAACTTTCTGTAAATTTACGAACAGTTTGTAAAATCCATACTTTTTGCATCTGTCCTTGAATGTCCATTGCGGACATGTAGGTTGCATGTCTGTAACTGACATTCATGGAAAGATGCAACAATTATGGATTTTACAAACCGTTTGTAAATTTACTGAAAGTTGGCAAGCCTGGTCCATTGTTGTCACCACCAGGAAACCTGCCCTGAGAAATGGCATGCAGCCATGACTGGCGTGTATATAGACAGGAAGTGGCTGCAAAAAAGGAGACCAGCAGCACTGAGATACAAGAGATGAGAAAAAGATGAAAATATGTATTTAAAAAATGAAGATTGTTTATGATACATGGTACTTAACTACGTCAGCTCCAGAAGATTTTACCCCCTTCCTGACCAGGCCATTTTTTGCTATTCGGCACTGCCCTACTTAATAATTAATAATAGTAATTGCGTGGTTATGCACTTTACCCAAACTAAATTTATATCATTTTTTTTAACATAAATAGTGCTTTCTTTTAGTGGTATTTGATTATCACTGGATTTTTACATTTTTTGCGATACAATCGAAAAATACCAAAAAATATATATTTTAATTTCTGCTATCCAATAGAAAAATTTCTTCAAATTTTTATGCCAAAATGTATTCTGCTACATGTTTTTTATAAAAAAAAATCCCAATGAGGCTGGGTTCACACATACAGTGACTTGCAAAAGTATTCACCCCCTTGGCTTTTTACCTACAGTGGAACCTCGGATTGCGAGTAACGCGGTTAACGAGCGTTTTGCAATACGAGCACTGTATTTCTAAAAATCCTGACTCGGTTTGCAAGTGTTGTCTCGCAAAACGAGCAGGATTCAGGCCAAAGCGGTGTGCAGTAGCGCATTTGGCCTGAGGTGGGGGGCGCCGGAGCCGAATGGCACCGATCGCAGCCGTTCGGGAAATGCACGGAAAGGCCCGAGGACAGTTTGGCTGACCTCTGCAAACCCAGGAAAGGCTTGTGAACTTAGGTTTGCCAAGGTCAGCCGAACTGTCCTCGGGCCTTTCTGGCCATTTCCGAGGCTCTCCGACGCCCCCCCCCCCAGCCTCTGGCCACATTCGGTATTGCATGCCATTGCAAAACAAATTATTTTCGTTTCCATTGACTTCAATGGGGAAACTGGCTTTGATATGTGAGTACTTTGGATTACGAGCCATCTCCTGGAACGGATTATGCTCGTAATCCAAGGTTCCGCTGTATTTTGTTACATTACAGCCTTTAGTTCAATGTTTTTTAATCTAAATTATATGTGATGGATCAGAACACAATAGTCTAAGTTGGTGAAGTAAAATTAGAAAAATATACAGTGGGGCAAAAAAGTATTTAATAAGCCACCAATTGTGCAAGTTCTCCCACTTAAAAAGATGAGAGAGGCCTGTAATTGTCATCCTAGGTATACCTCAACTATGAGAGACAAAATGTGGAAACAAATCCAGACAATCACATTGTCTGATTTGGAAAGATTTTATTTTGCAAATTATGATAGAAAATAAGTATTTGATCAATATAAAAAGTTAATCTCAATACTTTGTTATATATCATTTGTTGGCAATGACAGAGGTCAAACGTTTTCTGTAAGTCTGCACAAGGTTGTCACACACTGTTGCTGGTATGTTGGCCCATTCCTCCATGCAGATCTCCTCTAGAGCAGTGATGTTTTGGGGCTGTCGTTGGGCAACAAGGACTTTCAACTCCCTCCAAAGATTTTCTATGGGGTTGAGAACTGGAGACTGGCTAGGCCACTCCAGGACCTTCAAATGCTTCTTACAAAGCCACTCCTTCGTTGCCCGGGTGGTGTGTTTGTGATTATTGTCATGCTGAAAGACCCAGCCACATTTCATCTTCAATGCCCTTGCTGATGGGAGGAGGTTTGCACTCAAAATCTCACAATACATGGCCCCATTCATTCTTTCATGTACACGGATCAGTCATCCTGTTCCCTTTGCAGAGAAACAGCCCCAAAGCATGATGTTGCCACCCCCATGCTTCACAGTAGGTATGTTGTTCTTTGGTTGCAACTCAGCATTCTCTCTCCTCCAAACATGACGAGTTGTGTTTCTACCAAACAGTTCTACTTTGGTTTCATCTCACCATATGACATTCTCCCAATCCTCTTCTGGATCATCCAAATGCTCTCTAGCAAACCTCAGACGGGTCCGGACATGTACTGGCTTAAGCAGGGGGACACGTCTGGCACTGCAGGATCTGAGTCCCTGGCGTTGTAGTTTTTTAACTGATGGTAGCCTTTGTTACGTTGGTCCCAGCTCTCTGCAGGTCATTCACTAGATCCCCCCGTGTGGTCTCGGGATTTTTGCTCACCATTCCTGTGATCATTTTGACCCCACGGGGTGAGATCTTGCGTGGAGCCCCAGATCGAGGGAGATTATTGGTGGTCTTGTATGTCTTCCATTTTCTAATTATTGCTCCCACAGTTGATTTCTTCCCACCAAGCTGCTTGCCTATTGCAGATTCAGTCTTCCGAGCCTGGTGCAGGTCTACAATTTTGTTTCTGGTGTCCTTCGACAGCTCTTTGGTCTTCACCATAGTGGAGTTTGGAGTGTGACTGTTTGAGGTTGTGGACAGGTGTCTTTTATACTGATAACAAGTTCAAACAGGTGCCATTAATACAGGTAATGAGTGGAGGACAGAGGAGCCTCTTAAAGAAGAAGATACAGATCTGTGAGAGACAGAAATCTTGTTTGTTTGTAGGTGACCAAATACTTATTTTCCACCATAATTTGCAAATAAATTCTTTCCAAGTCAGACAATGTGATTGTCTGGATTTGTTTCCACATTTTGTCTCTCATATTAGAGGTATACCTATGATGACAATTACAGGCCTCTCTCATCTTTTTAAGTGGGAGAACTTGCACAACTGGTGGCTGACTAAATACTTTTTTGCCCCACTGTGTACATAAAACTATTTTTCATAAATGAAAAACTGATAATTGGTATGTGCATATGTATTGTTATGAAGCCCATAAAAAGCTCTGGTGCAACCAATTACCTTCAGAAGTCACATAATTAGAGAAATGATGTCCACCTGTGTGCAATCTAAGTGTCACATGATCTGTCATTACATATACACACCTTTTTGAAAGGCCCCAGAGGCTGCAACACCTAAGCAAGAGGCACCACTAACCATACACTGCCATGAAGACCAAGGAACTCTCCAAACAACTAAGGGACAATGTTGTTGAGAAGTACAAGTCAGGGTTAGGTTATAAAAAAAATATCCAAATCTTTGATGATCCCTAGAAGCACCATCAAATCTATCATAACCAAAATGGAAAGAACACGGCACAACAGCAAACCTGCAAAGATATGGATGGAACCACGGAATTCTGGGGGGGCACTCATTTCTCAAATGCACCGGCTATTAACCCCCCCTCCGCCCCGCATGCTACTACATTGCCTAGGAGTCAGAAGCTAGTGCAGTGGGCGGCACCAACGGGAGTCAGGACTAGTGTAGGGGAAGGAAAAGAACAAAGGGGAGGTGCCAACTTGGAGCCCGAGTGTCCTAAGGAATCGGGTCCCTCTGGACGCTCGGGCCCCTTACACTTGTATGGGCTGTACCCCCCTGATGACAGCCCTGTCTGTCGAGTAAGGGTAGTGAGTTTGATCCTGGGGGTTTTTGATCCCCAGAGGAAGGAGAGGAATAGACGGTTTCATTTGATGAAAAAGTTTAATGGAAGCCATTGCAGTGAGTTACTGAAAAGATAAGTAAAATTAGGGAGAATTTTCATTTTTAGAAGGTTGATACGGCTAATAAGAGAGGGGAAGGTTGCTCCATGCCTTCAGTTTCAACTGGGTACAAGTTAAGTACAATATAATCAGAGAATGGTTGTTATTTTTAAATATTTTTTTTAATAAAAAACAAGACTTTAGTATTACTTTAACTTTTCTATCATAGCACAGCAATGCCTTAAAGTGGTTGTAAAGGCCTTCTACTTATGTACTAAGCTCTGGAGCAACTTCACTTGCAAAGTGCTCAGTCTATTTGCCTTTAATAAATCAACCCCTATATCTCCTAGTTTGAATGTAACAACTTGACGTTTCCGCTTATATAAATAGCTACACTGTAGCTAAACTTCCTCTGCCATCTCTAGCACAGGAAAACCTACCGGTACTTTAAATGGGTTGTAAAGGCAGATGTTTTTTTTTTTTTTATCTTATTGCATTCTATGCATTAGGATAAAAAGCCTTCTGTGTGCAGCAGTCCCCCTGAGCCCCCCTAATACTTACCTGAGCCCCATCTCTGTCCAGCGATGTTCACAAGTGCCTCAGTCGTCCGAGATTCTCCCTCCTGATTGGCTGAGACACAGCAGTGGAGCCATTGGCTCCTGCTGCTGTCAATCAAAGTCAGTTAGCCAACGAGGAGAGAGAGGGGATGGGGCCTAACCGTGGCTCTGTGTCTAAATAGACATCCAGAGCTGCAGCTCAGCTGTGGTGCCCCCATAGCAAGTTGCTTGCTGTGGGGCCACTCCGCGAGAGGGAGGGGCCTGGAGCACCGAAGAGGGACCCGAGAAGAGGAGGATCGGGGCTGCTCTGTGTAAAACCACTGCACAGAGCAAGTAAGTATAACATGTTTGTTATTTTTAAGCAAAAAAGAAAGAGACTTTAGTATCACTTTAACTTCAGAAAGTACTGAGTACAGCACAGTCAATATGTGCTGCTCTGCGCTCCATTCGTTTCCATTGGTAAGCAATGCATGATTTTATAGTATCTCCAACAACATGTTTATTGTATTGTATATTCTTGTTTTTTTGTTTATTATTAAATATTTTCTGTGAATATGTAACTATGAGATTATACTTACTTTGTAGATGTTAATGATTGACTCCTCCTGAGGAAGCGGCTGTAGTCATGAAACATGTAGAGGATCATGTCAAGATATACATCTCACTCAGCTCCCCGTAATTTTTATGGGGTTCATCTGTTTCTTTGGAACCACCTGCACCAACTATGCACGGTTGTAATCAACTGTTTATGAGTTTATGTACCAATTGTTTTTAATTATGTATTTTTTCTAATAAATTTTTATTTTATTATAATTTTGGCCTAATCCTTGGGTACCGAGATGGTCCTAAATTCTTAATATGCCAAGGGGATTTTTGGAGCAGCCTTAGGTATTCTCTTCCTATATCCTACTGTAAAGGATGATGGTACCCACCCCTATCTATAGACCAATTTTATTGAGGCAATTCCTTCCATTCTAGTACTGAGTACAAGTTGAGAACAATATAATCAGAGAATGTTTGTTATTTTTAATGAAAAAAAAAACAAGACTTTAGTATCACTTTTACTTTTCTATCATAGCACAGCGGTGCCTTAATAAAACAAAGAATTTAGATATCATGTAATGAGGGTTTTATTCCCCATTTACATAGAGTGGATGGAGCAGTGGAATTGCCCTTGCAGCAACAGTCTTGGGGCAACTGCTATAGACTAGTTTTTCTGGATGCACAGTTGGCCGAGGGTGTAAGGCTGGGTTCACACCTGAGCATAGCGTGAACTGGCATTCCTGCTTGTGCTTTTTTCTTTTTTGTATGTTTCAGAGAATTTCCGGTTGTCGCGCATAGGGCAGCCCATTCAAGCGACTGCGTCCCAAAGAAGCGGCTGCATCCTTCGTGTGACAATAGGGTTGCCACCTGTCCAGGATTCCTCCGGACAGTTCGGGTTTTGAATGATGTGTCCGGGTTTCAGGCCACCTGAAACCCGGACACATTATTCAGACTGAACCATGGCTTCCCAGCAGGGTTGCTGGCTGCAGTTGTCTAAGCCGAGAGTGTCTGTTACACTCTCTTTCACACTGCCCAAAGCCAACACTTACAGTCCCGTCCCCCAACAAAAACATACAGATGGGAGAGGAGAGAGGGCTTGAACTTCTCCTCCTTCTCCAGCCCCTATTCCTCTGTGTCTGTCTACACTCCAATCCTATAAGAAAAGGGAAGTGGGGGAGGGTTATTTGAAGCCCAGCAGACGCAGATACATCTAGATGGGAGGCACTGACTGCCAAGGGGTGAATGAGCTCACCATCCATCCCTGTCTGTGACTGAAGTCTCCCCCCTTCTCTCTCCTGCCTCTGAGTGAGTACACTAAGGTAAATCAGAGTTCTCAGAGCACCCCTTTACACCAGAGACCACAGTGTTGCCCCTTACATAAGAGTCCTCTCTGAACATCAGAGTTCTCAGTGTTCCCCCTTAAATCAGGGTTCCCAGAGCATCCCTTATGTTAGTGTCCCCAGAGTTCTCCCGTATATCATTCTGCAGAGTCCCCCTTATAGTATAAGGGAACTCTGCAAGTTCAGATGTAGGAGAAAACTCTGCAGATCAGATGTAAAGGGGAACTCTGCAGATTCAGATGTAAAGGGGATCTCTGTGGATTCAGATGTAATGGAGAACTCTGTGGATACAGATGTAAAGGAGAACTCTGTGGATTCAGATGTAAAGGAGAACTCTGTGGATTCAGATGTAAAGGAGAACTCTGCGGATTCAGATGTAAAGGGGAACTCTGCGGATTCAGATGTAAAGGGGAACTCTGTGGATTCAGATGTAAAGGAGAACTCTGCAGATTCAGATGTAAAGGAGAACTCTGTGGATTCAGATGTAAAAGGGGAACTCTGCGGATTCAGATGTAAAGGAGATCTCTGTGGATTCAGATGTAAAGGAGAACTCTGTGGATTCAGATGTAAAGGAGAACTCTGCGGATTCAGATGTAAAGGGGAACTCTGCGGATTCAGATGTAAAGGGGAACTCTGTGGGTTCAGATGTAAAGGAGAACTCTGCGGATTCAGATGTAAAGGGGAACTCTGCGGATTCAGATGTAAAGGGGAACTCTGTGGATTCAGATGTAAAGGAGAACTCTGCAGATTCAGATGTAAAGGAGAACTCTGTGGATTCAGATGTAAAAGGGGAACTCTGCGGATTCAGATGTAAAGGAGATCTCTGTGGATTCAGATGTAAAGGAGAACTCTGTGGATTCAGATGTAAAGGAGAACTCTGCGGATTCAGATGTAAAGGGGAACTCTGCGGATTCAGATGTAAAGGGGAACTCTGCGGATTCAGATGTAAAGGGGAACTCTGTGGATTCAGATGTAAAGGAGAACTCTGGATTCAGATGTAAAAGGGGAACTCTGTGGACTCTGATGTAAGAGGGGACTCTTGTTATTTAATTGCAAAATATACTGTATGTACTGTATAGTATATACTTTAAAAAAAATTGCTGTGCGCCGTTAAAGTGTTTGGGTTTGACTTGAAGAAAAGGTGGCAACCCTATGCGACAAGCATCTCAAAGAAGCTCCAAAACCTTTTTTTGGGGTGGGTATAGAAAGGGAGGTCCCCCACAATGCCAACATCCAATTAGTACATGTAAGGATTGAGAACAAGTCTCAAGGAAAAGGCGGACTTTGCGGGCACGTCATGAGGGGGTGAATATATAAAAAAAATTGTCTTTATTACAAAATAGATTAAAAATATATAAACATTAGAACAACACCCTAGTATTCGACAAAGTCAACAGATACCCAATGCAGCAAATATGAAGGTTGGATCCTTGCATATATAGAAAATGTGTTAATTTATAGATATAGATAGTTTTATCTGTATAGGAAATATGACCCAACAAATCCTCCACGCTTGCTTGTCAAGACATATCTATATATTCACCGCCTTATGACGTTCCCGCAAAGTCTGCCTTTTCTTTGAGACTTGTTCTCAATCCTTACACATACTTTTTTTGGGTGGATGGTGGGGTGCTTTTTCACTGTGCATTTGTAGCAAGTTTGCCGTGCACCAAAATGCACAGAAGACGGGTGCCTGCTTGGGGTACCATTAACTAAACATTGCTTCACAAGTGTAATGCATGTTTGCAGCACATTTTTGAAACATGGGGCAAAATGCCCATTTTCTGTGGGCTTTGTTGCACGTTCTTGAAATGCCAAGTGTGAATGGAGCCCGATGCCGGGTACACACGATCGGAATTTCCGACCACAAATGTACGATGTGAGCTTTTGGTCGGATATTCCGACCGTGTGTAGGCTCCATTGGAGCAATCATTTGTTCGCAGGCTTGTTTGGCTTGCGAAACCAGGGACGCTTCTGTCCCTCAGCGGGTACCTTGTCGGCCTGGGAACGCTTACCTGCGGGCCCGGGCGGAAGAAAAAAACGTTTTCTGAGCGGAAAAGGAAGGTCCTGGCCTACGGCGTGGCTCCTTACCTTTTCTGGATTGTGGGAGCAGCGTGCTCTTACCCCCAGTAACATTTTGATTAATGTCATCCAGCGAGGCTCCAAATAGCCTCTCTGCCTGGAAGGGAAAATCCGCCAGAGATTTCTTAGATGCCTGGTCCGCAGACCAGCATTTGAGCCAAATCAGGCGACGTAGCACCACAGCAGATACTGAGGCTTTGGAAAGCAAGAGAGCTGTATCTAAGGCCGCATAGCAGACATACTTAAGGCCATGCACCAACTGGTCTGCCAGTTCTACGCAGACGGGGAAAGCCTGTTGCTCTACCAACTCACAGTGCAACAATTTTGCCCATTCGGTAAGTGTCTGTGACACCAGGGCCGTGGCCAACACTGGCCGCAATGCTGACCCCACTACCGTGACCATGGGCCGGGCCACCGCCTCGGCCCTCCTGTCTGCAGGGTCCTTAAAAGCAGGGGTCCCCTCCACCGGAATCGTGGTTACCTTATTTAACCTGGAAACCGGGGGGTCCACATTCGGGGGAGATGTCCATTTTTTCAGGAAACTCTCCTCAAAGGGGTAACGCACCGCCATGCGTCTTGGGACCGAAAAGGCCCGCTGCGGTCGTTCCCATTGTTTGTATATAAACTTATCAAAATAAGTTAGGTAAGGAAACACCCTAGCAGTGCGGGCCAACTTGTGGGACCCAAAAGGGACCGACACCTCAGTAGATACCCCCGCCGTATGTTCCAGTTTTAGGGTCTCCCGCACTGCTATGATAAGTGCTCCAACAAGCGCCTTTTCCTGCGCTGACCCGGACACGGAGTCATCCTCACTGTCCGAATGGTCCTGGTCTGCATCCTCTGACACGTCAGAACATAACCCTAAGGTCAAGATTAAAGGAGCTGTGTCCGTCAATGAACGAAAGAGAAAACACGGTTTTGTTGTCAGAAATTCAGATCGTGTGTACGCGGCATAAGGGAATATTTATATGGCTTCAACCTGTATCCTTAAATAAGAATAAACCATTTATGTTTTTAATTTGAGATGATAAGTAAATACTAGAGTTGAGCGGGTAGCTGGATATTCGGGTCCGGCGGGTTCGGCCGAACTTCGGAAAAAAGTTCGGATTCGGGACCGAACTTTAACCCGAACCCGGACCCGGACCCGGACCCCATTGAAGTCAATGGGGACCCGGACTTCTGACGACTAAAAAGGCTCTAAAAAAGTAATGGAAAGGGCTAGAGGGCTGCAAATGGCAGCAAAATGTTGTTAAGAACATGGCAAGTGCTCTGCAAACAAATGTGGATAGGAAATAACTTAAAAGAACATAAAAAAAATTAAAAAATAAAAAAATATGCTGGAGGCCCCCTTTTCAGCAGAAGAGGTACAGGAAGTCATTAAGAACCTCAGAAACTCAACGGCACGATGCCACACATATGGTGGGAATGCCCCAGAATACGCCCTTTCTGGAATAAATTATTTAATTTAATGGATAAGCTAGTGGGAAAATAAAATACTTTGAAATAAAAATGTAGCGGGGTGCTAAATTTAAGGAAAGTGTTTGAGTGGTAAATAGGCTCAAATACCCTAATTCTGTAGGATTCATGGACCATTTTGTCCTCGGGGGACAGTATTGGTGTGCAGTTCCCTGCGGCCTACAGGTGGCGCCTTTTGTGTCCCCTCTTGGCAGTAGTACAGCGGGGCGGGGAACCTGCTGTGCATGCCGGGAGAGCACATAAAAGGGGCAGACCTTTGGCCTGGGGGCTGATGTCCAGTGGGGTCCGCGCCCAGGTGCCTTCGGCCTGGGTGCATGTGTTCCTGTTCCATCTCGGGCACCTTTAGCCCGGGGTGAGGTACTATCCTGGAGTTCTTGCTGCCCTGGGTATGGAGGCATAGGGGCGGGAGTAAAGCCTGGAGTCCAGAGCCGCCTCGTGTAGGGGACCCTGTTCCAGGGAAGGGAGGATCATTCTGATGGACCGATGCGGGAGTCACGGTGAAGGAATGGTCTGTTGACTCCCTGGAGAGATGTCTTCCCCTTGATATGGGCTAGGTTCGTAGAAGGAGAAGCTCAAGGTCACCTTGACTGTATCAGAGGCCTTATTCAACCGGCCCGTGGCAGGGGCCTTATACACCCTGGTCTGTGGCTGAGACCAAAGTTCTCCAGGCCCGTGGCAGGGGCCTTGTACACCCGGTCTGTGGCAGAGACCAACCTCAATGTCTGTGGCAGAGACCGTGCGCCAAAAACTGTTTGAGAAACCTAAGCAGTGAAGTGAATGTGCTACGTTTGTGCCTGGACCTCCTCCACACCTTAAGCTGTCCTGTTTCTTTGCTCTAACCTTTTCTATCTGAGTACAGTTTATTTTGCCATGAGAGAATAAGAGTTGGAGTTTCAGCTGGTGTGGACATTGACTTTACTGGCAATTAAAGGACTTGCCTCTACCTACAGTAGAGGTGAGAATCATCCTCTGGAGGAGTTTTGACTCCGGCTGTGGACACGGCCCGTCAAGTACACCGCTCAACCTCTTTATATAGGAGGATACGGGCTGGTAGTGCGGTGTGCCTTTCTCCCTCCTGCGAAGAGCCAACAACATAAAGGCAGGTAAGGGGGAAAGGATCTGTGCGCTACAAAAAAATAAAATAAAAAATTTAATCTTGGCCTAGCAGGACGAGGTCCATATGGAGTAGGAGGTTGAGGTGGCGGTGGATGTGGCTGTGTAGGTGGAAGCCGCGGTGGAGGAGGACGAGGTAGCCAACACTGGTTCAAAAATACAACAATGGCTGGGTAAGGCCGGTGATGTGTCGAATTCTGTCCCCTGTCGAATAGTGTCCGCCCTGTACTGCGCTTGCTGAGTATGTAGGACAAGGGGATTTCAAAAATCTCCCAAGACTAACGGCGCCTGCGTGTTGAGTTCAGGTGAAGGCCACACTATCCGTGGTTCAAGCCGAGCCAAGCAAGGCCGCGATCGAAGCGAGCCCGTGAGGGGCCCTGTTACTATGTGCTACCGTATGTCCTCTTGGATGGTGGGGCTTGAACCTGCACTCACAGCGCAGGCGCCGTTCATCTTCGGAGATTTTGTGAATCTCCTTGTCCTCTGTACTGTGCAAGCGCTGCGCCTGCGCAGTACGGGCCGGGCACAATCCGATGGCCGGACAGTTTTTGTCACAACACCGGTATACATGTCTATTCTGCACAAGGTACGGACAAGTCCTGTGGGATCCATGCCTGGTTCATTTTAATGAACGTGAGCTTGTCCACATTGGCTCTGGACAGGCGGCTGCGCTTGTCTGTGATAACGCCCCCTGCCGTGCTAAATACACGTTCAGATAATACACTGGCTGCAGGGCAGGCCAGCACCTCCAAGGCATAAACGGCAAGCTCAGGCCATGTGCCCAATTTGGAGACCCAGAAGTTAAAGGGGGCAGACCCGTCATCCAGTACGTGTAGGCCTGTGGACACATACTGCTCAACCATGTTGGTGAAATGCTGCCTCCTGCTAAGACGTTCCATCTCAGCTGGTGGTGCTGGTTGTTGTGGCGTGCTGACAAAGCTTTTCCACATTTCGGCCATGCTAACCCTGCCTTCTGAGGTGCTGCCGGTGCCCCGGCTGCGTTGGCGACCTCTTCCTCCTCCTCTGCCTTCGCCTTGTGCTTCCACCGTACGCCCGCTGTCAGGTGGGAATGCCACCAGCAGCGCGTCTACCAGCGTGCGCTTGTACTCGCGCATCTTACGATCCCGCTCCAGTGAGGGAATTAAGGACGGTACGTTGTCCTTGTAACGGGGATCCAGCAGGGTGGCCACCCAGTAATCAGCACCAGTTAAAATGTGGGCAACTCGGCTGTCGTTGCGGAAACACTGCAGCATGTAATCGCTCATGTGTGCCAGGCTGCCCAGAGGCAAAGAAAAGCTGTCCTCTGTGGGAGGTGTATCGTCTGTGTCCTCTGTATCCCCCCAGCCACGCACCAGTAATGGCCACGAGCTGGTCTGAGTGCCACCCTGCTGTGAACATGGCTCCTCCTCCTCCTCCTCCTCCTCCTCCTCCATCTCCTCCTCCACCTCGTCATCCTCCAGAACTGTGCCCTTTCTGCCGGACAATTGTGTACCTGGTGTTTGTTGGTGCAGGAACCCACCCTCGTAGCCACTTGTGAAAGACTGCCCTGAAAGCCTTTGAAATGATCCCGCTTCCTCCTCCTCCTCCTCATCCTCCTGTGCCACATCCTCTTCCATCATCGCACGAAGCGTTTTTTCAAGGAGGCATAGAACTGGGATAGTAACGCTGAGAACGGCGTCATTGGCACTGGCCATGTTGGTGGAGTACTCGAAACAGCGCAACAAGGCACACAGGTCTCGCATGGAGGCCCAGTTATTGGTGGTGAAGTGGTGCTGTTCCGCAGAGCGACTCACGCGTGATTGCTGCAGCTGAAACTCCACTATTGCCTGCTGCTGCTCGCACAGTCTGGCCAGCATGTGCAAGGTGGAGTTCCACCTTGTGGGCACGTCACATATGAGGCGGTGAGCGGGAAGGCCGAAGTTACGCTGCAGCGCTGACAGGCGAGCAGCAGCAGGGTGAGAACGCCGAAAGTGCGCACAGACAGCCCGCACTTTCTGCAGCAGCTCTGGCATATTGGGGTAATTTTTAAGGAACCTCTGGACCACCAAGTTCAGCACATGTGCCAGGCAAGGGATGTGCGTCAAACCGGCTAGACCCAGAGCTGCTACGAGATTTCGCCCATTATCGCACACCACCAGGCCGGGCTTGAGGCTCACTGACAGCAACCACTCATCGGTCTGTTGTTCCATGTCCCTCCACAACTCCTGCGCGGTGTGGGGATTTTCCCCCAAACAGGAAAGTTTTAAAACTGCCTGCTGTCGTTTACCCCTGGCTGTGCTGAAGTTGGTGGTGAAGGTGTTACGCTGAATGGATGAGGAGGCGGTAGAGGATGAGGAAGCGGAGAAGGAGGAGTTAGCAACAGGAGGCAAACTGAAGCGCCCTGCAATCCTCGGTGGTGGAAGGACATGCGCCAAACCGCTATCTGCCTCAGGCCCAGCCGCCACTGCATTTACCCAGTGTGCTGTTAGGGAGATATAACGTCCCTGACCGTGCTTACTGGTCCACGCATCCGTAGTTAGGTGGACCTTGCCACAGATGGCGTTGCGCAGTGCACACCTGATTTTGTCCCCCACCTGGTTGTGCAGGGAAGGGATGGCTCGCCTGGAAAAGTAGTGGCGGCTGGGCACGACGTACTGCAGGACAGCCAATGCCATCAGGCTTTTAAAACTCTGCGTCTCCACCAGACGGAATGACAGCATTTCAAAGGCCAGGAATTTTGAAATGCTGGCATTCAGGGCCAGGGATCGCGGGTGGCTAGGGGGGTACTTCCTCTTCCGCTCCAATGTTTGGGAGATAGAGAGCTGAACGCTTCCATGGGACATTGTGGAGATGGTTGGTGACCCAGGTGGTAGTGTTGCTGGCAGATCCTCTGTTTGCGGGGTGACAGGTGCCACTGTCACTACAGAGGTGGATGAAGAGGCCGAGACTGCAGCAGAAGAGGAAGCAGGAGGAGCCAGAGACCTTTCTTGGTTTTTGAGGTGTCTACTCCACTGCAGCTCGTGCTTTGCACTTAGATGCCTGGTCATGCAGCTTGTGCTCAGGTTGAGAACGTTTATGCCTCGCTTCAGGCTCTGATTGCACAGCGTGCAAACCACTCGTGTCTTGTCATCAACACACTGTGTGAAGAACTGCCACGCTAGGGAAGTCCTTGGACCTGGCTTTGGTGTGCTCGGTCCCTTGCTGCGTTGGGCAGTAGCAGATGTACTGTCTAGGGGACGAATGCTCCGTTTTTGCACCCTGCTCCCTCTTCTGCTGTGCTGGTGGCTCTGTGCGACCACCGCCTCTTCCTCCGAACTACACTGGTCACCTGCATAACGTTGATTCCATGTGGGGTCGAGGACCTCATCGTCCTCCACATCATCTTCCACCCAGTCTTCACCCCTGCCCTCCATGTCTGTCTGCACAATTGCGAAAGCAGCAGCAGTTGGCACCTGTGTTTCGTCATCATCCGAGACATGCTGCGATGGTCCTCCCATGTACCCATCATGAAACATAAGTGGTTGGGCATCGGTGCACTCAATCTCTTCCACTTCTGGGGCAGGGCTAGGTGGATGGCCCTGGGAAACCCTGCTAACAGAGTCATCGAAAAGCAGAAGAGACTGCTGCATGATTTGGGGCTCAGCCTGCTTGGCTGATTTGCAAGGGGGTGAGGTGAAAGACTGATGGACATGGGCTTCAGGTGCCAACTCTGATCTTTCATCAGAAGAGTGGGTGGGAGACAATGTGAAGGAACCCGAGGCACTGTCAGCAACCCAATCTACTATCGCCTGTACTTGTCCTGGCCTAAACATTGGTACAGCCTCATTAGGCGCAACAAAATACCGCCGCAGGCTCGGTCGCCTACTCGCACCTGAGGAAGGTGTTTCACTTGTGCGTGTAGCTGGCACAGATCCACCACGTCCTCTCCCTGCAACAGGAGCTCCACCAGCAGCACCACGACCGGGGCCACCACGTCCCTTTGACCTTCCCCTCATATTTTCCAAATTTAGGATCTTGCCCTAAATGGCGTTTTTTGGAAGACCACAACACACCCACAGTACGTAATGGCTGAAACGCACAGCTACAGAACTGCAGAAAATGCTATTCAAAAAAAAAAAGGTTGTTTTTTTTAGTATAGCACAGTACAAGGAAAATATATAGAAATTGTTTATTTCACACACCTCCAGATGTGTATTTCACACTGCAAAATATTTTCTGTGGCCCTAAATGGCGTTTTTTGGAAGAGCACAACACAACCACAGTATTTAACCACTGAATCGCACAGCTATAGAAGTGCAGAGAATGCTATTCAAAAAAAATGTTGTTTTTTTTAGTATAGCACTGTACAATATATAGAAATTGTTTATTTTACACACCTCCACATGTGTATTTCACACTGCAAAATATTTTCTGTGGCCCTAAATGGCGTTTTTTGCCAGACCACAACACACCCACAGCACGTAACCGCTGAATCGCACAGCTACAGAAAATGCTATTCAAAAAAAGGTTGTTTTTTTTAGTATAGCACTGTACAAGAAGAATATATAGAAATTGTTTATTTTACACACCTTCAGATGTGTATTTCACACTGCAAAATATTTTCTGTGGCCCTAAATGGCGTTTTTTGCCAGACCACAACACACCCACAGCACGTAACCGCTGAATCGCACAGCTACAGAAAATGCTATTCAAAAAAAAAGGTTGTTTTTTTAGTATAGCACTGTACAAGAAGAATATATAGAAATTGTTTATTTTACACACCTCCAGATGTGTATTTCACACTGCAAAATATTTTCTGTGGCCCTAAATGGCGTTTTTTACAAGAGCACAACAACCCCAACAGTATATAACCGCTGAATCGCACAGCTGCAGAGGCCAGAGAATGCTTTTTAAAAATAATGTTGTTTTTTCACACACCTCCAGATGTGTATTTCACACTGCAAAATATTTTCTGTGGCCCTAAATGGCGTTTTTTGGAAGAGCACAACACAACCACAGTATTTAACCACTGAATCGCACAGCTATAGAAGTGCAGAGAATGCTATTCAAAAAAAATGTTGTTTTTTTTAGTATAGCACTGTACAATATATAGAAATTGTTTATTTTACACACCTCCACATGTGTATTTCACATTGCAATTTATTTTCTGTGGCCATAAATGGCGTTTTTTGGAAGAGCACAACAACTCCAACAGTATATAACCGCTGAATCGCACAGCTGCAGAGGCCAGAGAATGCTATTCAAAAATAATGTTGTTTTTTCACACACCTCCAGATGTGTATTTCACACTGCAAAATATTTTCTGTGGCCCTAAATGGCGTTTTTTGCAAGAGCACAACAACCCCAACAGTATATAACCGCTGAATCGCACAGCTGCAGAGGCCAGAGAATGCTTTTTAAAAATAATGTTGTTTTTTCACACACCTCCAGATGTGTATTTCACACTGCAAAATATTTTCTGTGGCCCTAAATGGCGTTTTTTGGAAGAGCACAACACAACCACAGTATTTAACCACTGAATCGCACAGCTATAGAAGTGCAGAGAATGCTATTAAAAAAAAATGTTGTTTTTTTTAGTATAGCACTGTACAATATATAGAAATCGTTTATTTTACACACCTCCACATGTGTATTTCACACTGCAATTTATTTTCTGTGGCCATAAATGGCGTTTTTTGGAAGAGCACAACAACTCCAATAGTATATAACCGCTGAATCGCACAGCTGCAGAGGCCAGAGAATGCTATTCAAAAATAATGTTGTTTTTTCACACACCTCCAGATGTGTATTTCACACTGCAAAATATTTTCTGTGGCCCTAAATGGCGTTTTTTGCAAGAGCACAACAACCCCAACAGTATATAACCGCTGAATCGCACAGCTGCAGAGGCCAGAGAATGCTTTTTAAAAATAATGTTGTTTTTTCACACACCTCCAGATGTGTATTTCACACTGCAAAATATTTTCTGTGGCCCTAAATGGCGTTTTTTGCAAGAGCACAACAACCCCAACAGTATATAACCGCTGAATCGCACAGCTGCAGAGGCCAGAGAATGCTTTTTAAAAATAATGTTGTTTTTTCACACACCTCCAGATGTGTATTTCACACTGCAAAATATTTTCTGTGGCCCTAAATGGCGTTTTTTGGAAGAGCACAACACAACCACAGTATTTAACCACTGAATCGCACAGCTATAGAAGTGCAGAGAATGCTATTCAAAAAAAATGTTGTTTTTTTTAGTATAGCACTGTACAATATATAGAAATTGTTTATTTTACACACCTCCACATGTGTATTTCACACTGCAATTTATTTTCTGTGGCCATAAATGGCGTTTTTTGGAAGAGCACAACAACTCCAACAGTATATAACCGCTGAATCGCACAGCTGCAGAGGCCAGAGAATGCTATTCAAAAATAATGTTGTTTTTTCACACACCTCCAGATGTGTATTTCGCACTGCAAAATATTTTCTGTGGCCCTAAATGGCGTTTTTTGCAAGAGCACAACAACCCCAACAGTATATAACCGCTGAATCGCACAGCTGCAGAGGCCAGAGAATGCTTTTTAAAAATAATGTTGTTTTTTCACACACCTCCAGATGTGTATTTCACACTGCAAAATATTTTCCGTGGCCCTAAATGGCGTTTTTTGGAAGAGCACAACACAACCACAGTATTTAACCACTGAATCGCACAGCTATAGAAGTGCAGAGAATGCTATTCAAAAAAAATGTTGTTTTTTTTAGTATAGCACTGTACAATATATAGAAATCGTTTATTTTACACACCTCCACATGTGTATTTCACACTGCAATTTATTTTCTGTGGCCATAAATGGCGTTTTTTGGAAGAGCACAACAACTCCAATAGTATATAACCGCTGAATCGCACAGCTGCAGAGGCCAGAGAATGCTATTCAAAAATAATGTTGTTTTTTCACACACCTCCAGATGTGTATTTCACACTGCAAAATATTTTCTGTGGCCCTAAATGGCGTTTTTTGCAAGAGCACAACAACCCCAACAGTATATAACCGCTGAATCGCACAGCTGCAGAGGCCAGAGAATGCTTTTTAAAAATAATGTTGTTTTTTCACACACCTCCAGATGTGTATTTCACACTGCAAAATATTTTCTGTGGCCCTAAATGGCGTTTTTTGCAAGAGCACAACAACCCCAACAGTATATAACCGCTGAATCGCACAGCTGCAGAGGCCAGAGAATGCTTTTTAAAAATAATGTTGTTTTTTCACACACCTCCAGATGTGTATTTCACACTGCAAAATATTTTCTGTGGCCCTAAATGGCGTTTTTTGGAAGAGCACAACACAACCACAGTATTTAACCACTGAATCGCACAGCTATAGAAGTGCAGAGAATGCTATTCAAAAAAAATGTTGTTTTTTTTAGTATAGCACTGTACAATATATAGAAATTGTTTATTTTACACACCTCCACATGTGTATTTCACACTGCAATTTATTTTCTGTGGCCATAAATGGCGTTTTTTGGAAGAGCACAACAACTCCAACAGTATATAACCGCTGAATCGCACAGCTGCAGAGGCCAGAGAATGCTATTCAAAAATAATGTTGTTTTTTCACACACCTCCAGATGTGTATTTCACACTGCAAAATATTTTCTGTGGCCCTAAATGGCGTTTTTTGCAAGAGCACAACAACCCCAACAGTATATAACCGCTGAATCGCACAGCTGCAGAGAATGCTATTCAAAAAAAAGTTTTTTTTTTTTTTTTAGTATAGCATAGTACAAGAAAAATATATAGAAATTGGTTATTTCACACAACTAGAGATATACACTGCAAAATATTTTTTTTTGCCCAAAAATAGGTCTTTTTTGCGCACAACAAAGTGCCTTTTTTTTTTTTTTTCAACAGCACAATAAAGTGCCTTTTTTTTTTTTGGGGCCCAAAAATGGGTCTTTTTAGCAAAAGCACAATAAAGTGCCTTTTTTTTTTTTTTTTTTTCTGCCCGAAATGGGTCTTTTAGCAAGAGCACAATACAGCCACAGTATGGAATAGGTGTATCACTCAACGTAATGCAGTGCTGGTGCACTGAGCTTGCAACACAAACAGATAAACCTATGCAGATCGCTGAGCTATTATATCTCTCAATCTGGACTCCTATCTAAATCTCTCTCCCTGAAAGCACAAACAGGATCCTGCCCCTACACTACACTACACTGTCTCTCTATCTTTTCTATCAGTAGATTGCAGAATCAGGACTAACTCCTATCATATAATTCTCTCCCTCACAGCAACAGCAGCCAGGATCCTTTCCCTACACTGTCTAAAAGCAGAGTCACGATCTGTGCTGTGTGCCTCTTGCTTATATAGAAGCTGGTCACATGCTGGGTCACATGTTGCACTGACCAATCACAGCCATGCCATTAGTAGGCATGGCTATGATGGCTTCTAAGGGCACACCAGCTAATCAAATGGTGATTGGCTGGCCCCTGAAGCATTTCTAACTGCGCCATTAAATTCCCGAATCCGGACCCGAACCTGGACTTTAGCGCAAAATCCGGGTCCGGGGTCGGGAAAACGCCAAAATTCGGTACGGACCCGAACTTTACAGTTCGGTTCCGCTCAACACTAGTAAATACCTTTTGGTATTTTTGGTAAATACCTTCATTCACATGGGCATATGGAAATCTTTTGCACATGTTCTTAATGGCAGAGTCAGCAGAAGGTCCTGCGTAAAATATTCATGATTAGACATGTACAGCTTTTAGACGTGTACAATTTTTCTAATGACTTTACGCATGTACATGTTTATGCGTTTGGTTCGCACTAGGGTTGTCCCGATACCACTTTTTTAAGACCGAGTACAAGTACCGATACTTTTTTTCAAGTACTCGCCGATACCGATTACCGATACTTTTTTTTCAATGTCATGTAACAGTTTGAAAGATGGGGACTGATAGGTGGCACTTATGGGCACGGATCGATGGCACTTATGGGCACTGATAGGTGGCACTTGGGGGCACTGATAAGTGGCATTTATGGGCACTGATAGATGGCACTTGTGGGCAGTGATAGGTGGCACTTGTGGGCAGTGATAGGTGGCACTGATAGGTGGCACTGATTGCACTGAAAGGTGGCACTTGTGGGCACTTATGGGCACTGATAGGTGGCACTTATGGGCACTGATAGGTGGCACTTATGGCACTGATAGATGGCACTTGTGGGCAGTGATAGGTGGCACTTGTGGGCAGTGATAGGTGGCACTTGTGGGCACTGATAGGTGGCACTTGGGGGCACTGATAGGTGGCATTTATGGGCACTGATAGATGGCACTTGTGGGCAGTGATAGGTGGCACTTGTGGGCAGTGATAGGTGGCACTTGTGGGCACTGATAGGTGGCACTGATTGCACTGAAAGGTGGCACTTGTGGGCACTGATTGCACTGATAGGTGGCACTTGTGGGCACTGATAGATGGGACTGATTGCACTATCAGTGCCATCTATCAGTGCCCACAAGTGCCACCTATCAGTGCCCATAAGTGCCACCTATCAGTGCAATCAGTGGCATCTACCAGTGCCACCTGATAGGTGGCACTGGTAGATGGCACTGATTCCACTGATAGGTAGCACTTGTGGGTACTGATAGGTGGCTGGCACTGAAATGCTGCGGGGGGTGGGGGGGAAATGACACAGGATTTAAGAAAAAAAAAAATGCTGCAACGCCCATCTTGGTACACCCTGCACTCGGCTGCAGTAAGCAACAGCAGACATCTTGTTACACCCAGCCCATATAGCTCGGGCTGGGTGTAACAAGATGTCTGCTGCTGCTTACTGCAGCCGAGTGCAGGGTGTACCAAGATGGGCGTGGGGACGTTCAGCCGCTGACGGCGACCGAATGTGACAGCACCGGTCACCGATCCTGATGCGGCTGCGCCCTGAACCCCTGCCAGCTTACCAGGTTCAACTGCAGGTGAGGGACTCGCTCTCCGCCCGCGGACTCCGTCCACCGACTGTGCCCGCCCTCTTCAGCCAGACTCCGCCCGCACTTTCCTCTCCCGCCCTCCCCAGCCACTGACTCCTCCCGCCCTCTCCGGCCAGACTCCGCCCGCACTCCCCCGCCCTCTCTCCTGCCCTCCCCAGCCACTGACTCCTCCCGCCCTCTCCGGCCACAAAAAAAAAAAAAAAAAGTATCGGGTGAAGCATCGGGAGCATTTGCGCGAGTACAAGTACTCACGCAAATGCTTGGTATCGGTCCCGATACCGATACTAGTATCGGTATCGGGACAACCCTAGTTCGCACTCTAGAGGCTACTGGCAGCAGGGGGGAGGGGGGCAACAGGGAATTGTACCGACCCCCCAAGAAAAAATTACAGACTCCGAGACACAGCCACCCTTCTAAACTAGATTGCTGCAACTGGTTGCTAGGGACGCCCCGTCTGGCATCTAGCAACCAGTGATGTCACAGTCTCACTCAGAGTGAGGCCGAATGGAGAGAGGCCTGTGCCTAGTGCTGCACTGCTTAGCTGTCTCCACCCACCTCCTCCTATGGCGTGCAGCGGCATGAGAGGGGGTGACTTGGCAGTAGGGAGGGATTGGTCTGTGTGTGTGTGTGATCTTCTTCATGCCAGTGTATCCACCGCTCCGCTCCAACTCCGGCGCTCGTGGAAATGCATGCAGGGAAAGTGACTTGCAGCAGCCGGCTCGGCCTTTTCTGTCTGCGTGCTGCACAGCTGGCTGGGCCAACTCAGATCCATGGCTGCCTGATTTCTCCTCCCACCCACGACTGTCTGAGGGACCAGAGTGGACAACTCACCAGAGGCCAGCCCCAGAGAGGGGATAAGGTGAGGATTAGATGAAATAGTAGAATACAGTGGGGGACAGTAATGAAGAAGAAGGTGACACAAGTAGGGGACAGTAATGAAGAAGGTGACACAAGTAGGGCACAGTAATGAAGAAGAAGGTGACACAAATGGGGGACAGTAATGACGAAGGTGACTCAAGTGGGGTATAGTAATGAAGAAGAAGGTGACACAAATGGGGGACAGTAATGAAGAAGGTGACACAAGTGGGGGACATTAATGAAGAAGAAGGTGACACAAGTAGAGGATAGTAATGAAAGTAATGAAGAAGAAGGTGACACAAATGGGGGACAGTAATGACGAAGGTGACTCAAGTGGGGTATAGTAATGAAGAAGAAGGTGACACAAATGGGGGACAGTAATGAAGAAGGTGACACAAGTGGGGGACATTAATGAAGAAGAAGGTGACACAAGTAGAGGATAGTAATGAAAGTAATGAAGAAGAAGGTGACACAAATGGGGGACAGTAGTGACGAAGGTGACTCAAGTGGGGTATAGTAATGAAGAAGAAGGTGACACAAATGGGGGACAGTAATGAAGAAGGTGACACAAGTTGGGGACATTAATGAAGAAGAATGTGACACAAGTTGGGGACAGGCTAAACGTTGTCACTGTTGTAAACAAGGTTAGGACTGTATGATATGTTAAATACAGTTCTTTAAGCAACACCTTATTTTCTGGCAGTGCCCCTCCCGAGACTAGACTCTGGATCGGCCCCTGACGGGCAAGCAGTGAGGAAGTGATGCAGAGCCTCCTCACCGCTAGTGATGAGCCGATCACCCCCGGGTTCGGTTCGCACCAGAACCCGCGAACGGACCGAAAGTTCGCACGAACATTAGAACCCTATTAAATACAATGGATGCGAACGTTTGGATTCTAAAGTGCTAATTATAACGACTATTATCCATGTTATTGTCCAAAACAGAGTTTGGGAACCCGGGTTCTGCACCAGGGGACATGTATCAATGCAAAAAGAAGTTTTAAAAACGGACGTTTTCCGGGAGCAGTCATTTTAATGATGCATAAAGTGAAAAAAAAAAAAGTCAAATATTCCTTTAAATATTGTACCTGGGGGGTGTCTAAAGTATGCCTGTGAAGTGCCACGTGTTTCCCGTGTTTAGAACTGTCCCTGCACAAAATAACATTTCTAAAGGAAAAAAAGCCATTTAAAACTGCTTGCGGCTTTAATGCAATGTCTGGTCCCGGTAATATGGATGAAAATCTTTATGAAAAATGGCATAGCTACCCCATCAACCCCCCCCCCCCTACCCCAGCCCATTACCAGCCCCTTTGGGTCTTGTATGGATCTTAAGGGGAACCCCGCACACAAAATAAAAAAGGCCCTATATACTCTGAACAGCCGTATACAGGCAGTGCATACAAGACAGGGACTGTAGGTTTGTTCTTATGTAGAATCTGTTTGTAATTTTGAACAGCTGCATTGTTTAAGTGTAGCTCCATGCCAAATTCCTTTTTTTTAGCTTTTTGGAAAACATAGGGAACGGTTATCACCCCTGTCACATTTTTT
Source organism: Rana muscosa (assembly GCA_029206835.1). NCBI lineage: Eukaryota > Metazoa > Chordata > Amphibia > Anura > Ranidae > Rana > Rana muscosa. The sequence goes on along the minus strand of CM055127.1, from coordinate 450,733,552 downwards.
TTGCTGTCTGTGCCGCTGTTCAGAACATTTCACCTCACTTTGCGTCCCAATGACAACTGTTTTTGAAATGTGGTGTTTTTATTGAAACAAGGATTGGTGATAAAGCATCAGTAGAGAGGAGACACCTTTCTGCTATATTAATTCTTACAGGAGAGAATTTTCCTTCCAAGGGGTAGATTTCCTCTCACTTCCTGTTGTCTTCTTCCGTTTGCAAGTAGTAGTAGTTTGTAAGTTGGATGTTTGAAAGTAGGGACCTGCCGTATATACTCTGCAGAAATTGGCCCCTTAGGTGTTGGTGTTGGCACAACACTGAAAGCACTCACAGTTATTCTTGGTGGGTGCTGGAACGCCCTGCTGTCAACTATTATATCAGGAATTGTAATAACATATAATTGTTGATCAGTGGTAGTAAAAATTGGGCCTTTGATGGTGGTGCTGGTGCCACAACACTGTAAGGCCTGACAGTTACTCTTGGTGGGCGCAGCAATGGGTCCTGCTGTGAATTATTCGATCAATAATTATAATTGCATGCCCCTGTTGAAGAGGGGCTGAAAAATTGGGCCTTTGGTGGTGGTGGTGGTGGTGATGGTGGTGCTGGTGCCACAACACTGTAAGGCCTGACAGTTACTCTTGGTGGGCGCAGCAATGGGCCCTGCTGTGAATTATTAGATCAATAATTATAATTGCATGCCCCTGTTGAACAGGGGCTGAAAAATTGGGCCTTAGGCACTGGTGGCACAACACTGCAACCCCTCACAGATACTGTACTTGGAGCACAGCAATGAGGCCTGTTGCAAAGTATTGCATCAAAAATTTTAATTACACGCCCCTGTTAAACAGGGGCTGAAAAATTGGGCCTTAGCCACTAGTGGCGTCACCCATAAACCAAAATGATCTTCCAAGCTATCATCATTAATCGTATCATTGAGGAGGAGGAGGAGGATAGCCAGTCAACATAACAGCACAGGCACTCAGCATCAGCATCAGTCTTGAAGGGATGTGACATTTTAAAATCAATTAGTCTGTTATATCAGCATCTGGTGTGTGGTAGCTGGTGGTGATCCAAGACTGGTTCATCTTGATGAAAGTCAGTCGATCAACCGAGTCGGTGGACAGGCGCACCCTGTGATCCGTGACAAATCCTCCAGCAGCACTGAATGTGCGTTCTGAAAGAACGCTGGATGCAGGACAGGCCAGTAGCTCAATTGCATACTGTGCAAGCTCTGGCTAGTGATCCATCCTCAAGACCCAGTAAGCCAGAGGATTTTCGGTGGGGAAGGTGTCCAAGTCTGACCTTGCCCCTAGGTATTCCTGGACCATGTATATCAGACGCTGGCGATGGTTGCTGGAACCGATCATACTTTGGGGCTGCGGACTAAAGAATTGTCTGAACGCATCGGTCAGACGGCCACCTTCCCCACCGCTACTTCTTTGACTGCCCGAAGCCTCAGCAACTCGTTGTCCAGGACCAGGAGTTTGTAACCTCCCAGTCTCTGGGAACGCGTTGCACAGACCTTTCTGCAAGGCCTCCCGGAGTTGTCTCATCCTCTGCTCCCTCTGCGACGGTACGATAAGGTCCGCAACCTTACCCTTGTACCGTGGATCAAGTAGAGTGGCCAGCCAGTAATGGTCCCTCTCCTTGATCCGAAGAATACGAGGATCCTTCCGCAGACTTTGCAGGATCAGGGAGGCCATGCAGCGTAGGTTAGCTGAGGCATTCAGTCCGGAGTCCTCTGGGTCACTAAGGACGACATGATCCGCAGCCACCTCCTCCCAGCCACGTACAAGTCCACTGGTTTCTTGGGACTGTAAATCATCCCTAAAAGACTGCTGCTGATGATGCTGAGTGCCAGCCTCCACCTCCATGCTGACACAATCCTCCTCCTCCTCCTCCTCCTCCTCCTCCTCTTCCTGTGCGATGGGTGGGACAGAAGGAACACTGTCTGGGTAAAGGGGGCCTTGAGAGGCAAGGAAGTCCTCCTCTTCCTGCCTCAAGTGCCCTGTCCATTATTCCACGCAGCGTGTGCTCCAACAGGTGGACAAGAGGTACAGTGTCACTGATGCATGCACTGTCACTGCTCACCATCCTCGTGGCCTCCTCAAATGGTGCCAGGACAGTGCATGCATCCCTGATCATGCCCCACTGGTGTGGTGAAAAAAACCCGAGCTCCCCTGACCCTGTCCTGGTGCCGTAGTCGCACAGGTACTCATTGATGGCCCTGTGCTGCGTGTGCAGCCGCTGCAGCATGGCCAACGTTGAGTTCCACCTGGTGGGCATGTCACATATAAGGCGGTTCTTGGGCAGGTTCAACTCCTTTTGCAGCTCAGCCAGGCGAGCACTGGCATTATAAGATCTGAGGAAATGCACACAGACTTTCCTGGCCTGCCTCAGGACATCCTGTAAGCCCGGGTACCTGCCCAAGAACCGCTGCACCACCAGGTTAAGGACGTGAGCCATACAGGGCACATGGGTCAGTTGTCCCTGTCGGAGGGCGGAGAGGAGGTTGGTGCCATTGTCGCAAACCACCATTCCTGGCTTAAGCTGGCGTGGCGTCAACCACCTCTCGGCCTGCCCCTGCAGAGCAGACAGGACCTCTGCCCCAGTGTGGCTCCTGTCACCCAAACACACCAGCGCAAGCACGGCATGGCATCTTTTTGCCTGCGTACTTGCGTAGCCCCTTGAACGCCTACGGAGCACCGCTGGTTCCGAGGACAAACCACAGGAAGAGGCCATGGAGGAAGAAGAAGAGGAGGGGGTGGAGGAGAGAGGTGTGTCACAACCAGTAGTAGCATTTTGGAGGCGTGGCGGTGGAACAACCTCCAACACTACTGCACCTTGTCCTGCATCCTTCCCAGCTGCCAAAAGAGTGACCCAATGGGCCGTGAAAGAAAGGTAACGTCCCTGTCCATGCCTGCTGGACCATGAGTCAGCGGTAATATGCACCTTACCGCTGACCGCCCTGTCCAGGGAGGCCAAGACATTGCCTTCCACATGCCTGTAGAGAGCCGGAATCGCCTTCCGTGCAAAAAAGTGGCGTTTGGGAACCTGCCACTGAGGAACCGCACATTGCACAAACTCACGGAAGGGGGCCGAGTCTACCAACTGAAAAGGCAGCAGTTGAAGCGCTAGCAATTTAGCCAAGCTAGCATTCAACCGCTGGGCATGTGGATGGCTGGGAGTGAACTTCTTTCGACGGTCCAGCAGCTGGGGCAGGGAAATTTGCCTGCTAGAATCGGACGTTGGTGTACTGCTAGCAGAGTGCCCGCAAGTACTTGCCTGTGACACACCTAATTCTACACCTTCATTCCTCTCAGAGCAGGTTTCAGAGAGGAGTGAAGGTATAGTGGGATTGGAGATCCCAGCTGATGCAGTGCAAGAAGAGGTCAGCTTTGTTCTTTGGTGTGGGTCTTTAAGGTAGGCTTGCCAACGAGCTGCATGGCAGGTCAACATATGTCTGATCAAGCATGTGGTGCCCAAGCGGCTGATGTTTTGGCCACGCGATATACGCTTGAGACATATGTTGCAAACAGCAGCTGTGCGATCTGATGCACTCGCCTCAAAAAAGGCCCACACCAAAGAACTTTTTGAATGACGGGCAGAGGCAGCGCCCTGCACAGGCGGAGCTCTGCGGTGTGATTCCGTCGGTGTGCTGCCCATACGCTGGCCACTCAAGGGCATCCTGCCTCGTTGGAGATGTGCCTCCTCCTCATCCTCCTCCTCCTCCTCCTCTCTCCTATTAGGCACCCACGTGGAGTCAGTGACCTCATCATCCCCTCCCTCCTCATCACTGGAGCCAATCTGGCAGTATGCTGCAGCTGCTGGAGCATAACTGCCAGATTGGTGTCCTTCTTGAGCATCCCCTCTCTCTGCTCTCACGCTGCTGCCTTCCTCTAGCTGGGTATCATCATCAGATCCTTCCAAACGCTGGGCATCCTCCTGGAGCATGTACCCAACACTGTGCTCAAACAGTTCGGGGGACTCCTCAGGAGGAGGACATGGTGGGTCTAGGGAAGGATTGACTAATGAAGATAATGATACCAGAGAAGAGGACGCTTTGGCAGCTGCTTTGCCAGTACCCTGAGCCTGGGTGAGAGAGGATGAGGAGGATGAGGTGGGCTTGGTTATCCACTCTACCAAGTCTTCGGCATGATGTGGCTCAACATGTCCAGCTGCCGAAAAGAAGGACAAGCGTGTCCCATGGCCATGTGCTGATGACAATGCACCGCGTCCACGACCAGCACTGTTGCCCCCAGACACAGAGCCTGCTTGCCCTCTTTTTTTGCCTCCTGACTGTCTGCCTCTCCTTGTTTGCCTTCCAGACATTTTAATGGATGGCCTGCAGGGAGATGGGAAAAAGAGCAATAAGGGCTACCTTCAGGTGTATACTGTGCAGGAGGCTTAGCAACAATGACACTGACACTGTCCCCTGCCTATCCTTCTCTGTCCCTAAACTCAAGGATTTGAAATATGGAACAGCAAAATTGGTTTAGAACAGAATAGCACACTGTCAGTTTCACTCACTGTACCTCTCTGTCCCTAAACTCAAGGATTGAAAATATGGTTCAGCAAAATTGGTTTAGAACAGAATAGGACACTTTCCCTCACTGTCCTACTCTGTCCCTCCCTACAAACAAGATTTAGCACAGAATAGCACACTGATAATTGCCACGAGTGTCCTTCTCTGTCCCTAAACTCAAGGATTGAAAATATGGAACAGCAAAATTGGTTTAGAAAAGAATAGCACACTGACACTTTCCCTCACTGTCCTACTCTGTCCCTCCCTACAAACAAGATTTAGCACAGAATAGCACACTGATAATTGCCACGAGTGTCCTTCTCTGTCCCTAAACTCAAGGATTGAAAATATGGAACAGCAAAATTGGTTTAGAACAGAATAGCACACTGACACTTTCCCTCACTGTACTACTCTGTCCCTCCCTACAAACAAGATTTAGCACAGAATAGCACACTGACACTTTCCCTCACTGTACCTCTCTGTCCCTAAACTCAAGGATTGAAAATATGGTTCAGCAAGATTGGTTTAGAACAGAATAGCACACTGACACTTTCCCTCACTGTACCTCTCTGTCCCTACAAACAAGGATTAGCACAGAATAGCACACTGTCACTGACACTCTCCCTACCTATCCTTATTTGTCCCTAAACACAAGGAATCCAGGATTAGTAAAGGAAAAATAATGACACTGTCCCTGCCTATGCTTCTCTTTCCCTGCTCCGGAACACACTACACAAGGCCGCCGCGCTGGCGGCCTTTTATAGTGTGGGGCGTGTACTAAACCCCCTCAGCAATAATTGGCCACAGGCATCCTGCCTGTGGCCAATCATTGCTCTCCTCGCTGCCGGCGCTGTGATTGGCCAAGCATGCGGGGTCACAGTGCATGCTTGGCCAATCACAGCGCCTAGATGACACTGCGATGGCGTAGTGCATTGTGGGCCGTTCGCGTCACTCGAATTTGGCGCGAACGGCCCAAATCGTTCGATCTTTGTCGAACGATCGAACAGCCGATGTTCGAGTCGAACGTATGTTCGACTCGAACACGAAGCTCATCCCTACTCACCGCATGTTTTAACCCCATTATTGTTGACAAATATGCATTTGGCAGGCTTGCTGGCGGCCGATCACTACAAGTCAGGAGATCTTTGCGAAGCATCGCGCCTGCAGCATTTGAACACCTCTGTCGTTTAATGGGGGGTGGCTGGTGGGTGACAAAAATGAATTTTAACCAAATGCACATTTTTGCAGCCCCTCAACCGCAAGTCTAAATGAGGCCTAAATGTGATGCTTTGTAGATGAAGCTCCATTTATTCCTATAGCGCTGCATTTAGATGCAATCACAATTATACACTGTATGCGTCTAAGCGTGGCGTTTTAGATGCCTGTGTAAATGAACCACTAAAAAAGAATTTGCTGTGCTCTGCAATGACCTAATGGGGGGATTATTTGTTCCTTTATAAACCTTCTTCACCATAACCTGTCTAGTTATACTAACTCTTCAAGGGAGAATCTACATCAGTACAGCGACACTGCCATCTAGTGGTGCTTCTCTAAAATTTTAGACCAGAATGTTTGCTATGGACAAGACAAGCTAGTTATTATTATTATTATTATTATTATACAGGATTTATATAGCAACAAATCAAACAAGGCAGCGCTACATATAAATTGACACTTATCAACTTATCAGTAATTAAAAGCATGTGCAAATAGCAGTAGTTCTAAAGAAAAATAGGTGATTAGTCCAAAAATCAATATTAGGTGAAAATCCAGTCAGGTATAGATCCCATTTAGCACATTCTCCACGGCGATCTACCACCAACACCTCCACTCTTGAGACTATGGGGGGATAGACCACCCCTGTTGTAAAAACTCTTACCAGACAAAACTGGGAAATAAGCACCAATCAGCAATCTCAGGTGTCACCTTTGGATGGATGTCTCATCACTCTCACTCTGCAGAACAGGGGTTGGATCTCACACTGATGCACTCATGCCGAGTCGAAAGAAATAATATCCATAACATAATTCTGTTTAAAATACTTTAATTTCAAACAAACCGAGCCCCCCTTTTAAGAAATGCACTTACAATACAGTTGCTAATACAGGAGCTAATACAGTTGCACTCTACAAGAGCAGTTGCTAGAGAGCTTAGTAAACGAGTAAAAGCTCTGCTGACTTCCATCATCCAATCATGTGCAAATGATTTTTCTTTTTTCATTGCACATGATTACATATTCTTTGCAAAGTGGATGATAGACTACTTTGCTGTTAAACGGGGATATAAGACAATGCCTGCATCCCTAATGTTGAATAGTATGGACACAAGACCCTCTAATGGGATTTTTTAGGGCATGAATTTCAACATAGTTTTAAAAGTTTCAACCATACTTTATTAACATATAGACATAAAAGAATAAAGGCATGAGTATACCATGAAATACAAATGCGGTTTAAAAAGAGTAATGTAGCACCCTCTAGTTAGGTAGGTGCTAGAGTAAATGTTTTTCTGGAGAGTAGGGAAATATAGTCAGGCCTAGCTGGTGTCTAGGCCTGTTTGTTTTCATTCTGGGCTGGGTGACTCAGAGGTAACATCACTGTCCCCTCCCTCTTCTTTCTAGAAGGTGCTAGAAAGAGAGCGGGAGAGGAGAGCTGGAGCTGCCTGAGGTAATTTTAGGAGCCTTGACCAATCCCCAACTTGGATTGTCAGAGGGCAGGCCTTCAAATATACCTGGGCTCAGCCCAGCTGGGGAGGAGTTGTTGGGTGGAAGACATGGAGTGAGAGGGTGTGGAGGCTGTCGGGGCTCACAGGGAGATCCCCAGTCTGGGGGGTGACCCTGGGCCGAGGGGCTCGGGTGCATCCAGGAGGAGAGAAGAGATCCCGGAAGGAGAGGCACATGACAGAGCAAGCAGAGGACAGAGGGAGAGAACACTGCTAAAAGACTACAGAGAGGACAAATGGTCGCAGCCAGGAGGGCTGGTGAGTGAAGCACAGTCAGGAGGACTGGGGAAGCATGCCTGAGAGAACTGGGAGATTGCAGTTTGAGATGGGTGCAGAACCAGAAGAGAGGGAAGTGAAAGGGCAGTGGAGAGAGGTCATTGAAGCCAGGCTGGCTGGCAGGACCTGAAGAGAGCTATCTGGGATTGGTAGCTGTGCAGAGGACAGTTAGCACCTGAACTATTTCTACACTACAGGGGCCCAAAGTCCCTGCCCGCAAAAGGCACTTCACTGAGGCCTGGCTGAGTTAGTGTCAGGCCTAACCATGCAGTGCTAACTAGTTTGGAGGAGTAACAGTCTGCAGCAAGGGAAGTGCTGGTGGAGTAACAGTCTGCAGCAATTGAAGTGCTGTAGAGGTGAAGGATAAGAGGTCTTAAGCAAGAGTTTGTGCTGGAGAGAAGACAGGAGTGTATATACTGGAGTGTATATAGAAGTCCCAAGCAAGTTGCACTGAATCATTCTGGGGCATCCTATAATTTCCCATTTCCCATCCAAGTTCAATCCCCTCAATAAAAAACAAAAACAAAGCTTATGGACTGTTCTATGTCTCTGAGTGTCTGGGAGATGGACACCAGGCTTGGCGGGTGCAGGGCGGGCGCTACACTAGGCAAACCAGGCATCCGCCTAGGGCGCACTGCCAACTAGGTCGCAGGCACGGCCGCTGGTTTGTACTGTTTGATCTTGACCTTCAGTAGTACCTATCGTTTAATTTTTATTTATTTTTTAAGCCTGGGTCTTCGGAGTCATGCGGACAATTTGTCACGCTTTCCCGGTTGGCTTTGGTGCCTGGAGCTTGGTATGTTTCCACCCTGCCCTCTTTCAAGATGGCAGCAGTGGTCATCCGTTCTGCTTCGATTGCACAATTAGCCATCTTGCACGTGCATGATTGAACTGTGGGTCTTGGAACGGACAAGCGCCACGCAACAAACTGGTGTGGGTATGTGTCAAGCCATATAGGGCGGCTTGGCAGGTCATTTGACCTCTTGTGAAGGCACCCAGGATGGGGCAGTTGGACTGGTAAGCCTGTCACAGCCTTGTGTTCAGGGGCTGCATTTCACTGCACACTATCTCTGTTACTCTGAGTTTTTTTTTCAGCTCCTATTTTACTTCACAGATATAACATTGCTGACTGGGGGGGTGTTAAGTAGCTAGTCTTGCCTAGTGCGCAAAATAGTCTAACACTGGCCCTGACGGGGTACAGGTGAACCACTTCATTCAGAAACCCCTATGGGGTTATGGCTACAGTAATGTAAATTAGTATACAGGAATAACCCCATTCAACTGTCAAATGTGACAGAAGGAAACCCAATGCGTTTTGAAAACCTAAAGTTTTTTTTCTTCAGGGTAGGTGGTTATAATACAAGGCTTTTCTACAAATGCAGGAAAAATACAGTTAGACATCATATAAGTATATTAATACGGAATGGAAACATTATGTAAGTATTTGTATACTGACTCTGCAGACATATGTAGCACACAGATCCTTTTCCCCCTTACCTTCCTTTAGGGGATCAGACACACCATGCCACATGCCCGTGTCCTCTGGATTAGAGGTCGGCGGTGTTATGTATTTGGGTCCCACAGCGTGTTGCTTCCTTTCACTGGTTCTTCCCTCTAGATTATAGAGGCGAGTCTTTACCTTTCCCAAAGAAGGTCAATGTCCACACAACATATCAACTCCAACATGAGTTTATTTTCTCTCTTTTGCTTCAGTAGCCAGAAAGTTGAAGAGAGGAAAGGAGTTAGCAGAATAGAATGGATTCAGGCACACTCTTGGCTTCGTCGCCACTCGGTCCTGAGTGGGTACAGCTCACCCGGATAGTCACTAAATAGCACTAGCAGCCGGCATGAACAGTGACTTAGTCCCCTCCAAGGACAAAGTCGAGGAGATCCCTCCTTTACTAACGACACTCCGCAAAGGCAGTCTGGGAAGAAAGGAATCCTTCCCTCCGACAGGTCACCAGGCCTCTCCCAAGACAGCAGTCTTGTATTACTCGTCTGCTCTATGGGACCGATCCTCCCCCGGTTTCCTCTCAGTCAGAGCGGTCGCCCTCACCTGGGCTCCCTGGGTTTCCTTTCTGGCTGTAGACCCAGTTGAAGGTACTGGTCCCACCTGGAACTCCGCAGCCTCGGGCCGAAGGTGCCCGAGACTCCTTAGTCAAAGTTAGGCGCACCCCCCACCCCTTAGAGGGGCACACTCTTCCGGGTACAGGTCCCCGGGTACCAATCCTCCTGAACAATAGCGTCTGCCCCTTATATACCCTCTCCCGGCATGCACAGCAAGTCGGAACCGCCCACCATACGGCAGCCGAGAGAGGACATCCAATAGCCACTCCATCACCTGTGGTTCAACCCTGGGTATAAGTGACAGCACCACCTATACGCCTAACGGGGAACTGCACGCCAGGTGACACAGCAGCAAGGCAGAGTCCAAACAATTAGAAGACCCGAGCCAACTACCGCTCAGGTCACCCCTAAATTTATGCATAGCGACCCCCCTAGGTAGGGGCCCGCTGCACATAAAACTAGCTTATGGAAAACCGCATCATTTAAAATCATCAAGGTTTGTTTACGGCTGCATGCTATCAAGAGTCCGGCTGTGGGGGACACTTATATGATGTCTAACTGTACTATTTCTGCACTTGTAGAAAAGCCTTGTATTATAACAACCTTCCCTGAAGAAGAAACTTTACATTTTTGAAACGCGATCGGTTTCCTTCTGTTACATGAGCTCTTTGACAGTTGAATGTGGTTATTCCTTTATACTCATTTACATTACTCCCTTTAAACCGCATTTTATGGTATACTTATGCCTTTCTTCTTTTATGTCTATATATTATTAAAGTATGTGTAGCAACCGGCCCTCTTTCCCCACTGTCCTTGGCTCACTCACAGGAGAAGAAGGCACCCGGTCTCCACCATGCCCGTACCCCCTGGGTTGCAGAGGTTAAGCACACTTATTTTCACTTACGGGTCTTTGCAGCGGGCTCCCCGTCAGTGTTGGCTTCCGTCCTTAGAATGTAAGGACAAAAGTCTCTATACCCCAAGTAACTCCATGGTCCACACCAGCATCAACTCCAACATAGAGTTTATTTCTTTATGCATGAACATCCATAAAATGAGGAGAAAAGAGAAAGGTGTTAGGAAGACAGATCCATTCAGGCACTCTTGTTTCTTCGCCACTCGATCACGAGTGGGTATAGCTCACCCGGATAGTCACCCAAAGGCACTAGCAGCCGGCGTGTAACTCGAACAGTCTATTAGATTCCCTAATGGATGCGTTCAGGAGATCCTCTGCCACAGAATCTATAGTGTCCCAAACCTCCTAATGGTTACGTTGTTAGATCCCTGTTTTCGGATGGATGACATCCCTCCAGAGAGTTACTGGGCCCCTTCCTTCACTGTGATCTCTCACCAGTCCTTGGGAACGGTCCTCCCCCAGCCTCCTCTTCTAGAAACGGGTCTCCTCGCAAGGCGGCACTCTGGGATTCCTCCTCCCGAAGTGGGCTCCAGCTAAAGGTGCTGGGCCCAGGGCTGAAGTTGCAGTCCCAGGACTAAAGGAGTCTGGGACTGAAGTGCACGTGGCCCCATGGCCTGGAGGGCCACGCGCCACGCACCAGGACTCCGACTCTGGAACCAAAAAGAACCGACCCCTCCCAGGTGGCGTCTGCCCCTTATGTATCCTCTCCCGGCATGCACAGCAGGTAGACCCCACCCACTGTACGGCTGCCGAGAGAGGACACCAAATCACTGCCCCATTACCTGTGGTTCAACCCCGAGTACAAGTGACAGCGCCACCCACACTTCTAAGGGAAACTGTACACCAGGCAAAACAGCAGCAAGGCAGAGTCCAGCAAATTGAAAGATTCGAGCCAACTACCACTCGAATCACCCTTAAATTGAGTATAGCAATCCCTAAATTTGGGACCCCCGCTACATATGGTTGAAACTTTATGAAGCTATGTCAAAATGTATGCCCTAAAATATTCCATTAGAGCAGTGGCGGCTGTTTTTTTTTTTATTGGGGGGGGGCTTTTTGGTGGGGCGGCAAACAACCTACCCCCGGTTGGCCGGTGGCCCCCCCCCGCAACCCTCCTGCTTGGCTGGGTCAATTGGACGGTTGATCATCCAGCCCTGCACTTCCTCCATCTAGGCTCCGGGCGGGCAGCGCTCCTGCGGGTGGAGGGCAGCACGCAGGCGTCTCCTCCACCTCTGCATTATGGTGGCTTCAGCGGTTCGTCTCCTCCCCCCTCCTCCTAGGCGTCCAATAGGATACTGCATCATGAGGAGTCATTTTCTCTTATTTCAAGAACCTATGGATCCACCACCTGTGAGGGTTATACAAGATCAGTTGCTTGTAGTCCTACTGGAGACGTGACCAGCCGGTGGATATACACTATACCTGTTTGACCACCTATAACCTAGTGGTCCACTATTTGGGGTAAGAGGCCTGGTGTGTTGATGTTCGAGGGAGGATATCATTATTCACTCTAATCTGTCTGATATACACCTTGGGTGACTCCAGAAAAGAAACATGGACTTTTTTGTGCCAGCGTTTGTGAACATTTATAATTGTACACATTTTTTTTTTTCAGCGCTACAAATACAATTTTTTTCCATCCAATAGGATCGCCTGTCCTTTCAGCCAGGTCTCAGGACCTGCTTCCTGATTGGCTGGGAGGATCATTCGCCCCGAGCCTACCCTTTTTTGAAGCCTCTAAGAGCCTCAGGCTCTAATCACGTGCTTACAAAAAAAAGAAAACACCCCCCTCATTGGAATCCATGCGTCCGGCGCCCGACATGTAGATTAGGGTGCTGGGCGGGCCACCACTAGGGTGACCACATTTCCAAACTACCATTCAGGGACACCCTCCCTTCCCAAAAATCAGCTTGTGCTGTAACGAATCACAGCACAGTGATTGGACACAAGAGGCGGGATTTATGATTTCTCCAATCACAAGCAGGGGGCGGAGATTGTGCCCTTCCAGGCATTCCCGGCCAGGAAAAGTACTGTCAGTGAGTAAAGCGGTGATGTGGCGGCCTTTTTTGGGGGCATCAGATTGGCCCAGGGGGGTGACTTTGTCAGTTTCATTCCGGGACACTGTATTGTCCTGCAATGAATGTGCCCGGGACAGACCTGCAAAATGCGGGACTGTCCCGGGCAATCCGGGACATGTGGTCACCCTAGCCACCACTGCATTAGAGGGTCTTGTGTCTATACTATTCTTTGCAAAGTGAAGCTTTACCTTATTTACTTAGCTCTGAAGCAACTGCACTTGCAGAGTAATACTGCATTTTGCAAAGTGCACAGCCTATTTTCCTTTAGTAAATCAACCCCATTGTGCCAATGAACCCATTATAAAACTTCCCTTGTCCTGACTCAGCTAAACACAAAGTTCCAGAAGCCTCCTTGCACATTCCTCAGTAAATTGAGCTGTACGGAAAAAAATGACAAATTAAGACTTTGGAAAAGAATTCACGTTGAGCTGGTCAGGTACAGTGATGGAGAAAAAGCAATCTTTCAAATGCTGGAGTGCAGTGTTAAATCATTGATCAACGCTGCGTCCTGACAGAAATATATGTTTTACCCCGTCAGTGCCAGAGGGATGGGTGATATTTTACAGGACTTAGCACTTCTGGCTTCTGCAATGATGCTGAGAAGGAAACAGCTGACAGCGGAGACCCGAGCCATTGACCTTATTTACAAATCAATAGGAAAAAAAAAAAAGCAAAAATAATGTGTAATGTACACCCTGGCAAACAAATCCCATTTTTCGATCCAACATTTATTGCACCAAAGAGTCTCAATTCTGCTTCCTGACATGTCTGAACTACAACTGACCTTTTTGTGATGGTTAAACATCTTCGTGACCCAACATCATTGCATGATAGAACATTGTATGGCTGCCCATAGACCTATGAGGTCAATATCAAATCAATAGGGAAGGTCAGCTGAACTAATGATCATCTGCAGTGCTGCTTGTCGTAGAAGGCAAAAGAAGAAGCTGGAACAGGTTTTTGAACCCATAAATACACTGATCAGCCATAACATTATGACCACAGTCCTGACCTGCCGATACCGCCAGAAAACCCCCCGGTGATAAATATCAAGTTTTTTTACTCTCTGTTCCGTTTGTGAATTGGACTTAAAGTGTTTGTTAACCCCCCCCCCCCAAAAAAAAAAATACACATCCGGGTCCCTTAAAGCAGATTACACCACATAGTGCTGTATAATCTGCCCCCTTCTAAACTGCAAAAAAACCTCCCTGAATCTGCCACTTCCTGTATGCCCTCTCTATACTGACTACGAAAATCATGGCTGCTCATCCCTAACCACCGTGGTCAGAGTGTGTCCCTCCGTCATACGCTGCCCTGCTCTCTGCTCTCCTCTCTCACCCCCTCCTTCCTGCCTGTCAGCTCCCTCTCTGTGTCTGCCTCTGCTCTGCCCCGCCCCCCGCCGCTATTACAAATGTAGCGGGTACTTACTTTGCCGCAGTAATTTTTAAATTTTTCGGTGACGCCAGTGGTGTGTCTCCGGCGGTCCACTGGGTGGCGCTGTCACCATGGGCCGACGGACGGATACCGCTGTGTGTTGAGCCTACTTTTTGTCCTCTCTTGGCAGCGGTATGGTGGGGCCGGGAACCCGCCGTGCTTGCTGGGAGAGGGGATAAAAGGGGCCGGCCATCTTGGTCGGGGGGTTGTTGGTCCCTGGCACCTTTAGCCTGCGGACGGAGTTCGTGTTTGTCCTCTAGGCGGACTAGGCCTAGAGGACCACCGGAGATCGTGTTCCACCTCTGGCACCTTTAGCCTGGGGTGAGGTACTCGGACGGCGGTCCGGAGCTCAGTGCCCAACACTGAGTTCTGCGAGGGAAGGATCCTAAGGTACTCCGGAGATGGATGCCTGAATCCGAGGTGGGCGTAATGGACCGGGAAGAGCTCCTCATCTGAAGACCCGGTGCAGCATACTGCCGGTGACGGGTGAGCCTCTTGTCGGAGACCGTCCGGAAGGTGAATTTCCCTCGTGCGGAGACCATAACCCACTCTTTGGAGGAGAGTGGAGGATCGAACTTGTGTCTGGGCCTATTCGCACCCACACCTCCTTTTCTGTTCTATAGCCAAGGGAGTCCATGTTATGTGCTAAATAAAGGAGTGTTGGACTTTAACGGTGTGGGGCTCAGTTCCTGGCAGACGAGGTTCTTGGAGACTCTTGGAGGGAGGATCCGATGCACAACACAGGCCCGAAGGTAAAGAAAGGCATTGCTGATACCACTTATACACCTGTGGTGGAAGCCAGGTGTAGCGCGCCCTCTCCCTCCCCTATCATACCCCTAGACCAGAGACATTGCGAGCAAAACTTTAATAGAGGGGACGGGGAGAGGGGAGGAACTGTCCGCTACATAAAAAAAAATACAATGGTCACTGCCAGTCCCTCTATTAGAGGCTGGCATAACACACTATGTAGGTCATTTAAAAAAAACAGCGTTCTAAATAGCTATTTAGAGCTCTCTTCAGTCCGGTCACGTGACTCATGGCCGCTTTACAGCTCCCATGGATGGCCTCTGCGGGAGGAGCCAAGCCACGTGATCTCCCCACTGACGTCAGAGGGACATCACGGCCCCTCCCGCAGAAGCCATCCATCAGAGCTGTAAAGTGGCCATGAGTCACGTGACCGGCCTGAAGAGAGCTCTAAATAGCTATTTAGAACGCTCGTTTTTTTAAATGACTTACAGAGTGTGGTATGCCAGCCTCTAATAGAGGATCTGGCATAGACTTACCAAATGGCGTCACAAACACACAAGAGCTTCCCGCATGTTTGACGATATATACCGGCACATTTTTCATTTTGCGGTAAATACCGCATAAACGTTGTTTTTTTTTTGTGAATTGGACTTTATTTACCGCATGAGATAGTTAATGCAA
Organism: Rana muscosa; assembly: GCA_029206835.1. Lineage (NCBI taxonomy): Eukaryota > Metazoa > Chordata > Amphibia > Anura > Ranidae > Rana > Rana muscosa. The sequence goes on along the minus strand of CM055127.1, from coordinate 450,718,118 downwards.
ATGAGTCACATGACCGTGTTATGTCATGCGGTAAACGTTAGTGGTTTAAGCCCTATGTGATGAGCTGTCAATGCCCATGCAGCCGGTGCAGTGGTCCAGGGATTTGAAATCCCCTCTTTTTTCTCTCTGCGGTGCTTCTGGGATGGATCAGAGCAATGCCCTGTGCGGATTTGTGGAGAGGAGATCTCCATGTGCAGTGTGACCTACTGTATATTATGTGGGTCATGGAATGAAGGTGGTGACATTGATTTGCAGCACTGAAGTTACGGTTCCGCAAAAAGAACGGGACAATCACATGCTCACAGCTTTTATTTTCACTTGACTATTTGCTGGTGTCATATTTGCAAAGCATTATGTTGTTGTTGCAATTTCAGTTTATTTGGTGTAATTTGATCACTGATATAACACATTGCTCATACATGGTAATCCAGGGCTTGACAAATTTGCTTGGAATCTAGGAGCCAGCTAAAAAAGTTAGGAGCCAGGTTTTTTTTTTTAACGATCGATGCGTGCAGAAGCGAACGCATACGTGAGTAGTGCCCGCATATGAAAGCAGTGTTCAAACCACACATGTGAGGTATCGCCGCAATCGGTAGAGCGAGAGCAATAATTCTAGCCCTAGACATCCTCTGTAATTCAAAACATGCAACCTGTAGAATTTTTTAAATGTCGCCTATGGAGATTTTAAAGGGTAAAAGTTTGTCGCCATTCCACAAACGGACGCAATTTTAAAGCGTGACATGTTGGGTATCAATTTACTCGGCGTAACATTATCTTTCACAATATAAAAAAAAATTCGGCTAACTTTACTGTTGTCTTATTTTTTTATTTAAAAAAGTGTATTTTTTCCTCAAAAAAGTGCGCTTGTAAGACCGCTGCGCAAATACGGTGTGCCAGAATGTATTGCAACGACCGCCATTTTATTCTCTAGGGTATTAGAATAAAAAATATATATAATGTTTGGGGGTTAACTTCTAAGTAAAGGGAAGAAGATGGGCGGGCAGTGAAACAGGCAAGCATTGCTGGTTGTCTTGTCATACCAACGGCCACCACAGGAGGGCGCCAGATTACAGAATGAATCATAGGCCTGCAGAAAGCCGCAAAGCTGCGGCCTCAATTACCTGACGAGATCGTGCGGTCGCGCGGGGGGGGCGCACGGAGACACATGAAAACCTCTGCTTTGCTGCCTCAGGCGCCAGGCTGCTAATTATAGTCACATTTGCGACCTGGGGCCCGGGTTTTGTCGAACCCTGTGGTAATCACATGTGTGTTTATTTATTGCTGTATATGTGGGAACCCATGTAAGGTGTCTGCAGCAGATATAAATAGTTAGGGAATAGCAGTTGTAAATAGGTACACATTTATTTCACATTTTATTTTAAAAACAGCAGAGAAAAGATAGCGTGGTAGTTCCTTAACTTGTTAGAATATGTAAGGCACCATTTATACTTTGCATTCCCGCTCGCGATTCCATTTGAACTTCAATGGGCTGCCCTATGCATGTTTGTCACCCAAAAGAAGCTCCTGTTCCTTTTTGGGTAACAAGCTTCACGCGATTCTTAATGACGAGTTTTGCCGTGATTGCAGAGCGATTATGGCAATCGCGGCAAAGTTGCACCACGTTTGGGGTGCCATTTACAGTGAATGGCACCCAAGTGTGCGTTGCGCATTTTGTACCGATTGCTGCAATTCCAAATCGCGGTGGTTCCCGCCCGTAATTCCAAATTGCGAAGTGTGAATGGGGCCTTAAATGTTGCTTAAAGGGGTTGTAAACCCTCATGTTTTTTCACCTTAATGCATCCTAGATTAGGGTGACCAGACATCCCCGGTTTCTGGGGACAGTCCCCGGATTGAGGACACTGTCCCCGGACCAAGTCTGTCCCCGGTTTTGTCCCCGGATTGGATTTGAACAGGGGCTGGGGCAATTTCAAAGACAGTCAGTGCAGAATAAAAAAAAAAAAAATCTGAATACACCCCCCCCCCCGCTCTGACGCTCTTAATAGCTTAGGGGGGAGTATTTTTTTATCCATTATCTGTGCCCCTTTCTGATGATCATGTGCTGGTCAAAGAGGAGGGAATATTTCTTCAGTTTCGGGTGCCCATTCAGCTCCGCTCGCATGTTCTTCTGCCTTGGCTCAAATCCCGGCCAGCCGCCTGTCTGCTTATCTCCTTGCCTTCCCATGTCGGAGTGATCTTCCTCCGCTCCCCACCCAGTAGTAGCCAGGGCCCGTAAAGTAAGACTTGACAGGCTATAAGGCGGGCGGCGATGGGCAGAGAGTCACTGATTGCCACCATTACTAGTAAAAAAAAAAATATGTCCCCAGATTTAATTTTAAAAATCTGGTCACCTAGGGGGTTCTAGGGGGTACGATGTGGGAGGAGCTACCAGCGCCGCCGGGGGACCCCAGAAGTCGAGGATCGGGCCACTCTGTGCAAAACAAACTGCACAGTGGAGGCACGTATGACATGTTTGTTATTTAACCACTTCCATACTGGGCATTAATACAGCTTCCTGCCCAGACCAATTTTCAGCTTTCTGCGCTGTTGCATTTTGAATGACAATTGCGCGGTTGTGCTACACTGTACCCAAACTAAATTTTTATCATTTTGTTCCCACAAATAGAGCTTTCTTTTGGTGGTATTTGATCACCTCTGCGATTTTTTTTTCTGCTAAAAAAAATCAAAAAAAGACCGAAAATTTTGAAAAAAAAACGTATTTTTTTGTTTCAGTTACAAAACTTTGTAAATAAGTACGTTTTCTCCTTCACTGATGGGCACTGATGGGGCTGCACTGACGGGCACTGATAAGGCGGCACTGATGGGCACCGATGAGGTGGCACGGATGGGCACTGATAGGCGGCACGGACGGGCACCGATAGGCAGCACGGATGGGCACCGGTAGGCAGCACGGATGGGCACAGATAGGCGGCACGGATGGGCACCGATAGGCGGCACGGATGGGCACAGATAGGCGGCACGGATGGGCACTGATAGGCGGCATGGATGGGCACTGATAGGTGGCACGGATGGGCATGGATGGGCACTGATAGGTGGCATGGATGGGCACTGATAGGTGGCACTGTACTGTAATGTGTTACTAATGGATGCCAATCAGTGCCAAACAATAATGCCTGCCAATCAGTGATGCCCATTGTGGGCACTGATTGGCATCCATTGCGGACACTGATTGGCATCCATTAGGGGCACTGAATGGCATCCCTGGTGGTCTAGGGAGGCATACCTGGTGGTGGGCATCCCTGGTGGTATCCCTGGTGGTCCAGTGGCATCCCTGGTGGTCCAGTGTGGGCATCCTCGGGGGGGCTGCGCTGATAATCGATCAGCACAAACCCCCCCCTGTCAGAGGAGCAGCCGATCGGCTCTCCTCTACTCGCGTCTGACAGACGCGAGTGAGGAAAAGCCGATGTCCGGCTTTTCCTGTTTACATCGTGATCAGCCGTGGTTGGACACGGCTGATCACGTGGTAAAGAGTTCTCCGTCGGAGACTCTTTACCAAGATCAGTGTTGCGGGGTGTCAGACCCCCGGGGGCGCGCAGCGCCTCAAAATCCTGAGGACGTCATATGACGTCCAGTCAGGATTTTGAAACCACTTTGCCGCCGTCAATCCGCTATAGGGCGAGCAGCAAGTGGTTTAAAAAACAAACAAAAAACAAAGCTTTACAATCACTTTAAATTGTTGGTGCTATTTAAAGTCATCCTAAAGTCTCATTTTTTATTTCTTTTTTTATTAAAAATAACATTGATGTTATACTTACCTGCTCTGTGTAATGGTTTTGCACAGAGCAATCCGATCCTCCTCTTCTCGGGTCCCTCTTCGGTGCTCCTGGCCCCTCCCTCTTGTTGAGTACCCCCCACAGAAAGCAGCTTGCTATGGGGGCACCTGAGCCGAGCCATAGCTCCCTGTGTCCATTCAGACACAGAGCTGCAGCCCGCCCCCTATTCTCTTCTCATTGACTGACTGACTTTGATTGGCAGCAGTGGGAGCCAATGGCACCGGGCTGCTGTCTCAGCCAATGAGGAGGGGAGTCCCGTACAGCTGAGACAGTCCTGCAACATTGCTGGATCTAGACGGGCTCAGGTAAGTATTAGTGGGGCTGGGAAGGACTGCTGCACACAGAAGGCATTTTATCTTAAAGCAGAGTTCCACCCAAAAATGGAACTTCCGCTTTTCGGAACCCTCCCCCCCCCTCCGGTGACACATTTGGCACCTTTCAGGGGGGAGGGGGGTGCAGATATCTGTCTAAGACAGGTATTTGCACCCACTTCCGGGCATAGACTCTCATGGGAGTCTACGTCACTTCCCGTCCCCCCCGCTGTCTCCTGGGAAACACACTGTTCCCAGGAGAGAGCGGGGACCAGTGACGACGCGCCGCGCTACTCGCGCATGCACAGTAGGGAACCGGGCAGTGAAGCCGCAAGGCTTCACTTCCTGATTCCCTCACCACAGTATCGCAAATAAACCAGGAGGACTTTTGGACCACCTATTTGAGATTAAAGCACGGCACTTCACCTTTTTTCCCTTTTTTCCTTTTTTTCCTTGTTATTTGGTAGGGATGAGCTTCAAGTTCGAGTCGAACTCATGTTCGACTCGAACATTGCCTGTTCGCCCGTTCGCCGAACAGCGAACAAATTGGGGTGTTCGCGGCAAATTCGAAAAATCTATGGGAGAAATCTAAAGTGCTAATTATAAAGGCTTATATGCAAGTTATTGTCCTAAAAAGTGTTTGGGGACCCGAGTCCTGCCCCAGGGGACATGTATCAATGCAAAAAGAAGTTTTAAAAACGGCCGTTTTTTCGGGAGCAGTGATTTTAATAATGCTTAAAATGAAAAAATAAAAGTGAAATATTCCTTTAAATTTCGTACCTGGGGGGTGTGTATGATATGCATGTAAAGTGGCGCATGTTTCCTGTGCTTAGAACTGTCCCTGCAAAAAATGTCATTTTTGAAAGAAAAAAATGCATTTAAAACTCACTCGCGGCTATTAATGAATTGTCGGCTCCCGGCAATACATACAAAAGTCATTGATAAAAAAAAAAAAAAGCGTGGGGGTTCCCCAGAATTCAATTACCAGGCCCTTCAGGTCTGGAATGGATATTAAGGGGAACCCCGCCGCAAATTTAAAAAAAAATTGACGTGGGGTTCCCCCAAATATCCATTCCAGGCCCTTCAGATCTGGCATGGATTTTAAGGGGAACTCCACCCCAAATTTAAAAAAAAAATGGCGTGGAGTCCCCCTAAAAATCCATACCAGACCCCTTATCCGAGCACGCAACCTGGCCAGCCGCAGGGGAAAAGGGGGGGACGAGAGAGCGGCCCCCCTCCCTCCTGAACCGTACCAGGCCACATGCCCTCAACATGGGGAGGATGTCCCCATGTTGATGGGGACAAGGGCCTCATCCCCACAACCCTTGCCCGGTGGTTGTGGGGGTCTGCGGGCGGGGGGCTTATCGGAATCTGGAAGACCTCTTTAACAAAGGGGACCCCCAGATCCCGGGCCCCCCTATGTGAATTGGTAAGGGGTACATTGTACCCCTACCATTTCACGAAGAAAGCGTAAAAAAATGTTTAAAAAAACACACAAACACCTTGAAAAAGTCCTTTATTTAAAAAAAAAAAAAAAAAAACATTCCAGCGGTGAAATCCAGTGTCCCACGGCGATCCCGATGTCCAGCGCTTTCCTTCATTGGTTGTGCCTGAGCGGACCTGATGGGGAACTCCCTCTCAGTATTTTAAATGTATAGACCCGCCCCTTCTAAAGTTCCCCATCAGGTCCGCTCACCGGACCAGATGCGGAACATGAGAAGGGGCGGGTCTATACATGTATTACCAAAGTGAGAGCAGTTCCCCATCAGGTCCGCCCCCTCGGTATGTCGGACCCGCCTACGTCATTGGCTTGAGCGGGGAACTTCCTTCACTGTGTAATTTAAATTTACATAGTGAAGGAAGTTCCCCGCTCAAGCCAATGACGTAGGCGGGTCCGACATACCGAGGGGGCGGACCTGATGGGGAACTGCTCTCACTTTGGTAATACATGTATAGACCCGCCCCTTCTCATGTTCCGCATCTGGTCTGCTGAGCCGACCTGATGGGGAACTTAAGAAGGGGCGGGTCTATACATTTAAAATACTGAGAGGGAGTTCCCCATCAGGTCCGCTCAGGCACAACCAATGAAGGACAGCGCTGGACATCGGGATCGCCGCGGGACACTGGATTTCACCGCTGGAATGTTTTTTTGTTTTTTTTTTAAATAAAGGACTTTTTCAAGGTGTTTGTGTGTTTTTTTAAACATTTTTTTACGCTTACTTCGTGAAATGGTAGGGGTACAATGTACCCCTTACCAATTCACATAGGGGGGGCCGGGATCTGGGGGTCCCCTTTGTTAAAGGGGCCTTCCAGATTCCGATAAGCCCCCCGCCCACAGACCCCCACAACCACCGGGCAAGGGTTGTGGGGATGAGGCCCTTGTCCCCATCAACATGGGGACATCCTCCCCATGTTGAGGGCATGTGGCCTGGTACGGTTCAGGAGGGAGGGGGGCCGCTCTCTCGTCCCCCCTTTTTCCCCTGCGGCCGGCCAGGTTGCGTGCTCGGATAAGGGGTCTGGTATGGATTTTTAGGGGGACTCCACGCCATTTTTTTTTTTAATTTGGGGTGGAGTTCCCCTTAAAATCCATGCCAGATCTGAAGGGCCTGGAATGGATATTTGGGGGAACCCCACGTCAATTTTTTTTTAAATTTGCGGCGGGGTTCCCCTTAATATCCATTCCAGACCTGAAGGGCCTGGTAATTGAATTCTGGGGAACCCCCACGCTTTTTTTTTTTTTTTTATCAATGACTTTTGTATGTATTGCCGGGAGCCGACAATTCATTAATAGCCGCGAGTCAGTTTTAAATGCATTTTTTTCTTTCAAAAATGACATTTTTTGCAGGGACAGTTCTAAGCACGGGAAACATGCGCCACTTCACATGCATATCATACACACCCCCCAGGTACGAAATTTAAAGGAATATTTCACTTTTATTTTTTCATTTTAAGCATTATTAAAATCACTGCTCCCGAAAAAACGTCCGTTTTTAAAACTTCTTTTTGCATTGATACATGTCCCCTGGGGCAGGACCCAGGTCCCCAAACACTTTTTAGGACAATAACTTGCATATTAGCCTTTATAATTAACACTTTAGATTTTGAACGTTCGAGTCCATTGTATTTAATAGGGTTCTAAAGTTTACACGAACATTTTGTCTGTTCGCAGGTTCTGGTGCGAACCGAACAGGGGGGTGTTCGGCTCATCCCTGTTATTTGGTATATGTTTTTTGAATTTTTTTGAATTTATAACATTCATGATTTAAATTATGAGTTTGATTTTTCACTGTCACGGTATATTCACTTATATTTGTTTAGCACAGGGTTGGCGCAGTTTATCCACTAAAAATATCACATTACTTATCCCTGATGCCGCGTACACACGATCATTTTTCCCGTCGGGAAAAATAATTTTTTTCTCTTTGACGAGAAAAACGACCGTGTGTGGGCTTTTGGGAATTTTTCCCGACGAGAAAAACGGCATTAATCACGACGAGAAAAATTAGAACATGCTCTAATTTTTCTCGTAGTGATTCCTGTCATTTTTTTCCGCTGCAGTTTTCCCATAGGGAAACACTGCCGCGGAGCCTACACACGGTCGTTTTTCTCGTCAAGAGAAAAAATGACTGGAAAAACGGCCATGTGTAGGGGAACAAGCCGTTCCCTCGTTTTTCCTGTCGTGATTCACGGCGGTGTTTTCACCGCCGTGAATCACGATCGTGTGTACGCGGCATTACCGGTGGTGGGGAATTTGAGACTGCAGCAGACCCAATATTTAGAATAACCACATCGATTTTTTGTACAAATTTGATTACTGCGCCGGTGACACAATTTTTACAAGATCCATAAAGACATTGATGAGTGATTTTGAGGGTGGAGGAAGTTGACTGGCCTACACAGAGTCCTGACCCCAACCCGATAGAACACCTTTGGGATGAACTAGAGTGAAGACTGTCAGCCAAGCCTTCTCGTCGGACATCAGTGTCTGACCTCACAAATGCGCTTCTGGAAGAATGCTCAAACATTCCCATAGACACACTCCTAAACCTTGTGGACAGCATTTCCAGAAGAGTTGAAGCTGTTATAGCTGCAAAGGGTGGGCCAACTCAATACTGAACCCTACGGACTAAGACTGGGATGCCATTGAAGTTCATGTGCATGTAAAGGCAGGCGTCCCAATACTTTTGGCAATATAGTGTATGTATACGCATGTATTATTGCTGCACTGGTTTTAGTTTGGGGAGAATTAGAGTGCTTCACTATTTTTTATTTTAATTCAACATCTGAGAATACCTAAAAGACAATATATAAACTATGTGTACTTGACATCTATAATGGCAAAATACCAAGGTAGCTCCCTGTACATTGCAGAGAAAGATAGTTACCGCTCAAGGTAGAAGACGAATAATGAACCACTTCACCGGATCTGAAGCCACAGGTGCTGGCAATGCATATCACAATGCAAATAAAGGGAAAAGTCTGGACAGCCGCACTCTAAAAGATGTCGCTTGTATTGTAAAAACAGGATCACAAAATACATGCTATGATTAAGCACTAAGTTATAGTGTGAAACGCGTCAGCTTGTATCCTGTTTGCTGTGGCATGTATTTTGTGATCCTGTTTTTACAAAAGCGACATCTTTTGGAGTGCGGCTGTCCAGACTTTTCCCAGTGCATTGCAGTTAAAGGGAACCTGCCATGTAAAGGTAACACCTTTTTAACATTAGAGCTTAACCACTTAAGCCCCGGACCATTTGGTAGCTAGAGGACCAGAGGTGATTTCAGAATTTTGCACTGCGCTGCTTTAACTGTAAATTGTGCGGACATGCAATGTTGTACCCAAACGAAATTTGCGTCCTTTTCTTCCCACAAATAGAGCTTTCTTTTAATGGTATTTGATTGCCTCTGCGATTTTTATTTTTTGCGATATAAACGGAAAACGACCGAAAATTTTGAAAAAAAATGATATTTTCTACTTTTTGTTATAAGAAAAATCGAATAAACTCAATTTTAGTCATACATTTAGGCCAAAATGTATTCAGCCACATGTCTTTAGTAAAAAAAATGTCAATAAGCGTATATTTATTGGTTTGCGCAAAAGTTATAGCGTTTACAAACTAGGGTACATTTTCTGGAATTTACACAGCTTTAAATTTATGACTGCCTATCTCATTTCTTGAGGTGCTAAAATGGCAGGGCAGTACAAAACCCCCCCAAATGACCCCATTTTAGAAAGTAGACACCCCAAGGAAATTGCTGAGAGGCATGTTGAGTCCATTGAATATTTTTTTTTTTGTCCCAAGTGATTGAATAATGACAAAAAAAATAAAAAATTACAAAAAGTTGTCACTAAATGATATATTGCTCACACATGCCATGGTTATATGTGGAATTACACCCCAAAATACATTTTGCTGCTTCTCCTGAGTACGGGGATACCACATGTGTGGGACTTTTTAGGAGCCTAGCCGCGTACGGGACCCCGAAAACCAAGCACCGCCTTCAGGATTTCTAGGCACAAATTTTTGATTTCACTTCTCACTACCTATCACAGTTTTGAAGGCCATAAAATGCCAAAATCGCACAAAACCCCCCCAAATGACCCCATTTTGGAAAGTAGACACCCCAAGCTATTTGCTGAGAGGAATGGTGAGTATTTTACAGCTCTCATTTGTTTTTGAAAATGAAGAAAGACAATTTTTTTTTTTTTTTTTACATTTTCAAAACTTTGTGACAAAAAGCGAGATCCGCAAAATACTCACAATACCTCTCAGCAAATAGCTTGGGGTGTCTACTTTCCAAAATGGGGTCATTTGGGGGGGGGGTTTGTGCTATCTGGGCATTCCATGGCCTCCGAAACTGTGATAGGCAGTGAGAAGTGAAATCAAAAATTTACACCCTTAGAAAGCCTGAGGGCGGTGATTGGTTTTTGGGGTCCCGTACGCGGCTAGGCTCCCAAAAAGTCTCACACATGTGGTATCCCTGTACTCAGGAGAAGCAACAGAATGTATTTTGGGGTGTAATTCCACATATGCCCATGGCATGTTTGAGCAATATATCATTTAGTGACAACTTTGTGCAAAAAAAAATAAAAAATTGTATTTTTTCCGCAACTTGTGTCAACATATTAAATATTCCATGGACTCGACATGCCTCTCAGTATATAGCTTGGGGTGTCTACTTTCCAAAATGGGGTCATTTGGGGGGGTTTTGAACTGTTCTGGCATTTTATACACAACATTAGGAAGCTTACATCCACTCTTCTAACCACTTGAAGACAAAGCCCTTTTTGACACTTTTTGTTTACATGAAAACATATTTTTTTTTGCAAGAAAATTATGTTGAACCCCCAAACATTATATATATTTTTAAAGCAAAGGCCCTACAGAATAAAATGGTGGGTGTTGCATTTTTTTTTTCTACACAGTATTTGCGCAGCGATTTTTCAAACGCATTTTTTGGGGAAAAAATACACTTTTTTTAATTTTAATGCACTAAAACACACTATATTGCCCAAATGTTTGATGAAATAAAAAAGATGATCTTAGGCCGAGTACATAGATACCAAACACGACATGCTTTAAAATTTCGCACAAACGTGCATTGGCGACAAACTACATACATTTTTAAAAGCCTTTAAAAGCCTTTACAGGTTACCCCGTTAGATTTACAGAGGAGGTGGTCTACTGCTAAAATTACTGCCCTCGATCTGACCTTCGCGGTGATACCTCACATGCATGGTGCAATTGCTGTTTACATATGACGCCAGACCGACGCTTGCGTTCGCCATTGGGCAAGAGCAGGGCAGGACAGGGGTGCTTTTTTTTTTTATTATTAATTTTGCTTTTTTATTTTATTTTTAAATTGTTCCTTCCATATTTTTTTTTTTTTTATATCATTTTTATTGTTATCTCAGGGAATGTAAATATCCCCTATTATAGCAATAGGTAGTGACAGGTACTCTTTTTTTGAAAAAACTGGGGTCTATTGGACCCTAGATCTTTCCTCTGCCCTCAAAGCATCTGACCACACCAAGATCGGTGTGATAAAATGCTTTCCCAATTTCCCAATGGCGCTTTTTATATCCGGGGGGGGGGCATTCCTTCCCACTGCTTGTAAAAGCAGTCCAGAGGCTAATTAGCCACTAGGATTGCTTTTACATGAAAGCCGGCCGCTGGCTGAAAAGAATGATACCAAGATGATACTGTGAGGGGGTTAACTCGGTAGCGGGTGTGTGTGACCCCCTGGTTGGGCTCCCCACACAAAAACAGGCCCAGCAGACGGAGGTTGTGGTTTTCAAAATCAAAAAGGTGCGGTTTATTTTCTATTTACAGTGACAAAACACAGCAAAGCAAAAGAAACATAAACAAAATAAATCCTGGTCAACTTGACCTCTGACTAAACATACAGGTTTCCTAACTAACAACTGGGATCAGCCTAGTGCTGTCCTAGTCCCTAAGTCCCTGGTTTTAAATGTCCAAGCAAATAGCCACACAGGCTTTGTCTCACCGCACAGGGGTTCACTCTCCCTAGACAGTCCACACAGGTCTGGTTCCAGGCATGAGCAAACACCTAATGAATCTGGGAGTTCTTATAGAGGCCTAAATGAGCTGACAAGCTTCAGCTGGTCTCATCAACTCCCTGTCTGTACGACGCCCCACACTCTCCCTAGAGGTATGAGTCATCCATGAGCCCACTAGCCTCAGCTGGGCTTATACAACTCTCCACCTAGTTGTATAAGTCGGCGTAAAGCCTGAATCTGGGCGAAATATATCTACCCCCCTGGATGCAACCAGGTGACTTTACCTTCCTGCTGTCACATACCCCCCCCTCTTGTTTTAACCTCGGGGTTGGAACACCAGCAATCAGGCATTCATGTACTCGAGACAAAGCATCCACATTCCCCATTTGAACGCCAGGGCGATGCTTTACTGTGAAGTTGAATTCCTGGAGGGCCAGGAACCACCTATTCACTCTTCTATTTGTTTCCTTGTTTTGAGCCATCCACTTTAACGGAGCGTGATCCGTAACCATGTCAAAGTGCCTACCTAGCAGGTAGTACCGAAGGGAATCTAGAGCCCACTTCACCGCTAAACACTCCTTTTCAACGGTGGCGTAATTTACCTCATGGGACTTCAACTTCCTGCTGAGGTAAATGACTGGGTGCTCGTCCCCGTTCCAGACCTGGGACAATACTGCTCCTAACCCCACATCTGACGCATCACTTTGTACGACAAAGTCTTTAGAGAAGTCGGGTGAGTACAACACTGGCTGGCTACATAAGGCTTGTTTCAAGAATTGGAATGCTGCCTCAGCCTCGGGGGTCCATTTAATCATGACCGACCCTTTCCCTTTCGTCAGGTTGGTTAGGGGCACAGCCTTAGAAGCAAAGTGGGGAATGAAGCGCCGATAATAACCCGCGATTCCCAGAAAGGCCCGTACCTGCTTCTTGCTGTTGGGACGTGGCCAACTCTGGATGGCCTCGACTTTGTTGAGTTGGGGTTTTATCACTCCCCTGCCAATGGTGTACCCAAGATATTTGGCCTCCTCCTGCCCAATGGTACACTTCTTGGGGTTAGCCGTAAACCCCGCTTCCCGGATAGAGTCTAGGACTGCTTGCACTTTTGGCAGATGTGAGGCCCAATCTGTGCTATGGACAATTACGTCATCCAGGTAAGCCGCAGCATACTTCCGATGGGGCCTCAGTATCTGGTCCATTTTCCGCTGGAATGTGGCCGGCGCATTCTGTAACCCGAACGGCATTCTCTTATATTGGAACGCCCCGTCTGGGGTTACAAATGCGGTTTTCTCTTTGGCCGACTTGGCCAGGGGAATTTGCCAATACCCTTTTGTGAGGTCAAGAGTCGTCATGTATCGGGCTGTTCCCAGCCGGTCGATCAACTCATCTATACGTGGCATGGGGTAGGTGTCAAATTTTGTAACTTTGTTCAACTGACGAAAATCGTTACAAAATCGCCAGCTCCCATCCGGTTTAGGCACCAACACAATGGGACTAGACCAATCACTTTGGGACTCCTCTATCACCCCTAAGTTCAGCATTTTCTGTACTTCCTCCCGTATTGCCTCCCGTCGGGCCTCTGGGATCCGATAGGGTTTTAACTTCACCCTTTCACCGGGCGGGGTAATAATATCATGCTCTACCCCAGATGTTTGTCCCGGCAGCTCAGAGAACACCTCCTTGTTGCGAAGCACAAACTCCTTAACCTCCTGTTGTTGGGGTTGTGACAAGGTGGCTGCTATTCCAACCTCCGGAATCACGCAACCAGTTTGAGCTGGTGACCAAGTGTCTGCGACTAGGGACTCTCTATCCCTCCAGGCTTTCAACAGATTAACGTGATATATCCGTTCGGGCTTTCGCCTTCCTGGTTGTCTGACCTTGTAATTCACTTCGCTCACTTTTTCCATTATCTCGTAGGGGCCTTGCCATTTGGCAAGGAATTTACTTTCAACCGTAGGGACAAGTACCAATATCCTATCCCCCGGGGAAAAGGTACGGGTCTTGGCTCCACGGTTGTACACTCTCTGCTGTGCCAACTGCGCTTGGGCCAAATGTTCCTTCACGATGGGCATTACCTGTGCAATTCGATCTTGCATCAGGGCGACATGCTCAATCACACTCCTGTGGGGAGAACTCTCACTTTCCCAAGTCTCCTTGGCAATATCCAACAGCCCTCTTGGGTGTCTCCCATACAGTAACTCAAAGGGGGAGAATCCCGTAGAGGATTGGGGCACTTCCCTAATAGCAAACATCAAATAAGGAAGTAGACAGTCCCAATCCTTTCCATCTCTATCCACCACTTTCTTCAACATTTGTTTTAGGGTTTTGTTGAATCTTTCAACCAGCCCATCGGTTTGGGGGTGATACACAGATGTACGCAATTGCGTCACTTTGAACAATTTACACAGCTCTTTCATAACCCGGGACATAAAGGGTGTACCTTGGTCCGTAAGCAGTTCTTTACAAATACCCACCCGGCTAAAAACAAGAGATAGCTCTTTGGCTATGGTTTTGGCCGAGGTATTTCTGAGAGGGATCGCTTCTGGATAACGGGTGGCATAGTCCATTATAACCAATATGTACTGGTGCCCCCTAGCGGACTTGATTATAGGACCTACCAAATCCATTGCGATTCTCTCAAACGGGACCTCAATGATGGGTAGAGGGACCAGCGGGCTACGGAAATGTGGCATCGGGGCCGACCTCTGACACACAGGGCAGGAGGAACAATAATTTTCTATGTCCTTCATCACCCCAGGCCAATAGAATCTCTGTAATACCCTCTCTCGGGTTTTCTCTGTCCCCAGATGACCTCCAAGAATGTGCCCATGGGCCAACTCCAACACCAACTTCCTGTAAGGTTTGGGCACCACAAGCTGCTCAACGGTTTCTTCTGCCCTTTTTGCCACCCGATACAGTAGGTCCTTCTCTACGCTGAAGTATGGGTAAGTGCAGGTATTATCTGGGTTCACTAACTCGCCATCTATTTCCACTACGTTTTCCCGTGCCTTTATTAGGGCGGGGTCTTTTAACTGTTCTGTGGCAAAATTTTCCCTGTGAACCTCCAGATCAGAAAACTCCACAGACGGTAGGTTTTCGTCTGAGGAGGTGGGCTCCTCTCCAGTTTCTTGAGTCTCCCCTGCCAATACTGACAAGGGAAATTCTGGAGAGTCCTCACCACTCTCAGAGGAGTTCTGGCTATCACATTCCTGGTACATAGGGGCACCAGTGGGGGGCCCAGGATCATCCCACAGTTCCCAGAACTTCGGAAAATCCCTTCCCACAATGGCATCATGCGGTAATTGAGATACTAACCCCACTGGATGAGAGAGGGTACCTTTGGGGGTCTCGAAACACACTGTAGTCACTGGATACTCTCGGGTGTCCCCATGCACACAAATAACAGCTACCTTGCTATTCCCAGAGACCTCTGTTTTAACTAATTCAGCCTTTATCAGGGTCACAAGGCTACCTGAATCCAGCAATACCACAACATTTCTACCATTAATACACATTTTGCATAAATGTTTCTCAGTTCCCCGAATGGCAGTGCATGCGACTGTCGCACACAGCGACTGACGTCTGTCCGTCAGAAAGTCACATTGCATGGGTTCCTCCACAACCGGGCAATTTGCTGCAATATGTCCCGCTTGCCGGCAGCGGTAGCAAACAATCCTTTTGGCTGCCTCTTGAGTAGGGATGAGCTTCGTGTTCGAGTCGAACATACGTTCGACTCGAACATTGGCTGTTCGATCGTTCGACGAAGATCGAACGATTTGGGCCGTTCGCGCCAAATTCGAGTGACGCGAACGGCCCACAATGCACTACGCCATCGCAGTGTCATCCAGGCGCTGTGATTGGCCAAGCATGCACTGTGACCCCGCATGCTTGGCCAATCACAGCGCCGGCAGCGAGGAGAGCAATGATTGGCCACAGGCAGGATGCCTGTGGCCAATTATTGCTGAGGGTGTTTAGTACACGCCCCACACTATAAAAGGCCGCCAGCACGGCGGCCTAGTGTAGTGTGTTCCGGAGCAGGGATAGAGTAGCATAGGCAGGGACAGTGACTGTTATTTCTTTCTTGCTTAACCTGGATTCCTTTAGTTTAGGGAAAGAGAAGGATAGGTAGGGAGAGTGTCAGTGTGTTTTGTGCTTCTGCTATAGTGTGCTTAAAAAAAAACATTTATTCTAGGGACAGAAAACTCTAGGTAGGGACAGTGTCAGTTTCTTTCACTCTGCAAGTCCTTGTTTCCAGGGACCTGGAAGGACAGTGAGTGAATTGTCCTTTTGCTATATTGTGATTAAAAAAAACATTTATTCTAGGGACAGAAAACTCTAGGTAGGGACAGTGTCAGTTTCTTTCACTCTGCAAGTCCTTGTTTCCAGGGACCTGGAAGGACAGTGAGTGAATTGTCCTTTTGCTATATTGTGATTAAAAAAAACATTTATTCTAGGGACAGAAAACTCTAGGTAGGGACAGTGTCAGTTTCTTTCACTCTGCAAGTCCTTGTTTCCAGGGACCTGGAAGGACAGTGAGTGAATTGTCCTTTTGCTATATTGTGATTAAAAAAAACATTTATTCTAGGGACAGAAAACTCTAGGTAGGGACAGTGTCAGTTTCTTTCACTCTGCAAGTCCTTGTTTCCAGGGACCTGGAAGGACAGTGAGTGAATTGTCCTTTTGCTATATTGTGATTAAAAAAAACATTTTTTTCTAGGGACAGAAAACTGTAGGTAGGGAGAGTATTTTTTTTCTTTCACCCTGCAAGTCCTTGTTTCCAGGGACCTGTAAGGACAGTGAGTTAATTGTCCTTGTGCTATATTGTGCTGAAAAAAACATTTATTCCAGGGACAGAAAACTCTAGGTAGGGACAGTGTCAGTTTCTTTCACTCTGCAAGTCCTTGTTTCCAGGGACCTGGAAGGACAGTGAGTGAATTGTCCTTTTGCTATATTGTGATTAAAAAAAACATTTATTCTAGGGACAGAAAACTCTAGGTAGGGACAGTGTCAGTTTCTTTCACTCTGCAAGTCCTTGTTTCCAGGGACCTGGAAGGACAGTGAGTGAATTGTCCTTTTGCTATATTGTGATTAAAAAAAACATTTATTCTAGGGACAGAAAACTCTAGGTAGGGACAGTGTCAGTTTCTTTCACTCTGCAAGTCCTTGTTTCCAGGGACCTGGAAGGACAGTGAGTGAATTGTCCTTTTGCTATATTGTGATTAAAAAAAACATTTATTCTAGGGACAGAAAAC
This sequence comes from Rana muscosa, assembly GCA_029206835.1. Lineage (NCBI taxonomy): Eukaryota > Metazoa > Chordata > Amphibia > Anura > Ranidae > Rana > Rana muscosa. The sequence continues at coordinate 450,701,246 of CM055127.1, read as the reverse complement.
TCTAGGTAGGGACAGTGTCAGTTTCTTTCACTCTGCAAGTCCTTGTTTCCAGGGACCTGGAAGGACAGTGAGTGAATTGTCCTTTTGCTATATTGTGATTAAAAAAAACATTTATTCTAGGGACAGAAAACTCTAGGTAGGGACAGTGTCAGTTTCTTTCACTCTGCAAGTCCTTGTTTCCAGGGACCTGGAAGGACAGTGAGTGAATTGTCCTTTTGCTATATTGTGATTAAAAAAAACATTTATTCTAGGGACAGAAAACTCTAGGTAGGGACAGTGTCAGTTTCTTTCACTCTGCAAGTCCTTGTTTCCAGGGACCTGGAAGGACAGTGAGTGAATTGTCCTTTTGCTATATTGTGATTAAAAAAAACATTTATTCTAGGGACAGAAAACTCTAGGTAGGGACAGTGTCAGTTTCTTTCACTCTGCAAGTCCTTGTTTCCAGGGACCTGGAAGGACAGTGAGTGAATTGTCCTTTTGCTATATTGTGATTAAAAAAACATTTTTTTCTAGGGACAGAAAACTGTAGGTAGGGAGAGTATTTTTTTTCTTTCACTCTGCAAGTCCTTGTTTCCAGGGACCTGTAAGGACAGTGAGTTAATTGTCCTTGTGCTATATTGTGCTGAAAAAAACATTTATTCCAGGGACAGAAAACTCTAGGTAGGGACAGTGTCAGTTTCTTTCACTCTGCAAGTCCTTGTTTCCAGGGACCTGGAAGGACAGTGAGTGAATTGTCCTTTTGCTATATTGTGATTAAAAAAAACATTTTTTTCTAGGGACAGAAAACTGTAGGTAGGGAGAGTGTTTTTTTTCTTTCACTCTGCAAGTCCTTGTTTCCAGGGACCTGTAAGGACAGTGAGTTAATTTTCCTTGTGCTATATTGTGATTAAAAAAAACATTTATTCTAGGGACAGAAAACTCTAGGTAGGGACAGTGTCAGTTTCTTTCACTCTGCAAGTCCTTGTTTCCAGGGACCTGGAAGGACAGTGAGTGAATTGTCCTTTTGCTATATTGTGATTAAAAAAAACATTTATTCTAGGGACAGAAAACTCTAGGTAGGGACAGTGTCAGTTTCTTTCACTCTGCAAGTCCTTGTTTCCAGGGACCTGGAAGGACAGTGAGTGAATTGTCCTTTTGCTATATTGTGATTAAAAAAAACATTTATTCTAGGGACAGAAAACTCTAGGTAGGGACAGTGTCAGTTTCTTTCACTCTGCAAGTCCTTGTTTCCAGGGACCTGGAAGGACAGTGAGTGAATTGTCCTTTTGCTATATTGTGATTAAAAAAAACATTTATTCTAGGGACAGAAAACTCTAGGTAGGGACAGTGTCAGTTTCTTTCACTCTGCAAGTCCTTGTTTCCAGGGACCTGGAAGGACAGTGAGTGAATTGTCCTTTTGCTATATTGTGATTAAAAAAAACATTTATTCTAGGGACAGAAAACTCTAGGTAGGGACAGTGTCAGTTTCTTTCACTCTGCAAGTCCTTGTTTCCAGGGACCTGGAAGGACAGTGAGTGAATTGTCCTTTTGCTATATTGTGATTAAAAAAACATTTTTTTCTAGGGACAGAAAACTGTAGGTAGGGAGAGTATTTTTTTTCTTTCACTCTGCAAGTCCTTGTTTCCAGGGACCTGTAAGGACAGTGAGTTAATTGTCCTTGTGCTATATTGTGCTGAAAAAAACATTTATTCCAGGGACAGAAAACTCTAGGTAGGGACAGTGTCAGTTTCTTTCACTCTGCAAGTCCTTGTTTCCAGGGACCTGGAAGGACAGTGAGTGAATTGTCCTTTTGCTATATTGTGATTAAAAAAAACATTTTTTTCTAGGGACAGAAAACTGTAGGTAGGGAGAGTGTTTTTTTTCTTTCACTCTGCAAGTCCTTGTTTCCAGGGACCTGTAAGGACAGTGAGTTAATTTTCCTTGTGCTATATTGTGATTAAAAAAAACATTTATTCTAGGGACAGAAAACTCTAGGTAGGGACAGTGTCAGTTTCTTTCACTCTGCAAGTCCTTGTTTCCAGGGACCTGGAAGGACAGTGAGTGAATTGTCCTTTTGCTATATTGTGATTAAAAAAAACATTTTTTTCTAGGGACAGAAAACTGTAGGTAGGGAGAGTATTTTTTTTCTTTCACTCTGCAAGTCCTTGTTTCCAGGGACCTGTAAGGACAGTGAGTTAATTGTCCTTGTGCTATATTGTGCTGAAAAAAACATTTATTCCAGGGACAGAAAACTCTAGGTAGGGACAGTGTCAGTTTCTTTCACTCTGCAAGTCCTTGTTTCCAGGGACCTGGAAGGACAGTGAGTGAATTGTCCTTTTGCTATATTGTGATTAAAAAAAACATTTTTTTCTAGGGACAGAAAACTGTAGGTAGGGAGAGTGTTTTTTTTCTTTCACTCTGCAAGTCCTTGTTTCCAGGGACCTGTAAGGACAGTGAGTTAATTTTCCTTGTGCTATATTGTGATTAAAAAAAACATTTTTTCTAGGGACAGAAAACTGTAGGTAGGGAGAGTGTTTTTTTTCTTTCACTCTGCAAGTCCTTGTTTCCAGGGACAGAGAAGGACACCTGAAGGTAGCCCTTATTGCTTTTTTCCCATCTCCCTGCAGGCCATCTATTAGAATGTCTGGAAGGCAAACAAGGAGAGGCAGACAGTCAGGAGGCAATAAAAGAGGGCAAGCAGGCTCTGTGTCTGGGGGCAACAGTGCTGGTCGTGGACGCGGTGCATTGTCATCAGCACATGGCCATGGGACACGCTTGTCCTTCTTTTCGGCAGCTGGACATGTTGAGCCACATCATGCCGAAGACTTGGTAGAGTGGATGACCAAGCCCTCCTCCTCCTCCTCATCCTCTCTCACCCAGGCTCAGGGTACTGGAAAAGCAGCTGCCAAAGCGTCGTCTTCCCTGGTATCAATGTCAGACAAATCATCAGTCACTCCTTCCCTAGACCCACCATGTCCTCCTCCTGAGGAGTCCCCCGAACTGTTTCAGCACAGTGTTGGGTACATGCTCCAGGAGGATGCCCAGCGTTTCGAAGGGTCTGATGATGAAACCCAGCTAGAGGAAGGCAGTAGCGTGAGAGCAGACAGAGGGGATGCTCAAGAAGGACACCAATCTGGCAGTCATGTTCCAGCAGCTGCAGCATACTGCCAGATTGGCTCCAGTGATGAGGAGGGAGGGGATGATGAGGTCAATGACTCCACGTGGGTGCCTAATAGGAGAGAGGAGGAGGAGGAGGATGAGGAGGAGGCACATCTCCAACGAGGCAGGATGCCCTTTGGTGGCCAGCGTAAGGGCAGTACACCGACGGAATCACACCGCAGAGCTCCGCCTGTGCAGGGCGCTGCCTCTGCCCGTCATTCAAAAAGTTCTTTGGTGTGGGCCTTTTTTGAGGCTAGTGCATCAGATCGCACAGCTGCTGTTTGCAACATATGTCTCAAGCGTATATCGCGTGGCCAAAACATCAGCCGCTTGGGTACCACATGCCTGACCAGACATATGTTGACCTGCCATGCAGCTCGTTGGCAAGCCTACCTCAAAGACCCACACCAAAGAACAAAGCGGACCTCTCCTTGCACCGCATCAGCTGGGATCTCCAACCCCACTATAACTTCAGTCCTCTCTGAAACATGCACTGAGAGGAATGAAGGTGTAGAATTAGGTGTGTCACAGCCAAGTACTTGCGCCCACTCTGCTAGCAGTACACCGACGTCCGATTCTAGCAGGCAAATTTCCCTGCCCCAGCTGCTGGACCGTCGAAAGAAGTTCACTCCCAGCCATCCACATGCCCAGCGGTTGAATGCTAGCTTGGCTAAATTGCTAGCGCTTCAACTGCTGCCTTTTCAGTTGGTAGACTCGGCCCCCTTCCGTGAGTTTGTGCAATGTGCGGTTCCTCAGTGGCAGGTTCCCAAACGCCACTTTTTCTCACGGAAGGCTATTCCGGCTCTCTACCGGCATGTGGAAGGCAATGTCTTGGCCTCGCTGGACAGGGCGGTCAGCGGTAAGGTGCATATTACCGCTGACTCATGGTCCAGCAGGCATGGACAGGGACGTTACCTTTCTTTCACGGCCCATTGGGTCACTCTTTTGGCAGCTGGGAAGGATTCAGGACAAGGTGCAGTAGTGTTGGAGGTTGTCCCACCGCCACGCCTCCAAAATGCTACTACTGGTTGTGACACACCTCTCTCCTCCACCCCCTCCTCTTCTTCTTCCTCCATGGCCTCTTCCTGTGGTTTGTCCTATGAACCAGCGGTGCTCCGTAGCCGTTCACGGGGCTACGCAAGTACGCAGGCAAAAAGATGCCATGCCGTGCTTGCGCTGGTGTGTTTGGGGGACAGAAGCCACACTGGGGCAGAGGTCCTGTCTGCTCTGCAGGGCCAGGCCGAGAGGTGGTTGACGCCACGCCAGCTTAAGCCAGGAATGGTGGTTTGCGACAATGGCACCAACCTCCTCTCCGCCCTCCGACAGGGACAACTGACCCATGTGCCCTGTGTGGCTCACGTCCTTAACCTGGTGGTGCAGCGGTTCTTGGGCAGGTACCCGGGCTTACAGGATGTCCTGAGGCAGGCCAGGAAAGTCTGTGTGCATTTCCGCAGATCTTATAATGCCAGTGCTCGCCTGGCTGAGCTGCAAAAGGAGTTGAACCTGCCCAAGAACCGCCTTATATGTGACATGCCCACCAGGTGGAACTCAACGTTGGCCATGCTGCAGCGGCTGCACACGCAGCAGAGGGCCATCAATGAGTACCTGTGCGACTACGGCACCAGGACAGGGTCAGGGGAGCTTGGTTTTTTTTCTCCACGCCAGTGGGGCATGATCAGGGATGCATGCACTGTCCTGGCACCATTTGAGGAGGCCACGAGGATGGTGAGCAGTGACAGTGCATGCATCAGTGACACTGTACCTCTTGTCCACCTGTTGGAGCACACGCTGCGTGGAATAATGGACAGGGCACTTGAGGCAGAACAGAGGCAGGAAGAGGAGGACTTCCTTGCCTCTCAAGGCCCCCTTTACCCAGACAGTGTTCCTTCTGTCCCACCCATCGCACAGGAAGAGGAGGAGGAGGAGGAGGAGGAGGATTGTGTCAGCATGGAGGTGGAGGCTGGCACTCAGCATCATCAGCAGCAGTCTTTTAGGGATGATTTACAGTCCCAAGAAACCAGTGGACTTGTACGTGGCTGGGAGGAGGTGGCTGCGGATCATGTCGTCCTTAGTGACCCAGAGGACTCCGGAGCGAATGCCTCAGCAAACCTACGCTGCATGGCCTCCCTGATCCTGCAAAGTCTGCGGAAGGATCCTCGTATTCTTCGGATCAAGGAGAGGGACCATTACTGGCTGGCCACTCTCCTTGATCCACGGTACAAGGGTAAGGTTGCGGACCTTATGTTACCGTCGCAGAGGGAGCAGAGGATGAGACAACTCCGGGAGGCCTTGCAGAAAGGTCTGTGCAACGCGTTCCCAGAGACTGGGAGGTTGCAAACTCCTGGTCCTGGACAACGAGTTGCTGAGGCTTCGGCCAGTCAAAGAAGGAGCGGTGGGGAAGGTGGCCGTCTGACCGATGCGTTCAGACAATTCTTTAGTCCGCAGCCCCAAAGTATGATTGGTTCCAGCAACCATCGCCAGCGTCTGATAAACATGGTGCAGGAATATCTAGGGGCAAGGTCAGACTTGGACACCTTCCCCACCGAAAATCCTCTGGCTTACTGGGTCTTGAGGATGGATCACTGGCCAGAGCTTGCACAGTATGCAATTGAGCTACTGGCCTGTCCTGCATCCAGCGTTCTTTCGGAACGCACATTCAGTGCTGCTGGAGGATTTGTCACGGATCACAGGGTGCGCCTGTCCACCGACTCGGTTGATCGACTGACTTTCATCAAGATGAACCAGTCTTGGATCACCACCAGCTACCACACACCTGATGCTGATATAACAGACTAATTGATTTTAAAATGTCACATCCCTTCAAGACTGATGCTGATGCTGAGTGCCTGTGCTGTTATGTTGACTGGCTATCCTCCTCCTCCGAGTCCTCAATGATACGATTGATGATGATAGCTTGGAAGATCATTTTTGTTTATGGGTGCCGCCACCAGTGCCTAACGCCCAATTTTTCAGCCCCTGTTTAACAGGGGCGTGTAATTACAATTTTTGAAGCAATACTTTGCAACAGGGCTCATTGCTGTGCTCCAAGTACAGTATCTGTGAGGAGTTGCAGTGTTGTGCCACCAGTGCCTAAGGCCCAATTTTTCAGCCCCTGTTTAACAGGGGCGTGTCATTACAATTTTTGAAGCAATACTTTGCAACAGGGCTCATTGCTGTGCTCCAAGTACAGTATCTGTGAGGGGTTGCAGTGTTGTGCCACCAGTGCCTAAGGCCCAATTTTTCAGCCCCTGTTCAACAGGGGCATGTAATTACAATTCTTGATCTAATAATTCACAGCAGGGCCCATTGCTGCACCCACCAAGAGTAACTGTCAGGGCTTACAGTGTTGTGGCACCAGCACCACCATCAAAGGCCCAATTTTTACTACCACTGTTCAACAATTATATGTAATTAAAATTCCTGATATAATAGTTGACAGCAGGGCGTTCCAGCACCAACCAAGAGTAACTGTGAGTGCTTACAGTGTTGTGCCAACACCAACAACTAAGGGGCCTATTTCTGCAGAGTATATACGGCAGGTCCCTACTTTCAAACATCCAACTTACAAACGACTCCTACTTGCAAACGCAAGAAGACAACAGGAAGTGAGAGGAAATCTACCACTAGGAAGGAAAATTCTCTCCTGTAAGAATAAATATGGGAGAAAGGTGTCTCCTCTGTACTGATGCTTTATCAGCAATCCTTGTTTCAAGAAAAACACCACATTTCAAAAACAGTTGTCATTGGGACGGAAAGTGAGGTGAAATGTTCTGAACAGGGGCACAGACAGCAAAACAAATGTTACAGGGGTGATAACCCTTACCTATGTTTTCCAAAAAGTTTAAAAATAGATTTTTGGGCTGGAGCTACACTTCAACAATGTACCTGTTCAAAATTACAAACAGATTCTACATAAGAACAAACCTACAGTCCCTGTCTTGTATGCACCGCCTGTATACGGCTGTTCAGAGTATATAGGGCCTTTTTTATTTTATGTGCGGGGTTCCCCTTAATATCCATACAAGACCCAAAGGGGCTGGTAATGGGCTGGGGTAGGGGGGGGGGGGTCATGGGGTAGCTATGCCATTTTTCTTAAAGAATTTCATCCATATTACCGGGACCAGACATTACATTAAAGCCGCAAGCAGTTTTAAATGGCTTTTTTTTCCTTTAGAAGTGTCATTTTGTGCAGGGACAGTTCTAAACACGGGAAACACGTGGCACTTCACAGGCATACTTTAGACACCCCCCAGGTACGATATTTAAAGGAATATTTGACTTTTTTTTTTTCACTTTATGCATCATTAAAATGACTGCTCCCGAAAAACGACCGTTTTTAAAACTTCTTTTTGCATTGATACATGTCCCCTGGTGCAGAACCCGGGTTCCCAAACCCTTTTTAGGACAATAACATGCATAATAGTTGTTATAATTAGCACTTTAGAATTCGAACGTTCGCATCCATTGTATTTAATAGGGTTCTAATGTTCGTTCGAACTTCCGGTCCGTTCGCGGGTTCTGGTGCGAACCGAACCCGGGGGTGTTCGGCTCATCACTACTCTTGAGCCCCTGACTTCCCAGGCTGTTCTCGCCAAACTTTGGGCAGAGCTCCCACCCTCTCACTCTCTCCACCCTCACCCATTGGAATCCTCTTATCCGCCCCTGGGGATGGTCTGGTCTTAGGGTGGAAAGTCCGAGAGTCTCTGGAAGAGGCCGTCAGGTTCTCTGTAGCCAAGTATTTCTCTACACGATCCACAAGACCACCGGCCGTCTCTGGGTCTCCATGGCTTACCCACTTTTGGATGGCAGTAGGAAGAGCTCTCAAAAACCGATCCATTACAACACGTTCCACAATCTCTGGTGCGGACAAAGTCTCTGGCTGTAGCCACTTCCTGCTCAGGTGAATGAGATCATACATTTGAGACCTGGGGGGTTTTCCAAGCTGGAAAGTCCAGTTATGCACACGCTGAGCCCGGACAGCCAGGGTGACACCCAGCCTTGCCAATATTTCAGCTTTTAGCATCACATAGTCTTTTGCTTGGTCAGGCTCTAGGTCATAGTAAGCCTTCTGCGATTCACCAGTTAACAGAGGAGCCACCAGTCCAGCCCACTGCTCCTCAGGCCACTTTTCTCTTTCAGCAGTCCTTTCAAATGTGGTCAAAAATACCTCTGGATCATCCTCTCCAGTCATTTTTGTCAATAAACGACTCACCCCAAAGGACGCGGTATTAGTGGGACGGCTTTCCTCACTGGTCTGCGGACGTTGCTGCACTACTGCTTCCATTTGTTGTAGTCTCTGCTCTTGCTTCTGTAACAGGTCTATGAAGCGGGCCTCAGATTGCTGTTGGGCTTGTTGCTGAGCTTCCAGACTCTGTTGGTGAGCTTGCTGCTGGGCTGCAAGGCTCTGTTGATGAGCTTGCTGCTGGGCTGCAAGGCTCCTTTGCAAACCTGCATTTGTCTGCTGTTGATTGGCATTTGCTAGAGCCAGCTGTTTCAGTATCTCCTCCATGCTGGCTTAAAAAAAACTGCCACTGGTTCTCCACCAACTGTGAGGGGGTTAACTCGGTAGCGGGTGTGTGTGACCCCCTGGTTGGGCTCCCCACACAAAAACAGGCCCAGCAGACGGAGGTTGTGGTTTTCAAAATCAAAAAGGTGCGGTTTATTTTCTATTTACAGTGACAAAACACAGCAAAGCAAAAGAAACATAAACAAAATAAATCCTGGTCAACTTGACCTCTGACTAAACATACAGGTTTCCTAACTAACAACTGGGATCAGCCTAGTGCTGTCCTAGTCCCTAAGTCCCTGGTTTTAAATGTCCAAGCAAATAGCCACACAGGCTTTGTCTCACCGCACAGGGGTTCACTCTCCCTAGACAGTCCACACAGGTCTGGTTCCAGGCATGAGCAAACACCTAATGAATCTGGGAGTTCTTATAGAGGCCTAAATGAGCTGACAAGCTTCAGCTGGTCTCATCAACTCCCTGTCTGCACGACGCCCCACACTCTCCCTAGAGGTATGAGTCATCCATGAGCCCACTAGCCTCAGCTGGGCTTATACAACTCTCCACCTAGTTGTATAAGTCGGCGTAAAGCCTGAATCTGGGCGAAATATATCTACCCCCCTGGATGCAACCAGGTGACTTTACCTTCCTGCTGTCACAATACCTAAACCCGCAGGCATCATTCTGGTATAAACATTTAAAGTCCAGCAACATACCAGTACGTTGCTGGTCCTTGTTGGACATGTATTGTAATCTTTTTTTTTCATGCAGCCAGTTGGCTGAATGAAAAAAGAGATTGATCGGGTGGGTATGCCCACCATTAGAATACCGCCCTTCATCCACCCACTTCTAATGATGGGCATACATGCACCATTTATATATGCCGAAGCATGGGGGCATCCTCCCGCAAAAAAGTTATGCCGCACACACATGGTCGGACTTTTCCACGGGCAAGCCTCCGTCGGAATTTCGACCGTATGTACGCGGCATTAGGAGCAAAATCACTCCTCCGCCCCTGCTGCCCCAATGCTTCGGCATATTTGCTTTTGTTTTTTTAACTGTGGTGGTGAAATCACCTCCTACAGCACTGGAGTCGCAGGGATCAGGCCTGTCTCTGCAAACGCTGCAGTTATGTGTGTTGTGTTTTGTAAGTGACAGTGATCGATCGACACTGCACTTGGGTGGCCTGGGCTGGACGGAGGGGCAAAACGCAGGTGCTAGCAGGTATCTGGGCTGATCCCGCTAACACTACGTTTTTGGGAACCCTAAACTGCTGGGGACGCTAGTATAGATCTGATCAGATCAGATATTGATCTGTTCAGATACTATACCACTAAGGGGGGTGTATGCTTCACGCGTGGGTGTTAGCGCTACTGGCACTAACCTGACGCTGCCTGGGGTGTGACGCAGACCCTCTCTGATGCTAAAACCTAATTGATATCACCCGCCGGGCGATCAGGGGGTTAAACCTTTATTGGGTTATATACGGCGGGTGCCCTGACACTATAAAAAGCAAACTAACTAACCAGCGTCACCCGTAACACTTATATGATAATCACTTGTGAAAGGGTTAACTAGGGGCAATTAGGGGGTTAAAACCTTTATTAGATAATATATGGGGGTACCTGACGCTATAAAAACCTGCGGCGAACCTAAAAAAAATTACTGGTTACCGATCTGCATCACCGACACTAAGACAGCGATCAGAAAAATGATCGCTTAGCGACAGTGGTGATAGGGGGTGAAAGGGTTACCTGGGGGGCGATCAAGGGGGTTAAACCTTTATTAGATAATTTATGGGGGTACCTGACGCTATAAAAACCTGCGGCGAACCTAAAAAAAAAATCCTGGCTACCGATCTGCATCAACGACGCTAAGACAGCGATCAGAAAAATGATCGCTTAGCTACAGTGGTGATAGGGGGTGAAAGGGTTACCTGGGGGGCGATCAAGGGGGTTAAACCTTTATTAGATAATTTATGGGGGTACCTGACGCTATAAAAACCTGCGGCGAACCTAAAAAAAATTACTGGCTACCGATCTGCATCACCGACGCTAAGACAGCGATCAGAAAAATGATCGCTTAGCGACAGTGGTGATAGGGGGTGAAAGGGTTACCTGGGGGTGATCAAGGGGGTTAAACCTTTATTAGATAATTTATGGGGGTACCTGACGCTATAAAAACCTGTGGCGAACCTAAAAAAAAAATACTGGCTACCGATCTGCATCACCGACGCTAAGACAGCGATCAGAAAAATGATCGCTTAGTGACAGTGGTGATAGGGGGTGAAAGGGTTACCTGGGGGGCGATCAAGGGGGTTAAACCTTTATTAGATAATTTATGGGGGTACCCGACGCTATAAAAACCTGCGGCGAACCTAAAAAAAATTACTGGCTACCGATCTGCATCACCGACGCTAAGACAGCGATCAGAAAAATGATCGCTTAGCGACGGCGGTGCTAGGGGGTGAAAGGGTTATCTGGGGGGTGATCAAGGGGTTAAACCTTTATTAGGGGGGGTTAGGGGGCTACACTGGACCTAAAACTAAACTGTAGTGACACTTTTACAGTCACAAATGTCACTGATTGCAGTGATCAGTAAATAAATGGTCACTGCAATCAGTGACACTGTGACTGGGGGCTGGGGGGTGATCTGGGGGGGCCTGGGGGGGCGATTTATGTGCCTATGTGTGCTGGTGTTAGTGTAGTGTTTGTGCACTAACCTTGATGTCTTCTCTTGTACGGCGCTCGGTATATGTGAGCGCCGCACAAGAGATGACATCACTTCCTCCTGCTTCCTCTGCCTGTGTTTACATTACACAGGCAGATGGGGCATTCTCATTCGCCGGGAGCGATCGCGGGGGGGTGGCCGGAATCGAAAGGTCGCCCCCCCATCTCGGATCGCTCCCAGACGAATTCCAACCGCTCACTGTACAGAAGGGGGGTCCGATTGGACCCCCCAACTGTACAAAGGCAATCACGTACACTGTACGTTATTGTGCCTGTCGGTGCCATTGTGCCGACGTATATATACAGTGAGCGGTCGTTAAGTGGTTAAAGGGGTTGTAAAGGTTCGTTTTTTATTTTCTAAAAAGGTTCCTTTAAGCTAGTGCATTGTTGGTTCACTTATCTTTTCCTTTGATTTACCTTCTAAATGTTTTTTTTCTTTGTCTGAATTTCTCACTTCCTGTTTCTCCTCACTAAACCTCACACCATCATCCGAGTGGTGTGGAGTCAGCCAGAACAGCTTACTGAGGAGGAACAGGAAGTGAGATTTCGGACAAAGAAAACAAAGACAAAAAACATTTAGAAGGGAAATCTAAGGAAAAGGTAAGTGAACCAACAATGTACTAGCTTAAAGGAACCTATTTAGAAAATAAAAAACGAACCTTTACAACCCCTTTAAGGGTAGGATCCAGCAAATCTTGTCCTGTTGGTTTGGTAGACCCTGAACCCAGGCAAGGTCTGTTTACAAGCTTTAACTTCAGTTCTGATGTGGAGGCAGTGGCGGTGCGCCCATAGTGCGCCGCCCCTCTCTCCCCTGCACCGTTAACAGTACATACATTCATGCATTGCATGAATGTGTGTATTGTCGCTGGCGCCGCTGCCGCCCACTATTCAGATGGCCAGCGCCCTGGCGAGCTTCAGCCATCTGAATAACAGCAGTTGGTTGGCTTCTGGAAGTGTCTATCAGAGCTAGCCTGATAGCCTGTGGGCTGTAATCGGCTTCCAAATAGTTAACCAGGGGACGCACGGGCTGTGCGTTCCTTGGTTAACACTGACACGCGTCTCAGCCAATCAGGTTCACCGAGTCTGGTTACTGGTAACCTGATTGGCTGAGGCGACATAGAGGGCGGGAGAAGACATCGAGGACAGAAGAAGACATGATGGAGCGTGGAGGAGGATGGCCCAAGGAAGGTAAGTGCAGGGCTGGGGGGAAACTGGCTGCATTTGGGGACAAACTGGCTGCATTTGGGGACAAACTGGCTGCATTTGGGGACAAACTGGCTGCATTTGGGGGGAAACTGGCTGCATTTGGGGACAAACTGGCTGCATTTGATGGGGCAAACTGGTGGCGTTTGGGCACAGTGGCTGCGTTAAATGGGCACAGTGGTGGCAATTGATGTTTTTTTTTTTTTTTTCAGTTTGTTTGCACCCCCCTAAAAATTTTGAGCACCAGCCGACAACTGTGTGGAGGGTAAGTAATCCCCCTTCATCTCCTTCCCAAAGTCCAGTGAGGACATCAATACAGCCCATTGAGGTTTCTCTCTAGATTATGGGGCTGACAGGGGGTCAGACTAGAGCTTTGGGTCTTAGCTAAAGTGAAAGCCTGTTGACAGAGTGCATGAAGGATCAATGACTTCCCCCAGACGCACAGAGAAGGATTTACTGAACAGCCAAAGTGGTAACTGTAAGATGCTCACTCTGACATTCAAACCGCTTATTGTTATCTTTTTCAATATTTAATTTTTTTGTAATGTTGCATGCTTTTTTTGCAGGCCCATTATTTGTTTTAAAATGTAATTAACCACCTGCCGTCCGCTCACAGTAAATATTCACTTGCCGACCGAAATACGTATATATACATTGCGGTTTGCAAGTGGTTTACCGGGGTTATGGCTGAAGATATCAGCCATAACCCTGGTATTTCTTTGTCAGCTGGTGACTGCCTTTCTCATGAAAGTGGTCAGAGCGGTTAACTAGCCGCTGGATAGCTTTTAGGAGCAGCAGGTCGCCCCCCCCCCTTTCCGCAGCTTTGCAGTGTTTCTTTTTTTGTTTACAAACGATTTTATTACCGTATATACTCGAGTATAAGCCGACTCGAGTATAAGCCGAGGTACCTAATGTTGCCAAAAAAACTGGGAAACCTTACTGACTCGAGTATAAGCCGATGCCTCACTGTCCACTGTTCCCTAGCTCGCTGTTCCCTATTTTACATTGTAAATAGTACCTGTAAAGAAGTTGCAGCTGCGGCGTCCATCGTTCAAATTCCGCGGCGTCCATCGTTCAAATTCTGCGGTCTCTTCCTGTTCCTTCCTTGATAGGCGAGTCTCAGCAGACACTCTCCGCCTATTATGATCATTCTCTCATCCTCAGTTTTCCCAGCAGACACTGTGTTGGGTGTTCCGCCAATCACAGACGTCTGCTGGAAAACTGAGGATGAGAGAACATTCGTGATAGGCGGAGAGTGTCTGATGAGACTCGCCTATCACGGAAGGAACAGGAAGAGACCGCGGAATTTGAACGATGGACGCCGCGGAATTTGAACGATGGACGCTGCAGCCGCAATTTCTTTACAGGTACTATTTACAATGGAAAAATTTCGCTGACTCGAGTATAAGCCGAGGGGGGGGGGGGGGGGGACTTTCAGCCCCAAAAAAGGGCTGAAAATCTCGGCTTATACTCGAGTATATACGGTATATCAAAAGGTCATAGTTTGATACAAATTTATAACAGAAGCATAGGTACATTCTAAACTTATGTTGCTCTGAGAGATCTCATACAAAAGAGGTAGTTCTATCCGCAATACACATTTATTGATAGGGTAAGGGTTACATAATATATCCAAATTACACACCAGACAATATTTACAACACAATGTACAGTGTAGGTCCCCTGGCTTACATGGTATTTACAAATTACCCACAACGCCCATATTTACAATGCTATATAAGCTACAAGTATAGTTAGATTACCTGTTAACTTCAGGTCAGCCCATCGTGGCTGCTGTCTGTTCCCACACACCAAAAGCAAGAGCCCTTAGCTTGCTCACAAAAGCATTATGATTCCACCCCAGACACCTTAGTTCTGGGGTGAGGTACTCGCTGGAGGCCTGGGGCCCGGGGCCCAGTACCTTCAACTGGGTCCCGCAAGGGATGGAGGATTCCTAGAGTGTCCTCCGGTATTGGACACCTGAATCTAGGGCGAGGGGGACCAGAGAAGTGACCTTCCCGGAGATCCAGCGCAGCATTGGCTGGTGACGGTGGAGGCCTCTGGTGACCGTCCAGATGGATGTCTCTCCCTGACAGGGGCCGCATCTCAAGAAGGTAGTCCACATTCTCATGGTCGGTGGCAGCGACCCAACTGAAACCCAGGTCGGTGGCAGAGACCTCAAGTCCAATTCACCCGGTCGGTGGCAGCGACCGTGCGCCAAGCCTGTTTGCGCATACCGAAACAGGAGAGTAATAAGTTTATGTTTGTGCCTGGACCTTCCTCTTCACCTTGCCTGTTCGTTGTCTAACCAGTCTGCTCTCAAAGGACTATTTATTGCTCTAAAAGAATAAATAAGTGTTGGACTTTCAATGGTGTGGAACTTGACTTTCTGGGAGTTTAAAGATCATCCTCAAGGGGAGTTTTGGCTCTGGACAGGGGCACAGACCCGAAGGTAATTGGGTATAGCTCACACCTCTGCACACTGGAGGGTACGAGCTGGTGGTGCGCCACACTCTCCTCCCTGGTCCCCTTGGCCTAGACGAGAGCCATTGACATTGACAGAGAAGGAGGGAGTGAGAGGTGAGGTCGCCAAACTAGTAAATGTATATTGGGCACAGCCTGGTTGGATGAGTCACAGCAGGCTTTTGTTTACAGCCCATGTGCAATGTAAATAGGAAAACAAAAGGCCACCCTTTGAAGTTGTACCTACATACCGTAAGAAATACACAGCACTCAATACTTTAAATATATTTCCTTCTACCTGAAATATATATATCTATATGCAATTTTATTTACAGCTGTTAATGGAGATTTCCCATCACCCATAAGGCAACACTTATCAGGTATGTACTTAACATGAGATAAATGTTACATATAAAGATGAACTAAGTTATACATCGCAGCGACAATAGTGATGATGTCAAAGAATATGTTATTTAAACAAGGTGCCAGTTAAATGCTATCATCCAGTGGATTGAATTAAAGAGTGTGTGAATCAATCTAATATGTTGTGTTGGTATATTAGAAATAGATGCCAGTGTTTGTTAAGGCCTGTACACACAATCAGATTTTCCGACAACAATTGTGTGATGGCAGGGTTTTTGGCAGATAATCCGAACGTTTGTACGCTCCATCGGACAATTCTTGTCGGAATTTCCGACAGCACATGTTGGATAGCCATGCTCTCAAACTTTCCGACAACAAATGTGTTCTGTCGGATTATCCGATCGTGTGTACACAAGTCCGTCGGACTAAAATCCAAAGTACAAACACGCATGCTCCAAACCAATGCTAACCATAAAACGAGATTAGCAGAAATTGCCCAAAGGGTGGCGCTAAAGAGCAGAAAAACCACGTAGTTTTGTGTATGTTGGCTGAAAAAGTTCTGCCGTCTGTATGCAGAACAAGTTCACGGCCAACACCCTTCGCACAAAATTCCACGGATTTGTCCGATGGAAATCCGATCGTGTGTACGAGGCTCTAGGCTTCCTGTTTTCACCGGTGCGCCCGAGAAACTGTCCAACGGGTGTTGCCATAGAGGTTCTCAGAGACCAGATCATCTCTGAGAGCAGAAAAGGGGAGGACGAGTGAGCATCCCCCCTTTCCTGAACCATACCAGACCACATGCCCCCCCCACCCCAAAGCACCTTGTCCCCATGTTGATGGGGGAAAAGGGCCTCTGTGGCCATAGTGGGTTCCATACTCTCTCTTTGGGGCTCACAAGCTTCTGGAACAGGGTGATCCCGGATGAGCCCCCATATGTAGTGCTACCCCTTCAGAGAGCTAAAGTATATGTGGCCTCTTTATATGTGTGATATAATACACTCTGCTCCAATATAGGCCATGTTGATGGGGAAAAGGGCCTCTGTGGCCATAGTGGGTTCCATACTCTCTCTTTGGGGCTCACAAGCTTCTGGAACAGGGTGATCCCGGATGAGCCCCCATATGTAGTGCTACCCCTTCAGAGAGCTAAAGTATATGTGGCCTCTTTATATGTGTGAAATAATACACTCTGCTCCAATATAGGCCATGTTGTATGTGATCAACATGCTTATGCAATGTTTATATAAAATCATTCCATTCCTTTTACATGTCTTATTTTAGAGCCAGTGATTTCATCACTGGGTCTCTGTGCTTTTCAGTGCAATACAGGCAGATCATGGCTGGTGGGAGGATCTGGTAGGGCACCCTGCCTCAGTACTCCTTTCAAGAGTCCTCAGTCCTGATGCAAGCAGCGGACTGGCTCTTGGGAGAAGTTATGCAAATGTCAGTCTCAGTGTAAGTCTGGAGGAATGGGTGTCCCTAGGCAACATCCTAGGTTAACACAGGATGCTGAGCCTCCATGAATGAGACTGGCCCTATCAGGCTTGCTGCAGCTTCTAATGCACATTGTGAGGAGCTGACAGTGTGCAGTGAAATCAGAGTAAGCAGGTTCAGTACAGGAGAAGAGCTTGTACAACTGTGCAAGACTGGAGGCGAAGTCTGGAGTTCAGCTTTAAGTTTTAAAATAAACTTTTGCAGTAAATGAACATATGGCGTCTGTGGAAGTTTTTACTTTTGCCTGGAGATCTTTAATGATGGCTTAATTTGGTTTTCAGTCCACTTTATGACCCAGAACCTACTTTACTCCACTAATGCCTTCCTCGGAGACCGCGATCCTCGGCGAGCTGGAAAACCAGCCGGCTCCCCCGGTCGCCCGGTCCCCGGGGACGATTAAACCGCGGAGCGGAGCAGGGAAAAGGATGTTATTTGCTCTTTCCTGTAAACCGTAGCAGAGAATTCTCAGCGGAATACACAGACCCATAAACTAAGCCGCTCTCTAATCCACAAATCCCTTCAAACTCATTGTACTGTCTGAGGGGGAGAACATTATCCTCCCAGCCATTGTCTACATCTCATTCATTGCATAGTATTAGCTTTCATCCCAAATTATTCAAAATACCATTTAGCGGTTCATACAAAAAAAAAAAAAGGACTTTTAATGAGTAAACAAGGCTCTATTTTTGGTGAGCACAAAAGTTTTTATAGAATGCGTACATTCATTTTTTATGTCGTTTTAACCACTTGCCGACCAGCCGCCGTCATTATACGGCGGCAGGTTGGCACATTCCCGCAAATCGTTGGTGGTTTTAAGGAGCCGTAGCAGCCGCTGTATGGGCGGGGGACCCGATGCGCATGGGCGGCAGCTGCGATGCCCGCCGGCCACCTGCGATCGCAGGAACGAGAGCCAGAACGGGGATCTGTCAATGTAAACAGACAGATCCCCGTTCTGACAGGGGAGTTAGAGAGAGATCTGCTGTTCCTAGTGATTAGGAACAGCGATCTTTCTCCTCCTCCAGTCAGTCCAGCCCCCATACAGTAAAGCCCCGTACACACGGTCTGACTTTTGCCCAACAAACTTCGTTTTAAGCAAGTTGGACCAACAATCCGACCGTGTGTACGCTCCATCGGACAAACTTTTTTTTGTTTGGTTTTGTTTTCATCGGACAAAAGTTGGGTCTGCAAACGGACAAACTTTTGCCCAACAAAAGTCAGATGGAGCAAAGTCCTACCGTGTGTACAGAAAACCATCGGACTTTTGTCCGATGGACAAAACAACTAATGTTAAGATCAACCAACAATAGCAGAAGTTGACCAAAGGGTGGCGGTAAAGAGCAGAAAAGAGCAGAGAAACCACGTGATGTTGCAAAAAGTTTTGGGAAAGTTTGCAGAAAAGTCAGAGCGTGTGTATGCTATGGGTGTGCCCGACCAACTCTGTTCGGACAAACATCCACGGAAAAGTCCGATGGAAGTCCGACCGTGTGTATGGGGCTTTAGAAACACCTCCCAGGGAACACACTTAACCCCTTGATCGCCCCCTAGTGTTAACTTCTTCCCTGCCAGTGTCATTTATACAGTAATCAGTGGCTATTTTTAGCACTGATCGCTGTATACATGTCAATGGTTACAAAAAAGTGTCCGATCTGCTCGCAGTCCCGCTAAAAATCGCAGATCACCACCATTACTAATAATAAAAAAATTTAAATAAAAATGCCATAAATCTATCCCCTATGCCCGCCGGCCACCTGCGATTGTGGGAACAATTCAAGGAGAAGTACTCTCCCTGGGGGTTACCTTGCGGGCGCGCTCTCTATTTGTGGGAAAAAAAGGACATAAATTTTGTTTGGGTACAGCATCGCACGATCGCGCAATTGTCAGTTAAAGCGATGCAATGCAGTATCGCAAAAAATGGCCTTGTCATTAAGGGAGAAAATCTTCCGGTCTGTAAGTGGTTAATGTTTACATGTTTGCTTTACCATATTTTTATTATTATGCGAATAAGGCCAGCATGCGTTTGTCCCAAGCAGATTGAAAAGAGCACCTTTCTCTCTGCTTGTGAAAAACACATGCTCAGCCCGAATAGGGCGAGCATGCGTTTGCCTCACGCAGAATGTAATGGACTTGAGGAACAAAAGAAGAAACATGAACACAAAAAGAAGTACCGTATATACTTGAATATAAGCCGACCCGAGTATAAGCCGAGGCACCTAATTTTACCCTAAAAAACTGGGAAAACGTATTGACCCGAGTATAAGCCTAGGGTGAGAATGCAGCAGCTACTGTAAGCGGAAAAGAGGGTCAACAATACCCATTTGCACGCCTCACTGTGCCCATTTGCACGCCTCACTGTGCCCATTTGCAACCTCACTGTGCCCATTGTAGCCTTACTGTACCCATTCTGACTGTGCCCATTGTAGCCTTACTGTGCCCATTCTCACTGTGCCCATTGTAGCCTTACTGTGCCCATTCTCACTGTGCCCATTGTAGCCTTACTGTGCCCATTCTCACTGTGCCCATTGCAGCCTTACTGTGCCAATTCTGACTGTGCCCATTCTCACTGTGCCCATTGTAGCCTTACTGTGCCCATTCTCACTGTGCCCATTGTAGCCTTACTGTGCCCATTCTCACTGTGCCCATTGCAGCCTTACTGTGCCAATTCTGACTGTGCCCATTCTCACTGTGCCCATTGTAGCCTTACTGTGCCCATTCTCACTGTGCCCATTGTAGCCTTACTGTGCCCATTCTCACTGTGTCCATTGCAGATTTACTGTGCCCATTCTCACTGTGCCCATTGTAGCCTTACTGTGTCCATTCTCACTGTGCCCATTGTAGCCTTACTGTGCCCATTCTCACTGTGCCCATTGCAGCCTCAATGTACCTGTATTCTTGCATTTTTCAAAAGTCGCGGCTTCCTCCTGGGCCCGTTCCATTCCATGATAGTCAGTGTACCTGTCGGGTCGCGGGCGTCCATTTTTCAAAAGTCGCGGCTTCCTCCTGGTTCATGATAGGCGTTTGACACTGTGTTCCGCTACCGCCTATCAAGGAGCTCCTCTCATCCTCGGACTCAGTTTCCCAGCAGACACTGCATTTTTACCGTGGTTCTCATTAATTTCAATGGGGATAGGCGTTTTTGCAGCGCTATTTTATGCGCACCAAAGATGCTCCCAAGAAGCTGTTTGCAGGATTTTTTCCAACGCACAGCCAGCACAACGCCTCAATGTGAAAGCCCTCAGGGCTTTCACATTGAGAATGCTGGGGCAGGATTATTTCAGGCATTTTTTCAGCGCTATTTTTACCGCAAAAACGTGGTAAAAATGCCTCAGTGTGAAAGGGGCCTTAGCCCTAACCCATATGAGTACTTATTTCACTTACCTCAGTGTCACTAGCAGCCGTTCCTCCGGTGACACAGAGCGCCACATGACAGTGTCCATCCTGGTCAATCTTGGTCGAAGTCTCTCCAAGAGGTCATCGAAGAGTGTCATGGACATCCTGGTAAAGTTGTAAAACTTTTCCGGGTGTATGCGCAGTTCTGCATACATCTGGGTGAAGTACCCCACTGACAGCCGCTGGGATAACAGTGGATGGGTCCAGAAGCGACGTCGTCTACTGCTTCTATCCTCTTCCAACTGTCTCCTTCTACGAATCCTCTGCAAGATGATGAGCAGAATTGCTTTATCAATCTTTTGCACAACAGGATCCATAATGCAAAAATCCAAAGAAAACGCACGCAAAATCGCAAAAACTACAAAAATACTCAAACAAACTCACATAGACTATCTCTCTCCTCTCTCTCTCCAACCAAAATGGCCACGTCACATGATATTGCACATTGTTTTATACTTTTCCTTGGCATTGTGGGTAATTTGGGAGTGGAAAATAGCACAGGGGTATTTTTTTTTTAAAACGCACCTTAGCGATAACGCTTTTCAAACAACGTTTAACTCGTATTGACGCCAAGTCAAAACGCTAATAAAATCGCGTTTTTAACTCCGCTTTTTTTCGAGGCGTCGTTACTAGCTTTACAGTCCGTTTTTTAAAACGTCCGTGTGTATGAGGCCTTATAAACATTTTACAGCTTAAAAACGATGACGCTAAAAAACATTGGTATAGCGCTAATTCACGTTTTTGAGCTTTTTCCGGCGTCAGCATCAAAACAGCTCTAGCGCTGGAGCCTCAGAACGCGCTGGTCCTTGGGTTTTTTTGCAGCTCAAAAACGACCATGCCTGTTACAGCTCAAAAACGTTATGGTGTGTATGAGCCCATTGAATAACATGGAGTGGCGTTCTTAAGCAGCAAAAATAGCTCAAAAAAGCTGCTGTAAAACGACCGTGTGTATGAGGCCTTAAAGCTGAACTCTGGGCAGACATAACAGACTCAAATGAATGCATCTCTGTATTTAAGAATATATATATTTACAGTATATAAGAGACACAATTTAACTCCTTCGCGACCACGCTATAGTCGAATGAAGACTACAGCACGGCCCCGCTGCCTGCGCACCCCCTGCAGCATGCACCGGCAGTGATCTGTGATCGGGGTAAAGAGCCAATGACAGCGGCTCTTTACCAGATGATCAGCTGTGTCCAATTACAGCTGATCATGGAAGTAAACAGGATTTGCCAGTTGATGGCAATCCTCCCCTCACGCTGACAGCACGTGAGGAGAGGAGTTGAGTTGAGGGATATCTTAATATAGCGCGGTCTTACCCCAACGGGTCCCGACGCACATAGGAGAGCCGAAAACCAACAAATCCACACGGAGGACATCTGCACTGACAATCAGGACACTGGTCATCAGTGTCCTCACTAAACTGGTTTAAAAAAATCTATTCTATTCTACATTTTTAGTACCTTCTTGGTCTCTTACAGTTCCTTCTTATACTCTCCTGCCGCGTACACACGATCGGTTTTTCCGATGAAAAAAGACAGATGGACTTTTGTGTATGGGCCCCATCGGTCTTTTTTCCATCGGTGTAAAAAAATAGAACATGTTTTAAATTTTACCGATAGGAAATTCCGATCATCTGTGTGGAATTCCATCGGAGAAAAAACCCATGCATGCATTGAACTTCATTTTTCTCGGCACGTCGGAGTGTTTTACGTCACCGCGTTGTGGAAATTTTGTCTGATGGTGTGTATGCAAGACTGATGGAAGTCAGCTTCATCGGAATTCCGACGGAAAAATCCATCGGATTTTATGCCATCGGAAATCTGATCGTGTGTACAGGGCATCAGCCTTCTCCAAATCTCCAATTTCTTCTTTTTTTTTTGCTGCTGTGATCTTACTTTGGTCTCTTTTAAATGGATACTTGGGGGGGGGCAGTAGAAACTGGTGGCTGAGCTGCAGTTTTACCACCTTCTGGCCACCCACTTGAATTGGCAAAATACAACTAGAAGGGGCTGTACACATGCTGCAGCTGCAAAAGCATTCATGACCCCTTTTTGGAAAGTAGACATTCTAGGGTATTTAGTAAGAGGCATGGTGAATTTTTTGAAGTTGAAATTTTTTCCCACAACTCTTTGCAAAATTAAGATTTTGTTTTTGTTTTTTTACAAAATTGTTCTATTAACAAGTTATTTCTCACACACCGCATAGGCATACTTGCAACTACACCACAAAATATATTCTGCTACTCCTCCTGAGTATGGCGATACCACATGTGTGAGAGTACGCTGGCGGGACGGTAAAAAAAAGTCCTGCTATTCCGTAAATGGGCGGAATGTCCTCTGTCTCTTCTGGGTAAGATAAATGTCCTCAAGATGGCTATACTCCCGAAGTTTTTATATCTTTTTGAAACATTGCCAATTGCACTCCCTATGTTACAACTTCGAAACATTCAACGGGCCTTCACTAAATTTATCTGGGGTAATAAAGCGCACAGGATTTCTAGCAAAGTGGTATTTGCTCCCCGCTCTCAAGGAGGATTGGGAGCGCCCGATATCAGTAAATATTACTTTGCTACCCATCTCGCAACGACCATCTCTTGGTCATCACGCTTTGCAACGAGTAGATGGTCAGAGTTAGTGTTACTAGCCCTGTACATCCTTGTTCAATGCTTTGGGCCGACTTGACTTCTTCCATATCTCAGCTCAGACATATCTGTCTAGGACCAATGCTATTTACTCTTTCTATCTGGAAAAAATGTAACAAGGGGTTCTCTCTCTCTTCTCCATGCCCACCTCTCTTAATCGTTATTTTCAACCCGGATATTCCGGATAGCCTATCCTACAATAACATGTACCCATGGTCTCGGGCGGGCATTTTTCAGCTCCGCCACCTAGTGCATCAAATTATTCTCCTTCCAAGATCTTCAAAAGAAATTTGATATACCCAAAAAGCTTTTTTTTCTTATCTTCAATTTAAACACTACTTCCATTCTATATCACCTGCCTTAGAAAAACCCAATGCCTTTGAAGCTTTATGTGCCCAAGGCCCATACCAACCCGGTCTCATATCTTCTATATATAAGATCCTCCATGACTCGAATCTGCCTACGCTAGAATCTCATGTATACATGCAGAGATGGGCCAAGGTACTTCCAACCCCTATATCCCTTCCTCAATGGCAGGAGATCTGGACCTCTATATCTAAAGTATCCAGATGCGTGGAGCAGAGAGAGACAGCTTATAAGGTCCTCATGTTCTGGTATAGGACTCCAGAGGTTATCCATAAATATGATCCCTCTATATCCCGGAAATGCTGGAGATGCTTGCGAGATATAGGAACAGACTACCATATCTTTTGGGAATGCCCGTTAATTTTGCCATTTTGGTCCTCGGTCCAATTAGTACTTCAGTCTGTGCTGGCGATGGACTTCCCAAAAGACCCGGCCCACTACTTGTTGGGCCTCCCAGTCCCTGGAATATCTAAACGTGCCAAAAAGTTGATGTCATATATTCTCTTGGCCGCCAAGAGAGTAATACCTACCCATTGGTTATCTCCCAACACCTCCACGCAATCCCAATTGATACTAGCTGTAGCACAGACACGTAGAATGGAACATATGACAGCGGTGATTCACGATTCGCTACCTCAATTCTCAAAGATATGGGATCCTTAGGACAACTCCTATTTCAATCCTGAATCCCTATCCTAAATTGCTATCAAATGTCCCCCAGGCAACTTGTCCCTTCATGTCTGAATGATTAGCCTAAAAACTATTGTTACTATATATACTATTATTTTATATATATTGTGTCAAGATCCATGGTGTACCCTCCCCTCCCTTGTTTTTCTTTTCTTTTCTCTTATTTCTTCTGAGTATGCAATCATTCACTAAGAGATGCCTCTCTTTTTCTGTATAAGATGATTGTGATACTTCTCTGTAATGTGTCCGCTTTTTCTTGTTTTGTTGAAAAATCTCAATAAACATACTTGACGTAATTGTAGCCGTATTAGTGCAATTGTGACAGAGAAAATTAAGTACTGTCCGTGATACTTTTTTTATTTGCACTAACATAGAATTTTTCAGGACAAGCTTTCGGGGTATGTCCCCTTCTTCAAGGTCCAAGCAGTACTACTGAGTACTGCTTGGACCTTGAAGAAGGGGACATACCCCGAAAGCTTGTCCTGAAAAATTCTATGTTAGTGCAAATAAAAAAAGTATCACAGACAGTACTTAATTTTCTCTGTCAATAAACATACAATTCCAAAAAAAAAAAGTCCTGCTAGCCGCATCTTTGAGGCGCTGTAGGAGCGGTGAATACACCGCTCCTAAAGCGCCAGTGCCCATTGAAATCAGCAGCGCTTTGCGGGAGCGGTTTTAACCCTTTTTTTGGCCGCAAGCAGGGGTTAAAAGCGCCCCGCTATCGGCCGAATAGTACAGCGAAAACTACTGTAAAGCGATGCTAAAAATAGGAGCGCTTTACCGCCGACGCCCCCCCCCCCCCCCCCCCCCAGTGTTGAAGGGCTCTAAATAGCGTTATTTCACCGAAAAGAAATGTTTTCTGGCTATAAATTGTCACTTCTCCAGTTTACGGTGACAACCAAATGTTTGACATTTCTCAGTTTAATCTTCCAACCGAGTGTGTTCAAGACAGTCTCTCTTCTCCCGCTGGATATATTACAATAAAGAAGCTGGATTTATCAGAGCGCAGTTATCCGATTACCTTCTTATGGCTTTAGATTTACTTTCTTATAATTATTATTTGCACTTAATAAATAAAGCTGTGTTTTTTCAGCTCTATCAGCCAGTATGGTATATTAGAATCAAAAATCCCCCCAACCCAATCAGTACACAGCACACGTCTCATCCATTACATATCCCAAAGAAGGGGACTGATCCTCATTTCAGGACCTAAAAATACTTGTGTTTGTGAAGTTTACCCAAGTTATATTTAAAGTGTAGATACTTCTAGATATGAAGAGAGGTTGGCCGCACTTCAATAGATGGAAAACCCAGTGACATTTATTAAAGAAAATCCATAATATAAAACATCACAGCTCAAAGCAGGCAGAGATCACAGATGTTAACGCGTCGCAAGCAATATGCACCTCATTTTGTGTATGTACTGTGTGTTTGTGTTTATATATAGATATATATATATATATGCAGTATATAGATATATAGATATAGATATATCTACCGTATATACTCAAGTATAAGTCGACCCGAATATAAACCGAGGCACCTAATTTTACCACAAAAAACTGGGAAAATGTATTGACTCGAGTATAAGCCTAGGATGCCCATCTGCATGCCTCACTGTGCCTCACTGTGTCCATGTGCATGCCTCACTGTGCCCATGCCTCACTGTGTCCATGCCTCACTGTGCCCATGCCTCACTGTGCCCATGTCTCACTGTGTCCATGACTAGACTGACGTTTAACATGGGAGTCTATGGAAGGGGTGCCCGGCTTTGAAAAATCGGTGCTCCCCAACCGTAGGTCCCCCAGACAACAAACTTTGCACACTTGTAGAGGAGAAATTGGGCTAAATGTGTGCCAAGTTCAGGGTCCAGAGGACATACGACCGGCCGGTACTGGGTCCCCAAATTCACAGGAGAAATTACCGTTTAACATGGGAGTCTATGGAAGGGGTGCCTGGCTTTGAAAAATAGGTGCTCCCCGGCCCTAAGTCCTCCGGACAAAAAACTTTGCACACTCGTCTTCTGGGGTTCCCCGGTAGTACTCGCAGCTCCTCCTCGCATCGGTATACCCCCTAGGAGAAGCGCTCTCCCTGGGGGTTACCCTGCGGGCGCGCTCCCGAGTCCTGCATTTGCGTCCATAGACACAGAGTGCCGGATTCGGCCCGACGCCCACATCATTGGATTTGATTGACAGCAGCAGGAGCCATTAGCTGCGCTGCTATTAATCTATCCAATCAAGAGCCGCGAACCCCCAGGTAGAGAGGTACAGCGCTTCTCCGGCGTGGGAACGAACGGGCTCAGGTGACTAAAACGGGTGGGGCTGGTCAGTGTCAGAAGTTTTTTCACCTTAAAAAAACACGACGGTTTACAACCCCTTTAAAGATTTAGAGAAGATCTGTAAAGAAGAGTGGACTAAAATGCCTCCTGAGATGTGTGCAAACCTGGTCACCAACTACAAGAAACGTCTTACCTCTGTGCTTACCAACAAGGGTTTCTCCACCAAGTACTAAATCATGTTTTGCTTGGGGATCAAATACTTATTTTACTCACTGAACTGCAACTCAATTTATAACATTTGTATCATGTGTTTTTTCTGGATTTGTGGTTGATATTCTGTCTCTATCATTTAAAATACACCTATGATAAAAATGATAAACCCTTCATTTCTTTGTAAGTGGGCAAGTTTATATAATATGCAGAGGATCAAATATTATTTTCCCCACTGTGTATATATATATTTATATATATATATCTATATATATAGATATATATCGTATATACTCGAGTATAAGCCGAGTTTTTCAGCACATTTTTTTGTGCTGAAAATGCCCCCCTCGGCTTATACTCGAGTCACCTTTTTGCGCCTGATCTCCCGGAATTTGGGGACCCAGTACTGACTGGCCCTAGGTCCGGAGAAGAAGACAATGACTTTCCTAAGCCCTGTCTCTGGGAAGTACTAACACTGACTGAGGGAACATAGAAGAAATGAGGAGGGTCTAGCTATAACTGAACTAACTAGCACTAACCAGGAGGGAGAAACCAAAATTGCAAAGTAAACAAGTTGTAAGGGCCCTAAACCGCCAGTAGATCTCAGTATAGTTAACAATAATTAAAAAAATTGCATAAAAGTGGGGCAGAAAAGTTATACAAATTATATAATTCTTTTACAAACAGTACTTACACTTCTATTATACGTTCAGTACATTCATAACATTGAAATGCAAATGCACATTATGCGGTAAGATAGTCCATTTAAAATGCATGGGCTGTCAACGCACCACAAATAGTTCATGCACAATTTTTTGCAGTGCACTGCAACACACGTTAGTGCACTGCCATGCTTTGTGCTGTTCTCAAGGCATGGTGCAATGAGCTGCCATTCAAAATTAATGGTATTGTGTTGCACCAACCAATGTAATGGGCATTACCACACACTACTGCAACACAATCGTTTTGATGGGTCCATATATCCTTATGATAAAAATGGATACTGAAATAATTGACATTGTCCCTTTTGTTTCTGTATATGGATGACGGCACTGTAATTATTTTTATAAAAAAAACATCTAAGTAGCTGTTTCCTAATCAATATGCAGCTGTGACATGACCCTCCATCAATCTACATGTAAAATCCCACCCCCATTGTGTTTAGCTGGTTAGTGGGTATGGAAGAGGAGGGAGGGAGTGGGCTGTAATTTACCACTGTGTATACGCCCACATGTGTGAATCTATAGTCACATGGGCTGCTCAGATGTGATAGGGAGGAAATGCTCAGTATAGAAACTCACTGAAAACTGGGCATGTGCACAGCTGCCAACACTTGTCTGCAAAATCCCTAGCTGTATTGTGGACATGGACAGAGGGGGGAGATAGAGAACAGCAGGATCAAGCAGGTTTTTTGCAGAATACAAAAAATGAATCTCATAGTGACTGAGTGAGTATGAACAGCATGCAATACACCATTTATTGATAGTTTTTTATAATGTGGGTTTAGTCACACTTTAAAGGATATTTAAAGTCTTGTTTAAAAATAAACAAACATGTCATACTTGCCTCCCCTATGCAGTTGGTTTTGCACAGAGTGGCCCCCCGATCCTCCTCTTCTGGGGTCCCTCAGCAGCACTCCTGGCTCCTCCTTCTTTTCGAGTGGCCCGTCGGATAAGCGCTTTCCATCGGGGCACCCGTGCGCGCATGCTCCCGTGTCCTGCTGCTGCGTCCATTGACACAGACAACAGGACTCGGCTCCACCCCCGGCTCCCGCGTCATTGGATTTGATTGACAGCAGCAGGAGCAAATGGCTGTGCTGCTATTAATCTGTCCAATCAGGACCCGAGAAACCATCTGGAGCGGATGTGCTCGTCCCCGGCGCAGGAATGATTGGGCTCAGGTAAGTAAAAGGGGGAATCTGGGGGGCTGGTGCACTACATAGAATGCATAGAGGTGAAAAACCGCGAGGGTTTACAACCCCTTTAACTCTTCTACACTGAAATAAAATATAATGTCTTGGATTTTATTCTGGAGGCTTCACCTTTCTCCCCGGTCACAATATGAACAGAAACCCTTTCACTTGTTGACTTGGAAGGCAGAAAACTTAATTGTTTCTGTTTTTTCTTCCGCCACCCTCTAGGGACTTGGTGGCTCTTTTACCTGTCATGTCACATTAATCTCCAGCAGGAATTCTGAAGGTCTGGAGCACATGTCGGCCCTCTCATATACCCCTGGCATTTCTTGCTCTACTTGCTGGAAGGGAGATTATTTCCTTGCGCTGTGCATTTTATTTTGAGTTCCGTATAACGACAGCGGAGTCCTCTAAAACCTTGAATGATCATCATCAAGCATTTTCTTTCCTTTTCTTATCTGTAAACTGAGGTAGCACAAAGAAACCAGCAAAACATTTCAGATGATCTGACCTTGCTACAGGTTCCTTCATTTCAAGACATGATAAAGAGTAGAATCGGACTGTTAGAAACAGAAGAACGGAGGAAGAAAGAGACCAAGTGGTCCATCAAGTCTGCCGTTTTATTTTATTATATTTATTTATTTATTTATTGTGTAGCAAAAACTTTAGCCTCTTCCAGTCTAATGAGGACCTCTAAGGTAGGGTGACCAGACATCCCTGGTTTCCGGGGACAGTCCCCGGATTGAGGACACTATCCCCGGACCAAGTCTGTCCTCGGTTTTGTCCCCGGATTGGATTTGAACAGGGGCTGGGGCAATTTCAAAGACAGTCAGTGCAGAATTACCGTAAAAAATAAATAAATCTGAATTACATCCCCGCTCCGCCGCTCCTACTAGCTTAGGGGGGGTGTATTTTTTTCCATGATCTGTGCCCCTTTCTGATGATCATGTGCTGGTCGGAATATTTCTTCAGTTTCGGGTGCATGCCCATTCAGCTCCGCTCACATGTTCTTCTGCCTTGGCTCAACCCCCGGCCCGCCGCCTGCCTGCTTATCTCCTTGTCTTCCCTGCCGGAGTGATCTTCCTCCGCTCCCCACCCAGTAGTAGCCGGGGCCTAGAAAGTAAGACTTGACAAGCTTTGAGGCGGGCGGCGGCGGTGACGGGCAGAGAGTCGCTGATTGCCGCCATGACTAGTGTAGCGGCCACCTCCACTCCCCTCTTTCTCTCGTCTCGTCTTTCTCTTGTCTAGGGGTATCTTAGAGGGGAGGGAGCGGGGACACCACGCCTGGCTTCCACCACATGTCAGTGCGGTATAAGCAACGTTCTTGTATTACCTTTGGGTCAGTGCTGTGCACCTGGATCCTCCCTCCAAGAGTCACCTTGAACAATGTCTGTCAGGAAATGAGCCTCACACCATAAAAGTTCAACACTCCTTTATTCTTCTCGAATGAACACAATCAGTTGAACTCCCTTGGTAGAAACAGAACCGGAAAGGAGGTGTGGATGCGAATAGGCCCAGACACAATGTAGTTCTCCACTTTCCTTCCTAAAAGTGGGTTACGGTCTCCGCACGAGGGGGAATCTCCTTCCAGGCGGTCTCCGACGAGAGGCTCACCTGTCACCGGCAATATGCTGCACCGGGTCTTCAAGTGAGGAGCTCCCCCCGGTCCATTGCGCCTTCACGGATTCGGGTACCCACTCCCGGGGTTCCCTAGAATCTCCTTCCCTCGCGGAACTCAGTGTTGGGCACTGAGCTCCGGACCTCCATCCGAGTACCTCACCCCAGGCTAAAGGTGCCTGGGATGGAACATGACCTCCGGCTGTCCTCTAGGCCTAGGCCACCCAGAGGACCGACACGAACCACCGTCCGCAAGCTGAAGGTGCCTGGGCCTTCGACACCGTGACAAAGATGGCCGGCCCCCTTTATACCCTCTCCCAGCAAGCACGGCGGGTTCCCCGCCCCACCATACCGCTGCCAAGGGAGGACAAAAAGGAGGCACAGCACACAGCAATGATTCAACCCCAGCCCAGGGCAACAGCGCCACCTACTGGGCTGCAGGGAATTACACATCACTAATGTCTCTGTTAAATTTAAATTTACACCCGGGAAATTACATACCCGCTACACTAGTAAAAAAAAATGTGTCCCCGGATTTAATTTAAAAATTCTGGTCACCTTACTCTAAGGCCAAAGAGAGCTGACATCCTTCAACATATAGTGGTTTTAACAGTCCTTTTTGTATTTTTGGGGGGGGGGGAGAGGGTTACGGCCAGCACACTGGGCGCAGTAGTTGTAGATTTAGTTGGCAGACTCAGAGACTTCAATAGGAGGACAGCCGTACAGGGAAAGGCCCCAGTAAGGCGCCACATCTGCACATGCAGGAATGCTGTCTCCTATGGCAACAGTTTTTAACCACTTAAGGACCGCCTCACGCCGATATACGTAGTCAGAATGGCACGGCTGGGCACAAGCACGTACAGGTACGTCCTTTTTAAGAAGCCCAGCCATGGGTCGCGGTCATGAGCTCTGTGACCGCGCCCACGGGACCTGCGGACCCGATCGCCGCCGGTGTCCCGCGATCGGGTCACAGAGCTGAAGAACGGGGAGAGGTAAGTGTAGACAAACCTCTCCCCGTGCTTCCTAGTGTGAGTGTCACTGATCGTCTGTTCCATGTAATAGGGAACGACGATCAGTGAAGTCACACGCCAAGCCATGCCCCCACACAGTAGCAATCACTCCCTAGGTCACACTTAACCCCTCCAGCGCCCCTACAGGTTAACCCCTTCACTGCCAGTGTAATTTTTACAGTAATCACTGCATTTTTATAGCACTGATCGCTGTAAAAATTACAATGGTCCCAAAATGGTGTCAAATATGTCCGATGTGTCCGCCATAATGTCGCAGTCACGATAAAAATCGCTGATCGCCGCTATTACTAGTAGAAAAAAATATATTAATAAAAATGCCATAAAACTATCCCCTATTTTGTAGACGCTATAACTTTTGCGCAAACCAATCAATTAAAGCTTATTGCGATTTTTTTTTTTTTTACCAAAAATATGTAGAAGAATACATATTGGACTAAACTAAGGAAAATTTTTTATTTTTTTTATTTTTTTGGGGATATTTATTATAGCAAAAAGTAAAAAATATTGTGTTTTTTTCAAAATTGTCGCTCTATTTTTGTTTATAGCGCAAAAAAAAAAACAATGCAGAGGTGATCAAATACCACCAAAAGAAAGCTCTATTTGTGGGAAAAAAAGGATGTCAATTTTGTTTGGGAGCCACGTCGCATGACCGTACAATTGTCAGTTAAAGCGACGCAGTGCCAAATTGCAAAAAGGGCCTGGTCCTTTAGCTACAAAAAGGTCCGGGGCTTAAGTGGTTAACAGTTCCTAACTCAAACGTAACAGTTCCTTCAGCTTCACTACAACTGCGTTTTGTAGTTCTTCAACACTGAGCTCCTGGTCTCTCAATAGACCATCTTATTCACTGACTGAATCCCTTGAGCTCCTCCAATCTTTGCGGTGGTATCTCCCTCAAGCGTCAACCACGCTTCCTTGCTGGGGTCCATAGCTTGGCACTCCAGATACTTCTCAAGCTTCACCCCTGCTGACCAGCTCGGTCCCTGTCTTTTTTTATTTATTTTTTACCACTTCAGCGAACTTATTCAGTTTTTCATTAATTTATGGTCTCCATCTCAGTTTTACATCATCGTGGTTTTTTTCCAAGACTTTATTCATTATTCAGTTTCTTTTATTCAAAAAATAAAATAAACATGTAATTATTAACCACTTGCTTACTGGGCACATATACCCCCTTCCTGCCCAGGCGAAATTTCAGCTTTCAGCACTGTCACGATTTGAATGAAAATTGCGCGGTCGTGCGACGTGGCTCCCAAAAAAAATTTCCGTCCTTTTTTTCCCACAAATAGAGCTTTCTTTTGGTGGTATTTGATCACCTCTGCGGTTTCACAATATTTTTTACTTTTTGCTATAATAAATATCGCCATTTTTTTTTATATATATTTTTTCTCAGTTTAGGCCGATACGTATTCTTCTACATATTTTTGGTAAAAAAAAAATGCAAACCGTGATTGGTTTGCGCAAAAGTTATAGTGCCTACAAAATAGGGGATAGAATTATGAATTTTTATTTTATTTTATTTTTTTACTAGTAATGGCGGTTATCTGCGATTTTTGTCAGGACTGCTATATTACAGCGGACACATCGGACACTTTTGACACATTTTTGGTACCATTCACATTTATACAGCGAACAGTGCTATAAATATGCACTGATTACTGTATAAATGTGACTGGCAGGGAAGGGGTTAACACTAGGGGGCGATCAAGGGGTTAAATATGTTCCCTGGGAGTGATTCTTACTGTGAGGGGAGGGGACTGACTGGGGGAGGTGACCGATCTGTGTCCCTATGTACGAGGGACACACCATCGGTCTCCTCTCCCTGACAGGATGTGGATCTCTGTGTTTACACACAGAGATGCACATCCCTGGCTCTGTGATTGCCGATCGCGGGTACTTGGCGGACATCGCGGCCGCCAGGCACGCGCATCGGCACCTGAGTGACACGGCGGGCACGCGCGCGCCCCCCAGCGGCCGGGAGGAGCCGGGGACGTCAATAGTAGACATGTGCATTCATTTTCGTCCGAATGCATTTTCGTCTGAAATTCAGGTATTTTAACAAACTAAAACGAAAGCGCAAAATCCGAAAACCGAAAGATCCGACATAAACAAATGCTTTATTTTCGTTTTCGTTGCAACAACAGTTCGATATAGATAGGAGATTTGACATGACGCTGACAATAAAGCCTCGTACACATGGTCGGACTTCCATCGGACTTTTCCGTGTTTTTTTGTCCGAACGGAGTTGGTTGGGAACACCCATAGCATACACACGCTCGGACTTTTCTGCAAACTTTCTTAAAACTTCTTACAACATCGCGTGCTTTTTCTGCTCTTTTCTGATCTTTACTGCCACCCTTTGGTCAACTTCTGCTATTGTTGGTTGATTTTAACATTAGTTGTTTTGTCCATCGGACTAAAGTCTGATGGTTATCTGTACACACGGTCGGACTTTGCTCCATCGGACTTTTGTTGGGCAAAAGTTTGTCCGTTTGCAGACCCAACTTTTGTCCGATGAAAACAAAACCAAACGAAAAAAAGTTTGTCCGATGGAGCGTACACACGGTCGGATTGTTGGTACAACTTGCTTAAAACGAAGTTTGTTGGGCAAAAGTCAGACCGTGTGTACGGGGCTTAACAATCTGTGTCTCGAACCTGTGGTCAAATGTGCCTAACCTAACTCTATTAGTCCAAGATTATTCTACATAGAGAGAAAGGATTCGACAGAGAGAAAAGATTCGACATTATAGAGAGAAAAGATTCGACATAGAGAGAAAAGATCGCTGCTGGAATTGGGTGGGGGAAGTAAAATAAAAATAATGATGATGATGAATGTTATTGGCTGATTGTAACCAAAGAGGAGGAGCAGTAAAATAGCTAGAACTAACTGGACAATTCAACATGAACGACGAAGATTCGTCAAACCATCGAAATACATACAAACGTCGAATCTGTCATTGAAGGCTTATGGTGTCTGTCGAAAGTTCTAAGAAGATTCGACGGAGCAGCTAAACTGTACGACGCTGCAATCGTACATTTCCGGTCAAATGCATCCGCCCATAGGCTATAGAAAAATTCTAATGTTGGTTGACTAGTAATAATAATTAAAAAATATAATTATTACTAGTCATAAAACATTAGAATTCTTCTATAGCTTGTAGGCGGAACATTCGACCGGAAATGTACGATTGTGGCGTTGTACAGTTTCGCTGCTCCGTCAAATCTTCTTTGAACATTCGACAGACACCATAAGCCTTCAATGACAGATTCGACCTTAATTAATTCAGATTTTCAGACTAATGCAATTTCTAACGAAAAATGAAATAAATAAAAACGAATTTCGGGAGTAACTAAATTAATTAATTTTTCGGATGAAAACGAAATTCCGAAACAAAATATTTCAGTGTGCACATGTCTAGTCAATAGACGGCCTCCCGGCATTGTAGAGCCACCTTGTGGCCGTCATTTTACAACAGCCGGGATGGCAAGTGGTTAAAATCTGATTAATAATATTACCCTCTACTTCTTAACTTTTAGAGATTCAATTCTTTACCCTACCCTTTTCGCCCTCTACCCACCCGATCTCGTCCTCCCTCTCCCCCCCCCCCCATCCCAAATGGTTTGTTCTCATCCCTCTTTTTCATTTCTGGTTCTGTCAAGGCCCACTACGCTCCATCATTTTTTCCAGATATTTCCCAGATGTTTTAAATTCTTTCCATCTTCCCCAGATGCTATTGTATTTTCCATGTTGGCCTTTATCTCTGCTGCATAGGTATTCCATTCTACTGTAATAGTCTATTCGCTCAAACCATTCCTTTATATCTGGTCTCTCTGTGTTTAACCACTTCTTCGGTATTAATCCTTTTGCGGCGTTCAACAATGTTGGGGTTAATGTTTTCCTATATTGCTTATTTGAAACTTTCGATTCGTGAAATAAACACATCTGGGGTTAATGTTTTCCTATATTGCTTATTTGAAACTTTCGATTCGTGAAATAAACACGTCTGCAAGCTGTTAATTATATTTTCTCCAGTTATCTCTTCTATAATTCCAGGATTTCTTGCCAATATTCCTTCATTTTTGGGCAATCCCACCAGATATGTGTCATTGTGCCCCTCTGTCCACATTCCCTCCAACACTGTGGGGATTTATCCGGTTGGTATTTATGAATTTTATCCGGTGTCAAGTACCATCTTACCAGGAATTTGTAGTTCATTTCTATTGTATTTATATCCGTTGCATGGTTGTGTACGGCTCCTATCATTTTCTCGACTTGTTGTTCCTCTAGCTTCGTACCTATTTCTTTTTCCCATCTCCCTATATAGGGGGGCACCTCTTGTCCTTCCAGATCTGTCAATATTCCATACACTTTTGATATCCCATGTTTCAATGGGATTTATGTATCACAGAGCTTTTCTAGTGGACTTAAAGAGGAAGTAAACCCTCTAAAACTTTTCTTGCTAAACAAACCCCTGCAAGAGAAAGGCATAATGAGCTAGTATGCATAGCATACTAGCTCATTATGTGGCACTTACCTGAAATCAAAGCCCCTGAAGTCCTCCTCGTTCTCTGCCGCCATGTCCCCTCTGAGCTTCTTCCTGTTATCGCCGCTCCGTCGCTGTGATTGGCCAAAGCGGCAATGACGTCACACGCATGCGCGCTCAGGCCGGCAAGATCCCATTCAGAAAACCGGCAATGATGCCGGCCCGCTAGTGCGCCTGCGCCGTTGTCTACGGCGAGCATGCGACGTAGACATCGGTGCTGTGTTTTCAGCAAATATCTCCTTAACCGTGTAGGTTAAGGAGATATTTCTTGCACCTACAGGTAAGCCTTAATCTAGGCTTACCTGTAGGTGCAAGTTGTCAAAGTGGGTTTACAACCACTTTAAGTTCTTCCCTTCTCTGATTGGTTGAGGTAGTGTGATTACCAAGTGTTTTAATTGAAAGTATTCCCATTCACTTATCTTCCACCCTTTTGTTTCCTTTAAATCCTGTAGTGATCTGATCTTCCCGTGTAGCATAATATCTCTTATTTGTGCATCCCCCATTGTGGTAGCAAAATGTGTCCCCTTCCCAGGTCCAAATAAATTTGTGCCCATGAGTGCAATTAATGGTGAATTGTATATCCAATTTTTTTGTCTGTAAGTTGCGTCCCAGATTTTGAATACGTTTTTAGTTAATTCGTGAGCTTCCAAGTCTAATACACTGTATTTACGTGGTACCCAAATATTTTTGTGTAGTGATGTTCTATTTAAAATATTTTCAATCCTAATCCGTTTGTTCTCACTTTTTTCGTTTACCAATTCTGCCATTCGTGAAATAATAATTGTCCTATATTATCTATTTATATCTGGTGCTGCTAGGCCTCCGTGGTTTTTTTTTTCCTAGTGATTAGTGCTAATTTTACTCGGTTTTTTATTTTGCCAAATATATTTTACCATCATTATTTTTATTATTCTAAAGAAACTCTGTGGTATAGCTATTGGTAGCATCTGGAACTTAAATATGATTTTTGGAAGGATCACCATTTTAAACATGTTTATCATTCCCATTCATGATAGAGATTGCAATGTAACCTTCTTTAATCCCTCTTTGATCTTATTAAGTAGTGGGATGTAATTTGCCTCGTATAACTTCTCAACAGTAGATGTTAGTTTATTTCCTAGATATGTCAGTTCTCTTTTCACCCACGTAAATGGGAATTCCCTTTGTAATGTTGATTCTTCTTTTTTTTTTCTACTCCTATGTTTAATATTTTAGTTTTTAAAGGGTTAATTTTAAAATTCGAAATTTCCCGTATTTTTTTTTTTTTT
Organism: Rana muscosa; assembly: GCA_029206835.1. Taxonomy (NCBI): domain Eukaryota; kingdom Metazoa; phylum Chordata; class Amphibia; order Anura; family Ranidae; genus Rana; species Rana muscosa. The sequence goes on along the minus strand of CM055127.1, from coordinate 450,664,409 downwards.
TTTATTATATTTGGTAATGTCACCCTTGGATTGGTTATGTACATCAAGATGTCAACCATGTATGCCGCAATCTTATGTTCCTCTTCCCCCACTCTCAACCCTCCTATATCTCTGTTGTTTCGCGGAGTCGCAAGGAATGGTGCCATCGACAATACATAAAGGAGTGGTGAGAGCGGGCATCCCTGTCTTGTTCCATTGTGCATTTCAAAAGACGGCAACATTTTTCCATTAACTTTAACCATTGCCGTAGGTCTATTGAACAGGTTTTGAATCCAACGCATTATTCTAGGTCCCAGTCCAAGATGCTGAAGCGTATCCATCATGAATCCCCAGTCTACCCTGTCCAACGCTTTTTCAGCGTCAATTGACAGGAGTAGAGCTGGGGATCCCCTCTGTCAGGAGAGTACTTACCGAGGCCGAGATGCCGAGAGCGGTTCACCCTTGCGACTAGGCGCACTATGCCCCCTGGAGGTGATACAGGGAGTGGATGGCACGAAGAGGCACATACTACCACGGGAAGGAAGACTTGGGTAGAGGTCCTCTGTAGAGATGGGCAGCTGTGCATTGACTGGTGATTGCAGGACCAGCAGGACAGGAGTTCCAACAGAAAGTCCGGAACAGGCTGAGGGTCAAACACAGGAGACCAAAGGTAGATCCGGGTACAGGCCGAGGGTCAAGCACTGGAGACAAGAGACAGGTCCAGGTCACAGGCAGAGGGTCAAACACTGGAGACAAGGTGGAGACCGTAAGCAAGCCAGAAGTCAGTGCAGGAGAAGATCAGGGGGGTCAAGGTCAATCCGGGTCACAACGAGTAATCAAATGCAGGAAACAGGAAGCAGAACACAACAGGAAGCTGAAGACAAACCAGCAACTTGTCTGTGCGCCTGAGCCCCTTTTATAGGCCAGCCAAAGTGTCACGTTGGGCGTGCGCTAACGTGCATGCACGCGCTGCTCCATCGGGCCGCGAACGCGCGTGCGCCTGAGCGCCGTTCCGCCGCGCATGCGTGCAGGGAAACTGCTGGTGCGGCTGGGTTGACTGATTCTCTAACACCCTCTCTTTCTTTTTGCAGCATTAGCACTGTTTTTATGCTATTATCTCTACCCTCTCTTCCAGGTATAAACTCTGTTTGATCTGGGTCCACCCACTTTGGCATCAGCTTCTTTAGTCTCGTTGCCAGGATTTTTGCGTAGATCTTCATGTCAGCATTCAATAGGGCTATGGGCCTATAATTGGAACAGATGGTTTTGTCCTTTCCTGCTTAAGGCTGTTAATGTTAATGATTCTCGCCTTATTTCTTTGTCTTCTCCTATTTTGTTCAGATAGTCGCAGAGTTTTGGAACCAGTTGATCTTTAAATTTTTTATAGTATTTAATCATACACCCGTCTGGTCCAGGACTTTTTCCTATTGGGGTGTCTTTCAGTGCAATTTTAATTTTGTCTTGCATGATTGGTTCTTCTAGCTTTATCAGTTGCTCCCCTTGGATTTTTGGTAGATTGGCCCTCGTTAAATAGTCTTGTATATTCCTATTTCTTATTTCTTTTTCTTCTTGTGTCTCTTCATTTCTTATTGCATAAAGTGCACTATAATATGATTGAAAGGCCATTGCTATATCTGTTGTCTTATTTACCTTTTCTCCTCTCTCGTTTTTTTTTTTTCAATATAATTTAGAGATTTCTTCTTTATTAAAAGTTTTGCAAGATGTTTCCCTGGCTTATTGCCCCATTTATATCTCTCCTGTGTCACGCTATTTAAATCCTTCCTGGTTTCCTGTTCCATCAAGTCTTTTAATTGTTCTCTTTTTAAAATTAGGGTCTGATGGGTTTCCACTTCCGCTTGTTTTTTGTGCCTTTGTTCCAATTCGTCTATTTCATTTACAATTTTTCCCATTCTATCTTCTCTCTCCTTTTTCTTCCTTGCCCCAACGGCGATCAATTTTTTCCTTATGACAGTTTTATGGGCTTCCCATACCGTTGCTTTTGTTAGTTCTGGCGTCTCATTCCTCAGAAAATATTGGTCAATCTCTTTTATTATGATCTTTTCTATTTCCGTATCTTCTATTAAGTCTTCATTTAGTCTCCATGGGCCTTTTCCCTGGGCTTCCCTGTGTAATTTCATTGTCATTATTACGGGAGCATGGTCCGATATCTTTTTTACTCCTATTGTTGTTTCTTTTACTGCCTCCAAAGCTCTGTGATCTACCATGAAGTAATCCAACCTGGAGTATGTATCATGTACAACCGAATGGTATGTGTAATCTTTTATGCCTGGATGTTGGATTCTCCAGCTATCGACCAATTGATGTTTATACATTTTTTTTTTTTTGATCTTTCTTAGTTGTTTATGTTCTCTATCCAGTACACCAGACATACTGTCCAGTTTGTGGTCCATGGAGAAGTTGAAGTCTCCGGCCAATATTAAATAACCTTGTTTGAATTCAAACAAATCACTTAATATTCCAACCAAATATTTTTTGTGATTCTTATTGGGACAATACACATTTGCAAGCGTATATTTCATACCCTGTAGGGTCCCTCTCAGAAAAAGAAAGCGACCCTCTGGGCCAACTTTTCTCTTTTCTACTATAAAACTGACTTTTTCTCCAAAACCTATTGCTACTCCCTTTGCTCTTCTAGTTGGGGAGTCCCCATAGAACCACTTTGGTATTTTCCTTGAATATAGCTTAATATTTGAATCCTGTGCGATATGCATCTCTTATAAGAATGTTATTTGTGCCGCATTTCTTTCTAATTCTCGTAGTACCATATGTCTTTTCTGGGGAATTTAAGCCTCTGATGTTATATGTCAGCAATTTTATGTTATTCATATTTCTCTATTTCTCTTCAGATCCCTCCCGTCTCCCCGTCTATATCCCCCGCCCCCCACTGCAAGGGTGGGGGGGTCCCCAAACATAGGGAGGCCCAGGGGGCACTTCATATCTATTAGGGCTCAAATGGCCACAGTCCGTCTCGAGATTAACAAACCATTTCCCATCCCACCATTTCCCAGATGGCACTTTAATTTCTTTCTATATATATACACACAGGAGCGGTGGGAGAAATCGCATAAGATTCTTTGCAGTGAGATTTGCGCACATTAATTTTGTATTAATGCATATCACACCATAAAGTATCAGTTTTGGTATCGGGAGCATATGGGCGAGTACCAAATTTTGCGCAAATTCTTGGTTTTGGCACCGATACCGGTATCGGTATTGGTGCATCCCTAATTTCAAGGGTTCCTTTGGGTTTCAAAAGTTGATAAAAGATGACCTAAAGTGTATGATTCTGATAGTGAACCTGGCCTGGCCTAAAATGTCTCCACAATGCTTAATTTGTGTACCTTTTTCGAATCTGAAAGAACCGGAGTTATTTTTGTGTTCTTGTATTGGCCCCCTTGGATTCCTGGTTCAGTCTGTACATAGGACCCCAGCTTCTGCCCAAATTAAGGTTTAATCTATTCTCTCCTGGTGCTAAGCCATGCCCCATGTTATTCAACTGCCTAATGGTATAATTATTGTGGAAAGTAGAGGCTCTACATGTGGCAGTTGAATGACAGAGTGGTGGGCTTAGAACAGAGACCTAAAGAAGCATTGCCATGCTTATTCAGGGTATAGTGACCATGTCTCCTGTTAGCCCACACCCTCAGCAAAGTAAACTCACCAAACCATGCTTCCTCAGCTTACCCTGCTACTAAGGTCTACACGAGTGAGATGGTGAAGGAGCTCACCCTGGTCAATGAGGTCTATACCTCCTTAAAGAAGTAGTAAAGTTACATGTTTTTTCACCTTAATGCATCCTATGCATTAAGGTGAAAAAACATTCGACAATACCGCCCCCCCCCGAGCCCCCGTTTTTCTTACCTGGCCCCTCGAAAGTCCCATGCTCGTCCCCGTCATCCTCTTCGTTTTTCTGCCTGGCCGCCGATTGGCTACACTGGATAGATTGAAAGCAGCGCAGCCATTGGCTGGCGCTGCTGTCAATCACATCCAATGACGCGGCACGCCGGGGGGCGGGGCCGAGTGATACAGTCGGCGGCTATGGCCGCCGCTGTATCACGGGAGCGCGCCCGCAATCACTCCACACCATGCGAGCTCACTCGCATTAAGGTGTGGAGTCCTTGCGGGGAGGAGCCAAGACAGCCGCCGAGGGACCCCAGAAGACCAGGATCGGGGCCACTGTGTGCAAAACAAGCTGCACAGTGGAGGTAAGTATAACATGTTTGTTATTTTTAAGCAAAAAAAAAAAAAGGTTTAGTGCTCCTTTAATCTCCCTGACCAGAAACAGTTTGTCAGCCAGTGAAATGAGAACTCCTCAGACCTTTGTATCATAATATATTGAAGCCATTGGATCAGTATAACAGCCAGGCAAATAGAGGTTACCTAGTGGCAGTTTAAGTATTTATCAGAACAAATTTTCATCGTTATAGTACTGTGTATCTTATTAGCCTTATGCTGCACATGGCCACGTGGTGCAATTGGCTATACTAATCCCAGACTTATTAGCATTTTTGTGCTTTATTGCTGATATCTCTTCTCTATAACATGTTTCAAAAACAATGATAATGCTATTAATGATAATGAAGAGATTTGGAGGCAAGTGTTAAAGCAGTCCAAGTGATAATTAGCACACAAACCCGCGGTATCACCAGGACTGTTAATTAATTACAATTTTACTCTAATCTCTCAGCTGATAATACTAAGAATTACAAGGAAGGAAAAAAAAGACAATCAAACTGAAATAAATTAAACTGCCTCATTTATCATTGTTGGGTGAACTATTTGCCAGACCAAAAATGGTTTCTACCTTATTCATCACACTCAGAGTGGTTCTCCAAGATATCAAACTACAGGGCAATGGAAAAATCTAAAATTGCTGCTGCAGGCTAGATTGTGCAAGTAAATGCATGTACAGTATCCAGGGCCGCCATCAGGGGGGTACAGGCAGTACACCTGTAAGGGGCCAGGAGGTCCCCAGGGGCCCGGATGGCAACCCCCCTTTTTTTTGTAAGGAGCCCAGAGGTCCCCAGGGCCCCGGATGGCAACCCCCCCTTTTTTTAATAATTTTTTTTATTTTTATTTTGTTTTTATAGAAAAAAAAAATTGTAAGGGGCCCAGAGGTCCCCAGAGCCCCGGATGATAACCCCCTTTTTTATGTATTTAAAAAAAAATATATATATATCTTATTTTATGTTTTTATTTATTTTTTGTAAGGGGTCCAGAGGTTCCCAGAGGCCTGGAGGTCCCCAGGGCCCCGGGTGGCAACCCCCCTTTTTTTTTTTATAAAAATATATATATATTTTTTTATAAAAAATTTTTTTATTTTTTTTGTAAGGGGCCCAGAGGTCCCCAGGGCCCCGGAAGGCAACTCCCCTTTTTTTTTGTTCTTTTTTGTTCATCAGCACCCAAAGCCCCCCCGACCTCAACAATTTGCGGCGGCAGCACCCCATGCTTCTCAATTCGTGGCACCCCCCGCTTCTCAATTTGCGGCTGCCCCCCCTCTTCTTGATTTGCGGCAGCAGCACCCCCGGTTCTCCTCTGCTCCAGGGGGCCCATGCCTGAAGCTGTGTAAGGGGGCCCCAAAATTCCTGATGGCGGCCCTGACAGTATCTGTAATATCTACTGTTTACTTTTTTGTCTTCCTTACTTAGATAATTAAGCCGTCCATAGATGGTTTGAATCTCGACTGGTTCAGCAGGGATCGGCTGAGATTCAAACCATCTATGGGCAGGCTAGCAGGCTAATTGTACCTAAATCGATGAAGCAATGGACTTGGGCACACCAGCAAATCAGATTTTTACATGCGATTATTGGAAGCTGCTGCTAGTTCTTCTGAGAGGGATCGCTCCCTGCAACCCTCCCCCTCCATTTGGAGAACACGATAGCTCCACAGGAGAAATTCCTCCATCAACGCTGAATGTGTTGATGGGGGAATCAAGCGATTTTCTTTCCTTCAACCCGTGGTTGAAGGAAAGGAAATTGCATAATCCTTGGCCAGCCTTATTTATTTTCAGCTTCCACTTTAAAGGGGAGTTCCAGCCTTTTTTATGTTTATTAAAAGTCAGCAGCTACAAAAAGTTTAGCTGCTGGCTTTTAATAAACAGACACTTACCTGTTCCACTGTCCAGCTACACGGCCGAACGGAGCTTCGCTCCTCTCCCCCCCTCTCCGCCGGCGCCTCCATTGTAACTGTGGGCACCCGGCCTTGACAACTTTCGGCTTCGCTGCCAGGCACTCACTGCGCATGCGCGAGCGGCGCTGCGCAATCTGAGTGGACAGGCGATCGCCTGGGACCTGTCACGTGTCCCAGGTGATCGCCCACAGGGAGGGGCCACCTTAGGCGTTATGACGAGTAGGTCCCTGGGCAGAAGGAGGAAGTGCCACTCCTACTGAAGCCCCCACTCCCACCCAAATGTGGCATGTAAGGGGGCGAGGACTGTATGAAGAGTTTGACTTGTAGGTATCGGAAAATTTCAGATCTGAGAATATTGTTTAGATAGTCCAATCATTTGTACACAGCGCTATATCACACCCTTAATTTTTACATCAAAGTCTTTTTCATACTTCACAGCCATCAGACATATCATTGCTATCCCCCGTTTTTGGTGACAGCCACTCTGCTAAATGATCACAAGCCTCTTTTTATTAAATCTAAGAATGTCATTTCACAAGTGAGATTTTTGTAGCTCTGAACTATCACATTGAGTATGAGAAGAGCGTATTTATATGATTAACCTAAGCATGCTGACATTTTTACTAAAACGATAGCCTTCTTTTCTGAGCACTACCACCTGATAAGAAAATCAGCAACATTAATCTAAGGGATAATTCAGCTTTTTAGAGGTAGAATAACAATGACCTCCAGAGCAATAGGGGAGGTACTTGTATGCCCAGCATAGCATTTTATTATATTTGCCTTTAAGTGGAAATAATAAATTCAGTTTTTTATTATAGAAGACCTGTTCCATGATCTGCTATTTTGTTTTAAGGCCGTCCTCTTATAGCGGTCTTGGCAATGGCAGTAAGAGAAATACAGACAAGGGCAAGTCCAAAAGAAAAATTCTCCCAACTTCCATTGAATACCCCTTTGTAGGGGGAATCATTCAGTCTGTTTTGCTATTTTATATCATGTTTTTTATCTATTGCATTTCCTGTTGCATAGCTTCCAACTGTCCCTGATATCAAGGGACTTTCCTTGATTTTGAATAAAGTCCCTCTGTCCTTCTTGCCTCTTCATTAGTCCCTCATTTTGGTCTGATCTATATAGTATTATATGTAGCGGCCTCCTCTCTCTCACTCCACTGTTGGCTGGTTTCTGCTTGTCTAGGGGTACCTTGAAGGAGAGACTGCGGGGTCACCACGCCAAGCCTTCACCGCAGATGTTTATGTGGTGTAAGCAAAGTTCCTTTACCTTCGGGTCGGTGTTCGGTGCTAGAAGCCTCCGCTCCTTCTGTGGAACAGTGTCTGTCAGTAAATGTGCCCCACACCAATAAAAGTCCAACACTCCTCTATTCTTCAATGTCAGGATGAAACACAATCAGTTGGACTCCCTCAATGAACAGACAGGGGGTGCGGATACGAGTAGGCCCAGGCACAATGAACTCTCCTATTCCTCTATCAGCGAATAGGTTTGGCACATAATCTATGCCACCTGTTGAGAATCTTGGTCGCTGCCACCGACCGGATGAATGGTGAACCTTCCTCCTGACTGCACTCGGCCCCTGTTTGGGAAGATACCCCTCCGGGCGGTCTCCTGAGGCTCACCCTGCACCGGCAATCTGCTGCACCAGGTCTTCGAGTGAGTAGCTCCTCCGGTCCCTTACGCCTCTGGATTCGGGTACCCCACTCACGGGGTCCCCTAGGAAATCCTTCCCTCGCGGAGCCCAGCGGAGGACACTGGGCCCCAGGCCTCCAACCGAGTACCTCACCCCAGGCTGAAGGTGCCTGGGGTGGAACACGAGCTCTGGGTGTCCAGGCCTAGGCCGCCTGGACACCGACCACGAACCACAGCCCTCAGGCTGAAGGTGCCTGGGACACGACGAACCAACAACGTGACCAAAATGGCCGACCCCTTTATACCCTCCCCCCAGCAAGCCCAGCGGAGCCCCCGCCCCGCTGTACTCATGCTGCGAGAGGCCAAAAAGGGTGTGCCACTGCAATGATGGCTCAACCCCGGGCCCAAAGTGACAGCGCCACCCGCTGGGCCCCAGGGAACCACACATCACAGATCCCCCACCAAATTTAAACATAATAGAAAAGCATATACCCGCTACACTCTTCCCCTGGTTGTTTGACACTGGTCCCCAGTGTCTGGAATAAACCATGCCCTCAAGGGCTGACATAGTCCAATCCAGAAACCGATTGAAAATTTCAAAAATCCCCAAAATTTTTAAAAAAACTAACTACCTAGAGCAGTTGTGCCTGAGCCTCAACAAAAAGGTAGGGGAAGGGAACAAATAACATATAACTTGAAACATATATAAGTCACATCATTACATTTTCCCAAACCCACATCAATGACTAAGACCCGCCCCACTCTCAGCGGTCCTGATGGGATGCTCTCCTGCAGAGGGGAAAATAAATATTAAACACACACAACCCTGACACATATGTTCGTGTGAGAACGAAAAAACCTCTCCGTAGAGAAATCCTTTCCTTCTAAAAGTGTGTGTGTGAAAAGTGAATGCCGATGCACGACACTGCCACCTGGTGACAGCGTCGCGGTAACTGCACTTGTAGAGACCTCTTCTTCTTTGGCCCTCTCTACCCCAGAGTCCAAGATCACTTGTTGGAGAATGAAGAACAACAACAGGAACAGTCCTTCAATTCCTCCGAAGAGCACAAACACCCATTAGCTCGGGTACAGTCACTGAGTTTTCCCGGGAAACAAAAAACAAACCCGGAGAGTTCAGCAACATTAAGCGGCAAACTGAGTCTTTTATCTCCTACAGATAAAAGCGGGGGTGCGGCAGGACAAGTGGTTTCAAATTCTGGTCCATGGTCTCCAGATGGTACTCAACATCTTCCCCTTCCTTGCGTCGGATCAGCACCTTGTCCGCGTGGATATGCCGCCCCAGCATCCATTCTGCCTTGAAGCGCTGAGATGCCTTGGGAGAACACGCAAGGTACCTACGGGCATGTGGGACCTGAATATGGGTCCACACAAAGTCATTGTACCAGCGCTCTCTGCAAACTTCCACTTCCTACAACAACTCCTTAGACAAGTATGGGTACTCCCACCCGTACTCAGCAGCAACCTTCTGACCAAATAGGCATTGTAGTCTTGCCAGTGGAGGTATAGTGGCTTTATCCCCTTGACCTGGCAAAACGATAGCATCCGGGTGACGAGGTGCTCTGATCACCTCCGTTCTGGGCATAGGTGCCTGCAGCGACAGTCTCTTATCCCCGGTGTTAGGTGCAAGTGGCACCGGGGATGTGAGGGTAGGCTGGGGACGGGATCCCTCCTCAGGCGCTGGTGCCTCCACCCGGGGTGTACTATCCACTGTAGACATGGGTGGATCCCTAGCTTTGCGGGATGAGGAGAGAGGCATCTTATCCCAACTCTTGCTGGCAAAGAGTTCATCTATCGCAACATCGTCTCACAGATCGGAGAGCGACTCTAGGTCGGAGGTGTCACACTCCGTGGGCAGGTAGCCTGTAGTGGAGACTGAACTGCCACCTCCCACGGACACACAGGGCCGTGACTCCCCGACACCTCCGCCCACACACCAAGTCCCTCCGCCTGGCTTACCTCTGCCTTTACTTGAGACGGGATGTCCGGAACTCCTCTCACCGGATCCATCCGGGCCGGGCGTAGGCGGGCAGGATGATCCACCGCGACCGTTGGACAGGGCTACCAAGCTGGTCTTCCTCTTGGGCGGTGGACACTGTAAGACAGTGGTGACCGAGTCAGCATCCTCGGATTTCTCCCGTACTTCGTTGATCGCGACTTCCCCATGGTCGTTGCAGTGCGCACAGGGATGGCTGTCAAAGCGGTGATTCCTCCTACTTGAGTGGTGCTGCCTGTAGTGCGGTTGAGGTGGATGGTTATTGGCTTTTCGATAGCTGGGTCCACCTCAAATAAGAACTCCCCGCAGGCCTCGCATCGCCTGAATGGCTTCAGCTGACACACCAGTCCCGAGCAGCCGGGACAAATCAAACCCAGGGCCTCAACGTCCATGCACGAGTACAGGGCGAATCTTCCCCCGGGGCTTTAGCTGGATCCCCGTATCGGTCACCGGAGCAGCAGCAGTCAAGGTCGTGGTAGAAGGGTGAATTGGAATCCACGATGTATTTCCGAACATGGTGACTCGCTGCTGATCCATTGCGCACTGCAAGTTTGGCGCCAAAGTCCCCACGTGTAGTCCTTCACACGGCTGGACTCCTCCCCTCTTGCACTCCAGTTCGCGGGCTTTCTCCTTCCCTGGGTCACACCCACGAACTGAGCATGGAGGGTGTGCCTCGTGGCGCAGTGCAATAGAAGCCCCCACGTGTAGTACCTCACACGGCTGGACTCCCCCCTCTTCTCGCTCTTCTGCGTAGTCCTTCCCCTTCTTAGGGTCACACTCACGACTTCGAGCAGGGTTGCACTTTGGCCAGTAATATGGCCGACCTACTCGGAATTCCTCCGGGCAGACACGTTCAAACTCCGTCCATTCTAGCTCCATAGTAACACGAACACCATCCCGGACCCCACGTGTAGCGACCTCCTCTCTCTCACTCCACTGTTGGCTGGTTTCTGCTTGTCTAGGGGTACCTTGGAGGAGAGAGTGCGGGGTCACCACGCCAAGCCTTCACCGCAGATGTGTATGTGGTGTAAGCAAAGTTCCTTTACCTTCGGGTCGGTGTTCGGTGCTAGAAGCCTCCGCTCTTTCTGTGGAACAGTGTCTGCCAGTAAATGAGTCCCACACCAATAAAAGTCCAACACTCCTTTATTCTTCAATGTCAAGATGAAACACAATCAGTTGGACTCCCTCAACGAACAGACAGGGGGTGTGGATACGAGTAGGCCCAGGCACAATGAACTCTCCTATTCCTCTATCAGCGAATAGGTTTGGCACATAATCTATGCCACCTGTTGAGAATCTTGGTCGCTGCCACCGACCGGATGAACGGTGAACCTTCCTCCTGACTGCACTTGGCCCCTGTTTGGGAAGATACCCCTCCGGGCGGTCTCCTGAGGCTCACCCGGCACCGGCAATCTGCTGCACCAGGTCTTCGGGTGAGTAGCTCCTCCAGTCACTTACGCCTCTGGATTCAGGTACCCCACTCCCGGGGTCCCCTAGGAAATCCTTCCCTCGTGGAGCCCAGCGGAGGACACTGGGCCCCAGGCCTCCAACCGAGTACCTCACCCCAGGCTGAAGGTGCCTGGGGTGGAACACGAGCTCCGGGTGTCCAGGCCTAGGCCGCCTGGACACTGACCACGAACCACAGCCCTCAGGCTGAAGGTGCCTGGGACTCGATGAACCAACAACGTGACCAAAATGGCCGACCCCTTTATACCCTCCCCCAGCAAGCCCAGCGGAGCCCCCGCCCCACTGTACTCATGCTGCGAGAGGCCAAAAAGGGTGTGCCACTGCAACGATGGCTCAACCCCGGGCCCAAAGTGACAGCGCCACCCGCTGGGACCCAGGGAACCACATATCACAGATCCCCCACCAAATTTAAACATAATAGAAAAGCACATACCCGCTACATATATAAAATGAATGTTTTATCTTTCAAAAAGGGTTTCCCAGTGCCAAACCTTTCATCCAATTTCTCAGTTGCTGTTTTTCTAAATGTCAAAATCCAATATAAAGTAATTGTAGTGGCAAAAAAAAGCACTTGTGGGTTTATCTTTTTTTGTTTAATTCTCCTTTAAAGGGGTGTGGCAGGGGGGTGTCTCCTATTAATCCAATTAAACTTCGAGTTTAAATCAGCTAAATACATTTTAGCATTTTAGGCATCAGCACAACAGGGGTGCAAAGACTTGCTGAGTCAGAGCTAGAGATCTCCAATCAACATAGCCCATGCTCTCTGTTGATTGGAGAGATCTAGTTCCGACTCAGCATGGGGGTATGTCAGACCTCTATAGAGAGTCCACTGCTTCCACACAGAGATTTAAAGTGGAATTCTGACTATAGCTATTCCTAAAAATGTTCCCTCCCGCCTCCTACCCTATGTAAAATAATGTGTATACTTTCCCCAGTGCATGGTCATGACAGGAGACTGTCACCACTGCCAAGTGGGCTAACACTCCCGACCATCACTAGTCCCCTGCCTAAAGCAATGTCCACACTTACTTTTTGTTTCCCAGGTATACAGGTGAAACTCGAAAAATTAGAAAAATCGTGCAAAGTTAATTTATTTCACGAATGCAACTTAAAAGGTGAAACTAATATATGAGATAGACTCATTACATGCAAAGCAAGATAGTTCAAGACATGATTTGTCATAATTGTGATGATTATGGCTTACAGCTCATGAAAACCCCAAATCCACAATCTCAGAAAATGTGAATATTGTGAAAAGGTGCAATATTCTAGGCTCAAAGTGTCCCAATCTAATCAGCGAATTAAGCCATAACACCTGCAAAGGGTTCCTGAGCCTTTAAATGGACTCCCAGTCTGGTTCAGTAGGAATCACAATCATGGGAAAGACTGCTGACCTGACAGTTGTGCAGAAAACCATCATTGACACCCTCCATAAGGAGGGAAAACCTCAAAAGGTAATTGCAAAAGAAGTTGGATGTTCCCAAAGTGCTGTATCAAAGCACATTAATAGAAAGTTATGTGGAAGGGAAAAGTGTGGAAGAAAAAGGTGCACAAGCAGCAGGGATGAACGCAGCCTAGAGAGGATTGTCAGGAAAAGGCCATTCAAAAGTGTTGGGTACTTTCACAAGGAGTGGACTGAGGCTGGAGTCAGTGCATCCAGAGCCACCACACACAGACGGATCCTGGACATGGGCTTCAAATGTCGTATTCCTCTTGTCAAGCCACTCCTGAACAACAAACAACGTCAGAAGCGTCTTACCTGGGCTAAAGAAAAACAGACCTGGTCTGTTGCTCAGTGGTCCAAAGTCCTCTTTTCTGATTTTGCATCTCATTTGGAAACTGGAAACCAAGGGGCCGGAGTATGGAGGAAGAATGGAGAGGCACACACTCAAGATGCTTGAAGTGCAGTGTGAAGTTTCCACAGTCTGTGTTGATTTGGGGAGCCGTGTCATCTGCTGGTGTTGGTCCACTGTGCTTCATTAAGTCCGGGGTCACCGCAGCCGTCTACCAGGAGATTTTGGAGCACTTCATGCTTCCTTCCCCAGACGAGCTCTATGGGGATGCTGACTTCATTTTCCAGCAGGACTTGGCACCTGCCCACACTGCCAAAAGCACCAAAACCTGGTTCAATGACCGTGGGATTACTGTGCTCTATTTGCCAGCAAACTCGCCTGACCTGAACCCCATAGAGAATCTATGGGGCATTGCCAAGAGAGACATGAGACCGAACAATGGAGAAGAGCTGAAGGCCGCTATTAAAGCATCCTAGTCAAGAGCTGAAGGCCGCTATTGAAGCATCCTAGTCTTCCATAACACCTCAGCAGTGCCACAGGCTGATAGCTTCAATGCTACGCCGCATTGAGGCAGTAAAAGGGGCCCAAACCAAGTACTGAGTACATATGCATGCTTATACTTTTCAGAGGTCCGATATTGTTCTATGTACAATCCTTGTTTTATTGATTGCATGTAATATTCTAATTTTCTGAGATTGCTGATTTGGGGTTTTCATGAGCTTACCGCTCATAATTATGACAAATCACGGCTTGAACTATCTTGCTTTATATGTAATGAGTCTGATATATTGGTTTCACCTTTTAAGTTGCATTAGTGAAATAAATGAACTTTTGCACGGTATTAAAATTTTTCGAGTTTCAACTGTATGCTGCTGAAATGATCAGACTCAATCAGCTTCTTATTGGAATATTCCTTTTTTTATTTTATTTATGCAGACTCTATAACAGTCCATACAGCATGGTATTTAGCAAGTCAAAGCAACATAACCTTTATGGTCCCATCAGACATGGTTGGGTCTCCGCAGCACTATGCCCACTCCAAGGTTCTCATTCTTTCAGAGTGCTCCTCCCAGAAACATGGTGCAAGGTAATCCACATTATTGAAGATGAAGGTCCTAGAACTTCCACAGGAGCCTAGAGACTATCTATCCTCAGTTTTTACTCCCCTGCGGCTAACCACAACCCTTTTTAGGATCCACCCTTGTCTCTCTTTTATACCTAGAAGTAAGAATTAGATGGAAACCCCTGGAGGAAAAAAAATTAAATGGCACCCCATCCTGCAAGCTCATTTAATGAGTGTGTGTATATGTGTGTGTGTGTATATATATATATATATATATATATATATATATAGCAAGGTCCCAGGCCTCCTTCAGTCTAACGAGAACCTCCAGAGCCAGAGATAGCTGACATCCTTCTGTATGTGGTGAGTTGCGAGGCATGGTGGGTGCAGAGTAGTTAAAGTTATTGGGCACCAGACACTTCTTGAATGCAAAAGAAAGTTTATTTCTCTTAACAATCTTTTTGGGGGGGAAAGAGGGTTTAGGCAAGGACACCCTTAGGTGCATGATTAATTGACAGACTCCGAGACTTCAATAGGAGGACAACCTTGCAGGGAAAGACATCCAGCAAGACGCCACATCTGCATGTGCAGGAATGCTGTCTCCTATGGCAACAGTCTTTAACAGTTCCTAACACAAACGTAACAGTTCTTTCACTTTCACTACAATCGCTCCTTGTAGTTCTTTAGCCCACTGAGCTCCCGGTCTCTCACTGTACCCTCTGATTCACTGCCACTGAATCCCTTGAGCTCCTCCACTCTAGATACCTCTCAAGCTTCACCCCGATGGCCTGCTCGGTCCCTAGCTTGACACACAAGGATGCTCTGCAAGCGTCACCTCCACTGGCTGGGTCCCTGGCTTGGTACCCACTGAAGTTTCCCGAATAAGTTTCAGAATACTGCTCCGGTACTTGCTTCAGTTACTCACTGTGGTCCCTGGTAATTAGGCGGACAGTCCCTTACTGGCGACAGCTTCCCCTCTACCTCCGACCACGACAGGCTCTCCGGCCGGCAGAACCGTCACTTCTGGTTGGACTGCAAGCCACGATCCCAACCCTGTGCTGCTCTCTTGCTTCTGGATAGGCCCTCAGACAGCCTAGCAGCCAGATGTGCCCAGGATAGGCGCAATCTCTGGCCTAGCAGCCCGGGCAATGCGACACACGTCCACCCAGACAGCCGTCTAGGTGGCACAGAACATAGATCACCTGACTCCACCGAATATATAGGCTCTCCCAGCAGACCGAGAGATTCAAGAAAAACCCTGCCCATTGGCTGACATACCCTATATACCCATAACCTAACCTTGCGTTGCCCTTCCCATATCTAGCACCACCAAGTACTCGGCCACCTAGTGGTAGAAGAGAAAAGTGCAACAAGGCCAAACTTAGGAAGAAATCAATAGCTCTCTATCAATCAGCCAGGATAATTATTCCTGTCAGGTAAATTTGTGAGGAGCAACCCTGCCTAAACTCCAGGGTGATATATATATATATATATATATATATATATATATATATATATATATATATATTTATTATTTTTGATTATTAGAGTTATTGTTTATCTTCAAAGTAAATGCCATGCTCCGAATGTACACCTGTACAAGGAGATCACTGAGCCTTTTTTTTGCGGACTTCTTTTTAAAAATGTTGAATATCTAGTTACCCCCTGCTTAAATACTTCCTGAGACACAACCAAAATAGAGATAAGCAAAACTGGGAAATGTTGCCACATTTATGGCATTTTGCCCTTGAATCTATAAACATTGGGGTCACTTGGTAATTAGGGAAGGTTTTTTACGGTTTATTAGGGTTTAAGTATCTTATAAGGATGAAGGCTTCTTCCAACTACCCAGAAACTGTTTTGGGGCAAAAATGCTAACCCTAACCCTTACATTAACAATAATAAGCTTTGATGTACTCCTCATTACCTGGGATCTCGTCAGAGAACAGAAGCTGGAGAACAGATGAGTATAATATCTTTATTTTTTACCCCTACGTTTTTTTTTTTCTTTTCAAGATTTTTATTGAATAAGTATTCAGAACATAACAGCAAACACATATGAAGTAAAAAATTATTGCGTTAAAGGCCTACATGGCCCAAAATAACAAACAGCATAAAGCACATATTTGCTGAAGGCCTACATTTTTTTATGCTTTGCTGCCTTTTAGCAAGGGGCAGGTGGGTTGACTTTAAAAGCAGACCATGCAAGAAGTGGAAGATATACTTTAAAGAAACAGGAAACTGTAATCAACATTTGTCACTCCCCCACTGTTTCTCATGTCAAAAGGCAATAAGGGCAATATGGGAAATCTCACCAAGAGCCGGCTTTAAAATTTCAGCTGGTGATGACTGATATCTAGAAGTATTGCAGTTTTCTAGACACTGTCAGTGTGAGGAAATTTTTGCAATATTCAGTAGGTAAATATGTTTATATATTGATGTGAATTCTTGCTCTTCCATAGACGAGAAAAGTGCAAGAATCCCACGTAAGGAAATCACATTGGTGTCTTTTTTATTTTTTTGTAACAATTTTTGATGTAATTCTTTTATTCTCCTCTTTTCACTAACTTTACTAAGTTTATGACTAATTTGCAACTCAACTCGCTATTGTGAAATAAGTTAAACAAAAATTATGAAGGGTTGAGTGCATTTCAGAAGTATTATTATACTATTTACTTTGAACAACTGCTGTCCAAACATTCTCTTACATTGTCAACTCCCACACTGAACATACAGTACTGGAAAGATCTGTAGAGATGGATGGAAGAGAAGAAGAAGAAGGAATGACTTGAAGAGACCCTGTCACCATCCCATACATTGTACAATCAAACGTTGTGTAAATCTACTCCCATTTCAATAGTTATGGCTGCTTTTTTCATTGTGTACAAATGGTGAGCTACACAGTGGTTTCAGCCTTCTCCTCCTCTGACTCTTCCAGAAGTGTTGAAGGCTTGGTATTCCAGCCCAATGCCGCAGTTCCCTCTCCATGGTCCTGGAGTCATTGGTTCTCTCGGCAGTGGCTGGGTAAGTCTTGTGTGATCAGTAAACACTGTCTCATTCTTGCAAAGCAAGGAAAGAATGGAGAAAGGAAAAAAGGAAAAAAAGAGAAGGTAGAAGGAAGATGGAGGTTTTTCTCTGTCTTTCATTATGATATAATGTACATTTTTTCCCCATCAGGTACATTCTTTACTACAAAGTTTAAAGAGGATTTATGATGGACTTGAAACAGTGTTGTAAAGTAAGTTAATTTGACTGGTGTCTTTTTTGTTATGCATCACTTTGCAGTAAACCAAGGAAGCTTAGGAACCTCTGTAGTGTCTTAATGTGCCTCTACTAAAATGTTGCACATACAAATTATTACAATTATAGGAATATAGTAGAAGACTGACAGATATTACAAAAATATGCCTATAACATGCACAAGCTATCCATCCTTCTAACAAATAAGCATTTACAATGTATGCAATAAATATAGTTGGCACCTATTTAAAGAGGAAGTAAACCCTCCTCAACATTTTGAGATAAACATACGCCCTACAAGAGAAAGGCATAATGAGCTAGTATGCATAGCATACTAGCTCATTATGTGGCACTTACCTCAGATTGAAGCCTCCGAAGCGCTCCTCGTCCCCCTCCGCCACCGCCGCCATGTCAGCTCCGACCGTCTTCCTGTTATCGCCGCTCCGGCACTGTGATTGGCCGGAGCGGCGATGACGTCACACGCATGCGTGCGGGGCCGGCTTTCTCCATTGAGACAACCGGCAGTCTCCATTGAGAAAACCATCAACGCGCAGTGCGCCTGCGCGTGACGTCATCGGCGCGGTTTTTAAAAGCAAATATCTCCTTAACCGTGTAGGTTAAGGAGATATTTCTTGCACCTACAGGTAAGCCTTAATCTAGGCTTACAGTACCTGTAGGTGCAAGTTGTAAGGATAGGTTTACAACCACTTTAATGTGGGCTGGCCTTTGATGGAGTCTTCTTATGGCTCATTCCTTCTCAGAGTGTTGGGCCCCTGTGATGGAGCTAATAAATTGACTATGTTATCCCTCTCTTTAACCACTCAAATGTTGTTAATTTCTTTCCTTCTTTATGTTTTGGTATTGGTTCAGAGTTTTGGTTAGAGTTAAGTGATTCTTATTTCAGCTACTCACATAGTTCACAGCCCCATCCTTAGGAATTTTAGAGTAAGAGGCCCCTACCCTTGTGAGTGATATATTTGCAAGGAACTTTAGAGCACTCTTTTGAAAGAAAGGCTGATATAATCAGTTTTGAGGAGCACAAACACACACACACACTAAGATATATTTATACAATAAGAAACTTATTGCTGCTCATATTGGGAACCAGAAAGTATATTCATGTGTGTGTTTTGGTATTCATGTAACAAGATAAGAAGTATTCTCCTTGACTAAAAATATGACAGAGGTATTCACTTCTTAGACGAGGAACAGATGTCTTACCCATTCCTTCTTTCAACCCCTCCCATCGACTATAACAATATGGCGCTGAAGCTAAAGGAATGTAGCCTAATGACATGGAAGAACAGACTCGAGAGGAAGAAGACCATATATGGATGAGCCAATCACTGTATACACACATTTGTGATGAAGATTGCTTATGTCACTTTGTTTATATAAGGGGCTGAGACCATGAATAAAGCCTGTTGGCCTTTTGAGCTTATACTGAACAAGTCTGTCTCAGTGTGCAATCCTTTAAGCATGCATGCATTCACATCATCATAGATTTGTGTCAGAGGCAACAATAGAGCATACATCCCTGGTATTGGACCAGGGATAGATCTATTACACCCCTTTCACTTGGGCTGTCCGATCAGGTTTGCCTATCCGTTTTTAAGACAGAGCTGATCGGACCCTCCATTCACCCCTATGGAGCGACAGATGTCATTGTGACATGTCCGCTGACATACGCCACTATCCAAACCCAACCTTGCCACTAAATCTAGATGGATGGCGGTCCTATTTTCCATCCATCTGGCGGATCGGATCGGATATGATCGGGTGCAAACGGACAAGCGGTCCGTTTTTACCCGATTTCTCCATAGAGGAGAGCGGGACTGAGTCCGTCTCCACTCTGCACAGTGAGCGGAGATGGACCTGTCATCTGCCTGCTTAGTGGGGATCAGCGGAGCGATCCCCCATTGAGCAAGCGGAGTCAGTCAGGCGGAGGCGGGCGTTTGAAAGCGGCCTTAGGAGCATTTGCGCTCATGCTTCGTCATAGTTGCTGGTTCCAGCATCCTGGTTTTGGCAGTGCCATTCTCCTTGTTCCTTGTCTGTCTGTCCTCCTGCAAGGTGACTGATTGTGCCCAGACCCTGGGTGGAGACCAAACCTGTTATAAGCCAGTAAAGGCCTGCAGTCTTATGGTTGTGATAGATTGTGTAATACCTGATCAAGCTGCCTGTTTGTCTGCCTTGCTCTGCTAGATTGGATTTCCCTGTGTATGAACTTGGATCGGATATCGGACTATTCTGTGAACTCTGCCTGCATTTCACCTGGACTGTCATTGAACCACCCTGCCTGTCTGCCAACCACAAGTACCTGTTTTCTTTGCTCAGTTCACAGTGGCCAGGCACTATAGCATTGTGTATAAGTCCTGGGGGCAGCAAAGTACCGGTAGGCCTGCTTGCCTTATAGGAAAGGAGTCTGCTATAGGTGAAGAACACAATAGCCAGCTATAGTGTCTGACTATCTGCATTAGGGGTAAGCATGACACAGAGTCCTGCAAACAACTGTTCCTAGTGCTCTATTGTCTTGAGCGTGTGGTTTCCCAAATCCTTCTTCCTCCCCCTACTACCTTTAGCATCATTTCCTTTCCTGACCTTCACAAACCAGTCCAACGAGCCCTTTAGCATATCAATAAGGGAAATCTCAGCATCTAAACAATATATGGTCCAAAATGTAAAAATTCACATATAATTATTATGCTATAAAAATCTCCAGAATAGCCACGGCAATAGATTGTCTAAACTATATCCTACTTTTCAAACTCTCACAGACTGAAGAAAAAAGTGAGGTGAAGGAAAGGATAAAAAAATGAAGGTGTAGTAAAAGAGATCAGAAGGAAGAATGGAAGGCAAGAAAGAAGAAAGGAAAAAATAAGTAAGGGAAGGTGGAAGTAAGGAAGCAAATGTAGCACTACCCCTGTAGGAGTTGCTGATATCAGGGTTCCCCACTGCTGCACAGCCAGTCACACAGCATTTCCTTCTTGCATCCAGACACAGTGATCAACATTCTCAAACATTCTAGAAACAGGGTAGGCACCAGAAAGCTGCCAGGATGAGTCCTCCAGCTCTGGCCTCTAATAACCCTGACCCAGATTTAGTGACTCAGGTTTATCCCTGGGCCAGACCATAGTTTGCCTATTCTCACTTCTAGTAGCACACACTAGAGCAGTGATGGCGAACCTTGACACCCCAGTTTTGGAACTACACTGCAGAGTGCATGAGAATCATGGGAAATGTAGTTCCAAAACATCTGGGGTGCCAAGGTTAGTCATCACTGCACTAGAGGGTGTTACGGAAGGAAGGAAGAAGGAAGGAAGGAAAAAGGGATGAAAGTGAGATTAGAAGGGAGGAAGGAAGACAGGGAGGAAATCCGGAAGGAAGAAGGAAAAAAATAGTAAAGGGATGGTGAAAAAGATTAGAAAAAAGAGAGAAAGGAAAATGAGAGGAAGGGTTACTGGACACATAACCCGGACTGATTGAAAGTATGTCTGATAAAAATATTTTGCCGGCCGGACTGCCGCCCCCTCCTAAATGCCGCCTGGTACCACGGTCCCATTGGGTCCCATGGTAGGGCCAGCCCTGGGTCCACCTCACCGCCCAGCGATCTCCAACTCATCTGGCCATGGGACTATCCATTCCACTTCAGTGGTAAATACTTCACCATTTTAGACTTTTAATGGGACTTAGCATGATTTCAGAAATTTGAAAACATCATCATATGTGTTTTATAGAGTCTACCTTCCCCCTGATGATGACCGCTACAGAGGTCGAAACGCGTCTGGGACTCCAAAATTTTCATCAATCTGATAATCAACATTGTGTACACCCTTTGTGTAATTTTAATACAGGCTGTATTGTGGAAAATGCATTGTATCTGTTGGCCAGTTCTTTTATATGTTGTAACGCATCCTGACATCTGTACAATTATAATAAATGTATTTCTTTTGCTATCCATTTGCTATTACTTTAAACTATACTATACTGCTGTTAAAAGCCCCACTGGGGAACATTTTCTTTTTGTTTTTCAGATGGAAGGATGGAAGGAAGGGAGCGAGGAAGACAGGATGGAAGGGGGGAAAACAGAACAGAAGGACTGGAGACATGGAGGAAGAAAGAAGTAGGGTAGACAAGAACAAGAGAAGTAATGAGGAAGAAAGGAAGGAAAAAGGAAGTGTGGAAGGAAGAAAATTAAGAAAGAAAGGAGGGGAGGGAAGGAGGATTTTTTGTATTTCTTCATAGAATAAATCTTCTCCCATCAGGCTACACTCCGTATTTTGTAACCATTCATAGAGTGAGTATTTGCATGTTTTAACACAATCTGAATAAGAGGCCACCACGGGGTGATATTTCTCCAGGAAGAACAATGCCGCCACGTCTTGTACATCCTCTCTAACGTTCATCTCATTGTAGAGAGGAGGAATACTAGAAGGAATACTCCAGGGACATTGTACAATTAAATAAAGAGCAGCATCTCTAAGGTGTATATAATGCACAGAGTGCATCTCATATAATCTGATTTACTGCCTCATTCTGGAATTAATTTGATAATATGCACATTTAAATCCAAGGAGATGCTGCTTGATCTCAAGATTACACTATTACATCACAGCAGTGTGAGCTCAATGCATGCAGATGAAGCTGTGTACACCACGCTGCTTTATAGGACTCCACTGTGCTTGGAAAACAGAATTATACTGTTTATAACGCTATATATAACCAATCAATGGTTTAACCCTCTTTCTCTGTAAAGAAGAACAATATACATGCATATGGGCAAATGTTTGTGGTCACCTGACCATTACACCTACAGTTTATTGTTGACAGATTTATTTGGCGATTTATGTAGGATATATTTATTTATGTATTTATATATACGGTATATATAGGTTTTTAATGTGTACATAGGTGTGTACTAGGCCTAACATACACTATATTAATAATAATAATAATATTACCAAATGTATTGGGACGCCTGCTTTTACACGCACATGAACTTTAATGGCATCCCAGTCTTGGTGCGTAGGGTTCAATACAGGGGGTCCCCGAGTTACGAACATCCGAGTTGCGAATGACTCCTACATACGAATGGGCACCTGCACTCCATCCTTAGCCATCCGTGCACATAAACACTTAAAAACAACCTAATTACATGCCTACCTGTTCCTCTCCATACCCTGCTGTGTCTTGTGCCTGTATTGCGGCCGCGGCCTGGTCCGGCCTGGTGTGGCCTAGTGAAGCCTGCAGATCCCCGGTCTTTCCTGCGCTGCTGCCCCGCGGAGGTGCACCGCAGCCGGCCTGGCCTGGACTCGGATGTGCAGACACTGCTGCTCTCACCTGCCTCACCAGCCATCCATCTCCCTGCTGTGATCTAGCGAGCTGCCCAGCGGAGACTGCCTGTGTGGGCTGGTTGAGGTGTCCTGGAGCCCAGCATCTTTACATCCTTCTACCTGTCTTGCAGCACTCTGGACCTCACTGGACTGCAGATGTTCTCCACACCCCACATACAGTACAGGACTGCATTAGAAGCGCCCTGAAAGCTGGTGAGATTACATACTGTACTGTTCTGTGTCCACTACTACAGTATATGCCCTGTACAGTACTGTAATTGTACCACACACAATTAAATGAGAGCTCCACATAGGCAGATGATATGAGCTCATGCTGGAACACAGGGATAGAATGTACAGTACATTCTATCCCTGTGTCCTAGCATGAGCTCATGTCATCTCCCTATGTGGAGCACTTAAAAAATGTACTGTCCCGACTTACAAACAAATTCGACTTAAGAACAAACCTACAGTCCCTATCTTGTTTGTAACCCGGAAACCCCCTGTAATGAGTTGGCCCACCCTTTCCAGAAGAGTTGAAGCTGTTATAGCTGCAAAGGGTGGGCCAACTTAATATTGAACCCTACGGACTAAGACTGGGAAGTCATTAAAGTTTGTGTGCGTGCAAAGGCAGGCGCCCCAATATTTTTGGTACTATAGTGTATACAAGCTGGTTGGACATCCCAAGTACCTAGCCATGAACCAGTCTATTGACAAACATCAGCATGCAAAGACATTGTAGACAACTTTTAACATTGTGGCAACAGTTTGGGGAAGACCCTCTCCTGCTCCAGCATGACTGTGTCCCTATGCATGAAGTCAGCTCAATAAAGACATGGGGGCTGATTTACAAAAAACAAATAGGCTGTTCATTGTTCAAGAAAAGTTGCACTTTGCAAGCAAATTTTCCCCAAAGCTGGGTGAATATAGTGAAATTCCACTTTCCACGGATACCCAATCACACATAATGAAATGAAAAAGAAAAAACAGCATTTTATCTTACACATGATTGGATGATGAAAGTCAGCAGAGGTTCACCTCATTCACTAAGCTCTGGGAAGAATTCCCTTATAAGTAAACAGTCTTTTTGCCTTTAGTAAATCAACCCCATAGTTTGACAGGATTGGTGTCGAGGAACTCATGTGACCTGCAAGGAGCCCTGACCTTAATCTCGTTCCCGAGTGTCTCTGTGTCTTTCCGAGTACATCCGAGCGGCTCTGCGTGCTCTGAGAGTGTTTCTGATTATCTCCGGCGCCCCCCCACCTCTGGTTACATGCGGTACTGCATACACTAGCAGTGCCACTGGAACGGATTATCTGAGTTTCCATTATTTCCTATGGGGAAACTCGGTTTGATATACGAGTTGTTTGGATTACATGCATTCTTCTGGAACAAATTATGTTGTAATCCAAGATACTACTGTAGTTAAGTTATTATTAGTTAGTTATTATGTCAGATTTTTTAATCTTGGAATTTTCGTTCTTATTTTCTTATTTTTGTTCTTATTTTAGAATTTCCGAATTTTGGGATTTTCGAATTTCCGAATTTTCAGATTTTTGGATCTTTTAATTTCGAATTTCCAAATGAACAAATTTGTCGAAGTTCATTAAAAAACTAATTCGGAAACAAAATGAAATGCACATTTCTACAACAGACTAAAACTAAAATTAAATCAAAGTTTGATGTCAAAATTAGCACTGCTCACAATTAGTGAACACCATAATTTCTCAAAAATGGCCAGGTAAAAGTGTGTTTATTATTGCTATTTTGTTGTTATTATTATTATTGCTTTTTACAAAATAAAAAATAAAAAGTATTTTTCTGTCCCTTATAGTCAAGGAACATAGTGACAGATGGCTAGAGAGCAAAATAATCTAAAAGAATTTTGTTGTTTTATTTTACTGTAACCCCAGGTATCCCTTCCACTGCGACGGTAATAGCCACTCACTCTGTGTTCTAAGCCTGACTGCTGTTAATGTCACCGTACCCACCTCTTGTCCCCGAGATTAGGACAGGTAGGTGGTCTCTATGTCAAGCTCGCACAGCGTCCAGTCCAGCACAAAGGACACCCCTCTGTCTTCCTGTCGTATTAAAAAGTTTCAAATCAAAAAGTAGATTTCTTCTACCATACAGGTGACTTCTGATAAGTACGAATATCAAACAACACGAAACACCAAAATACAAAAATGTGTAAGGCTCCATGCACACTGGACGCTAAAATAATGTTATAAAAATGCCAGTAGCTTTGCAGTGTGTCTTTCAACTTTTTAAAAGTTTTTGCAATAGCGTTTATTAGCGTTTTTCTGTGTTAGCGGTTTTTTTTCTTATTTTAATTTTTTTCAATGGATCAAAAACGTTAAAAAATGCAGATGAGCCACGTTTTTAAGCATCTATCGACGTTTATCAGCATTTACGAATGTTTGGCGTTATTTGTGGTCAGAAAAACGACTCCTGAACGTGATTACAGGGCGTTCAGAAAACAGCCCATAAACTCCACTGCTGATAAACATCCAAAAACTTCCATGTGTGCATGGACACATAAGATAACATAGAGGGGAGTTTATGGGCTTTTAAAAAAAATGCCCAAACTCCAAAAAAACTTCAGTTTATGAGCTCCAGTGTGCATGGAGTATAAAAGTGAATAGTTTTATCTGCCAAATGATTCACATTTTATGTCCATAACCAGAAGATTGACCCCCATTTTCTTTGCTTCATAGAAAATAGCTTGTTGATTGGACAGTACAGGAGCAGTAGCAAAAAAAGAAAAAGAAAAAGTAGTCGCACAATACAATCTGATTGACCCCATGAACATATATTATAATATAATTAAAGTAATAATAAAGGCATTTTTTATAAAATAACAAACATGTTATACTTACCGACTCTGTGTAATGGTTTTCCATAGAGCAGTCCCAATCCTCCCCTTCTCGGGTCCCACTCTGGGGATCCAAGCCCCTCCCTCCTGCCGAGTGCCCCCAGAGCAAGCAGCTTTCTATGGGGACACCCAAGCAGGCTCGCTCCCAAGTTGCCGCTCTGCAATTGACACACAGAGCCGTATCAAGGAAAAAAACATTGAGGCTTTACAACCACTTTAAGCCCATATAAGTTTCTTGCAATAGTCCATAACAATTGTCCCAGCTATTCCCAGAGCAGAAGAGGTCTCTGTAATTAAACAAACAGAGGAGAAGACGCTTCCCTCTCTCGCCTGTTCAGGAGCAATATCAGACTGTTCAGATTAGACATGTGCAATTGGTTTAGTTCTGAATTTGTTTTTAAACAAATTTCGACAAATTCGTTCATTCGGAAACATCCGAATAAACATCCGAATAAACGAAAACCTGTTAAACAAAATTTTCCGAATATTCGTAAATTCGAATATTCAGGAATTAGAATATTCGAAAACTCGTAAATTCGTAAACTCTAAAATTCATAAATTCGAAAAACCGAAAACCCAAAAATTGGAAAATCTGAAATAATTACTAACTATTAAATTATAGGTATTGGAATTTCCTTTCAAATTTGGCTGTTAGTGAAGGTAACGAATACGAATTTATCCGAAGTTACGAATTATCCGAAATAACGAATGCCGCATTTAAACGAATGGAACGTAACAAATTAATAATAATAAATTATTATTATTATTATACAGGATTTATAAAGCGCCAACAGTTTTTCGCACTGCTTAACAACATGGGGCAAACAGTACAGTTACAATACAATTCAATACAGGAGGGATGAATGGGCCCGGCTCGTTAGAGCTTACAGTCTAGAAGGGAGGGTCAAGTGGAACAAAAAGTAATAACTGTGGGGGGTGATCAGATGGAGAAAATGAAAATGCAATTGTTAGGTGTGGGTAGGATAGGCTTCTCTGAAGAGGAGGGTTTTCAGGGATCGTCTAAAAGCTAATAGAGTAGGACACGGATATGCAATTAGCGGACCTCCAGCTGTTGCAAAACTACAAGTCCCATCATGCCTCTGCCTCTGGGTGTCATGCTTGTGGTTGTCAGAGTCTTGCTATGCCTCATGGGACTTGTAGTTCTGCAACAGCTGGAGGTCCGCTAATTGCATATCCCTGGAGTAGGAAATAATCGGACAGATTGGGGTAGGGAGATCCATAGGATTGGAAAGGCTCTGGAAAAGTCCTGGAGGCGAGCATGGAAGAGAGGGAGCTAGAGAGCAGGAGGTCATGAGAAGAACGAAGAGAATAAGAACTTTTTATTATTAGTATTATTTATTATTAATTTGTTCAGTTCCATTTGTTTAGATGCGCCATTCATTATTTCAAATAATTCGTAACTTCAGATAAATTCATATTCGTTACGTTCACTAACAGCCAAATTTGAAAGGAAATCCCAATACCTATAATTTAATAGTTAGTTATTATTAGTTAGTTATTATTTTGAATTTCCGTTCTTTCAAATTTTCGGATTTTCTTTCTTATTTTCGATTTTACGAATTTATGAATTTTCTAATTTACGAATTGCGATCTTAACGAATGACCCAAAAAACAAAAGTGAAAGAAAATAAAAACGAACAAATTTTTCGGCAGTGCACATGTCTAGTTGAGATCACCTCTCTGCTCTCTCGACCTATTTGCATGTTCCTTGTCAGCACATTTACATGTAGCATACTTGATTGGATCCCAGTGCTGCTCCTCCCTCTCCTAGTCTGACTGCTGCTGTACAGTGGATTGCAAGAGTCAAATTCAGATGCTTACAATGCTTGTGTTGAAAAAAAAATGAAGGAAAGTGGAAACACCTGAGGTCATATTCTTGGTATTGCTATCCTATGATGCTGATGTAGGGGATCTGGTTTCTGGGCAGGAAAACTATGTTTACTATGCTTCACTTTGTGAATGAACAGGAAGCCTCTGTAAACATCACCTCCTGTTCATTCATTGTGCAGTGCAGCTGAGGCTGCAGAGAAAGGATTGAGGGAATCTGGGTCCTCTACCACTTTCTCTATCTCAAAAGTGAGACATCAGGGGTCTGTTACACTTGATATTTCACAAAAGCCCCCAAAAGGGCTGTTAAAAAATGTTTTTTTTTTAAAATAAATGTCACTTTCACCGAAAAATACAGGAATGTCAGTGAACTTGTCAATGTATGTGTTATAATACTATGCCTTGTCATGGTGTTAGAAGAATTCAACGTTGTTTTACATTAGGGTCTTAAAATGTATTCTTCACCTCAATTACCCTTTCCTGGCTTTGAACATTTAATAGCATGAGCCATGACAGGTCCTCTTTATGGAGAGATCTGGGGTCTATTAGACCCCAGATATCTCCTCTAGCCTCCAAAGCATCTGATCATACTGAGATTTCTGCTCCTACAGGGCTTTAGAAAGCCCTGTTTGTTTGTTTTTTGCAGATATGAACTGTAAAAGGTGCCCGGGTCCCCTTGTTGAGCTGATAGGGCCGGGCCCAGTACAACAAGACTGGCTTTACTGCCTTATCAGCAGCCCTGGGTTCTCCTGTCACCAGGGCTTTTTTTCTCAGACAATAGGTGCAGGAACTCCCCTTTTCCGAGTCACTTGTTTTCTCCGCCCCTACCCACCTCCGAGCAGCGTCCCTTGGTTCCATCCCCTACCCACCTCCCAGTACCACACCTTTTAGACAATACAGAATCAAGTATCATTTTGTTGTGCTAAGTAATTTGTATGGAATTTGGTTTCCCCTTCAACCAGCAACAATAGATCCCCTTAACAATGTACCACCCACAACAACATTCCCCTCCCCCCCCAACAACAATAGACTCCCGGCAGCATCAACAGATCTCCGCACAGGCAGCATTAATAGACTCTCTGGCAGCCATCAACAATAGACCCCTCCCCCAACAGTAGATCTCCTTCAGCAACAATAGACCCCCCTGCAAAAATAGATCCCCTCCAGCTAGAATAGATCCGCCAGCAGTGAGCATCAATACCCTGCAGCACACCCCAGCACCCTTTGACATTACATACAGTCAGTCCAGGAGGTGTCGGAACTGCGTTCTTCTGCGTTCCCGCTGAAAAAAAGCCCTGCCTGTCACCCTGCCCAGTCCGGCATCCATCTCTCAGGCACTCCGAGACATCAAACAGTCAATAAGCTTTGTTTTTTTGTTTTTTATTGAGGGGATTGAACTTGGATGGGAATGGTAGATTATGTTGAACGGGAAGGTAGTTGCACGCTGCTAATCAATAAACAGAAACTAAAAAACGACAGAAAAGAAATGATTTTTGAATAGATGCTGCTGTTGTCACCTATATGTTCCCACAAAGAAAAAAATAATAATTAAGTGAATGTGACAAAGCTGGATGAGTAATGTGATCAAATATTATGTGAAAAAAAAAAAAACACATAAAAATAGGCATAATTATCAATAGAAAATGTCCATACAAGTGAAAGATTCGATAAAAAACATCCATACATTCAATAAAAGTGACAATTCTGCTAGAAAGCAAGAAAAAAAAAGGAAGAAAAAAGCTGTTTCCACGTGATTTACTGATCTACAGCAATAGTGCTCCCACCACTGCGTCCAATGCTTGCTCACCTCATTAAAAGACCCGGCAAGGGGTCAAACACACCTTTGCACACAGTACACTTTTCCTATGGGGAATGTTCCACAGTTATCCTGGATGGTTCCTTAGGGTCTCTCTAGATAGGTATAGCTCCGCAGTAAACACAAAGACCTCCTTGTGGACTGATTCAACTCTGGCTCCTCAATCTTTGCCAGTAGTTCCACAGCGACATATAAAAACCGAAATGCCTCCGATAGTGCAGTACCAAGGGGATTAAGAAAAACAAAACTTCCCCACCCCCGCTAATATTCAACTCACATTTATTTCAAATAAGAAAAGCATAGATAAAATTCCATCAGATATAGCTCACTTGATTACGACAGGTTCCACCTCTACTAGTTACGCCACCTCCCACGTGGCTTCATCTGGAGGAAATGAGCGGAGAGGCTATGGGGGGGGGGTACATTTATAGATGAATGAAATGATTATTAATTACCAATTAGCCCCAGGGGTCAGAACATACCGCACATGCGCAGTGGGGATTAATGAGTGTCTATAGACATGGGATTATGGGATGCCCAGAAAGATTCAGTATTACTTGCTTGGGACTTCTATATTAGGGTGACCAGACATCCCCAGTTTCAGGGGACAGTCCCCTATTTTGTCCCCAGATTGGATTTGAACAGGGGCTGGGGCAATTTCAAAGACAGTCAGTGCAGAATTAAAAAAATAAATTCTGAATTACACCCCCCACTCCGGCACTCCTACTAGCGTAGGGGGGTGTATTTTTTTCCATTATCTGTGCCCCTTTCTGATGATCATATGCTGGTCAGAGCGGAGGGAATATTTCTTCAGTTTCGGGTGCATGCCCATTCAGCTCAGCTTGCATGTTCTCCTGCCTTGCCTCAAGTTTCTGCCACCCGCCTGTCTGCTTATCTCTTTGCCTTCCCTGGAGGAGTGATCTTCCTCCGCTCCCCACCCAGTAGTAGCCAGAGACCGGAGAGTAAGACTTGACAGGCTGTGAGGCGAGCAGTGGCGGCGACGGGCAGAGAGTCGCTGATTGCCGCCATTACTAGTAGAAAAAAAAATATGTCCCCGGATTTCATTTTAAAAATCTGGTCACCTTATTCTATATACACTCCTGTATATACACTCCAGTCTTCTCTCCAGCACAACTCTTGCTTAAGACCTCTTTTCCTTACTCCTTCAGCACTTCACTTGCTGCAGACCGTTACTCCTCCAGACCAGCTAGCACCATATGGTTGGGCCTGACACTAACTCAGTCAGGCTTCAGTGAATTGCCTTTTGCAGGCAGGGACCCCGGGCCCCTATGATGTAGAAATAGTTCCGGTGCTAACTGTCCTTAACTCGGCTACTGATCCCAGTAAACCCTCTTCCGACCCTGCCAGCCCTCCTAGCTTCAGTCGCCTCTTTCAACTGCCATTCCCACAGTCCACTCTTCTGGTTATGCACCCATCTCAAACTGCAAACTCCCAGCTCTCTCAGGTGTGCCTCCCCAGTCCTCCTGACTGTGCTTCACTCACCTGCCCTCCTGGCTGTGACCAGTTGTCCTCTCTAGAGTCTTTTAGCAGTGCTCTCGCCTGCTGTCCTCTCCTTGCTCTCTCATGTGCCTCTCCTCCAGGATCTCTTATCCTTCTGGCTGCACCTGGCCCAAGGTCACCCCCCCCCCTCAGACTGGGGAGCTCCCTGTGGGCACTGACAGCCTCCACACTCTCTCACTCCAGCTCTTCCACCTGACAACTCCTCCTCAGCTGGGCTCACCCTGGGTATTTAAGGAGGCCTGCCCCCTGCCAATCCAAGTTGGGAATTGGTCAAGGCTCCTTAAGATACCCCAGACAGCTCCACCTCTCCTCTCCTTGCTCTCTTTCCAGAATCTTCTGGAAAGAAGAGAGAGGTCTCTGTGATGCTGCATGTGAGTCATCAGCTGCTACCCTGAGCCACTTTCAGCCTAGAATAAAAACAAAACAAACAGGCCTGCCTAAATTTACCTGTCACAAAAATCCTACCTCCAGCACCTACCTACCTACCTAGAGGGTGTTACCATTCCTTTATATTTGCGCTGCTTTGCATATGCTATTTGTACTCCATGGGGTCTGGTGTCCTTATCATTTACCTTGTGGAATACTACTGACTAGGGATGAGCTTCGTGTTCGAGTCGAACATACGTTCGACTCGAACATCGGCTGTTCGATCGTTCGACGAAGATCGAACGATTTGGGCCGTTCGCGCCAAATTCGAGTGACGCGAACGGCCCACAATGCACTACGCCATCGCAGTGTCATCCAGGCGCTGTGATTGGCCAAGCATGCACTGTGACCCCGCATGCTTGGCCAATCACAGCGCCGGCAGCGAGGAGAGCAATGATTGGCCACAGGCAGGATGCCTGTGGCCAATTATTGCTGAGGGTGTTTAGTACACGCCCCACACTATAAAAGGCCGCCAGCACGGCGGCCTAGTGTAGTGTGTTCCGGAGCAGGGATAGAGCAGCATAGGCAGGGACAGTGACTGTTATTTCTTTCTTGCTTAACCTGGATTCCTTTAGTTTAGGGAAAGAGAAGGATAGGTAGGGAGAGTGTCAGTGTGTTTTGTGCTTGTGCTATAGTGTGCTTAAAAAAAACATTTATTCTAGGGACAGAAAACTGTAGGTAGGGACAGTGTCAGTTTCTTTCACTCTGCAAGTCCTTGTTTCCAGGGACCTGGAAGGACAGTGAGTGAATTGTCCTTGTGCTATATTGTGCTTAAAAAAACATTTATTCTAGGGACAGAAAACTGTAGGTAGGGAGAGTGTCAGTTTCTTTCACTCTGCAAGTCCTTGTTTCCAGGGACCTGTAAGGACAGTGAGTGAATTGTCCTTGTGCTATATTGTGCTTAAAAAAAACATTTATTCTAGGGACAGAAAACTGTAGGTAGGGAGAGTGTCAGTTTATTTCACTCTGCAAGTCCTTGTTTCCAGGGACCTGGAAGGACAGTGAGTGAATTCTCCTTGTGCTATATTGTGCTTAAAAAAAACATTTATTCTAGGGACAGAAAACTGTAGGTAGGGACAGTGTCAGTTTCTTTCACTCTGCAAGTCCTTGTTTCCAGGGACCTGTAAGGACAGTGAGTGAATTGTCCTTGTGCTATATTGTGATTAAAAAAAACATTTTTTCTAGGGACAGAAAACTGTAGGTAGGGAGAGTGTTTTTTTTCTTTCACTCTGCAAGTCCTTGTTTCCAGGGACCTGTAAGGACAGTGAGTGAATTGTCCTTGTGCTATATTGTGATTAAAAAAAACATTTTTTCTAGGGACAGAAAACTGTAGGTAGGGAGAGTGTCAGTTTCTTTCACTGTGAAAGTCCTTGTTTCAAGGGACAGAGAAGGACACCTGAAGGTAGCCCTTATTGCTTTTTTCCCATCTCCCTGCAGGCCATCTATTAGAATGTCTGGAAGGCAAACAAGGAGAGGCAGACAGTCAGGAGGCAATAAAAGAGGGCAAGCAGGCTCTGTGTCTGGGGGCAACAGTGCTGGTCGTGGACGCGGTGCATTGTCATCAGCACATGGCCATGGGACACGCTTGTCCTTCTTTTCGGCAGCTGGACATGTTGAGCCACATCATGCCGAAGACTTGGTAGAGTGGATGACCAAGCCCTCCTCCTCCTCCTCATCCTCTCTCACCCAGGCTCAGGGTACTGGAAAAGCAGCTGCCAAAGCGTCGTCTTCCCTGGTATCAATGTCAGACAAATCATCAGTCACTCCTTCCCTAGACCCACCATGTCCTCCTCCTGAGGAGTCCCCCGAACTGTTTCAGCACAGTGTTGGGTACATGCTCCAGGAGGATGCCCAGCGTTTCGAAGGGTCTGATGATGAAACCCAGCTAGAGGAAGGCAGTAGCGTGAGAGCAGACAGAGGGGATGCTCAAGAAGGACACCAATCTGGCAGTCATGTTCCAGCAGCTGCAGCATACTGCCAGATTGGCTCCAGTGATGAGGAGGGAGGGGATGATGAGGTCACTGACTCCACGTGGGTGCCTAATAGGAGAGAGGAGGAGGAGGAGGATGAGGAGGAGGCACATCTCCAACGAGGCAGGATGCCCTTTGGTGGCCAGCGTAAGGGCAGTACACCGACGGAATCACACCGCAGAGCTCCGCCTGTGCAGGGCGCTGCCTCTGCCCGTCATTCAAAAAGTTCTTTGGTGTGGGCCTTTTTTGAGGCTAGTGCATCAGATCGCACAGCTGCTGTTTGCAACATATGCCTCAAGCGTATATCGCGTGGCCAAAACATCAGCCGCTTGGGTACCACATGCCTGACCAGACATATGTTGACCTGCCATGCAGCTCGTTGGCAAGCCTACCTCAAAGACCCACACCAAAGAACAAAGCGGACCTCTCCTTGCACCGCATCAGCTGGGATCTCCAACCCCACTATAACTTCAGTCCTCTCTGAAACATGCACTGAGAGGAATGAAGGTGTAGAATTAGGTGTGTCACAGCCAAGTACTTGCGCCCACTCTGCTAGCAGTACACCGACGTCCGATTCTAGCAGGCAAATTTCCCTGCCCCAGCTGCTGGACCGTCGAAAGAAGTTCACTCCCAGCCATCCACATGCCCAGCGGTTGAATGCTAGCTTGGCTAAATTGCTAGCGCTTCAACTGCTGCCTTTTCAGTTGGTAGACTCGGCCCCCTTCCGTGAGTTTGTGCAATGTGCAGTTCCTCAGTGGCAGGTTCCCAAACGCCACTTTTTCTCACGGAAGGCTATTCCGGCTCTCTACCGGCATGTGGAAGGCAATGTCTTGGCCTCGCTGGACAGGGCGGTCAGCGGTAAGGTGCATATTACCGCTGACTCATGGTCCAGCAGGCATGGACAGGGACGTTACCTTTCTTTCACGGCCCATTGGGTCACTCTTTTGGCAGCTGGGAAGGATTCAGGACAAGGTGCAGTAGTGTTGGAGGTTGTCCCACCGCCACGCCTCCAAAATGCTACTACTGGTTGTGACACACCTCTCTCCTCCACCCCCTCCTCTTCTTCTTCCTCCATGGCCTCTTCCTGTGGTTTGTCCTATGAACCAGCGGTGCTCCGTAGCCGTTCACGGGGCTACGCAAGTACGCAGGCAAAAAGATGCCATGCCGTGCTTGCGCTGGTGTGTTTGGGGGACAGAAGCCACACTGGGGCAGAGGTCCTGTCTGCTCTGCAGGGCCAGGCCGAGAGGTGGTTGACGCCACGCCAGCTTAAGCCAGGAATGGTGGTTTGCGACAATGGCACCAACCTCCTCTCCGCCCTCCGACAGGGACAACTGACCCATGTGCCCTGTGTGGCTCACGTCCTTAACCTGGTGGTGCAGCGCTTCTTGGGCAGGTACCCGGGCTTACAGGATGTCCTGAGGCAGGCCAGGAAAGTCTGTGTGCATTTCCGCAGATCTTATAATGCCAGTGCTCGCCTGGCTGAGCTGCAAAAGGAGTTGAACCTGCCCAAGAACCGCCTTATATGTGACATGCCCACCAGGTGGAACTCAACGTTGGCCATGCTGCAGCGGCTGCACACGCAGCAGAGGGCCATCAATGAGTACCTGTGCGACTACGGCACCAGGACAGGGTCAGGGGAGCTTGGTTTTTTTTCTCCACGCCAGTGGGGCATGATCAGGGATGCATGCACTGTCCTGGCACCATTTGAGGAGGCCACGAGGATGGTGAGCAGTGACAGTGCATGCATCAGTGACACTGTACCTCTTGTCCACCTGTTGGAGCACACGCTGCGTGGAATAATGGACAGGGCACTTGAGGCAGAACAGAGGCAGGAAGAGGAGGACTTCCTTGCCTCTCAAGGCCCCCTTTACCCAGACAGTGTTCCTTCTGTCCCACCCATCGCACAGGAAGAGGAGGAGGAGGAGGAGGAGGAGGAGGAGGAGGAGGAGGATTGTGTCAGCATGGAGGTGGAGGCTGGCACTCAGCATCATCAGCAGCAGTCTTTTAGGGATGATTTACAGTCCCAAGAAACCAGTGGACTTGTACGTGGCTGGGAGGAGGTGGCTGCGGATCATGTCGTCCTTAGTGACCCAGAGGACTCCGGAGCGAATGCCTCAGCAAACCTACGCTGCATGGCCTCCCTGATCCTGCAAAGTCTGCGGAAGGATCCTCGTATTCTTCGGATCAAGGAGAGGGACCATTACTGGCTGGCCACTCTCCTTGATCCACGGTACAAGGGTAAGGTTGCGGACCTTATGTTACCGTCGCAGAGGGAGCAGAGGATGAGACAACTCCGGGAGGCCTTGCAGAAAGGTCTGTGCAACGCGTTCCCAGAGACTGGGAGGTTGCAAACTCCTGGTCCTGGACAACGAGTTGCTGAGGCTTCGGCCAGTCAAAGAAGGAGCGGTGGGGAAGGTGGCCGTCTGACCGATGCGTTCAGACAATTCTTTAGTCCGCAGCCCCAAAGTATGATCGGTTCCAGCAACCATCGCCAGCGTCTGATAAACATGGTGCAGGAATATCTAGGGGCAAGGTCAGACTTGGACACCTTCCCCACCGAAAATCCTCTGGCTTACTGGGTCTTGAGGATGGATCACTGGCCAGAGCTTGCACAGTATGCAATTGAGCTACTGGCCTGTCCTGCATCCAGCGTTCTTTCGGAACGCACATTCAGTGCTGCTGGAGGATTTGTCACGGATCACAGGGTGCGCCTGTCCACCGACTCGGTTGATCGACTGACTTTCATCAAGATGAACCAGTCTTGGATCACCACCAGCTACCACACACCTGATGCTGATATAACAGACTAATTGATTTTAACATGTCACATCCCTTCAAGACTGATGCTGATGCTGAGTGCCTGTGCTGTTATGTTGACTGGCTATCCTCCTCCTCCGAGTCCTCAATGATACGATTGATGATGATAGCTTGTAAGATCATTTTTGTTTATGGGTGCCGCCACCAGTGCCTAACGCCCAATTTTTCAGCCCCTGTTTAACAGGGGCGTGTAATTACAATTTTTGAAGCAATACTTTGCAACAGGGCTCATTGCTGTGCTCCAAGTACAGTATCTGTGAGGAGTTGCAGTGTTGTGCCACCAGTGCCTAAGGCCCAATTTTTCAGCCCCTGTTTAACAGGGGCGTGTCATTACAATTTTTGAAGCAATACTTTGCAACAGGGCTCATTGGTGTGCTCCAAGTACAGTATCTGTGAGGAGTTGCAGTGTTGTGCCACCAGTGCCTAAGGCCCAATTTTTCAGCCCCTGTTTAACAGGGGCGTGTCATTACAATTTTTGAAGCAATACTTTGCAACAGGGCTCATTGCTGTGCTCCAAGTACAGTATCTGTGAGGGGTTGCAGTGTTGTGCCACCAGTGCCTAAGGCCCAATTTTTCAGCCCCTGTTCAACAGGGGCATGTAATTACAATTCTTGATCTAATAATTCACAGCAGGGCCCATTGCTGCACCCACCAAGAGTAACTGTCAGGGCTTACAGTGTTGTGGCACCAGCACCACCATCAAAGGCCCAATTTTTACTACCACTGTTCAACAATTATATGTAATTAAAATTCCTGATATAATAGTTGACAGCAGGGCGTTCCAGCACCAACCAAGAGTAACTGTGAGTGCTTACAGTGTTGTGCCAACACCAACAACTAAGGGGCCTATTTCTGCAGAGTATATACGGCAGGTCCCTACTTTCAAACATCCAACTTACAAACGACTCCTACTTGCAAACGCAAGAAGACAACAGGAAGTGAGAGGAAATCTACCACTAGGAAGGAAAATTCTCTCCTGTAAGAATAAATATGGGAGAAAGGTGTCTCCTCTGTACTGATGCTTTATCAGCAATCCTTGTTTCAAGAAAAACACCACATTTCAAAAACAGTTGTCATTGGGACGGAAAGTGAGGTGAAATGTTCTGAACAGGGGCACAGACAGCAAAACAAATGTTACAGGGGTGATAACCCTTACCTATGTTTTCCAAAAAGTTTAAAAATAGATTTTTGGTCTGGAGCTACACTTCAACAATGTACCTGTTCAAAATTACCAACAGACTCTACATAAGAACAAACCTACAGTCCCTGTCTTGTATGCACCGCCTGTATAGGGCTGTTCAGAGTATATAGGGCCTTTTTTATTTTATGTGCGGGGTTCCCCTTAATATCCATACAAGACCCAAAGGGGCTGGTAATGGGCTGGGGTAGGGGGGGGGGTCATGGGGTAGCTATGCCATTTTTCTTAAAGAATTTCATCCATATTACCGGGACCAGACATTACATTAAAGCCGCAAGCAGTTTTAAATGGCTTTTTTTTCCTTTAGAAGTGTCATTTTGTGCAGGGACAGTTCTAAACACGGGAAACACGTGGCACTTCACAGGCATACTTTAGACACCCCCCAGGTACGATATTTAAAGGAATATTTGACTTTTTTTTTTTCACTTTATGCATCATTAAAATGACTGCTCCCGAAAAACGACAGTTTTTAAAACTTCTTTTTGCATTGATACATGTCCCCTGGTGCAGAACCCGGGTTCCCAAACCCTTTTTAGGACAATAACATGCATAATAGTTGTTATAATTAGCACTTTAGAATTCGAACGTTCGCATCCATTGTATTTAATAGGGTTCTAATGTTCGTTCGAACTTTCGGTCCGTTCGCGGGTTCTGGTGCGAACCGAACCCGGGGGTGTTCGGCTCATCACTACTACTGACCAATTTGTACATGATTGCAGCCTTCTTCAAGCAAAATGCCTAAAAATTGCCTCAAATTGACCAACAATTGTCAACAAGCCAGCAAGTGGATCAAGCCTCCCTTTTTTTGGAGGTGTATAGCCAGCCTAAGGAGGACATTGGACACCTGAGACTGGCCTTGTTTGCCCCTCTTCATCAGCACTGGGGTCACATTAGCTAAATAATGAGGGAGAAAAACTGAGGGAGAAGAGAAATGCTGGAAAACTAGTCAGTACCAGTGTGAAAAGGTATATTTTGCTTTGTAAAAAGAAATCACCCCCATGTTGGGTGTCCTACGTGTGTCGATACTGCTGCATGTAAAACTATTATGCCGCGTACACACGACCGGTTTTCCAGTCGGAAAAAACTTGGATGGTTTTTCCGACGGAATTCCGCTCAAGCTTGTCTTGCATATACACAGTCACACAAAAGTTCTCTGAACTTTCGACCGCCAAGAACGCGGTGACGTACAACACTACGACGAGGCGAGAAAAATAAGTTCAATGCTTCCGAGCATGCGTCGAATTGTTTCCGAGCATGCGTGTTTTTTTTTTACCGTCGGAATTGCATACAGACTAATGGATTTCCCGATAGGAATGTTTTCCGTTGGGAAAATAGAGAACCCGCTCTCAATCTTTTGCTGGCGGGAATTCCGACAGCTAAAGTCCGATGGAGCATACACACGGTTGGAATTCCCGTTCAAAAGCTCACATCTGACTTTTTCTGTCGGGAATTCCGACCGTGTGTACGCGGCATTAGTTTACATTTTTACATTTTAATACAGGGTGCCTCAAGGTTGTGTATAGTTGTAAAGAGTGCTTTGGTTGAAAAACACTGTGTTATTTCATTGTTCAGATTACTTTGATGTTTATTGTCTTTTGATTGTAGACTTCATGTTAATGTTGACATGTATGTTCTATTGTTTTTTCAATAAAGAGATTGAACAAGAAGAATTTGGTGTCACCCAGGGTTCTAACCCTGCAGGTTAAGGAGCTTCAAGGTGTGTCTCTCATTACGGGAGAATTGGTCTTTCAGGTTTCTCTAGGATTGGTAAATCCTGATATGGGTTTTCAGAGCCTAGGAATTTTGTAGGATGTTGGGTTGGATGAAGTCTCCAAACAAGGGTCCACAGCATGCTGATTGTGCAGGTGTGCACCACCCCTTTTAATATGGGGGTCAACTATGGTTTAGGGCTCCTCCCCAGGAGTGACAACAAAATATTACCATAAGTGCACTAAAACCAATGGCGTAAGGAAATACATTTGGTGGCAACCATCAAAAACAATGCAGTTGTCCGATAACCATATCTTGTGTCACAACTGTCAGGATGACTTGAGGCATCACATTACCTGTTCCATTCCTTGTTTCTGCTCCTTCCCCAGCTTCTGCTAACAGGGAGTCGAAATTGGGCTGGTGTGTATCACAAGCCTTTGAGATGACTTGCTTGAAGGAGAAGTGCAGGATACAGTGTGGTGTAGGTAGTTTTGGTAAGCGCCCAGAGTTCTCTTTGCGTTTGTCGCCCCCCAATAGGTCAGCCACGCGCGAAAGAGCAATGTACGCACACACTTGGCATGTCCAAGGTCCACCAGGTCAACACCTGGAATAATAAAATTGCTTTAGGAGCAGCATGTGGACTGACGTTTTCTAGGCTGAGAGCCAGTGTACTCTGAGGTGGGCTGCTGGACAGGTGAAGCTTACCCCTGTGCTGAAATCCTGCTGTAAGGAATCCAAATACATACGATCGGAATTTCTGACAACAAATGTTCTATGTGAGCTTTTGGTTCCAACCGTGTGTAGGCTCCATCGGACATTTGCTGTCGGAATTTCCGACAACAAATGTTTGAGAGCTGGTTCTCAATTTCTCCGACAACAAAAGTTCTTGTCGGAAATTCCGATCGTGTGTATACAATTCCGACGCACAAAAATCCTACGCATGCTCGGAATCAATTCGACGCATGCTCAGAATCATTGTACTTAATTTTTCTCGGCTCGTCGTAGTGTTGTACGTCACCGCGTTCTTGACGTTCGGAATTTCCGAGCAACATTTGTGTGACCGTGTGTATGCAAGACAAGTTTGTGCGAAAATCCGACGGGAAAAAAAAACACGGTTTTGTTGTCTGAAATTCCGATCGTGTGTACGCGGCATTACTTTTAAATAAAAGTGGGCAAAGAATACCATAAAACATACTCCAGTGGCTGGGCTGACATTCATGTAAAGTATATTATAGAGATATTACATTTTTTTTTTTTCCGGTATTTTGATTATTGTATTATACATGAAAAATGCTTTTCTTTTTACTATAGGTATGGGCTGCCCAACTTTTTTTTAATGTACTCCTTTTAAAAAAAATAAAAAATAAAACCCTTTGCATTACAGTAATATGAAGTGTGAAAGTCTTTTCATGTCTATGTTTTACCATGTTCCTGTGTTCTTGACCTCGCTTGTACCTGGACTGGTGCAGCTTTAATCTTTCTTCTCCTGCTGAGTCTAAGGCTTTTTTGATGTTGAGATATTTTGGCAATCTTACTTTTTTCATGTCTGTAGATTTCAAACTTCTCTCGTAAGCTAATTTCAAACCAAGAAAATACCTGGGAGAGCAAATGTAAAGCTGAACTCCAGACACAACTGAAGGCCCACATACACCATATACTTGATAAAGGGTCATTCCACTCAAAACTGACTGATGGGTTTTTTGAAGTGTGTAATTGCACTGGACCGATAGAAGGGAGAATTGGCTCTGATGGATATACATTGGAACCTCGGATTACAAGCATAATCCGTTCCAGGAGAATGCTCGTAATCCAAAGTACTCGCATATCAAAGCGAGTTTTCCCATTGAAGTCAATGGAAACAAAAATTATTTGTACCGCATTGACTTCAATGTTATGCAATACCACATGTGGCCAGAGGCGGGCGGGGGGGGGCGCCGGAGAGCCTCGGAAATGGCCGGAAAGGCCTGAAGACAGTTCGGCTTACCTCAGCAAACCTCGGAAAGACTCCATTCCCGAGCATTTCCGAGGTTTGCCAAGGTCAGCCAAGCTGTCCTCAGGCCTTTCGGTGCATTTCCAAATGGCGACGATCGGCTGCGATCAGCGCTGTTTAGCTCTGGCACCCCCCCACCTCAGGCCAAACGCGGTACTACACACCGCTTTGGCCTGAATCCTGCTCGTCATACGAAGCAACACTCGCAAACCTAGTTTGGATTTTATGAAATACAGTGCTCGTATTGCAAAACGCTCGTTAACCGCGTTACTCGCAATCCGAGGTCCCACTGTACAGTGGAATGTGTTTTCCTTCTAAGAAATTTTTTTGTGGTGGAAGGGTAGTGTAGGTGGACCTTTTTCCAGTCCTGGGTTTCTACCTTTCTGATCACGACAAAGGGATCGCTCAACAGGCGATAAAGTCTTGGAAGTGTACAGAGTACAAATGTATAAATGTTTGTATTATTTAAAGGTCTTTTTGAAACGTTTATTTCTTAAAGTGTTACTAAACCCAGGAGCCTGCATTCACTATATCTGGTCTCCCACAGTACACAGAACATAGAAATGCAATTATTTTAGTAAATATAAACTGCTAAATACCCTTTCTCATCAGCAGTATAGAGCACTCTTGTGACTTCTGTGTCTGGTAAAGCTTGTAGGAGGAGTTTTCATTCTCCCCTGACTGTCCTACTATTACAGGACCCCTGACCCTATGCTTGGATGCTGCTGATTGGCCCTGTGCCGATCACAATACAAACCAAACTGAGCATGTGCAGAGTGCTCCCAAGGCTCAGTGCTATCAGCAGATGGATAGGGGACAGTGGAAGAAGGGGAGGATCAGAGAAGACAGGATCAAATGGCCTTTTTACACAATGCAGAGGATTAACCCCTTAGGTTACAAAGGGAGTATAACAAGCACGCTTTACTGCATATACAGATTGATTTTACTGTTCTGGGTTTAGTAACACTTTAAGCCAGTGGCGTCGCTATGGCGGTGCGGGGGGGGGGGGCGGACCACGCCCGGGTGACACCCTCCAGAGGGGTGATACCAACAAGGAAGCAGATTTAGTGGGTGTTGTCGAGCCCCCCCTCCCCATAAGTAAAGCGGTGACAGCGGATGGCTGCTCAGCTGCAGAGCACTCGCATTAGCGGCGATGTGACAGTGAGAGGCGAGCTGCTGGGTGGGCTGTCAGAATGTTTTCCCCGCTCTTCTTCCTTCCCCATTGGCCACAGCAGAGGGCCAATCAGAAGGAAGAAGGGGAGCATCATGGGACATGTAGTCCTGGGAAGATGTTCCCCACAGAGAGCAGACTACAGCCCCCAGCATGCACTCTGCTGGGGGAAGAGAGAGAAGCAAGCTAAGAAAGTACGTGCTAAACTGTAGATGCTACAGGAGAAAGGAAAAAGAAAGAGAGTACTGGGGGAAGCCAAGAAAGAGAACCACGCTGCCCAGCATCACCAGAGAGAGAACCACACTGCCCAGCACCACCAGAGAGAGAACCACACTGCTCAGCACCACCAGAGGGAGAACCACACTGCCCAGCGCCACCAGAGAAAGCGCCACACTGGCCAGCACCACCAGAGAGAGCTCCACACTGCCCATCGCCACCAGAAAGAGAACCACACTGCCCAGCATCATCAGAAAGAGAACCACACTGCCCAGCGCCACACTGCCCAGCGCCACCAGAAAAATAACTATGCTGCCCAGTGCCACCAGAAAGAGAACCACACTGCCCAGCGCAACCAGAGAGTGCCACACTGCCCAGAGCCACCAGAAAGAGAACCACACTGCCCAGCGCCACCAGAGAGAGCGCCACACTGCCCAGAGC
This sequence comes from Rana muscosa, assembly GCA_029206835.1. Classification (NCBI taxonomy): domain Eukaryota; kingdom Metazoa; phylum Chordata; class Amphibia; order Anura; family Ranidae; genus Rana; species Rana muscosa. Next base: position 450,621,732 of record CM055127.1, on the reverse strand, counting down.
CACCAGAAAGATAACCATGCTGCCCAGCGGCACCATAAAGAGAACCACACTCCCCAGCACCACCGGAGAGAGCGCCACACTGCCCAGCGCCACCAGAAAGAGAACCACACTGCCCAGCACCACCAGGAGAAAGGAAAAAGAAAGAGAGTACTGGGGGAAGCCAAGAAAGAGAACCACGCTGCCCAGCACCACCAGAGAGAGAACCACGCTGCCCAGCGCCACCAGAAAGAGAACCACGCTGCCCAGCACCACCAGAAAGAAAACCACACTGCCCAGCACCACCAGAGAGAGCGCCACACTGCCCAGCGCCATCTGAAAGAGAACCACGCTGCCCAGCGCCACCAGAGAGAGCACCACACTGCCCAGCGCTACCAGAGAGAGAACCACACTGCCCAGCGCCAACAGAGAGAGAGAGAGATTGAGCCACTGCCAGGGTACAGACATGCTACACTACTGACCAGAGTCGCCCTGGGCAACCCAGAGTGAGCAATCGTCCAGCCAGAGGGATCACTGCTGCTGCTTCGTTGGGGCTGGTAAGTGGGCCTGTCGGCCATTACTCATTACTGCTCCTAGGGACTGAGCCATTAGGAACTGCCTAACCTGCTATCCTCTAGCCCTAATATTATTAGTCTTATTGACCGTTCCAACGTGCACCAATAATCTCCAACGCTGGGCTGACAGACAGAAAATGGGGAGGGGGTTGGGGGGGTGACATCATGTTTTACCGCACCAGGTGACACCAACCCTAGGGATGCCACTGCTTTAAGCACATATCTAACATCCAAATACATCCAACACGTTTTTGGGGAACAGCACTAATAACGGCTGGCTCAGAAATTTGGTTATTCTTAGCACCGTTAGTAGATGCTAATCTTTATCAAAACCTAAAAAATAACTCCACTTTTGCTTAGAAAAAACAATATCCTCTGAGTAATTAAAGTACACTGCAGGTATTTTTAAAAAAAACTTTAAATTAACTACTTCCCACCCGTAGGACATATCTGTACGTACTCAGGTTAAAGTAGTTATACCAGGGCCATGGCTGCAGCTGCACTCATAACCCCGGTATTATTATTTTTTCAGTTGGAGAAGGGGTCCCCCCAATGCCTTCCAGTGCCTTCCCAAGCTCTCCTGTTACACCTAAGAGCACAGAACTGAAGCCGGCCATTCCACTAGCTTACCATAGAGATGACCGAGGACCAGAAGTTGCCCAATGGTTCCCCTATGGTCTAAGAAACTGGAAGCGACAAGGGTTTTGTCACTTTCACTTTTGCTCAGATGTAAACAAGCTGTTACTGGCTTGTGAAAGCATCTGATCAAACCAATCTTAGTTTGATCAGATGCTTTTAAGGATAGAGGAGAGATCTGGGGTCTAATAAACCCCAGATATCTCAGTAAAGAGAACCTGTCACTGCCTATGCTATCACAAGGGATGTTGTTTATCACAAAAGTGAAAAAAAAATTTGAGGAGAAAATGTAAACTTTTTTTAACCACTTCCTGCCCGGTCAATATCAGATTGACGTCCGGGAAGTGTTCTGTTATCCTGACTGGGTGTCATATGACGTCCAGCAGGATAACATGCCGGCGTGCTATCAGTGCCCATCATTGCTGCATATCAGTGCCGCCTATTGATGCCCATCAGTGCTGCATATCAGTGCCGCCTATCAGTGCCCATCAATTCTACATATTAATGCCTCCTCATCAGTGCCACCTTATCAGTGCCAACTCGTCAGTGCCCATCAGTGCCACCTCATCTGTGCCCATCAGTGAAGGAGAAAACAAAATTTTATAACCGAAACAAAGAAAACGTTTTTCTTTCCAAAAATGTCGGTCTTTTTTAGTTTGTTTAGCAAAAAATAAAAACCCCAGTGGTGATCAAATACCACCAAAAGAAAGCTCTATTTGTGGGAAGAAAATTATAAAAATTTCGTTTGAGTACAGTGTTGCATGACCGCACAATTGTCATTCAAAGTGCGACAGTGCTGAAAGCTGAAAATTGTCCTGGACAGTAGGGATGAGCTTCGTGTTCGAGTCGAACATACGTTCGACTCGAACATCGGCTGTTCGATCGTTCGACGAAGATCGAACGATTTGGGCCGTTCGCGCCAAATTCGAGTGACGCGAACGGCCCACAATGCACTACGCCATCGCAGTGTCATCCAGGCGCTGTGATTGGCCAAGCATGCACTGTGACCCCGCATGCTTGGCCAATCACAGCGCCGGCAGCGAGGAGAGCAATGATTGGCCACAGGCAGGATGCCTGTGGCCAATTATTGCTGAGGGTGTTTAGTACACGCCCCACACTATAAAAGGCCGCCAGCACGGCGGCCTAGTGTAGTGTGTTCCGGAGCAGGGATAGAGCAGCATAGGCAGGGACAGTGACTTTTATTTCTTTCTTGCTTAACCTGGATTCCTTTAGTTTAGGGAAAGAGAAGGATAGGTAGGGAGAGTGTCAGTGTGTTTTGTGCTTGTGCTATAGTGTGCTTAAAAAAAACATTTTTTCTAGGGACAGAAAACTGTAGGTAGGGAGAGTGTCAGTTTCTTTCACTGTGCAAGTCCTTGTTTCTAGGGACCTGGAAGGACAGTGAGTGAATTCTCCTTGTGCTATATTGTGCTTAAAAAAAACATTTTTTCTAGGGACAGAAAACTGTAGGTAGGGAGAGTGTCAGTTTCTTTCACTGTGCAAGTCCTTGTTTCCAGGGACCTGGAAGGACAGTGAGTGAATTCTCCTTGTGCTATATTGTGCTTAAAAAAAACATTTTTTCTAGGGACAGAAAACTGTAGGTAGGGAGAGTGTCAGTTTCTTTCACTGTGCAAGTCCTTGTTTCTAGGGACCTGGAAGGACAGTGAGTGAATTCTCCTTGTGCTATATTGTGCTTAAAAAAACATTTTTTCTAGGGACAGAAAACTGTAGGTAGGGAGAGTGTCAGTTTCTTTCACTGTGCAAGTCCTTGTTTCCAGGGACCTGGAAGGACAGTGAGTGAATTCTCCTTGTGCTATATTGTGCTTAAAAAAAACATTTTTTCTAGGGACAGAAAACTGTAGGTAGGGAGAGTGTCAGTTTCTTTCACTGTGCAAGTCCTTGTTTCCAGGGACCTGGAAGGACAGTGAGTGAATTCTCCTTGTGCTATATTGTGCTTAAAAAAAACATTTTTTCTAGGGACAGAAAACTGTAGGTAGGGAGAGTGTCAGTTTCTTTCACTGTGCAAGTCCTTGTTTCCAGGGACCTGGAAGGACAGTGAGTGAATTCTCCTTGTGCTATATTGTGCTTAAAAAAAACATTTTTTCTAGGGACAGAAAACTGTAGGTAGGGAGAGTGTCAGTTTCTTTCACTGTGCAAGTCCTTGTTTCCAGGGACCTGGAAGGACAGTGAGTGAATTCTCCTTGTGCTATATTGTGCTTAAAAAAAACATTTTTTCTAGGGACAGAAAACTGTAGGTAGGGAGAGTGTCAGTTTCTTTCACTGTGCAAGTCCTTGTTTCCAGGGACCTGGAAGGACAGTGAGTGAATTCTCCTTGTGCTATATTGTGCTTAAAAAAAACATTTTTTCTAGGGACAGAAAACTGTAGGTAGGGAGAGTGTCAGTTTCTTTCACTGTGCAAGTCCTTGTTTCTAGGGACCTGGAAGGACAGTGAGTGAATTCTCCTTGTGCTATATTGTGCTTAAAAAAAACATTTTTTCTAGGGACAGAAAACTGTAGGTAGGGAGAGTGTCAGTTTCTTTCACTGTGCAAGTCCTTGTTTCCAGGGACCTGGAAGGACAGTGAGTGAATTCTCCTTGTGCTATATTGTGCTTAAAAAAAACATTTTTTCTAGGGACAGAAAACTGTAGGTAGGGAGAGTGTCAGTTTCTTTCACTGTGCAAGTCCTTGTTTCCAGGGACCTGGAAGGACAGTGAGTGAATTCTCCTTGTGCTATATTGTGCTTAAAAAAAACATTTTTTCTAGGGACAGAAAACTGTAGGTAGGGAGAGTGTCAGTTTCTTTCACTGTGCAAGTCCTTGTTTCCAGGGACCTGGAAGGACAGTGAGTGAATTCTCCTTGTGCTATATTGTGCTTAAAAAAAACATTTTTTCTAGGGACAGAAAACTGTAGGTAGGGAGAGTGTCAGTTTCTTTCACTGTGCAAGTCCTTGTTTCCAGGGACCTGGAAGGACAGTGAGTGAATTCTCCTTGTGCTATATTGTGCTTAAAAAAAACATTTTTTCTAGGGACAGAAAACTGTAGGTAGGGAGAGTGTCAGTTTCTTTCACTGTGCAAGTCCTTGTTTCCAGGGACCTGGAAGGACAGTGAGTGAATTCTCCTTGTGCTATATTGTGCTTAAAAAAAACATTTTTTCTAGGGACAGAAAACTGTAGGTAGGGAGAGTGTCAGTTTCTTTCACTGTGCAAGTCCTTGTTTCCAGGGACCTGGAAGGACAGTGAGTGAATTCTCCTTGTGCTATATTGTGCTTAAAAAAAACATTTTTTCTAGGGACAGAAAACTGTAGGTAGGGAGAGTGTCAGTTTCTTTCACTGTGCAAGTCCTTGTTTCTAGGGACCTGGAAGGACAGTGAGTGAATTCTCCTTGTGCTATATTGTGCTTAAAAAAAACATTTTTTCTAGGGACAGAAAACTGTAGGTAGGGAGAGTGTCAGTTTCTTTCACTGTGCAAGTCCTTGTTTCCAGGGACCTGGAAGGACAGTGAGTGAATTCTCCTTGTGCTATATTGTGCTTAAAAAAAACATTTTTTCTAGGGACAGAAAACTGTAGGTAGGGAGAGTGTCAGTTTCTTTCACTGTGCAAGTCCTTGTTTCCAGGGACCTGGAAGGACAGTGAGTGAATTCTCCTTGTGCTATATTGTGCTTAAAAAAAACATTTTTTCTAGGGACAGAAAACTGTAGGTAGGGAGAGTGTCAGTTTCTTTCACTGTGCAAGTCCTTGTTTCCAGGGACCTGGAAGGACAGTGAGTGAATTCTCCTTGTGCTATATTGTGCTTAAAAAAAACATTTTTTCTAGGGACAGAAAACTGTAGGTAGGGAGAGTGTCAGTTTCTTTCACTGTGCAAGTCCTTGTTTCTAGGGACCTGGAAGGACAGTGAGTGAATTCTCCTTGTGCTATATTGTGCTTAAAAAAAAACATTTTTTTCTAGGGACAGAAAACTGTAGGTAGGGAGAGTGTCAGTTTCTTTCACTGTGCAAGTCCTTGTTTCCAGGGACCTGGAAGGACAGTGAGTGAATTCTCCTTGTGCTATATTGTGCTTAAAAAAAGCATTTTTTCTAGGGACAGAAAACTGTAGGTAGGGAGAGTGTCAGTTTCTTTCACTGTGCAAGTCCTTGTTTCCAGGGACCTGGAAGGACAGTGAGTGAATTCTCCTTGTGCTATATTGTGCTTAAAAAAAACATTTTTTCTAGGGACAGAAAACTGTAGGTAGGGAGAGTGTCAGTTTCTTTCACTGTGCAAGTCCTTGTTTCCAGGGACCTGGAAGGACAGTGAGTGAATTCTCCTTGTGCTATATTGTGCTTAAAAAAAACATTTTTTTCTAGGGACAGAAAACTGTAGGTAGGGAGAGTGTCAGTTTCTTTCACTGTGCAAGTCCTTGTTTCCAGGGACCTGGAAGGACAGTGAGTGAATTCTCCTTGTGCTATATTGTGCTTAAAAAAAACATTTTTTCTAGGGACAGAAAACTGTAGGTAGGGAGAGTGTCAGTTTCTTTCACTGTGCAAGTCCTTGTTTCTAGGGACCTGGAAGGACAGTGAGTGAATTCTCCTTGTGCTATATTGTGCTTAAAAAAAACATTTTTTTCTAGGGACAGAAAACTGTAGGTAGGGAGAGTGTCAGTTTCTTTCACTGTGCAAGTCCTTCTTTCCAGGGACCTGGAAGGACAGTGAGTGAATTCTCCTTGTGCTATATTGTGCTTAAAAAAAACATTTTTTCTAGGGACAGAAAACTGTAGGTAGGGAGAGTGTCAGTTTCTTTCACTGTGCAAGTCCTTGTTTCAAGGGACAGAGAAGGACACCTGAAGGTAGCCCTTATTGCTTTTTTCCCATCTCCCTGCAGGCCATCTATTAGAATGTCTGGAAGGCAAACAAGGAGAGGCAGACAGTCAGGAGGCAATAAAAGAGGGCAAGCAGGCTCTGTGTCTGGGGGCAACAGTGCTGGTCGTGGACGCGGTGCATTGTCATCAGCACATGGCCATGGGACACGCTTGTCCTTCTTTTCGGCAGCTGGACATGTTGAGCCACATCATGCCGAAGACTTGGTAGAGTGGATGACCAAGCCCTCCTCCTCCTCCTCATCCTCTCTCACCCAGGCTCAGGGTACTGGCAAAGCAGCTGCCAAAGCGTCCTCTTCCCTGGTATCAATGTCAGACTCATCATCAGTCACTCCTTCCCTAGACCCACCATGTCCTCCTCCTGAGGAGTCCCCCGAACTGTTTCAGCACAGTGTTGGGTACATGCTCCAGGAGGATGCCCAGCGTTTCGAAGGGTCTGATGATGAAACCCAGCTACAGGAAGGCAGTAGGGTGAGAGCAGACAGAGGGGATGCTCAAGAAGGACACCAATCTGGCAGTCATGTTCCAGCAGCTGCAGCATACTGCCAGATTGGCTCCAGTGATGAGGAGGGAGGGGATGATGAGGTCACTGACTCCACGTGGGTGCCTAATAGGAGAGAGGAGGAGGAGGATGAGGCACATCTCCAACGAGACAGGATGCCCTTTGGTGGCCAGCGTAAGGGCAGTACACCGACGGAATCACACCGCAGAGCTCCGCCTGTGCAGGGCGCTGCCTCTGCCCGTCATTCAAAAAGTTCCTTGGTGTGGGCCTTTTTTGAGGCTAGTGCATCAGATCGCACAGCTGCTGTTTGCAACATATGTCTCAAGCGTATATCGCGTGGCCAAAACATCAGCCGCTTGGGTACCACATGCCTGACCAGACATATGTTGACCTGCCATGCAGCTCGTTGGCAAGCCTACCTCAAAGACCCACACCAAAGAACAAAGCGGACCTCTCCTTGCACCGCATCAGCTGGGATCTCCAACCCCACTATAACTTCAGTCCTCTCTGAAACATGCACTGAGAGGAATGAAGGTGTAGAATTAGGCGTGTCACAGCCAAGTACTTGCGGCCACTCTGCTAGCAGTACACCGACGTCCGATTCTAGCAGGCAAATTTCCCTGCCCCAGCTGCTGGACCGTCGAAAGAAGTTCACTCCCAGCCATCCACATGCCCAGCGGTTGAATGCTAGCTTGGCTAAATTGCTAGCGCTTCAACTGCTGCCTTTTCAGTTGGTAGACTCGGCCCCCTTCCGTGAGTTTGTGCAATGTGCGGTTCCTCAGTGGCAGGTTCCCAAACGCCACTTTTTCTCACGGAAGGCTATTCCGGCTCTCTACCGGCATGTGGAAGGCAATGTCTTGGCCTCGCTGGACAGGGCGGTCAGCGGTAAGGTGCATATTACCGCTGACTCATGGTCCAGCAGGCATGGACAGGGACTTTACCTTTCTTTCACGGCCCATTGGGTCACTCTTTTGGCAGCTGGGAAGGATGCAGGACAAGGTGCAGTAGTGTTGGAGGTTGTCCCACCGCCTCGCCTCCAAAATGCTACTACTGGTTGTGACACACCTCTCTCCTCCACCCCCTCCTCTTCTTCTTCCTCCATGGCCTCTTCCTGTGGTTTGTCCTATGAACCAGCGGTGCTCCGTAGCCGTTCACGGGGCTACGCAAGTACGCAGGCAAAAAGATGCCATGCCGTGCTTGCGCTGGTGTGTTTGGGGGACAGAAGCCACACTGGGGCAGAGGTCCTGTCTGCTCTGCAGGGCCAGGCCGAGAGGTGGTTGACGCCACGCCAGCTTAAGCCAGGAATGGTGGTTTGCGACAATGGCACCAACCTCCTCTCCGCCCTCCGACAGGGACAACTGACCCATGTGCCCTGTGTGGCTCACGTCCTTAACCTGGTGGTGCAGCGGTTCTTGGGCAGGTACCCGGGCTTACAGGATGTCCTGAGGCAGGCCAGGAAAGTCTGTGTGCATTTCCGCAGATCTTATAATGCCAGTGCTCGCCTGGCTGAGCTGCAAAAGGAGTTGAACCTGCCCAAGAACCGCCTTATATGTGACATGCCCACCAGGTGGAACTCAACGTTGGCCATGCTGCAGCGGCTGCACACGCAGCAGAGGGCCATCAATGAGTACCTGTGCGACTACGGCACCAGGACAGGGTCAGGGGAGCTTGGTTTTTTTTCTCCACGCCAGTGGGGCATGATCAGGGATGCATGCACTGTCCTGGCACCATTTGAGGAGGCCACGAGGATGGTGAGCAGTGACAGTGCATGCATCAGTGACACTGTACCTCTTGTCCACCTGTTGGAGCACACGCTGCGTGGAATAATGGACAGGGCACTTGAGGCAGAACAGAGGCAGGAAGAGGAGGACTTCCTTGCCTCTCAAGGCCCCCTTTACCCAGACAGTGTTCCTTCTGTCCCACCCATCGCACAGGAAGAGGAAGAGGAGGAGGAGGAGGAGGAGGATTGTGTCAGCATGGAGGTGGAGGCTGGCACTCAGCATCATCAGCAGCAGTCTTTTAGGGATGATTTACAGTCCCAAGAAACCAGTGGACTTGTACGTGGCTGGGAGGAGGTGACTGCGGATCATGTCGTCCTTAGTGACCCAGAGGACTCCGGAGCGAATGCCTCAGCAAACCTACGCTGCATGGCCTCCCTGATCCTGCAAAGTCTGCGGAAGGATCCTCGTATTCTTCGGATCAAGGAGAGGGACCATTACTGGCTGGCCACTCTCCTTGATCCACGGTACAAGGGTAAGGTTGCGGACCTTATGTTACCGTCGCAGAGGGAGCAGAGGATGAGACAACTCCGGGAGGCCTTGCAGAAAGGTCTGTGCAACGCGTTCCCAGAGACTGGGAGGTTACAAACTCCTGGTCCAGGACAACGAGTTGCTGAGGCTTCGGCCAGTCAAAGAAGGAGCGGTGGGGAAGGTGGCCGTCTGACCGATGCGTTCAGACAATTCTTTAGTCCGCAGCCCCAAAGTATGATTGGTTCCAGCAACCATCGCCAGCGTCTGATAAACATGGTGCAGGAATATCTAGGGGCAAGGTCAGACTTGGACACCTTCCCCACCGAAAATCCTCTGGCTTACTGGGTCTTGAGGATGGATCACTGGCCAGAGCTTGCACAGTATGCAATTGAGCTACTGGCCTGTCCTGCATCCAGCGTTCTTTCGGAACGCACATTCAGTGCTGCTGGAGGATTTGTCACGGATCACAGGGTGCGCCTGTCCACCGACTCGGTTGATCGACTGACTTTCATCAAGATGAACCAGTCTTGGATCACCACCAGCTACCACACACCTGATGCTGATATAACAGACTAATTGATTTTAACATGTCACGTCCCTTCAAGACTGATGCTGATGCTGAGTGCCTGTGCTGTTATGTTGACTGGCTATCCTCCTCCTCCGAGTCCTCAATGATACGATTGATGATGATAGCTTGGAAGATCATTTTTGTTTATGGGTGCCGCCACCAGTGGCTAAGGCCCAATTTTTCAGCCCCTGTTTTACAGGGGCGTGTACTTACAATTTTTTTAGCAATAATTTGCCATAGGGCTCATTGCTGTGCTCCAAGTACAGTATCTGTGAGGGGTTGTAGTGTTGTGCCACCAGTGCCTAAGGCCCAATTTTTCAGCCCCTGTTTAACAGGGGCGTGTCATTACAATTTTTGAAGCAATACTTTGCAACAGGGCTCATTGCTGTGCTCCAAGTACAGTATCTGTGAGGGGTTGTAGTGTTGTGCCACCAGTGCCTAAGGCCCAATTTTTCAGCCCCTGTTCAACAGGGGCATGCAATTACAATTCTTGATGTAATAATTCACAGCAGGGCCCATTCCTGCACCCACCAAGAGTAAGTCTGAGGGCTTACAGTGTTGTGGCAACGCCACCACCACCACCACCACGAAAGGCCCAATTTTTCAGCCCCTGTTCAAAAGGGGCATGTAATTACAATTCTTGATCTAATAATTCACAGCAGGGCCCATTCCTGCACCCACCAAGAGTAACTCTGAGGGCTTACAGTGTTGTGGCAACACCACCACCACCACCACCACCACGAAAAGCCCAATTTTTCAGCCCCTGTTCAACAGGGGCATGCAATTACAATTCTTGATCTAATAATTCACAGCAGGGCCCATTGCTGCACCCACCAAGAGTAACTGTCAGGGCTTACAGTGTTGTGGCACCAGCACCACCATCAAAGCCCCAATTTTTACTACCACTGTTCAAGAATTATATGTAATTAAAATTCCTGATATAATAGTTGACAGCAGGGCGTTCCAGCACCAACCAAGAGTAACTGTGAGTGCTTACAGTGTTGTGCCAACACCAACAACTAAGGGGCCTATTTCTGCAGAGTATATACGGCAGGTCCCTACTTTCAAACATCCAACTTACAAACGACTCCTACTTGCAAACGAAAGAAGACAACAGGAAGTGAGAGGAAATCTACCCCTAGGAAGGAAAATTCTCTCCTGTAAGAATAAATATGGGAGAAAGGTGTCTCCTCTGTACTGATGCTTTATCAGCAATCCTTGTTTCAAGAAAAACACCACATTTCAAAAACAGTTGTCATTGGGACGGAAAGTGAGGTGAAATGTTCTGAACAGGGGCACAGACAGCAAAACAAATGTTACAGGGGTGATAACCCTTACCTATGTTTCCCAAAAAGTTTAAAAATAGATTTTTGGGCTGGAGCTACACTTCAACAATGTACCTGTTCAAAATTACAAACAGATTCTACATAAGAACAAACCTACAGTCCCTGTCTTGTATGCACCGCCTGTATACGGCTGTTCAGAGTATATAGGGCCTTTTTTATTTTATGTGCGGGGTTCCCCTTAATATCCATACAAGACCCAAAGGGGCTGGTAATGGGCTGGGGTAGGGGGGGGGGGGTCATGGGGTAGCTATGCCATTTTTCTTAAAGATTTTCATCCATATTACCGGGACCAGACATTACATTAAAGCCGCAAGAAGTTTTAAATGGCTTTTTTTTCCTTTAGAAGTGTCATTTTGTGCAGGGACAGTTCTAAACACGGGAAACACGTGGCACTTCACAGGCATACTTTAGACACCCCCCAGGTACGATATTTAAAGGAATATTTGACTTTTTTTTTTCACTTTATGCATCATTAAAATGACTGCTCCCGAAAAACGACCGTTTTTAAAACTTCTTTTTGCATTGATACATGTCCCCTGGTGCAGAACCCGGGTTCCCAAACCCTTTTTAGGACAATAACATGCATAATAGTTGTTATAATTAGCACTTTAGAATTCGAACGTTCGCATCCATTGTATTTAATAGGGTTCTAATGTTCGTACGAACTTTCGGTCCGTTCGCGGGTTCTGGTGCGAACCGAACCCGGGGGTGTTCGGCTCATCACTACTGGACAGGAAGGGGCGAAAGTGCCTGGTATTGAAGTGGTTAAATAAAATAAATGATAAAATTCACGCGAGGTGAATGCATACGTTATACATACGGTCATACATGCATATGTAAATGATGTTCGCACCACACATGTGAGGTATCGACCGCAAACGTTATCGTGAGAACAATAATTCTAGCACCAGACCTCCTCTGAAACGCTAAACTGGTGAACTGTAAAGGCTTATAAAGCGTTGCCTATGGAGATTTTTTTGTACCGTAGTTTGTCGCCATTCTACGGGTACTGTATATGCAATTTTAACGTGTGATATGTTAGGTATCTATTTAGTTGGTGTAACTTTATCATTAATATTTTACTAAATAATTTGGTATTACAGGTATATAGCGCTTTTGTGCATTAAAATTCATTAACCATTTGCCGACCGCCCAATAGCAGATTTACTGCTACAGGGCGGCTGCTGTGCACAGGATCCCATACAGTATCTCACAAAAGTAAGTACACCCCTCACATTTTTGTAAATATTTTATTCTATCTTTTCATGTGACAACACTGAAGAAATGACACTTTGCTACAATGTAAAGTAGTGAGTGTACAGCTTGTATAACAGTGTCAATTTGCTGCCCCCTCAAAATAACTCAACACACAGCCATTAATGTCTAAACCGCTGGCAACAAAATTGAGTACACCCCTAAGTGAAAATGTCCAAATTAGGCCCAAAGTGTCAATATTTTGTATGGCCACCATTATTTTCCAGCATTGCCTTATCCCTCTTGGGCCTGGAGATCCATAGAGCTTCACAGGTTGCCACTGGAGTCCTCTTCCACTCCTCCATGTGTGTGCTGTGGCCGAGTCATCCAGTGGGTATTCGGAGGGACACCTGTGGACAGCATCACCTTACTGTCTGGAGGCTGCTCCAGTTCCATCTATCCTGCATTTGCATCAGATATGGGTGGGCTGCGGCACGGTGTGCGGCACGGTGTGCCATCCAGGGTCCTAAAGAAGAGCCTGTAAAGTCATCTTCATCATTACCAGCCTCATACATTTACAGTATTGGTGAGCGGGCAGCTGCCCATCCATCCACATAGACACTGTATACAGACACCATTGTCTCCATTCATCTTGCTGTTACTTGTAGTTCTATAGTAAGTTGACCAGATTTTTAAAATGAAATCCGGGGACATATTTTTTTTTTAACTAGTAATGGCGGAAATCAGCGACTCTCTGCCCCCTTTGCCGCCCGCCTCACAGCCTGTCAAGTCTTAATCTCCGGGCCCCGGCTAGATAATGGAAAAAAATACACCCCCCTAAGCTAGTAGGAGCAGCGGGGGGGTGTAATTCAGAATTTTTTTTTTTTTTAATTCTGCACTGACTGTCTTTGAAATTGCCCCAGCCCCTGTTCAAATCCAATCCGGGGACAAAACCGGGGACAGACTTGGTCCGGGGACAGTGTCCTCAATCCAGGGACTGTCCCCAGAAACCGGGGATGTCTGGTCACCCTATTCTATAGGATACAATATCTTTTAACCAGCAATCACAGTGATCTTTCTTTGCATGTTACCAACACAAGAAGATTCTGATCCTTTGCTTATGAAAGCCAAATCAGTTGAATTGCTCTGCTCTGCTATTCAGAATTTCTTCCAATACAACTCTTCTAAATGCTAGCTGAAGGCCAAACGATTGCATCTCTGTAATACAGGACTACCTTAAACCTTTCCCCCCACTATAAGGAATTGCTCTTACTGTGCTCACAGAGCTTAAATTTGCCTAGAACATTTTAAAGGAGCAGGTTAAATTCCATTATATTTAACTGTTGCTGAAAAGTTTCTGACAATTCATTTATCGCTGGCATCTGTAAGGTACAGAAGGGAGTGGTTTGACATTGCTGAAAGCCATTCCTCTGCCCTTCTGTCACCTATATACATAGGCCATATATATATATATATATATATATGTGTACTTTCCCGGGTGTAAATTTGAGGTACTCAGATGGAGGTCCGGAGCTCAGTGCCCAACACTGAGTTCCGCGAGGGAAGGAGATCCTAGGGAACCCGGGGAGTGGGTACCCGAATCCGGAAGGCGTAATGGACCGGGGTGAGCTCCTCATTCAAAGACCTGGTGCAGCAGATTGCCAGTGACGGGTGAGTCTCTCACCGGAGACCGCTTGGAAGGAAATCCCCCCTCGTTCGGAGACTGCAACCCACTTTCAGGAAGGAAAGTGGAGAATACATTGTGTCTGGGCCTATTCGCATCCACACCTCCTTTTCTGTTCTGTTTCTACCAAGGGAGTTCAACTGATTGTGTTCATTCAAGAGGAATAAAGGAGTGTTGAACTTTAATGGTGTGGGGCTCATTTCCTGACAGACATTGTTCAAGGTAACTCTCGGTGGAGGCTCCAGGTGCACAACACTGACCCGAAGGTAAAAGAACTTTGCTTGTATCACACTGAGACCTGTGACAAAGGCCTGGCGTAGTGTCCTCGCTCCCTTCCCCTCTAAAAGATACCCCTAGACAAGAGAGAGACAAGCTGAAGAGAAAGAGGGGAGTGAGGAGGGTGCTACACGTGGGGGCTCGGGTCCGGTATAGTGTTTGTGCACCACAGTATTGAACGTGTCTGTTGGAAGGGTTACGTGAGTAGGCAATCCTTCACTGGCCGAAGTACATCCCTGCTCGAAGTCTTGGACATGACCCAATGAAGGGAAAGGCCCGCGCAGAAGAGTGGAAAGGGGGAAGTTCAGCCGTGTGAAGTACTACACGTGGGGGCTTCTATTGCACTGCGCCACCAGGCACACCCCCATCGCTTTGTTCGTGGGCATGAGGGGACCATTATGTGACATTCCATCCAGCAATACCCAGAAGCTTGCAACCGAAAGACGCTGTGTCTATAAAACAGGAGGCTCATGTTCCTAGCACTGGGCTCAGTGCTTTTTATGTAAGTGAGATTTTTTTAAATAAATGTGATCGTTTTTAAATGAAACAGAGAGCACTATGGTTGTCTTTATGTCTTACATGAATACTGCTGAGAATTAATGTTTGGAGGAGCATCGCCATTTGTTAATGATCATCTGAAGACAGGATTCATCTATAATTATACCCCTCCAAGTAGAGCTGCACGATTAATCGTATGAGAATCGCCCCCCCCCGCGATCTCGATCCTGGATTACCGCGATTTTTTGTATTTTTAGAAAAGACGTCGGAACCAGGGTGGAACGCACGCAAATGGCGCCGATACAGGAACTGACGTCGGGCGCACTGACGTCAGGCAGAGCAGAGAGAGCGTGATGCGTGATGCGCCGCGGTGATGCCTGGGCATGGGCGGCACCACGTTTTGTCGGAGAGAGCCGGGAAACACTGCAGTGACTACGCACTTGTGTTCCATCCACAGAAGCAGGACCGAGGCTCCGACCGACCTGGCTGGCAGTGGCTGGTTCTGGCCCGATCCTTTTAGGGAAGAAAATCCTGAAGCCAGGTAAACCTGAATGGTTTGTGGTGTGATGAGTTACTGAGTAACAGCATGGCAGTTAGATGGTGAAATATTTGACATTTGGTGCTTTCATTCCAGGAGCTTCCAGGAGCTGAAACATGAAAACATTGTCACCTTAGCGCCTTATATGATTTTCCAGGTAAATGATAAAACCCATCTATTTTTAGTATCAATAATAAAACGATGTATTGTGTTCATATGATCTGGCAATGAATGAATGTGTCCTGTATTATTCCATGTCACCATGTGCAGTGCATCAAGTAAAACTCAACAAAAAATATAATATATATATATATATATATTTGTTGTTTTCTTGTTGAGTTTAACTATAGATTTTTCTTTTTTTAAGAGGAGGAGGGTGATCGGGGTGGGAGCTTTCTACTGGGAGATACATGTGGCAGAAGATTGATGTCTGTGGAACTACAAGTCTCAGCAAATACTACAGGGGCCAGACAGGGCAATGCTGGATAAGTCAGATCTTCTCCTCTGTTGCTTTGATCACCATTAGGAGACCAGCGTTGGGCAGCCAGCCAGGCATTTCTAGTCTGTGGAACTACAAGTCCCAGCATGGTTTATCCAGCAATGCCCTGTCTGGCCTCTGCAGAAGTCAGAGATCTGCTCCTCTATGGCTCTTATTCTTCCTCCCATACAATACATTCCCATTTAGTTTTATAACACTTGCCTTCTCCATTAGGAGACCACAGTGTTGGACAGGCATTTCTAGTCATTGGAACTAAAAGTCCCAGCATGGCATTGCTGGATAAAGTCAGAGATTTGCTCATCTATGGCTTTTATTCTATCGGGGCTTGACGAAAATGGAGCCTGGTGCCTGGACTGTTCCGCTGTTGTCGGCCTCGGTGAATAGCCTGAAGGGAAGCAACATTGCCAAGCAAAAAAAACAAAAAAAACACACTGTTTGATTCATTGCCTTTTAAATGTCAGTGCATTAGCTGCAAGTGTTTTAAACTAAAGGCGGATGACAAACTGTGCGCTCTCGTTTTGTTTTCTCTATAGGTACACACATGTCCAGTCAACCACACCCAGTTGAATATTAAGAGAACAAGAGCTGCAGCAGCACCTGGAGAATATACACACAGTCACACAGGACTCTTTAGCCCAGCTGGGCTCGTTGTTCTTGTTCAGACAATATTTTCAAGGACACAGATGTACGTATGTACTTATGTTAGTTAACTGCATCAGAACAGCAGAAGTGTACCGTCGAGAAGTTAAAAACAAACTAAACCAATATTCTACATGAGTGAGGCAGAGGCCAGTGCAGACTCTGCAGAGGCCGGCGCAGAGGCCGGCGCAGAGGTAGAGCAATGCGCAAGTGAGTCTGATAAAAACCAAGATGTTTTTGTTCCAAAAAGAGGAGCTTATTCCGAAGTGTGGGCTCATTTCGGATTCAAACCAGATGATGACACTCAGCAAACCGTCTACTGCAAGCAATGTTTAGCCGTTGTTTGTGCACCAAAGGGCAACACCACCAATCTGTTTAATCACCTGAAACGTAATCACATACAACAATATGAGATGTTACGGAAAAACAAAACCGCCGCCGCTCAATCACAAAGTACCTGCAGCCAGACAAAACAAATGTCAATTAAAGGAACATTATATAATGCAACACCGTACTCAACAACCTCTGTCAGGTGCAAAGAAATAACACAAGCAATCACATTTCACCTGGCTAAAGACATGGCTCCCGTGACCACTGTTGAAAAAGAGGGGTTTAAAAAACTAATTCAAACCCTTGATAAGCGCTTTCAAGTGCCCTCTCGTACTTATTTTTCCCATGTTGCAATCCCTGCTCTGTACACCAAATGTCGTGAAACAGTTGCAACAGAATTGCGAGATGTACTTAATTTTGCAGCAACTTCAGATTTATGGTCCAGCAGAGCAATGGAACCGTACATGAGCTTAACAATCCATTTCATCAATGACGATTTTGAGATGAAAAGTCGGTGCCTACAAACTGGGTTTTTCCCTGAGGACCACACTGGCGAAGCTTTGGCGCAGGGATTAAAGGATGCTCTCATAAACTGGAAATTGGAGGAGAAAAATCTTGTGTGCATCACTACAGACAACGGAAGCAACATTGTAAAGGCCATATCCATAAATCACTGGACTCGACTGCAGTGTTTTGGCCATAGGCTTCATCTCGCAATAGAGAATGCAATGAAGGACCCAAGAATTGAGCGTGCTATGGGTTTGTGCAAAAAGCTTGTCGGGTGTTTTAGCTACAGTTGGAGGAGGAAGAGGGAGCTTTCTGAGGCACAAAAACAACTAGGTTTACCAGACCACAAGCTCAAGACAGAGTGCCCAACAAGGTGGGGATCTAGGCAGGCTATGGTGAGGAGGATACTTGAACAGCAAGCTGCCATCACCCATGTCCTCTCTTCTGACCGCAAGGCTAGGCACCTCTTGCCAACATGGCAAGACCTAGAGGTCCTGGAGGCTGTGGACAAGACTCTCACCCCACTGGCAGACTTCACAGATGCTCTTTCAGGAGAGCAGTATGTCAGTGTCTCTTCTGTGAAACCTGCTCTACAACTATTTCAGTCTTCTGTTTTGGCTGTTAAGGAAGATGACTCTGATCTCATTTGCACAATGAAATCAAAGATCATCGGGTATCTGGAGGAAAAATATCAGGACCAAAAAACACAAGACCTTCTCGACATAGCCACAACCCTCGATCCCAGGTTTAAGATGACTTACGTTAATGAAGATAACAAAACTGTTGTCCAGAACAGACTAAAAGAGGAGATGTCAAAGCTAACAGTTAAGGAAAGCCCCACTACAACAACTACTAATAGTGGCACTGGTCCTTCAAAGAAGGCTCGAAAGAGCTTGGGTAGCTTTTTCAAAGCAGCACAAAGTGAAGGGGCACCAGATCCAGCCTCAGGCTCACAGCAACAACAATCTGAAAGCTTGTCCTTGGAGCTACACTCTTATCTGTTCTTAGGCAACACTGACAGTGAAGATGATCCGTTAGTGTGGTGGAAGGTTCACAAGGAGCATTATCCGAGATTGTCTGCACTGGCCAGAAAATACCTCTGCATTCCTGCAACCAGTTCCCCTTCTGAAAGGGTTTTTAGCACAGGGGGCAACATTGTCACTTGTCGCCGTTCTGCACTGAAGCCACAAAATGTGGATAGGCTTGTGTTTCTAGCTAAAAATCTTTAAATTGGTGTTTATCTTTATCTGACATGATACCTACCTCAATGTTTTTTGAATGTAATTGTTTTTCATTACATTGGCTTCAATCAAACTAATTTTAAAGAAATGACAGAGTATTATGGCTTATTTTAGAACAAAGGACTGTTCCCCAATCCCCCTTGGATGGGACTTTTAAGGCCACAAACACTGAAGTGCGTTAGAAATTAATTTATTTTTACATAAAAAGATAGTTTACCCAACAACAATGATCAATGGTTATTGGTTAAAGGCATAAACCACTAGATGTGGTGGTGGTAGTTTACATGTGTCACGTCACGTGACAAACAAAGCTACACAAATTATGCTTTTTAACCATTGATCATTGTATATGTGTGATCTATCTTTTCTTTATGTAAAAATAATTCAATTTTTTAACGCACTTCAGTGTTTGTGGCCTTAAAAGTCCCATCCAAGGGGGAAGGAACAGTCCTTTGTTCTATACAATGAGAATCCAGGGATGTGCCCAGTTAGTACATTCACCTTGGGTAGCTTTTTCAAAGCAGCACTTAGGCAACACTGACACTGAAGATGATCCATTACCTGAATGTTTTTTTGAATGTAATTGTTTTTCATTACATTGTCATTTCTTTAAAATTTGTTTGATTGAAGCCAGAATATTATGGCTTATTTTAGAACATAGGACTGTTCCCGAATCCCCCTTGGATGGGACTTTTAAGGCCACAAACACTGAAGTGCGTTACAAAAATAATTTATTTTTAACTAAAAAGATAGATCGCACAACAACAATGATCAATGGTTATTGGTTAAAAGCATAAACCAGATGTGGTTTACATGTGTCACGTCACGTGACAAACAAAGCTAAACAAATTATGCTTTTTAACTATTGATCACTGTATATGTGTGATCTATCTTTATGTAATAATAAATTAATTTTGTAACGCACTTCAGTGTTTCTGGCCTTAAAAGTCCCATCAAAGGGGGAAGGAACAGTCCTTTGTTCTATACAATCCAGGGATGTGGCCACTACATTCACATTCATGTCTTATCCAGTGTCATGGTGATGATCTCCCTTTTCTATATGGCTTATTTTATTGCCGTTTGGTTTGATAACCTAATGTTCAGAGGTTGTAAATTTTTCAAATAAATTATTTTTGGAGAATCGTGAGAGAATCGTGATCTTCATTCTAAGCAAAAGAATCGTGATTCTCATTTTTCCCAGAATCGTGCAGCTCTACCTCCAAGGGGAATGTTTATCTTGGTCTTCTGTTAGCTCAGAGACCCAATCTTTGAGGTGAGCGGCCTGTGAAGTTGGTGACGGGAACACATGTATTGAAGCACTATTGATATATTGTTTTCAAGCACTCTGATCACTTTTGAGGATTTTCTACATCTAGCAACTTTTTT
This sequence comes from Rana muscosa, assembly GCA_029206835.1. Lineage (NCBI taxonomy): Eukaryota > Metazoa > Chordata > Amphibia > Anura > Ranidae > Rana > Rana muscosa. Next base: position 450,602,244 of record CM055127.1, on the reverse strand, counting down.
CCTTTCATTTGTTATTGTTCATACTGAATTTTGGGACAATTTTTTTCTTGATTCTTTTTGGACTTGTTTAGAAATTACTAAGTTATTTAGCGCTGCACTATTTTATTTGTACATGTTATTTGCAAGGAGTGTGATATATTGACCTTGAGTGCACAGCGGCTTTAGGGAACCTCTTCTGGGGTTCCATATTTTCACAGTTTTTTTCTTTTGCGCTGACTAAACCCACCATTTGTTCGTGGGCATGACTCAGAAACAGAAAAGAAGAAAAGCCCGCGAACTGGAGCAAAGGGGAGGAGTCCAAGGGGTCGATTCGCCCTGTATTCGTGCATGGACGTTGAGGCCCTGTGTGTGATTTGTTCCGGCTGTTCGGGACTGGTGTGCCAGCTGAAGCCATTCGGGTGATGTGAGGCCTGTGGGGAGTTCCTGTTCGAAGTGGATCCGGCGGTTGAGAAGCCGAGAACCATCTACCCTGGCCGTACTGCGGGCAACACCACTCAGAGAGGAGGAATCACTGCTGTGACAGCCATCCCTGTGCACACTGCAGCGACCGCAGAGGAGGTCGTAAAAATTAAACGGGAGAAATCCGAGGATGCTGACTCGGTCACCACGATCTCGCAGCGTCCACCACCAAAGAGAAAGACCGTCATGGTAGCCCCGACCAGCGGTTGTGGTGGACCATCTCGCCCGCGTACGCCCGGCCAGGATGAATCCGTCGACAAGAGTTCTGGACGTCCCGTTTCAAGTAAAGGCCGAGGTAAGCCTGGCGGAGAGATTTGGTGTGTGGGAGGAGGTGAAAGCTTGGTCTCCACTACAGGATACCTGCCTGCGGAGGAGTGTGACACCTCTGACCTAGAGTCGCTCTCGGACATGGGAGACGACGTTGCAATAGATGAACTGTTTGCAGAGAAAGGCTGGGACAAAGTACCTCTCGTTTCATTCCGGAGGACCAGGGATCCACCCATGTCTACAGGGGAAAGTACACCCCGGGTGGAGGCACCAGCGCCTGAAGAGAGGTCCCATCCCCAGCCTGCTTCTACATCCCCGGTGCCATCTGTACCGAAGACTGGGGAAAAGAGACTGTTGCTGCGGGCACCAATGCCCAGATCAGATGTGATCAAGGTCCCTCGCCACCCGGACTCGATAGTTTTGCCTGGCGAAGGGGACAAAGCTACCATGCCTCCTTTGGCGAGACCACAACGCCTATTTGGCCAGAAGGTTGCTGCGGACTACGGATGGGAGTATCCGTACTTGTCGAAGGAACTGCTGTATGAGGTGGAAGTGTGCCCGGAGCGCTGGTACAATGACTTTGTGTGGACCCACCTTCAGGTTCCCCACGCCCACAGGTACCTGGCATGCTCTCCAAAGGCCTCTCAACGCTTTAAGGATTGCAAGGCAGAATGGATGTTAGGACGGCACATCCATGCAGACAAAGTGTTGATCCGGCGCAAAGAAGGAGAAGATGTGGAGTATCATCTGGAGACTATGAATCAGCACTTGAAGCCACTTGTTCTGCCGCATCCCCGTTTTTACCTGTAGGAGAAAAGAGACTCCGTTCTTATCATGCTGCTGAACTTTCTGGGGCCTGTTGCTTTTGTGCCTCAAAGGAATGAAGGACTGTTCCTGTTGTTCTTCACTTTCCTGCAAGAGATCATGGACTCTGGGTAGATAGGGCCAAAGAGAAGAGGAAAGTTCCACGAGTGCAGTTACCGCGGTGCTGTCACCAGGTGGCAGTGTTGCGCAATGTTAAAACACTTTTCATGCACTCACTCTTTGGAGAAAAGGGATTTCTTCCCGGAGAAGTTTCTTTTCCATCACACGAATACAGGTGTCAGGGTTATATGTGTTAATCCTTTCTTTTCCCTCTGCAGGAGAGCATCCCATCAAGTCCACTGAGAATGGGGTGGGTCTTAGTCAGGATGGGGGGGGGAAGTAAAAAAATGTGAAGATGTGATTCAAAGTTATGAGTCAATGCTGTTGTTTCTCTTCTGTCTTTATTGCCTTTTTTTTTTACAGGGCTCAGACACAATGTTTTAGTTGGATAGTTTTTCTAAAAGTTTTATTTTTGTACAATTGTTTTCTTTATATTCTTTATTATTTTTCCATGTTACAAAAAATACATACACATAATATACTTTAAAATAATGTTCTACAATTAATCCCCCCCCCCCCCCTACCCTAACCAATCTCTTTACACATTCCAAAAAACAGAGAAAGACGAAACCAAAAAATGCATTCTACCACACTCTTATGTTATTACAGAGAAAGAACTATATTGCTTTTTCTTTATTTCGTTTTCTCTCTCCCCCTGTTTCCATTCCCCCTTTCCCTTCCTTCCTCTTGGTCTTCTGACATATTTAACTTCTCTGCCCAAGGTCCATAGCTTTTCTTTCTACCCCTCCTCTATCCGCCCTTCCTATCTCAGCCATCTGGTTTCCACCTTTAGGTCCATTCTTTTACTCTTCTTCCTTACCGCGCCCGTTAGGGCGGACACCCCGTTTTCCTCAACCATGGATCCCACATTATTTTAAATTTTTTATAGTTACCCCGTTTGGTCAAAACTACTTTTTCCTTCCACATTGTTGCATTTATTACATTGACCCACTCTGCTGATGTCGGTGCTTTCTGTGCTTGCCAGTTTTGTGCTATTACCTTCCTGGTCTGGAACATGCATCTCAACACTACTTCCGGAATGTCTTTTTGTCCGTGTCTCTCTTCTATACCCAATAGGCACACCCTGGCCTCCGGTTCCAGAGGTGTCCCAAAGGTCGTATTTATGGTGTGCAATACCTTAGCCCAGTACCTTTGTAACTTTGGGCACTTCCACATCATGTGTATGAGGTCCCCTGTATCTTGGCATCTGGGGCACTTATCATCTGCTCTCCTTCCAAACATGTGTAGCCTCTTTGGGGTGTAATAAGCTCTGTGCACTAAGAACAGATGTGACACTCTCTGTGATGGGGAGAGTGATACCACTGTCCCCTGTTCCAGTATCCGTTCCCATTGTACAGTGGTTATAGGGCCTATATCCTCTTCCCACTTTGCTTTATTCTTACCCAACCTCTTCTCGGTTATAAAACCCCCCTTAATATAATTCTGAAATAAGGCCTTTTGATGTTCCTGTCTTAATTAACCGTTGGAGGTGGGGAATTCTTTGCCAGCACACCGGGTGTGTTTTAAATTAGGCTTGGAGTGCGTGTCTTATCTGCAGATAGGTATAAAACAAAGAGTTTGGGATGGCGTACTCTCTGCTTAGTTCTGAGAATGCTTTTAATATGTTGCCTTCATATAACTGCGTCAATCTGGTTATACCTCTCTTTTCCCATTCCTTTAACTTTCCCATAGCTTGGATTTCTGGTAGGTATTTATTTTCCCAGAGAAGTGTATATTCTGTTAACCCTTTATACCCCATAGCTTGTTTACCTTCCCGCCATGTTCTTATGGCTGCCTTCAGTGTTGGATTCTTAACAGGAAAAGAATCCGCCTCCAAGTTTTCTATTATGGTATTGTGTGGGGCCCCCATTAACATCATTTGCCCACTGGCCCCTCCTCCTCCCTCTATTGTACATCCCCTCAGATGCTGTAGCTGTGCCGCTATAAAATAACTGTAAGGGTGTGGGATAGCCAGCCCTCACTCTTTTATTGACAGCTGTAATACTTGGAGACTAATTCTTGCCCTGCCCTTCTTCCAGATTAATTCCCTGAAGAGGGTCTCTATTTTTTTGAACCAGGCCTTCCCAATCCATACTGGGGTGTTATGAAGTACGTAGAGTAGCTGTGGCATCCAAATCATCTTAATGAGATTACTTCTTCCCGCTACTGACAGAGGAAGGCGTTCCCAGATGTCGGCCTTTTGCTAAAACTTAGCTAGTAGTGGCTTTAAATTATTATCAATGTATTGATCTGGGTCTCGTGTCACCACTATCCCCAGATAATCCATTTTTTCCGCCACCTTTAATAGAGGGATGCCTTCACAGACGGTGTTATCTACTGGATCCACCGGCAGAAGTACAGACTTCTCTCAGTTTATCACCAGGCCCGAGAATCGACCAAATACTTCTACCATCTGTATCGCCATTTTTAGTGACGTTGAGGAATCCCCCAAAAAAAGCAAGATATCATCCGCGTAAAGTGCGATTTTCTCCTCCCCCATTTTCCTCTGAAATCCCTGTATTGCCTTTTGGGATCTGATCGCTATTGCTAAGGGCTCTATTGCTACCGCAAAGAGAAGGGGGGACAGGGGACATCCCTGCCTTGTCCCCCTCTCTAACCTAAAGCTCTTTGAGTATTCATTGTTAATTTTTATTTTTGCACTTGGGGAGTTATAAAGCGTTTTTACCCATTTAATAAAGACAGAACCAAATCCAAATTTCTCTAACACGTGCCAGAGGTAATCCCATTCTAAGCTATCAAAAGCCTTGGCAGCATCCAGGGATAAGATAGCTCTGCCGCTTCTGTTCTCAGTTGGCATCTGTAAGTTCAGATACAATCTTCTGATATTGGTGCTGGTAGCCCTATTAGGGATGAATCCGGATTGATCCAGATGTATTAATTTCTGAATGTATTTATTCATCCTGACTGCCAGCACTTTAGCCAATATCTTAATGTCTGAACACAGCAATGAAATTGGTCTATAAGATGAAGTGTCTAATTGATCTTTCCCCTCTTTTTGTAGTACTATTATGGTGGCCTCTGACATTGAGGTCGGCAGCTTCCCCCCTTCTACCGCCCAATTCAGCACCCTTAACAGTTTCGGGAGGAGCACCTCCCCGTACTATTTGTAAATTTCCACCGGTAAACCGTCTGGCCCGGGGGACTTTTGATTAGACATTTCCGCTACTGCTAATTGGAGTTCCTCTTGGGTTATCGGGGACTCTATAGCTCTTCTATCTTCCTCAGTTAAGGCCGGTGTTTCTATCCCCCCCAAAAATTCATCCATTTGTAATGTCTCATCTGCCCTCTTTGACTTATATAAGTCCTGATAATAAGCCTCAAATGTTTCCAAAATTTCAGATGACTGAGAGGATATCTCTCCCCCCGGCCCCCACCTTCCTTATTGCAGGGATACTAGAGGGGGCTGAGTTAGTTTTAGCCAATAGGGCCAGTGTATGGCCTACACTCTCCCCTTCTGCAAAGGTACTCTGTCTTTGAAATAGACGTTTGTTCTCTACTTTCCTTACCACTGCCATTTTGTACTCTTGTTTAGGGTTGAGCGAACCCGAACTGTAAAGTTCGGGTCCGTACCGAACTTTAGCTTTTTCCCGAACCCGAACCCGGACTTTGCGCGAAAGTCCGGGTTCGGGTTCGGCAATCTAATGGCGCAGTTAGAAATGCTTCAGGGGCCAGCCAATCACCTTTTGATTAGCTGGTGTGCCCTTAGAAGCCATCATAGCCATGCCTACTAATGGCATGGCTTTGATTGGTCAGTGCAGCATGTGACCCAGCTTCTATATAAGCTAGAGGCACACAGCACACACGTCACTCTGCTTCAGAATAGATAGGGAGAGGATCTTGGCTGCTGCTGTTGCTAATAGGGAGAGATTGTAAAATACATGAGGTAGTCCTGATTCTGCAATCTGAGGGAAAAGATAGAGAGATAGTGTAGTGTAGGGTCAGGTTCCTGTTGGTGCTTTCAGGGAGAGAGATTTATTATATAGGAGTCCAGATTCAGAGATTAAAATCAGCGATCTGCATGTTTGTGTTGCAGTGCACAGTCTTTTTACACTGCCATGAGCCCAGTGTCAGAGAAAATCTACCTTTTATCTGCAAGCTCAGTGCACCAGCACTGCATATATTACGTTGAGAGATACACCGTTTCCATACTGTGGGTGTATTCTGCTCTTGAAAAAAGATCCATTTAGGGCAAAAAAAAGGCACTTTATTGTGCTCTTTTCCAAAAGACCCATTAAGGGCAAAAAATAAATAAAAAAATTAGCATTTTATTTTGCTCGTGCAAAAAAAGACCCGTTTAGGGCAAAAAAATATATAAAAAAAATTGCACTTAATGTACGCTTGCAAAAAGAGCAATTTAGGGCCACAAAAATATTTTGCAGTGTGTTATACATATGTGGAGGTGTGTGAAATAAACAATTTCTATATAGTTTTCTTCTACTGTGCTATACTAAAAAAAAAACATTTTTTTTGAATAGCATTTTCTGCAGTTCTGTAGCTGTGCGATTCAGCGGTTACGTACTGTGGGTGTGTTGTGGTCTTCCAAAAAACGCCATTTAGGGCCACAAAAAATATTTTGCAGTGTGTTATACATATGTGGAGGTGTGTGAAATAAACAATTTCTATATAGTTTTCTTCTACTGTGCTATACTAAAAAAACAACATTTTTTTTTTAATAGCATTTTCTGCAGTTCTGTAGCTGTGCGATTCAGCGGTTACGTACTGTGGGTGTGTTGTGGTCTTCCAAAAAATGCCATTTAGGGCCACAAAAAATATTTTGCAGTGTGTTATACATATGTGGAGGTGTGTGAAATAAACAATTTCTATATAGTTTTCTCCTACTGTGCTATACTAAAAAAACAACATTTTTTTTGAATAGCATTTTCTGCAGTTCTGTAGCTGTGCGATTCAGCGGTTACGTACTGTGGGTGTGTTGTGGTCTTCCAAAAAACGCCATTTAGGGCCACAAAAAATATTTTGCAGTGTGTTATACATATGTGGAGGTGTGTGAAATAAACAATTTTTATATAGTTTTCTTCTACTGTGCTATACTAAAAAAACAACATTTTTTTTGAATAGCATTTTCTGCAGTTCTGTAGCTGTGCGATTCAGCGGTTACGTACTGTGGGTGTGTTGTGGTCTTCCAAAAAACGCCATTTAGGGCCACAAAAAATATTTTGCAGTGTGTTATACATATGTGGAGGTGTGTGAAATAAACAATTTCTATATAGTTTTCTTCTACTGTGCTATACTAAAAAAAAATTTTTTTTTTTTGAATAGCATTTTCTGCAGTTCTGTAGCTGTGTGATTCAGCGGTTACGTACTGTGGGTGTGTTGTGGTCTTCCAAAAAATGCCATTTAGGGCCACAAAAAATATTTTGCAGTGTGTTATACATATGTGGAGGTGTGTGAAATAAACAATTTCTATATAGTTTTCTCATACTGTGCTATACTAAAAAAACAACATTTTTTTTTGAATAGCATTTTCTGCAGTTCTGTAGCTGTGCGATTCAGCGGTTACGTACTGTGGGTGTGTTGTGGTCTTCCAAAAAACGCCATTTAGGGCCACAAAAAATATTTTGCAGTGTGTTATACATATGTGGAGGTGTGTGAAATAAACAATTTCTATATAGTTTTCTTCTACTGTGCTATACTAAAAAAACTAAAAAAATTTTGAATAGCATTTTCTGCAGTTCTGTAGCTGTGCGATTCAGCGGTTACGTACTGTGGGTGTGTTGTGGTCTTCCAAAAAACACCATTTAGGGCCACAAAAAATATTTTGCAGTGTGTTATACATATGTGGAGGTGTGTGAAATAAACAATTTCTATATAGTTTTCTTCTACTGTGCTATACTAAAAAAAACATTTTTTTTGAATAGCATTTTCTGCAGTTCTGTAGCTGTGCGATTCAGCGGTTACGTACTGTGGGTGTGTTGTGGTCTTCCAAAAAACACCATTTAGGGCCACAAAAAATATTTTGCAGACGATACACCTCCCACAGAGGACAGCTTTTCTTTGCCTCTGGGCAGCCTGGCACACATGAGCGATTACATGCTGCAGTGTTTCCGCAATGACCGCCGAGTTGCCCACATTTTAACTGGTGCTGATTACTAGGTGGCCACCCTGCTGGATCCCCGTTACAAGGACAACGTACCGTCCTTAATTCCCTCACTGGAGCGGGATCGTAAGATGCGCAAGTACAAGCGCACGCTGGTAGACGCGCTGCTGGTGGCATTCCCACCTGACAGCGGGCGTACGGTGGAAGCACAAGGCGAAGGCAGAGGAGGAGGAAGAGGTCGCCAACGCAGCCGGGGCACCGGCAGCACCTCAGAAGGCAGGGTTAGCATGGCTGAAATGTGGAAAAGCTTTGTCAGCACACCACAACAACCAGCACCACCAGCTGAGATGGAACGTCTTAGCAGGAGGCAGCATTTCACCAACATGGTTGAGCAGTATGTGTCCACAGGCCTACACGTACTGGATGACGGGTCTGCCCCCTTTAACTTCTGGGTCTCCAAATTGGGCACATGGCCTGAGCTTGCCCTTTATGCCTTGGAGGTGCTGGCCTGTCCTGCAGCCAGTGTATTATCTGAACGTGTATTTAGCACGGCAGGGGGCGTTATCACAGACAAGCGCAGCCGCCTGTCCAGAGCCAATGTGGACAAGCTCACGTTCATTAAAATGAACCAGGCATGGATCCCACAGGACTTGTCCGTACCTTCTGCAGAATAGACATGTATACCGGTGTTGTGACAAAAACTGTCCGGCCATCGGATTGTGTCCGGCCCATACTGCGAAGGCGCAGCGCTTGCGCAGTACAGAGGACAAGGAGATTCACAAAATCTCCGAAGATGAACGGCGCCTGCGCAGTGAGTGCAGGTTCAAGCCCCACCATCCAAGTGGACATACGGTAGCACATAGTAACAGGGCCCCTCACGGGCTCGGTTCGATCGCCACGCTTCGGGCACGGCCTCACTTGGCTCGGCTTGAACCACGGATGGCGTGGCCTTCACCTGAACTCACCACGCAGGCGCCGTTCGTCTTGGGAGATTTTCGAAATCCCCTTGTCCTACATACTGAGCAAGCGCAGTACAGGGTGGACACTATTTGACGGGGGACAGAATTCGACACATCACCGGCCTGTCAGGTCACCTATGGCCAGGTGACAGATGCACACCGTAGGGGGACAGGAGTGCACCGCAAGGTAGTGAACCCTATGGCTGACTGCTGCGGATAGGAAACTGGGTGGTTGTGGAAAGCGGGACCAGAGGAGCACAACCGGGATCCTATAGGAAGCTAGAGCCAAGATTCCCCAGGGCGCGGAGTCTAAGACCCAGCAGGTCTTTTCCAGTGCCTCTAGTGGTGAGGATGTTATGCTGCAGGCTGGGTCCAGGTCGCGGCCCCTAGAGTCTCCTAGCTCACGCCCCGTAGGATAAGGGGAAAAGAGGGGAAGCAGCAGCACAAGATATAAGAGTAACGAATAACAAGCTGAAAGTCAAGGGCCACAAGCAGACAAGGAAAACGAAGGACAAGCCGAAGGTCAAGGGTCACGAGCAGACAGGGATAGTCGGGGACAAGCCAAATGTATAACAGAGAGACAGACGTAGCACACGGCAGGCAGGAACCCAAACACACAATGCCTAACAAACACGTTGATCAGCAAAGCAGGCTTGCAGTGCACAGGTTAATATAGTGTTCTGTGATAGGGCCTGGGGTGGAGTCTGGCTGGGAGGAGATTATAAAGGAAGCCAGGTGAAGGAGGTCTGGTCTCTAAGATGAACACATGAGGAGGAAAGGTAAGATGGCAGACAGACATTAATGCATATCCATGACACGGCCTTACCCAGCCATTGTTGTATTTTTGAACCAGTGTTGGCTACCTCGTCCTCCTCCACCGCCGCCACCTCAACCTCCTGCTCCATATGGACCTCGTCCTCCTAGGTCAAGATTATAATTTTTATTTTATTTTTTTGTAGCGCACAGATCCTTTCCCCCTTACCTGCCTTTATGTTGTTGGCTCCTCGCAGGAGGGAGAAAGGCACACCACACTACCAGCCCGTACCCTCCTATATAAAGAGGTTGAGCGGTGTACTTGACGGGCCGTGTCCACAGCCGGAGTCAAAACTCCTCCAGAGGATGATTCTCACCTCTACTGTAGGTAGAGGCAAGTCCTTTAATTCCCAGTAAAGTCAATGTCCACACCAGCTGAAATTACAACTCTTATTCTCTCATGGCAAAATAAACTCTACTCGGATAGAAAAGGTTAGAGCAAAGAAACAGGACAGCTTAAGGTGTGGAGGAGGTCCAGGCACAAACGTAGCACATTCACTTCACTGCTTAGGTTTCTCAAACAGTTTTAGGTGCACGGTCTCTGCCACAGACCTTGAGGTTGGTCTCTGCCACAGACCGGGTGTACAAGGCCCCTGCCATGGACCTGGAGAACTTTGGTCTCTGCCACAGACCAGGGTGTATAAGGCCCCTGCCACGGGCCGGGTGAATAAGGCCTCTGATACAGTCAAGATGACCTTGAGCTTCTCCTTCTACGAACCTAGCCCATATCAAGGGGAAGACATCTCTCCAGGGAGTCAACAGACCCTTCCTTCACCGTGACTCCCGCATCGGTCCATCAGAATGATCCTCCCTTCCCTGGAACATGGTCCCCTACACGAGGCGGCACCCTAAGACTCCTCGACCCTTAGCGGACTCCAGACGAAGGCTCTGGACTCCAGGCTTTACTCCTGCACCTAGGCCTCCATACCCAGGGCAGCAGGAACTCCAGGATAGTACCTCACCCCGGGCTAAAGGTACCCGAAATGGAACAGGAACACATGCACCCAGGCCGAAGGCACCTGGGTGTGGACCCCACTGGACATCAGCCCCCAGGCCAAAGGTCTGCCCCTTTTTTATGCTCTCCCGGCATGCACAGCAGGTTCCCCGCCCCGCTGGACTACTGCCAAGAGGGGACACAAAAGGCACAGCACTGTATCGGCGGTTCAACCCTAGCCTACCATGGCAGCGCCACCTGTAGGCCGCAGGGAACTGCACACCAATACTGTCCCCCGAGGACAAAATGGTCCATGAATCCTACAGAATTAGGGTGTTTGAGCCTATTTACCACTCAAACACTTCCCTTAAATTTAGCACCCAGCTACATTTTTATTTCAAAGTATTTTATTTTCCCACTAGCTTATCCATTAAATTGAATAATTTATTCCAGAAAGGGCGTATTCTGGGGCATTCCCACCATATGTGTGGCATCGAGCCGTTGAGTTTCTGAGGTTCTTAATGACTTCCCGTACCTCTTCTGCTGAAAAGGGGGCCTCCAGCATATTTTTTTTTAATGTTATTTTAAGTTATTTCCCTATCCACATTTGTTTGCAGAGCACTTGCCATGCTCTTAACAACATTTTGCTGCCATTTGCAGCCCTCTAGCCCTTTCCATTACTTTTTTAGAGTCTTTTTAGTCCTTAGAAGTCTTCAATGGGGTTCGGGTTCGGGTTAAAGTTCGGTCCCGAACCCAAACTTTTTTCCGAAGTTCAGCCGAACCCGTCGAACCCGAACATCCGGGTGTCCGCTCAACTCTACTCCTGTTGTTTCTCATGTTTCTCAAGCCATTTCCTTTGTTTCATCGACGTTGGATCCTCCACATATTGTTCTTCTGCTTCTCTCACCTCTTTCCTAATCTTCTCTTCCCATTCCCTGTTTTTTTTAAATTTTGGCTATTTGTTGAATCAATATTCCCCTGAGGAAGGCCTTTAGGGTGTCCCATATCACTCCCACCGGCGCTGTCCCTTCGTTAAAGCCCACCATCTCACTCAATTTTATATTTATCTCCTCTGGTTTTCCCATTAGTTCTAACCAGAAGGGGCTTATTTTCCAATTGCTTGGAGGGCACTTTTTCCCTGTGTTTATAGTCAGCACCAGTGGTGAGTGATCCGACACCCCTCTTGGGCAATAAACAATTTTACTAACCTGTTGCAGACTCATCTCGTTTCCTAGGGCCATATCTATTCTAGATAATGTGGAATATGAGCTTGAGAAACAGGAGTACTGCCTCTCATCTGGGTTTCCCATTCTCCAGATATCGCACCATCCGACCTCTTTCAAAAACTGAGTTAAACGTCCCTCTCCCCTCCCGATCATCCGTATCCCCGGTGGAAATCTGTCTACTGTCCTGTCCAATACTGCGTTAAAGTCCCCAACTGCTATTATGTAGCTTTCTTCCTTATTTAGCGCAAATTCCGCAAATTTATACAAGATCTCCATATTAAAAGGTGGCGGAACATAGATATTTGCCAATACATATGGTTCATTTTCTATCAAGCAATGCAAAAAAATAAAACACCCCAATTCATCCAACCTGACCTCTCTACAAACAAAGGACACCCCCTTTTTCACCAGTATACTCACCCCCCTAGAGTAAGAAGAATAAACTGAATGATACTGGCATTGATATTTCCTATTGAATAATTTCACCTTTATTTCTTTTGTTAAATGGGTCTCTTGGATGCAAATTACCTCCACCCCGTACCATTCAAATGTGGAAAATATTACAGCTCTTTTTATTGGGTCCCCCAACCCCCGGACATTCCAGGAGCCTATATTAAATGTTTTGGGCCGCATATCAATACAGTCGCATAATAACTACAAAAAAAAAAGAAAAACAAGCATATGGGAGCAAAAGACCCATCTGGGCCCCACAGAGTTCAACCTTGGGCAAAAGAGAGTTCCATGTTCCATTGTACCAAAAAAAAATGAGGAGGTGCTAAGCTAGAATAAACTTCGGGAGAAATCCTTAATGTGCCAATCACAAGAAAGAAGAAAACAGCAAAAAACAGGAGAAAAAAAAATAAAAAATTTGAAAAAATAAACAGATACAGAGAAAACCGATTGCTCTGCTATTCCCTTTTTGTCCCTGATCTGTTACTAAATTAATTTTCTTTAAGTATAAAAAACAACCCATCTTTTAATTTAGACTGTAATAATCATAATTTTGTGCACCGGGGAAGCCTTACTTCCTATCATAAAAAATAAATGAAAAAAAAGGAAAAAAAGTTGATAGTGCAACAAAAAAATAAGGGAAGAGTTACTTCTTTTAAATGTGTCTTTGCTAAAATGTGGGTTACCCCATGTTACCTTCATCTCATATTTCCCTCTCTCCTGTGTTTGAAGTGTGACATTTGTGAATTTGTGCAATTTTATCCCCCCCTTCTGTCTCCTACCCCACCCCCCACCCACCCTCCACCCCCAGCCTATCTAGGCATACCCTAGGGGCTGTACTTGTGACCACTACCTGCCATCCCTCCCTTTCATACCCCTCCAAATTCATATCCTCTTGTGACCTTCCCCCTCCTCTCCCACTATCCCCCCCTTCCCCCCAAAGATAATAAAAAAAAAGAATTTTTGTGCATCGGAGAGCTTCATATTTGGTGTTTCCTATTCATACATTCATATATTTGGTGCTCAGCTATAAGGATTCATCCCCTAATTTGTAAAAAACAAACAAGATAATTCCCCCCCCCCCCCTTTTTCCCTACCACCCTCATCCCTCCAAGGGAGCCGTTTAAAAAAAAAAAAAAGGGTGAAATGTTAGTTCATAGTGTATTCCAATCTTCCCGAGATTGAGACGTTATCTAGACTCTTCCCATCAGTATAGTGTCTATAGTTTAGTTTTATTTTCTTCCAGCCACTGTGCTGCTTTCTCCGGTGAATCAAAGAATTGAGAGCCCTCCAAAGTCATTATCCTTAAACGTGCTGGGTACAGTAGTGCATATGTAATTTTGTTTTTTAAAAGGTTACGTTTGACTGATATGAACTCGGCTCTGCGTTTACTTAATTCCGGCGAAAAATCTGGGTATAATGAGATTCTTGACCCTTTATAGAAGATGTCCCCCTTCTCTCTTGCTTTTTGCAATGCAGTTGTCTTGTCAGTGTAATTAAGAAATTTCACTAGTAAGGGCCTGGGGTATCCATCTTTTAGGTGAGCTCTAAATGGAACTCTATGGGCTCTTTCTATCGCAAAGAGAGGTGAAAAGACATTCTCCCCAAACGTATCTCTGAGCCAGTCCTCTAGAAAACTAATAGGGTGGGTACCCTCACTACGTTCCGGGAGGCCCACCACCCGTATATTGTTTCTACGTAATCTGTTTTCAATTTCATTAAGTTTTGATGCCTGCCACCCCATTTGTTCTTTCATTGCCTTAATCTCCTGTTTCAATGGGTACACCTCATCTTCCAATTGGCTCACTCTCTCCTCTACAGCTGTTGTCCTTAACACTGTCCTCTGCAGTTCTTGGCCCATAGTCGCTAATTGCTCCTTTATCCCTTTTATCTGTTCAGATACGCTATCCAATGACCCTCTGCATGCATTCACAGCCCTTAGTACCTCTTTTAGCGTTGGCTCTTCCTCCCCAGATAGAACAGCATCTGGGCCTATTATAGGGTTTACCGATTGGTTTATTGCAGGTACAGCCGCAACCCCTAAAGTCTCTCTCGCAGAGCCCTTTTTACTCCCTGTTTTCGGGCCTGTTGTACCATGGCCTAAGCTTTTCCTATCTACCACAGTAACTGTTTGATTTCTTCCCCCCTGTGTTTGTTGATGTTGAGTTCCTTTACCTGGTGAGGTTGCCGAGGTATGGGCAAATCTCTCCAATTTAGCTGCAGTAGCTGCCGCCGCCGCCGCTTGCATTGCTCTCTCTTTTTCTTTTTCTTTTGCCGCGCGCGTTGTTTGAGAACCCACACTTTCTGGGTTAGGGTGTTCTTTTTTTGTTGACATCCTGTACTCTGTACTCTGGCCAACTACTGGTAACCGCTATTTAATTAGGCAATTTGAGTAAAATAGAGTAAGAGAGAGATGGAGGTCCTAGCTGAGAATAAGTAGGGGTAGGATAAGTTTTAACTTGCTGTCGGGTCACAGTTCAATTCAATGTAATTCAGTGTACTGCAGTACAGTCCTCAGCTGTTATCGATCACTCTAATACCAGTTAATGGCAGGGAGACCGGTTTCTGGGTCTGCTTTATCAGCTCAGTTCAATTCCTTATTCAGAATGCACAAAATGCACCATTCATAGTGCGCAGCCTACTGCCCTGCTACACAGACCATCCAACCGGACCCTGAAAAACATATTAACTGTCCAGGTACATTAGTGTGTATAGTAACCTCCACCACCGCTCCCCCCAGCAATTTTCAAACAATTTTTGCTAGTGTGGCTGCTGCCACTGCTGTACTTTCAGTCACAGTCTTTCTTCTCACCTCTAAGCAGGCTGCACATACCAGTGTAAAGTGGTTCACAGGGTCCCCGCTGCCTCCATCGCGTACATAGCCGCTGTTCCTGGTGTGTTGATCTCCTCTCCCCTCCTTCTCCTCCTCCCCTCCTCGACTCGCAGCTCCCGCCACACAATACCCGATCTCGCAGTTTCTCACAAGGTATCGCAGGGTTACGCGGGATTACAAGGTAATACTGCCGCTAGTGCGCCGAGCACATCTCTGGGCTCCCACTCTCACTGCCCGGCTCATCCCCGACAACGAAGGTAGGGGAAAGAAAGTCGTCCGTGCTCATATCCCGCAATGCATCCAGCGCCAGCCAGCCTCCTTCCCACTGCAGTTGTCCGGGGGGGGGGGGAGGGTAGAGCAAGGGAGCAGAGCGGGCGGCGGTCACACAGTCATTCTCACTCCTCGCTCCTCACACACTCCCATCTCCTCCATCAACGTCCGGTCACGCCCCCATTTTTGTACAATTGTTAGTTGGTTTATGGATTGGATTATGTCAGTCGTTGAGGGCATGATTTACTCCAGACACTGGGGACCAGTGTCAAACCACCAGGGGGAGAGTGTAGCGGGTATGTACTTTCCCGGGTGTAAATTTGAACTTGACAGAGACATTGGTGATGTGTAATTCCCTGCAGCCCAGCAGGTGCCGCTGTCACCCTGGGCTGGGGTTGAATCATTGCTGTGTGTCGTGCCTCCTTTTTTGTCCCCCTCGGCAGCGGTATGGTGGGGCGGGGAACCCGCCGTGCTTGCTGGGAGAGGGTATAAAGGGACCGGCCATCTTTGTCACGAGGTCGGAGTCCAGGGCACCTTCAGCCTGTGGACGGTGGTTCGTGTCGGTTCTCTAGGCAGGCCTAGGCCTAGAGGACAGCCGGAAGTCGTGTTCCATTCCAGGCACCTTTAGCCTGGGGTGAGGTACTCAGATGGAGGTCCGGAGCTCAGTGCCCAACACTGAGTTCCGCGAGGGAAGAAGATCCTAGGGAACCCCGGGAGTGGGTACCCGAATCCGGAAGACGTAATGGACCGGGGGGAGCTCCTCATTCGAAGACCTGGTGCAGCAGATTGCCAGTGACGGGTGAGTCTCTCACCGGAGACCGCTTGGAAGGAAATCCCCCCTCGTTCGGAGACTGCAACCCACTTTCAGGAAGGAAAGTGGAGAATACATTGTGTCTAGGCCTACTCGCATCCACACCTCCTTTTCTGTTCTGTTTCTACCAAGGGAGTTCAACTGATTGTGTTCATTCAAGAGGAATGAAGGAGTGTTGAACTTTAATGGTGTGGGGCTCATTTCCTGACAGACATTGTTCAAGGTAACTCTCGGTGGAGGCTCCAGGTGCACGGCACTGACCCGAAGGTAAAAGAACTTTGCTTGTATCACACTGACACCTGTGACAAAGGCCTGGCGTAGTGTCCCCGCTCCCTTCCCCTCTAAAAGATACCCCTAGACAAGAGAGAGACGAGCTGAAGAGAAAGAGGGGTGTGAGGAGGGTGCTACATATATATAAAATATATACGGTATATATATATATATATATATATATATATGCAGCGGCCTCACCCCCTGTCCCCTTGTGAATAAAGTGGCTTGCTTGTCTAGGGGTATGCGGGAGGAGGATGAGGTTCACTACGGCCCCTGTCCTCCAAGGTGTAGAGGTGAAGGCCAACACTATTTTACCTTCGGGTCCTGTGTTCTGGATGGAGCCTCTGGCCCTCCTGCAGAGGGCAAGTTTGACTGTCAGTAATAGAGCCCCACACCATAAAAAGTCCAACACTCCTTTGATCTTCTTCACATATGAACAGTATCCGTTGAACTTTCAAACGAACTTTCAAACGAACAAACAGCATGTGGATATGAGTAGGCCCAGGCACAATGAACGATCCTATTCCTTCTTTGGCGAATAGGCTTGGCGCACAGTCGCTGCCACTGACCGTGAGTTTGGTCGCTGCCACCGACCGGGTGAACTGTTGAGGCCCCTGCCACAGGCCTAACAGCAGGTCTCTGCCACCGACCTGAATTGACTAGATGTACCGCTGCCACCAGTCACAGAACATGAATTACCTTCCTTTATAGATAGGCCCTTGTTGGAGAAAGATATCCATCCAAGCGGAGGTCCACCTGACACTGGCAATATGCTGCACCAGCTTCACGAAGGGTCACCTCTCCGGTCCTTTACGCCCTGGATTCAGGTGCCCAACACCAGGGGCACCTTAGGACAATCCCTCCCTCGCGGGACCCAGCGGAAGATACTGGGCCCCAGGCCTCTGGATGAGTACCTCACCCCAGACTGAAGGTGTCTGGGATGGAACACGAACTCCACGTGTACAGGCCAAGGGCGCCTGAACACTGACCACGGACAGCAGCCCTCAGGCTGAAGGTGCCTGGGACTTTGACCTCGTGGTGAAGATGTCTGCCCCTTTATACCCTCTCCCAGCAAGCACAGCGGGTTCCCCACCCCGCAGTACAGCTGCCGCGAGAGGTCACAAAGGGTACGGCACTGCAGTAGTGGTTCAACCCCGGCTCAGAGTGACAGCGCCACCTGCTGAGCCGCAGGGAACTAAACACCACTGATGTCCTCACCCGAACAGAATACAGCCCTATTCTTCCAATTAGTGCATCTGGGTCATGCTACCACCCAGATGCTCCCCCTAAATAGTACATGCCCGCTACATATATATATATATATATATATATATATATATATATATATATAATGTTGGGCGTTCTAAATAATTTTCCAGCAAAAAATGCTGATTTTTACACAGAAATGTCAGAATTTGGCGAGTTAAGATCAGGGGCGGATCCAGAGTCTAGTCTCGGTAGGGGCACTGCCGGAAAATACCTGTACGCCATTTCGTGCAATAGCCAGCGAAGGCACGCACGCGCTGATTGGCCAGAGGGGGAGCCAATCCCGGCGGAAGCGATGTCCGCTGGCAACCCGCGATCGCTCCCCACGGAGATAGAAAAGCGGTCTGCCAATGTAAACAAGGCAGACCGCCGTTCTGTCAGAGATGAACAGAGTGATCTTTTGTTCCTGCTAACCAGGAACACAGATATCTGTGTTCATCTAGTGAATCCATCCCCCACACGGTTAGCAAGCACCCCCTGGGCACACAGTTTACCATTTGATCGCCCCTGATGTTAACCCCTCCCCAGCCAGTGTCATTAGTACAGTGGCAGTGCATATTTTTAGCACTGATCACTGTATTATTGTCACTGGTCCCCAAAAAAGTCTCAAAAATGTCAGTTGGGTGTCCGAGCTGTCTGCAACAATGTCGCAGTCCCGCTAAAAATGGCTGATCGCCGCCAATACTAGTAAAAATTTAATAAATACATAAAAATGACGTAAAATTGACGCTCTTTTTTTGGTTATATCGCGCAAAAAAAAAACGCAGAGGTGATCACTTACCATCAAAAGAAAGCTCTATTTGTGAGAAAAAAAGGGCATCAATTTTACTTGGGTACAGCGTTGCACGACCGCACAATTGTCTGTCAGTTAAAGTAACGCAGTGCTGTATCGCAAACAAATGGCCTGGTCATGAAGGGGGGGGGTAAAGCTTTCCGGAGCTGAAGTGGTTAAGACTAACCAAGACTAAAACATGGCAGCATTTTTTTTTAATAAATAATGGCATACATGTATTTTGCGATTTTACACTTTTATTAAAATACTTTTATGCTCTTGTGGGGGGAGGGGCTCCCATGGAGTTGCAATGGAGATGAACGGGATCTGGGATTGCACTGTCTGCAGGCAGCATCACATCACAGTGACACACAGCCATGGCATCATCCTGTGTTCACACCGCGCTGCAGTGTGGAGAAGATGGAGGGAGGAGGTGGGTGGACGAGAACCAACACTCTCACTTGGCGTGGAGGAGGAAGAAGGCTCCGCTCTGAATGCTGGGGCTCGCCTCCTCCTCAGCAGTGGCTCTGACGTGACTGACGTGACTGGTTGCTAGACACCAGGCGGCACAGGCACTAGCAACCATTGCAGCCAACACTAGAGGCCAAGCCAGCGGCGCGGCTCCACCCACCTCCTCCCTCCATCTTCTCTTGACTCCAAAAGATGACAGGGTCTCTCTTTTGGTGCCACTGATGATACTGATGTGAGAGAGGGAGACTCGGGACTGGGGTCAGTCAGTAATATTTTCGGGGGGGGGGCAATTGCCCCGTGGCCCCCCCGGGATCCGTCCCTGGTTAAGATGTCAATTATCTACGATACTTTGCTGTATGCTACAATTACATTAGAGCTTTTTGTGAATATGCATTATCACACTTTGTCGCTCCACACGTGGGCTGCCTTATGCATGACAAACACAGCAAAGTAGCTCATGCACCTTTTTGAGCTTTGAGCTGCATGCATTTTTAATCACAGATATTTCCGCATTTGGCATGCATTTTTTTTTCACGAAAACAATGCACATCTCTTTTGCCATGTTTAGGATGCCATTAACAATGAATGGTCCCACAAACATGGCACATGTCATTCGTGGATTTCTTAAGCGTGAGTAAAACCACACTATTTGAACGCATTTACAAAGCTCTATAATGAGAATGCAGCCTTAGCAAACTAAATGTCATTCAATTTAGGTTTAACAATTGCTTTAATTATATGGGTTGTCTGAATTTAGCGCAGTTGCTTTTGTTTCCTGGATAACACTAGCTGTTTCCTAATTAATTTTACTTGCTTGGATTTCGCACTCTCCTCCTCTTACCCTTCACCGGAGCATTCTCGTAGCTCTAACCTGGAATTTTATTTCAGTGTTACAATTTGCATTTTTATAATTGTTGTCAGGTTTATTTCCTGTCTTCTCTGTGCTGCTTCGTTAATCACCGCGTCACTTAAATCTTATTGGAATAATAACGCCATTCATTCTGAGAGAAAAAAAAACCACGCACATCATTCTGATGACTTACACTCAAGAACATCTTTTATCTGCGCAGCCTGTAATGAGGTTATTAAGGACACAAATGATAGAAAGTTGTCACCAAGCAATTTGCAACGCTGACAAAAACATGTCACTTCATTTGTCGCAGCGACCTCAGAACCTCTCTCCCCGCCGCCGTCACTTGTAATCAGCGGCGCCATCCACCTGATTTTACATGACAGGCAACCTGGTCTTCTCTCCACCGGTAGCACCTAAATTCTGCAAAAGTCATTGACGTAATAACAAAGTGGCATCGATATTCGCGGCTCTTTTCAGGCGCGCTGTATTATCTTCCTGTGCCAGGCGGTGTGGACTGTAGAGACAATTACAGACCGCCTTGCAGCTCTCAGATGTGTAACTATAGACTCCTTCCATCACTGCATCCCCTCTTTGCCACATGTCAAGAGTGTTCGGGCTTATGTTAGGCTTGAATGTACAAAAACCAATGATAGGCTGACAGCAGAGGCGTTCGCCCCATACTAGAATCTTTTTTCCAATACTATATTTTATTTTGTGTGCACAGTTTGGGTAATAGCTGTAAAGTTTACATCGATCGCATTTTTACTTGCTAACTGTACCATGTTGTCACTTTAGTATTTTATATACACTGCTCGGTTCGTTTTCAGTGTTAGAAGTTTGGTTCAGTAGCTGGTTCCATTACTAAACCTAGGATCTGGCATTCACCATATCTGGTCTCCCACAATGAACATGGGAATGCAATTTGTTCAGTAAATATAAACTGCTAAATACCTTTTCTCATCAGCAGTGAATAGCAGTCGTGTGACTTCTATCAGTGTCTCGATAAAGCTTGTAGGAGGAGTTTTCCACCCCAAACTCACTCATCCATGTCTTCATGGACCTTGCCGGAAATTCAGAGCTCCTTGCCGGAACGGAGAACTCCCAGGCATGCCAGAGCTGCGAATCTGGAAGAAACGCAGAGGGAACATGTCAGCTCCCTCAGCGGTGACCGGGAGGCGGTACGGGCACTTTGTTCTAAGGTGAGTATTTCATGGTGAGCTAGTATGGGATGCATACTAGCTCGTTATG
Organism: Rana muscosa; assembly: GCA_029206835.1. Classification (NCBI taxonomy): domain Eukaryota; kingdom Metazoa; phylum Chordata; class Amphibia; order Anura; family Ranidae; genus Rana; species Rana muscosa. The sequence continues at coordinate 450,581,339 of CM055127.1, read as the reverse complement.
CCTTTGCCTTACAGGTTGTTTTTTTTTGTAAGGGCATAAACAAAAATGTAATATATTGCAGCTGTTTGCATTAGTCTCTATTTTTAGGATTTTTTTTTTCTTTTTCACCTGGTAAAATGGCCAGTAGGTATGTTATGTTTCATCTTACTTTAACAGATCGAACTGTCCAGCAAATTAGAAGTTAGATCAGTGTTGGTCAATGGGAAAATTATAGAGGGGCTTAAGTGATGGCAGCTAATTTTCACACCTCAATGCCCAAAAAATGTTGGTCCTGCTGCTTTTTTTGCAGTATATCACAATGCACACTGAAGAAGTTGCAGTACCATAACCCCAAGCATTGGTGTCAGTGGATGAAATAATAACCCCCGGCACTGATGTCAGTGGATGCAATAATAACCCCCGTCACTGATGACAGCGGATTCAATAATAAGCCCTAGCACTGATGTCAGTGGATGCAATAATAACCCCTGTCACTGATGTCAGTGGATGCAATAATAACCCCCGTCACTGATGACAGCGGATTCAATAATAAGCCCTAGCACTGATGTCAGTGGATGCAATTGTAGCGGCCTCACCCCTACCTCTTTAGCTAGGGGTATGTCGAGCGACAGAGTGAGGTGCGCCATGGCCCATGTCCTCCCCATGGCTGTGGGTGAGGTGAAGGCCAGTATTAATCTTTTTCCTCGGGCCAAATGTGCGCTGGTTATGAGGGTCAGTCCTTCCGTGCCGGAATCTCCCTTTGTTCCCATCAACAGAGTCCATACACCCATCAAAGTCCAAACTCAGGTTTATTGCGTATCTCCACATACAGTCAAATGCAACGGCATGATACGATGGGGAAGCAGGTCGAGGCACTGTACAGGTTCCTAGTCCCTACACTCCCTGTGCTATGACCAGGGATTGCAGGAGTCTTGATGAAAGCTCCTCCGCTGCGCTGTAGCCCATATCAGGGGAAGATGTCCTCCGAGGGAGTTACCGAAGGCCCATCCGTCACCGGGTTGACACTGCACCGGGTCTTCGGATGGGTGACCTCCCCAGCCTCCTCACCTCAGATGCGGGTCCCCTCGCAAGGGGCGCCCTGGAGCAACTCCACCTTCGCGGGACCCAGCCGGAGTCACCGGGTCCCAGGCCTCCTTAATAGTACCTCACCCCAGGCTGAAGGTGCCCGGGATGGACTCCATCTTCGTTCCGGCCAGGCCTTGGGCGCCTAGGCCGGAACCTTGAACCGCCCGCACCCAGGCCTAAGGTGCCTGGGTGCGTGAAGACACGACCTCCTCCCTCCGGACAGCCCCGTGGCGAGGGTATCTCCCCCTTTTATATCCCCCCCATCGACACCACGGCGGGTTCCCCGCCCCAGCCGCACCATCTCCAGGAAGGGACCAAGAAGGGTAGCCCTCTGGCAGTGAATCTACCTCGAGCCAGTAGGTATACTGACACCCACTGGTCAAAGAGAATATTACACCACCCAATCCTCCACGAATAAAAATAAAAGGGGTCTGAACCCTGACATAATTACACACCTGGGTCTCTCTACCCCCAGGTGTATCCCACTAACTTTGAAGACCCCGCTACACACTCCCCCTGGTGATTTGACGCTGGTCCCCAGCGTCAGGTGCACACCCATGTCTCCCAAGGAGTGGTGACATGAAGTGGACCCCAGAGGCTATCCCTCAAATTTTGGATACTGTATGTGCCAAGACCTGCTCAACAGACAGGGAAACCTTAGAACATTAAAACTTTTGTATAAAACATCTGTCATGTACACATATACAATCCCTCCCGTCACTGTCTAAGAACCACCCCATACTCAGTAGTCTTGACCGACGAATCTCCTGCAGAAGGGAAACAAACAAAAAAAGCACATCCTAACACTCTGTGTTAACTTGGCATGAGTGGGTCCGTCAGCCGAGAGATCCACTCACTCCAATAAGTACGCAATGCATGTGTAACATTTTCAAACATTCGTTGCACAACACTGCCACCTGGTGACAGCGCTGCGGTAATGACACTTGGTGAGATCTTCATTCTTCCTGCTCTCCTACTCTAACTCTACCCCAAAAGTCTCTGCCTTTGGCACATGAAGAAAAGGGAGAAAAAAAACAACAGCTCCCAAATCTCCAGTGAGTAAAAGAAAAGCCCAAATCAAAACAAAAGTAGGGCACAGTTCTAGGCGTCTGGGAATGTCTCTTCCAGAAAGTTTCAACAACAACAAGATAGGAGCTCACTCCTCCTATAAATAGAACCTTGGATCCGGCAGAAACAGGGGCTTCAGGTGCCCGTCAAACACTTCCACCGAATACTCGACATCCTCTCCTTCTTTCCGACAGATGAGCACCTTATCGGCATGAATATGGCGCCCAAGTCTCCATTCAGCTCTGCAGTCCTTGAACTTTTTAGACACAGGAGGCGAACATGACAGGTATCGCCTGGCATGGGGTACTTTAAGTTTTTCCCATACAAACTCATCATACCACCTTGGTCGCAGGACCTCGACTTCATACAATAAGTCCCGAGGCAAGTAGGGGTACTCCCACCCATATTCACGGGCGACTCTCTGGGAGAAAAGTCTCTGCAACCTGGCTAGAGGTGGCATCACATCTCGCTCACCTTCTCCTGGCTGTACGATGGCCTCCGGGTGCCGAGGTACCTTCACCATCTCGGGTTTCTTTGTCTTTGGTGCCCGCAACGAAGCACGCTGCATCCCCAACATCAGAGCGGGTGATGTAGTTGAATGCGGGAAGTTGGTTGGAGGACTAGATTTCCTCGAGAACTCCGGGGCCTTCACCCGGAGCGTACTGTCTTCTATGGACATGGGGGAATCTTGCGGTTTACTCAGCACAAGTAGTGGGCGTCTGTCCCAGCCCTTCCGGTGAAACAGTTCGTCTATCTCTCCGTCATCCCCACAGTCTGACAATGACTCTAAGTCGGAGGTGTCATACATCTCCGCGGGAAGGTAGTCTCTAGTAGACGGAAGGCTACCCTCCCTTGCGGGCTCCACCGACTGTGGACCCCCGACACCTCCAACCAACACCACAGTCCCAGCCCCTGGCTCACCTGGACCTTCTGAAGAACTGGGATGTCCGGGACTTTCTTCTCTACCGGCGCCATCCAGGCCAGGCAAGCGGCGGGGTGAAGCTCGACCACGACCATAGGATGCCTGCACCAGGCCTATCTTCCTCTTCGGGGGTGGCAGCAGGGAGTCTGTAGTGACCGAAGCAGTGTCCTCGGATTTTTCTCTCTCAGTCTCTGGTTGGGCAGTCACTTCGCCCTGGTCAGCGCGCACGGGAAACTCCGCAAAGGCTTTGATCTCTCCCTCCAGAGTGGCGGTTCCTGTGATGCAGTTGAGGCGTAGGGCCCGGGGCCTTTCCGTGTGTGGTTCAACCTCAAAAAGAAACTCCTTGCATGCTTCGCATCGCCCGAATGGCTTTAGTTGGACCACCAGTCCCGAGCATCCGGGACAGATCACACCGAGGGCCTCCGTGTCTCTGCATGAATACAGAGCCAACTGTCCTCGGGGCCTGAGCCTTATCCCCGTGTCTGTAATGGGTGCAGCAAATGCAGTCATCTTGAAAGGATAAGGTACCGGCATCCACGGGGAGCCTGAGTTCGCTCCGACCACTTGCTGCTCCATCACGCGCTGACCTCGCGCCGGAGTCTCCACGTGTCTGTCCACACGTGGCCAGACTCCTCCCACGACTTGCACGTTTTCGCGGGCTTCCTTCAGTCTCCTCCCACGAATTGCGCAGTCATGGGGTGCCTCGTGGCGCAGTGCAGCAAAAGTCCCCACATGTAGTTCGTCACACGGCTGGACTCCTCCCTCTTCCCGCTCTTTCTGCATGGGCCTCTCCCGGTTTTTCAGGGAAATTTCCACGACTTTGAGCACAGGGATGCACTTTGGCCAATCACATGGCCGACCTGCTCGGACCTCCTCCGGGCAGCAAAGTCCAAACACAGCCGTTCCAAACCTCAGGGTCAACACACATTTCATCCCGGACTGACGAGCCCCCACGTGTAGCGGCCTCACCCCGACCTCTTTAGCTAGGGGTATGTCGAGCGACAGAGTGAGGTGCGCCACGGCCCATGTCCTCCCCATGGCTGTGGGTGAGGTGAAGGCCAGTATTAATCTTTTTCCTCGGGCCAAATGTGCGCTGGTTATGAGGGTCAGTCCTTCCGTGCCGGAATCTCCCTTTGTTCCCATCAACAGAGTCCATACACCCATCAAAGTCCAAACTCAGGTTTATTGCGTATCTCCACATACAGTCAAATGCAACGGCATGATACGATGGGGAAGCAGGTCGAGGCACTGTACAGGTTCCTAGTCCCTACACTCCCTGTGCTATGACCAGGGATTGCAGGAGTCTTGATGAAAGCTCCTCCGCTGCGCTGTAGCCCATATCAGGGGAAGATGTCCTCCGAGGGAGTTACCGAAGGCCCATCCGTCACCGGGTTGACACTGCACCGGGTCTTCGGATGGGTGACCTCCCCAGCCTCCTCACCTCAGATGCGGGTCCCCTCGCAAGGGGCGCCCTGGAGCAACTCCACCCTCGCGGGACCCAGCCGGAGTCACCGGGTCCCAGGCCTCCTTAATAGTACCTCACCCCAGGCTGAAGGTGCCCGGGATGGACTCCATCTTCGTTCCGGCCAGGCCTTGGGCGCCTAGGCCGGAACCTTGAACCGCCCGCACCCAGGCCTAAGGTGCCTGGGTGCGTGAAGACACGACCTCCTCCCTCCGGACAGCCCCGTGGCGAGGGCGTCTCCCCCTTTTATATCCCCCCCATCGACACCACGGCGGGTTCCCCGCCCCAGCCGCACCATCTCCAGGAAGGGACCAAGAAGGGTAGCCCTCTGGCAGTGAATCTACCTCGAGCCAGTAGGTATACTGACACCCACTGGTCAAAGAGAATATTACACCACCCAATCCTCCACGAATAAAAATAAAAGGGGTCTGAACCCTGACATAATTACACACCTGGGTCTCTCTACCCCCAGGTGTATCCCACTAACTTTGAAGACCCCGCTACACAATAATAACCCCTGTCACTGATGTCAGTGGATGCAATAATAACCCCTGTCACTGATGACAGTGGAAGCAATAATAACCCCCGTCACTGATGACAGTGGATGCAATAATAACCCCTGTCACTGATGTCAGTGGATGCAATAATAACCCCTGTCACTGATGACAGTGGAAGCAAACATAACCCCTGTCACTGATGACAGTGGATTCAATAATAACCCCTGTCACTGATGTCAGTGGATGCAATAATAACCCCTGTCACTGATGACAGTGGAAGCAAACATAACCCCTGTCACTGATGACAGTGGATGCAATAATAACCCCTGTCACTGATGTCAGTGGATGCAATAATAACCCCTGTCACTGATGACAGTGGAAGCAAACATAACCCCTGTCACTGATGACAGTGGATGCAATAATAACCCCTGTCACTGATGTCAGTGGATGAAATAATAACCCCCGTCACTGATGACAGTGGATGCAATAATAACCCCTGTCACTGATGACAGTGGATGCAATAATAACCCCTGTCACTGATGTCAGTGGATGCAATAATAACCCCTGTCACTGATGACAGTGGAAGCAAACATAACCCCTGTCACTGATGACAGTGGATGCAATAATAACCCCTGTCACTGATGTCAGTGGATGCAATAATAACCCCTGTCACTGATGACAGTGGATGCAATAATAACCCCTGTCACTGATGTCAGTGGATGCAATAATAACCCCTGTCACTGATGACAGTGGAAGCAAACATAACCCCTGTCACTGATGACAGTGGATGCAATAATAACCCCTGTCACTGATGTCAGTGGATGCAATAATAACCCCTGTCACTGATGACAGTGGAAGCAAACATAACCCCTGTCACTGATGACAGTGGATGCAATAATAACCCCTGTCACTGATGTCAGTGGATGCAATAATAACCCCCGTCACTGATGACAGTGGATGCAATAATAACCCCTGTCACTGATGACAGTGGATGCAATAATAACCCCTGTCACTGATGTCAGTGGATGCAATAATAACCCCTGTCACTGATGACAGTGGAAGCAAACATAACCCCTGTCACTGATGACAGTGGATGCAATAATAAGCCCTGTCATTGATGTCAGTGGATGCAATAATAACCCCTGTCACTGATGACAGTGGATGCAATAATAACCCCTGTCACTGATGTCAGTGGATGAAATAATAACCCCCGTCACTGATGACAGTGGATGCAATAATAACCCCTGTCACTGATGTCAGTGGATGAAATAATAACCCCTGTCACTGATGTCAGTGGATGAAATAATAACCCCCGTCACTGATGACAGTGGATGAAATAATAACCCCCGTCACTGATGACAGTGGATGAAATAATAACCCCAGTCACTGATGACAGTGGATTCAATAATAAGCCCTGTCACTGATGTCAGTGGATTCAATAACTGCCAGCATTGGTGTCAGTGAACTCAGTAATAGCTCCTAGCACTGGTATCAGTGGATGCAATGATAGACCCCAATATTGGTGTCATGTTGATGCAATAATAACCCCCCCCCCCCCGACATGGGTGTCAGTGAATGAAATAATAGCCCCCAGCACGAGTGTCAATAAATGATGTTACCAAGTGCCAGTAAAACTCAGTGGGGTTTCAAAATTGTTTTTTTCTGGCACTGCTGGGACATCACCCCTAGGAGGCACATCATTGGAAGATGTTCCTTGCACCTCCCAGTCCCTGACCAGACAAGTACACCCCCATTCCTACCAAAAAGTCATTAGCACTTAAGGAAACATGCCTACAACCAGGGAGGAAAGGATCTTTTTTACAGTACCAACCGTTATTAGTAAAAAAAAGTCACAGTGATTGTTTATAACACACAATGATTTTGAAAACTAAGGGGTTGATTTACTAAAACTGGAGAGTGCAAAATGTGGTGCAGCTGGGCATGGTAGCCAATCAGCTTCTAACTTCAGCTTGTTAAATTATCTTTGACAAAAAACCTGGAAGCTGATTGGTTTCTATAAAGAGCTGAACCAGATTTTGCACTCTCCAGTTTTAGTAAAACCATTCCCTGAATGTCATTCATTTAAGGTGTATATCTACTTTAAGCTTATTACGTTCGCCTCTATTTCTAACAAAAAAAAAAAAAATGTATATATGTAAAAATCTGATAATCCCACGTTGTGCATGCTTGTAGGAAAGGAAATTCTAATAAAAATAATATGAAATGAAAAATGTAAAGGTCAGCTCAGGAAGGACATTTAGAATAATCACAGCAGAAAAAAAGGTCACATGAACTCGTTGGTAAGTCTGGCTTTATTAAATATGAAAAATATGTGCGTGAAATACAGCTAGTGAGATCTTTGCTTGCTTTTATATTTATAAGTGGAAAGAAAATGAGAAAAGTATGCTGAAAGTCACAGTACCTTGTATTGTCACAATGCACATTTAACACGTGTCATGATGCACTCATTTGTGTCATGATGCATTGACCTGCATTATAGTTTGTACACATGCAGCTTAATCACATGCTCCTGATGACGTCATATGTGGCTAAACGCGTAGAGCGGAGCCACACACACACTCTACCACGCATGTGCGAATGATCGTTAGACATTTTTGCCTCTGGAGGAAGTTCAGTTTCTGGCGTTTTTCATGTCTATTTGCGATCTACCCATGTAAGTGTAATTTTTGTACAATAAATTGATTTTAACATACGGTAATACACTATGTGGAGTATCTTTTCATTCTATGCCCCCCATTATGGATTTTAACCCTGGTTGGGAGCCTGGGCCATAGCGAGACTATCAGCTATTGAGGTTACTGAATGCCCTATCCCCCAGGTGTTCGCTACCTGGACCCACAACCTGTGATGCTGCCTTTGATGTTGTAAATAAAGTGCACATAGACCGCCCTTAGCAAGGAGGTCACATATGTTCCAGTAAGCACAATTTGAGCTTGGTTGGTGACACTTTCACTATCCTGTAAGCTCCAGTTTCCATCACGATATGTGGGACTATTATACCGATTAACTATTTGAATTCTTTTCATTTTGGACTATTTCAGTTGTTTCTTCTCTACGATTTGAGTCACATATACTGTATATTTTAATTTCTTCACTCATTACTGTTTAATTTTCATTATTAATTGTTCACTAATGATTAATTTATTATTCACTAATTATTTAACCACTTCAGCCCCGGAAGAATTGGCTGCCCAATGACCGGGCCATTTTTTTGCGATTCGGCACTGTGTCACTGTAACTGACAATTGCGCGGTCGTGCGACGCTGTACCCAAACAAAATTGACATCCTTTTTTTCCCACAAATAGAGCTTTCTTTTGGTGGTATTTGATCACCTCTGCGATTTTCATTTTTTTGCGCTATAAACAAAAAATGAGCAACAATTTTGAAAAAAACACAATATTTTGCACTTTTTGCTATAATAAATATCCCCAATTTTTTTTAAAAAGCTATTTTTTTTCTCATGTTTAGTCCGATATGTATTTTTCTACAAATTTTTGGTAATAAAAATCGCAATAAGCGTATATTGATTGGTTTGCGCAAAAGTTATAGCGTCTACAAAATAGGGGATAGATTTATAGCATTTTTATTATTATTATTTTTTTTAAGTAATGGCGGCGATCTGCGATTTTTATCGGGACTGCGACATTATGGGAGACACATCGAACACTTTTTTTTTTTTCTTTTAATTTTTTATTTATTTCAAGGAGCAGGGCCCACACGGACCACCATGTTACATATCAACAAACAATACAGGTGATGGTTCAACAATACCTATCACCTCTTAGAAAAGAAACAAACAGTAGGCAGTAACCGTGCAAAACAGGTTCAAAACAGTTGTAGTGTACAAAAATTGAATTGAATAATCCTCTCCTGCCTAGTGAGGAGAAAATGTATGTATAGGGTGAATCATGTTCGGGGTGTTCTTGGTGATATCTGCGTGCAGGGGGGGATGGCAAATAATTACCTCCCCCATTACATGTTGCATATAGTATACCTCATTGTAAAGTATAAGGAGTCTCGTGGTCCCATGGGTCCAGCCCCCAGTTATTTTCCTTTTTTATTCAAGTAGTTGTTGTCGTCGCCCCCCCACCCCCAGCCCCCCATTTGTGGGGAGCTGTAGCGCAGGCGGGCGAGGCCAACCGAGATCAAGGGAGAGCATAATAAAGAAATTTAAAAGAAAAGGGAGTAGACAAAGAGTGTGGGATGGGGGGGGGGGGGGAGAAGGGGGCATGAGAGGGATGGGGAGGGGAGGGGGAGTGCGTCCCGTGGCCACGGAGCGCACCTAGATCTTGTGTTAAGTTGGGGTCCAATGACCATCCGTCATCACGGGTAGACCTCTAAGTTAGTATCCTATTTTGTTGTTTACTCAGTGTCATCTGAACCTAAGAGAGTTTGGCCTTCGTCCGAGTATATAAATATACTCCACAATCGCCAAGTTTTGGTGTACGTCTCGTGTCTTTCCTGTGCTGTTAAAATTAGATCTTCCATTTTTCTAACTTTCGAAGCCATAGTTTAATGGTCGGAGGGATGGCAGACTTCCAACATAGTGGGATACAGGCTTTAGCTGCATCTAATAAATGACGAAGTACTGATTTTTTATAGATTTTGTCTGGAATGTCTGATGCATGTAAGAGGAAGAAGGCTGGGTCGTCTATAAGTGTCCTTTCAGTGAATTTCTGCATGGTCTCACGAATCACTGTCCAAAATTGTGTCAGTCTAGGGCAGGACCAAAAGATGTGTAACAGGGACCCCTCCTCCGTCTGGCAGCGCCAACAGCGGTCTGATGTCAGTGGGAATAGTTTATGTAGTAATACAGGGGTCTTGTACCATCTGGAGAGTATTTTGTAATTGGTTTCCTGGGTTTTTGCACATATGGAAGATTTATGGGTATACTTAAGAATACGTTGTTGTTTGGTGTCATTGAATTGGATTCCCAGCTCCCTTTCCCACTTGAGCAGTCCTGGGGGTGTAAAGTCCTCTGGGGGTGCGTTCAGGAGAGTGTAGGTCAAAGAAAGAGTATGTGGTATGGGACCCCTCTCGTTGCACAAGTCCTCCAATGCCGTTAGTGTCTGGTCATTATCCCTCGGGGGTGGCATGGAGTTCAGGAAGTGACTCAATTGGAGTGCCCTCATAAAATCCAAGCGGAACGGGCCTGAGGGGTCCGAGAGTTCCGCAGCTGATTTCCACCGCCCTCCTGAGCTAAAATGGGAGGCCTGGTAGATGCCCGATTCAGATAGGTTGCGAAAGCGTCTGTCTATCAGCCCTGGTGTGAATAATGGGTTCCCCAAAATGGGTTTTAGGGGCGAGTCCTGGGAGGAGAGAGGCGTCTGGGTCACTATTCGGGCGCATATCCTTGATGTATTGCCTATTAATGGGTGGGATTTAACTTCTGGTGGTAGTCCCAAGTAACACCATGGGGTGCCTGGGAGGGGGATCTCACTTTGCGTTTGTTCTATGGAAGTCCATAGTTTGGTTTCTTGGTGGCGGCACCAGTCTATGAGCCTCACCAAATGTGTGGCTTGATAATAGGCGCGAAGGTTAGGGAGTGCTAGGCCTCCGTATAGCTTGGGGAGTACTAGTAATTTGTTAGCTAGTCTAGGCTTTTTCTTGGCCCATACGAATTCTGTAAAAAGTGTCTGCACTCGTTTGAAATATATGACTGGGATATGTATGGGCAGGGCTTGCATAAGATATACAAACTTCGGAAGTATCATCATCTTTAAAATGTTACAACGTCCTAGCCAGGAGTACAGGCCCGAGGTCCATTGAGTCAGCAATGATTTGACTTGTTTTAAAAGTGGGGGGAAGTTGAGCTCGTATAATTTTGAAATTGTACTGGGTATATAAGTTCCCAAGTATTTAAGGGCAGTTTTGGTCCATTTTAATTTAAAACTGGATTGGAGGTGTGCGAGCTGAGAGTTGGGGATCCGTACGCCCATTGCTTCTGACTTGTCAAAGTTGATTTTTAGGTTGGAGAGTGTCCCATATAGTGTAAATTCGTGGAGAAGGTTTGGTAGTGATATTGATGGGTTTGAAAGGGAGAATAGCAAATCATCTGCATAGGCAGAGACTTTGTACTGGGTGTGGCCTATTGTAATACCTGATATGTTCGGGTTTTTCCTTATATGACATAAGAAGGGTTCAAGGGATAGGGCGAACAGGAGGGGCGAGAGTGGGCAGCCCTGGCGCGTCCCGTTCGTAATTGGGAAGGGGTCTGAGAGTACTCCATTGGCTCTCACCCTAGCTGTCGGCGTCGTGTACGCTGCCTTTATCCACTTCATCATGTTATTGCCCAATCCTACATGTTTCAGTGTGGTGAGCATGAATGTCCAATTCACTCTGTCGAACGCTTTCTCAGCATCTGTGCTGAGAAAGACGCTGGGTGCACCGGAGGTGGTGGCTTTATGGATCAGGTTCAATACTTTGATGGTATTGTCTCTGGCCTCTCTGGTTGGGACAAAACCCACTTGGTCTAAGTGAATTAGACGGGGTATGTGGGTTTGCAATCTAGTGGCAATTATTTTAGTGAACAGCTTGAGGTCCGTGTTCAATAACGATATTGGGCGGTAACTCCCACACTGAGACAGGTCCTTACCCTCTTTAGGGATCACCGCTATCTGGGCCTGTAGTGTGGTGTCATGTAAATTACCTTCCTTACTGAGGTCGTTAAGCATTTTTACCATTTGATTTCCTAGTGAGGGAAGTAGGTTTTTATAGTATTGGACCGTAAGTCCGTCTGGTCCTGGGGCCTTATTGAGTTTTGTGTTCCTTATTGCCAGTTGCAGTTCTGTCAGAGTTATAGGTTCGTCCAGAAGGTCACGCGTGTCTGTCGGTAAGGTGGGCATTGTTGACTTTTTAATGTAATCTGTTACCTTCCCTGCTGTAGGGGGATTCGCCGGCAGATTGTACAGGGATTGATAGTACAATTTGAATTCTTGGGTTATTTGCCGGGGCAGAGTTTTTTTTTGGCCTGTTGTGGAGTATATGTGTGGGATGTAAGAGGCTGCTGTTTGGGATCGTAGGGATTGCGCAAGCACTCTACCGCATTTGTTCCCTGATTCATATACTTTCCTGCGGGAGATCTGCATTGCCGCCTTTGCTTTAAAGTGGAGTATATCCGTTATTTGCTTACGTACTGTGTCTAATTCGTTCCCCAGCAGTCTGGTCGGTGTCTGTTTATGTCTGGTTTCAAGTTTTTGGAGTTTGTCTATCAATGTTGCAATTTGGGCTGTTCGCTGCTTCTTTAGCCTCGCGCCATGTTTTATTAGTACTCCCCGTATAACCGCCTTGTGAGCTTCCCAGACCAGTCCCATGTTACAATCTGCCGTTTGATTTGTCTGGAAGTAGTGTGTGATTTCTTTTGTCACATCTGATACCACCTCCGGGTCTTGCAACAGACTCTCGTTGAGTCTCCAAGGTTGTCTCTGTCTCCTATTGTGGTCAGTTAGTGCATATTGCATAGAGACCGGGGCGTGATCGGACCACGTAATTGATCCTATACTCGTGTTCCTTAGTGCCTGAAGTTGGTTGTGTGGGAGTAACAAGAGGTCAATACGGGAGTATACCTGGTGCGTACGAGAGAAGAAGGTGTAGTCTCGTTCTCCAGGGTGGGAGAGTCGCCATACATCTATTAACTGCATGTCATGTAAAGTCTTGTGAATTATCTTTCGGGCGCTACGGGAAGAGGATGATGTACCCGTAGAGGTATCTTCTGCTGGGATCAGGGGGACATTAAAGTCTCCCCCACTATAAGCTGGCCTTCTGTGAAACCGTGGAGTGATAATAAGGTATTTTTGAGAAAAGAGTCCTGTTGGCTGTTTGGGGCATACAGGTTGGCAATGGTCACCTTCTCGTCTCCTATTAGCCCTTTAATAAATAGAAATCTGCCTGCTGGGTCAGCTCTTAACTCTACTAACTTCCAGGGGACTCTGGCTGCAATCTGGATAGAGACACCCCTAGATTTGGCTTCTAGATAGGTGGAATGGTATACCATCGGATACCATCTGTTCTTCAAAATCGGATATGTATCCTCTCTGAAGTGAGTCTCCTGCAGAAGTACAATATCTGCCTTCATGCGCCTCATGTCGTTTAACAGCATTTTCCTTTTTTCTGGGACATTCAGTCCTTTGACATTTAGGGTGACTATCTGTAGTGTATCCATTTTCACGGGAGGAAGGAGGGAACGAGGGAAATTGGATTGGGTAGGGGGAGAGAAATCAAGACGAGTGGGGGTTTAGGGATCAAAGAGGATGAGAGGGGTTGAGAAAGAAAAAAGGTGAGAGCCGGTCTTTCCAGACCAGTCCCAGGAAAGTATTTGCTCTCAGCAAACACCGTCCAGCAGTGCTACCTCTAAAGGTACAGCAAGTCGCTGTATTACTACCCTGCCAGAACTAGCTGGGAAGGTGTCTTCCTATGTGAGGGAGTGATCAGCAAGGGCGAACAGGAGAAACTCCCCGCCCTTCCCGGCCTCCGGGCCTTAAGTGTATGTAAGAGTGTGAATAATTGTACATTAAACCTGTGAGTGGCAGCAACCGTCTAAATTAAACTGAATAAAACATTATAGCATTAACATACAGATTGTTCAGGGTCTAAGCCTGGCAATCTTACCAGTGTATCTCTGAGGGGCATTGCCTGGCTGTAGTGAAGTGTTACAAAAGTGGATGCTATTTCTTGGTCTCTAAGCAGTTCCCCTCGTCCCCCGACCGCGTGTAGAGGCCCGAAGGATAAGAGTCCTGGACTCCCTCTTCCGTAATCTCCGTGGGTGTACACGCAATCAGGGGGGAAGGCGCACCACAGCAGTGACTTGCAAGTTCACTAATTTTCTAGTATCAGCCCCCGTTGTCCTTAGTCTAGAGAAAAAATCAACAGTACCTATGGCATCCAATCGATAGTTTCTAACCCGCTCCCTTCTTTGGTTCCAATATAGCCTCCACATTAAACATCAAGTCCTGGTGTGTGGCATAGAAATAAATCTGAGATCGTCCCTCCTCCCACCACCCCCCAGCCCCCCAGGAGAACGACTCTCATAGTCCACTGCATGGAGCTTGATATCTAGGGGCCGTTCATGTAGGTCTCCTTCTTCCATAGTGGTGCTGAGGGGGGACTGGCGGGGAGAGGAATCGGGGCTCAGCAGGTAAAGAGGATGGGTCTCCCTTCCCCATGCGGAAGCGTTCAGCTAAGGTGTGTATAGCAAGGAGAGGTGCAGCCGCCTCCGAGCTTGTAACTAGAAGCCAGATCTTCTTCTGGTATCTGTGCATTTTACTGGGAGAACAAGGGAACCATCACCCGGGAGTCTCGAGGTCTGTGTGGAGGGGAGGGGGGTATGCCCAAAGGATGATGGAGTTTCAGCCACATCTCTAGCGAGCAAAGCTTTGTATAGATCCCACCTGCGATGGAAAGATCATCTCTTCAAACTCCAGAGCAGGGGTGTAGGTCCGAGGCACACAGTAAGTGGGGTTTGCGCCTGTAAGGTGAGTAGTGGATATCAGTTTGTGTGTCGATGGCTTTGCTTCTCTTTGGCCTATCTAGAAAGGGGATGGCATATAGGGGCCGCAGCGCGCGGAGTGCAAGTTCCAGCATCCGGCAAACATTATGGTCGTGTCACCTACAGCACAGCCAAGCGAAAGAGAGAGGAAAAAAAAAAAAAAAAAGGCAGTTAGGACTCACGTGTGTTGTCATCAGGAACGGTACGGGACCTTCCCCGGGATCCCCGAGAGCGGGCAGGTGGGTTCGGTCTCCCCGATGATGTGTTTGTGCGGCCAGTTGGTTTGGGGATTTTCTGTAGCCAATTCGGGACGCGTACCGGATCCGTTTCTAGGAAGCTGAAGAATGCAGGTAGGTCAGTAGGTGTTCGTAGTGTAAAAGAGGAACGGTCTGAGCGAAAAATAACCGCCAGAGGATATCCCCATCTGTAGGTGCATCCCCGTCTTCTGGCTACCTCCAGGGCTGGCTTCAGCATGGCGCGTCTTTGTAACGTGGCTCTGGACAAGTCTGGAAGGATCTGTATACTGGCGCCATCAAAATCAATGTCCCCATGTTCCCACGCCTTGCGCAGCAGGATCTCTTTCTGGGTGTAGCGGTGTAGCCGACAGAGAACGTCTCGGGGCCGCGCCGGGTCTGTAGATTTGGGGCCCAGGGAGCGGTGTACCCGGTCCATCTCCAGAGTGGCAGGTGGATTCTCCCAGATCCTATGGAATATGGCTGTTACTGTCGTTGCCAGATCTTCAGTGCCAGTGGCCTCAGGTATGCCTCGCAGCCGTAGGTTGTTGCAGCGGCTGCGGTCCTCCATCTCTTCTAAGTGGAGCTGCATTTCTTGTGAGTCCCTGGCATATGTTTCCTGTGCCTGTTCTAGGGATCTTACCCTGGTTTCCAGAGAGGACAGCTGCGTCTCGCCAGAGGAGACTCGGGTCTCTATAGAGTGCAGTTCCTCCCTGACCTCCTGTATCTCTTTGCTGTGGGCTTCCTCTATGCGCATAATCAGGCCCTCTATAACATCGAACACTTTTGACACATTTTTGGGACCATTGCCATTTTCACAGTGATCAGTGCTATAAAAATGCACTGATTACTGTAAAAATGTCACTGGCAGGGAAGGAGTTAACACTAGGGGCGATCAAGGGGTTAATTGTGTCCCCTAGTGTGTTTCTAACTGTAGGGGGATGGGACAGACCTAGAGGAAATGACAGATTGTGGTTCCTAGCTATTAGGAGCTCACAATCTGTCTTTCCTCACAGAACAGAACAGGGATGTGTGTGTTTACACACAAACGTCCCTGTTCTGCCTCTCGTGCCCACGATCGCTCGCGGCCCACGGTCATCGCGACCGCTGGTCACAAGCATCAGCACCCCCGCGATGGAACAGGCGGGCCTGCTATCCTGCTTAAAGGGACCAATGTACAGCTACGTCAGTTCCGGGGATCGTGCTGACCTGCCGCCGTATAACGACGGCGGCTGGTCGGCAAGTGGTTAAGCGCTGCACTGTTTGTTTTTGAATTTTGCATAATGTCGGTTATCAGGACAGCAGCTATTTTGATGAATCTATCCTTTATTTATATTATTTATATAGGGGGTGATGTGGTTAGAGGGGGCGGTGCCTGGGCACCCCTTAAAGGACGGGCCGCCACTGAGACAGACCATCGCAGGCCATTGCCTTTTAAAGCACTCTCAGACACAACCCACTCAAACACCCTCTGCCTGCCCGTGTAGTCCTTTGTCCAATGAGAAGCTATAGGGGACTAGTTCTTCCTAATCACCAGGGAGTATGTTATTGCTCCAAACATCCTCCAGGAAATATGTTACTGTCTTCCAAAAGGGGGCAGCATTAGTCTGTGAACACCTGCCTTGACCCTGGTCAACTTTCAGTCCACATTCCTTTTGATGTTGTTGTAAGTCAGGAAATCGGTCATTTTAATTTTCACCTCACCAGGAGGTCTGAGCTGATGCTTCTATACCCACCCCATACATCACATCAGGAGGCCTATGCGAGAACATTCTTCAGGAGATTAATTCCCATTTATGACTTCTTGTTACAAACACCCTGCTCTGCTGGCATTCCAAACTACCCCCAGCCATATCCAGATGTCTTCAGTATAACCTGGTCTCAACAGTCCAGAAATATCTGATATTAAAATATGTTGACTTCCAACACTGGTGCACAATTTTGGTGTGAAGGTTTGCTTTTGTTCATGGTGGACTTTTTATCTTCTGTTGGCTTGAGATAATATATACAGTATTTGTGAGTTTGGGCACAGCTTATGAACTTGTTTCACACACATTTAATATTTCTGAATGACGGAGCAACACATCCTGTGAATTCAGCCTAATGTTTTACCTTTTGCAAAATCGTTCCCGCACTGAACCGCATGGTGCTGCGGCATCATGCATTTTGGTGTGTGCAACCATGCATGCGTTAACAGACTCGCGGGGGCACCAGAAAGCGTGGGATTTTGTTCACGTTCCCAGCACACACAAATGTGAACATAGCCTTACTCCCTGCTCTGATAAAATCCTACCCTACTGGTACATGTTATAAAAATAGCTGTGTGGGTAATGGCAACCAAATTATATCATGTTTCTATTTCATCTAGTGAATACAAAGTATTAACAGGGTGCTCTCTAACATAAATACAAGAGATAAAATATATAGTGATGTTACAACCAAGGGCATATATACTAAGGGTCACCACTTGAGTCAAGCAATTAAGCATAAAATGCATAAGAGGGTGAGAGACTGAGAATACACACAACAGGAATAAGTAGAGCAAGGAAAATATAGAAAGCCTCCAATTATATAATCACAAAACATTTCAAGGACACATGCATTATTTTATTTTCTCCCTCAACCAAAACGTAAATTTATTTTATTGGGATTTTATGTGATAGACCAACACAAAGTGGCACATAATTGTGAAGTGGAGGGAAAATGATAAATGGCTTTCAATTTTTTTTACAGATAAAATGTGAAAAGCGTGGCGTGCATTTGTATTCAGCCCCCCAACTTTTTTTTTTACTTTGTAAAATCACCTTTCGCTGCAATTACAGCTGCAAGTCATTTTGGGTATGTCCAGTGGCGGTCCATCCATACGGCTGGCCCCTAACCTACATTCAGGGTGCTGGACGCATGGATTTCAATGTTTTTTTTTTTTAAGCACATAATTAGAGCCTGGGGCTCTAATTAGCATCAAAAAAGAGATGGCTTTGGGCCCTGATCCCACCCAGTTATGTGACAATAACACATAAATATTCCCTATTGTCTACCTGATTCTCCTCCCGGCCAATCAGGAAGCGGAATCTGAGACCCAATTGGTCAGGATCACCGCCTTTACGTTAGTGTCCCAGGGGGGTGGCGTTGGTTTGAGCACCAGCCGCCACTGGGTATGTCTCTACCAGCTTTGCACATCTAGAGAGTGACATTCTTCTTTGCAAAATAGCTCAAGCTCTGTCAGATTGGATGGAGAGTGTCTGTGAACAGCAATTTTCAAGTCTTGCCACAGATTCTCAATTGGATTTAGGTCTGGACTTTGACTGGGCCATTCTAACACATGAATATGCTTTGATCTAAACCATACCATAGTAGCTCTGGCTGTATGTTTAGGGTTGTTGTCCTGCTGGAAGGTGAACCTCCGCCCCAGTCTCAAGTCTTTTGCAGACTCTAAAGCCGTGTACACACGATCTGTTTTACCGATGAAAATAGTCCGATGGACTGTTTTCATCGGACGAACCGATCGCGTATGGACCCCATCGGTCTTTTTTCCATCGGTGTGAAAAAATAGAACATGTTTTAAATTTATCCGATGGGAAAAAAAACGATCACAAAATCCGATCGTCTGTGTGGAACTCCATCGGAGAAAAAACCCACGCATGCTCAGAATCAAGTCGACACATGCTCAGAAGCATTGAACTTAATTTTTCTCGGCTCGTCGGAGTGTTTTACGTCAAGGCGTTTGGGACGGTCGGATTTTTGACTGATGGTGTGTAGGCAAGACTGATGGAAGTCAGCTTCATCGGATTTCCGATGGAAAAATCCATCGGATTAGAATCCATAGAAAATCCGATCGTGTGTACAGGGCTTAACAGGTTTTCTTCTAAGATTGCCCTGTATTTGACTCCATCCATCTTCCTATCAACTCTGACCAGCTTCCCTGTCCCTGCTGAAGAAAAGCATTCCCACAACATGATGCTGCCACCACCATGTTTCACGGTGGGGTTGGTGTGTTCAGGGTGATGTGCAGTGTTAGATTTCTACCACACATAGCGTTTTGCTTTTAAGCCAAAAAGTTACATTTTGGTCTCATCTGACCAGAGCACCTTCTTCCACATGTTTGCTGTGTCCCCCACGTGCAAAAGAAACTTCTTATGGCTTTCTTTCAACAATGGCATTTTTTTTGCCACTCTTCCATAAAGGACAGATTTGTGGAGTGCACGACTAATAGTTGTCCTGTGGACAGATTCTCCCACCTGAGCTGCGGATCTCTGCAGCTCCTCCAGGAGCTGCTTCTGATGAATGCTCTCCTTGCCCGGCCTGTCAGTTTAGGTGGACGGCCATGTCTTGGTGGGTTTGCAGTTGTTTCATACTCTTTCCATTTTCAGATGATGGATTGAACAGAGCTCCGTGAGATGTTCAAAGCTTGGGATATTTTTTATAACCTAACCCTGCTTTGAACTTCTGCACAACTTTATCCCTAACCTGTCTGGTGTGTTCCTTGGCCTTCATGATGCTGTTTGTTCACTAAGGTTCTCTGACAAACCACAGAACAGCTGTATTTATACTTAGATTAAATTACACAAAGGTGGACTCTATTTACTAATTAGATAACTTCTGAAGGCAATTAGTTCCACTAGATTTGAATTAGGGGGATCAGAGTAAAGGGGGCTGGATACAAATGCACACCACACTTTTTAGATATTTATTTGCAAAAACATTTGAAAACCATTTATCATTTTCCTTCCACTTCACAATTATGTGTCTACTTTGCTGAGAGTGCATATTTTAGCCCAATAAATCCCTATATTTTATACATTACGTGATGAGCCCTCCTTCTTTTCTTAATCCAATACGTATACTGAGTGGAAGGTGCATTGGGAGTCTGGATAGGACTGGGCTGGGCTGAGACGATGATCTGTAGGCTGGTTGATCCATCCATCGCAGAGGTTGGAATATACACTGAAAAAAATCTTTTTTTTTTTAAATCTAAATCAGATTTTTTTTTTATTTAAATCAAATTTATTTTAATGAAATGATTTTGGAGTAAAAATCTAAAGATAGTTTTATATTTAGGATACATTATTAATTTAGTTTATTCAGCATGAAATCGAAAGATCTACCAATGAAGGGACAAATGAATTGCCCGAAGCTCTAAAATGTTGATCAGAACATGGTATTTCTCTGAAAAAAGGATTTAGAAGGGAAATGCAAAAATCAGACACCACATCCCAAATAGGGTATAAAATAGAGGGTATGAGGTCACAGGCCCCGGGACTTTGAAGGTGTCAAGTAGGTGTCAACCAGAAACACTGATCAACCAAGATAAATTTAGAAAAATCTTTTATTACAAAAGATACATTAAAAACCTATTCACAGAGAATTGATCAATTTGAGATCATTAAGGATCTTAACCTGTTCTCACGCAAACTGATGTTCCGCATCCTTTTCGACAAACCTAAACCACAAGTCTCCACCTCATCTCTATCCAATCCCTTGTGGAAGGAGATGACTATTAATGACATTAAGGCGTTGGAGGAGTTGATGGAGCTGTGGGAGGAGGGATACATTGACGAGGTGGATCTCATGGAGGCTGATTCCCTTTCGGGTCATCCCGTGGCTCCATCCCCGTCCTGTGCCCCTGCTCCCACAGCTTCAGTGCCCTTACGATTATAAGACCAAGTCTCAGGCTTTTACTGCCTTACAAGGGAACCCTAATGTGTGGGCTTTCACCAAACAGGTGACTGCTGATATTCGCAGAACAAAATGGAAGGATCCACCTCATGACAACTTAACTAAGACACAAAGGGAAGCCATCCTCTATCTACAATCTCATCAACGTCTGATTATCAAGCCATCCGACAAGGGTGGGAACCTTGTTGTGATGTATAGTTGTCAATATGAGCAGATGGTCCTGAAACTTTTGCAAAATCAGGATTGGTACAAGAGAATACCTGAGTGTCATGTGAATTATACCATAACTTGTTACAGACATTTGATAGGCACTGCCTATCATCAAGGCCTCATTACCAAACCCACTATGTATGCCCTTCCGAAAATTCACAAGGACCCCCTTCATCCACCTGGCCGCCCTATTGTCTTGGGGAATGGCTGTCTCACTGAGACGGCGAGCCAGTTGGTTGACGACTATTTAAGACCTCACGTCGAAGGCCTTACATCCTACATTCAGGACACCAGCGACCTGCTCAGGGCCCTAGACAGTTTATATGTCCCTGAGGGTGCCTGGTTAGTAGCGCTGGATGCGGAGGCCCTCTATAACTCCATCCCCCACTCCTTGGGGGTAGAGGTTGTTGAGAGCTTCCTATTTGACAGCAGTGAGGCACCTGTTGCTTACAATGGATTAATTTTGAATCTTCTACGATTCATACTTACCAACAATATTTTTCTTTTTGGACGCTCCCACTATC
This sequence comes from Rana muscosa, assembly GCA_029206835.1. Classification (NCBI taxonomy): domain Eukaryota; kingdom Metazoa; phylum Chordata; class Amphibia; order Anura; family Ranidae; genus Rana; species Rana muscosa. Next base: position 450,560,176 of record CM055127.1, on the reverse strand, counting down.
TCCAGATACAGGGAGTAGCTATGGGGACATGCTGTGCCCTCAGCTATGCCAACCTGTATCTGGGGTGGTGGGAGCGTGAACTCTTTTTTCGAGAGGATATGCAATATTTAGTCGAACAGATACCCATCTGGAGACGCTATATTGATGATGTCTTTTTTATCTGGACAGGGAGCAAACAGAACCTACTGCTGTTTTTTGATAGTCTTAAACCCAATTCATACAATCTCAGCTTCACCATGGAAAGTGATTTGACCTTTCTTGACATTCAGATTTACATCAATCCCCAGGGGGTGATTGGCGCGACCCTTTATCGCAAACCATCCGTTGGCAACTAGTTGCTGCATGCCACCAGCTCACATTCGGCTCCCTTAATAGCCTGTGTGTTCTATGGGCAATATTTAAGGCTTAGACGTAACTGCAGTGAAATTATACACTTTGAAACAGAGGCAAAGGCCTTACAACACCGACTTTTACAACGAGGCTACAGCCTCAAAAAGGCCTACTCCAAGGCTAAGAATTTAGAATGGTCCTCCTTGATCCATGGCCCAAAGAAATTTAAATCCAATGAGGGAGTAAGATTAATTACCCGTTTCTCGGGGCAACATCAACAAATGCGTGACCTATTACAGAAACACTGGCATCTCCTCATGGGGGATCCCAGTGTTTCCAAACACCTCAAAGAGTACCCCGAAATTACCTTCAAAAGGTCCAAATCCCTTATGGACTCTATGGTTCATAGTCACTATACTTCCATTCCTAGTGACCCTACAAAGGCCAAAGGAACCAGACCTTGCCACAAATGTGGCTTCTGTCGTTATGTCTATGCATCACACAGTTTGATTCTTCTGGATGGTCACATGTTTAAGCCTAAAAAAATTGCGACATGCCAATCTGCGGAAATCGTGTACATCATGATATGCGATTGTCAAGCCTATTGTATTGGAAAAACAAAACGCCCCTTCTTTAACTGGATCAGGCATCATGTCTCCTCAGTACTTAGCAAAAAAATTGAGACACCCATCTATCGACACATGGGTCTCCATCATAATTTTAACGATTCTCTAATGCATTTCTTTGCCCTTGAGCAGGTCCCTCCCACTGAAAGAGGCAGTGATTTTGACAAAATCCTCCTGCAACGGGAGGCCAAATGGATTTCAAATTTGGGTGCCTTACAATACCCTGGGCTAAATGAAGCCCTGAGCTTCAAACCCTTTCTATAGGAACTCAATTTTTTGCCCTCTACTTTGTCTATGACAATGTTGTTGTCTGCTTTTTCCCTTTTATTTTATTTAATTCTAATTTATTTTTGTTCAGCTTTTCCTGTATTTATTTTTATTTGTACCCCACTCTCTCTGCTTTTCAGTAGTTGTATATTTATCAGTTTAAGAGATGTTGTATATTGTAATGTTTCATATGCTATTCATTTGGCAAAAGTAATTTTTAACATTACATACCCATAGATGCATATCTTCACAATGTGCTGTATTCACTGTAGCATTTTGGAGTATTTCTGATGCGATTATAGAGCTTGCCATTATTATAATGCCTATTCTATTTTTGATAAAATCAGCCTTTTGCTCTCAACTCAATGATTTACACTATAGTTTCATTATCAATTAATTATTTAATGCATCTTGGCTTATGATGTATTTGTAACGAGATGTGATTTGTCCGTACCCAGGCTTCAGTGTTTCCTCTTGATTTCTGCTTGTATGGACGCCCAGGGCAGATACTTTGGGGTTCTTAATCAATGTTCCCACATCTGAACTGCCTTTTTTTTGGGTTTGCTTTCACAATGCCTTTCCCCATGCTAATTCAGCACCTTCATCCTTTCCCAGCCTCATTGTTTTTTGGGGCCGACGTGTGGGAGTTTCTCCCAGACGTCACGTCAGCTCCATCTTGCCACCCCTTTATTCCAGTGCTGACCATCCCAGTCACTGGCAAAGGGAGCTTCCAATATGGCTGCGGCTGTTGACAAGACGATTCTGTCATCACGCGCCGCTGATATCCAGGTTGGCGCATGCGCGTTGACATTCCCCTTTGCGTCCACGGTGCGGCAGTGACATCAGACACTGTCACGCTAGACGGAGACTTAAACTGCGTCTCACGCCGCTATTCTCTGCTATTCCCACGGAGGTCAGGGAAGGATATACATCTCTGCCTCTGATCGTTTTAAACAATCTCATTATTCCTACTCCAAGGTAAGAATCATTGGGAACTCTTTGATATCCTCTCTGGCTGCCTTTCAATCAGAGCGGTATCTTGATCCACATCTATTTACTGAACCCTTTGTTTTTTATTCATCTCTATGCAGGGTTTCCATTTTGGATTTGCCCTGACAGGGAATGTGATACTCTGCTTTCCCACTCCGGTTTCCTGAATGAATCCTGGAGAATTTCCAAAGGATTTCTGCCTTTCTCCACTAGAGTTATCCTCAATGTCTGTTATTGATTCTATACTTGTATGTCCATGAACAGGTACATTGTGCTTTAGCTTATTTAAGCCATGCCTGTATATTCCTTTCATCTACTTTTATTTAAAAAGAAGAATTTTTTCTAACACCTACTTTTCCCATTTTTAGGTTAAATATAAATTTTTTGTCACCGTCTACAAGCAATTTGAGGTTCACTGAACCTGGGTTGGAAATGCATCACTTTGCACTTACCAAATGAGTGCTTTTATAAAATTTGTCTCTATTGTTTCACATCGTAAAAATGATTTTGTGCAGTATTTGTTAAGTTCCCTATCGCATCATTACTCCAAAATTTGAAAACTATGTTTCTATGTTTATATTGATTGTATTATATATTTATCTGATTCCAACTGCATACTCATTTTGTCTATGCCAACATGTAACATTATTGTATTTCATGTTCAACATGAGTATTCACTTCTTTTCCTTGTTTGCCTTTATCATAACAGACGCCATGATTTAATCTCCTGAAGATGCTCTGTCGAGCGAAACATGTAGAGAAAAGTGGTATTGTCTGTCCTAATGCTGTTTAAAGGAAGCAATTGACACTTGATCTGTTTTGATTGCATGTTTTTAATGTATCTTTTTTAATAAAAGTTTTTTCTAAATTTATCTCGGTTGATCAGTTTTTCTGGTTGACACCTACTTGACACCTTCAAAGTCCCGGGGCCTGTGACCTCATACCCTCTAATTTATCATGGTATTTCTCTGGTATAAAAATTACCAGCTCTCAAATGGCATTCAGGAATAGATTCCTGAGCCACCAGACCAGAGATAACCTGGTCCTTGATGTTACGTGCATCGGTTGGTCCAGAGATTGCACCTTGTTGTCCCACACCACCAGAATGTTGAGTTTTAAGGGACTGGGGTGGAATTGAAAGAGGCAATAATCACGCCCAAAAATCTCTCCTAGTATGAGGTCTAGGGTTTTTCTTTTTGGGGTAAAAGCGTACTCTTTCAGCCAGTGACACCTGTAATAAAGTTGTCTATACAAAGTACCAAAGAGACGTGCTCCCTCCCAGAGCTAAAGAGTCCTCCTTATATTGACAGACATGATACTCATCTGGGAAATAAGACAGCCAATTTCCACTAAGCCGTGTAATGCAACAGGCACAAGCTATAAACGCTTCATAACTGGATGGTCAGTAACAATAGCAGCAGGATCCTTAGACATATACTTAGTCCATTCCCCTAAGCTCTGACAAATTGACATGACAGCTATGACAGGCTGCATAGTAGGACCTGCTAGTGAAAACAAAGATTTGAAAAGTGCTTCCAGACATATATCAACCTGACCCTTAAACGCTGCGGCATCCTCAACGGTGTTTTGTTAAAGCGGTAATAAACCCAAAACCAAAAATGTAATATATTGCAGCTTACCAACCATTAGATGTGGTGCCTGCATTATTTATTTTTATTTTTTTAGGCCTTTTCCCCTCTGTTTTCACCTGGTAGTCTAGCCAGAATATGTAAATTTTCTTTTGGGATAAAGGTTTTACATAAATAAAAAAAGGCTGATCATTGTAGGCATCTAGTGTTAAATGGTTTGTCTCATCTCTGTAACTAATACATTCGGCTGGAGAGTCATCATGAAAGTAATTTTATTTATAAAAGCTACAATAGCTGTAGCGATCTTTTCCCTGTTTAAAGTCATTTAAACACAAATATATATTCTGATCTATAAAAACCTATCTTTCAATAATCCACAGTTCTCAATTTAAAAAATAGAACTTATATACCTTTTTATTAGATGGGTAATCAAGGTCACGTGATCGCTTTGGCTTCTTCACAGACCTGCGGGTGGGCGTGACCATGGGGACTGCGAGATGATATCGGAGCTGGGAATCCACTGGCTGGTGCTGTCAATCAAGAGAAGGAGGGATGGTGGGGGGGGGGGGCATGGCTACAAACTGACTAAGCATCCGTGTAACTCTGAACAGGATGAGGAGGATTGCAAACTGACTACGCTAGCACGGACTGGCTTCAGTGCTTAGCGTGGTCATTTTACAAGCAGGACGTGGGGAACTGGCAGCATCAAACACGTACTACATAAGGAGTACATATTAATATGAAAAAAAAAAACACAGTTAAAGCTGTTTCTGTGTTTATTAAAAGTCAGCAGCTACAAAAAGTGTAGCTGCTGACTTTTAATAAACACACACACACCTGTCCCATGATCCAGCGATGCGGCCGCCGAACCCTCGGTTCTCTTCCCAGCTTCTTCCCTAGTGTGGGCACCGGGCTGTGGCAGGTTGCAGCGTGCGCACTGCGCATGCACGAGCCGCGCTGCGCGTTCTGAATGGCCAGGCAATCTTCTGGGACTTGTGACGTGTCCCAGAAGATTGCAGGCAAGGAGAGGAGAACTTCCGCTCAGGCCGCCTAGCCAAACTAGGCACCCACCCCCCCCATGTGCCATGCCATGTCAGGCGGTCAGGAGTCCTGAGTCCCCAAAAGTGGAACTTCCACTTTAAAGATACAGATTTATTACATCTTATTTTTAGGTTTCCAAACACTTTAAGGTGAAGGAGGGAGCCACACATTAAGGAGCTAAGGCAGACTCAATGGGGTTGATTTAGGCAAATAGACTGTGCACTTTGCAAAGTGCAGATACACTCTGCAGGAGCAGTTGCTCCAGAGCTTAGTAAATGTGCAAAAGCTCTGCTGACTTCCATCATCCAATCATGTGCAAGCAAAAATTAAGTTTTTTTATTTTCCTTGCACGTGATTGGGTTTGTTTTGCAAAGTGAAGCTTTACCTCATTTACTAAGCTCTGGAGCAGTTGCAGTGCACATTCGGTTTGCCTTTAGTAAATCAACCCCAATGGGGGTTGATTTACTAAAGGCAAATCCACTTGGCACTACAAGTGCACTTCAAGTGCACTTGGAAGTTCTGTAGATCTGAGGGGGGTGTGCAATGAAAATAAAAAACTGCATTTTAGCTTGCACATGATTGGATGATAAAATCAGCAGATCTTCCCCCTCATTTCAGATCTTCCCCTCAGATCTACAGTGACTGCACTTCCAAGTGCACTTAGAGTGCAAAGTGGATTTGCCTTTAGTAAATCAACCCCAATGTCATATGTGCTAATATACATCGCATACTAGCATATTATGAGAGATTTACCTTAGAATAAAGCCCGCTGCCAGCGCTGAGAGGGCTGACATCTTCCTTCCTTCTTTCTGGGTTTGCCTCCTCCGTGTTCATGAGTGGCAGGGGGCCATTGCGGGAGCCGCCGTTTATGGCACAGGCTCTGAAGGACTGGCACATATGTCGGACCTTCTGAACGCATGCGTCGGGAACGTCACCGGCTGCATGCACTCTGAATATCTCCAAAACTGTGCAAGTTTAGGAGGTATTCACAGTACCTATACAGGTAGGCCTTACTATAGGCTTGCCTGTAGGTATAAGTGGTAGAACTGAATTTACTACCACTACCACTTTAATGCATGTATAGAGATAGTCAACAAATGTGCTAAGGCTTTCTTGTATTGTGCTGATCTAAAAAAAGCCTTCCTGTTCTCTACTACACTTGTGGAACTCAATCTTTGTATATGTTTTGGAATGTGTGCTTTGGAAACTTTCAACTTGTAAATGCTATTGTGATCAAGGAGCGGTCACTGTGTAGCCATGCCACTATACTGCAGGAGGATCAAGCTGCTGAACCATTATACTGCTACACCGTAATGGCCAGCATGTGGACATCTGACAGTCACATCAATATGGAGTTGTCCCAACTTTCTCCACCCATAACAGCCTCCACTTTTCTAAGAAGACCTTTCACAATATTTAGAGTGAGTCAGGCCCAGAGGAAAAGATCAGAAGACATGGATGGAGGTTTGGCATGACTGGGTTAAAAAGGGAGTGTAGACATGGGTGGAGTTTGAATAAGTTTAAAGGATGCAGGGAGGTGGGGGGACTGAGCTGATTGGTGAGGCTGGACAGGAACAGGTGGGGTCTACAGTGGGTTGTAGGCAGGAAGATCCCAGGAGAGTTTAGTTGGACAGCAGATGCCAGGAAATCTTCCCACCCTCCCTCGCATTCCTTTATTTTCCTTTTGTTCCTATCGTGGGTGGTGTAGTCTTGTGGTTGGAGGTGTTTATCATAGCAGCTCCCTTGCATTCCTTTATTTTCCATTTGTTCCTATCGTGGGTGGTGTAGTCTTGTGGTTGGAGGTGTTTATCATAGCAGCTGATGGGGTTCAAGGCCCCATTAGGTAGGCAGTAGTGAATTTGAATAGGATGGTACCCTTCTTATGTACGGCTCCCCCTAATTTGGTATGATTACGGTAGTATCTGAGTAGCTGTCTCCCAGTAGGTGGGGTGCATCTGGAGGCCTATTTTATGGGTAAGAGGTATGTTTAGTTGCCTACAAGGACCTTGAGACTCCTGTATAAATTAATTCTGTTGTTGTTTTTTTGCTATGTATATTTGTTATTTATATTGGTTATTTTTATATTTTGGTAATAAAGTTGCTGCTGTGGCCATTAAAATCTCAACCGGTGTTGGTGTGGTTTATTTGGTGGTGTGGTTTGGTGGAGGTGGTGGCTAGGCAGTATGGGGTCCAAAAATGTAATCTTTTATTCCTTAGTCATGTTCCTTCCAGCCAAAAGAGCGTTTGTGAGGTTAGGTACTGATCCCGGAAGAGATGTTCCAATTCATCTTAAAGGTGATGATCGGTAGGGTTGTGGTCAGGGCTCTATGCAGGACACTCAAGATCCTCCACACCAAACTCAGCAAACCATGACTTAATTGAGCTGGTTTTGTGCACAGAGTACAGTCAAACTGGAACAGAAAACTGGTATGCCGCGTACACACGATCGGAAATTCCGACAAGAAAAGTCCGATGTGAGCTTTTGGTTGGAAATTCAGACCCTGTGTAGGCTCCATTTGAATTTTTCTGTCGGAATTTCCGCCAAGAAAAATTTGAGAGCTGGTTCTCAAATTTTCCGACAAGAAAAGTTCTGCTCGGAAATTCCGATCGTCTGTATGCAATTCCTACACGCAAAAAAACACGCATGCTCTCAATCAACTCGACGCGTGCTCAGAATCATTGAACTTCATTTTTCTCGGCTCGTTGTAGTGTTGTACGTCACTGCGTTCTTGACGGTCGGAATTTTGTGTGACCGTGTGTATGCAAGACAAGTTTGAGCCAAGATTCCGTCGGAAAAAAATCCAAGTTTTTCTTGTTGGATTTTCCGATCGTGTGTACGCGGCATAACCAAAAGATTAGGAGTGCAAAATTGTTAACACTTTCTTTGTATGTTGTAGATTTAATAACACCTAACCTAAATAATTCAGAGGAGCATCCACATAGTTCTGGCCATATACTGTAGTTCCACCTTCCTTGTGTAATTGTGCTGCTGTAGAATTTGAGTTTTATGGATCTATAAGTCAACACCCTTGAGGATAGGGCTGCTTACTTTTGACACAGTACTATAAAGGAAAAGGTTATCAAGCTGTCAACACCTAAACATCCATTAGCTTTTTACTTTCTTGTCTTGTCTCATGTGATAACACCTGTAGTAGTTCTTCCCGAGAGCAAATGACCTCTCTATAGATATATATTGAGGAGATGAGGAAGTGGCTGCTTTATTGCTGTTTTCATGGGAAAGTAAAGTACTACAAGCAATATTCAGCCATAGTCATGGGCAGCAGTGTAAATGTCATACTAAAAATGTTTTTTTATTTTGTATTTAACCCTTTCGCAGCTGAAGGTGTTTTTTGAGTTTTTGGCGCACGTGTTTAACCACTTGCCTACTGGGCACTTTTACTCCCTTCCTGCCCAGGCCAATTTTCAGCTTTTATTCCTGTCGCACTTTGAATGACAATTGTAAGGACATGCAACACTGTACCTAAATTAATTTGTATCTTTTTTTGAGACAGATAGAGCTTTTTTTTTTGGTGGTATTTAATCACCACTGCGGCTTTTATTTTTTGCTAAACCAACAAAAAAAAGACTGGAATTTTGAAAAAAACTAACTTTCTTTATTACTGTTATATAATTTTGCAAATAAGTAATATTTCTTCTTAACTGATTTGCACTGATGAGGCTGCACTGATGAAGCTGCACTGATGAGGCTGCACTGATAGGTGGCACTGATGGGCAATGATAGGCGGCACTGATGGGGTTGCACTGATGAAGTGTCACTAATAGGTTGCACTGATGGGCAATAATAGGCAGCACTGATGAGATGGCACTGATGGGCAATAATAGGCGGCACCGATGAGATGGCACTGATAGGTAGCACTGATGGAGCGGCACTGATGAGGTGGCACTGATAAGTGGCACTGATGGGCGGCACTGATGGAGCTGCACTGATGAGGTGGCACTGATAAGTGGCACTGATGGGCAATGATAGGCGGCACTAATGGACACTGATTGGCACTGATCGGGTTGCACTGATGATCAGTGCCCTGATTATAAGTGTAAATGTCTGCTGTCACAGGAAAGCCGGTTATCAGCTTTCCTTACCTCGCACAGTGACAGCGCTGAGGAAAGGAAATGCCGATAACTGGCATTTTTTCACAAACGATGAGATGTGATTTGACACAGCTGATCACATGGTAATAGGCCACTGTGATTGGCCCTTTACTTCGATCTGTGACAGTGTTGCTAACTGTACGTCTTTTTACGTACAGCCCGCGATTTAACCCCTTTTTCGGGCTGTACGTTAAAGTCCGTTTATGGGCACTTGCGCCCATAAAAAAGATGGCCACGAGCCGGCCATACAACTGCGCATGCGCCGTTCCGAATGCGCCGGCCGAGCTCAGGAAAACTTGTTCGCGCTCGGCCGGGCGGCGCACAGGCAGTAACGTGATGGCGCCGCTGGCGCCATTTTTGAAAAGGCCACAGCGGCTGGCGGCAGTGGTGGGACACCTGCAGTGAGTGCATGCCATGCACTCATCATAGGTGGTCGGTGGAGGACTCGGAGCACTGACAGGGCCCAGCCAGGGGTGAGGAGGACGGATTAGAGGTCAGTGAAACGGGGGATACAAGGGGACAGCGTCATCAGTGTGCTGTGTCCTCCTCTGGTTCCTGTGTCCCTTTCACCTCTTCACAGGTCAGGGCAGCACAGTGCTGCCCTGACCTGTGGAATGGTGAAAGGGGCACAGGAGGAGGACACAGCACACTGATGATGTGCAGAAGTAATATGGTGGTGGACAGAGGAGGAGGCTACTGTGAGGGGGTGAGGAGGGCACTATCATGTCCACAGCCTGTCTCCACCGGCACCTTCTGTAGTATGTCCGCAGCCTCTGTCCCCCTCCTGTAGTATGTCCGCAGCCTCTGTCCCCCTCCTGTAGTATGTCCGCAGCCTCTGTCCCCCTCCTGTAGTATGTCCGCAGCCTCTGTCCCCCTCCTGTAGTGTGTCCGCAGCCTCTGTCCACCTCCTGTAGTATGTCCGCAGCCTCTGTCCACCTCCTGTAGTATGTCCGCAGCCTCTGTCCCCCTCCTGTAGTATGTCCGCAGCCTCTGTCCCCCTCCTGTAGTATGTCCGCAGCCTCTGTCCCCCTCCTGTAGTATGTCCGCAGCCTCTGTCCCCCTCCTGTAGTATGTCCGCAGCCTCTGTCCCCCTCCTGTAGTATGTCCGCAGCCTCTGTCTCCCTCCTGTAGTATGTCCGCAGCCTCTGTCCCCCTCCTGTAGTATGTCCGCAGCCTCTGTCCCCCTCCTGTAGTATGTCCGCAGCCTCTGTCCCCCTCCTGTAGTATGTCTGCAGTCTCTGTCCCCCTCCTGTATCCTGTGTCCGCAGCCTCTGACCATCTCTTGTCATGTCTACAGTCTCTGAGGGGCTCCTAGAAAGGAGTCAAGAGTGGGAGTGCCGCCGGGATGGGGGTTACGGCCCAGGAAGAAACAGACGTGTGGACTGGGAAGAGGAGATCAGAGCCACCAAGCTGGAGCCGTCTGACTGAGCCCCACACTGTGCACCAGAGAGGAGGTCAGTGACAGTGCCGCCAGGCCATTCTGAGGGGGGGGGGTCACTGATGTAAGGAGGTGAATGAATACAATAATGTAAGGGGGCACTGATATAAAGGTTTCCCCCTTATATTAGTACCCCCCCCCTTACCTTAGTGTATTCACTCTGTGGAAGGAGGTCTCTATTCACCAGAGCCCCCCTCCACATCAGAGTTCCCCCTTACATCATGATCTGCAGCGTTCCCCTTTACATAAGAGTTCCCTTGCACTGTAAGGGGGCATCCTGCAGACTCTGATGTAAGAGGAAACTCTGTGCTGGCTGGGTTATAGTATCCTAACCTTCATGTGAATTGAGAAATATGTTTTTTTACTTTCGTTTAACTTAAACACATTGATATTAGCATTAGCTGTGTGTTTATAGTTGAAATGTTGATATTTGCACTGTTTAGCACTAAAAACAGTAATTTTAGGTACTTTTTTGCAGCGTCAGTAAAAAATGCGGCTCTGCCAGTAATCTTCATTATTTTTGCCAGTAAGAAATTGGTGCCGTACAGAAACTTTGGCATCCTTGCCAGTAAATTTCACTTCAGGGGGTTGGCAACACTGATCTGTGATGAGCTGTGTCTGAAGGACACAGTGATCATAGGCCGTGCCTCGAGGGCATGCAGGGGGCTGGGGTTTTGGGAAAACGTCAATAGACGCCCTCTCAGAACTGGACGACCACGTTGTAGCTGTCTTTTGGCCACAGTGCAGTCGGCAAGTGGTTAAAAAAATAATTTTAGGCTTAAAGATTAGTTTAAAAATGAAAAACATATTTTTTCTGAAAGCAGAGATCCTTGAGATAGATGCTAATCGTGGTTCCAATAAAAGTTTTTTTTTTCCTGTTTTAAACCAGAGTTTAGTGTCACTTTAAGGAGCATTTAACCACTGCAAGGGTATTTTTTTTATTGTGCTCAGAGTTGGGTTTTGATTATTTCTGTCAGACAGGAGAAATGTGCTTATTTGAGAACAAATTTTCTTTGGCCTCTAGGACACCTGGGAGAATATTATTTAAACTAAAAATGGACTTTAAACGGCACATAGATAGATATTGTAAAAATTCTAAGGGTTTTATTGTTGGTAGAAAAATATAATTGAATTTCTACCAACAATAAAACCCTTAGAATTTTTACAATATCTATCTATGTGCCGTTTAAAGTCCATTTTTAGTTTAAATAATATTCTCCCATTGATTATCGGGACGTTGGCGCATTTATACTAGGTGCATCCACAGTGTCACCCTGTGGTGATGCACAATTTAGCAATTTCCTTCTAACTCTAGGACACCTGGTCAGCCCATTAAATAATAAAAAGAAGAACAGCGCAAGCAAGAAAGAGCATGCTGACCCTATTTTATTAAATCCAAAGAGATAACATCTTTCTAAACTGCTCCAGTTTGTCCTTAAGTTTAGGTTCACACTATTGCGATGCCAGACATGGCGTGTGATTCGCACCGCATTGCTGTGCAGATCACATGCAATGTCTGTGCAATGCTATTTTAGCCATACAAACTGTATGGCTAAAATCGCATCGTATTCGCACCAAAGTACTGCGACCTGTAAACCGATCTGGGGGGTGTCATTAACTTAACATTGACACCCCCAGCAGTGTGAACCATTGTGCGATTCAAGTCCAATGCAGGAACCGGCACTGAATCGCAGGGTTTCCCATATCGTACCAGTGTGAACCCAGCCTAAAGGATATCTAAATCCAAGAACAAAAATGCAATTCTTTGCAGTTTGCCAGGCCTCGGATATGGTGGCTGCATTTGTTTTATTTTTTGGAAAGTACAGAAAATACCTGTTGACAGGGCTTTTTTTCTCAGAAAATAGGTACAGGAACTCTAAAGCCTCGTACACACGGCCGGTTTTCTCATCAAGGAACGACAAGAAAACTGCCGGGAGAGCTTTCTTGCCGAGAAAACTGGCCGTGTGTACGAGGCTTTCAGGTTTCTCGTCAGGAAAACTGGCCAGAATCTTGACGAGAAAAATAGAGAACCTGCTCTCTATTTTCTTGTCGGGATTCTCATCGGCCTGTTTCCCGACGAGAAACCCGAGCGTGTGTACACTTACCTGTCGCCGTGGAAATCCGCGCATGCTCGAAATGACTTTGACGCATGCGCGGTAGCTTCCTAGGCATAGGTAGGGTATAGCAAGATGGCGGCAATGGCATTGAATGTGACGAGCGCATGCTCGTCGTAGTCGATGACGTCACCGCGTTCGTGCCATTCAAAAGAACGGTGGTTCTTTTAAATCGTACGTGTGTACACTCGGCCGGTACAAGACTCTTGTTCAAGAATCTCGCCAGGAAAAACGACGTGTTTTTTCCTGACGAGATTCTCGGCAGTGTGTACGAGGCTTTACACGACCCCCTCAAAAGAACCCTCCCCCCACACCCTCCAAACCGCATTAAATAGTGGGTGTGGTCAAATGTCACTAACAGTGGGAGGGCCTTAAAGGAGTGCATTACATACAGAGTGCAGAGTTCGGGAAAAGGGGTTGCAAACAGAGTGCAGTGTTCGGGGGTGCACTGCATACAAAGTACAGAGTTCAGCCTTTTTTCCACAGTTGCTTACCTCTGCACCCCCCATACACATCTAACTTTCACCTCTTTTTAGCTCTGACCTCTCCATGCACTTGTAAGCACAGAAGCCGGACTGATAGTGGTGAGCCGAGAGCAGAGGGCCTGAGCCAGAGGTGGTGGAACTGAGTTCCACCAATTTCCAGCTGAAAAAAGCCCTGCCTGTTGATCATACCGGTGTCCTTGTGGCTTTCTGTAAGCTGAACGGAAAGGTAATTGTAATGAAGTAAGTCCAGTCTCCACTGAGGACGGCACTAAGTGAGATAGAGAGAACGAAGGAAGAAAATGAGAGAGCAAGGGATCAGACAGAGGGAGAGAAAGACTAAGAGCTACTATGTTTAATAGTTTACTATTGTTCTGTCTATAGGTGCATATCTGAATAGATACAGTGTATATACAGATATATAGTTTATATACTGTATATATCAACAGACTAGATCTATCTAAGGCTAGATCTGTGCTACTGTAGGCAGTGCCATTTGAAGGAATTTGGGGCCCCCAAGCAAAATGGACATGGTGGCCCCCCCAACCCTGCCCCCCCCCGCACTCACGCAAAGCCTACAGGAACCACAGCATAGTGATACAGTTTAAGCTCACCCACACTTTATATAAATAAAAAAGGTTTACAGTGCAAATACTGCTGTTGCATATAATCCAACATACTTAAAACACATACACACTCACATTAACATTAAGATGCTGCTTAGGATGGACAGTGGGATGGACAGGGGGACCGTGGGATGGACAGGGGGACCGTGGGATGGACAGGGGGACCGTGTGATATATACATCATCTCCCCCACTGTAATATCCACATCATCTTCCCCACTGTAATATCCACATCATCTCCCCCCCTGTAATGTCCACATCTCCCCCCTGTAATGTCCACATCTCCCCCTGTATTGTCCACATCTCCCCCACTGTAATATCCACATCTCCCCACTGTATTGTCCACATCTCCCCCCTGTACTGTCCACATCTCCCCCCTGTATTGTCCACATCTCCCCCACTGTAATATCCTCATCTCCCCCCTTTAATGTCCACATCTCCCCCCTTTAATGTCCACATCTCCCCCCTGTAATGTCCACATCTCCCCCTTGTATTGTCCACATCTCCCCCACTGTAATATCCACATCTCCCCCCTGTACTGTCCACATCTCCCTCCTGTAATGTCCACATCTCCCCCCTGTACTGTCCACATCTCCCCCCTGTATTGTCCACATCTCCCCCCTGTAATGTCCACATCTCCCCCCTGTACACATCCCCCCACATCTCACCTCGGCCGCTGCCGCCAGGTGTACCAAGATGGCCGCCGCTCCGGAGCTAGGCTGAAGCCGCGGCCTTTCCTATGACCGCAATCCGCGGATTGGCTCGGGTGGCTCGGCTGCTCGAGTCCTGCAAAGGGAACGGCGTTCCTGCTGTGAAAAAAGTGCAGGGACGCCATTTCCATGCATTCCCGCAGGACTCGAGCCCTGGACCCAGGGCTGAAATCCAGGACAGTGACAGGCAGCAGGCAGGCATCCTAGGCTGGGGCCCCAGGCCAGCTCGGGGCCCCAAGCAATTGCTTGTTTTGCCTGTCCTGTTGTGACGGCCCTGACTGTAGGCCACCTTCTAGTATAGGTGAATATGTTGATTGCAGCTCCTGTAATTTTAGTTAACCCCGTCCCTTCTGGTCTGGAATTCTCGAGTTAGTGTTTTCGTTTAGGGCTCAATAACCAGCACAGGCTAGAGCCAGGTCAGGCATACAATGGTCGCTTCTGGTCTGGTTCAATGAGAGATTACACAATCCTAGGGACGAATTGCAGAGAAGATAGGCTGACTCTGAGTTCCAGTGCCATGGTTTCTGCTGGCTGTTGATCGCTGGTGCAATGCTTTACAGACTCCCAAAACAAAAAAATTATAAATGCACATTTTTTTACCTGTAAAATAATGTGCATTTATTATTTTCTGTCACAGGTGAACTTATCCTTTAAAGTGGTTCTAAAGCCAGAAGGTTTTTTATCTTTATGCATTCTATGCATTAAGATAAAAAACCTTCTGTGTGCAGCAGCCCCCCTAATATTTACCTGAGCCCCATCTCGATCCAGTGATGCGGCACGAGAGTCTCGGCTGCCTGGGACTCTCTCTCCTCATTGGCTGAGACAGCAGCAGGGTGCCATTGGCTCCCGTTGCTGTCAATCAAAGTCAGTGAGCCAATGAGTAGAGAGAGGGGGCAGGGCTGAACCAGAGCTCCGTGTCTGAATGGACACACCGAGCAGCGGCTCGGTTCGGGTGCCCCCATAGCAAGCTGCTTGCAGGGGGAGGGGCCTGGAGCACTGGTGAGGGACCTGAGAAGAGGAGAATCTGGGCTGTTCTGTGCAAAACCACCACACAGAGCAGGTAAGTATAACATTTTTGTTATTTTTAAATAAAAATAAAATAAAAAATTAGACATTAGTATCACTTTAACTCTTCAATAAGGTTTCAAAGTTGAATCTAATGCAATTTTACTTCACACAGTGCAGGGGATGTTTTTCCAGTCTTTTGCAGTGTAAGAGGACAATGACTTTCCTATTCCTGTCTCTGTGATTAACTAGCACTGACTGAGGGAACATGGAAGAAATGGGGAGGGTGTAGCTAGGACTAAACCAACTAGCTCTAACCAGGAAAAGAAGACAGAGGATGACAAACTCACATTAGTAAACAAGTTGCAATGGCCCACAACCACCACTAGACGGCAGCATACTACAGAAAAATGATAACCTCCTGCAGTTCAAAACAGCACAGAAAAATTACATAAATATGGGGCAAAACAATGACGGAGCTGGATACGTTTGTGACCTCACCACAAGTGGCTCCTCTTCTTCTCCACACTTACAGCCATTGAGCCAGAAATGGAGAGAAATTTGTCACATGACCACAAACATTGGAGAACCAGCCTGATTTTCTTCTAACAACTTTTTTTTTTTTTTTTTTACAAGAAGACCTTTGATTGGTTGCTATAGGCAACATGGAAACATTTTTTATGACTTAAGCCTCGTACACAGTACCGGTTTTCTCTGCAAGAAAACTGCTGGGAGAGCTTTCTTGCCGAGAAAACCGTGCGTGTGTACGAGGCTTTGAGGTTTCTCGTCGGGAAATCTGCCCAGAATCTCGACAAGAAAAATAGAGATCCTGCTCTCTATTTTCTCGTCTGGATTCTTGTCGGCCCGTTTCCCGACGAGAAACCCGAGCGTGTGTATACTTACCTGCCTCCATGGAAATCCGCGCATGCCCGAAATGACTTTGACGCATGCGCGGTAGCTTCCAAGGCATAGGTAGGGTGAAGCAAGATGGCGGCGACGGTATCGAATGTGACGAGCGCATGCTCGTCGTAGTCGATGACGTCACCGCGTTCGTGCCATTCAAAAGAACGGCGGTTCTTTTGAATCGTACGTGTGTACACTCGGCCGGCAAGAAAGCTTGCCAGGAATCTCACCAGGAAAACCGACGGGTTTTTTCCTGACGAGAATCCCGACCGTGTGTACTAGGTTTTAGTCATATTGTTCATGGATTTAGGAATGCTAGATTTCTCATTTTATGCTCTTCAATTTCTTTTCTTTACCTCATTTACCATTTGACATCCATATAAAGCACACATATTACTACTTCATGCAAACAATCACCATGGCAGCTGAGGACGAACAATAACTGAGAACATACTGCCAGCTACATTATCCGTCTACCTCCTTCACATACTTTGCTCACGCCGAGCTGTCCGGCTTTCTTTTGGAGGTTCTTGGAATGATAAGCGATCTTCAAAGTGCTAATGTTGGGAATTACAGATCAGAATCCTTTAGCTCTGTAGTCTAACCTTTTCACAATTTTTTCACCCAAATTTTTTAAATTGAAAAGGACATTCATTTTGCAGAAAATATGTCCCCGCTGGGGTTGCTCACCCTTTAAATTTGTGTAGCGCCCTCACCTCTCCCCCTACCAGCCTTTTTGTGTTTACGGCCCCTCCCAGGGAGGGAGAGGCACACCGCACCACAAGCCCGTACCCACAAGGAGGTTGAGCGGTGTTAAGCCCCGTACACACTGTCGGACTTTTGCCCAACAAACTTCGTTTTAAGCAAGTTGGACCAACAATCCGACCGTGTGTACGCTCCATCGGACAAACTTTTTTTCGTTTGGTTTTGTTTTCATCGGACAAAAGTTGAGTCTGCAAACCGACAAACTTTTGCCCAACAAAAGTCCGATGGAGCAAAGTCCTACCGTGTGTACAGAAAACCATAGGACTTTTGTCCGATGGACAAAACAACTAATGTTAAAATCAACCAACAATAGCAGAAGTTGACCAAAGGGTGGCGGTAAAGAGCAGAAAAGAGCAGAAAAACCATGTGATGTTGCAAAAAGTTTTGGGAAAGTTTGCAGAAAAGTCCTGTGGTGTGTATGCTATGGGTGTTCCCGACCAACTCCGTTCGGACAAAAATCCACGGAAAAGTCAGATGGAAGTCCGACCGTGTGTACGAGGCTTCAGTTTTCGGGCCTGCCTGCGGCTGGAGTTGAATCCTCCCGAGGAAGATTCTCACCTCTACTTAGGTAGATGCAAGTCTTTATGTTTCCCCCAGTAATGTAACTGTCCACACCAACTGAAAGTCCAACTTCTATATTTATTTCACACGGATAATAAATATGCCTCTGACAGCAGACAGGTTGGAACAAGACACAGGACAGCTTAGGTGGGAGGAGGTCCAGGCACACACTTAAATAAGGTTCCTTGACTGTTTAGGCTTCACAAACAGTTATGGCGCATGATCTCTGCCACAGACCATGAGGTTGGTCTCTGCCACAGACCGGGTGAATAAGAAGTCACTGCCACTGACTTTGAGAACAGGTCACTGCCACTGACCAGGTGAATAGAGTCAATTCCACTGACTGGGTGAATAGGGCACGGCCCTATTAGGCCACTGCCACTGACCTGTAAGCGAACTTCCTTCTTAAGAGTACTTGGCCCGTGTAAAGGAGAAGACATCCCTCCGGAGAGTTACCAGAGGTCCTCACCGTCACCACGACTCTGCGCTGGATCTTCGGTACAGGTAACCTCCCTGGCCTCCTCATCCCAGATCCGGGTCCCCTCGCAAGGCGGCACCCTGGGAGTCCTCGATCCCCGGCAGAACCCAGCCGAAGGTGCTGGGCTCCGGGCCTCCAAAATAGTACCTCACCCCAGACTGAAGGTGTCTGGGATGGAACAGGAAACAGGCCTCCGGGCTTAGGGCACCCCGGAGATGACGAACCCACACACCCAGGCAGAAGGTGCCTGGGTGTGGACGAAGACAACCACCCCATGGAAGATGGCCGCCCCTTTTTATACCCTCTCCCGACAGGCACAGCAGGTTCCCCGCCCCGCCGTACTGCTGCCGAGAGGGGACAAGAAAAGGCACAACCTTGTACTGTGGTTCAACCCGGACCTATGGCGACAGCGCCACCTGTAGGCCCCAGGGAACTATACACCAATACTAGCTCCCATGGCACAGAAATGGTCCATTAACCCTAACAATAATGTGTCTGAGCCTAACTACCACTCAGACACTCCCCTAAATTGAACACCCCGCTACATTTGTTTTCATGATCATTATTACCAGGACAGAAAGCAAAATCCTAAATTTTGCAGTTGTCACAGGGCATATTCCAATGAGGGCACTTGTTCTAATGACAGCTTGTAGCGCCTCCTTGCTGTAGGTTATATAGCCAGTTTCTGCACAGAAGACAGAGTGATAGCCAGTCCCCAAACCCTAAAAACCATTCCTTCAGGTCAAAACGTCCACACTTATTTCATCTCTCGGGCTAAGTCAGGAGTGATTTGCTGACACACTTTCGAGAGGCCTCTCAGTTCCCAGTCCAGGTTTATTCCCACCAAACACCTGAGGCCCATGATACACAGGAGCCCGGGTACACGCAGGAGAACCTTTCCTACCATTAGCAAGCAGATTTTTAGGTGGCATCTCAGTGTGGGTACCCACCCCACTTGGAAGAATCCAAGTCACACAACAGCTCTTGTTAACGGTTGGAAATGGAGTAGAAGCACATACAGTTCAAGGCACCTAATAAGATTTTACAGTTCATCACAGCCTCGTAATAGATTTGACAAAGATGTTACCAGAGGACAAATTCTGCTAGAGGGGTGGTTGAACAGGACAATTTCCACTGCACTCGCCACTGAAGAGATTTGGAAAGGTCCTGCAACACCAGACAGTGTCCCTCATGCTGTCCTACTTGTCAGGAACCTTTCCCTGTGCTAAGCACTAGCCCTATCCAGCGGGTTCCTTTCCCTAACCTGCCACTTGCCTGTAGTGTTCCCAAATGATGTGGGATCCCCTATTTAAAGGCTCCAATGTTAAGATGGCTGCCTCAACTCTCTCCAGAACTCAGCATCAAATTAGAAGGCTAGATTGGAGAGGACGAAGGCTTCATGTTTACTAGCAGCTCCTAAACTATTTTTTTTTTTTTGCCAAAGCTTCTAAGCTCAACTCCATAAAAGCCTATGTGTCAATGTACTGAGTTTATGAATGGCTTAGGAACTGCTACAGTTAGGGGAGCTTCAACCTCCCTAAACCTCCCTCTCCTGAACGCGAAAGAATCGTGCTCAGGATAGGAATGTTTTAACCGCCGGCTGTAGGAAAATGCAAACTGCCAAAACCCGCCGCGGGATTTTGCAGCGGTTTGTGTTTCCCTGCGGCAGCGGTAATCGTAGGCATGGTGTACTGTACATGAAGCCTAACAGAGTCTCGAAGAGGCAAGCCTCCCCTATAGTCTCCTCTTCCACTGTAACAATGGCACAGTGTCACCTACAGGCCAGAAAGATACCTGCACCTGCCTACAGGTGGACTCTCCTCTACTAGACCATCACTCATTCCTAGCCCAAACTGAACGTGATATCCACACTCCCAGGTATTGGCTGTTCCAAAAAAAAAAAAAAAACTAGTCCTGTATTTGTAGCAGCAGCATAATCATTACCTGATAATTGCATAACAATTTTCACCAAACTGCGTTTAACCTCTTGCTGACCACATTAATTATTTTTGTGGCAGCAGGGAAGGGAGGGTCTTAATGCCCACAAACCACACAGATGTGTCAATGGCAGTTGAAATTCTTGTGCTCACTGCATGCTCCTAGTATAGTGACCAGGGATTTTTTTCAGCAAGATTGCGGGGGAACGCAGTTCCAGGACCTCCAGGTCTGAATGTATGTAATGGCAAGGGGTGCTGGGATGCGCTACAATGTCTGTTGATGCTGACTGGTCGGGATCTATTGTCACTGGAGGGGATCTATTTTTTAAGGTGGGGGGTCAGTTGTTGCTGCCAGGGGATCTATTGTTTCTGGGGGTTGAGTCTTATGTTGCTGGAGGGTCAGTTGTTGCTGGGAGGGATTTACTGTTATGGGAGGGGTCTGTTGTTACTGGGGAGGTCTGTTGTTGCTGGGTGGTCCTTTGTTGCTGGCTGCAGGGGATCTATTTTACGGCGTTTCTTGTTATTATTAACAAGTTCTATAAAAATTAGTTAGTACTGTACCACAAATGTTACTGTATTCTCTGAAAAGGGTGGGTTTGGGAGGTGGGTAGAGGCAGAGACAAGGGGTGACTTGGAAAGGGGGAGTTCCTGCACCTCTTCTCTAAGAAAAAAAGCCGTGATAGTGACCAAGCTGTCACAGACAGTTCCCAGTCCCTGGTTGTGATTGAGAGCTGTGGGATGATGAGAACACATCTCCAGCTTCCCTTTAGACATGCATTCTCAAGCACAAAATCAGCAGACTGTACAGCTAAAAGTCTGCAGCACCCAGTGACCAGCAGGGAGGGTGTTACAGTACTACCAGAACTTCTTCCAGGATTTCTACAATCCCTGCCAGACTTTCAATGGTACTTTCAAACTGACACTTGCAGAATCCCTGCCAGAATTTTCAGAACTCGCTGAAATGACGCTGGGTATATCCTCTGACCCAAAGGGTATTGTCAGGAACCTCATGCCGGCCGTGCTCATTTCTGTGAGCGAGCACATAGACGTGCATATATGCTTAAGCATAGGAGCTTAACGAAACTTGCAAAGATGGGAACACACATACGCCCGTTCGCGCCATGGTGCGCACGTGATCATTTACGTATTCTCATTGCACACTTTCTTGGGAAGAGGCTCAGAAGGAGCTGGTGCTACAGCAACAACCAGCTGGAGACTGGAGGCATCACAGAAAAAGGTACATCTTTGCCACAGATCAGTTAGTACAGTCCAAAAATGTAATTGTAGAATGATCACATCACATTGGACAAAGTGCAACGTTTTGGAGCAGCACAGGACCCCTTTGTCGGGCATGTGCCTGATGAAAGGACCTGTGCAGCTCCAAAACATTGCATTTTGTCCAATGTAATGTGATTATTTTACATTTAAACTTTTGGATGGCGTGCACATGGACACACAGGTGCATCCGCCACAGATTCTAGCACCTGACGGCCTATTTAAACCTGAGGCCTGCATGACATCATTGCTGGACGGTCCTCAGCTTTTACCCTTGTTACCCACGTTCTTGAAAAGCTTGCTGCCCAGATAGCAAGTAGTTGTGATGCAAGTTTAAAAATGACTTGCTAAGCTATTGCCAGACCTGCCAGGCTTCACAAGTTTGTTGCACAATTGCAACAAGTCCGCATTGCGTGACTCCAGATTAACTTTCTTTGCAAAAATTCTGCAAGTCTGCTGCAAGTTCTGGTTCCGTTATTTTGTGCAATAGTCATCCCACCACAGGAGTCACTGTGGCTAAATGTTAATGCTGTAACTTACAAAGCTCTTGCTGTAGACTCACCACTCTAACTTTGCTCTTGCTAGAGACTTGCAACACAAATTTTCTACAAATTGGAAAAGTGTCAACTAGAACTTGTGTTTCAAGTGCTCTGCAAGTGTACAACTTGCCAGTGAAAATGTGCAGCAAGTTAACAGACTAACAATTCAACACTGCCACAAATTTGTGGCAGGTTATCCTTGCTATCTGGGTTAACCATGATACTGACCCAACTACATCTGACTCTTCTCTGGATTACCCTTGCCTGCTCATTTCTGCTGCACACTCATGTTACCAACCTCGGTCTGGACTTTTGACAAAGCTTCTGCCTATCTCTGGCCTGAACTCTGTTTGTGATTCTATACCTACATATCTCCCAACTTTTTGAAATGGGAATGAGGGACACCTATCAACAAAAATATGCAGGCATAGGACACACCCTTTGTCACGCCCCCTTAAGGAGAATTGTACAAAAAAACAAAATTGGTTAAACACACAAGTGCTTTTTTTTACCACCACTATTCCTTTATATTGGCTTTTGGAATTTACAAATGCAGCAATTTAGATATTCGATAAAAGGTTTAGCGCTGGAAAACACTTTTTGATATATAAAAAGTGCATTTTATATACATCAATATAGATCAGACCAAAATTAGGGACAAATGAGTAGGAAAGAGGGACAGAGGGACATTGCTTCAAATCAGGGACAGTCCCTCGAAATCAGGGACAGTTGGGAGCTATGTACCTATCCACCTGACTGTTACCAAAGTGGGCTTATGACCTGACTATGCTGTTCTGTTGATCTGACCCTCCGTAATTCCAAGCTCAAGTTTGCTGATCCAACTTCCTGGCACCTGCCACTTCTGCTGCCATAGCAGTCCATGTCTCCACTACCAGGGGTGCTTGGATGGGAATTTTGCAAGAGGCCACCCTTGTCATCTTGAGCTCCACTGACAGATACATGATAGGTATTTAATGGAAGTGGCAGTGCTTTTCTCCAATCTAACACGCCTGGAGGGGGAATTGACAAGCTGAGCAACAGAAAGGTGGTTCGGTTTTTCCCTGCCTCTGCAGACGTGTTCCTTGGAGTTCCTGCTGGATGTGCTGCTGGGTTCCTACCATCTGAGCAGGGCCGGCCCTACCATGGGACCAGATGGTACCATTGTACCAGGCGGCACTTTTAGGGGGGCGGCAAAGCTGTGAGCAGAAAAATCTATCCACAAAATGTAGCTGTAAAACTTGTATGCCCCTGTTGCCTGCCTAATTTAAGGATTATGCGCTCCTGCTCAATGCTCTGCGGCAGCAGATGCACCCCTTTCTAGGCTCCCTTCTTGAGTTCCTATGAGTCTCCCCCCCCCCCCTGGATCGGAGGTGGTACAGTCCCAGCGAAAGTGCATGTGGGCGGAGCAGGAAGAGAACCTTACACTGCAGCATAGATCTTTGGTTCCCGCCCAGCACACAGCAAAGCGCTCCTCCTCCAGAGCAGAGTGAAGATGTGTAAATCACGGATGACAGGCTGGATCCTCTTCTACTGTGAGTCCCGACTGCTCTGCATTCCATATACTGTGATTATAAACGTGTCCTGCACTTTTCACTGCAGGTTTATTGAAAGTAAAATTCTTAAACAGGTTAGGAATTAGTGTGACATTTCAGGTGCTACATTATATGTAATTCACATACACATTATATCTTCTAAAAAGAATGATTTTTTAATAAGATATAATGTGTATGTGGATTACATATATGTAGCACCTGAAATGTCACACTAATCCCTAACCTGTTCAAGAATATAACATTACACAGCAAAGGATGTGATTTCTTATCCCAGCCCAACTTCAAGAAAGTCCACTCTTGCAGTGTGGGGGAGGGGGGAGAAGGGGGGCACTGTATAGCCTTTTTTTACTTGATTCTATGCTTCAGCCAGCTCCAGTGCTCTCCTCCTCCTCCCTATCACATATAGAGGAAGATTAACCCTGTATGGTCTAAATTGGAGGCTGGAGTGTGACCACTGTCACTCCTAACTGACACAGGAGCTGCAGGGGACCAGTAACAGAACTGCAGAGAGCCCGCTGAAGCAAAGTACAAGGTAAAACTGAATACACAGCAAAGAATTCATTGGGTTCAGCAGGGTCTGAATTTTTGATCGATGTGTAACCCTCTCTGTTAGACAGAAACCGATTTGTTATATCCACTTCTGCTGGAAATCCTCGTTCAATTAGCTGTTTGCAGCCAAACGGAAGCAGTGCTGATCAGTGTATTTTGATAGGGGAGAGTCCCTGCTGTCAGAATACAATTCCCACATCCATCCAACTTGTGTGGATGGAGGAATCTGTCAGCCACTTGCTTGAGCCCCATCTCGATCCAGCAATGTGCACAAGAGCACTTGCTCTCTAGTGCAGGGGTCTCCAAACTCTCTAAAGGGCCAGTTTACTGTCTTTCAGACTTCAGGGGGGCTGAACTGTGCCCAGTGGGAGTTAACAATGTGCGATCTGGTGTCGTTGGGAGGAATAGTGCCCCTTTTTTTTGTCAGTAGAAGGAATTATGCCCCATCATTGGTGTCATTGGCAGGAATAATGCCTCAAGGGCCAGATAAAGGCAAGCAAAGGGCCACATCCGGCCCCAGGGCCGCAGTTTGGAGACCATTGCTCTAGTGGACTGTTTTTTTATAGTGCACTTTAATATTACTTTGCACTGTGTGTTTGATTTGCAGCACTGGGAGTTTGGTAGTAACTCCAAAACCAAATTGTGTACAAATGAACCATAAGAATTTGACTAGAGTTATTTGAATATTTGGGAGTTATTCACATTATATGTTATAGTATTTTAAATTTTTTATTTACAGTTCCCTCACAAAATGTTTTTGCAGCACAGGGATTTTGGTCCCACATGTGATATGTAATTGAATATTTATGAGTTGTTCGCATTATATGTTTTGGGATTCGCCCCTTCATAATTTTGTTTGCAGCACTGGTATTTTGGTTCCATATTCATGTGCTATATATTTCACTTGGTCAGATTTGATAATGACATATACACTAAAGTTGATATAATTTATAGGGGTACTGTTATACACTAGGGTGTATATACTCCTGGTCTCTGTACTCTGCAGTTTACTGCTCTTGACTTCTGCACATTGTATATTACTGTACATACTCTACCTCTGAACACTGTACACACTGCTCCTGATCCTTGTACTTTGTAATCTATCCAATTCTGACCTCTGCACTATATATGTGTGTATATATATATATATATATATATAATTTATTTGTGTGTGTGTGTGTGTGTAAGATAATTGGTCATGGGGGGGCGCAGCTTGGCATGTTCGCCCTGGGTTCTAGTTGACTTTGTCCCGGCACTGCCCCCTGCACTGTGAGGCAAATTGCCCGCTCCACTCCCCGCTGCACTTCAAGCATTTTTATTATTAACTTTTTTACTAGTAATGGCAGTGATCTACGACATTGCGGTGGACAGGTTCGGACACTTTTGACACATATTTGGGATCATTGACATCTATACAGCGATCTGTGCTATAAAACTGCACTGATTACTGTGTAAATGTCACTGTCTGGAAAGGGGTTAAATGGGGAGGTGTTTCTAACTGGGGGGGATGGGACTGACTGGAGGAGGAGAGAGATCTCTGTTCCTAATCACTAGGAACAGCAGATCTGTCTCTCCTCCCCTGTCAGAATGGGGATCTGTCTGTTTACATTGACAGATCCCCGTTCTGGCTCTCTGTGGAGCGATCGTGGGTGGCATCGCGGCTGCCGGCCAAGCACAGGTCCTTTTATACTCCAATATACATGTATAGAGCCATGACAGGTCCTCTTTATACTTCTATATACCTGTATAGAGCCATGACAGGTCCTCTTTATACTCCTACATACATGTATAGAGCCATGACAGGTCCTCTTTATACTTCTATATACCTGTATAGAGCCATGACAGGTCCTCTTTATACTCCTACATACATGTATAGAGCCATGACAGGTCCTCTTTATACTCCTACATACATGTATAGAGCCATGACAGGTCCTCTTTATACTCCTACATACATGTATAGAGCCATGTAAGGTCCTTATTATACTTCTATATACACGTATAATGCCATGACTGGTCCTCTTTACACTCCTATACATGTATAGAGCCATAACAGGTCCTCTTTATACTCTTATATACATGTATAGAGCCATGACAGGTCCACTTTATACTCTTGTATACATGTATAGAGCCATAACAGGTCCTCTTTACACTCTTATATACATGTATAGAGCCATGACAGGTCCACTTTAGTTATCATAATATAAAATAATGGATGTGGGGGCATTTTGGTGGGCGTGATTTTTTTTTGGGGGGGGGGGCAGCATTTCATTTTTGGTACCAGGCAGCACAATGTCTTGGGCCGACACTGCATCTGAGTGATCCGTGAAGGACATTGAGCCTCAAAAGATCCCTGTAATGGGGATCCGTCTGATCTGGTAAGCAGTTTGTACATCCATTTTCTACCTGAGCAAGTTGGGAAGTGTTGAATTTTTACCTGCACCCATCTTCAATGTGGGGAATATAGGATAATATTCCGAGTGGCCATCCCTTCTATGAACTTTGTTGTGCTTTTTATGATAAGTTTGTTTTGTTGTTTTACATACACCATATTGCAGCACTATGTCAGCTGCAAATTTTTAGTATAGTATTTGTCACTACGAGGTTGCGCATTTGTTTTTTATTTTTCATATATTTGTAATTGCATATTCCAGTTATTCATTTGCAGCACCTAAAGCGAAATATATGTATATATTTATATATATATTTTTTTTTCATGTATATCTAATTATATGCATGATACCCTTCACATTTTTTTCCACTTACTCTTTTTACCTTATATGGTTTTAGAGTATCCACAGGAGATCAGAGTTAGCGCGGATACACCCCCCCTTTCTTAAGTGCTTTTCTCCAGCTACCCCTTGTTACAAAGAGCTATAATACTTACCTGCAAGATCGTCTGACTATTGTCGACCCAGATCTAACTGACTGCTCTCTTATTTGCTGTCTACCCTAGCCCCTGCCTGGATCTGACTAGTCTCTTGATTGATGCTTACCTCAACACCTTCCTTGTACTGCCATTTCTATTGCTGATCTCCCGTGTACCGCCTGTTTTGTCTCAAGGACATTCAGCTAAACCATTCTTATCACATAAACTTGATACCATATTTCTTCGATCTCAGTTTATTAGAACAAGCTAGGTGAAACTACAAATAACAAAAAATAAACTTTGATAAGTACAATATCCCATAAATTTCAGCATACATTGCAGAGACAACGATACACGATACAATATGAGACAATAAAACTTACTTTTTAAGTTCTCTAAGGGATGATGGTGATGGATTGAAATAAGACATATCCTGCCTGCTGCAGTGTCTTTCTAAAGCATGGTGAATGTGTCTCTTCCTGTGAGATTTTACCCAGAATACTTTGCTTTCTAATCACTTCCTAGGTTACACATTTAATGCATTTTAATGATAAACAAAACTGAAACAATACCAAAAAGGGACGCTAGATGGCGCCTACGCTCTGCAAATGATTTCTATAGAAATTACAACATTAAATGTAATTTTAATCACACAATGCAGATAATCCAAATATAGACATCTGATGGACAGAACACCGCCTCCACACCGTAGCTTTCCTATCTTTGCATAATCCTTAATGAAATGATCCTGAGCACAGCAGCCTGGTACCAGTCCGCAGCAAAGAACTTCAGGGGCCATTAAGGCTTTCCGGCCTCTCTTTATCATCAGGCGCCCTGGTGAAGACGAGCTTGTGCTTAGACTCCATGCCTCTGTTGAGCCCAGGTCACCCGCAAGGGGGTCTTTGCCATAACAGAGCCATATGCACATCTAAAGGGATGTCAGTGATGTTTTCTATCATGTTATATTCTTGAAGTAAAACCAAAGGCATGGTGCGAGACATTTACAGGAGTCTGCTGGGCCCCTCCTACCAAACTCGGAGCAAAAACCACCAGACCGGGCTCAAAAGATTTATTTATTTTTAAACAAAATTATTTGATTAAAACCGTTTATTAACATATTAACCAGGAGGAGGGGGGAGAGGAGTAAAATAAGGTAATATTATGTGTATATTACACTTCAGTTTTAACTGCAGCTAAGGGAAGGCTTTTATTGATAAAATGGCACAGTTACAAAAAAATTCTGCTGCTGTATATTGTGACATTTATTAATTTATTCATGCATGAAAAATTTGCTGAAAGACACACTTTAGCACCTCAGAAAATTGGTGTGACAATGAGCTCTCGCTATACCTCTACTCATACCAAATGCAGAGCTTAATATCCTCATTCCAGAACACAATACAGCAGCCTTTCTCAACTTTCAAGTCTCAGAGACCCCCTGCCACAAATGATTAAACCTACAGCTCATGGTACATTGGTATGAATACAAAGTTTTTAAATACAAGAATAAAGAAAATGGCCTCGCTAGCGTATTTGACACTCAGGACATCCTGCCGCTCCATACCATAACTTTCAGCAATCTTGTAAATCTTCTAATCAGTAATCTTGAAATAAAAGAATTGTGGCGACCACTTACATTGGCAGGCAGTGTAGAAAAGACCCCTTATAATGGTGGTTGGTGGAGAATTGTCTGCCGTTGCTGCCATAGACTCCGGGCCCAGGGAACACAGGCTTCCATTATTACCCAGTATACTGTACTGGGTCTTAGTGTATTGTATCTCTAATATCCTGCAGCCATTGCTGTTCCCACAGTGCCCTTTTACTTATTCTTAACCTCTAACATCAACTTACAATTGATATACCACCCTGGGCCCTATCCCTTTTTACTGCAACTCTGTATAGAAGCTAGTCCATCATCTGGCACGTCCCCCCTGTTCGCCACAGGGGACCCCCTCATTGGTGGCATCCAGTGTCCCGGGTCCGATAGGGGTTTTAGACATTCTCCTGACGAAGCGGTAATAGACCATGAAACTAGTAGAGATGCCTTTCGCGACCCACGTCCCACTGTGATTTTCCCCTTTCGGGGACTCTTATACTGGTGATCTGTATGGTCTGCCACCACATGTTTTTAATTGTACATGAATATTGTTGTTTTTTTGTTTTTTTTTTGATTTTGTATTAATAAAAATGCAGTTATTTTGTCCTACATCTGACTTTATCCTCTATATCTGTACCGAGATAGCCCAACTGCCCCCCCTTTTGTCTGAATTTTGGTTTGGGGACCAAAATATCCAGATTTCTAAACGCCCCTAAGCTGATTATTGAGGAAAATTGTGGCTGGGATTGTGTGCCTGGCTGTGGGGCAATCCACTGAGGAACCTGTGCAAATTTCCAATGGCTCCTACGGGAGTAAGCGCTACACTTTGCACCTGCATTTGGTTTATTCAGAACCAAACTGTTCTATTCCCAATAATGTATCTTGTTAGTGTGTATGCTGCATCCATATGCCGTAGGACTTCCTTCGGGTTGTAAACATAATGGATGGATCAGAAGTTTGGAGCGCCACACTTAGTGTGGCGCTCCAATCTTCTGATACAGCCATTACGTTCATGTAAGCCATAGAGATGTAGGATAGGAGTTATGCCGCGTACACACGCCCGTTATTCATGTCATGCAAAAAAACAACGTTTTTCTTGTCGTGATTCCTCTCAAGCCTGCCTTGCATACACACGTTCATAAAAAAAATGCTTGAGCAAAGCGCGGTGACGTACAACACGTTCGACAACACGTACAACGGCACTATAAAGGGGAAGTTCCATTCGAATGGCGCTACCCTTTGGGCTGCATTTGCTGATCCTTGTGTTAGTAAAGTTTGGTGAGAGACGATTCACGCATCGTGCTCTTCAGTCCGTTACAGCGTGACGAATGTGCTATCTCCATTCTGAATGCTAGTTTTACCAGAACGAGCGCTCCCGTCTCATACTTGATTCTGAGCATGCGCGTTTTTTCCCCTCGTAAAAGCGTACACACGACCGTTTTTCACGGCGTGAAAAAGAACCACGTGAAAAACTACGAGAAAAAATAGAGCAGGTTCTAATTTTTTTTTCAGGCAGTTTTCTCATTGAGAAAAATGCTATGGAGCATACACACAACCGTTTTTCACGACCAATCTAAAAAATGTCATTTTGATCGTCATGAAAAACGGTCGTGTGTACGCGGCATAAGGCACGAAGATTTTTTTTTGAGAGAATGTAATTTGCTAAATGTATGTAAACGTGTTATTCAGTCGTAGTTGGTGATTCCAGCAGTCTCATCTCACTGCAATATCCTTTTTTTTAATTAGACAGCTGCTCTTCTTTAACAGACAGATGGATGGCTTGCAGATAAAAGCACAGAGCGTAAGTAACAATCCCTTTCATTTGCTGTTGTTAAGAACTTCCCTGCCGAAGAAAACTGGCTGTGACCATCATTTAAAAAAGGTAAAACTTGTTCATTTTCCTTCTTCTATGAGAACAAATGATGTCTGCGGTCCTCAGAAGCCCATCCATTGCTGGTCCTGGAGCGGAGCATGACAATTTTATGACCTTTAAACGTGCGCACAGCGGAAATAAAGGCTAATATGGGAGCATCGCGACTGGCCAGGACTTCTACATCTTCTATAACTGAGGATTTTGGCACAACCTGTCGGTCACGCGACCTGATGGAACGCTGTGCTTTTCTCCAAGTCATAAAGTTACAGTTCATAATTTTAGGAGGGTTGGCAGCGGCAAATGGTGTAATATATCCCGATGAATTGTGCTATGAATCCGCCTTTCTGAGTAAGCCTGAGGGGTCAGTGTTCTACTGATCACAGAGAAAAGATTTCTCCTGTTTTTACGCCTCTTTAGGGTCTGCTAAAAGTTTTTAGTGCTTTCCATTTTCTCACTTTTGCAAGTATTTTTTTTTTCAATTGTATGAGCCAGGTACTGTTTTTCTAGGCGCCACTTTAATTTAAGTGAATCTATGTTCAATAAAATTCTAACATATTCTGAACACCGCTTTAAAACAAACTCTTATTTACCTCTGTAGTTCTAGGAATTGTGGAGAAATTCATTTTAATATTTCATCACACAGGCACTAAAATCTTTTTTTTTTATATATAACAGCAACTTTTGGCGGTCTGCCAGCCTTCTAATGGAAGGGGACCACATTGTATAGTAAGCTAGCCTATGGGATGGTGCAGAATCTCTTTCATTTTTTCCTTCTTTATCCTTCTAGTAAGTTTGTATGTGCCCTTCTGTAATTGGTCTCCCTCTTTAACTAATATCCAAGTACAGACTTGTGGATTTTCTTGGCAAATTTGGTGGTTCCTTCCCTTCGAGCAACTAATGGACATGTGCAATTCGTTTAGTTCCGAATTAGTTTTTCGCCAAAATTCTGCATATTTGTTAATTCAGAAAAATCAGAATTAACAAAAGACTGTTTAACAAATTTTTTAGAAACCAATTTTTTTAGAAACCATTTTTTTTTGGAAACCCAATTTTTTAGAAACCCAATTTTTTAGACAACCAAATTTTTTAAAAGAACGAAAATCCGAAATTTTAAAATCCAAAAATTTTCAAATCAGAAGTATGAAAACACGAAATTTGAAAATTCTAAATTCGAAAATTCGAAAGAACGAAAATAAGAATGAAAATCTGAAAGAACGAAAATTCAAAAATTAGAGAGAACAAAAATCCAAAAATAAGAACGGAAAATCCATAACTTCGAAATTCAGAAAGAAGGAAAATCCGAAAATAAGAACAAAAATCCGAAAATCTGAAAGTATGAACATCCGAAAATAAGAATGAAAATCCATAAATTCAAAAATCAGAAAGAACGAAAATCCATAAATTCAAAAATCCGAAAGAACAAAAACCGTTCAGATAATTTCTATTATAATTAAAATATTAAGTTTATTAACCATTATTATAGTTTTTTTATTATTATTATTTATTAATAATAAATAATAATAATAAAAACTATAATAATAGTTATAAACTGTTAAATTATAGGTATTGGAACTTCCTTTCAAATTTGGCTGTTATGGAATGTAACGAATACGAACTTATCCAAAGTTACGAATTATCCGGCATTTGTTATTTTGGATAATTCGTAACTTCTGATAAATTCGTATTCGTTACGTTCATTAACAGACAAATTTGAAAGGAGATTTCAATACCTATAATTTAATAGTTTATAACTATAATTATCGTTTTTATTATTATTATTTATGATTATTAAATAATAATTAAAAAAACTATAATAATGGTTAATAAACGTAATATTTTAATTATAATAGAAATTATCTGAATGTTTTTTGTTCTTTCGGTTCTTGAAATTTTCAGATTTTCGTTCTTATGTTTGTATTTTCAAATTTTTGTATTTTCGTTCCTATTTTCAGATTTTAACATTTTCAGGTTTTGGAAGTTTTGAATTTCGGATTTTTGGATTTTCGAGTTTTCTGATTTAACAAATTTTCGTATTTCAGATTTTAGAATTTTCGGATTTTAGAATTTTGGATTTTCATTCTTTCGAACTATTATGAATTATCAAAATAATGAATACCTCATCTAAACGAATGGAACGTAACTAAATCGAATTTATCCAAATTTTTTAATTATCGAAATAACGAATACCGCATCTAAACGAATGGACCGCAACGAATTTGAATTTATCCGAAGTTTCAAATTTATTCGAAATAACGAATATCAATCATATTGAATGATCTAAACACGGCAAGAAAAACAAAACAAATTAAACTATAACAAATTTTTTCGGCAGTGCACATGTCTAGCAACTAATGTTGCTCATATCACCTGAGCAGCCGATAAGGTAGGGTCGTCTATCATCATCAGCATTCTCCCCTCCATTAATCTGTGGAGGTTTTGTTGCAAAGCTGTTAGCTGTTAGCCAGGTACTTTGCTTCATTATATTAGAAGGACATTTTCTTTAGTTGTTCCTCTCTATATAAGTCGCCTAGCAAGTTAATCTATTGGATCACAATAAAAAGCGCTGGGAATACTGGGAGATGTAGTCTGGGCCAAAACAATGTGAGTGTAATAATTAAGCCTATGAACTATAAGCCCCAATA
The DNA here is from genome assembly GCA_029206835.1 of Rana muscosa. NCBI lineage: Eukaryota > Metazoa > Chordata > Amphibia > Anura > Ranidae > Rana > Rana muscosa. The sequence continues at coordinate 450,527,311 of CM055127.1, read as the reverse complement.
AACCCTGGGAGTGGGAGGAGTTCTAAGAGGGTTTTTTATTGAAAAGCCTGGAAAGGAGCCGGTGTGAGAAGAAGATTATGAGGCCCTGGTACTTAACATAGTGTGCCCTGCATGCAACAACAGCACTACACCGCTACTCTGCAAGTGAATGCCGGTGAGCCCGCCCACTTTGCCCATCCTTCTGATATGGTTCCACCGTTTGGTGGGTCGCCACAGCAGGACCAGCGCAAAGAGCAAAGCATACAAATCTGTCTCCCCCTTACGTCAAGTCGCTACAGAGATACCAGCGCTTAGGCACTTGGGGCCGGACCGGCAATGCTGTAACCCAGGTTCCTGTGAGGAGGGCAGCGCTCAATACCACATCAGAGGGGTCCCTCCATCGCTACAGACTGCTGCTCCAATCCAGGAAGTTTGTTTTGTAAGTTGGGAGAGACATACTGTAAGCATAATTAACTTTTATCCACTGCTCCTCCAACCCAGCAGCTCCTTCCATTACTGTTCCATTGCTTTCAACAATAGCTCCTCAGTTGACCCAGTCTGTTGCGCTGCACACAGAACCCCAGTTCATAATTATCCATATTACTGCATGCAGTTTTAATAAACATCTTTTAAGTTACTCAAGGGCCCCAATGTTAGCCGGCAGAAGAATTACTTTGAAGAACTGAGAATTGGTTCCTTTACTTCTGCAGTTATTGCGTTTGATGGTTATATTGAAATATTTCAATTATAATGGCGGCCTAGGCCTAGCTTTTCTGCCACCAGTTTACACCAGCAGCATAGCCTCAAATATTGTTAGTACTAATTTAAAGGAGAACTACAGCCAAAGCTTGCTTGGCTGTACTTCTTCTGTGGATCACAGGAGTAAAGTTTGTTCTGCATTCGTGCTAACAGCGGGCTGAAGCTTACTGTCGGCTGACGTCACAGAGCCGGTCCAGGCTGGGGAAAGATCATGACCATATGGTTGGGATCCACCCAGGAGTCTGGACCGGCACCTGGCTCAGCCTCTCAGAAAGCTCCCGCCCCCTCCACAGCCCAGCGCTTCAGTGAGTGTGGGGGAGCAGAGCAGAGAGTGGTGACTGACAGTCACCAGCTCTCTTCTCAGGGAGCACTGAGAACCGAGCGATCAGTGGTCTTTGATCGCTCAGTTCTCAGCCTTAGAGCTGGCGGGGGACAGACACAGCATCGGACTGATGCTACATCCACCTAGGTAAATATGATTCTAAAAAAAAAATACCCATACTTCTCTTTTAAAGCTGCTTGTTTGCTGCTTACTGTTTATGCTGACCCAAGGAAAGTCTAAAATTTATGGCTGCATATCTATTGTGGAATCAGTTATACTTCAATTCTCTCCTTCACACTGTTGTTGAGCTAGAAATTGTTATTTCTTTTTGATTCATCTTGACTTAAGTGATAATATAGCGTACGCAGTGACTTTGCTCACCAGCTACGTGTCTAATTTTAAGGCTGGACCACTCAATGTCCAATGTGCTTGTGAGTCGCTACCTGTTTGTGTGAGTGTAACCCAGAGTGTCAGGAAGGCCGAGGCCTTTAGCGGGATTGAGGCAAGAACAGAGGAAAATTCGAAAATAAGAAAGAAAATCTGTAAATTTGAAAGAACAAAAATTTTAAATAATAACTAACTAATAACTAACTATCAAATTATAGGTATTGGAATTTCCTTTCAAATTTGGCTGTTAGTGAACATAATGAATACGAATTTATCTGAAGTTAAGAATTATCCAAAATAACGAATGTCGCATCTAAACAAATGGAACAGAATGAATAATAATAATAATAAAAAGTTTATTATTATTATTTATTATTATTAATTCATTACGTTCCATTCGTTTAGATGCGGCATTCGTTATTTCGGATAATTCTGAGCTAATTGTGTTACGTTCACCAAATTGTTTCAGATTTTTGAATTTTCGTTCTTTTGAATTTTCGGATTTTCATTCTTATTTTTGAATTTGCATATTACGAATTTCCAAATTTTAGAATTTCCGAAATTTCGAATTTCCGAATATTCTGAAAAATTCGGAAATTCGGATATTTCTGAATTAACAAATTTGTCAAAATTTGTCAAAAAAAAGAATTCGGAACTAAACGAATTGCACATGTCTACCCTGAGCTGTTTAGCTAGGCCATAGTTAAAGTGGTTGTAAACCCTTACATACACCTAGTGAAGAGACTAGCTTCAGGTGATACACAAAGATGAAACAAATCCTCCAACATAAGTTATACCTGTTTATCTGCAGCACTATCTACGGTACAGCCAATCAGTAAAAGTCCAGAATTTACACACCATTTCTGAGCCTCCAGAAGGCAGGGGGCGGTATCTGATGTCACTCACGGCACAGCATAGAGCAGGGAGCAGAGTGTAATTTGTGACCTGAGTGTAGGGATCAGATATACCCCTCTGCACAGTCAAATAGAAAAATATGCATAGCTAAGGATGCCAATCACCTGCTGTGTACTGGAGCTCTTTTCCCCCTGGATCCCTTGGAGTCAGCGTAGTCTGTCAGAGGTGATTCATGTAGATAGCAGAGGAAGGATGCAGCAGAAAGAAATTACACTATGTGATTTGGATAAAGGCAAATGCACACTATAGAAGGATATGCCTTGTTCATTTTTCAAGTCACAGGATAACAATCACTTTAGGCCCTGTCTGGACATAATTACCCACTGACCTGGCCAGAAACCTTGTGAGCTGACAATTTGCTGTGTTCTCTGCCTCTTTTGACTGTTTTCAATTTCATTTCCATTGTTCCCAGTTCTCTCTGTACTGCAGAACACCTCCCCCTATGTTATGGCAAAGATGATATGGGGGGGGGTGGTGGTTACTCCTGCATGACAGGAGTGAGTGAGTGAGCACTGTCACTCTACGACACGCCCCCTCTCCTTCCTCTACAATACAAGTCTGTGTGAGGACAAGGGGGTGTGGCTGTTACTCAGCTCTGCCAGCACAGAGCACTGGAGTAGGAGAACAAGAAGCAGTGTTTTTAACTGGTACAATGTTATTTTTAGTGAATTCAGATTAAAAATCAAAAAAATTTTTACTTACCAGAAACGCCCTGTTGCTATGTAGTGGCTCCTAATCTGCCACTTCCTCGTCCGCGGCGCTCCTCGTCATTTCCTTCCTCGCCTGTGCTCCTGGGAAATGTGAGTCATCAACAGTGGGCAGTACTGTGAGCAAAAACACTGCATTATTTCCCGAATGGAAATGACGCGATTTAAGGCGGTTGCCAAAACAATGGGGCGGGACCTTCCTCCGTCGCCACCCGTTGTTATGGCACGTTTCTAAACAATCGGCGCTACGGCCACCGAAGCATTGCGCATGCGCGATATCGAGAGGTGCATGCCGGTTACCCAGCATGCACCTCTCCATCGGTAATCCAGGAAGAGATTGCAATTGGGCTTCACATGCATCCACAATCATCATGGCAACGGCCAGAAGAGGATTTTATTAATAGTAAGTATAAAAAAATAAAAAATAATTCAGACCCACTAGAAAACATCTATAAACTTTATTTAGGTAACTAAAGCATTATGATGGGATGCCTAAATTTTTTTTAAAAAAGTACATTTTCGTTTTACATACATGCTCTGGTCCCATTGTGTACTTGAAAGTGGGTTATATATCTGTACTGAATACTATCATTGCATGCATTGAGAAATGCTCAATGTCATTGCTTGATTCTCTACGTGTCATCCTGCCCACTGGTTACACCATCAATCACTCCTTATCTCTATATTTTAAACACAATGTAACAGAAAGTCAATTGCAGCATAAAGAAATACAATCCAATTTCCCTGTGTTCAATACTGCCGAGAGAGAGAGGAGTAATCATTTTTCTGTTTTGACAAATTGTTACCAACTACAGGCAACTCACACATACAGACGCCAATATTTTGTATTTTTGCCCACATTTTGGAACACACTATAGTGGCACGTGAATTAAATAATTTTAATACTATGTAGCGGGTATATACTTTTAAAACTGGCGAAGACACCAGTGATGCATAGTTCCCTGCGGCCCAGCAGGTGGCGCTGTCACTTTGGGCCGGGGTTGAACCATCACTGTAGTGCCGTACCCTTTTTGACCTCTCGCAGCGGTTGTACGGCGGGGCGGGGAACCCGCCGTGCATGCTGAGGGAGGGTATAAAGGGGGCGGACATCTTCGCCACAAGGTTCGAGTCCCAGGCACCTTCAGCCTGAGGGCTGCTGTTCATGGTCGGTGTCCAGGCGGCCTAGGCCTGGACACCTGGAGTTCGTGTTCCATCCCAGACACCTTCAGTCTGGGGTGAGGTACTCAGCCGGAGGCCTGGGGCCCAGTACCTTCCGCTGGGTCTCACGAGGGAGGGACTGTCCTAGGGGGCCCCGGGGGTGGGGCACCCGAATCCAGAGGCGTAAGGGACCGGAGGAGGGACTCATCCGAAGACCTGGTGCAGCAGATTGCCAGTGCCGGGTGAACCTCTGGAGACCGCCAGGAGGGATATCTTTCCCGAACAGGGGCCAAGTTCAGAGAGGAGGGTGGTTCATGCTCTATGACCGGTGGCAGCGGTCCAGCTATTCAACTCAGGTCAGTGGCAGAGGCCTGCTATTAGGCCTGTGGCAGGGGCCTCAACGGCTCATCTGGTCGGTGGCAGCGACCAAAACTCACGGTCGGTGGAAGAGACCGTGCGCCAGGCCTATTCGCTAGTAAAGGATGAGGAGAGTTCAGTTGTGCTTGGGCCTACTTGTACCCACACCCCTGTCTGTCTGTTACTAAAAGTTCAACTAATTGTGTTCACCCTGAAAGCAGAGAAATAAAGGAGTGTTGGACTTTCGATTGGTGTGGGGCTCTATGTTATTGGCAGACACATCTCCACGGAACAGCTGGAGGCTTCGTATGCAGTGAACAGACCCGGAGGTAATTCATGTGACTTTGCTCAACCCTCATACACATACGAGGGGAGAGCTTGGTGTAGTGTTCCTGCACTCTCCTCTCTCAGGTACCCCTAGACACAAGCCACTCAAACGAGAAAACCCGAGAGGGAGAGTGAGGCTCCGGTACACTATGTTCTGATGTCTTTAAAGTGGACCTTCAGTCATTTTTTCATCTTTCTATCGATTAAATCTTCTGCCCTTGTTGTTGTTTTAACTTTGGATAGTAAAACATTTTTTTTCTGCCAGTAAATACCTTATACAGCCCACTTCCTGTTTCTTGTCTGGTCATTGGCCTAGGCTTATGACATCATGCACAGCTCTCTCTCTTGTAAAGCCTTGTACACACGATCGCTTTTACCGATGAAAACAGTCTGATGGACTTTTTTCATCGGACAAACCGATCGTGTATGGGCCCCATCGGTCTTTTTTCCCAAAAAAAACAATAGCAAATTACTATCGTCTGTGGGGAACTCCATCGGATAAAAAAGCCACGCATGCTCAGAATCAAGTCGACGCATGCTCAGAAGCATAGAACTTAATTTTTCTTGGCTCGTCGGAGTGTTTTACGTCACGGCGTTTGGGACGATCGGTTTTTTGACTGATGGTGTGTAGGCAAGACTGATGGAAGTCAGCTTCATCGGATTTCCGATGGAAAAATCCATCGGTTTAAAATCCATCGGAAATCCGATCATGTGTACAGGGCTTTAGAGTTTGCTAGGAAGGGAGGGGGGTGAGTCATAAGAGGGTCAATGAGAGCTGCAGAGCTGGAGGTGTGCCTCTGTGTAAATCCAGGAAGTGAACAGGCAGCAGCTTCAGCTGCCCACAGTTAAAATGGATGCAGCCAGACTCAGTTGAGTGCAGCATATTTGGCAAGTACAGAATCACAGTATATATAAAATAATATGCAAAGTGGTTGGAGGGAAGCTTCAGAATGGCAAAGATGTTTTTATTACAAATAACGTGAGCAGATTGCAGTTCCTCTTTAGAGCGGACTTCCGCGAAAAAAAAAAAATTTAAGTCAGCAGTTACAAATACTGCAGCTGCTGACTTTTAAAATAAGGACACTTACCTGTCCAGGGCGCCCGCCCTGTCCTCACGCTAAGCCGACTCGTTTCCTCAGCTTCGGGTGGAGGCGCCGGCATGTTCAGTAAGGGAATCAGGAAGTGAAGCCTTGCGGCTTCACAGCCTGGCTCCCTACTGCGCATGCACGAGTCGTGCTGCTCGTTCTGACTGGTTCCTGTTGTCTTCTGGGACCTGTGTGTCTCCCAGAAGACAATGGGGGGAGTGTCAGAGGAGGGGCTGGACATGGCGTAGGTTGCCTTACAGGAAAATCTGCATGGAGTTTGAATGTTCTGCCTATTTTTGGTATTGGTTTCCTTCAGGTGCTCTATTTTCCTCACAAAGTCGAATGCATGTTCCTTTTAAGCAGTATTAAACCCAAAAGCCAAACATGTAATATCAGCTTATCATTCCTTAGATGTGGTGGCTGCATTGGTCTTTCGTTTCTTAGGCTGTCCCTCTCTGTTCTCACCTGGTGATCTGGTTGAGGTGCAGGCTTGCTCCTAGGGTTGCCACCTTTTCTTCAAGTCAAAAACGAACACTTTAGCGGCGCACAGCACTTTTTTTTTACAGTATATACTATATACAGTACATATATTTTGTGATTAAATAACAAGAGTCCCCTCTTACATCATAGTCCACAGAGTTCCCCTTTTACATCTGAATTCGCAGAGTTTTCTCGTACATCTGAACTTGCAGAGCTCCCTTACACTGTAAGGGGGGACTCTACAGACTGATGTAAGGGAGAACTCTGGGGACTCTGACATAAGGGATGCTCTGAGAACCCTGATTTAGGAGGGAACACTGAGAACTCTGATGTACGGAGAGGACTCTGATGTAAGGGGGGACACTGTGGCCTCTGGTGTAAAGGGGAACTCTGATGTAAGGGGTGCTCTGAGAACCCTGATTTGCCTTAGTGTACTCACTCAGAGGCAGGAGAGAGAAAATAGGATTTTTATAACAGCTTACCTGTAAAATCCTTTTCTTGGAGTACATCACGGGACACAGAGCGACATAGTCATTACTAATGGGTTATATAGATACCGTCAGGTGCTGGCACTGGCAACTTCCAAAACCGGAAGTACCCTCCCCTATATAAGCCCCTCCCATCCGGGAGCACCTCAGTTTTGTAGCAAAGCAATAAGTGTCCCTAAAGAGGGGCGGGAGCTCTGTGTCCCGTGATGTACTCCAAGAAAAGGATTTTACAGGTAAGCTGTTATAAAAATCCTATTTTCTTTCTCATACATCACGGGACACAGAGCGACATAGTCATTACTAATGGGATGTCCTAAAGCAATGCCAAATGAGGGGGGGGGATACACCATATATAAGCTGAGCGCTATCAGACATGAGGATCTTTTGCGGCCTGCAACACACTGCGCCCAAAGGCGACATCCTCCTGACTTCTAACGTCCACCTGGTAGGACCTAGTAAACGTGTGTACCGAAGACCATGTTGCGGCCTTACAGATTTGAGCCAGGGAGGCCTGGTGATGCACTGCCCATGAAGTTCCAACTGCTCTCGTGGAGTGCGCTCTAACTTTGAACGGAGGCGGTCTCCTTCTCAAGCCATACGCTTGCATAATGACCTGTCGAATCCACTTGGCTAAAGTAGACTTTGACGCTGCCTGACCCTTTCTGGGGCCTTCCGGCAGAATAAACAAAGTATCCGTTCTGCGAATCTGAGCAGTGGCTTTTAGATAAGCTTTAACTGCTCTTACTACATCCAAAGAATGCAATAACTTTTCCTCTACCGAAGTAGGTTTGGGGAAAAAAGAAGGAAGAACCACATCTCGGTTCAAATGAAACCTCGATACCACCTTAGGAAGAAAGGCTGGATGAGGACGTAACACTACTCTGTCCTTATGGATAACCAGATATGGCTCCTTACAGGACATAGCTGCTAATTCCGATACTCTTTTAGCCGAACAAATGGCTACTAGAAAAATCAATTTCCTGGTGAGAAGCACCAAGGAAATATGCTGTAATGGTTCAAATGGTTGTTTCTGTAGAACCGACAGAACCAAGTTTAGATCCCATGGACATATGGGAATATTAACCGGAGGCCTAATACGCATCACTCCTTGTATAAAGGCTTTGACTAGTGAATGCGAAGCCAAGGGCCTTTGAAAAAATATTGACAAGGCCGAAATCTGACCATTGATAGTACTCAAGGCAAGCTTCCTATCTACAGCCCACTGTAGGAAGTCCAGAATCCTACCTATTACGTACTTATGTGGATGCCATTTCTTGGCCTCACACCACGCGATGTACGCCTTCCAGATTCTATAGTAGATCTGCCTGGATACCGGCTTCCTGGCATTGATCATGGTAGATACCACAGCATTAGAGAGCCCTCTCTTTTTTAGAATGTGGGCTTCAATAGCCAGGCCGTCAAACCTAGGGCTGGTAAGGAAGGGTGGTATATCGGTCCTTGCGAAAGCCGGGCGACGTGGGAGAGTCCAAGGACTCCCCACTGAAATTTTACAATCTCCGCGTACCACGCTCTTCGGGGCCACGCTGGAGCCACCGGAATCACTGGTTTCTTTTCTACCCTGATTCTGCGGAGTAATCGAGGTAACCATTGTGGCGGTGTGAATGCATATATCAGCTTGAACTGATCCCCAGGGAACACTAGGGCATCCGAGCCGCAAGCTAGGGGATCCCTTGTCCGAGAGACAAACCTATCCCCCTTTGCGTTGAATCTGGATGCTAGAAGATCTACATCCGATGTTCCCCACCGCTGACATATTGTCCAGAAAACCTCGGGGTGAAGGGACCCTTCCTCTGGGCCTAATTGCTGGCGACTTAGAAAGTCCGCCTTCCAATTCTCCACTCCTGGAATGAATACCGCAGATATGGCTGGGACATATTTTTCCTGCCCATTTCAGGATGTAATTTACTTCCCTCTGGGCTGCACGACTCCTGGTGCCCCCCTGATGATTGATATATGCCACTGCTGTGGCATTGTCTGATTGAATTCTGACAGGGGACCCTTGGAGTTTGGATGTCCATGCTACTAGGGCATACCGGGCTGCTCGTATCTCTAAGAGATTGATGGGCAGGGCCTTTTCTGCATCCGACCATCTGCCCTGGAGAGACTATTGCTCCAGTACTGCTCCCCAGCCTATAAGGCTGGCATCTGTAGTGACCACCTTCCAAGAAATCGGACTGAAGGATTTCCTTTTTTCCAGATTCTGGGGAACCCACCACCAACGGAGGCTCTTGCGAACGGAAGGGGACAAGGACATTGTAAGTCTAGGGCCTGAACTTTTTTGTTCCAGGCTGACAGTATGGCCCCTTGCAAATTCCTTGAATGGAATTGACCGTAGGGTACTGCTTCGAATGATGCCACCATTTTTCCCAGCAGCCTCATATACAGGCGTATGGACGGCTGTCTTTTTTGTACCCACTAAGTGGATCAAATCTTTCAAAGACAACACCTTTCCTCGAGGCAAGAATATTTTTCTCTGGCCTGAATCCAACCTTAGCCCCAAGTATTCCAGACTTTTGACTGGTTTTTAGGGCTGACTTGTCTCGGTTGATAATCCAACCGTGAGATTCCAGATACTTGATCGTCTTGTGAACGACCACGTCTAGTTTTTTCACTGAGTGGTCTATCAGCAACAAGTCATCCAGATATGCCATTATCATTACACCTTGTGTTCTTAGATTGGCCAATAAAGGGCCAGAATTTTTGTAAACACTCGTGGTGCTGTGGCCAAACCGAAGGGTAAGGCTCTGAACTGAAAATGGCGCCCTTCTACTGCAAAGCGTAGAAATTTTTGGTGGACTGGAAAGATGGGAATGTGCAAATAAGCATCTTTGATGTCGATCGTGGCTAACCAATCCTCCCCTTGTAGGGCAGTGGCCACCGATCGGATCGACTCCATCGGAAAGTCCTGATATACAGGAATTTGTATAGCCCTTTTAGAATTAATATGGGCCTCCCGACCGCGTTTGCTTCGGGACTGTAAAGAGGTTTGAGTAAAACTCGAACCCTCATTCTTCCAGGGGAACCTCCATAATTACTCCTTGGAGCAATAGTTGTTCTAGTGCCAACAGGAGGGACTCTCTCTTCCGGGGATCCCTTGGCACGTTTGACCTCAAAAATGGGAAGGAGGAGAGTCTTTTAACTCCAAACTGTATCCCAAACCTACTGCGGAGAGCACCTATCTGTCTTGATCGTGTCCCGCCAGGTCTCTTGCGAACAACTGGAGTCCTCCCCCCACCCGACTGAGTGGGGGCTTCAATGAATTTCACTTTGGGGGAGGTTTTGTACCTCCCCTGACCCAGGGTTTCTCATTACCCTGCTACTGTCCCTGTTTTTTACCCCCGGGATTTGACCGAGGAGGCCATCGGAACTGTTACACAGCCGATGCCCCAGGGACTGGAGAAGCAGGCCTCTTAAAGAGGGACCTCTAACTCTGCTTTTAACCGGTAAGAGCGTATTTTTACCGCTGGAAATTTTCTGGATATATTTGTCCAGGTTTTCCCTGAATAAGCGTTCACCATGAAATGGGACGCTAACCAGCCATTCTTTACAGGGAGCTTCAGCAGACCAGTTTTTGAGCCATAGGAGCCTACGCATATGTACTATAGACAGCGTAAGGCGGGAGGCCTGATGGACTGAATCCTCTATGGCGTCAACCGCAAAGCCTAAGGCTCTAGGTAGATCAGCTAGGGCAAAGCCTGCTGATCTGTCAAGTCCCTCAAGACCTGTTTCAACTGATCCTTCACTGCTTAGCAGACCCCAATAGCTGCTACTGCTGGTTGTATCACCAAGCAGATTTTCATAAGGACTCCAATCTTTTATCTATTGGGTTCTTGAACATTTGGACATTATCCACTGGACATGTCAGTGATTTATACATACAAGAGATGGCTGCGTCCACTGTAGGGACCTTCCATTTTTTTTTTTTTTGATGAACTTATCCTCCATGGGATAGACCACCGGAAATCTCTTGGGGGAATAAATATTTTCTCAGGACGTTCCCAATCCTGGTAAATGAGCCCTTTCAGTAAAGGGTGAAGTGGAAAAGAACAAACAGTCTGGGGGCTTCTAGCGACCCCAACGAGGATACAGTAGTGGTTGATGGTTCCGCAAGGTGCATTTTTAAATGCTGATCGGACCATGTTAGTCAGAGACTGAACCCATAATCTTTCAGCTTAAGATGCTGAGAAAAGGTTCCCCCACTGTTGATTCCTCTATAACAGAATCAACCTCATCCTGATCCCCTTCAGGCAGGTCGATCCCTGTATGGGACTGTTGCTCTGCTAACAGGCACTCTGAAGGAGGAGACGGAGATCGGGCGTGCTTTCCCTGACAGGGAGGCAGCGATAAATGTTGACAATCTCTCTCTAATCCTCCCAGAGCTGAGGAAAAAACCTCCTCTGTTACATACACAGGAGCAGGTGAACTGAGGACAGCCACAGTACCAAGTACCCTGCGGGGTCTCTACGGTCACTTACCTCTGAACTTCAGGGGAGACTGGTGCAGCAGGAGTATGCCCAAGATCCTCCGAGCCCGATGAGACCCCCTTCGCTTCCTGGAAGATTCAGTTCCGGAGCTTCTGGACGGCATATTCCTAAGCCTAAAGCTGAGGTATTCCAGCCGTAATACACCACTTTTACTGAGAATAGTCTAGCACAATTGCTGCTATATCACAGTTGGTGTCTACTAATGTGCCTTTCTAGGGGATGCCTGTATCAACCGCTTGCTGTATGCCTTTAAATGTTGCCAGCTCTGTCTCTGTACTTCATAGCCAGCTCACTACAATATTGTGGTTTTTTTAAACTGCTGGGACGCCCGCACATGCGCAGAAGCGCTGCGGCGCGCACAGAGCGTCATCCCCCAGGCTCCGCCCCCTTTCCCGGCTCACCTCTATATATAGAGGCGCGTGCACGCGCGCCTTCGGCGCTAATTTCAAATATGGTAACAAGGGACAGGAGCCAGGGCCCCTCTTTGCCGCAGGCCGGGGGATGGACGAGCACTGCAACATGGCAGAGGAAGCAGTTTCCTATAAGAGAACTCACCATCTGCCTGGACTTTGCTCTGCTGAGAAGAAGCTAGTCCACATGACAAGAAAACATTCCACAGCGGCCTCTAGTGGACAAACACAGGTACCGCAGTCTAATATATTAAATATATATAAATAAAAAAATTTTTTTTTTTTTCTTGACCACCATTAAAAATTATTACATTTTTTTTAGTAGTTACAGGCATGCACAGAATTTTGCGGGAATACCATTAGGTAACAGACAGAAAGACAAATTAGGCTTGGGGGTCCCCCAATAGAACCAAGTTCCTGGGGGCCCCCACTTACCTGTTCCCCGCCGCAGGACTTTGTTTGGTCCACAAAAGCCCAAACTTCACCTATCACGGCAGGCATTGTAATCAAACCTTCAGGGACCGGGTTCCCAAGGATTCCACTCCCCTGGACCTGTATAGCACCCTGCACAGAAAACATCTTGGTCGTGGGTATGACCAGAGCTCTGGATCCCAGGGTCCAGCTCTCCTAAGAGAAGCATTACAGGCAAAACCTTGCTCTTCTCTGCAAGGCCCGGGTACCGACCGTTTAGCTATGAAGCTTTTTTGGTCGGATCCGGAATAGCTTACTGAGGCCCAAAAGAACCTGTACGCAAGCTCAGTGAAAAACACATGTTTCTTCTTGGCCAACACCTTAGACACTGGCAAAAAACTGAGGTGCTCCCGGATGGGAGGGGCTTATATAGGGGAGGGTACTTCCGGTTTTGGAAGTTGCCAGTGCCAGCACCTGACGGTATCTATATAACCCATTAGTAATGACTATGTCGCTCTGTGTCCCGTGATGTACGAGAAAGAAAGGGGGAGACTTCAGTCACAGATAGGGATGGATGGTGAGGTCATTCGCCCCTTGGCAATCAGCACCTCTCATCCAGATGTATCTGCGTCTGCTGGGCTTCAAATGTCCCTCCCTCACTTCCCTTTTCTTATTGGATTGGAGTGTGGGCAGACACAGAGGGATAGGGGCGGGAGGAAGAGGAGCAGATCGAGCCCTCTCTCCTCTCCCGTCTGTATGTGGGGGGGGGGGGGGTTATTAGTGCTGTGTGGGCAGTGTGAAAGAGAGTGTAACAGATGCTCTTGGCTTGGCTCTGGGAAGCCATGGTCCAGGCTGAATAATAAGTCCTGGTTTCAGGTGGTCAGAAACACAGACACATGATTCAAAACCCGAACTGTCCGGGTGAATCCTGGACAGGTGGCAACCCTACTTGCTCCTCTCCATAGACATACACAGTGTAGAAAGGCCCCACTTCCTGCTCACTGGATTTGATTGACAACAGCAGCAGCCAATGGTTCCCACTGCTATCAATCTTCCCTGTGAGACCAGGGAGAAAGAGAAGCACGGCAGACAGGCACAGCGCTGGATCGATACTCAGGTAAGTGTTAGGGGAAGCAAACAGCTAGTGAAAGGTTTTTTACCTTAATGCAAGTAATGCTTTAACCTCTTTACGACCACGCTATAGCTGAATGACGGCTACAGCGCGGTGGCACATTGCTGGGAGGGCGTCATATGATGTCCTCCCCTGCGGCGCACGTCCGAAGGCATCTGTGATTGCTGTGTCCTTGAGATACAGCTGATCACAGATCGTGGCAAAGAGCCCCTCACAGCTGATCACAGTGTAAACAGGATTTGCCGGTTATAAGCATTCCTCTCCTCATGCTGACAGCGCATGAGGAGAGGAGAGACGATAACCGGCAAATCCACACAGGGGACATCTACACTGATAATCAGTGCAGCCCCAACAGTGCCCACCAGTGCTGCCAATCAGTGCCCATCAGTGCTCCCTGTCAGTGCCTATCAGTGATGCCCATCATTGGCGCCTATCAGTGCCCATCAAGGAAAAAATGGGGAGGAAAAGTATGGGACTTTAAATGAGACACATTGTTCAAGTACAAAAGAGGAGGGAATTTGGGACTTTAAATGAGGCAATTTGACTTGATACATGGAACTAAATGTAAATGTATTGGTGTGTTGGCATAATAGCTGGATATAAATACATAGCATAGACATAACACATACACAGGTCATTTCATATATATACACCGTATAGCATAAAACATCATATTATCACCCATATACATACACACATGGATTAGGCAGCACAATCAGCTTTGCAGTAGACAACAGCTTTGGATATAAATTAGTACCAGATGTATGAAAGTATGTATGAAAATTGATGAAATTAGTTGGAATAAAATAATTGCATAAAAAGATGGAATCCTTAAAAAGCATGTAGCTACATCCTAAATTCCCAACGCGTTTTGTGTATTATAACACTTCTTCAGGGGCGGATGTGTAAGAATGTCTGAAAAAAACAGAGTATAAGTATATCTAGCTTTTGACTAAATTTAGTAATAAGAGACAGGTTTCCTGATCCTAAATACTTACATACAACCAAAGGCAAAAATTATATATATGCAGCTGTGGGAGGCGGGGACCGCCAGGGCTTGAAAATTTGTCTGTCCCGAGAGCTATCAGTGCCCAACATTGCCTCCTATCATTGCTTATCAGTGCCCATCAGTGCCACCTATCAGTACTTGTCAGTGCCGCCTATCAGTGCCCATCAGTGCTGCCTATTAGTGCTTATCAATGCCCATTAGTGCCATCTATCAGTGACCATCAATGCCACCTTCCAGTGCAGCCTCATCAGTGCCTCCTCATCAGTGCTGCCTCATCAGTGCTGCCTCATCAGTGCAGCCTATCAGTGCCCATGAGTGCAGCCTCATCAGTGCCCATGAGTGCAGCCTCATCAGTGCCTATGCGTGCAGCCTCATTAGTGCCTCCCTTTATAAGCGCACATCAATGAAGGTAAAAAATTACTTATTTGCAAAATTTTATGACAGAAACTAAGAAAAACATTTTTTTTCCCCCTAAATTTCTGTCTTTTTTCATTTGTTTAGCAAAAAAGTAAAAACCCAGTGGCGATTAAATACCACCAAAAGAAAGCTCTATCTGTCTCCAAAAAATTATAAAAAATGACAGTGTTGCATGACCGCACAATTGTCATTCAAAGTGTGACAGTGCTGAAAGCTAAGAATTGGCCCGGGCAGGCAGAGGGTAAAAGTGCCCAGGGGCATCAATGTGGAAGGGGGGACTCTGATGTTGAAGGAGAACTCTGCTGTGGAAGGGGAACTCTGCTGTGGAAGGGGAACTCTGCTGTGGAAGGGGAACTCTGATATGGAAGGGGAACTCTGATGTGAAAGGGGAACTCTGCTGTAGAAGGGTAACTCTGATGTGAAGGGGAACTCCGATATTACTTATAAATGTAAATGTATCTGTTTACTTTTTGTTTTTTTGTTTTTTTTGTTACACATCCCTACGAAAAAAAGTTTCTTATTGTATGCAACTGACACATATAGAGGCCCCATACATACAATAAACAGTATATGAAAGTATAAACTATACACAGAAATAAGGTTTTTAAGACATTAACATGGATTGTTTAGACTGTTTGAATGACTTTTATAAGTATGAAAAAAGTCCCCTGTAAGAAGAATCAAGCCAAGCAAAAAAAAATAATAATAATATAAGCATACAATTACAGGCACGCCGTGTATAATCAGCCGTATAGCACACAAATGACTTTAACATCACCATAAACACAAGGAAATTAATCTTCTATAAATAGCTTTTCATGTCAGCCGGTGTTAATTTTGATTACACGCGATAATTACATACATTTTAATTGCATAACAACATTGCTCAAGCATGTCATTTTTTTAAATGTATTTAAAAAAAAAAACTATTAGACAAGTGAAAAGGAATTTATAATGATTCTGTACATTTTTTTATTATTTACATGGTCGGGACTAAAAAATAAGAATACAAAATATTTTACATGTTTTTAGTCCATTTAATATTGAATATTTTCTATTCTTGTATCCACAGTGGCCTAATAGATATCCCTTACGTCTTACAGGACTGGGTCCTTGGTTTGAATCTCAGCCAGGACACTCCCTGCATGGAGTTTGCATGGTAATGTGGGTTTCCTCCCACCCTCAAAAGACATGCTGGTAGGTTAATTGGCTTCTATCTAAATTAGCCCCAGTTTGTGTACAGATTGATCATGCAGAGAACAGTTGGGGAGGGTTGAGAAAAGACATGGCAAACTACCTTGTAGAAAAATTCATTAATAAAAATCTATAGAAAAGGCTTTCAAGAGTATTTAATATGGTGCCCAGAGAACATAGAAGAGTCGGAGCTCTAGTCTCATTTTCATGTGTTTCTGTATGTTCTGTGTTGTAAATACCTGTTGTTTACAGAGCACAGTAGCTCAAGTTAGGTGTACATTTAGTGCTCTAGAAGAAATTTGTGCAGTAAAAGTACCAGAGAATGGGTTGCAAACTCTGAAGCCCTGTACACACGGGCGGGAATCCTGTCGGAAAAAAAACGTCGGTTTTCTCGATGGGATTGCTGGCAAGCTTGTCTTGCCAAGCCCTGTGTACACACACAACCATTCAAAAGAACTACCGTTCTTTTGAATGGCAAGAACGCAGTGACGTCATCGACTATGATGAGCCGCCGCTCGTCACATTCGATGCCGTCACCGTCATCTTGCTACACCCCACACTAACCTTGTATGCTACCGCGCATGCGACAAAGTCTCATCAAGCATACGCGGGTTTACCGGGGACAGGTAAGCATACTTACGAACGGTTTTCTCGGCAGGAAAACTCTGCCGAGAATCCCGACAAGAAAAATAGAGAGCAAGTTCTCTATTTTTCTCGTCGAGATTCCCGGCAGTTTTCCTGTCAAGAAACCATACACATGAACGGTTTTCTCGGCAAAAAGCTCTCCCAGCAGTTTTCTTGCCGAGAAAACCGGTCGTGTGTACGAGGCTTAATACTTTTGGTTGCCTTTGAGACTTAAAGTGGTATGTATGAAGGTAATAAACCTTCTGTGTGATGCTCCCCCACAGCTCCCCCTAATACTCACCTGAGCCCCCTCTCGATCCAGCGATGTGCATGGGAGCCTCTGCTATCCTAGGCCCCCCAGGTCACCAGAACTAGTGTCCCCATTGGAAGACTCCTCTTCTATTAATGTACTGATGTCAAGCCAAAGTTTGGGATTTTCTTTTACTTTTAACGATAATGGTAAACAAATAGAGAGGGTGATACTCCCTAACGGGGACACAGACAGCAATAAAAACTGACAGGGGTTCTAATACCTCTCCACTCTAGCCAAAGCTAAAATAAATGTGCCTTTGGTGACACTTTAACCACTTAAGGGCCGGAAGATACAATACTGCACTGCGTCCCTTTAACTGACATTTGCGCGGTCTTGCGACGCTGTACCCAAACAAAATTTATGTCCTTTTTTCCCCACAAATAGAGATTTCTTTTGGTGGTATTTGATCACCTCTGTGATTTATTTTTTTTGAGCTATAAACAAAAAAAGACCGCCAATTTTTAAAATAAACAATATTTTTTACTTTTTGCTATAATAAATATCCCCAAAAAAATGTAAAAAAACACATTTCTTCATCAGTTTAGGCCAATATGTATTCTTCTACATATTTCTGGTAAAAGAAATCGCAATAACTATATATTGATTGGTTTGCGCAAAAGTTATAGGGTCTACAAAATAGGGGATATATTTATGGTATTTTTATTAATAATTTTTTACTAGTAATGGCCGTGAACAGCGATTTTTAGTGGGACTACGACATTGCAGCACACAGATCGGACACTTTTTTAGGACCATTGACATTTATACAGCGATCAGTGCGATAAAAATGCACTGATTACTGTGTAAATGACACTGGCAGGGAAAGGGTTAACATTAGGAGGCGATCAAGGGGTTAAATGTGTTCCCTGGGTGGTGGTTCTAAATTTGGGGGGAGGGGACTTACTGGAAGTACAGAGAGATTGCTGTTCCTAATCACTAGGAACAGACAACCTCTCTAAACTCCCCTGTCAGGACGGGGATCTGTTTGTTTACATTGACAGGTCCCTGTTCTGGCTCTCTGTGGAGCGATCGCGGGTGGACGGCAGAAATCGCAGCTCTCGTGTTGCGCGCTTGCGCCGGCTGCAGTTGTTAAAGGGGACCGCTGTACAACTATGGTGAATAACGGGAACGAGCCGAGTGCCGACCTGTTGCCGTATAATGATGGCGGCTGGTCAGCAAGTGGTTAAACGGAACCCAAACCATCTTTTGTTTTTAGCCGAGTAAGCTGCCATCTTGGTCTCTGATCTTCAACTGTCATGAAGCTGCACATGTGATCAGTTATGACACCAGAAATTTGATGGTTTGACAGCTTGGTTTAGAGCACAACCAATGTGACAGTTACATTCCTGGCATGTGATGGGAATATAACTGTTTTTTGACACTGTTAAATGGATGGGTTTAGTTCCTCTTTAACCAGTTCAGGTCCACCCCATAGCAGGTTTACAGCTACAGGGCGGCACCTGTTTGCCGGATCACATATATATATATACACGTGATCAGGCTCTTCCTGGTAGGGGGCGTGCATGCCTGCCGTCCACGGCTCGCTCCCTCCGTGATCACACACAGTGGGAGCCCGCTGATTGTTCGGTACAGAGGCAGAACGCCGCTCTGTCAGTAGGGAAGGCATGGACCCTGTGTTCCTGCAAAGCAAGGACATGGATCCAATGATTTCTCCTAGTAAAAGCACCTCCCACAGTACACAAAAACACAAGCTAGGCACACAGTTAACTCTTTGATCGCCCCTGATGTTTAACGCCTTCCCTGCCAGTGTCATTAGTACAGTGACAGTGCATATTTTTTAGCACTGATCACTGTATTAGTGTCACTGGTCCCCAAAAAGTGTCAAAAGTATCAACTAGTGTCAGAATCCTGGCTGTAAACGAGTCCCCCGACTCAGATAGAGATAAGGCATCCATACTTGTATAGATGCCTTAACTCTATCTGAGTTGGGGGGCATGTTTATAGCCTGCATAATTATCAGCAGAGTATATTACACACAAGTGGACATATGATTGTTCCAGATCTTCATTCATGAAGAACGGTGCTAGAATATCCTAAATAGACATCTTAAATCTCTCCACATCTTGCTTGATTGGACTTGCTACTCTGGACATAGTTTTATGTGGTGTATGCTTTCATTGCATGGCAAGCTCCTTTTTCTGGCTGAAATAGATCCTATGCACTCTCGCATTGAAGCCACCTGTGTAGTATTCCTTTGTTTCCCCCAGTGGTGTTGGGGCTGGGTGCTCCATGTTTCATAACTGCAATTGGGTACCATTAGGGATCTCCTAAAGAAGCTGCAAAGCGAAATGCGTAGCGATTCCTCTGTTCCTTTATTCCCTGTGGGGCCCTGACATGTATGACCTCTTCTCTAGACCCACCACAGAGTCCATTATATCTATGGGTATACCTACAGGTTCTCTTGTGTTTTCATAGGACACATTCTTTTGGGACATTGTGTTGGGGCTGGGCGCTCCATGTTTCATAACTGCAATCTAGTACCAAAAGGATATGAGGAAGCTGCAAAGCGAAACGCGTAGTGATCCCTCTGCATCTTTATTCCCTGCCCGGACCCTGACATGTATGACCTCTTCTCTAGACCCACCACAGAGTCCATTATATTTATGGGTATACCTACGTGTTCTCTTGTGTTCTCATAGGACACGTTCTTCTGGGACAATATCATGTATTTACATTGGCACACTTTTTCTATCTCTGTTTTACTGTAATGATATTAACATGATTATACAATAAATTTATATTTTTACTATATTGAGCGCTCTTTTTCATTTGGTTCTACTGGTGGCTACCAATTTAAAGTCCATATTCACCTTTGGTTTTCTCTTTTCGTAAAGTGGAACTAAAGCCTACATA
Source organism: Rana muscosa (assembly GCA_029206835.1). NCBI lineage: Eukaryota > Metazoa > Chordata > Amphibia > Anura > Ranidae > Rana > Rana muscosa. Next base: position 450,507,458 of record CM055127.1, on the reverse strand, counting down.
CTTACCTGTCCTATGGTCCTGAGCTGGCATCTTCTTCTGAGTTCCGGTCTTCGGGCCTCTTAATTGGCCAGGGGGAGGGGGGGGGTGACGTCACTCCTGTGAATGTGCAGTAGGGCCTTCATCCCGGCACTCAGAGACTGGCCCAACACTGTAAGATGAGCTATGCATGCGCAGGTCAGTTTACAGTGCCGGAGGAGATGGCGAGCAGGTAGGTGGGGATAATTTATTGCAGAAGAGACTTTGCATGTCTCTTCTGCAATACAAGCCTGCCCGCTTGTGAGAGCTCATATTGTAATAATGTATTTTTAATAATATTCAATACATTTTTTTAGGTTCCTTTATGCTTATACCTTACAGAGCGTTAATCTATTAAACCATGCAACGTGTTATCAATGTGCTAATTCAGTTCAGCAATCATTTGGGATAGGTACAAATTGAATCTTTCCAATCCCGGGGGTGCCATTGAATGATGGCTGCTGTACCATATTGTAGCGAAGGCCATCAGAGTCCACTGGGGTCAAGGTGCACTCCTGCCGAGGAAGTAATGATGGGTAGGTACAAATCATAGGCTAACCTGCTTACTCATTACAACCCAATACGTTCTGCTTACATGGTGAACCATTTTCATATTTTCCAGTAATCAGACCTAATCTATTACGATGCTTGATGACTTTTCCTGGAAATTTCTCGCTCTACTTCTCTGACTCCTTGATGATTTATAAGGGAAACTCTCTGCAGTATACGCTGCTTGTTGCAAGATTGACATATCTATTATTAAGCTGCTCTGTAGTCACATCTCATTTATACCTTTTTCATTGGATTTCCATTTACCTGTTAACTGTGTCGGTGCTAAGTTCACAGTAAAAGCGTAAAAAACGAATTTAAAGGTGCAACACCTGACCCACCATGATATGTGCATACATTTTCTATCCCTATTACTAGTTTCCCTCTCTTCTCCTCTAAGGATATGTGTATATGCTATTATATTAATTCTTCTATTCACGCATGAATTTATTGATAATTTTATATCAATATTTTATATGAATTTTTTTATATGAATTTTTATATGTAATTTTATATGTTTTTTTAATCATTTTTTGCAATGCTTTATTTTATTTATTATAAAAAAAAATCAGATAATATGTGTAGCGCCCTGTGGTTTAGTCAGGGAGCTCCTCACCAAATTCCTTGTCAGGAGTAGCTAATGCAGTTAGTTGTTAGAGATCCATTGATTTTCTCCCTAAGTTTGGCCTTGTTGTGCTTTTCTCTTCTGTCACTAGGTGGCCGGGCACTTGGTGGCACTAGGTATGAGAAAAACAACTCAAGGTCAAGTTATGGGTATATGGGGTATCTCAGCCAATGGGCAGGGGTTTTCTTGGATCCCTTGGCCTGCTGGGAGAACCTATATATTCGGGTGGAGTCAGGTGATCTATGTTCTGTTCCACCTGGACGGCTGTCTGGGTGGACGTGTGTCGTACGCCCCAGGCTGCTAGGCCGGAGATTGGGCCTATCCCGGGGGTGTCTGGCTGCCAGGCTGTGTGAGGGCCTATCCAGAGGTAAGAGGGCAGCGCAGGGTTGGGGCTGCAGCTTGCAGTCCAACAAAAAATGAAGGTTCTGCCGGCCGGAGAACCTGTCGTGGTCGGAGGTAGAAGGGAAGCTGTCACCACTAAGGGACCAACCACCTCTACCAGGGATCACACTGAGTAACTGAAGTACCGGAGAAACATTCTCATCGAATGGGCACGTCGGAGAATCTGGAAACTTCAGGCAGTGATCAAGTCAGGGACCCAACCCGCGAAGGTGACACTTGCAGAGCAGCCTTGTGTGTCAAGCCAGGGACCAAGCCAGTAAGCAGGGGTGAAGCTTGAAAAGTATCTGGAGTGCCAAGCTAGGGACTCAGCAGGGAAGCGTGGGTGACGCTTGAGGGAGATACCACTGCAAAAGCCTTTAGCTCACAGGATTCAGAGTCAGTGAATCAGAGTCCAGTGAGAGACTAGGAGCTCAAGGAGCCAAAGAACTACAATTAGGCCTCGTACACACGACCGATTTTCTCGTCCAAAACAGTCAAGAAAAGTGCCGCAAGAGCTTTTTTGTCTAGAAAAACTTTTGTGTGTATGGTTTTACGACGAGAAACTTGCCGAGAATCTCGACGAGAAAATAGAGAACCTGCTCTCTATTTTCTCGTCAGGATTCCAGATTTCCTCGTCGTGTTTCTCGTCGGCCTGTTTTGTGACGAGAAAATGGTTCGTGTGTATGCTTTTACGACTCTTCAAAAAGCGCGCATGCTCACAAGCAACTATGAGACGGGAGCGCATCTTCTGGTAAAACAAGCCTTCATAATGGAGAGAGCACATTCGTCACGCTCAAAAATATTTCATCGTTTAAATGTTCTGCATTGAAATCTTCGTTAGAATGTTACATTAATCAAAACGAGTGACCTTCTTTTGCTGCTGATATTCACACAGAGTTGAGCCTTATTTTTAACCTTTTTCATGCTGCTCTTTATAAGATTTATGTGTATTATATCGTGCAAGTTTTTCGGAATAATTTAAATGGTTAGATTTTTCAAAATGATGTTAATTATAATTTCTCAATGTTTTGATAGCGATCTCCCATTTAATTTTGGAATCTATATTATTTAAATTTCACACCATGTTTTTGTGCTAATCAGATTTAGTTATTCTTTTGGGGGGGTGATATCTGTGCCTTTTATTGTCAGTCAAATGTATCTGCTTACTCCAAAGCTTGTTTTTTTTAATTTAAAAAGACACATAGTCAAGTATGAACTTAAACAAAAAACACATTTATTCATGTTTATAACTTAAATAAAGAGAAGGCAGCGCTGGAGAAGCTGCTGCCATTTGTGCATCCCAGGGACCCCAGAACACACAGCAACCCTGTGTGGACACTAAAATTGGGAGCTTGAGAAGGCCCACATTTCTGAACACAATCTGATGCTGGCCTCCCAGAGGTCAGGAACAGCAGCAGGTGAGATATATGTCCCAAGTGTGTGGTACTACAACAGGCTGCCTTCTGTCCGACCACAATGAAGCGAGGCCATCACTTCCTCTTCTTCCTGGCAACCTTCCCTGAAGCCTTTCCTGAAGCCTTTCCTGCAGCCTTTCCTGCAGCCTTTCCTGCAGCCTTTCCTGCAGCCTTCCTTCTTCGTTTGGCTGGAGGCTGGCCCACTGGAGGGGTACTCCTGTCAGGAGGAGGAGGTGGAGGTGTAGCAGAAGGGGGTGGGGCAGAAGGGGGAGGTGTAGCAGAAGGGGGTGGGGCAGAAGGTGGAGGTGTAGCAGAAGGGGGTGGGGCAGAAGGTGGAGGTGTAGCAGAAGGGGGTGGGGCAGAAGGGGGAGGTGTAGCAGAAGGGGGTGGGGCAGAAGGTGGAGGTGTAGCAGAAGGGGGTGGGGCAGAAGGTGGAGGTGTAGCAGAAGGGGGTGGGGCAGAAGGTGGAGGTGTAGCAGAAGGGGGTGGGGCAGAAGGTGGAGGTGTAGCAGAAGGGGGTGGGGCAGAAGGTGGAGGTGTAGCAGAAGGGGGTGGGGCAGAAGAGGAAGGTGGAGGTGGAGGTTGAGGTTGGGTCAGTTGGGCCACCTCACATACAGTGCCTTGCGAAAGTATTCGGCCCCCTTGAACTTTTCATCCTTTTGCCACATTTCAGGCTTCAAACATAAAGATATAACATTTAATTTTTTTGGGAAGAATCACCAACAAGTGGGACACAATTGTGAAGTGGAACGAAATCTATTGGATTTTTTGAAACTTTTTTTAACTAAGAAAAAAATGAAAAGTGGGGCGTGCAAAATTATTCGGCCCCCTTGCGTTATTACTTTGTAGAGCCACCTTTTGCTGCGATTACAGCTGCAAGTCGCTTGGGGTATGTCTCGATCAGTTTTGCACATCGAGAGACTGAAATTCTTGCCCATTCTTCCTTGCAAAACAGCTCGAGCTCAGTGAGGTTGGATGGAGAGCGTTTGTGAACAGCAGTTTTCAGCTCTTTCCACAGATTCTCGATTGGATTCAGGTCTGGACTTTGACTTGGCCATTCTAACACCTGGATACGTTTATTTGTGAACCATTCCTTTGTAGATTTTGCTGTATGTTTGGGATCATTGTCTTGTTGGAAGATAAATCTCCGTCCCAGTCTCAGGTCTTTTGCAGTCTCCAACAGGTTTTCATCCAGAATGGTCCTGTATTTGGCTGCATCCATCTTCCCCTCAATTTTAACCATCTTCCCTGTCCCTGCTGAAGAAAAGCAGGCCCAAACCATGATGCTGCTACCATGTTTGACAGTGGGGATGGTGTGTTGAGGGTGATGAGCTGTGTTGCTTTTACACCAAACATATCGTTTTGCATTGTGGCCAAAAAGTTTGATTTTGGTTTCATCGGACCAGAACACCTTCTTCCACATGTTTGGTGTTTCTCCCAGGTGGCTTGTGGCAAACTTTAGACGAGACTTTTTATGGATATCTTTGAGAAATGGCTTTCTTCTTGCCACTCTTCCATAAAGGCCAGATTTGTGCAGTGTACGACTGATTGTTGTCTTGTGGACAGACTCTCCCACCTCAGCTGTAGTTCTCTGCAGTTCATCCAGAGTGATCATGGGCCTCTTGGCTGCATCTCTGATCAGTCTTCTCCTTGTCTGAGCTGAAAGTTTAGAGGGACAGCCAGGTCTTGGTAGATTTGCAGTGGTCTGATACTCCTTCCATTTCAAAATGATCGCTTGCACAGTGCTCCTTGGGATGTTTAAAGCTTGGGAAATCTTTTTGTATCCAAATCCGGCTTTAAACTTCTCCACAACAGTATTACGGACCTGCCTGGTGTGTTCCTTGGTCTTCATGATGCTCTCTGCACTTTCAACAGAACCCTGAGACTATCACAGAGCAGGTGCATTTATACAGAGACTTGATTACACACAGGTGGATTCTATTTATCACCATCAGTCATTTAGGACAACATTGGATCATTAAGAGATCCTCGCTGAACTTCTGGAGTGAGTTTGCTGCACTGAAAGTAAAGGGGCCGAATAATTTTGCACGCACCACTTTTCAGTTTTTTATTTGCTAAAAAAGTTTAAAATATCCAATAGATTTCGTTCCACTTCACAATTGTGTCCCACTTGTTGGTGATTCTTCACAAAAAATTTAAATTTTATATCTTTATGTTTGAAGCCTGAAATGTGGCAAAAGGATGAAAAGTTCAAGGGGGCCGAATACTTTCGCAAGGCACTGTATGGCGGTATTGGGGGTAATTTGCTCCATCACCCCCTTGTTGAGCAAGGTGATGAGCAGGGGCTCGCATAGGAGGCGTTGCTCCATGCTCATCACCTTGAACTTAGCCTCCACTAGGCCGGCAATGGCCTCTTCAGGGGATGTGGGCTCCTTGAGGGTGGCATGGGCCTCTTTAATAAGGGCCATTGCTGCCTCACTGGTGGTCCTGTCCCTCCTGCCTCTTTTGTGAAACCGGATGGGAGGCACCTGGGATCTGGTGCTTCTCCTTTGCCCTGCCACCTCCTGTCTGCCACTGGGCCCTGCCACCTCCTGTCTGCCACTGGGCCCTGCCACCTCCTGGCTGCCACTGGGCCCTGCCACCTCCTGGCTGCCACTGGGCCCTTCCTCCTCCTGCCTGACAGTTTCCAGACCCTCCTCCTGGCTGATTTCATCCTGTGTATGAAAAAGGAACATAGTTTAATATGTTGGTTTAATCTTTGCATCAAACTTTGTAATCCTGATGGAAGCAATTAGAATGTAAATGCATAAATCCTTGCTTTAAATTTACCACAACATCAGCTTGACTATTTCCCACACAATTAAGTGCAGAAGAATGTCTACAGATCCTGATTTCACTTGTGTAATACAAAATAATGTATGTTTCTCATCCTGACATATTTGGGAAACATTAATTTTATCCCAATACATTTTCAGTTAATACTATACCTGGCTCCAGATGGCCAAATCAGGATCATCCAGGATGGCTGCCTCCTCTTGCTCCAGAGAAGGCTCAGGTTGGCTGCAGGGAAGTCTGGGGGGAAGAGTGGAGAGTGATGGCCTTGTCTCAATGTGGTCATCCAGGAAGGACATCCTGTTGTAGTACCACAAAATCGGGACATAAACATCACCTGCTGCTGCTCCTGACCTCTGAGAAGCCAGCACCTTAGAGCGTTCAGTCCTGTAGGTACCTCTCAAGCTCCCAATTTTAGTGTCCACTTGTTTTGCTGTGGCTGTGGGCACCTTGGTATGCACAAATGGGAGCAGCTTCTCCAGCGCTGCTTTTCTCACCCCTCTTTTTTTATGGATGGGGTTTTTCGTCTCCCACAGAGCCGGCAGCTCCCTTACCCGGTCAATAAATTCCGCCAGGAACTCTTTGTCGCTAATAAAGACATTCATATTGTATCTGCAAGTAAAATAATGTGAGGCAAACAGTCTAACCTCCTTCACATCCTAGTCACCATATATATCCTACAACAATCTCAAGACAGTATAGGCCAACAATTTTTAAAAGTCACAAAATCACATACCTTCGTTCGCACGTCCGTCACTTGAACTCCTCTCTCCGCACACCGAACGTACTATAGTCACATGTGTGTTTGCTATATACACACCACGCATGCGTCAAAATTCGAACACGTCGCTCCGCACACGTCGCCCGCCCATGACGTTCTAACTTACATCTTTTCCCCGCCCCTTCTCTTTCGGCGCGCAGATAGATATGGCGGAGTTACAGCAGGTGTCTGATAATTCCGCAACTAGCGAGGAGACAAGCCCGGAGACCGAGGACACGTCACGATCAAGGAGGAGATTCAAGGCATCGAATATGTCTTTGGTGGAGATGGCGGAGATGGTGGACATCTTGGTCAAGGCTGATTATGATGCCAAGCATGGGCCGTATAGCAAACCAAATAGAAGGAAGGCCAAAATCCTCACTAAAGTTGTGAAGAGTCTGAGGGCGAAGTTCGGGGTGAAACGCTCAAATGAGCAGCTCAGAAAGAGGTGGTCAGACCTCAAACTGAGGGAGCCAGACCAGTTGAGGAGCATAAAGAGGATGCTCGCTAAAAGTAAGTAAAATGACGACGTTTCTGCTATTAATCTTTTTATAAACTGACATGTTTGTTTTTTTTATCATATTGGACTCACTTCCAAAATGTAATATTTTGAACTAGGTTGGGCACAGTAATCGTTCGTTACGTTACCGACACTTCGTTCGGCCACTATCCGCGGTTTTGGCTTATTTAAGAGTCACAAAAGTAATTAGACATCTGCCATTTTTGATCAAGTATTGTTGATAATTTTTTAGTCTAGATGATGTGTTTGTAAGGAGAATGAAATGCAAACTTTTAACAGTGTAAAGGAGAGGACACTCAGCAGCTGCTTCCACATCTGTACTTTGGAGCACTATAGTGTGGGCCACCAGACCCGCCTTTTTTGGGTGTCCCACACAGGTGCATCAGAGTTTATTTGTGGTGCCTCCATGTTCCAAAATTTACATCCAAATGTGAATACTAAACATATTTGGGGTCATAAATAATGCATTCTTCTTTAAATTCCGCACAAACACACACTTGTACACCACTTCCAAACAATTCATCCTTTTTTTAGTTTAACAATGAGATTTACAGTGTGATAAATAGACCTTTTGTTTTATTCTCATAGGGGAGAGAAGACTGGGAGGACTACACTCCAGGAAGCACATGCACCCCACAACTTCCAAACAACACCAAACTCCCAAAGATCCACAACCGAAAGATGTGCAGGAAGTTGAGGTGGAGGAAGGAGAAGTGCAGGAAGGAGAGGTGGATGACGTTGTGGATCTGGTCACCACAACAGGTCAGTATCTGACACCACAGCTTAAGGTAAGCGAGGTAGGCCTGCAGAGTTATAATACCTTTTGTTATTTTTTTTTTAGGGGATGTAAATGTTGTGAAGGATAGCACACGGTTCTCTGCTGACAGTGCCCTCCGCCTCATCCAGCAAGTGATGGAATGTAGCACGGAACTGGACCTAATTAAACAAAGAATCCATGTGATGGAACAAACATTTAAAGACATTCTCGATGTTTTGGGGAGAATTCAATAAGCCCTCCAAACACATTTGTTTTTACATGTTTGTTTTTAGATTTTTTTCTAATTTTTTGAGTAACAAACCAGCCAAAAATTGAATATGCACACAGTGTGTGAACATGTGCTATCTGCCATCAGGGGATATCCATGTACGTCTTTTGTGGGTGCAACCCCTTCCTCGTATCAAAAGTCGGTGAACTGAGGAAGGGGATGCACCCCCAAAACACGTCCATTGAACACCCCTGATGGCAGATAGCACATGTTGACAATAGGGATCAGGATTGTAAACTTCCTATATGCAAAAAATTAAAAATGTGTGCATATTGAATTTTTGGCTGGGCAAGGGGTGGCAGGACCCCATATTAGGACGGGCACATAGAGACATAGTTTGTGTAAGTGAATGTCTCCGATTGTTCAGAGGTATCCAATGTTGTAATTTTAGAAATGCAAGTGATATTTTTGTATTTTCATAAGCCAAAATTTGCCGGGTTGTGGCCAGGCCAACCCCAAAGTAAAAACAAAAAAACAAAAAAGAAGAGAATGTGCACAGAGTAAAATTTTTGACCACAAACAACGTGTAGCTTCTTTTTATAATACTCTCTAAGCTTATTTGGTTCTTTTGTAAGGTAACATAGTGAAATTGGTTGTTATTTACTAAAGTAAAATACACTTGCCACTACAAATGTACAAAGACAAACTAGGAGACAGGAAAGAACAAATAATTAAAGGTTTAAACAAGATTTTTATTGGGATACTTAGACATAGGCTGGCATAGGAATTGCCCCCCTACCAGTGAAATACTCCATGTATTTGTCCCGAACCACACAGGCATTTTGGGGGGGCAAGCCAAGACGGGCAGATTCCAGGCCCGGAAGGGGATTTGCAGGGGAAAGTCCAGCCTCTGGCAAAACTGAGGCCAGATAGGAATTTGATTTTTGGCTCAGAAAGTTGTGTAGCACACAGCAGCATAACACTACATCGTTTATTTTGTAGTCCGCCAAGTGGATGGAAGTCATAAAAAGGCGGAACCGGCTGGCCATTATGCCGAAGGCATTTTCAACGACTCTTCGGGCCCTGGCCAGCCGGTAATTGAACACACTCTTCTCTGGGGTCAGGTTCCTCTGTGGAAATGGCCTCATAAGATGCCGTCCGAGTCCGAAGGCTTCATCAGCCAAAAAAACAAAGGGGAGTCCTTCAATATTCCCTGCATCCGGTGGCAATGCAAGGTCGTCACTCTGGAGACGGAGGGCAAACTCTGTCTGGATGAAGGATCCCCCATCGGACATCCGGCCATTTTTTCCTACATCAACATAGAGGAATTCATACCGTGCTGACACCACCGCCATCAGCACAATGCTATGAAACCCCTTGTAATTGTAGTAGTAGGACCCAGAACGGGGGTGGCGGCACGATGCGGACGTGCTTCCCGTCTATGGCACCACCGCAGTTGGGGAAGTCCCACCGCGTGGCAAACTCCGATGCCACAGTCTGCCATTCCTGTGGCGTGGAAGGAAGCTGTGGAGTGAAACAAGATGAAATAATATTAGAAAACCAAAGGCATACATTACAAGGAAATTCTATCCCAAAAAATTAGAGACCAACATCAATCTAATTATACGTTTATTAAGGTGTGTAAAAAAAGTATAATGGAAGGCTCATTTATCATATTCATCACCCCCTCTGATGGGCCATTACTAAATTATTTTGGGGGGGGGGGAGATGTGTTTGGCCACAGGATAGCATTGCAGTGGCGGTGCGTCCAGAGTGAGCGCTGGAGCACTGTCCCCTCTCTCCTGTGCCCATCACTCAGAACAATACATAGGTTCATGCGTTGCATGAACCTATGTATTGTCTATGCCGCACACTATTCAGGTGGATGGCCTCTTGTAAAGCGACCGACATATGATTATTTGCGGCATTTAGGGGGTTAAAATTGCAGAGCAGAAACAGGTATTAAAATAGTCTTGCAAATTACAACATGAGGGATGTAATTGGCTTCATCAAAGAAAAATCGGGGACGCAAGGAGGGGGGCATTCCTTGTGTAAACACTGACAGGCTGCTCTGGCAATCATGTTCACCAATCACCAAGTCTGTTTAATGGTAACATGATTGCCTGATGCAACATGAAGGGAAGGAGAAGACATCAAGGACAGAAGAAGGATGGCGCTGACCACAAGAAGGTAAGTGCAGGGCTGGGGGGAAACTGGCTGCATTAGAGGGGACTAAATGGCTGCATTTGAGGGAACAAAATGGCTGCATTGGAGGGGACAACTGGGGGCGTTTATTAGGCAACAGAGCAAAAAAGGAGGACGTTTATTTCCTAAACTGGGGTTTGAACCCCCCAACATTTGGAGCAACAGGCGCCCCTGCTGGAAAAGTTAGTGAGGGGAAATATTTATGGAGGAGAAAAAAGGGGCAATCTAAAGCTTCCAACATGCATGGGGACAAAGGGGACATTCTCAGCATATTACAATCATGGTAATTAGGGAAGGATTTTCGAAATACAATACATTAGCATACATGTAATACCTAAAATGTGATGTTAAGGGAGAAAACTTACCCTAATATAGTCCTCCTGCAGGACTTGGATGATGGCAGAACAGGTGTCTGGGATTATGAGGCCCAGAGCCTGGGGGGAGATGCCTGTCGTGAACTTCAAGTCCTGAAGACTTCTCCCTGTCGCCAGGTAACGCAACGTGGCGATGAGCCTCTGCTCAGCACTGATGGCTTCCCGCATAACGGTGTCCTTCCTGGTAATATAGGGGGACACCAAAGCCAACAGTTCCTGAAAAACGGGGTCAGACATCCTGAGAAAATTCCTGTAGTCCTCAGGATTATTCTCGACTATCTCCCGCAGCAGAGGCATGTGGCAGAATTGGTCCCGCTGGAGCAACCAATTCTTGGTCCATGAACTCCTCCTCACACCATTCATGGACTGGTCTTGGTCCAAAACAAGCAGACCAACACCAAGCGCACGCACAGCACGAACTCGACGACGAGAACGTCCAGGCGACATGGCTAGGAAACGGTCGTCTAATCAGAACGTACAGAACAGAACGCAGTTTAGAACAGCAAGGCCTATGAATAACGAACTGAAAATCAGAAACGAACAGGCAAGAACGCACTGTAAAACAGATACGACCTGCCTAGACGCCCTGAAAGTCAAGATACAAACCCACAAGCACAAACTGAATGGCAGAAAACGATCTGAAAAGTACGAAGACTGAAAAGCGCGAATCGTCTCTTCCCAAACTTTTACTTCACACGCGGTAACACGAGATCAGCAAAAGCAGCCCAAGGGGTGGCGCCAAGAAAAAAGAACTTCCCCTTTATAGTGCCGTCGTACGTGCTGGATGTGAGCGCAGAGAACCACGAGGAAATTGGGAAATTACAGTGTGTACGCATAGAAAGCTTGACGAGAAAATCGACAAGCTTAACAAGAATCTCGTCGAAAAAAACGACGTGTTTTTTACGACGAGAAAATCGGTCGTGTGTACGAGGCCTTAGACGTTGTAGTGAAGCTGAGAGAACTGTTGAACTTTGTGTTAGGAAATGTTAAGTACTGTTGCCATAGGAGACAGCAATCCTGTACGTGCAGAAGTGACAACACAGCCCAGAAATATCTTAGAAGGAAGTTGGGACTTTAAATGAAGCAATTGAATAGTGGAGGTATATTTGAATACAAAATATTTATTAATTATAATTGATCAGAAGACATTAAAAATATATTTCATATATATATATATACACATGAGCCATGTACAAGACATGAACACGGTGAAAAACGGTACATATATAGCAGCACATAATTATAGTGTAGTAGTAAATATCTAAAGAAAATATGGCATAATATATGCCAGCGGCAGCATGCCTGGTGCCGACCTATGCACCCACATGATATGGATACATCTGCTTGATATCATATAGATAGCATCATTGAATATAGTAAATAGGTATGGTTCCATATGAGATGTAGTTGTAGCATCAGACAGAGCTCGACGCGTTTCGTGGATGTGTCCACTCATCAGGAGCAGATGCGACAGGTATTCCTAAGGAATATATATAGAGTTTTAATGAACCATACTATAGGGTATCAAGGTAATTGAATATTCATGTGTATAGATGGTTAACCAACCACACTCACCAATTCATTCGTACAGCGAGTGCAGTGCGCGGCAGCTGGCATTTACTATATTCAATGATGCTATCTATATGATATCAAGCAGATAGCAGCCATTCATGCAGAGGTATTCTTTGCAGCAAGAGATGGTGCATCGTCATGCATGAAGATGATTTTATTACGGAAAGCATAGTTCTTCCTTCTGTACCAGGGAAGGAAGTGGTCAGTCAGGAACTCCACATACTTTGCAGAGGTCATCTTTTACACCTTCGGGGACCCTAAAGGGGCCGACCAGCTCTCTTCCCATGATTCCGGCCCGAAACATGACTCCACCACCGCCTTGCTGACGTCGCAGCCTTGTTGGAACAGGGTGGCCGTCCACCAACCATCCACTACTCCATCCATCTGGACCATCCAGAGTTGCATGGCACTCATTAGTAAACAGGACTGTTTGAAAATTAGTCCTCATGTATTTTTCTGACCAATGCAGCCGTTTCTGCTTGTGAGTAGGGATGAGCTTTGTGTTCGAGTCAAAAACACATTAGACTCGAACATCGGCTGTTCGATCGTTCGACGAAGCTTGAACGTTATGGTCCTTTCGCGTCATGGCCCATAATTCACTGCGGCATCACAGTGCATTGCTGGCTGATGAATGGCCAAGCATGCACTATGACCCGCATGCTTGGCCAATCACAGTGCCGTCTGTACAGAGAGCCGTAATTGGCCAAAGCCAGGGTGGCTTTGGCCAATCATGGCTCAGAGGAGTAGGTACACGCTCCACAATATATAAGGCCGCCTGGAAGTCGGCCTTGTGTAGTGTGTTGGCGTTTGTGAAAGAGACAGTTACAGAGAGAGAGACAGTGTCATTTATATTGAGTTAGATAGAGCAGGCAAGCGAGTCAGTTAGCTGCTGTTAGAGTGTGTAGAGGATATATATGCATCCTAGGTGTTGTATATATATTTATACACTGTAATGAGTTTAGCTAGATCCGTTCCTGTTAGTCTCTATACTGTGACAGGCAGGCAGGTGATTGTGCTAGCTGCAGACAGTCAGTGTTTCACTTAGTGTACTACTGTGCTTTGCATAGCATTCACCTAAAGCTCACCTGGATACAGTTATTCTCTATACTGTGACAGGCAGGCCGGTGATTGTGCTAGCTGCAGACAGTCAGTGTTTCACTTAGTGTACTACTGTGTGTTTTGCATGACATTCACCTAAAGCTCACCTGAATACAGTTAGTGACTAATACTATTATAGTGGTGTTCTCATAATAAAACCACAAGCAGAGAGCTGCAAGTATTTTCAGTGTACTGTGTCCTCTGCACAGTTTTCACCTAAAACTAACTGAAAACAATTGCTGCTTTTCCCATACAAACACCACAGCAGGCCATTAGTATGTATGGAAGGCAAACAATGAGAGGCAGACAGTCATGAGGCAATAAAAGAGGGCAAGCATGCTCTGTGTCTAGAGGCAACAGGGATGCTGGTCGTGGACACGGTGCATTCTCATCAGCACGTGGCCGTGGGAAACGCTTGTCCTTCTTTTCGGCAGCTGGCCATGTTGAGCCGCAACATGCCGAAGACTTGGTAGAGTGGATGACCAAGCCGTCCTCCTCCTCCTCCTCCTCTCTCACCCAGGCTCAGGGTACTTTGTCTGGCAAAGCAGCTGCCAAAGCGGCCTCATCCCTCGGCTCAATGGCATCAGTCACTCCTTCCCTAGCCCCACCATGTCCTCCCGAGGAGTCCCCCGAACTGTTTGACCACAGTGTTGGGTACATGCTCCAGGAGGATGCCCAGCGTTTTGAAGGCTCCGATGATGGAACCCAGCTGGAGGAAGGCAGTAACGTGAGCTCAGAGAGAGGGGGGTAGTAACGTGAGCCCAGAGAGAGAGGGTGCCCAACAAGGTCAGCTATGTGGCAGTCATGTTCCCCCAGCTGCAGCATACTGCTAGATTGGCTCCAGTGATGAGGAGGGAGGGGATGATGAGGTCACTGACTCCACGTGGGTGCCTGATAGGAGAGAGGAGGAGGAAGAGGAGGAGGAGGAGGAGTCACACCTCCAACAAGGCAGAATGCCCTCCAGGGGCCAGCTTAAGGGCAGCACACCGACTGCATCACACCGCAGAGCTCCGCATGTGCAGGGCGCTGCTGTCTCTGCGCGTTATTCCAAAAGTTCTTTGGTGTGGGCCTTTTTTCAGACGTGTGCAGCAGATCGCACCATTGCCATTTGCAACATATGTCTAAAGCGTATCTCGCGTGGCCAAAACATCAGCCGCTTGGGCACCACATGCCTGACCAGACATATGTCGACCTGCCATGCAGTCCGTTGGCAAGCACACCTAAAAGACCCACACTAAAGAACAAGGCGAACCTCTCCTTGCTCCTCATCAGCTGGGATCTCCAACCCCACTATACCTTCAGTCCTCTCTGAAACCTGCACTGAGAGGAATAAAGGTGTAGAATTAGGTGGGTCACAGCCAAGTACTTGCGGGCAATCTTCTATCGGTACACCGACGTCCGATTGTACCAGGCAAATTTCCCTGCCCCAGCTGCTGAACCGCCGCAAGAAGTTCACTCCCTGCCATCCACATGCCCAGCAATTGAATGCTAGCTTGGCTAAATTGCTAGCACTTCAACTGCTGCCTTTTCAGTTGGTAGACTCGGCCCCCTTCCGTGAGTTTGTGGAATGTGCGGTTCCTCAGTGGCAGGTTCCCAAACGCCACTTTTTCTCACGGAAGGCGATTCCGCCTCTCTACCGGCATGTGGAAGGCAATGTCTTGGCCTCGCTGGACAGAGCGGTCAGCGGTAAGGAGAGTGTCTGATGAGAATCGCCTATCACGGAAGGGACCGGGAAGAGACCGCGGGATTTGAACGATGGATGCCGCAGCCGCAACTTTTTTTCCAGGTACTATTTACATGTAAAAACTTTCGCTGACTCGAGTATAAGCCGAGGGGGGGGGGGGGGCGGGGGGACTTTCAGCCCAAAAAAAGGGCTGAAAATCTCGGCTTATACTCGAGTATATACGGTAATTACAATTCTTGATCTAATATTTCACAGCTGGGCCCATTCCTGCGCCCACCAAAGCGTGGGTTAAAACCGCCCGCAATGCGCTGCTGAAGCAGCGCATTGTGGGCGGTATAGCCGGGCTGTTCCATTGATTTCAATGGGCAGCAGTGGAGGAGGAGTGGTAAACACACCACTCCTTCCCCGCTCCAAAGATGCGGCTAGCAGGACTTTTTTTTACCATCCTGCTAGTGCACCGCTCCAGTGTGAAAGTGACAGATTTTTAAGGGCGGATTGCAGGCGCTATTTTTAACGCTATAGCGCCTGCAATACGCTCCAGTGTGAAAGGGGTCTTAGATTGATGAATATTTGAACTTTGATATTTTTGGTTTACTGATATAATTTAAAGCGGAATATCAGTCATTTTTTCATCTTTCCATCTATTAAATCTTCTGCCCTTGTTATTTTAAGTTTGGATAGTAAAACATTTTGTTTTCTGTCAGTAAATACCTTATACAGCCCACTTCCTGTTTTTTGTCTGGTCATTAGTCTAGGCTTATGACATCATGCTCAGCTCTCTCTCTCTCACTCTCATGAGAGTTTGCCAGGAAGGGAGGGGGATGAGTCATAAGAGGGCCAATGAGAGCTGCAGAGCTGAAGGTGTGTCTGTGTAAATCCAGGAAGTGAACAGGCAGCAGCTTCAGCTGCCCACAGTTAAAATGGTTGCAGCCAGACTCAGTGGAGGGAGATTTCTGCAGCATATTTGGCAAGTACAGAATCACAGTATATATAAAATAATATGCAAAGTGGTTGGAGGGAAGCTTCAGAATGGCAGAGATGTTTTTATTACAAATTATGTGAGCAGACTGCAGTTCTTCTTTAAGGTGGCAGCAGTGAAAACGATTGAATTATATTATTCATGGTGTATTGATACACATACTGTAGATAATAATAAAGACACATAGATAATTATTGACACATATATGAGGAGTCGACAAGTCTCCCTATAAAGCGGAGATTATTTCCATTTATTTTGATAGACTTATAGTATTAGTAATGACTTTTCCCCTTGGGATTAAAGTAAGGTGACCAGATTTTTAAAATGAAATCTGGGGACATATTTTTTTTACTAGTAATGGCGGCAATCAGCGACTCTCTGCCCGTCGCCGCCGCCCGCCTCACAGCCTGTCAAGTCTTACTCTCCGGGCCCTGGCTACTACTGGGTGGGGAGCGGAGGAAGATCACTCCGCCAGGGAAGGCATGGAGATAAGCAGGCAGGCGGCTGGCCGGGACTTGAGCCAAGGCAGAAGAACATGCGAGCGGAGCTGAATGGGCACCCGAAACTGAAGAAATATTCCCTCCGCTCCGACCAGCACAACATGATCATCAGAAAGGGGCACAGATAATGGAAAAAAATACACCCCCCTAAGCTAGTAAGAGCGGCGGAGCGGAAGTGTGTAATTCAGATTTTTTTTTTATTCTGCACTGACTGTCTTTGAAATTGCCCCAGCCCCTGTTCAAATCCAATCCGGGGACAAAACCGGGGACAGACTTGATCCGGGGACAGTGTCCTCAATCCGGGGACTGTCCCCTGAAACCGGGGATGTCTGGTCACCCTAGATTAAAGAGGAATTCCAGGTATGGATATTTTAACTATTGTAACTATGCATACACCCAGTACCGGGACAGGGTCGTCCAGCGACCAGGTCAAGGATCCTGAATTGCGCCCTCACCCACTGTTAATACATGCCATAGAATGGGCATACCACCCTGCATCTATTTGTTCCCCCCTAGCTGCCCCTCCTGCCCACCCCTTATCCCGGGCCTTGCATACACCATACCTGAGGGTTCCTCTAGACTAGAGGTTTGAAATCTCTGTAGTAGACACCTCTAGATTCTGGGTCCCATTACAAGCGGCTGGCCTGCTGCATTGTAAAACACACAAGCTCGCCTTTTTGCCTTTGCATTTTCTCAAGGAATGAAAAGCATTCTTTGATTGGACAAGTTGATGAGCGGGGTGGTGATTTCATACTCTTCACTTCTTCATCAAGAAAATGCAAAGTATTCTCTGAATGGTGCCCGTGCCTAAAGGGCGACCTCCTGTGTTCACTATGGAGCAGGGCTTTGAGGCTGAAGACACAGGAGTGTCTAGGCATACTCACATACAAGAAAGTACACTTCTATTTTCCAGACATTTTTAAAGACAGGGTTTAGGACAAAAGGTAAATCTTTCTCATTACTGTTTCGGCACAATAAACATTTCTAGATGTTCTCTATAAAATAGAAACTTGCTGTCTAAAGTCCATTTAAAGTGGTTGTAAACCCACTTTTTCAACTTGCACCTACAGGTAAGCCTAGATTAAGGCTTACCTGTAGGTGCAAGAAATATCTCCTAAACCTACACGGTTTAGGAGATATTTAGTTAAATGACAGGCGCCGCTGTCTACGGCGCATGCGCGCCGTAGACAACGGCGCATTCATGGGGTTAATCCCATTCACAAATGTGGCTACTTCCCATCAATTGCTGGACGTAGCCGATTGTGACCGCTCCCGAGCACTTGCGCATAGTGACGTCTCCGCCGCTCCGGCCAATCACAGTGCCGGAGCGGCGCTGTGATTGGCTGGAGCGGCGATACCCGGAAGTAACCTTCCGGCTATCGCCGCAGAGATGGCAGCGGCTGAAGAGGGAGACCAGGACGGCTTCGGGGGCCCCGATCTAAGGTAAGTGATGCATAATGAGCTATTATGCTAGTCATATTAGCTCATTATGCCTTTCTGTTACAGGTAGTTTAAAAAAAAAATTGATATAAGGGTTTACAACCACTTTAAGAACAGCCTGAATTTCATGTCATTAAAGTGGTTGTAAACCCTTACAGACCACTTTAACTTACAGGTAAGCCTAGATTAAAGTGGTTGTAAACCCACTTTGTAAACAAACACCTACAGGTAAGCCTAGATTAAGGCTCACCTGTAGGTGCATGAAATATCTCCTTAACCTACACGGTTAAGGAGATATTTGCATTTAAAAGCGGCGACGCTGACGTCACACGCATGCGCATGGGGTTAACCCCATTCACAAATTCGGCTAGGTCGCAGCATTCGACGACGTAGCCGAATTCGACGGCTCATGCGCGCTTGCGCGGAGTCACGTCTTCGCCGCTCCGGCCAATCATAGCGCCGGAGCGGCACTGTGATTGGCTGGAGCGGCGAAACCCGGAAGTAACCTTCCGGCTATCGCCGCAGCGATGGCTGCGGCTGAAGAGGGAGACGAGGACGGCTTCGGGGGCCCCGATCTAAGGTAAGTGATGCATAATGAGCTAGTATGCTAGTCATATTAGCTCATTATCCCTTTCTCTTACAGGTAGTTTAAAAAAAAAAAAAATTAATAAGGGTTTACAAGAACTTTAAGGCTTACCTATAGGTGCAACAAATACAGTATCTCCTAAACCTACACGGTTTAGGAGATATTTGCAAAAAAAAGCACCAATGTCTATGGCGCATGCGCCCTAGACAACGGCGCGCAGACGCACTGATCGTGCCGCTTCTAACGGCAAACATTCCGTTAGTGGCGGCACCCGCACACATGCGTGGGAGTGACGTCATTGCAGCTCCGGCCAGTCACAGCGCCGGAGCCGCTATATGGGGAAGTCACTCGTGGAGAGATGTCGCCGACGGAGGAGGTGATCGAGCAACGCTGCGGGGGCTTCGATCTCAGGTAAGTACTTCATAGGCATACTAGCTCATTATGCCTTTGCCTTGCAGGGTGTTTTGTAAAAATAAAAATAAATAAAATTAGGGTTTACTTCCTCTTTAAAACAAGCTCACCAAACCTTGATGTTGGTTCCCTATTTTTAACCACTTTGCGCCCGTCATACGATTAATGACGGCCGCAAAGTGGTTCTATAATGCCGGGAGGCCGTCATTATACGGCCTCCGCTCCTCCGGCCACTGGGGGGCACGCGAGCGTGCCCGGCGCATCACTGAGATGCCGATGCGCGTGCCTGGTGGCCGCGATGTCCGCCAGGTACCCGCGATCGGCTGGTACACAGACAAGGACATGGATCTGTGTGTGTAAACACAGAGATCCATGTCCTGTCAGGGAGAGAGGAGACAGATGCTGTGTCCCTTGCAGTGCCGGCCCAAGACATTGTGCTGCCTGGTACCAAGAATTAAATGCTGCCCCCCCCAAAAAAAAATCACGCCCACCAAATACCCCACATTCATTATTTTATATCATGATAACTAAAGTGGACCTGTCATGGCTCTATACATGTAAAGGAGTATAAAAAGGACCTGTGCGTGGCTGGTGGCCGCAATCGCTTCAGAGAGCCAGAACGGGGATCTGTTAATGTAAACAGACAGATCCCTATTCTGACAGGGGAGGAGAGACAGATCTGCTCTTCCTAGTGATTAGGAACAGAGATCTCTCTCCTCCTACAGTCAGTCCCATTCCCCCCCCAGTTAGAAACACCTCCCAGGGAACACATTTAACCCCTTTCCTGCCAGTGACATTTACACAGTAATCAGTGCATTTTTATAGCACAGATCGCTGTATAAATGTCACTGGTCCCAAAAAAAGTGTCAAAAGTGTCTGATCTGTCCACCGCAATGTCACAGTCTAGCTAAAAATCGCAGATCACCAGACCCCGCTACACTAGTAAAAAAATAATAATAATAATAATAAAAATGCCATAAATCTACCCTCTATTTTGTAGACGGTTTAACTTTTGCGCAAACTAATCAATATACACATTGCATTTTTTTTACCAAACATATGTAGAAGAATACATATCTACCTAAACTGATCAAGAAATGTTTATTTTTATTTTATTATGCTCCACTAGACCCTAGTCTCTTTATTGGCTACAGCCCTTAACCCTTCACGGATTTGCTTTTGGAATTAACTCTTCGTGGACTATGTTGTGTTCTTTTTGGACTCTGCATTAGTTTTCTTTTTAATTAATTTTTCATATATTAATTTTTCACATTTCAAGGTTTAACATTTATTTCACACATGGTTTTAACCACATAGCGCTGCACATTTTTTGAACACATGTGACCTATCTGACCCCTACACTGACCCCCTGACACACCTACGTGACACATGCACTGATTCACCTGACTTCTACTTCCTGCACTACTCACATTACACTGACCTACCTGACCATTACCCTGACCCCTACACTGACCTACCTGACACCTACACTGACCTACCTGACACCTACCTCACTCCTACTTCCTGCACTACTCACATTACACTGACCTGACAGCAACACTGACTATTACACTGACTGACACATACACTGACCCACCGACCTTACACCTACACTGACCTACTACACAGACCCACCTGACTCCTACAGTAGGAGTCCTACTTCCTGCACTACTCACACCCCACCCCACAGCTCGGTGCGAACCCATCCTTTGAGCACTCCTTACCTTTGCCTGCTCTTCACCAGGACTCTCCTCAGGACCTCAGCACTGGATGTGCAGAACTGCTTCGGCGTCCCAACTTCCCGCCAGCGCCATCCACCCGCAGCCCGCTCCATGGTGTCAGACGCTGCACGCCTGCACCTCCATGATCCCATCTCCACCGCGCCGTAACAAAGCAGAGGGACAGGCGGAGGGGAAGACAGCTCACACTTCCAGTGCTTGTCTCCCGCCACTATGTTCGTGTTTCCCGGCGCACTGTGATTGGGCGTATGGCGGTCATGTGCGGAGGCGGGACTTCTAGAGCGATCGCTGACAGGCCAGCCCCACGCCGCACATGACCCCCATTCGTCCAATCACAGGGCGCCGGACACTAAACATGGCGGCTGGAAAATAGGGGACACAGGAAAGGAAAATTAGTAGGAGACACGGAATGTCGCTGGCTGACGGGCGGCAATTTGCCGCCCCCCTTAAAGTGCCGCCTGGGACCGGGGTACCATCGGGTCCCATGGTAGGGCCGGCCCTGGTCCCTTGTACATAGGGACACAGATCGGTCACCTCCCCCAGTCAGTCCCCTCCCCCCACAGTAGCAATCACTCATAGGGAACACATTTAACCCCTTCCTCGCCCCCTAGTGTTAACCCCTTCCCTGCCAGTCACATTTATACAGTAATCAGTGCAGTTTTATAGCACTAATCGCTGTATAAATATGAATGGTCCCAAAAATGTGTCAAAAGTGTCCGATGTGTCCGACGCAATATCGCAGTCCTGACAAAAATCGCAGATCACCGCCATTACTAGTAAAAAAAATAATAATAAAAAAAATGTCAGAATTCTATCCCCAATTTTGTAGGCGCTATAACTTTTGCGCAAACCAATCACTATACGCTTATTGGGATTTTTTTTAACCAAAAATATGTAGAAGAATACGTATCGGCCTAAACTGAGAAAAAAATTGTTAAAAAAAAAATTGGCATATTTATTATAGCAAAAATCCAAAAATGTTGTGTTTTTTTTAAAAATTGTCGCTATTTTTTGGTTTATAGCACAAAAAATAAAAAACGCAGAGGTGATCAAATACCACCAAAAGAAATCTCTATTTGTGGGAAAAAAAGGACGTCAATTTAGTTTGCGAGCCACGTCGCACGACTGCGCAATTGTCATTCAAAGCGACACAGTGCCGAAAGCTGAAATTTCGCCTGGGCAGGAAGGGGGTTTATGTGCCCAGTAAGCAAGAGGTTAAACCAACTCCTGCTGTTTCGGTAAACGTGATCCAGGGTTCGCTCTTGGAATCTGGGGACTGTAGTACTGCACTACACACTGCTAATCTGCTACTCCGATCTCCGCAGTGAATGAACTCGGAAACTTCAAGCATTTAGTCATTCCCAGGTTCAATAACTCACACACAGTCCAAGTGCAAATAGTAGCACTTGTATTGTAGAAAACTTATGTAGCACACAGATCCCTGGTCTTACCTCCTCAAGGTGGGACACACCGTACCACAATGCCCAGGTTCCTTCTTGAATAAGAGGGTGAGCGGTGTACAGAATTTGTTGGGTCCCGCAGCGAGTTACCTTCCCTCGGTTGGATCTCACCCCCAGAGTGTAGGGAAGAGTCTGTTATAGGTGCACCAATAAGGCCAATGTCCAGACAAGGTTAAACCTTAATGAAGGAAGGTTTCTTTTCTTTATGCTGATAACTGGATAGAAGTTGGAGTTGAAAAATAAAAGGAAACAGGGAGGCAGGTTCAGGCACTTGGTATCACCACTCAATCCCGAGTGGACTCTGCTCACCCGGATAGTCCCCTCTCACGGGCCTAGCAGCCGGAGTGATGCACAAACTTTACTTCACTTAAGTTCCTCTTTTTAGAGATGCGATCGGGAGATTCTCTGCCACAGAATCTTTGAGCCCCGAACCTCTCAGCGCTTGTAATCAAAGAACAGGTGCAAGTTGCTGCACATTACAGCAACTTGCACCAATGGCAAATTTGCAGCCCCAGGCTAAAGGTGCCTGGGACCGATGCATACGCGCACCCCTGGCCTGGAGGGCCAGGTCACGCGACCCGAACTCCGGAGCCCCGGAACCACGAACCCCTCTCCAGGTGGCGTCTGCCCCTTATGTATGCTCTCCCGGCATGCACAGCAGGTTGACCACGCCCACTGTACTACTGCCGAGAGATGACACCCTAAGGCACAGCACTGTTACCAGTGGTTCAACCCTGACCTGTCATGGCAGCACCACCCACAGGCCACAGGGAACTGCACACCAGTACAACACCTGAAGAACGAGTAACTCAACCTATCAATAAAAGCGGTCCGAGCCTGGCTACTAGCTCAGACCAACCCCTAAATTTAGGCACACAGCACCCCTCAAAGTAGAGGGGCGCTACACGTAAAATAGTTTACAACAAACCCAGTGGAAGAAGGCCCAACAGGGAACACTTACGATTGTCAACAGCATGTAGCAGAGCAGATATCTGCCAAACTGAAAACGTCTGTCTGTAGGGGCAGAATGCGGCCTGGCCGTCTCGTGTCCAAACAAGAAGATTGCGAGCCCTAAGCTTTCCCTTCTTGTCTGGAACATTTCCCTGTCACCAATTCCATCCTTGACAGATAGGTGACCTGTCTCTACACTACCCACATGTGAAATGCGCTCCAAACCAGGAAGCCAGAGCCTTTAATAGGCTCTACCTGACCCAAGATGGCTGCTAGAGTCACATGGGGTGGCAGCATCCAATCGGCTAGCTTCCCCAGTGACCCTGGAAGCCATAGAGGAACCATGTTCCTCTTAACTTACTCTCACACTGCTATGCCGCTGCAGTTGAGCGCCACCTGCAGTGAAGAACCTAGATCGCACTTGCCTAAATGCCCATGCTATCACGTAAGGGGCTTGTTAGCCCCCTTGCGATAGCAGTCAAGTTACAGGGAAAAAGAAAACATAAAATGTATATTAAAAAGATCACGTTCTAATAAAATAAATAAAAATAATCTAAAAAATGTAAAAGCAATCCCATTACTCCATATTATACACACAAATATGTGCACTCATATATGTAAACACCGACTGTGCCACACATGTTAGGTATTCACAGGAATGTTGGAGTGAGAGCAAGACACCTAGGGCCATTTGTGGTTAACTGTAAACTGATAACCAGTAAATGCTTTTAAACATTGCCCATGGACAGTTTTGGGTACCTTAGTCTTTCGCCATTTCACAGGCATGCACCCCCATCTTTATATTTCACCCAAAAATTAGGTGTTATATTGTGGCTATGTGCACTAAAACTCATCTTAGTGTACTTTTTACAGAAAATATAGGTTTGATAAATATCAATTATCATATGCCATATAAAGTTGCAACCACCCCCATTTTATTTGTAACAAAAACATCTTTGCCATTCTGAAGCTTCCCTCCAACCACTTTGCATATTATTTTATATATACTGTGATTCTGTACTTGCCAAATATGCTGCAGAATTCTCTATCCACTGAGTCTTATTACAACCATTTTAACTGTGGGCAGCTGAAGCTGCTGCCTGTTCACTTCCTGGATTTACACAGACACACAGAGGCACACTCCAGCTCTGCAGCTCTCATTGACCCTCTTATGACTCACCCCCCCCTTCCTTCCTTCCTTCCTTCCTTCCTTCCTGGCAAACTCTCAGGAGAGTGTGAGAGAGAGCTGTGCATGATGTCATATGCCTAAGCTTTTTACCAGACAAGAAACAGGAAGTGGGCTGTATAAGGTATTTACTGGCAGAAAAAAAAATGTTTTACTATCCAAAGTTAAAACAACAACAAGGGCAGAAGATTTATTAGATGGAAAGATGAAAAAATGACTGAAGTTTCACTTTAACCACTTCTACACCGAGGACGTCATATGACGTCCTCGACTTTGTGCGGTGATATCTGAATGATGCCTGCAGCTACAGGCATCATTCAGATATCACTGTCTTCTGCCGGCGATTCTGCGCACCATAAGAATGATCATAGTGCCGGTTCCACCGTGCCATCGGGGGCCCGGAGAACGAATCGGCCGGCGCCAGCTCACGACGATAGAGATTTCCGGTGACCAGATGGTCGTTGGAGGCTCGGGCGCGACGTTGTGACGTCACGCCCGGGTACCCGGAAGTAAACAAAGCCGAAATCGCGGCTGTCAGCATGAGATCAGTGATTTTTTTTTCACGATCTCATGCTTTCCAGCCTGGAGGAGAGATGTGGGGTCTTATTGACCCCGTATCTCTCCATAAAGAGGACCTGTCACACACATTCCTATTACATGGGATGTTTACATTCCTTGTAATAGGAATAAAAGTGATCAAAAAACTAAAAATGTAAAAAAAAGTGTAAAATTTTTTTTTTTTTAGTAAAATTAAAAAAATATATATATTTTTTTTAAAACGCCCCTTTCCCCGGTAGCTCGCGCTCAGAAGCAAACACACATGTAAGTCCCGCCCACATATGTAAACGCCGTTCAAACCCCACATGTGAGGTATCGCGTATGCAACAATTCTAGCACTAGACCTCCTCTGTAACTCGAAAATAGTAACCTGTAAAAAAATGCAAAGCGGCGCCTATGGAGATTTTTCAGTACCGAAGTTTGACGCCATTCTATGAGGGTGCGCAATTTAAAAATGTGACATGTTAGGTATTTATTTACTCGGCGTAACATCCTCTTTCACATTATACATATATATTTTTTAATTCATGAAACCGTTTTTTTTTTTCTCCAAAAAAGGCGTTTGAAAAATTATTGCACAAATACCGTGCAAGATAAAAAGTTGCAATGACCATCATTTTATTCCCTAGGGTGTCTGCTAAAAAAAATATATAATGTTTGGGGGTTTCTGACTAATTTTCTAGCAAAAAAAATGTGATTTTTACATGAAGGAGAGAAGTGCCAGAATAGGCCCGATGCTGAAGTGGTTAATATCACTTTAGGGTAAAAAAAACTTTAGGCTTTAGAACCACTTTAGGTCCCAAAGGCAACCAAAGGTATCAGTTTCCATTCTGATCTCTGACACTTTCACTGCAAAAATGTATCTTGGGCACTAAATGTACACCCAACTTGAGCTACTGTGTCCTGTAAACAACAGGTAAAAACCGTTACGCTTTAAAACCACTTAAAAAAACAATCAGGTGTGTGAACAATTAAAAAAATACCCTGGAGTGTAAGTGATTACATTTCACTGCATGGGGTTTGTATGATTTCTCCTCTTCAAAACACCCTAAGATGGGTCCTAAACCAGAGATATCCATATAATTTGGGGGTATGGAAACCAAATGATGGGGGGACAAGAAAGATAGAGCTCAGCTTTCAATGAAGGGGTGCTTCCAAAAACAAATATTTTCAGGTACAAATGTCCAATGCCTGACGGAGATTGTTCCTGGAAATCGGGGACAGCTGGACTCCTTGGGTCTCTTTTGTACGTGCATCGTTGAGGAAATAACTTTTAAAATGGTCAAATTATCTTTTAGCCTTCTTGAGTTTTTCCCAGAATACCTGTAAATAGGCCATTGTACAAGCTATGAAGACCCAAATGAAAACATGAATAACAAGACTGAGGATGGAAGCGGCCAGCACAGTAACGTCGTGTCCTATTTTCCAAATGCACAATGCACAAAATGAAATTCTGGAACTGAAACATCTGATGCAGCCGATAAAAGACATTTTCACCTCTCCACTTACATTAAAACTGTGAAGAGCTGTGAAAGAAGGAGGAAATTTCGGAGATCGAGGATAAAGAACATTACATTCTATAAGCAAGGACATTCACTGTAAGCCCTAAACCGTATTAAATGAGTTCTAAAGCCAGTCGCCCAACGTGAGAGAAGACGGAAAATGACTATAGATGGGGCATTTTGAGCTTTATGGGATTTTCTGTTGCTTTTTGTTATACTGTATACAGTATAGTGTAGTGCATTAGAGGCAAGAGGCAGCACAAGAGTTTGCCATTGGTATAGGGCAGGGGTCTTCAAGATTTCTAAATGAATGGCCAGTTTACTGTCCCTCAGGCTTTAGGGGGGGGGGGCGGACTGTGGCCAGTCGGAGTAGAAAATGCCCCAGCATCATTACACATAAGCAATGCCCATCATTGGCTATACAGTAAACCCCCCTCCATCGCGGGGGTTACGTTCCGGACCCACCCGCGAAAAGTGAAAATCCGCAAAATAGAAAGACCCTATTTAAATACACCCTAGGCATGTTTTGTTAACTTTTTAATAGAATTTAAAGGTCTTTAAACACACTTTTAAGCAATAGAAACACATAAAAGATAGAGAGAGAGCAAGAGCATTGTAAAACACAAAAATATTGTGCCAACAGTATACTGTACAGTACTGATTTACCGCTACATAACCGCGAAATGGTGAAATATTACCGCAATATCAGAATTAATAGGTCCTAATTAAAATAGCGCGATATACCGGGACCGCAAAAACCGAACCGCGATAGAGCGGGGGTTTACTGTAATAGCAGGCCCCAATGTTGGTATCAGTGGGAAGAATAGTTCCATTGAAAGTGTCAGTGGGTGGGAGGAATGGTGCCATGGGCGTCCGCTGAAATTTTTTCAGGGGGGGGGGACGCTTCGGCAGCGGTGACGGGGAGGTGTGGTGGGCCCAGGGGGAGGAGGAGGGAGTACATGTTCTGCGGTGCAGATCTGTGCCGGGCTGGCAGTGGGTGTAAGGGCAGCGAAGGGTGTAGAACACTGCCAATTTGACCAACACCTTCTCGATTCCAGGGGGGGGCAAACGACCCCCCTTGCCCTATGGAGCGGATGCCCATGAATGGTGCCTCATCATTAGTGTCAGTTGGTGGAATAGTGCCCCAAGGGCCAGATAAATACAAGCAAAGGGCCACATCCGGCCCCGGGCCGTGGTTTTGGAGACCACTGGTATAGGGTACTATTTGCAGAACAATAAATATGTAAGAGAATCATTTCAAAAGATGACCATTGATTAGACATGTGCACTGCCGAAAAAAAAATTGTTTTCGCTTTGGTTTCATTCTTTTATCGTTTTTTCGGGTCATTCGTTATGATCGCAATTCGTAAATTCGAAAATTCGTAAATTCGAACATTTGAAAATTCTATAATACGAAAATAAAAAAGCACATCAGAAAATTCTAAAAAATAACTAACTAATAATAAATAGTAATTTATAGGTATTGGAATTTCCTTTCAAATTTGGCTGTAAGTGAACGTAACGAATACGAATTTATTTGAAGTTACAAATTATCTGAAATAACGAATGCCGCATCTAAACAAATGGAAACAGAACTAATTGATAATAATAATAATAAAAAGTTTTTATTATTGTTATTATTTATTATTAATTCGTTCCGTTCCATTTGTTTAGCTGCGGCATTCGTTATTTTGGATAATTCGTAACTTCGGATAAATTCGTATTCGTTCACTAAATTAGAAAGGAAATTCCAATTACTATAATTTAATAGTTAGTAATAGTTAAGTTATTATTAGTTAATTATTATTTCATATTTACAAAAAATTCGGGTTTTCGGATTTTCGAATTTCGAATATACAATTTTACGAATTTACAAATTTTCGAATATTTTGAAAATTTGTTAAATGGGTTTTCATTTATTCTGAAATTTCTGAATTAACAAATTTGTCGAAATTTGTTAAAAAACGAATTTGGAAATAAACGAATTGCACATGTCTTCCATTGATTCACCAACTGAAAAGAAGTGAATTGACAACAGCCAAGTGTACAATTGCAAGAAATGGTAACAGTGAAGCAGAAGTCCAAGAATTATATTCTTTCAATACATTCTCAGTTTGGACAGATTTCCTCAAACTCACTGTTGAATCTACAGGATAGAAAGTGAATGGAAATCTCCCCAGTGGACCACGGACCACTAAACAAAAAAGTCTCAAAGGGGTTTATCATCACTAGGACAGGAAGTAAATGGAAATCTCCCCAATGGAGCATTGTCTACAAAACAAAAAGCCTGAAAAAGGGTTTCCATTATTCTGTACAGAAATAGGAAAATATAATTCTCTTTTTAGACCTTTTAGCAGAACTCTGTGAAAAATATTTTCCTATACTTACAGTACATTAGTCTAGTTTGGTTCACTGTAAGTATCCATGTCTGCAGTGCCAGGACAAGGTCATCTAGAGCCCAGGGAGAACATGCCAAATTGCATGCTTGCCTTTTAAGCATAAATCCCCCCTATACAAACTGCCCCCTTCTGAAATCCCCTTCCCAGCATGAATCTTCACCTCCCTCCCCCAAACCCCCCCAGCTCAAATCCTCTAATTCCCCATATGTCCCAAGCACAAATCCACCCCGCCCCCCCAAAAAATCCCCACCTCCTAGTACAAATCCTCTACCACTAAAATTTCCCCGGTGAGCACAAATCCTCTCCCCCACTCCAATTCCTCCTCCCTGCACAAATTCTCCCCAATCCCCCATCCTAGCACAAATCACCCCCAAATTTCCACTCCTAGCACAAATATC
This sequence comes from Rana muscosa, assembly GCA_029206835.1. Lineage (NCBI taxonomy): Eukaryota > Metazoa > Chordata > Amphibia > Anura > Ranidae > Rana > Rana muscosa. The sequence continues at coordinate 450,478,372 of CM055127.1, read as the reverse complement.
CCTAATTCCCCTTAGCGTTTATAGCACACCCCCGCCTCCCAAAAAATCCCCCCTCCTGGCACAAATCTCCTTCCCCCCTCCCAACACAAATCCCTTTAAATCACCAATTCTTGCACATCTCCCCAAATGTCCCCTCCTAGACCAATTCTTATCACCTGCTGTCCTCAAAATTCCCACTCCTAACACTGATCACCTCCCTCCAACCTCGTTGAGGTGCCCCCCATCTCACATGATACCACAGTGCCCAGGGCAGCCGTCCCTCCTGCCCACCCCTTGCCCCAGCTCTGTATATCTGATATTCGAAGGGGCTGCTGAAAATCACTGTAGTAATCCATCCACCTTACATCCTGAGTGGACGAGGTGGAGATTGTGATGTTATCTGTCCCTACTCTCAAGGGGAAGCCACAGGAGTATTTCCCAGGAGATCACAACTATCACTTTATGTACTACAGACAAGTGGGCGGGGTGAAACATGTCAGGGGGCATGACCTTTTGGTGGAGATTTGCAGGCTTAAGCTGATCTGATCTTCACGTTAAGGTGGCTGGTCGAGAGAGCGGTGTCTTTTTCATTTAATGTACACATTGCTTTGGATGGGCCTTTTCATGGTCTGCACCAGTGGTGGAATTATCAGGGTCGTAACAGTCGCAGTTGCAACTGGGCCCTGTAGTTCCGCCAAGTCCGGGGGGCCCGCCCGCCCACCAGTTTGAGGAGCCGTTCCACCGCGGGGATCAGGCGCTGAGGGATAGAGAAGGCAGAGGCAGGGCCGGTGTCTTGTCAAGCTGGTTCCCCTATTGATATGGTTCCCCCCTTCACTGCGCAGGCGCTGCCGAACAGCTGTTAAAGCTTGGAAATTTCAGTCGGCTCGGCTTGCGCCTGCGCAGTCAAGAGGGAACCAGATCGATAGGAGGAACCATATGTTCGGCAGCTGTGGACGCACCCTCCCCCCAAGCTTCATTACACACGCCGCTCTATACAGCAAGGGGCGGATCAGATGTCATATTGAGCAGTGCGATTTGTTTGTTTATACACGCCGCTCTATACAGCAAGGGATGCATTTAAACCTATTAGTAATGGATCTGTTAAACAGCAGATATCAGCCCCTTGCTGTATAGAGCGGCGTGTATAAACAAACAAATCGCACTGCTCAATATCACATCTGATCCGCCCCTTGCTGTATGCAGTGGCGTGAATAATAAAGCGGCGTGTGTAACTAAGCAACCGGAGCGAGAGCGTCTGCAGCTGCCGAACAGCTGTTAAACCTCGGACATTTCCGTCGCCTCGGATTGCGCCTGCGCAGTCAAGAGGGGAACCATATCGATGGGAGGAACCAGATTGTCAGAACACTGGATTCCTGACAAGGCAGTGGATGCAGGGGCGGCACCGCATCTCCCCCTGCACCTATGGCTGGCCGTTTAGAGTGCGGTGGGGAGATGTAATTGGTAGGAGGTGGAAGGTGGCGATCGGCAGCTCTATGGTACCTGTGTGGGCAGCGGGATCTCCCTGGGGCTTGTAGTACTCTCAGTGAGTGTCAGTGAGTGTATACAGTGGAGAGGAGAGGGGAGGGGCCTCTGACGCGGGCAGGTATCAGTTTCACTTTCACTCTGCTTGTACACTGTTGCTGATGCCCGGGTCAGAGGCCCCTCCCCCTCTGCTGTATACATTCAGATATAGAACTACTAGCCCCAGCAAGATCCCCCTGCCTGTGGACACCATAAAGCTGCCGATCGCCGCCTCCCACCTCCCACCTCCACCAGCCAGGTACAGGGGAACCTCTGCAAGGGGGGAGTCAGCTGTTTGGGGACACTAATGTAATGTAAGAGGGGGGCTCTCTGGTTACACTAATGTTATGGGGGGGCTCTCTGGGGACCCTGGTGTAAGGGGGGGCTCTCTGGGGACCCTGATGTAATGAGGGGCTCTCTGGGGACCCTGATGTAAGTGTAGCGGGTATGTACTTTCCCAGGTGTAAATTTGAACTTGACAGAGACATTGGTGATGTGTAATTCCCTGCAGCCCAGCAGGTGGCGCTGTCACTCTGGGCTGGGGTTGAATCATTGCTGTGTGTCGTGCCTCCTTTTTGTCCTCCCTCGGCAGCGGTATGGTGGGGCGGGGAACCCGCCGTGCTTGCTGGGAGAGGGTATAAAGGGGCCGGCCATCTTTGTCACGGGGAGTCCAGGGCACCTTCAGCCTGTGGACGGTGGTTCGTGTTGGTTCTCTAGGCGGGCCTAGGCCTAGAGGACAGCACGAGGTCGTGTTCCATTCCAGGCACCTTTAGGCCCCTTTCACACTGAGGCGTTTTTACCGCGTTTTTGCGGTAAAAATAGCGCTTTAATAACGCCTGAAATAATCCTGCCCCAGCATTCTCAATGTGAAATCTCTGAGGGCTTTCACATTGAGGCGTTTTGCTGGCTGGGCGTTGAAAAAAATCCTGCAAACAGCTTTTTTAGAGCAACTTTAGGGCGCATAAAATAGCGCTGTAAAAACGCCTATCCCCATTGAAATGAATGGGATTCGCGGTAAAAACGTGGTAAAAACGCTGTAAAAACGCATAGGCATAAGCGTTATGTTAAAAAATAGCGCTAACGCCTATGCGTTTTTACCGCGTTTTTACCGCGTTCGCGGTAAAATCGCGGTAAAATCGCGGTAAAATAGAGGTACAAAATCCTATAATTTTTGAGCGTTTTTTCAACGCCTCAGTGTGAAAGGGGCCTTAGCCTGGGGTGAGGTACTCAGATGGAGGTCTGGAGCTCAGTGCCCAACACTGAGTTCCGCGAGGGAAGAAGATCCTAGGGAACCCCGGGATTGGGTACCCGAATCCGGAAGGCGTAATGGATCGGGGGGAGCTCCTCACTCGAAGACCTGGTGCAGCAGATTGCCAGTGACGGGTGAGTCTCTCACCGGAGACCGCTTGGAAGGAAATCCCCCCTCGTTCGGAGACTGCAACCCGCTTTCAGGAAGGAAAGTGGAGAACACATTGTGTCTGGGCCTATTCGCATCCACACCTCCTTTTCTGTTCTGTTTCTATCAAGGGAGTTCAACTGATTGTCTTCATTCAGGAAGAATAAAGGAGTGTTGAACTTTAATGGTGTGGGGCTCATTTCCTGACAGACATTGTTCAAGGTGACTCTCGGTGGAGGCTCCAGGTGCACAGCACTGACCCGAAGGTAAAAGAACTTTGCTTGTATCACACTGAGACCTGTGACAAAGGCCTGGCGTAGTGTCCTCGCTCCCTTCCCCTCTAAAAGATACCCCTAGACAAGAGAGAGACGAGCTGAAGAGAAAGAGGGGAGTGAGGAGGGTGCTACACGTGGGGGCTCAGGTCCGGTATAGTGTTTGTGCACCACAGTATTGAACGTGTCTGCTGGAAGAGTTACGCATGTAGGCAGGCCTTCACTGGCCGAAGTGCATCCCTGCTCAAAGTCGTGGACATGACCCAATGAAGGGAAAGGCCCGCGCAGAAGAGTGGAAAGAGGGGGAAGTTCAGCCGTGTGAAGTACTACACGTGGGGGCTTCTATTGTACTGCGCCACCAGGCACACCCCCATCGCTTAGTTCGTGGGCGTGACTCAGAAACAGAAAAGAAGAAAAGCCTGCGAACTGGAGCAAAGGGGAGCAGTCCAATACGTGTGAAGGACTACACGTGGGACATTGGCGCAAAAACTCTGCAGTGTGCAATGGATCAGCAACAGGTCGCCATGTTCGGACATACGTCGTGGATTCCAGTTCACCCTTCCACCACGACATTGACTGCTGCTGCTCCGGTAACAGATACGGGGATCCGGCTAAAGCCAAGGGGTTGATTCGCCCTGTATTCGTGCATGGACGTTGAGGCCCTGGGTGTGATTTGTCCCAGCTGTTCGGGACTGGTGTGCCAACTGAAGCCATTCGGGCGATGTGAGGCCTGTGGGGAGTTCCTGTTCTAAGTGGATCCGGCGGTTAAGAAGCCGAGAACCATCTACCCCCGCCGTGCTGCGGGCAACACCACTCAGAGAGGAGAAATCACTGCTGTGACAGCCATCCCTGTGCACACTGCAGCGACCGCGGAGGAGGTCGTAAAAATTCAACAGGAGAAATCCAAAGGATGCTGACTCGGTCACCACGATCTCGCAGCGTCCACCAGCGGTTGTGGTGGACCGCCTCGCCCGCTTACGCCCGGCCAGGATGAATCCGTCGACAAGAGTTCCGGACGTCCCGTTTCAAGTAAAGGCCGAGGTAAGCCTGGCGGAGAGATTTGGTGTGTGGGAAGAGGTGAAAGCTCGGTCTCCACTACAGGATACCTGCCTGCGGAGGAGTGTGACACCTCTGACCTAGAGTCGCTCTCGGACATGGGAGACGACGTTGCGATAGATGAACTGTTTGCAGAGAAAGGCTGGGACAAAGTACCTCTCGCTTCATTCCGGAGGACCAGGGATCCACCCATGTCTACAGGGGAAAGTACACCCCGGGTGGAGGCACCAGCACCTGAAGAGAGGTCCCATCCCCAGCCTGCTTCTACATCCCCGGTGCCATCTGTACCGAAGACTGGGGAAAATAGACTGTTACTGTGGGCACCAATGCCCAGATCAGATGTGATCAAGGTCCCTCTCCACCCGGACTCAATAGTTTTGCCTGGCGAAGGGGACAGAGCTACCATGCCTCCTTTGGCGAGACTACAATGCCTATTTGGCCAGAAGGTTGCTGCGGACTACGGATGGGAGTATCCGTACTTGTCGAAAGAACTGCTGTATGAGGTGGAAGTGTGCCGGGAGCGCTGGTACAATGACTTTGTGTGGACCCACCTTCAGGTTCCCCATGCCCGCAGGTACCTGGCATGCTCTCCAAAGGCCTCTCAACGTTTTAAGGACTGCAAGGCAGAATGAATGTTAGGACGGCACATCCATGCAGACAAAGTGTTGATCCGGCGCAAAGAAGGAGAAGATGTGGAGTATCATCTGGAAACCATGGATCAGCACTTGAAGCCACTTGTTCTGCCGCATCCCCATTTTTACCTGTAGGAGAAAAGAGACTCCGTTCTTATCATGCTGCTGAACTTTCTGGGGCCCGTTGCTTTAGTGCCTCAAAGGAATGAAGGACTGTTCCTGTTGTTCTTCACTTTCCTGCAAGAGATCATGGACTCTGGGTAGATAGGGCCAAAGAGAAGAGGAAAGTTCCACGAGTGCAGTTACCGCGGTGCTGTCACCAGGTGGCAGTGTTGCGCAACGTTAAAACACTTTTCATGCACTCACTCTTTGGAGAAAAGGGATTTCTTCCCGGAGAAGTTTATTTTCCATCACACGAATACAGGTGTCAGGGTTATATGTGTTAATCCTTTTCTTTTCCCTCTGCAGGAGAGCATCCCATCAAGTCCACTGAGAATGGGGTGGGTCTTAGTCAGGATGGGGGGGGGGAGAAAAAAAAATGTGTGAAGATGTGATTCAAAGTTATGAGTCAATACTGTTGTTTCTCTTCTGTCTTTATTGCCTTTTTTTTTACAGGGCTCAGACACAATGTTTTAGTTGGATAGTTTTTCTAAAAGTTTTATTTTTGTACAATTGTTAGTCGGTTTCTGGATTGGATTATATCAGCCGTTGAGGGCATGATTTACTCCAGACACTGGGGACCAGTGTCAAACCACCAGGGGGAGAGTGTAGCGGGTATGTACTTTCCCGGGTGTAAATTTGAACTTGACAGAGACATTGGTGATGTGTAATTCCCTGCAGCCCAGCAGGTGGCACTGTCACTCTGGGCTGGGGTTGAATCATTGCTGTGTGTCGTGCCTCCTTTTTGTCCTCCCTTGGCAGCGGTATGGTGGGGCGGGGAACCCGCCGTGCTTGCTGGGAGAGGGTATAAAGGGGCCGGCCATCTTTGTCACGGGGAGTCCAGGGCACCTTCAGCCTGTGGACGGTGGTTCGTGTCGGTTCTCTAGGCGGGCCTAGGCCTAGAGGACAGCCGGAGGTCGTGTTCCATTCCAGGCACCTTTAGTCTGGGGTGAGGTACTCAGATGGAGGTCTGGAGCTCAGTGCCCAACACTGAGTTCCGCGAGGGAAGGAGATCCTAGGGAACCCCGGGAGTGGGTACCCGAATCCGGAAGGCGTAATGGACCGGGGGGAGCTCCTCACTCGAAGACCTGGTGCAGCAGTTTGCCAGTGACGGGTGAGTCTCTCACCGGAGACCGCTTGGAAGGAAATCCCCCCTCGTTCGGAGACTGCAACCCACTTTCAGGAAGGAAAGTGGAGAACACATTGTGTCTGGGCCTATTCGCATCCACACCTCCTTTTCTGTTCTGTTTCTATCAAGGGAGTTCAACTGATTGTGTTCATTCAAGAAGAATAAAGGAGTGTTGAACTTTAATGGTGTGGGGCTCATTTCCTGACAGACATCGTTCAAGGTAACTCTCGGTGGAGGCTCCAGGTGCACAGCACTGACCCGAAGGTAAAAGAACTTTGCTTATATCACACTGACACCTGTGACAAAGGCCTGGCGTAGTGTCCCCGCTCCCTTCCCCTCTAAAAGATACCCCTAGACAACAGAGAGACGAGCTGAAAAGAAAGAGGGGAGTGAGGAGGGTGCTACATAAGGAGGGGCTCTCTGGGGACCCTGATGTAAGTAGGCAGGCTCTCTGTGGACCCTGATGTAAGGGGAGGCTCTCTGGGGACCCTGATGTAGGGGGAGGCTCTCTGGGGACCCTGATGTAGGGGGAGACTCTCTGGGAACCCTGATGTAAGGGGAGGTTCTCTGGGGACCCTGATGTAGGGGGAGACTCTCTGGGGACCCTGATGTAAGGGGAGGCTCTCTGGGGACCCTAATGTAGGGGGAGACTCTCTGGGAACCCTGATGTAAGGGGAGACTCTCTGGGGACCCTGATGTAAGGGGAGACTCTCTGGGGACCCTGATGTAAGTAGGGTGGCTCTCTGGGGACCCTGATGTAAGGAGGGACTCTCTGGGGACCCTGGTGTAAGGAGAGGCTCTGGGGATCCTGATGTAAGGGGAATCTCTCTAGGGACCCTGATGTAGGGGGAGGCTCTCTGGGGACCCTGATGTAGGGGGAGGCTCTCTGGGAACCCTGATTTAAGGGGAGCTTCTCTGGGGACCCTGGTGTAGGGGGAGGCTCTCTGGGGGCCCTGATGTAAGGGGAGGCTCTCTGGGGACCCTAATGTAGGGGGAGACTCTGGGGATCCTGATGTAAGGGGAGGCTCTCTAGGGACCCTAATGTAGGGGGAGACTCTCTGGGGACCCTGATGTAAGGGGAGGCTCTCTGGGGACCCTAATGTAGGGGGAGACTCTCTGGGGACCCTGATGTAAGGGGAGGCTCTCTGGGGACCCTAATGTAGGGGGAGACTCTCTGGGGAGCTGATGTAAGGGGAGACTCTCTGGGGACCCTGATGTAAGGGAGACTCTCTGGGGACCCTGATGTAGGGGGAGACTCTCTGGGGACCCTGATGTAAGTAGGGACGCTCTCTGGGGACCCTGGTGTAAGGAGGGGCTCTCTGGGGGCTCTCTGGGGACACTAATGTAAGAGGGGAGGCTCTCTGGGGACACTAATGTAAGGGGGGCTCTCTGGGGACCCTGATGTAAGTAGGGAGGCTCTCTGGGGACCCTGATGTAAGGGGAGGCTCTCTGGGGACCCTGATGTAACTGGAGGTTCTCTGGGGACCCTAATGTAGAGGGAGGCTCTCTAGGGACCCTAATGTAGAGGGAGGCTCTCTAGGGACCCTAATGTAGAGGGAGGCTCTCTGGGGACCCTGATGTAAGTAGGGAGGCTCTCTGGTGACCCTAATTCAAGGGGAGGCTTTCTGGGGACCCTGATGTAAGGGGAGGCTCGGGCGCTGAGGGATAGAGAAGGCAGAGGCAGGGCCCTATTGATATGGTTCCCCCCTTCACTGCGCAGGCACTGCCGATGTGGATGAGGATGTCCCCATGTTGATGGGAACAAGGGCCTCATCCCCACAACCCTTGCCCGGTGGTTGTGGGGGTCTGCGGACGGGGGGCTTATCAGAATCTGGAAGCCCCCTTTAACAAAGGGGACCCCCAGATCCCCCCCTATGTGAATTGGTAATGGGGTACATTGTACCCCTACCATTTCACAAAAAAAGTGTCAAAAATGTTAAAAACCACAGTAGACATCTTGGGACAAGTCCTTTATTAAAAAGAAAAAAAAAGAAAAAAAAAAGAAAAAAATATTCCAACGATGTAATCTATTCTCGAGCGATACGGAGAGGAAAAAAAAAAGCCGACTCGATCCTCTCTCCATGGGAGGCACCCGCTGAATGACGCTCTCCTGCCGTGACAGCTCTTATATAGCTGAGGGCGGGGACACCCGTCATGTGCGCGGGTGACCCCACCCCCTCTGACACAACGGGGAAACGCCGGGGTTACCCTGTGACATGTACGGGTGACTCCGCCCCCCTCTGACGCAACGCATGTTTCCCGTTGCATCAGAGGGGAAGGGGTCACCTGTACATGTCACTGGGTAACCCCGGCGTTTCCCTATTGCGTTAGAGGGGACGGGGTCATATAAGAGCTAAATAAGAAATGAGGAGATAATGGGATTTTTAGGGTGCACAAATGCAATATATCAAATAGGTTATTTAAAATATTTTTATTTTGAACATCAAAATAAAAAAGAATAAAACTGAATGGAGAGTGCTAGTACAAAATTAACAATTAATAGGACAGTCAGATGGAGTATATTCCAGACATGTTTCACCCATAAATCGGGCTTCTTCAAAGGGAAACTGTCCAGTGAGTGGTACAAGCTTTCTCTCCCTGCTATAGCCAGTCCAGGCAGCCACACCCCAAAGGCAGCAGTTTCACGCCCAAACCTTAAATCGTGACAGGTCTGTCACAGGGGGAACAAGATGACCAACTATATAGCAGTATATAGGCAAGCCTATTTCCTGGGACAGTAGCTGTCACTAATTTCCGAAAGAGTGGTAATATCCAGAAAACTGTAGAGTTGTGACAGCATACGTTGTCCCAGGGGCTGCTGAGCTGAGGTCCCCTTTGTTAAAGGGGGCTTCCAGATTCCGATAAGCCCCCCGCCCGCAGACCCCCACAACCACCGGGCAAGGGTTGTGGGGATGAGGCCCTTGTTCCCATCAAAATGGGGACATCCTCCCTCATGTTGAGGGCATGTGGCCTGGTACGGTTTAGGAGGGGGGGCTCTCTCATCCCCCCTCTTTTCCTGCGGCCTGCCAGATTGCGTGCTCAGATAAGGGTCTGGTATGGATTTTTGGGGGGAACCTCACACCATTTTTTTTTATTTTGGCGCGGGGTTCCCCATAAAATCCATACCAAACCTGAAGGGTCTGGTATGGATTTTGAGGGGGACCCCTACGCCATTTAAAAAAAAAATTAGCGCAGGGTTCCCCTTAATATCCATACCAGACATGAAGGACCTGGTATGGAATTTGGGGGGGGGGGACCCATGCCGTTTTTTTCAATGACTTTTATCTGTATTGCCAGGACCCGACAATTCATTATAGCCGCGAGTAGTTTTAAATTACATTTTTTCCTTTAGAAATGTCATTTTGTGCAGGGACTGTTCTAAACACGGGAAACATGCGCTACTTTTCGTCATTCTATAGACACCCCCCAGGTACGAAATTTAAAGGAATATTTCACTTTTATTGTTTCACTTTAAGCATTATTAAAATCACTGCTCCCGAAAAAACTTCAGTTTTTAAAACTTTTTTTGCATTGATACATGTCCCCTGGGGCAGGACCCAGGTACCCAAACACTTTTTATGACAATAACTTGCATATTAACTTTTAAAATTAGCACTTTTGATTTTTTCATGTTCGTGTCCCATAGACTTTAACAGTGTTAACGTGTTTAAACTAATTTTTTGCCTATTCACATGTTCTGCTGAGAACCGAACCGAGCGGTATTCGGCTCATCCCTACCTATCAACACCTGCCAGCACTCGTGTTCCTCCTGTCCCTCGATACCCTCTGCAAGTCTCTACCTATCTGGAGGGGGGTGTGGGTCCTCCAAACAGCTGTCTCCCAGTGTAATCCAACACCACACTGCTACTGCTGAATGACATACTTCCCAACTTTTGAACTTCCCAATGAGGGACACTTGAGGTAAGGGACAACCTGCGGCATGCCGCAGCAAAATGTGGTTGTGGCCAAACTCTTACCAGTGAGAGGGGCTTACGGGGTGTGGTTAAACAAAACCCAGGCTTCCTTGTTTAAAACATGCTTTCATTGCTTTGTCTGAGCCTACCTTAAAGAAGAACTTCATTAAAATAGTCAGGGACTGCAAAGCAACCAGCAACTTTTGAGACAATGAAGACTTTGGTGAGAAGTATCTAATGTACATTATTGTGTATATAGTGCAGAAGTGTGTAAGGCAGATCACAGGGGTTGGGGATGTCTAATGCACAGAGTGCTGCAATCAGTGTTAGGTTTAGGATACATAACACAGGCTGCAGGGGTCCAGGTTGTGTAATGCAACATGTTCAAAGATCAGGAGTATGTAACATTGAAAGTGCTGTAGTCAGTGCTGGGTAGGGATGAGCTTCGTGTTCGAGTCGAACATACGTTCGACTCGAACATTGGCTGTTCGATCGTTCGACGAAGATCGAACGATTTGGGCCGTTCGCGCCAAATTCGAGTGACGCGAACGGCCCACAATGCACTACGCCATCGCAGTGTCATCCAGGCGCTGTGATTGGCCAAGCATGCACTGTGACCCCGCATGCTTGGCCAATCACAGCGCCGGCAGCGAGGAGAGCAATGATTGGCCACAGGCAGGATGCCTGTGGCCAATTATTGCTGAGGGTGTTTAGTACACGCCCCACACTATAAAAGGCCGCCAGCACGGCGGCCTAGTGTAGTGTGTTCCGGAGCAGGGATAGAGCAGCATAGGCAGGGACAGTGACTGTTATTTCTTTCTTGCTTAACCTGGATTCCTTTAGTTTAGGGAAAGAGAAGGATAGGTAGGGAGAGTGTCAGTGTGTTTTGTGCTTCTGCTATAGTGTGCTTAAAAAAAACATTTATTCTAGGGACAGAAAACTCTAGGTAGGGACAGTGTCAGTTTCTTTCACTCTGCAAGTCCTTGTTTCCAGGGACCTGTAAGGACAGTGAGTTAATTGTCCTTGTGCTATATTGTGCTTAAAAAAAACATTTATTCTAGGGACAGAAAACTCTAGGTAGGGACAGTGTCAGTTTCTTTCACTCTGCAAGTCCTTGTTTCCAGGGACCTGTAAGGACAGTGAGTTAATTGTCCTTGTGCTATATTGTGCTTAAAAAAAACATTTATTCTAGGGACAGAAAACTCTAGGTAGGGACAGTGTCAGTTTCTTTCACTCTGCAAGTCCTTGTTTCCAGGGACCTGTAAGGACAGTGAGTTAATTTTCCTTGTGCTATATTGTGATTAAAAAAAACATTTTTTCTAGGGACAGAAAACTGTAGGTAGGGAGAGTGTTTTTTTTCTTTCACTCTGCAAGTCCTTGTTTCCAGGGACCTGTAAGGACAGTGAGTTAATTGTCCTTGTGCTATATTGTGCTTAAAAAAAACATTTATTCTAGGGACAGAAAACTCTAGGTAGGGACAGTGTCAGTTTCTTTCACTCTGCAAGTCCTTGTTTCCAGGGACCTGTAAGGACAGTGAGTTAATTTTCCTTGTGCTATATTGTGATTAAAAAAAACATTTATTCTAGGGACAGAAAACTCTAGGTAGGGACAGTGTCAGTTTCTTTCACTCTGCAAGTCCTTGTTTCCAGGGACCTGTAAGGACAGTGAGTTAATTTTCCTTGTGCTATATTGTGATTAAAAAAAACATTTTTTCTAGGGACAGAAAACTGTAGGTAGGGAGAGTGTTTTTTTTCTTTCACTCTGCAAGTCCTTGTTTCCAGGGACCTGTAAGGACAGTGAGTTAATTTTCCTTGTGCTATATTGTGCTTAAAAAAAACATTTTTTCTAGGGACAGAAAACTGTAGGTAGGGAGAGTGTTTTTTTTCTTTCACTCTGCAAGTCCTTGTTTCCAGGGACCTGTAAGGACAGTGAGTTAATTGTCCTTGTGCTATATTGTGCTTAAAAAAAACATTTATTCTAGGGACAGAAAACTCTAGGTAGGGACAGTGTCAGTTTCTTTCACTCTGCAAGTCCTTGTTTCCAGGGACCTGTAAGGACAGTGAGTTAATTTTCCTTGTGCTATATTGTGATTAAAAAAAACATTTTTTCTAGGGACAGAAAACTGTAGGTAGGGAGAGTGTTTTTTTTCTTTCACTCTGCAAGTCCTTGTTTCCAGGGACCTGTAAGGACAGTGAGTTAATTTTCCTTGTGCTATATTGTGCTTAAAAAAAACATTTTTTCTAGGGACAGAAAACTGTAGGTAGGGAGAGTGTTTTTTTTCTTTCACTCTGCAAGTCCTTGTTTCCAGGGACCTGTAAGGACAGTGAGTTAATTGTCCTTGTGCTATATTGTGCTTAAAAAAAACATTTATTCTAGGGACAGAAAACTCTAGGTAGGGACAGTGTCAGTTTCTTTCACTCTGCAAGTCCTTGTTTCCAGGGACCTGTAAGGACAGTGAGTTAATTTTCCTTGTGCTATATTGTGATTAAAAAAAACATTTTTTCTAGGGACAGAAAACTGTAGGTAGGGAGAGTGTTTTTTTCTTTCACTCTGCAAGTCCTTGTTTCCAGGGACCTGTAAGGACAGTGAGTTAATTTTCCTTGTGCTATATTGTGATTAAAAAAAACATTTTTTCTAGGGACAGAAAACTGTAGGTAGGGAGAGTGTTTTTTTTCTTTCACTCTGCAAGTCCTTGTTTCCAGGGACCTGTAAGGACAGTGAGTTAATTGTCCTTGTGCTATATTGTGCTTAAAAAAAACATTTATTCTAGGGACAGAAAACTCTAGGTAGGGACAGTGTCAGTTTCTTTCACTCTGCAAGTCCTTGTTTCCAGGGACCTGTAAGGACAGTGAGTTAATTTTCCTTGTGCTATATTGTGATTAAAAAAAACATTTTTTCTAGGGACAGAAAACTGTAGGTAGGGAGAGTGTTTTTTTCTTTCACTCTGCAAGTCCTTGTTTCCAGGGACCTGTAAGGACAGTGAGTTAATTTTCCTTGTGCTATATTGTGATTAAAAAAAACATTTTTTCTAGGGACAGAAAACTGTAGGTAGGGAGAGTGTTTTTTTTCTTTCACTCTGCAAGTCCTTGTTTCCAGGGACCTGTAAGGACAGTGAGTTAATTGTCCTTGTGCTATATTGTGCTTAAAAAAAACATTTTTTCTAGGGACAGAAAACTCTAGGTAGGGAGAGTGTTTTTTTTTTTTCACTCTGCAAGTCCTTGTTTCCAGGGACCTGTAAGGACAGTGAGTTAATTGTCCTTGTGCTATATTGTGCTTAAAAAAAACATTTATTCTAGGGACAGAAAACTCTAGGTAGGGACAGTGTCAGTTTCTTTCACTCTGCAAGTCCTTGTTTCCAGGGACCTGTAAGGACAGTGAGTTAATTTTCCTTGTGCTATATTGTGCTTAAAAAAAACATTTATTCTAGGGACAGAAAACTCTAGGTAGGGACAGTGTCAGTTTCTTTCACTCTGCAAGTCCTTGTTTCCAGGGACCTGTAAGGACAGTGAGTTAATTGTCCTTGTGCTATATTGTGCTTAAAAAAAACATTTATTCTAGGGACAGAAAACTCTAGGTAGGGACAGTGTCAGTTTCTTTCACTCTGCAAGTCCTTGTTTCCAGGGACCTGTAAGGACAGTGAGTTAATTTTCCTTGTGCTATATTGTGATTAAAAAAAACATTTATTCTAGGGACAGAAAACTCTAGGTAGGGACAGTGTCAGTTTCTTTCACTCTGCAAGTCCTTGTTTCCAGGGACCTGTAAGGACAGTGAGTTAATTTTCCTTGTGCTATATTGTGATTAAAAAAAACATTTTTTCTAGGGACAGAAAACTGTAGGTAGGGAGAGTGTTTTTTTTCTTTCACTCTGCAAGTCCTTGTTTCCAGGGACCTGTAAGGACAGTGAGTTAATTTTCCTTGTGCTATATTGTGCTTAAAAAAAACATTTTTTCTAGGGACAGAAAACTGTAGGTAGGGAGAGTGTTTTTTTTCTTTCACTCTGCAAGTCCTTGTTTCCAGGGACCTGTAAGGACAGTGAGTTAATTGTCCTTGTGCTATATTGTGCTTAAAAAAAACATTTATTCTAGGGACAGAAAACTCTAGGTAGGGACAGTGTCAGTTTCTTTCACTCTGCAAGTCCTTGTTTCCAGGGACCTGTAAGGACAGTGAGTTAATTTTCCTTGTGCTATATTGTGATTAAAAAAACATTTTTTCTAGGGACAGAAAACTGTAGGTAGGGAGAGTGTTTTTTTTCTTTCACTCTGCAAGTCCTTGTTTCCAGGGACCTGTAAGGACAGTGAGTTAATTTTCCTTGTGCTATATTGTGATTAAAAAAAACATTTTTTCTAGGGACAGAAAACTGTAGGTAGGGAGAGTGTTTTTTTTCTTTCACTCTGCAAGTCCTTGTTTCCAGGGACCTGTAAGGACAGTGAGTTAATTGTCCTTGTGCTATATTGTGCTTAAAAAAAACATTTTTTCTAGGGACAGAAAACTCTAGGTAGGGAGAGTGTTTTTTTTTTTTCACTCTGCAAGTCCTTGTTTCCAGGGACCTGTAAGGACAGTGAGTTAATTGTCCTTGTGCTATATTGTGCTTAAAAAAAACATTTATTCTAGGGACAGAAAACTCTAGGTAGGGACAGTGTCAGTTTCTTTCACTCTGCAAGTCCTTGTTTCCAGGGACCTGTAAGGACAGTGAGTTAATTTTCCTTGTGCTATATTGTGCTTAAAAAAAACATTTATTCTAGGGACAGAAAACTCTAGGTAGGGACAGTGTCAGTTTCTTTCACTCTGCAAGTCCTTGTTTCCAGGGACCTGTAAGGACAGTGAGTTAATTGTCCTTGTGCTATATTGTGCTTAAAAAAAACATTTATTCTAGGGACAGAAAACTCTAGGTAGGGACAGTGTCAGTTTCTTTCACTCTGCAAGTCCTTGTTTCCAGGGACCTGTAAGGACAGTGAGTTAATTTTCCTTGTGCTATATTGTGATTAAAAAAAACATTTTTTCTAGGGACAGAAAACTGTAGGTAGGGAGAGTGTTTTTTTTCTTTCACTCTGCAAGTCCTTGTTTCCAGGGACCTGTAAGGACAGTGAGTTAATTTTCCTTGTGCTATATTGTGATTAAAAAAAACATTTTTTCTAGGGACAGAAAACTGTAGGTAGGGAGAGTGTTTTTTTTCTTTCACTCTGCAAGTCCTTGTTTCCAGGGACCTGTAAGGACAGTGAGTTAATTGTCCTTGTGCTATATTGTGCTTAAAAAAAACATTTTTTCTAGGGACAGAAAACTGTAGGTAGGGAGAGTGTTTTTTTTTTCACTCTGCAAGTCCTTGTTTCCAGGGACCTGTAAGGACAGTGAGTTAATTTTCCTTGTGCTATATTGTGCTTAAAAAAAACATTTATTCTAGGGACAGAAAACTCTAGGTAGGGACAGTGTCAGTTTCTTTCACTCTGAAAGTCCTTGTTTCAAGGGACAGAGAAGGACACCTGAAGGTAGCCCTTATTGCTTTTTTCCCATCTCCCTGCAGGCCATCTATTAGAATGTCTGGAAGGCAAACAAGGAGAGGCAGACAGTCAGGAGGCAATAAAAGAGGGCAAGCAGGCTCTGTGTCTGGGGGCAACAGTGCTGGTCGTGGACGCGGTGCATTGTCATCAGCACATGGCCATGGGACACGCTTGTCCTTCTTTTCGGCAGCTGGACATGTTGAGCCACATCATGCCGAAGACTTGGTAGAGTGGATGACCAAGCCCTCCTCCTCATCCTCTCTCACCCAGGCTCAGGGTACTGGAAAAGCAGCTGCCAAAGCGTCGTCTTCCCTGGTATCAATGTCAGACAAATCATCAGTCACTCCTTCCCTAGACCCACCATGTCCTCCTCCTGAGGAGTCCCCCGAACTGTTTCAGCACAGTGTTGGGTACATGCTCCAGGAGGATGCCCAGCGTTTCGAAGGGTCTGATGATGAAACCCAGCTAGAGGAAGGCAGTAGCGTGAGAGCAGACAGAGGGGATGCTCAAGAAGGACACCAATCTGGCAGTCATGTTCCAGCAGCTGCAGCATACTGCCAGATTGGCTCCAGTGATGAGGAGGGAGGGGATGATGAGGTCAATGACTCCACGTGGGTGCCTAATAGGAGAGAGGAGGAGGAGGAGGATGAGGAGGAGGCACATCTCCAACGAGGCAGGATGCCCTTTGGTGGCCAGCGTAAGGGCAGTACACCGACGGAATCACACCGCAGAGCTCCGCCTGTGCAGGGCGCTGCCTCTGCCCGTCATTCAAAAAGTTCTTTGGTGTGGGCCTTTTTTGAGGCTAGTGCATCAGATCGCACAGCTGCTGTTTGCAACATATGTCTCAAGCGTATATCGCGTGGCCAAAACATCAGCCGCTTGGGTACCACATGCCTGACCAGACATATGTTGACCTGCCATGCAGCTCGTTGGCAAGCCTACCTCAAAGACCCACACCAAAGAACAAAGCGGACCTCTCCTTGCACCGCATCAGCTGGGATCTCCAACCCCACTATAACTTCAGTCCTCTCTGAAACATGCACTGAGAGGAATGAAGGTGTAGAATTAGGTGTGTCACAGCCAAGTACTTGCGCCCACTCTGCTAGCAGTACACCGACGTCCGATTCTAGCAGGCAAATTTCCCTGCCCCAGCTGCTGGACCGTCGAAAGAAGTTCACTCCCAGCCATCCACATGCCCAGCGGTTGAATGCTAGCTTGGCTAAATTGCTAGCGCTTCAACTGCTGCCTTTTCAGTTGGTAGACTCGGCCCCCTTCCGTGAGTTTGTGCAATGTGCGGTTCCTCAGTGGCAGGTTCCCAAACGCCACTTTTTCTCACGGAAGGCTATTCCGGCTCTCTACCGGCATGTGGAAGGCAATGTCTTGGCCTCGCTGGACAGGGCGGTCAGCGGTAAGGTGCATATTACCGCTGACTCATGGTCCAGCAGGCATGGACAGGGACGTTACCTTTCTTTCACGGCCCATTGGGTCACTCTTTTGGCAGCTGGGAAGGATTCAGGACAAGGTGCAGTAGTGTTGGAGGTTGTCCCACCGCCACGCCTCCAAAATGCTACTACTGGTTGTGACACACCTCTCTCCTCCACCCCCTCCTCTTCTTCTTCCTCCATGGCCTCTTCCTGTGGTTTGTCCTATGAACCAGCGGTGCTCCGTAGCCGTTCACGGGGCTACGCAAGTACGCAGGCAAAAAGATGCCATGCCGTGCTTGCGCTGGTGTGTTTGGGGGACAGAAGCCACACTGGGGCAGAGGTCCTGTCTGCTCTGCAGGGCCAGGCCGAGAGGTGGTTGACGCCACGCCAGCTTAAGCCAGGAATGGTGGTTTGCGACAATGGCACCAACCTCCTCTCCGCCCTCCGACAGGGACAACTGACCCATGTGCCCTGTGTGGCTCACGTCCTTAACCTGGTGGTGCAGCGCTTCTTGGGCAGGTACCCGGGCTTACAGGATGTCCTGAGGCAGGCCAGGAAAGTCTGTGTGCATTTCCGCAGATCTTATAATGCCAGTGCTCGCCTGGCTGAGCTGCAAAAGGAGTTGAACCTGCCCAAGAACCGCCTTATATGTGACATGCCCACCAGGTGGAACTCAACGTTGGCCATGCTGCAGCGGCTGCACACGCAGCAGAGGGCCATCAATGAGTACCTGTGCGACTACGGCACCAGGACAGGGTCAGGGGAGCTTGGTTTTTTTTCTCCACGCCAGTGGGGCATGATCAGGGATGCATGCACTGTCCTGGCACCATTTGAGGAGGCCACGAGGATGGTGAGCAGTGACAGTGCATGCATCAGTGACACTGTACCTCTTGTCCACCTGTTGGAGCACACGCTGCGTGGAATAATGGACAGGGCACTTGAGGCAGAACAGAGGCAGGAAGAGGAGGACTTCCTTGCCTCTCAAGGCCCCCTTTACCCAGACAGTGTTCCTTCTGTCCCACCCATCGCACAGGAAGAGGAGGAGGAGGAGGAGGAGGAGGAGGATTGTGTCAGCATGGAGGTGGAGGCTGGCACTCAGCATCATCAGCAGCAGTCTTTTAGGGATGATTTACAGTCCCAAGAAACCAGTGGACTTGTACGTGGCTGGGAGGAGGTGGCTGCGGATCATGTCGTCCTTAGTGACCCAGAGGACTCCGGAGCGAATGCCTCAGCAAACCTACGCTGCATGGCCTCCCTGATCCTGCAAAGTCTGCGGAAGGATCCTCGTATTCTTCGGATCAAGGAGAGGGACCATTACTGGCTGGCCACTCTCCTTGATCCACGGTACAAGGGTAAGGTTGCGGACCTTATGTTACCGTCGCAGAGGGAGCAGAGGATGAGACAACTCCGGGAGGCCTTGCAGAAAGGTCTGTGCAACGCGTTCCCAGAGACTGGGAGGTTGCAAACTCCTGGTCCTGGACAACGAGTTGCTGAGGCTTCGCCAAGTCAAAGAAGGAGCGGTGGGGAAGGTGGCCGTCTGACCGATGCGTTCAGACAATTCTTTAGTCCGCAGCCCCAAAGTATGATCGGTTCCAGCAACCATCGCCAGCGTCTGATAAACATGGTGCAGGAATATCTAGGGGCAAGGTCAGACTTGGACACCTTCCCCACCGAAAATCCTCTGGCTTACTGGGTCTTGAGGATGGATCACTGGCCAGAGCTTGCACAGTATGCAATTGAGCTACTGGCCTGTCCTGCATCCAGCGTTCTTTCGGAACGCACATTCAGTGCTGCTGGAGGATTTGTCACGGATCACAGGGTGCGCCTGTCCACCGACTCGGTTGATCGACTGACTTTCATCAAGATGAACCAGTCTTGGATCACCACCAGCTACCACACACCTGATGCTGATATAACAGACTAATTGATTTTAAAATGTCACATCCCTTCAAGACTGATGCTGATGCTGAGTGCCTGTGCTGTTATGTTGACTGGCTATCCTCCTCCTCCGAGTCCTCAATGATACGATTGATGATGATAGCTTGGAAGATCATTTTTGTTTATGGGTGCCGCCACCAGTGCCTAACGCCCAATTTTTCAGCCCCTGTTTAACAGGGGCGTGTAATTACAATTTTTGAAGCAATACTTTGCAACAGGGCTCATTGCTGTGCTCCAAGTACAGTATCTGTGAGGAGTTGCAGTGTTGTGCCACCAGTGCCTAAGGCCCAATTTTTCAGCCCCTGTTTAACAGGGGCGTGTCATTACAATTTTTGAAGCAATACTTTGCAACAGGGCTCATTGCTGTGCTCCAAGTACAGTATCTGTGAAGGGTTGCAGTGTTGTGCCACCAGTGCCTAAGGCCCAATTTTTCAGCCCCTGTTCAACAGGGGCATGTAATTACAATTCTTGATCTAATAATTCACAGCAGGGCCCATTGCTGCACCCACCAAGAGTAACTGTCAGGGCTTACAGTGTTGTGGCACCAGCACCACCATCAAAGGCCCAATTTTTACTACCACTGTTCAACAATTATATGTAATTAAAATTCCTGATATAATAGTTGACAGCAGGGCGTTCCAGCACCAACCAAGAGTAACTGTGAGTGCTTACAGTGTTGTGCCAACACCAACAACTAAGGGGCCTATTTCTGCAGAGTATATACGGCAGGTCCCTACTTTCAAACATCCAACTTACAAACGACTCCTACTTGCAAACGCAAGAAGACAACAGGAAGTGAGAGGAAATCTACCACTAGGAAGGAAAATTCTCTCCTGTAAGAATAAATATGGGAGAAAGGTGTCTCCTCTGTACTGATGCTTTATCAGCAATCCTTGTTTCAAGAAAAACACCACATTTCAAAAACAGTTGTCATTAGGACGGAAAGTGAGGTGAAATGTTCTGAACAGGGGCACAGACAGCAAAACAAATGTTACAGGGGTGATAACCCTTACCTATGTTTTCCAAAAAGTTTAAAAATAGATTTTTGGTCTGGAGCTACACTTCAACAATGTACCTGTTCAAAATTACAAACAGATTCTACATAAGAACAAACCTACAGTCCCTGTCTTGTATGCACCGCCTGTATACGGCTGTTCAGAGTATATAGGGCCTTTTTTATTTTATGTGCGGGGTTCCCCTTAATATCCATACAAGACCCAAAGGGGCTGGTAATGGGCTGGGGTAGGGGGGGGGTCATGGGGTAGCTATGCCATTTTTCTTAAAGATTTTCATCCATATTACCGGGACCAGACATTACATTAAAGCCGCAAGCAGTTTTAAATGGCTTTTTTTTCCTTTAGAAGTGTCATTTTGTGCAGGGACAGTTCTAAACACGGGAAACACGTGGCACTTCACAGGCATACTTTAGACACCCCCCAGGTACGATATTTAAAGGAATATTTGACTTTTTTTTTTTCACTTTATGCATCATTAAAATGACTGCTCCCGGAAAACGACAGTTTTTAAAACTTATTTTTGCATTGATACATGTCCCCTGGTGCAGAACCCGGGTTCCCAAACCCTTTTTAGGACAATAACATGCATAATAGTTGTTATAATTAGCACTTTAGAATTCGAACGTTCGCATCCATTGTATTTAATAGGGTTCTAATGTTCGTTCGAACTTTCGGTCCGTTCGCGGGTTCTGGTGCGAACCGAACCCGGGGGTGTTCGGCTCATCACTAGTGCTGGGTTTAGGAGCACATGATACACAGAGAGCACGGTCCAGGAGTACATAATGCACAGAATGCAGGGGTCCATTGTGTTTAATGCACAGAACGCAGTGGTCAGGAGGGTGTAATGCACAGAATGCAGGAGTCAGGAGGGTGTAATGCACAGAGTTCAGGGGTCAGGAGGGTTTAATGCACAGAATGCAGAGGTTAGGAGTGTGTAATGCACAGAATGCAGGGGTCAGGACATTGTAATGCACAGAATGCAGAGGTCAGGACGTTGTAATGCACAGAATGCAGAGGTCAGAAGTGTGTAATGCACAGAATGCAGAGGTCAGAAGTGTGTAATACAAATAATGCAGAGGTCAGGAGGGTCTAATGCACAAAATGCAGGGGTCAGGAGGATATAATGCACAGAATGCAGAGGTCAGGAGGGTGTAATGCACAGATTGCAGGGGTCAGGAGTGTTTGGAGTCTGCATTTTTTTATTACATTCTTTTACTACATAAAGAATGCAGGGTTGCGGGGTGAGCTACATAAAGAGTGCAGTGTTGCGGGGGGGGGGGAGGGAGAGAGGGAGAGGGGGAGAAGAGGGAGATTGAGGAAGGGGAGGGAGAGAGAGAGAGAGAGAGAGGGGTGAGAGGGGGAGGAGGGAGGGGGAGAGAGAGGGGGAGGGAAGTGAGAGAGATCCTAGCCCTATCTGCAGTTCCTTCTGTGGGAAGGTGTGTGTGACACAGTACCTTCCATGCAGTGGGCAGAGCCTGTTCTCATAGCTGGGTGGTCACAGGAGGTCACGGAGCTGCTCCATCCAGCGGCTCTCTTTGCTGCTGTCCCTGGCTGCCTGCACCTCCTGCCCACCTGTCCTCGTTCTCCGGTCAGCCTGTCCAGATCGGTATGGGGCTCGAAGGTCTTTGGAGCTCTTCTCCCTGCTCCAGGCAACCTGGCCACCCTCGCAGCTCTTCGTCTCCGCCGCCGCCTCCTGAAGCCCTCAGCCGTGTGCTGTCGCGCTCCCCGTACCTGCTGCCACAGTTTGCATGCTTGCCCAGGGCAGCACCTGATTGGTCAGGCTGACCCTGGGCCCACAGAGTGCCGGTGGGAGAGGTGGAGTCAGCAGCGTCATTAAAGAGATGCAGGGAGAAGTGAGCAGCGCTTGCTGAAAAAAATCCCCACGCCATCGCACCCCTGCCAGGAATTTTAAGGGAGCCTTTTTCAGCACTTGTCTCCGCTCCGGGACATTACTTTGATTCGCCAGGACTTAGATCAATTTCCGGGAGGGTCCTAGTTTCTAGGTAAATTTCTGCATATTATCGGGACGTTGGCACACTGTTACTAGTGTATCCACAGTGTCACCCTGTGAGGATATACATAAAAAATATTTTTTCATAAAATAAGCCTAGCTGAGACCTTGGTGTCTTCCTCAAGGCTTTCTCTAGGACCCTGCACCAGGGGGCAGAGTCCCCTCACAGGGGTCTCTTCCTGCAGGAATGGACCTAAGAATACTGCACTTGATGGCCTCAGATTCTATATGAGCTCTCTTTCCGCCTTCTGGGCACACCTCCCCAGGGATTGGCTGGAGTCCCATAAATATTCAGGCTGCTTGCTCTGTCCTTCCTCCCACTATACTTCTGGAATCCTCTAGAAGACAGGGGGAAGAAACAGAAAAGCAGCCTGTGAAACACTGATCGGTCCTAGATAATCAACCCCTGCTCCCACGAGAGTCAAACTAAAAACTTACCTAACAGCTTGCTCCACACTACGGCACTTTTCCTATTGAGCATCAATGAATTGGTTTTAGCAAGAGTTCCTTGAGACCTGAAAATTAACTCAAGGGTTCCTCTAGGGTAAAACAGATTATGGAAGGCTGCAACAGAGGCTTTAATATCCTACCACTCTAATCAAAACTAAAAAAAAAGTTTGGCCTTAAATACAGTTTAAGGATAATATGTAAATTTTTATTTGTTTTGCTTTAACAAAACATTTTGTCGAACAACAAAAGAAAAAATATAGACAAAAGGGCACTACAGCCGCCCCCCTCCTGGCTGCCGCCTGAGGCAAGATTCTCAACTCACGTCATGGCTTGAAGTTGTCTGGTGACAGTACAGTGAAAGTGAAATGATATTCGCAGCGCTGGCTTATTTTAGGCTGTTTAGGGATCGCTGCAGCTGAAAAACATTCCGGTATTCTTAACCAGAAAAAAACATTTCAAACTTTGTGAATTCATTGCTGCAAGCTCCATGTTAACCTTTCAAACCATAAATATTTCAACGCCTCTCTTCTGCATTAACCATCAGCTTGTGACAAACATGTGGAGAGGCATCAAAGCCGTTACACGTTGCCGTGTTCTCTGAATGTCAGTTTAACATTCTAAGCATTGGGGTGGAGTTTAAAAAATTATTTTTATTCATTTGCCTTTTTATAAGACAACGTAAATCAAAATATTTAAATGGGGGGAATTGATAATAAGGCACCTTTGAAGCTCTTTATTTAGAATTTTTGAGAACATCGGATGTAACAAGTATAATTTTTTTTTTTAACATTCATTTAATATAACAAGCATAATCAGAGCAGCTTAACAGCACTTAACAATATAATGTGGTATAAGTGGCTTCCCTTAGGCTCGTAAGAAAAATAAGATGAAGCCTGGATGTCAAAATGCTCCTTCAGTTTGATAAAGAAAGAAAGGTGGGGGGAGCAAAGTACGGAGCTCATTTGCTTTCGTGACTGTTCCGAATTACAGATATTGTTAGATAGAAAGACTGCGTGAAATGCAAAGAATTGCAAAGACAGGAAAATTGGACCTGGAAATTTAAAGTAGACGTCCATGTTTAACCTGTTGCCGCCCACATAACATATTTGTGCAGCAGCAAAAGTGTGCGTTTAATAGATAAATGTGAATTTGTTTTGTTCCTTCGGAAATATCTTAGTTAATGAAAACCTGTTTAACAATTTTTTTCGAATATTCATAAATTTGAATATTCGTAAGGCATTCATAAATTCATAAATTTGAATATTCGTGAAGGCGTTCATAAATTCATAAATTCAAATATTTGAATTTAGGATTCATAAATTCAAATATTTGAAAATTCCTAAATTCCTAAATTCGGAAATTAGAAAATTCGGAAATTAGAAAATTCGGAAATTCAGAATTTGAAAATAAGAACGAAAGTTCAAAAGAAAGAAAATCCAAAAATAAGAACGAAAATCCAAAAAAGGATTCATAAATTCAAATATTTGAATATATTTGAAGGATTCATAAATTCCTAAATTTGAAAATTCTGAAATAAAAAAATTCTGAAATTCAGAATTCGAAAATCTGAAAATAAGAACGAAGGTTCAAAAGAACGAAAATCCAAAAATAAGAACGAAAATCCGAAAAATGCGAAAACCCGAAAATTCTAAAATCTGAAATAATAACTAACTAATAATAACTTAACTATTACTAACTATTCAATTATAGGTATTGGAATTTCCGTTAAAATTTGTCTGAGAACGTGACAATACATATTTATCCGAAGTTACGAATTATCCAAAATAACGAATGCCGTATCTAAACGAATGGAACGTAACAAAGTATTAATAATAACAATAATAATAAAAACTTATTATTATTATTAATTCATTCTATTCCATTTGTTTAGATGCAGCATTCATTATTTCAGATAATTTGTAACTTCGGATAAATTCATATTCGTTACGTTGACTAACAGCCAAATTTTAAGGGAATTCTAATACCTATAATTTAATTGTTGGTTATTATTAGTTAGTTAGTTTGTTCTTATTTAGAATTTTCTGATTTTCGCTCTTTTGAATTTTCGGACTTTTATTTTCAGATTTTTGAATTTTCGAATTTCTGAACTTTCGAATTTCCAAGTTTCCGAATTTACGGATTTTTGAATTTACGAATTTACAAATTTTCGAATTTACGAATTTACAAATTTCGATCATAATGAATGACCCCGAAAAAATGAATGAAACTAAAATGAACAAATTTTTCGGCAGTGCACATGTCTAGCGTTTAACGTTCACACACCACACATATGCGTCGCTGGGTGGCCAATGTTTCTGTGCAAAGAAAGTGCTCACTGTGTGCTCCCAGCACCAAGACCAAGACAGCTCTAGGTCTGGACTATCAGTCGCCAGCTGATCAACTGATCGACTTCTGTACAACCTCCCTGTCAAGTTTTCTCTGCTTGATCAGCGCTGCAACACATGGTTTATTGGGGAGGGGGCTGGTGACTCCTTGTTTAACTCATGGTGGTTTTTGAATAGTCCAGTTTGTACACATGGAGGGGGCACAGTGATTGGGGGGGTGACTATTTGTCCCTAAAGTCATTTTGAATTTGACACCTCCATTGGCATTTGATTTGAATGTTGTGCTAAGTATTTCCATCGCCGAAGGTAATTCTTTCATCCAAACTATTGGGGTACGAAAAGACCTCCATTCCAAGACTATTAGTGCTGGGACCTTGATTTGTAAATGGGGTTCTCTGCATGTCCCCCAGTTTTGCAGAGGGTTGTGGTGTTGTAATGTAGGTGGGGACTTTTTGTTTCTGGACAGAAATAAACCATTGACCACCAATTTTTTTGTATTTTGTGCTACCATATTTTGAAGACCCTCCCTATAAATAAATAAGCACACACACAGTTCTTGATAAACATTATAATAAAATCCTACATAATGGTACATTTTATTGCAGTGGTCATCGGTGTGTAGGGAGATGCACCCTCGTCCTGTACTAACAAATAGTTGTCACATTGCAGAATAACTGTGTATGGAATAATGAAGGCTTTTGTTATTTGATGGGGGAATCGAGTAATTTTTTTTTTCATTCAGCCCAAAAAAAAATGGCATAAATCTATCCCCTATTTTGTAGACGCTATAATTTTTGCACAAACCAATCAATATGCGCTTATTAGGGTTTTTTTTTTTACCAAAAATATGTAGCAGAATACATATTGGCCTAAACTGATGAAGAAATTAGATTTACATTTTTTTTATTGGGTATGGTTTATAGCAGAAAATTTAAAATATTGTTGTTTTTTCGAAATTGGCGTTTTATTTTTGTTTATAGCACAAAAAAAAAACATACCACCAAAAGAAAGCTTGTGCCGTATCGCAAAAAATGACCTGGTTATTAAGGGGGTAAAACCTTCCGGGGGCTGAAGTGGTTAAAGTGGTTCTAAAGTCTAATGCCTCGTACACACGGCTGGTTTTCCCGTCAGAAAAACTCAGATGAGAGCTTTGGGCTGGGAATCCTGACCGTGTGTATGCTCCATCTGAATTTTTCAGACGGGAAAACTGCCAAAAACGGCCGGCTTTTTCCCGTCGGAAAACCCGGGCCTTGTGTACGAGGCATAACAGTTTTTTACCTTCTTGCATTCCCTGCATTAATGTAAAAAAAACTCCCCACTAACTGTTTCCCCTCCCTCCCACCCCCACAAACACTTGCCTGAATGTCCTGCCAGTGATCCAGCGCTGTCTGGATGGCAGCTCTTCTACCTTCACATCCTCTTCTCACAGGTTCCTTCTCCTTGGGCCCCTGCTGCTATCAGTCAAATCCTGTAAGGAAGGAGCAGGGGACATGGTTGCTGATTGTGTCTATGGATACACATAGCGTGGCTCAGGAGCGACCCTGAGCCTTTCATTCATGCATACATATTCTTATGCCAATACTTATTGACTCTACTTGACTACTTTAGATGCCTGACAAACATACTTATGTTCATAGCCTATACTTTTTATGGACTAACGAGGTCTCTATGGATACATCACTACACCTATGCCATGCCTGCTCTCCGTTTGGCCCCCGTTGGGGTCCCTTCTGACTCCGCCCCCTCAGCTCCCTGGTGAGGCACCTGCTGCCGCCGTCTTGGGGCCACACACCTGTAGCCATGGTCAAGCTCAGTGGTGAGTATGGGGACCCACACACCCCCTCCCACCCTGTGCCTTTATAACCAATACTCTGCCATATTGCCAAACATAGAAACATAGAACAAAGAATGCCGAATGTGCTTAAATGGTGAGCAGATACCAAATAAAACTTCACTTTGATTTACTGCTTGGAAAGTTTCAGGAAGGCAGGTTATGTCAGTGTTGAGCTACACTCGCATGGGCGACTAGTCCAGATACGAATGATAGTGGCAGGGATCTGCTGATTCCTGCAGCTGTTTTTACCACCTGTGAGCGGCTAGCTGCGGCCACCGATCCCTGTACACTTCAATGCGAGGGGCCACAGCTACCCATGGCTGTCCGCACAGCCAGTGATTACCTGCAGTGATCTCCGCTGAACGCACGCAAAGTGCGTCCAGCAGGGATCACTGCAGACAGCTACATATAGACGCCAGCAACCTGTCACTGAAGTGTACAGGGCTGGGCGGCAGCAGCTAGCGAATCTAGCGTTAGTGAATGCAGCAAAGAACCTCCTTTGCTGTATGCATTTGTACATATGGTTTTAACCCCTTCACGCAAAATCACGCACCCGTACATCATTTTGCTTAAGTGGTTTTAGCAGGGTAATGCCTGCAGCCAGGCTTCACCCCGGTACCATTTTGTAGAGCCAATGGTCGTCTTTCTTGTAATAACCGGCTGTTATTACAAGCAGCAGGAGGGGATGTCCCCCCCACTCCCACTGCTTCGTCAGGGTCTCCCTTCCCACCAGGAGACCCGAGCCACCAGCCGACTCATCCACTGGCTGGCCGGAGTCCTGCACAAAGCCGGATTCGGCTTTGATCGGGTCGCTTATGTAGAAACCTGGAAGCAACGTCACAATGTCACTTCCGATTTACTCTGCAGCCAAAGGCGGCGATTAAAAAAAAAATTTAATATTCAAAAACGCTGATTCAAGTGCAGAGGAGGGTTTGGGGTCTTATAGACCCCCGATCCCTCTATGAAGAGTACCTGTCACTGCCTATTACTGTCACAAGGGATTTTTACATTCTTTCTTTCAGCAATAAAAGTGATCGGAATTTTTTTTTTTAAGGGACATTGTAAAAATAAAATAAATAAATAAAATTAATAAGAAAAAAAACATTTTTAAAGCACCCCATCCCTTTGTGCTCGCGCACCAAAGAAAATGCATACGTAAGTCGCACCCGCAAATGTAAACAGTGTTCAAAAGCACACATGTGAGGTATCGCCTCCTCTATAACTCTAAACAGGTAACCGTTAAAAATGTTTAAAGCGTTGCCTATGGAGATTTTTAAGTATCATAGTTTGTCACCATTCCAGGAGTGTGCGCAATTTTAAAGCGTGACATGTTGGGTATCTATCTACTCGGCATAACATCATCTTTCACATTATAGAAAAAAATTGGGCTAACTTTGCTGTTTCGTGTTTTTTAATTCAGTGAAATAGATTTTTTCCCAAAAGATTGGGTTTGAAATACAGTGTGACATAAAATATTGCAACGACCGCCATTTTATTCTCTAACGTCTCTGCTAAAATATATATATATATATATATATATATATATATATATATAATGTTTGGGGTTCTAAGTAATTTTCTAGCAAAAAAATACTGATTTTAACTCGTAAACAACAAATGTCAGTAATGGGCCTGGGCTTGAAGTGGTTAATTATTCTCAATGTCTGTGCTCAGATAAACGTCATTTACCGTATATACTCGAGTATAAGCCGACCCGAATATAACCGGAGGCACCTAATTTTACCACGAAAAACTGGGAAAACGTATTGACTCGAGTATAAGCCTAGAGTGTCCATCTGCATGCCTCACTGTGTCCATGTGCATGCCGCACTGTGTCCATGCCTCACTATGCCCATGCCTCACTGTGCCCATGCCTCACTGTGCCCATGCCTCACTGTGTCCATGACTAGACTGACGTTTAACATGGGAGTCTATGGAATTGGTGCCCGGCTTTGAAAAATCAGGGCTTCCCGGCCGTAGGTTCCCCAGACAACAAACTTTGCACACTTGTAGAGGAGACATGGGGCTACATTTGTGTTAAGTTTCGGTTCCAGGGGACCTAGGACCGGCCAGTACCAGGTCCCCAAAATTACCAGAGAAATTACCGTTTAACATGGAAGTCTATGGAAGGGGTATCCGGCTTTGAAAAATCGGTACTCCCCGGCCGTAGGTCCCCTGGACAACAAGCTTTGCACACTTGTAGAGGAAGATTGGGGCTACATGTGTGCCAAGTTTGGGGTCCAGCGGACCTACGACCGGCTAGTACCAGGTCCCCAAATTTCGGGAGATCAGGCACAAAAAGGTGACTCGAGTATAAGCCAAAGGGGGGCATTTTCAGCACAAAAAAGTGCTGAAAAACTCGGCTTATACTCGAGTATAGACGGTAAGTATGTTTTTTTTTCACTGCCACTATTATGTGTGTTCTCTTGTAGACAATGTCTATATTTATGTAGCGGGGTCTCTAAATTTAGGTGGGGTACACCTGGGTGGAAGTCCAGGTGTGTAAAGTGTGGGAGTAATTGGACCATTTGCATTCGTGGAGGATTGGGCGGTGTCATAATCTCTTTGGCCTGTGGGTGGCAGGTACCCACAGGCTCGAGGTAGATTTGCCGCCACCGAGCTGTCCTTTTTGTCCCTTCTCGGAGATGGTACGGCGAGGGCGGGGAACCTGCCGTGGCGTCAAGGGAGGGGATAAAAGGGGGAGACGCCCTAACCACGAGGTCTTCGGGATCTTCTTCTCCACGCGCCTTAGGCCTGGGTGCGGGCGGTTCTGGATTCCGGCTCAGGTGTCCTAGGCCTGACCGGAATGGAGTTGGATTCCATCCCAGGCACCTTCAGCCTGGGGTGAGGTACTAAACCAGGAGGCCTGGGGCCCAGTGACTTTGACTGGGTCCCGCAAGGGTGGAGAAGTCCGAGGGTCCCTGAAGTGGATGGGGCCCATGTCTGAGGTGAGGAGGCCGGGGAGATTACCCATTCGGAGAGTCTGGAGCAGCATTAACCCAGTGACGGATGGGCCTCTGGTAACTCTTTAGGAGGGACATCTTCCCCTGACAGGGGCCACAACGCAACAAAGGTACTCCTATCTACGTTCTCTTGAGTCGCTGGTAGAGACTCTCAAGTTCTAAGTTCTTTCTAGCTAAGGCTATAGTAACCGCTGGCGAGATCGCAGTGGTTTAGCTGACAATCAGGACAGTGCCTCGACCTGCTCACCCCCTTGTATCAAACTGTTATCAAGTCGCAACCAGTTGGCTACTGAAGCACTGTTTATTGTGAGATATGCAATAAAACAAGAGTTGGACTGTGATCGGTGTATGGAACTCTGGTTAATGGGAGCAAAGGGAAGTGTTGGCACAGCAGGACTTAATCCTTTACAGAAGCACACAGGCCCGAGGAAATATCTGGTACTGGCCTTCACCTCATCCTTAGCTATGGGGAGGACATGGGCTGTGGCGCATCTCACCCTGTCGTGTGTGATACCCCTAGAAGAAAGAGATGGGGTGAGGTCGCTACATTTATTTTAAATAGCTGCAAAAATTAACCGAGATCACACCTGCAATTGAATGCAATCCAATCAATTGTTGGCACAAAGTCAGTGCAATTCTAAAGTGATCTTGATGCAGACTTACCAGCAGCTCAGCAGGATATAACACAAGATGTTAATAACTTCTCTGGTGTGCAGGAGTCAAGAGGAACAGCAAGACAGATGTCACAGCACCTTAAAAATATATTTAAAGCTGAAGTTTAGCTAAAAAAAAAAAATCTCTACAGTGATATCACTTACCTGTAATGAAGGATGTCTCATGTTGTGCAGGTAGCTGGATCCTGGGGAAATCTTCCCTGCAGGGATGCCTGTCCTCTTCCTGTCTCTGAATGCCCGACACTGCAATGGCTAACATCTTTTGGTCCTCAGGTAGAACAGCAGTACAGATGGTGAACCACCCCCACCTCTTTCCTTCTCAAAATGAAAACGTTCTTTCAAGGATTATACTGCCTGCAACACAATCTGTGAATGGAGGAGAGAATCCTGTGACTGATTAGATGCCCCCCCATTCATAGATTGTGTTTCAGTTTTAGATACAATAATATGAATGCAGTGGACATTACCTTCATTGCTGCAGACTGTCCCAGTCTCTCCCTCTAGTGCTGCACTCAGAATGCTTGCATCATATTCCTGAGCCAAGAAGCAAAGGACTGTGGGATTTTAGTCCTGTGTTCTGCCATAACTGTACTCCTGAGTCTCTCTAAGGCTACATCTCCCAGCAAGCTTCTACTTGAAAGAAGGATTATGGCAAAGGCTATAAAAAAAGTCTGTTTTCTGTGGGCCCACTCTCTCTTCTCCCCGGGATACATCAGTAGTCATCAGATCTACCATCCGGTTGCTAGGACCGCGGCCTACCAGGACCATGTGAACCATCGCTGCCCCTACCTGTGTGGGCCAGCATCACTGTGCGACATTAGAAGATCCACTGTTCCTCCTGTTAGCGATCGGTGGACCGCGCTGCAGGCGCTAACCCCGACTGCTGTGTTCCTATCTAGCTGACCTACTGCATCCATCCTTGCACTGGCTGGGGTACAGACCCTGAATCTTTTCCTGTGTGTGCCATTTACCTTTAGGATCTGGTGAGCAGGCTCATGCCCCAATCCCCATCTCTTTAGTAACACCCAGCACATGGACACTGCATGCAGACATCATAACCCAGATTACACAGGAACTTGTCACTTCTGCTATACCCATTATTTTATTGCTGACTGCTTGAATCTTTTCCCCTTTTCCCCTCTCTGGAGATTTTTCCCTTCGACATCTTTGAGCTCCAATGTGCAGGCGTAGAATGTGTTCAGGCCTGACACTTGGACTACCCCTATTCCATCTTCTGCAGGGTGTGAGCTGGTCCAAGTAATGCTTAAACTCTTTTCCCTAGAAATGCCCCTAGAAATGTTAAGGAAATACAAAAATGTGGTGAATTTGTCAACTTCTACAGAAAATTCATAAGAAATTTCTCTAAGGTGATAGCACCAATTATGCAGCTGACAAAGAAAGGGATTCCCTTTGTGTGGTCACCTAGGACACAGACTGCCTTTACTAATCTAAAGACTCTTTTACTTCTGCACCAAGATTGGTACATCTCGATCCTGAACGACCTTTTATTATGGAAGTGGATGCCTCAGACTCTGCTATAGGAGCTATGCTTTCTCAGCTGCTCTTTACAGAGAATGGGGTCGCCCATGTCCTAGCAACACGGCGCGGCCACAATCGCCACGTTGTGCACCCCCCGGGTGCACGTGAGCCGTCGTTTTGGGAAGCCGTCATATGACGTCCACCCAGAACGAGAGCCGCACCACCCAGACATCATTTGGCGGTGGGTGGGTGGGAAGTGGTTAAACTCCATGGAATTTCTGATCATGTGGTGTCTGACAGAGGAGTACAGTTTACTTAGAATTTTTTTTAAAGTTTTTGCTCAGCTTTAGGTGTAACAATTAACCTGTCCTCTGCTTTTCCTCCTCAGTCTAATTGTCAGACCGAGAGGACCAATCAAAGTTTGGAGCAGTACCTTTGGTGTTTTGTCATTTATCTTCAGGATGAGTCGGGTGGACTATCTTCCTATGGCAGAGTTTGCTTGCAAACACAGCTCCACTTCCCAAAGCCCTTTTTTTCTAAATACCGGGTATCATTCAATATCATTCTTGATCTCCCTATCTCTACTCCAATTCCTACTTATACCAACAGATTAACTACATTACAGGAGATTCAGGAGAAATTGACTGATAGTTTGTAGGGGGCTCAGGAATATTACAAGAAGGCCACTGACAGACCTTGCAGATCACTCCCTACTTTTCATGTGGATGACAAAGTTTCATTATCTACCAAAATTTTGAAGGTTCATGTTCCATCTGCCAAGTTGGGGCAAAGTGGGTTCCAGGTGTTAAAATTAACTTGGTCACCTTTCACTTAAAACTTCCTGACAGTATGAACATTCACCCTGTTTTTCATGTATCCTTGTCTAGGGCAGTCAGATAACTTACTACCCCCAACCAAACATGCATGTAACCTACCATTATTATTGAATAATAACACTGACACCTTCTGGATTTAAATGGCCTGTTCGACCTTTTATTAACAAAATAAAATAAAATATAACCATTATTTAAATATTCCAGTTTAAACAAAATACTTGGTTGCCGGCCCCTGACGACCCCATCTTCAACTTTTTGAGTCTGTGGTACCTTCTAGTTAGCATCTGTCCCCAGCCGCCAAAATCACCTTGAGGACTCACTAACTGACCACAGACCAACCAACTTATTACCCGGTAGTCCAGACTGAAACCAGACCAACCGGGAGGACTCCATACCTGAGATGGGTCTCACCGTTTTCTCACATACCTCCTGTTTTCATACCCATCGTCAAGGACCCAACCGCCACCGAGGCACAAGTGTGAAAACCTTACCAGAAACGCCCTGCGGATACCTTCCTGCAAGCCCAGGGTCCAGAGGTCAATCCCGACTGGGTTGAGATGTACCCCATCCCCTCTCAAATACCTCCAGGTGTCCATCTCCAACTCCAAATGCCGGACCACCACCCCACCATTACGGGCAATGAACCTACCCACCTCTTTATTAACTTTAATGTCAGACCATACCACAATCATGTCAGGGAAAGAAGCCCGCAACCTAAGAAAATCCCACTGGATATCTTTTATGACCTGCCGCATGGGTCGAATGCCCAAGTTATTGCCCCCCACGTGCAGGACCAAAATGTCCGAGGCCTGGTCCAGCCAAGAAAAATGATGTACCTCGGGGACAATCTTGTGCCACGTCATCCCTGGCACCCCAATCCACCTGATCCTGCCCTCCTCTCTGGACATTCCCAGTTGCCTGCCCTCCGGCCTAACATCTGCCCTTTTTGCCCCCCAAAAAACGTAAGAATGTCCCAGTATCCATACGATACATCGTGGGGAACCTGAAACGACACAACAAAAAACATACCCAGCAGGAGACAGAAACATACAACCAGAAGAGAATACGCACAGGAGTAAAGAAAATTCATAACAAATGCGGACGAACATATACCGTATATACTCGAGTATAAGCCGAGATTTTCAGCCCTTTTTTTTGGGCTTAAAGGTCCCCCTCGGCTTATAATCGAGTCAGCAAAATTTTACATTGTAAATTGTACCTGAAGGCTGCGGCGTCCATCGTTTAAAACTTGCGGTCTCTTCCTGGTCCCTTCCGTGATAGGCGGAACTGTGTCTGCTGAGAATCACCTATCACGATTGTTCTCTCATCCTCAGTTTCCCAGCAGACGTCCGTGATTGTCGGAAACTGAACACAGTGTCTGCTGGGATGGGTGAGGATGAGAGAACGTTCATGATAGGCGATTCTCAGCAGACACAGTTCCGCCTATCACGGAAGAGACCAGGAAGAGACCGCAAGTTTTAAACGATGGACGCTGCAGCCTTCAGGTACAATTTACAATGTTCAATTTTAATTCATGGGGCACACGTGAGGATAGGAACAGTGAGGATGGGAACAGTGAGGATGGGAACAGTGAGGATGGGAACAGTAAGGTGTCAATGGGCTTAGTGAAGTTGCAATGGGCACAGTGAGGCGTGCAAATGGGCATTGTTGACCCTCGGCTTATACTCGAGTCAGTAAGTTTTCCCAGGTTTTTGTGGTAACATTAGGTACCTCGGCTTATACTCGGGTCGGCTTATACTTGAGTATATACGGTAACTGATATCTAGTAGATTCCCATCTGCCAACCTTCTTTATGGCTTCTACAGGAAGACCCCACCGGGACGCCTCGGTAGCAGCCCCAATACGAAATGAATGCGCAGCATACTCCCCTGGGACCAAACCACCTGCCTCTAGGCACTCACGGAAAACTCCTGTAAATTGAAACCTGGACAGGCACACGCCATTCGGGTGGACGAATAATGCACCGTCCTTCTGTGGGCGAAGTACTAGAAACTGCCTTAATGCTGCCACTGGGCAGAACCGGGTGCAATTGCCCCTGAACAATTCCACTTGGACCCCTTTCCTAGCTGATCTGTTTTGGAGCGCCAAACTAAAATCTGAACCGAAGATTCAGAGCACTGGACGTCCCCAAACTACAAGCCCCCTACCACCCGCTTGGAGGGGGAAACCAACTCACTAATTCTGAAAGCTCCAAAAAAGGCCAGCACAAAAGCAGCCCAGAAAAGGACCTGCTCAAAGTGTGAAGTGCACACCCTCCCCAAACTGGACAGAACCGTACCCAGCACCTCGAATTAAACCGGGCGTCTGGAATCCTTAGTGGAACTACCCTTCCGATATCCCCTTAAAGCCCGGCAAACCACAAAAGATTTGGTGAAAATCCCTGTGACCCGCCAACTGAAACAAGAATTCCAAGGCCGCCATCTTTTTTCCCATCGCAGCCCCCGAGACACCATTTGAATAATTACTGCAGATAAAACACAACACCCAGGCCTGTATATCCCCGGATTCCTCTGACCCACCTACCTCCTCTAGCAGAGAGAACCATTCCTGCCACACCCTTGAATACACCTTCCAAGTTCCAGCGCTGAGGGACTGTCGTATCAATCCAGCGGCGACTCCAGCGCAATTCTCCATAATTGTGGAGGGCAGGGCTCCCCTAAACGATCTGCCTCCGGTGCCAGCGTGCGAAATTCGTCCCACTGGAAACGAGACAAAGCATCCGCTAATTTGTTGTCAACCCCGGGGATATGTACCGCATAGATAAAAGCATTTATCCGTAAACAATTGAGCACGAGATACCATAACAATCTGACCACAGGGGGGGGAAGACGCTGATATGTTGTTAATTGCCGAAACCACCCCCATGTTATCACAACTGAACCGTACTTTTTTGTTTTGAAAAGTCTCCCCCCAGAGCTCCACTGACAGGACAATGGGGAATAGTTCAAGCAGAACCAAGTTCCGAAGGAACCCAACCTCCTGCCAGGTCACAGGACATGGCTCTGCACTCCAATGCCCTTGACAGTAGGCGCCATACCCCAAAGACCCTGCCGCATCCGTGAACAGGACCAAATCAGCATTGCGGACCGGCCCTGATTGCCACAGAGAGTGGCCATTGAAGGATTCCAAGAAAGCATCCCAGATCCTCAAATCATCCTGCAAATCCCTGGTCAGCTGTACAAAGTGATTGGGGACCCTTACCCTGGATGTGGCCGCCGACAGCCGCCTACAGAAAATGCGACCCTCTACCCCTCAAACTGCCCATTCAAAGAATGAACTAAAAGCCTCAAACAGGGCACAGGAAATTGAACAGCCCATTGGAAGGCAAAGATCTACAAAGTAAGACACTTGCCAACAACACCCCAATAAGTGAAAAATGTACCGGTAAGAGCCTGAACGCCGATTCAACATCGGATTTTGCCATGAGGGAACCTCTACCATACTTCCTAACCCACGAGACGGCTGCGTCAAATGATGTATAGGTAACCGCACAAACTAGCGGGTCAATACCATCGTTCACGGAGCCGCCCTTGGGGTAAGACAGATGATGAATCATCCGAAACTGCCCCGGATCCTTCTTCGGAACCACTCCCAACAGGGAAACTACCAACCCTGGCAACAGCAGGGCAGGAAATAGGCCGGCCATCCGGCCTAGCGCAACTTCCTTGGTAAAGATTGAGCACAAGATGTATGTGTGAAACGCGTCTACGTGACCTCGTGCTGGTGTCTTTGGTGTTATCACTTTTGAACAAAAAAAGGCTATCGGAATTCCTGGATGTGCAGCAATTTCTTTTCTTACAAGCCACTTCATTGAACAGTTTGGCTGACACCACCCCCTGATGAAGGAGTGCCGAACCCTCCCTAAACCCCACCTCTAGCAGGCCCGCTGCCTCCCTATCGGGATACCTACTTAGAAAAGGCAGCATTCTTTCCAGTCTCACCGGCGTCATCCCTTTTTCCAGCGACGTCCCCTGTCCGACTCTTTACTTGTTTAAAACAACGCATGAGGGTGTGGGCAACGCTGCACCCAGAGTATTCGTGTTTGTAGTGACACGAGTTGCCAAACCGACACGTGCCTTCGTTAAACTGCCAGCAAACCCCTTTCTTTTTAGGGGCAGGCGATCCTGTGGAGGAAGCACCGCCGCCCCCCCCCCCCCGGAAAAAAATGATTTGTAGCCCTGGAGGAAGCCATCAACTTCATCCATAGACTAATATCTTTGTGATCCCACCTAATAGAGGGACGGATGGCCTTCCGCTAACGAACTTGTTCGTCATACCGAAGCCACGCTAGGCCCCCATACACCCTGTGAGCCTCACTAATGGCCTCAAGGTAGCAAAATAAAGCCAAATAATTCTCGGGGGCCTTCTCCCCAATCACGCTCGCAAATATCGCAAACGGATGCGGAATAAGCCTATAAAACCGCTTCTCCTCCTCCTCTTTTCTTTACATTTTTCCAATGGGAGCAGGGAAAATATTTCCACAAACTCATCCTTCCAAATTTTTTCCCGCACCTCCTGCTTCAAATGTGTCCCAAGTGGTCCCTCAAAGCACACATACACCTCACACCACGCCGCATCTGCCAAGCGCACCTTTTCCGCATCCTTGTCCTTCTGCTGCACCACCGCGGCCTATCCCGCGACGTCCTTATCCGTCTGCGTCCCCGCAACCCCCGGAGGAAACTTCTGTGGGGGGTCAACCGTTGTCGGGGACTCCCTAACCATAGTGGGGCGTGGGACCCAGGGCCTAACTGGGGCCGAGACCTGTGATGCTCCACTCTCTAACCGGCACAGCAGCTCCCGCAATGAGTCAAACAGACCCCCTTCCCCCCTGGGGGACCCTGCACATTACCTCTTCCCCCACCAGCAGATACATGAGCCTCCTTCAAAAGGCGCGATGGCGCCACCACGAGCCAGCCCGCCGGCCTCGTCAGGGGAAAGGCCGGCGCCCGATGGCACATCTTTCCCACGCTGGGCTGCCACCCCGACCGGAGCATCACCAGAGGTGGCAGCCACATGTACCTGGGCCCGAACGACGACGGAGGGGACCGGCCCGGAAGGCATGGTGAGTGTCCCCCCTCTGGGGCTCTCCCGTTGACCGGGATTCCTCCCAGGCCCCCTGCCAGCCAAAGCGGGGGTCTGCTTAGCAGGGCGGCCTGAAGGGACCCAACTGGGGCTCCCAAGCCGGCATTGAGCCCTGGGGGTGTTATCAGGGCTGAGGCACTCCGGAGGCCTGGACCTCCGAGCCCGTGTGGAGGCAGGCCGCGGCATGGGGGGGCCCTGCCTCACCCCCTGCAGAGAGGAGGCAATCTAAATCTGTAGCCAGTCAGTGCCATGCAACTCTGCAGCAGCTCTAAGCTGCCCAAAAAACTTGTCTAACTCACTCATTGCCCTGTCTTTTTCAGGAAACGCAGCACCTGGCCACACAGAGGACTTTCCACCACGATTCTTTCCCCAGACTGTTGACCTCTGCTCCACCTCTCTCCTGGATTATCTATACAACTCCTCCCCATCTAATCCTGCCCTCCAATCAGGTAAGAACCAGTTCTTACCTTAAACACCTCCCTTTTCCTTAACCTATTCCTTTCTGTAAGCTACTTACACCCTGTCATGTATGTCCTGCGCCTCCTTTTCACTACGGCTGCGTACATGTCTTTTCCTTTTCTTCCACTTCCTCCACCTTGAGGTACAGGGTGAAGAAGAATTTGTGAAAAATTATTGATTCCAGGATCTTTAGGAACAAATTACAATATCTGCTTCAATGGGAAGGATATGGACCAGAGGAATATTCTTAGGAACCTGAAGAGAATGTTCATGCTCCCAGATTGACAAAAGAGTTCCATCGGAGGTTTCCTTACAAACTTGACCCTAAGGCTGTGTTGGAAGGAGGAGAGTACCGTCAGGTCTAGATCTGAATCTGTGACCCCTGCGGTGTCTGGCTGTAGCTCTTCTTGCTGTACTACCTGAGACACTGAACAGCTTCCGGTCTGATCCCTTAGGACAATCTTGACTTGTTTCTTGTTTCTGGTAAACCTTGAACTCTTTGCTCCTCCCATAAACCTCACCACCCGCATCCAGGGTAAGGACTGACCCGCAGACAGCGGGTGAGGGGGGGGGGTTTGCTGGGGGTGTTAGTACAGAGCAAAGCTGGGGGGGGGGGATTGGGGGCAGTTGTGCTAGTGCCGCTCCACCGGCAGCCTGGAGGGAAGGGGTTGTTTGCCGCCCCCCACCCCCAAAAAAAATAAAAACACCAGCCGCCACTGCAGGTGATACATTGT
This sequence comes from Rana muscosa, assembly GCA_029206835.1. Taxonomy (NCBI): domain Eukaryota; kingdom Metazoa; phylum Chordata; class Amphibia; order Anura; family Ranidae; genus Rana; species Rana muscosa. The sequence continues at coordinate 450,439,554 of CM055127.1, read as the reverse complement.
TTGTGCTAATACATTTTTAATAAAACCTGTTCCTTTTATCTGTCCCCTAATTGCACATTGCAAGTGTAGCAGGGTGTTCATATTAAGGGAAGTCTCTGAGTGGTAATTAGGCTCAGACACCTTGATTGTTAGTGGCTATGGACCATTTTTGTCCTCAGGGGATAATGCTGGTGATGAGTTCCCTGTGGCCTGTGGGTGGCGCTGCCATTCTGGGCCGGTGTTGAACCACGAGCGTAGTGCTGTGCCTTTTGTGTCCCCTCTCGGCAGCCGTACAGTGGGGCATGCCAGGAGAGGATATAAAAAGGGGCAGACATCTCCTGATCGGGGTCCACCCCCAGGCACCTTCAGCCTGGGAGTGAGTGCGGTTGATCTCCGGGTGCCCTAGGCCCGGAGGCTGAGTTCCTGTTCCATCTCAGGGACCTTTAGCCTGGGATGAGGTACTACCCTGCTGTCCTGATCGCCTGGGTATGAAGACCCAGGGGATGTGGAGAAGGCCCCGGGGCCCAGCACCTTCGGCTGGGGTCCGCTAAGGATTGAGGAGTCCAGGGTGCCGCCTTGCGAGGGGACCAGCACTCTCAGAGAAGGGAGGATCATCCTGAAGGACCGATGTGGAAGTCACAGTGAAGGAAGGGTCTGTTGACTCTATGGGGGGACATCTTCTCCTTGAAAGGGGCCATGTTCTAAGAAGGAAGTTCACGTTCACCAGGTCAGTGGCAGTGGCCTTATTCACCAGGTCAGTGGCAGTGGCCTTATTCATCAGGTCAGTGGCAGTGGCCTTATTCACCGGGTCTGTGGCAGAGACCAAACTCACGGTCTGTGGCAGAGACTGTGCGCCTATTATACTGCTTGAGAATCTGAGTAGTACAGTAAAGAGCTACGTTTGTGCCTGGACCTCCTCCACACCTTGAGCTGTTCTGTTTCCTTTGCTCCAACCTCTTTCTCCTATCCGAGGGACTGTGTATTGTAAAGCGAGAATAAATCTTAAGTTGGAGCTTCAGATGGTGTGGACATTCATGTTACTGGGGAAGTTAAGGACTTACAGTAGAGGCGAGAATCATTCTCGGGAGGATTTTGGCCTGGCTGCAGACAAGACCCAACAATAACACCGCTCAACCTTTTGCACAAGACGGTACAGGCTGCTAGCGTGGTGTGCCTGTCTCCCCCTGCGAGGAGTCGAGTTGAAATGCAGAAAGAGGGATAGGTGGGTGCGCTAGACAAGCTATTTTGAACAATAGAAGCTGCCTACAGAGTCCTATGTATAAATCTGCTCCACAGAAACAACTAGAAAGGTAATAAATATATTTTTTTATTATTTTTTCGTATGCTCTGGGAATGGGAAAACATAACAAGCATATAGTGGAGAGTAGTTGCAAACAATTTGAAATACACATTAAAGTAGGCTAAGCGTTTGGTGCATTTTCCAGATGCCTGTAAACAATCCACCTATATAGAGAATTGCTTCAACTCCGGCAGATGTGAGCGGAATGGTAACATCGATAAGATACGGCAGTGGATTCTTCTCATGCAGTAACCCAGCAGTCAGAAGAATGGTGATAATTTTGCAGCCAGGAGGAGGTAAGGAATTTCACTCGCTGCTCACATGTGTCAAAAACTCCCAGCAAGGCAAAGTATCCTGGCAAGGCAAAGTGATGTGCTGAATGCTGGCAGTATTCTGGTAAGCAAGGCAGATACTATGACTGCCCAGCCTGGTGTGCGTGTTTTTACAGGTGTAGCTACCGGTAATGCAAAGTTGTCTGCCTTCAGTGTCTTTAAGGTGGACAAGTGTGTCTTTAAGGTGGGCAAGTGACCGCTCACCAGTCCTGTGACCAAGTCCAGTGCCACCAGATGTGAATTGTCACTTGCCACGTCGCCTGTCAGTGACACCAGATGTCGATTGCCACTTGCCATGTTGCCTGGCAGTGCCACCAGATGTGGATTGTCACATTCCATGTCGCCTGCCAGTGCCACCAGATGTGGATTGTCACTTTCCACGTCGCCTGCCAGTGCCACCAGATGTGGATTGTCACTTTCCACGTCGCCTGCCAGTGCCACCAGATGTGGATTGTTACTGCATTGGTGGCAGCACTGGTCCATTTAGCACAGAGGCAGGAGAGCAGTGATACGGGGCGGGCAGTGAGGTCATCTCTGCTTGCCGGTTTGCCCGCTTCTCTCATCTGCCCGCCCACTCGCTTCTCTCATCCACCTGCCCGACTCTCTCATGCCTCCCGCCCGGCTCTCATCCCCCCCCACCCGGCTCTTTCATGCTGGCCACACCTGCAGCCTGGCTGCAGGGAGGCCACGGCCCAGTAGTGGGCTGCAACCAGGTGGTTGGGGACCCCTGCTATAGAACACCTTTGAGATGTGGTGGAATGGGAGATTGGCATTATGGATGTTCAGCCGACAAATCTGCAGCAACTGCATGATGCTATCATGTCAATATGGAGCAAAATCTCTGAGGAATGTTTCCAACACCATAGGTGTGCTCAGTCTATTGCATTAGGATGTGCACCCCAAAGCTCAAACACACTTACGATCTTCATTCAGAAAGGGAAGGGGCCAGTAAATTACATACTTACTTACCGGCCCCTTCCCCCACTCATTCTAAAATATCCCCACAGCAACAGCCGGGGGGGGGGGAGGAGAGGAGGGAAGCCAGAAGCGCTGTAGGGAGAAGGGGAGCAGCTGGGCAGTAGGGGGAATTTGTGCTGCACAGGGTGATTAGGGTGTGCCTGGGCAAACCTGGCACACCTTGTGTGCACGCCTATGTCCAACACCTTGTTGAATCTACGTTATGAAGAGTTAAGGCAGTTCTGAAGGAAAAAGGGGGTCCAACCTGGTACTAGCAAGGTATACCGAATAAAGTGGCCGGTGAGTGTAAATCAAGGTACATCCAAGACAGCAGTATTGTCACATTAGAGTTCTCCATTCCAGCTATGGTGACAGCCTCACAAGGAAAGATATCTAATTTTTTTCATTTAATTTAAATGGAGACTTAAGAGTCTTGACTTTTTTAATGAAAGCACAAAGTTCCTTAAATCTGATCTTCAGTAACTAAGGACAGCTCTGGCCATTTTGCTACCTGAGGCAAATTGTAGGTACGGTAAGTAGGACATTTTTACAGTATGTATATCCGCTGCATTGCTGATTATCTCTATAAGCATAGAGAAAATAATGAATGCTCCAAAAATTCCTTCCTTCTACATTCCTGATGAATACAACACACCAGAGATTGAAGTCTTTGTAATTTTCTCTGCAGGTGGGCACACTTATTCTACTTGAGAGTAGGTGGCAAAGCGTCAGATCCACCATCATTATGAAGCCACGGGCAGCTCAATCTATAACAAAAATCAAACAGCACTATTCAAAGCAACACAGCAAAGTTTTCAAAAGGTATTTTTTTTTTTTCAAGCAAATTTTGCCTAAGCAGAAAATATAGTGAATCACTCTATTCATCCCCAGTGAGTAGTGTTGAGAACCAAATTTTGGGTCTAATATAAATTCAATCAGAATTTCCAGAATGTGATCAACATTTTAGAATTTTGATTGAAATGATGGTCTTCAGATTTTTAAGGACACAAATTTCCTGCACACCCAATGACTTATGCCGCGTACACACGTTCAGAATTTCCTATGGAAAAAGTCCGGCGGAATTTTTTCATCGGATATTCCGAACGTGTGTGTGCCCCATCTGACTTTCTCCTTCGGAAATTCCGACGGACTTATAAAGAGAACATGTTCTCTTTTTTTCCGACGGAAATTTTTTTATCGGAATTTCCATTCGTCTCGATGCAATTCCGAGGAACTAAAAACCATGCATGCTCAGAATCAAGTCGACGCATGCCAGAAGCATTGAACTTAATTTTTCTCGGCTCGTCGTAGTGTTGTACGTCACCACGTTCTTGACGGTCGGAATTTGGTGTGACAGTGTATATGCAAGACAGCTTGAACGGAAAATCCGACCGTGTGTACGCGGCATAAGAGCAGCCAAGAAGACTTTTGATTAGCAAGACACATCCCAATGACATCGCACTCTGCTAGACCTGATGGCGCTCCATGCAAATGTGACTCTTTCCGGTCAAAAAAAGTAATATTTTTATTGTAAATTTTTCGGGAAAGTCTAAATCAATATTATCAATAATCTTACAAAAAAAATCATTCATCCCTGGTTGGTAGTGTGAGATTCAAAATTGTGTTAAACACAATTTTGACCAGAATTCCCAAAATTCAAACATGATTGAAATTTTTACATTTTTATTGAAATCATGGTTGTCGTCTTTTGGCATGGACTTATAATGCCCTAAATACCCTTTAACACTGGTCAACGGCCTCACAGCAGTCAGTAAAGATTTTTTAGGACAGGGCCGAAACTAAGGGGGGGGGGGGAGTATGTGCCCTGAGTGCCACATTGAGACGGGCACTGCTGGAGGGTATCAGCGTCCAGGAGAAGGTCAGAAGGTGGAAAGAGCTGGGACAGTTGAGTCCTTGCCCTGGGTGAAAGAATGTCTAGCTTTGCCACTGTTTGGGAAAACACCTCCCTGTAGGTTCCAACTCTGCATTTAGACATGATAGTGATCCATGCAGACATGACTATTTTAAGTCCAAAACACCACAAAAAACACTTTATTGCTATTAAAAAAATAAGGACTCATTTACAGTATCATGCTGCGACAAAGCGCGGTAAAATGAGCAATTTTAACATGCATTATTGCAACACATGGCAGCACATTCTATTGATTAAACTAGATGGACTTTTTTTTTCGTCCAGACTAATCACAGTGCTTTGAAAAAGTATTCATACCCCTTGAAATTTTTCACATTTTCTTATGTAACAACCAAAAAAACTAAAATGTATTTCCCCTTTACTCTGATACCCCTAAAGCTACTTTCACACTGAGGCGCTTTACAGGCACTATAGAGCTAAAAATATAGCCTGTAAAGCGCCTCTGCTGTCACTCCAGGGTAAAAGCTCAAGGGCTTTTACCCTGGAGCAGTGCGCTTTTGCCCATTTTTCACCCGCTAGCGGAGGTTAAAAGCGCCCCGCTAGCGGCAGTAAATCGCTGCAAAAACTACGGTAAAGCGTTGCTAAAAATAGCGGCGTTTTACCGCCAACGCCCGCTTGTCCCAGTGTGAAAGTGCCCTAGCTAAAATCCAGTGGAACCAATTGCCTTCAGAAGTTACTTAATTAGTAAATAGAATCCACCTGTGTGTAATTTAATCTCAGTATAAATACAGCTGTTCTGTGAAGCCCTCAGAGGTTTTCTAGAGAAGCTTAGTGAACAAAGCATCATGAAGGCCAAGGAACACACCAGACAGGTCAGGGATAAAGTTGTGGAGAAGTTTAAAGCAGGGTTAGGTTATAAAAAAAAAATCCCAAGCATTGAACATCTCAGGGAGCACTGTTCAATCCATCATCCGAAAATGGAAAGAGTATGGCACAACTGCAAACCTATCAAGACATGGCCGTCCACCTAAACTGACAGGTAGGGCAAGGAGAGCATTAATGGGAGAAGCAACCAAGAGGCCCACAGCTCAGGTAGGAGAATCTGTCCACAGGTATGCCTTGTACACAGGATCGGAATTTCCGATGGAAAAAGTCAGACGGAATTTTTTCATCAGATATTCCGACCATGTGTGTGCACCATCAGACTTTTTTCCGTCAGAATTTAGAAAGAGAACATGTTCTCTTTTTTTCCGATGGAAAAAATTTCTATCGGAAATTCCATTCGTCTGTAGGGAACTCCAACGGAGAAAAAAACACGCATGCTCAGAATCAAGTCGACGCATGCTCAGAAGCATTTTTCTCAGCTCGTCGTTGTGTTGTACATCACCGCGTTCTGGACGGTCGGATTTTGGTGTGACAGTGTGTATGCAAGACAGCTTGAACGGAATTCCGTCGGAAAAATCCGTCGGAGTTTATCCCGACGGAAAATCCGATTGTGTGTACAAGGGGTGGGAAGATGGATGGAGCCAAATACAGGACAATCTTAGAAGAAAACCTGTAATGCCGCGTACACACGGTCGGTTTTTCCGATAAAAAAAGTCCGATGGACTTTTTTCATTGGAAAAAACGATCGTGTGTGGGCCCCATCAGACTTTTTTCCATCGGTGTTAAAAAATAGAACATGTTTTAAACTTTTCCGATGGAAAAAAAAACAATAGGAAATTCTGATCATCTGTGTAGAACTCCAACGGAGAAAAAACCCACGTATGCTCAAAATCAAGTCGACGCATGCTCAGAAGCATTGAACTTAATTTTTCTCGGCTCGTAGGAGTGTTTTACGTCACGGTGTTTTGGACGGTCAGAATTTTGTCTGATGGTGTGTAGGCAAGACTGATGAAAGTCAGCTTCATCGAAATTCCGACTGAAAATTCCATCGGATTTTATTCCATCGGAAATCCGATCGTGTGTACAGGGCATTAGAGTCTGCAAAAAACTTGAGACTGGGGCAGAGATTCACCTTCCAGCAGGACAATGACCCCAAACATACAGCCAGAGGCAGAGCTACAATGGAATGGTTTGGATGAAAGCATATTCATGTGTTAGAATGGACCAGTCAAAGTCCGGACCTAAATCCAATTGAGAATCTGTGGCAAGACTTGAAAATTGCTGTTCACAGACGCTCTCCATCCAATCTGACAGAGCTTGAGCTATTTTGCAAAGAAGAATGGGCAAAATGTCACTCTCTAGATGTGCAAAGCTGGTAGAGACATCCCCAAAATAACTTGCAGGTGTAATTGCAGAGAGATGTGGTTCTACAAAGTATTGACTCCGGGGGGCTAAATACAAATGTATGCCACACTTTTCACATATTTATTTGTAAAACATTTGGAAAACCATTTATCATTTTCCTTCCACTTCACAATTATGTGCCACTTTGCGTTGGTCTATCACATAAAATCCGAATAAAAAAACATTTAAGTTTTTGGTTGTACCATGACAAAATGTGGAAAATTTCAAGGGGTGTGAATACTTTTTCAAGAACCTGTATGTAACTATGTAACATTAGACACAGTGCGGTGTATTGTGGTGCCATTCATTTCCAATAATATCCCAACACAGATAGTCAGTGCAGCACAGCTAGTCAGTACAGTCAGTATATCACTTGACTTGTAGCGCACTGGAATACAGAGATTTGAACCATTTGTGCATTGCACTGCACCACAAAAAAATATAATGCAGGTCCATTTTTTCTATGCATAAACATGCACTGCTAGTTCATTCAAGATAAATGGGCTTCCTAACCTCAGCACACCTTAACTTAACACACAGTAACGTATTGCATAACACACAAGCTTTAATGCATGGGGTGAATGGGGCCTAAACATTTTTTTGAGGCTACTACTTCTACTGGTCAGGGTATGCCTAGCACCGCTTGATAAAAACTAACATGTCCCTGCTAAAACTACTTGAAGATAACTGTTTTTAACTGAAATGTATTAAATAAATTATTTTATGTATGATGCACAGAAGTGCGACAGGATATGACCCACTTGGACTTTATAGGCAGAAATCAAGTGAGAATGTAGATACGTTAAAAGGCAACAACGCCACTTGTATATGTAGCGCTACCCCCAGTTAAGAGAGCTGCTGGATTTGTTTCAGGCCCTGAATACAGCACCGCCCACCCCCGGCAATCTACTCGACCCACTCTGGCACAGTTAGTCTAATGCCCCGTACACACAATCGTTTTTAATGTCATTTTTTAAACCGACGTTTTTCTCCTCGTTTTTTTTTCATGTTTCCTCTCAAGCCTGCCTTGCGTACACACCATCATTAAAAAAAACGATCAAGCAAAGCGCAGTGACGTTCAACACGTACGACGGCACTATAAAGGGGAAGTTCCGTTCGAATGACGCCACCCTTTGGGACGCTTTTGCTAATTCCGTGTTACCGCGTGTTAGTAAAAGTTTGGTGAGAGACGATTCGCGCTTTTCAGTCTTCGTGCTTTGAAGATCGTTTTCGGGAGTTCAGATTGCGCCTGTGGGTTCGTATCTGTTTAGCACTGCTTGTAGTCAGTTCGTATCTGTTTATTCAGTGCGGCCTGCTCTGCACGTTCGTGTTTTTCAGCTTGTTCTTCATAGGCCTTGCTGTTCTTCCGTGCGTTCTTCTAGTTCGTTCTGTTCAGCCGACCGTTATCTAGCCATGTTGCGACTACGTACTCGTCGTAGAGTTCGTGCTGTAGTTGGTGCAGGGGTTCATGCTGTATCCCGACTCCATGCCATGAGCAGGGTCAGGAGGAGTTCATGGACCAAGAATTGGTTGCTCCAGCGGCACCAATTCTGACACATGCCTTTGTTGCGGGAGATCAGGGAGAATAATCCTGATGATTTCAGGAATTTCCTCAGGATGTCTGACCCCGTATTTCAGCAGCTGTTGGCTTTGGTGTCCCCCTATATTACCAGGCAGGACACCATTATGCGGGAAGCCATCAGTGCTGAGCAGAGGCTCATCGCCACGTTGCGATACCTGGCTACTGGGAGAAGCCTGCAGGACCTTAAGTTCTCCACAGGCATATCCCCCCAGGCTCTGGGGATCATTATACCAGAGACTTGTTCTGCCATCCTTCAAGTTTTGCAGGAGGACTATATTAAGGTAAGTGTTCTTCTTCAAAAATTCACATTGTATGGTTTTTATTTTTGGATATTTTTAATTTGCTTTATTTGCAGTCCCTAATTCACATGATTCTTAGCTGCAGGGAATGTCCCCTTTCTCCCCATGTTTTATTATTTAAAGTTTGGGGTTTGAGGCCTACCTGTAAATTTGGCTTACCTAACCTCTCCAGCATGCTATCCTGGGGCCATACCTACCTTGCCTAGTCATTTCCATGTTTTTTATTATATGTTCCATCGTAGTGCTTTACCCAAAACGCACCCTAAATTTTGCCTAGGAATGTTTCATTTTTGTTAACTTCAATACAGAGTGCTACAGCCTTCATGTGTGATATTCCCAACTCATCTTCAACCCCCCCCCCCCCCCCCCCCATAATGTTTTTTTTTTTTTTTTTCTTGCTTCCAATTTTTTATGTTTTGAACAGTTTCTACCAATGTTGGCCATGAATGTGTGTATGAAATCAGCTTTCAATGTTTCTGGCTCCAAGTATTAATTTGTTATTTCTTTAATTCCACAGTTCCCTTCTTCGCCACATGAATGGCAGAATGTGGCTTCCGAGTTTGCCCAGCGATGGAACTTTCCGAACTGTGGAGGAGCCATCGACGGCAAACATGTTCGGGTCGTCCCACCACCCCATTCGGGATCCTTTTATTATAATTGTAAGGGGTTCCACAGCGTCGTGATGATGGCAGTGGTGTCGGCCACCTACGAGTTCCTCTATGTGGACGTTGGCAAGAATGGCAGGATGTCTGATGGAGGAGTTTTTGCCCAGACGGAGTTTGGAGAACGGCTCCTTTTGGATCTGCTGGCCTTGCCACCAGCGGAGCAGAATGTGGAGGGACTACCTTTTGTGTTTGTGGCGGATGAGGCGTTTGGCCTGGGACCCCATTTGATGAGGCCATTCCCGCAACGCACCCTCACCCCTGAGAGGAGGGTTTTCAATTATCGGCTGGCCAGAGCCAGAAGGGTGGTGGAAAATGCGTTTGGGATCATGGCCAGCCGATTTCGCCTCTTCCTTACCTCCATCCACCTTGCCCCATACAAATGGAACCATGTGGTTATGACGTGCTGTGTGCTGCATAATTTCCTAAGGGTGCATTCAACGAGTTATATATCTTTGAGTGGGCCTGAGGCCTCTTTAATCAATGCAGAAACTTTGGTGGCCCTGGAACCTGGCCGTCCTGGCTTGGCCCCCCCAACCGGACGTGAGGTCCGTAACCAATATGTGGACTATTTTATGGGTAGGGGGGCCATTGAAATGCCAGACAATCTATAATAATTTTAGACCAAAAAAATAAAACTTTTTCTTGAGTAAAGATTGGTTTGTATTTTTTATTGTATAATGTTTGATGTTTCTGGTAGGTTTACCTAGTGCACTTGTTTTGCCATGTGGATTAAACAATCTTTTAATTAGCCTTCATTGTCAGTGTAAACACCAAACATTGATTAGTTCACTCAGCACCACATTTACATAATGAAGCCACAATGATTTGTTATGTAAAAATACCTTTATTTTTTTTGTTTAGGTGGGCAACTTCCTTAGAAATGTGGATGTTCCCTTAATTTCGGGTGTATTAAAACGCATGACCAGCCATGCATAAACAAACTATATTTGTCAAAATTTTGAAAAAGCTAAACATGTGCTAGTCATTAAAGGGTAAAATAACAAAAAAACATAGAAAACTCTGCAAGTAAAACGTTATTTGGTGTAAAAACATTAGACACGCCCAAGCACAGCCAAGATATTTTGGAGCCTTTCCTCCACCCGCTTTGTATTTGCCCTGATCTCTAGCAAGTCTCCCTTAATTTTTTCGAGGTCACGACAGCAGACCATCAGGTATTGGATCAGGATCTGGGCACTGTGATGTGTCAACTTATTGGGGTCTTCGGCCAGAACTGCACCTAAATGTAAAAAGAAATATGTAGGATAGAATATGTAGGCCTACATCTATTTAACATGCATGTGTCTGGTTTCTCTCTGACCTGTGGTGGTGCCACTTTCCACTTCCACAACATCACATTCCTCTCCATCCTGGGGTTCTGGGGGTATTGTTGTAGGTATTGCAATTCTCGTCTCATCTGAGGTAGCTTTTCGAATCCCTAGGGAGATTGAAATAAAAGGAATAGTTTCATTAGTAGCGACTCAATTTTGCTAAAATAAGAAACATGAAAAAAAACTTTGTAATCATTCTTTTGAAGCATGCTCCATTTTAAATTTTACCCCCTGTGCCAACCGGGCAGTGCCGGCCCAAGACATTGTGCTGCCTGGTACCAAGAATGAAATGCTGCCCCCCCCCCCAAAAAAAAAATCACGCCCACCAAAATGCCCCCACATCCATCATTTTATATCATGATAACTAAAGTGGACCTGTCATGGCTCTATAAAAAGGACCTGTTATGGCTCTATTCATGTATACAGGAGTATAAAGAGGTCATGGCATTATACGTGTATATAGAAGTATAATGAGGACCTGTCATGGCTCTATACATGTACCGTATTTTTCCTGTCTATAAGACGCCCCCATGTACAAGATTTTTCCAACCCAAAATTAAGAAATCAATATTTTACACATAGGTAAAACAGAACACATTTTTATTTAGTAATTACCGCAGGTAACGTTTAAATACTAGTATATTATGCAGGGGTTGTTCTTCCTGTTTTCTCCACTGTCTATCATACACTCTGCGGAGGCAAGTCCAAACTGTTTCTCTGCAGCTCTATTCCCACGCTCTTTTTTGCATAGCTGGCTACATTTGGTTTGATTTGGCAGAGTAAGACAATCACTTACTTTTATTAGTTTCTGACATCTTGGTCCCAGAACACTCCGGTCCCTGTTGCATCTGTGCATCTCCACTTCCAACAGGATTGCATCTGATCACTCTCCACCTCCACCCCCAGCTCTAGCTGACGTCAGTAACATACGGCTCGTGATTGGAGGAAGCCGCTTGACAAGCTATGGGCCGCGACGCACCTGCGCGGCTGTCTCCCAGGCTGACTAACCGTGTATAAGACGCTGTTCGATTTACAGGCTATTATTTTAGGAAAAAAAAGCGTCTTATACACGGAAAAATACGGTATATAGAAATATAAAGAGGACCTGTCATGGCTCTATGCATGTATGTAGGAATATAAAGAGGACCTGTCATGGCTTTATACATGTATGTAGGAGTATAAAGAGGACCTGTCATGGCTCTATACATGTATGTAGGAGTATAAAGAGGACCTGTCATGGCTCTATACATGTATGTAGGAGTATAAAGAGGACCTGTCATGGCTCTATACATGTATATAGGAGTATAAAAGGACCTGTGCGTGGCCGGCGGCCGCGATGTCACCGGCCACACGTAGTGGATTGTCACTTGCCATGACGCCACCTGCCACACATTGCGGATTGTCACTTGCCACGACGTCACCTGCCACACGTTGCAGATTGTCACTTGCCACTTGCTGTGTCCCAGAGTAAAGGCAGGCAGCAGAGAGATAATGTAATCTCTCTGCTGCCCGCACAGTGGGGGCGGAACTGCAGTGATTGCAGGGCGGGCAGTGAGAGATGATGACATCTCTCTGCTCCCCGCCCGCTGTTTGGCCAGCAAGCCCGCTCACCTGCTGACTGTCCCGCCCGCTGACTGTTCCCCTGTTCTGCCCGCACGCTCCATTCACCTGGGCCCAAAGCCCAGGTGAATGGAGCGCGCGGGGAGCGGAGCGGGCTGGCCGGCGGGCGGGCATCCAATTTGCCTCACAGTGGAGCGCGGAGCGGGCGGAACGGGTTGGCGACAATTTGCCTCACAGTGCAGCGTAGGGTTGCCACCTTTTTGTCAAGCCAAACCCGAACACATTAGCAGCGCACGCCAATATATATATTTTTTTGTAGTACATTAAATTCATTACCTCTGTACAAAGCAATGCACAGCTAATTTTTTTTATTTAGTATACACTGTACATATATTTTTGTGATTAAATAAAATTTCTAATCATATGGAGTTAATCACAAGAGTCCCCCTTTATATCAGAGTCAACAGAGTTCTCCTTTAGATCTGAATTCGCAGAGTTCCCCTTTACATCTGAATGCACAGGGCTCTGCAGAAGAGAAGTGCAGAGGGTAAGATGGGGGCAGTATGTACAGGAGAGGAGTGCAGAGGGTATGATGGGGGCAGTATGCATAGGAGAGAAGTGTGGAGGGTATGATGGAGCAGTATGTATAGAAGAGGAGTTGGGAGGGTATGAGGGGGGCGGTTTGTACAGGAGAGGAGTGTGGAGGGGATGATGGGGGACAGTATGTACAGGAGAGGAATGCGGAAGGGATGATGGGGCGGTATGTACAGGAGAGGAGTGTAGAGGGTATGATGGGGGCAGTATGTACAGGAGAGGAGTGTGGAGGGTATGATGGGTGCAGTTAATACAGGAGAGGAGTTCGGAGGGTATGATGGGTGCAGTTAGTACAGGGGAGGAGTTCGGAGGGTATGATGGGTGCAGTTAGTACAGGGGAGGAGTTCGGAGGGTGTTATGGGTGCAGTTAGTACAGGAGAGGAGTGTGGAGGGTATGATGGGGCGGTATGTTCAGGAGAGAAGTGTGGAGGGTATGATAGGTGCAGTTAGTACAGGAGAGGAGTTTGGAGGGTATGATGGGTGCAGTTAGTACAGGGGAGGAGTTCGGAGGGTATGATGGGTGCAGTTAGTACAGGAGAGGAGTTCGGAGGGTATGATGGGTGCAGTTAGTACAGGGGAGGAGTTCGGAGGGTATGATGGGTGCAGTTGGTACAGGAGAGGACTTCGGAGTGTATGGCGGTGGCAGAATGGGGAGGGATTTCTTGCGGTGTCTATGGGGTGACCAGGGAGTGATGTTGGGAAGATAGGGGAAGAAAAGTGACCATGAAATGATGTCCCTCAGCTGGGGGGGGGGGGGGTAGGAAGCAGCTCTGAGTGACGTCTGTATAAAGTGGTCTGGGGGGGGGGGGGTGATGCCAGCTGGGGGGAGTTGAGAAGTGGTCAGGTCGCGATGTATATAATAAAAAAAAAAAACTCATCCACTAAAAACATACAACAATAAATCATACAACAGTACTACTAGATGTGAGTACAGATCTATGTAATGCAGCTCCCAGCACTCTGTATACCCAGATAATGTGAAGGTAATTGATGACCATTCATATAACCCTGTGGTATCCAGGCTCTGAGTCTGTACAATCAGAGGTGTGAACTCACCACATATATACAGGTTACATGACTGGTTATAAATGACTTCACATTATCTAGTCTGAAGAATTGGATTGGAGGATGTTTGCACAGACTGTTCATGCTTAGAAGTGATCTGTTAAATGTGATCAGGCTGCTGCAGACCCCCCTCCCCCCCCACTCAAACTCACTATCTCCTCCAATTCTTCTGTCAACTTAACCCTTCACTGCATCTCCTGAAGAAAAAAACACTTTGAAAGCAACTACTATCAACCCTAGAAAACTTCTCCCAGAAAAAGTCAGCTCACCTCCTCCCTTCCTCTGGCCAGCCCGACAGGAGATCCAGTGAGCTCTGCCTCCCAGTTCTCTCAACACTCAGTACTGGTGATTGGAGGGGGGGAGGTTGATGTCAGAGATAACAGGGACCCCGCACTGCACGAGACTGGAGGGAGGGGGAAGAGACAGGAAGGAGCTTTGAATCCCGAACACACACAGCAGCCGCAGGCACAGTGTATTCTTTACAATGCCGCTGCTGCTGTTTCACAGTGACAGGTGGAGTGGGGGAGAGGAGCGGGCAGGCGGCAATTTGCCGCCCCCCTGATTGTGCCGCCTGGTACAATGGTACCATCGGGTCCCATGGTAGGGCCGGCCCTGCAACCGGGACAAATGATTGGATACATAGGCCAAAACAGAGCATATACATTTTGAACACAAATTTGAAACATTGTAACACCCCAAAGTATCTACACTGGATCACCTGTGTGTGACTCCCTCAAGCTTTTTGGCTTTAGGCCCACACTTGTACTACTGCGTTCAGATGTTTCATCAGCTGCTGAGCATTCACTCCCTTTAACATTACCATGCATATCGTTTTTTCAAACGAACAAATGTCCTTTGGATTAGCACACCAAAAATAAGTGAGGCCCAAATTTACTCCCCCAAATAAACCAAAATACATGGGTGTTCACACTGGATGATCCTAAAACATCGTTTGAGGAACTGTACAGAGAAAGAGGTTTAATACGTCGGTTTACTGTGCGGACGAACCTGAAAGATGGTATCTTTCAGTGTACTATATGAAAGTTAAAAATACACGACAGAATACAAGAAAATAATATGTACCATGGAAACTCAAAAAAAAAACTTACTTTTTAATATAACTTTCTTGATTCTTTTATATTGGTCGGCCTCCCGCAACTTCAGATCTGACCATCGTTTTCTGAGCTGTTCCTTCGTTCTGCACACCCCGAATTTTTTGTGGAGACTTTTGACCACTTTGCCCATAATTCTGGACTTGACCAGATTAGGCCTTTTATACGGACCATGCTTGGCATCATAATCCTCCTTCTTTAAAATGGCGACCATCTCCACCATTTCCTCGAATGACATGTTGGATGCCTTATATCTCCTGGGTCTTGATTTGGGCTCCTCTGTAATTTCATCCTCTGTAGAGGTAATCTCAGCCACCTGTGTCTCCGCCATGTTTTGTTCAGCACTACGAGCGAGAAGGGGCGGGGAAAGTACATTATCGAACGTCAGGGGCGGGGAAAGCGTGCAGAGTTTCACGCATGCGCTGTGTATATCAAGTGAAGATCCATGTCTGGGAAATACGTTCATTTGTCGGGAGAGGGAGTTAGCAACGAACGTCGTGACCAAGGTACCTAACAATTTTACTTTTTGAGGTTCATCAGACGAGGAGATTTGTGTGCTCAAAATATGTAGACAATGCACAGTTGAGGAATGTTGCCTGAAATATATATTTTTTTTGGTTTCTCGCTTTTACAGATATCATGAATACTTTTAAAAATCCAGACTTCATGGGGGAGTTCATCGACAAATGGCAAGAGCTCCCTATATTATGGCAAACAAAAAGTGGCGGTAATAAAAATAAAGACGCCAGGAAAGCAGCACTGGAGAGCCTGCTTGCATTTGTGCAAACAAAGATACCCACAACAACTCTCCAAGATGTCAAAAACAAAATTGCGACCATCAGAGGGACATACAGGACCCAGGGGACTATGGTCCTGAGGTCCCAGAGGTCAGGTGCACCAGCAGATAAGGTTTATAAACCCAGTCTGTGGTACTACAGTAAGCTTGCTTTTCTGGATGACCAGCTGGAAGTGCGGGAATCTCTCTCCACCCTTCCCCCCAGAGGTCAATCCAGCCTTCCTTGTACCCAACCCTCCAGCCTTCCCTGCAGCCAGTCCTCCAGCCTTCCTGTCAACCCTGCTCTGGCTTCCTCTGAGGATCAAGATCAGGGCCTTGAGGAGGCAGATTTGGAGATATGGAGCCAGGTAAAGTATTGATATCTATATTTATATTGTACAAAATTGTAGAATTTAAATAGATGTTAGTATTGTTAAAGGTATGTACACTTCTACCAATAAAGTTTGTGAAGAGCAAGATACAGTAGTGGCCTAATTTTATGTGCACAAGACAACAAAACCAGGATGCGGAATCAATGAAAATTACATAACTTTTGGCATTGATTTCAACAATGTCTAGAGGTGAACAATGTCTGTGAATGATGATGTGGCAAAATAAATAATGTCCCTTTCTTTTTTTACAGCCAGAGCAGAGCCAGGAAGAGGGTGATGTTGGGGATCAGGAGGAGGCAGGGCCCAGTGGCACCCAGGAGGAGGCAGGGCCCAGTGGCACCCAGGAGGAGGCTGGGCCCAGTGGCACCCAGGAGGAGGCTTGGCCCAGCACAAGAGCCCAGATGCCTGCCCTGGTAGTTAAACCACGAGGGCCAAGGAGAGGTAGGTAGGTGGAGGAGGAAACCAGGGCCTTCCTCAGAGAGGCAACAGCGGCCCTCAGAGAGGCACCCTCTGTTGATGAGGGATTTGCCGCAGTCCTCGCCCACAAACTAGGGCAAATGGAGTTGCAGCAAAAAAAATTCAGTGAGACCCTGCTATTGAAAGTCATCAATAAGGGCGTGCTGGGTGAACTCACTAGGTACACGGACATAACGGAGGTTGTCCCTACTCCTCCACCTCCTCCTCCTCCTCCTACTACTCCTCCTGCCACAACCTCTCCTCCTGATCCCCAGCCTCCAAGGAAGAAACCAACCAAGGCTGCAGAGAAGGCTGGAGAGAAGGCTACAAGGAAGAGGAGAAAATAATGCCTGCTGTAGTACCACAGACTGGGGACATATAGGACTTATCTGCTGTGGCTCCTGACCTCTGGGAGCTCAAGACAAGATTGAGCTCATTTTTTTGGGGGATCTAATCTCTATTTTGGTTTGGACATCTTGTATGGTTGTTGTGGGGTCAAAGGGATGCACAAATGCAAGCAGGCTCTCCAGTGCTGCCTTCCACTTTAATTTGTTAATGTTCTGAAATAAAAAAATTTTTAGTGCCCTTAAAATACTTGACTATGTGATTTGTAAAAGAGAGCTTGCTAGGGAGCAGGCAGGGACATCTCAAATTATATTATTGTTATTATCAGGGGACACAAACCTCCCTGAGGCCAAATGAGACACATTTGGAAGGTTGTTGTGGTAACTTTACACAAGAATAATTTAAGCCAAAATAATAAAAAAAAGGCCACAAAAAAAAAAAAAAGTAAAATAAAATGTAAAGAAAAAAGGAGAATTACATTATTTTATTATTATTAGTATTATTTAGGAGGGAGGTGCGGCTTATAAATAATATTTTATAATCATTAGAGCAATTTGGAATTACTTTAGAAACAAGTTTGGCATAACTCTCAATGTCATTATCAAAAGAGGGTAATTTTAAAGCATTATCAAAAGAAGAACGGAATGCGCAGCATTAAAACGATGCTATTAATTCCACCGTGACGAATGTGCCATCTCCATTTCCAACATTAGCTTTACCAAAACGAGCGCTCCCGTCTCATAGTTGCTTCGGAGCATGCGCGTTTTTTTTCACGTCGTGAAAGCAAAAAAAAACGACATGAAAAACGACGTGAAAAAAGAGAGCATGTCCGGAATTTTTAATGGCCGTTTTTCACGTCGTTAAAAATGCTCTGGAGCCTACACACGATCATTTTTAATGGCCATTTTTTAAAATGGCATTTTTAACAGCATGAAAAACGATCGTGTGTATGGGGCATAAGGGTTGTTATCTTATCACAATCTAGCAATATATGCACAATGATAACACACTGAGGGCGAAATGTTAAAGTATAACTAGTTTACTTCTGTGTAAAAGGCATAGGTTAACACATAACACATATGTAGCACTACCCCCGTAGGAGCTGCTGTTTGTTTGATTTGGGTCTACGTCCTGCCTATCAACCCCTGGAAGTGGCTCAAACCTTCCCTTAGCACAACTGATATGAATAAGGAGTGTGAGACCTATTGAGTATTAGGAGTAGGGATGAGCTTCGTGTTCGAGTCGAACATACGTTCGACTCGAACATCGGCTGTTCGATCGTTCGACGAAGATCGAACGATTTGGGCCGTTCGCGCCAAATTCGAGTGACGCGAACGGCCCACAATGCACTACGCCATCGCAGTGTCATCCAGGCGCTGTGATTGGCCAAGCATGCACTGTGACCCCGCATGCTTGGCCAATCACAGCGCCGGCAGCGAGGAGAGCAATGATTGGCCACAGGCAGGATGCCTGTGGCCAATTATTGCTGAGGGTGTTTAGTACACGCCCCACACTATAAAAGGCCGCCAGCACGGCGGCCTAGTGTAGTGTGTTCCGGAGCAGGGATAGAGCAGCATAGGCAGGGACAGTGACATTTATTTCTTTCTTGCTTAACCTGGATTCCTTTAGTTTAGGGAAAGAGAAGGATAGGTAGGGAGAGTGTCAGTGTGTTTTGTGCTTGTGCTATAGTGTGCTTAAAAAAAACATTTATTCTAGGGACAGAAAACTGTAGGTAGGGACAGTGTCAGTTTCTTTCACTCTGCAAGTCCTTGTTTCCAGGGACCTGGAAGGACAGTGAGTGAATTGTCCTTGTGCTATATTGTGCTTAAAAAAAAACATTTTTTCTAGGGACAGAAAACTGTAGGTAGGGAGAGTGTCAGTTTCTTTCACTCTGCAAGTCCTTGTTTCCAGGGACCTGTAAGGACAGTGAGTGAATTGTCCTTGTGCTATATTGTGATTAAAAAAAACATTTTTTCTAGGGACAGAAAACTGTAGGTAGGGAGAGTGTTTTTTTTCTTTCACTCTGCAAGTCCTTGTTTCCAGGGACCTGGAAGGACAGTGAGTGAATTGTCCTTGTGCTATATTGTGCTTAAAAAAAACATTTTTTCTAGGGACAGAAAACTGTAGGTAGGGAGAGTGTTTTTTTTCTTTCACTCTGCAAGTCCTTGTTTCCAGGGACCTGGAAGGACAGTGAGTGAATTGTCCTTGTGCTATATTGTGCTTAAAAAAAAACATTTTTTCTAGGGACAGAAAACTGTAGGTAGGGAGAGTGTTTTTTTTCTTTCACTCTGCAAGTCCTTGTTTCCAGGGACCTGTAAGGACAGTGAGTGAATTGTCCTTGTGCTATATTGTGCTTAAAAAAAACATTTATTCTAGGGACAGAAAACTGTAGGTAGGGAGAGTGTCAGTTTATTTCACTCTGCAAGTCCTTGTTTCCAGGGACCTGTAAGGACAGTGAGTGAATTGTCCTTGTGCTATATTGTGATTAAAAAAAACATTTTTTCTAGGGACAGAAAACTGTAGGTAGGGAGAGTGTTTTTTTTCTTTCACTCTGCAAGTCCTTGTTTCCAGGGACCTGTAAGGACAGTGAGTGAATTGTCCTTGTGCTATATTGTGCTTAAAAAAAAACATTTATTCTAGGGACAGAAAACTGTAGGTAGGGAGAGTGTTTTTTTTCTTTCACTCTGCAAGTCCTTGTTTCCAGGGACCTGTAAGGACAGTGAGTGAATTGTCCTTGTGCTATATTGTGATTAAAAAAAACATTTTTTCTAGGGACAGAAAACTGTAGGTAGGGAGAGTGTTTTTTTTCTTTCACTCTGCAAGTCCTTGTTTCCAGGGACCTGTAAGGACAGTGAGTGAATTGTCCTTGTGCTATATTGTGATTAAAAAAAACATTTTTTCTAGGGACAGAAAACTGTAGGTAGGGAGAGTGTTTTTTTTTTTTCACTCTGCAAGTCCTTGTTTCCAGGGACCTGTAAGGACAGTGAGTGAATTGTCCTTGTGCTATATTGTGCTTAAAAAAAACATTTATTCTAGGGACAGAAAACTGTAGGTAGGGAGAGTGTCAGTTTATTTCACTCTGCAAGTCCTTGTTTCCAGGGACCTGTAAGGACAGTGAGTGAATTGTCCTTGTGCTATATTGTGATTAAAAAAAAACATTTTTTCTAGGGACAGAAAACTGTAGGTAGGGAGAGTGTTTTTTTTCTTTCACTCTGCAAGTCCTTGTTTCCAGGGACCTGTAAGGACAGTGAGTGAATTGTCCTTGTGCTATATTGTGCTTAAAAAAAACATTTATTCTAGGGACAGAAAACTGTAGGTAGGGAGAGTGTCAGTTTATTTCACTCTGCAAGTCCTTGTTTCCAGGGACCTGTAAGGACAGTGAGTGAATTGTCCTTGTGCTATATTGTGCTTAAAAAAAACATTTATTCTAGGGACAGAAAACTGTAGGTAGGGAGAGTGTCAGTTTATTTCACTCTGCAAGTCCTTGTTTCCAGGGACCTGTAAGGACAGTGAGTGAATTGTCCTTGTGCTATATTGTGATTAAAAAAAACATTTTTTCTAGGGACAGAAAACTGTAGGTAGGGAGAGTGTTTTTTTTCTTTCACTCTGCAAGTCCTTGTTTCCAGGGACCTGGAAGGACAGTGAGTGAATTGTCCTTGTGCTATATTGTGCTTAAAAAAAACATTTATTCTAGGGACAGAAAACTGTAGGTAGGGAGAGTGTCAGTTTATTTCACTCTGCAAGTCCTTGTTTCCAGGGACCTGTAAGGACAGTGAGTGAATTGTCCTTGTGCTATATTGTGATTAAAAAAAACATTTTTTCTAGGGACAGAAAACTGTAGGTAGGGAGAGTGTTTTTTTTCTTTCACTCTGCAAGTCCTTGTTTCCAGGGACCTGTAAGGACAGTGAGTGAATTGTCCTTGTGCTATATTGTGCTTAAAAAAAAACATTTATTCTAGGGACAGAAAACTGTAGGTAGGGAGAGTGTTTTTTTTCTTTCACTCTGCAAGTCCTTGTTTCCAGGGACCTGTAAGGACAGTGAGTGAATTGTCCTTGTGCTATATTGTGATTAAAAAAAACATTTTTTCTAGGGACAGAAAACTGTAGGTAGGGAGAGTGTTTTTTTTCTTTCACTCTGCAAGTCCTTGTTTCCAGGGACCTGTAAGGACAGTGAGTGAATTGTCCTTGTGCTATATTGTGCTTAAAAAAAACATTTATTCTAGGGACAGAAAACTGTAGGTAGGGAGAGTGTCAGTTTATTTCACTCTGCAAGTCCTTGTTTCCAGGGACCTGTAAGGACAGTGAGTGAATTGTCCTTGTGCTATATTGTGATTAAAAAAAACATTTTTTCTAGGGACAGAAAACTGTAGGTAGGGAGAGTGTTTTTTTTCTTTCACTCTGCAAGTCCTTGTTTCCAGGGACCTGTAAGGACAGTGAGTGAATTGTCCTTGTGCTATATTGTGATTAAAAAAAACATTTTTTCTAGGGACAGAAAACTGTAGGTAGGGAGAGTGTTTTTTTTCTTTCACTCTGCAAGTCCTTGTTTCCAGGGACCTGTAAGGACAGTGAGTGAATTGTCCTTGTGCTATATTGTGATTAAAAAAAACATTTTTTCTAGGGACAGAAAACTGTAGGTAGGGAGAGTGTTTTTTTTCTTTCACTCTGCAAGTCCTTGTTTCCAGGGACCTGTAAGGACAGTGAGTGAATTGTCCTTGTGCTATATTGTGCTTAAAAAAAACATTTATTCTAGGGACAGAAAACTGTAGGTAGGGAGAGTGTCAGTTTATTTCACTCTGCAAGTCCTTGTTTCCAGGGACCTGTAAGGACAGTGAGTGAATTGTCCTTGTGCTATATTGTGATTAAAAAAAACATTTTTTCTAGGGACAGAAAACTGTAGGTAGGGAGAGTGTTTTTTTTCTTTCACTCTGCAAGTCCTTGTTTCCAGGGACCTGGAAGGACAGTGAGTGAATTCTCCTTGTGCTATATTGTGCTTAAAAAAAACATTTATTCTAGGGACAGAAAACTGTAGGTAGGGAGAGTGTCAGTTTATTTCACTCTGCAAGTCCTTGTTTCCAGGGACCTGTAAGGACAGTGAGTGAATTGTCCTTGTGCTATATTGTGATTAAAAAAAACATTTTTTCTAGGGACAGAAAACTGTAGGTAGGGAGAGTGTTTTTTTTCTTTCACTCTGCAAGTCCTTGTTTCCAGGGACCTGTAAGGACAGTGAGTGAATTGTCCTTGTGCTATATTGTGCTTAAAAAAAACATTTATTCTAGGGACAGAAAACTGTAGGTAGGGAGAGTGTCAGTTTATTTCACTCTGCAAGTCCTTGTTTCCAGGGACCTGTAAGGACAGTGAGTGAATTGTCCTTGTGCTATATTGTGCTTAAAAAAAACATTTATTCTAGGGACAGAAAACTGTAGGTAGGGAGAGTGTCAGTTTCTTTCACTGTGAAAGTCCTTGTTTCAAGGGACAGAGAAGGACACCTGAAGGTAGCCCTTATTGCTTTTTTCCCATCTCCCTGCAGGCCATCTATTAGAATGTCTGGAAGGCAAACAAGGAGAGGCAGACAGTCAGGAGGCAATAAAAGAGGGCAAGCAGGCTCTGTGTCTGGGGGCAACAGTGCTGGTCGTGGACGCGGTGCATTGTCATCAGCACATGGCCATGGGACACGCTTGTCCTTCTTTTCGGCAGCTGGACATGTTGAGCCACATCATGCCGAAGACTTGGTAGAGTGGATGACCAAGCCCTCCTCCTCCTCCTCATCCTCTCTCACCCAGGCTCAGGGTACTGGAAAAGCAGCTGCCAAAGCGTCGTCTTCCCTGGTATCAATGTCAGACAAATCATCAGTCACTCCTTCCCTAGACCCACCATGTCCTCCTCCTGAGGAGTCCCCCGAACTGTTTCAGCACAGTGTTGGGTACATGCTCCAGGAGGATGCCCAGCGTTTCGAAGGGTCTGATGATGAAACCCAGCTAGAGGAAGGCAGTAGCGTGAGAGCAGACAGAGGGGATGCTCAAGAAGGACACCAATCTGGCAGTCATGTTCCAGCAGCTGCAGCATACTGCCAGATTGGCTCCAGTGATGAGGAGGGAGGGGATGATGAGGTCACTGACTCCACGTGGGTGCCTAATAGGAGAGAGGAGGAGGAGGAGGATGAGGAGGAGGCACATCTCCAACGAGGCAGGATGCCCTTTGGTGGCCAGCGTAAGGGCAGTACACCGACGGAATCACACCGCAGAGCTCCGCCTGTGCAGGGCGCTGCCTCTGCCCGTCATTCAAAAAGTTCTTTGGTGTGGGCCTTTTTTGAGGCTAGTGCATCAGATCGCACAGCTGCTGTTTGCAACATATGTCTCAAGCGTATATCGCGTGGCCAAAACATCAGCCGCTTGGGTACCACATGCCTGACCAGACATATGTTGACCTGCCATGCAGCTCGTTGGCAAGCCTACCTCAAAGACCCACACCAAAGAACAAAGCGGACCTCTCCTTGCACCGCATCAGCTGGGATCTCCAACCCCACTATAACTTCAGTCCTCTCTGAAACATGCACTGAGAGGAATGAAGGTGTAGAATTAGGTGTGTCACAGCCAAGTACTTGCGCCCACTCTGCTAGCAGTACACCGACGTCCGATTCTAGCAGGCAAATTTCCCTGCCCCAGCTGCTGGACCGTCGAAAGAAGTTCACTCCCAGCCATCCACATGCCCAGCGGTTGAATGCTAGCTTGGCTAAATTGCTAGCGCTTCAACTGCTGCCTTTTCAGTTGGTAGACTCGGCCCCCTTCCGTGAGTTTGTGCAATGTGCGGTTCCTCAGTGGCAGGTTCCCAAACGCCACTTTTTCTCACGGAAGGCTATTCCGGCTCTCTACCGGCATGTGGAAGGCAATGTCTTGGCCTCGCTGGACAGGGCGGTCAGCGGTAAGGTGCATATTACCGCTGACTCATGGTCCAGCAGGCATGGACAGGGACGTTACCTTTCTTTCACGGCCCATTGGGTCACTCTTTTGGCAGCTGGGAAGGATTCAGGACAAGGTGCAGTAGTGTTGGAGGTTGTCCCACCGCCACGCCTCCAAAATGCTACTACTGGTTGTGACACACCTCTCTCCTCCACCCCCTCCTCTTCTTCTTCCTCCATGGCCTCTTCCTGTGGTTTGTCCTATGAACCAGCGGTGCTCCGTAGCCGTTCACGGGGCTACGCAAGTACGCAGGCAAAAAGATGCCATGCCGTGCTTGCGCTGGTGTGTTTGGGGGACAGAAGCCACACTGGGGCAGAGGTCCTGTCTGCTCTGCAGGGCCAGACCGAGAGGTGGTTGACGCCACGCCAGCTTAAGCCAGGAATGGTGGTTTGCGACAATGGCACCAACCTCCTCTCCGCCCTCCGACAGGGACAACTGACCCATGTGCCCTGTGTGGCTCACGTCCTTAACCTGGTGGTGCAGCGCTTCTTGGGCAGGTACCCGGGCTTACAGGATGTCCTGAGGCAGGCCAGGAAAGTCTGTGTGCATTTCCGCAGATCTTATAATGCCAGTGCTCGCCTGGCTGAGCTGCAAAAGGAGTTGAACCTGCCCAAGAACCGCCTTATATGTGACATGCCCACCAGGTGGAACTCAACGTTGGCCATGCTGCAGCGGCTGCACACGCAGCAGAGGGCCATCAATGAGTACCTGTGCGACTACGGCACCAGGACAGGGTCAGGGGAGCTTGGTTTTTTTTCTCCACGCCAGTGGGGCATGATCAGGGATGCATGCACTGTCCTGGCACCATTTGAGGAGGCCACGAGGATGGTGAGCAGTGACAGTGCATGCATCAGTGACACTGTACCTCTTGTCCACCTGTTGGAGCACACGCTGCGTGGAATAATGGACAGGGCACTTGAGGCAGAACAGAGGCAGGAAGAGGAGGACTTCCTTGCCTCTCAAGGCCCCCTTTACCCAGACAGTGTTCCTTCTGTCCCACCCATCGCACAGGAAGAGGAGGAGGAGGAGGAGGAGGAGGATTGTGTCAGCATGGAGGTGGAGGCTGGCACTCAGCATCATCAGCAGCAGTCTTTTAGGGATGATTTACAGTCCCAAGAAACCAGTGGACTTGTACGTGGCTGGGAGGAGGTGGCTGCAGATCATGTCGTCCTTAGTGACCCAGAGGACTCCGGAGCGAATGCCTCAGCAAACCTACGCTGCATGGCCTCCCTGATCCTGCAAAGTCTGCGGAAGGATCCTCGTATTCTTCGGATCAAGGAGAGGGACCATTACTGGCTGGCCACTCTCCTTGATCCACGGTACAAGGGTAAGGTTGCGGACCTTATGTTACCGTCGCAGAGGGAGCAGAGGATGAGACAACTCCGGGAGGCCTTGCAGAAAGGTCTGTGCAACGCGTTCCCAGAGACTGGGAGGTTGCAAACTCCTGGTCCTGGACAACGAGTTGCTGAGGCTTCGGCCAGTCAAAGAAGGAGCGGTGGGGAAGGTGGCCGTCTGACCGATGCGTTCAGACAATTCTTTAGTCCGCAGCCCCAAAGTATGATCGGTTCCAGCAACCATCGCCAGCGTCTGATAAACATGGTGCAGGAATATCTAGGGGCAAGGTCAGACTTGGACACCTTCCCCACCGAAAATCCTCTGGCTTACTGGGTCTTGAGGATGGATCACTGGCCAGAGCTTGCACAGTATGCAATTGAGCTACTGGCCTGTCCTGCATCCAGCGTTCTTTCGGAACGCACATTCAGTGCTGCTGGAGGATTTGTCACGGATCACAGGGTGCGCCTGTCCACCGACTCGGTTGATCGACTGACTTTCATCAAGATGAACCAGTCTTGGATCACCACCAGCTACCACACACCTGATGCTGATATAACAGACTAATTGATTTTAACATGTCACATCCCTTCAAGACTGATGCTGATGCTGAGTGCCTGTGCTGTTATGTTGACTGGCTATCCTCCTCCTCCGAGTCCTCAATGATACGATTGATGATGATAGCTTGGAAGATCATTTTTGTTTATGGGTGCCGCCACCAGTGCCTAACGCCCAATTTTTCAGCCCCTGTTTAACAGGGGCGTGTAATTACAATTTTTGAAGCAATACTTTGCAACAGGGCTCATTGCTGTGCTCCAAGTACAGTATCTGTGAGGGGTTGCAGTGTTGTGCCACCAGTGCCTAAGGCCCAATTTTTCAGCCCCTGTTCAACAGGGGCATGTAATTACAATTCTTGATCTAATAATTCACAGCAGGGCCCATTGCTGCACCCACCAAGAGTAACTGTCAGGGCTTACAGTGTTGTGGCACCAGCACCACCATCAAAGGCCCAATTTTTACTACCACTGTTCAACAATTATATGTAATTAAAATTCCTGATATAATAGTTGACAGCAGGGCGTTCCAGCACCAACCAAGAGTAACTGTGAGTGCTTACAGTGTTGTGCCAACACCAACAACTAAGGGGCCTATTTCTGCAGAGTATATACGGCAGGTCCCTACTTTCAAACATCCAACTTACAAACGACTCCTACTTGCAAACGCAAGAAGACAACAGGAAGTGAGAGGAAATCTACCACTAGGAAGGAAAATTCTCTCCTGTAAGAATAAATATGGGAGAAAGGTGTCTCCTCTGTACTGATGCTTTATCAGCAATCCTTGTTTCAAGAAAAACACCACATTTCAAAAACAGTTGTCATTGGGACGGAAAGTGAGGTGAAATGTTCTGAACAGGGGCACAGACAGCAAAACAAATGTTACAGGGGTGATAACCCTTACCTATGTTTTCCAAAAAGTTTAAAAATAGATTTTTGGTCTGGAGCTACACTTCAACAATGTACCTGTTCAAAATTACAAACAGATTCTACATAAGAACAAACCTACAGTCCCTGTCTTGTATGCACCGCCTGTATAGGGCTGTTCAGAGTATATAGGGCCTTTTTTATTTTATGTGCGGGGTTCCCCTTAATATCCATACAAGACCCAAAGGGGCTGGTAATGGGCTGGGGTAGGGGGGGGGGGGGTCATGGGGTAGCTATGCCATTTTTCTTAAAGAATTTCATCCATATTACCGGGACCAGACATTACATTAAAGCCGCAAGCAGTTTTAAATGGCTTTTTTTTCCTTTAGAAGTGTCATTTTGTGCAGGGACAGTTCTAAACACGGGAAACACGTGGCACTTCACAGGCATACTTTAGACACCCCCCAGGTACGATATTTAAAGGAATATTTGACTTTTTTTTTTTCACTTTATGCATCATTAAAATGACTGCTCCCGAAAAACGACCGTTTTTAAAACTTCTTTTTGCATTGATACATGTCCCCTGGTGCAGAACCCGGGTTCCCAAACCCTTTTTAGGACAATAACATGCATAATAGTTGTTATAATTAGCACTTTAGAATTCGAACGTTCGCATCCATTGTATTTAATAGGGTTCTAATGTTCGTTCGAACTTTCGGTCCGTTCGCGGGTTCTGGTGCGAACCGAACCCGGGGGTGTTCGGCTCATCACTAATTAGGAGACACAATCCTGCATACATCACACAATAACCTGTAAATGTTATTACCTTTGCTGGTCACTAGTCCTTCTAAGTGACAGAGATACTTCACACAAGTTATATGCTTAATCAAAGGTACCTTTACTCAGTATAAAAGGGAAGGGTAAAGAATCACATTAATACACACAGTTGACTCTGCATGCGCATTGCAGAGTCAATAAACCAATAAGGATAGGTATCACTGAGATTAGGTAATAACAGGAAATAACATCAGCTATATATATGTACATGTATCTATATGTGTCTCTGCACGGCTAACTGGTTGCTCGCGAGCTCCCCCTTTATTGCAATACCTTGCACGTGTTCATTCCCTATAATAGGTAAGCAAGGCCTATCTGCGTCCCACTCAAAGTTCCTTTCTCCAATGAAGTCTTCGCTAGCCACCGTCGGTGCACAAGTTAAATTGTAATCCACAGGGTTTCAACAAGATGCTGTAATTATCCGCAATATACCTGAGTACTCGTGTGCCTGCCACCCACTAATGACGGATGCACCAATCTCTGATCACATAGTCTCCAGTGAGATACACTAGGCCGCAAGCTGTGGCGTGATAGGTGAAGTGTGGCTGGCACTAACTAAATCACTTTCCTCTAAGGTAGTAGTCAATTCTGGGCAGGTGCCCTTCTCACCAAACAGGCCCGACTTTCAGATAGTCTCCTCTGGCTTGTCCCAGTCACTCGATCTCCACGCTTCTGCTTCAGCTGCAGTCTCCGGACTCCGTCACTAACAGCATATGGTGATGGACGACTCCGGTCTCTGCTGGGCAATCACAGGACGCTGTGGACGATCCTCTGCTGGAAATCACTCAGGCACTCCCGTAATTTAGGCCCAGGCTTCTGGCCTAATCCTTAGGAAGCAGGCCTCCGTGCCAACTTCCTGCTTGATTAAGAGCTGGATCCAGAGAGAGAGACGCTGGCCCCTCCCCTGGTTTAAGTAGTCTGCCCAGAATGCTTTGCGGTGTTGCAATGCACCCTGGGTAATGTAGTCTGTCTTTTACTAAAAGCAACAAAGTATTTTCTCCTAGCTGATATCTGTCCCAAAGTGTATTAGTTGCATTGTAACACTTATACCACCGGAGGGAGCCGGATTCCTTCTTTCATATGGACATCCTGCTACACACTCCCCCCACTTAAAGTCTTTGGTCCCCAAAGAGGACAACAGTATGTAACCTAACACATACTTTGGCAATACCTGCAGGGAAATTTGTTAGTTTATGCATGACAATAAACAACTTGCCTTTTCATAAGCAGGATTTAAACTTAAACAGCTCATATCATAACACAGAGCCGACAGAGGAACCTCCCACCAATTATCACAAGGAGGGAGGTTGTCCTGTATACGGACCACCGACACTTGGGTGTCTGTTTCAGATGTGCTAGGGAGTGAGCTGGGGTTGTCTTCTACTGAATCTGAATCTGGAGTGGAAGAGCTAGACTGATCAATGGTTCTCTTAGAAGTGATGATGGCCTCCTCAGAGCATTCACCCAATTGGTCGTACGTCAGTCTTTTTGGGGGGTGAATTACTCTTCTTTCCCTCTGCTCTTTAGGTATCATATTCTCAAGGACATTGGGGCTGGCTGTTTCTAGCTCTTCAGGGGCTTCCTCATCTAGTTCAGGCATGTTGGGCTCCAGAACTTCAGGAGCGTCCCGCTCTCCTTCAGATAGAGACAACGACCCTTCTTCTGGGTCTTCCATTGACAAAGAGTCTGAGTCATCAGCTACCTCCTCAATGAGAATGTTTGAAGGCACGAATTCAGGAGCTTCTGCCCGAAGAGTTCCATTGTCAACTGTTTTGGGTGAGGTTTGGGAGGTGGTCATGGGTTCTGGCAATTGGGATGACCACAACCAGTCAGATTCTGCTTCTTCATCCTCTTGACCTTCATTGTCAGAGTCTCCATTTCTCACATCTGGAAGCACTGTTTGAGATCGGGTGATGGGTCTGGAACCTTGAGAAGTTGAAGGGGTTTCTTGTGAGTCAGATGCAGGAGGCATGCGAACTGCCTCGGAGAGGGGCAACAAGTGATTCCTGTGCCAGGTCTTTAACGGTCCCACGCTTCCTTCTGGCCTAATTTGGTACACAGGAAGGTTTTCCAGCTTCTTGCAGATAACATAAGGTTGGGATTTTCAACGGTCAGCCAACTTATGTTTTCCCGGAATTCCCAAGTTCCTCAACAGCACTCTATCTCCTGGCTGTAAATCTTGAATTCTGACTCTTAGGTCAAAGTTTCTTTTATTTCTCAGCCCCCGTTGGTCAGATGCTGCTTGGGCCTTTTCAAAAGCTGTCTTCAGACTCTTTCTCAATCGGTCTACATACCCCTTGTGGGATGCTGCTGAGGTATGATCCAGCGATATGCCAAAGGCCAAGTCCACTGGCAACCGAGCCTCCCGCCCGAACATCAAACGGTATGGGGAATACCCGGTGACATCACTGGCAGTGCTATTGTAGGCATGCACTATGGCAGCTACATGCTTGCTCCAATGCTGCTTTTTCTCTGAACTCAGAGTCCCCAACATATCCAAGAGAGTCCGGTTAAACCGTTCAGGCTGAGCATCTCCTTGTGGGTGATAAGGGGTTGTCCTGGTCTTCTGGATGCCTAACAGGTCTAATAACTTCTTTATTAATTTGCTTTCAAAGTCTCTGCCCTGATCTGAATGAAGGCGTTGGGGTAGACCATAGTGCACAACTTTCTACCAGTACTTTGGCTACTGTTGAGGCCTTCTGGTCTTTTGTTGGGAATGCTTGAGCATATCTGGTAAAGTGATCTGTTATCACCAAGACATTCCCTTGACCACTCAGATCAGGCTCCAGGCAAAGGAAGTCAATGCACACCAGTTCCATAGGTCCCTGACTTTGCAGATGGCCCATTGGGGCTGCTTGACGTGGCAAGGTCTTCCTTTGAATGCATCGGACACAGGAATGGCAATATCCTTCCACTTCAGCCCGCATGCAGGGCGAATAGAACCTATCCCGTACAAGGTGAAAAGTCAGTTCGGACCCTAGGTGACCATGGTTGTCATGGAGGGCAGCTAGGACCGCTTCTCGATATTTGGCTGGTAGAAACAGCTGCCACTTCTCTTCTGAGTCGTCAGAGGGGCCCCTTCGGTAGACCACACCTTGACGTATGTGTAGCCGATCCCACTCCCTGCGCAACAATCGGGCTTCTCTTGGGGAGTCTGTTTCAAGCATCTCGGGACGCTGGCTTTCCAGGGCCTTTATCAGGAGTTTCCCTAAAGAGTCTTCTTCTTGCTCCTTTCTCAAATCCCTTTTTGTCAGCTTGGGCAAGCCCTCCCCTTCGACTTGGGTCACACTGAAATAGCACTTCGGTACTCCAACAGCTGAGACCCCAATTTCTTCGGCTCTTGACCCACCTCTGGCTTGAAGTTCTGTCCCCTGATATAGGGCTCGCACTCCCTCTGGGTCTAGTTGGGCCCATTCTTCGGTAGGGTCGGTGGGGGCATGAGACCTCCTGGACAGGGCATCTGCATCCCTATTTCCCACTCCGGGTCGGTACTTCAAGCTGAAGGTGAAGCTTGAAAGGGCAGCCAACCACCGGTGTCCCGTTGCATCCAACTTGGCAGTGGTCAGAAGGTAGGTGAGCGGGTTATTATCTGT
Organism: Rana muscosa; assembly: GCA_029206835.1. NCBI lineage: Eukaryota > Metazoa > Chordata > Amphibia > Anura > Ranidae > Rana > Rana muscosa. The sequence continues at coordinate 450,408,513 of CM055127.1, read as the reverse complement.
CTTCACCACAAACTCCGCCCCATATAGGTAGTCTCTCAGTTTGTCTACCACTGCCCATTTCAAGGCCAGGAATTCAAGCTTGTGGGTGGGGTAATTCTTCTCAGCAGGTATCAGACTCCTGCTCACATATGCGACGGGTCTTAGGTAACCATCATGTTCCTGGTACAGCACCCCACCCAGCCCATCTCGGCTGGCATCTACATGCAGTTCATAAGGCTTCTTTGGATCAGCATAGGCCAGGACTGGTGCAGTGGTAAGACTCTTCTTTAACATCTGGAAGGCTTCCTCGCACTCCCCTGTCCACTGGTCTTGAATCGTCTCTTTGGGCCTTCGGGGTCCCATGGTGAGTTTCACTGGTTTGACCAGCTCTGGAACATCATCTTCCCCTTCGTTTCTGAGTAACTCGTTCAGGGGTCTGGCAATCTTGGCGAATCCTTCTCCAAATATTCTGTAGTAAGAACAGAACCCCAGGAATGACCGAAGCTCAGTCACGTTGGTAGGTCTCGGCCAAGAGGTGACGGCATCCAGCTTCTCTGGGTCCGTGGCCACCCCTTCTGCAGAAACGATATGGCCCAGGTAATGGACTGAGGACTGGTAAAATTGACACTTCTCTGGGGAGAGTTTCAGGCCCTCTTCACTGAGCCTCTTCAGGACCTTCTCCAGTCTCTCTTCATGCTCTTCTAGGGTTCTCCCGAACACGATGACGTCGTCCAAATATACCAGTACCTCTATTAGATTCATGTCCCCGACGGTTCTCTCCATTAGCCTTTGGAAAGTGGCGGGGGCTCCTGATAACCCTTGAGGCATACGGTTGAACTCAAAGAACCCCACAGGGGTGATGAAGGCTGTCTTCTCCCGATCCTCAGGGTGCATGGGGATTTGGTAATATCCACTTTTTAGATCCATTACACTGAACCACTTGGCCCCTGACAGACTCTGCAGGGCGTCTTCAATTCGGGGAGTGGTGTATTGATCTGGGATGGTCCTTCTGTTTAGTGTTCTGTAGTCGATACACAGTCTCAGCGACCCGTTCTTCTTTCGGACTACCACTATTGGAGAAGCGTAAGGGCTCCTGGATTCTCGAATAATCCCCGTCCTCTTCAGCTCAGCCAACTGTTCCCGCAAGTCTTCTAAGTCACCCAGTGGGACCCGTCGAACTCTCTCTCTAAAGGGCTTATCTTCTTGTAAGCGTATCTTGTGAGTGGCACTCCTTGCGCACCCCACATCAAACTCATCTTTAGAGAAGATCTTTTCCCACCTTGCAAGTTGAGCTTTGGCCCTTTTTCTCCATTCTGGTGGGAGGGCCGTGTCTTCAGAATAGAGCTTCTCTATGGTGACTTCACCCCTTTCTTCTTTCTTCAATTCACACGGGGCAATGGGGGTGGCTGGATTCACCTGGCCCAACAGCATTCTGGCCGGCACCTTCACTGGTGTATTAGCAGTGTTCCTTATACTCACTGAAACCCTCCCATGGCTTTTCTGTAGGGCCTTCAATGGGATCACTTCGGGGATTACTTCAATCCCTTTCTGTCTTTCCTGTGGGCCCGGTTCGAAGACAATGAAGGGGCCTGGCTGTTTCCATGTGAGCTTGACAGAAGCCCTCAGGCAAGTCACCTCTCCCGGTTGTAATACCTTCTCCGTCTTGTCTAGCTTCCAAATCTTGCCAACTCCCTCAGCCGGGGCCTTCTGCTCCAGTACCAGGCACTGGTAGGCTTGCCTTAACATGGGGTGGACTCTTGTGGTCGGGGCTTCTTCCTGTTGGGCCAACGGTGTCAGCAGTCGCCTGACTAGATCAGTGTTGGTCCCTATGATGAGTGAGCTCTTGCTGGCCCCTGGTGGGCGAGGGCACACTACTGCCAGAGTAACGAAGGTCTCTGTCTCCCCAGCCACTGAGGGATCAAAAGTCAACTTGATTGGCAGGTAACCGTCATAGGGAAAGCTCTGAGTTCCAATACCCCAAATTTCCAGTTCCTCTAATTTCTGTAGGGGCAGATGTTTAAGATGTTTATCATAGAAATCCCTATACAGAAGAGTCACTTGAGCCCCAGTGTCAAGAAGAGCCTTGGTGTAGATCCCTTCTACTTGTATGGAGACTACTGGAGAAGGCCCCACTAACTTGGCAGGGAACTCCTTCAACACAGACTTCTTGCTGGGTTCAGTTACCTGTACCCTCACTTCTTTTTTTCTTGAGTTTCCGGTGGGTCTCAGTCCCTTCTGGGTCTGGTGTGCACTGGCCTTCTGTTCAACAGCAGCCTGAGTTGTGGGACGGGGCCTAATTGGCAGAGGTTTAGGTCCCTGACTCTGATGTTTTGGATCATTGGACTTCTTGAAGGAGTTCGTGGAAACTGGTGGGCGCCCGGCTGACTCCTTCACCGGGGCCCTCTGAAGTTTTCCGCCGGCTTGCGATATCTGGATGCAACTTCATCTGGGCTGGGACACACTGCTCTAACATGCCCGATTCCCCCACAATTGAAGCATGTTATCAATCTCTTAGGCTTCTGTACTAGTTCCATATTGAAGCTAGGAGGTTTTTTTGGTTCCTCTGACGTGTTCTTGTTGTGTGGCACAGAGGCCTGGCTAGTCAGCATGGACACCATTTCTACTAGTTGTGACACCTGGGTCTTTAGGAGTTCAACTTCTGAATCACCTTCTTCTGCACTTAACATTCTGACTCGGGCAGTTGGTTCGGTGTGTTGACTCCTCCTTTTGTCTTCCAACATGGCCTCCTCCTCCCTGACTATCCGGATCAAGTCGGGGTATTCCAGGCTGCTCCCGTCCCGCCGGGTGCGTAGCAATAATGCGATGGGGTCCAAGGGTTGAGCTCCCCTCAACACCTGCTGGGCACGGGCCTCATCCACTTTTCTTGGATCGATCCCTTTCTTCAGTAGGATCCGATGCAGGATCTTATCCAGGCGTCCTATGAATTCTGACAGCTTCTCTCCCTCTTTTTGGTAGCAATGCCCCAGCTGGTAAGTGAGTTCAGTGACGTTTTCCGTCCCGCCGAACACATTCTGCAGAATATCCAGATAATCCTGTGCATTGCAGTCCTTCTTGCTTAACTTGAGGTTACGTATGGCCTCCAGAGCAGGCCCCTTTAAGCTTTCCACAATCCGTTGTTTTTTTTTGTTGTTCTGGCACCTCCCATTCTTCTAGGGCCTGAGTGGCGCCATCTAGCCACTCTTTAAATCCATCTTCCACTGAAGGTACAGGTTTCTTCCCAGAAAAGGTCCTGAGTTTCCTGTATCCTGACATCAGGTAGTCTGGAGGGTCCTTTTTACACTTGGTCACAATCTCCCCCAGGACAGCGCACAATTCTGAGCTAAGGGTGGTCAATGGTGGTGAACCGGGACCCTTTTGTTGGGCGCTCCCTCCTGTGCTGGGGCCTCCTGAAGTAGTGGATGTGGGGCCATCTTTATTCTCTTCTGGGTGTATCAGGAGGAGTTCTACTTGGTTTGTAGTTTTTATGCTGGCACCCTTGAAGTTGTCAGAGATTCTGTTCCTCCACTCACATAATGCATAGGTGTGGGGATTTACAGTATCTGTCTTTATGTCAATCACCCATGGCTTCCTGTCCGTGGACAATGCTCTCAAGACTGGAGTTAGCTGCTCCTCTACCCAGGCCTCTCTCTGGATTTCAACCACCAGGCCATTTCCGGGTAGGATGCCTTCATCCCTGCACCACCGGGCTACGGCAGCAGGGTCCATTTCTGTGCTGTAAGGGTTCTGTCTAGGGGGAAAGTTGATTGCAGAACCGTAGAATATTCCGGACGAGCCCCCACGTGTAGCACTACCCCTGTAGGAGCTGCTGTTTGTTTGATTTGGGTCTACGTCCTGCCTATCAACCCCTGGAAGTGGCTCAAACCTTCCCTTAGCACAACTGATATGAATAAGGAGTGTGAGACCTATTGAGTATTAGGAGACACAATCCTGCATACATCACACAATAACCTGTAAATGTTATTACCTTTGCTGGTCACTAGTCCTTCTAAGTGACAGAGATACTTTACACAAGTTATATGCTTAATCAAAGGTACCTTTACTCAGTATAAAAGGGAAGGGTAAAGAATCACATTAATACACACAGTTGACTCTGCATGCGCATTGCAGAGTCAATAAACCAATAAGGATAGGTATCACTGAGATTAGGTAATAACAGGAAATAACATCAGCTATATATATGTACATGTATCTATATGTGTCTCTGCACGGCTAACTGGTTGCTCGCGAGCTCCCCCTTTATTGCAATACCTTGCACGTGTTCATTCCCTATAATAGGTAAGCAAGGCCTATCTGCGTCCCACTCAAAGTTCCTTTCTCCAATGAAGTCTTCGCTAGCCACCGTCGGTGCACAAGTTAAATTGTAATCCACAGGGTTTCAACAAGATGCTGTAATTATCCGCAATATACCTGAGTACTCGTGTGCCTGCCACCCACTAATGACGGATGCACCAATCTCTGATCACATAGTCTCCAGTGAGATACACTAGGCCGCAAGCTGTGGCGTGATAGGTGAAGTGTGGCTGGCACTAACTAAATCACTTTCCTCTAAGGTAGTAGTCAATTCTGGGCAGGTGCCCTTCTCACCAAACAGGCCCGACTTTCAGATAGTCTCCTCTGGCTTGTCCCAGTCACTCGATCTCCACGCTTCTGCTTCAGCTGCAGTCTCCGGACTCCGTCACTAACAGCATATGGTGATGGACGACTCCGGTCTCTGCTGGGCAATCACAGGACGCTGTGGACGATCCTCTGCTGGAAATCACTCAGGCACTCCCGTAATTTAGGCCCAGGCTTCTGGCCTAATCCTTAGGAAGCAGGCCTCCGTGCCAACTTCCTGCTTGATTGAGAGCTGGATCCAGAGAGAGAGACGCTGGCCCCTCCCCTGGTTTAAGTAGTCTGCCCAGAATGCTTTGCGGTGTTGCAATGCACCCTGGGTAATGTAGTCTGTCTTTTACTAAAAGCAACAAAGTCTTTTCTCCTAGCTGATATCTGTCCCAAAGTGTATTAGTTGCATTGTAACACTTATTCCACCGGAGGGAGCCGGATTCCTTCTTTCATATGGACATCCTGCTACACATATATTGTCTGCAGAGCCCTGCAACGGTAAATATAGTACACACTGAGGATGCTGGCGATTGCGCGCCAAGTGCAGCTATCCCTATCTATGCTCCCTTATGGCGCAGCAACAAAAAGTTCTAACTCCTGGTCAGGCCTGACTCAGATATAACTTAGTCTCTTGAGGGAACAATTTCTTCGCATGCAGCTTGAACGGTGGTGCACATATAGAAAGAAACAGTATTTGTAATCCACACAATAGGTAATAGAAGAACAATTCACCGGAGACTAAACGACCCAGTTCTGTTACTAGTCTCCGGTGGAACAACAGATAAAACTTGGTGGGCCAAGGCAGTCTCTAGGCCTAATCAGAGTAAAGTATTTTTTTGGATTGAGCAGGTGCTCGCTCACCACTCCGGACGCGATCCCAGTCCGGGACTTCCACCGACTGTGTCTCCGCACACAGCGTCTGCAACGGCCGGGTTCCCGGTCCAACTGATCTCAGCAACTTGGAGAAGTCGGTTGCCACCCAGGCTCGCAGTGGGGTGGAAGGCTCGCTGGAAGTTGTGCAAGGCCCTGTATTCAGGCCCTGTACTGCCGCAGATCCGCACAGGAAGACCTGTTGATAGCAGCGTGGTGTCCAAAGAGGCCGAGCCCAGCCTCGCCCTCCTTTTATATAGTCCCACCCATGAGTCTCTGCGTGGCGAAAATGCACCCTGGGTGCCAAACGGGGTTATGGGTAACATAGTCCCGGGGCCTTAAAGGAGACCCCGCTACATATAGATACCAGTTTAAAATAGGGTAAGAACGAGGGCTAGATACGCCCAAAAGCAATAAACACTGCTAACATACAGTACATGTAAATCATGGCAACAATACATAGAACTTAATCTATATAAAAACAAGTACTCAAAGATAATAAAATGTACCCTGGGTACTGCCAAAGAGGAACTGTGGTCAGTCCGCATGAGTTGCTAAGATGTATCCCAACGTGTTTCAGAATTATATTCCTTCTTCAGGGGAGATTTGAGTGCTGAAGCCCCGTACACACAACCAGGTTTTCTCGGCAAAAAAACTGCTGAGAGAGCTTTTTGCAGAGAAAACCGTTTGTGTGTATGGTTTCTCGTCGGGAAAACTGCTGGGAATCTCAACGAGAAAACTAGAGAACCTGCTCTCTATTTTCTCATCAGGATTCTCGTCGGCCTGTTTCCCGACGAGAAAACCGTGTGTGTGTATGCTTACCTGTCCATGGTAAACCCGCACATGCTCGATGAGACTTAGACGCATGCGCGGTAGCATACAAGGGTAGTGTAGGGTGTAGCAAGATGGCGGCGACGGCTTTGAATGTGGCGAGCGCCGATTCGTCGTAGTCGATGACGTCACCGCGTTCTTTTGAATGGCGCGTGTGTACACAGGGCTTGGCAAGACAAGCTTGCCAGGAATCCCGTCGAGAAAACCGATGTTTTTTTTTGGACGGGATTCCTGCCCGTTTTCTACGAGGCTTCAGTCCTTTCTAGAATGTAAATATAATGAAACATCAATTGATATAATACAAACAGTGGCGGTGCATCCATCAGGGCGCACGGACACCGCCCCCTCTCTCCGGCCTCCCCCTCTATAACCAATGGATAGATTCATGCATAGCATGAATCTATCCATGGCCAGCGCTGCCACCCCCTATTCAGGCGCCTGACCCCTTTTCGGGCGCTGGTTGCCTAAATTACAGCGTCAGGGGGTGTTTTTGAAGCACCTGATTAGAGTTATAGGCTCTAACAGACTTCAAAATAGGTGAACTGCGAGCACCATGCTTGGCGCTTGCAGTTCCCCCTAGTGTGTTAGGAAAGCGAATATTCATTTGCTTTCCTAACACTGAACCGCCTCTCCACCAATCAGGTACTCGGGTCCGTTACCCGTCACCTGATTAGCTGAAACGTCAGGCGCCGCTATTGGATGCCTATCAGGAGGAGAGGACGGGAGATGAGGACGGGAGGAGACGCATGAAGGACCCCGCTCGTCACCCACTGCCCTACCGAGACAGCTGTATCCAATCAAATGCAGCCACTTTTGATGTAATCTGATGGCTGCAAGTGCCAGCCATCATAATACAATTACAGGCAGGGGGATCCTCCATCCACGCTCTTTAGTGTGCATGGTGAATCAAAAAATCTTACAGTGTATGGACAGCTGTAGTCACCATGATTTCCAAGTACTTATCAAGCAAACAGACAGCATCTGTATATCCCCTGCAAAATCTTTCATCTAATAGACGTTCGTCTGGAAAGCAGCTTTGATTGAAGCTCCCTCTTTTTGGCGGCAGACACATACGACACTTCCAAACGCTCACAAAACTCTAAAAACTCATTATCTGGTGCTGCTTCTTGCGGCTTTGCAAAAGGACATCTTGCGCTTTATTAAGGATTTTTCTTCAGGCCGTTGAGAGTATTTTCTACTTTACTTTGGAGTTTGTTGCAAACTCACTTTTATGCGGCCAAAAAAAAAGAGTAAAAAGGCCCCAAGTACCTCCGGTTGTAATGCTCGAGACATTAATACTTCCCCACTAGGGCCCAGAAAACAATACGCAGCAAGTGGCGCAGCAAGTGGCGCACTGAGATGAAATAACATCTTCCCGTCCTATTAGTTTACAGCCCGCGGATTCATATTTCAGAGGCGGAGGGGGAAAAAAAATCACTTATATAATTCATGTCACTGATAAACTGCTCCGTTGCTGGCGCCATCCAGCCAGCAGGTATTAACCGTATTTTTCTTAAGGAAATGAAATTCACACAGTCTGTCTTGTCTAATGAAAGAGATATCAAACGTCTTGAGCGGGATTTTTGTCATTGTCCTCTGTCATTGTCACTTTATCTTGTAGATGTTGTGCTTCTGCTTTATTTTATGGAGCTATTGACTCATTTGTGTTTCTAGGCTGTCGGAGATAAATTTCCATTCTAGACTAGAACAACGTCAAAATGAGGTGAGCTTAATTGAAGGTAGCTAGACCCAAAATGTAATACATTGCAGCTTACCATTCCTTAGATGAGGTGGCGGAATTTGTTTTCTTATGTAGCGCCCTGCTCCCAATGACTGGGCGCTATGTTAAATTTAGTGGGTGTCTGCGCCAATAGTTGGGCTCAGACTTAAGATATTATGCTAAATTGGCCTCTGTTCAGCTGTGGCTGTGCCCGACAGGATTTCCCACCGTTGCCTGTAGGTGGCGATACCACCACAGGCCGGCGTTGGAATATGGGCAGGTCATGGTGTATTGGTTGTCCTTTCCCGGGAACAGCCCAGTGGGAGTGGTGTCCCCGTTAGGCATGCTGGGAAAGGGGTACTTAAGGGGCAGACGCCATTGTTCTGGGTCCTTCTTCCCCTCGTAGCCCTCCTGGCGTGAGGAGTGTGTTGTGTGATTTCGGCCTCTGGACCATGTTGGTCCGAGGCTGCAACTCTACCAGGTAGGCCCCGTTATGCTGACTGGGGCCTACACTTTGAAGGTGATCCTGTGCTGTCCGTCCTGCGGGAGGAAGCCACTCACTCAATGGAGGAAACCAGAGGAGGACCTATCCTGGAGAAGACCAAGCGAAGGGCTGGTGTCTCGAGGAAGGCCTGGTAATTCTATTGGAGGATGCACCGTAGCTAAAGTTTACCTTGCAGTCTGCCGGGTCGGCTTAAAGGTTCTTTGACTGTTTGGCTGGAAGTTCGGGCGTTAAGTCCTGTGGCAGAGGATCCCGGACTATCCAATTTTGTTCACAACTGGTCTGTGGCAGAGACTGGTCCTGATCGTTGTCCGTGCATCATTCCGGCTTCTGGGCCAGGTGAGAGGGGCCTATCCAGGTGAGCAATACCCACTCGAGGAGGAGTGGTGAATGACTCTGTAGTTGAGAAGTTTCTTCCCAGTGATCTGTACTGCGTACCTGAACCTACCCCTTTCCCCTTCATCCTTCTACTATTCTTTACAAGTTTTAGGCAAAAAATAAAACCTAACAACAGAAGGTTTTACATCTTGTGTGGACATTGGAGTTTTTACAGACTTTCCTCCTTTAGACAACAAATACTGAGGTAACGTGCAAGGCCCAAATTTAAACCAGCAGCGCCTACGGGGGTGTGCTACACTTATTTAAGTTTTTTTTTCTATTATTTTCACCTGATAACCCTACCAGTAACAAACTTCCTATCGTAAAGGGGCACAATATTCACTGTATGTATGGAGGAGAAGCGTCACCCTTGGGTGTTCTAATTTGGACGACAAGCCATAAAGCAGCACCCCTCTCCTCATTTCTATTACATAGAGTGGTGTTTCTTTGTAGTTCATTTAGTGATTCTCCCATTAACATAGTTCCTGTCCTAGAAGGGCAAAGCTGTACTGTATGTATGGAGAAGCAGTGTTGGCACACTAGGCGGCTCTCCTAATTTGAACTAACAACTACAAATCAACATCTCTTCTCCTCATTTCCATTACATAGAGCAGGGGTCTCCAAACTTTCTAAACAAAGGGCCAGTTTACTGTCCTTCAGGCTTTAGTGGGGCTGGACTGTGGCCAGTGGGAGTAGAAAATGCCTTGGCGTTAGTGGGAATAAACAAAGCTCCATCATTGGTTTTAGTGGGAGGAATAGTGTCTCATTGTAAGTATGAGTGGGAGGAATGGTGCCCCATCGTTGGTGCCAGTGGGAGGAATAGTGTCCCATCATTGGTGTCAGTGGAAGGAATAGTGCCCCATTGTTGGTGTCAGTGGGAGGAATAGTGCCCCATCGTTGTTGCCAGTGCGAGCAATAGTGTCCTATCATTGGTGTCAGTGGGAGAAATAGTGCCCCATTGTTGGTGTCAGTGGAATGAATAGTGTCCCATCATTGGTGTTAGTGGGAGGAATAGTGCCCCATCATTGGTGTCAGTGGATGGAATAGTGCACCATCATTGGTGTCAGTGGGAGGAATAGTGCCCCATCATTGATGTCAGTGGAAGGAATAGTGCCCCATCATTGGTGTCAGTGGAATGAATAGTGTCCCATCATTGGTGTCAGTGGAAGGAATAGTGTCCCATCATTGGTGTCAGTGGAAAGAATAGTGTCCCATCATTGGTGTCAGTGGAAGGAATAGTGCCCCAACATTGGTGTCAGTGGAAGGAATAGTGTCCCATCATTGGTGTCAGTGGAATGAATAGTGCCCCATCATTGGTGTCAGTGGAATAAATAGTGTCCCATCATTGGTGTCAGTGGGAGGAATAGTGTCCCATCATTGGTGTCAGTGGAATGAATAGTGCCCCATCATTGGTGTCAGTGGAATGAATAGTGTCCCATCATTGGTGTCAGTGGGAGGAATAGTGTCCCATCATTGGTGTCAGTGGAAGAAATAGTGTCCCATCATTGGTGTCAGTGGGAGGAATAGTGCCCCATCATTGGTGTCAGTGGAATGAATAGTGCCCCATCATTGGTGTCAGTGGGAGGAATAGTGTCCCATCATTGGTGTCAGTGGAAGAAATAGTGTCCCATCATTGGTGTCAGTGGAATAAATAGTGTCCCATCATTGGTGTCAGTGGGAGGAATAGTGCCCCATCATTGGTGTCAGTGGAAGAAATAGTGTCCCATCATTGGTGTCAGTGGAAGAAATAGTGACACATCATTGGTGTCAGTGGAAGAAATAGTGACACATCATTGGTGTCAGTGGAAGAAATAGTGACACATCATTGGTGTCAGTGGAAGAAATAGTGACACATCATTGGTGTCAGTGGAAGAAATAGTGACACATCATTGGTGTCAGTGGAAGGAATAGTGACACATCATTGGTGTCAGTGGAAGAAATAGTGACACATCATTGGTGTCAGTGGAAGAAATAGTGACACATCATTGGTGTCAGTGGAAGGAATAGTGTCCCATCATTGGTGTCAGTGGGAGGAATTAGTGCCCCATCGTTAGTGCCAGTGGGAGGAATAGTGCAAAATAGAGAAACCAACCAGCCGGTTTGAAAAAAAAGGGGCTTCGGTATGGAACTCTCAGCGGTTTAGATACAAAATTTATTAAATGGAAAAGAAACAAAAGTAAATAACATGTGACTAACGAACGAAAAAGGAAAAGAAAACATTTGAAACCTTCACCAATATTGCTAAAACATTATGACAGCGTTGTCACAATAAAAATGAAACATTTTCAAAGCTCATCCATCTGAATGCATACATGTCATCTAATCTGAATTCCACATTTCTCCTACTGTTGAATTAACCAACGGCTGTGTCTTTAGACTGATATTCCTGGTTTCATATTGTGACACCACCACCTGATCAATTGATTCAAGGGATCCTTGAACTTCCGGTATATTTATATTTGGTGTCACCAGAGGCTGTTTTTAGACATTCAACATCCAGTCAATTATCCCCTATCTGCATGTGTGAAGAGTATCTGTGTGTGCAAGTGAGCCGGCTGTTTCATTTTTATTGTGACAACGTTGTCATAATGTTTTAACAATATTGATGAAAGTTTCAAATGTTTTGCTTTTTCTTTTTGGCTCATTGGCCACATGTTATTTACTTTGTTTCTTTTCTATTTAATACATTTTGTATCTAAACCGCTGAGAGTTCCATACCGAAGCCCCTTTTTTTTTAAAAAAACCTACTGGTTTGTTTCTCTATTTTGCAAATTTTCATGGCTTCAGGAACCCCAACCTATAATAAGTTAAAGTGGAAGTAAACCCTCCTATCATTTTCAGGCAAGGAAGCTGCCATCTTGGCCTCTGTTTAATCTTCAACTGCCATGAAGCTGCACATGTGACCAGTTATGACACCAGCCATTGAATGGTTTGACAGTTTGGTTGAGAGCACAACCAATGTGACAGTTAGCATGCCCGGCATGCCGGGAATGTAACTGCTTTTTGAAACTATTAAATCGATGGGTTTACTTCCACTTTAAGTCCGTAATATACATATAAACCAAATATCAGTGCTGGTCTTCCCCTATTTTATTCCTTATTTTTGGGGAGAAATAGTGCCCCAACATTGTTGTCAGTGGAAGGAATTGTGCCCCATCATTGGTGTCAGTGGGAGGAATAATACCCCATTGTTGATGCCAGTGGGAGGAATAGTGCCCCATCGTTGGTGCCAGTGGGAGGAATAGTGTCCCATCATTGTTGTCAGTGGGAGGAATTGTGCCCCATCATTGGTGTCAGTGGGAGGAATAATACCCCATTGTTGATGCCAGTGGGAGGAATAGTGCCCCATCGTTGGTGCCAGTGGGAGGAATAGTGCCCCATCATTGGTGTCAGTGGGAGGAATTGTGCCCCATCATTGATGTCAGTGGGAGTCATTGGAAAAGTCTTCAAGCAGTTGAAAGCAACCGAAAAAGAAGAAACTTTGCCCCTTCCTGTCCTGTATTTGGATCGGATCTACTGGTGGTCATAGTGGCCAAACAGAGGTGTTCAAAACTGTGATAGTTCTTATTTATGGCATCCTCTGTTGAATCCCAGTTAATAGTAGGTTTACTGGGAAGTTGGAACATGGAGAGTTGGGATTATCCCCAAGACTGTGTAGTGGGACTGAGGACATTTATGTGGTCACAAAGATACAAACCGGTTGTTGGTTCTTTTGTGCCTCCAAAGATCGGCAACCGGTATGGTTATTGTAATCATAATTATTGTTTCTTTTATGAGGAATGTTTTATATTTTGGTTGTTAATAAATGGCGGCTATGGACACATTTTTACTCCAAAGTGGTGTTGGTCTGATCATTTTAGATAGAATGGGTAAGAAGTGTGTGCATATTGGTCCTTATACAGTAGTGAGTGGCTGATGACATCTGTTGTGTCCTAGTCATTTATGTGTGCCCTAGTCATTTATGCATCGTCATCCTAGGCTGCTGTCCTAATATTGACTACTAGGGATGAGCCGAACACCCCCCGGTTCGGTTCGCACCAGAACCTACGAACGGACTGAAAGTTTGCGCAAACTTTAGAACCCTATTAAATACAATGGACTCGAACGTTCGAAATCAAAAGTGCTAATTATAAAGGCTTATATGCAAGTTATTGTCCTAAAAAGAGTTTGGGGACCCGGGTCCTGCCCCAGGGGACATGTATCAATGCAAAAATAAGTTTTAAAAACGTCAGTTTTTTCGGGAGCAGTGATTTTAATGATGCATAAAGTGAAAAAAAAAGGTGAAATATTCCTTTAAATATTGTCCCTGGGGGGTGTCTATAGTATGTTTGTGAAGTGCCACGTGTTTCCCGTGTTTAGAACTGTCCCTGCACAAAATTACATTTCTAAAGGAAAAAAAGTCATTTAAAACTGCTTGCAGCTTTAATGTAATGTCTGGTCCCGGCAATATGGATGAAAATCATTGAGAAAAATGGCATGGGTACCCCATCACAGCCCACTACCAGGCCCTTTGGGTCTTGTATTGATATTAAGGGAAATCCCGCACCCAAAGTAAAAAAAGGAAAGGCGGGGGGCCCCCAGGCCCTATATACTCTGAACAGCAGTATACAGGCGGTGCAAACAAGACAGGGACTGTAGGTTTGTTGTTACGTAGAATCTGTTTGTAATTTTGAACTCCCTGCCTGTGGCATTAGTATGAGTACACCAGCAACTGTATTCAGGTAGATTTAGGTGCACACTTTGCAAAGGACACTAAAGCAAAATACTGCAGCTCCCTGCCTGTATTAGTAGGAGAACACCAGCAATTGTATTGAGGTAAGCTTTAGGTCCACACTGTGCAAAGGACACTAAATCAAAATACTCCAGCTCCCTGCCTGTATTTGTACGAGAACACCACTAATTGTATTCAGGTAAGCTTTAGGTGAGCGCTATGCAAAGGACACAGTACACTAAAGCCGCGTACACACGATGGACTGTTTTCATCAGACAAACCGATCGTGTATGGGCCCCATCTGTCTTTTTTCCATCGGTGTTTAAAAATAGAACATGTTTTAAATTTATCCGATGGTTAAAAAACCGATAGCAAATTACTATCGTCTGTGGGGAACTCCATCGGATAAAAAACCCACGCATGCTCAGAATCAAGTCGACGCATGCTCAGAAGCATTGAACTTCATTTTTCTCGGCTCATCGGAGTGTTTTACGTCACCGCGTTTGAAACGGTCGGTTTTTTGACTGATGGTGTGTGGGCAAGACTGATGGAAGACAGTTTCATCGGATTTCCGATGGAAAAAAACATTGGATCAGAATCCATAGGAAATCCGATCGTGTGTACAGGGCTTAAGTGAAAAGCCTCGTACACACAACCGAGTTTCTCGTCCAAAAACGACAAGAAAACTGCCGAGAGAGCTTTCTTGTCGAGAAAACCGTTCGTGTGTATGTTTTTTTGTTGAGAAAACTGCCGTGAATCTCGACGAGAAAAATATAGAACCTGCTCTCTTTTTTCTCGTCCGGATTCTCGATTTTCTCGTCGTGTTTCTCGTCAGCCTGTTTTGCGACGAGAAAAACGTTTGTGTGTATGCTTTTACGAGTCTTCCAAAAGCGCGCATGGTCAGAATCAAGTATGAGACGGGAGCGCTTCTTCTGGTAAAACAAGCCTTCGTAATGGAGATAGCACATTCGTCACGCTGTAACGAACTGAAAGCACGAAGACTGAAAAGCGCGAATCGTCTCTTCGCAAACTTTTACTTCACACGCGTAAACACGAGATCAGCAAAAGCAGCCCAGGGGGTGGCGCCATTGAAATCAATCTTCCCCTTTATACTGCCGTCGTACGTGCTGGACGTGACCACGCAGAACAATGAGGAGATTTGGAATTGACTGTGTGTATGCAAGGAAAGCTCGACAAGAATCTCGTCGAGAAAAACGACGTGTTTTTAACGACGAGAAACTCGGTCGTGTGTACAAGGCTAAACACTGCAGCTAGCACAATCACCTGCCTGCCTGTCACAATATAGAGAATAACAGGAACGGATCTAGCTAAACTCAATACAGTGTGTAAATATATATACAACACCTAGGATGCATATATATCCTCTACACACTGTAACAGCAGCTAACTGACTCGCCTGCCTGCTTTATCTAACTCAAATCAAAATACACTGTCTCTCCCTCTCCGTCTGTATTTTAACCAACACCGCAACACACTACACAAGGTTGACATCCAGGCCGCCTTATATAGTGTGGGGCGTGTAATAAATCCCCTGAGGCATAATTGGCCAAAGCCACCCTGGCTTTGGCCAATTATGGCTCTCCGTTTTTTCTGCGCTGTGATTGGCCAAAGCATGCGGGTCATAGTGCATGCTTGGCCAATCATCAGCTAGCAATGCACTGCCGCAGTGAATTATGGGCCGTGACGCCCCACTCGAATTTGGAGCGAACGGCCCATAATGTTCGCAATTCGGCCGACAGGCGATGTTTGAATCGAACATGGGTTCGACTCGAAGCTCATCCCTATTGACTACCAAATACAAAGCAACACCCCACTCCTTATTTCTTTTACATAGGGGGCTGTTGCTTTGTAACTCATAGAAGATAGCTGCATAAAGCTAATATCATTGTTTGAATCAGTCCACAGGAGTTTTCAAGGACCCTGGATTTCCTGCAGGATCAACAAGTACTGTATATTTCTGTACTTGTAGAAAATGTTCTGAAAAAGTCAATCTAATGCAATCATTAAAATAATATCTAATGATCCTGGCATGAAGTGCAGGTGCTTCTTGTTATAGGGTGACAGCAATCTATTCCCGTCTCCCAGTTGCTCTCCTGTGTTGTCACCATCACGCACTTTCTTTGTAGACAATACATAAGTGGCTATGCTAATGATCAATGCACAGGCATGTTTGGTTCGCTGCTGTCACTATGAGAAAGCCTGCCCTGAGAAATCTGCAGCCTAAGCTGAAGTGCATGTAGACATAAATTGGCTGAAAGTCAGTCCTGGAGCAACATATGGCGGCATCTGAGCAAGGCCTGACGAGGTTTGTAGCATGAGTCAATTTATCCTAGGTAGAGGTGAAGTGGGAAGAAGATGGACACTTACCAGATTGGTTTAAAGGGCCGGGGTAGCTGTAGGAGGGCCAGGGTGAGAAGTTTCAACTTCAATGTAGCTGAAGCAGCATTGGAGAAGCATTCCCATCCAATTTTATTTTAGTCAAGACAGCACCTATTTTACGTTCTTTATATTATTTCATTTAACCTCTTATATTATCATTACAGGGTATTAGGATCTTGGAAGGACATTACTGGTAGTTAATATTCAACAGGTCAAGTTGGTTTGTTTGGTATCTTCTGTTGTGATGGTAATGTCCCCAAGGGATTGTCGTGCAGCTGTACGATGACATTCAAATACCTCAATTCAAATTCTTAATTAATTATTGAATATACATATTGTTTATATGTATGGTTTACATTGTTTTGGCTTTGCATTCAATAAATGGCTGCTGTAGCCACTAAAATCTGTTGTGGAATTTTAGGCTGCTGTTTGCAGAGCACACAGCCTATAATTCCTGTGCTATCTAAGCACACATCAGATTTCATCTTCTTGAAGTAATGCTATTGTTAAATTAAGTTTGCTAAAGTCCACTCACCGTTCACCCCCATTCATTCAAGGAAACCACCAACACAGGTCTTCTTATCAGGCCATTCCAGCAAAGACTCTCTCAAGCCGACGCCTACTCATAGGCTTTTATTAAACTCAAAAGATCTCGAGACAGGAGGTGATTGGCTGCAGCGACCAATCCCCTCCCCATGGGCGGGAACCTCATAGGATGTTCCCTCACATGAAAATGACAACACTTGGACATTCCTTCCAACAGGATATGTCATACATGGATATAATAACGTAGTATGGCTTAAGTTACCGTTGATAGGAATTCCTATTCTGCGCTATTCCATAGAATAACGCATAATAAGATTATACTATTATTGAATGGGGGAGGGAGGCTATCTGCAGACGCACGCTACAAATTCCAACCAATGTTGATCAGACACAGCCGAGACAAGAGCGTGCATTTGCCCATAACCAATGATGTCATTGCAGAGCGAGGATACCCCCTCCTCAACGACCGTCCATGCTAATGCACAGAGGGCCCCCGTTGGCGGACATATCCGCACCCTGCAAACATCACACTCCAACCTCAAGACGTTTTCCCCTATCAGACGGGATTCAACCAGCCTCAGACTACCCCAATCAGCTCTTTTAGAGCGGGTTGCGGAAGTACTAACACTGGGTGACACTATGACAATACATATTAAATACATCTCCATAAAAATCTCCACAACAGTCCTCCCTTTTTTGTCATATGCACCCCATGTCCATCGATGAAATTTGATATGCTTCTTATACCCGGAAATGAATCAGTCCTTAGTCCATAAAAAGGAAAACACGGCTTGACATGTAGACTCTGTTCTTCAGGGGCATGACTTATAAAGGAGGACACGACATGGTGAGCTGTAGTAATCGCCGATCCGTCTGTGATCCTCTGTGTCTTGTATGTGGGTCCAGCTTCGGGGCGTCTCATCAAGGAAACTCTGGTCACGCGTCAAATCAGGCAACAGGAGCACCTCGTCACGGCATAGAAAGAATAGAAATAAAAACGACATGAGTATATATATTCCTACTTTCTTTAACCACGATCCGCTGTAAAATAAAAAATTAGATCCCCAAAGATTCCCAGACCCTTAAAAAAAGGACTCCCAACCTTCACTTAGCTACAGCTCTGGCTTCAACAATTACATGAAGAACCCTATCCTTAACGGATGAGAATTGTTCAATTGTATCCCTAGCCCGAGCCCCCCCCCACCTTGTACATGCAGGACCCCATGCCCAGACCTGGTCGGGATTGGTGAACAAATCCCTACTAGCTGTCCCTGCCATTCTTAATTTCCTGCGCCATCAGATCCTCGCGATCGGCCGCGACCTAAAATGTTGGGACAGCTTCACCATCGCGCATGAACCTCTTGCTTTGGGGGAATTACCTTTATAAGCTGCAGATCCACATAAACACCAAACTAAAGTTCAAACACACTTGTGGGCTGCCTAGATACCCAAACCGACAAGAGGCAGAGCCATTAAAACTAAAACCAATTTTACCCTCTAAAAAAATACATTGTTAGTTTCCATTGACAAGTGTCTGTCTGGAGTCTTTACTAGTTTGTCAAAAACTCCTCATACCCATAATAACACCATAAATGTCATGTACCGCTGTCATCACTGGGGACTAAAACTCGGTGAAGACTCAGAACAGACCATCGGTCCTGTTCGCTTTCTGAGCTAGTCAGGACATACACTTTAAATAATAACTTGGGATGCTTTTCACCGTTACCCTCGCTAAAATTTACTAAACAACAAAAATATAAATAAACAAAGATACTCCTCATTCTTTGGTGTGGTTGAGCCGCTTCTTGCAGTGGCTGGCGTGGTCTCATCCCTCAAGCTTCTTTACAACGACCCAGTCACCTGGTTGGAAAGAATGTAAATTGATTATTAAGTCAGGGTCCAGGAGGGACTCGTGAAATCCTTTTGGTGGACATTTTGAAGTTCATGTCACAGCGATCGCACCTCCCCCATCAGCCGAGAATATAAGTGACAGCTAATGAGGAAAGTACGACCCTGATTTTGATTGACCTCCAAACAACCCTCATATGACAATAACCCAGACATCGGGACTGTGGTCACTGCATAACCTGTGCGTGGCTTACAATACCTGAAACCATTGACAAGGTTCTTAGCCTCTGGGATGGGAACCTACTTCACCAGACTGCTGCTTGCCGATTCAAATTCTATTAAAGAAAGACCGTCTTGGCACAAACTTGGTTAGAATTACAGAGGTTATTATTAGTTTGACAGAAAAAAAACTGTCACTCTTACATTTATCACTTCTCCCCCCTTTTCTTCCTCATTACAGACTGAAGGA
Organism: Rana muscosa; assembly: GCA_029206835.1. Classification (NCBI taxonomy): domain Eukaryota; kingdom Metazoa; phylum Chordata; class Amphibia; order Anura; family Ranidae; genus Rana; species Rana muscosa. The sequence goes on along the minus strand of CM055127.1, from coordinate 450,389,636 downwards.
AGAAATGCGTGGTGCAGGAAAAAAGAAACAATGAAATAGCCTATGATACTTTTACCTCCCTTAGACTCATATTTATCCATATGTACAGCTGTCTACATACACCTGTTCTCTGTGTACAAACTCCTTGGACCTGAAAAATACTTATAAGCAAAATCATTACTCTATCCTTCATATTTAACCTGCAAAGAATGGTAAAATAATAATGACATTCCTGTACATTGGTAAATTGTCAATGACATTCTTTCAAAACCGATTCAAACAAAACCCTTTGTAACCCTTACTTTTCCCGTTCCTACAAACATACAACAGCCGTGACGCATTGAAGGATCGCCGCGGTAAGTTCGAACATATTCACGTTACTACATACAAACATTCCGATACAAACGTGGGGTAAATACTTCCCAGTTTCCAAAACCACAAATGAAAAAAACAAAAACAGCCAGGATTCTACCTTCACTCTTTCAGCAATAGGAAAAAATACAATGGGAATATGAGAGCAACTCGAGAAGCTTGCATGGACCAGCCATACAAAGTTCAAACAAACAGGCATGAGACTACACCTCCATCAACACTCATCATTACAGATTTCTGAAGCCGCAGCTCAACTACATCCATTCCAGAGGGATACCCAAAATAGTATCCTTGGACCACCTATGTTAATCTTTTTGGGGTTCAAAGGCCTTTGCCCCAAAACTAGGCTTCGTGCACTGTGTGACCGTCTGACTATGGGAAGCCTCCATTCCTTCCCTTTGCACAGACCTCCTTGTGTCCATGGCGATTCGAATCGGCTTATCGTCTTAAACCTGCGTCCAGGTTAAACCGTTGCATCCATTTTCGGAGATCACCGCCCGGTGTCTTCTTATACGGTGAATTGCAGAACTACAACCACTATATGGTCAAGTCCTCCAACTAGAAACCCTAACCGAGGCGTCAACACTATGGCTTGTTGTCCCAACACTTTTGGAACTACAGCAACAACCACAGATCAACCCCCGAATTAGGCCTCTACCCCTCACAGTGTATGCATACACAAGCGTTTTCCGCTATACACCCATACACTGCGTTGTCAGACTAAACCTCACAGAACAATTACGCCAGTTTACCACCTGCAGAACAATGTGGCTTCTTTCTGTATGTATCTAGATGATAGAATAATGGTGCTACCCCCTGTTTTTCTCTCTACCCAAAACTGTATTACACAGTACAAAACTTCACAAAACTGGAACAAAATATAAAAGACTTTTAAACGCCAAAATGCTTTCCATTTTCCTTCCAAACACAAATCTCATTCAGACAACCCCAAGCTCCTCCCACTAACTTTCTGCTGATATATAAATGCTGAAAAGAAACTTCCGGTTATGCTCAGCTCTTAAAAAAACCAAACTGGTTTATTTACATATCAATTGTTCAGGAAGAGGGAGGGGGAGGGGGGAGCCCAGCCACATTGCTGTGTCTATCAAGACTCCAAAAAAATCCATGGCTACACATTATATATTTCAACAATTTAAAACCTTGTCAAGAAGATGGTGGAATAAAACCCCCCTTTGCAAATGGGAGGGTCCTGACCCAAACATCCCCTGCAAGCAAAACCACAAGTTGACTCAAATGCAAAACTCCTGCAAAAAGATGGCTCTAGGGGTTTCAACCAAAACCCCCACTCCTCCTCTACAGGCTATACAATACAAGCTTCAAAACATATGAATTGCCTTCTGGGAAGGAAATATTTAAACATAAAAACACATCATTGTACAAAAACTCTGTTAGTCTTACAATCCATCAAAATTCAGTGTAAAGTGAAGTTTTTCTTAAAACCAAAATCCAATGCAAAAAAAAACGCCGCGCATATACTGCAAAGTCAGCTGACCCTGCAATAGCTTACATTCACTTAAATGAAAACAGAGAAATCCCCCCTCCTAACACCATCTGCATGGAGTTTGCATGTCCTCCCTGTGTCTGCGTTGGCCTCCTCCCACACTCCAACTGCTGGTAGGCCAGCCAGATCCTATCCATAAATAGGCCCCAGCATGTGCGTGTGTCCGCAAGCGCGTCGTGGCCCCTCAGGGTAAGACCGCGCTATTTTAAGATACCTCTCAACTCACCTCAAAAGGTGATGCTTACAAAAATAGTTTAAAACAGTTTTAACCAGCGAATTCAACATTAAACAAAAACAGCCTCTCAGAATGTCACACTGGTGTCTCACTACTCTCCCCAGCAGTGCACAGGTCAAACTGCAAACGCATAAAACATAAGAAAACTGCGCCGATCAACAAATGCCAATACAGCATATTCAGGCGTCGTGTTTGCCAAACTGGAACTTCCTATCTCAAACTGTAAACGTCTCTCAAAATGGCCGACAAGCCAGGACTACAAAATGGTGGATGACCCACCACAGCACCTCATGGACAACAAAAATTGCGCCATTGACGCATGCAATTTTTTTCCGCCAATAACCCGCATGGGGCGTCACAATGAACACCACATGGGTTCCCCCACACAAAGACAAACACAAATGGCCTCCAGCAGGTTAAAAAGGCTGCACTACCCAATTCGCACTAAACATCAAAAACTGAGAAATTCTATCAGCAACATAGCTGACGAATGCCACATGGTATAGTGTCCAAAAGAAAGGTGTCTAGCCTGTGAGTATCATATAAGGGAAGGTGCCAAGAAAAACTGTGCCTCAAAATGGCAGACAAACCTGCAAGGCTAACAAAACCCAAGAATGGCGCCATTGCTTTTTCCCGCCAAAACCAGCATCTCTTTAAAAGAAAATCAAAAATGCTTTTCTCCACAAAGACTGACTACACCATTGAAACTTTTCTAAATTATCATCAAAATCCACTGAAAAAGGTGTCAGCTACACTCTACAAGGACCACATGTACACTTACAAACTTAGCCTCCCTTTGGCCAACTAAACAGCACATTCAATAAATGTGAGTTACATGACAATATTAAAAACATATTCATTTCTCTACATAAAGTTCATATACACACTGTGGCATCAGCTTTCATAACAAGCCATTGAGAAATATAACTCCTCAATGCTAGCATCCAAAACAGCCTGCAACCATTCAAAGGGCGTATTCCTTTCACCAAACAGCTACTATTGTCTGGCTTCCAACAATGCCTGGCCACTTGGCAGGAACTTTCAACTCAAAAACCAAACACTTAATATTTTTACACTTATGGGGACATGTGTCTTTGTCCCCTATAAAGGCAAAAATCACAATCTATTCATTTCTATTTTTCATAGAAATCACAAACACTACACACATACAGTATATTGTTGCTTGTACATCTGCTTAGAGTGTCTTTCCCTCAGGGCACAGCCCCTGCAACACAAAACAGTGGGCAAGCCCTTCCCCCATTCAAGCACATGGCAGCCAAACAAACAATCTACTTACAAACTTCTCAGTGCACTAAATACCACAGCTATACCTTCATTTCATACACAATATACAGTTTATATTTCTCGCTTAGTTACACTCTTACAGCCCACAGTTTCCATCAGATCCTCTCTCAGGGCCCTCCCATTACAAAACTCCTGCATGCTATTTACAGAAAGTCACCAACTTTTACCAGTGTAACTGAGATGCTTCCTGCCCCACCCCCACTAAACCTCATGGCTCAAGGACCAGGACAATGCAGCAGCCATTGCTGGCAGCCAACTGCTCAATAGATCGCACGATCTAATCACACAGACACATGCAGGCATACCCACACACAATCAAATTCACAGGCATACGATCCATGACAAAATCACACACACACACACATACGATTCGCAGACATACACACGCACACATACACACGCTGCAAACTTGAAACATTATTTCAAAAAGACAAAAAATGTTCTTTTAAAGAGTAGAGCCCCCCACATCGGAACGTAGATCCACACTTCCCCCCATCTCGATCCGATGTCCAAAGGGACTCCATCTATTCCCAAAATCCTGGCCCGCCATTATTGTTGTGGAATTTTAGGCTGCTGTTTGCAGAGCACACAGCCTATAATTCCTGTGCTATCTAAGCACACATCAGATTTCATCTTCTTGAAGTAATGCTATCGTTAAATTAAGTTTGCTAAAGTCCACTCACCGTTCACCCCCATTCATTCAAGGAAACCACCAACACAGGTCTTCTTATCAGGCCATTCCAGCAAAGACTCTCTCAAGCCGACGCCTACTCATAGGCTTTTATTAAACTCAAAAGATCTCGAGACAGGAGGTGATTGGCTGCAGCGACCAATCCCCTCCCCATGGGCGGGAACCTCATAGGATGTTCCCTCACATGAAAATGACAACACTTGGACATTCCTTCCAACAGGATATGTCATACATGGATATAATAACGTAGTATGGCTTAAGTTACCGTTGATAGGAATTCCTATTCTGCGCTATTCCATAGAATAACGCATAATAAGATTATACTATTATTGAATGGGGGAGGGAGGCTATCTGCAGACGCACGCTACAAATTCCAACCAATGTTGATCAGACACAGCCGAGACAAGAGCGCGCATTTGCCCATAACCAATGATGTCATTGCAGAGCGAGGATACCCCCTCCTCAACGACCGTCCATGCTAATGCACAGAGGGCCCCCGTTGGCGGACATATCCGCACCCTGCAAACATCACACTCCAACCTCAAGACGTTTTCCCCTATCAGACGGGATTCAACCAGCCTCAGACTACCCCAATCAGCTCTTTTAGAGCGGGTTGCGGAAGTACTAACACTGGGTGACACTATGACAATACATATTAAATACATCTCCATAAAAATCTCCACAACAAATCCAACCATAACACTGTGGTCATACACAAGAAGAACTCATTATTCTAATCATTACTGGGGTCAAAAATACATACATTTTCAACCACAGTGATGAGAAAATTTGAAGGAGCCAGTATAGAATTTTTTTCTCCAAACAAACAAATCTCAAACGGTGATAAAGTTCATTTGTTTCAAAATGGAATATTAAAGGGAAATGTTTTTTTGAAGTATCTTCAAATGACATTTGTCAAATCATTGAATGCACTGATGAAAATGAGAATGTACAGATTAGAATTTGTATGAATGTTCCAAAATCTACTAGCATATGGCCAGCTGTAGTGTCAGCTATTAGGGAGCTGTAGGTGGGTGGATTTTGGTTTGTTAAGGCGACCTCATCTCATGTACAATACCCTTGTCAAGGGGCAGGAGAAGACCAGCAAAAAAAGTGATAAAATCGTGTTTAGAAATAGAAAGAAATGAAAGTGGTTGTAAACATCAGTCATGAAATCTGAATAAAGCACATATATCTGTAGTATTTGCTTGTCTCTCGCCAAAGCTCTAAGTGTGGTTTCTCTCTGGTGCTTTGTTTCTCTGTTATCAGCAGGGGCCACTTCTAAGAAGTTTCCAGGCACCTGAGATAACATTTGTGTCGGGGAGGGGGGGGGGGGAGCTCAGAACGCAGCTTGTCTATTCACAACACAGTTCTTCTGCTGTGTGTGCCTTTCCTCCAATCAACTCTCACTCACTGTAACTGTAGTTCTCCACCCCCTCCTCTGTGACACTAACAAATGGAGAAGGATTTTAACCCAATTCTGCCCTTTTGAAGGGGTGTAGGGAAGAGAAGACTGCAGATAAACAAGTAAATGTAGAAGGATTTGTTTTTTCTCTGTGTATTGTTGTCTGAGGCTGTTCACTTCACTGAGTATATGTGAGGGTTTACATCTACTTTAACTTTTGCATTTGTTATTGATACACAAAGCAAACTAATGTCATCCGGTGACGGTTTACATCTTTTGAAATATACACATATCATCTAGTTCACTTATCTATATCTTATCTTTTTTTATATATGGGTATTTGTCCCACCCACAGCTCCCCCGTTTGTCCTCCTAGGACAGGGGTCTCCACATCCAGTCCGCTACAAGATTTAACCTGGCCCACAGCAACATGTCTTGTATTTGCTTCATGCGTTTCCAGGGCCGTTTGAAGGAATTTGGGGGCCCCAAGCAAAATGGACATGGAGGCCCCCCCAACCGCCCCCCCCCCCCCCACTCACGCAAAGCCTACAGGAACCACAGCATAGCGATACAGTTTAAGCTCACCCACACTTTATATAAATAAAAAAGGTTTACAGTGCAAATACTGCTGTTGCATATAATCCAACATACTTAAAACACATACACACTCACATTAACATTAAGATGCTGTTTAGGACTGTTTATGGACAGTGGGACCGTGGGATGGACAGTGGGATGGACAGGGGGACCGTGGGATGGGCAGGGGGACCGTGGGATGGACAGGGGGACCGTGGGATGGACAGGGGGACCGTGGGATGGACAGGGGGACCGTGGAATGGACAGGGGGACTCCGCACTGTAATATCCACATCATCTCCCCCACTGTAATATCGACATCATCTCCCCCACTATAATGTCCACATCATCTCCCCCACTGTAATGTCCACATCTCCCCCACTATAATGTCCACATCTCCCCCACTGTAATGTCCACATCTCCCCCACTGTAATGTCCACATCTCCCCCACTGTAATGTCCACATCTCCCCCACTGTAATGTCCACATCTCCCCCACTGTAATGTCCACATCTCCCCCCTGTAATGTCCACATCTCCCCACTCACCTCGGCCGCTGCCGCCGGGAGTACCAAGATGGCCGCCGCTCCGGAGCTAGGCCAAAGCCGCGCCCTTTCGTATAGCCGCAATCCGCTGCGCGGATCGGCTCAGGGCAGAAATCTAGGACAGGCAGCAGGCAGGCACCCTAGGCTGGGGCCCCAGGCCAGCTCAGGGCCCCAAGCAATTGTTTGTTTTGCCTGTCCTGTTCTGACTGCCCTGTGCGTTTCCTTAGTGCAAGTGGATCACTGCTCAATACACCCTCTTGCAGGGGAGGGCTGGCGGCCTTAGGCCTGGGGGGCAAGTCCAGTCAAGTGGCCCATTGAACCGCCGATTCAGCTCACCATCCATGGCCCACCTGGTTTTTCAATGCAGCCTCACCAGTGCCCATCAGTGCAGCCAACTCCAGTGCCCATCAATGCAGCCTGATCACTGGGTCAGGTTACATGGGGTGTATGGGGGGGAGATGGGGGGTCAGCTAGGGGTGTCAGGGTCTCTCACCTCAGCGATCTCAGCTCAGCAGGTCCTTGCACGCCACGGTTTCCTGGGGGGGTAACGCTCCTGATCCTGGGGTCAAGTTGCAGCCAGCGCCCAGCCCTGCAGCCCTGCGTCCCGACTCCCTGGCACGCCCTGCCTCTACCTGCTTCCAAGAATCCGGTCCCAGGGAGTTGTAGTTTCCTCTGCGCTGCTGTGTTTTCCACCCACCAGAAGCTTGAGTACGGACTACAACTCCCGGAATGCAAAAGATAGTGGTCGGCCGCCATGGCCATGCCCCCGGCCTGACTTCCTAGACCAGAATAAAAAAGAAAATGGTAGCGAGCAGCGGCTGCCGGCCATTTTAAACATAAGCTAGGGCGGCCTGGGAGGCAATTGCCACCCTTCCCCCTGGCTCAGCCCTCCCCTGCCCTCTTGGATCTCAAGCTCAAACTCAAATACACTTTAAAAGTTTTGCTATGTGCTTTCATGGCAGCAAAACAAACAATCATGAAGGCCTGAAAAAATGCCCTATTCCTGGGCGAAACCAAGTCTAGGATCAACAATGTCCTGCTACACAAAAAAATACAAGCAAAACTCCCTGGTTAAGTTGAGAAATTCCAAACCATGGGATGACCATTGGCACCTCGCTACCTTCCTGCACTTTTGACCCTTTTGACTTTTAACCACTTGCCGACCGCCGCCTGTACATATACGTCGGCAGAATGGAATGGCTGCGCAAAGTAACGATCATATCACGGAGCTGCAGAACGGGGAGATGCCATTGTAAACAAGGCATCTCCCTGTTCTGCCTAGTGACAGGACAGTGATCTACTGCTCCCTGTCATCGGGAGCAGTGATCAGTGTCGTGTCACAGGTAGCCCAGCCCCCACGCAGTTAGAATCGCTCCCTAGGACACACTTAACCCATTCCTCGCCCGCTAGTGGTTAACCCCTTCCCTACCAGTGTCATTTACACAGTAATCAGTGCATTTTTATAGCACTGATTGCTGTATAAATGACAATGGTCGCAAAATAGCGTCAAAAGTGTCCGATGTGTCCACCATAATGTCGCAGTCATGATAAAAATCGCTGATCGCCGCCATTACTAATAAAAAAAATTGTAGACGCTATAACTTTTGCGCAAACCAATCAATATACGCTTATTGCGGGTTTTTTTTACCAAAAATATGTAGAAGAATACGTATCGGCCTAAACTGAAGAAAAAAATTGTTTTTTTATATATTTTTGGGGATATTTATTATAGCAAAAAGTAAAAAAAATAAAAATAAAATTCAAAATTGTTGCTCTTTTTTGGTTTTTAACGCAAAAAATTAAAAACCGCAGAGGTGATCAAATACCACCAAAAGAAAGCTCTATTTGTGGTGAAAAAAGGATGTCAATTTTGTTTGGATGCAACGTCGCACGATTGCGCAATTGTCAGTTAAAGCGACGCAGTGGCAAATCGCAAAAAATGGCCCGGTCATTGGGCAGCCAAATCCTCTGGGGCTGAAGTGGTTAACAGAGCAAGCAGATCTGTCCACTTTAGGAATCCCCCTTTGCCCCCTCTTCTCCCCTCAACCACCGACCCCACCCGCCTTTTATTGATTCACTCCCTCTCCTTCCCTACACTCGCCATATTTTGCTGCTTTCCCCTCTCTTGCATCCGGGCCATCACCTGTTTGTTTAACCCAACCATATACTGTAATACACACTTTTTGGTTACTGCAGATTGTATTTCTCTCATACAGCATTTATGTTATGTTCATCTACAAATTCATGTGACATTGATTTTTTTGGTCATATACTGTATACAACTTTCTACTGTATATGCCTAAAAGCAAAAAGAAAATCTAAGATTGAAACGGAAAATACAATTTCTTTAATGCAAACCTATTAGAAACTTGGGCAATTCCTACTGAACATATAATAAAAAAAGACATAAGCAAAGGTTGCCTTCGGTGAAAATTTTATGTCAAGATATTTAGCAAATCTTGGCTTTTCCTGTAAAAGAAAAGTTATAGAAGAGGGAAGATAATAAAGCATATGTGGCGTTCACACCCTGGAGGAGCCGCGTGAAACAACTAAGGTCTCCCTTAGCTGTTTATATGCTGCCAGGACCAGGTACCCGTTCCAGAGCACACCGACAAAGACTGGCCCAGTGTAGGACAGCCTCATAGGCATGCGCATGGGGTGTGCCAGGTGTGCCCTAATCACTCTGTGTGGTTCCCCTACTGCCCTGGCTTTCCCGTGTTGGATCTCCATGTCAATTACTAGCCCCTTCCTTTTGTAAATGTACACATTGAACACACTCGCTCACTGTGTTCATTCACAAAAGGAAGCATAGTGAACACAGTTTACTACGCTTCAGTGTGTTTGAGCTTTGGGGTGCACACCCTAATGCAATAGGCTGTGCACACCTATGGACAGCCTGTTTCAACCAGGGTGCCTTCAGACTTCTTCAAGGGTGCCTTTGTAAAATGCCTAAAAATTGGCTGAATTTTGTATAATTGTATGTGAAAGGATGACACTGTGGGACTGCGTTAAGGGGGGAACTATGATGTAAAGGGGGACTGTAGACACTGTAAAGGGGGGTTGTGTTGAGAAGGGGGGCTAAAGACAGACTCTGTGAATATCCAGTCCACCCCCCCAGTCCCTGGAGAAAATTGGCAGCTACAAAACTGGTCCCTGGTTCCAAAAAGGGGACTGCTGCTGTACACCATCTGTGTACAGAACACAGATGTGAATTTATTCACTCATGAGAAGAGGAGATTAAGGGGGGGGATATGATCAACATGTATAAATACATAAGGGGTCCATATAGTGAACTTGGTGTTGAGTTATTCACTTTACGGTCATCACAAAGGACAAGGGGGCACTCTTTACGTCTAGAGGAAAAGAGATTTCACCTCCAAATACGGAAAGGTTTCTTCACAGTAAGAGCTGTGAAAATGTGGAATAGACTCCCTGCAGAGGTGGTTCTGGCCAGCTCAGTAGATTGCTTTAACCACCTCCCTACTGTGCACGAAAACCCCCTTCCTGCCCAAGCCATTTTTCAGCTTTCAGCGCTGTCACACTTTGAATGACAATTGCGCGGTCGTGCGACGTGGCTCCCAAACAAAATTTGTGTCCTTTTTTTCCCACAAATAGAGCTTTCTTTTGGTGGTATTTGATCACCTCTGCGGTTTTTATTTTTTGCGCTATAAACAAAAGAAGAGCGTCCAGTTTGGAAAAAAAACACTATTTTTTACTTTTTGCTATAATAAATACCCATTTTTTTTTTTTTAAATAAAATTTTCCTCAGTTTAGGCCGATACGTATTCTTCTACATATTTTTGGTAAAAAAAAAAAAAACGCAATAAGCGCGTATTGATTGGTTTGCGCAAAAGTTATAGCGTGTACAAAATAGGGGATAGATTTATAGCATTTTTATTTTTTTATTTTTTTATTAGTAATGGCGGCGATCTGCGATTTTTTTATTGTGACTGCGATATTGCGGCGGACACATCGGACACTTTTGACACATTTTTGGGACCATTCACATTTATACAGCGATCCCTGCTATAAAAATGCATTGATTACTGTATAAATGTGATTGGCAGGGAAGGGGTTAACCACTAGGGGGCGGGAAGGGGTTAAATATGTTCCCTCAAAGTGTTCTTACTGTGGGGGGAGGGGACTGACTGGGGGAGGTGACTGATGGTTGTCCCTATGTACAAGGGACACACCATCAGCCTCCTCTCCCTCACAGGACGTGGATCTCTGTGTTTACACACAGAGACCCACTTTCCTGCTCGTTTCCCGGGCAATCGCGGGTGCCCGGCGGCAATCGCGGCCGCCGGGCACGCGCACCGGGGCCTTGTGAACGCAGCGGGCGCTCGCGCCGCTGGCGGCGAGCGCGCGCCTTCTAGCTCGTTTTAAAGGGAGGACGTCATATGACGTCCTCCCAGAATGAGAGTATCCTCCGCCCGCCGTCAATTGACAGTGGGCGGTGGACAAGTGGTTAAGAAAGGCCGGGATTCTTTCCTAAATGTACATAATATAACTGGGTACTGACATTTATAGGTAAAGTTGATCCGGGGAATATCCGATTGCCTCTCGGGGGATCAGGAAGGAATTTTTTCCCCTGCTGTAGCAAATTGGATCATGCTCTGCTGGGGTTTTTTGCCTTCCTCTGGATCAACTGTGGGTATAGAATTGGGTATATGGGATTGTACGATATTATTATTATTATTATTATTTTTTTATTTTTTTTATGGTTGAACTAGATGGACTTGTGTCTTTTTTCAACCTGACTAACTATGTAACACCTCCAGGTTGCCATATTGCATTTTACAAAAAAAATTACAGCACTGCAGATTGAAAAGGAAAGGTCATTTTTAAATAACATTCAATTACAATATCACTTGTGCTGCAATTGTAAATGCAGCAAAGTCCCGGGGCCCCTGAATCCCAATGGTGACCTCCAGAGTCAGGGACAGCTGACATCCTTCTGTGTAGAGTGGGTTACGGCATGGTGGGTGTAATGCAAGGTAGATTGATGAGCGCCAGACACTTCTTGAATGCAAAGAGATTTATTGTCTCTTAACCACTTCCCTACCGCCCCATTGTAATATGACGGCCATAGGAACCCTTTGTCCCACTGGGCGGCTGTCATATGATGTCCTTGGCTTCTCGGCATTGTAGAGAGCGTGTGTGCATGCTCGCCGCATCGCTCGGGACCCGATGCGCTGCCCGGCGGCCGCAATGTCCGCCGGGCACCAGCGACTGCTCATCACAGAGCAGGGACGTGGATCTGTGTGTGTAAACACACAGATCCACGTCCTGTCAGAGGAGAGGAGACCGAAGGTGTGTTCCCAGTACAGAGGAACACCGATCGGTCTCCTCCCCTTGTGAGTCCCCTCCCCCTACAGTTAGAATCACTCCCTAGGTAACATATTTAACCCCTTGATCACCCCCTAGTGTTAACCCCTTCCTTGCCAGTGACATTTATACAGTATTCAGTGCATTTTTATTGAAGTGGTTAAACAGAACTGGGGGGGAGAGGGTTGGCGCCAGGACACCCTTAAGTAGATGCAATGTTAATTGGCAGACTCTGAGACTTTTATAGGCAGACAGCCATGCAGGGAAAGGCATCCAGCCAGACACCACATCTGCATGTGTAGGGCTGCTGTCTCCTATGGCAACAATCTTGTAACAGTTTCTAACAAAGGGTGCAATGAACTTCTTCTACAATCTCCTATTGTAGAACTTCACGCCGCTGAGCTCCCAGTCTTTCACTAGACTAACAGATCCACTTGTCTCTGGATCCCCTGAGCTCTTCCAATCTTCTCACTCAGTTTCTTCCTCAAGCGTTACCCCCCGCGTCCAGTGGCGTATCCAGGGTAGTGATGAGCTGAACACCCCCGGGTTCGGTTCGCACCAGAACCCGCGAACGGACCGAAAGTTTGCACGAACATTAGAATCCTATTAAATACAATGGATGCGAACGTTCGGATTCTAAAGTGCTAATTATAACGACTATTATCCATGTTATTGTCCGAAACAGAGTTTGGGAACCCGGCTTCTGCACCAGGGGACATGTATCAATGCAAAAAGAAGTTTTAAAAACGGACGTTTTCCGGGAGCAGTCATTTTAATGATGCATAAAGTGAAAAAAAATAAGTCAAATATTCCTTTAAATATTGTACCTGGGGGGTGTCTAAAGTATGCCTGTGAAGTGCCACGTGTTTCCCGTGTTTAGAACTGTCCCTGCACAAAATAACATTTCTAAAGGGAAAAAAGTCATTTAAAACTGCTTGCGGCTTTAATGCAATGTCTGGTCCGGGAATATGGATGAAAATCTTTAGGAAAAATGGCATAGCTACCCCATCAACCCCCCCCCCCCCCACCCCAGCCCATTACCAGCCCCTTTGGGTCTTGTATGGATATTAAGGGGAACCCCGCACACAAAATAAAAAAGGACCTATATACTCTGAACAGCCGTATACAGGCGGTGCATACAAGACAGGGACTGTAGGTTTGTTCTTATGTAGAATCTGTTTATAATTTTGAACAGCTGCATTGTTTAAGTGGAGCTCCATGGCAAATTCCTTTTTTTTAGCTTTTTGTAAAACATAGGGAACGTTTATCACCCCTGTCACATTTTTTTTGCTGTCTGTGCCCCTGTTCAGAACATTTCACCTCACTTTGCGTCCCAATGACAACTGTTTTTGAAATGTGGTGTTTTTATTGAAACAAGGATTGGTGATAAAGCATCAGTAGAGAGGAGACACCTTTCTCCCATATTAATTCTTAAAGGAGAGAATTTTCCTTCCAAGGGGTAGATTTCCTCTCACTTCCTGTTGTCTTCTTCCGTTTGCAAGTAGTAGTAGTTTGTAAGTTGGATGTTTGAAAGTAGGGACCTTTCGTATATACTCTGCAGAAATTGGCCCCTTAGGTGTTGGTGTTGGCACAACACTGAAAGCACTCACAGTTATTCTTGGTGGGTGCTGGAACGCCCTGCTGTCAAGTATAATATCAGGAATTGTAATAACATATAATTGTTGATCAGTGGTAGTAAAAATTGGGCCTTTGATGGTGGTGCTGGTGCCACAACACTGTAAGGCCTGACAGTTACTCTTGGTGGGCGCAGCAATGGTCCCTGCCGTGAATTATTAGATCAATAATTATAATTGCATGCCCCTGTTGAACAGGGGCTGAAAAATTGGGCCTTAGGCACTGGTGGCACAACACTGCAACCCCTCACAGATACTGTACTTGGAGCACAGCAATGAGGCCTGTTGCAAAATATTGCATCAAAAATTTTAATTACACGCCCCTGTTAAACAGGGGCTGAAAAATTGGGCCTTAGCCACTGGTGGCGTCACCCATAAACCAAAATGATCTTCCAAGCTATCATCGTTAATCGTATCATGGAGGAGGAGGAGGATAGCCAGTCAACATAACAGCACAGGCACTCAGCATCAGCATCAGTCTTGAAGGGATGTGACATTTTAAAATCAATTAGTCTGTTATATCAGCATCTGGTGTGTGGTAGCTGGTGGTGATCCAAGACTGGTTCATCTTGATGAAAGTCAGTCGATCAACCGAGTCGGTGGACAGGCGCACCCTGTGATCCGTGACAAATCCTCCAGCAGCACTGAATGTGCGTTCTGAAAGAACGCTGGATGCAGGACAGGCCAGTAGCTCAATTGCATACTGTGCAAGCTCTGGCCAGTGATCCATCCTCAAGACCCAGTAAGCCAGAGGATTTTCGGTGGGGAAGGTGTCCAAGTCTGACCTTGCCCCTAGGTATTCCTGGACCATGTATATCAGACGCTGGCGATGGTTGCTGGAACCGATCATACTTTGGGGCTGCGGACTAAAGAATTGTCTGAACGCATCGGTCAGACGGCCACCTTCCCCACCGCTCCTTCTTTGACTGCCCGAAGCCTCAGCAACTCGTTGTCCAGGACCAGGAGTTTGTAACCTCACAGTCTCTGGGAACGCGTTGCACAGACCTTTCTGCAAGGCCTCCCGGAGTTGTCTCATCCTCTGCTCCCTCTGCAACGGTACGATAAGGTCCGCAACCTTACCCTTGTACCGTGGATCAAGGAGAGTGGCCAGCCAGTAATGGTCCCTCTCCTTTATCCGAAGAATACGAGGATCCTTCCGCAGACTTTGCAGGATCAGGGAGGCCATGCAGCGTAGGTTAGCTGAGGCATTCAGTCCGGAGTCCTCTGGGTCACTAAGGACGACATGATCCGCAGCCACCTCCTCCCAGCCACGTACAAGTCCACTGGTTTCTTGGGACTGTAAATCATCCCTAAAAGACTGCTGCTGATGATGCTGAGTGCCAGCCTCCACCTCCATGCTGACACAATCCTCCTCCTCCTCCTCCTCCTCCTCTTCCTGTGCGATGGGTGGGACAGAAGGAACACTGTCTGGGTAAAGGGGGCCTTGAGAGGCAAGGAAGTCCTCCTCTTCCTGCCTCTGTTCTGCCTCAAGTGCCCTGTCCATTATTCCACGCAGCGTGTGCTCCAACAGGTGGACAAGAGGTACAGTGTCACTGATGCATGCACTGTCACTGCTCACCATCCTCGTGGCCTCCTCAAATGGTGCCAGGACAGTGCATGCATCCCTGATCATGCCCCACTGGCGTGGTGAAAAAAACCCGAGCTCCCCTGACCCTTTCCTGGTGCCGTAGTCGCACAGGTACTCATTGATGGCCCTCTGCTGCGTGTGCAGCCGCTGCAGCATGGCCAACGTTGAGTTCCACCTGGTGGGCATGTCACATATAAGGCGGTTCTTGGGCAGGTTCAACTCCTTTTGAAGCTCAGCCAGGCGAGCACTGGCATTATAAGATCTGCGGAAATGCACACAGACTTTCCTGGCCTGCCTCAGGACATCCTGTAAGCCCGGGTACCTGCCCAAGAACCGCTGCACCACCAGGTTAAGGACGTGAGCCATACAGGGCACATGGGTCAGTTGTCCCTGTCGGAGGGCGGAGAGGAGGTTGGTGCCATTGTCGCAAACCACCATTCCTGGCTTAAGCTGGCGTGGCGTCAACCACCTCTCGGCCTGCCCCTGCAGAGCAGACAGGACCTCTGCCCCAGTGTGGCTCCTGTCCCCCAAACACACCAGCGCAAGCATGGCATGGCATCTTTTTGCCTGCGTACTTGCGTAGCCCCTTGAACGCCTACGGAGCACCGCTGGTTCCGAGGACAAACCACAGGAAGAGGCCATGGAGGAAGAAGAAGAGGAGGGGGTGGAGGAGAGAGGTGTGTCACAACCAGTAGTAGCATTTTGGAGGCGTGGCGGTGGAACAACCTCCAACACTACTGCACCTTGTCCTGCATCCTTCCCAGCTGCCAAAAGAGTGACCCAATGGGCCGTGAAAGAAAGGTAACGTCCCTGTCCATGCCTGCTGGACCTTACCGCTGACCGCCCTGTCCAGCGAGGCCAAGACATTGCCTTCCACATGCCTGTAGAGAGCCGGAATAGCCTTCCGTGCGAAAAAGTGGCATTTGGGAACCTGCCACTGAGGAACCGCACATTGCACAAACTCACGGAAGGGGGCCGAGTCTACCAACTGAAAAGGCAGCAGTTGAAGCGCTAGCAATTTAGCCAAGCTAGCATTCAACCGCTGGGCGTGTGGATGGCTGGGAGTGAACTTCTTTCGACGGTCCAGCAGCTGGGGCAGGGAAATTTGCCTGCTAGAATCGGACGTCGGTGTACTGCTAGCAGAGTGCCCGCAAGTACTTGGCTGTGACACACCTAATTCTACACCTTCATTCCTCTCAGAGCAGGTTTCAGAGAGGACTGAAGGTATACTGGGGTTGGAGATCCCAGCTGATGCGGTGCAAGAAGAGGTCAGCTTTGTTCTTTGGTGTGGGTCTTTAAGGTAGGCTTGCCAACGAGCTGCATGGCAGGTCAACATATGTCTGATCAAGCATGTGGTGCCCAAGCGGCTGATGTTTTGGCCACGCGATATACGCTTGAGACATATGTTGCAAACAGCAGCTGTGCGATCTGATGCACTCGCCTCAAAAAAGGCCCACACCAAAGAACTTTTTGAATGACGGGCAGAGGCAGCGCCCTGCACAGGCGGAGCTCTGCGGTGTGATTCCGTCGGTGTGCTGCCCATACGCTGGCCACTCAAGGGCATCCTGCCTCGTTGGAGATGTGCCTCCTCCTCATCCTCCTCCTCCTCTCTCCTATTAGGCACCCACGTGGAGTCAGTGACCTCATCATCCCCTCCCTCCTCATCACTGGAGCCAATCTGGCAGTATGCTGCAGCTGCTGGAGCATGACTGCCAGATTGGTGTCCTTCTTGAGCATCCCCTCTCTCTGCTCTCACGCTGCTGCCTTCCTCTAGCTGGGTATCATCATCAGATCCTTCCAAACGCTGGGCATCCTCCTGGAGCATGTACCCAACACTGTGCTCAAACAGTTCGGGGGACTCCTCAGGAGGAGGGCATGGTGGGTCTAGGGAAGGATTGACTAATGAAGATAATGATACCAGAGAAGAGGACGCTTTGGCAGCTGCTTTGCCAGTACCCTGAGCCTGGGTGAGAGAGGATGAGGAGGATGAGGTGGGCTTGGTCATCCACTCTACCAAGTCTTCGGCATGATGTGGCTCAACATGTCCAGCTGCCGAAAACAAGGACAAGCGTGTCCCATGGCCATGTGCTGATGACAATGCACCGCGTACACGACCAGCACTGTTGCCCCCAGACACAGAGCCTGCTTGCCCTCTTTTTTTGCCTCCTGACTGTCTGCCTCTCCTTGGTTGCCTTCCAGACATTTTAATGGATGGCCTGCAGGGAGATGGGAAAAACAGCAATAAGGGCTACCTTCAGGTGTATATTGTGCAGGAGGCTTAGCAACAATGACACTGACACTGTCCCCTGCCTATCCTTCTCTGTCCCTAAACACAAGGATTGAAAATATGGTTCAGCAAAAAAGTTTTAGAACAGAATAGCACACTGACACTTTCCCTCACTGTCCTACTCTGTCCCTCCCTACAAACAAGATTTAGCACAGAATAGCACACTGATAATTTCTACGAGTGTCCTTCTCTGTCCCTAAACTCAAGGATTGAAAATATGGAACAGCAAAATTGGTTTAGAACAGAATAGCACACTGTCAGTTTCACTCACTGTACCTCTCTGTCCCTCAACTCAAGGATTGAAAATATGGAACAGCAAAATTGGTTTAGAACAGAATAGCACACTGTCAGTTTCACTCACTGTACCTCTCTGTCCCTCAACTCAAGGATTGAAAATATGGAACAGCAAAATTGGTTTAGAACAGAATAGCACACTGTCAGTTTCACTCACTGTACCTCTCTGTCCCTCAACTCAAGGATTGAAAATATGGAACAGCAAAATTGGTTTAGAACAGAATAGCACACTGTCAGTTTCACTCACTGTACCTCTCTGTCCCTCAACTCAAGGATTGAAAATATGGAACAGCAAAATTGGTTTAGAACAGAATAGCACACTGTCAGTTTCACTCACTGTACCTCTCTGTCCCTCAACTCAAGGATTGAAAATATGGAACAGCAAATTTGGTTTAGAACAGAATAGCACACTGACACTTTCCCTCACTGTCCTACTCTGTCCCTCCCTACAAACAAGATTTAGCACAGAATAGCACACTGATAATTTCTACGAGTGTCCTTCTCTGTCCCTCAACTCAAGGATTGAAAATATGGAACAGCAAAATTGGTTTAGAACAGAATAACACACTGTCAGTTTCACTCACTGTACCTCTCTGTCCCTCAACTCAAGGATTGAAAATATGGAACAGCAAAATTGGTTTAGAACAGAATAGCACACTGTCAGTTTCACTCACTGTACCTCTCTGTCCCTCAACTCAAGGATTGAAAATATGGAACAGCAAAATTGGTTTAGAACAGAATAGCACACTGTCAGTTTCACTCACTGTACCTCTCTGTCCCTCAACTCAAGGATTGAAAATATGGTTCAGCAAAATAGTTTTAGAACAGAATAGCACACTGACACTTTCCCTCACTGTACCTCTCTGTCCCTCAACTCAAGGATTGAAAATATGGAACAGCAAATTTGGTTTAGAACAGAATAGCACACTGTCAGTTTCACTCACTGTACCTCTCTGTCCCTAAACTCAAGGATTGAAAATATGGAACAGCAAAATTGGTTTAGAACAGAATAGCACACTGTCAGTTTCACTCACTGTACCTCTCTGTCCCTCAACTCAAGGATTGAAAATATGGTTCAGCAAAATAGTTTTAGAACAGAATAGCACACTGACACTTTCCCTCACTGTACCTCTCTGTCCCTCAACTCAAGGATTGAAAATATGGAACAGCAAATTTGGTTTAGAACAGAATAGCACACTGTCAGTTTCACTCAATGTACCTCTCTGTCCCTCAACTCAAGGATTGAAAATATGGAACAGCAAAATTGGTTTAGAACAGAATAGCACACTGTCAGTTTCACTCACTGTACCTCCCTGTCCCTCAACTCAAGGATTGAAAATATGGTTCAGCAAAATAGTTTTAGAACAGAATAGCACACTGACACTTTCCCTCACTGTACCTCTCTGTCCCTCAACTCAAGGATTGAAAAAATGGAACAGCAAAATTGGTTTAGAACAGAATAGCACACTGTCAGTTTCACTCACTGTACCTCTCTGTCCCTCAACTCAAGGATTGAAAATATGGTTCAGCAAAATAGTTTTAGAACAGAATAGCACACTGACACTTTCCCTCACTGTACCTCTCTGTCCCTCAACTCAAGGATTGAAAATATGGAACAGCAAATTTGGTTTAGAACAGAATAGCACACTGTCAGTTTCACTCACTGTACCTCTCTGTCCCTCAACTCAAGGATTGAAAATATGGAACAGCAAAATTGGTTTAGAACAGAATAGCACACTGTCAGTTTCACTCACTGTACCTCTCTGTCTCTCAACTCAAGGATTGAAAATATGGTTCAGCAAAATAGTTTTAGAACAGAATAGCACACTGACACTTTCCCTCACTGTACCTCTCTGTCCCTCAACTCAAGGATTGAAAATATGGAACAGCAAATTTGGTTTAGAACAGAATAGCACACTGTCAGTTTCACTCACTGTACCTCTCTGTCCCTCAACTCAAGGATTGAAAATATGGAACAGCAAAATTGGTTTAGAACAGAATAGCACACTGTCAGTTTCACTCACTGTACCTCTCTGTCCCTCAACTCAAGGATTGAAAATATGGAACAGCAAAATTGGTTTAGAACAGAATAGCACACTGTCAGTTTCACTCACTGTACCTCTCTGTCCCTCAACTCAAGGATTGAAAATATGGTTCAGCAAAATAGTTTTAGAACAGAATAGCACACTGACACTTTCCCTCACTGTACCTCTCTGTCCCTAAACTCAAGGATTGAAAATATGGTTCAGCAAAATAGTTTTAGAACAGAATAGCACACTGACACTTTCCCTCACTGTACCTCTCTGTCCCTACAAACAAGGATTAGCACAGAATAGCACACTGTCACTGACACTCTCCCTACCTATCCTTATTTGTCCCTAAACACAAGGAATCCAGGAATAGTAAAGGAAAAATAATGACACTGTCCCTGCCTATGCTTCTCTTTCCCTGCTCCGGAACACACTACACAAGGCCGCCGCGCTGGCGGCCTTTTATAGTGTGGGGCGTGTACTAAACCCCATCAGCAATAATTGGCCACAGGCATCCTGCCTATGGCCAATCATTGCTCTCCTCACTGCCGGCGCTGTGATTGGCCAAGCATGCGGGGTCACAGTGCATGCTTGGCCAATCACAGCGCCTGGATGACACTGCGATGGCGTAGTGCATTGTGGGCCGTTCTCGTCACTCGAATTTGACGCGAACGGCCCAAATCGTTCGATCTTCGTCGAACGATCGAACAGCCGATGTTCGAGTCGAACGTATGTTCGACTCGAACACGAAGCTCATCCCTAATCCAGGGTATGGCAGATAGGGCAAGTGCCATGGGCGCTATATGAAGGGGCGCTCCTGAGTGGCTGGGCAGCAAGGCACTTAGATCTCTTCTTAAAATGGCCCTGATTTAGCCACTGTTACTCACTGTCAGCCTGGGGTGGGATCCTGGCCAACAGAGACTGCTATAGGTCGTTCACCACTGGCCCCTGGCTCACTGCCCAAACTGGTTGCTATCCACGGCCCGACTCGCGTCTAACAACCAGTGACGTCACGAGGAGGAGAGAGGCAGAGACCAGCATTCAGAGCGAAGAAATTTAACTTCCTCCTCTGCGCCCACTGCTTGGCTCCACCCACCTCCTCCCTGCATCTTCTCCTACATGGTCAGGAAACATATGAGACCCTGACTGCAGTGCACAAAGGGAGAGAGGAGTTTAGGCAGTGGCTCCTGGTGTCTCCCTAGAATATCTGCAAACTAGGCTGCTGTGCAGGAGAGGGGAAAGGAGCCGAGAGGTGCGCTGTGCTCTCCCTCCTCTCCAGCTTCACAGTCCTGACACTGCAGCTCTTCTCTCCCTGTGGCTCTGTGTGAATAGGAGCGCCCTGCAACTTCCCCCTCCTGTCCTGACTCTATAGAAACAGCAGAAAGGAACCAGCAACCTCGTATTATAGGAAGGCTGCCACAGGACAAGAAAGAGTTAAAAGCAGGAGCTGATCCACCTCCTGCTGCTTACTGAGCCAATGGTTGATGCTGTAACCCGCCCCCTTCTCAAGCACAGAGTACTGGAGCCATGCTGGAGCCTGGAGAGAGAACTGAGCTGCTGTGGGGAGAAGGAGAAGAATGCATTCAGGTGAAGGTAATGTGGAGAATGTGCACAGGAAGAGACATTTACTACAATGCTCCTCTCTTTATTCTCTCTGTACTTTCTGATGTATTCTGTATTCCTACTTTCTCTTTCTCTCTCCCCCTGCCCCCCTCCTCTCTCTCTCCTCCCCCCCCTCCCCCAGTTCTCTCTCTTTCACCACTTCCATCTCCCCCCCCCCCCTCCCTTTTGTTCCCTCTGGCCATACCCAGTATAAACAGTAAATATTACAATAAAATATACAATGCTGTTTTTCCTTCTTCACCTTCGTGTTACAATTTAACTGTAACTGCATAATTTAAAGTGGTTGTATACTGCTGGACTTTCTTTTTGTTTACCATGCAAGGTAAAAGGTATAATGTGCTAGTATGCGATACTAGCACATTATGGTAAACTTACCTTAGCACAAAGCCCTCCCGCACCCAGAAGTCAAATTTTTACTAATTTTGCTTCCGGGTTTGTGGGCTCTGTGACTGGCCTGAGTCACAATGAAGTCACTCCTGTGCATGCACGCAGGAGCTACCGTTAATGGCACAGGGTTCTAAAGGAACAGCACCAGTGGCCGTTCCTTCAGAACGCATGCGCCAGTGATGTCACTGGCTCCATGTAATGTAAATATCTCCTAAACTGTACATGTTTAGGACATATTTACTGTACCTATAGGTAAGCCTATAATAAGGCTTACCTATATGTAAGAGGCAGTAAAGGAAGTTTACTTCCACTTTAAGTGATGGTGGAGCCCTCCCTCTGAATACCATATACTGTGGTGTCCTGTAAACCAAACATACAACTTTATATCCTTCAAACAAATAAAAATATCAAAATATAAAATTGCATATTAGTGATATTAACCACTTCCCTACCCAGCCATAGTCAAATGACGTCCACAGACGGGATCTCCCATCCTGGGTGGACGTCATATGACGTCCTCGGCTTTGTAGGGGGATATCTGAATGATGCCTGCAGCTAGAGTCATCATTCAGATATCCTTTTGAAGTGCCGGCGATTCTGTGCACCATAAGAACGATCATAGCGGCGGTTCCGCCGCTTGATCGTTCTTATAGGCGGCGGGAGGGGGGGTGTACCGCCGCCATCCGGTGCTTCTCCGGGCTCTCCCGTGCGATCGGGGACCCGGAGCGAATCTTCCGGCGTCGTTGTTGGGGTCACGTGATGAGAATAGAGATGACTGGTGACCAGATGGTCACCAGTCATCTCTATGATCGTCGGAGGCCCGGGCGCGATGTGATGACGTCACGCTAGGGTTGCCACCCGTACGGGAATGACCCGTACAGTCCGGTTTTTGACACTTGTGCCCGGGTTTCTGTTCTCTTCTAACCCGGAGACAGCAGTATACCTGCAGTCCCAACCGTCTCCCTCAATTTGATTTCTCCCCCGCAACTTGCCTGCTCCCCATCCCCCCCCCCCGCCACCGCGCAAGTCAGCCAGCCTGTGAATCCTCGCTGCCACTGCTGAGAGTGAGAGTTTCAGCAGCGCGGGGGACAGAGAGAGGAGTAGAAGCAGCAGTGACAGGCAGCCCGCCCAGAGCTCCTTCACAGACATCGGAGCTGTACGGGGATTTCCTCCTTATCTGCTACGGTGAGTCACCCCCTCCCCCTCTGCACTGTGACCGGAGCTGTGTGTTTGTAACTCTGAACATCTTCACTCACTAAACTGTCATTCACCTTTTTAAGAGGGAGGAGGGGGCAGATGTCTGTATTCTTCCTGACAGGTGGTCTCTTTCTGCCAGAGGGGGGTTAGCAATGTCCCCTCCCATCACCCCTCACCTATTCCTGGATGGGGGTCCCCCTTATTACCCCCCCTGCAGTCCTACTGGCTGGGGGTCTTCTATAACTGGAGGGGGCAGGGAGGCAAATTCCTGTATATCTGGATGGGGGTCCCCTCTTATCACTCCCCCCCAGCTGGGGATCTTCTTTACTGGAGGGGGGGTCCTATGTTCCTGGATTGGGATCCCCTCTTACAGTGGAGGCTGGTGCTAAAAAAAAATTGGGGGGGGGGGGCATGCAAACAAACAAACTGAAAAAAAACCAAAACATCAATTGCTGCCACTGTGCCCATCAAACGCTGCCACTGTGCCATCAAACGCAGCCACTGTGCCCATGAAACGCAGCCACTGTGCCCATCAAACGCAGCCACTGTGCCCATCAAACGCAGCCACTATACCCCATCAAAAGCAGCCACTGTGCCCATCGAACGCAGCCACTGTGCCCATCAAACGCAGCCACTGTGCCCATCAAACGCAGCCACTGTGTCCATCAAACGCAGCCACTGTGTCCATCAAACGCAGCCAGTGTGCCCATCAAACGCAGCCAGTGTGCCCATCAAACGCAGCCAGTATGCCCATCAAACGCAGCCAGTGTGCCCATCAAACGCAGCCAGTGTGCCCATCAAACGCAGTCAGTGTGCCCATCAAACGCAGCCACTGCGTCCATCAAACGCAGCCACTGTGCCCCATCAAACGCAGCCACTGTGCCCCATCAAACGCAGCCACTGTGCCCCATTAAACGCAGCCACTGTGCCCCATTAAACGCAGCCACTGTGCCCCATCAAACGCAGCCACTGTGCCCCATCAAACGCAGCCACTGTGCCCCATCAAACGCAGCCACTGTGCCCCATAAAAGGCAGCCACTGTGCCCATCCATTGCTGACACTGTGCCCATCCATTGCTGCCAGTGTGCCCATGAAGTGCCGCTACTGTGCCCATCAAATGCTGCCAGTGTGTATCGCCCGCCCGGCACTTACCTTGTCTCGGTGGGGCAGCGGTGTCCACGCTCCTCGATGTCTTCTCCCGTCGTCTCTTCCCGGCCTCTGCGATAGGCGTCCAATCACAGCGCTTGTCGCTTCAGCCAATCAGGTGACAGGTAACAGACCCGAGCACCTGATTGGCTGAGAGGCAGTTCAGTGTTAGGAAAGCGAAAATTCATTCGCTTTTCTAACACAACACTGAGTGAACAGCGAGGCGCCCAGCATGGACACCTTTTTGGATGCCTATTAGAGCCTATGGCTCTAATCAGGTTCTTCCAAAAAATACACCGCCGCTGTAATTCAGGTGCCCGGCGCCCGACAAGGGGCCGGGTACCTGAATAGGGTGTTAGCGGTGACCATAGATAGATTCATGCAATGCATGAATCTATCTATGGTGATAGAGAGGTGGCAGGAGAGAGGGGGCGGCGCCTGTGCGCCCTTTATGGACGCACCACCACTGCCCTCTTATCACCTCCCCGCAGTCCTCCTAGCTGGAGGTCTACTTTAACTGGAGGGGGATTTCCTGTTTTCCTGGATTGGGGTTTCCTCTCATCACCCTCCTGCAGTGCTCCCCACCTGGGGGTCTTCTTTAACTGGAGTGAGAAGGGAGTTCCTGGATGAGGGTCCCCTCTTATCACCCCCTGCAGTCCTCCTAGCTGGGGGTCTTCTTTATCTGGAGGGGGGAGTATTTGTCAGTATTCCTGTATGAGTGGAAGGGAGTCCCTTCTAATCATCCCCCATGCACTCCTCCTGTTAAGGGGTTTCCTTCTCCTGGAGAGGGGTCAGTAAGCCTGGAAGTGTGTGTGAATGGGGGGGTCCCTGACTCCATTTGGGGTTCTCATATTACTTCTTGCACTTCTGCATGTGGCTCCCTATACTTAGCTCTCAGATCATTGCCCCATGGCAGTTGTACAGAGTCCTTCCGGCCCCTTTCATTCCAACCTCTGTCAGCATTAGCTGAGCTTGGGGGGGGGGGGATTACACTGGGGCACAGACTAACCTGGGGGGGATTACACTGGGGCACAGACTAACCTGGGGGGGATTACACTGGGGCACAGACTAACCTGGGGGGGATTACACTGGGGCACAGACTAACCTGGGGGGATTACACTGGGGCACAGACTGACCTGGGGGGATTACACTGGGGCACAGACTGACCTGGGGGGATTACACTGGGGCACAGACTGACCTGGGGGGGATTTACACTGGGGCACAGACTGACCTGGGGGGGATTTACACTGGGGCACAGACTAACCTGGGGGGGATTACACTGGGGCACAGACTGACCTGGGGGGGGGATTTACACTGGGGCACAGACTGACCTTGGGGGGGGGATTTACACTGGGGCACAGACTGACCTGGGGGGGATTACACTAGGGCACAGACTGACCTTGGGGGGGGGGGGGATTTACACTGGGGCACAGACTGACCTTGGGGAGGGGGGGATTTACACTGGGGCACAGACTGACCTTGGGGGGGGGGGTACTGGGGAACAAACTGACCTTGGGGGGATTATACTGGGGGGACAAACTGGCCTTGGGGGAATTATACTGGGGGCAGACCAATCATCTGGCCTCACCTACTGTTCATCACGGCACCGCATTACTGCTCTTCTCGGGGCACCCAAGGATGTCCCAAGTCTTTTACAATCCTATAATGTATACTGGAAAAAAAACGAAAAAATTGCTGTGCGCTGCTAGAGTGTTCGGGTTTGGCTTAATGAAAAGGTGGCAACCCTACGTCACGCCCGGGTCTCAAATGTAAACAAAGCCGCCATTGCGGCTGTAAGTATGAGATCAGTGGAAAAAATTTCACTGATCTCATGCTTTCCAGCCTGGAGGAGAGATATGGGGTCTTATTGACCCTGCATCTCTCAATAAAGACAACCTGTCACACACATTCCTATTACAAGGGATGTTTACATTCCTTGTAATAGGAATAAAAGTGCTAAAAAAAAAAAAAAAAAAAAAGTAAAATCATTGTAAAAAAATAAATAAATAAGTAAAAAAAAAAAAAAATAATAATAAAAAAAAATTAAAACGCCTGTCCCCGGTAGCTCGCGATCAGAAGCGAATGCACACGTAAGTCGCCCACATATGTAAACGCCGTTCAAACCACGCATGTGAGGTATCGCCGCGTGCGTTAGAGCGCGTGCAGCAATTCTAGCACTAGACCTCCTCTGTAATTCTAACCTGGTAACCTGTAAAAAAAATTAAAGCGTCGCCTATGGAGATTTTTAAGTACCGAAGTTTGGCGCCATTCCATGAGTGTGCGCAATTTTAAAGCGTGACATGTTAGGTATCTATTTACTCGGCGTAACATTATCTTTCATATTTTCCCCAAAAATTGGGCTAACTTTACTGTTTTGTTATTTTTTAATTCATGAAACCATTTTTTTTTTTAAAAAAGGCGTTGGAAAAATTATTGCGCAAATATTGTGCAAGAAAAAATGTTGCAATGACCATCATTTTATTCCCTAGGGTGTCTTCTAAAAAAACATATATAATGTTTGGGGGTTCTGAGTAATTTTCTAGCAAAAGAATGATGATTTGTACATGTAGGAGAGACATGCCAAAATAGGCCCGGTATTGAATAGGTACAAAAAGCCCTGTATGGAAGTGGTTAACACCCCCTCAAAATATTTTTGATAACAAGTTGCAATATGTAAGTGATGGTAACACCCCCTCAAGAAATAAAATAACTCCACTTACAATAGGGGGTGTCACCATCACTAATATACTACAATTTTATATTTTGAAAGTTTGCCTTGTTGTTTTGTTAGGTGTTTTGAAAGTGATATTAAAAGGTTCACTTTTTTTTTATTTTTTTAAATAACAAACATGTCATACTTGCCTCCACTGTGCAGCTCGTTTTGCACAGGGTGGTACCGAACATCCTCTTCTGGGGTCCCACGGCGGCTGTCATGGCTCCTCCCCGCATCAGATAACCCCCTCTAGGAAGCTTTCTCCCGAGGGGGTTACCTTGCAGGCGTGCTCCCATGTCATACAATCGGCGTCCATAGCCGCTGATTGTATGACACGGCCCCGCCCCCGGCTGCCACGTCATTGGATTTGATCGACAGCAGTGGGAGCCAATGGCTGCACTGCTATCAATCTATCCAATAAAGAGCCGATCAGCCATAGGGAGAATGACGCGGGATCGCGCCCGCGGAAATTCGAGGCTCAGGTAAGTAAAACGGGGGCTGACACTGCAAGGTGTTTTTTCACCTTAATGCATAGGATGCATTAAGGTGAAAAAACACAAAGCTTTACAACCCCTTTAAGGTTGCCTGAAAGATGGGTTTCAAATGTTTTGACAGGGGCGCAGTTTCAGTGCTTGCCATAGGCGCCATTTCCACTAGATACGCCTCTGCCCGCGTCCCAGCTGGGTCCCTAGATTGGCACTCACAGATACTCCTCAAGCTTCACCCCGTTGGCTGGGTCAGCCAACGGGGTGGCTGGGTCCCTCGCTTGACACACAATGATGCTCTACAAGCATCACCTCCACTGGCTGGGTCCCTGGCTTGGCACCTGCTGAAGTTTTCCCAATTCTTCACCCACCCCGGCTGGTGAGAATACTGCTCTGGTACCTGCTTCATCTAATCACAATGGTCTCCGGTAGTAAGGTGGATGGTCCCTTAGTGGCGGCAGCTTCCCCTCTACCTCTGACCACAGCTGGTTCTCCGGCCGGCAGAACTGTTAATTCTGGTTGGACTGCAAGCCGCAGTCTAAACCCTGCGCTGCTCTCTTGCTTCTGGATAGGCCCTTAGACAGCCTAGCAGCCAGATGACCCCGGGATAGGCCCAAGGCTCATGACCTAGCAACCTGGGGCATTAAAACACACGTCCACCCAGACAGCCTTCCAGGTGGCAGAGAACCCTGATCACCTGACTCCACCCAAATAAATAGGCTCTCCCAGCAGGCCAAGGGAACCAAAATATATCCCTGCCCATTGGCTGAGACACCCCATTTATTCCTAATCTGTTCTTGCAATGCCTTTGTCTTATCTAATGCCACCAGATACCCGGCCACCTAGTGACAGAAGAGAGAAGTGCAACAATTCTAGAATTAGGGCGAAATCAATTGACCTATCAATTGGCCAAGACAACTATCACTTGGCAAATAAATTTGATAGCGACCCTGCCTAAACATCAGGGTGCTGCATCTATGCTATATTTTTTTTTTATCTGTTATATTTTTGGAGTGGAGTTACCCTTTAAGCCTTCAAGGAAGCCTGTCGTTTTTCCCTGAGTGGGTTTACTTTAATGAGCTACAAAAGAGGTCCTTTGCAATTAAAGTCCTATTTTCCCACTCACATCCGCACATTATTTATATGGGGTCATGTAGTACTTTATATCCTGACACATATTTTCCATTTCTGTACAAAGCTCACACTTCAGCCTGAAATAGAGCATACAGCATATACCTTTCAGCTTTGTCTGCAATCCATTGTATACCACGACTCCCTTGTTTATGGAGCAGTGAGATGGATGTGAATGTAGGCCAGATGGGATCTATACAAAATATATTACTCACATGGGTACACATGCTGTGTATTGATTATATGCATTTACAGAAACATATTGCAGAAACAGCGGAGTGCTCCTTGCCGGCTGTATTGAGTGTTTGCTATGTGCAGGCATTACATGTCTCCAGAGTGGATAAAAGAAAACAATGGATATGAGCGCTGCAGGAGAGGCTGTATAGGTGGCTGAAATATCCCATAGATAAGCATAAAGCTCTGCCTTAATCGCGCTGAGAATTCATCCCAATCTTTTCCTAGTGCAGGTTGTTGCTGTGGCCTGCCGACAACAAGTCGTGTTGCTACAAGGCCCTGTAGTCTGCAAGCAAAAGACAGTAGCTGAAAAGGAGAAGCACTCTGCAGGGGGCGGGAACACATGACGCAATTGGTTGCTAGCATGCTGGCGGTCCTAGCAACCAATGACAGCTCTCAGCAGAGATGTACCCCATCAAATACAGCCACTGTGCCCAGTCTAATGCCACCACTTGTGCCCATCTAATGCCATCACTGTGCCCCATCTAATGCCACCACTGTTCCCATCAAATGCCGCCACTTGTGCCCCATCAAATGCAACCACTGTACCCCATCATATGCAGCCACTTGTGCCCCATCATATGCAGCCACTTGTGCCCCATCATATGCAGCCACTTGTGCCCTATGAAATGCAGTCACTGTGCCCCATCAAATGCAGCCACTTTGCCCCATCAAATGCAGCCACTGTGCCCCATCAAATGCAGCCACTGTGCCCCATCAAATGCAGCCACTGTGCCCCATCAAATGCAGCCACTGTGCCCCATCAAATGCCGCCACTGTGCCCCATCAAATGCCGCCAATGTGCCCCATCAAATGCCGCCACTGTGCCCCGTCAAATGCCGCCACTGTGCCCGTCAAATGCCACCACTGTGCTCTGTCAAATGCCACCACTGTGCTCTGTCAAATGCAGCCACTGTGCCCGTCAAATGCTGCCAATGTGCCCCATCAAATGCAGCCACTGTACCCCATCAAATGCAGCCACTGTGCCCCATCAAATGCAGCCACTGTGCCCCAACAAATGCAGCCACTGTGCCCCATCAAATGCCATCACTGTGCCCCGTCAAATGCAGCCACTGTGCCCCGTCAAATGCCATCACTGTGCCCCATCAAATGCCACCACTGTGCCCCATCAAATGCCACCACTGTGCCCCGTCAAATGCCACCACTGTGCCCCGTCAAATGCCGCCACTGTGCCTGTCAAATGCTGCCACTGGGCCCCAACAAATGCCGCCACTGGGCCCCAACAAATGCCGCCACTGGGCCCCAACAAATGCCGCCACTGTGCCCCAACAAATGCTGCCACTGTGCCCCAACAAATGCCGCCACTGTGCCCCAACAAATGCCGCCACTGTGCCCTATAAATGGCATCACTCTGCCCGTCAAATGCCGCCACTGTGCCCCAACAAATGCCACCACTGTGCCCCAACAAATGCCGCCACTGTGCCCCAACAAATGCCGCCACTGTGCCCCAACAAATGCCGCCACTGTGTCCCATCAAAAGCAGCCACTTTGCCCATCATATGCAGTCACTGTGCCCCCCCACCCCCCCTTATAATACCAGCTCAGGACACAAGCACTGCCACTCCTCCTCCTTATCCACATCAGCTCTGGACAGCTCAGGTGTGACTGGGTGGCGGACACCATGCCAAACCCCCAACCTATAGCAACAGCTCACCTCGGAGGACACCCCGATCGCAATCCGCCCCCCCCCCCACCTGTTACCACACTAGCTCGGGCAATGCCTCTGGTACATGTGACGTTACACCCGAGCGGCAGCTGAAGGCAACACACACAGTGTGCAGCGGCAGCCGCGACGCCCGGGTGGAGAAGGAAGTGAAAAGCTCAGCAGCGCAGTAGTGAGAGGGGAGGACCCGGAGTACACAGAGCCAGGCAGGCACAGCTGCAGCGCGCGCCGGAGGTGTTCACCGGCTAAAAAAAAAAATCATAAGGGAGCCAGCACTTTCGTCACCCTCGGGATGGTGTCACCCTTCTGGTGGGTGTCACCTGGGTGCGGACCGCACCCCCCGCACCCACCTAGCAACGCCACTGAGTGCAGGGACTACTTTGAAGTCGGAACGACTTGAAGTCGTACTAATATGAATGGTTGTCTTTAAAAATCATGGGAAACGACTTGTCATGTTACTTTGCCATCACAAATCGTGTAAGTGTGAAAGGGGCCTAAAACAACTGGTTTACCGAAAATTTATTTTGACAGATTTTACAAACAGTGTAAATGGAGTTTTGCAGCCTATAAATAAAGTATCATATAATAGTCCTGTCCATAATAATGCACATGAATACAATATTACCTGAGATATACAGTGGGTATAGAAAAGAATCACCTCCCTTTAAAATAATCACATTTTGTTGCTTTGGAGCCTGAAATGCAGACAGACACCGTTTTTGTTTTATCCAGCTGTATTTACTAGTGCAACTTCTAACATCCAAGTGAAAGATAGAACATTTAAACAAAAAATTTAAAATAGAATCACGGATTTGGAAAAATGATCACCCCCTTACGTCAGTATTTTGTTGAACCACCTTTTACTTTAATTCCAGCCTTTAGTCTGTTGGGATTTGTCTCTACTAACTTTGCACATCTAGACTTTGCAATATTTGCTCACTCTTCTTTGTAGAACTGCTCAAGTTCAGTTAAATTTGATAGTGACCGTTTGTGGACTGCAGTCTTTAAGTCATTCCACAGATTCCCTGCAAACGAAGCCCACGATGTCCCAGCTGGTGGCCGCATCCATCTTCACCCCTCTTCCTTCCGGGGCCGTGGACTCCGGCTCTGCGACTGGCCGGAGTTGCGTGGGAGCCGACGTTAACGGTACGTGCCCTTTAGAAACAGCACGGCCGTGCCCTTTCTTTTGTGCGCATGGGCCGATGACGTCGGGGCAAGCGTATATGGTAAATATCTCCTAAACCTTGCAGGTTTAGGAGATATTTCCCTAATGCAATAGGCTGCACACACCTATGATGAAGATCTATCAATCCTGATGTACTGACAGCCTCTTGAGGCCCGAAAATGCTAAAGATAGTACTACTAATACCCCCCCAAATGACCCCTTTTTGGAAAGTAGACAATCCAAGGTATTTAGTAAGAGGCATGGCAAGTTTTTTGTTTTTTGTTAGTTGTAATTTTTTTGTCACAATTTTTTGGAAAGTGAAGAAATTAAAAAATATGTATTTTTTTTCACATATTATCACCAGTACAGTACAGTATTATCATATAATGGGCACGGCAATTTTCAGGGACACTGAATGATGACAGTATGTAAAAAATAAAATAAAAAAGACTTTCCCTGTAATAAAGACCGCTCATTGCTTCTCTCTCTCCTTGCGCAGGATGACTGGTCTTGTCTCCACCCCCTCCTGTAGTTTTCAGTAGTGGGTGGAGCCTGCTGCCCCCGCCCCACAGCTCTGCTCTCTGCACAAGTTGTATACACCGCTGCTCATACAAGACCATATCTGGGTTTGCAATGGAATTTTATTCACACAAAGTGGATTTATACCCTTTGTGGTGATTGAATACATTTAAGTGTTCAGCGGTGTATCGTCACCATCTAACACAGCGACGACCTTGCCACATCCTTTCACGGAACGCACTTGCTGCCACCGGTCTGACTAGCTAATGACGTCCTTCAGCTCACCCTGCGTTTAATACGCTAAAAGGTTACAAATGAAGATACGAAGGGAAAAAAAATGATATACAGTTTTAAAATAAATGGGATTGTGAAAAAAACAATTTCCAGACATGCGCTGGAGCAGACGTCTGACCCGTGGAGGAGACAGGAATACAGACAGGCGGTCTTGTCCTCTAAGCGTTTGACATTGTGAGTGATTTTATTTCGAGGAGACATCCGCTAATGTTGAGCCGCGCGGGGACAAGCAGGACTTCAAAGGCTGAGAACAAAAGGAGCCGTCGCTGTGGCATTCTACCCAGAGGTTTTAATGCATTTGGGGGACTTCGGTATATGCCGAGACCAACAAAGTCACTAGGTGATCAAAGGACGGTGTCACCGGAATGCACTGTCATTTATACTTGTGTTCAAACTTTGCTAGAAATGTTCATATCTATACTGTACAAAGGAAGCTTTCTGCAAAAGTCTGCACCATGATGTACATTTGTTTTTTACACTGTGGATAGAGGCGGCATGCCAAACTCAGCCCGAGTGAAGGGCCAATCATCCCTATTCACCAATGGGAGAAATTAAAGCAGAACTCCAGGCAAACAGCTAAAAATACAGATAAAACACAAACATTGGGGTACATTTTAAAGATTTGTATTTATGTCCATTCATGACCATCCAGCCCTAAGATTTACACAGCTCTGTTCTGGCACAGGATGGGACTTCCGCATTCTCTGTTGCAGTTTCACTTTCACTTACAGGTCTCCTGTCAAGCAGGGGTCTCCAATCTTTCTTAGCCCTGGTTCACACTGTGATTTGACATGTCTAATCGGCGATATTTGCCGCAAATTGCGGGCAATGGCACCGTCCTAATCGGTGCGACGCCGCATCTGCGGCGCTGCACCGATTTCAAAAAGTAGTTTCTGTACTACTTTTTACGATTTTGGGCCGCGATTTACATTGACATCTGTGCAGAAACCTGCACAGATGTCCCTGTAATCGCGGCCAAAATCGGGACTGACCAGCGGGAGTGAAATCGTGCGAGTTCATCTGAACTCGCACGGCTTCACTCCCGCAGCCCAGTGTGAACCTGGGCTAAGGCTGGGTTCACATATGAGCCGCATGCGGCTCACAGCAGGGGCTGGTGCGTCCTGGTTCACCGTTCCATCCAGGTCCAATGTCAGCCCGAATTTCGGGCTGAATTCGGACCTGAAACGGACCAAAAGACGCATCAGCATTTTTGTGCAAAACACACTGGACCTGCTGCGGAGATATGTGAACCGGCTCAATAGAGAGCTGGTCTAAATCTCCTGCTATTGCGAATTGGATGTGTGGAACCCACATCCAATTAGCAATGGTGTGAACCCAGAATAAACAAAGGGCCACTTTACTGTTGTTTAGACCTTAGGGGGGGCCGGACTGTGGCCAGTGGGAGTATAAAATGTCTCAGCGTCAGTGGGAAGAATAGTGCCCCATGTTTACGTACTAGGGGAGGAATAGTGCCCCATCATTGGTATAAGTGGGAGGAATGGTGAAAAATCATTAGTATCAGTTGGAGGAATAGTGCCCCATCGTTGGTGTCATTGGAAGGAATAGTAACCCAAGGGGTGGATAAAGGCAAGCAGGGGGCCGCATCTGAACCTCAGTCCTCAAGTACCCCCAACAGGCCATGTTTTAGGAATTTCGCTTAGATAAAATAGCTGTCCAAAATACCAAGCCATTTACTCTGATTTAAATTGCCTGTGCAAGATAAAGGAAAACCTGAAAACATGGCCTGTTGGGGGTACTTGAGGACAGGGGTTGAGAACGACTATACTAAAGCCCCGTACACACGGTCAGACTTCCATCGGACTTTTCCGTGGTTTTTAGTCCGAACGGAGTTGGTCAGGAACACCACCCACATACACGTTCGGACTTTTCTGCAAACTTTCCCAAAACTTTTTGCAACATCACGTGGTTTTTCTGCTTTTTTCTGCTCTTTACCGCCATCCCTTGGTCAACTTCTGCTATTGTTGGTTGATTTTAACATTAGTTGTTTTGTCCATCGGACAAAAGTCCGATGCTTTTCTGTACACACAGTCAGACTTTGCTCCATCGGACATTTGTTGGGCAAAAGTTTGTCCGTTTGCAGACCCAACCGCGTACACACGGTCGGATTGTTGGTCCAACTTGCTCAAAATTAAGTTTGTTGGCCAAAAGTCCGACCACCACTTGAAGACCAGGCTTTTTTTGTTACTTTTTGTTTACAAGTTTACATCAGTATTTTTTGCTAGAAAATTACTTATAACTCCCAAACATTATACATTTTTTTTTTTAGCAGAGACCCTAGGGAAGAAAATGGCGATCGTTGCAAATTTTTATGTCACACTGTAATTGCGCAGCGGTTTTGCACACAATTTTTTTTGGGGGAAAGACTACACTTTAATGAATAAAAAATAAATAAATATTACCCTCTAATTTTTTTGTTAAATGTGAAAGATGAGGTTTTACGCCAAATAAATAGATACCTAACATTTCATCCTTTAAAATTCTCCAAACTCGTGTAATGGCGACAAACCGGGGACTTAAAAATCTCCATAGGTGATGCTTTAAACACCTTTGCAGGTTACCTGTTTAGAGTTACAGAGGAGGTCTTACACTAGAAGTATTGCTCTAGCTTGAACGTTTGTGGCGATACCTCACATGTGTAGTGTGAATACCGTTTACAAGTGCGTGAGCGACTTACGTATGCGTGAGCTTCTGTGCGCAAGCATGAAGGGATGGGGGCACTTTAACCACTTGCCGTCTGCCTCACGTACATATACGTCGGCAGAATGGCACAAGCAGGCAAAGCAACGTACAGGTAATTGCTTTGAATCTGCCACCTAGCGGGCGTGCGCTCCGTAAGCGAGCTCCGTGACCATGCCCGCGGACTCGATGTCCACCGGTGTCCTGCGATCGGTTCATGGAGAGGCAGAACAGGGGCATGCCTTTGTAAACAAGGCATTTCCCTGTTCTGTCTTGTGACAGGACAGTGATCTACTGCTTCCTGTGATCGGGAGCAGTGATCAATGTCATGTCACTTGTAGCCCATCTCCCCCACAGTTAGAATCACTTCCTAGGACACACTTAACCCTTTCCTCGCCCCCTAGTGGTTAACCCCTTCACTGCCAGTGTCATTTACATGGTAATCAGTGCATTTTTATAGCACTGATTGCTGTATAAATGACAATGGTCCCAAAATAGTGTCAAAAGTGTCCGATGTGTCCACCATAATGTCGCAGTCAGGATAAAAATCGCAGATCGCCACCATTACTAATAAAAAAATAATAATAATAAAAATGCCATAAAACTATCCCCTATTTTGTAGACGCTATAATTTTTGCACAAACCAATCAATATACGCTTTTTTACCAAAAATATGTAGAAAAATACATATCGGCCTAAACTGAGAAAAAAATTGTTTATTTTTTTATTTTTTTTGGGGATATTTATTATAGCAAAAAGTAAAATATATATATTTTTTGTCAAAATTGTCACACTTTTTTTGTTTATAGCGTAAAAAATAAAAACCGCAGAGGTGACCAAATACCACCAAAAGAAAGCTCCATTTGTGTGAAAAAAAGGACGTCAATTTTGTTTGGGAGTCACGTCGCACGACTGCGCAATTGTCAGTTAAAGCGACATAGTGCTCTGGTCAGGAAGGGGGTAAATTATTCCGGGGCTGAAGTGGTTAAAAAAAAATCTTATTTATTTTACTTTTTATTTGTAATTTGTATACTGTCCCTTAATTTTTTTATTTATGATCACTTTTATTCTTATTACAAGGAATGTAAACATTCCTTGTAATAGAAATAAGGATGAAAGGTCATCTTTATAGAGAGATTTGGGGTCAAAATGACCCCAAATTTTTAATTTACCTTTAAAAAAAAAATTGTTTACTTCCAGCCTGGACCAGAAGGGATATCATGACATTTCTCCAGTCCTCCAAGACCAAAGAGGCGATCAAAGACGATCTTCTCTTTGATAGCCTGTGTGGCCAGCCGGCGGCACTGTTGGATAATTTTTCGTGCGATTCGGCAGAAACGGTAAGCCCGAGAAACACCCGCTGCTTTGTAAAATGTCCCAGCGGCTCATGAGCTGCTCGACACGCTTTCATGAGAAAGCCGGCCCCTGTCTCTAAAAAGAAATACGGGTATTATACCATAATCCTGGTAAACCACTTGTAAACCACAACGTATATATACGGATTGGCGCATCAGCAAGTGGATAAAGCAGAACCCCAGACAAACCGCTAAATACATACAGTATGTAGAGCAGCCCTGTGGGAACTGCTGGTGAATAGAGCTGTATCCCCCCCGAAATACACACAGCCAGGTGCACAGCATTTTCTTCATTCTTCTACTGGCTCAGTCTCAGACCTACGGTTCCTTGTTTTGTTTTTTTTATTGAATTTATGAACTTGGATAGGGAGAGGAAGCATGGGAATAGTGCCCCATCGTTGGTGTCAGTGGGAGGACTAGTACCCCATCATTGGTGTCAGTAAGAGGAATAGAATGGCAAGAACTATTCTATACTGTCAGCAACAGTGGGGGGGAGTAATGTCCCAAGGGCCAGATAAAAGCAAGTAAAAGGCCGCATCCGGCTTACGGGCCGCAGTTTGGAGACCACTGGTCTTATGTATTATGTCCACTGACCATTCCCTGAAGCATGTTCATAGTCTCTGACCATCTCCGTCAGCAGTCTGACAGTTTTCTGTAGCATTTCATACACTGAGTACACTTTAATGCAGATAAGGCACCAAGTGAGTTTAATTACCACCTTAATCAGCCACAGAACCTGTGTAACTAATATGTGTTCGCATTTAAAGGGATGAGGTGGCAACTCTAGGCACACATCTTGTCTGGGCTCCTAAGCTTTTACTTCTTTATAGTCAGGCTCCAACTATATTCAACCTTCCATCCATACAAGCCACTACAGGCTGTATAAGGTAAACCATAACATTAGATCTACCCAGGGCCGCCATCAGGGGGGTACAGGCAGTACACCTGTAAGGGGCCCGGAGGCCCTCAGGGGCCCAGGTGGCAACCCCCCTTTTTTTTTTAAGGAGCCAGGAGGTCCCCAGGGCCCTGGATGGCACCCCCCCCCCTCTTTTTTTTTTTTTTATAAAAACAAAATAAAAAAAATGTAAAAAAAAATTATTTATTTTTTTTATTCTTTTTTTTATTTATTTTTATTTTTTGTAGGGGGCCCAGAGGCCCGGAGGTCCCCAGATGGCAACCCCCCTCTATTTTATTATTTTATAAATAAAAAAAATAAAAAAAATGTAAATTTTTATTTTATTTTATTTCTCTAATTCTTTTTTTATTTGTTTTATTTTTATTTTTTGTAAGGGGCCCAGAGGTCCCCAGAGGCCCGGATGGCAACCCCCTGACCTCAATAACTTGCGGTGGCAGCACCCCCCCCCCCCGCTTCTCAATTCGTGGGCACCCAATTCTCAATTTGCAGCAGCAGCACCCCCCTGGTTCTCTGCTCCAGGGGGGGGGGGCATGCCTGAAGCTGTGTAAGGGGCCCCAAAATTCCTGATGGCGGCCCTGGATCTACCATTCATAATCATTCTTACATCATCCTCATCTCACACCTTTTTCACCAGCCTCAGCACACTGCTGATCTCCCTTCACATGTCTACATAATTTTCACCCTTCTCTCACATGCTTCATTAGCTGTTAACATGCATTTCATTTATTCACTGTATACATCCACATTACCAACACTTTCTACTATCTTATGCCCTGTACACACGATCGGATTTTTCCATCGGAAATCCGATGAAGCTGACTTCCATCAGTCTTGCCTACACACCATCAGTCAAAAATCCGACCGCCCCAAACGCCGTGACGTAAAACACTCAGAAGAGCCGAGAAAAATGAAGTTCAATGCTTCTGAGCATGCGTCGACTTGATTCTGAGCATGCGTGGGTTTTTTCTCCGATGGAGCTCCCCACAGACGATCGGAATTTGCTATTGTTTTTTTTTCCATCGGTAAAATTTAAAACATTCTATTTTTTTATACCGATGGAAAAAAGACCGATGGGGCCCACACATGATCGACTTGTCCGATGAAAAAAGTCCATCTGTCTTTTTTTCATCAGAAAAACCGATCGTGTGTACGTGGCATTACAGCCCTTTATGGGCAGCTTGACTTATCACCATGCAGTTCGTGCGATTTTTATCACTTCACTGACGCTCACATAATAATTTTTTACTTTCAGTCCATTCACTCCCCATTCTTTCACCCATGATTCAAGTATTATTATCACTTAATTTACATTGACCTACCATATTATTGTAACCCTAGGACACCTTGATGCTTATACATTTATAGATAAGATCGCAGCTAGTCCATAAACTTAATATATATAATTTCCATTTAGCAATCTTGCAATACAGCCAAGAGCTAACTTACCCTATCTCTTTATTCAATATATGGTCATTAATTTGGGAACTTGCTGCAGGTGTTGTTTCTCTTGTCTTCTCCTGCCTTCTGTCAGGCGTCACCAGTGTGGCTTCTTGTAAGCCCAAAGGATCGGGCTCCTTCCCCGTGTGTGTGGGGGTGGTGGCGGGCGACTACATGACCCTTCGGATTGCTCCACGGTTTCCTGACATTCCTGGCCATGCAACTGTCTTCTCCATTTTTAAGCAGTAACTATATCACCATGCCATACTCGTACTGTGATGTATGATTATATATTTTTCAAATATTTGAAGTTATTTTATATGTCTCTTAGAGTCAACGATCCCCCTGA
The DNA here is from genome assembly GCA_029206835.1 of Rana muscosa. NCBI lineage: Eukaryota > Metazoa > Chordata > Amphibia > Anura > Ranidae > Rana > Rana muscosa. The sequence goes on along the minus strand of CM055127.1, from coordinate 450,350,517 downwards.
AGATGACCACCCTATAGTCGAAACGCGTCAGTGATTTACACCCACATACATTTGTTATGCAATCTTGTTTTACATTTTGCATGTATGGTAATATTAGAATATGCAGAAATTTCTCTGGCCATACCGTTTTACATGTTTTATTCATTGTAACCTAACTGTGACTTTTGACAACCTTCAAATAAATATGTTTTATACTTTTATTCGACAAACAATTCTTCGATCACCTTTATATTGCTGTCCAAAGCCCCATTGGGTAAACCGTCCCTTATCATATATACCAGGGTTTGCAGCGTTTACATCTCTCCCATGTGTGTTTCTTTTTTCCTGGTAATTATTCTATTGTCGTTTTAGTACTTGGCGGGTGAAGCTGATCCCACGCTAGTTGCAGCTATCATCAATTTTTGGTTGCACGCCATGTATTCATAATTTTTTTCTTTCCTAATTGGCTCAAGCAGAGTGCTGCTCAGCCTTACTGTCCGCCTGCGTCAGCTCTTTACACAGGTCAGCTGGGAATTCAGCTTCAAAAAGTTTTGGCATCGGCAAGAACGTAAGAATGCGGCGCTATTTTATTTATTTTACTTTCCCGGTTGGCTGCTTTGAACAATTTAAATCGATGCAGCCCTAGCTTTTAGCGTAAAGTACCCCACTGAACAATACACCAGATCAATATTAGGAACAAGTCTTAAAAATTCTTTCCAATTTACAATGCAAACATTGGCCGACCTGCAGAGTGCAGAAAAAAAAAATGAACACAGGTTTGGGAATGTTATTTTCTCTCTCAGTAAGATGTTAGGGCTGTTTCATTTTACAGCCAGCCGCACTTACAACTTCTTAGAAGCCCAATATATGAAATTACCAAGTTACCTGAAGCAGCCAGGCATGTTCATTGGGCCCCCACCACCACCACCAGTTCTGTTATTGGTGCCCTCTGATTCCACATACAAATGACTTGAAGGTAGGTCTCTCTCCTGCACAATGCTTTGCAACAGGAGGAATATAAATGGCTGCAGAACACCACAGGCGAGTCGCGCACAACTCAACGGCAAACAATTATTGGCGTATTATTATTTGGTGAGCAATAGGGATGAGTAACAAGTGATTTCATCAGAATTAATTTCCACAGTTAGTTACAAGGTAAAAAAGTCACGTCAGTCAAGATCAACTGCTATAAAAATGCACTGATCAATGTAAAATTGACACTGGCAATGAAGGGGTTAACACTAGGGGTGATTAAGGGGTTAACTGTGTTCCCTAGGTGTGTTCTAACTGTAGGGGGATGGGTTGCCAGGGACATGACAAAGGTCACTGTTCCCGATGACTGGGAACAGTAGATCCCTGTCATGTCCCCTGCTTGTTTACAAAGGCAGATCCCCGTTCTGCCTCTGTACTAGGCCATCGTGGGTCACCGGCGAACATGCCCGACCCACGGGCATGCAACTACGACTGCACGAGAAGCCGTACAGCAATGGCGATTCGCACAGGAGAGCCAACCGACGGCAGCTGGTCAGCAAGTAGTTAAAGCATAATCAATAGCATAGTGTTATTTGTCCCATTCGATGCTGTAAAATACCTGGTGGATCCTGCCTATCCCCCTGTGTGTGCTGACCATGGCTGTTGATCCATGATACCGTGGTCAGTTTACGTGCCTCAGTTATTCCGCTGTGTGGTCAGTCTCTACCTCCCTCCCCTCCCTCTCTGCCAGCTGAGTAGTCAGTGTAATGAGAGCCAATCTCCTCCCCACTAGAGTTGGGTAAATGGTCTGAGCAAAAGTTTGGCCCGAACATCGCCTGTTCACCCGTTCGGCGAACACCCGAATTTGCAGGGAGTTCAGTGGGTGTTCGCCTCGTCGAATGCCCTGCAATGCACTGCGCGCTGCACAGTGCATTCTGAGCCGTGATTGGGCAAAACTTTGCCCAATCAGGGCACAGTAAACAGCTGGTTGTTAAGGAGTGGACCGGGAAGCCGGGCATGGCGTCCTTAACAACCGATGAGCAATCAGCTGTCAATGGGCTTCCACGCTGACAGCTGAATAAAACAAAACATTGCCGGCAATTAAAAAGTGAAAAGAAAACAAAAAAACGGCGCCCCCCAGTCCATACCAGGCCCTTCGGATTTGGTATGGATGTGAAGGGGAACCCTACGCCAAAATTAAGAGAAAAAACTGAGTGGGGTCCCCCTAAAATCCATACCAGACCCTTATCTGAGCAAGTAGCCTGGCAGGCCAGGAAAGCATTTCTTCACACCTGCCTAAAACTTTTGCGCAGTAATATGTGTGTGTGTGTATGTGTATGTGTGTGTGTACAGTGTAGCTAAAGCACACAAACATAATGCTATATATAATACTATATCTCTGTCTTGCTAATGATGTCCATTAAGCAAAAGGAGCAGGAGAACGAATTGCCTTGACCAAATATATACTTGGATGTCTTAACTAGTGTTGAGCGAACCCGAACTGTAAAGTTCGGGTCCGTACCGAACTTTAGCTTTTTCCCGAACCCGAACCCGGACTTTGCCCAAAAGTCCGGGTTCGGGTTCGGCAATCTAATAACGCATTTAGAAATGCTTCAGGGGCCAGCCAATCACCTTTTGATTAGCTGGTGTGCCCTTAGAAGCCATCATAGCCATGCCTAGTAATGGCATGGCTGCGATTGGTCAGTGCAACATGTGACCCAGCTTCTATATAAGCTAGAGGCACACAGCACACATGACACTCTGCTTCAGAATAGATAGGGAGAGGATCTAGTCTGCTGCTGCTGCTTTTAGGGAGAGATAGAAAGATAGATGAGGTAGTCCTGATTCTACAATCTGAGGGAAAAGATAGAGAGATAGTGTAGTGTAGGGCCAGGTTCCTGTGTTGGTGCTTTCAGGGAGAGAGAATATTATATAGGAGTCCAGATTCAGAGATTAAAATCAGCGATCTGCATAGGTCTACCTATTTGTGTTGCAGTGCAGTCTTTTTACACTGCCATGAGCCCAGTGTCAGAGAAAATCTAACTTTTAGGGGGAAAAAAAAGGCACTTTATTGTTCTCTTTTCCAAAAGACCCATAGGGCAAAAAAAAAAAAAAAGCATTTTATTTTGCTCGTGCAAAAAAAGACCCGTTTAGGGCAAAAAAAAAAAAAAAAATTTGCACTTTAATGTACGCTTGCAAAAAACGCCGTTTAGGGGCACAAAAAAAAGTTTGCAGTGTGTTATACATATTTTGAGGTGTGTGAAATAAACAATTTCTATATAGTTTTCTCCTACTGTGCTATACTAAAAAAACAACATTTTTTTTGAATAGCATTTTCTGCAGTTCTGTAGCTGTGCGATTCAGCGGTTACGTACTGTGGGTGTGTTCTGCTCTTCCAAAAAACGCCGTTTAGTGGCACAAAAAAAAGTTTGCAGTGTGTTATACATATTTTGAGGTGTGTGAAATAAACAATTTCTTTATAGTTTTCTCCTACGTTGCTATACTAAAAAAAAAACATTTTTTTTTAATAGCATTTTCTGCAGTTCTGTAGCTGTGCGATTCAGCGGTTACGTACTGTGGGTGTGTTCTGCTCTTCCTAAAAACGCAGTTTAGGGGCACAAAAAAAAGTTTGCAGTGTGTTATACATATTTTGAGGTGTGTGAAATAAACAATTTCTATATAGTTTTCTCCTACTGTGCTATACTAAAAAAACAACATTTTTTTTCAATAGCATTTTCTGCAGTTCTGTAGCTGTGCGATTCAGCGGTTACGTACTGTGGGTGTGTTCTGCTCTTCCAAAAAACGCCGTTTAGTGGCACAAAAAAAAGTTTGCAGTGTGTTATACATATTTTGAGGTGTGTGAAATAAACAATTTCTTTATAGTTTTCTCCTACGTTGCTATACTAAAAAAAAAACATTTTTTTTTAATAGCATTTTCTGCAGTTCTGTAGCTGTGCGATTCAGCGGTTACGTACTGTGGGTGTGTTCTGCTCTTCCTAAAAACGCAGTTTAGGGGCACAAAAAAAAGTTTGCAGTGTGTTATACATATTTTGAGGTGTGTGAAATAAACAATTTCTATATAGTTTTCTCCTACTGTGCTATACTAAAAAAACAACATTTTTTTTCAATAGCATTTTCTGCAGTTCTGTAGCTGTGCGATTCAGCGGTTACGTACTGTGGGTGTGTTCTGCTCTTCCAAAAAACGCCGTTTAGGGGCACAAAAAAAAGTTTGCAGTGTGTTATACATATTTTGAGGTGTGTGAAATAAACAATTTCTATATAGTTTTCTTCTACTGTGCTATACTAAAAAAACAAAAAATTTTTTGAATAGCATTTTCTGCAGTTCTGTAGCTGTGCGATTCAGCAGTTACGTACTTTGGTTGTGTTCTGCGCTTCTAAAAACACCCATTTAGGGCAAGATCCTAAATTTTGAAAATATGAGGAGAAGGTCAAAGGGACGTGGTGGCCCCGGTCGTGGTGCTGCTGGTGGAGCTCCTGTTGCAGGGAGAGGACGTGGTGGATCTGTGCCAGATACACGCACAAGTGAAACACCTTCCTCAGGTGCGAGTAGGCGACCGAGCCTGCGGCGGTATTTTGTCGCGCCTAATGAGGCTGTACGAATGTTTAGGCCAGGACAAGTACAGGCGATAGTAGATTGGGTTGCTGACAGTGCCTCGGGTTCCTTCACATTGTCTCCCACCCACTCTTCTGATGAAAGATCAGAGTTGGCACCTGAAACCCATGTCCATCAGTCTTTCACCTCACCCCCTTGCAAATCAGCCAAGCAGTCTGAGCCCCAAATCATGCAGCAGTCTCTTCTGCTTTTCGATGACTCTGTTAGCAGGGTTTCCCAGGGCCATCCACCTAGCCCTGCCCCAGAAGTGGAAGAGATTGAGTGCACCGATGCCCAACCACTTATGTTTCATGATGGGTACATGGGAGGACCATCGCAGCACGTCTCGGATGATGACGAAACACAGGTGCCAACTGCTGCTGCTTTCGCAATTGTGCAGACAGACATGGAGGGCAGGGGTGAAGACTGGGTGGAAGATGATGTGGAGGACGATGAGGTCCTCGACCCCACATGGAATCAACGTTATGCAGGTGACCAGTGTAGTTTGGAGGAAGAGGCGGTGGTCGCACAGAGCCACCAGCACAGCAGAAGAGGGAGCAGGGTGCAAAAGCGGAGCGTCTGTCAGCTAGACAGTATGTCTGCTACTGCCCAACGCAGCAAGGGACCGAGCACACCAAAGCCAGGTCCAAGGAGTTCCCCAGCGTGGCAGTTCTTCACACAATGTGCTGATGACAAGACACGAGTGGTTTGCACGCTGTGCAATCAGAGCCTGAAGCGAGGCATAAACGTTCTCAACCTGAGCACAACCTGCATGACCAGGCATCTAAGTGCAAAGCACGAGCTGCAGTGGAGTAGACACCTCAAAAACCAAGAAAGGTCTCTGGCTCCTCCTGCTTCCTCTTCTGCTGCAGTCTCGGCCTCTTCATCCACCTCTGTAGTGACAGTGGCACCTGCCACCCCGCAAACAGAGGATCTGCCAGCAACACTACCACCTGGGTCACCAACCATCTCCACAATGTCCCATGGAAGCGTTCAGCTCTCTATCTCCCAAACATTGGAGCGGAAGAGGAAGTACCCCCCTAGCCACCCGCGATCCCTGGCCCTGAATGCCAGCATTTCAAAACTCCTGGCCTTTGAAATGCTGTCATTCCGTCTGGTGGAGACGCAGAGTTTTAAAAGCCTGATGGCATTGGCTGTCCCACAGTACGTCGTGCCCAGCCGCCACTATTTTTCCAGGCGAGCCATCCCTTCCCTGCACAACCAAGTGGGGGACAAAATCAGGTGTGCACTGCGCAACGCCATCTGTGGCAAGGTCCACCTAACTACGGATGCGTGGACCAGTAAGCACGGTCAGGGACGTTATATCTCCCTAACAGTACACTGGGTAAATGCAGTGGCGGCTGGGCCTGAGGCAGATAGCAGTTTGGCGCATGTCCTTCCACCACCGAGGATTGCAGGGCGCTTCAGTTTGCCTCCTGTTGCTAACTCCTCCTACTCCGCTTCCTCATCTTCTACCACCTCCTCATCCGGTCAGCGTAACACCTTCACCACCAACTTCAGCACAGCCAGGGGTAAACGACAGCAGGCAGTTTTAAAACTTTCCTGTTTGGGGATAAAACCCCACACCGCGCAGGAGTTGTGGAGGGACATGGAACAACGGACCAATGAGTGGTTGCTGTCAGTGAGCCTCAAGCCCGGCCTGGTGGTGTGCGATAATGGGCGAAATCTCGTAGCAGCTCTGGGCCTAGCCGGTTTGACGCACATCCCTTGCCTGGCGCATGTGCTGAACTTGGTGGTCCAGAGGTTCCTTAAAAATTACCCCAATATGCCAGAGCTGCTGCAGAAAGTGCGGGCTGTGTGTGCGCACTTTCGGCGTTCTCACCCTGCTGCTGCTCGCCTGTCAGCGCTGCAGCGTAACTTCGGCCTTCCCGCTCACCGCCTCATATGTGACGTGCCCACAAGGTGGAACTCCACCTTGCACATGCTGGCCAGACTGTGCGAGCAGCAGCAGGCAATAGTGGAGTTTCAGCTGCAGCAATCACGCGTGAGTCGCTCTGCGGAACAGCACCACTTCACCACCAATAACTGGGCCTCCATGCGAGACCTGTGTGCCTTGTTGCGCTGTTTCGAGTACTCCACCAACATGTCCAGTGCCAATGACGCCGTTCTTAGCGTTACTCTCCCAGTTCTATGCCTCCTTGAAAAAACGCTTCGGGCGATGATGGAAGAGGATGTGGCACAGGAGGATGAGGAGGAGGAGGAGGAAGCGGGATCATTTCAAAGGCTTTCAGGGCAGTCTTTCACAAGTGGCTACGAGGGTGGGTTCCTGCACCAACAAACGCCAGGTACACAATTGTCCGGCAGAAAGGGCACAGTTCTGGAGGATGACGAGGTGGAGGAGGAGATGGAGGAGGAGGAGGAGGAGCCATTTTCACAGCAGGGTGGCACCCAGACCAGCTCGTGGCTAGACATGTGCACTGCCAAAAAATTCGTTAGTTTTCGTTTTCGTTTCATTCGTTTTGTTTTTTTTTTTCGTTTTTCGGGTCATTCGTTATGATCGCAATTCGTAAATTCGTAAATTTGTACATTCGTAAATTTATACATTCGTAAATTTGTACATTCGTAAATTTGTACATTCATAAATTTGTACATTCGTAAATTTATACATTCGTAAATTTATACATTCGTAATTTCGGAAATTTGGAAATTCGATATTTTCGAAAACCCGAAAATTTGAAAATCTAAAAAAATAACTATTAAATTATAGGTATTGTAATTTCCTTTCAAATTTGGCTGTTAGCGAACGTAACGAATACAAATTTATCTGAAGTTACGCATAACCTGAAATAACAAATGCCGCATCTAAACAAATGGAACGGAACAAATTAATAATAATAATAATAAAACGTTTTTATTATTATTATTGTTATTTATTATTATTATTAATTCATTACGTTCCATTCGTTTAGATACGGCATTCATTATGTCGGAAAACAATTCGTAACTTCGTTAAGTTCACTAACAGCCAAATTTGAAAGGAAATTACAATACCTATAATTGAATAGTTAGTAATAGTTAAGTTATTAGTTAATTATTATTTCAGATTTCCGAATTTACTAATTTACGATTGTACGAATGTACAAATTTACGAATGTACGAATATTCGGAAATTCGTAAATTCAAATTTACGAATTTCCGGATAGTTGTACATTCGTAAATTCGTGCATTGGTAAATTCGTATATTCGTAAATTCGTACATTCGTAAATTTGAATTTACGAATATTCGTTAAAATTCGTTAAATGAGTTTTCGTTAATTCGGATATTTCCGAATTAACGAATTTGTCGAAATTCGTTAAAAAACTAATTCGGAACGAAACGAATTGCACATGTCTACTCGTGGCCATCACTGGTGCGTGGCTGGGGGGATACAGAGGACACAGACGATACACCTCCCACAGAGGACAGCTTTTCTTTGCCTCTGGGCAGCCTGGCACACATGAGCGATTACATGCTGCAGTGTTTCCGCAATGACCGCCGAGTTGCCCACATTTTAACTGGTGCTGATTACTGGGTGGCCACCCTGCTGGATCCCCGTTACAAGGACAACGTACCGTCCTTAATTCCCTCACTGGAGCGGGATCGTAAGATGCGCGAGTACAAGCGCACGCTGGTAGACGCGCTGCTGGTGGCATTCCCACCTGACAGCGGGCGTACGGTGGAAGCACAAGGCGAAGGCAGAGGAGGAGGAAGAGGTCGCCAACGCAGCCGGGGCACCGGCAGCACCTCAGAAGGCAGGGTTAGCATGGCTGAAATGTGGAAAAGCTTTGTCAGCACGCCACAACAACCAGCACCACCAGCTGAGATGGAACGTCTTAGCAGGAGGCAGCATTTCACCAACATGGTTGAGCAGTATGTGTCCACAGGCCTACACGTACTGGATGACGGGTCTGCCCCCTTTAACTTCTGGGTCTCCAAATTGGGCACATGGCCTGAGCTTGCCCTTTATGCCTTGGAGGTGCTGGCCTGCCCTGCAGCCAGTGTATTATCTGAATGTGTATTTAGCACGGCAGGGGGCGTTATCACAGACAAGCGCAGCCGCCTGTCCAGAGCCAATGTGGACAAGCTCACGTTCATTAAAATGAACCAGGTATGGATCCCACAGGACTTGTCCGTACCTTGTGCAGAATAGACATGTATACCGGATCGGATTGTGTCCGGCCCATACTGCGAAGGCGCAGCGCTTGCGCAGTACAGAGGACAAGGAGATTCACAAAATCTCCGAAGATGAACGGCGCCTGCGCTGTGAGTGCAGGTTCAAGCCCCACCATCCAAGTGGACATACGGTAGCACATAGTAACAGGGCCCCTCACGGGCTCGGTTCGATCGCCACGCTTCGGGCACGGCCTCACTTGGCTCGGCTTGAACCACGGATGGTGTGGCCTTCACCTGAACTCACCACGCAGGCGCCGTTCGTCTTGGGAGATTTTTGAAATCCCCTTGTCCTACATACTGAGCAAGCCCAGTACAGGGTGGACACTATTTGGCGGGGGACAGAATTCGACACATCACCGGCCTTACCCAGCCATTGTTGTATTTTTGAATCAGTGTTGGCTACCTCGTCCTCCTCCACCGCCGCTTCCACCTACACAGCCACATCCACCGCCACCTCAACCTCCTACTCCATATGGACCTCGTCCTCCTAGGTCAAGATTATTATTTTTTATTTTTATTTTTTTTATGTTATTTTAAGTTATTTCCCTATCCACATTTGTTTGCAGAGCACTTGCCATGCTCTTAACAACATTTTGCTGCCATTTGCAGCCCTCTAGCCCTTTCCATTACCTTTTTAGAGCCTTTTTAGTCCTTAGAAGTCCGGGTCCCCATTGACTTCAATGGGGTTCGGGTTCGGGTTAAAGTTCGGTCCCGAACCCGAACTTTTTTCCGAAGTTCGGTCGAACCCGAACATCCAGGTGTCCGCTCAACTCTAGTCTTAACCAACACCTAACCATAAGAAAAAACAGCAATCTAGTTGACCGTTGAGGCCACTACCGAAAACTTTCGTTTATTTTGGTTTTGTTGAGTTAAACGGCGTATGCAATTATTCTGCATTCTAGAATTAGAGAGAACTAAACAACATCTCAGAGTTTTGAAGGTCTCTCCAGGAAACCTCATTAAAGTGGACAACCGCTGAGCCAAATTAAAAAAATGTATTTGCAGTGTTACAGTATTTACTTTAGCCTGTATATCCATAGTTTAGGTTTGTGTCCATGTATACTGACTTAGAAATGACTCAGACTGTTTGCTAAATACAGTTATAACAACATTTTATTAAGACAAATTGCCCTCAATGGAAACAGAATTCAACAAACAGCACTACTGCCAAGAGGAGTACGAGACACTTTTTATTTGCTCTCTAGAGGGTAATCAGTCCTTCTGACCCACAGGAGCTGGGAATTAAGTATTCCCTTATTATACAGTCTGCAGCCTTTTTATGAATTATCCACTTCAGCTTCGGCAGAGTTACCCCCCTTCATGACCAGGCCATTTTTTGAATTACTGCACTGCGTTACTTTTAAAGAATAAAGTAGAATAGAAAATAAAGTAATAGAATAGAAAAGAATATAACAGAAGATAAAAGAACAGAATATAAAGTAAAGGAGAACAAAATAGAATAGAAAATAAAAGAACAGAATACAATGGAATAGAAAGGAATAAAATAGAATAAAAAAAAAATTGCATTAAATAGATTATAACCATCTTCTGAAATTCTAATAGAATAGTAAAGAATATAATTAAAAAATATATAGAATAGAAATAATATAACCATTTTCCAAAATTTAAATAGAATCAATTAAAATTTGATTAGAATAGAAAAGAATAGAGTAGAATAGAATAGAAAATAATACAATAGTATAGAAAAAAACAATTCTATTTTCTTATGTATTCAAATTTATTCCATTTGAAATTCGAATTTCAGAAGATGATTATATTCTTTCTATGTTATTCTATTCTATGTGTTTCTATTATGTTGTAGTCTATTCTGTTCTTTTATTTTCTATTCTATTTTGTTCTGTTTTACTCTTTTTTATATTCTTTTCTTTTCTATGCTATTATTTATTTTCTATTCTATTTTATTCTCTTTGGAAATTCAAAAACGATTTGAATTTGAAAACTATTTGAATTCGAAAACTATTTGAAAAGTACTCAAAAATGATTTGAACGTTTTTGAATTAGAATTTCGTCCAAATTTTTTTTCGGTATTTCGGATTTGCTTAAATTCGGTACTATTGGATACATCCGAATTTCTGAAAAATTAAAATTAGTCCAAATTTAAATTCAGAACGAAACAAACTGCACATGTCTAGTTACTTTAACTGAACATTGTACGGTCGTGCAACGTTGTACCCAAATACAATTTTTGTGCTTTTTTTTCCCACACAAATAGAGCTTTATTTTGGTGATATTTGATCACCTCTGCAGTTTTATTTTTTGCGCTATAAACAAAAAAAGAGCGACAATTTTGAAAAAAAAAAAATATATATATATATTTTACTTTCTGCTATAAAACATAACCAATAAAGAAAATGTAATAAATCAAATTTCTTCATCAATTTTGGCCAAATTGTATTCTGCTACATATTTTTGGTAAAAAAAATCTAAAAAAGCGTATATTGATTGGTTTGCGCAAAAGTTATAGCGTCTAATTAATTTTTTTAACTGTAATGGCGTCGATCAGCGACTTATATTGGGACTGCGATATTGTGGCGGACAAGTCTGACACCTAACTGACACTTTTGACATCTTTTGGGATACAGTGATCAGTGCTAAAAAATATGCACTGTCACTGTACTAATGACACTGTTTGGGAAGAGGTTAACATCAGGGGCGATCAAAGGGTTAAATGTTTTCCTAGGTTGTGCTTACTCACTGTGGGGGAAGCGCTTTGACTAGGGGAAGGCAAAGATCCGTGTTGCTGCTTAGCAGAAACACAGGATCAATACCTTCCCTTCTGACAGAACGACAATCTTCCTTGTATTCAGTGTAATCGGTGGGTGCCGGCGGACATCAAGTCCACGGTACCAGCTGCGGGTTGCCAGAGACGCATGCGCCCCAAACCCCAGAATTGTCAGATCATGTACTAGGTAAGTGATCTGGCGCAGAGCTGCACCCTGCCACAGTAGATATGCGCTTGGCGGTCGTTAAGTGGTTAAAGTATTTTCAAAGCTTTTTATTTTTTCATTTTGAATAGAGTGGGAATGGGTAAAACCCATCAGTTTTTTCATTTCTCTCTGTGTCCTATTCAGGAATTTTCTTTTTACTTCCTGTCCTATAAACACAACAGGAAGCAAGACTTTACCCTCGTGCACACGATCGGATTTCCATCGGACAAGGTTTAGGACTTTTGTCCGAAGGGCGTTGGCCGTGAACTTGTATTGCATACAAACGGTAAAGAATTGTCGGCCAACAAAACACACAAAACTACGTGTTTTTTCAGCTCTTTAGCGACATCCTTTGGGCAACTTTTGCTAATTTAGTGTTACGGTGAGCATTGCTTCTGAGCATGCGTGTTTGTACTTTGAAGTTTTTTCCGACGGACTTGTGTACACACGATCGGAAAAAAAACGACAACACATATTTGTTGTCGGAAAGTTTTAAAGCATGCTATCCCACATTTGTCCGCGGAAAATCCGATAACAATTGTCCGATGGAGCGTACAAACGGTCAGATTTTCCGACCACAGCCTGTCATCACACAATTCCCTACGGAAAATCCGATCGTGTGTACCAGGCTTTATTTTTACGTACACACAATTTTTTATCCGATCAATTTTCGGTCCAATCAAAACGATCAATTCCACAAACAAACAGCCATAACTTTCAAACAATTTAGACTTTAGAATCGGCCAGGGAAAAATATTATTGATCACTTTGTTCATGAATACAATCGTATTGCAATTGATCAGATTATGGGATTGGTGGAAACAAAGATGAGATTGATCACTTACCATCATAAGATATGATCGTATCTTAACTAATGATCCAATATGTAGCATGTATGGCCACCATGTATGTATGGTAAGCATGTATGGCCACCAAAAGGGGTGTACAGCCACCCTGTAGGTATTAATGGCTCTCTGCGGGTAAACGCCAATGTATTATATACGTAAACCCACACATTGATGGAGAGAGAGGGCAGTGTGAGCTGCTGCTCCTTCACCACCCAGCTACAAAATGGGGGTGGGGAGGAGACCTACCAATATCATTCAACTTTAGAAGAGAAAAGTCAGGTCACCAACCTAGCTGTCAGAAATCTACACCAGAGATGGCCAGATCTATGTGGCTACACCAGACATTGTATATATATATATATATATATATATATATATATATATATGTGTGTAGCGGGTATTTAAATTTAAGGGAAGCATCTGGGTGGTAGTGTAACCCAGATGTGCTGATTATTGTTGATGGAGGACTCTGGTGGTGTGAGGTTCCCTGGGGTCTGGAGGTGGCGCTGTTGCCCTGGGCCGGGGGTTGAACCCTCACTGCAAACTGTACTCTTTTTGTCCCTTTCCGGCGGTTGTACAGCGGGGCGGGGAACCTGCTGTGACGCTGGGGAGAGGAGATAAAGGGGGCGGACGCCCTGAGTTCAGGGTTCAGAGTCGGAGGACACCGCCGCGCCCAGGCACCTTTGGCCTGGGTGCGGGCATTCCGGATTTCCGGGCCCAGGGGCCCTTGGCCTGGCCGGAGCGGGAGATGGAGTCCATCCCAGGCACCTTTAGCCCTGGTGTGAGGTACTATTGAGGAGTCCTGGGACCCAGTACCTTCGACTGGGTTCCGCAAGGGTGGAGGAGTCCGAGGGGCCCTAAGGTGTTGGGCGCCCGAATCTGAGACAAGGAGGCCGGGGAGTGTAACCCTTCCGAACAGCCCGGTGCAGCATTTGCCGGTGACGGTGGGGCCTCCGGTAACTCTCTCGGAAGGATGTCTTCCCTCTGACTGGGGCCACAGCTTAAAGAAGGTAACTCCTATTTCATGTTCGTCAGAGTTGCTGGTAGAGACTCAGAGAAAGAAAGAAGTACATTCACAGCCACTGTGCGCCATAACCGTTGGTGATATCTCAATGGTTTAGTTTGATTAAGGATTGTGCCTTGACCTACTCCCCACCTATACTGAACTGTTCGTTGGTCACAACCTGTCTGTGCTAATTGACGATTTATTGCTGCTAAAGAATAAATAAGAGTTGGACCTTTTCAGTGGTGTGGAACTCTGGTTACTGGGAGCAAAGGGGGGCCAGGTAGAGGAAAGACTTGACCCCGGGTTATACACATGACCCGATGATAAAATACGTTCGGGCCTTCACCTCTATCCAGAAGAGGACATGGGCCGTGGTGGATCTCATCCCTCCTCCCAGGTTCCCCTAGACAAGACAGCAAGCCGAGAAGAAGAAGGGGGTGAGAGGGGTGAGCCCGCTACATAGATATATATATATAGATATATATATATATCTATATCTATCTATCTATCTATCTATCTAACATCCACATACCAGCAAGCATACGAGTGAACCACAATCGTATGACCAAAATGCCTAACAAACTAACCATATACAGTATGTACAATATATACAAGATGAGGAGCACAGGTTACAGGGAATACCGGAGATATAAGGAGGGAATCAGGACTGGGATCAGAAACAAGGGTAGCAAATATAAGGCAGCAGGGTGGAGAGTACAGGATGCAGGGCAAGACCAAGAGCAAGAACAGGAGCAAGATAATGGCAGCAGCATAAGAGGGACATAAAGTAAAACTAAAGGTAAAACTTTTTTTTCCATTTTGGATAGTGTAAGGGAGGGTTATAACTCCTGTCAATTCATTTTTTGCCATCTGTGTCCCATTGGGGAGATTTACCTTCACTTCTTGTCCCATAGCCGAACAGGACGTGAGAAAATCCATACAAATAAATGGAATTCCTTGGGGACCCCCATGTCCCTATTAGAAAATTTCCCCACGATTATTTTTTTGGGGACAACCCAAATGTGGTGTTTCTTTTACTTTCACTCTTAATGATAATGGTAAACAGGACAAATAGAGAGGGAGATTCGCCCTCTCTAACGGGGGAACAGACGCAATAAAAAGGTGTTTTAATCCTTCTCCACTCTGTCCAAACCTAAAAAAAAAGGTTTGCCTTCAGTTATACTTTAATTACCCTTCCCAGCAACCAGCATCAGGGGGAGACTGATAACTAGTACCTGCTTGGAGACACCTGCTGGTGGACATTGTAACTACAACTTTCTACCCAGGGAACAACAGTGCCACCAGCTGGTGAACCAGGTCCCGAGACTAGCTGCCCTGTCTAGAAGGGCTGCGTATTTTTGGAATTGCAAATGCAAATCCTTTTGCAGATAAAATAGCTCCGATATAACTATTTCAACTGCATATTAATTCCCTCCTGCCAACCTCCGGCATCCCTTTAACCAGGACTTTACATCCAGGGGGCAGGAAGGCATGCCTGATCACATGACCACTATGATTGGCTGTCACAGTGGTCACATGTTTGGGAGCCAGTCCCGGTGACCCCCAATCATTACTAGAGACCAGGAGCTGTCTGTGACAGCCTGGTCAATGTACTAAGAGTGAGCCTTCAACAGAGAAACCTCAGCCATCAATGAACAAATATGCACAGTGTGGGCGTCAAATCCCGCATACAGTGCCTTTAAAAAGTATTCTTACCCCTTGAAATTTTCCACATTTTGTCATGTTACAACCAAAAACTTAAAAAAAAAATTGGGATGTGATAGACCAACACAAAGTGGCACATAATTGTGAAGTGGAAGGAAAATGATAAATGGTTTTCAAAACTTTTTACAAATAAATTTCTGTAAAGTGTGGCGTGCATTTGTGTTCATCCACCTGTAGCGCCCCTTTACTTTTCAGGGGTGTTATGCACCTAAATTTAGGGGTTGGTCTGAGCTGGTAGCCAGGCTCAGACCGCTTTTATTGTTAGGTATTTTCTTCTGCCTATGTGATGCTGCCTGGTGTAGGGTTCCCTGTGGCCTGTAGTGGCACTGCCATATCAGGTCAGGGTTGAACCATGGGTGGCATTACTGCGCCTTGGTGTGTCCTCTCTCGGCAGCGGTACAGTGGGCACGGTCGGACTGCTGTGCATGCTGGGCATGCTGGGAGATGGTACATAAGGGGCAGATGCCATCTTTTGGGGAAGTCGAGTTGGAGTCGGGAGGAGGTTGAGTGGAAGAGCCGGAGGGGTGAGCCACTCGGGGGGGGGGTGCTATGACTGGCCGAGGAGTCTCAGGCACCTTTGGCCTGAGGCTGCAGCGTTCCGGGTAGGCCCAGTACCTTTTAACTGGGTCTACAATTCGCCCATTGGAGTCCCAGGGTGCCCGGGTGAGGGTACCCGCTCTGACCGAGAGGAAGCCAGGGTAGGATCGGTCCCACAGAGGAGATGAGTGATGGAAGATCGCTGTCTCGGGAGAGGCCTGGTGACCTGTCAGAGGGAAGGATTCTTTACTCCGGAAAGCTAACCTGTAGAGTGCCCATTGCCATTGGTTCTTTAAATTCTACAGAGGTTAGAGGATCTCTTGGACCCGTCCCTGGAGGGGATAGGGTGACAGAACTGTTCGAGCTCCACACTGGCTGCTAGGACTGTGAGAGAGGACTATCCGGGTGAGCTAAACCCACTCAAGATCGAGTGGCGACGAAGTTACTTGTGCTTGGACCTGATCCCTTACACTCAGTCTTTCTTTCATCCATCTGTCTCTGTCTACTACGCAGCAAAATAGAAAATAAACTCTCTGTTGGAGTTAAAGTGTTTCTGGACATTGGCCTTCTTTGGGGGGGGGGGGGAAATAGAGACTTGTCCCCATACGCTGGGGATGAGAACCAGTGGAAGAAGGTAACTCGCTGTAGGACCCAAAATTTGTGAACACTGCTTAACCTCTTTAAACAGGAGGGTATGGGCAAGGAGAGCATTATTCAGAGAATCAGCCCAGAGGCCCATGGTAACTCTGGAGGATCTGCAGAGATCCACAGCTCAGGTGGGAGAATCTGTCCTCACGACAACTATTAGTTGTGCACTTGACAAATCTGGCCTTTATGAAGGTATGAAGGAGTGGCAAGAGCAAAGCCATTGATGAAAGAAAGCCATAAGAAGTCCCGTTTTCAGCTTGTGAGAAGCCATGTGGAGGACACAGCAAACATATGGAAGAAGGTGCTCTGGCCAGATGAGACCAAAATTGAACTTTTTGTCCTAAAAGCAAAACACTATGTGAGGCGGAAAACTAACACTGCACATCACCCTGAACACACCATCCCCACCGTGAAACATGGTGGTGGCAGCACAATGTTGTGGGGATGCTTTTCTTCAGCAGGGACAGGGAAGCTGGTCAGAGTTGATGGGAAGATGGATAGAGCCAAATACAGGGCAATCTTAGAAGAACACCTGTTAAGCCGTGTACACACGATAGGTTTTACCGATGAAAACAATCCGATGGACTTTTTTCATCGGACAAAACCGATCGTGTATGGGCCCCATCGGTCTTTTTTCCATCGGTGTTTAAAAATAGAACATGTTTTAAATTTATCCGATGGTTAAAAAACCGATAGCAAATTACTATCGTCTGTGGGGAACTCCATCGGATAAAAAACCCACGCATGCTCAGAATCAAGTGGACGCATGCTCAGAAGCATTGAACTTAATTTTTCTCGGCTTATCGGAGTGTTTTACGTCACCGCATTTGGAACGGTCGGTTTTTTGACTGATGGTGTGTAGGCAAGACTGATGAAAGTCAGCTTCATCGGTTTTCCGATGGAAAAATCCATTGGTTAAAAAACCATAGGAAATCTGATCGTGTGTACAGGGCTTTAGAGTCTGCAAAAGACTTGAGACTGGGACAGAGGTTCATCTTCCATTAGGACAACGACCCTAAACATACAGCCAGAGCTACAATGGAATGGTTTAGATTAAAGCATATTCATGTGTTAGAATGGCCCAGTCAAAGTCCGGACCTTAATCCAATTGAGGATCTGTGGCAAGACTTGAAAATTGCTGTTCACAGACGCTCTCCATCCAATCTGACAGAGCTTGAGATATTTTGCAAAGAAGAATGAGAAAAAAGTTCACTCTCTAGATGTGCAAAGCTGGTAGAGACATCACCAAAAAGACTTGCAGCTGTAATTGCAGCAAAAGGGGGTTCTACAAAGTATTGACTCCGGGGGGCTGAATACAAATGCACCCCACACTTTTCACATATTTATTTGTAAAAAAAAATTAAAACCGTTTTATAATTTTTTTTCCACTTCACAATTATGTGCCACTTTGTGTTGGTCTATCACATAAAATCCCAATAAAGTACATTTACGTTTTTGGTTGTGGTATGAATCCTTTTTCAAGGCACTGTATGTGGGCAGCAGCAGGTTAAGTTGTTTGTCTGGAATTTACCTTCAGCAATCCTTTTATTTTAAACCACCTTGTAATAAATATTTAACGGTTCTTCAGAAATATTTCCATAGGAGCGATAGTTCTTCAGCAATCTCTGATCATTTCTCTTTGTCCATCTCTTGACCTCTCAATGACAGCACTTATGCCCGACACATCATAACGAGGGTCTGTCCTCGTGGTTTGAGCGATAGCAGCAGGAGGGGAGGCGGAAGACCTGGCTGAGAGCTTTCACACTGAATAATAGCCCCCTCTCTGAGCCTGGAGCGCGCGATGAACATAACCGCCATTCATGTCCCCATTGTACGATCCATCTGCCATTCTCAAGGTGCCGCACTCGCAAACATGAATTGCAACTTTAATTATCATGCAGCATTACATATTATCTTTCCATTTGGCTGATGTGATATGGAAAGGGTCATTAAATCTAATCAAACTAAATTATTAATGCCCTCAAGATATTAAAAAGCCTGATATTTCTGCTTCATTAAAATAGAATGAGGTCTGATTATTATGATTATTTTAGTGAGTTTGTATTTAAGCAGGGATCGTGTGGAGAAAAGGGTCCTCTGTTAGATAAAGTTTCCTGTGATAAAAATTGAGGGGGGGTGAACTTCCTTCCGGTGCCGCGGAGTCCCGGGAGAAATTGGGAGCTGGATGCCTCTTAAAAAAGGGTAACCACTCACCCCCCCCAAAAAATGACATGCCAAATGTGGCATGTCAGGGGGTCACTGTCACTTAAAGCGGAAGTTCCATTTTTGGGTAGAACTCCGCTTTAAGCAGAAACTGTAATTTTAGGGTCAAGTTTATTTGAATTTTTGTCATTTTTATGTTTTTATACTGATGTTTTATTCTATATAAATACTGTATATCATATCTATAAAATATTTTATATATTCATGAAATCTTTGTTTGACAATAAGACCCCTTTCACACTGGAGGCGTTTTTCAGGCGCTTTAGCGACTAAAAATAGCATCTGTAAAGCACATGAAAAAAGCGCTTTCACACTGGCGCAGTGTGTTGGCAGGACATAAAAAAAAATATTGCAAGCAGCTTCTTTAAGTCGCTTTAGGAGTGGTGTATACACCGCTCCTAAAGCACCCCTGCCCATTGAAATCAATGGGCAGCGCCGCCGAAGCACCTGCAAAGTGCCTCGGCAGCACCAATTTGCGGGCGCTTTTAACTCTTTATAAAAGCGCCCCGCTAGCGCCTGAAAAGCTCCGCAAAACTGCGATAAAGCTCTGCTAAAACTAGTGGCGCTTTACTGCCGACGCCCGGGCGCTGGCAGTGTGAAAAGGCTCTAAGCATGTAATACAGAATACACCCATGACTCTCAGTATTCTTAGAGCATTATGGATCAGTGGAATTTGTTTCCTTTCAGTCTGACTCTCTCTGATTGAAATTTCATAGGCAGCCCTCTATGAAAGGAAGAGAGGAAGAGCAGGGTGCAACCTGAGTGTAGTATAATAATGTATTCATTGTAGTGAAAAGACAAATGGCAACTCACATCAAGCTCATCACATCGTAAAGGCTTTTGGAAAGTCTCACAACAACAGGGAACCTCAGCCTGGGATAGAAACGTTGGGTGGATGGATGGATACACCCGCAGGACCAAGAGAACACACCGGGAATGGCACCAAACTAAGTGCAGCATTAAATGTACAGAGACTAGTAAAAAACACTAGTAAATTGGCAAATCAAGAAATACCACTTTTTGTATTTAATCCGTGGGAAGTCTGCTTCTGCATCTGGGATGAGAAGTCTCTTCCTAATACTTGGACCCTGGAAAGTCATCAGGCTGGATGATAGCTTAGATGAGGAAGTGGAAACTAGTGATGAGCCGAACACCCCCGGGTTCGGTTCGCACCAGAACCCGCGAACGGACCGAAAGTTCGAACGAACATTAGAACCCTATTAAATACAATGGATGCGAACGTTCGAATTCTAAAGTGCTAATTATAACAACTATTATGCATGTTATTGTCCTAAAAAGGGTTTGGGAACCCGGGTTCTGCACCAGGGGACATGTATCAATGCAAAAAGAAGTTTTAAAAACGGTCGTTTTTCGGGAGCAGTCATTTTAATGATGCATAAAGTGAAAAAAAAAAAGTCAAATATTCCTTTAAATATCGTACCTGGGGGGTGTCTAAAGTATGCCTGTGAAGTGCCACGTGTTTCCCGTGTTTAGAACTGTCCCTGCACAAAATGACACTTCTAAAGGAAAAAAAAGCCATTTAAAACTGCTTGCGGCTTTAATGTAATGTCTGGTCCCGGTAATATGGATGAAATTCTTTAAGAAAAATGGCATAGCTACCCCATGACCCCCCCCCCCCTACCCCAGCCCATTACCAGCCCCTTTGGGTCTTGTATGGATATTAAGGGGAACCCCGCACATAAAATAAAAAAGGCCCTATATACTCTGAACAGCCCTATACAGGCGGTGCATACAAGACAGGGACTGTAGGTTTGTTCTTATGTAGAGTCTGTTTGTAATTTTGAACAGGTACATTGTTGAAGTGTAGCTCCAGCCCAAAAATCTATTTTTAAACTTTTTGGAAAACATAGGTAAGGGTTATCACCCCTGTAACATTTGTTTTGCTGTCTGTGCCCCTGTTCAGAACATTTCACCTCACTTTCCGTCCCAATGACAACTGTTTTTGAAATGTGGTGTTTTTCTTGAAACAAGGATTGCTGATAAAGCATCAGTACAGAGGAGACACCTTTCTCCCATATTTATTCTTACAGGAGAGAATTTTCCTTCCTAGTGGTAGATTTCCTCTCACTTCCTGTTGTCTTCTTGCGTTTGCAAGTAGGAGTCGTTTGTAAGTTGGATGTTTGAAAGTAGGGACCTGCCGTATATACTCTGCAGAAATAGGCCCCTTAGTTGTTGGTGTTGGCACAACACTGTAAGCACTCACAGTTACTCTTGGTTGGTGCTGGAACGCCCTGCTGTCAACTATTATATCAGGAATTTTAATTACATATAATTGTTGAACAGTGGTAGTAAAAATTGGGCCTTTGATGGTGGTGCTGGTGCCACAACACTGTAAGCCCTGACAGTTACTCTTGGTGGGTGCAGCAATGGGCCCTGCTGTGAATTATTAGATCAAGAATTGTAATTACATGCCCCTGTTGAACAGGGGCTGAAAAATTGGGCCTTAGGCACTGGTGGCACAACACTGCAACCCCTCACAGCAACTGTACTTGGAGCACAGCAATGAGCCCTGTTGCAAAGTATTGCTTCAAAAATTGTAATGACACGCCCCTGTTAAACAGGGGCTGAAAAATTGGGCCTTAGGCACTGGTGGCACAACACTGCAACTCCTCACAGATACTGTACTTGGAGCACACCAATGAGCCCTGTTGCAAAGTATTGCTTCAAAAATTGTAATGACACGCCCCTGTTAAACAGGGGCTGAAAAATTGGGCCTTAGGCACTGGTGGCACAACACTGCAACTCCTCACAGATACTGTACTTGGAGCACAGCAATGAGCCCTGTTGCAAAGTATTGCTTCAAAAATTGTAATTACACGCCCCTGTTAAACAGGGGCTGAAAAATTGGGCGTTAGGCACTGGTGGCACAACACTGCAACTCCTCACAGATACTGTACTTGGAGCACAGCAATGAGCCCTGTTGCAAAGTATTGCTTCAAAAATTGTAATTACACGCCCCTGTTAAACAGGGGCTGAAAAATTGGGCGTTAGGCACTGGTGGCGGCACCCATAAACAAAAATGATCTTACAAGCTATCATCATCAATCGTATCATTGAGGACTCGGAGGAGGAGGATAGCCAGTCAACATAACAGCACAGGCACTCAGCATCAGCATCAGTCTTGAAGGGATGTGACATGTTAAAATCAATTAGTCTGTTATATCAGCATCAGGTGTGTGGTAGCTGGTGGTGATCCAAGACTGGTTCATCTTGATGAAAGTCAGTCGATCAACCGAGTCGGTGGACAGGCGCACCCTGTGATCCGTGACAAATCCTCCAGCAGCACTGAATGTGCGTTCCGAAAGAACGCTGGATGCAGGACAGGCCAGTAGCTCAATTGCATACTGTGCAAGCTCTGGCCAGTGATCCATCCTCAAGACCCAGTAAGCCAGAGGATTTTCGGTGGGGAAGGTGTCCAAGTCTGACCTTGCCCCTAGATATTCCTGCACCATGTTTATCAGACGCTGGCGATGGTTGCTGGAACCGATCATACTTTGGGGCTGCGGACTAAAGAATTGTCTGAACGCATCGGTCAGACGGCCACCTTCCCCACCGCTCCTTCTTTGACTGGCCGAAGCCTCAGCAACTCGTTGTCCAGGACCAGGAGTTTGCAACCTCCCAGTCTCTGGGAATGCGTTGCACAGACCTTTCTGCAAGGCCTCCCGGAGTTGTCTCATCCTCTGCTCCCTCTGCGACGGTAACATAAGGTCCGCAACCTTACCCTTGTACCGTGGATCAAGGAGAGTGGCCAGCCAGTAATGGTCCCTCTCCTTGATCCGAAGAATACGAGGATCCTTCCGCAGACTTTGCAGGATCAGGGAGGCCATGCAGCGTAGGTTTGCTGAGGCATTCGCTCCGGAGTCCTCTGGGTCACTAAGGACGACATGATCCGCAGCCACCTCCTCCCAGCCACGTACAAGTCCACTGGTTTCTTGGGACTGTAAATCATCCCTAAAAGACTGCTGCTGATGATGCTGAGTGCCAGCCTCCACCTCCATGCTGACACAATCCTCCTCCTCCTCCTCCTCCTCCTCCTCCTCTTCCTGTGCGATGGGTGGGACAGAAGGAACACTGTCTGGGTAAAGGGGGCCTTGAGAGGCAAGGAAGTCCTCCTCTTCCTGCCTCTGTTCTGCCTCAAGTGCCCTGTCCATTATTCCACGCAGCGTGTGCTCCAACAGGTGGACAAGAGGTACAGTGTCACTGATGCATGCACTGTCACTGCTCACCATCCTCGTGGCCTCCTCAAATGGTGCCAGGACAGTGCATGCATCCCTGATCATGCCCCACTGGCGTGGAGAAAAAAAACCAAGCTCCCCTGACCCTGTCCTGGTGCCGTAGTCGCACAGGTACTCATTGATGGCCCTCTGCTGCGTGTGCAGCCGCTGCAGCATGGCCAACGTTGAGTTCCACCTGGTGGGCATGTCACATATAAGGCGGTTCTTGGGCAGGTTCAACTCCTTTTGCAGCTCAGCCAGGCGAGCACTGGCATTATAAGATCTGCGGAAATGCACACAGACTTTCCTGGCCTGCCTCAGGACATCCTGTAAGCCCGGGTACCTGCCCAAGAAGCGCTGCACCACCAGGTTAAGGACGTGAGCCACACAGGGCACATGGGTCAGTTGTCCCTGTCGGAGGGCGGAGAGGAGGTTGGTGCCATTGTCGCAAACCACCATTCCTGGCTTAAGCTGGCGTGGCGTCAACCACCTCTCGGCCTGGCCCTGCAGAGCAGACAGGACCTCTGCCCCAGTGTGGCTTCTGTCCCCCAAACACACCAGCGCAAGCACGGCATGGCATCTTTTTGCCTGCGTACTTGCGTAGCCCCGTGAACGGCTACGGAGCACCGCTGGTTCATAGGACAAACCACAGGAAGAGGCCATGGAGGAAGAAGAAGAGGAGGGGGTGGAGGAGAGAGGTGTGTCACAACCAGTAGTAGCATTTTGGAGGCGTGGCGGTGGGACAACCTCCAACACTACTGCACCTTGTCCTGAATCCTTCCCAGCTGCCAAAAGAGTGACCCAATGGGCCGTGAAAGAAAGGTAACGTCCCTGTCCATGCCTGCTGGACCATGAGTCAGCGGTAATATGCACCTTACCGCTGACCGCCCTTTCCAGCGAGGCCAAGACATTGCCTTCCACATGCCGGTAGAGAGCCGGAATAGCCTTCCGTGAGAAAAAGTGGCGTTTGGGAACCTGCCACTGAGGAACTGCACATTGCACAAACTCACGGAAGGGGGCCGAGTCTACCAACTGAAAAGGCAGCAGTTGAAGCGCTAGCAATTTAGCCAAGCTAGCATTCAACCGCTGGGCATGTGGATGGCTGGGAGTGAACTTCTTTCGACGGTCCAGCAGCTGGGGCAGGGAAATTTGCCTGCTAGAATCGGACGTCGGTGTACTGCTAGCAGAGTGGGCGCAAGTACTTGGCTGTGACACACCTAATTCTACACCTTCATTCCTCTCAGTGCATGTTTCAGAGAGGACTGAAGTTATAGTGGGGTTGGAGATCCCAGCTGATGCGGTGCAAGGAGAGGTCCGCTTTGTTCTTTGGTGTGGGTCTTTGAGGTAGGCTTGCCAACGAGCTGCATGGCAGGTCAACATATGTCTGGTCAGGCATGTGGTACCCAAGCGGCTGATGTTTTGGCCACGCGATATACGCTTGAGACATATGTTGCAAACAGCAGCTGTGCGATCTGATGCACTAGCCTCAAAAAAGGCCCACACCAAAGAACTTTTTGAATGACGGGCAGAGGCAGCGCCCTGCACAGGCGGAGCTCTGCGGTGTGATTCCGTCGGTGTACTGCCCTTACGCTGGCCACCAAAGGGCATCCTGCCTCGTTGGAGATGTGCCTCCTCCTCATCCTCCTCCTCCTCCTCTCTCCTATTAGGCACCCACGTGGAGTCAGTGACCTCATCATCCCCTCCCTCCTCATCACTGGAGCCAATCTGGCAGTATGCTGCAGCTGCTGGAACATGACTGCCAGATTGGTGTCCTTCTTGAGCATCCCCTCTGTCTGCTCTCACGCTACTGCCTTCCTCTAGCTGGGTTTCATCATCAGACCCTTCGAAACGCTGGGCATCCTCCTGGAGCATGTACCCAACACTGTGCTGAAACAGTTCGGGGGACTCCTCAGGAGGAGGACATGGTGGGTCTAGGGAAGGAGTGACTGATGATTTGTCTGACATTGATACCAGGGAAGACGACGCTTTGGCAGCTGCTTTTCCAGTACCCTGAGCCTGGGTGAGAGAGGATGAGGAGGAGGAGGAGGGCTTGGTCATCCACTCTACCAAGTCTTCGGCATGATGTGGCTCAACATGTCCAGCTGCCGAAAAGAAGGACAAGCGTGTCCCATGGCCATGTGCTGATGACAATGCACCGCGTCCACGACCAGCACTGTTGCCCCCAGACACAGAGCCTGCTTGCCCTCTTTTATTGCCTCCTGACTGTCTGCCTCTCCTTGTTTGCCTTCCAGACATTCTAATAGATGGCCTGCAGGGAGATGGGAAAAAAGCAATAAGGGCTACCTTCAGGTGTCCTTCTCTGTCCCTTGAAACAAGGACTTGCAGAGTGAAATAAACTGACACTCTCCCTACCTACAGTTTTCTGTCCCTAGAATAAATGTTTTTTTTAATCACAATATAGCACAAGGACAATTCAGTCACTGTCCTTCCAGGTCCCTGGAAACAAGGACTTGCAGAGTGAAATAAACTGACACTCTCCCTACCTACAGTTTTCTGTCCCTAGAATAAATGTTTTTTTTAATCACAATATAGCACAAGGACAATTCAGTCACTGTCCTTCCAGGTCCCTGGAAACAAGGACTTGCAGAGTGAAATAAACTGACACTCTCCCTACCTACAGTTTTCTGTCCCTAGAATAAATGTTTTTTTTAATCACAATATAGCACAAGGACAATTCAGTCACTGTCCTTCCAGGTCCCTGGAAACAAGGACTTGCAGAGTGAAATAAACTGACACTCTCCCTACCTACAGTTTTCTGTCCCTAGAATAAATGTTTTTTTAAATCACAATATAGCACAAGGACAATTCAGTCACTGTCCTTCCAGGTCCCTGGAAACAAGGACTTGCAGAGTGAAATAAACTGACACTCTCCCTACCTACAGTTTTCTGTCCCTAGAATAAATGTTTTTTTTAATCACAATATAGCACAAGGACAATTCAGTCACTGTCCTTCCAGGTCCCTGGAAACAAGGACTTGCAGAGTGAAATAAACTGACACTCTCCCTACCTACAGTTTTCTGTCCCTAGAATAAATGTTTTTTTTAATCACAATATAGCACAAGGACAATTCAGTCACTGTCCTTCCAGGTCCCTGGAAAGAAGGACTTGCAGAGTGAAATAAACTGACACTCTCCCTACCTACAGTTTTCTGTCCCTAGAATAAATGTTTTTTTTAATCACAATATAGCACAAGGACAATTCAGTCACTGTCCTTCCAGGTCCCTGGAAACAAGGACTTGCAGAGTGAAATAAACTGACACTCTCCCTACCTACAGTTTTCTGTCCCTAGAATAAATGTTTTTTTTAAGCACAATATAGCACAAGGACAATTCACTCACTGTCCTTACAGGTCCCTGGAAACAAGGACTTGCAGAGTGAAAGAAAAAAAACACTCTCCCTACCTACAGTTTTCTGTCCCTAGAAAAAATGTTTTTTTTAATCACAATATAACACAAGGACAATTCACTCACTGTCCTTCCAGGTCCCTGGAAACAAGGACTTGCAGAGTGAAATAAACTGACACTCTCCCTACCTACAGTTTTCTGTCCCTAGAATAAATGTTTTTTTTAATCACAATATAGCACAAGGACAATTCAGTCACTGTCCTTCCAGGTCCCTGGAAACAAGGACTTGCAGAGTGAAATAAACTGACACTCTCCCTACCTACAGTTTTCTGTCCCTAGAATAAATGTTTTTTTTAATCACAATATAGCACAAGGACAATTCAGTCACTGTCCTTCCAGGTCCCTGGAAACAAGGACTTGCAGAGTGAAATAAACTGACACTCTCCCTACCTACAGTTTTCTGTCCCTAGAATAAATGTTTTTTTTAATCACAATATAGCACAAGGACAATTCAGTCACTGTCCTTCCAGGTCCCTGGAAACAAGGACTTGCAGAGTGAAATAAACTGACACTCTCCCTACCTACAGTTTTCTGTCCCTAGAATAAATGTTTTTTTTTAATCACAATATAGCACAAGGACAATTCAGTCACTGTCCTTCCAGGTCCCTGGAAACAAGGACTTGCAGAGTGAAATAAACTGACACTCTCCCTACCTACAGTTTTCTGTCCCTAGAATAAATGTTTTTTTTAATCACAATATAGCACAAGGACAATTCAGTCACTGTCCTTCCAGGTCCCTGGAAACAAGGACTTGCAGAGTGAAATAAACTGACACTCTCCCTACCTACAGTTTTCTGTCCCTAGAATAAATGTTTTTTTTAATCACAATATAGCACAAGGACAATTCAGTCACTGTCCTTCCAGGTCCCTGGAAACAAGGACTTGCAGAGTGAAATAAACTGACACTCTCCCTACCTACAGTTTTCTGTCCCTAGAATAAATGTTTTTTTTAATCACAATATAGCACAAGGACAATTCAGTCACTGTCCTTCCAGGTCCCTGGAAACAAGGACTTGCAGAGTGAAATAAACTGACACTCTCCCTACCTACAGTTTTCTGTCCCTAGAATAAATGTTTTTTTTAATCACAATATAGCACAAGGACAATTCAGTCACTGTCCTTCCAGGTCCCTGGAAACAAGGACTTGCAGAGTGAAATAAACTGACACTCTCCCTACCTACAGTTTTCTGTCCCTAGAATAAATGTTTTTTTTAATCACAATATAGCACAAGGACAATTCAGTCACTGTCCTTCCAGGTCCCTGGAAACAAGGACTTGCAGAGTGAAATAAACTGACACTCTCCCTACCTACAGTTTTCTGTCCCTAGAATAAATGTTTTTTTTAATCACAATATAGCACAAGGACAATTCAGTCACTGTCCTTCCAGGTCCCTGGAAAGAAGGACTTGCAGAGTGAAATAAACTGACACTCTCCCTACCTACAGTTTTCTGTCCCTAGAATAAATGTTTTTTTTAATCACAATATAGCACAAGGACAATTCAGTCACTGTCCTTCCAGGTCCCTGGAAACAAGGACTTGCAGAGTGAAATAAACTGACACTCTCCCTACCTACAGTTTTCTGTCCCTAGAATAAATGTTTTTTTTAAGCACAATATAGCACAAGGACAATTCACTCACTGTCCTTACAGGTCCCTGGAAACAAGGACTTGCAGAGTGAAAGAAAAAAAACACTCTCCCTACCTACAGTTTTCTGTCCCTAGAAAAAATGTTTTTTTTAATCACAATATAACACAAGGACAATTCACTCACTGTCCTTCCAGGTCCCTGGAAACAAGGACTTGCAGAGTGAAATAAACTGACACTCTCCCTACCTACAGTTTTCTGTCCCTAGAATAAATGTTTTTTTTAATCACAATATAGCACAAGGACAATTCAGTCACTGTCCTTCCAGGTCCCTGGAAACAAGGACTTGCAGAGTGAAATAAACTGACACTCTCCCTACCTACAGTTTTCTGTCCCTAGAATAAATGTTTTTTTTAATCACAATATAGCACAAGGACAATTCAGTCACTGTCCTTCCAGGTCCCTGGAAACAAGGACTTGCAGAGTGAAATAAACTGACACTCTCCCTACCTACAGTTTTCTGTCCCTAGAATAAATGTTTTTTTTAATCACAATATAGCACAAGGACAATTCAGTCACTGTCCTTCCAGGTCCCTGGAAACAAGGACTTGCAGAGTGAAATAAACTGACACTCTCCCTACCTACAGTTTTCTGTCCCTAGAATAAATGTTTTTTTTAATCACAATATAGCACAAGGACAATTCAGTCACTGTCCTTCCAGGTCCCTGGAAACAAGGACTTGCAGAGTGAAATAAACTGACACTCTCCCTACCTACAGTTTTCTGTCCCTAGAATAAATGTTTTTTTTAATCACAATATAGCACAAGGACAATTCAGTCACTGTCCTTCCAGGTCCCTGGAAACAAGGACTTGCAGAGTGAAATAAACTGACACTCTCCCTACCTACAGTTTTCTGTCCCTAGAATAAATGTTTTTTTTAATCACAATATAGCACAAGGACAATTCAGTCACTGTCCTTCCAGGTCCCTGGAAACAAGGACTTGCAGAGTGAAATAAACTGACACTCTCCCTACCTACAGTTTTCTGTCCCTAGAATAAATGTTTTTTTTAATCACAATATAGCACAAGGACAATTCAGTCACTGTCCTTCCAGGTCCCTGGAAACAAGGACTTGCAGAGTGAAATAAACTGACACTCTCCCTACCTACAGTTTTCTGTCCCTAGAATAAATGTTTTTTTTAAGCACAATATAGCACAAGGACAATTCACTCACTGTCCTTCCAGGTCCCTGGAAACAAGGACTTGCAGAGTGAAAGAAACTGACACTCTCCCTACCTACAGTTTTCTGTCCCTAGAATAAATGTTTTTTTAAGCACAATATAGCACAAGGACAATTCAGTCACTGTCCTTCCAGGTCCCTGGAAACAAGGACTTGCAGAGTGAAAGAAACTGACACTGTCCCTACCTACAGTTTTCTGTCCCTAGAATAAATGTTTTTTTTAAGCACACTATAGCACAAGCACAAAACACACTGACACTCTCCCTACCTATCCTTCTCTTTCCCTAAACTAAAGGAATCCAGGTTAAGCAAGAAAGAAATAACAGTCACTGTCCCTGCCTATGCTGCTCTATCCCTGCTCCGGAACACACTACACTAGGCCGCCGTGCTGGCGGCCTTTTATAGTGTGGGGCGTGTACTAAACACCCTCAGCAATAATTGGCCACAGGCATCCTGCCTGTGGCCAATCATTGCTCTCCTCGCTGCCGGCGCTGTGATTGGCCAAGCATGCGGGGTCACAGTGCATGCTTGGCCAATCACAGCGCCTGGATGACACTGCGATGGCGTAGTGCATTGTGGGCCGTTCGCGTCACTCGAATTTGGCGCGAACGGCCCAAATCGTTCGATCTTCGTCGAACGATCGAACAGCCGATGTTCGAGTCGAACGTATGTTCGACTCGAACACGAAGCTCATCCCTAGTGGAAACCAACAAGATGGCAGAAGGCTTCTGTGGGGGGCAGATCTATGCATTTCACGGCATTTCAAGGCTGTCCAAGCCTCTTTCTTAAGCTAACCAGGGAGAGAGGAAGAGGGATAATTTACTGTTCATTCAGTTGTGCATCACAGTTTTGCTTGAGCTATTGAGCTCTCTAACAACAGGTTAGTATTTTATATTCTGTTTTATTTATTAATGTAGCACCCTACTCCTGTTGGGTAGACGCTATATGTTAAATTTAGTTATCTGTGTTGTAGTTCAGCTCAGAAGGAATTATGTAAATTTATGTCTCTGTTTCAGTCTAGCTGGGCTGCGCAATTTCCACCTGACAGTAGGTGTCACTGTCATCACAGGTCAGGGTTGGAAATGCAGCAGGCTGGGTGTATTGGGTATTCCTTTCCCAGAAGTGGCTCAGGGGGCATAGTCAACCCGCTGTGCATTCTGGGAGGGGGTACTTAAGAGGCAGAGACCGCTCTTTCGGGGTTCGTTGCCGGGGGTCGTTGCCGGATCCTGACCTGAGGGCCCTCCTGGCCTCAGGGATGTACGAGCCATTTTCGGCCTCAGGGCCTGCTGGCCCAAGGCTCTGCAACTGATAAGTAGGCCCAGGAGTTGCTGGGGCCTACTAGTCCAGGGATGGTCCTACGCGGTCTTGCCTGTGGGAAAAAGCGGAACAATTGGGGACTCAATTGAAGGACGCATCCTGGCCAGTTTGCCGGACGGCTGAAAGATTCTGGCACCGTGAGTTATGTACTCTTGAAGGAACTTTTTGCAAAGTGTCAGTGTGGTTACACGATCTTGTGGCAGAAGGTTGTGGAACGACTGTACGACACTCATCAAGTCTGTGGCAGAGACTTTTGAACGAGCTTCGCACCGGTTGCTAGGCCAGGGAGAGTAGGCCTATCCGGTGGTTGCTGAATCCAGCGTGGAACTGTTTGTCCTCTGGATCTGAGATTGTGCCCGTGATCCACAAAGTAAATTGCCTGAAACTCCCCTATCCATCTACTCACTTGCCACACCTTGCGGATTGTCACTTGCCACCTCACCTGCCACACCTTGCTGATTGTCACTTGCCTGCCACCAGATGCAGATTGTCATTTGCCACGTCACCTGCCACAATTTGCAGATTGTCACTTGCCACGTCGCCTGCCACACCTTGTGGATTGTCACTTGCCACGTCACCTGCCACAATTTGCGGATTGTCACTTGCCACGTCGCCTGCCACA
Organism: Rana muscosa; assembly: GCA_029206835.1. NCBI lineage: Eukaryota > Metazoa > Chordata > Amphibia > Anura > Ranidae > Rana > Rana muscosa. The sequence goes on along the minus strand of CM055127.1, from coordinate 450,319,420 downwards.
CCTTGTGGATTGTCACTTGCCACGTCGCCTGCCACACCTTGCGTATTGTCACTAACTTGCCTGCTAAGGTGTAGATTTGGTTGTCTCTTGCTGTGTCCCAGACTCCCAGAGTCAGGCAGCAGAGAGATAATGTAATCTCTCCGCTGCCTGCACAGTGAGGGCGGAAGTCACTGAAGGAATGCAGGGCAGGCACGGGCGGTGAGAGATGATCTCATCTCTCTGCTCCCCCGCTCCAGGCTAGCTGATTGGCCAGCTGCCACACTGAGCCTGCTCTCTCACTCTCACCTGCGCTGCCAACACACTGAGCAGCACGGTCTGCCCACAAACCGCGCCGCAAGCGGAGCCGCCCGTCTGTGGAGCCGCACGCTAACGCACCTGCCCGCAGAGTGGCCCGACGTGACTCACTGACGTCACTCGTTGCTAGACGCCAAGCGGCCCAGGCGTTAGCAACGAGTGCAGGGAAGAGGCTCCACCCACCTCCTCCTCCGCTCCTGGTATCGTGTCAGTGCGCCGCGTAACTACATTAGACGAGTCTCTCCCTCGGCGCCGCTGATCGGCTGATGTGAGAAACTGAGAGAGCGACTCAGAGGCAGCGGCAGCCGCAGAACAAGTACTGTATATACTCGAGTATAAGCCGACCCGAATATAAGCAGAGGCACCTAATTTTACCCAAAAGAAAGGGAAAACGTATTGACTCGAGTATAAGCCTAGGGTGTCCATCTGCATGCCTCACTGTGCCTCACTGTGCCCATGCCTCACTGTGCCCATGCTTCACTGTGCCCATGACTAGACTGATGTTTAACATGGGAGTCTATGGAAGGAGTGTCCGGCTTTGAAAAATCGGTTCTCCCCGACCGTAGGTCTCCTAGACACCACACTTGTAGGGGAGACATGGGGCTACATGTGTGCCAAGTTTGGGGTCCAGGGGGCCTACGATAGGCCAGTACCGGGTCTGCAAAGTCACCGGAGAAATGACCGTTTAACATTGGAGTCTATGGAAGGGGTGCCCGGCTTTAAAAAAATCAGTGCTCCCCGGCCGTAGGCCCCCCAGATACCAAACATTGCACACCTATAGAGGAGCCATGGGGCTACATGTGTGCCAAGTTTGAGGTCCCGGGGGCCTACGACCAGCCGGTACCGTGTTCCCAAAATCTGTGAGATCAGGCGCAAAAAAAAAAAAACAGAGCAAGCAAGTGAGTGTGACAGATGGTCTCGGGGGGGGGGGCAATTGCCCTGTTGCCCGCCCCCCTGGATCCGCCTTTGGTTGGAACTGGTAAAATAAACCTCTTGAAGAAAACGTATCCAGGTGTTGGTGTGAACTTTTATACAGGCTCTTCAAGAAGGATCCCTGACACATGTGCTGTGAACAGAAAAGGTAACGGTAGGCCCAAAATTTTAAACCAACAGCTCCTACGGGGGTAGTGCTACATTAGTATTTGATAGAGGGGTATAAAGAAAAAAAACATTAACCGCTTGCCGACCGCTGCACGACTATATACATCGCCAGAATGGCACGGCTGTGCAAAGGGACGTACCTGTACGTCGAACCAAAAAAGTGTAGCGCTAATCAAATGATCTGGTCCACATAATCATGAATAAACACAGTGCTTAAAATTGTGATAGAAAAAACAGTAAATTATATGATGGTACACCAAAAAAAACACATGATTGTCTATGGAAAAACCAGAAGATGATGCACCAATGGACAATTGAATGTATATATTGTGATGAGTGAAAGATCAAAACTTGGTGATGATTTCAAACATAAAAATAATAGTAATAAAGGTGGAGGCACGATGGAGTGAGGAAAACCGCCACCAGTAGGTAGAAGGCTTACCGGAATGTTTGAACCCGAAAGAACGTACGTTCAATGGGTCAAACGGGCTTTGTGACCACTGGGAACTGGATCATCAGTTGCGCTCCGATCGTTGACAAATGAATCCAACCACTGGGAGAAGGCTATCCTTGCAAAACGTTCTCATAAAGAGCGGTGGTCCAGATAATCCCAAGGTGATGTGAAGGAATGTGAATCAAAAATGGGAGGAAAAAGAGGGCACATAGCGTGATACTGTATGAATATGGAATTTTTAATGTAGCAGGAACACTTACATTATAGAAGACAAATAGCGCTTTTCAAAGTACTTGTGGCAACAGTGGAGCGCGCATGTCCGCTGTGAGTGTGACCGCGGGTCCTGAGGACTCGATGTCTGCCGGGTGCCCGCGATCGTGTCACGGAGCAGCAGAATGGGGAGATGTCTATGTTAACAAGGCATTTCCCTGTTCTGCCTAGCAACATGACAGAGATCTAGGGCTCCCTGTCATTGGGAGCAGTGATCTCTGTCATGTGCTAGTGAAACCATCCCCCCCACAGTTAGAATCACTTCCTAGGACACACTTAACCCCTTCCCTGCCAGTGTCATTTACACAGTAATCAGTGCATTTTTATAGCACTGATCGCTGTATAAATGACAATGGTCCCAAAATAGTGTCAAAAGTGTCCGATGTGTCCGCCATAATGACGCAGTCAAGATAAAAATCACAGATCGCCGCCAATACTAATTAAAAAAAAATGTATATCAAAAATGCCATAAAACTATTCCCTATTTTGTAGACGCTATAACTTTTGCGCAAACCAATCTATATACGCTTATTGAGATTTTTTTTTACCAAAAATATGTATAAGAATACATATCGGCCTAAACTGAGAAAGCTCTATTTGTGGGAAAAAAAGGACGTCAATTTTGTTTGGGTGCAACGTCGCACGACCGCGCAATTGTCAGTTAAAGAGACGCAGTGCCAAATCGCAAAAAGTGCTCTGGTCAGGAAGGGGGTAAATTCTTCCTGGGCTGAAGTGGTTAAAAATCCTCGGTAAACCAAGTTTTATTGTGGCTACAGATGTGATATGATTACACCTGATAGACAAGGTTCATTGGGATCCAACATGTGAAAAACCCTGTCCAGTTCCTATTGTTTTCCTGCACTGTAGACTGATAAACACTGACTTCACCGACAAAGATGAAAAACTTCTGAAGATTTCAGTCAGTTGTGGTTCGGTTGAACTTTATAGAAATTCACAAGCCTCCTAGATTTAAAATGTCCTCATTGACTTCAATAGGCACCCAATTCAGGATCCAAACCATGAGTATTATAGTGCAGCAGCTGATGCAAAATTGTTTAGGAAGCTACTGACAGCCCTGCCTAAAGAGGAATTTCCGACCAAAAGCACACATCAAACTTTTCTTGTCGTAATTTCCGATCGTGTGTACACGGCATAAGCGTCTTCAAAAACTCTACCAGGGATACTAAGATAGAAGGGTGGGTCCTGGTGGCACAGACATTTAAGCTAAGGGTACTCAGGCAAGAGTAGAAGAGAATATAAGGTAGAACAAGCCTGGGCTTCTTCAAAAATTCTACCAGGGAAATTAAGATACAGTAGTAGGGTAGGATGTGGTGGTGGCACTGACATTCAAGCTATGGGTGCTTGGACAACAGTAGAAGGCAAAACAAGCCAGAGTCTCTTTTTTTAGAAGGGTAGGACCTAGTGGCACTGGCATTCAAGCTAAAGGTTCTCATGCAAAAGCAGAAGCAGCTTGAGACATTTGGATAACTGAGCCCCCAAAATAATACTGAAGTTTGGAATTGGCCTGGGACATCCAAAATAATTCCGTCCAAATCTAACACTATCTGAAATTCATGATCAACTGTACTCACCAGTCAGGATATACTAGGGACACCAAGACTGAAAAGATTAAAAAACTTGCCAGGTTACCATTTATCACCAGAAATGTATCAGCCTAGTCATTTTGGAATATTTTTCTATGTGGTCAGGTGACGCAGTGGCGGTGCGTCCATAGTGGCCGCAGGAGCGCCGCCCCCTCTCGCTCCTGCACCCGTCACTCACAACAATACATAGGTTCATGCATTGCATGAACCTATGTATTGTCGCCGCCGCTGCCGCCCACTATTCAGATGGCCAGCCCCCTGTTGAGCACCGGCCATCTGAACAACAGCGGCTGGTTGGTGTTTGGAAGTGCCTATCAGAGCCAGCGGCTGTAATCGGCTTCCGAATAGTTAACCAGAGGACGCACGGGGGTGCGTTCCTTGGTTAACACTGACAGGCGCCTCAGCCAATCAGGTTCACCGGGTCTTGTTATTGGTAACCTGATTGGCTGAAGCGACATCGAGGGCGGGAGAAGACATCGAGGACGGAAGAAGGACGGCGCTGACCCGAGGAAGGTAAGGGCAGGGCTGGGGGGAAACTGGCTGCATTTGGGGGGAAACTTGCTGCATTTGGGGGGAAACTGGCTGTATTTGGGGGGGAAACTGGCTGTATTTGGGGGGGAAACTGGCTGCATTTGGGGGGAAACTGGCTGTATTTGGGGGGAACCTGGCAGTATTTGGGGACAAACTGGCTGCATTTGGGGGGAAACTCGTTGCATTTGAGGGGGAAAACTGGTGGCGTTTGGGCACAGTGGCTGCGTTTAATGGGCACAGTTGCGGCAATTGATGATTTTATTTTATTTTTTCAGTTTGTTTGCGCCCCCCCAAAAATTTTGAGCACCAGCTGCCACTGGGTGACAGTTGAGCTTAATCTTATATGTACCAGAACATTATATGCCCTGGGAGCTAACTACAACTTCACATCAGACATTTTCTCATAAAGGGCCCAGAGTTCCAAGTTAATTTCAAGGAGAACACTTTATAATGGGGTTGTAGAGAAAAGCTAATGAAATTAGCCATTCTCTTTACATTTTATTAGAGGTATTGTCGTTTTCCCTCCAAGTTGATTATTTGCAAAGCAGACATTTCGAGGGGAAATAATTTGAAGTCAAGTCGCCCATGTAATTCCAATTTACTTTTATAATGATTTCCGAGACTTTTCTCTGACTCGTTGTTTATTTAGACCAGAATGAAAAAACCGTATTTTATGCCAAGCAAAAACAAGGGTGAAATAAAAAAATTTACGTTTTCGTATTAAAGAACAAGTTTTTTTCTATTAGGTTCTTAATGCTGAACGTTAAGCAGAAATAAAAGTCCAATGAATGCAGCCATATACTGTATGTGCCAAATTAATTAAATGTACTGTATTTTTAAAACAGGTACATGAATGTTAACGGGAAGCACAGTGGCTTAGTAGTTAGCACTTCTGACATTTAGCACTGGGTTCCTCAGTTTGAGTCCCTGTCAGGACACTATCTGCATGGAGTTTGTATGTTTTCTTTGTGCTTGTATGGCTTTCTTCCTATACTCCAAAGGCATGCTGGTAGGTTAATTAGCTCCTTTCTAAAATTAGTCCTTGTATGTGTAGCGATACCTTCAACTAAGAGGGCCGCAGATTTAGTTTGGGCCCTGAAGACAGCTCCGCCAACCCTCGGCAATTCACTCGACCCCCTACTGGCACAGCTGGTCTAGGGTAATATGTGTATCTTATGCTCTATGATTAAATTCAAACACCAAGACAGTGATAAAAGAATAACAAATTTACTTTCTATGGCAATGGAAATCAACAGTGATAACAGATCATAAGAATATATCTGCAGAGCCCTGCAGCTGTAGTCACACTATAACTATAGAGATATGGCGCACACGCGCCACGTGTAACAGTACTTCACTATGCGCCCTATGGCGCAGCTACTAAATAAACTACCTAGATGGCCAGGCCTGACCATATAACTCAGTCTCTAGTAGGGGTAAAATTCTTTGCATGCAAGTCTTTAAACGGTGGTACACATTTCAGGAACACATTTGTAATCCAGGGGGGGGGGGGGTAAAAATGCCAACACAGTACACTCCACTAAAGATCCGTTCAACTCAGTTCTGCTTTGGATCTCAAATGGGGAAAAGAACTCAAATAGGAACTAGTGGGCCACGGCAGTCTGTAGGCCTAACAATGATATAAAGTATTTGTGGATTGAGCAAGTGCTCGCTCACCCCTCCGGACGCGATCCCAGTCCGGGAACTTCCACCTGCTGTGTCTCTTCACACAGCTCTGCAGCAGTCTGGTCTCCGGCTCAGCAGCGGTTGAAGAAAACCGAGTCAGATGCCACCCAGGCTCGAGATGGGGTGGAAGGCTCTTTGGGTAACAGTGCAAGGCCCAGGCTTCAGGCCTTGCACCACGGTAGATCCGCACAGGAAGATCTCTCCCTTGAAGTCTCGTGTCCCAAAGAGGCCGAGCCCAGCCTCGCCTCCTCCTTTTATAACCCCTCCCATGAGTCTCTGGGGTGGAAACATTGCTGAAAGGGGTTCTGGGTAACGTAGTCTCTCTCCTCTGCTTTCACTTCCAGTAAAGTCTCTACTCCCTCCCGACTCACCTCTCACCCGGAAAGTCCTGTCTCTCTCTATTAAAGGGGAATACCCCGCTACACATGATTAACAGAGTGTGTCCAAGATAGCTGCTTCACCATCACCCAAACCAGCTGCTGAATGTTTCTTTTTCACAAAAGGCTATACTCACTCTGATGAAGGGAATGATGTGTGGCCCCTGAAATGTGTTGGCTCTTAATGTTTGAAAGAAAACCTTATTTTGGACTTACTTTGGACTAGTATTTTAGTGGGGCTCTTCGATTTCAATCCAAATATTGTCTTTACACTCCTCACACATATCACCCAGATGCCCCACAGGAGCAACTTGGATAAATCAGATTTTTCAGTACTAAAGTGTTCCCAACCATTATCTTAAGGTTTCAGTGCCATCAATTTACCACTCTCACCATCTGCCCCAATAGCTGATGAAACACACCATATATATATATAAAGTGCCTTGAAAAAGTATTAATACCCCTTGATAAATTTTCCAGATTTTGTCATGCTGCAACCAAAAACGTAAATGTATTTTATTGGGATTTTATGTGATGGACCAACACAAAGTGGTACATAATTGTGAAGTGGAAGGAAAATGATAAATGGTTTTCAGATTTGTTTACAAATACATATGTGAAAAGTGTGGCATGGATTTGTATGGCGCCCCTCTGAGTAAATACTTTGAAGAACCACCTTTTGCTGCAATTACAGCTGCATGCCTTTTTGGGGATGTCTCTACCAGCTTTGCACATATAGAGAGTGACATTTTTGCCCATTCTTCTTTGCAAAATAGCTCAAGCTCTGACAGATTGGATGGAGAGCGTCTGTAAACAGCAATTTTCAAGTCTTGCCACAGATTCTCAATTGGATTTAAGTCTGGACTTTGACTGGGCCATTCTAACACATGAATATGCTTTGATCTAAACCATTCCATTGTAGCTCTGGCTGTATGTTTAGGGTCGTTGTCCTGCTGAAAGTTGAACCTCTTTCCCAGTCTCAAGTCTTTTGCAGACACAGCTTTTCTTCTAAAGCCTCGTACACATGGTCGGACTTACATCGGACTTTTCCGTGGATTTTAGTCCGAACGGAGTTGGCCGGGCACACCCATAGCATACACACCACAGGACTTTTCTGCAAACTTTCCCAAAACTTTTTCCAACATCACGTGGTTTTTCTGCTCTTTACCGCCACCCTTTGGTCAACTTCTGCTATTGTTGGTTGATTTTAACATTATTTGTTTTGTCCATCGGACAAAAGTCCGATGGTTTTCTGTACACACGGTCAGACTTTGCTCCATCGGACTTTTGTTGGCCAAGTTTGCAGACCGAACTTTTGTCCGATGAAAACCAAAAAAGTTTGTCCGATGGAGCGTACACACGGTCGGATTTTTTGTCAAACTTGCTCAAAATGAAGTTTGTTGGCAAAAAGTCTGACTGTGTGTACGGGGCTTAAGATTGTTCTGTATTTGGCTCCATCCATCTCCACATCAACTCTGACCAACTTCCCTGTCACTCCTGAAGAACAGCATCCCCACAGCATGATGCTGCCACCACCATGTTTCACGGTGGGGATGGTGTGTTCAGGGTGATGTGCAGTGTTAGTTTTCTGCCACACATAGTGTTTTGCTTTTAGGCCAAAAAATTCAATTTTGGCCTCATCTGACCAGAGCACCTTCTTCCACATGACTTCTTCGCAAACTGAACAGGCTTTTTATGGCTTTCTTTCAACAATATCTTTCTTTTTGCCACTCTTCCATAAAGGCCAGATTTGTGGAGTGCACAACTATTAGTTGTTCCGTGGACAGATTCTCCCACTTGAGCTGTGGATCTCTGCAGCTCCTCTAGAGTTACCTTGGGCCTCTTGGCTGCTTCTCTGATTAATGCTCCGCTTGCCCAGCCTGTCAGTTTAGGTGGACGGCCATGTCTTGGTAGGTTTGCAGTTGTGCAATACTCTTTCCATTTTCAGATGATAGATTGAACAGAGCTCCGTGAGATGTTCAAAGCTTGGGATATTTTTTTATAACCTAACCCTGCTTTATACTTCTCCACAGCTTTATCCCTGACCTGTCTGGTGTGTTCCTTGGCCTCCATGATGCTGTTTGTTCACTAAGGTTCTCTAACAAACCTCTGAGGGCTTTGCAGAACAGCTGTATTTATACTGAGATTAATTTACACACAAGTGAACTCTATTTACTAATTAGGTGACTTCTGAAGGCAATTGGTTCCACTAGATTCTAGGTAGGGGTATCAGAGTAAAGGGGGCTGAATACAAATGCACGCCATACTTTTCACAATTTTTTTTGTAAAAAAATTGGAAAAACATTTATAATTTTTCTTCCACTACACATCTATGTGCCACTTTGTGTTGGTCTATCGCATAAAATCCCAATAAAATACATTTATGTTTTTGGTTGTAACATGACAAAATGTGGAAAATGTCAAGGGGTATTAATACTTTTACAAGGCAGTGTACACTTCAGTCTCCACTCCAGCACAACTCTTGCTGTAGACTACTCAGCTCCGCCAGCACTTCACTTGCTTGAGCTTTCAGGCACAGCTAGCACAAAGTAGGTAGGCCTCACACTGACTCTGCCAGGCCTCAGCAATTGCCCTTTGTAGGCATGGACCACGGGCCCCTATAGTGTAGCAAAAATAGAAAGTTCCTGGTGCTAGCTGTCCTACATGTGGCTACTGAGCCCAGTAACCCATCTTCAGGCCCTGCCAGCCCTCCTGGCTGCAGCTGCCCTTCTCCACTGCCCATGACACCACAGTCCACTTCTCTGGTTCTGTACCCATCCCAGACTGCATTCTCCCAGTCCTCTCAGGCATGCCTCCCCAGTCCTCTCAGGCCTGTGCATGTCACTCACCAGCCCTCCTGGCTGCAGCTGCCCTTCTCCACTGCCCATGACACCACAGTCCACTTCTCTGGTTCTGTACCCATCCCAGACTGCATTCTCCCAGTCCTCTCAGGCCTGTGAATGTCACTCACCAGCCCTTCTGGCTGCGACCAGTTGCTCCTCTCCCTGGAGACTTGCCCCGCAGTGCTCTCTCCCGCTGTCCTCACTTGCTCCTCCTGTGTTCCCTGTCCAGGACACCTCCACATTTTCTTGAAGGGCCCGTCCGCTCCTAAGCCCAAGGTCACCGCCCCAAACTGGGGAGCTCCCTCAAAGGCCCTGACAGCCTAGCACCCCATCTCTAGCTCTTCCACCAAAACAAGCACTGGAACATTTTAGAAAGAAGTAGGAGGTCCTAGTGAGTCAACCTGCACTATACTGAGCTACTCCCAACCCAGATCAAAAATACAAACCCAGGCTTGGCCACCAGCCAAGCCTGGAAATTTACTTACACTAACCAAAAACTCACTAGCACACTAGAGGGTGCTACAAATGTATAGCTCTTTATTGATGTAGCACCTACCTAGATTGACTTGTTTGGCACCTCTGTAATCATTGGAACAGCTATTGATTTCTCCGAGCTGTTCTAGATCTCACAGGCTGTAGGTTTGATTGCTTCCCCTACATTCTGGAGACTTCCATAACATAGAGGGCTGCAAGAGTCAAATGGGCAGCTTAAATAATTAAGGTGCTGCAGCCAATCCCTGGAAAGGTGTGCCCAGTAGGTGGCTGGGGAGGTGAACATAAATACTCTGAGGTCTGGAGCATCCCTGTTCTAGTCCTGCTGGAGAAATTTCCAGCCTCAGGGGCTAGTGCCCCTTTAAGGCAGCCCTGCTGAAGTCTGCTGATAGTCATCAAGGATTTAGTTTGGAGGACCCACTGAAGAGTGCCTGGTGGAAGCTGGGAGGTGTGCAGCTGCCATAGAAAATTGTAAATACTGATCCAAGCTCAAGAATCTAATGACTGTGTGCTGTTCTACTTCGGGGTTCCAGCAGTAGGTCTTTCTCTAAGATTTCTCGAACAGGGTCTCAGTTTTGCCTTTGCCCGGGTTACGGGTTTAAAGACTGCTCAAAGAAGTTGCAATTAAGAAAGTGTGTCCTGCTGTTAGTCAACGTTTCTAGAGTAACCCATACTACACCAACCATTCTCCTGTTAGAAGCACTATAAGCAATAAATCATGAAAAAGACATCCTCTTGACCACATGTGTCAAACAAAGGGCCCGCAGTCAGAATCCAGCCTGCCGGGCCATTTCAAGTGGTCCTCACACCTGTCCTGCAGCTACGGGACCCTGCTCCTCTCTGTGCAGCTGCAGCACGCTCTCATCTCCGCCTCCCTTGCTCAGCATGCAGCTGACTCCAGCCCATCTCTGGTCGTACTCCATACTCTGTGCTGCTTCCCAGCTCTGCCCCCAGCTTCTTCCACAGCACAAGGTAAGGGGGGTGCACTCTTGACTACTGCTTTCAATCATTATGAGAATAATACAATTCTATGCCAGTGGAAAAGGAGGGTCGCAACACCTCTGGTATCATCTAAAATAAACTTTATTAGAGACTGCTCAGACAGAATACCATGGCAGAAGTTCTGCCAGACCAGTTTCCAATAAAGCTTCTTGTGGATGATAACAGAGGTGTGGGACCCTCCTTTTTTAGACTTGCATCATCTGCTACTGGAGTGTGAGTGGGCCCCGTGCCGGTCTGCATCTGCATTCATAGCTTAGGTCTTAAGTTATTACTAAAACCAGTATAAATCGAATGCAGAGGCAATTATTTAATACGATAAAGAGTAGATACATTTATATAGTCTTACAGATACAACTAGCCCTTTGAAGGCAACCATAATGCTGATGCAGCCTACGACGAAATTGAGTTTGACACCCCTGTGCTATACTGTTTAACCACTTAAGCACCGGACCATTTGGCTGGCCAAAGACCAGAGGACTTTTTAACTGACAATTGCGCGGTCGTGCGACGTGGCTCCCAAACAAAATTGACGTCCTTTTTTTTTCCCACAAATAGAGCTTTCTTTTGATGGTATTTGATCATCTCTGCGGTTTTTATTTTTTTCACTATAAACAAAAATAGAGTGACAATTTTGAAAACAATGCAATATTTTTAACTTTTTGGTATAATAAATATCCCCAAAAAATATATTAAACACATTTTTTTCCTCAGTTTAGGCCGATACGTATTCTTTTACATATTTTTGGTAAAAAAAATTGCAATAAGCGTTTATTGATTGGTTTGCGCAAAAGTAATGGTGGCGATCAGCGATTTTTATCGTGACTGCGACTTAATGGCGGACACATCTGACACTTTTGACACCATTTTGGGACCATTGTAATTTTTACAGTGACATAAACAATAGATGAATTGAGCGCACTCTGGATTAGGAAATACAAAAGAAAAACTAAACATAAAACGGGGCAGACAGAATGGGAATGAAACTAAAATAAGCTGTAGAAAAACACACGTTAAAAGTCCATATCAATTAGTCCATGTGTGGAATAGCTTGAAGACTATCCGCAAGGAAGGCTGCCAGCTTACAGATAGAAGCAGTGGCGTAGCGTGGGGGCAGGGGGGCCGTGGCCCCGGGCGCAACATTGGGGGGGGCGCAAAATCCTGCACCAGTTTGTGTCACTTTTCAAAATTTTGTGAAATTCCCTCAATTTGTCACCGCCGGACCCCGGCCGCCATTTTGCGCCCTGTGATTGGGCGAATGTGGTCATGTGCTGGCAGCACATGACCACAGTGCTGCGGCGGGCTGGCCAGTCCTTGAACGCGGGCGGCGCATGCGCGAAGGCTGCTCCTGGAGTCCCGCCCGTGCTTCCTTAAGCCGCTGCAATCTTCTCCTGGAGTCCCGCCCACCCTTCCGCCTGAGTCCAGACCGCGCCGATTTGAAAGAAAAGGCAGTGCGAGTCCGACTACTTCATCTGGGACTGAGTGTGAATTCATCCCAAGCTGATCGATCTCATGGACAACAAAAACCGGAGGTGAGTCACGCGAGTGAGCCGGTGATGGATCCGGCGGGCGGCTGCTCCCATGATCTGAGATGGGGCTGCCTTCATGATGGAGGCAGCTGAGGCAGCCATCTCAGATCATGGGAGCAGCCGCCGGTCAGCTGCACTGCAGTTAGGGAGAGTCACGCCACCATGCCCCCATTGCCAGCACACACACACAGCATCATGCCTGCGAGCCTAAGTACAGTTGATGCCAAAAGCCCCCCCCCCCTACTGCTGCAGGATTAATAAATTACAGGCTGCGTATTGTATTGTGTATTGTGTAGTTTGTGTAGTGTAGTGGTCAGTATAGGAGTCAGGTAGATTAGTGTAGCGGTCTGTGGGTAGTGTATTGTGTAATTTGTGTAGTGATTAGTATAGGAATCAGGTAGGTTAGTGTGGTGTGTGTAGCGTAGCGGTCAGTGGGTAGAGTATTGTGTAGCGGTCAGTGTGTATTGTGTAGTGGTCAGTATAGGAGTCAGGTAGATTAGTGTAGCGGTCAGTGTGTATTGTGTAGTGGTCAGTATAGGAGTCAGGTAGATTAGTGTAGCGGTCAGTGTGTATTGTGTAGTGGTCAGTATAGGAGTCAGGTAGATTAGTGTAGCGGTCAGTGTGTATTGTGTAGTGGTCAGTATAGGAGTCAGGTAGATTAGTGTAGCGGTCAGTGTGTATTGTGTAGTGGTCAGTATAGGAGTCAGGTAGATTAGTGTAGCGGTCAGTGTGTATTGTGTAGTGGTCAGTATAGGAGTCAGGTAGATTAGTGTAGCGGTCAGTGTGTATTGTGTAGTGGTCAGTATAGGAGTCAGGTAGATTAGTGTAGCGGTCAGTGTGTATTGTGTAGTGGTCAGTATAGGAGTCAGGTAGATTAGTGTAGCGGTCAGTGTGTATTGTGTAGCGGTCAGTGGGTAGAGTATTGTGTAGCGGTCAGTGTGTATTGTGTAGTGGTCAGTATAGGAGTCAGGTAGATTAGTGTAGCGGTCAGTGTGTATTGTGTAGCGGTCAGTGGGTAGAGTATTGTGTAGCGGTCAGTGTGTATTGTGTAGTGGTCAGTATAGGAGTCAGGTAGATTAGTGTAGCGGTCAGTGTGTATTGTGTAGCGGTCAGTGGGTAGAGTATTGTGTAGCGGTCAGTGTGTATTGTGTAGTGGTCAGTATAGGAGTCAGGTAGATTAGTGTAGCGGTCAGTGTGTATTGTGTAGCGGTCTGTGGGTAGAGTATTGTGTAGTTTGTGTAGTGTATTGTGTAGTGGTTAGTATAGGAATGAGGTAGGTTAGTGTAGTGGTCAGTGTGGTGTGGTGTAGTGTGTTGTGTGTGTATTGGTCTGTGAGTTGGTCTGTGAGTAGAGTATTGTGTAAGTGTAGAAAAGAGAGTTGGGGGACTCCGCGCAAGGGAATTCAAACGCTGCACAGTAGGCAGAACTGCTGCCTCTACTAATTACTACCACCTGTGTAGGTGGAGCAAGAAATGTGAAAGGATAAAAGGTGTAGTTGTGGCGCTGTTCTGGCGTGTGAACCAACCTATTTTAGTGATATTACTGTGTGATCTTGAAATTGAACCTCAAAAATTAAATAAAAAGAAAAAATCAAAAAATGGCCGATGTAAAAATCAAAAAATGCGAGATCCCCACATCTCACATTATACCAGGAATCTAGCACTAATACACTACATCGGCCATTTTTTGATTTAGTAAACACCCGGCTGAGACACCACCTGAAGTTTGGATATTCACCAATCTCTTCACTATACAACCTTTTATGGACACATTCCAAACCAGGATTCATCCAAAACCCCTAAATAAGCCCTCCCCACAATTCGGGCTGTAGCAAACACCCGGCTGAGCCAACACTTGGTTTTTCTTTTTATTTAATTTTTGAGGTTCAATTTCAAGATCACACAGTAATATCACTAAAATAGGTTGGTTCACATGCCAGAACAGCGCCACAACTACACCTTTTTATTGTGTAAGTGTAGTGTGGTGTGTATTAGTCTGTGGTAGTGTATTGTGTAGTTTGTGTAGTGGTCAGTATAGGAATCAGGTAGGTCAGTGCTATTGTAGGAAGGGAAGGGACTCGGAATGCGAAAAGCCCGCAGGTTAGGGGGGGGGGCGCAAATTACTTGCCTTGCCCCGGGCGCTGACAACCCACGCTACGCCACTGGATAGAAGTGATCTGAAATAAGACAGGAAGAAGAAAAAAGCAGCGCCTTCTAAGCGTAGTAGTATCAGAAATTTATTAGAGCAATATATAATACAGCGGCAAGAGATACACTCACAAACGAGTATAGTAAGAGGCTTATCTTTAAAGGTTGTCATCCGCTCGACCCGGGAGCTGCGAATCCTGATGTTCACAAGCTGGAATCCCACGTAGTGGTTAGCGGTGGTAGAAGGAACTTCACTCTCGCGGCTGCAGAGATGGGGAAGAATCCTCACTGGAACACAGCTAGTGGAATCGTCACTTCCGGGTATGATGTCAGCGGGGGATGCGCGCGTTCGAAGCATGCGTGCTTCTTCATCAGGCTCATAGGGGCCATCTTGGAGTGGGGCAATTTATACCACACCACAATGCAAGTGAATTAGCATACTTAGTTGCCAAGGAGATGGATACAGGACGCGGCTAAAGGACATAACATGGCGCTTACAATATGGATTTAGATAGCGCTAATAGGAGTGTTATCAAGTAATAAACATAGGGAGGGGGAAAAAACAAAAAGGAGAAAGAAAAAAGCACCACCCAAATACAATAAATGGATACAAAATAGGGAGTACAATAAAAGTATATACATATATATATATACATACATGTATATATACATACACACACATGCACAATCATATGCACACATACATATGGGCAAAATATATAATAAAAAAATATAATAAAAACATTATGAGGATAATGTATAATCAAGCACTCTAGGTGCAGTATTAAAATATATTGTATTATATAACATTATATTATAAATGTTACAAATACAATATATATAAATTATTAATGAATTAAAAAATATTAATAAAATTGGGAATCCGAAGTTTACTATAACTTCCCCCAAAAATCACTTTTAGGATCCTTCAATACCTCATAAAAAATAAATAAATAAAATTGAATAAAAATAAATATTAAAAATAAATTTGAATAAAATTAATTGGTTGGTATAATAGGCATCATTATGCTTAAGCTGACGCGTGCGAACCTGATACCTTAGCTATTTATCAATCAGCTCAAAAAGGTCACCCTAATGTGCCATATAAAATGTGCCACAAGAAATAGATGTGGCAAACCTATACTCAATGCACTGAATAACACAACATTATAAGAGTATGTTAATTTCAATACCCTCATTAAGGCCCCCAGGAGAGAGGCTATCTAAAGTGTAGATCCAGTAATTTTCCCTCTCACATAGCCTCTTATAACGTTCTGCCTTGGGCAAATGTTTGGAAACGGCCTCTATGACCCAAACACGTAGCCCCTCAGAAGACTGCTGGTGAAATTCTTTAAAGTGCCTTGCAACACTATATTTTTCTAGGCCCTTCTCCACAAAATTACGGTGCTCCCCAAACCTTTTGCGGAGGGTACGAATAGTGCGGCCTACATAAAGTAGGCCACAAGGGCACGTAAGACAATAGACAACATACTCGGAAGAGCACGTGAAAAAATCAGGTATGGTGTATATTTTGTCCTTACACGTAAACTCTTTTTGTCTGTGAGTGACATGTTTACAGGTGAGACATAGGGCTTTCCTGCATTGATACATCCCCTTTACATTAAAAAATGTCAGAGAGGTGCTAGCAGTAGGCCCTGATTGTGTAAATTTACTTGGGGCTATGCGTGCCTTCAGGTTTTTGGCTCTTCTATAGCTGACTATTGGTCTTTCAGGGAGTGTTGATTTGAGGTGGGGATCCTCACTCAAGATTGACCAATGTTTAACCAAGATCCTTTCCATTCGTCTAAACTGACTATGGAATTGGGTAACAAACCTGACCTGTTGTAAGTTGTCATCTGTGGTGGTAATTTTGTCACTCCTAGCCTCAGTATTGAGGTAATGTTGAAAGGCTCCCTCCACTAACTGATCGGGGTAACCCTTTTCTAAAAACTTAGTCTTCAGGTTTAAGCCATGAGTGGTATAGTCCTGTAGCTTAGTGCAGTTGTGTCTAAGTCTACAAAATTGGCTTTTGGGTATATTATTCACCCAACGTGGATGATGGCAACTCTCGTAGTGCAAAAAGGAGTTACCTGCTGATGGCTTGGTATAGTTCTGGGCATGTATGGTATGATCATCATGAGACAATTCCAAATCAAGAAAAGCTAGAGTGTTCTCGTCAGTAACAGAAGTAAATGATAGACCCATGGTGTTAGAGTTACAGTAATGTAAAAAGTCTGGAATAGACGTATCTGGCCCATCCCAAATAATCACTACGTCGTCTATATAGCGACCGTAAAAGACCAGATTGGAGGAAAAGGGGTTATTATGCCAAATATGAAAATGTTCCCAGTAGCCCATTGTGAGGTTCGCATAACTGGGGGCAAAATTGGCCCCCATCGCTGTACCCTGAATCTGTATATAGAACTCACCATTCGTTTCGAAATAATTATGGGTGAGACAGTATTCTAACATATCAAGGAGGAAGTGTATTTGTCTAGGATTAAGTAAGGGGTCCTCATTTAAATAGTATTGTGTGGCTAACAAGCCCACATTATGGGGAATCGACGTATAAAGAGAAACTACGTCTAGTGAGAGCCAACGATATGAGGGCTCCCATCTATAAGACTGTAACATTTTTAAAAGTTGTATACCATCTTTGATATATGAAGGGAGATTTTGAACTAAAGGCTGTAGAAAGTGGTCTATATAAATAGAAAAATAACTTGTCACACTTTCCATGGCCGCCACAATCGGTCTCCCGGGCGGGTTGGTCAGATCTTTGTGAACTTTCGGGAGATGATAAAAATAGGGTCTTTTGTAAAAATCATGTAACAGAAACGCGACTTCTGTTTTGGTAACAAGTCCCTCTGTCTTGGCCTGATTGACAAGGTCATGGGCCTCCTTAGAAAACCCAGGTAATGGGTCACCGGGAAGTTTTTGGTATATAGTGCTGTCTGAGAGCAACCGAGAGGCCTCCAACTGGTAATCAACAAGATTTTGGACTACTATGCCACCTCCTTTGTCAGCTGATCTAATAATGAGCTGTATTCTCTGCTAGCTGTTTAAGGGCAATGGTTTCGGCCTTTGAAAGGTTGGAAGATGATTTGTATATTGGCGATGGTTGGCAGATGCGTAATATTTCAGTGTATACCACCTGGTAGAAACTTTGAATATAAGGGCCCTTGGCAAAGGTGGGGTAAAATATGGATTTAGGATGAAATTTAGTCTGTAGGATGGGAGGGGAGGTAGGTAGGTGTTGGGATTCGCAGCTCCCGGGTCGAGCGGATGACAACCTTTAAAGATAAGCCTCTTACTATACTCGTTTGTGAGTGTATCTCTTGCCGCTGTATTATATATTGCTCTAATAAATTTCTGATACTACTACGCTTAGAAGGCGCTGCTTTTTTCCTCTTCCTGTAATTTTTACAGTGATCAGTGCTATAAAAATGCACTGATTACTGTAAAAATTACACTGGCAGTGAAGGGGTTAACCTGTAGGGGGCGCTGAAGGGGTTAAGTGTGTCCTAAGAAGTGATTCTAACTGCTAGGGGGCGTGGCTACGAGGGACACGTCACTGATCGCTGCTCCCGATAAGAGGGAACAGACGATCAGTGACAGTGTCACTAGGCAGAACGGGGAGATGCTTGTTTACACTTGCCTCTCCCCGTTCTGCAGCTCTGTGACCCGTTCGCGGGACATCGGCAGACATCGAGTCTGCGGGTCCCGCGGGCACGGTCATGGAGCTTGCGGCAGGGGCGCACGCACAGCAGGACTTTTAAAGTGGTTGTAAACCCACTTTTTTTTTTTTACAACCTGTAAAAGAAAGGCATAATGAGCTATTATGACTAGCATAATAGCTCATTATGTACCACTTACCTTAGATCGGGGCCCCCGAGGCAGTCCGCGTCCCTCTGTTCAGCCGCAGACATCACTGCGGCGATAGCCGGAATGTTACTTCCGGGTATCGCCGCACCAGCCAATCACAGCGCCGCTCCGGCGCTGTGATTGGCCGGAGCGGCGGAGACGTCACTCTGCGCATGCGCGCGGGAGGCATCCCACTCGGCTACGCCCAGCGATTGCTGGCAAGTAGCCGAGTTTGTGAATGGGATTAACCCCATGAATGCGCCGTAGACAGCGGCGCTTGTCATTTTAGTAAATATCTCCTAAACCGTGTAGGTTTAGGAGATATTTCTTGCACCTACAGGTAAGCCTTAATCTAGGCTTACCTGTAGGTGCAAGTTGAAAAAGTGGGTTTACAACCACTTTAAAGTGACGTTTATATATATGTTACTCTGCCAAGCCGTGCCATTCTGCCGACGTATATGTACAGGAGCCGGTTGTTTCCTGTGTGATTGGTAGCCTTTGCACTATTTTGGAAAAGAACCAGTTAAAATCAGAAGCCTCATAGGGGGGTAACGCTACATTAACAAACAACGAATGATGGTGCACTGGGTTGTGTTGTTTGTTGAGCTATACTGTACAATGTATTGGGATAACATTTACAATAAATGGCACCCTACTGCACAAAGAGCGGGTGCGTCACCATGTGTTGTGGCAACGTGCGTAAATGTTAGTGCATGTTACTACAAGTGTAAATGCATAGCTACCAACTGTGCCTGATTTGGAGCATGTCCCTCTGTCCCTCATTCCTCCTCATTTGTCCCTCATTTTGGTCCGATCAATATAGATGTATATAAAATGCACTTTTTATCTATCAAAAAGTGTTTTCCAGTGCTAAACCTTTCATCTGATTTCTAAATTGCTGCATTTATAAATTCCAAAAGCCAATATAAAGGAATAGTAGTGGTAAAAAAAAGCACTTGTGAGTTTAACTAATCTTGTTTTTTTTGTACAATTCTCCTTTAAGAGGGCGGAGCAAGGGGTGTGTCCTATGCCTGCATACTTTTGCTAAAAGGTGTCCCTCATTCCCATCGTTGGAAGGTATGGTAAATGGGCCCGCAATCTATTTCAAATGCCAGTCAGCCTACTCATACATTACAAATAAAATATATCATTCCGGTTTCTATAATGAAATGGGTAATTGGATCCCAGAAGGTAAAACAAGGGTATAATACGAGATAACAATTGCCGTTTTTCTTTACCTGACCATTTCATATTACTGTAACTGCTTTAAAATGATTTTTTTATAATTTGGAATTTGCGACCGGCTAGCCTTCCATGACGGGTAGACTCTAATTTATAGATTACAAATCAGAGGTATCGGGGGAGTTATAATGAAGCAGGTAATTGCATCCCAGAAGGTAGAACAGGTGAATCACACCAGATATGGATTGTCGTTATTCTCTCCTCGTCACTTCTATTCGTACGGGTTTTAAACACTTTGAACGCGTTTGTTTTTGCAAGTTAAAGTTGTTGTTTTTTTTCTTCATGTCTCAGCCGTGTAATTGCCATAGGCCAAAGAGAACCGATCAATAATAGGAGTTTAAAAGAGCAAAGTGTTTTGATGGCTGCCTGAAATGAAAGGTGAAGCATTTCTATTTCTCAGGCGTAATTGGTGAACTGAAGCCCGCATGGACGCAGAGTAATATCTGCAAATTCTGCTACTTTTGATAAAAATAACTAGAAAAAAATAAAAAATCTGAACAGAGAGGGCAACTGTATTGTGAATATATGTGAATATTTTTCCAATCCACTTAGTCAGGTCTATTTTTGCCCGTGACCCCTGTCCCCTCAAAGATTTATTCTTGCTTCCTGGCCCTGTGACACCAGAACAAGTAATAGGAGGAGGAGTTGTCACCATGACAGGAAAGCACAGACACTGAAAAAGACATTGACACTAAAAAGTGCTCACCCCGAAAGGGCTGTTGATTTGCCCCAGGTTTCTTCTCTAATTCAGGGTGGCAGCAGCCTGACGGTCTTGGGGTTGCTTTTCTTTTAAATGTATTGCTGAATAACTGGGATAAGACATAGGGAGCTTTGGGATCCTCTAGAACTATGAGCAGTAACAAAAATTACACTCTTCACTCTGTGTTAGCCCACGTTCACACTGGGGCTGTGGGAGTGAAGCCTGCGAGTTCAGCTGAACTCGCACGATTTCACTCCCGCTGGCAGTCCCGATTTCGGCCGCGATTTTAAAGACATCTGAAACAGATGTCAATGTAAATCGCGGCTGAAATCGCAAAAAGTAGTACAAAAAGTACTTTTTGTAATCGGTTCAGCGCCGCAGATGCGGCGTCGCACCGATTAGGAAGGTGCCATTGGCCGCAATTTGCGGCAAATTTCGCCGATTTGACATGTGATTTGACACCAGTGTGAACCAGAATTAAATGAATAGGAACCGGCACCAATGTGTAATAAATGTAAATAAGTAACAAGTGCAGCTCCAAAATTAGTGGTACTAATACAAAATGAATGAAAGTGAAAGGGCGCAACAGGTTAAAAAATAAATTTCATAAGTGTAAAAAATATATATTCAAAAGTCCATAATGGTTGCAGATTGAAAAACACAGTCTGTATATGATATAATAAAGTGAAAACGGTGCTTGATTCGGGTCTTCTAACATCCAACACCGTGCTTCCTACAAAGTGCAGCGTGCATATTCAAAAGTGCTTCACCCGAAGTGCCAAACAAATGTGCTCACCAGATTTCCAAGGCCATAAATGACAAGGCATGTAGGAGAAACTATGCTCCGGATCTTTTCCTCTCACAAGCCTTTCACAGGCTATGATCAATCCTTGACCGAACACCACATCAATCCAAACAAAATTTGAAATACTGCTCTTCAAAAGCTCGGATGCAAACCGTCTAAAGCCCCTTTAGTGTTGCTGCAATCTGCAAAGTTTAAGGCTCCAGCATATTGAGCCACAAGGAAGCAGAGATAGTGTAATACCGTCTTATTTATTGTAAAATCACTTACAGTAGGGTGACCAGACATCTCCCGTTTCCGGGGACAGTCCCCGGATTGAGGACACTGTCCCCAGACCAAGTCTGTCCCCAGTTTTGTTCCCGGATTGGATTTGTACAGAGGCTGGGGCAATTTCAAAGACAGTCGGTGCAGAATTAATAAAAAAAAAAAATCTGAATTGCACACCCTCGCTCCGCCGCTCCTACTAGCTTAAGGGGGGTGTATTTTTTCCCATTATCTGTGCCCCTTTCTGATGATCATGTGCTGGTCGGAGCGGAGGGAATATTTCTTCAGTTTCGGGTGCATGCCGATTCAGCTCCGCTCGCATGTTCTTCTGCCTTGGCTCAAGTCCCGGCCAGCCGCCTGCCTGCTTATCTCCTTGCCTTCCCTGGCGGAGTGACCTTCCTCCGCTCCCCACCCAGTAGTAGTCGGGGCCTGGAGAGTAAGACTTGACAGGCTGTGAGGCGGGCGGCGGCGATGGGCATAGAGTCGCTGATTGCCGCCATTACTAGTAAAAAAAAAATATGTCCCCGGATTTCATTTAAAAAATCTGGTCACCTTAACTTACAGGGTTAAAATCATGTGCCAGGTTCAGCAGGGTGAAGGTGCAGCTTGAGGGAAGGCAGGGGCCGCTCCTGTCACTAGCGAGTAATACAAGGCTAACGGCGTGCGTCTCGGTTGGTTCACTGGGACAGAAAGCTCCTGTATCAAGCGTGCTGCGCACCAGTCTCTCTATGCATTTCACGCTCGTCAGCGCGTCATCCTGATCATAGCCTGTGAAAGGCTTGTGAGAGGAAAAGATCCGGAGCTAAGTTTCTCCTACATGCCTGGTGGTCATTTATGGCCTTGGAAATCTGGTGAGCACATTTATTTGGCACTTCAGGTGAAGCACTTTTGAATATGCACACTGCACTTTGTAGGAAGCACGGTGTTGGATGTTAGAAGACTCTTCACTCTGTAGCTACTCCTTGCATCAGTCCCTTCAGTGGATAGCTCCAGCTATGGACAGCACTGAGCAGTGGCAGCTGGTGGGCTTTTCTCCTGGGGGGGGGGGGGGTGCAAACATGCAGGCAGTGGTGGCACTGGCACTTACTGGTTCTGTGTGGGCTGATATGATGTGGTGTGCAGCGGTGGCTCTGGCTCCAGCATGTCTCCTCTTCCAAAGCGCTAGGCATCCAATAGGATTGCCTGGCGCTTTGGCCAATCTGGAAACTGGTCTCACGACCTGCCTCCAATTGGCGGGGAAGAACTATAGTGTAACAAAATTCACTCACTTTCATCTCACAACAGGGTGGGATCGGGACGCAATGTTCTGCGCCCCGGGCCCAACCTATTTTGAAGCCTATTAGAGCCTCTAGTTCTAATCAGGTGTTTCAAAATACACACCACCCAGCTATCCCCACCATAGTAATTCATGCGCCCGGCATCCTGAAAGGGGCCATGCGCATGGATAGGGAGGGCGGGGGGGTGTTAGGGGGGGCAGCACTTGTGCGCCCACAATGCACGGGCCTCCACTAGCACTGAGACACCATATGCAATGTCCCAGGCCAGGCAAACAGTAGCCTTAACACACAAGGGGTTGCAGCAGCAGTAGACGCTAGGATCCTGCCATAGGTTTGTACTCAGTGTCCCTCAAAACTTGTATAGCGCTACCCCCCCGTAGGAGGCTACTGGTAAATGTGGTCATCTCCCACCCTGCACAGCCAGGCATATGAATTTACACTCACTTCAGAGACAAGAAGCAGTCCTTGCAACTTTGTTTGTTTTTCTTAATTAGGGGAATTGAACTTGGATAGGGAAGGGTTGATATGGGATGCCCATTTGATCAGTAGAACTCTTTAGGAACTTGAATTATATATACATCCAGTATACACTTTCTTTCCTCTTCTACCTCCATCACAACTTGCTTGCAGCTCAGGACCAGCTAGCACAGGTTCTAGATCCAACACAGATTCATCTGGATCTTAGCAGAATGCCCTTTGCAGGCAAAGACTGTGGGCCCCTATGGTGTAGCAAAAATAGAAGCCTATGGTGCTAAATGTCCCACATGTGGCTATTGCTCCCAGAACCACTACTTCAGGCCCTGCCACCCCTCCTGGCTGCAGCTGCCGGAACTCTCCTGCCATGCCACCACAATCCTCCTGACTGGCACTGCATCCTTCCCAGACTGCTCCATCCCAGTCCTTTCAGGGATGCCTCCCAGTCCTCCCAACTGCAACATTTACCAGCCCTCTTGGCTGTTCCTTTCCTCCTGGAGACTTGCCTGGCAGTGTTCTCCCACTGTCCTTTCCTTGCTCCCGTGCCTCCTGACCATGACACCTCTGTGTGACTTGGAAAAGATCCTGTCTGCACCTGAACCCCCCCCAGACTGAGAAATTTCCTCCCAGGCCACAAAAGCCTAACATCTCCAGCTTTCACCCAAGCTCAACCCCCCCAGCTGTGCTGACCCTGAGTATTTGAGGAGGCCTGTCCCCTCTTCTGTTGGGGATTGATCATGGCCCTCAGAATACTTCAGGCAGCTCCACCTTACGTCCCCTCCCATTCTTCTAGAAGGTTCCAGTACATTCTAGAAGTAGGGGTGGGGGGTCTCGGTGATGTTCCCTGTGAGTCATCCAGCTCTCCCTGGATCTCTGCCCAACCCAGAAAAACACTCAGCCAAGCCTGAAAATGTACCTACCATAACACATCATTCTAGCACTCTAGCAGCCCAGCTAGGGGGTGCTACACTTGGATGCCACCTTCCAATATCCAAAAACTTTCCCAAATGGCAAATAGGGACCCACCACATCACCACACTATAATGTATACAGTTAATGTTACCTTGATACTGGTCAGCTGACTCTCAGCTGCAATAAACAGGATTCCACACAAGATGTGACTTAACCAGTGGCAGAAGTTTACTTTGAAAATAGTAACACAATGGTTATACAAATACACATTTGACTATACACAGATCCCTGCAAAGTCAATGGGGCACAACTGGTTTAGTATTTCTATAAAAACAGCCCTGATTACCACATCCTTAGTCAGACATGAATGAGTGTGTGGTGGAGGAATCTCCCAATACTATCCTACCGGCACTGGGACACTTCTCCACCAAGGCTCATACGAATCACCAAATGGCAACGACTGATATAATGCAAACAGTTACATTAGGCCTTATAGTTTATATGGCTATGTGGCTCCCTCTAGCGGGCAGTTCAAACTGGTATGTTTCCTTGTGTAGTGAACGTTGAAAAAGGAATAGACTGATGAGTGTCCCTTTTAAGTTCAGCTTGTCTTCTGCTAGCTCAGTTGGTGCACTTTAATTGTATTCCAATCAGTGTGAAAAGGAAAGGAAAATGATCACTCAGTGAGAGTAGCATAGGAGCAAAGAACTGCTAGTCCTCCCAGGCCGCTAAACTGCACGCAGCTACAAGGGATCCCCGTCTGTAGCACTGCAAGTGTCAGCAACTACAAGTGGGATTATATAGACCACTCTCCTGCAACTCTGTCAACTAAGTTGGTAGGCAAGTGCCCTCTCATCCGGCTGGAGGCCTCAGATCACTGGTATCCCCGTCAGCAAGATGTCACCGGTTTGCCGCGTGGCTGCTCACAAGGTGCAGATGGACGGATGGTTCCAGATGTGGTGGCACGTAGGACGGTCCCCTCTCTGGTTCAGTCAGCGATGCGGTCCTCAAGAATACCCCCGACGGCGATTCGCTCTCCAACTTTAGGCCCAGGCTTTTCCTAGGCGCGCTCATAGCAGGCCTCTTGCCTGTTGAAGATGGCGTCCAGAGAGAGAGTGCTGAGGCCTTGCTGATCTGTTATATAAGATCCCCCAGCAGGCTGTAGCACAGTGGCACTGTGGGTATTGTAGTCTCAATCCCACCCACGGCAATAGAGTCACTTCCTCTCACACTACAATGCCCACCATGCTTTGTGCCATAGTGCCACTGGACTGAACAAACTTCAATGTCACAACATAAACAAACCCTAGAGGGAGCCAACCTCATTATAAGAACATAACGTAGTCTTTAGGATACTTTAGATAGTAACCCCTTGCTACATAAACAATGCATGTTGCATTAACTTTTTTCATTATTATAAAACATGCACTACATATGAGATGGTAGCATATTGCAATAAATACAGTAAGGTATAAAAGTGAAATAAGATGATTCCTACTTATTGTGTTTGGTTTGGTTGGAGGTGGATGCATCAGAATCTCTGAATTATAACATAACGAATGAATCAGAAATGTATTTTGTTGCATTAATTATTTTATGATTTGGAGATTCTAATGGATCCACCTCCATCAAAACCAAACATAGTGCATTAGTAATCTCCCAAAATAACAAATTAACACGTTAAAACGATTATAGCCAATCTTCTGCAATAACTTCCGAAATACAAATCGATTCAGAACAACGAACATACGTAATGAATCCAAATAAACAAAATTAATTCCATGAGCAAATCATTCTAACAAAATGAAATGATTAGCTTAACAAATGTGAATAGAGATGTAGCGCTAGCAATGAAAAAGAGGCCAAAGAATTGGTCTCAAAGTGATAATGAATGTGGATAAAAAACAACAACAATAAAGTGAGTCCACAGAATGTCCATAAACGTATCCATGATAAAAACAAGTGATATTTGAAGCCACACGTGTAACAATATGGGTCATCACAACTTCTGAAGGTGAAAAGAGGTAGAATACCCTTACCGGAACAGGTGGATCTGTGGGTCTAGGCAGATCAAAAAGGCGTTGAAAAGACTTCAGTGGTGATTCCCTTCTGCTGATGTCCCTGTTGAAGTACACTAGTACGAAATGCGTCGGGCTTGCTCACCACTCTACTCACTGCCCTTTGTAAATGTTTTTTATGCTTATGTGATCACTTTTACTTTGTTGGTTTTAATAAACCTGCATTGACCTGCACTCCATTCCTAGTGGTGGTTCTAACTCTGCAGTGGAATAGACACCATGCGGACATCTTACTACACCCAGCTACGTCTTGAATTTCAGAGTAATTTTAGCAATAAAGTGAGCATTTATAAATAAATATAGTATATTGATATCTGTGATATTGATTTATATATGCTCACTTTATTGCTAAAATTACGCTGCAATTCAAGACATAGCTAGGTGTAGTAAGATATCCGCATGGGTGTTCTATCCAAATACCACTACCCGTCAGATCATTAAGTGTGTGGAACGCATAGCGCGCCGTGGAACGCATGGTCGGAACGTCCCTTCCGTTGCTGATAGGTAGCGGTAATCTGATAGAACACGGGCACCGACTGATCGGCCTCTGCGGTGACAAATCACAACAAAAGCAGCGCACCCCCTACTCGGAAGTGCAGAATCACGTACAGTATATATATATGTGATTTTGCACAGAATGGCTGCCCTGTAGCAGTAAATCTGCTATGGGGCGATCAGGAAGTGGTTAAAGCAAAAAAACTCTTCAATGAGATTTTAACATTATGTTGATCATTTTCACAAATTTTTAATAATAAAAAAAGAAAAAAGAATTGACATTTTTTTTTACAGTTTTTTTTTTTTTTTTGGCTTTACAAGAGAAATCTGCATTAACTAGATTCATCTGTGGTGCAAATTTTTAGAATCACACAAATAATTTACAATAACATAAAACATGGCAGGAAGCCATCAGTCATAGATCTCCACAATACACATAAAATAATATACTCACACATAAATCACAATGATTAAATCACCAGAAAAAAAAAAGTGGTGGATTTTGTTAATTAATACCTCTGGCGTGCTCATATAATTAAGCAGTTGCTGTAGGATCAGCACTTTTTATACCATTTTTTTTTTTTTTTATACCACAAAAGTCGTTGCTGATAAAATGACAGTGACAATCTTTTTAAATCGCCGGAATAAAAAGTAAAATTAAAGCCATCTATTCTATAATAGTATAAACAGACCAGATACAATTAGCATCCCTTTTCAATTTACACCCCGTGCGAAGCGTTATATATCAGCCCAGGACAAGATAGAGGCTTTTCTTTCGTTGTGCAATTACAAAGTGCCCCGCGAGCTGTGCCGAACGCTATGGATTGGCTGTCACCCAGATTGTGTACTGTCTACTGACAAGAGAATTACTTCTCATCCCATGTGGCATGAATTAAAAAAAAAATTGCAGCTTTATTTTTCACTCTGTAACAAGCTCTTTCAATGTTTGTTCTTTTGATTTATCGGCGTCTCTTTAAACATAAAACGCCATTTCACTTTTCTTGACGTCCTCAATGCTCTGACACCTATGCAGATGGAAGCATAGCCTGCTAATTAGGGCATTACACACAGCCTGAACCTGGGGCATAGATTTTTTTTTTTTAATGGGGGGGTGGGACTTAGGCCTGGTTCACACTGGGGCGACAAACGCTCCGACATTGGGAGCTCATGTCACATGACGTGTGAAAATCAATGTTTCCCTATGGGAGCCGTCTTAACTGGTCCGACACATGTCGGTCCGACTTTGAGAATGCTCCCTGTACTACTTTGGTCCGACTTTGATCCGACTTCAGCCCATTGACTATCATTGAAGTCGGATCAAAGTCGGACCGCAGTCTTGCATGGTCCGACTTTGGCATGCGACTTGTGCTGTGCTGCTCTTGAGGGGGAACTCCAGGCCAAATTTTAAATAAAAAACCGGCGTGGGTTCCCCCTCCGGGAGCATACCAGGCCCTTGGGTCTGGTCTGGATTTGAACGGGCACCCCTACGCCGAAAAACGGCGTGGGGGGTCCCCCCAAAATCCAAACCAGACCCTTATCCGAGCACACAACCTGGCAGGCCGCAGGAAAGGAGGGGGACGAGAGAGTGGCTCCCCTCCCTCCTGAACCGTACCAGGCCGCATGCCCTCAACATGGGGGGTTTGGTGCTCTGGGGCAGGGGGGCGACCTGCGGCCCCCCACCCCAGAGCACCCTGCCCCCATGTTGATGAGGACAGGGCCTCTTCCCGACAACCCTGGCCGTTGGTTGTCGGGGTCTGCGGGCGGGGGGCTTATCGGAATCCGGGAGCCCCCTTCAATAAGGGGGCCCCCGGATCCCGGCCCCCCACCCTATGTGAATGAGTATGGGGTACATCGTACCCCTACCCATTCACCTGGTGGAAAAAAATTGCAATAAAAAAACACTACACAGGTTTTTAAAGTAATTTATTATACAGCTCCGGCGCTCTTCTTCCGACTTCCGGGAGTCTTTTCCGACTTCGGGGGTCTCCGGTGTCGTCTCCGCGCTCTCCGGTTCTTTCTTCCGCCGGGCCTCCGCTAACTTTTTAGCTCTCTTGCTAACGGAGGCCCGGTCTTCCCGTTGTCTCGTCCGGCTCTCCGTTGTCCTTCTGCCGGCCCCTCCACTAACTTCTTGGTAGCTCTTTCGCTAGTGGAGGGGTCGGTCTTCCCGTCGTCGCCGTCGGCTTCTTCTTCCCTCTTCTCCTTCTCGATGTTGACGCGTCGCTTCCTCCCGCTGTAATGCTGGCTGTTCGCTCCGCTCCGCATTAATATAGGCTTCTCATGACGTCACAGTCACATGTTCCCATGACGTCACAGTCACATGCTTCGGGGCCATGTGCCCCGGAAACATGTGACTGTGACGTCATGAGAAGCCTATATTAATGCGGAGCGGAGCGGAGAGCCAGTATTACAGCGGGAGGAAGCGACGCGTCAACATCTAGGAGGAGAAGAGGGAAGAAGAAGCCGACGGCGACGACGGGAAGACCGCGCCTCCGTTAGCAAAAGAGCTAAAAAGAAGTTAGCGGAGGCCCGGCGGAAGAAAGAACCGGAGAGCGGGAGACGACACCGGAGACCCCCGAAGTCGGAAAAGACCCCTGGAAGTCGGAAGAAGAGCGCCGGAGTCGGAAGAAGACCCCCGGAGCTGTGTAATAAATTACTTTAAAAACCTGTGTAGTGTTTTTTTCTTGCAATTTTTTCCACCAGGTGAATGGGTAGGGGTACGATGTACCCCATACTCATTCACATAGGGTGGGGGGGCCGGGATCCGGGGGCCCCCTTATTGAAGGGGGCTCCCGGATTCCGATAAGCCCCCCGCCCGCAGACCCCGACAACCAACGGCCAGGGTTGTCGGGAAGAGGCCCTGTCCTCATCAACATGGGGGCAGGGTGCTCTGGGGTGGGGGGCCGCAGGTCGCCCCCCTGCCCCAGAGCACCAAACCCCCCATGTTGAGGGCATGCGGCCTGGTACGCTTCAGGAGGGAGGGGGGGCCGCTCTCTCGTCCCCCCCTCTTACCCTGCGGCCTGCCAGGTTGTGTGCTCGGATAAGGGTCTGGTTTGGATTTTGGGGGGACCCCCACGCCGTTTTTTCGGCGTAGGGGCGCCCGTTCAAATTCAGACCAGACCCAAGGGCCTGGTATGCCTCTGGAGGGGAACCCACGCCGTTTTTTTTTTTATTTAAAATTTGGCCTGGAGTTCCCCCTCAAGATTCATACCAAACACAGTGCCTGATATTGGCGGGGATCCAAGTCGGATCCCCGTTCATTGAAAGTCGGACATATGTCGGCTTCATGTCGAAGGGCAAAGTCGGATCCAAAGTAGGACGGATGTCGTGTCGCACTAGTGTGAACCCAGCCTTAAGCTCTCAGATTATAAAATTGTTTTTCTTGCTGACATGTTAAGTTCTGAAAAAAATATACAAGCCATATCCTTCCTGAACTTATTTTTTATTTGGAGTATATGTTTTTAAAAAAAAACGCTTTAACTGCTTCCTGCACTGACTATTATCAAACGACGGCCGAGCGGCAGCTTTTCCATCCTGAGTGGATGTCACATGACATCCTAGGGGCCACGCTGTCGCGTGATCTGTCACACCAGCAGATAACAGATCATTGTACCAGACTGGTGTCGGTACCCTACGATTGCTGTGACTAATCACAGTGATCACATAATAGCTGGACACAATGAATGGCTTTCATTCATAGCCTGTAATTGTAAACAAAAATAAATGGGCGCAATATAAAACTATGTGAATAATTAATACTAAAGTAGTCGCTGTCACTTAAAGTGGTTGTAAACCCTTACATCCCTTAATATAGGCTTACCTGTAGCTACCCTGGATATCTCATAAACCTACATGGTTTAGGAGATATCCCCCTGTGTCTGCATGTGCCAAAGTCATTGACACATGCGCACTGAAGTGCCGTTGCTTCAGTTAGACAAGCCGTTACCGGCGGCTCCCGTGCGCACGCGCGGGAGTGACGTCATCGCAGCTCCGACCAATCACAGCGCCGGAGCCCGCGATACCCGGAAGTCAGCCTGGGAGAGATGTCAACGCCGGAGGGGGAGAACGAGGACCGTTGCGGTGGCTTCGATCTCAGGTAAGTAATTCATAATGCTATGCATAGTAGCTCATTATGCCTTTGTCTTGCAGGGTGTTTTTTTCACAGGGCTTACAACCACTTTAAAGTGATTTCACTTCCACCTGCAAAAAGTATGTACCAAAAAACAGTGCTGCGCTACTACGTGACTCAAAACATATATAAGTGACTCAAAGCATATATAACATAATGCGTGAATTGTGATAATAAAGTCCACTGACTGTGAAAAATACAATATATATCAAAAGTTCATGCAAATTATGATGACTGATTGAAGAAAATCCAGCTGTAATTCACCCCAAGTGCAGAATAAGTGCTCTCCACCACCGGTATCACAAGCTGCTCACCTCATACATGAGCAAAATCAGCAGTTATCTCCTCTGGGGAAAATGAAGACACCTGGAACACTGTGGATACAGGACCCCTTACTGAAGAAATCAATTCCCTGATTACATGCATCTAGGGGGTGGAGCTTACGCACTGACGTCATACTGCGGCCATTTCAAGATTGGGATGTTTTAATGCATTGCAGTTTGCACAAGCTGATTGTGCTTCATTTGTGAGTGTATCTACTACTTTTTATACTATTAAATTAGCTGAAAACGGAGAGCACTATATGTTGCCTTTTTCTTGCATATAATACTCAAAAGGCAAGACGGGCTGTTTTTTTTTCTGGTGATTTAATCAATGTGATTTATGTGTGTGTATATTATTCAAAAAATAATTGCTTATAACAGTTATTGTCACAGTTATAAGCAATCATATTGTGTACAAAAAAATACTGATCACTTCAGTGGAAGAGTACAGTGCAACTAGAGCAGTAATGGCGAACCTTGGCACCCCAGATGTTTTGGAACTACATTTCCCATGATGCTCATGCACTCTGCAGTGTAGTTGAGAATGATGGGAAATGTAGTTCCAAAACATCTGGGGTGCCAAGGTTCGCCATCACTGAACTAGAGTAATACTGGCCATACACTATACGAAAAATTGTCCGAAAATCGATCATGTAGACACTTTGTTTGTTTTTCGGCAAGTTAATGGGCACAAATCGTTAATTGTTTGTGACGTTTTTGTGGAAAAAAAACGAACAGCAAGTTTAGAAAACTTCTGCCGAACGAACGATAAATTGAAAGGTTAATGTGTTTCCCGTCTGAACTGTCTGCACTAGGTATATTTAAAAAAAAGAACCGATTTATCGGTCATTACATGATGGCACCATCGTTTGCGCTTACGGCCGAATGTTCGTTTTTCGAAAATGGGTTCGGACGATTTTTGGTATAGTGTATGGCCAGCATAACACTAGCACATTATGCAATTGCCCTACAGGTGTTTTTTTTTTTTTTTTTTAAAGAGCCGTGGTTTACTACCGCTTTAATTGAACAAGCTGAAGTTAGAAGCTGATTGGCTACCATGCACAGCTGCACCAGATTTTGCACTCTCCGGTTTTAGTAAATCAACCCCTAATGCCCTGTACACACGATCAGTTTTTCCGACAGGAATACCGTGTTTTTTTTTTCCTACGGAATGTT
The DNA here is from genome assembly GCA_029206835.1 of Rana muscosa. NCBI lineage: Eukaryota > Metazoa > Chordata > Amphibia > Anura > Ranidae > Rana > Rana muscosa. Next base: position 450,287,360 of record CM055127.1, on the reverse strand, counting down.
GGCTCAAACTTGTGTTGCATACACACGGTCACACAAATCTTGTCTGAAATTCCGAACGTCAAGACAACATGTACAACGAGCCAAGATCAATGAAGTTCAATAGGCAGTTTGGCTCTTCTGCTTGATTCTGAGCATGCGTGTTTTTTTTTGCGTCGTAATTGCATACAGACGACCGCGATTCCCGATAGGAATTTTTCCTGTCACGAAAATAGAGAACCTGCTCTCAATCTTTTCTTGGCAGGAATTCCCACAATAAAAAAGTGTGATGGAGCCTACACACGGTCGGAATTCCTGACAAAAATCTCACATCGCACTTTTCTTGTCGGAAAAACTGATCGTGTGTACGAGGCATTAGAGTGCAGTGGAGTGTTTCTCTTTACGTACCTTGTCATTTTTCTGACATAGATGAAGCTCCATCATAACCTTGTCCCATTTAAATACTGAAATTCTGTTCCAAATCTTATAAAACTATGTAACATTGAAGCTAACCGTCTTCCTGCCAAACCAGTAGCTGGATGGAATTGCAGAAAATCCTCCCTAAGAACATTGGAATCAAAGTCAACATACCGAACACAAAGGGAGGCCTGTTCAACCCCATTGATATCGGCCGTCTCATCAAGTAATCAGAGAAGCACTTTGATCTGTTAAATTTTTCTACAAGATTATTGAGAATGACTGTTTTACATGCCTCTATAAATTCATTTTGTATAACAAAGCTTGTGCGTTATTTATTTATTACAGGTACTTATATAGCAGCTTGATTACACAGCACTTTACACATGTACAGTATGTTGTACATTTACATCAGTCCCTACCTTCAAGGAGCTTACAATCTTAGGTCGGCCATACACGGTTCGAATCTCGGCTGCTTCGGCAGGAACCACCCAAGATTCAAACTGTTAATGGGCAGTCTGAATGTACCAATTTGATCGATAGATGAACTTGGGTACAACCAGACTGCTGGATTCTCTTACTATAGCAGCCGCTAGCGATAATCACTGTCTTCTCCTGGTGGGGACGGCTTCCCCCGCTGGGATTAGACAATTGCTCGGCAGGAGGGATTCCCCTGTCAGCACTGTTTGTGTCCCGTGGTTGCAGGCAAGACATTTGCACCATGTATGGCCTGCCTAAGGTCCCTAACATACATACACATACTAGGGCCAATTTAGACAGGATCCAGTTAACCAACCAGCATGTCCTCTGGAGGAGGAAGACCCATGTAGGCACAGGGAGAACATACAAACTCTCAGCATGTAGTGCCATGTTTGGGATTCAAACTAATGACCCTGGTGCTGCTTGGCAGAAGCGCTAACCACATAGCCACTGTGCTGCCCAGTATGCATCCCTTTTTTCTAAAACTGTTCCCAAATCATTATGTGCATCAGCCCGGTATTTTAATAAAGCACAGGTTTCCTTCATTATAGTCTGGCAGGTCCAAGCAATCGATCTTTACCACAATCTTTACTTTCTCTTAAAGCCCAACTCTGGGAAAATGTTGAGTCTGAGGATCTGATTCTGCCTACTGTGAGTACAGATCTGGTTCTTTGGGGCCTGTCGAGTGAGGGCCGCCCACTTCAGCTATAAGAGTCAGTGGACGGGTGTCAGTAAAGGGGATGCTAGAGAGTATCCTGAAGATAATGTAGTGCATCAAGTCTGCTGCTAGTGAGAGCAGGAAGACTAAATTCCTCCATAGATGTGGCTCTATGGTTAAAGCAGTGTGGCAGCTTCCACAAGTAATCCGGTGAGGCCAAGTGAGAGTTGTCCTTTTCCATTGTGAATAGTTCCAGTTGGAGTATCCCACTCATCCCTTCTCCCATCCAGGTTCCAAAATAAAATGCAAAAACACAAATACCCTGGACTGGTCATTGAGTAACGAGCAAGCGGGAGTAAGGGTGGGATAAGTGGAAACCCCTAGCAACCAAGTAGGAACCCTCAGTACCCAGCTGCTGTTAACCAGAGAGAGCCCTTATGTCCTGTACACACAATCGTTTTTTCCGATGAAAAAAGTCAGATGGACCGATCGTGTGTGGGCCCCATCGGACTTTTTTCCATCGGTGTAAAAAAATAGAACATGTTTTAAATTTTTCCGATGGAAAAAAAAACGATAGGAAATTCCGATCGTCTGTGTGGAACTCCAACAGAGAAAAAACCCACGCATGCTCAGAATAAAGTCGACGCATGCTCAGAAGCATTGAACTTCATTTTTCTCGGCTCGTCTGAGTGTTTTACGTCACCGCGTTTTGGACGGTCAGAATTTTGTCTGATGGTGTGTAGGCAAGACTGATGGAAGTCAGCTTCATTGGAATTCCGACGGAAAATTCCATCGGATTTTATTCCATCGGAAATCCGATCGTGTGTACAGGGCATAAGAAGTCAACATTCAGCAAGCCCTACGGGGACAGTGCTACAATTTTTTTTTTCTGTTCTCAGATACTTTTCTCGGGTTTTCTGTTACCAGCTGGTTTTCCATAGACTTATAAGGGATTTTTTTTTCTAATGAAAATAAGCAATCTCCAACATTAATACAGTGTTGATGGTACTGGTTGGCAGAAAGTTTTTCCAACTTCTTTTTTCCAGTATAAGAATTTTTCTTATTTAGAGAGGCAAGAGGATCAGAGTTGATTCCACTCCTGACTTCGGAAAAGCTAAGCAGTATTTGCAGTAAGTCAAATCCTCAGCAGAAGAATAAGCTAACTTCTTCCATCTAGACAGCTATTTGTAATGAAATCTTAGATTCCATCCCTTTTTCTTATAGTGTTTTGATACTGCAAATGAAAATGTTTCACCTGGGACCCACAGATTCTTTAGAATGTCAAATCTTATAGCTTCACTTATGTTGCTCCTGTTACAAAGTTATATATGTCAATCTTCAATGGTGAGGTGAACAAAAAGCAATACTAGTTGATGTATTATATTCCTCTGTATTGGCTGAATCAGACTCAGTCTTAAACATAGAACTAGAGCTACTGTATCTTTTGGTAAGGTTATCAGATGCACTATATTATCAAAAGTATTGGGACACCTCCTGCCTTTACATGCACATGACCTTTAATGATATCCCAGTCAGTCTTATGCCGTATACACACGATCGTTTTCCACATTGTTAAAAATGCCATTTTTTAAATTGGGCATTAAAAACGATCATGTGTAGACTCCAGAGCATTTTTAACGACGTGAAAAATGGCCTAAAAAAATGAGAACCTGCTCCATTTTTTCACGTCGTTTTTTTTAACGACGTGAAAAACGGTAGTGTGTATGCTTTTACGAGGGGAAAAAAAACGCGCATGCTCAGAATCAAGTATGAGACGGGAGCGCTCGTTCTGGTAAAACTAGCGTTCGTAATGGAGATAGCACATTCGTCACGCTGTAACGGACTGAAAAGCACGAGGCTGAAAAGCGCGAATCGTCGCTCAACAAACTTTACTAACATGAAGGGTGGCGCCATCCGAACAGAACTTCCCCTTTATAGTGCCATCGTACGTGTTGTATGTCACTGCGCTTAGCTCGAGCGTTTTTTTTTTATGAACGTGTGTATGCAAGACAGGTTTGAGAGGAAACAAGAAAAATCACGTCGAGAAAAACGTCGTTTTTGAAAATGACATTAAAAACAATCGTGTGTACGCGGCATTAGTCTGTAGGCTTCAATAATAAGTTGGCCGACACTTTGCAGCTATAATAGCTTCAACTCTTCTGGGAAGGCTGTCCACAAGGTTTAGGAGTGTCTATGGGAATGTTTGACCATTCTTCCAGAAGTGCATTTGTGAGGTCAGGCATTGATGTGGACGAGAAGGCCTTGCTCGCAGTCTCTGCCTTTGCAATAAAATTAACCTTTTTTTAAAAAAAGAAAAGATGTCTGCTAGCAGTGTCCACATGAAACAAACAGAGTCAAGGCTGGGACTGCAATCCTGGATGAAGGTGTGTTTACGGTACAAAGAGGTAGAATGAGCAGGCTCTGGATCAGCAGTAGGATTAGGTGAAGGATTCGCAGCGGGCTGCGGTGGAGTTGGAGAGAAACCAGTGATGGTGATCAGTATGGGTGCCTCTGCACCTTTTGCTTGCTGAAGAAGACTGCGTCGCTGGGTTTCCGGTACTGCTGTATCTCTAAGCAGGTACAGCGGCAGTTAGAACAGCAGCACCTGACCAGGCTCTTCAACGTCCATAAGAGAGCGGGCCTTCCAGTTGCAGTTGACTTTATAGACTCTCCAGATTCCTTTGTTTCTCCAGTTTCCATGCAAATTTAAGTCTCTGGCCTGCTTTATTACACAATCAGCATTAACTGAGGGACTACATGTCCCATGGTCCTGTGCTATAGAGTCAGAAAAGGAGTGGCCTCCCCCTAGAGGCAGGAAGATGATACAATGATCTATCCATGAACACAAGATAAAAAATAAAAAGTCTGTTGTTTATTAGCAATGTCTCTTCTCCTCCATTACTTAATAGCCCCACCCCTGGCTACACTCTATTGGTTGGCTAAAGTGATAAAAATATTCATAACACTGTGCAGCCTGTAGGCGGGGCCTGAGACTGTAGTATCCACCCTGGGAGTCTGGGAGAGATCACACACACAGTCTTGTATAATATCTTGTATATTGTAATCAGGTTAACAGAAGTGTTTGTATATAATTGCTATAGGCACTGGTATTCAAGTAACAAACTGATGGTTGTTGCTCATACAGTTACAGTATAACACTCAGCAATGCACAGTATTGCAGAGCGTCAGTGTTCCAGGCTTAGCCTGTTTTACCAGAGGACGGTTTCTGCTGGAGGGGTGGCAAACTGCAGTGTACTGAAGCAACACTCTATACTGCTGAGAGCCCCAAATGCTGGTCTGGATACCGGGATGTCCGCTTTGTACAAGAAGTGTCCCTACTCTAACAGGAACCTCTCCCTGTGCTCATCACTCTCCCTGGCAATCGAGGTCTCAGGCACACGCCTTAAAGGGGTTGTAAAGTTACATGTTTTTTCACCTTAATGCATTCTATGCATTAAGGTGAAAAAATATCCGAGCATTAGTGGCCCCTCAGCCCCCCCCCCGTTTACTTACCTGACCCCTCTAAAGTCCCGCGCCGTGAGTGCGCAGGCTTCTCGGTCGGCTTCTCGGCTCATTCATTGGTTGATTGAAAGCAGCGCAGCCATTGGCTTGCGCTGCTGTCAATCATATCCAATGACGCGGCGCGCCGGGGGGCGGGGCTGAGTGATACAGTGAGCCCCTAAAGCCGCCGGCTGTATCACGGGAGAACTTTCCACCATGCGAGGGAGCTCTCATGAAGGTGGAAAGTTCTTGCGGGGAGGAGCCCCAGAGGGACCCCAGAAGACCAGGTTCGGGGCCACTCTTTGCAAAACGAGATGCAGAGTGGAGGTAAGTATAACATGTTTGTTATTTTTTTTAAAAAAATTCTCTTTAGTGTTCCTTTAATGGCACTAATACTCTACCTTATAGATTCCCACCCCAAGATGACTGCCAGATGTCATCATTGTTGGAAGTGCAACAGCATGTACTATACACTCCAAACTATAGATGGCGCTGTAGTGGCACATTGGCCTCTGTGTCTGTTTATATATACTTGTATATTCTGCACAGGGAGGAAGTTCTTTTTTTTTCTCTCTGCTCTCTCCTGTAATGTTGTTCTCACACATGTATGCTCTTCTCCTATGCAACTAAAGCTGAATTCTACATTCCTCAAGATCTCACTGCCTCATCTTATCGCATAACCAACAGTGTCCAATCAGACAACTGTAACCTCTGTGACACTGACAACTAAGGAGCCTTTGAAAGGAACAAAATGCCTCTGCACGCTTTGCTCCATCGGCATAGTGCTACAGAGCCACCTGCTGAATGGAGGCCAAATTGCACCTGCCTACAAGCCTCCCTCAGTATTGTCAGGGACACTCACAAGCAGCAAGCAGAAGCAAACAACATCCAGAGCCTAGGAGGGATCCAATAAAGCTAAACTGTCAATTCAACTCAGGCTTACTATAACCTAGCAAATACTACGTCTTGAATAGAGAATAGAGACCCCTGCCTAAGGCATGGGGGGAACCTGTTCTTTGCCCATTTACTTCACTTTAACACAGACCTCTCCAGCAGCATATACTTTACCCCTTAATCCCCAGACCATTGGGCTGGCCAAAGACCAGAGCACTTTTTGCGATTCAGCACTGCATCATTTCAACTGACAATTACGCGGTCGTGCGATGTGGCTCCCAAACTAAATTGGCGTTCTTTTTTTCCCCACAAATAGAGCTTTCTTTTGGTGGTATTTGATCACCTCTGCAGTTTTTATTTTTTGCGCTATAAACAAAAATAGAGCGACAATTTTGAAAAAAATGCTGTATTTTTTACTTTTCGCTATAATAAATATCCCCAAAAAATCTGTAAAAAAAAAAAAAAATTTTCCCCAGTTTAGGCCGCTATGTATTCTTCTACATGTTTTTTGGTAAAAGAAAATCGCAATAAGCGTTTATTGATTGGTTTGTGCAAAAGTTATAGCGTCTACAAAATAGGGGATAGTTTTATGGCATTTTTATTAATATATATTTTTTTACTAGTAATGGCGGCGATCAGCGATTTTTATCGTGACTGCGACATTATGGTGGACACATCGGACACTTTTGACGCTATTTTGAGACCATTGTCATTTTTACAGCGATCAGTGCTATAAAAATGCACTGATTACTGTAAAAATTACACTGGCAGTGAAGGAGTTAACCTGTAGGGGGCGCTTAAGGGGTTAAGTGAGTCCTAGGGAGTGATTTTACAGCTGCGTTTTTTACAGCATGTAATTGTAAATTTTTATTTATTTTTTGCGAAAAAACCAAAAAAAAACCCGTCAGAGCTAAAAAACGCAACCGCGCGTTAGTGCGCGTTTTCACGCATTTTTGCGCGTTTTTTGACGCTTCGTGTTTTTTTCTGCCTAACTCCGACGCTGAGGAACGCACTGGTCCTGGGCTTTTTTTACAGCTTAAAAACGTCTATGCTATTTGCAGCTCAAAAACGTCTAGGTGGGCATGAAGCTATAGACTAACATGGACAGGCGTTTTTAAGCTGTAAAAAACGCTCAAAAACGCGGCTGTAAAAACGTCCGTGGGCATGAGGCCTAACTGTTAGGGGGCGTAGCTACAAGTGACACGTCACTGATCGCTGCTCCCAATGAGAGGGAACAGACGATCAGTGACATGTCACTAGGCAGAACGGGGAGATGTTGTGTTTACACTGACATCTCCCCGTTCTTCAGCTCCGTGACATGATTGCTGGACACCGGCGGACATGGAGTCCACGGGTCCCACAGACACGGTCACGGAGCGCGGGCGCGACCACACGGCGGCAAATTAAAGGGGACGTACCTGTACGCCCATTTGCCTGTCCGTGCCATTCTGTCAACATAAATCTGCGTGTGGCGGTCCTTAAGCGGTTAAAGGCATACCTCCCAACTTTCTAAAATGGGAATGAGGGACACCTATTAGCAAAAGTTTGTAGGCATAGGACACACCCCTTGTCATGCCCCTCTAAAGGAGAATTGTACTGAAATTGTTTTAGTTAAACTCACAAGTGCTTTTTTTTACCACTACTATTCCTTTATGCTGGCTTTTGAAATTTACAGGCTAGGAACATTCCTTCCCTTTGTTGATAAAGATAGCACATAATGGAGTGAACAGCATCACCTTCTGCCTTCCTGTAGATCCTGAGCCAAGTTCTACCGCTGCAGAAGATACTACCCCACCTGGCTGCTTGATTCCTCAGTCCTTTTGACTGACACAGTTCCCCAGTCCTCCCGACTGGCAAACCTTATGGAGATTCCCCAGGGTAAGGATGAAGACTTAAGCACACCGCTGTCTTCAGAGAGCACTGTTACAGCTGACAGTCTCTCCCCTTGTTTTTTCCCTGCACCGTGCTGAGCTTTACTCACTGCCCTTGCTTGCTCTCTCCCGCTGCCGCTCCTAAAGGTTCTCCTCCAACTGCCTCCTGTGGTGGGATCCTTCCAGGCCAGCTACCCGAGCCTCTAACCTGAGGCAACTTCCCCTCGGTAAGGAGTCCCTCAAGGGCCACCAACAGCCTCTCCTCAGCACTGCTTTTCCATCTTTCACCCGACTCCCCTGCTGACATGTCCCATGTCTATTTAAGGACTCCCTAGTTCCCTGCCAGGCTCCCAACCTGGGGATTGGCTAAGGGCCCCTAAATATTCAAGGCAACCCCTCCTAGCTTCTGCCCACTATCTTTCAGAAAGTTCTCCAACATTCTAGAAACAGGGGAAGGCACCAGAGAGCTGCCAGGATGAGTCACCCACCCCTAACCTCTAATAACTCTCACCCAGTTTCAGAGACTCAGGGTTATACCTGGGCCAGAGCCAGACTATAGTTTGCCTACACTAATTCCTCTGGGGATTGGCTGAGGCTCCATAAATATTCATGGCAGTTCCTCCTAACCCCCGCCCCCTAATTCTAGAAGGTTCTCCAACCTTCCAGACACCAGGGGGAAGCACCAGATAGAGCTGCCAGGATGAGTCACCCAGCCCTGATCTCTAGCGAACCCTGAGCCAATTAAAACTCACAGGCTGTAACATGAGTCAGGTAAATTGAGGGTGCTACACTTTTGACTCTCCCAGAACTAAAAAAAGTCACAGAATCTTACCATCTTAAAACCTGTTTCTTAATGCCAGACCCTTGATCGGAGACACAGTTTGACCACCCATACCCCCCCCCCCCCAGACATTTGTTCTCTTCTTGTATGGCTTTACTGTTCCCCATCGCCATTTTTTTCCTCCAGCAAAACTTGTTAAAAATTAAAGGAATGATCTGCAGTCGACAGCATCTTTGGCTCCTTCCCACGATAAGAAATAAAATTAGATTAATTAAAAGAGGATATTCGACACTGCTAGAATGATGTTAGTGGATATATTAAATTCACAGCCTGTATTAATGGTATTACGTTTGATGTCATTACAAATGAGCGATATATGAGTAAATGTAATACATAGTCAATGTGATATTTTATGCATTGTCTTATATTTGCCTGCAGATAGCTTACGCTCTATGTAATATCATTTTCTTGATGGAATTCGTACAATAAAATTCTTGAAACAGAGAAAATAAAATAGAAAGGGTATAAAGTTATGGTGATGTCTAGATCAGACAGCCAATGAAACGTATCCTCTAAAATGGTGATTTGAGAATTGCTTATATGTGCCTATAAAGTTAAACCCTCAAATGGTCACATTTTTCATTTCAACTATTTGATTGTTAACCACTTCAGCCCCGGAAGAATTTACCCCCTTCCTGACCAGAGCACTTTTTGCGATTGCACGGTCATGCGGAAATGCACCCAAACAAAATTGCCATCCTTTTTTCCCACAAATAGAGCTTTCTTTTGGTGGTATTTGATCACCTCTTCCGTTTTTATATTTTGCGCTTTAACCACTTAAGCCCCGGACCATTTGGTAGCTAAAGGACCAGAGGTGAATTCAGAATTTTGCACTGCGCTGCTTTAACTGTAAATTGTGCGGACATGCAATGTTGTACCCAAACGAAATTTGCGTCCTTTTCTTCCCACAAATAGAGCTTTCTTTTAATGGTATTTGATTGCCTCTGCGATTTTTATTTTTTGCGATATAAACGGAAAAAGACCGAAAATTTTGAAAAAAAATGATATTTTCTACTTTTTGTTATAATAAAAATCGAATAAACTCAATTGTAGTCATACATTTAGGCCAAAATGTATTCAGCCACATGTTTTTAGTAAAAAAAATGTCAATAAGCGTATATTTATTGGTTTGCGCAAAAGTTATAGAGTTTACAAACTAGGGTACATTTTCTGAAATTTACACAGCTTTAAATTTATGACTGCCTATCTCATTTCTTGAGGTGCTAAAATGACAGGGCAGTACAAAACCCCCCCCCAAATGACCCCATTTTGGAAAGTAGACACCCCAAGGAAATTGCTGAGAGGCATGTTGAGCCCATTGAATTTTTTTTTTTTGTCCCAAGTGATTGAATAATGACTAAAAAAAAATTACAAAAAGTTGTCACTAAATGATATATTGCTCACACATGCCATGGTTATATGTGGAATTTCACCCCAAAATACATTTTGCTGCTTCTCCTGAGTACGGGGATACCACATGTGTGGGACTTTTTAGGAGCCTAGCCGCGTACGGGACCCCGAAATCCAAGCACCGCCTTCAGGATTTCTAGGCACAAATTTTTGATTTCACTCCTCACTACCTATCACAGTTTCGAAGGCCATAAAATGCCAAAATCACACAAAACCCCCCCAAATGACCCCATTTTGGAATATAGACACCCCAAGCTATTTGCTGAGAGGAATGGCGAGTATTTTACAGCTCTCATTTGTTTTTGAAAATGAAGAAAGAAAATATATATATATATTTATTTTTTTTTTCAATTTTCAAAACTTTGTGACAAAAAGCGAGATCTGCAAAATACTCACAATACCTCTCAGCAAATAGCTTGGGGTGTCTACTTTCCAAAATGGGGTCATTTGGGGGGGTTTTGTGCCATCTGGGCATTCCATGGCCTCCGAAACTGTGATAGGCAGTGAGAAGTGAAATCAAAAATTTACACCCTTAGAAAGCCTGAAGGCGGTGCTTGGTTTTGGGGTCCCGTACGCGGCTAGGCTCCCAAAAAGTCTCACACATGTGGTATCCCCGTACTCAGGAGAAGCAACAGAATGTATTTTGGGGTGTAATTCCACATATGCCCATGGCATGTTTGAGCAATATATCATTTAGTGACAACTTTGTGCAAAAAAAAAAAAATTGTCGTTTTTCCGCAACTTGTGTCAACATATAAAATATTCCATGGACTCGACATGCCTCTCAGTATATAGCTTGGGGTGTCTACTTTCCAAAATGGGGTCATTTGGGGGGGTTTTGAACTGTTCTGGCATTTTATACACAACATTAGGAAGCTTACATCCACTCTTCTAACCACTTGAAGACAAAGCCCTTTTTGACACTTTTTGTTTACATGAAAACATTTTTTTTTTTGCAAGAAAATTATGTTGAACCCCCAAACATTATATATATTTTTAAAGCAAAGGCCCTACAGATTAAAATGGTGGGTGTTGCATTTTTTTTTTCTACACAGTATTTGCGCAGCGATTTTTCAAACGCATTTTTTGGGTTAAAAAATACACTTTTTTTAATTTTAATGCACTAAAACACACTATATTGCCCAAATGTTTGATGAAATAAAAAAGATGATCTTAGGCCGAGTACATAGATACCAAACACGACATGCTTTAAAATTTCGCACAAACGCGCATTGGCGACAAACTACATACATTTTTAAAAGCCTTTAAAAGCCTTTACAGGTTACCCCAGTAGATTTACAGAGGAGGTGGTCTACTGCTAAAATGATTGCCCTCGATCTGACCTTCGCGGTGATACCTCACATGCATGGTGCAATTGCTGTTTACATATGACGCCAGACCGACGCTTGCGTTCGCCATTGGGCAAGAGCAGGGCAGGACAGGGGTGCTTTTTTTTCTTTCTTTTTTTTTTTTATTATTAATTTTGCTTTTTTATTTTATTTTTAAATTGTTCCTTCCAAGTATTTTTTTTTTTTATCATTTTTATTGTTATCTCAGGGAATGTAAATATCCCCTATGATAGCAATAGGTAGTGACAGGTACTCTTTTTTTGAAAAAACTGGGGTCTTCTAGACCCTAGATTTTTCCTCTGCCCTCAAAGCATCTGACCACACCAAGATCGGTGTGATAAAATGCTTTCCCAATTTCCCAATGGCGCTTTTTATATCCGGGGGGGGGCATTCCCTCCCACTGCTTGTAAAAGCAGTCCAGAGGCTAATTAGCCGCTAGGATTGCTTTTACATGAAAGCCGGCCGCAGGCTGAAAAGAATGATACCAAGATGATACCTAAACCCGCAGGCATAATTCTGGTATAAACATTCAAAGTCCAGCAACATACCAGTACGTTGCTGGTCCTTGTTGGACATGTATTGTAATCTTTTTTTTTAATGCAGCCAGTTGGCTGAACGAAAAAAGAGATTGATCGGTGGGTATGCCCACCATTAGAATACCGCCCTTCATCCACCCACTTCCAATGATGGGCATACACGCACCATTTATATATGCCGAAGCATGGGGGCATCCTCCCGCAAAAAAGTTATGCCGCACACACATGGTCGGACTTTTCCACGGGCAAGCCTCCGTCGGAATTTCGACCGTATGTACGCGGCATTAGGAGCAAAATCGCTCCTCCGCCCCTGCTGCCCCAATGCTTCGGCATATTTGCTTTTTTTTTTTAACTGTGGTGGTGAAATCACCTCCTACAGCACTGGAGTCGCAGGGATCAGGCCTGTCTCTGCGAACGCTGCAGTTATGTGTGTTTTTGTTTTGTAAGTGACAGTGATCGATCGACACTGCACTTGGGTGGCCTGGGCTGGACAAAGGGGCAAAACGCAGGTGCCAGCAGGTATCTGGGCTGATCCCGCTAACACTGCGTTTTTGGGAACCCTAAACTGCTGGGGACGCTAGTATAGATCTGATCAGATCAGATATTGATCTGTTCAGATACTATACCACTAAGGGGGGTGTATGCTTCACGCGTGGGTGTTAGCGTTACTGGCACTAACCTGACGCTGCCTGGGGTGTGACTCAGACCCTCTCTGACGCTAAAACCTAATTGATATCACCCGCCGGGCGATCAGGGGGTTAAACCTTTATTGGGTTATATACACGGCGGGTGCCCTGACACTATAAAAAGCAAACTAACTAACCAGCGTCACCCGTAACACTTATATGGTGATCACTGGTGAAAGGGTTAACTAGGGGCAATCAGGGGGTTAAAACCTTTATTAGATAATATATGGGGGTACCTGACGCTATAAAAACCTGCGGCGAACCTAAAAAAAATTACCAGCTACCGATCTGCATCACCGACACTAAGACAGCGTTTAGAAAAACGATCGCTTAGCGACAGTGGTGATGGGGGTGAAAGGGTTACCTGGGGGGCGATCAAGGGGGTTAAACCTTTATTAGATAATATATTGGGGTACCTGACGCTATAAAAACATGCGGCGAACCTAAAAAAAATTACTGGCTACCGATCTGCATCACCGACACTAAGACAGCGTTTAGAAAAACAATTGCTTAGCGACAGTGGTGATAGGGGGTGAAAGGGTTACCTGGGGGGCGATCAAGGGGGTTAAACCTTTATTAGATAATATATTGGGGTACCTGACGCTATAAAAACCTGCGGCGAACCTAAAAAAAATTACCGGCTACCGATCTGAATCACAGACACTAAGACAGCGTTTAGAAAAACGATCGCTTAGTGACAGTGGTGATAGGGGGTGAAAGGGTTACCTGGGGGGCGATCAAGGGGGTTAAACCTTTATTAGATAATATATTGGGGTACCTGACGCTATAAAAACATGTGGCGAACCTAAAAAAAATTACTGGCTGCGCGATCGTGTCACGGAGCTGAAGAATGGGGAGATGTCAGTGTAAACACAACATCTCCCCGTTCTGCCTAGTGACATGTCACTGATCGTCTGTTCCCTCTCATCGGGAGCAGCGATCAGTGACATGTCACTCGTAGCCACGCCCCCTAACAGTTAGAATCACTCCCTAGGATACACTTTACCCCTTCCTGGCCCCCTAGTGGTTAACCCCTTCACTGCCAGTGTAATTTTTACAGTAATAAGTGCATTTTTATATCACTGATCGCTGTAAAAATGACAATGGTCCCAAAAATGTGTCAAAAGTGTCCAATGTGTCCGCCATAATGTCACAGTCATGATAAAAATCGCTGATCGCCGCCATTACTAGTAAAAAAAAAAATATTAATCAAAATTGTCGCTCTATTTTTGTTTATAGCACAAAAAATAAAAACCGCAGAGGTGAGCAAATACCACCAAAAGAAAGCTCTATTTGTGGGGAAAAAAAAGGACGTCAATTTTGTTTGGGAGCCACGTCGCACGACCGCGCAATTGTCAGGTAAAGCGACGCAGTGCCGAATCGCAAAAAGTGCTCTGGTCTTTGGCCAGCCAAATGGTCCGGGGCTTAGGTTCACACTGCTGCGATGTCAGATTTCGCATGTGATCTGCACCGCACTGCAAGTGCACATCACATGCGATCTCTGTGTGGTGCGATTTCAGCCATACAAATCGAAATCGGGGATGTCTGGTCACCCTACTCAGGCATGCCTCTCAATCCTCTCTGACTGTAACCCTCACCAGCCCCCCTGGCTGTCTTCCTCCCTGGAGATTTGCCCAGTATTTGCCTGCCGTCCTCCACTTGCTCCTGTGCCTCCTGGTCAGAACACCTCTGTGTGTTGTGAAGAAGGTCCCTTCCACACCCAAGCCCAGGCCCGAGGTCTATCGCCTCCCCCCAGATTAGGGGGCCACGACAGCCTAACACTGCATATCCAGCTTCCACCCGAACTCCACTGCCCCAGGTAGGCTGACCCTGAGTATATGTAAACAAGGCAGATCGCAGTTCTGATAGTAGGGAAGACAGAGATCTTGTGTTTCTGCTAAGCAGGAACATGGACCTCTGTCTTCCCACAGTCAAAGCACAGTTATCAAGCACTCCCTAGGAACACATTTAACCCTTTGATCACCCCTGATGTTAACCCCTTCCCTGCCAGTGTCATTAGTACAGTGTTTCTCAACTCCAGTCCTCAAGGCGCCCCAACAGGTCATGTTTTCAGGCTTTCCATTATTTTGCACAGGTGATTTGATCAGTTTCACTGCCTTAGTAATTGCCACAGCTGTTTCTTAATGAGGGAAATCCTGAAAACATGACCTGTTGGTGCGCCTTGAGGACTGGAGTTGAGAAACACTGCATTAGTACAGTGACAGTGCGCATTTTTTTTAGCACTAATCACGGTATTGTCACTGGTCCTCAATTTTTTTTCAAAAGTGTTACTTAGTGTCCTATTTGTCTGCCGCAATGTCGCAGCCCCGCTATAAGTCGCTGATCGACTCCATTACTAGTAAAATAAATAAATAAAAATATCCCTTAGTTTGTAGACGCTATAACTTTTGCGCAAACCAAGCAATATACGCTCATTGGGATTTTTTTACCAAAAGTATGTAGCAGAATACATATTGGCCTAATTATATGAAGAAATGCGATTTTATTATTTTTTTTTTTTAATTTTTATTGGATACTTTATAGCAGAAAGTAAAAAATAATGTATTTTTTTCGAAATTGTCGCTGTTTTTTTGTTTATAGCGTAAAAAATAAAAACCGTAGAGGTGATCAAATACCACCAAAAGAAAGCTCTATTTGTGTGAAAAAAAAAATAAGGAAAAAAAAAAATAAGGAAAATTTATTTGTGTACAGAGTCGCACGACCGCGCAAGTGGAGTTAGACCCCTTTCCCACTGGGGGCACTTTTCAGGCGTTTTAGCGCTAAAAACAGCGCCTATAAAGCGCCTGAAAAGTGCCTCTCATGTCTCCCCAGTGTGAAAGCCAGAGTGCTTGCGGGACGGTAAAAAAAGTCCTGCAAGCAGCATCTTTGGGTTGGTGCGGGTGCCGTGTTTATACAATAATGCCCTGTCCATTCAAATGAATGGGCAGTGGTGCTGAAGTACTGTACCTGCAAAGCGCTTCAGCAGCGCCGCAACACGGGCGCTTTTAACCCTTTCTTTGGCCGCCAGCGAGGGTTAAAAGCGCCCCGCTAGCAGCCGAAAAGCGCAGCTATAACAGCGCTAAAGCACCACTAAAACTAGCAGCGCTCTACCGCTAACGCCGGCACCACCCCAGTGGGAAAGTACCCTTAAAGTAACGCAGTGCCGTATTGCAAAAAATGGCCTGAACATGAAGGGGGTAAACCTTCCGGGGCTGAAGTGGTTAAATAGGTCTAATGCCCCGTACACACGGTCGAGATTTCCGATGGGAAAAAGTTCTATCGGGAATCCCGACCGTGTGTACGGGGCATTAGACCTATTTAACCACTTCAGCCCCGGAAGGTTTACCCCCCCTTCATGTTCAGGCCATTTTTTGCAATACGGCACTGCGACCGTTTTTCTCGTCGAGAAAAATGACATTTTTTCCTTTTGACGAGAAAAACGATCGTCTGTGGGCATTTTGTCATTTTTCCCGATGGGAAAAACGGAATTAAAAACGACGAGAAAAATTAGAACATGCCGGTCGTTTTTCTCGACATTTTTTTCAGCGCCAGTTTTCCCATAGGGAAACACTGCCGCGGAGCCCACAGACGGTCGTTTTTCTCGACAAGAGAAAAAATTACGTGAAAAACGACCGTGTGTGGGGAACAAGCCGTTCCCTCGTTTTTAATGTCATTATTCACGGCGGTTTTTTAACCGCCGTGAATAATGATCGTGTGTACGCGGCATCAGCCAACCATTTTTATTAGCCTTCTTCGCAAGAAACCTCTGCATTATTCTAATTGGTTGCTGTGTGTTCTGTACCTCTTTGCACTACCCTGTTAAGTAAGCACAGTATGCCATCAGTATGCAGTAAAGTCAGTGTTTAAGTCTCGCTCATTCTGCGTGCATTTTGTCAGATAAAAAAAGCCCAGGCAATTTTGTTCATTTGATTAATCCCTAACAGGATAATGCTTAGAATGCATGTCGTTTAGTGACAGGTCCTCACTGGCGAGGTAGATAATGTGCCAGCAGGTTTAATAAAGGTTTAATAAAGAGAAGAACGAGCCGAGCTGCCCTCGTTGAGATCTCTCAGATCGATGTTAATTTGCGGCCTACGGCTCTGGCGGCCATGCTGGACTGGCTTTTATGGATTTTGAGGATGACTTACGACCTTGAGTCTATTGAGGAAACCCCATCTCTTGGAGTTGGACTATGTACATCAGCATTTAACAGTTGTTATGTGGCATGACCAGGGAACATTATATATCTAGAATTGACCTGAGAACATCCAAAGCACCTCTGCTGTGTTCTTCTTCTTGCTAAAAAAGTGAAGGGAAGAGGAATTACTGATTGTAAAACTTACATAGGAGACATTGTAGGTTTGGCTGGACAAACCTATTCATGAGTTTTATGAAAAAATTCCCTGATTTAGGATAAAGATAGCACTCTCATATGCCATAAATATTAATACATATAGTGTATAAATAAATCCACAATTTTAATCCACGTGAAGAAAGTGTGTTGTGTGGCCAGGCATCATTGCGTCCGCCTGTGTCATTGTGAGACATTATTTAACAAGGACTGCCTTGTGTTTGTTTCCCTCTAGTTATTCAGCCTGGACATTTTGTCATCATTTCCTGAAGGCAGAGAGAGAGAGAGAAACCACTACTGAAAGCAGGGGATTGTGGGACATGTGGTCCACAGAGCCAGGATTTCCATGGAGCCAGTGCTACTGCAGACTACAAGTTCCAGCCAGCTGGAGAAAGAAGAATGCTGGGTGAGGACATAAATAGCCTGGTCTGGGGAGGAGCTCTTTCTCTTGGGACCACGGCCTTCAGCTGAGAGCAGGGACCTGGCCGCTCTGGGGAATGCGAGCAGGTGCCACGGCCTGTACGGCATTCAAAGTCTTCAGCGAGTGAGCCATACACCTGCAGGCAGATCCACCATTGCCTGCTCCCTGTTGGCCAAGTGACTGTCAGGGGCCACACTCTTTGTCACTGGTACAGACCCAGCTGAATTCCAGTGTTGCCAGGTGCACGGCCAGACCCCCTTCACTGGTTGAAGATTCTTCAAGAGCCGAGACATCCTATTCCCTTGAGCCTTGTTATCATAAGGATTGGAAGCCCACCTTGTGTACACCTTACATAGACACTGCATGCAGACACATTTATTCCATCTCTTTACATTAAAGCGTCTAAAAGGAAACACTTTACACATGCTATTTTCTGTTGCTGGTCACCACCATTGCACAGGAATCCTTCTGGGCCCTTGTTGATCGAGCTGAAGACACTGAACATCTACATCACAAGGACTCCTCCACTCTCCTTATCTCCCCTCACTTAAAGGACTATGTGCACAATATCTGCACACATTAAGGACAACTCTACTCAGAGATGAATTATTGAATTTCTTGTAATTGTAAGGCCTGTGGCATCAGGATTTGAGGGGAGCAGTTTGACATAAAAGATCATTCTCTTCCTTTTTATACCTGAGGTCATAGGTTCTTCCCGGACCTACTGGTTACTACTGTTTCACCTATTGTGATTTTCTTTGCATTGCATACCCTTTGCATATTTACCAAGTGTAAAGCCCTGTACACACGATCGGTTTGACTGATGAAAACCGTCCGATGGATGGTTTTCATCAGACCAACCGATCGTGTATGGGACCCATCGGTCTTTTTTCCATCGGTTTTAAAAAATAGAACATGTTTTAAATTTTTCCGATGGATAAAAAAACGATCGAAAAACCCACGCATGCTCAGAATCAAGTCGACGCATGCTCAGAAGCATTAAACTTCATTTTTCTCGGCTCATCGGAGTGTTTTACGTCACCGAGTTTGGAACGGTCGGTTTTTTGACTGATGGTGTGTGGGCAAGACTGATGAAAAACAGTTTCAATGGATTTCCGATGGACAAATCCATCGGACGAAAATCCATAGGTTATCCGATCGTGTGTACGGGGCTTAAGAGTTTAACGCTGAAAGATATCTGTCTAAGTCATTCTTGTTCTTCTCTGCTTCAAGAAACTTAAGTAAAATACTTGTTATTTTGCTACAGTCTGGTGTCTGGTAATTGCATTATCACTTTGAAATATGTCCAAACCCAGAGTGTCAGGAGCGCTGTCAGCCATCCATAAGGGGCGCAGGGGCACCGCCCCCCTAATCCATGCTCCCGGGCCCCTAATCTTCATGAAGTGTGCCGGACACATGGATTTCAATGGGTTTTTTTTTTTTGGAAGCACATAATTAGAGCCTGAGGCACTAATTGGCTTAAAAAAAGGGTGGGTTCGGTGGAGTAGAGCACTGTGCCCTGAGCCCATCCAGTGTTGTGACAATAGCAAATTAATATTCGCTAATGTCTTCCTGATTCTCCTTCTCCTCCTGGCCAATCAGGAAGTGGGTCTTAAGACCCAATTGGCTGAGAGGAGAAGTGACCGGATTGGCCGCTGATGAGTAAGCCACAGAGGAGAAGGAGACGCATGGGAAGCACTGGAGAAGGAGGAGACGCAGGAAGGAGCCGAAGCTGCCAGCAACCTAGATGGGGTAAGTGCGGGACTGGTGGGTGAACAAGCAAGCGACAAGGGGAGGGGGATCAACCAACCGAGTGAAAATGGGGGGTGGTTTGTTTGCCGCCTCCCCCAAAAAATGGAGCACCAGCTGCCACTAATCAGGAGGCTAACAAGGTCAGGGTAGCCTTTGAGGTCAATCACCCTCCAGTGGCCCTCGCGGGGGTGGCGCTACTTTTTATGAATTTATTTATGGAGGAAAATGCCTTTTTGGAGACCCCTCCCCTCCCTCCCTTATTTCTGGCCCAGGCTAAAATGACAAGTACAATGCCCACAGCCCCTTGAGATACCCATATCTTAGGTCCCAGGAGGCTGCGGGGTACTCTATGTCACAGGTGCTGCGTTATCATGGAGGCTAGCTTACATATTATTACAGGGCTGCTGCACAATTTGGAGTGCTGCAGCGAAGTGGTGGATCCCTAGAGAACACCGCTGGATCGCCAGGCATGTAAATATGTTTTTTTTTTTTTTGCAAAACAGGTAAGGGAGGGGAAAAAGCTAGGGAATCCAATTCAGAGTTTTTCTTTATTCCTGGTGATGTCAGAACCTCCTGGTGGCATGGGGCTTTGGAGTGCTGTAGCGAAGCGGTGGATCCCTAGAGAAAACGGCTTGGATTGCCAGGCATGTTATTATGCTTTTTTTGTTTTTGCATAACAGGTAAGAAGGGAGGGGAAAAGTTAAGAAATCCAATTCAGAGTTTTTCTTTATTCCTGGTGATGTCAGAACCTCCTGGTGGCACGGGGCTAGGAGTTCTGCAGTGAAGCGGTGGATCCCTACAGAACACTGTTGTATCACCAGATACGCAAGTATGCTTTTTTTTTGCGGAACAGGTAAGAAGGGAGGGGGAAATTTAGGGAATCCAGTTCAGAGTTTTACTTTATTCCTGGTAATGTCAGAAGAAGCTCCTGGTGGCACAGGGCTGGGAGTGCTGCAGTGAAGCGGTGGATCCCTACTGAACACTGTTGGATTGCCAGATATGTGAGTATGCTTTTTTTTGCATAACAGGTAAAAAGGAAATCTAGTTCAGAGTTTTACTTTATCCGTGGCAGACAGGTTCAGTGGGCTGTTTCACATTGCCCGTGGATCACACTGCAGCCTTTGTCTTATAATTCAGTGTTGTGTTAACTTTTTTCCCATGCTCCAATGGGTGTGGAGACAGCTGTATAGGAATCAAACAAAGGTCAGTGCCGGAAGCAAAGAACAATCCGTCTGATGTCACATGGGCTCTTTCAGCTCAGACAGCTGGTCAGTCCCCTTGGAGTAGATGGATTGGAGCTTTTTCTGCCCATTGTACAGAGTCGTGGATCTTACCATGGTGGTGCACAGCTCGGCTGAATATGGTACCTTGCTCTGGGCAGTCAGGTGTGCAAGATGTATGCCACAATGACAATTAGAGCATCAGCATAGAGGATGGAGGATGTGCATCCCTGAGTCCATTTAATTACAAACTGTTCATGTTCCAATGAAACAAATAAAGGGAGAAAGAATGATGCGTTAAGCTAAATTTTAGATGATTTACCAGTTTATGAACCACTGTTCTGCAATTGTAAAATAAATCATATGAGAATTTTGTAAATAAAGCTTAAAGTGGTTGTAAACCTAATTATATATGTAGCGACCTCACCCTTTACTCCCTTCTGACTCTTGGCTCTTGTCTAGGGGACCAGGGAGGAGAGTATGGCGCACACCATACTGTATGCAAAGATGGAGCTAATCAAACTGTACCTTCGGGTCTGTGTTTCCATCCAGAGCCAAACCTTCCCTTGAGAATGATTTCCCACCGTCCATGCAGGTGGAGGTAGGACCCTTAGCTCCCAGTAAGTTACTGTCCACACCACTGAAAGTCCAACACTTATTTATTCGTAGCAATAAACAGTCTCTGTGAGAGCAGACAGGTTGTAACACATTCAGTTCA
This sequence comes from Rana muscosa, assembly GCA_029206835.1. NCBI lineage: Eukaryota > Metazoa > Chordata > Amphibia > Anura > Ranidae > Rana > Rana muscosa. Next base: position 450,266,279 of record CM055127.1, on the reverse strand, counting down.
GGCAAGGTGGGGAGGGAAGGTCCAGGCACAAACTTTAAACTTGGTTCTCTCCTGTTCTGTATATCACCAACAGGCTTGACACACAGTCGCTGCCACCAACCGTGAGAACTTGAACTACCTTCTAGAAGCGATGGACCCTGTCAGGGAAAGGACATCCATCCGAACGGTCACCATAGGCCCCACCGTCACCAGCGAATGCTGCACCAGGTCTTCGGATAGGGTTACCTCCCTGGCCTCCCCGTCCTAGATTCGGGCGTCCACACCGGGGGACACCCTAGGAGTCCTCGATCCCCTGCGGAACCCAGTCGAAGGTACTGGGCCCCAGGCCTCCAGAAGGTACCTCACCCCAGACCAAAGGTGTCTGGGGCAAGACCGCAGCTCCGTCTCTGGGCCTAGGGCACCCGGAGACCACCATCACTCACTCCCAGGCTGAAGGTGCCTGGGCGTGGACCCCGAGCGGAAGACGTCTGTCCCCTTTATACCCTCCCACAACAGGCACAGCAGGTTCCCCGCCCCGCTGTACTACTGCCACGAGAGGACACAAAGGGCACAGCCCTCCAATGGTGGATCAACCTCGGTCTATGGTGACAGCACCACCTACAGACCCCAGGGAACTGGACACCATTGATATTCCCCACTGGCATAAATTGGTCCATGGATCCTACCAATTATTGCATCTGAGCCTATTACCACTCGGATACTTCCCCTAAATATGACCACCCGCTACATATATATTTTTTTAAAATAATAACCTGCAAGAGAAAGGCATAATGAGCTAGTATGACTAGCATACTAGCTCATTATGCATTACTTACCTTAGATCGAAGCCCCCGAAGCCATCTTTGTCTCCTCCTCCGGCCGCAGACATCACTCTGGAAGGTTACTTCCGGGTATCGCCTCTCCGGCGCTCTGAACGGCCGGAGCGACGATGACGTCACCGTGCATGCGCGCGGGAGCCGTCAAAGCAGGCATTATCCATTATCCGGCGATAAAACCGGCGTTGACAGTGCGGCAGCGCCGTTGTCTATGGCGCGCAATGCGCCGTAGACAGTGGTGCATTCTTTTTTGGAAAATATCTCCTAAACCGTTAAGGTTTAGGAGATATTGCAAACACCTACAGGTAAGCCTTAATCTAGGCTTAGGCTTACCTGTAGGTGCAAGTTGCATAAGTGGGTTTACAACCACTTTAAAGAGTCACTTTACTTAAAATACGTATTTTAGATTTTGGTAGATGCAAAGCTGGACAGTGAGAAGGAGGGGCAGAGGGAAGCACCTTAGAGAGGCTGGTCCTGAGTTGGTACATCCCAATAAATATACCAAGCTGCATGGTGTTGGAGATATCAGCTCAGGGGTGTAGTTGCTGAAGCAGACTTTCTCCCCTAGCTGCCAGGGGAATGACTGCTCTGGTGAAGATTGGGGCAGGGGTACAGGCAAGGAGAGGCAGATACAGGTGGTAGGGGACTCCATTATTAGAAGGACAGATAGGGCAATGTGTCACAGAGACCGTGATCGCCAAACGGTATGTTGTTTCCCGAGTGCTCGGGTTCGGCACATCGTGGTTCGGATGGACAGACTGTTGGGCGGGGCTGGGGAGGACCCAGTTGTCATGGTACATATTATACGTATTAAAAAAATAAGAATACAATATAATATAAAATAAAGCAAAAGAATCGAAAATAAAATAGAATAGAAAATAAGGGAATATAATAGGATAAAATAGAAAATAATAGAGTAAAACAGAACAAAATAGAATAGAAAATAAACTAAACTAAAATAATAGAATAAAATAGAAATTAAAGGAAAAGAATAGAATAAATTAGAATAGAATAAATAATGAATGAAACAAATGTGTTGCTATTTGAATAATTGGTGGGCTAAGTGATAAATGGGGAGTAAAACAGAACAAAATAGAATAAAAAAAATTAACAGCTTCAGCCCCGGAAGAATTTACCCCCCTCCTGACCAGAGCACTTTTTGCGATACGGCACTGCGTCGCTTTAACTGACAATTGCGCGATCGTGCGACGCTGTACCCAAACAAAATTGATGTCCTTTTTTTCCCCACAAATTGAGCTTTCTTTTGGTGGTATTTGATCACCTCTGCGGTTTAAATTTTTTGCGCTTTAAACAAAAAAACAGTGACAATTTTGAAAAAAAAGCAATATTTTTTACTTTTTGCTATAATAAATATCCCCCAAAAATATATAAAAAAAACAAATGTTTTCCTCAGTTTAGTTTGATATGTATTCTTCTACATATTTTTGGTAAAAAAAAAACGTATTTTGATTGGTTTGCTCAAAAGTTATAGCGTCTACAAAATAGGGGATAGATTTATGGAATTTTTTTAATTTCTTTTTTTTTTTTTAGTAATGGCGGCGATCAGCGATTTTTATTGTGACTGCGACATTATGGCGGACACATCGGACACTTTTGATGCTTTTTTGGGTCCATTGTCATTTATACAGTGATTAGTGCTATAAAAATGCACTGATTACTGTGTAAATGATACACTAGGGGGCGATGAAGGGGTTAAGTGTGTCATAGGGAGTGATTCCAACTGTGGGGGGGATGGGCTACAAGTGACATGACAGAGATCACTGCTCCCGATGACAGGGAGCAGTAGATCTCTGTCCTATCACTAGACAGAACAGGGAAATGCCTTGTTTACATAGGCATCTCCCCGTTCTGCCTCTCCGTGACACGATCACGGACCGCCGGTGAACATCGAGTTTGCGGGGCCCGCGGGCACAGTCAAAGAGAGCGCGTCAGGCACGCTTTCCCCCCCGCGTGGCTTCTTAAAGGGGATGTGCAGGACGTGCCCACCGCTGCCATTGTGCCAACGTATATCGGCGTGCAGCGGTCAGCAAGTGGTTAAACTAAAATAATAGAATAAAATAGAATAGAAATGAAAGGAATAGAATAGAAAAGAAAATAATCATTTAGAATAGAATGAATAAAACAAATGTGCTGCTATGGGAATAATTGGTGAACTGAGTGATAAATGGGGAACTGCTGCTACCACCAAACAAGTGCTCATTCACTTAAAAACGAAATAATAAAAGTGTGGGGGGGTTGCGCTATTCTCAAATAAATTCAATAACATTTTTGTTTTTTATTAGAATTAAATATAATAAAATAGAAAAGAATAGAATGGAAAATAAAAGAATAGAAAATAATAGAATGGAAAATAAAAGAATAGAAAAGAATAGAATAGAGTAAAAGGTTGAATATCACAAAGGAATAGAATAGAAAAAAATAGAAAGAATATAACCGCCTTCTGACATTTGAATTTCAAATAGAATACATTCAAACTCGATATAGATTAGAATAGAACAGAAAATAATCAAATTGAAAAGGATAGAATAGAAAAACCAATAGAATAGAATAAAATAGAATAGTATTGAAAATAAGAGAATAGACTAGAAAATAATAGAATAGAAAAAACAATAGAATAAAACAGAATAAATTAGAAAGAACTATCTTCCGAAATTCGAATTTCGAACAGAATAAATTTGAATTTGAATAGAATATAAAGGAAAAGAATAGAAAATGAGAGCGTAGAATAGGAAAAAATAGAATAGAAAAAAGTGAATAGAATAAATTAGAAAGATTATAACCGTCTTCCGAAATGCGTATAGAGTAAATTTGAATTTGATCCAAATTTTTTGAATTTGGTAGAATTTAATTAAATTCAATCGAATTCAAAAAAATTAATAGAATTTGAAAATGAATAAACGAAATGAAACAAATTCTGGAAATTAATTAAACAAAAATTCTTTCAAAAACAAATCGAAATGAAACAAAACAAATGTTTTCAATCTGTACATGTCTAGTAGGGGATAACTAAAGCCCTGTACACACGATCGGATTTCCTATGGTTTTTAAACCAATGGATTTTTCCATCAGAAAACCGATGAAGCTGACTTCCATCAGTCTTGCCTACACAACATCAGTCAAAAAACCGACCGTTCCAAGCGCGGTGACGTAAAACGATCCGATGAGCCGAGAAAAATTAAGTTCAATGCTTCTGAGCATGCATCGACTTGATTCTGAGCATGCGTGGGTTTTTTCTCCGATGGAGTTCCCCACAGACGATAGTAATTTGCGATAGTTTTCTTAACCATCGGATAAATTTAAAACATGTTCTATTTTTAAACACCGATGGAAAAAAGACAGATGGGGCCCATACACGATCGGTTTGTCCGTTGAAAACAGTCTATTGGACTGTTTTCATCGGTAAAAACTATCGTGTGTACACGGCTTCAGGAAACAGTGACCACGGAGCAATTACATTCACTGGGTGGCTAAATTCAAGCGTAAAAAGACACATCAAAGAGGAAAAACTGTTCTTTAAAAAATATAAGGCTCAGGGGACGCCTTCATCATTCCAGCACTACAAAGAATGCAGTAAGAAATATAAGAGCGCAATCAGAGCAGCAAAAATAGACCACAAGAGACATATAGCAGAAGAGAGAGAAAAAGAATCCCCCAAATATTTTTAAAATATATTAGTAGTAAAAAAAAATAGCTAAGTCAGAGCATATTGGCCCCATAAAGAATGATGAAGGGAAGTTGGTTACAAGTGACAAAGAGGAGACAACTGTAATAAATAAATTCTTTTCCTCAGTTTCTATTATGGAAAAAGAGGGGTATAATAGACAAGGTGGTATTGTTAGCTATACATCAGGGTGTGTGGCTAAGAGGGGCCAGTGTTTTAACAAGAATGTAAAAACTTGATGTGAACAAATCACCAGATGGCTTACACCCGAGAGTCCTCAAAGAAGTCAGCCAGCTCATTGTTAGACCGCTAGTCCCAATCTTTAAGAAAAACTTACTGACCGTAATGGTGCCAGCAAATTGGCAAAAAAATTAGTCTGGTACCAATATTCAAGAATGGGCTGAGATACGTACCTGGAATCTTCAGGCCAGTCAGCCTAACATCAATAGTTTGTAAACTATGGAAGGGGATGATAAGGGACCATATCCAAGAATTTGCTGATACAATAGGGCATAAATAAGGGGTTCTTTTGACCTATGGTTTACACTGAAGGTAACCAATTGCCCGTAGCTGGTGGCAGTTTGTTAGAAATTCTGTATGTAGCCCTATAGAACTGACAGTGCACAGTCCACATGTGCTTTGCTGCTTAACTGCAGGAAACAGAAACTTAATTATTATAGAGAAAAGACATAAAGCATACCATAGATGCAGCTACAAATTTATAAACAATGCCGTCTACTGGCTGATGTAGTTGTTGTACAAAATACATTTCTGTATTCCAGCACAGTTTTATTTAACCTAGGCAGCAAGGTGATCTTACTTGTATTGTTTTGCAGCACCTTTGGGGTGAGGTTGTGTTCCAGGGGAACAAAGGCTGGAACTGGTGAGGGAGGTGGGGAATTAATTAGACATGGTGTTCTATGACAGCTTACATTGACACATACACTGATCAGCCTTAACATTATGACCACTGAGAGATAGAGTGAATACCATTGATCCTAGACTGTAAGCTCTAACGAGCAGGGCCCTCTGATCCCTCTGTTTTGTATTGTGATTGTACTGTCTTCCCTGATGTTGTAAAGCGCTGCGCAAACTGATGGCGCTATATAAATCCTGTATAATAATAATAATAATTATCTCATTACAATGGCCTCTGAGGCATCAGGGATGGCGTTGAGGGAGGGGGGGGGGAGAGGGATTTTTTTTTTCTTTTTTTTTTACGTTTTTTTTTTTTACGTTTTTTTTTCCTTTTTCTTCCTCTTCTTTTTTTTTCTTCTTCTTTTTTCTTTCTCTCGGGGGGTGGGGGGGGGGGATATTATAATGGATAAACTGTTAAAAAGACAATTTTGCACCTAGTTCTTTCCTGCAATGCTCATTCGTGTCTTATGTAAAATGTACAATGTTGAATAGAAATGTTGAAGCCTATAATAAAATAAAAATTTTGATTATAAAAAAAACAATGGCATCTGAAAGTAGGTAAGATAGGCAGCAAGTGAACACATTGTCCCCTGAAGTTGATGTGTTGAAAGCAGGAAAAAAATGGGCAAGGGTAAGGATTTTGAGTGACTTTGTCAAGGGACAAATTGTAATGGCTAGATGACTAAGGCTACATACATTATACAATTTTCTTGTACAATTTTCCTTTCATTTTTACCAAAACCATATAATAGGTTAAACCTAAACACTTTCAATTTATATGCAATCAGGCAAGCCTTTGCACTACATACATTAGTTGAAGGTAAATCCAAAGAAAACTGAATAAGAAAATTGTATAATGTATGGCCAGCTTAAGTCAGAGCATCTCCAAAATTGTGGGATGTTCCTGGCCTGCAGTGTTCGGGACTAGACATGTGCACTGCCAAAAAATTGTTCGTTTTCGTTTCATTTGTTCTTTGTTTTGTTTTTTTATGCGGAAATTCAAAAATTCGGAAATTCGGAATTCAGAAATTTGAAAATTCGGAATTCAGAAATTTGAAAATTCGGAAATGTGAATTTTCAAACTTGGAATTTTGAATTTTGGAATTTTGGCATCAAATTTTCCAATTTTCGAATTTTTTGAATTCCAAATTTCCGAATTCCGAATTTTCAAAGTTTCGGATTTTAGAAATTTCGGATTCCGAATTTCCAATTTCAGAATCTTCAAATTTTCGGATTTTAGAAATTGAAAATTCTGAATTTCTGAAATGTCAGATTTTAGAAATTTAGAATTTCAAAACGTTTGACTTTTCAGAAATTCGGAATTAAAAAATAAAGAAAATTCAGAAATGAGAAAATCCAAAAATAAGAAAGAAAATCCGTAAAATTCGTAATAGTAACTAAATAGCTAATAATAACTAACTATTAAATTATAGGTATTGGAATTTCCTTTCAAATTTGGCTGTTAGTGAATGTAACGAATACAAAGTTATCTGAAGTTACGAATTATCAGAAATAACGAATGCCGCATCTAAACAAATTAATAATATATAATAATTAGTTTTTATTATTATTATTATTATTATTAATTCGTTACCTTCCATTCGTTTAGTTATTTCAAATAATTAGTAACTTCGGATAAATTTGTATTCATTACGTTCACTAAGAGCCAAATTTGAAAGTAAACTCCAATACCTATAATTTAATAGTTAGTAATAGTTAAGTTATTATTAGTTAATTATTATTTCAGACTTTTGAGTTTTCAAATTTTCATTCTTTTGAATTTTCAGATTTTCATTCTTATTTTCAGATTTTCAAATTTTTGAAATTTCCGAAATTTAGAATTTCCGAATTTAGGATTTTCAAATTTTCAATTTTCCGAAATTTAGAATTTTCGAAAATTCGAAATTTCGGAAATGCGGAAATTCAAAATTTTGAAAAACCTAACATTCGGAAATTTCGGAATTAAGTAATTTGTCAAAATTAATTAAAAAAACTAATTCGGACCTAAACAAATTGCACATGTCTATTTGGAACCTACCAAGAGTGGTCCAAGGAAGGAAAACCTGTGAACCGGTGACTGGGTCATTGGGTCATGGTTGGCTCAAGGCTCATTCATGCATGTAGGTTAACAAAGGCTGGACAGTGTAGTCCAAACCAATGGTAGAGCTACTGTAGCTCAGATTTCTGAAAAAGTTAATGCTGGTTCCCGTAGAAAGGTGTCAGAAGACACAGTGCAGTTTGTTATGTATATGGGATTGTGTAGCCCCAGGACTGTCATGGTGCCCATGTTGACCCATGTCCAAAGCCAGAAGAGCCTACAATGGGCACGTGAGTATCAAAACTGGACCATGGAGCAATGGAAGAAGGTGTCCCAGTCTGATGAATTCAAAAACAGTTTAACCATTTTAATACCGGGCTAAAGTAATATGACGTCCGCAGGAGGGATCTCCCATACTGGGTGGATATCATATGACGTCCTGGGCTTCCCGGCCATCTAGGGTGCGCGCGCATGCGCGCCGTGTCGCTTGTGACCCGGTGCGCGTGCCCGGCGGCCGCAATGTCCGCCGGGCACCCGCGATTGCCCGTGAACAAAGCAGGACCATGGATCTGTGTGTGTAAACACACAGATCCATGTCCTGTCAGAGGTGAGGAGACCGATGTGTGTTCCCAGTACAGAGGAACACCGATCGTTCTCCTCCCCTTGTGAGTCCCCTCCCCCTACAGTTAGGATCACTTCCTAGGATACACACTTAACCCCTTGATCACCCCCTAGTGTTAACCCCTTCCCTGCCAGTCACATTATACAGTAATCAATGCATTTTTATAGCACTGATCGCTGTATAAATGCGAATAGTCCCAAAAATGTGTCAAAAGTGTCCGATGTGTCCGCCGCAATGTCGCAGTCACAATAAAGATCGCCTCCATTACTAGTAAAAAAAATAAAAAAAATAAAAATGCCATAATTCTATTCCCTATTTTATAGACGCTATGACTTTTGCACAAACCAATCAATATACCCTTTTTGCGTTTTATTTTCCCAAAAATATGTAGAAGAATACGTATCGGCCTAAACTGAGGAAAAAATAGTTTTAAAAAAAAATAATTGTGATATTTATTATAGCAAAAAGTTAAAAATATTGTTTTTTTTTCAAAATTGTCGTTCTTCTTTTGTTTATTGCGCAAAAAATAAAAACCGCAGAGGTGATCAAATACCACCAAAAGAAAGCTCTATTTGTGGGGAACAAAAACATAAACATTTCATTTAGGTACAGGGCAGCATGACTGCGCAATTGTCATTCAAATTGCGACAGCGCTGAAAACAAAAAATTGGTCTGGGAAGGAAGGGGGTGAAAATGCCCTGTATTGAAGTGGTTAAGGAACACAACAAGTCTGAGGTACTGACTTCAGAATTCCAGATCTCAATCCAATTGAGCATCTGGGATGTGCTGGTCCAACCCATTGAGGCCCCATCTCCCCAACTTACAGAACTTAAAGGATTTCCTACTGACGGCTTGGTGCCAGATACCCTGAAGCCTACTGTAGTACACACGGCCGAGAATCTCGACGCAAAAAAAACTTTGTTTTTCTCGACGGGTTTCTTGTCAAGCTTGACGAGATTCTTGTAAAGCTTTCCTTGCATACACACTGTCAATCCAAAATCTCGTCGGTCTAAAGCGCGGTGACGTACAACATGTACGACGGCAGTATAAAAGGGAAGTTCCATTCTCGTGGCGCCACCCCTTGGGCTGCTTTTGCTAATCTCGTGTTACTGGGTGTTAGTAAAAGTTTAGTGAGAGACGATTCGCGCTTTTCAGCCTCGTGCTTCCAGTTCGTTACAGCGTGACGAATGTGCTATCTCCATTACGAATGCTAGTTTTACAAGAAGGTGCGCTCCCGTCTCATACTTAATTCTGACCATGCGCGGTTTTTGAAGACTCGGAAAAGCATACACAAACGGTTTTCTCGTCCAAAAACAGTCTGACGAGAATCACAACGAGAAAAATGAGACTCCTGACGAGAAAAAAGAAAGCAGGTTTTCTCAACGAGAAACCATACACACTAACGGTTTTCTCGGCAAGAAAGCTCTCCTAACAGTTTTCTTGTCGTTTCTTGTCGGGAAAACCGGTCGTGTGTACGGGGCTTCAGAGGTCTAGTGGAGTCCATGCCTCGACGGGTTATGTTGGGTGATCAGAATGTTGTGGCTGATTGGAGTATACCCTAAATACAGAGTTTTATCAAAATATCTCAAGCACATGGTAAAGCAAGCCGTGTTCTGTGTGTGTGTATATATATATATATATATATATATATATATATATATATATATATTGTACATCATTTTTTATATTCACGTTGTTTTGATCATAGAAGGTAAATTGTTACATTAATCTCACGTTTCAAAGTGGTGCCCTTGGTTATCGATCAGCAGTTATTAGTGGGTGATTAATACTCGGAATGTGTGATCTATTGGCATGCAGAGCACTCTGTAGCGTGTGTGATCCGTGTATAGATGGGATGGTGTACAGTACACAGCTGTGCATACAGAAGAGGGGACAGCATGCTATAGATTACTCCATTCATTTCCCGGAGAGATTGTATCTCCTCTGTCATTAAATCTCCTTCCGCTAAGGACTGATGGACCCGCTCATTCAGAATAATGACCCCAGCGACAGGGAGAACAGTCACCCCGGCTGCTTGTCTGTAAGATTTAGACAGCAGGATGGATATATGAAAACCTGATATTTATATCCGGCTTGATAAACATCTGTCATGGCTCCATCCAGGCAGAAGGCTGAGATCTTTAGCTCCTTTGCCGCTGCCACTGAGACGCTCACAGAGACGAGAGTTATAAAGGGGAACACCTGGGTGAGGCCACTCGTATGGAGGACGCCATCCTCCGAATCTAAAGCCTCGTACACACGGCCGGTTTTCTCGGCAAGAAACGACAAGAAAACTGCTGGGAGAGCTTTTTTGCAGAGAAAACCGTGCGTGTGTACGAGGCTTTCGGGTTTCTCGTCTGGAAATCTGCCCAGAATCTCGACGAGAAAAATAGAGATCCAGCGCTCTATTTTCTCGTCGAGATTCTTGTCGGCCTGTTTCCCGACGATAAACCCGAGCGTGTGTATACTTACCTGCCTCCATGGAAACCCGCGCATGCTCGAAATTACTTTAACGCATGCGCGGTAGCTTCCAAGGCATAGGTAGAGTGAAGCAAGATGGCGGCGGCGGCATCGAATGTGACGAGCGCCGGCTCGTCGTAGTCGATGACGTCACCGCGTTCGTGCCATTCAAAAGAACGGCGGTTCTTTAGAATCGTACGTGTGTACACTCGGCCGGCACAAGATTCTTGTCAAGAATCTCGTCAGGAAAAACGACAGGTTTTTTCCTGACGAGATTCTCGGCCGTGTGTACGAGGCTTTAATCTCAAAACCAAATACGGGGAACCCAAGTCCCACGCAAAGATAATGAATGCACTGCGGGGCATGGTTGTCAGTGCACTGAAAAGCAAAACATTTAATATTTGGAAATATTTTTAAAATGGTAGTAAACCTCAGACATAAAATATGAACAAAGCATATGCCTCTATAGTGTGTACTTAATCCAAAGCACTAAGTGTTATTTCTGTCTGCTTCTTCGTTCCTCTGCTTTCTACACAACAAGTTTCCTGACACTAAGAGTAAAAAGGTGACAGGTAGGGAGCTTCAGCGCACAGCTTGTGTTTGATAGCCTCAGCTCTGTTCCCCTGTGCTGTGTGAAGGGGGCTTGTCCAGTGGCGGCTGGTGCTCAAAATTTTTGGGGGGGCGCAAACAAACTGAAAAAAAACCATCAATTGCCACCACTGTGCCCATTAAACGCAGCCACTGTGCCCAAACGCCACCAGTTTGTCCCCTCAACTGCAGCCAGTTTGTCCCCAAATGCAGCCAGTTTGTTCCCATATACAGGCAGTTTGTTCCCATATACAGCCAGTGTGTCCTCATATACAGCCAGTGTGTCCCCATATACAGCCAGTGTGTCCTGCATATACAGCCAGTGTGTCCTCCATATACAGCCAGTGTGTCCCCCATATACAGCCAGTGTGTCCCCCATATACAGCCAGTGTGTCCCCATATACAGCCAGTGTGTCCTCATATACAGCCAGTGTGTCCCCATATACAGCCAGTGTGTCCTCTATATACAGCCAGTGTGTCCCCCATATACAGCCAGTGTGTCCCCATATACAGCCAGTGTGTCCCCATATACAGCCAGTGTGTCCCCATATACAGCCAGTGTGTCCTCTATATACAGCCAGTGTGACCCCCATATACAGCCAGTGTGTCCCCCAAATGCAGCCAGTGTGTCCTCTATATACAGCCAGTGTGTCCCCCATATACAGCCAGTGTGTCCCCGATATACAGCCAGTGTGTCCCCATATACAGCCAGTGTGTCCCCCAAATGCAGCCAGTGTGTCCCCATATACAGCCAGTTTGTTCCAAAATACAGCCTGTCCCCCCCCCCCAGCCCTGCACTTACCTTCCTCGGTCCGCGCCATCCTCGATGTCTTCTCATGCCCTCGATGTCACTTCAGCCAATCAGGTTACCGGTAACCAGATCCGGTGAACCTGATTGGCTGAAACCCCCACAGTCTTCTCCAAGGAACGCACCCCCGTGTGTACCTAGGAGGAGTTTTTGGAAGCCGATTACAGCGTGAGAGCTGTATTCGGAAAGCCTATCAGAGCCGCTGGCTCTGATAGACACTTCCAAGTCACACCCACCGCCGGCCACCGCTCTAATTCATATGGCCGGCGCTCACCAGGAGGCCAGCCATATGAATAGTGGGCAGCGCGGCAGCGGTGACAATACATAGATTCATGCAATGCATGAATCTGTGTATTGTCTTTCAGTGGCCGTGCGGGAGCGAGAGGGGGCGGCGCTCCGGCGCCCTGTATGGACGCACCGCCACTGGGCTTGTCCCTTTCCTCCAATTAGCTTAAGATTAAAGTGGTTCTAAAGGCAGAAGGTTTTTTTTTATCTTAAAGTGATTGTAAACGTTTGTTTTTTGTTTTTAAAATAACAAACATGCCTATACTTATCTACTCTGTGCAATGGTTTTCTCTTCTTCTAGGGTCCCCCGCCGGCACTCCAGGCCCCTCCTCTTAATCGGATGCCCCCACGAAAAGCCGCTTTCCATAGAGACACTCATGCGGGCTCGCTCCTGAGTCCCGTTGCTGCATCCATTGACACAGACACCCTCTGCTCCTGTGTCACAGCATTTGATTGACATCAGCGGGAGCCAACGGCTCCTGCTTCTATCAATCTGTCCAATGGAGGAGAGAGACAGCAGCTGGAGCCGCTGCGCTTGTGCACATCGCTGGATCGTTTCAGACTTAGGTAAAAAAAAAAGGAGGGGTCTGGCAGGATGCTGCAGCACAGAAGGTTTTTCACCCTAAGGCATAGAATGCAAAAAATCTGTAAGGTGAACTTACACTGGACACCCTCCCCATTCCCCCTGGTCTCGCTGTACCTGAGGCTGGTGATCACCAGCTAGGAGACATTGGGTCGCCGCTTTACCGGTCCAGGGATTAGAAATCCCTGCGGCTTTACGTATGCATTTGCTTCTGCGCGCGAGCTCGGCGGGACGGGGCGCTTTACATTTTTATTTAATTTTTTTCTTATTTATTTTGCTTTTTATTTTTTATTCTTACACTGTCCTTTTAAAAAATATATATATTTGGGTCACTTTTATTCCTATTACAAGGAATGTAAACATCACTTGTAATATAAAAAAAAGCATTACAGGACCTCTTTAATGTGAGATATGGGGTCAAAAAGACCTCAGATTTCACATTTACACTTAAATGCAATAAAATAAATAAATAAATAAATGTCTTTAAAAAAAACAAAAAAAAAATCCCATTTAAGACCATTGGGCGGAAGTGACGTTTGATGTCTCTTCTGTTATCCAATGGTATGTAGCTGAGGGGGGGCCATCTTTCCCTCACTCAGCTCTATGCTACTGAGGGGAAAGGGCCGGATCATCTCTGCCGCTGCCGGCGGTTCCAGTAAGTGGCGGAGACAACCGGAGCGAGTTGGGAGGGAGGCACCTCCTCCGCCGCTGATAAAAGTGATCTCACAGTGGAGACCACTTTTATCCGAAGGAGGACTGCCTGCCATTTAAGAAAATACCAGGTTTATGGCAGCTATCTGCTGCCATAACCTCGGTATTCTACGTCAAAGTACCGAAGTATAACAGCAGCGTCTGGTCGGTAAGTGGTTAAAGAAGAATTCCAGGTAAGGCAATTTTTACATAAATGTATTGTTCCAGTTTGAGTCAATGTATCTATGTTTATACCATACCTGTGGGATCCCTGTGGAAGCTGGATATCACTATAAGTGTCACTGTTACCCCAGTAATCTCCACTAGCTTCAAGGTCCCATGCTGAGCGACGGGCCTGCTGCTTATAGAACACAGGAGGTTGCTCACTTGGTGCGGGCACCATTCAAAGAACACTTTGCATTTTCTCAATAAATAAAAAGTGTTCTCTTATTGAATGACATGGAGATTGTGATGTCACTTCCCAGCCTCTCCAGCTCATCCAAGTAATTAAAAGTCAGATTTTTTTGCTAGAAAATTACTCAGAACCCCCAAACATGTTTTATTTATATATATATATATATATATATATATATATATATATATATATATATATATACACATTTTAGCAGAGGCCATAGAGGATAAAATGGTGGTCTTCCAATTTTTTTTTTATGTCATACGGTATTTGTGCAGCAGTTTGTGAAGTGCAAATTATTTTGAAAAAAATACACTTTAATGAATTCTAATGCAAAAAACACAATATATGACCCAAATTTTTTTTTTTACGACGAGTAAATATATACCTAACATGTCATGCTTTCAAATTGCGCACCCTCATGGAATGGTGACAAAATACGGTACTTAAAAATCTCCATAGGCGATGGTTTAAAAATGTTTACAGGTTACCTGTTTAGAGCTAGGAGGTCTAGTGTTATAATTATTGCTCTCACCATAACATTTGTGGCAATACCTCACATGTGCGAACATCGTTTACATATGCGTGTGCAACCTATGTATGCGTTGGCCACTGCACTTGAGCATGGGGAGACGGGGGCCTTTAAAAAATATCTACCCTTAAAAGCATCAGACCAAAAAAAAAAACATTGATCTCATGCTTTTCAGAAAAAAATGCTCATCACTTCTGGTCTCCTAGACCATAGAGGTGATCAGAGACGATCTGGTTTCTGAGTACCTCTATTGCAAGCCGGCGCAACCACTGGATCAGATCCTTGTGAGGCACCGCCGCCTGTAAAAGCAATCCAGTGGTTAATCAACCGCTAGGATTGCTTTTACTTTGTAGAGCATTGCGGGCTGAAGAAAACGATACTGGGGTTATGGCTGACATCGGCAGCCATAACCCAAATATAACCACTTGAAGTCAATCATGTACATGATTTGGTGGCAAATGGTTATTAAAAAAATAGTGAAGCACTTACCACTTCTTTATTCTAATGTGCAATTTTTACATCAAAGGGATAGATCAAACATTCATATTCATGTGGAAAAAAAACATAAATCAAAATAAAAAATAAAATAGGATGTGCATGTGCATAATGCATAGCATAAAATCCAATGCATGTTTAAACAACTTCATGTGCCTAAAATAGGTGCTTATATACACTCACCGGCCACTTTATTAGGTACAATTGTTCAATTGCTTGGTAACACAAATTTCTAATCAGCCAATAATAAGGCAGCAACTCAGTGCATTTAGGTATCTAGACATGGTGAAGACGACCTACTGAAGTTCAAACTGAGCATCAGAATGAGGAAGAAAGGAGATTTAAATGACTTTGAATGTGGCATTGGTTGTTGGTTCCAGACGGGTTGGTCTGAGTATTTAAAAAAACTGCTGATCTACTGGGATTTTTACGCGCAACCATCTCTCGGGTTTACAAAGAATGTTCTGAAAAACTGAAAATATCCTTTGAGCGGCAGTTGTATGGACGAAAATCCTTTTCTATCATCTCGTCTGCCCATTCGCCTCTGACCTCTGATATCAACAAGGCAACAAGATGATAGAAAGGCAACAGTAACTCAAATAACCACTTGTTACAACCAAGGAATGCAGAATACCATCTCTGAACGCACAACACATCAAACCTTGAAGCAGATGGGCTACAGCAGGAGAAGACCACACCGGGTGCCACTCCTGTCAGCTTAGAACATGAAACCGAGGATACAATTCATACATGCTCACCAAAATCGGACAATAGAAGATTGGAAAAATGTTGCCTGGTCTGATGAGTCTCAATTTCAGCTGCAACATTCAGATGGTAGGGTCAGAATTTGGCTTAAGCAACATGAAAGCATGGATCCATCCTGCCTTGTATCAATGGTTCAGGCTGGTGGTGGGATGATGTGTGAGATGTGGATGTTCAGCTGACAAATTTGCAGCAACTGCGTGATGCTACCATCTCAAAATGGACCAAAATCTCTGAGGAATGTTTCCAACACCTTCTTGAATCTATGCCAAAAAGAATAAAGGCAGTTCTGAAGGCAAAAGGGGGTCCAAACCGGTACTAGCAAGGTGTACCTAATAAAGTGGCCGATGAGTGTATGTTTCATTATACATAAAGCAAATGCCTCTTGAAAGATCTATTAATGAATAGCGTGAAAAATATTCAAGCATAAAGTCCCCCCCCAGTAATCCCACGATGTATAAGAACATATTCACCATGACTTTAAATCTTCAAAAACATAAACACATACCATTGCTGTGCACAGATGAGTGTACCCGCACCTTATCAGTTTGACCTCACTGTATTTTGCGGAGGTCAAACAGTGCTTATAATATGTCTCAACGCACTCCCCAGGTCCTCCAGTTAGGAATTCCAACCACCACATCCTCCTATATCGATCTTCTTTAATGGGGCACTCGGGATAAGAGTAGAGGGAAACTCCATAATGTAAAACCATAAATAATATTAAAATAAAGAAAAATGTGAATATATTAACAAGATGTCACTTTAAGAGAGCACAAACAATATCAAGCCAGTGATCCAAGATGGCTCCGCCCAACGTGTTGATGTCTTGAAGCTTTGTCCAACTGACGCATTGTGTCCATACCGAACTTTTTCAAAGTCCCATGTACCATGTGATCTGGGGTCTGCAAATGCAGGGACTTCCTCTTGGGGTGCCGTTAACAATGTTGTGGCAGCCACAGCAGATCAAAAAGGCAGTGCGTTTTGAGCGTGGTGCGGGAAAAGCACACAGAACGTGCCTTTCCCGCACTGCAATCTGGTGTGAACCGGCCCTAACACTACATTTTCTAAACAGTTACTCTAACATTGTGTGACAAGAAAAAAAATTGCTACGGCTATGTTTTTATCATATGGGTCATCTGATATCAGAAAATATATAATGTTTAGGGGTTTTAAATGCTTTTCATTGTAAACAAAAAATGCATTTTAATATGTGTGAGAAAAAAAAAGCTCTGGTGATGAAATGGTTATATCAAGTTCACGTAAAAAGAATGTGAAAAGGACATCTAATTTTTTTTACCTACAGAAGTGTAAAGCGACATTTCACTTTAGATTTTTCCTTTTTTCCTGTTAGCCCCATGGAAATTCCTCTCTGTTGAAATAGCGGCATTCAGTTAGTGACATGCACCTTTCTGCAGGAACGTCGTCGATATACCTTCAAACATTTGACTTGGCAGCGGGGAGATTCCTTTAGATAATTTCCATGGAATTCTCAGAAAATGTCACACCGTTTCTCTCTGATAATTGCACTTTTACAGGTCGCATAACAATCTCCTCCAAAATATACATGTATATGTTATAAATAATGAATAACGTCTAAGCGTCTGTTCCTTGTCGGAGGGTGACGTGCCCCCCTTGCCTTTTCTAGAGAGGGCTTCAGTAATAATTTAAACAAGACTAAATGGATCTTCTGTGTCCTGTGATTTCATGTGGGCAGATGAGCAAGATACAGTGCATTCAATATAGCCTTTCACCTATTATGGAGTATTAAATTTCGCCTCTAGGGTGAAGCCATCTGTTTCGGCTGCCGGTGGAAATAACCATTTTTATATAATATATATGTTCTTCTCTGATACTCGCTGTAAAGGGGACTTTGTCAAGTGAAAGAAAGACACCTTTTATTGAATGCGCGTTTTAAAGCAGACTCTTCTATACCGCTGATGCAAGAAGGAGTTCCTGTTCATTTGTATTCTGGATTTTAGCTTTACCAGCAATATTTCTATACACTTATTTCTGATGGATTATTCTTTCCTTTTTTTTTTTTTTGACTGATGGATTATTCAATATGCTGAACCACAGTGCATATAGTAAGCGTTAACAATTTTCCTTTTCAATCTAATGGCTGCAGTTTCACAATGACTAAAGATGTACATATGCTACTTTTTAACCGAGCGCAAGATACCCGCCGCTTATTCACTTAAATGGTTTTGGTCCCTTTTATCTCACTAGCTGCCCAAGTCAATTCTGACACTTCTTTCATACATGAAAAAAAAAACAAGCATTTTTTTTTTTTACAAGATTATAACTTATATTACAAGATTATAACTTATAACCCTTAAACATTATATATTTTCTGAAAGCAAAGGCCCCGGAGAAAAAAATGCTGGTAGTTGCAATTTTCTATGTCATATGATTTTTGTGCAGCGATTTTTCAAATGCAAATTTTTTGGAAAGAAACACTTTAATTACTTTTAGTGCACACACACAATATAACAGCCATTTTTTTTGTAAAATATAAAAGATGTTGTTATACCAAGTAAATAGATACCCAACATGTCACACTTTAACATTGCGTACATCCGTGGAATGCAACAAACAGTATTTTAAAATCTCACATTTCTTTCATAACATGTAAAAATCTAAATTTTTTTTTTTTTTTTACAAGTTAATTACTTAGAACCTCTACGCATTATATATTTTCTAAAAGCAAAGGCCCAGGAGAAAAAAAAATGTTGGTAGTTGCAATTTGTTATATTACATGATGTTTGCACAGCGTTTTTTCAATTTCCAATTTATTGGGGAACAAATACACTTTAATGATTTTTAGTGCACACAAACACAAAATGATACCCAATTATTTTGTAAACTATAAAAGATTATGTTACACCAAATAAATAGATACCTAAGATGTCACACTTTAAAAATTGCATACGCCCGTGGAATGCGACAAACTACGCTATATATAAAATATGACACTTCTTTCATTCATGTAAAAATCTACATTTTTTTTTTTTAGAAGATAATTACTTACAACCTCTTAGCATTATATATTTTCCATAAGCAAAGGTCTGGGATATAAAATGTCGGTAGTTGTAATTTTTTGTCACACGATATTTGCGCAGCGGTTTTTTAAATGCCTATTTTCTGGAGAATATAAACTTTAATGAACTTTAGTGCACATACTTACTATATAATACCCAATTTTTTTGTAAAAAATAAAAGATGATGTTACACCGAGTAACTAGATACCTAACATGTCACACTTTAAAAATTGCGTACGCCCGTGGAATGCGACAAACTACGGTATATAAAAATCTGACACTTATTTCATTCATATAAAAATCTACATTTTTTTTTAGAAGATAATTACTCACAACCTCTAAGCATTATATATTTTCCTAAAGCAAAGGCCCGGGAGAAAAATTGTCAGTAGTTGCAATTTTTTATGTTACATGATATTTGCGCACCGGTTTTCCCAAACACAATTTGTTGGGAAAAAAATACACCTTAATGAATTTTAGTGCCCACACATACAATATAATACTGAATTCTTTTGTAAAATATAAAAGATGATGTTACACCGAGTAAATAGATACCTAACATGTCACACTTTTAAATTGCGTATGCCCGTGGAATGGCAACAAACTACAGAATTTAAAAATCTCCAATGGCGCTGCTGCTGTGTCTCTGCAGCTGCACCCATCATCCAGATATCTCCACTCAAAGTAAATGACATCATATGATGTCCACCCGGGGGAAGTGGTTAAAGCTAGAAGTCTTACTTCTACGTCCAGGGCCACACAGATCTGCAGCGTTTAAATGCGCATGTTGCCAAACGCGCATTACTGCGCCTAAACGCATATGCGTATAAACGTGTAGCCAATTATTTGAATAAAAGAAGACTTGTACGCGGCTAAATGCTGTATGCCTCTATCTCTATGGGTACTTTAGATGAGTAGAAAATATGAGAGGAAGATAGACTGCACTCCGGACTTCAGAGAAAATGAGCTTTAATGTATAAAATCCACAAGAGACATCACAAACCCACAATACAAAAAGACAGCAGCATGGTTAACGCGTTTTACGAAGATTCACTTAATCATAGCCCAAGATGCATCTGTGAAGTTAACCCTTAAATACAAAAGGTACAGCTGAATGTAAAGTGATAGGTGCTTAATTTATCTGCCAAACAGACATTCATTGAACATACATGTAAACGACATAAAAGCAACAATAAAAATAATGCAATAGAAGTAGAACTATGTATGTATGTATGCGTATACACATAAATCAAATATCAAGAAATGTCAAATAAACCAGCCGAACGTGAATGCAAGAAGCAGAGGAGAAACACAGACACAAAGGAAAACGTATCCCCCTAATGCATAAATGAAGGCATGGTAAGAAAAAAATCAGTCACACAAAAAAAAATTAATTGAAAAAATTGTAATTATAAGTAAAGGAAATAATGACCTCAATGCTGGAAAAGTACTATCTGTAAGTGATGTAAACCTATTAATACAAATTAATACAAAGTAAATGGCGTAGCATTGCCAGGGCTGACTTGAAATAAGTAATGCAACTAAATTGAATTCAAATTAATATAAATTTAAATACAGCATAGGTGAGATTTGGAAAATAGCAGGTAAATAGCTACAAAATATTAAAGGCTATAAAGTGCGTAAAATAATTATTTGATCCCCTGCAGATTTTGTTAGTTTGCCCACTTGCAAAGAAATGAAGCCTTTATAATTGTATCAAAGATGTATTTTAAATGATAGAGACAGAATATCAACCAAAAATCCATTAAAAAAAAAAACATGATAAAAATATATAAATTAAGTTGCAGTTCAATGGGTAAAATAAGTATTTGATCCCCAAGCAAAACATCACTTAGCACTTGGTGGAGAAACCCTTGTTGGAAAGCACAGAGGTAAGACGTTTCTTGTACAGTGGAACCTCGGTTTGCGAGTAACGCGGTTAACAAGCGTTTTGCAATACTAGCAATTTTTTTTTTTTTAATCCTGACCCGGTTTGCGAGTGTAGTCTCGCAAAACTAGCAGGATTTAAGCCTCTGTGGTGTGCAGTACAGCATTTGGCCAGAGGTGCGGGAGCTCCGGCGACACTCTAGCCCTGTACACACGATCGGTTTTACCGATGAAAACCGTCCGATGGATTTTTTTCATCGGACAAACCGATCGTGTATGGTACCCATCGTTTTTTTTTCCATCGGTTTTAAAAAATAGAACATGTTTTAAATGTTTCCGATAAAAAACCCACGCATGCTCAGAAGCATTAAACTTAATTTTTCTTGGCTCATCGGAGTGTTTTACGTCACGGCGTTTGGAACGGTTGGTTTTTTGACTGATGGTGTGTGGGCAAGACTGATGGAAAACAGTTTCATCGGATATCCGATGGACAAATCCATCAGACTAGAATCCATAGGAAATCCGATCGTGTGTACAGGGCTTGAGTCGTTCTGAGCCGTTCGGAAACACTCGGAAATACTTAGTTCCCGAGTGTTTCCAAACCTTTCCGAGGGCTCCAGAGTGTTTCCGAGCCTTTCCAAGCGATCTCTAAGTATTTCTGAGTCTCTCTGGCGCCCCCCACCTCTGGCCACATGCGGTATTGCATGCAATAGAAGTCAATGTGGAACTAATTATCTTTGTTTCAGTTGACTTCTATGGGGAAACTCGCTTTGATATGCGAGTGCTTTGGATTAAAAGCATTCTCCTGGAACGGATTATGCTCGTAATCCAAGGTTCCACTGTAGTTGGTTACCAGGTTTGCACACATATTTAAGGAGGGATTTTGATCCACTCTTTACAGATCTTCTCTAAATCCTTAAGCTTTCTTGGCTGTTGCTTGGGAACTCAAAGTTTCATCTCCCTTAACACATTTTCTATAGGATTAAGGTCTGAAGACTGGATAGGCCACTCCATGACCTTAATGTGCTTCTTCTTGAGCCACTCCTTTGTAGCCTTGGCAGTATGGTTTGGGTCATTGTCATGCTGGAATACCCACCCACGACATATCTTCAGTGTTCTGAATACATGGACCAAACTCAATACAGAAAAGTTGGCCTGTACTTTTAGCAGAGAAACAGCCCCAAAGCATAATGTTTCCACCTCTGTGCTTGACTGTAAGGATGGTGTGAGAACACCTTCCTTAGGTCCCTTTCACACTGGAGCAGGAGGTGCGTCGGCGGTAAAGCGCGGCTATTTTTAGAGGTGCTTTACCGCCAATTTCGCGGCGCTATTTGCCCGCTAGCGCGGGCGGTTTTACCCCCACTAGCGGCCGAGAAGGGGTTAAAAACCACTGCAAAGCGCCTCTGCAGAGGCGCTTTGCTGGCGGTATAGCTGCGGTGTCCCATTGATTTCAATGGGCAGGAGCGGTGGAGGAGCGGTATACACATCGCTCCTTCATCGCTCCAAAGATACGGCTAGCAGGACTTTTTTTTACCTTCCTGCTAGCGCATCGCTCCAGTGTGAAAGCCCTCTGGGCTTTCACACTGGAGTCACAGCAGCGGCTGTTTCGGGTCAGTTTGCAGGCGCTATTTTTAGCGCAATAGCGCCTGCAAAACGACCCAGTGTGAAAGGGGTCTAACAGTCAAGCACAGAGGTGGAAACATTATTGGGGTAATAGTCAGCACTTTTCTTCCTCTAAACATGCCAAAGAGTTGAATTTTGGTCTCATCTGACCACAGCACTTTCTGTCAATCCTTCTCTGAATCATAAATGTTCATTGGCAAACTTCAGATGGGTTGTACATGTGCCTTCTTGAGGAGGGAGACTTTGCGGGCGCTGCAGGATTACAATTCATGGTGGAGTATTGTGTTACCAATGGTTTGTTTGGTGACTGTGGTCCAAACTGCCTTGAGATCATTCACAAGCTCCTCCGTGTAGTTCTGGGCTGATCACTCACTTTTCTCATGACCATCCTCACCCCATGAGGCAAAATCTTGCATGGAGCTCCAGACCGAGGGCGATTGATGGTTATTTTGCATTTCTTCCATTTGTGAATAATCGCTCCAACAGTTGTCTCCTTCTCACCAAGCTTCTTGCTGATGGTCTTGTAGCCCCTTCCAGCCTCGTGCAGGTCTACAATCTTGTCCCTGACGTCCTTTGACAGTTTTTTTGTCTTGATGGTTGAGTTGAGTTGAGTTGAGAGGTATCTTAATATAGCGCGGTCTTACCCCGAAGGGTCCCGACGCGCATAGCAGAGTTCCTGGGAAAAGAGGACCCAGGAACCAAGAGCAGCACAGAGCGGCAAAAAGGGTGGAAGAAAGAGGCTACGCTAAGAGGCTAATGCCGCGTACACACAATCGGGTTTTCTGATGAAAAAAGACCAATGGACTTTTTTCATTGGACAAACCGATCGTGTATGGGCCCCATCGGAAAAAAAAAACCATAGCAAATTCCGGCCGTCTGTGTGGAACTCCATCGGAGAAAAAACCCACGCATGCTCAGAATCAAGTCAACGCATTCTCAGAAGCATTAAACTTAATTTTTCTCGGCTCGTCTGAGTGTTTTACGTCACGGCGTTTTGGACGGTCGGAATTTTGACTGATGGTGTGTAGGCAAGACTGATGAAAGTCAGCTTTATCGGAATTCCGATGGAAAAATCCATCGGATTTTATTTCATCGGAAATCTGATCGTGTGTACAGGACATAAGAGGTTTGAATGGAAGAAACAGATTCTGTGGACAGGTGTCTTTTATACACATAACGTGTGGTCGATAGGAGCGCCTTCTTACATTGACAGAACTAATCTGTGTACCATATGAGCACATACTGTAGCCAGTCTGTGGGAGCCAGAATTATTGTTGGTTTGGTAGGAGATCAAATACTTATTTTACTCACTGAACTGCAACTCAATTTATAACATTTGTATTATGTGTTTTTTTTCTGGATTTTTGGTTGATATTCTGTCTCTACCATTTAAAATACACATATGATAAAAATGATAGACCCTTCATTTCTTTGTTAGTGGGCAAACTTACAAAATCTGGAGGGGATCAAATAATTATTTTCACCACTGTAAGTTGATGGGCAAAAACACGATTTTAAACTCTAGTCTGATGAAAAAGCATGAAAAAACGCTGGCACAATAAAAAACAAAACAATAAAGAAATAAAGCAATAAGCCTTATACATAACTAGAATAAAATAGACATATCGTATATACTCGAGTATAAGCCGAGTTTTTAAGCACAATTTTTTGTGCTGAAAATGCCCCCCTTCGGCTTATACTAGAGTCACCTTTTTGCGCCTGATCTCCCGGACTTTGGGGAGCCGGTACCGGCCGGCCGTAGGTCCCCTGGACCCCAAACTTGGCACACATATAGCCCCACTCTTCTTTTACAAGTTTGCAAAGTTTCTTGTCCGGGAGACCTACGGCCTGGGAGCACCGATTTTTCAAACCCGGGCACCCCTTCCATAGACTCCGATGTTAAACAGTAATTTCTCTGGTGAATTTGGGGACCCGGTACCGGCAGGTAGTACGTCCTCTGGACCCCATACTTGGCACACATGTAGCGCCACTCTTCCTTTATAGGTTTGCAAAGTTTCTTGTTTGGGGGACTTACAGCCGGGTCGCACCGATTTTTCAAATCTGGGCACCCCTTCCATAGACTCCCATGTTAAAACGTCAGTCTAGTCATGGACACAGTGAGGCATGGACACAGTGAGGCATAGTGAGGCACACCCTAGGCTTATACTCGAGTCAATAAGTTTTCCCAGTTTTTGTGGTAAAATTAGGTACCTCGGCTTATATTCGGGTCGGCTTATACTCGAGTATATACGGTAGATGGTTGTGCTTTTGTTTGTTTTTGGGCATTATAGTTACCGTATACTTGAGTATAAGCCGAGTTTTTCAGCACATTTTTTTGTGCCTGATCTCCCAGACTTTGGGGATCCAGTGCACACACATGTAGCCCCACTCTTCCGCTACAAGTGTGCAAAGTTTGTTGTCCGGGAGACCTACGGCCGGAGAGCACCGATTTTTCAAAGCCGGGCACCCCTTCCATAGACTTCCATGTTAAACAGTAATTTCTCCAGTGATTTTGGGGACCTGGTACCGGCCGGTCGTAGATCCCCTGGACCCGGAACTTTGCACACATGTAGCTCCATTTCTCCTCTACAAGTGTGCAAAGTTTGTTGTCTGGGGGACTTAGGACCGGGGAGCACCGATTTTTTTAAAGCTGGGCTACCCTTCCATGTTAAACGTCAGTCTAGTCATGGACACAGTGAGGCATGGACACAGTGAGGCATGGGAACAGTGAGGCATGGAAACAGTGAGGCATGGAAACAGTGAGGCATGGGAACAGTGAGGCATGGGAACAGTGAGGCATGGACACAGTGAGGCATGGACACCGTAAGGCATGCAGATGGACACAGTGAGGCATGGGCACAGTGAGGCATGGGCACAGTGAGGTATGGGCACAGTGAGGCATGGACACAGTGAGGCATGCACATGGACACCGTGAGGCAAAGTGAGGCACAGTGAGGCATGCAGATGGACACCCTAGGCTTATACTCGAGTCAATACATTTTCCCAGTTTTTTGTGGTAAAATTAGGTGCCTTGGCTTATATTCGGGTCGGCTTATACTCGAGTATATACGGTATGTATAAAGTTTATTGCTTTATGTCTTTATTGGTTTATTTTTTATTGTGCCAGGCCACGAACTGGACCAACACCTTGCCGTTCCGAGAGGGGATTGTTTCACCTGGTGCGGGGTTCCTCTCCCATTATTGTCTACTTTAGATGAGTATTTTACACAGGATCTTCTGTTAGCTCTGCAGTGCATTATGGGGCATTCTGCGGCGCTCCAATTTCCCGCTAACGCCGCATAATATTCGCTGCTCGGCGAACGGGCGAACACCCGATGTTTGAGTTGAACCTACGTCCAATTCAAACATGGAGCTCATCCCTATTCAGGATTAACAGATAAATAATTTAAGATTTGGAGGAGGGGGGGGGGAGCGGCTCAGAAAGAAAGTCTGTGTTAACGCTATTGACCATACATGTCATTGCTTTTGGCCACAACAAAAACTGATCAATAACGATGGAGTGTCATGGCTTACCTAACTCTTCCTTTTTTTATGAAATCACCCTACCGGAATGAAGAGAAAGACTAAAGTCATGTGATCGGCGAGGCGTTTGGTGGTGGATTGGGACTGGTGCCCAGAGGCACTGGTGGTGGCAGGGAGTCCCCAGCTTGAGGATGGAGTGAGAGATCTGGGCAGATGGTACCAACAACGATAAATGGCTGACCACAGGCAAACTATTTTTATAGCACCGGTTCCTTCTGCAGTCCGGCTTGGCCACTGATGGAGATAATGGGAATAATGTTACTGCTGCAGTAAAAGCACAAGGTTATCAGAGGTCACAGTGAGTTACAGGCCATATGGAAGCAGCAGGCTGAGTGCTTTATGGAGGTCATGGAACTTTAAAGGAAACCTATCTCTCTTATTTTATAATAAGGGTTTGCTAAACTTTAAAGGGAGATTGTACTTCTTCAGTGCAGAAGGCCAAATAGAAGGCATATCTTCCCCTCCCCCGGACATCTTATTCAGATAAACAATATGCACAATTTAGAAAAAAAAGTGACAGTTATCTTCATACGTGTCCAATCATGGGATTTAAACGTTTAAAGTTACATGGCTAAAATAAAGAACCGTATGCTTGTATTAACCACTTGCTTACTGGGCACTTTTACCCCCCCCCCCCCCCACCCCATTTTCAGCTTTCAGCGCTGTCACGCTTTGAATGACAATTGCGCTGTAATGCTTCACTGTACCCAAATAAACTTTTTAGCATTTTTTTCACACAAATAGACCATTCTTTTGGTGGTATTTAATCACTCCTGGGTTATTTATTTTTTGCTAAACAAACAAAAAAAGACCGAAAAAAAAAAAAAAAAAGTTTTTCATATTTTTTTAGTTAAATTTCACAAACAGGTATTTTTTCTCCTTCACTGGTGTGCGTTGTTTAGGGTGCACTGATGGGCACTGATAGTTGGCACGGATAAGTGGCAGTGATGGGCACTGATAGGTGGCACTGGTAGGTGTCACTAATGGGCAATGATAGGTGGAACTGATGAGGCGGCACTGATAGATGGCACTAATAGGCACTGGTAGGGGGCACTGATGGGCAGCACTTTTCGGTGACACTAATGAGGAGGCACTGGTGGGCACTTATAGGCAGCACTGGTGGGCACTGTTGGGACTGCAATCAGTGTAGATGTCCCTCTTACACAAGCTGGTTATCGGCTCTATTCTCCTCTCCTTATGCTGTCAGGCTGAGGAAAGGAATGCCGATAACCAGCTTGTGTTTACATCGTGATCAGCTGCCATCGGACACGGAAATGTCATTTGGAGATTTGGAAATTCGGATTTTCGAAATTCTGAATTTTCGAATTTCCGAAATTCGGAATTTTGAATTTTTGAATTTCTGAAATTCCGAATTTTCGATTTTTTTTTCAAAATCTCGAGCTTCGAAAATTGGAAATTTCAAAAATTCGAGATTCGAAAATTCGAAATTGCAAAATTCGAAAATCTAAAATTCGAAAATGGCAAATTTGGAAAGTTGAATTTCCGAAATCCAAATTTTTAGAATTCCCGAATTTCCGAAAATCGAAAATTCGTTTTTTTTCTTTTTTTTGCTTTTTTCGGAAATTCTAAAAGTTAGTTTTTTCATTTTCGTTTTATTCTTTTTTTTGGAAATTTGGAAATTCGAAAATTCGTAATTCGGAAATTCGGAAAAAAGCAAAAAAGGGAAAAAATAATTTTTCGAATTTCCGAAAAAAGCAAAAAAAAACAAAAACGAATTTTTCGAATTTCCCGAATTTCCGAAAAAAGCAAAAAAACGAAAAAAACAAAAATGAAAAAAACTAATTTTTCGGCACTGCACATGTCTACAGTGCTCCCCCCCCCCCCCCCAGCTCTTATGCAGTTGAGAACAGAGGGAATGTGATCACCTATAAAAAAAGGGGAAAAAGGTATTTATAATGTATGTTTATATCTGTACACAAATGTTTTGCCTTTCATTTCTATTTTAACCACTTGCCGACCGCTCACTGTATAAACACGTCGGCAGAATGGCTCGTACAGGCACAATCACGTACCTGTACGTGGCCCTTTAACTGCCGACGTCCCGTGAGTGGGACCGTGGGTCCCGCGGACTCGATCGCCGCAGGGATCCCCGCGATAGTCTCACGGAGGCTCGGAGCGGGGAGATGTTAGTGTAAACACAGCATCTCCCCGCTCCTCTACTGACAATGTCAGCGATCTCCATTCTGTGTAATTAGAGCGGAAATCGGTGACGTGTCAGTCGTAGCCACGCCCCCACACAGTAGTAAACACTCCCCTAGGCACACTTAACCCCTCCAGCGCCCCTAGTGGTTAACCCCTTCACTGCCAGTGTCATTTTCACAGTAACCAGTGCATTTTTATTGCACTGATCGCTGTGAAAATGACAATGGTCCCAAAAATGTGTCAAAAGTGTCCGATGTGTCCGCCATAATGTCACAGTCATGAAAAAAATCGCTGATCGCCCCCATTACTAGTAAAAAAAAAAAAGAAATTAATAAAAATGCCTTAAAACTATACCCTATTTTGTAAACACTATAATTTTTGCGCAAACCAATCAATAAACGCAGATTGCAATTTTTTTTACAAAAAATATGTAGAAGAATATGTATCGGCCTAAACTGAGGAAAAAATATGTTTTTTTATGTATTTTTTGGGGATATTTATTATAGCAAAAAGTAAAAAATATGTAATTTTTTTCAAAATTTTCGCTCTAATTTTGTTTATAGAGCAAAAAATAAAAACTGCAGAGGTGATCAAATACCACCAAAAGAAAGTTCTATTTGTGGGAAAAAAAGGACGCCAATTTTGTTTGGGAGCCACGTCGCACGACCGCACAATTGTCAGTTAAAGCGAAGCAGTGCCGAATCGCAAAAAGGGGCCTGGTCATAATGGCCCGTATTGGTCCGGGGCTTAAGTGGTTAAACTGAATGGGTTGTTTTACAAGGTGATAGTTTACAATTGCTTTAAATATTGATATTTGCACTGTTTTGTTATTTTTTTAGAGGTGGCAGTAAAAAATTTGGTTCTGTCAGTAAATTGCATGACCGCAGCAAAAAAATTTGGTGCTGTTTGTAAATTTTTGGCGTGTTGTCAGTAAATTTCACTTCATGAGGTTGGCGACACTGGTCCCTTGCAATTTTCTCAAAACGTACTGCACCCAACTGCATGGTACCGTGGCACCATTCAGTGTGGCATGCATGAAAAGGCACTAATTTGCATTGGCGTGGGGTGCCATCAACAATTGATGGCACCATCGCACATCTGCAAAATGGCAATGTGTTTCTGTCCTTGTTGGGAAAATGCACACTTTTGCTCGTGTTCTTGACATGCATGTGAACTTAGCCTAAAGACTAGTAAGCTGCAATATATAAAAAAAAATTAATGGGTTGAGATAAACTTTAAATGCTTAAAGTGGTTGTAAACCCTAAGATTTATATATAGAAAAAAAACACGCTACTCAATAGTGAATAATAAGCTGCAAGCTCTAGGTAGAATATGTTTCGTCACAATCTGACGTTGTGCCCCTGGACAATGTCAGATTGTGACTAAACGTACGTCGGGAGGAGTGAGGTGCTGACGTCATCGCGCAGGGGTCCTTGTGAGGACGGATGTTCGTGAGCCAGCCTGCTTTCTTATTCTTATGCTTCATTCAAAGCTTTTTATGTAAGTGCAATTTTTTATTAAAAGTACTGATGGTTTAATCGATTTACACTATGGAGAGACTTTTTTTTATTTCTGGGTATACTTGGTTGACATACGCCTATGAGCATTGGAGAGATCGAGACTTACTGGCTCCTGGTTACAACATTCAAGTACCTCTCTGTGAGCGGACGTTTCCCTATATTTCCATGAAAAGGCCCTGGCTGGGTAAATAGCCGCAAGCGCATTACGCTTGCCCTCTGGTAAGCATGCACTCTGTGTGGTGGAGGTGCACACGTTTGTTGTGGTGCCATTTGTGAGAATTTCACTGATTTCAACTATTGTGACTGTTTATTGGACTGATTATGCTCAATATTTTGATGGTTTATGTTTCATATATTGCTAAGTGTTTTTTATTATTTCACTTATATATATATATATATATATATATATATATATATATATATATATATATATATACAGTGGGTACGGAGAGTATTCAGACCCCCTTAAATTTTTCACTCTTTGTTATATTGCAGCCATTTGCTAAAATCATACAAGTAAATTTTTTCCCTCATTAATGTACACACAGCACCCCATATTGACAGAAAAACACAGAATTGTTGACATTTTTGCAGATTTATTAAAAAAGAAAAACTGAAATATCACATGGTCCTAAGTATTCAGACCCTTTGCTCAGTATTTAGTATTTGCACCCTTTTGATCTAATACAGCCATGAGTCTTTTTGAGAAAGATGCAACAAGTTTTTCACACCTGGATTTGGGGATCCTCTGCCATTCCTCCTTGCAGATCCTCTCCAGTTCTGTCAGGTTGGATGGTAAACGTTGCTGGACGGCCATTTTTAGGTCTCTCCAGAGATGCTCAATTGGGTTTAAGTCAGGGCTCTGGCTGGGCCATTCAAGAACAGTCACAGAGTTGTTGTGAAGCCACTCCTTCGTTATTTCAGTTGTGTGCTTAGGGTCATTGTCTTGTTGGAAGATAAACCTTCGGCCCTGTCTGAGGTCCTGAGCACTCTGGAGAAGGTTTTCGTCCAGGATATCCCTGTACTTGGCCGCATTCATCTTTCCCTCGATTGCAACAAGTCATCCTGTCCCTGCAGCTGAAAAACACCCGCACAGCATGATGCTGCCACCACCATGCTTCACTGTTGGGACTGTATTGGACAGGTGATGAGCAGTGCCTGGTTTTCTCCACACATACCGCTTAAAATTAAGGCCAAAAAGTTCTATCTTGGTCTCATCAGACCAGAGAATCTTATTTCTCACCATCTTGGAGTCCTTCAGGTGTTTTTTTTTGGCAAACTCCATGCAGGCTTTCATGTGTCTTGCACTGAGGAGAGGCTTCCGTCGGGCCACTCTGCCATAAATCCCTGACTGGTGGAGGGCTGCAGTGATGGTTGACTTTCTACAACTTTCTCCCATCTCCTGACTGCATCTCTGGAGCTCAGCCACACGCTTTACCTCTCTCACCAAGGCTCTTCTCCCCCGATAGCTCAGTTTGGCCGGACGGCCAGCTCTAGGAAGGGTTCTGGTGTCCCAAACTTCTTCCATTTAAGGATTATGGAGGCCACTGTGCTCTTAGGAACCTTAAGTGCAGCAGAATTTTTTTGTAACCTTGGCCAGATCTGTGCCTTGCCACAATTCTGTCTCTGAGCTCTTCAGGCAGTTCCTTTTGACCTCATGATTCTCATTTGCTCTGACATGCACTGTGAGCTGTAAGGTCTTATATAGACAGGTGTGTGGCTTTCCTAATCAAGTCCAATCAGTAAAATCAAACACAGCTGGACTCAAATGAAGGTGTAGAAGTATCTCAAGGGTGATCAGAAGAAATGGACAGCACCTGAGTTAAATATATGAGTGTCACAGCAAAGGGTCTGAATACTTAGGACCATGTGATATTTCAGTTTTTCTTTTTTAATAAATCTGCAAAAATGTCAACAATTCTGTGTTTTTCTGAAAAATTTAAGGGGGTCTGAATACTTTCCGTACCCACTGTATATATTAGCACAGATCCATTTTTATAATATAGGCTGTAAACCCTATTTTTTTTTTTATAAAAATAACAAACATGTCATACTTAAATGCTCTGTGCAATAGTTTTGCACAGAGCAGCCCCGATCCTCTTCTTCTGGGGTGCCCCGCCGGTGCTGCAGGCCCCTCCTCTTTACCGGGTGCCCCCATGGAAAGCCGATTTCCCTGTGGGCTCCCGTGCGAGCTCCTGAATCCCCCTGCTACGCCCAATGACACAGACAGCGGGACTTAGCCCCGCCCCCTGCATCACTGGATTTGATTGACAGCAGCAGAAGCCAATCAATCTGTCCAATAAGGAGAGAGACAGTGGCTGAGCTTGTGCTTATTGCTGGATCGGATCGGGCTCAGGTAAGAAAAAGGGGAGGGGGGTGCTGTAGCACAGAAGGTTTGAAGGCCAGTTAACACCACGTGCAGTACGTTTTTATTTCTGCATCAAAAACACATGGAAAGTAGGTTATATGGTTTTCAATGGCATTGTTCACACCAGTGCTTGTAGTTCCAGTGCGTTCCAGTTCCAGAAAAAAAAGTAGAACGTGCTGCATTTTTCCTGCACTGGACTGTACTCGAACACTGTAAAATGCATCAAAATGCACTGTGAACGCACATTTCCTTAAGGTTAAGAGAAAAGAGGGGGGGGAGCACCGGACTGCATCAAAAACGCACTGGAACGCATCAAAAACGCGCATGCAGAAAAGCATCTGGAATGCATCCGGACTACGTTTCTATGGTGTGAATTTGTCCTCAGGCTTTGCAACCCCTTTAAAGCATAACTTAACCTAAGAACAAAAATGTGACATATTGCAGGTTGTAGTCCTTAGATGTGGTGGCTGCATTGTTTTTTTGTTTTTTTCTTCAAGCAAAGAACATTTTCGGCAAGTACAGAAATACCTGTTGATCCTGCCATGTGTCACTTCCTGTGAGCTGCACAGAAAAATATCTTGCTTCCTAGCCATCTTCTGTAAATGATCAATTATCCTACCTACCGTGTAATGGAGATGAATAGACATGGACATTTATATAGGCCAAATCACTAGAGCAGCCTAGAGTGACAACCTTGGTTCCCTCCATTGATACAGTGAAGGAGTGAGCATAGCCACCCAGGGACAAGGAAGGTGTTATTTGCCGGATTAACAGGAGAAAATAAAAGCAAAAATAAAAAACAAACAATAACTAAAAGAAGAAAACGAATACAGCGCCACCCCAAGCACTAGTGAACTAGTATGTTTACTTTGCAAATATGTAAGGTGAACCGCCTTTTACTTTAAATGCTCAATTGTGTGAGATTAAAAGAAGCAGAATTTTAGCATATGATTATTTGATTCAAGTATAAAACCACTTCACCCTTCTACTATACTCAGTGAGCATTCCATTGCTAAGTACTTTACTTAAAGCTTTAGTAAATCAACCCCCTGGTGTATAAATTATTATATATAAGCCCCCCATAGCCTCATTTTATGATTTTTAAAGCCCCATTGTGGGCATATTGAAACATTATATAGATAGATAGATAGATAAATAGGTAGATAGATACATAGATAGTAAGAATCTATCTATCTATCTATCTATCTATCTATCTAGAAATATATCTATCTATCTATCTATCTGTTTATCTTATCTTATTTTATCACACTTTATCTATCTTACCAGATCTTAACTTTCTACCGTATCTGCAATATCTGTCTACAGTATCTATCTAATCAGATCTATCTATCTATCTATTCATCTATTTATCTTATCTTTTCTATTGATTTTATCTTATCTTAGCTTATCTATCTATCTATCTATCTAATCTTATCTTATCCTATCTCATCTTATCTATCATATCCTGTCTTATCTTATCTTATCGTATCTTATCAATGTATCTAACTGTCTATTCATGTATTTATCTTGTCCTATCTATCTTTATCTATCTATCTATCTATCTATCTATCTATCTATCTATCTATCTATCTATCTATCTATCTATCTATCTATCTTTATCTATCTATCTATCTATCTATCTATCTATCTATCTATCTATCTATCTGTCTTATCTATCTATCTATCTTATCTATCTTCTATCTATCTATCTATCTATCTATCTATCTATCTATCTATCTATCTATCTATCTCCAGTATCTATCTTATCTATCTATCTATCTATCTATCTATCTATCTATCTATCTATCTATCTATCTTATCGTATTTTATCGTACCTTTATCTATCTTACCTTTTCTTATCTTTCTACCGTATCTGCACTATCTACCTATCTATTTATCTATCTATCTATCTACAGTATCTATCTATATTTTCGTACCTTCTATCTATCTATCTATCTATCTATCTATCTATCTATCCTTTCTTATCTTGTAGTTATCTATGTATCTATCCATCTAGTTATCTTATTTTATCTTATCTTATCCATCTTACCTTATCTTATCTTTCTACCGTATCTGCAGTATCTATCTATCTATATATCTATCAATCTACAGTATATATCTTATCTTATCTATCTATTCGTCTATTTATCTATCTTATCTTATCTTATCTATCTATCTACCTGTCTATTCATCTTTTTGTATCTATCGATCTTATCTTATCTCATCTTAATTTATCTATCTATCTATCTATCTATCCATCTATTTATCTTATCTTATTTTACCTTATCTTATCTTTTTTCCGTATCTGCAGTATCTATCTATCTATCTATCTATCTATCTATCTATCTATCTATCTCTATCCCTCTCTCTCTCTATCTAACGTAACTTTATAGGCTCATTTAATATGTTTTTAAAGCATGAAAGCATGGCCAAAAAAAGTAAAATTAAAAATGTAGGAAATTAGTACACAAACAACAAAAACAGTACAACGCTTTACAAAACATTAGAAAAAATATACAAACATTGTTTAAAAAAAATACACATAAATAGGAAAAATACATAAATGCAAAAAGAACACAAATACATCCCCCTCCCCCCCAAAAAAAACAAAAAACATTACGCTATAAAAAACATTTCAAACAGACCTCTCCTAAGCAGTTTAATAAACAATATTTGGGCAAACACATTGAACTCATTGATTTTTGCTATTTTAAAGCAGATCTGCCCGAGGCATTAAATAGTGTCATAAGTGTTCAATCATGATGCTGTTTGAGTTATTTAAACTTCAACTTACTGTCTAATTTTCTTACCAAAATGTTTGATCCACATACACGTCCGATATGTGCAGGCGAGCCGTCTCATGAAATAGTGAATTAAAGCGTCTCTATGGTCAAAATGTAAAGTCGTATATTAATTTCCACATTGCATTTCAATTTTTTCTAGTCTACTCCTATTATTCTAATTGGTCCTGAAGTTTGCAAAGTTACTTTGCGAAGCTCCTAACACATTTACTTCCTTCTGTGACATGTAGTCACTTTGCCCTGGGAGTAGGCACTGCTGTGTCACACATTTCACAGAAACCATAAAGCAAACCGAGGGCACACTGGCCTAGTGCATTATCCTTAAAACATTTTTTTTTATTTCATGAAATTGATAAGTGTTATACTTACAGAGTGACAGATGCATCAAAAGCTCATCATACAAAAACAGCAACATTCAGTCTGTGATACAATATTTCTTATGGCGGGTCACTTGGACATCCAACAGGCTAACGCGTTTCGAGGACTTGTCTCTTCCTCAGAGCCAAACAATGCTGATGTTATAATCTGAAAGTGTATGCTGCGACCATACTTCTTTTGGTGCAAAATGTGTCTGTGTGTGTGTGTGTGTGTGTGGGAGGGGGCTTGTTATTCATTTCTGGCCATTTATTGGGCTAATAATGTATCGTCAAACAAAAGGCATGGGAAGCCGGGTACTCCCATGAGAACATGTACTAATTCAAAAAATAAATAGCCAGCTGCATATAGTACCCTCAGGAGACGCTAGTCGTCATCAAGCCACAGGTCCATTTGTGTATTCTGTTGTGATATTATTAATATTGACTTTCAAAGCCCTGAAGAAGAGGGCATTTTTCCCTTGAAACACGTTGTCACTCTAAAATCATAAAAATACTACAACACAAATATTTATAATATATCATAATAATCCGAACTCTCATTTGTGATGAAAAAGTCCCACACACATTTCACATTGGGGTGTGGGACGTTTTCATCATAAATGAGAGTTCGGATTATTACGATATGTTATATATTTGTGTTGTACCATTTTTGTGATTTTAGAGTGTCAAAATGTTTCAGGGAAAAAGCCCCCTTCATCAAGCCTTAACACAGGTCTCTTTGAACTGAACATTCTGTTGTGATTTTATTAACAATGACTGTTCAAGCCCTGAAGAAGGGGGCTTTTTTTCCCCTGAAACACATTGACACTCTAAAATCATAAAAATTCTACAACAAAAATATAGAGCACATCATAATAATCCGAACTCGCATTTATGATAAAAAAAAGTCCCAGATACTTTTCAGATTGTGGTGTGGGACTTTTCTATCATAAATGACAGTTTGGATAATTATGATGTGTTATATATTTGTGTTGTAGCATTTTTGTGATTTTAGAAGCGTTAACGTGTTTCGGGAACAAAGCCCCCTTAATCAAGCCTTAACAGAGTCCCTTTGAACATTTTGTTGCGATTTTATTAACGTTGACTGTTCAATCCCTGAAGAATGGGGCTTTTTCCCCCGAAACACGTTGACACTCTAAAATCATAAAAAATACCACAACACAAATATATAACATATTATAATAATCTGAACTCTCATGTATGATGAAAAAGTCCTTTTCACATTGTGGTGTGGGACTTTTTCATCATATATGAGACTTCGGACTATTTTGATAGTAGTACAGTGGAACCTCGGATTAGGAGTATAATCCGTTCCAGGAGAATGCTCGTAATCCAAAGTACTCGCATATCAAAGTGAGTTTCCTCATTGAAGTCAATGGAAACAAAAATAATTTGTTCCGCATTGACTTCAATTGCATGCAATACCGCATGCGGCCAAGGGCGGGGGGGCGCCGGAGAGCCTCTGAAACGTCCGGAAAGGCGGAAAGGCCCAAGGACAGTTCAGCTGACCTCGACAAACCTCGGAAAGACTTCGTTCACAAGCTTTTCAGAGGTTTGCCGAGGTCAGTCGAACTGTCCTCTGGCCTTTCCAACAGATCGGCACCATTCAGCACTGGCGCCCCCCGCACCTCAGGCCAAACGTGGCACTGCACCTGCTTTGGCCTGAATCCTGCTCGTTTTGCGAGACAACACTCGCAAACCGAGTTAGGATTTTAGCAAATACAGTGCTCGTATTGCGAAACGCTTGTTAACCGCGTTACTCGCAATCCGAGGTTCCACTGTATTTGATTTTACAGTGTAAGCGCTTGACTTTTCTCCTTATTTTTACATTGTATAAAGTGGTGTTACACTTAAAGGGGCAGTTACATATTTAAAAAAAGTACATTATATGTAATTAAATAAGAGGTCTGAGTTTTTCAGGGGCATTTGCACTGTATCAGGCGCCCACTATTAGATAATTGCCTTTAGTTTTCAATGAGTTTCTATGCTGAGCATTTCCTCCCTATCACATCTGAGAAGTGGTAAATGTACAGTACACAGTGGTAAATGACAGCCCACTCCCTCCCTCCTCCTCCATGCCCACTAACAAAATAAACACAATGGGGGCGTAATATTACATGTAGATTAATGGAGACTTCACCTCCCTCTTATTCAAATTCACGGGCTGGAGGGGCGTGACACAGCCTGCGACTGGCATAAATCCGCCCACACCATATTATTGCCAAAAAAATAATAAAGATTTGATTTCAAATATATATTTGTATGACAATTTAAAACAGTTTATTGATATTAATTATTTATTTTTACTCTGTATTCCTCCCGGGACAGACAGTCCAACTCCCGGCCCCTCTGGCCTCCAGTCCTGGCAGGTGAGCTATGATTCATAATAACGTCTGTTTCTCTGAATTTCTCAATTGTATGGGACTATGATTAATAAAACATTATCGTCCATCTCTGCTGACACACATGAGAAAATCCTCAAAATTTGGTCCCTGTGGATTTTATATTCTCAACAAGCATTACATTTTTGAGCTGGATGAATATCCGGTGGCCTGAGGGGGAGGGGAACCTAAGTATTGCCTTTCCTCCTCACCATTCCCTGACTTAGTCCTTCTTAACCCCCTTCCATCAGCTTTTCCTTGCTTATCTCTTCTCCATTTTTTTTTTCTTTCTCCTTCGGCTACTTTTTTTTTTTTTTGCTCTTCTGCAAATTCTTTCTTTATGTCTTTTCTTCTTCTCCTTCATGTATTTCTTTTATTACAATTTGGTACAATCGTTTCTGAAAATGTTCTAATAATGATGCCACATACTCCGCTGTGGTCTGACTCAAACCTCAATCATTGCCCTATCTTCAATATCCTTTTTTTTCTTTCAAAATCCTTATGTATGAATGTAAAAAATGTAAACTGTACATATAGTGCGTTCGGTAAGTCTTCACAGCGCTTCACTTTTTCCACATTTTGTTATATTACAGCCTTATTCTAATATGGATTCATTATTTTCCTCAAAATTCAACAAACAATACCCCATAATGACGAGGTGAAAGATATTTGTTTGAAATATTTGCAAATTTATTAAAAATAAAAAACGCTCTTCCTTCTGCACTACCACAGGATTCCGAGTAAGGCCTATAGAAGATCCATACTGCCGCTCCTGATCACGCCGGCAAAAGGCTGCATTCCCCTGAATTGGAAGCAGATCCAGCCTCCGTCGGTGGCCGGTTGGTTGAAAAGAGCAGCGGATATCCATGCAATGGAGGACTTGGTAGCCACGGAGAAAGGCCTAAATGAAAATTTTTCCAAAACATGGTTCTACTGGCACAAATTCATTTACTCCGAGGAGTACGGAAAGTTGGTGGCCCGGTCCCCCTGAAGGATGTTGACTCTAAAAGCTCCCTGGGGTGAATGCGACTGGATGGTGGTATTAACCTCATCCCTTTTTCTTCCCCCCTCTTTTTTTTTTTTTTTCTTCTCTTCCCCTTCTCTCTTCTCCGTCTACCTTTAGTTCCTCACTTTGCTCTCCTTTCTTCTTTTTTTATATTTTTGCTACTATGTTAGCACGTGTGTGCTGTGATTTTAGAGCCGGTCACCACCGGGCTCAAATTCTATTTAAAAAAAAAAAAAAAAGGCGACTGCCGCAAAAATGGCCATGCGGGGTACGGAGGACTCCTGCTCCCTGGAAACGCACTGTGAGTCCCCTCAGTTAGCAGATTTCCCTTATTTGCAGTGTGATATATGTATGGAATTATGGGGAACGTCTAACTCACTGTAATGTACTTCAGAGTCTCTATAATGTACTTCAGAGTCTCTGTATTTCCGCATGTTCTTCCTTCTTAACTACTTGTACGTTGGCAGAATGGCACGGGCAGGCACATTGGCGTACAGGTACGTCCCTTTAAATTTGCCGGCCAGCGGGCGCGCGCCCGCCGCGTGCCTCGGGAGTGCGGCCGCGGGTCCCGGGAACTCGATGTTCCCGGGCGGCCCGCGATTGCGGTCGGCAAGAGCAGAACAGGGGAATTCCTTTGTAAACAAGGCATTCCCCTATACTGCCTAGTGACACTGTCACTGATGACCGTTCCCTGTGAACGGGAACGGTCATCAGTGACGTGTCACGTGTAGCCACGCCCCCCAACAGTAAGAATCACTCCATAGGAAACACTTAACCCCTGCAGCGCCACCTAGTGGTTAAGCCCTTCACTGCCAGTGTAATTTTTACATTAATCAGTGCATTTTTATAGTACTGATAGCTGTAAAAATTGCAATGGTCCCAAAATGGTGTCAAAAGTGTCCGATGTGTCTGCCATAATGTCGCAGTCACGATAAAAATCGCTAATCACCGCCATAACTAGTAAAAAAAAAATATTAATAAAAATGCCATAAAACAGTCCCCTATATTGTAGAAGCTATAACTTTTGCGCAAACCAATCAATAAATGCTTATTGCGATTTTTTTTACCAAAAATATGTAGAAGAATACGTATCGGACTAAACTGTGGAAAAAAAATAATTTTATATAATTTTTGGGCATTTTTATTATAGCAAAAAGAAAAAAATATTGAATTTTTTTCAAAATTGTCGCTCTTTTTTGTTTTTAGCGCAAAAAATAAAAACCGCAGAGGTGATCAAATACCACCAAAAGAAAGCTCTATTTGTGGGAAAAAAAGGACGTCAATTTTGTTTGGGAGCCACGTCGCACGACCACGCAATTGTCAGTTAAAGCGACGCAGTGCCGAATCGCAAAAAGTGGCCTGGTCTTTGACCACCAAAATGGTCCGGGGCTGAAGCGGTTAAATAAAGAATTTACCAAAAAAATAAAAAATCCCATGTACATAAGTATTCACAACCTTTGCTATGACGCTCAAAATTGAGCTCATGTGCATCCTGTTTCTACTGATCATCCTTGAGATGTTTCTACAACTTGATTGGAGTCCACCTCTGGTATATTGAGTTGATTGGACATGATTTGGAAAGGCACACACATGTCTGTCTATATAAGGTCCCACAGTTAACAGTGCATGTCAGAGCACAAACCAAGCCATGAAGTCCAAGGAATTGTCTGTAGACCTCCAAGACAGGATTGTATGGAGGCACAGATCTGGGGAAGGGTACAGAAAATTTTCTGCAGCATTGAAAGTCCCAAAGAGCACAGTGGCCTCCATCACCCGTAAATGAAAGAAGTTTGGAACCACCAGGACTCTTGCTAGAGCAGACCGACCGGCCAAACTGATCAATCAGGGAGAAGGGCCTTAGTCAGGGAGGTGAACAAGAAACCCTGTGGAGGGAGGAGAATCTTCCGAAAGAACAACCATCTCTGCAGCACTCCACCAATCAGGCCTGTATGGTAGAGTGGCCAGACGGAAGCAACTCCTCAGCAAAAGGCACAACACAGCCCACCTGGAGTTTGCCAAAAGGCACCTGAAGGACTCTCAGACCATGAGAAACAAAATTCTCTGGTCTTATGAAACAAAGATTGAGCTCTTTGGCCTGAATGGCAAGCGTCATATCTGGAGGAAACCAGGCACCGCTCATCACCTGGCCAATACCATCCCTTTAGTGAAGCATGGTGGTGGCAGCATCATGCTGTGAGGATGTTTTTCAGCGGAAGGAACTGGGAGACTAATCAGGATCGAGGGAAAGCAGCTGCCCATATTAACCAATCAGCTTCTATCTTCAGCTTGTTAAAGGGGTTGTAAACCCTCAAGGTTTTTCACCTTAATGCAGTCTATGCATTAAGGTGAAAAAACCTTATGTAGTGCAGCAGCCCCCCAGAGCCCCCCTTTTACTTACCTGAACCTGATTGTTCCAGTGATGGGGACGAGCACAGCAGCTCCAGCCGCTGTCTCGGGTTCTCATTGGATTAATTGATAGCAGCACAGCCATTGGCTCCCACTGCTGTCAATCAAATCCAGTGACACGGGAGCCAAGGGGTGAGGCAGAGTCCTGCTGTCTGTGTCAATGGACGCAGCAGCAGGATTCGGGAGCGCGCCCGTATGGGTGCCCCCTTGGAATGCGGGTCCAAGTGGAAGTGGAGAATTGGGGACACTCTGTGCAAAACCCAGAGGAGGTAAGTATAAAATGTTTGTTATTTAAAAAAGATAAAGAAAAACAAACTTTTACAACCCCTTTAAGTTAAGCTTCGAAAATTAAAGCTAGAACCTGACTGGTTGGTTGCCATGCACAGCTGATCCAGATATTAAATTCCTCTCAATGTATACTATCTCAGGGTAGACTACAATACCTAAAAATACAATGTGTCGAACCGAAATAGAAAAAAAATTCTCTGCTACTGAATTAGTTGAGGATTAAAGTGAAAGAAATATGAGGGCTGCCAATGCAAACCTCCCCCGGAAAGTACTAATTGCCTGGCTGTCTCTGGGTTCAATTAAATAACAGAATATCTGGAAGTCTCAGAAAGTATTAGAGCTCATATTTCTCTCCTGACAGTTTTAATAAAACACAGTGTCTGAATATACATATACAGAGAGAGAAAAGTCAGTTTTGACTGAGTTATTGATGTGTATAAATCTTAGCTTGAGCTATTGAGTTCTGTAAACAACAGACTGGTAAACAACAAGTGATAAGGAGCAAATAAAATAAATATACAAAAAACCCTATGCATTTCTTTTAAAGCTAGCCAGAGGTATCAGACATTCAATCATTCCTGCTCTGACTCATTGATTGGTGTGCGGAAACCTTAGCATGAGCTGTTGACCTCTATAAACAACTGACTGGTAAACAACAAGTGATAAGGAGCAAATAAAGTATATGTTAAAAAAACTATGTGTTTGCTTTAAGGCTAGCCAGGGGTATCAGACCTTCAATCATGCCTGCTCTGACTCATTTATTGACATGCGTAAACCTTAGCTTGAGCTATTGAGCTCTAAAAACAACAGACTGGTAAACAACAAGTGATAATGAGCAAGTAAAATATACATTAAAAACACTATGCATTTGCTTTACCTTTCACACTGGGGCGGTTTGCAGGCGCTATTTTGCCAAAAATAACGCCTGCAAACCGAGCCTAAACAGCCGCTGCTGTTTTTCCAATGTGAAAGCCCCGAGGGCTTTCACACTGGAGCGGTGCGCTAGCAGGACGTGAAAAAAAGTCCTGCTAGCCGCATCTTTGGAGCGGTGAGAGGAGCGGTGTGTTTACCGCTCCTACACTGCTCCTTCCCATTGAAATTCATGGGACACCGCGGTATTACCGCCCGCAAACCGCAGCTGTAGCCGCGGTTTGCGGGTGGTATTAACCCTTTTTCGGCCGCTAGCGAGGGTTAAAACTGCACCGCTAGCGGCCGAATACCTCAGCAATCCCGACGGTATAGCGCCGCTAAAAATAGCGCCGCTATACCGCCACCGCACACACCGCCCCAGTGTGAAACCTGCCTAAGTCTAGCCAGAGGTATCAGACATTTAATCATGCCAATGCTTTTTTTTACCGTGTACCCAGGGGTTACCCAATCATGCACGTTCAAACCAGTGTAGGAGAAGAAGAAGAGAAGAAAATAGGGGACATGACCATACATGCCCAGCAGCAGACTTATCTCCACTGAAAAAGTTGCCAATCCACTAGTTCCTCTGAGAATGATCTGCTTGGGGTGCCTGTCCCTA
Source organism: Rana muscosa (assembly GCA_029206835.1). Lineage (NCBI taxonomy): Eukaryota > Metazoa > Chordata > Amphibia > Anura > Ranidae > Rana > Rana muscosa. The sequence goes on along the minus strand of CM055127.1, from coordinate 450,223,654 downwards.
CCAGTAGACATGAAGATGGATTGGGTGAGCATTAGCTCATATCTGCCCTTAAGCTCCTGTTATACTTTTGCAATGACATAGAATCCAGCTGCAATGCTAAATTAGACCTTCCTCGCAAGGAATGTTACTGGCAGGTACAAAAAATCCATAATTCATGGAGATTCTCCTAGAACCAGCCGAAATGTTAATTCACGGACTCTAGGTGTTACATTGGAAATGAAAGACACTCCATGACTCTAAAGTTTGCAATCTGTGAAAAAGGCGTTTGTAGGCGGCATCTAGAAGCAGAATCCTGTAGCTTGTTTTTACAAAGACAGAAAGTTAAATTGAAGACACTTCTAAAAAATTTCTGGTTAGAATGAAGAATACCTTTACTTAGAAGCCACCAAGCCTCCAGGAGATCTGGTTTTGAGGATGTGTACTCTGCACCCCGAGCCCACCCTTTTTTGAAGCCAATTAGAGCCTCAGGCTCTAATCATGTGCTTAAAAAAAAAACATTGAAATCGTTGCATCCGGTGCCCTGCATGTAGATTAGGGGCCCGGGCGCATGCATTAGGGGGGGCGGCGCCCCTGCGCCCTATATGGAGTGGCCGCCACTGACCCAAAACACTACCCTCCCCCAGACTGACAATGCTGCTGTCCAAATATGTCACAATTGATTCTCCATCCAGACTGGAGACACTCTAAAACTGTCTATACACTAGTAGAATTTAGCACAAAATTTTTACTGAACGTTTGTTTCATTTTATAATGGTTAGAGGGTAAAATCAACATTCTTTTAAACCTGCAAATCTGAAAGAGCTGGATAGAAATTTTTTCTCAAATACTTAAATTCCTAACAGTGAATGTGAGCTGCGTTGCAAGTGTAGCACCCTCTAGTGTGTGCTACTAGAATTAGAGTAAGGAAACTATATTCTGGCCCAGGGAGTCATTGAATCTGGGTCAGGGTTATTAGAGGCCAGGGCTGGGTGACTCATCTTAGCAGCTCTCTGGTGCCTCCCCCCGTTTCTAGAATGTTGGAGAACGTTTTGGGGTTTGGTTTTATTTCACAATCGTTTTTCAGTCTTGAACCAATATTCTTTGGTTGATTGTTTGAATACTGTGATGTTTGTGCTGGATCACTGTGACCCTTCACCCTTTTCTCCTGATGCATGCTGGGGGAGGGGCTGTACCAGGAAGTAAGTCAGTCAGTGTGTGTGTGACTGGGAAGCAGAAGCATGATACACAGAAGGGATTACATCTGGTAATGACAGAAGCCTGTTGTATTAGGACTCCATGTAACAAAGTCATCATGTTCTGAGTGAGTAATAAACCCTCTCCATGGTTAAGGAGAGGAGCAAAGGGGGGCGGGACTTTAAATGAAGCATGTGTAAGCCAAAGCATAATAAGGTAAAACAATTGGAATTTATTACATAATACAAATAAAACAAGCATACAAGATTGATTCCATATACATTAGTTAGTCATAGAATATGTAGTTACAAATGTTACAATGCGGTTAAGCATGGCAGGTTCATTCCACGGTCATCAAAGTCATGGAGTGTGCAACAGGTAAGAAATGGGCAAAACTTATGTCATGGTACATCAAAATTAAATTCCATGGTTCACCAAGCGATTTGAGGTAAAGGCGTGAAAAGGGGTAATGCCTGCAGGGCCTATGGCCACTCTGATCCTAGAGGGGTGAATAAGGAATGGTGCTGTAGTTGCTGGGTATTGGTTGTAAAGAAACGGCTTCAGGTAGCTCGACGCGTTTCATGGCCTCAACGCCACTCATCAGGAGCAAGCCAGTTATCTAAAGTAAATTGGTATAAATAAACCAATATTTAATTGAAATAAAAGAGGCATGGACAAGAGTGGGTTATAATAACCACAAATCCAGTGCATGCTAACTTACTGGGGTTCATGTATTGATGCTGTAGTAGTCGGGTATTGCAGGCCAGCCAAAGATTACCCTCACCCGGGAGCCGCAGCGGACATCCCCGCAGAGGCGACCCGCAGGTCACCACCAGGGCAGGCGTGGACAGACAGGGCATCCCTAGGTGAAAATGAGTGAGAGGTCAGGACTATGCAAAGTGAGTGTGGTGCACCTAGATTAAGTGCAAAAAGGTGAAAGTAAGAAAACAGTGAAAGCAAAAAGTGAGGAGGAGGAGGGGGAAAAAAAGAAAAGCGGTGATACAATGATGACCAAAAAAGACCCAGTGAATAGTGAATTGAAAAGCAAATAGAGAAGACCCTGGGAAGTACCAGGGAAAGAAAAGTGACAACCAAAACGAATCAACCAGGAATGAATGTGAGAGGTTACCTGGGTGCTGTGAATGACCACCAGGTGAGGAGGATAGGAGGGGAAGATTCCCCGAGCTAGGTGAACACCAGATTCGGAATCCCTGAATGCCCAAGCCTCCCACGGAGGCGCCATATGTACGCCGGCGCAGGACGGCCCACTGACGTCACGCCGTGCAGCAGGGTAGGGGGCACGGGTCGCCGGCGAGCCGGAGAGTAGGCTCCGGCCAATCGGCAGCCCAACACCACCCCCACACCAACGCTGCACGAGAGTGGAGACCCACCAGCGGGGCGCGACAGCGCCGATAAGGCTCCGCACGTCCAGCGGGGGGAGCGTGGCATTGACGTGCCGTGATGGCATCACCGTCCATCCCGGAGGGGAGGGGAGGAGGCCCGCAGAGCACGTCACAGCTCCCGGAAGGATAAGGCGGTCAAGCAGCACCCAGATACACATGTAGCATCAAAAGGGTAGCGAACCACAGATGTAAAGAACATTAAACAGGGTTAAAAGATTAACAAAAATTATTATTGAAAAATAAGAAAGTTACTATATTACATTATATAAGGGGTTGAAGTCCACTAAGGGTGAATCTAGGATCACTGGGTGCAGAGTAGTTAATGCTGATAAACAGTTAGAGCTAGAACACATGCTTCCATCCCTAAATCTGTATTAATTAACTGAGAGGGGTTATTCTGGGATTTTTAGGGAAACACGGTCTGGTAGGACCAAATATTCCCAACCCAGGGGACTTTAAATGAGAGACATGGCACGATAATGCCATGTGTCTCCATCCCAAATCATGTGAGGAGAGGAGCAAAGGGGGGCGGGACTTTAAATGAAGCATGTGTAAGCCAAAGCATAATAAGGTAAAACAATTGGAATTTATTACATAATACAAATAAAACAAGCATACAAGATTGATTCCATATACATTAGTTAGTCATAGAATATGTAGTTACAAATGTTACAATGCCGTTAAGCATGGCAGGTTCATTCCACGGTCATCAAGGTCATGGAGTGTGCAACAGGTAAGCTGGTGGGTCTCCACTCTCGTGCAGCGTTGGTGTGGGGGTGGTGTTGGGCTGCCGATTGGCCGGAGCCTACTCTCCGGCTCGCCGGCGACCCGCCCCCCTACCCTGCTGCACGGCGTGACGTCAGTGGGCCGTCCTGCGCCGGCGTACATATGGCGCCTCCATGGGAGGCTTGGGCATTCAGGGATTCCGAATCTGGTGTTCACCTAGCTCAGGGGAATCTTCCCCTCCTATCCTCCTCACCTGGTGGTCATTCACAGCACCCAGGTAACCTCTCACATTCATTCCTGGTTGATTCGTTTTGGTTGTCACTTTTCTTTCCCTGGTACTTCCCAGAGTCTTCTCTATTTGCTTTTCAATTCACTATTCACTGGGTCTTTTTTGGTCATCATTGTATCACCGCTTTTCTTTTTTTCCCCCTCCTCCTCCTCACTTTTTGCTTTCACTGTTTTCTTACTTTCACCTTTTTGCACTTAATCTAGGTGCACCTCACTCACTTTGCATAGTCCTGACCTCTCACTCATTTTCACCTAGGGATGCCCTGTCTGTCCACGCCTGCCCTGGTGGTGACCTGCGGGTCGCCTCTGCGGGGATGTCCGCTGCGGCTCCCGGGTGAGGGTAATCTTTGGCTGGCCTGCAATACCCGACTACTACAGCATCAATACATGAACCCCAGTAAGTTAGCATGCACTGGATTTGTGGTTATTATAACCCACTCTTGTCCATGCCTCTTTTATTTCAATTAAATATTGGTTTATTTATACCAATTTACTTTAGATAACTGGCTTGCTCCTGATGAGTGGCGTTGAGGCCATGAAACGCGTCAAGCTACCTGAAGCCGTTTCTTTACAACCAATACCCAGCAACTACAGCACCATTCCTTATTCACCCCTCTAGGATCAGAGTGGCCATAGGCCCTGCAGGCATTACCCCTTTTCACGCCTTTACCTCAAATCGCTTGGTGAACCATGGAATTTAATTTTGATGTACCATGACATAAGTTTTGCCCATTTCTTACCTGTTGCACACTCCATGACTTTGATGACCGTGGAATGAACCTGCCATGCTTAACCGCATTGTAACATTTGTAACTACATATTCTATGACTAACTAATGTATATGGAATCAATCTTGTATGCTTGTTTTATTTGTATTATGTAATAAATTCCAATTGTTTTACCTTATTATGCTTTGGCTTACACATGCTTCATTTAAAGTCCCGCCCCCCTTTGCTCCTCTCCTCACATGATTTGGGATGGAGACACATGGCATTACCGTGCCATGTCTCTCATTTAAAGTCCCCTGGGTTGGGAATATTTGGTCCTACCAGACCGTGTTTCCCTAAAAATCCCAGAATAACCCCTCTCAGTTAATTAATCTCTCCATGGTTAAGAAGTTCATCCAGCCTGTGTGTAACTTGCTGAACAGATACTGGCAGCATTGCTAGCAGCACCCTGAGAGACCCCGTGTCTAAGGGACATAACAGTGGCGATGAGGATGGGATTGAAACTCATGCAATGTAAATTGAGTCCCATTGTCCAAGACTATGGCTGTTGGCAAGCCATATTGAGCAAAGAGCTTCCTTAAGACTAGAATGGTAGCAGCTGAGGTAACAGAAGGCATTTGAAAAACCTCCGGCCATTTTGAATGTGCATCTACCACGATCAAATACATTTTACCCTGGATTGGGCCAGCAAAACCGAGATGGAGTCTTGACCACGGGTCTGTCGGCCATGGCCAAGGTAACAGGGTTCCTTTCCTTTGGGGTTGCTGAGCTTGACAGTACCCAGGACATTGAGCCACATAATCTTCAATTGCTGTGTCCATTTGTGGCCACCAAACATAGCTCCAGGCTCGCTGCTTCATGTGCACCATGCCAGGATGGCCCTCATGTAGTATCCTTAGCATGGTTGGTTGCAAATACTGAGGTATAATCACTCTATTGCCTCACTGTAGGCAACCAGCATTAGTCACAAGCTCACATTTTCTGGCAAAGTATGGACAGAATTCCCCTGGGACTTTCTCTGGCCATCCAGCCTGAACATATGAGGATATCTGAGACAGGAAGGGATCTGTGACTGTATGTTTGGCAATTAGGGAGGTGGACATGCAGGATTTCGGCCTGTGTATTTCCACTATGCGTACGTCTCTTGGTGAGTGGTCAACAGATGGCGTGAATCTGGGTGTGATGTGTCAACTGGCTGGCTCCTTGGCTGTTTTCCTGGGTCGGGATGGCTTTTCTGCCTCAGCCCTGGGTTAGACGTTTGCTGGAAACCCATACCCCTCTTTTTAGACCCTGGGCGATCTTTGAGCAGACGTGTAAGTATTTAGGTTTTTTGTCTCTCTTTTTTTTTTCTCCTTCTGGGGAACCATTAATCAGTATACTATTTTTTACTTACATTCATAGATATCTCTTGTACCATACTCCTGATGAGTGGACAAGCTCCACGAAACGCGTCAAGTTTTTAAAGATGTCAAGAGATTTGTGTTTTTTACTTGTTATGCTTACCATGCAATTGTGTATTATATACCATTATGTACCAGTGCAAGATAAATTTATGTTACTCATGTACATTTTTTAGATGTCAGCTCTCTACTAGCTTTACCTTTTATCATTTATGTATATTTTTCGCTACATGCCTCATTTAAAGTCCCAATGACCACTGTTCTTTCTGTATGGTATATAAAATGCACTATTTATCTTTCAAGAAGTGTTTACCAGTGCTAAACCTTTCATCCAATTTCCAAATTGCTGCATTTATACATTTCAAAAGCCAATATAAAGCAGGAGCAGTGAAAAAAAAAAAAAAGCACTTGTGGGTTTAACTAATATTTTTTTTGTATAATTCTCCTGTAAGGGGGCGTGGCAGGGAGGTGTGTCCTATGCCTACATACTTTTGCTAATAGGTGTCCCTCGTTCCTATCCCAAAATGTTGGGAGGTATGGAACCGTTCTGTGTACATTCTGTGTACAGAACACCTTCAGGTAGCCATATTGCATTTAACCACTTGCCGTCCAGCCGCCGCAGTTATACTGCGGCAGGTTGGCTCAGCTGTGCTAATAGCCGTAGGTGTAGGTCGGGCTTGTACACAGCAATTTGTGGGCGCGCTCGTGCCCATTGGCCAGCGGGGGAGCCAATTAGCGGGCCTGGCGCTCGTTCGTTCCCCGCAGTGACAAAACGGGGATCTGCCATAGTAAACACACAGATCCTTTCTTTCTGCTATACAGGAAGACAGATTTGTGTGTTGTTCCAGGCAGCCCATCCCCCATAGATTTAGAACACACAGTGAGGGAACACATTTAACCCCTTGATCGCCCCTGATGTTAATCCCTTCCCTGCCAGTGTCATTAGTACAATGCCAATGCATATTTTTAGCACTGATCACTGTAATAATGTCACTGGTTCCCAAAAAAAGTGTCAAAAATGTCAGTTAAGTGTCTGATCTGTTCGCCGCAATGTCGCAGTCCCGCTAAAAATCGCAGATGACCGCCATTACTAGTAAAGAAAATAAAAATGCAATAAATCTATCCCCTATTTTGTAGACGCTATAACTTTTGCGCAAACCAATCAATATACGCTTATTAGGGAGTTTTTTTTACCAAAAATATGTAGCAGAATACATATTGGCCTAAATTGATGAATAAATTAGATTTTTATTTTTTATTTTATTGGGAATGTTTTATAGCAGAAAGTAAAAATTCTTGTTTTTTTTTTTTTTTTTCAAAATTGTCGCTCTTTTTATGTTTATAGCGCAAAAAAATAAAAACCGCAGGGGTGATCAAATACCACCAAAATAAATCTCTTTGTGGAAAAAAAAAGGACATCAATTTTATTTGGGTACAACGTTGCATGACCGTGCAATTGTCAGGTAAAGCAACGCAGTGCCGTATCGCAAAAAATGGCCTGGTCAGGAAGTGGGTAAATCCTTCCGGAGCTGAAGTGGTTAATGAAAATTACAGAGCTGCAGATTGAAAAAAGTAAGATCATTTTTAATAACTAGTGATGAGCCGAACACCCCCGGGTTCGGTTCGCACCAGAACCCGCGAACGGACCGAAAGTTCGTACGAACATTAGAACCCTATTAAATACAATGGATGCGAACGTTCGAATTCTAAAGTGCTAATTATAACAACTATTATGCATGTTATTGTCCTAAAAAGGGTTTGGGAACCCGGGTTGTGCACCAGGGGACATGTATCAATGCAAAAAGAAGTTTTAAAAACGGTCGTTTTTCGGGAGCAGTCATTTTAATGATGCATAAAGTGAAAAAAAAAAGTCAAATATTCCTTTAAATATCGTACCTGGGGGGTGTCTAAAGTATGCCTGTGAAGTGCCACGTGTTTCCCGTGTTTAGAACTGTCCCTGCACAAAATGACACTTCTAAAGGAAAAAAAAAACATTTAAAACTGCTTGCGGCTTTAATGTAATGTCTGGTCCCGGTAATATGGATGAAAATCTTTAAGAAAAATGGCATAGCTACCCCATGACCCCCCCCCCCCCTACCCCAGCCCATTACCAGCCCCTTTGGGTCTTGTATGGATATTAAGGGGAACCCCGCACATAAAATAAAAAAGGCCCTATATACTCTGAACAGCCGTATACAGGCGGTGCATACAAGACAGGGACTGTAGGTTTGTTCTTATGTAGAATCTGTTTGTAATTTTGAACAGGTACATTGTTTAAGTGTAGCTCCAGCCCAAAAATCTATTTTTAAACTTTTTGGAAAACATAGGTAAGGGTTATCACCCCTGTAACATTTGTTTTGCTGTCTGTGCCCCTGTTCAGAACATTTCACCTCACTTTCCGTCCCAATGACAACTGTTTTTGAAATGTGGTGTTTTTCTTGAAACAAGGATTGCTGATAAAGCATCAGTACAGAGGAGACACCTTTCTCCCATATTAATTCTTACAGAAGAGAATTTTCCTTCCAAGGGGTAGATTTCCTCTCACTTCCTGTTGTCTTCTTGCGTTTGCAAGTAGGAGTCGTTTGTAAGTTGGATGTTTGAAAGTAGGGACCTGCCGTATATACTCTGCAGAAATAGGCCCCTTAGTTGTTGGTGTTGGCACAACACTGTAAGCACTCACAGTTACTCTTGGTTGGTGCTGGAACGCCCTGCTGTCAACTATTATATCAGGAATTTTAATTACATATAATTGTTGAACAGTGGTAGTAAAAATTGGGCCTTTGATGGTGGTGCTGGTGCCACAACACTGTAAGCCCTGACAGTTACTCTTGGTGGGTGCAGCAATGGGCCCTGCTGTGAATTATTAGATCAAGAATTGTAATTGCATGCCCCTGTTGAACAGGGGCTGAAAAATTGGGCCTTTCGTGGTGGTGGTGGTGGTGTTGCCACAACACTGTAAGCCCTCAGAGTTACTCTTGGTGGGTGCAGGAATGGGCCCTGCTGTGAATTATTAGATCAAGAATTGTAATTACATGCCCCTTTTGAACAGGGGCTGAAAAATTGGGCCTTTCGTGGTGGTGGTGGTGGTGGCGTTGCCACAACACTGTAAGCCCTCAGAGTTACTCTTGGTGGGTGCAGGAATGGGCCCTGCTGTGAATTATTAGATCAAGAATTGTAATTACATGCCCCTTTTGAACAGGGGCTGAAAAATTGGGCCTTTCGTGGTGGTGGTGGTGGTGGCGTTGCCACAACACTGTAAGCCCTCAGAGTTACTCTTGGTGGGTGCAGCAATGGGCCCTGCTGTGAATTATTAGATCAAGAATTGTAATTACATGCCCCTGTTGAACAGGGGCTGAAAAATTGGGCCTTAGGCACTGGTGGCACAACACTACAACCCCTCACAGATACTGTACTTGGAGCACAGCAATGAGCCCTGTTGCAAAGTATTGCTTCAAAAATTGTAATGACACGCCCCTGTTAAACAGGGGCTGAAAAATTGGGCCTTAGGCACTGGTGCCACAACACTCCAACCCCTCACAGATACTGTACTTGGAGCACAGCAATGAGCCCTATGGCAAATTATTGCTAAAAAAAATTTAATTACACGCCCCTGTAAAACAGGGGCTGAAAAATTGGGCCTTAGCCACTGGTGGCGGCACCCATAAACAAAAATGATCTTCCAAGCTATCATCATCAATCGTATCATTGAGGACTCGGAGGAGGAGGATAGCCAGTCAACATAACAGCACAGGCACTCAGCATCAGCATCAGTCTTGAAGGGATGTGACATGTTAAAATCAATTAGTCTGTTATATCAGCATCAGGTGTGTGGTAGCTGGTGGTGATCCAAGACTGGTTCATCTTGATGAAAGTCAGTCGATCAACCGAGTCGGTGGACAGGCGCACCCTGTGATCCGTGACAAATCCTCCAGCAGCACTGAATGTGCGTTCCGAAAGAACGCTGGATGCAGGACAGGCCAGTAGCTCAATTGCATACTGTGCAAGCTCTGGCCAGTGATCCATCCTCAAGACCCAGTAAGCCAGAGGATTTTCGGTGGGGAAGGTGTCCAAGTCTGACCTTGCCCCTAGATATTCCTGCACCATGTTTATCAGACGCTGGCGATGGTTGCTGCTGGAACCGATCATACTTTGGGGCTGCGGACTAAAGAATTGTCTGAACGCATCGGTCAGACGGCCACCTTCCCCACCGCTCCTTCTTTGACTGGCCGAAGACTCAGCAACTCGTTGTCCAGGACCAGGAGTTTGTAACCTCCCAGTCTCTGGGAACGCGTTGCACAGACCTTTCTGCAAGGCCTCCCGGAGTTGTCTCATCCTCTGCTCCCTCTGCGACGGTAACATAAGGTCCGCAACCTTACCCTTGTACCGTGGATCAAGGAGAGTGGCCAGCCAGTAATGGTCCCTCTCCTTGATCCGAAGAATACGAGGATCCTTCCGCAGACTTTGCAGGATCAGGGAGGCCATGCAGCGTAGGTTTGCTGAGGCATTCGCTCCGGAGTCCTCTGGGTCACTAAGGACGACATGATCCGCAGCCACCTCCTCCCAGCCACGTACAAGTCCACTGGTTTCTTGGGACTGTAAATCATCCCTAAAAGACTGCTGCTGATGATGCTGAGTGCCAGCCTCCACCTCCATGCTGACACAATCCTCCTCCTCCTCCTCCTCCTCCTCCTCTTCCTGTGCGATGGGTGGGACAGAAGGAACACTGTCTGGGTAAAGGGGGCCTTGAGAGGCAAGGAAGTCCTCCTCTTCCTGCCTCTGTTCTGCCTCAAGTGCCCTGTCCATTATTCCACGCAGCGTATGTTCCAACAGGTGGACAAGAGGTACAGTGTCACTGATGCATGCACTGTCACTGCTCACCATCCTCGTGGCCTCCTCAAATGGTGCCAGGACAGTGCATGCATCCCTGATCATGCCCCACTGGCGTAGTGAAAAAAACCCGAGCTCCCCTGACCCTGTCTTGGTGCCGTAGTCGCACAGGTACTCATTGATGGCCCTCTGCTGCGTGTGCAGCCGCTGCAACATGGCCAATGTTGAGTTCCACCTGGTGGGCATGTCACATATAAGGCGGTTCTTGGGCAGGTTCAACTCCTTTTGCAGCTCAGCCAAGCGAGCACTGGCATTATAAGATCTGCGGAAATGCACACACACTTTCCTGGCCTGCCTCAGGACATCCTGTAAGCCCGGGTACCTGCCCAAGAACCGCTGCACCACCAGGTTAAGGACGTGAGCCACACAGGGCACATGGGTCAGTTGTCCCTGTCGGAGGGCGGAGAGGAGGTTGGTGCCATTGTCGCAAACCACCATTCCTGGCTTAAGCTGGCGTGGCGTCAACCACCTCTCGGCCTGGCCCTGCAGAGCAGACAGGACCTCTGCCCCAGTGTGGCTTCTGTCCCCCAAACACACCAGCGCAAGCACGGCATGGCATCTTTTTGCCTGCGTACTTGCGTAGCCCCTTGAATGCCTACGGAGCACCGCTGGTTCCGAGGACAAACCACAGGAAGAGGCCATGGAGGAAGAAGAAGAGGAGGGGGTGGAGGAGAGAGGTGTGTCACAACCAGTAGTAGCATTTTGGAGGCGTGGCGGTGGAACAGCCTCCAACACTACTGCACCTTGTCCTGCATCCTTCCCAGCTGCCAAAAGAGTGACCCAATGGGCCGTGAAAGAAAGGTAACGTCCCTGTCCATGCCTGCTGGACCATGAGTCAGCGGTAATATGCACCTTACCGCTGACCGCCCTGTCCAGCGAGGCCAAGACATTGCCTTCCACATGCCAGGAGAGAGCCGGAATAGCCTTCCGTGAGAAAAAGTGGCGTTTGGGAACCTGCCACTGAGGAACCGCACATTGCACAAACTCACGGAAGGGGGCCGAGTCTACCAACTGAAAAGGCAGCAGTTGAAGCGCTAGCAATTTAGCCAAGCTAGCATTCAGCCGCTGGGCATGTGGATGGCTGGGAGTGAACTTCTTTCGACGGTCCAGCAGCTGGGGCAGGGAAATTTGCCTGCTAGAATCGGACGTCGGTGTACTGCTAGCAGAGTGTACGCAAGTACTTGGCTGTGACACACCTAATTCTACACCTTCATTCCTCTCAGTGCATGTTTCAGAGAGGACTGAAGTTATAGTGGGGTTGGAGATCCCAGCTGATGCGGTGCAAGGAGAGGTCCGCTTTGTTCTTTGGTGTGGGTCTTTGAGGTAGGCTTGCCAACGAGCTGCATGGCAGGTCAACATATGTCTGGTCAGGCATGTGGTACCCAAGCGGCTGATGTTTTGGCCACGCGATATACGCTTGAGACATATGTTGCAAACAGCAGCTGTGCGATCTGATGCACTAGCCTCAAAAAAGGCCCACACCAAAGAACTTTTTGAATGACGGGCAGAGGCAGCGCCCTGCACAGGCGGAGCTCTGCGGTGTGATTCCGTCGGTGTACTGCCCTTACGCTGGCCACCAAAGGGCATCCTGCCTCATTGGAGATGTGCCTCCTCCTCATCCTCCTCCTCCTCCTCTCTCCTATTAGGCACCCACGTGGAGTCAGTGACCTCATCATCCCCTCCCTCCTCATCACTGGAGCCAATCTGGCAGTATGCTGCAGCTGCTGGAACATGACTGCCAGATTGGTGTCCTTCTTGAGCATCCCCTCTGTCTGCTCTCACGCTACTGCCTTCCTGTAGCTGGGTTTCATCATCAGACCCTTCGAAACACTGGGCATCCTCCTGGAGCATGTACCCAACACTGTGCTCAAACAGTTCGGGGGACTCCTCAGGAGGAGGACATGGTGGGTCTAGGGAAGGAGTGACTGATGATGAGTCTGACATTGATACCAGGGAAGAGGACGCTTTGGCAGCTGCTTTGCCAGTACCCTGAGCCTGGGTGAGAGAGGATGAGGAGGAGGAGGAGGGCTTGGTCATCCACTCTACCAAGTCTTCGGCATGATGTGGCTCAACATGTCCAGCTGCCGAAAAGGACAAGCGTGTCCCATGGCCATGTGCTGATGACAATGCACCGCGTCCACGACCAGCACTGTTGCCCCCAGACACAGAGCCTGCTTGCCCTCTTTTATTGCCTCCTGACTGTCTGCCTCTCCTTGTTTGCCTTCCAGACATTCTAATAGATGGCCTGCAGGGAGATGGGAAAAAAGCAATACGGGCTACCTTCAGGTGTCCTTCTCTGTCCCTTTACTTAAGGATTTCTAAATATGGTTGAGGATGATTGCTTTTGCACAGAATAGCACAACGACAATTTCCCTGACTGTCCAAAAAACAAGGATTTCAAAGATGGTTGATGAGGAATGCTTTAGCACACTATAGCACAAGGAGAATTTCCCTCACTGTCCTTCCCTGTCCCTAGAAACAAGGATTATCACAGTGAAAGAAACTGACACTCTTCCTACCTATAGTTTTCTGTCCCTAGAAAAAATGTTTTTTTAAAGCACACTATAGCACAAGGAGAATTTCCCTCACTGTCCTTCCCTGTCCCTAGAAACAAGGATTATCACAGTGAAAGAAACTGACACTCTTCCTACCTATAGTTTTCTGTCCCTAGAAAAAATGTTTTTTTAAAGCACACTATAGCACAAGGAGAATTTCCCTCACTGTCCTTCCCTGTCCCTAGAAACAAGGATTATCACAGTGAAAGAAACTGACACTCTTCCTACCTATAGTTTTCTGTCCCTAGAAAAAATGTTTTTTTAAAGCACACTATAGCACAAGGAGAATTTCCCTCACTGTCCTTCCCTGTCCCTAGAAACAAGGATTATCACAGTGAAAGAAACTGACACTCTTCCTACCTATAGTTTTCTGTCCCTAGAAAAAATGTTTTTTTAAAGCACACTATAGCACAAGGAGAATTTCCCTCACTGTCCTTCCCTGTCCCTAGAAACAAGGATTATCACAGTGAAAGAAACTGACACTCTTCCTACCTATAGTTTTCTGTCCCTAGAAAAAATGTTTTTTTAAAGCACACTATAGCACAAGGAGAATTTCCCTCACTGTCCTTCCCTGTCCCTAGAAACAAGGATTCGCACAGTAAAACACACTGACACTCTCCCTACCTATCCTTCTCTTTCCCTAAACTAAAGGAATCCAGGTTAAGCAAGAAAGAAATAAAAGTCACTGTCCCTGCCTATGCTTCTCTTTCCCTGCTCCGGAACACACTACACTAGGCCGCCGTGCTGGCGGCCTTTTATAGTGTGGGGCGTGTACTAAACACCCTCAGCAATAATTGGCCACAGGCATCCTGCCTGTGGCCAATCATTGCTCTCCTCGCTGCCGGCGCTGTGATTGGCCAAGCATGCGGGGTCACAGTGCATGCTTGGCCAATCACAGCGCCTGGATGACACTGCGATGGCGTAGTGCATTGTGGGCCGTTCGCGTCACTCGAATTAGGCGCGAACGGCCCAAATCGTTCGATCTTTGTCGAACGATCGAACAGCCGATGTTCGAGTCGAACGTATGTTCGACTCGAACACCGAGCTCATCCCTATTAATAACATTCAATTACAACATGATTTGTGTTGCAATTGTATACTCTACTCTTATGCCGCGTACACACGATCGGAAATTCCGACAAGAAAACCTGTTTTTTTTTTTCGAAGGAATCTTGGCTCAAACTTGTGTTGCATACACACGGTCAATACAAAATTCCGACCGTCAAGAACGCGGAGACGTACAACACTACAACGAGCCGAGAAAAATTCAAGTTCAATGATTCTGAGCATGCGTCGAATTGATTCCGAACATGCGTAGGATTTTTGTGCATCGGAATTGGATACACACGGTCGGAGTTTCCGACAGGAACTTTTGTTGTTGGAAAGATTGAGAACCAGCTCTCAATCATTTGTTGTCGGAAATTCCGACAGAAAATGTCTGATGGAGCATACACATGGTCTAAACTAGTTTTAGCGGTGCTATACCATCATTTTAGCGGCGCATTTCGGTCGCTAGTGGAGAGAATTTAACCCCTTCTAGAGGCCGAAGAAAGTTTTAAAAGACCCCGTATTGCAGCGCTGCCCATTCATTTCAATAGCAGGGGCAGTGTGGGAGCAGTGTATACAGCGCTCTCACACTGCCCCAAAGATGCTGCTTGCAGGACTTTTTTCCCGTCATGCAAGCGCACCGCCCCAGTGTGAAAGCACTCAGGCTTTCACACCGGGGACGCATGAGAGCAGGGTTGCCAACCGCCAGTAAATTTACTGCCAGTTTGTAAAAATCTGTGATTTTTTTTTACAACTGCCAGTAAATATCAGGGGCTGATAATTTCATGCCGTGTTGTCTTTTTAAGTGTAAATAAAGCAAATGACTTTGTTATTATTTTCAGTGTTTCCATATCGTGTTTATACTGTTCAAATATTCACTGTGTTAGTTTTCAATAGGAGTTCTGTAATTTCTCAGTAAAAAATGTGTTCCAAAAGTAAATTTTCTGTGTTTTGTCAGTAAAAAATGCTGCAGGTGGTTGGCAACTCTGCATGAGAGGCGCTTTACAGGTTCTATTTTTAGCGCTAAAATGGCTGAAAAGTGTTTCAGTGCTAAAGTAGCCTTTTATTTTTTCTATATTTGCTGCGTTTCTTTCCCCATGAAAGTGGAGTTCCCCTTTAAGAATTGGTAAACTACCATAAATGACATTTTGTTTCCTCTGGATAGGCTGTGGGTGTGGGATTGTGTATACGGATGTTTTTTTTTTTTTAATTGTTTGAATAAAATTGACTTTTTATAACCTGACTGTGTAACTATGTAAAATATTTGTTTTTGGGTTAAATACATTTTAATTTTTCCTTTGCACATGATTGTCTAGTCT
The DNA here is from genome assembly GCA_029206835.1 of Rana muscosa. Lineage (NCBI taxonomy): Eukaryota > Metazoa > Chordata > Amphibia > Anura > Ranidae > Rana > Rana muscosa. The sequence continues at coordinate 450,208,128 of CM055127.1, read as the reverse complement.
TTGCAAAGCACATTTCCTCTTTGTTTCTTCTCTAAAATAAGCGAAAAATCACTTATAGAGTGACTATGCTCCACTCCTTTAGTAAATCACCCCCCTGAGCTCATTTTTTCATTTTTCGCCCCCCCCCCCCCCCCTCCCAGGCATTGGCCCACAGGTGCCCATAGGGAGCTCCTGGCTGCGTCCTCGGTGTAGATTCCATGCATTGATTATGCTGCACGTTGGTTTGGCAGGAGATGGATGGCATCATAGCTGGGAGGTGTGTCTTGCAGATAGTGAGGACCAGGCTGGGATGCTGGGATTCAGTGTAGCAGAGCTTGTGCTGTGTGCTGTGTGCTGTGTGCTCTGCGCTCTCCCTCTTCTCTCCGCTAAAGCTGGATTATTCTTCTTCCCTGCAGGAATGGCTCCTGACACCGTCCGACCATGAGGATACACTCACACCTGCAGCCAGCCATCCCTCGGATTCCTTCTCCATAGAAGCCGGTGACTTTGCTGACTTTCTGAGCCTCTGTCTCTGCGTCTTGCTCGCCTTGTGCAAGATGTTCAGTTCTTCTCTCCATCAGCATCAGGTCTTTGATTAAAGGTAAGTGACTTGTGAATGTGTGCAGCTCTTAGGGGGTCTGCTGATCATCATTAGATTTATTCATGCAGAGAAAAGCGCAAAGTACTGTCAGGGGGGTTTCTGCGTTCATCTGATTGGTTGCTGGGGGTTACCGCACTCCGCCTGTATCGCACTTTGCTCTGGTTATGGAATACGCTTGGAGCGCGTTGATACTTACTAAGCTGGAGGTGTTGTACACTGACAAAGTCAGATCCTGGGGAACTACAAGTTCCAGGATGCTTTGATAGCAAGCCACAGATTGCATTGCAAGACAGAGGGACTGCCGGTCCCAGCAGATGTCAGCCTCTGGATGAATGATTGGAGTAGATAGGATATGCAATGTCCTGTAGAACCATAAGTCCCAGGATGCCTTGGAGGGGCAAGCCACAGGGCACACTGCTGGCCGTTGGGAATACAAGACTCGGCAGGCGTCAGCCCCTGGATGAGTAATTTTGCTTAGATAAGGCATGTTCTCTCTAGTTCTGTAGAACCATAAGTACCAGGATGCCTTTGTAGCTGGAGGAAAGTGCAAGCCCCTAAGAGCATTGCCTGTTGGAGGAACTACCAGTCCCAGTAGACTGGTCGGGAAGCTGGAAGAAAGTGCAAGCCTCTAGAAGCATTACCTGGTTGGAGGAACTACCAGTCCCAGCAGACGTCAGCCTCTGGATGAATGATTGGAGTAGATATAATATGCCATGTCAGGTTCTGTAGAACCGTAAGTCCCAGGATGCCTTGGTGGGGTAAGTCACAGGACACACCGCTGGCCGTTGGGAATAAGATACCCAGCAGATGTCAGCCCCTGGTTAAATGATTTTGCTAGATATGACATTCTCTCTCTGGTTCTGTAGAATCATAAGTCCCAGGATGCCTTGGAGGGGCAAGCCACAGGGCACACCGCTGGCCACTGGGAATACAAGACCCAGCAGGCATCAGCCCCTGGATGAGTGATTTTGCTAGATATAGCATGCTCTCTCAAGTTCTGGAGGACCATAAGTTCTTTGCGGTCAGAGGAAAGTGCAAGCCCCTAAGAGCATTGCCTGTTGGAGGAACTACCAGTCCCAGCAGACTCAAGCCTCTGGGTAAATTATTGTTTTAGATATGGCATGCCTTGTCAGGTTCTGTAGAACCATAAGTCCCAGGATTCTTTAGATGTGCAAGCCACAGGGTGCACTCCTGGCTGGAGAGACTACAATTCCCAGCAGATGTCAGCCCCTGGATGAGCTATTGTGCTAAATATAGATTTCTGGAGAACCATAAGTCCCAGCATGCCTTTGCGGCTGGAGGGAAGTGCAAGCCTCTAAGGCCATTGCTGGTTGGAGGGACTACCAGTCTCAGCAGCCTCCAGCCCCTGGACGAATGATTGGAGTACATATAACATTCCATGGCAGGTTCTGTAGAACCATAAGTCTCAGGATTCCTTAGAGGTGTAAGCCACAGGGTACACTGCTAGCTGGAGAGACTACAAGTCCCAGCAGACACGAGTCCCTCTATGAGTGATTGTGCTTCATATAGATATCTGGAGAATCATAAGTCTCAGCATGCCTTTGCGGCTGGAGGGAAGTGCAAGCCTCTAAGGGCATTACTGGTTGGAGGGACTACCAGTAGACATCAGCCTCTGGATGAATAATTGGAGTAGATATGACATGCCATATCAGGTTCTGTAGAACTATAAGTCCCAGGATGGATTGGAGGGGCAAGCCCCAGGGTGCACTGCTGGCCGGAGGGACTACAAGACCCAGCAGGCGTCAGCCTCTGTATGAGTGATCGTACCAGATTAGACATGCCCTGTCAGGTTCTGTACAACCATAAGTCCCAGGATGCCTTAGAGGACCAAACCACAGGGTACACTGATGGCTGGAAAGACTACAAGTTCCAGCAGGCATCAGCCCCTGGATGAGTGATTGGGCTATATATAGATATCTGGAGAACCATAAGTCCCAGGATGCCTTTGTGGCTGGAGGAAAGTGCAAGCCCCAAAGGTCATTGCTGGTTGGAGGGACTACCAGTCCTAGCAGACTCCATCCCCTGGGTGAATTATTGTAGTAGATATGACATGCCATGGCAGGTTCTGTAGAACCACAAGTCCCAGGATGCCTCAATGGCTGGATGGGGATGCAAGCCATAGTGTGCATTGCTGGGTGGAGGCACTAGTAGTCCTAGCAGTCTCACCTGAGTGAATGCTAACACTAGAAATCACACGCCCCGTCAGTTTCTTTGGTCCCAGGATGCCTTTCAGTTGGAGGGACGTGCAAGCCTAAGGGTATTGCTGGTTGGAGGGACTACAAATCCCAGCAGACTTCAGATCCTTAATGGATGATTGCACTAGATATTAAAAGCCCTGTCAGTTTCTGGAGAACAGTGAACCCCAAGTTGCCTTGGAGGGGCAAGCCATAGGGTGCATTGCTAGCTGGAGGGACTACAAGTCCCAGCAGATTCTAGAACCTGATTGAGTGCTTGAACTAGAAATCCCATGCCCCGTCAGTCTCTGTGGAACCACGAGTTCCAGGATGCCTTGGCAGCTCATATATGTAAGAAAAACATTGACTTTTCCAGGGACAATGTGTGTCAAAGCCTTTCAGTCCCTGGAAATAAGGAATGATTGGCAACTGCCCATCAAAAAATCAAAATACTGAGGAATTATAACAACTCAACAAGCAGAGGCATGCTGGTACTTGTAGTTCTTTTGCAACCTAAATGGTTGGGACCTGTACTTCTACATTGGCATACAAGGATTGTTGTGGCTTGTAGTGGATTTGAAACCTGCAGGGTATCCTGGGACTTCTAGTTCTACATTGACATGCTGAGACCTGAAGTCCTTTGGCAATTTTTTAGCCATCTTGGGACTTCAAGTTCTAAAATGACATGCTGTGGTTTATGGTGCCATGGCACCTTAAAGGCCGTCTTGGCTCAATGCCTAAAAATCCAACAATTATCCATGTTGGTTCCCAGGGCTTGGACTTGTAGTTTTACAGTCCCTAAAGATCAGGTGATCCTCCATGTTGGCTCCCACTGCTTGGACTTGTAGTTCCTCGGTCCCTAAAAATCCAGTAGTTCTATATTTTGGCTTGCACTGCTTGAATTTGTGGTTCCTCAGTCCCTAAAAATCCAGCAATTATCCATGTTGGTTCTCACTGCTTAGACTTGTAGTTCCTCAGGCCCTGAAAATCAGGCGATCCTCAATGTTGGCTTGCACTGCTTGGACTTGTAGTTTCTCAGTCTCTAAAAATCCAGTGGTTTTCCATGTTGGTTCCCATTGCTTGGACTTGTAGTTCCTCAATCCCTAAAAATCCAGTGGTTTCCCATGTTGGTTCACATTGCTTGGACTTGTAGTTCCTCACTCCATAAAAATCCAGTGGTTTCCCATGTTGGTTCCCATTGCTTGGACTTGTAGTTCCTCGGTCCTTAAAAATCCAGTGGTTTCCCATGTTGGTTCCCATTGCTTGGACTTGTAGTTCCTCAGTCCTTAAAAATTCAGTGGTTTCCCATGTTGGCTTGCACTGCTTGGACTTGTAGTTTCTCAGTCCCTACAAAACAGGTGATCTTCTATGTTGGCTTGCACTGCTTAAACTTGTAGTTCTTCCATCCCTAAAAAATCCAGTGATTTTCCATGTTGGTTCCCATTGTCTGGACTTGTAGTTCCTCAGTCCCTGAAAATAAGATGATGCTGGCTTGCACTGTCTGGACTTGTATTTTCTCAGTCCCTAAAAATCCAGTGGTTCTCCATGTTGACTCACACTACAATATTGGATTTTGCAGTTGTTCCTCATTTCCTAAAACATCCAGCAATTCTTCATATTGGCTTGCACTGCTTGCACTTGTAGTTCCTCAGGTCCCAAAAATCCATCAGTTCTTCATGTTGATTTCCATTGCTTGAACTTGTAGTTTTTTAGTCCCTGAAAATCCAGTGGTTCTCCACATTGGCTAGTACCATTTGAACTTGTAGTTCCTCATTCCCTAAAAAAATCCAGCGATTCTCAATGTTGGCTTGCACTTCTTACACTTGTAGTTCCTCAGTCCCTAAAAACCCAGCGCCTCTCCATGTTGCTGTTCCCATGTGGGGTTTGTAATTGCAGAACGCCGTCAGGAATCATTGCAATGCATAGCGGGAAGCTGTTCCTGATTTCAGATCCGCTCACTGGCTTTGAAGATTTGATGGCAGTATTGTCCCAGCAATTCAAAACTGGGCAAGTCATTCGTGAAAAATTCTACTTTTGTCTGTTAAAATGACTTAATTCTACGTGTTAATGTTATATGAGCTTTTAAGTATTGATATAGAAAAATAAAATTGAAATAAATTATACATTTAACTAATCGGTTTTGATCTCAGCCATGACTGCATGGAGTTTGCATGTTCTCCCTGTGCCTGTGTGGGTTTCCTCCGAGTCCTCCGGTTTCCTCCCACACTACAAAGACATGCTGGGAGGTTAACTGTCTAAATTTGCCTTAGTATGTGTATGTATGAACGTGAGAAGGACCTTAGATTGTAAGCTCTGGAGGTCATGGAATGATGTGAATGAACAGTATATAAAGTGTTACATATATTGTCAGCGCTTTATAAATACCTGTAATAAATAAAATATTTCAAATGCTTATGCTAATGTCTGTTTTACAAAAGCTAGAGAAACATAGTCTTCTCTCAGTTTTATCAGAGGCTGGCTGGGACTTGTAGTTCCGCAGAGGTACACTGGTTACCTACATAGAAGCAATGCATTCTGGTACTTGTACATAGTTACATAGTTAGTCAGGTTGAAAAAAGACACAAGTCCATCCAGTTCAACCATAAAAAAATAAATTAAAAAAATAAAGCTTAAAGCAATCTACTGAGCTGGCCAGAACCACCTCTGCAGGGAGTCTATTCCACATTTTCACAGCTCTTACTGTGAAAAAACCTTTCCGTATTTGGAGGTGAAATCTCTTTTCCTCTAGACGCAAAGAGTGCCCCCTTGTCCTTTGTGTTGACCGTAAAGTGAATAACTGAACACCAAGTTCACTATATGGACCCCTTATATATTTGTACATGTTGATCATATCCCCCCTCAATCTTCTCTTCTCAAGAGTGAATAAATTCAGTTCCTCTAATCTTTCCTCATAGCTGAGCTCCTCCATGCCTCTTATCAGTTTGGTTGCCCTTCTCTGCACTTTCTCCAGTTCCCCAATATCCTTTTAGAGAACTGGGGCCCAAAACTGAACTGCATATTCCAGATGAGGTCTTACTAATGATTTGAACAGGGGAAAAATGATATCTCTCTCTCTGGAGTCCATACCTCTCTTAATACAAGAAAGGACATTGCATGCCATTATTGAGCTTAAGATCTACCAAAACCCCCAGATCCTTCTCCACTATGGATCCCCCCAGTTGTACTCCCCCTAGTATGTATGATGCATTCATATTCTTAGCCCCCAAGTGCATAACTTTACATTTATCAACATTAAACCTCATCTGCCACATAGTCGCCCAATTAGACAGAGCATTGAGGTCGGCTTGTAAATTGGCGACATCCTGTAAGGACGTTATTCCACTGCATAGCTTGGTGTCACAGACAGACAGACAGACAGAAGCCGCATCTCACATACGCAACAATTGACAAGCGGTGGGAGTATTCACTGTGATCTCTATAGGCGATCGTTGTTGGTATTCTGAAGGATAATTGTCTTTTCACACCTCCGCTCCTCAGAGATTCCTATAGATTGTTCTTATGAATGTTAAGGTGGTATTAAGGACACACATACTTAACGTAGTTCCACCGGTCTGATGTTTGCGGGGCCCCTTGCTGGCTCAGGCATCTTCTCCCCTGGGTTCTTATGGGTTTTGGTCTTCGGCTGTTTTGATTGGCCGGCGCAGGATGACATTACTCATGTGCAATAGTGCAGTAATCCCGGTACACTATGCTGTGCATGCGCAGCTTACTGTACATTCCGCAAAGGATTGGAAATAGGCAGGTAAGTTTACTTTATTGTACATAAGACATTGCATGTCCCTTCTGCAATAAGGATTTTTTTTATTTTTTTTAACTTTAGTTGCACATTAGATTCACGGGATTTCACCTAAAACATAACATAGTACTCATCTAGTCTGCTCCATAAAGCTAGGCTCACATCTCTGCATTTTGCCTCACGTTTGCACTCGTGGAATGGCGCCAAACGACAATACTTAAAATTCTCCATAGGCGATGCTTTAAAATGTTTTACAGGTTACCAGTTTAAAGTTACAAAGGGGATCTTGTGCTAGAATTATTGCTCTTGCTCTAACGGTCATAGAGATACCTCACATGTGTGGTTTGAATGCTGTTTACATATGCGGGCGTGACTTATGTCTGTTTTTGCTTCTGCATGCGAGCGCGAGGGGGCGGGGGCGCTTTACATTTTTACATTTTTTTTTCAGTTTATTTTATTGTTTATTAAATTGTTTATTTTATTTATTTATTTTTATTCTTACACTTTCCCTTTAATTTAAAATGTTTGATCACGTTTATTCCTACTACAAGGAATGTAAAAATCCCTTGTAAATATGAATAGGGCATGACAGGTCCTCTTTACAGAGAGATCTGGGGTCTATCAGTCCCCACATCTCTTCTCTATGCTGGAAATCCTGGGATCAAAAAAATGACATAAATTGATCTCGGGCTTTCCAGCAAAAAAAACGGCAGTGTTTAAATCTGCCGATCCTGGAAGTGATGTCATGACGTCCATTCCGGTTTTCGAGAGTCATAGAGATGGCCGGGGACCATTTTTGATGACGTCACTCTCTGCCATCCAGCCACGTCTGCGTTCCAAGCCTCGCTTTCAACACCCCACAGGATTGTTGTCCCTGGAAGCTGGCCGGTACATCTACAGAGACACTCCTACCTTCACTGCTGAGCTAGGAAACCTGTGACCTGTGATTTGCAGCAGTTGGTCGTCATCCTGACATTGCTATGCGCCTGTATTCATTCACCTAAATGTGAGTGTACTTTGTATTCCAAATAAAAGTTGTTTTATACTATTGCACTTAGAGGCGCCTCTCTCCTTGCTTTTCAGTTTTCCCTGAACATTTTTCTGTTCATCTATGATGGCTGCCCTGTGCATAGTGGATCCTCTCCATCCCTGTTTTCTCCCACATTTATCACAGTATGTGGACAGACTTTATGGACTTCATTTCTAGACCTTTTTGGTGTCTACAATAGTTTTCCTGTCATCTTTTGTCATTATATTTATTTTAATTTTTATTGATCAATTGGGGAAATATTTGTTTGTGTGGATTTTGTGCGCCATTACTTGTTTGGGGACCATGTGGTCCCTGGCCAACTCTATGGTAAACCGCTGCCACGGCAGATTTAATCTCCGGCTCCCTGATCGCACGGAAGAGACCGGAGAAGCACTGGAGGGTGGCGGGAGGAGGGGCGTCCCCTCCCGCCACCTGTAAAAGCAATCAAGCGGCTAAACAGCTGCTATGATGGCTTTTACATTGCAGGGAGTCACGGGCTAAAAAAAAGGATCTATGGATAATGCCTGTAGCTGCACCCATCATCCAGATATCCCCATTTCAAGTCCCTGACGTCATATGACGGGGGAAGTGGTTAAATAATAAACATGTTATACTCACTTGCTCTGTGCAATGGGGGGGGGGGCTGCGCATAAAGGATTTTTTGTTTGCATTAAGGTAAAAAATAATTACAACCACTTTAAATGGGCTGCTGTACATATGTTTGTAGGCAGGTACAATCTATTTTCTCTACTGCAGGTGGTGCTCAACCACAGCAGCAGTGCTGAGGAAGTCAAGAGGAATGCGGTTTCCTGGATCACCAGGGCAGTGACCTGGTTGGATGCTGACAGCCCATGTGACTCTGGCAGCCATTTTGGGTCAGGCTGAGTCTATTTAAGACACTGGCTCCTGAGTTTGGCGTGCATTTAGCATGTGGGTAGTGCTGGGCTTTTTATTTATTTTACATTATAGAGCATGTATGGGGAGGAGCCGAAACACACAAAAATGAGCTGGAACCCCCTAACCTCCCAGGTGAACAGAAACAGAGCTGGGGCCTCATGGCTTGGAGATCTTACCATGGGTGTATCTAATGGTGGCCACACACTCATCAATTTTTCTATCCAATCAATATGCCATTCGACCAAAACAATTACATCGACAAACAATGAAATAGCCATAGCTTCCCTTCTGAACGATTTAGACTCCAATACGAAAATTCGTCGATCAGCCAGGGTAGAATATTATCAATAATTTTGCATGCTTTGTTCATGAATTCAATCATATTTTGATCAATCAGTTTATGAGATTACAGGCTGGCAGCAAAGATCAAATTAATAATTTATGATCTCAAGTTCCGATTGTATCTTAGCTGTCAACTGAAATCCACTTCTCTGTATTACATATTAACCCCTTGCCGACTTCCCTATAGCAGATATACCGCTACAGGGCGGCGGCTGTGTGCAGGATCACGTATATATACATGATCCCGCACTTCCTGGTAGCGGGTGCGAATGCACACCATCGGCGGCTCGCCCCCGCTGTGATTATACACTGCCAATAAGCGGTACCGCAGACTCGATGTCTGCCGGCACCCGCCGATCATTTAGTACAGAGGCAGAACGGCAGCCTGGCTATGTAAACAAGGCAGTTTGCCGTTCCGTCAGTAGGGAAGGCATGGATTCTGTGTTCCTGTGGACCATTTTTATCCTCAGGGGATAATGCTGGTGATGTGTTCCCTGTGGCCTGTGGGTGACGCTGCCTTTCTGGGCCAGGGTTGAACCGCGAGCGTAGTGCTGTGCTTTTTGTGACCCCTCTCGGCAGCTGTACAGTGGGGCGGGGAACCTGCTGTGCATGCCAGGAGGGGATATAAAAGGGGCAGACATCTTCTGAGTTGGTCGGTCGACGCCCGGGCACCTTCAGCCTGGGCATGTGTGGGTCATCTCCGGGTGCCCTAGGCCCGGAGGCTGTGTTCTGGTTCCACCTCAGGCACCTTTAGCCTGGGGTGAGGTACTACCTAACCATTTCTGACTGCCTGGGTATGGAGGCCCAGGAGCTGCAGCAATGGCCCGGGGCCCAGCAACCTTCGGCTGGGGCCCACTAGGGATCGAGGCGTCCAGGGTGCCGCCTTGTGAGGGGACCCGCACCCTAACAGAAGGGAGGATCTGTTCTGAGGGACTGATGCTGTGGTCACGGTGAAGAAAGGGGTCTGTTGGGGACGTCTTCTCCCTGAAAGGGGCCATGTCCTAGGAAGAAACCAAGGTTCAACAGGTCAGTGGCAGTGACCCTTTCTCGCCAGGTCAGTGGCAGTGACCTAATTCACAGGGTCTGTGGCAGAGACCAGCCTCATGGTCTGTGGCAGAGACCGTGCGTCAAAACTGTTTGAGAAACCTGAACAGTCAGAAGAGTTGATCTACGTTTGTGCCTGGACCTCCTCCACACCTTAAGCTGTCCTGTGTCTTTGCTCCAACCTTTCTTCTATCCAAGAGACTATTTGCTATTCAAGTGAAAATAAATATTGAGTTGGACTTTCAGTTGGTGTGGACATTTTCCTGGGGAAGTCAAGGACTTGCATCTACACACTGTAGAGGTGAGAATCATTCTCAGGAGGACTTTATGCTCCGACTGCAGACAAGGCCCAAAAATAACACGCCTAACCTCTTAACACAGGAGGGTACGGGCTTGTGGTGCGGTGTGCCTGTCTCCCCCTGCGAGGAGCCGAGTTTAATGCAGGAGGGGGATAGGTGGGTGCACTACATTGGGATTATTATTTTTTTGCCAAAAACATGTAGCAAAATACATAGTGGCCTAAATTTATGAAGGCATTTGATTTTTTACTTTTTGTATTGGATATGTTTTATAGCAGATAGTAAAAAAATATTGGGTTTTTTTTCTTTCCAACATTTTTTTTTTTTTTATAGTGCAAAAAATGAAAACTGCAGAGGTGATCAAATACCACCAAAAGAAAGCTCTATTTGTGGGGAAAAAAAGGACACACATTTTATTTGGGTACAGCGTCGCACGACCACGCAATTGTCAGTTAAAGTAACGCAGTGCTGTATCGCAAAAAATGGCCTGGTCATGAAGGGGGGGAAATCTTCTCTTAAGTGTTTAATTGAATGTGCTGTTAAAGTGGTTGTAAACCCACTTTTGCAACTTGCACCTACAGGTAAGCCTAGATTAAGGCTTACCTAAAGGTGCAAGAAATATCTCCTAAACCTACACGGTTTAGGAGATATTTGCTAAAAATGATATTGCTCCGTAGACAACGGCGCATTCATGGGGTTAATCCTATTCACAAATTCGGCTAAGTCCCAGCAATGCTTGGGCTTAGCCAAATTTGATGGCTCCCGCGCGCATGCGCGGTTTGACGTCTTCGCCGCTCCGGCCAATCACAGCGCCGGAGCGGCGCTGTGATTGGCTGGAGCGGCGATACCCGGAAGTAACATTCCGGCTATCGCCGCAGCGATGACTGCGGCTGGAGAGAGGGACACGGACGGCTTCGGGGGCCCCGATCTAAGGTAAGTGGTACATAATGAGCTAGTATGCTAGTCATACTAGCTCATTATAGCTTTGTCTTGCAGGTGGGCTAGGAAAAAAAAAAGTTATGTGGGTTTACAACCACTTTAACTATGGGTCAATTATTCCTATTGAAGATGATCCATCGTAAAAAAAATCAATCATTTATCAAAGTGCATTTATCAAAGTGCTGTTGACTATAGATAAAGTACTCCTATTGAAGGAGATCAATCGTAAAATAAATCAATCATTTATTAAAGTGTTGTTGACTATAGATCAAGTATTCCTATTGAAGGAGATTGATCAGAATAGAAATCAATCATTTATCAAAGTGCGTTTGGCCACCATAAGACATATAAGAATCCGGAGAGTGATTCAGTCCACCAGTCTTTAGCTGTAAGTAATGGTGGCCATTAACGCTTCTGTTTTTTTTATTCAATCGATCTGTGATTCAATTAAAACGATGAATCTGCAAAAAATCGAATAGCCATAACTTCCATTCTGGTCAATTTAGACTTAATTATGATTGGATTCGATAAAACTGAGTTGATTGGCCAGTGCCAAAAAGTATCAATCATTTTGCATCAATTGGCAGCACTAAGATATTTTGTAAATGAAAAAGATTGTTCAGATGATTAGAATTCATGGTGGAAACAGAGATACCAAAATAATTTACGATCGTAAGTTACGATCTTATCTTAACTATTAAAATCCACTTCCCATATCTGGCATATGGATCAAGTGGGTTGGTTGACTATAGATGGATTATCTTGTATGGAAGAGATTGATCGGAAAAGATATTGATTATTTATGGAAGCGTGTATGGCCACCATTACACATATAAGAAGCCAGGGAGTGACTCAGCCCAATAGTGTCCAGTTATAAGATATCACTTTTCAATGGGCCTGCCCTTTAACCCCTTCCCGCCCTGGCATCCCCTTTAAAAGGGTGGAAGGATTGGTGATCATGTGAACGCTGTGATTGGCTGTCAAATGATCAGAAACTGACCCCGCCAGCTACTGATGTTTAGTTGGGACCAAGAGCTGTTTCCTCTTGGTGCTCCCAGCAGATGAACATTGCCCATCCAGCGGCGCATATGTGTGGCGTATAGGCGTTAAAGCCCACTTTTGTGCTGCAGCACATTTGTGTTACTGGGGTGTAAACGGGTTAAAGTGGTTGTAAAGGCTAAAGGTAGTGTTGCCACTTTTTCATCAAGCCAAACCGGAAACTTTAGTGGCGCACAGTAATTTTGTTTTTTAGTATACACTATAGGATTTTAACAGACATGGGACACCTTTGGGAACTGCACATAGTGCCCTCTCACCCTCCTGTCAAGTTCTGTCCTGAGCCACATTCCTGTTTGAATATCTCAGATATAAAACGATAATTCTCCCACTCTACAAGACTCTGGTCCGGCCGCACCTGGAGTATGCCATCCAGTTCTGGGCACCAGTCCTCAGGAAGGATTTGCTGGAACTGGAGAGAGTCCAGAGAAGGGCAACAAAGCTAATAAAGGGACGGAAGGATCTCAGCTATGGGGAAAGTCTACAAGCACTGAACTTATTCTCTCTGGAGAAGAGACACTTTAGAGGGGATATGATATCGATGTATAAATAGCGTACTGGTGACCCTAGCATAGGGAAAAAAAAATTTATTGAAAGGGAATTTAAAAAGATTTGCGGCCATTCACTAAAATTAGAAGAGAAGCGGTTTAACCTTAAACTGCGTAGAGGGTTCTTTTACTGTAAGAGCGGTAAGGATGTGGAATTCTGTTCCACAAGCAGTGGTATCAGCGGGGAGCATCGATTATTTCAAAAAACAAATTAGATGGATACCTTAATGATCACAACATACAGGGATATACAATATACTATTACCATATAATCACACACATAGGTTGGACTGGATGGACTTGTCTTTTTTCAACCTCACCAACTATGTAACTATGTAAAACCCGGGCTTTCCGGGTGAACCCTGGACAGTTGGCAACCCTAGCAACCCTAGCTGAAGGTGTTTTACCATCATACATTCTATGCATGAAGGTAAGAAAAACTTCTGTGTGCTGCCCCCCCAATAATCACCTGAGCCCTCTCTTGATCCAGGGATGTTCACGAGAGCCTCGGCTGTCCAGGAACTCCATCTCCTCATTGGATGAGACATAAAGCAGCCCTGCATGCTCTATGCATCCATAAGAAACGTAGAGCCACAGCTCTGTCCCACCCCCAGTCTCTTCTTATTGGCTCGCTGTGATTGACAGCAGCGGGAGCCAATCAATAACAGTCAGTGAAGCCAATGAGTAGAGACCGGGGCGGGGCCGAGCTGTGGCTCTATGTGTCTTATGGATGCGTAGAGTAGGGATCGGGAGTGAGTATGCAGCGGTGCCCGCATAGAAAGCAGCTATGAGGAAGGATCGCTGGTGGTGGACCCGAGATGAGGAGGATCGGGGCTGCTCTGTGCAAAACCACTGCACAGAGCAGGTAAGTATAACATGTTTTTTTTTTTTTTTAAAGCGGAACCTTTAAATTGGAGAGAAATGAAGAACAAAGAGAAGGAAGGGAAAAGAAGACGGGATGGGAGATATTCAGGTTTCCTGCATGCTGCTGGGATGAGCTAACTCAAAAGCTGTCCTGTATTCAGAACAAAGTCAACGTATTGGTTGCGTCGTGCAGCGCGCAGCGGTGTCAGGGGGTGGTGAATGTGTGTGTATTCAGTTTCCCCAGCCCGGCAATCACTTGTAAAATTGGATATCTTCCACCTCCAACATCTTTCTATTAGATTTCACAAAGCATCGGTGCGTGGCTCGGCGCTCAGAGACTTCCGCAGTGTTTCTATTCACCCGGCTCCGCTGACAGATCACACACATGTACACATGCTGCACGGCTTTCGCAGGCTATTACATGAGTGAGGACAGGCATTAACCTCCTGCTCCAAGCTGACTAATGTTCTGTGACACTGGAATAAGATTGTCACCTCAAGGCCACTAATAATTCACAACTTCGCCTTCGGAGAGGAACAGATGGAGGTGATGGACTGCAAGTCTCAGCATTAAATTGCACTTTATTAACAGCTCCTGCACAGTGTTGTAAGCATGCTAAAACACTGATCAAGCCCTGGAAAAATATAAAAGAACCTTCCTAAAGATACTCCAAGAAACAAATTAATGGAGTTATGTTTAAACCCCTTTGCACCTAAGGGTAAAACAAATCTTAAAGTGATTGTAAAGGTTCGTTATATAAAATAAATAACAAACATGTTATACTTACCTCCTCTGTGCAAGGGTTTTGCACAGAGCGGCCTCAATCCTTCTTTTCTGGGGACCCCCGGTGGCGCTCCTGGCTCCTCCTCTTTATCGGGTGCCCCCACAGAGAGATGCTTTCCATGGGGGGCACTCGTGTGGGCGCGCTCCTGAGTCCTGCTGCTGCATCCATTGGCACTGACATTAGGACTCGGCCCCGCCCCCCGGCTTCCGTGTCACTGGATTTGATTGACAGCAGTGGGAGCCCATGGCTCCTGCTGCTATCAATCTATCCAATGAGGGCCAGAGACAGCGGCTGGAGCTGCTGTGCTCATCACCATCACTGGAACAATCGGGTTCAGGTAAGGAAAAGGGGGACTCTGGGGGGGGGGGGGGGTGTGCTGTAGTACAGACGAATGCATTAAGGTGAAAATCCTTGAGACTTTACAACTCCTTTAAAGCCCAATTTTGCAAATTCTCCCACTTTTGACGATCACAGCGATATCACATATGTTAGTTGTTGTTTGTACCCGTAGTACAGCCCAGAAATAATAGTGCTTAATTCTGTTTTTTATCCTACGTAAAACACACTGACACTGATTTAAAAAAAAATCCTGTCCACAAAATACTGACCCTGACATTGACCTTTGACCCTGACTTTGACCTAAACATTAACCCTGGCTTTGACCTAGATTAAACCTTGATCTATATTTTTTTATTATTTTTTTTATTTATTTATTTAATTAATTATTTTAATTATTATTTTCTACATTCACTTTTTTTCCTCTCTCTGCAAGGACATAGAAAGATACAATGTATCTCTCTCCTCCATTCACAGAGACAGGAAACACAGGGGCGGGCTTCACAGTGACCGATTACTGTGATAGCCAATCAGAGGCTATCACAGCAATCAGGTGACCCGGAATCGGACGTTCCGGGTCCTGATCGTTAGAATGGGGCCCGGGGCTCTCAGTGAGACCCTGGTCACTGTGCTGGGAGCGTGCTGTGCATCATGCTCCCAGCACAAAGGGAGGTACACAAATATGTGGCCCCATAGCAAAAAGCCCAGTGCAGTGGGGCCACATATTTGTGTTACGTCAGTGCAACAGATCATTAAAGTGATACTAAACCCCAAAATTTTATATATGGCAATGCTCTAATTCTTAGATGTGGTGGCTGCATTTGTTTTCTTTTTTAGGCTTTTATTCTTTTATCTTCATCCGGTGATCTGGATAATAAGTCTGTTATTTCTCAGCTTTCTTAACCAGACCAAGCTGTCCAGCAAAAATGGCAGTTAGAGAGCTGAGACAACCAATTTATCACTGACAGGGGTGCTTATATATTGCAGCCCACCAATTCTAAGATGTGATGACTGCATTACTTACAAGTCGGATCCCAAGTCGCTGTAGTTTGAACCGGCACTTACAAGGTGATCGTTTACATGACTAAGGCATACCATAGGTAGTGCCAAATGTATTCTGTAGACAGCTACAGACCTCTGAACCCCACTTCCAACTTCTAACTAAAAAGATATGACCGACTCTCTTTTTGGAGTAAAACTGGCCATAACAGCCATTTTATTAACCATAACAACATAGAAACATTCCTTAGAACAGAAATATAGAATAATAACAATAATGACCCTCAGGTTGCCGATCCTTGTAGGCACTACCGAATCAACACGAACTTGTATCTGCGGAACCACTTAAGGGTCCTCAGCCGCAAAACACCGGCTCGAGGACAATACCAAATTTTCCGCTGACACCTCCATTTCCACAACTTCCCGTTAAACCACCATTAACCATAGGACGCCATACCATAGATGGGTCCTTACTATGATATTACACAGAAAATTTCGGATGCATCCAAGGACCCCAACCGCCATACCACTACAACCCCCAACACGTCTAACATCCACAGGGGCAGGAGGGTGAGAAGCTTCATGTTCATCCGTTTCTTCCAAGTGCCCCTCTGACTTCACGACCCCACCTCCTCACCTACGTTGTCTCTCCCTACCTTACATTTTACCCAATCACTGTCTCCACAGGTTGTACCACTCCCGACAATATTCTATTAACCTTCAAACTGCCAAACTACCCTGCTAGCCTAGTTATACCTTCCCTTTGCCTATTTTTTATTTTTTTTTGCTTCGGGCCTTTCTATCACTTTAAGGGCAGGATAGTGAAAATAAAGGACAAAAAACAAACAAGCCTTAAAATAGAAAACTAATAAAAATCACCTTGCTGCACTGCCGATTCAGGGCTTGTTCTCATACCAACAGAAACTGGCTTCTTATTTGTTGATTGCGGCCAAAAGGGTTATTAACTAAATTTTTATCATTTTCTTCCCACAAATAGAGCTTTCTTTTGGTGGTATTTGATCACCTCTGGGGTTTTTATTTTTTGCTGTCATAAAATTTTATTTTCCCCTTCACTGATGGGCACTAATGAGGCAGGACTGATGGACACTGATGAGGCGGCACTGATGGGCACTGATGAGTTGGCACTGATAAGGTGGCACTGATGGGCACTGATGAGGAGGCACTTATATGTAGAATTGATGGGCACTGATAGGCGGAACTGATATGCAGCACTGATGGGCACCAATAGGCGGCACTGATATGTGGCACTGATGGGCACTGAT
Organism: Rana muscosa; assembly: GCA_029206835.1. Classification (NCBI taxonomy): domain Eukaryota; kingdom Metazoa; phylum Chordata; class Amphibia; order Anura; family Ranidae; genus Rana; species Rana muscosa. The sequence continues at coordinate 450,191,175 of CM055127.1, read as the reverse complement.
AGGCGGCACTGATGGTCACTGATAGGTGCCACTGATGGGCACTGACAGGCGGCACTGGTGGGTACTGACAGGCAGCACTGATGGGCACTGACAGGTGGCTGTGATAGGCACTGACAGGCAGGTGTGATGGGCGCTGACAGGCGGCACTGATTGGCACTGATAGGTGGTACTGATTGGCACTGACAGGTGGCACTGATGATGAGGTATTGATGTGTTACTGTGTTACTGACAGGTGTTACTGCTGGGCACTGATTGGCACTATAATGGGCACTTATTGGCACTGTGGTGAGCTCTGATTGGCACTGTGGTGGGCACTGATTGGTACTTTGGTGGGCACTGCTGGGCACTGATTTGTAGCTGATTGGCACATCTGAGGGGGCTGTGCTGATAATCAATGTGCTGATTATCAGCACAGACCCCCCCTCTGACAGGGAGAGCCGCCGATTGGCTCTCCCTGTCAGCGCAAACCGAGGAATGCCGTTTACCGGCACTTCCTGGTTCACGCGATGATCAGCTGTTATTGGTCACAGCTGATCACGTGGTAAGAAGCCTCTGACAGAGGCTCCTTATCACGATTGGAGATGCAGCGTGTCAGACTGGCATGCCGCACAGGCGATCGCCGCGCTGCGCGCCAGCATGTTGTCCTGCTGGACATCATATGACGCCCAGTCAGGATAACAGAACCACTTCCCGGCCATCAATCTGCTATAGGCCGGGCAGGAAGTGGTTAAAGTATGGTCACCTTGGATGTCCTATGCTCTTCCCACTTTGCACCAGAGCAGTCTGGGCCTCTCCTGAGAGCAGACCTGCCTCCTCCCCCTCTTGCAGGACTTCCCCTCCCCCCCCTTTTTTTATCTTCTCTTTCTTCCCTTTTTTCCTGACCCTTATTTCCTTATCACTTTCCCTTTTTTCTTTCCTTCTTTTTGCAACCAGGGATCATGCCTAGGGCCGCCCTTGTTCTTCCCTGCCTTGGGGTGACCCTGGATCCCCGGATTTAGGGCTGCCTTCAGTTGTCAAGCGGCCACTGCCACTTCATCGCACATTTTCTGTATCTCTCCACCGAATGTTCGCCCCAACTTGTACCCCAGAAACCAGAAACCAGTTCACATAACTCCCTCTGCTGATACTCTGTGCACCTGCATCTAGGGCCCCAGTTAGCTAGCCCTTATGCTCAGGAATTTGAATGGACCCTTGGGTTATCCCATGCGATCGCCCAGTGGATAGCTGATACCTATAATAGTTACTTGATTGTTATACTCACTGCACTAATTTGAAAAATTGCTCCCAAGGGCTTATAAGCAGCTAGAAAAAGTTGGACTGAATAGAATATATCAAAAAAAGTTCTTTATTGCGTCCAGATATATGGAAAAAAAAAAACATGAGCTCTCGGGCTCTTCTCTGAGCAATAGCATTTAGTAATAAGAAACTCTTTTTTGCTATCTGCATTTATAACATTGACATCTCATGTTTGGATACCATGTATACCAGAGCTCATGTAGTTTTTAATTATTTTTTTTTCATATATCTGTACGCAAGAAAGAACTTTTTTTGATATATTCTATTCAATCCAACATTTTCTAGCTGCCTATATGCCCTTGGGAGCAATTTTTTAGTCATATTTTGGGCTAGCAGCACTTTCTCTCCACCCAGGTCAGGTGGGTGGGTTTCACTTGATTACATACTCATTGCACTATACCTCTGCGTTGGTGAATGTTTGTCAAGATGTTATTCTTTTTTACAATAAAAATTATTGTACCAGAAAATAGAAAACAAATGCAGCCAACACATCTAAGGATTGGTAAACTGCAATATATTACATTTTAAGTTTTGGGTTGAGATTTTAATGGATTTGTATTCTTTTCTTTTTTTTTTTTGCGTCATGCATCCAGGCTTTATATCGATGTGCACAGGCTCTATTTATAACATTACCTTTGATGGCATTGTTATTGCGTTCTGCCCCACATGGTAGAACGCAAATGTGTGAACGGGGCCTTCAATATAATAGGAAAATATTTTATGCTTTAAGGTATTCATATATTTGAATTAATGGGGTATTTTTTTTTTTTTTACCTTAAACCAGACTATTTCTGCCTTCCATTTACAAAACAGAGACTTCTAAACGCGATCTAGAACAAACGCTGTTTTCTATGCGGACGTCGTCTGCAGTTCTTGGATTTAGGTCATGTTCACTCAGCACTGCTTGTAGTGTATTTTTTAACACGCTGAAAGTTCAAGACGACCAACTTGTTTCATTAAACTGGCATCGGAATTCTAATTTTCAGGTTCTCTTGCGCTTCAAAGCTCCGGCTACATAAAGCATTCTGTTTGTGATTAAACCTTGAAGGGAATATGAGCAAGCCTGAGGTCTCATCTGTACCCGCGTCTGTGACAACAATTTTACACCCCTGTAAGGACAAACAGCCTCTTTTAGTCAACATCATCCAATTTCTTGTATGTATTTTTTTAAAGTAATCCTTTCTGGTCATGTAAGTAAACACAATGTAAGAAAGAATGAAGGAATTCCACCCAAAGTGACATGTAAGGCAGGGGTGGTCATAGTATAAAGGGCCTCAAGAGTGGACCCCAACAAATCCAGAGGGCTGTACAATAGCAGCGTATGTTTTCACATCAATGGCAAAAAAAATTGGTCCTGCTGCATTTTTTGCAGCGTATCGCAATGCACGCTGAAGAAGTTGGAGGACAATAACCCCTAGCATTGGTGCCAGTGAGTGCAAGATTAACCCCCAGCATTGTTGTCAGTTGATGCAAAATTAATTCCAAGCATTGGTGTCAGTGAGCGCAATAATAAACCCCATCATTGATGTCAGTGGATGCAATAACAAGCTCCCATCATTAATGTCAGAGGACGTAATAAAAAAAAAAACAACATTGATGTCAGAGGACGTAATAAAAAACAACAACATTGATGTCAGTGGACGCAATATTAAACCCCCATCATTGGTGTCAGAGGACGTAATAATAACCCCCAACATTGGTGTCAGTGGACGTAATAATAATCCCCAACATTGGTGTCAGTGGATGCAATAATAATCCCAAGAATTGGTGTCAATGGACTCAATAATAAACCCCCATCATTGGTGTCAGTGGACATAATAACCCTGAACATTGATGTCAGGTGACACAACAATAAACCCGCAATAATAACCACCAAAATTGGTGTCAGTGAGTGCAATTATAACCCACAGCATTGGTGTCAATGAACGTAATAATAAACCCCCCAGCATTCGTGTCAGTGGACTCAATAATAAACCCTCATCATTTTTGTCACTTAGTGCAATAATAACCCCCAACATTGGTGTCGGTGTATGCAAAACGAATCCCAAGCGTTGGTGTCAGTGAGCTCAATAATAAACCCAATCCTTGATGTCGGTGGATGCAAGAATAAATCCCTATCATTGATGGCAGTAGACTTAATAATAACCCCCAAGATTGGTGTCAGTGGACGCAATAATAAACCCCCATCATTGGTGTCAGTGGACGCAATAATAAACTCCCATCATTGGTGTCAGTGGATGTAATAATACCCCCAACAATGTTGTCAGTGTACGTAATAATAACCACCAACATTGGTGTCAGTGAGTGCAATAATATACCCCTATCATTGGTGTTAGTGGACGCAATAATAAATCTCTATCATTGGTGTTAGTGGACGCAATAATAAATCTCTATCATTGGTGTTAGTGGACGCAATAATAAATCTTTATCATTGGTGTTAGTGGACGCAATAATAACTCCCAACATTGGTGTCAGCGGATGGAATAATAAACCCTCATCATTGGTGTCAGTGGATTCAAAAATAAGACCCCATCATTAGTGTCAGTGGACGCAACAAAAAAACAACAACGTTGATGTGAGTGGATGCAAGAATAACCCTCAACATTGGTGTCAGTGAACTCAGTAATACCAGCCAGAACTGGTGTCAGTACTATTAACCCCCCTCCCACATTAGTGGTCACTGGCAGTGACATTTTCCTCCCCCTGTATTGGTGGTCAATAGCAGTGAAATGTAACACACCTTCCCCTATTGGTGGTCATGGGTGGTGAAATGTAACCCCCCACCCCCTCTTGCATTGGTGGTCAGTGTCAGTGAAGGTTAACCACCCCCAACCCCCACATTGGTGGAAAGTTAATCCCCCCTCTCCACATTGGTGGTCACTTTCCTTTCTAAATGGTGTCTAGGGATGAGCTTCGTGTTCGAGTCGAACATACGTTCGACTCGAACATCGGCTGTTCGATCGTTCGACGAAGATCGAACGATTTGGGCCGTTCGCGCCAAATTCGAGTGACGCGAACGGCCCACAATGCTCTACGCCATCGCAGTATCATCCAGGCGCTGTGATTGGCCAAGCATGCACTGTGACCCCGCATGTTTGGCCAATCACAGCGCCGGCAGCGAGGAGAGCAATGATTGGCCACAGGCAGGATGCCTGTGGCCAATTATTCTTGAGGGGGTTTAGTACATGCCCCACACTATAAAAGGCCGCCAGCACGGCGGCCTTGTGTAGTGTGTTCCAGGGCAGGGAAAGAGAAGCATAGGCAGGGACAGTGTCATTTTTTTTCCTTTACTAATCCTGGATTCCTTGTGTTTAGGGACAAATAAGGATAGGTAGGGAGAGTGTCAGTGTGTTATTCTGTGCTAAACCTTGTTTGTAGGGACAGAAAGGTACAGTGAGGGAAAGTGTCAGTGTGCTATTCTGTTCTAAAGCAATCTTGCTGAACCATATTTTAAATCCTTGAGTTTAGGGACAGAGAGGTACAGTGAGGGAAAGTGTCAGTGTGCTATTCTGTGCTAAATCTTGTTTGTAGGGACAGAGTAGGACAGTGAGTGAAACTGACAGTGTGCTATTCTGTTCTAAACCAATCTTGCTGAACCATATTTGAAATCCTTGAGTTTAGGGACAGAGAGGTACAGTGAGGGAAAGTGTCAGTGTGCTATTCTGTGCTAAATCTTGTTTGTAGGGACAGAGTAGGACAGTGAGTGAAACTGACAGTGTGCTATTCTGTTCTAAACCAATCTTGCTGAACCATATTTGAAATCCTTGAGTTTAGGGACAGAGAGGTACAGTAAGGGAAAGTGTCAGTGTGCTATTCTGTTCTAAACCAATCTTGCTGAACCATATTTGAAATCCTTGAGTTTAGGGACAGAGAAGGACACTCATGGAAACTCTCAGTGTGCTATTCTGTGCTAAATCTAGTTTGTAGGGACAGAGTAGGACAGTGAGTGAAACTGACAGTGTGCTATTCTGTTCTAAACCAATCTTGCTGAACCATATTTGAAATCCTTGAGTTTAGGGACAGAGAGGTACAGTGAGGGAAAGTGTCAGTGTGCTATTCTGTTCTAAACCAATCTTGCTGAACCATATTTGAAATCCTTGAGTTTAGGGACAGAGAAGGACACTTGTGGAAACTATCAGTGTGCTATTCTGTGCTAAATCTATCTTGCTGAACCATATTTGAAATCCTTGAGTTTAGGGACAGAGAGGTACAGTGAGGGAAAGTGTCAGTGTGCTATTCTGTTCTAAACCAATCTTGCTGAACCATATTTGAAATCCTTGAGTTTAGGGACAGAGAAGTACACTCGTGGAAACTCTCAGTGTGCTATTCTGTGCTAAATCTAGTTTGTAGGGACAGAGTAGGACAGTGAGTGAAACTGACAGTGTGCTATTCTGTTCTAAACCAATCTTGCTGAACCATATTTGAAATCCTTGAGTTTAGGGACAGAGAAGGACACTCGTGGAAACTATCAGTGTGCTATTCTGTGCTAAATCTTGTTTGTAGGGACAGAGTAGGACAGTGAGTGAAACTGACAGTGTGCTATTCTGTTCTAAACCAATCTTGCTGAACCATATTTGAAATCCTTGAGTTTAGGGACAGAGAGGTACAGTGAGGGAAAGTGTCAGTGTGCTATTCTGTTCTAAACCAATCTTGCTGAACCATATTTGAAATCCTTCAGTTTAGGGACAGAGAAGTACAGTGAGGGAAAGTGTCAGTGTGCTATTCTGTTCTAAACCAATCTTGCTGAACCATATTTGAAATCCTTGAGTTTAGGGACAGAGAAGGACACTCGTGGAAACTCTGTGTGCTATTCTGTGCTAAATCTAGTTTGTAGGGACAGAGTAGGACAGTGAGTGAAACTGACAGTGTGCTATTCTGTTCTAAACCAATCTTGCTGAACCATATTTGAAATCCTTGAGTTTAGGGACAGAGAGGTACAGTGAGGGAAAGTGTCAGTGTGCTATTCTGTTCTAAACCAATCTTGCTGAACCATATTTGAAATCCTTGAGTTTAGGGACAGAGAAGGACACTCGTGGAAACTATCAGTGTGCTATTCTGTGCTAAATCTTGTTTGTAGGGACAGAGTAGGACAGTGAGTGAAACTGACAGTGTGCTATTCTGTTCTAAACCAATCTTGCTGAACCATATTTGAAATCCTTGAGTTTAGGGACAGAGAGGTACAGTGAGGGAAAGTGTCAGTGTGCTATTCTGTTCTAAAGCAATCTTGCTGAACCATATTTGAAATCCTTGAGTTTAGGGACAGAGAAGGACACTCGTGGAAACTATCAGTGTGCTATTCTGTGCTAAATCTATCTTGCTGAACCATATTTGAAATCCTTGAGTTTAGGGACTGAGAGGTACAGTGAGGGAAAGTGTCAGTGTGCTATTCTGTGCTAAATCTTGTTTGTAGGGACAGAGTAGGACAGTGAGTGAAACTGACAGTGTGCTATTCTGTTCTAAACCAATCTTGCTGAACCATATTTGAAATCCTTGAGTTTAGGGACAGAGAGGTACAGTGAGGGAAAGTGTCAGTGTGCTATTCTGTTCTAAACCAATCTTGCTGAACCATATTTGAAATCCTTGAGTTTAGGGACAGAGAAGGACACTCGTGGAAACTCTCAGTGTGCTATTCTGTGCTAAATCTAGTCTGTAGGGAAAGAGTAGGACAGTGAGTGAAACTGACAGTGTGCTATTCTGTTCTAAACCAATCTTGCTGAACCATATTTGAAATCCTTGAGTTTAGGGACAGAGAAGGACACTCGTGGAAACTATCAGTGTGCTATTCTGTGCTAAATCTTTTTTGTAGGGACAGAGTAGGACAGAGAGTGAAACTGACAGTGTGCTATTCTGTTCTAAACCAATCTTGCTGAACCATATTTGAAATCCTTGAGTTTAGGGACAGAGAAGGACACTCGTGGAAACTATCAGTGTGCTATTCTGTGCTAAATCTATCTTGCTGAACCATATTTGAAATCCTTGAGTTTAGGGACAGAGAGGTACAGTGAGGGAAAGTGTCAGTGTGCTATTCTGTTCTAAACTAATCTTGCTGAACCATATTTGAAATCCTTGAGTTTAGGGACATAGAAGGACACTCGTGGAAACTCTCAGTGTGCTATTCTGTGCTAAATCTAGTTTGTAGGGACGGAGTAGGACAGTGAGTGAAACTGACAGTGTGCTATTCTGTTCTAAACCAATCTTGCTGAACCATATTTGAAATCCTTGAGTTTAGGGACAGAGAAGGACACTCGTGGAAACTATCAGTGTGATATTCTGTGCTAAATCTAGTTTGTAGGGACGGAGTAGGACAGTGAGTGAAACTGACAGTGTGCTATTCTGTGCTAAACCAATCTTGCTGAAGCATATTGCAAATCCTTGTGTTTAGGGACAGAGAAGGATAGGCAGGGGACAGTGTCAGTGTCATTGTTGCTAAGCCTCCTGCACAGTATACACCTGAAGGTAGCCCTTATTGCTGTTTTCCCATCTCCCTGCAGGCCATCCATTAAAATGTCTGGAAGGCAAACAAGGAGAGGCAGACAGTCAGGAGGCAAAAAAAGAGGGCAAGCAGGCTCTGTGTCTGGGGGCAACAGTGCTGGTCGTGGACGCGGTGCATTGTCATCAGCACATGGCCATGGGACACGCTTGTCCTTCTTTTCGGCAGCTGGACATGTTGAGCCACATCATGCCGAAGACTTGGTAGAGTGGATGACCAAGCCCACCTCATCCTCCTCATCCTCTCTCACCCAGGCTCAGGGTACTGGCAAAGCAGCTGCCAAAGCGTCCTCTTCTCTGGTATCATTATCTTCATTAGTCAATCCTTCCCTAGACCCACCATGTCCTCCTCCTGAGGAGTCCCCCGAACTGTTTGAGCACAGTGTTGGGTACATGCTCCAGGAGGATGCCCAGCGTTTCGAAGGATCTGATGATGATACCCAGATAGAGGAAGGCAGTAGCGTGAGAGCAGAGAGAGGGGATGCTCAAGAAGGACACCAATCTGGCAGTCATGCTCCAGCAGCTGCAGCATACTGCCAGATTGGCTCCAGTGATGAGGAGGGAGGGGATGATGAGGTCACTGACTCCACGTGGGTGCCTAATAGGAGAGAGGAGGAGGAGGAGGATGAGGAGGAGGCACATCTCCAACGAGGCAGGATGCCCTTGGGTGGCCAGCGTATGGGCAGCACACCGACGGAATCACACCGCAGAGCTCCGCCTGTGCAGGGCGCTGCCTCTGCCCGTCATTCAAAAAGTTCTTTGGTGTGGGCCTTTTTTGAGGCGAGTGCATCAGATCGCACAGCTGCTGTTTGCAACATATGTCTCAAGCGTATATCGCGTGGCCAAAACATCAGCCGCTTGGGCACCACATGCTTGATCAGACATATGTTGACCTGCCATGCAGCTCGTTGGCAAGCCTACCTTAAAGACCCACACCAAAGAACAAAGCTGACCTCTTCTTGCACCACATCAGCTGGGATCTCCAACCCCACTATACCTTCAGTCCTCTCTGAAACCTGCTCTGAGAGGAATGAAGGTGTAGAATTAGGTGTGTCACAGCCAAGTACTTGCGGGCACTCTGCTAGCAGTACACCGACGTCCGATTCTAGCAGGCAAATTTCCCTGCCCCAGCTGCTGGACCGTCGAAAGAAGTTCACTCCCAGCCATCCACATGCCCAGTGGTTGAATGCTAGCTTGGCTAAATTGCTAGCGCTTCAACTGCTGCCTTTTCAGTTGGTAGACTCGGCCCCCTTCCGTGAGTTTGTGCAATGTGCGGTTCCTCAGTGGCAGGTTCCCAAACGCCACTTATTCTCACGGAAGGCGATTCCGGCTCTCTACAGGCATGTGGAAGGCAATGTCTTGGCCTCGCTGGACAGGGCGGTCAGCGGTAAGGTGCATATTACCGCGGACTCATGGTCCAGCAGGCATGGACAGGGACGTTACCTTTCTTTCACGGCCCATTGGGTCACTCTTTTGGCAGCTGGGAAGGATGCAGGACAAGGTGCAGTAGTGTTGGAGGTTGTTCCACCGCCACGCCTCCAAAATGCTACTACTGGTTGTGACACACCTCTCTCCTCCACCCCCTCCTCTTCTTCTTCCTCCATGGCCTCTTCCTGTGGTTTGTCCTCGGAACCAGCGGTGCTCCGTAGGCGTTCAAGGGGCTACGCAAGTACGCAGGCAAAAAGATGCCATGCCGTGCTTGCTCTGGTGTGTTTGGGGGACAGGAGCCACACTGGGGCAGAGGTCCTGTCTGCTCTGCAGGGGCAGGCCGAGAGGTGGTTGACGCCACGCCAGCTTAAGCCAGGAATGGTGGTTTGCGACAATGGCACCAACCTCCTCTCCGCCCTCCGACAGGGACAACTGACCCATGTGCCCTGTATGGCTCACGTCCTTAACCTGGTGGTGCAGCGGTTCTTGGGCAGGTACCCGGGCTTACAGGATGTCCTGAGGCAGGCCAGGAAAGTCTGTGTTCATTTCCGCAGATCTTATAATGCCAGTGCTCGCCTGGCTGAGCTGCAAAAGGAGTTGAACCTGCCCAAGAACCGCCTTATATGTGACATGCCCACCAGGTGGAACTCAACGTTGGCCATGCTGCAGCGGCTGCACACGCAGCAGAGGGCCATCAATGAGTACCTGTGCGACTACGGCACCAGGACAGGGTCAGGGGAGCTCGGGTTTTTTTCACCACGCCAGTGGGGCATGATCAGGGATGCATGCACTGTCCTGGCACCATTTGAGGAGGCCACGAGGATGGTGAGCAGTGACAGTGCATGCATCAGTGACACTGTACCTCTTGTCCACCTGTTGGAGCACACGCTGCGTGGAATAATGGACAGGGCACTTGAGGCAGAACAGAGGCAGGAAGAGGAGGACTTCCTTGCCTCTCAAGGCCCCCTTTACCCTGACAGTGTTCCTTCTGTCCCACCCATCGCACAGGAAGAGGAGGAGGAGGAGGAGGAGGATTGTGTCAGCATGGAGGTGGAGGCTGGCACTCAGCATCATCAGCAGCAGTCTTTTAGGGATGATTTACAGTCCCAAGAAACCAGTGGACTTGTACGTGGCTGGGAGGAGGTGGCTGCGGATCATGTCGTCCTTAGTGACCCAGAGGACTCCGGACTGAATGCCTCAGCTAACCTACGCTGCATGGCCTCCCTGATCCTGCAAAGTCTGCGGAAGGATCCTGGTATTCTTCGGATCAAGGAGAGGGACCATTACTGGCTGGCCACTCTCCTTGATCCACGGTACAAGGGTAAGGTTGCGGACCTTATGTTACCGTCGCAGAGGGAGCAGAGGATGAGACAACTCCGGGAGGCCTTGCAGAAAGGTCTGTGCAACGCGTTCCCAGAGACTGGGAGGTTACAAACTCCTGGTCCTGGACAACGAGTTGCTGAGGCTTCGGGCAGTCAAAGAAGGAGCGGTGGGGAAGGTGGTTGTCTGACCGATGCGTTCAGACAATTCTTTAGTCCGCAGCCCCAAAGTATGATCGTTTCCAGCAACCATCGCCAGCGTCTGATATACATGGTGCAGGAATACCTAGGGGCAAGGTCAGACTTGGACACCTTCCCCACCGAAAATCCTCTGGCTTACTGGGTCTTGAGGATGGATCACTGGCCAGAGCTTGCACAGTATGCAATTGAGCTACTGGCCTGTCCTGCATCCAGCGTTCTTTCAGAATGCACATTCAGTGCTGCTGGAGGATTTGTCACGGATCACAGGGTGCGCCTGTCCACCGACTCGGTTGATCGACTGACTTTCATCAAGATGAACCAGTCTTGGATCACCACCAGCTACCACACACCTGATGCTGATATAACAGACTAATTGATTTTAAAATGTCACATCCCTTCAAGACTGATGCTGATGCTGAGTTCCTGTGCTGTTATGTTGACTAGCTATCCTCCTCCTCCTCCTCAATGATCCGATTAATGATGATAGCTTGGAAGATCATTTTGGTTTATGGGTGCCGCCACCAGTGGCTAAGGCCCAATTTTTCAGCCCCTGTTTAACAGGGGCGTGTAATTACAATTTTTGATGCAATACTTTGCAACAGGCCTCATTGCTGTGCTCCAAGTACAGTATCTGTGAGGGGTTGCAGTGTTGTGCCACCAGTGCCTAAGGCCCAATTTTTCAGCCCCTGTTCAACAGGGGCATGCAATTATAATTATTGATCTAATAATTCACAGCAGGGCCCATTGCTGCGCCCACCAAGAGTAACTGTCAGGCCTTACAGTGTTGTGTCAACACCACCACCACCACCACCACCACCAAAGGCCCAATTTTTCAGCCCCTGTTCAACAGGGGCATGCAATTATAATTCTTGATCTAAAAATTCACAGCAGGGCCCATTGCTGCGCCCACCAAGAGTAACTGTCAGGCCTCACAGTGTTGTGTCAACACCACCACCACCACCACCACCAAAGGCCCAATTTTTCAGCCCCTGTTCAACAGGGGCATGCAATTATAATTATTGATCTAATAATTCACAGCAGGGCCCATTGCTGCGCCCACCAAGAGTAACTGTCAGGCCTTACAGTGTTGTGGCACCAGCACCACCATCAAAGGCCCAATTTTTACTACCACTGTTCAACAATTATGTTATTACAATTCCTGATATAATAGTTGACAGCAGGGCGTTCCAGCACCCACCAAGAGTAACTGTGAGTGCTTACAGTGTTGTGCCAACACCAACACCTAAGGGGCCAATTTCTGCAGAGTATATACGGCAGGTCCCTACTTTCAAACATCCAACTTACAAACGACTACTACTTGCAAACGGAAGAAGACAACAGGAAGTGAGAGGAAATCTACCCCTTGGAAGGAAAATTCTCTCCTGTAAGAATTAATATGGGAGAAAGGTGTCTCCTCTCTACTGATGCTTTATCACCAATCCTTGTTTCAATAAAAACACCACATTTCAAAATCAGTTGTCATTGGGACGCAAAGTGAGGTGAAATGTTCTGAACAGGGGCACAGACAGCAAAACAAATGTTACAGGGGTGATAACCCTTCCCTATGTTTTCCAAAAAGCTTAAAAATAGGTATTTGGGCTGGAGCTACACTTAAACAATGTAGCTGTTCAAAATTACAAACAGATTCAACATAAGAACAAACCTACAGTCCCTGTCTTGTATGCACCGCCTGTATACGGCTGTTCAGAGTATATAGGGCCTTTTTTATTTTGTGTGCGGGGTTCCCCTTAATATCCATACAAGACCCAAAGGGGCTGGTAATGGTGGGCTGGGGTGGGGGGGGGGGGGGGGTGATGGGGTAGCTCTGCCATTTTTCTTAAAGATTTTCATCCATATTACCGGGACCAGACATTACATTAAAGCCGCAAGCAGTTTTAAATGGCTTTTTTTTCCTTTAGAAATGTAATTTTGTGCAGGGACAGTTCTAAACACGGGAAACACGTGGCACTTCACAGGCATACTTTAGACACCCCCCAGGTACAATATTTAAAGGAATATTTGACTTTTTTTTTTCACTTTATGCATCATTAAAATTACTGCTCCCGGAAAACGTCCGTTTTTAAAACTTCTTTTTGCATTGATACATGTCCCCTGGTGCAGAAGCCGGGTTCCCAAACTCTGTTTCGGACAATAACATGGATAATAGTCGTTATAATTAGCACTTTAGAATCCGAACGTTCGCATTCATTGTATTTAATAGGGTTCTAATGTTCGTGCGAACTTTCGGTCCGTTCGCGGGTTCTGGTGCGAACCGAACCCGGGGGTGTTCGGCTCATCACTAATGGTGTCCAATACCCTGCCTGCTGCATGATGGGCACCATGGATCTAGGGAACTTTTTACACAGGCTGTAGATTTTTCAGGTGTACGAGAAATGGGTAAAAGAAGTCCCTGACCTTTTTCCAAAATTGCGCCACACCACACCACATGGTGCTGCAGTACCATCCGGTTTGGCACGAAAGAAGATGTGCAATAGCAGATACGTGGGGGTGCCATTAACAGTGAATGGCACAGAGATCATGTCTGCCAAAGTGCACCATGTTTCTGTGCGTGTCAGGAGAGCGCACAGTTTTGTGCATGTGCCCGACGCACATAGATGGGAACCTAGCATTATACTTGATATAAAATCCCAGGCACACATATAGTGCATTTTTTGCTATTGGTGAGACCTTTATGGTAGACATATTAGGAGAGGATTGAAGTAAGAAAAAGTTATCAGTAGGTAGGTAGGTACATTCTTCAAAGTTTCCTTCTAAGTGGCCTTCAGATTCTGTATCACATTCTTATTTAATTTCTCCTTTCTTTTAACACTTTCCCTCATTCATGGAAGCTGAAAATTTTCTCGGTATTGTACTATGAGCGTCTAATTGACAATTCAGCTGCGAGGATACGCAAATCTGTTTTTACAAAAACCTTTCATGCAAGAACTTACAAGAACCAGTAAGAAAATAAATAAATAAAAAGATTGATACAAAGTCAAGGTCTAAAACCATCCCCCATTGAATAAAGCACCTCCTAACAACCCTCTTTACCTGCATAGGAATGGATGGCGGCATCACATTGTAAAGAATTTCAAGGAAATGTGTAGCGGTTTTGTATACATTTTCTTCCTTTTTCTATGCTTTGGACTAAAAAAAATACATAAACTAATATTTATTTGGTATTAAGTCAGGTAAATGTAAAAGGGAAGGGAAAGAGAGGTACCAAGCCACCGCTAGTGTATTCACAGCAACATAAAATTACAGTACAAATGCACTCACAGACATGGGATAGATCAACATGGAACGACCAAGAGAAAGTCCAATCCACACTGGAGACGCTGGGTGTAACAGCCGGAGTTGGGCTGAAAAAAAGGTAACAACATGTATTGTATTTTCAAAAATAGCAGTTTATGATACACACTGGACCCCACCAGCCTCAACAACTTTAGATCCGTTTACCTCTAAACTCTTATGCCACGTACACACAATTGGAAATTCCGACAAGAAATGTTCGATGTGAGCTTTTGGTCGGAAATTCTGACCGTGTGTAGGCTCCATCTGAAATTTCCAACCACAAAAATTGGAGAGCTGGTTCTCAAATTTTCCGACAGGAAGAGTTCTGGTCGGAAATTTCGATCGTTTGTATGCAATTCCGATGCTCAAAAAACCACGCATGCTCAGAATCAAGCAGAAGGGCCGAACTGCCTACTGAACTTCATTGATCTCGGCTTGTCGTACGTCTTGTACGTCACTGCGTTCTTGACTTTTGGAATTTCTGACAGGATTTGTGTGACCGTGTGTATGCAACACAAGTTTGAGCCAACATTCTGTCTGAAAAAAATCCACGGTTTTGTTGTCAGAATTTTCGATCGTGTGTACGCGCCATTAGAATGTCTAGTCTACAACCATCTGAGTTCCTACCTCACCAACAACCTTCTTGACCCCTTACAGTCTGGCTTTCGCTTGGTTTAGTAATTGCTAAAACCAATGGCCACCGCTCTATACTCAGTACGAGATCTGTCTGCTGTATTTGATACCGTTGACCACCCGTTCCTCCTCAAAAAACTCCACTCCTTTGGCCTCCAAGACTCTGTCCTTTCCTGATTCTCCTCTTACCTATCACAGTGTTCCTTTATTGTTGCCTACAACTCTGTCTCCTCCTCTCCACTTCCTCTTTCTATAGGGGTCCCTCAAGGTTCTGTCCTCTGACTGATTATCTTCTCCATCTACACCTCCTTCCCTGATCACCTGATAAAATTGCATGGCTTCCAATACCATCTCTATGCTGACGACATCCAAATCTACCTCTACTCCTCACATCACCCCTTCAGTCTCCTCACACATTACTAACTTATTAATTGACATATCAGTATAGATGTCAGAACCACTTCCTTAAACTCAATCTTTCTAAAATGAGCCCATAATATTCCCCCATGCCTGGGCCCCCACCCCTGAATTCTCAATAAAGATCATAAATATACCTAACCTCAAGCCAGGGTACTAGGTGTAATCCTGTATTCTGACCTGGCCATTCAGCCCCAAATCCAATCACTGTCCATTAGGGATGAGCTTCGTGTTCGAGTCGAACATACGTTCGACTCGAACATCGGCTGTTCGATCGTTCGACGAAGATCGAACGATTTGGGCCGTTCGCGCCAAATTCGAGTGACGCGAACGGCCCACAATGCACTACGCCATCGCAGTGTCATCCAGGCGCTGTGATTGGCCAAGCATGCACTGTGACCCCGCATGCTTGGCCAATCACAGCGCCGGCAGCGAGGAGAGCAATGATTGGCCACAGGAGGATGCCTGTGGCCAATTATTGCTGAGGGTGTTTAGTACACGCCCCACACTATAAAAGGCCGCTAGCACGGCGGCCTAGTGTAGTGTGTTCCGGAGCAGGGAAAGAGAAGCATAGGCAGGGACAGTGACATTTATTTTTTTCTTGCTTAACCTGGATTCCTTTAGTTTAGGGAAAGAGAAGGATAGGTAGGGAGAGTGTCAGTGTGTTTTACTGTGTGAATCCTTGTTTCTAGGGACAGGGAAGGACAGTGAGGGAATTCTCCTTGTGGTATAGTGTGCTTTAAAAAAACATTTTTTCTAGGGACAGAAAACTATAGGTAGGGAGAGTGTCAGTGTGTTTTACTGTGCGAATCCTTGTTTCTAGGGACAGGGAAGGACAGTGAGGGAATTCTCCTTGTGCTATAGTGTGCTTTAAAAAAACATTTTTTCTAGGGACAGAAAACTATAGGTAGGGAGAGTGTCAGTGTGTTTTACTGTGCGAATCCTTGTTTCTAGGGACAGGGAAGGACAGTGAGGGAATTCTCCTTGTGCTATAGTGTGCTTTAAAAAAACATTTTTTCTAGGGACAGAAAACTATAGGTAGGAAGAGTGTCAGTTTCTTTCACTGTGATAATCCTTGTTTCTAGGGACAAAGAAGGAAAGTGAGGGAAATTCTCCTTGTGCTATAGTGTGCTTTAAAAAAACATTTTTTCTAGGGACAGAAAACTATAGGTAGGGAGAGTGTCAGTGTGTTTTACTGTGCGAATCCTTGTTTCTAGGGACAGGGAAGGACAGTGAGGGAATTCTCCTTGTGCTATAGTGTGCTTTAAAAAAACATTTTTTCTAGGGACAGAAAACTATAGGTAGGGAGAGTGTCAGTGTGTTTTACTGTGCGAATCCTTGTTTCTAGGGACAGGGAAGGACAGTGAGGGAATTCTCCTTGTGCTATAGTGTGCTTTAAAAAACATTTTTTCTAGGGACAGAAAACTATAGGTAGGAAGAGTGTCAGTTTCTTTCACTGTGATAATCCTTGTTTCTAGGGACAAAGAAGGAAAGTGAGGGAAATTCTCCTTGTGCTATAGTGTGCTTTAAAAAAACATTTTTTCTAGGGACAGAAAACTATAGGTAGGGAGAGTGTCAGTGTGTTTTACTGTGCGAATCCTTGTTTCTAGGGACAGGGAAGGACAGTGAGGGAATTCTCCTTGTGCTATAGTGTGCTTTAAAAAAACATTTTTTCTAGGGACAGAAAACTATAGGAAGGAAGAGTGTCAGTTTCTTTCACTGTGATAATCCTTGTTTCTAGGGACAAAGAAGGAAAGTGAGGGAAATTCTCCTTGTGCTATAGTGTGCTTTAAAAAAACATTTTTTCTAGGGACAGAAAACTATAGGTAGGAAGAGTGTCAGTTTCTTTCACTGTGATAATCCTTGTTTCTAGGGACAAAGAAGGAAAGTGAGGGAAATTCTCCTTGTGCTATAGTGTGCTTTAAAAAAACATTTTTTCTAGGGACAGAAAACTATAGGTAGGGAGAGTGTCAGTGTCTTTTACTGTGCGAATCCTTGTTTCTAGGGACAGGGAAGGACAGTGAGGGAATTCTCCTTGTGCTATAGTGTGCTTTAAAAAAACATTTTTTCTAGGGACAGAAAACTATAGGAAGGAAGAGTGTCAGTTTCTTTCACTGTGATAATCCTTGTTTCTAGGGACAAAGAAGGAAAGTGAGGGAAATTCTCCTTGTGCTATAGTGTGCTTTAAAAAAACATTTTTTCTAGGGACAGAAAACTATAGGTAGGAAGAGTGTCAGTTTCTTTCACTGTGATAATCCTTGTTTCTAGGGACAAAGAAGGAAAGTGAGGGAAATTCTCCTTGTGCTATAGTGTGCTTTAAAAAAACATTTTTTCTAGGGACAGAAAACTATAGGTAGGGAGAGTGTCAGTGTCTTTTACTGTGCGAATCCTTGTTTCTAGGGACAGGGAAGGACAGTGAGGGAATTCTCCTTGTGCTATAGTGTGCTTTAAAAAAACATTTTTTCTAGGGACAGAAAACTATAGGAAGGAAGAGTGTCAGTTTCTTTCACTGTGATAATCCTTGTTTCTAGGGACAAAGAAGGAAAGTGAGGGAAATTCTCCTTGTGCTATAGTGTGCTTTAAAAAAACATTTTTTCTAGGGACAGAAAACTATAGGTAGGGAGAGTGTCAGTGTGTTTTACTGTGCGAATCCTTGTTTCTAGGGACAGGGAAGGACAGTGAGGGAATTCTCCTTGTGCTATAGTGTGCTTTAAAAAAACATTTTTTCTAGGGACAGAAAACTATAGGTAGGGAGAGTGTCAGTGTGTTTTACTGTGCGAATCCTTGTTTCTAGGGACAGGGAAGGACAGTGAGGGAATTCTCCTTGTGCTATAGTGTGCTTTAAAAAAACATTTTTTCTAGGGACAGAAAACTATAGGTAGGAAGAGTGTCAGTTTCTTTCACTGTGATAATCCTTGTTTCTAGGGACAAAGAAGGAAAGTGAGGGAAATTCTCCTTGTGCTATAGTGTGCTTTAAAAAAACATTTTTTCTAGGGACAGAAAACTATAGGTAGGGAGAGTGTCAGTGTGTTTTACTGTGCGAATCCTTGTTTCTAGGGACAGGGAAGGACAGTGAGGGAATTCTCCTTGTGCTATAGTGTGCTTTAAAAAAACATTTTTTCTAGGGACAGAAAACTATAGGTAGGGAGAGTGTCAGTGTGTTTTACTGTGCGAATCCTTGTTTCTAGGGACAGGGAAGGACAGTGAGGGAATTCTCCTTGTGCTATAGTGTGCTTTAAAAAAAAAAAATTCTAGGGACAGAAAACTATAGGAAGGAAGAGTGTCAGTTTCTTTCACTGTGATAATCCTTGTTTCTAGGGACAAAGAAGGAAAGTGAGGGAAATTCTCCTTGTGCTATAGTGTGCTTTAAAAAAACATTTTTTCTAGGGACAGAAAACTATAGGTAGGGAGAGTGTCAGTGTGTTTTACTGTGCGAATCCTTGTTTCTAGGGACAGGGAAGGACAGTGAGGGAATTCTCCTTGTGCTATAGTGTGCCTTAAAAAAACATTTTTTCTAGGGACAGAAAACTATAGGAAGGAAGAGTGTCAGTTTCTTTCACTGTGATAATCCTTGTTTCTAGGGACAAAGAAGGAAAGTGAGGGAAATTCTCCTTGTGCTATAGTGTGCTTTAAAAAAACATTTTTTCTAGGGACAGAAAACTATAGGTAGGGAGAGTGTCAGTGTGTTTTACTGTGCAAATCCTTGTTTCTAGGGACAGGGAAGGACAGTGAGGGAATTCTCCTTGTGCTATAGTGTGCTTTAAAAAAACATTTTTTCTAGGGACAGAAAACTATAGGAAGGAAGAGTGTCAGTTTCTTTCACTGTGATAATCCTTGTTTCTAGGGACAAAGAAGGAAAGTGAGGGAAATTCTCCTTGTGCTATAGTGTGCTTTAAAAAAACATTTTTTCTAGGGACAGAAAACTATAGGTAGGAAGAGTGTCAGTTTCTTTCACTGTGATAATCCTTGTTTCTAGGGACAAAGAAGGAAAGTGAGGGAAATTCTCCTTGTGCTATAGTGTGCTTTAAAAAAACATTTTTTCTAGGGACAGAAAACTATAGGTAGGGAGAGTGTCAGTGTCTTTTACTGTGCGAATCCTTGTTTCTAGGGACAGGGAAGGACAGTGAGGGAATTCTCCTTGTGCTATAGTGTGCTTTAAAAAAACATTTTTTCTAGGGACAGAAAACTATAGGAAGGAAGAGTGTCAGTTTCTTTCACTGTGATAATCCTTGTTTCTAGGGACAAAGAAGGAAAGTGAGGGAAATTCTCCTTGTGCTATAGTGTGCTTTAAAAAAACATTTTTTCTAGGGACAGAAAACTATAGGTAGGAAGAGTGTCAGTTTCTTTCACTGTGATAATCCTTGTTTCTAGGGACAAAGAAGGAAAGTGAGGGAAATTCTCCTTGTGCTATAGTGTGCTTTAAAAAAACATTTTTTCTAGGGACAGAAAACTATAGGTAGGGAGAGTGTCAGTGTCTTTTACTGTGCGAATCCTTGTTTCTAGGGACAGGGAAGGACAGTAAGGGAATTCTCCTTGTGCTATAGTGTGCTTTAAAAAAACATTTTTTCTAGGGACAGAAAACTATAGGAAGGAAGAGTGTCAGTTTCTTTCACTGTGATAATCCTTGTTTCTAGGGACAAAGAAGGAAAGTGAGGGAAATTCTCCTTGTGCTATAGTGTGCTTTAAAAAAACATTTTTTCTAGGGACAGAAAACTATAGGTAGGGAGAGTGTCAGTGTGTTTTACTGTGCGAATCCTTGTTTCTAGGGACAGGGAAGGACAGTGAGGGAATTCTCCTTGTGCTATAGTGTGCTTTAAAAAAACATTTTTTCTAGGGACAGAAAACTATAGGTAGGGAGAGTGTCAGTGTGTTTTACTGTGCGAATCCTTGTTTCTAGGGACAGGGAAGGACAGTGAGGGAATTCTCCTTGTGCTATAGTGTGCTTTAAAAAAACATTTTTTCTAGGGACAGAAAACTATAGGTAGGAAGAGTGTCAGTTTCTTTCACTGTGATAATCCTTGTTTCTAGGGACAAAGAAGGAAAGTGAGGGAAATTCTCCTTGTGCTATAGTGTGCTTTAAAAAAACATTTTTTCTAGGGACAGAAAACTATAGGTAGGGAGAGTGTCAGTGTGTTTTACTGTGCGAATCCTTGTTTCTAGGGACAGGGAAGGACAGTGAGGGAATTCTCCTTGTGCTATAGTGTGCCTTAAAAAAACATTTTTTCTAGGGACAGAAAACTATAGGAAGGAAGAGTGTCAGTTTCTTTCACTGTGATAATCCTTGTTTCTAGGGACAAAGAAGGAAAGTGAGGGAAATTCTCCTTGTGCTATAGTGTGCTTTAAAAAAACATTTTTTCTAGGGACAGAAAACTATAGGTAGGAAGAGTGTCAGTTTCTTTCACTGTGATAATCCTTGTTTCTAGGGACAAAGAAGGAAAGTGAGGGAAATTCTCCTTGTGCTATAGTGTGCTTTAAAAAAACATTTTTTCTAGGGACAGAAAACTATAGGTAGGGAGAGTGTCAGTGTCTTTTACTGTGCGAATCCTTGTTTCTAGGGACAGGGAAGGACAGTGAGGGAATTCTCCTTGTGCTATAGTGTGCTTTAAAAAAACATTTTTTCTAGGGACAGAAAACTATAGGTAGGGAGAGTGTCAGTGTCTTTTACTGTGCGAATCCTTGTTTCTAGGGACAGGGAAGGACAGTGAGGGAATTCTCCTTGTGCTATAGTGTGCTTTAAAAAAACATTTTTTCTAGGGACAGAAAACTATAGGAAGGAAGAGTGTCAGTTTCTTTCACTGTGATAATCCTTGTTTCTAGGGACAAAGAAGGAAAGTGAGGGAAATTCTCCTTGTGCTATAGTGTGCTTTAAAAAAACATTTTTTTCTAGGGACAGAAAACTATAGGTAGGAAGAGTGTCAGTTTCTTTCACTGTGATAATCCTTGTTTCTAGGGACAGGGAAGGACAGTGAGGAAAATTCTCCTTGTGCTATAGTGTGCTTTAAAAAAACATTTTTTCTAGGGACAGAAAACTATAGGTAGGAAGAGTGTCAGTTTCTTTCACTGTGATAATCCTTGTTTCTAGGGACAAAGAAGGAAAGTGAGGGAAATTCTCCTTGTGCTATAGTGTGCTTTAAAAAAACATTTTTTCTAGGGACAGAAAACTATAGGTAGGGAGAGTGTCAGTGTCTTTTACTGTGCGAATCCTTGTTTCTAGGGACAGGGAAGGACAGTGAGGGAATTCTCCTTGTGCTATAGTGTGCTTTAAAAAAACATTTTTTCTAGGGACAGAAAACTATAGGTAGGGAGAGTGTCAGTGTCTTTTACTGTGCGAATCCTTGTTTCTAGGGACAGGGAAGGACAGTGAGGGAATTCTCCTTGTGCTATAGTGTGCTTTAAAAAAACATTTTTTCTAGGGACAGAAAACTATAGGAAGGAAGAGTGTCAGTTTCTTTCACTGTGATAATCCTTGTTTCTAGGGACAAAGAAGGAAAGTGAGGGAAATTCTCCTTGTGCTATAGTGTGCTTTAAAAAAACATTTTTTTCTAGGGACAGAAAACTATAGGTAGGAAGAGTGTCAGTTTCTTTCACTGTGATAATCCTTGTTTCTAGGGACAGGGAAGGACAGTGAGGAAAATTCTCCTTGTGCTATAGTGTGCTTTAAAAAAACATTTTTTCTAGGGACAGAAAACTATAGGTAGGAAGAGTGTCAGTTTCTTTCACTGTGATAATCCTTGTTTCTAGGGACAGGGAAGGACAGTGAGGGAAATTCTCCTTGTGCTATAGTGTGCTAAAGCATTCCTCATCAACCATCTTTGAAATCCTTGTTTTTTTGGACAGTCAGGGAAATTGTCGTTGTGCTATTCTGTGCAAAAGCAATCATCCTCAACCATATTTAGAAATCCTTAAGTAAAGGGACAGAGAAGGACACCTGAAGGTAGCCCTTATTGCTTTTTTCCCATCTCCCTGCAGGCCATCTATTAGAATGTCTGGAAGGCAAACAAGGAGAGGCAGACAGTCAGGAGGCAATAAAAGAGGGCAAGCAGGCTCTGTGTCTGGGGGCAACAGTGCTGGTCGTGGACACGGTGCATTGTCATCAGCACATGGCCATGGGACACGCTTGTCCTTCTTTTCGGCAGCTGGACATGTTGAGCCACATCATGCCGAAGACTTGGTAGAGTGGATGACCAAGCCCTCCTCCTCCTCCTCATCCTCTCTCACCCAGGCTCAGGGTACTGGAAAAGCAGCTGCCAAAGCGTCCTCTTCCCTGGTATCAATGTCAGACTCATCATCAGTCACTCCTTCCCTAGACCCACCATGTCCTCCTCCTGAGGAGTCCCCCGAACTGTTTGAGCACAGTGTTGGGTACATGCTCCAGGAGGATGCCCAGCGTTTCGAAGGGTCTGATGATGAAACCCAGCTAGAGGAAGGCAGTAGCGTGAGAGCAGACAGAGGGGATGCTCAAGAAGGACACCAATCTGGCAGTCATGTTCCAGCAGCTGCAGCATACTGCCAGATTGGCTCCAGTGATGAGGAGGGAGGGGATGATGAGGTCACTGACTCCACGTGGGTGCCTAATAGGAGAGAGGAGGAGGAGGAGGAGGATGAGGAGGAGGCACATCTCCAACGAGGCAGGATGCCCTTTGGTGGCCAGCGTAAGGGCAGTACACCGACAGAATCACACCGCAGAGCTCCGCCTGTGCAGGGCGCTGCCTCTGCCCGTCATTCAAAAAGTTCTTTGGTGTGGGCCTTTTTTGAGGCTAGTGCATCAGATCGCACAGCTGCTGTTTGCAACATATGTCTCAAGTAGTGATGAGCCGAACACCCCCGGGTTCGGTTCGCACCAGAACCCGCGAACGGACCGAAAGTTCGTACAAACATTAGAACCCTATTAAATACAATGGATGCGAACGTTCGAATACTAAAGTGCTAATTATAACAACTAGGGATGAGCTTCGTGTTCGAGTCGAACATACGTTCGACTCGAACATCGGCTGTTCGATCGTTCGACGAAGATCGAACGATTTGGGCCGTTCGCGCCAAATTCGAGTGACGCGAACGGCCCACAATGCACTACGCCATCGCAGTGTCATCCAGGCGCTGTGATTGGCCAAGCATGCACTGTGACCCCGCATGCTTTGCCAATCACAGCGCCGGCAGCGAGGAGAGCAATGATTGGCCACAGGCAGGATGCCTGTGGCCAATTATTGCTGAGGGGGTTTAGTACACGCCCCACACTATAAAAGGCCGCCAGCACGGCGGCCTAGTGTAGTGTGTTCCGGAGCAGGGATAGAGCAGCATAGGCAGGGACAGTGACTTTTATTTCTTTCTTGCTTAACCTGGATTCCTTTAGTTTAGGGAAAGAGAAGGATAGGTAGGGAGAGTGTCAGTGTGTTTTGTGCTTGTGCTATAGTGTGCTTAAAAAAAACATTTTTTCTAGGGACAGAAAACTGTAGGTAGGGAGAGTGTGTCAGTTTCTTTCACTGTCAAAGTCCTTGTTTCCAGGGACCTGGAAGGACAGTGAGGTAATTCTCCTTGTGCTAAATTGTGCTTAAAAAAAACATTTTTTCTAGGGACAGAAAACTGTAGGTAGGGAGAGTGTGTCAGTTTCTTTCACTGTCAAAGTCCTTGTTTCCAGGGACCTGGAAGGACAGTGAGGTAATTCTCCTTGTGCTAAATTGTGCTTAAAAAAAACATTTTTTCTAGGGACAGAAAACTGTAGGTAGGGAGAGTGTGTCAGTTTCTTTCACTGTCAAAGTCCTTGTTTCCAGGGACCTGGAAGGACAGTGAGGTAATTCTCCTTGTGCTAAATTGTGCTTAAAAAAAACATTTTTTCTAGGGACAGAAAACTGTAGGTAGGGAGAGTGTGTCAGTTTCTTTCACTGTCAAAGTCCTTGTTTCCAGGGACCTGGAAGGACAGTGAGGTAATTCTCCTTGTGCTAAATTGTGCTTAAAAAAAACATTTTTTCTAGGGACAGAAAACTGTAGGTAGGGAGAGTGTGTCAGTTTCTTTCACTGTCAAAGTCCTTGTTTCCAGGGACCTGGAAGGACAGTGAGTGAATTCTCCTTGTGCTATATTGTGCTTAAAAAAAACATTTTTTCTAGGGACAGAAAACTGTAGGTAGGGAGAGTGTGTCAGTTTCTTTCACTGTCAAAGTCCTTGTTTCCAGGGACCTGGAAGGACAGTGAGGTAATTCTCCTTGTGCTAAATTGTGCTTAAAAAAAACATTTTTTCTAGGGACAGAAAACTGTAGGTAGGGAGAGTGTGTCAGTTTCTTTCACTGTCAAAGTCCTTGTTTCCAGGGACCTGGAAGGACAGTGAGGTAATTCTCCTTGTGCTAAATTGTGCTTAAAAAAAACATTTTTTCTAGGGACAGAAAACTGTAGGTAGGGAGAGTGTGTCAGTTTCTTTCACTGTCAAAGTCCTTGTTTCCAGGGACCTGGAAGGACAGTGAGGTAATTCTCCTTGTGCTAAATTGTGCTTAAAAAAACATTTTTTCTAGGGACAGAAAACTGTAGGTAGGGAGAGTGTGTCAGTTTCTTTCACTGTCAAAGTCCTTGTTTCCAGGGACCTGGAAGGACAGTGAGGTAATTCTCCTTGTGCTAAATTGTGCTTAAAAAAAACATTTTTTCTAGGGACAGAAAACTGTAGGTAGGGAGAGTGTGTCAGTTTCTTTCACTGTCAAAGTCCTTGTTTCCAGGGACCTGGAAGGACAGTGAGGTAATTCTCCTTGTGCTATATTGTGCTTAAAAAAAACATTTTTTCTAGGGACAGAAAACTGTAGGTAGGGAGAGTGTGTCAGTTTCTTTCACTGTGAAAGTCCTTGTTTCCAGGGACCTGGAAGGACAGTGAGGTAATTCTCCTTGTGCTAAATTGTGCTTAAAAAAAACATTTTTTCTAGGGACAGAAAACTGTAGGTAGGGAGAGTGTGTCAGTTTCTTTCACTGTCAAAGTCCTTGTTTCCAGGGACCTGGAAGGACAGTGAGGTAATTCTCCTTGTGCTAAATTGTGCTTAAAAAAAACATTTTTTCTAGGGACAGAAAACTGTAGGTAGGGAGAGTGTGTCAGTTTCTTTCACTGTCAAAGTCCTTGTTTCCAGGGACCTGGAAGGACAGTGAGTGAATTCTCCTTGTGCTATATTGTGCTTAAAAAAAACATTTTTTCTAGGGACAGAAAACTGTAGGTAGGGAGAGTGTGTCAGTTTCTTTCACTGTCAAAGTCCTTGTTTCCAGGGACCTGGAAGGACAGTGAGTGAATTCTCCTTGTGCTATATTGTGCTTAAAAAAAACATTTTTTCTAGGGACAGAAAACTGTAGGTAGGGAGAGTGTGTCAGTTTCTTTCACTGTCAAAGTCCTTGTTTCCAGGGACCTGGAAGGACAGTGAGTGAATTCTCCTTGTGCTATATTGTGCTTAAAAAAAACATTTTTTCTAGGGACAGAAAACTGTAGGTAGGGAGAGTGTGTCAGTTTCTTTCACTGTCAAAGTCCTTGTTTCCAGGGACCTGGAAGGACAGTGAGGTAATTCTCCTTGTGCTAAATTGTGCTTAAAAAAAACTTTTTTTCTAGGGACAGAAAACTGTAGGTAGGGAGAGTGTGTCAGTTTCTTTCACTGTCAAAGTCCTTGTTTCCAGGGACCTGGAAGGACAGTGAGGTAATTCTCCTTGTGCTAAATTGTGCTTAAAAAAAACATTTTTTCTAGGGACAGAAAACTGTAGGTAGGGAGAGTGTGTCAGTTTCTTTCACTGTCAAAGTCCTTGTTTCAAGGGACAGAGAAGGACACCTGAAGGTAGCCCTTATTGCTTTTTTCCCATCTCCCTGCAGGCCATCTATTAGAATGTCTGGAAGGCAAACAAGGAGAGGCAGACAGTCAGGAGGCAATAAAAGAGGGCAAGCAGGCTCTGTGTCTGGGGGCAACAGTGCTGGTCGTGGACGCGGTGCATTGTCATCAGCACATGGCCATGGGACACGCTTGTCCTTCTTTTCGGCAGCTGGACATGTTGAGCCACATCATGCCGAAGACTTGGTAGAGTGGATGACCAAGCCCTCCTCCTCCTCCTCATCCTCTCTCACCCAGGCTCAGGGTACTGAAAAAGCAGCTGCCAAAGCGTCCTCTTCCCTGGTATCAATGTCAGACTCATCATCAGTCACTCCTTCCCTAGACCCACCATGTCCTCCTCCTGAGGAGTCCCCCGAACTGTTTCAGCACAGTGTTGGGTACATGCTCCAGGAGGATGCCCAGCGTTTCGAAGGGTCTGATGATGAAACCCAGCTAGAGGAAGGCAGTAGCGTGAGAGCAGACAGAGGGGATGCTCAAGAAGGACACCAATCTGGCAGTCATGTTCCAGCAGCTGCAGCATACTGCCAGATTGCCTCCAGTGATGAGGAGGGAGGTGATGATGAGGTCACTGACTCCACGTGGGTGCCTAATAGGAGAGAGGAGGAGGAGGAGGATGAGGAGGAGGCACATCTCCAACGAGGCAGGATGCCCTTTGGTGGCCAGCGTAAGGGCAGTACACCGACGGAATCACACCGCAGAGCTCCGCCTGTGCAGGGCGCTGCCTCTGCCCGTCATTCAAAAAGTTCTTTGGTGTGGGCCTTTTTTGAGGCTAGTGCATCAGATCGCACAGCTGCTGTTTGCAACATATGTCTCAAGCGTATATCGCGTGGCCAAAACATCAGCCGCTTGGGTACCACATGCCTGACCAGACATATGTTGACCTGCCATGCAGCTCGTTGGCAAGCCTACCTCAAAGACCCACACCAAAGAACAAAGCGGACCTCTCCTTGCACCGCATCAGCTGGGATCTCCAACCCCACTATAACTTCAGTCCTCTCTGAAACATGCACTGAGAGGAATGAAGGTGTAGAATTAGGTGTGTCACAGCCAAGTACTTGCGGCCACTCTGCTAGCAGTACACCGACGTCCGATTCTAGCAGGCAAATTTCCCTGCCCCAGCTGCTGGACCGTCGAAAGAAGTTCACTCCCAGCCATCCACATGCCCAGCGGTTGAATGCTAGCTTGGCTAAATTGCTAGCGCTTCAACTGCTGCCTTTTCAGTTGGTAGACTCGGCCCCCTTCCGTGAGTTTGTGCAATGTGCGGTTCCTCAGTGGCAGGTTCCCAAACGCCACTTTTTCTCACGGAAGGCTATTCCGGCTCTCTACCGGCATGTGGAAGGCAATGTCTTGGCCTCGCTGGACAGGGCGGTCAGCGGTAAGGTGCATATTACCGCTGACTCATGGTCCAGCAGGCATGGACAGGGACGTTACCTTTCTTTCACGGCCCATTGGGTCACTCTTTTGGCAGCTGGGAAGGATGCAGGACAAGGTGCAGTAGTGTTGGAGGTTGTCCCACCGCCACGCCTCCAAAATGCTACTACTGGTTGTGACACACCTCTCTCCTCCACCCCCTCCTCTTCTTCTTCCTCCATGGCCTCTTCCTGTGGTTTGTCCTATGAACCAGCGGTGCTCCGTAGCCGTTCACGGGGCTACGCAAGTACGCAGGCAAAAAGATGCCATGCCGTGCTTGCGCTGGTGTGTTTGGGGGACAGAAGCCACACTGGGGCAGAGGTCCTGTCTGCTCTGCAGGGCCAGGCCGAGAGGTGGTTGACACCACGCCAGCTTAAGCCAGGAATGGTGGTTTGCGACAATGGCACCAACCTCCTCTCCGCCCTCCGACAGGGACAACTGACCCATGTGCCCTGTGTGGCTCACGTCCTTAACCTGGTGGTGCAGCGGTTCTTGGGCAGGTACCCGGGCTTACAGGATGTCCTGAGGCAGGCCAGGAAAGTCTGTGTGCATTTCCGCAGATCTTATAATGCCAGTGCTCGCCTGGCTGAGCTGCAAAAGGAGTTGAACCTGCCCAAGAACCGCCTTATATGTGACATGCCCACCAGGTGGAACTCAACGTTGGCCATGCTGCAGCGGCTGCACACGCAGCAGAGGGCCATCAATGAGTACCTGTGCGACTACGGCACCAGGACAGGGTCAGGGGAGCTTGGTTTTTTTTCTCCACGCCAGTGGGGCATGATCAGGGATGCATGCACTGTCCTGGCACCATTTGAGGAGGCCACGAGGATGGTGAGCAGTGACAGTGCATGCATCAGTGACACTGTACCTCTTGTCCACCTGTTGGAGCACACGCTGCGTGGAATAATGGACAGGGCACTTGAGGCAGAACAGAGGCAGGAAGAGGAGGACTTCCTTGCCTCTCAAGGCCCCCTTTACCCAGACAGTGTTCCTTCTGTCCCACCCATCGCACAGGAAGAGGAGGAGGAGGAGGAGGAGGAGGAGGAGGATTGTGTCAGCATGGAGGTGGAGGCTGGCACTCAGCATCATCAGCAGCAGTCTTTTAGGGATGATTTACAGTCCCAAGAAACCAGTGGACTTGTACGTGGCTGGGAGGAGGTGGCTGCGGATCATGTCGTCCTTAGTGACCCAGAGGACTCCGGAGCGAATGCCTCAGCAAACCTACGCTGCATGGCCTCCCTGATCCTGCAAAGTCTGCGGAAGGATCCTCGTATTCTTCGGATCAAGGAGAGGGACCATTACTGGCTGGCCACTCTCCTTGATCCACGGTACAAGGGTAAGGTTGCGGACCTTATGTTACCGTCGCAGAGGGAGCAGAGGATGAGACAACTCCGGGAGGCCTTGCAGAAAGGTCTGTGCAACGCGTTCCCAGAGACTGGGAGGTTACAAACTCCTGGTCCTGGACAACGAGTTGCTGAGGCTTCGGCCAGTCAAAGAAGGAGCGGTGGGGAAGGTGGCCGTCTGACCGATGCGTTCAGACAATTCTTTAGTCCGCAGCCCCAAAGTATGATCGGTTCCAGCAACCATCGCCAGCGTCTGATAAACATGGTGCAGGAATATCTAGGGGCAAGGTCAGACTTGGACACCTTCCCCACCGAAAATCCTCTGGCTTACTGGGTCTTGAGGATGGATCACTGGCCAGAGCTTGCACAGTATGCAATTGAGCTACTGGCCTGTCCTGCATCCAGCGTTCTTTCGGAACGCACATTCAGTGCTGCTGGAGGATTTGTCACGGATCACAGGGTGCGCCTGTCCACCGACTCGGTTGATCGACTGACTTTCATCAAGATGAACCAGTCTTGGATCACCACCAGCTACCACACACCTGATGCTGATATAACAGACTAATTGATTTTAACATGTCACATCCCTTCAAGACTGATGCTGATGCTGAGTGCCTGTGCTGTTATGTTGACTGGCTATCCTCCTCCTCCGAGTCCTCAATGATACGATTGATGATGATAGCTTGGAAGATCATTTTTGTTTATGGGTGCCGCCACCAGTGGCTAAGGCCCAATTTTTCAGCCCCTGTTTTACAGGGGCGTGTAATTACAATTTTTTTAGCAATAATTTGCCATAGGGCTCATTGCTGTGCTCCAAGTACAGTATCTGTGAGGGGTTGGAGTGTTGTGGCACCAGTGCCTAAGGCCCAATTTTTCAGCCCCTGTTTAACAGGGGCGTGTCATTACAATTTTTGAAGCAATACTTTGCAACAGGGCTCATTGCTGTGCTCCAAGTACAGTATCTGTGAGGGGTTGTAGTGTTGTGCCACCAGTGCCTAAGGCCCAATTTTTCAGCCCCTGTTCAACAGGGGCATGCAATTACAATTCTTGATCTAATAATTCACAGCAGGGTCCATTGCTGCACCCACCAAGAGTAACTCTGAGGGCTTACAGTCTTGTGGCAACGCCACCACCACCACCACCACGAAAGGCCCAATTTTTCAGCCCCTGTTCAAAAGGGGCATGTAATTACAATTCTTGATCTAATAATTCACAGCAGGGCCCATTGCTGCACCCACCAAGAGTAACTGTCAGGGCTTACAGTGTTGTGGCACCAGCACCACCATCAAAGCCCCAATTTTTACTACCACTGTTCAACAATTATATGTAATTAAAATTCCTGATATAATAGTTGACAGCAGGGCGTTCCAGCACCAACCAAGAGTAACTGAGTGCTTACAGTGTTGTGCCAACACCAACAACTAAGGGGCCTATTTCTGCAGAGTATATACGGCAGGTCCCTACTTTCAAACATCCAACTTACAAACGACTCCTACTTGCAAACGAAAGAAGACAACAGGAAGTGAGAGGAAATCTACCCCTAGAAAGGAAAATTCTCTCCTGTAAGAATAAATATGGGAGAAAGGGGTCTCATCTGTACTGATGCTTTATCAGCAATCCTTGTTTCAAGAAAAACACCACATTTCAAAAACAGTTGTCATTGGGACGGAAAGTGAGGTGAAATGTTCTGAACAGGGGCACAGACAGCAAAACAAATGTTACAGGGGTGATAACCCTTACCTATGTTTCCCAAAAAGTTTAAAAATAGATTTTTGGGCTGGAGCTACACTTCAACAATGTACCTGTTCAAAATTACAAACAGATTCTACATAAGAACAAACCTACAGTCCCTGTCTTGTATGCACCGCCTGTATACGGCTGTTCAGAGTATATAGGGCCTTTTTTATTTTATGTGCGGGGTTCCCCTTAATATCCATACAAGACCCAAAGGGGCTGGTAATGGGCTGGGGTAGGGGGGGGGGTCATGGGGTAGCTATGCCATTTTTCTTAAAGAATTTCATCCATATTACCGGGACCAGACATTACATTAAAGCCGCAAGCAGTTTTAAATGGCTTTTTTTTCCTTTAGAAGTGTCATTTTCTGCAAGGACAGTTCTAAACACGGGAAACACGTGGCACTTCACAGGCATACTTTAGACACCCCCCAGGTACGATATTTAAAGGAATATTTGACTTTTTTTTTTTCACTTTATGCATCATTAAAATGACTGCTCCCGAAAAACGACCGTTTTTAAAACTTCTTTTTGCATTGATACATGTCCCCTGGTGCACAACCCGGGTTCCCAAACCCTATTTATGACAATAACATGCATAATAGTTGTTATAATTAGCACTTTAGAATTCGAACGTTCGCATCCATTGTATTTAATAGGGTTCTAATGTTCGTTCGAACTTTCGGTCCGTTCGCGGGTTCTGGTGCGAACCGAACCCGGGGGTGTTCGGCTCATCACTAATAACAACTATTATGCATGTTATTGTCCTAAAAAGGGTTTGGGAACCCGGGTTCTGCACCAGGGGACATGTATCAATGCAAAAAGAAGTTTTAAAAACGGTCGTTTTTCGGGAGCAGTCATTTTATTGATGCATAAAGTGAAAAAAAAAAAGTCAAATATTCCTTTAAATATCGTACCTGGGGGGTGTCTAAAGTATGCCTGTGAAGTGCCACGTGTTTCCCGTGTTTAGAACTGTCCCTGCACAAAATGACACTTCTAAAGGAAAAAAAAGCCATTTAAAACTGCTTGCGGCTTTAATGTAATGTCTGCTCCCGGTAATATGGATGAAAATCTTTAAGAAAAATGGCATAGCTACCCCATGACCCCCCCCTACCCCAGCCCATTACCAGCCCCTTTGGGTCTTGTATGGATATTAAGGGGAACCCCGCACATAAAATAAAAAAGGCCCTATATACTCTGAACAGCCGTATACAGGCGGTGCATACAAGACAGGGACTGTAGGTTTGTTCTTATGTAGAATCTGTTTGTAATTTTGAACAGGTACATTGTTGAAGTGTAGCTCCAGCCCAAAAATCTATTTTTAAACTTTTTGGAAAACATAGGTAAGGGTTATCACCCCTGTAACATTTGTTTTGCTGTCTGTGCCCCTGTTCAGAACATTTCACCTCACTTTCCGTCCCAATGACAACTGTTTTTGAAATGTGGTGTTTTTCTTGAAACAAGGATTGCTGATAAAGCATCAGTACAGAGGAGACACCTTTCTCCCATATTTATTCTTACAGGAGAGAATTTTCCTTCCTAGTGGTAGATTTCCTCTCACTTCCTGTTGTCTTCTTGCGTTTGCAAGTAGGAGTCGTTTGTAAGTTGGATGTTTGAAAGTAGGGACCTGCCGTATATACTCTGCAGAAATAGGCCCCTTAGTTGTTGGTGTTGGCACAACACTGTAAGCACTCACAGTTACTCTTGGTTGGTGCTGGAACGCCCTGCTGTCAACTATTATATCAGGAATTTTAATTACATATAATTGTTGAACAGTGGTAGTAAAAATTGGGCCTTTGATGGTGATGCTGGTGCCACAACACTGTAAGCCCTGACAGTTACTCTTGGTGGGTGCAGCAATGGGCCCTGCTGTGAATTATTAGATCAAGAATTGTAATTGCATGCCCCTGTTGAACAGGGGCTGAAAAATTGGGCCTTTCGTGGTGGTGGTGGTGGTGGTGGTGTTGCCACAACACTGTAAGCCCTCAGAGTTACTCTTGGTGGGTGCAGCAATGGGCCCTGCTGTGAATTATTAGATCAAGAATTGTAATTGCATGCCCCTGTTGAACAGGGGCTGAAAAATTGGGCCTTAGGCACTGGTGGCACAACACTACAACCCCTCACAGATACTGTACTTGGAGCACAGCAATGAGCCCTGTTGCAAAGTATTGCTTCAAAAATTGTAATGACACGCCCCTGTTAAACAGGGGCTGAAAAATTGGGCCTTAGGCACTGGTGCCACAACACTCCAACCCCTCACAGATACTGTACTTGGAGCACAGCAATGAGCCCTATGGCAAATTATTGCTAAAAAAATTGTAATTACACGCCCCTGTAAAACAGGGGCTGAAAAATTGGGCCTTAGCCACTGGTGGCGGCACCCATAAACAAAAATGATCTTCCAAGCTATCATCATCAATCGTATCATTGAGGACTCGGAGGAGGAGGATAGCCAGTCAACATAACAGCACAGGCACTCAGCATCAGCATCAGTCTTGAAGGGATGTGACATGTTAAAATCAATTAGTCTGTTATATCAGCATCAGGTGTGTGGTAGCTGGTGGTGATCCAAGACTGGTTCATCTTGATGAAAGTCAGTCGATCAACCGAGTCGGTGGACAGGCGCACCCTGTGATCCGTGACAAATCCTCCAGCAGCACTGAATGTGCGTTCCGAAAGAACGCTGGATGCAGGACAGGCCAGTAGCTCAATTGCATACTGTGCAAGCTCTGGCCAGTGATCCATCCTCAAGACCCAGTAAGCCAGAGGATTTTCGGTGGGGAAGGTGTACAAGTCTGACCTTGCCCCTAGATATTCCTGCACCATGTTTATCAGACGCTGGCGATGGTTGCTGGAACCGATCATACTTTGGGGCTGCGGACTAAAGAATTGTCTGAACGCATCGGTCAGACGGCCACCTTCCCCACCGCTCCTTCTTTGACTGGCCGAAGCCTCAGCAACTCGTTGTCCAGGACCAGGAGTTTGTAACCTCCCAGTCTCTGGGAACGCGTTGCACAGACCTTTCTGCAAGGCCTCCCGGAGTTGTCTCATCCTCTGCTCCCTCTGCGAAGGTAACATAAGGTCCGCAACCTTACCCTTGTACCGTGGATCAAGGAGAGTGGCCAGCCAGTAATGGTCCCTCTCCTTGATCCGAAGAATACGAGGATCCTTCCGCAGACTTTGCAGGATCAGGGAGGCCATGCAGCGTAGGTTAGCTGAGGCATTCGGTCCGGAGTCCTCTGGGTCACTAAGGACGACATGATCCGCAGCCACCTCCTCCCAGCCACGTACAAGTCCACGGGTTTCTTGGGACTGTAAATCATCCCTAAAAGACTGCTGCTGATGATGCTGAGTGCCAGGCTCCACCTCCATGCTGACACAATCCTCCTCCTCCTCCTCCTCTTCTTGTGCGATGGGTGGGACAAAAGGAACACTGTCTGGGTAAAGGGGGCCTTGAGAGGCAAGGAAGTCCTCCTCTTCCTGCCTCTGTTCTGCCTCAAGTGCCCTGTCTAGTGATGAGCCGAACACCCCCGGGTTCGGTTCGCACCAGAACCCGCGAACGGACCGGAAGTTCGAACGAACATTAGAACCCTATTAAATACAATGGATGCGAACGTTCGAATTCTAAAGTGCTAATTATAACAACTATTATGCATGTTATTGTCCTAAAAAGGGTTTGGGAACCCGGGTTCTGCACCAGGGGACATGTATCAATGCAAAAAGAAGTTTTAAAAACGGTCGTTTTTCGGGAGCAGTCATTTTAATGATGCATAAAGTGAAAAAAAAAAAGTCAAATATTCCTTTAAATATCGTACCTGGGGGGTGTCTAAAGTATGCCTGTGAAGTGCCACGTGTTTCCCGTGTTTAGAACTGTCCCTGCACAAAATGACACTTCTAAAGGAAAAAAAAGCCATTTAAAACTGCTTGCGGCTTTAATGTAATGTCTGGTCCCGGTAATATGGATGAAATTCTTTAAGAAAAATGGCATAGCTACCCCATGACCCCCCCCCCCCTACCCCAGCCCATTACCAGCCCCTTTGGGTCTTGTATGGATATTAAGGGGAACCCCGCACATAAAATAAAAAAGGCCCTATATACTCTGAACAGCCGTATACAGGCGGTGCATACAAGACAGGGACTGTAGGTTTGTTCTTATGTAGAATCTGTTTGTAATTTTGAACAGGTACATTGTTGAAGTGTAGCTCCAGCCCAAAAATCTATTTTTAAACTTTTTGGAAAACATAGGTAAGGGTTATCACCCCTGTAACATTTGTTTTGCTGTCTGTGCCCCTGTTCAGAACATTTCACCTCACTTTCCGTCCCAATGACAACTGTTTTTGAAATGTGGTGTTTTTCTTGAAACAAGGATTGCTGATAAAGCATCAGTACAGAGGAGACACCTTTCTCCCATATTTATTCTTACAGGAGAGAATTTTCCTTCCTAGTGGTAGATTTCCTCTCACTTCCTGTTGTCTTCTTGCGTTTGCAAGTAGGAGTCGTTTGTAAGTTGGATGTTTGAAAGTAGGGACCTGCCGTATATACTCTGCAGAAATAGGCCCCTTAGTTGTTGGTGTTGGCACAACACTGTAAGCACTCACAGTTACTCTTGGTTGGTGCTGGAACGCCCTGCTGTCAACTATTATATCAGGAATTTTAATTACATATAATTGTTGAACAGTGGTAGTAAAAATTGGGCCTTTGATGGTGGTGCTGGTGCCACAACACTGTAAGCCCTGACAGTTACTCTTGGTGGGTGCAGCAATGGGCCCTGCTGTGAATTATTAGATCAAGAATTGTAATTACATGCCCCTGTTGAACAGGGGCTGAAAAATTGGGCCTTAGGCACTGGTGGCACAACACTGCAACCCCTCACAGATACTGTACTTGGAGCACAGCAATGAGCCCTGTTGCAAAGTATTGCTTCAAAAATTGTAATGACACGCCCCTGTTAAACAGGGGCTGAAAAATTGGGCCTTAGGCACTGGTGGCACAACACTGCAACTCCTCACAGATACTGTACTTGGAGCACAGCAATGAGCCCTGTTGCAAAGTATTGCTTCAAAAATTGTAATTACACGCCCCTGTTAAACAGGGGCTGAAAAATTGGGCGTTAGGCACTGGTGGCGGCACCCATAAACAAAAATGATCTTCCAAGCTATCATCATCAATCGTATCATTGAGGACTCGGAGGAGGAGGATAGCCAGTCAACATAACAGCACAGGCACTCAGCATCAGCATCAGTCTTGAAGGGATGTGACATTTTAAAATCAATTAGTCTGTTATATCAGCATCAGGTGTGTGGTAGCTGGTGGTGATCCAAGACTGGTTCATCTTGATGAAAGTCAGTCGATCAACCGAGTCGGTGGACAGGCGCACCCTGTGATCCGTGACAAATCCTCCAGCAGCACTGAATGTGCGTTCCGAAAGAACGCTGGATGCAGGACAGGCCAGTAGCTCAATTGCATACTGTGCAAGCTCTGGCCAGTGATCCATCCTCAAGACCCAGTAAGCCAGAGGATTTTCGGTGGGGAAGGTGTCCAAGTCTGACCTTGCCCCTAGATATTCCTGCACCATGTTTATCAGACGCTGGCGATGGTTGCTGGAACCAATCATACTTTGGGGCTGCGGACTAAAGAATTGTCTGAACGCATCGGTCAGACGGCCACCTTCCCCACCGCTCCTTCTTTGACTGGCCGAAGCCTCAGCAACTCGTTGTCCAGGACCAGGAGTTTGCAACCTCCCAGTCTCTGGGAACGCGTTGCACAGACCTTTCTGCAAGGCCTCCCGGAGTTGTCTCATCCTCTGCTCCCTCTGCGACGGTAACATAAGGTCCGCAACCTTACCCTTGTACCGTGGATCAAGGAGAGTGGCCAGCCAGTAATGGTCCCTCTCCTTGATCCGAAGAATACGAGGATCCTTCCGCAGACTTTGCAGGATCAGGGAGGCCATGCAGCGTAGGTTTGCTGAGGCATTCGCTCCGGAGTCCTCTGGGTCACTAAGGACGACATGATCCGCAGCCACCTCCTCCCAGCCACGTACAAGTCCACTGGTTTCTTGGGACTGTAAATCATCCCTAAAAGACTGCTGCTGATGATGCTGAGTGCCAGCCTCCACCTCCATGCTGACACAATCCTCCTCCTCCTCCTCCTCCTCCTCCTCTTCCTGTGCGATGGGTGGGACAGAAGGAACACTGTCTGGGTAAAGGGGGCCTTGAGAGGCAAGGAAGTCCTCCTCTTCCTGCCTCTGTTCTGCCTCAAGTGCCCTGTCCATTATTCCACGCAGCGTGTGCTCCAACAGGTGGACAAGAGGTACAGTGTCACTGATGCATGCACTGTCACTGCTCACCATCCTCGTGGCCTCCTCAAATGGTGCCAGGACAGTGCATGCATCCCTGATCATGCCCCACTGGCGTGGAGAAAAAAAACCAAGCTCCCCTGACCCTGTCCTGGTGCCGTAGTCGCACAGGTACTCATTGATGGCCCTCTGCTGCGTGTGCAGCCGCTGCAGCATGGCCAACGTTGAGTTCCACCTGGTGGGCATGTCACATATAAGGCGGTTCTTGGGCAGGTTCAACTCCTTTTGCAGCTCAGCCAGGCGAGCACTGGCATTATAAGATCTGCGGAAATGCACACAGACTTTCCTGGCCTGCCTCAGGACATCCTGTAAGCCCGGGTACCTGCCCAAGAACCGCTGCACCACCAGGTTAAGGACGTGAGCCACACAGGGCACATGGGTCAGTTGTCCCTGTCGGAGGGCGGAGAGGAGGTTGGTGCCATTGTCGCAAACCACCATTCCTGGCTTAAGCTGGCGTGGCGTCAACCACCTCTCGGCCTGGCCCTGCAGAGCAGACAGGACCTCTGCCCCAGTGTGGCTTCTGTCCCCCAAACACACCAGCGCAAGCACGGCATGGCATCTTTTTGCCTGCGTACTTGCGTAGCCCCGTGAACGGCTACGGAGCACCGCTGGTTCATAGGACAAACCACAGGAAGAGGCCATGGAGGAAGAAGAAGAGGAGGGGGTGGAGGAGAGAGGTGTGTCACAACCAGTAGTAGCATTTTGGAGGCGTGGCGGTGGGACAACCTCCAACACTACTGCACCTTGTCCTGAATCCTTCCCAGCTGCCAAAAGAGTGACCCAATGGGCCGTGAAAGAAAGGTAACGTCCCTGTCCATGCCTGCTGGACCATGAGTCAGCGGTAATATGCACCTTACCGCTGACCGCCCTGTCCAGCGAGGCCAAGACATTGCCTTCCACATGCCGGTAGAGAGCCGGAATAGCCTTCCGTGAGAAAAAGTGGCGTTTGGGAACCTGCCACTGAGGAACCGCACATTGCACAAACTCACGGAAGGGGGCCGAGTCTACCAACTGAAAAGGCAGCAGTTGAAGCGCTAGCAATTTAGCCAAGCTAGCATTCAACCGCTGGGCATGTGGATGGCTGGGAGTGAACTTCTTTCGACGGTCCAGCAGCTGGGGCAGGGAAATTTGCCTGCTAGAATCGGACGTCGGTGTACTGCTAGCAGAGTGGGCGCAAGTACTTGGCTGTGACACACCTAATTCTACACCTTCATTCCTCTCAGTGCATGTTTCAGAGAGGACTGAAGTTATAGTGGGGTTGGAGATCCCAGCTGATGCGGTGCAAGGAGAGGTCCGCTTTGTTCTTTGGTGTGGGTCTTTGAGGTAGGCTTGCCAACGAGCTGCATGGCAGGTCAACATATGTCTGGTCAGGCATGTGGTACCCAAGCGGCTGATGTTTTGGCCACGCGATATACGCTTGAGACATATGTTGCAAACAGCAGCTGTGCGATCTGATGCACTAGCCTCAAAAAAGGCCCACACCAAAGAACTTTTTGAATGACGGGCAGAGGCAGCGCCCTGCACAGGCGGAGCTCTGCGGTGTGATTCCGTCGGTGTACTGCCCTTACGCTGGCCACCAAAGGGCATCCTGCCTCGTTGGAGATGTGCCTCCTCCTCATCCTCCTCCTCCTCCTCTCTCCTATTAGGCACCCACGTGGAGTCATTGACCTCATCATCCCCTCCCTCCTCATCACTGGAGCCAATCTGGCAGTATGCTGCAGCTGCTGGAACATGACTGCCAGATTGGTGTCCTTCTTGAGCATCCCCTCTGTCTGCTCTCACGCTACTGCCTTCCTCTAGCTGGGTTTCATCATCAGACCCTTCGAAACGCTGGGCATCCTCCTGGAGCATGTACCCAACACTGTGCTGAAACAGTTCGGGGGACTCCTCAGGAGGAGGACATGGTGGGTCTAGGGAAGGAGTGACTGATGATTTGTCTGACATTGATACCAGGGAAGACGACGCTTTGGCAGCTGCTTTTCCAGTACCCTGAGCCTGGTTGAGAGAGGATGAGGAGGAGGAGGAGGGCTTGGTCATCCACTCTACCAAGTCTTCGGCATGATGTGGCTCAACATGTCCAGCTGCCGAAAAGAAGGACAAGCGTGTCCCATGGCCATGTGCTGATGACAATGCACCGCGTCCACGACCAGCACTGTTGCCCCCAGACACAGAGCCTGCTTGCCCTCTTTTATTGCCTCCTGACTGTCTGCCTCTCCTTGTTTGCCTTCCAGACATTCTAATAGATGGCCTGCAGGGAGATGGGAAAAAAGCAATAAGGGCTACCTTCAGGTGTCCTTCTCTGTCCCTGGAAACAAGGACTTGCAGAGTGAAAGAAAAAAAACACTCTCCCTACCTACAGTTTTCTGTCCCTAGAAAAAATGTTTTTTTTAATCACAATATAGCACAAGGAAAATTAACTCACTGTCCTTACAGGTCCCTGGAAACAAGGACTTGCAGAGTGAAAGAAAAAAAACACTCTCCCTACCTACAGTTTTCTGTCCCTAGAAAAAAATGTTTTTTTTAATCACAATATAGCAAAAGGACAATTCACTCACTGTCCTTCCAGGTCCCTGGAAACAAGGACTTGCAGAGTGAAAGAAACTGACACTGTCCCTACCTAGAGTTTTCTGTCCCTGGAATAAATGTTTTTTTCAGCACAATATAGCACAAGGACAATTAACTCACTGTCCTTACAGGTCCCTGGAAACAAGGACTTGCAGAGTGAAAGAAAAAAAATACTCTCCCTACCTACAGTTTTCTGTCCCTAGAAAAAAATGTTTTTTTTAATCACAATATAGCAAAAGGACAATTCACTCACTGTCCTTCCAGGTCCCTGGAAACAAGGACTTGCAGAGTGAAAGAAACTGACACTGTCCCTACCTAGAGTTTTCTGTCCCTAGAATAAATGTTTTTTTTAATCACAATATAGCACAAGGAAAATTAACTCACTGTCCTTACAGGTCCCTGGAAACAAGGACTTGCAGAGTGAAAGAAAAAAAACACTCTCCCTACCTACAGTTTTCTGTCCCTAGAAAAAAATGTTTTTTTTAATCACAATATAGCAAAAGGACAATTCACTCACTGTCCTTCCAGGTCCCTGGAAACAAGGACTTGCAGAGTGAAAGAAACTGACACTGTCCCTACCTAGAGTTTTCTGTCCCTGGAATAAATGTTTTTTTCAGCACAATATAGCACAAGGACAATTAACTCACTGTCCTTACAGGTCCCTGGAAACAAGGACTTGCAGAGTGAAAGAAAAAAAATACTCTCCCTACCTACAGTTTTCTGTCCCTAGAAAAAAATGTTTTTTTTAATCACAATATAGCAAAAGGACAATTCACTCACTGTCCTTCCAGGTCCCTGGAAACAAGGACTTGCAGAGTGAAAGAAACTGACACTGTCCCTACCTAGAGTTTTCTGTCCCTGGAATAAATGTTTTTTTCAGCACAATATAGCACAAGGACAATTAACTCACTGTCCTTACAGGTCCCTGGAAACAAGGACTTGCAGAGTGAAAGAAAAAAAATACTCTCCCTACCTACAGTTTTCTGTCCCTAGAAAAAAATGTTTTTTTTAATCACAATATAGCAAAAGGACAATTCACTCACTGTCCTTCCAGGTCCCTGGAAACAAGGACTTGCAGAGTGAAAGAAACTGACACTGTCCCTACCTAGAGTTTTCTGTCCCTAGAATAAATGTTTTTTTTAATCACAATATAGCAAAAGGACAATTCACTCACTGTCCTTCCAGGTCCCTGGAAACAAGGACTTGCAGAGTGAAAGAAACTGACACTGTCCCTACCTAGAGTTTTCTGTCCCTAGAATAAATGTTTTTTTTAATCACAATATAGCAAAAGGACAATTCACTCACTGTCCTTCCAGGTCCCTGGAAACAAGGACTTGCAGAGTGAAAGAAACTGACACTGTCCCTACCTAGAGTTTTCTGTCCCTAGAATAAATGTTTTTTTTAATCACAATATAGCAAAAGGACAATTCACTCACTGTCCTTCCAGGTCCCTGGAAACAAGGACTTGCAGAGTGAAAGAAACTGACACTGTCCCTACCTAGAGTTTTCTGTCCCTAGAATAAATGTTTTTTTTAATCACAATATAGCAAAAGGACAATTCACTCACTGTCCTTCCAGGTCCCTGGAAACAAGGACTTGCAGAGTGAAAGAAACTGACACTGTCCCTACCTAGAGTTTTCTGTCCCTGGAATAAATGTTTTTTTCAGCACAATATAGCACAAGGACAATTAACTCACTGTCCTTACAGGTCCCTGGAAACAAGGACTTGCAGAGTGAAAGAAAAAAAATACTCTCCCTACCTACAGTTTTCTGTCCCTAGAAAAAAATGTTTTTTTTAATCACAATATAGCAAAAGGACAATTCACTCACTGTCCTTCCAGGTCCCTGGAAACAAGGACTTGCAGAGTGAAAGAAACTGACACTGTCCCTACCTAGAGTTTTCTGTCCCTAGAATAAATGTTTTTTTTAATCACAATATAGCACAAGGAAAATTAACTCACTGTCCTTACAGGTCCCTGGAAACAAGGACTTGCAGAGTGAAAGAAAAAAAACACTCTCCCTACCTACAGTTTTCTGTCCCTAGAAAAAAATGTTTTTTTTAATCACAATATAGCAAAAGGACAATTCACTCACTGTCCTTCCAGGTCCCTGGAAACAAGGACTTGCAGAGTGAAAGAAACTGACACTGTCCCTACCTAGAGTTTTCTGTCCCTGGAATAAATGTTTTTTTCAGCACAATATAGCACAAGGACAATTAACTCACTGTCCTTACAGGTCCCTGGAAACAAGGACTTGCAGAGTGAAAGAAAAAAAATACTCTCCCTACCTACAGTTTTCTGTCCCTAGAAAAAAATGTTTTTTTTAATCACAATATAGCAAAAGGACAATTCACTCACTGTCCTTCCAGGTCCCTGGAAACAAGGACTTGCAGAGTGAAAGAAACTGACACTGTCCCTACCTAGAGTTTTCTGTCCCTGGAATAAATGTTTTTTTCAGCACAATATAGCACAAGGACAATTAACTCACTGTCCTTACAGGTCCCTGGAAACAAGGACTTGCAGAGTGAAAGAAAAAAAATACTCTCCCTACCTACAGTTTTCTGTCCCTAGAAAAAAATGTTTTTTTTAATCACAATATAGCAAAAGGACAATTCACTCACTGTCCTTCCAGGTCCCTGGAAACAAGGACTTGCAGAGTGAAAGAAACTGACACTGTCCCTACCTAGAGTTTTCTGTCCCTGGAATAAATGTTTTTTTCAGCACAATATAGCACAAGGACAATTAACTCACTGTCCTTACAGGTCCCTGGAAACAAGGACTTGCAGAGTGAAAGAAAAAAAATACTCTCCCTACCTACAGTTTTCTGTCCCTAGAAAAAAATGTTTTTTTTAATCACAATATAGCAAAAGGACAATTCACTCACTGTCCTTCCAGGTCCCTGGAAACAAGGACTTGCAGAGTGAAAGAAACTGACACTGTCCCTACCTAGAGTTTTCTGTCCCTAGAATAAATGTTTTTTTTAATCACAATATAGCAAAAGGACAATTCACTCACTGTCCTTCCAGGTCCCTGGAAACAAGGACTTGCAGAGTGAAAGAAACTGACACTGTCCCTACCTAGAGTTTTCTGTCCCTAGAATAAATGTTTTTTTTAATCACAATATAGCAAAAGGACAATTCACTCACTGTCCTTCCAGGTCCCTGGAAACAAGGACTTGCAGAGTGAAAGAAACTGACACTGTCCCTACCTAGAGTTTTCTGTCCCTAGAATAAATGTTTTTTTTAATCACAATATAGCAAAAGGACAATTCACTCACTGTCCTTCCAGGTCCCTGGAAACAAGGACTTGCAGAGTGAAAGAAACTGACACTGTCCCTACCTAGAGTTTTCTGTCCCTAGAATAAATGTTTTTTTTAATCACAATATAGCAAAAGGACAATTCACTCACTGTCCTTCCAGGTCCCTGGAAACAAGGACTTGCAGAGTGAAAGAAACTGACACTGTCCCTACCTAGAGTTTTCTGTCCCTAGAATAAATGTTTTTTTTAATCACAATATAGCACAAGGAAAATTAACTCACTGTCCTTACAGGTCCCTGGAAACAAGGACTTGCAGAGTGAAAGAAAAAAAACACTCTCCCTACCTACAGTTTTCTGTCCCTAGAAAAAAATGTTTTTTTTAATCACAATATAGCAAAAGGACAATTCACTCACTGTCCTTCCAGGTCCCTGGAAACAAGGACTTGCAGAGTGAAAGAAACTGACACTGTCCCTACCTAGAGTTTTCTGTCCCTGGAATAAATGTTTTTTTCAGCACAATATAGCACAAGGACAATTAACTCACTGTCCTTACAGGTCCCTGGAAACAAGGACTTGCAGAGTGAAAGAAAAAAAATACTCTCCCTACCTACAGTTTTCTGTCCCTAGAAAAAAATGTTTTTTTTAATCACAATATAGCAAAAGGACAATTCACTCACTGTCCTTCCAGGTCCCTGGAAACAAGGACTTGCAGAGTGAAAGAAACTGACACTGTCCCTACCTAGAGTTTTCTGTCCCTAGAATAAATGTTTTTTTTAATCACAATATAGCAAAAGGACAAT
This sequence comes from Rana muscosa, assembly GCA_029206835.1. Classification (NCBI taxonomy): domain Eukaryota; kingdom Metazoa; phylum Chordata; class Amphibia; order Anura; family Ranidae; genus Rana; species Rana muscosa. Next base: position 450,147,800 of record CM055127.1, on the reverse strand, counting down.
TCACTCACTGTCCTTCCAGGTCCCTGGAAACAAGGACTTGCAGAGTGAAAGAAACTGACACTGTCCCTACCTAGAGTTTTCTGTCCCTAGAATAAATGTTTTTTTTAATCACAATATAGCAAAAGGACAATTCACTCACTGTCCTTCCAGGTCCCTGGAAACAAGGACTTGCAGAGTGAAAGAAACTGACACTGTCCCTACCTAGAGTTTTCTGTCCCTAGAATAAATGTTTTTTTTAATCACAATATAGCAAAAGGACAATTCACTCACTGTCCTTCCAGGTCCCTGGAAACAAGGACTTGCAGAGTGAAAGAAACTGACACTGTCCCTACCTAGAGTTTTCTGTCCCTAGAATAAATGTTTTTTTTTAAGCACACTATAGCAGAAGCACAAAACACACTGACACTCTCCCTACCTATCCTTCTCTTTCCCTAAACTAAAGGAATCCAGGTTAAGCAAGAAAGAAATAACAGTCACTGTCCCTGCCTATGCTACTCTATCCCTGCTCCGGAACACACTACACTAGGCCGCCGTGCTGGCGGCCTTTTATAGTGTGGGGCGTGTACTAAACACCCTCAGCAATAATTGGCCACAGGCATCCTGCCTGTGGCCAATCATTGCTCTCCTCGCTGCCGGCGCTGTGATTGGCCAAGCATGCGGGGTCACAGTGCATGCTTGGCCAATCACAGCGCCTGGATGACACTGCGATGGCGTAGTGCATTGTGGGCCGTTCGCGTCACTCGAATTTGGCGCGAACGGCCCAAATCGTTCGATCTTCGTCGAACGATCGAACAGCCAATGTTCGAGTCGAACGTATGTTCGACTCGAACACGAAGCTCATCCCTAGCCCTGTCCATTATTCCACGCAGCGTATGTTCCAACAGGTGGACAAGAGGTACAGTGTCACTGATGCATGCACTGTCACTGCTCACCATCCTCGTGGCCTCCTCAAATGGTGCCAGGACAGTGCATGCATCCTTGATCATGCCCCACTGGCGTAGTGAAAAAAACCAGAGCTCCCCTGACCCTGTCTTGGTGCCGTAGTCGCACAGGTACTCATTGATGGCCCTCTGCTGCGTGTGCAGCCGCTGCAACATGGCCAATGTTGAGTTCCACCTGGTGGGCATGTCACATATAAGGCGGTTCTTGGGTAGGTTCAACTCCTTTTGCAGCTCAGCCAAGCGAGCACTGGCATTATAAGATCTGCGGAAATGCACACACACTTTCCTGGCCTGCCTCAGGACATCCTGTAAGCCCGGGTACCTGCCCAAGAACCGCTGCACCACCAGGTTAAGGACGTGAGCCACACAGGGCACATGGGTCAGTTGTCCCTGTCGGAGGGCGGAGAGGAGGTTGATGCCATTGTCGCAAACCACCATTCCTGGCTTAAGCTGGCGTGGCGTCAACCACCTCTCGGCCTGCCCCTGCAGAGCAGACAGAACCTCTGCCCCAGTGTGGCTCCTGTCCCCCAAACACACCAGCGCAAGCACGGCATGGCATCTTTTTGCCTGCGTACTTGCGTAGCCCCATGAACGCCTACAGAGCACCGCTGGTTCCCGAGGACAAAGCACAGGAAGAGGCTGTGGAGGAAGAAGAAGAGGAGGGGGTGGAGGAGAGAGGTGTGTCACAACCAGTAGTAGCATTTTGGAGGCGTAGCGGCGGAACAACCTCCAACACTACTGCACCTTGTCCTGCATCCTTCCCAGCTGCCAAAAGAGTGACCCAATGGGCCGTGAAAGAAAGGTAACGTCCCTGTCCATGCCTGCTGGACCATGAGTCAGCGGTAATATGCACCTTACCGCTGACCGCCCTGTCCAGCGAGGCCAAGACATTGCCTTCCACATGCCGGTAGAGAGCCGGAATCACCTTCCGTGAGAAAAAGTGGCGTTTGGGAACCTGCCACTGAGGAACCGCACATTGCACTAACTCACGGAAGGGGGCAGAGTCTACCAACTGAAAAGGCAGCAGTTGAAGCGCTAGCAATTTAGCCAAGCTAGCATTCAACCGCTGGGCATGTGGATGGCTGGGAGTGAACTTCTTTCGACGGTCCAGCAGCTGGGGCAGGGAAATTTGCCTGCTAGAATCGGACGTCGGTGTACTGCTAGCAGGGTGCCCGCAAGTACTTGGCTGTGACACACCTAATTCTACACCTTCATTCCTCTCAGTGCAGGTTTCAGAGAGGACTGAAGGTATAGTGGGGTTGGAGATCCCAGCTGATGCGGTGCAAGGAGAGGTCCGCTTTGTTCTTTGGTGTGGGTCTTTAAGGTAGGCTTGCCAACGAGCTGCATGGCAGGTCAACATATGTCTGGTCAAGCATGTGGTGCCCAAGCGGCTGATGTTTTGGCCACGCGATATACGCTTGAGACATATGTTGCAAACAGCAGCTGTGCGATCTGATGCACTCGACTCAAAAAAGGCCCACACCAAAGAACTTTTTGAATAACGGGCAGAGGCAGCGCCCTGCACAGGCGGGGCTCTGCTGTGTGATTCCTTCGGTGTGCTGCCCTTACGCTGGCCCCCCAAGGGCATCCTGCCTAGTTGGAGATGTGCATCCTCCTCATCCTCCTCCTCCTCCTCTCTCCTATTAGGCACCCACGTGGAGTCAGTGACCTCATCATCCCCTCCCTCCTCATCCCTGGAGCCAATCTGGCAGTATGCTACAGCTGCTGGAACATGACTGCCAGATTGGTGTCCTTCTTGAGCATCCCCTCTCTCTGCTCTCATGCTACTGCCTTCCTCTAGCTGGGTATCATCATCAGACCCTTCGAAACGCTGGGCATCCTCCTGGAGCATGTACCCAACACTGTGCTCAAACAGTTCGGGGGACTCCTCAGGAGGACATGGTGGGTCTAGGGAAGGAGTGACTGGTGATGACATTGATACCAGGGATGAGGACGCTTTGGCAGCTGCTTTGTCAGTACCCTGAGCCTGGGTGAGAGAGGATGAGGGGGATGAGGAGGGCTTGGTCATCCACTCTACCAAGTCTTCGGCATGATGCGGCTCAACATGTCCAGCTGCCGAAAAGAAGGACAAGCGTGTCCCATGGCCACGTGCTGATGGCGATGCACCGCGTCCACGACCAGCACTGTTGTCTCTAGACACAGAGCCTGCTTGCCCTCTTTTATTGGCTCCTGACTGTCTGCCTCTCCTTGTTTGCCTTCCAGACATTCTAATGGCCTGCAGGGAGGTGGGAAAACCAGCAATAAGGCCTAGTTTCAGGAGTATATTTTGCAGGAATCACAATACGCCTGCTGTAAGTGCTGCAAATGCCTGTTGGTGTAACACACTAGGAAAACACAGCAATACGGCCTAGCTTCAGGAGTATATTTTGCAGGAATCACACTACGCCTGCTGTAAGTGCTGCAAATGCCTGTTGGTGTAACACACTAGGAAAACACAGCAATACGGCCTAGCTTCAGGAGTATATTTTGCAGGCATCACACTACGCCTGCTGTAAGTGCTGCAAATGCCTGTTGGTGTAACACACTAGGAAAACACAGCAATACAGCCTAGCTTCAGGAGTATATTTTGCAGGAATCACACTACGCCTGCTGTAAGTGCTGCAAATGCCTGGTAGTGTAACACACCAGGAAAACACAGCAATACGGGCTAGCTTCAGGTGTATAATGTGCAGGAGGCACACTACGTCCGCTGTAAGTGCTGCAAATGCCTGGTAGTGTAACACACCAGGAAAACACAGCAATACGGGCTAGCTTCAGGTGTATAATGTGCAGGAGGCACACTACATCCGCTGTAAGTGCTGCAAATGCCTGGTAGTGTAACACACCAGGAAAACACAGCAATACGGGCTAGCTACAGGTGTATAATGTGCAGGAGGCACACTACGTCCGCTGTAAGTGCTGCAAATGCCTGGTAGTGTAACACACCAGGAAAACACAGCAATACGGGCTAGTTTCAGGTGTATAATGTGCAGGAAGCACACTACGTCCGCTGTAAGTGCTGCAAATGCCTGGTAGTGTAACACACCAGGAAAACACAGCAATACGGGCTAGCTTCAGGTGTTTAATGTGCAGGAGGCACACTACGTCCGCTGTAAGTGCTGCAAATGCCTGGTAGTGTAACACACCAGGAAAACACAGCAATACGGGCTAGCTTCAGGTGTTTAATGTGCAGGAGGCACACTACGTCCGCTGTAAGTGCTGCAAATGCCTGGTAGTGTAACACACCAGGAAAACACAGCAATACGGGCTAGCTTCAGGCGTATAATGTGCAGGAGGCACACTACGTCCGCTGTAAGTGCTGCAAATGCCTGGTAGTGTAACACACCAGGAAAACACAGCAATACGGGCTAGCTTCAGGTGTATAATGTGCAAGAGGCTTAGCAACAATGACACTGACACTGTCCCCTGCCTATCCTTCTCTCTCCCTGCACACAAGGTTTAGCAAAGAATATGACACTGACACTCTCCCTGCCTATCCTTCTCTCTCCCTACACACAAGGTTTAGCAAAGAATATGACACTGACACTTTCCCTGCCTATCCTTCTCTCTCCCTACACACAAGGTTTAGCAAAGAATATGACACTGACACTCTCCCTGCCTATCCTTCTCTCTCCCTACACACAAGGTTTAGCAAAGAATATGACACTGACACTCTCCCTGCCTATCCTTCTCTGTCCCTACACACAAGGTTTAGCAAAGAATAGATATGACACTGTCCCTGCCTATCCTTCTCTTTCCCTGCTCCGGAACACACTACACGAGGCCGCCGCGCTGGCGGCCTTTTATAGTGTGGGGCGTGTACTAAACCCCCTCAGCTATAATTGGCCACAGGCATCCTGCCTGTGGCCAATCATTGCTCTCCTCGCTGCCGGCGCTGTGATTGGCCAAGCGTGCAGGGTCACAGTGCATGCTTGGCCAATCACAGCGCCGGGATTGCACTGCGATGGCGCAGTGTATTGTGGGCCGTTCGCGTCACTCGAATTTGGCGCGAACGGCCCAAATCGTTCGTTGTTCGCCGAACGAGCGAACAGCCGATGTTCGAGTCGAACGTATGTTCGACTCGAACACCGAGCTCATCCCTAATTTGCAAGTTCTCGGGAGCAGGGCCCCCCTAATCCTCTTGTTTTAAATTGTATTGTAACTGTACTGTCTTCCTTTATATTGTAAATCTCCGTGCAAACTGGCACTATATAAATCCTGTATAATAATAATAATAATAATATGCGTTTATACGAATTTATACTCGTTTACCTTTTTTAGGCCCCATATGCATGAGCCCTAATGCCGCGTACACACGATCGGAATTTCCAACAACAAATGTTCGATGTGAGCTTTTGGTTGGATATTCCGACCGTGTATAGGCTCCATCGGACATTTGCTGTCAGAATTTCCGACAACAAATGTTCAAGAGCAGGTTCTCAATTTTTCCGACAACAAAAGTTCTTGTCGGAGATTCCGACCGTGTGTATCCAATTCCGACACACAAAAATCCTACGCATGCTCAGAAACAATTTGACGCATGCTCAGAATCATTGAACTTAAATTTTCTCGGCTCGTTGTAGTGTTGTACGTCACCGCGTTCTTGGCGATTGGAATTTCCGACAACATTTGTGTGACCGTGTATGCAAGACAAGTTTGAGTGAAAATCCGTCGGGGAAAAAAATCCACGGTTTTGTTGTCGGAGTGTCCAATCGTGTGTACGCGGTATAAGCGGGCAGTCTTCCCACTAACCACCACTGTAAGGTATATTGTTCCTATTGACTACCAATGTAAGGGACATTTTTCCTACTAACCATCATCGCAAGGCATGGTCTTCCCATTGACCACCAATGCAAAGGATATTCTTCCCACTGACCACTACTGTAAAGGATATTTATCCCACTGACCACCAATGTAAGGGATATAAAGTCTTCCCACTCACCACCAATGTAAGAGACATTCTTCCCACTAACCACCAATTTAAGGGACATTTTATCTACTAACAATCGTCGTAAGGGATAGTCTTGACCACAATTGCCAATGCAAAGGATATTCTTCCCACTGACCACCAATGGAGGAGATAGATAGTCTTCCCACTAACCACCAATGTAAGGGACATTTTTACCAATGACCACCAATGTACTGTAATGCTGCGTACACACGATCGGAATTTCTGACAACAAATGTTTGATGTGAGCTTTTGGTCAGATATTCCGACCGTGTGTAGGCTCCATCGGACATTTGCTGTCGGAATTTCCGACAACAAATGTTTGAGAGCTGGTTCTCAATTTTTCTGACAATACATTTCTTGTCGGAAATTTGTGTGTATCCAATTCCGATGTACAAAAGTTCTACGCATGCTCGGAATCAATTCGACGCATGCTCGGAATCATTGTACTTAATTTTTCTCGGCTCGTTGTAGTGTTGTACGTCACCGCGTTCTTGACATTCGGAATTTCCAAGGAACATTTGTGTGGCCGTGTGTATGCAAGACAAGTTTGAGCCAACATCAGTCGGAAAAAAATCCACGGTTTTGTTGTCGGAAATTCCGATCGTGTGTACGCGGCATAAGAGATAGCCTTTCCACTGAACACTACTATAATGGGTGCATTCTTCCCACTGACCACCAACGTAAGAGGCATTCTTCCCACTTACCCCTGATGGATACATTTTAGCAGGGGTTCCCTGAAACCTCCAAACTATTTCCAGGGTTCCTTTGGGGTAAAAAGGGTTCCAAAAGGCTGAGGTATGCCACGTACACACGTTCGGAATTTCTGATGGAAAAAGTCCGGCGGAATTTTTTCATCGGATATTCCGAACGTGTGTATGCCCCATCTGACTTTTTCCTTCGGAAATTCTGACGGACTTAGAAAGAGAACATGTTCTCTTTTTTTCCGACCTGAAAAAATTTCTATCGGAATTTCCGTTCGTCTGGATGCAATTCCGATGGACTAAAAACCACGCATGCTCATAATCAAGTCGACGCATGCTCGGAAGCATTGAACTTAATTTTTCTCGGCTTGTCGTAGTGTTTTACGTCACCGCGTTCTTGACAGTCGGAATTTGGTGTGACAGTTTGTATGCAAGACAGCTTGAACGGAATTCCGTCGAAAAAACCCGTCGGAGTTTATTCCGACGGAAAATCCGGCTGTGTGTACAGGGCATTAGGGTTTATATCTACTTAAAAAACAAAAATGTACTTAAGTCAAGCCAAAAGCTTTAAAGTGGATGTAAACCCAATCTCATCCTTTCTAAACTACTGCCATAGTGCTGATCTATAAGGATATAGATGCCCCCTGCATGTATCCTTATCTGTCAAATGTCTCCCCTCTGTCTGTTATAAGAACTGAAAAACTGCAGATTCTGTGGGTGGATCTGTTGTCTGGAGCTCGGTGGGTGGAGTCGTGATGTCAGTAGACTCCCCGCCCACCTCTACACTCCCCTTGTCAACATGCATTTTCTCCTGTGTATTCTTCTGCTATGATCACTAACATCCAGTCAAAATCCAGAAAAGTGACCACCTGACTTCAGAAAAGGAGTGGGGGTGGGAATTAAAAAATAATGTCTGTCTAAAGCTAGTGCACAAGATATGTATGTAGCGCTACCCCCAGTTAAGAGAGCCGCTGGTTTGTTTTCGGGCCCTGTGTGCAGTACCGCCAACCCCCGGCAATCTTACTCGACCCACTCTGGCACAGTTAGGCTAGGGTTATACTTATACCACATTCAATTGTATTGCATGAATTAATCTCTAAACAGCAAGACAACACACGAGTCAGGCCTGACATAGAGTAAATCTCAGTCACTTCCTATAAGGATTTCTTCGCATGCCAGCTTTCGGTGGTGCACTTGATGAAATTCTAGTTTGTAATCCACAACGGCAGTAACTTGGAACAAATATACTGGGAGGGGAGGACAGAGGACACTTCAACTCTGTCCTGCTACCGGTCTCTCCCTGTGGAACAGCAGATAAACGAACTGTGGGCCTATGCAGTTCTATAGGCCTGAACACGACACAGTCTATTGGTCTGGGCAGGTGCCCGCTCACCACTCCGGACGCGATCCCAGTCCGGGACTTCCAACTGCTGTGTATTCCGCACACAGCGTCTGCCACGATCGGGTCCCCGATCCAACTGATGTCCTCACTCGACAAATCAGGATCCACCCAGGCTCCGCAGTGGGGTGGAAGGCTCTTCGGAAGTCACGCAAGGCCCCAGGCTTCGGGCCTTGCACCGCAGCAGATCCGCACAGAAAGACTGGTTGCCTGCAGCGCGGTGTCACCAAAGAGGCCGAGCTCCGCCTCGCCTCTTCCTTAAATAGCCTCTCCCATGAGTCCCTGAGGCCGGATGGGGTTCTGGGTAACGTAGTCCCGGGGCCTTAAAGGAGACCCCGCTACACACTCCCCCTACTTAAACTCTTTGGTCCCCAAAGATAACATAACCTTAAATTACAGAACGTACAACATCAATCAAAGTTTCATATGATGTCGGCAGAGGAAATTCCCACCAAAACCGAGGTAGTGAACTCCCCTGCCCACAGGACACACTATCATCAGTATCCTGTCTAACTGTGCCAGAGAGTGAGTTGGGGTTGCCTCCCACCAAATGAACAGTGGGAGCGTCAGGGTCCTCCATACTCCTTCTGGCAGTGACCACAGTGTCTTCAGCACTCCTCCCCATTTGTGGGTAGGTTAATCTCCTGGGAGGTTTTATGGCTCTTCGCTTCCTCTGTCCTCTTGGACTTTCTGTTCAAACAGGTTCTTCTTCTGTAACTGACTTAGGAATTTCCTCTGGTTCGGGAGCCTCGGACTCCCGAGCAGGGAGGTACATGGCTTCCCTTGGATCTTCCTCTGGGAGTAATTCACAGGCACTCTCCCAAGCATCTGACCAAGGACTGGACGGGATGAACTCCGTAGCTTCTGCATTCAGTTTGGAGCTCACTGAAGGTGACGGGCACCCGGCTGACTCCTTCACCGGGGCCCGCTGAAGTTTTCCGGCGGCTTGCGGTTATTCAGTCTCTTCTTCTTGGGACTGGAACACACTCTGGCAGCGTGGCCAACCCCTCCGCAGTTGAAACAAGTCATATCCCCCCTATCTTCCAGGGATGCGGGCGCTGAGGTATTTGGAAACAGCTCCTTCCTTGGGCTTTCCCTCTCTGGTACCCTTGACTCCTTTTCCATCAGGGAGGTCAGCATCCCCAACACTTGGGACATCTGTGACTTCAAGGTATCCACCTCTGCGTCTCTTTCCAGGGTAATGGCCATCCTGACCATCACGGGAAGAGGATTCACCGTCTCAACTGGTTGGCTCCTCTTCTTCTCCTCCAGCATAGCTTCTTCTTCTCTGACTACTCGGATCAAGTCAGGGTACTCCAGGCTCTTCCCGTCCTGTCTTGTACGTAGCGCCAGTGCGATGGGGTCCAGGGGTTGAGATCCTCTCATCACCTGCTGAACACGGGCCTCATCCACCTTCCGCGGATCAATCCCCTTCTTAAGGATCATCTTGTGCAGTATTTTATCCAGGCGCTTCATGAAATCTGACAGTTTTTCTCCTGCCTTTTGGTAGCAGTGCTCCAGCTGGTAAGTGATCTCAGTGATTTTCTCTGTTCCACCAAACACATTCTACAGAATGTCCAGATAGTCCTGCGCATCACAGTCTGTCTTGCTCATCTTAAGGTTGCGTATGGCCTCCAGAGCAGGTCCCTTTAAGCTCTCAGCAATTCTCTGCTTCTTTCTGTGGTCTGGGACTTCCCATTCTTCTAAGGCCTGAGTGGCACCGTCTAGCCACTCCTCAAACCCCTCTTCATCCGAAGGTACAGGTTTCCTCCCTGAAAACATTCTGAGTTTTCGGTATCCTGACATTTCATAATCTGGAGGGTCTTTCTTACACTGGGCTATAATTTCCTCTAGGACCGCGCATAGTTCGGTGCTGAGGGTGCCCTGTGGCGACCCGGGACTCTCTTTCTTCTCCCTTTTTACTGTTTTTGGGGTGGGTGGCAGTGCGTGTATTAGGCTATAGGTTTGATCATCTGTCGCTTTTATACTTGGATTCTTGAAGTCCTCCGGGACTCCATCCTTCCACTCTATCAGTGCGTGCGTCAGCGAAGAATTCGACCTGACATCCACTATTCATGCCTTCTGGTGCGGGGACAGCGACGTCACTAGCTGCTTCACCGCTTCTTCTTGCCAGATCCCTGGGAGTTCTATAACTACTACCCCTCCTGGATCTGTGCTGACCACCTTGCACCACTTGAATACTTCCGATGGGACCATGCTGGTACTTTTTGGCGCGTTACTTGCTGCACCAGGATCCCGGACTCGAGAGCCCCCACGTGTAGCGCTACCCCCAGTTAAGAGAGCCGCTGGTTTGTTTTCGGGCCCTGTGTACAGTACCGCCAACCCCCGGCAATCTTACTCGACCCACTCTGGCACAGTTAGTCTAGGGTTATACTTATACCACATTCAATTGTATTGCATGAATTAATCTCTAAGCAGTAAGACAACACACTAAGGCGAGAGATTGATTATAACGGTTTTACTCTTATAGTAAATAGCATAGGTATAACATCACACATACAACTGGCTTGCAGAGCCCTGCAGCAATCAATTCAGCACGCTATAATGGCACTGCGCGGTACTACACCACGCGTAGCTATTATGGTGTGCGCGCCCTATGGCGCACTAAACAATGTATTATCTCCCCACCCGAGTCAGGCCTGACATGGAGTAAATCTCAGTCACTTCCTATAAGAATTTCTTTGCATGCCAGCTTTCGGTGGTGCACGTGATGAAATTCTAGTTTGTAATACACAACGGCAGTAACTTGGAACAACTATACTGGGAGGGGGGGACACTTAAACTCTGTCCTGCTACCGGTCTCTCCCCGTGGAACAGCAGATAAACGAACTGTGGGCCTATGCAGTTCTATAGGCCTGAACACGACACAGTCTATTGGTCTGGGCAGGTGCCCGCTCACCACTCCGGACGCAATCCCAGTCCGGGACTTCCACCTGCTGTGTATCCGCACACAGCGTCTGCAACGATCGGGTACCCGATCCAACTGATGTCCTCACTCGACAAATCAGGATCCACCCAGGCTCCGCAGTGGGGTGGAAGGCTCTTCGGAAGTCACGCAAGGCCCCAGGCTTCGGGCCTTGCACCGCAGCAGATCCGCACAGGAAGACTGGTTGCTTGCAGCACGGTGTCCCCAAAAAGGCCGAGCTCCGCCTCGCCTCTTCCTTAAATAGCCTCTCCCATGAGTCTCTGCGGTGGAAACTTTCCCCTGAGGCCGGATGGGGTTCTGGGTAACGTAGTCCCGGGGCCTTAAAGGAGACCTCGCTACATGTAAATAACCTGTCACTCAAAGCAAGGGGGCGGAACGGACAAAGGTTTTTCTCTGTTTGTCCGTCTTATCTTACTGAACAATAAAAGAGGATTGCTCAGAGCTGGATTAACTCTTTGTGGCAAGACTGGGCACAGATGATAGGAAATCGTTTACACTACATTGTGACAGCAAAAAAAAAAAAAACGGGTTTACATCCACTTTAAAGCTTCAAATGAAAAGGAATGTTTTACACAAACAAAATGCATAAAAAAGAAAGTTACCAATTATAATAATATAATAGTAATAATACATATAAATATATATAAACGTGTAAAAAATATTTTATATAAAAGTGTATGTGTGTTTTATCATTCTTTCACGCAAACAACAAAGAGGAACGTCCGTGCACACCAGTGCTGTCCATTTGTTGTGTGGAAATCACCCCCGGGAGGTCACAGCCATCTTATTGCCTCATTAGTAAGCTCAGCATGACCAGGCAGAAATGTTTGTAGGATTTCTCGCTATGGGATATAAATATCAAAACTCTGCTATGACTTTTTAATGTCCTGTTATGTCAGATCCATGGAGTTGCATCCAGCTGGGTCCAGCCAGTCATAATCATCGTTATGGGACTCCTTACCTCATAACCCAGAGGTCTGTCTGTCAGTCAAACATTACCTCCTGTCCACATACTGTGCGCCGGTACCGTATAATCAGTTCAGTGCAGTTAATTACTCCATTATAATTGTGTAATAGAGAAATGCAATGAGGTAACTACAGGTGGTGCAATGGAGGCATCTGCATGAGGTGAAGAGGACCAACTGTAGGTAGTTTAATTTACCCGTTATATTATCACATTACATCATATACAGTTTAAAGTGAGAAATTTATACTTTCCCTTTTCCACTTTGTTATCTGCTTATTAAAGTATAACTAAACTTTTTTTTTTTGTTTTGGATAGAGTGGGAACATGAAATTGTCCAAGATGTCTTGGTATGCTGACGCCTTAAGAGTTCCCTTTACTGGAACTAAGGGGCCAAACCCAACCCCTGAAAAACAACCTCACACCATAATCCCCCCTCCACCAAATGATTTGGACCAGTGCACAAAGGAAGGTCCATAAAGACATGGATGAGCGAGTTTGGGGAGGAGGTTCTTGACTGTCCTGCACTGAGTCCTGATCTCAACCCGATAGAACACCTTTGGGATGAATTAGAGCGGAGACTGCGAGCCAGGTCTTCTCATCCAACTTTAGTGTCTGACATCACAAATGCTCTTCTGGAAGAATTGGTCAAACATTGCCATAGACACTCCTAAACCTTGTGGGCAGCCTTCCCAGAAGAGTTGAAGCTGTTATAGGGTGGGCCAACTCAATATTGAACCCTACAGACTAATGCCCCATACACACGATCATTTTTAATGTCATTTTTAAAACTGACGTTTTTCTCGTCATTTTTTTTCTTGTTTCCTCTCAAGCCTGTCTTGCGTACACACCATCATTTTAAAAAATGTTCAAGAAAAGCGCAGTGACGTACACCACGTACGACGGCACTATAAAGGGGAAGTTCCGTTCGAATGGCGCCACCCTTCATGTTAGTAAAGTTTGTTGAGAGACGATTCGCTCTTTTCAGTCTCTGTGCTTTTCAGTCCGTTACAGCGTGACGAATGTGCTATCTCCATTACGAACGCTAGTTTTACCAGAACGAGCGCTCCCGTCTCATACTTGATTCTGAGCATGCGCATTTTTTTTCACGTCGTTAAAGCATACACACTATCGTTTTTCACATCGTTAAAAAAAACGACGTGAAAAAAGAGAGCATGTTCGAAATTTTAAATGCCCGTTTTTCACGTCGTTAAAAATGCTCTGGAGCATACACACGATCATTTTTAATGGCCATTTTTTTTAATGGCATTTTTAACGGCATGAAAAATGATCGTGTGTATGGGGCATAAGACTGGGATGCCATTAAAGTTCATGTGTGTGTAAAGGCATGTGTCCCAATACTTTTGGTAAGACAGTGATTACATATAGAAGAGCCAATAATGTGAATATTTTGGATCTAGCCTGAGGTGTAAATTTAATCTCCAGATCTTGTTCCCATTTTTCTACAAATCCTGGAACTGATTGTATTGTATCCAGGGCTTTTTTTTCTCACAGAAAAGGTACAGGAACTCACCCTCCTCCCCTAGGTTATGTCTGTCTCCGCCCCCTACCCACTCCTAGACCGCCCCCTTTTCTCCACCCTTACACACCTCCTAGCACCGCCACTTTAGAGAACAGGGTACCAAGTATAATTGTGGGGGGCTATACAAGTAGTTTGTATGGAATTTATTTATACAAAAGCAAAGTAGTAAAATTTACAAAACATTGGAAATATCCAGCAATTACCAAAGTAAGCTCAGAGGCACTTCCAGATGATTTCACCTGACCCATATGCAGCAAAGAGACAGTCCCATATCCAGCAAGAGACACCCCCCCATATCCAGAAAGATACATGCCTTATTCAGCAAGAGACATCCCTTATCCAGCAAGAGATACCCCCCATATCAAGCAAGAGACACCCCCCATATTAAGCAAGAGACCCCCCCATATCCAGCAAGAGACCCCCCATATCCAGCAAGAGAACCCCCCCATATCCAGCAAGAGACACCCCCCATATCAAGCAAGAGACACCTCCCATATCAAGCAAGAGACCCCCCATATCCAGCAAGAGACACCCCCATATCCAGCAAGAGACATCCCATATCCTGCAAGAGACAGCCCATATCCTGCAAGAGACATCCCATATCCAGCAAGAGACATCCCATATCCTGCAAGAGACAGCCCTTATCCAACAAGAGACATTTCTTATCCTGCAAGAGAAATCCCATATCCAGCAAGAGACACCCCTTATCCAGCAAGAGACATCCCATATCCTGCAAGAGACAGCCAATATCCAGCAAGAGACAGCTCATATCTTGCAAGAGACAGCCCATTCCTGCAAGAGACAGCCCGCATCCAGCAATAGACAGCCTATTCCTGCAAGAGACAGCCCATATCCTGCAAGAGACAGCCAATATCCAGCAAGAGACAGCCCATATCCTGCAAGAGACAGGCCATATCCAGCAAGAGACAGCCCATATCCAGAAAGAGACAGTCTATATCCTGCAAGAGACAGCCCATATCTAGCAAAGAGACATCCAGCATATCCCCATATCCAAGCAGCATTAATAGACAGCAACACTGAATAATTAACTTACCAAAAAAGCAATGTCTCCATAGGAAAGTAGGCTGGCACATCGGCGCTACAGAAGCTGTTTTGGCTTATACGGCTGTCGGGTTACTCCGCGGCTGGCGACCTAGGAAAGTAAAAGATATAGAAAAAAGTTCTCCCTCACTACCTTTGACAGAGGTGGCAGAACGCCGTTCCGGCATGTTCCACCAGAAAAAAAGCCCTTATTGTATCTGAAAGCAAAAATGTATAGGAGAATGAAAGGGCCTGAGGAGAAGGGCCAGTAGTTTGACATACTTGTTCATATGTTGTAAGAGAACATCGAAATGATTCTGCAGCTGGTAAAGTGCGTGGAAAATTTGAGATATGAAGCATTTGTAAAATTTGTAAAAAAAATATGTTTTTTAATTTATTATTATATTATTAAAGCTCAGGTGCCCACACATGTTGTAGCCAGTTTGTTTCAATGTGCCAATCAAAGTTACAAGGAAACACACCATAGGGTTGATTTACTAAGATTTGAGCGTGCAAAATCTGACGCAGCTGTGCATAGAAACCAATCAGCTTCCAGTTTTTTTTTTTTTTTGTCAAAGCTTAATTGAATAAGCTGAAGTTAGAAGCCAATGCGGGTATATTTTGATCGCTCTCTAATAATTTCCTGACATTGAATTGTAGACAACGAGATTTAACAAGCTGGCAACTTTTAGTTCATGTTAAGGCCCCTTTCACACGGGCGGACCGTATGTCCGTTTTTCACCCATCCGTTTAGAGAAAAAAAACGGACATACATGTATCCCTATGGGATAGCGGATGTCAGCGGATGAACATCCGCTGACATCCGATCTTATCCGTGCCCGCAATGCTCCGTTTTTCAGGATAGAAAAATTTCAAATTTTCTATCCGTGTTCATCCGATCCCCCCATAGGGGAGAGCGGAGATCTGACAGGGCGGTCCCTGCACAGTGTGCGGGTACCGCCCTGTTATCTGCCGGCTCAGCAGGGATCAACGGAGCGATCCCCGCTGAGCAAGCGGAGGTTCACGGGGCGGATCATGACTGATCCGTCCCGTGTGACAGGGGCCTAAAGTGGAACTTCAGTAATTTTTTCATCTTTCCATCTATTAAATCTTCTGCCCTTCATGTTTTAACTTTGGATAGTAAAACATTCTTTTTTCTGCCAGTAAATACCTTATACAGCCCACTTCATGTTTCTTGTCTGGTCATTAGCCTAGGCTTATGACATCATGCACAGCTCTCTCTCTCACTCTCATAAGAGTTTGCCAGGAAGGGAGGGGGGGGTGAGTCATAAGAGGGCCAATGAGAGCTGCAGAGCTGGAGGTGTGCCTCTGTGTGTCTGTATAAATCCAGGAAGTGAACAGGCAGCAGCTTCAGCTGCCCACAGTTAAAATTGTTGCAGCCAGACTCAGTGGATAGAGAATTCTGCAGCATATTTGTCAAGAACAGAATCACAGTATATATAAAATAATATGCAAAGTGATTGGAGGGAAGCTTCAGAATGGCAAAGATGTTTTTATTATAAATTATGTGAGCAGACTGCAGTTCCGCTTTAAATGGGTTATGCTGTATAAGGTGTAATGGAAGGTGTTTTTTGTTTTGTTTTTAAGGTGTTTGTGTGAAACCTTACTGCATCATAAGTCAACAACTACTTAGGGATCTATTTATGAAAAACATTTGCATAACTATTCATCCAACAAAACAGTATGTACATTTGTTCTGTGAGAATTTACCCGTCTTCACAAATTTTTGGGGGGATTTTTCTTACATTGTAGTTCATTTACTAAAGGCGAATAGACTGTGCACTTTGTAAAGTTATAAGAACAGCGCTAATCCACCAAAAAAACGTTACAATCTGAAATGGTGAGAGAAATGGAAAATTCTGAAAAATACTGAAATAAAAACATCAAATGCAGCCACTGTGCCCATCAAATGCAGCCACTGTGCCCATCAAATGCAGCCGCTGTGCTCATCAAATGCAGCCACTGTGCCCATCAATTGCAGCCAATCTGCCCCATCAAATGCAGCCACTGTGCCCATCAATTGCAGCCACTGTGCCATCAAATGCGGCAACTGTACAATCAATTGCAGCCACTGTGCCATCAATTTCCACCGCTGTGCTATCAATTTCCGCCACTGTGCCATCAAATGCAGCCACTGTGCCTATCAAATGCAGCCACTGTGCCCATCAATTGCAGCCACTGTGCCATCAAACACAGCCACTGTGCCATCAAACGTAGCCACTGTGCCATCAAACGTAGCCACTGTGCCATCAAATGCAACCACTGTGCCCATCAAATGCAGCCACTGTGCCCATCAAATGCAGCCACTGTGCCATCAATTGCAGCCACTGTGCTCATCAAATGCAGCCACTGTGCCCATCAATTGCAGCCACTGTGCTCATCAAATGATGGGCACAGTGGCTGCCCATCATTTGTGCCCATAAATTGCAGCCACTGTGCCCCATCAAATGCAGCCACTGTGCCCATCAATTGCAGCCACTGTGCCATCAAACGCAGCCACTGTGTAATCAATTGCAGCCACTGTGCCATGAAATGCAGCCACTGTGCCATAAACTGTGCTATCAATTTCCGCCACTGTGCCATCAAATGCAGCCACTGTGCCCATCAAATGCAGCCACTGTGCCCATCAATTGCAGCCACTGTGCCATCAAACGCAGCCACTGTGCTATCAAACCTAGCCACTGTGCCATCAAATGCAACCACTGTGCCCATTAAATGCCGCCATTGTGCCCATCAAATGCCGCCATTGTGCCCATCAAATGCCACCATTGTGCCCCATCAGATGCAGCCATTGTGACCCCGGCCCGCCCGCTGTCTGACCGGCAGTTACCCCATCTTGGTGGCGGGTCAGGCAGTGGCGAGCTATGTCCTCTGTGTGTCTCTTCTTGCTTCCTGCTAGGCATCCAATAGCAGCGCCTGTCTGTTCAGCCAATCAGGTGACGGTATCAGACCCACGCTACCTGATTGGCTGACAGGCGGTTTAGTGCTAGAAAAGCAAATATTACTTTGCTTTTCTAACAAATCGTGGTGGACTCCAAATGCAAAGCTCTGCGCTCCGAGTCTACCTTTTTTGAAGCCTATTAGAGTCTATGGCTCTAATCACGTGCTTAAAAAAAACACCCCCGCCGCTGTAATTCAGGCGCCCGGCATCCTAAAATGGGTGGCGGCGGCGGCCATAGATAGATTCATGCAATGCACAAATCTATCCATTACCATATAGGGGGAGGCTGTTGAGAGGGGGCGGCGCCCGTGAATACTACAAATTATAACGTGTATATATGTGTTTAAACCAATTGTTCAACATTTACATGTGTACATGTTTATGTGTTAAAGCAATTCAATATGCAATATCTATGAAGTGCTAGTGCTTAATATCAACTCGATGCAACATACTATAACGTTTCTGAGATAAGGTACAGAAAAGATCAAAAAATGTGCAACAATGAATATCAATAAAATAATAAACAAAAAATACAAAATGAGTCAAAATGAGAGAACAATCTTTTCTCACCAAAAAACGCAAAAAGCAAACTTCACCAATATGTGAATCCTTCACCGCTCACTTTGCAAAGTGCAGTTGCTCCAAAGCTGAGTAAATGAGATAAAGTTTCACTTTACAAAGAATAGCCAATCACATTAAGGGAAAAAAAATATGGCATTTTTGGAAGTCATCAGAGCTTCCCCTCATTTACTAAGCTCTTGAGCAACTGCAAAGTGCACAGTCTATTTGCCTTTAGTAAATCAACCCCAATGTGTAAAGCAGTGGCTGTTGTGCAATTGGGGAAAAATCGGATGTTCTTTTCTGACTGAATGATTTTTCTGGTAACTGAATGTTCATAGGGTATCTTCTATTTTTATTGAATGTTCTTAGGGTGTTTTCTCTTAGGATCAAATGTTCTAAAGTTGTTTTCTCTTCTGACGGAATGTTCTTAGAGTATTACGTCTACTAACCAAATGTTATTAGGATATCCTCTCTTCTGATTAAATGTTTTTAAGATATTTTCTCTTAGGATTGAATGTTCTTAGGGTACTTTTTCCTAGGTTCAAAACATCGAACAATAATACCCCAGTGGAACTTTAACCACTTAAGCCCCGGACCATTTGGTAGCTAAAGGACCAGAGGTGAATTTAGAATTTTGCACTGCGCTGCTTTAACTGTAAATTGTGCGGACATGCAATGTTGAACCCAAACGAAATTTGCGTCCTTTTCTTCCCACAAATAGAGCTTTCTTTTAATGGTATTTGATTGCCTCTGCGATTTTTATTTTTTGCGATATAAACAGAAAAAAACGAAAATTTTGAAAAAAAATGATATTTTCTACTTTTTGTTATAAGAAAAATCGAATAAACTCAATTTTAGTCATACATTTAGGCCAAAATGTATTCAGCCACATGTTTTTAGTAAAAAAAATGTCAATAAGCGTATATTTATTGGTTTGCGCAAAAGTTATAAAGTTTACAAACTAGGGTACATTTTCTGAAATTTACACAGCTTTAAATTAATGACTGCCTATCTCATTTCTTGAGGTGCTAAAATGACAGGGCAGTACAAAACCCCCCCCCAAATGACCCCATTTTGGAAAGTAGACACCCCAAGGAAATTGCTGAGAGGCATGTTGAGCCCATTGAATTTTTTTTTTTTTGTCCCAAGTGATTGAATAATGACAAAAAAAAAAAAAAATTACAAAAAGTTGTCACTAAATGATATATTGCTCACACATGCCATGGTTATATGTGGAATTTCACCCCAAAATACATTTTGCTGCTTCTCCTGAGTACGGGGATACCACATGTGTGGGACTTTTTGGGAGCCTAGCCGCGTACGGGACCCCGGAACCCAAGCACCGCCTTCAGGATTTCTAAGGGCGCAAATTTTTGATTTCACTCCTCACTACCTATCACAGTTTCGAAGGCCATAAAATGCCAAAATAGCACAAAACCCCCCCAAATGACCCCATTTTAGAAAGTAGACACCCCAAGGAAATTGCTGAGAGGCCTGTTGAGCCCATTGAATATATTTTTTTTGTCCCAAGTGATTGAATAATGACAAAAAAAAAAATAAAAAATTACAAAAAGTTGTCACTAAATGATATATTGCTCACACATGCCATGGTTATATGTGGAATTACACCCCAAAATACATTTTTCTGCTTCTCCTGAGTACGGGGATACCACATGTGTGGGACTTTTTAGGAGCCTAGCCGCGTACGGGACCCCGAAAACCAAGCACCGCCTTCAGGATTTCTAGGCACAAATTTTTGATTTCACTCCTCACTACCTATCACAGTTTCGAAGGCCATAAAATGCCAAAATCGCACAAAACCCCCCCAAATGACCCCATTTTGGAATATAGACACCCCAAGCTATTTGCTAAGAGGAATGGCGAGTATTTTACAGCTCTCATTTGTTTTTGAAAATGAAGAAAGAAAATATATATATATATTTTTTTTTTTTTTCAATTTTCAAAACTTTGTGACAAAAAGCGAGATCTGCAAAATACTCACAATACCTCTCAGCAAATAGCTTGGGGTGTCTACTTTCCAAAATGGGGTCATTTGGGGGGGTTTGTGCTATCTGGGCATTCCATGGCCTCCGAAACTGTGATAGGCAGTGAGAAGTGAAATCAAAAATGTACACCCTTAGAAAGCCTGAAGGCGATGCTTGGTTTTTGGGGTCCCGTACGTGGCTAGGCTCCCAAAAAGTCTCACACATGTGGTATCCCCGTACTCAGGAGAAGACACAGAATGTATTTTGGGGTGTAATTCCACATATGCCCATGGCATGTTTGAGCAATATATCATTTAGTGACAACTTTGTGCAAAAAAGAAAAAAAAAATTGTCGTTTTTCCGCAACTTGTGTCAACATATAAAATATTCCATGGACTCGACATGCCTCTCAGTATATAGCTTGGGGTGTCTACTTTCCAAAATGGGGTCATTTGGGGGGGTTTTGAACTGTTCTGGCATTTTATACACAACATTAGGAAGCTTACATCCACTCTTCTAACCACTTGAAGACAAAGCCCTTTACTCTTTCGTCCATGGACCGACACAGCTTCTCTATTGACAAAGTGGGTATTATCCGTTAATTAGGAGTGACTAGGCAGAAAAACTTGTAAAAAGTGTTGCATCACACCTTCTACAGTACCGCCCAGGGGGCGGACCCTCTGGGTATACCCTCTCAGTCTGCACATCGCAGATCAGTTTTTTTCTGTCTAGCAAGGAGTAGGACATGGCTCCCTTCGGGCCCATTGGTCCGGGGAAAAAAGATATATATATATATATATATTTTTTATTATTATTTTTTTTGTTGCTACATTTGTTGTTTCCTGCGATCTTCGATCAACTGCCGACTGGGTGACAGGCTGGATCCTCGATCCTTGTAGTCTCCCCAGTTTCGGCCATCGAGCGTGTGCCGACCCTAGCTACGCGCTGGGTTTTCCACGACATGCCCGTTGCTCCACGGGTGGCCGGTGAGCCTACGCTCCGGGGCCTGCATCGGACCGCTCAGCTTCGGCTGACCTTACGGCCGAGTCGCAGCAGCCTGGCCGGTGAGCTTACGCTCCAAGGCTTGCATCGGACCGCTCAGCTTCGGCTGACCTTACGGCCGAGTCGCAGCAGCCTGTCCGGTGAGCGTCATGCTCCAGGGCATACATATGATCGTCCCTTCTGGGTCCAATCACAGCATGCCTGGCCAACAGTCACCTTCCGTGCGCGGACGATGATCTGTTTGGAATGTCTTCCAGCAGAATACATGCAGGATAGGTAAGTAAAACTCCCCTGCCTCGGCTGGGTGATTTAGCTGGACATTCCTGGAGAGATCAAGTAAGTGGTTGTGGCCCCTTTCTTCCCTCTCTCCCTGCCTTTCCCTCCTCCCTGGGCTTCTAGCTAAAGGTTGCTGGGTGCTGGGGGTCACCTAGGGGGTCCCACTGGAGCGGGGCTGGCTGTAACTAACATTTAAAAGAAATGTCATTTTTGCTTACCTGTGTTTCTGTGTCTCCATGCTGTCGGCGGCCATTTTGAGGTGGTCCATGCCAAGTTTGGCCTCTTGTAACTGCCTGGCGGCCATCTTCCTGTGGTTCGGCCACACCCACTGGCCCCTATCAGGTGATCGGCGGCCATGTTTGTCCACCCTGTATGCAGATATTGCCGTTCGGCGGCCATCTTTTTGTGGGCTATGGCTGCCTGACCTCTATCTTCTGTCGGCGGCCATTTTCTTAGAGCCCACATTATCTTCCATACAGACGTTTTTGGCAACCATTTTGCGAGAGCCTCCAGGCTCTAGGGTGCATTACACTGGCGCGAAAATTCACACAGGAAGTGCTGATAAAAGAAGCAGACTGACACAGCAGCAAGGGGACAGCATCACAGGCGCAGCATAGCAGTACCTATCCAGGGTGGTGAGTCCTCTGGGTAACCCAGCATCTCTGCAGCACAGGAGGGTGGCCTATTGATATCTTGCCTGGAGCCCTGTGAGTGTCAGCGTGTGGTCAGCATGGCATCTGAGCCAGATGTCTTCTCCCCTGAAACACCAGATTTAGCAGCTGGTGTCCCTGAGGTGTCTATGGACGCTATGTCAGCAATCCTAGAGGCGTTTGCTGCCAGGGTGGAAGCAGCACACGGGAATACAGGGGGTAATAAACGCCCCCGTCCCCTGCAATCTTCTGGGGATATTTCTGATGCAGAACCAGGTCCAGCTACGGCTCATGGCCCAGATTCTGATGCATCAGAGACTGCAGACCGTGACCGATCGGACAGTGAGGAGGACTCCAAGTCCAGGTCAGTACGCGAGACGGCTTTGGTATCTGACCTTATTACTGCAGTGCGGGATACACTAAAGTTGGAAAGGACTGAAGAAGTAGCAGATACTCCAGTCCCCTTTGGGTTTCGTAAACCTGCCCGCACTGCTAAGGTGTTCCCTTGTGTGTCTTATTTTGACAAACTCTTATACAAGGAATGGGAGAACCCACTGAGGGTCTTTACAGCCCCAAAGAGGTTTGCAGTACGGTACCCCTTTGAGGAGAGTTTTCTGAAGATATGGACCTCTCCCCCTATAGTGGACCCTTCGGTGTCCAGACTTAATAGAGCCACCACTATTCCAGTAGAAGGGGCTCCTGTTTTCAAGGACCCTGTGGATAAGAAGGCTGAAGCACTCGCTCGCTACCTATACTCAGTGGTAGGCTCGGCAGTACGCCCGGCATTGGCGGGGGCCCTAGTGTCTCAGACACTTACTGAATGGGCAAAATTGCTACTCCAGGGGTTAAAGGAGCGAGATGCTCCTCCTAATGAGATAACTTTGGCCGACCAGTTGGTCCAGGGCCTTAAGTTTGTCTGCGAGTCAGACATGGATACTATTCCCCTGCTGTCAAGAGCTTCGGTTTATGCAGTAGCAATACGCCGCCTGATCTGGCTAAAGGGCTGGTCTGCGGACCAGACTTCCAAGAAAGCCCTATTGGATCTGCCTTTTAAGGGCGACAGACTTTTTGGGGCTTCTCTGGATGACGTCATCAAGGATGCCACAGGAGGTAAAAGCACTTTGCTTCCCCAAACTAGCAAGGGTAAGGGACCACGCCAAGGGCAAGGGCCCTCCTTTACTGCACGTAAGCGGTTTTTTCGCCCCCTTAAGGCGACAGGGAAAAGACCCCAGGCCGATAAAGCGCCTGCCCAAGGACAAAAGCGTCCTTGGTCCCGCAGACCCAACAAGCCTGCGGACAAATCTGCCTCCACATGAAGGTCCGCCCCCACCCAGCTCTCGGGTGGGGGGACGTCTTCGCAAATTCGCGACTCAGTGGACTGCTCTAGTCTCCGACAGGTGGGTTTGCGAAGTAATCTCCTCAGGCTACAAGATAGAATTTCTCTCTTGTCCACCAGACAGATTCATCACCTCCAATCTCCAGCTACTACCGACCCATCGGGAGGCCCTGTATGGGGCGGTCCAGGGTCTACTGGAACGCGGGGTAGTTATTCCAGTTCCAGAACAGGAACGGGGTCAGGGTTTTTACTCAAATCTGTTCATTGTGCCAAAGAAGGAGGGGGTTCGTCCAATCTTGGATCTCAGAGCCCTCAATTGCTTTGTGAAGGTACAAAGATTTCGGATGGAGTCGGTTCGATCCGTAGTCACGGCTCTCCATCCGGGGGACTTTCTGGCCTCCTTGGACATCAAGGACGCATACCTGCATGTCCCCATATACTCCAGACACCAGAGGTTTCTGCGATTTGCTATCGGGAAGAACCACTACCAGTTTGTGGCCCTCCCGTTTGGCCTTGCCTCAGCACCCAGGACGTTCACCAAGGTGCTCGCTCCGATTCTGGCACTTCTAAGACAGCGGGGTATCGCTATCACAGGTTACTTGGACGACCTTCTGCTGAAGGCCCCTTCAAGCTCAGAATTAGAGGTAAGCGTGTCCATTACCTGTCAGACTCTTCGAGACTGTGGTTGGATACTAAACACGCAAAAGTCAGTATTGGTGCCCACTCAACGCTTAGTGTACCTGGAGTTGATTCTGGATTCCTCAGAGGCAAAGGTATTCCTCCCTGTGGAGAAGTTGCAGACCCTCCGGGCTGCAGTACGGCAGCTGACTTCCAGGAATTGGTCGTCACTCCGTTTTTGCATGCGAGTGTTGGGCCTCATGGTAGCCTCCTTCGAGGCGGTCCCATATGCTCAATACCACACTCGAGTGTTACAGAAGGAAGTTCTGTCCAGATGGAACAGATGCCCTTCATCTCTGGATTATCAAATCCGAGTGAGCCACCTAGTCAGGAGATCCCTGGTATGGTGGCTGACAGCACCGGCTCTAATGGCCGGGAAGTCATTTCTTCCGGTTTACTGGATAGTGATCACGACGGACGCCAGCCTTACAGGTTGGGGGGGAGTCTGGGGTGTCCAGTCGGCGCAAGGTCGCTGGACCCCAGAGGAAGCCCTCCTGCCAATCAATGTCCTGGAGATCCGGGCGATCAAGCTGTGCCTCTTCAAATGGTCTCAGAGACTGCAAGGGCGTCCAGTCAGGATCCAGTCAGACAACGCCACAGCAGTGGCATATGTCAATGATCAAGGAGGAACAAGAAGCTCAGCTGCAGCATCGGAGATCGCTCGCATCCTGAAGTGGGCAGAGAGGAGCGTACTGGCACTGTCGGCCGTGTACATTCCGGGTGTGGAAAACTGGCAGGCGGACTACCTGAGCCACCAGATGCTGGACCAGGGAGAATGGTCCTTACACCCGGAGGTGTTCCAACTCCTCTGCCAAAGATGGGGCACACCAGACGTAGATCTTCTGGCTTCCCGACTCAATCGGAAGGTATTGAGGTTTGTGGCCCGGTCAAGAGACCCATGGGCAGACGCAACGGACGCGTTGGTAGCATCGTGGGGTCAGTATCGGCTAATCTATGCCTTCCCTCCCTTAAGGCTTCTTCCTCTTCTGCTCCGCAGAGTGGAGGCAGAGGGAATTCCAATGATCCTAATCGCTCCAGATTGGCCTCAGCGTCCTTGGTACGCCGATCTAGTACGTCTGGTAGCAGACGTCCCCTGGCGCCTACCACTACGGAAGGACCTGCTATCGCAAGGTCCCATATTCCATCCTGCTTTACAGTCATTGGCTTTAACGGCATGGCTGTTGAGAACCAGGTACTGAGAGATCGGGGCCTGTCAGACTCAGTAATCTCTACTATGAGAAGTGCTCGGAAACCGTCCTCTAGGAAGGTCTATCACCGCACTTGGAGGGCCTACATCTCCATGTGTGAGGAAATGAAATGGCATCCATGTACCTATTTGGTTTCCAGAATCCTGCTGTTTTTACAGCATGGGGTAGACCAAAGGCTTGCCCTAAGTACGATTAAGGGACAGATATCTGCCCTGGCTGTCTTTTTTCAGCGACCCCTGGCGACTCACTCTCTCGTGAGTACATTTGTGCAGGGGGTTCGACATGTGGCCCCTCCGGTCCGGCCCCCGTTACCTCCGTGGGACTTGAACCTGGTCCTCTCGGTGCTTCAGAAGGCACCGTTTGAGAATATTAGAGATATTCCCCTGTTGACACTTTCTCAGAAGGTGGTCTTTTTGGTGGCTGTTACGTCAGTTAGACGAGTCTCTGAGCTGGCAGCCCTGTCCTGCAAGGCTCCCTATTTGATTTTCCACAAGGATAAGGTGGTGCTGCGGCCGCAGCCTTCCTTTCTTCCGAAAGTCGTTTCGGCTTTTCATCTCAACGAAGACATTGTACTTCCATCCTTGTGTCCTCAGCCGTCGAATCCTAAGGAGTCGGCGTTGCATTCCTTGGACGTTGTCCGAGCTTTGAGAGTATACATATCTGCTACTTCCCTGTTCCGGAAGTCAGACTCACTGTTTGTTTCGGTGGCTGGTCCCAAGAAGGGCCAAGCAGTCTCATCGGCCACCATCTCTAGGTGGATCCGACAGATAGTAACCCAGGCTTACGCCTTAAAGGGTCAGGCTCCCCCCTTTCCTGTCACGGCGCATTCGACCAGGGCAATAGGTGCCTCTTGGGCTTTCCGACATCAAGCGTCTGTTTCCCAACTATGTAAAGCGGCGACTTGGTCGTCCGCTCACACTTTCACAAAATTCTACAAAGTTGATGTAGGTGCATCTTCGGATGCCTCTTTCGGCCGCAAGGTTTTGCAGGCGGCTGTTTAGAGTTGCAACTCCTCCGTTGGAGGAGTGCTGTTTTGTGTTTTGGGGTGAAGTTTGTTTTTATGCTGTTACCACCCCTCGTTTTTTCTCTGACACTGCTTTGGGACGTCCCACTTTGTCAATAGAGAAGCTGTGTCGGTCCATGGACGAAAGAGTAAATAGGATTTTTTACTCACCGTAAAATCCTTTTCTCTGAGTCCATGGACCGACACAGCACCCACCCCTCATTTTAAGTTTGTACTGCTTTTTGACGAACTGATCTGCGATGTGCAGACTGAGAGGGTATACCCAGAGGGTCCGCCCCCTGGGCGGTACTGTAGAAGGTGTGATGCAACACTTTTTACAAGTTTTTCTGCCTAGTCACTCCTAATTAACGGATAATACCCACTTTGTCAATAGAGAAGCTGTGTCGGTCCATGGACTCAGAGAAAAGGATTTTACGGTGAGTAAAAAATCCTATTTTTGACACTTTTTGTTTACATGAAAACATTTATTTTTTTGCAAGAAAATTATGTTGAACCCCCAAACATTATATATATTTTTAAAGCAAAGGCCCTACAGATTAAAATGGTGGGTGTTGCATTTTTTTTTTCTACACAGTATTTGCGCAGCGATTTTTCAAACGCATTTTTTGGGTTAAAAAATACACTTTTTTTATATTTAATGCACTAAAACACACTATATTGCCCAAATGTTTGATGAAGTAAAAAAGATGACCTTAGGCCGAGTACATAGATACCAAACACGACATGCTTTAAAATTTCGCACAAACGCGCATTGGCGACAAACTACATACATTTTTAAAAGCCTTTAAAAGCCTTTACAGGTTACCCCAGTAGATTTACAGAGGAGGTCTACTGCTAAAATGATTGCCCTCGATCTGACCTTCGCGGTGATACCTCACATGCATGGTGCAATTTCTGTTTACATATGACGCCAGACCGACGCTTGCGTTCGCCATTGGGCAAGAGCAGGGCAGGACAGGGGTGCTTTTTTTTTTTTGCTTTTTTTTTTTATTATTAATTTTGCTTTTTTATTTTATTTTTAAATTGTTCCTTCCAAGTATTTATTTTTTTTATCATTTTTATTGTTATCTCAGGGAATGTAAATATCCCCTATGATAGCAATAGGTAGTGAGAGGTACTCTTTTTTTGAAAAAACTGGGGTCTTCTAGACCCTAGATTTTTCCTCTGCCCTCAAAGCATCTGACCACACCAAGAGCGGTGTGATAAAATGCTTTCCCAATTTCCCAATGGTGCTTTTTATATCCGGGGGGGGCATTCCCTCCCACTGCTTGTAAAAGCAGTCCAGAGGCTAATTAGCCGCTAGGATTGCTTTTACATGAAAGCCGGCCGCAGGCTGAAAAGAATGATACCAAGATGATACCTAAACCCGCAGGCATCATTCTGGTATAAACATTCAAAGTCCAGCAACATACCAGTACGTTGCTGGTCCTTGTTGGACATGTATTGTAATCTTTTTTTTTCATGCAGCCAGTTGGCTGAACGAAAAAAGAGATTGATCGGTGGGTATGCCCACCATTAGAATACCGCCCTTCATCCACCCACTTCCAATGATGGGCATACACGCACCATTTATATATGCCGAAGCATGGGGGCATCCTCCCGCAAAAAAGTTATGCCGCACACACATGGTCGGACTTTTCCACGGGCAAGCCTCCGTCGGAATTTCGACCGTATGTACGCGGCATTAGGAGCAAAATCGCTCCTCCGCCCCTGCTGCCCCAATGCTCCGGCATATTTGCTTTTTTTTTTTAACTGTGGTGGTGAAATCACCTCCTACAGCACTGGAGTCGCAGGGATCAGGCCTGTCTCTGCGAACGCTGCAGTTATGTGTGTTTTTGTTTTGTAAGTGACAGTGATCAATCGATACTGCACTTGGGTGGCCTGGGCTGGACGGAGGGGCAAAACGCAGGTGCCAGCAGGTATCTGGGCTGATCCCGCTAACACTGCGTTTTTGGGAACCCTAAACTGCTGGGGACGCTAGTATAGATCTGATCAGATCAGATATTGATCTGTTCAGATACTATACCACTAAGGGGGGTGTATGCTTCACGCGTGGGTGTTAGCGTTACTGGCACTAACCTGACGCTGCCTGGGGTGTGACTCAGACCCTCTCTGATGCTAAAACCTAATTGATATCACCCGCCGGGTGATCAGGGGGTTAAACCTTTATTGGGTTATATACACGGCGGGTGCCCTGACACTATAAAAAGCAAACTAACTAACCAGCGTCACCGGTAACACTTATATGGTGATCACTGGTGAAAGGGTTAACTAGGGGCAATCAGGGGGTTAAAACCTTTATTAGATAATATATGGGGGTACCTGACGCTATAAAAACCTGCGGCGAACCTAAAAAAAATTACCAGCTACCGATCTGCATCACCGACACTAAGACAGCGTTTAGAAAAACGATCGCTTAGCGACAGTGGTGATGGGGGTGAAAGGGTTACCTGGGGGGCGATCAAGGGGGTTAAACCTTTATTAGATAATATATTGGGGTACCTGACGCTATAAAAACATGCGGCGAACCTAAAAAAAATTACTGGCTACCGATCTGCATCACCGACACTAAGACAGCGTTTAGAAAAACGATCGCTTAGCGACAGTGGTGATAGGGGGTGAAAGGGTTACCTGGGGGGCGATCAAGGGGGTTAAACCTTTATTAGATAATATATTGGGGTACCTGACGCTATAAAAACCTGCGACGAACCTAAAAAAAATTACCAGCTACCGATCTGCATCACCGACACTAAGACAGCGTTTAGAAAAACGATCGCTTAGCGACAGTGGTGATGGGGGTGAAAGGGTTACCTGGGGGGCGATCAAGGGGGTTAAACCTTTATTAGATAATATATTGGGGTACCTGACGCTATAAAAACATGCGGCGAACCTAAAAATATTTACTGGCTACCGATCTGCATCACCGACACTAAGACAGCGTTTAGAAAAACAATTGCTTAGCGACAGTGGTGATAGGGGGTGAAAGGGTTACCTGGGGGGCGATCAAGGGGGTTAAACCTTTATTAGATAATATATTGGGGTACCTGACGCTATAAAAACCTGCGGCGAACCTAAAAAACAATTACCGGCTACCGATCTGCATCACAGACACTAAGACAGCGTTTAGAAAAACGATTGCTTAGTGACAGTGGTGATAGGGGGTGAAAGGGTTACCTGGGGGGCGATCAAGGGGGTTAAACCTTTATTAGATAATATATTGGGGTACCTGACGCTATAAAAACATGCGGCGAACCTAAAAAAAATTACTGGCTGCCGATCGGCATCACTGACGCTAAGACAGCGATCAGAAAAATGATCGCTTAGCGACAGTGGTGATAGGCGGTGAAAGGGTTATCTGGGGGATGATCAGGGGGTTAAACCTTTATTAGGGGGGGTTAGGGGGCTACACTGGACCTAAGACTAAACTTTGGTGACACTTTTACAGTCACAAATGTCACTGATTGCAGTGATCACTAAATAAATGGTCACTGCAATCAGTGACACTGTGACTGGGGGCTGGGGGGTGATCTGGGGGGTGATCTGG
Source organism: Rana muscosa (assembly GCA_029206835.1). Classification (NCBI taxonomy): domain Eukaryota; kingdom Metazoa; phylum Chordata; class Amphibia; order Anura; family Ranidae; genus Rana; species Rana muscosa. Next base: position 450,118,087 of record CM055127.1, on the reverse strand, counting down.
GGTGTCTGGGGGGGCCTGGGGGGGCGATTTATGTCCCTATGTGTCCTGGTGTCAGTGTAGTGTTGTGTGCACTGACCTGATGTCTTCTCTTGTACAGCGCTCGGTATATGTGAGCGCCGCACCAGAGATGACATCACTTCCTCCTGCTCCCTCTGTCTGACACAGACAGAGGGGGCATTTCCATTCGCCGGGAGCGATCGCGAGGGGGTGGCCAGAAACGAATGGCTGCCCCCTCATCCCGGACATTTAGCCACCGCTCACTGTATAGGAGGGGGGTCCGATTGGACCCCCCAACTATACAAAGGCAATCACGTACACTCTACGTGATTGTGCCTGTCGGTGCCATTCTGCCGACGTATATATACAGTGAGCGGTCGTTAAGTGGTTAAAGGCAGAATGTGAAAAATGCTTTGGGTACTTTCCTGTGAACACCCTCGACGATCTGGTTGCACATTACAAGGGCCAACCTGGTGCTCCAGGATCAAGAGCCTTAGGGTAGTCTGTATCATGTACATCTGCAAGCTCTATATATTTTAATGCATTCTGTTGATCAGTGGCGGCTGGTGCTCAAAATATTTGGGGGGGCGCAAACAAACTGAAAAAAAAAACATCAATTGCCACCACTGTGCTCATTAAACGCAGCCACTGTGCCCAAACACCACCAGTTTGCCCCCTCAAATGCAGCCAGTTTGCCCCCTCAAATGCAGCCAGTTTGTCCCCAAATGCAGCCAGTTGGACCCCAAATACAGCCAGTTTCCCCCCAAATGCAGCCAGTTTGTCCCCAAATGCAGCCAGTTTGTCCCCAAATACAGCCAGTTTCCCCCCAAATGCAGCCAGTTTCCCCCCAAATGCAGCCAGTTTGTCCCCAAATACAGCCAGTTTCCCCCCAAATACAGCCAGTTTGACCCCAAATACAGCCAGTTTCCCTCCAAATGCAGCCAGTTTCCCCCCAAATGCAGCCAGTTTGTCCCCAAATGCAGCCAGTTTGTCCCCAAATACAGCCAGTTTGACCCCAAATGCAGCCAGTTTGTCCCCAAATACAACCAGTTTGACCCCAAATACAGCCAGTTTGACCCCAAATACAGCCAGTTTCCCCCCAAATGCAGCCAGTTTGTCCCCAAATGCAGCCAGTTTGTCCCCAAATGCAGCCAGTTTGTCCCCAGCCCGGCACTTACCTTCCTCGAGTCAGCGCTGTCCTCCTCCATGCTCCCTCATGTCTTCTTCCATCCTCGATGTCTTCTCCCGCCCTTGATGCCGCTTCAGCCAATCAGGTTACCGGTAACCAAACCCGGTGAACCAAATTGGCTGAGACGCTTGTCAGTGTTAACCAAGGAACACACAGCCCGTGCGTCTCCTGGTTAACTATTTGGAAGCAGATTACAGCCCACAGGTTGTAATCGGGAAGCCTCTCAGAGCCGCTGGCTCTGATAGACACTTCCAAAAACCAACAAACTGCTGTTATTCAGATGGCCGGCGCTCGCCAGGGGGGCGGCCATCTGAATAGTGGGCGGCAGCGGCGCCGGCGACAATACATACATTCATGCAATGCATGAATGTATGTATTGTTGACGGTGCAGGGGAGAGAGGGGGCGGCGCTCCTGCGCCCACTATGGACGCACCGCCACTGCTGTTGATACTGCAATCTTTTGGATCATTTATATTAGATATAAATAAAGTTTGTGCATTTTATTTTACATATGTATGTTTTCATATCCTGCATTTAATGTCCCACTGGGGTATTATCGTTCAATGTTTTGCACTTGGGGATGTGGCAGTAAGCTATACCTTGAAACAGCACTTAGCGTATCTCCTTTTTCCTAGGATCAAAGGTTCATAAGGTATTTTCTTATACAGTATGATTGAAGGTTCATGGGGTATTTTCTCTTAGGATTGGTTGTTCTTGGGGTATTTTCTCTTAGGATTGGTAGTTCTTGGGGTATTTCCTCTTAGAATTGGTTGTTCTTATGGTATTTTCTCTTAGGATTGATGTTCTTATGGTATTTTCTCTTAGGATTAATTGTTCTTGGGGTATTTTCTCTTAGGATTAGTTGTTCGTTTGGTATTTTCTTATAGGACCAAATGTTCTTAGGGTATTTTCTCTTAGGATCAAAGGTTTGTAAGGTATTTTCTCTTAGGATTGATTGTTCTTATGGTGTTTTTTCTGAGGATTGATTGTTCTTATTGTATTTTCTGTTAGAATTGATTGGTCTTAGGGTATTTTCTGTTAGAATTGATTGTTCTTAGGGTATTTTCTTTTTTGATAGAATGTTCTTATGGTGTTTTCTCTTAGAATCAAAGGTTCATAAGATATTTTCTCATATGATTGAAGGTTCTTCGGGTATTTTTTCTTAGGATTGATTGTTCTTAGGGTATTTTTTTTTTAAGACCGAATGTTCTTATGTTATTTTCTCTTGAAGGTATTTTCTCCCAGGATCGAATTTTTCCATGATGTTTTCTCAAAGGTTCTGATCAAAGGGTTAGGCTAGGCTATTTTTTCTTAGTAGTGAGAATGCTGTTAGGGTATTCTCCCTTCTGATTGATAGATTCTTATTCTCTCATGTACATCCAGTACTGATTATTAGACATGTGCATTCGTTTTCGTCCGAATTTCAGGTATTTTCGTTATCGTTTTAACAAACGAAAACGAAAGCACAGAATCCGAAAACCGAAAGATCCGACATAAACAAATGCTTTATTTTCGTTTTCGTTGCTACAACATTTCGATATAGATAGGAGATTCGACATGACACTGACAATAACAATCTGTGTCTATCGAACCTGTGGTCGAATGTGCCTAACCTTAACTCTATTAGTCCAAGATTATTCTACATGGAGAGAAAAGATTCATCAACATTATAGAGAGAAAAGATCGCTGCTGGAATTGGGTGGGGGAAGTAAAATAAAAATAATGATGATGATGAATGTTATTGGCTGATTGTAACCAAAGAGGAGGAGCAGTAAAATAGCTAGAACTAACTTGACAATTCAACGTGAACGACGAAGATTCGACAAAGCATCGAAAAACATACAAACGTTGAATCTGTCATTGAAGGCTTATGGTGTCTGTTGAAAGTTCTAAGAAGATTCGACGGAGAAGATAAACTGTACGATGCCGCAATCGTATATTTCCGGTCGAATGTTCCGCCCATAGGCTATAGAAGAATTCTAATGTTGGTTGACTAGTAATAATAATTAATAAATATAATTATTACTAGTCATACAACATTAGAATTCTACTATAGCTTGTAGGCGGAACATTAGACCGGAAATGTATGATTGCAGCGTCGTACAGTTTCGCTGCTCCGTTTAATCTTCTTTGAACATTCGACAGACACCATAAGCCTTCAATGACAGATTCAACCTTAATTCATTCAGATTTTCGGACGAATGCAATTTCTAACGAAAAACAAAATAAATAAAAACTAATTTCGGGAGTAACTAAATAAATTTATTTTTCGGACAAAAACGAAATTCCGAAACGAAATATTTCAGTGTGCACATGTCTACTGATTATTTTTAACAGGGAGATCCATACAATAACTTATTTAACCACTTGACCTCTGGACGATTTTACCCCCTTCATGGCCAGGCCATTTTTTGCCTTTCGGCACTGCGCTACTTTAACTAGTAATTGCGCGGTCATGCGATGCTGTACCCAAACGTTTAAAATTATACAAATTGTATAATTTTTTTCCCACACAAATAGAGCTTTCTTTTGGTGGTATTTCTTTGGTGGTATATGATCACCACTGGGTTTTTTCCTTTGTTTTGGAATATAAATAAAAAAAGATTGAAAATTAAAAAACAAAACAAACAATATTTTTTACTTTCTGCTACAAAATATATCCAATAAAAAGATTTTAAAAAAACCATGTATGGTGACCCTAAGGCTTCATGCACACAGATGCTTACCAGCTCCTGTGTGCTGATCTCTGATGTTTTCCAGTGCTTAGGGAGCCCTATGTGGTGCATACAGCCATCAACAGAAGCGACCGGTCCATAAGGGGCGCCGCCCCCCTAGTTTGCATGCGGGGATGCATGCGGGGCACCGGACTCATAGGTTTCTATTATTTTATTTTTTTCAAGCCACATGAATAGAGCCTGAGGCTCTAATTGGCTTGAAAAAGGTTGGGCTCGGGGCACAGAGCACTTCGCCCCAAACTCACCCACTTTTGACACTAGCGAATCAATATTAGCTATTGTCTTCTCCTCCCGGCCAATCCAGACAGCAGGAGGATCGGGTTGGCCGGGAGGAGAAGCTGAGGAAGCCGTGGAGGGCTAAGTGCGGGGGGGGGGCCATGGAGGGGTGAGTGCGGACCGTTGGGGTTGTTTGCGGCCCCCCCAAAAAAGTTTAGCACCAACCGCCACTGGCCACCAATACTAGTGAATGGCTGTAAACGGGCCAAGCTCAAGTGCACGCCAATGGCGTCCTGTAACCAAGCACAGACATGTACAGCCAATTCACTGGTATTGGCGCTGTACACGGCAAAAGTGGCTCCTCGGGCACCAGAAAGTGCCAGGGACTTTACGCCTCCGCACACAGGAGCTGGTAAGCGTCTATGTACATGAGGCCTAAGAAAGGGCGATGGGGGAGTTGGTTTGTGCCCTTTTATTTAGACCGGCGTGCTTTAAGGAAATCCAATTATCCACATATGCGCAGCGCTGGTGGTGCTGGTATTATCGTCTATAAACAAATTTCATATTTTATTTGCTGTTGGAGTGACAGCACCTGGGAAAACACGAGCACGCATGAAAAATACATGCTCTGTGCACGCTCATTATTCCCGAGAGGGCAAGTAACGGCAGCTTCTAAATAAAGGAGCCATTTCCTTATCTGCAGAAAAGCGTAGAATAGCGAGTATTGTATACACAGAAATCTATTATAAGAGAGGTGAACAATGACGGAATGTTAGCAGGCAGCAGCAGGCACAATTTATAAGCTGTATAGAAAAGTCAATAATAATAACCATTGGTAGCAAACCGGATAAAATAGCAGCACCCAACAACCTGCAAGAGGATTCTGGGCCCGGCCACCTCGTTACAGTGGTTTTTTTTATTTTTTCCTTTTTTTTTCCAAAAGCGAGGCACCCGGGAAGCCTGCGGAAGCCCTGACTCATCAGGAGCTGAGAGTCTAATTAACATATCAATAGCACTGAGATCTCTATTATTATTCTGATTAAGCTGCTATTGTGTTCTGTATCTGTTTGGATTAAAGAAATCTCAGGTAAAGAGTTTCGGTGGAGGGACTTTCAATGAGGTAAAGGTTGGAAATTGTAGACTTAAAGGAGATGTTTTTGCATTGTCATCATATTTTCAGTGTTTAAAGTTGAACTTCGGGATAAGCAAATATTGTCTAAATACACTCACCGGCCACTTTATTAGGTACACCTGTTCAATTGCTTGGTAACACATATTTCTAATCAGCCAATCACATGGCAGCAACTCAATGCATTTAGGCATCTAGACATGGTGAAGACGACTTTATGAAGTTCAAACCGAGCATCAGAATAGGGAAGAAAGGGGATTTAAGTGACTTTGAACGTGGCATGGTCGTTGGTGTCAGACAGGTTGGTCTAAATATTTAACCACCTAAGGACCGGCCCATGTACATTTACGTTGGCAGAATGGACGGACAGGCACAATCATGTACCTGTACGTTGTTCTTTAAATGCCCAACGTGTGGTCGGGCGCGCGCAGCCGGCGGCACGCTCGCGACCCTGCCGCCTTCCCCGTGAGTCGGACCGCGGGACCTTAGGACTCGATCGCCACGGGGATCCCCGCGATCGTCTCATGGAGGTATAAAGCTGGGAGATGCTTCTGTAAACAAGCATCTCTCTGCTCTGGCTAGTGACAATGACACGGATCTCTGCTCCGTGTACTCGGAGCGAAGATCAGTGTCATGTGACACACTGCCCATCCCCCCCCCTACAGTAAGAAACACTCAATAGGGAACACTTAACCCCTACAGCGCCACCTAGTGGTCAACCCCTTCACTGCCAGTGTCATTTTCACATTAATCAGTGCATTTTTATAGCACTGATCGTTGTAAAAATGATAATGGTCCCAAAAATGTGCCAAAAGTGTCAGATGTGTCCGCCATAATGTCGCAGTCACGATAAAAACCACTGATCGCCGCCATTACTAGTAAAAAAAAAAGATTAATAAAAATGCCATAAAACTATCCCCTATTTTGTAGATGCTATAACTTTTGCGCAAACCAATCAATAAACGCTTATTGCGTTTTTTTTTACCAAAAATATGTAGAAAAATACGTATCGGCCTAATCTGAGGAAAACATTTTTTTTTATATATTTTTTGGGGATATTTAATATAGCAAAAAGTAAAAAATATTGCATTTTTTTCATAATTGTCGCTCTATTTTTGTTTATAGCGCAAAAAAAAAAAAACGCAGAGGTGATCAAATACCACCAAAAGAAAGCTCTATTTGTGGGAAAAAAAAGACACCAATTTTGTTTGGGAGCCACGTTGCATGACTGCGCAATTGTCAGTTAAAGCGACGCAGTGCCGAATCGCAAAAAGGGGCCTGGTCCTTTAGTTGCAAAATGGTCCGGGGCTGAAGTGGTTAAAAAAAATGGTGATCTACTGGGATTTTCACACACAACCATCTCTCAGGTTTACAGAGAATGGTTGGAAAAAGAGAAAATATCCAGTGATTGGCAGTTGTGTGGAGGAACATAAAAGGAGGAGAAAGAAGCGCCAAGCCAATCCTTTAAACAGCTTAGGAATTTATTCAGTATAAGTATAAAACAACACTAAAAACTTGCGTGAAAAATGTTGGAGTACTTGCAGAGTGCTAGAGCGGGTGAGAACTTCCACATGTAGTGTCACAGGAGCACAGGAGGACTGCCGGAAAGTCTCTATAGAGGGATCCACGAGCGCCGTGTGTTAGCCGCAGCTGGAGCCTCGATAAGCCTCATGGAGATGTCGGCTGTGTGTCTCTGGGTGGGAGTGGTCCAGGGCTGCAAACTGGGGAGCCGCCCACACGCTGTCTGGCCAATCAGAATGTGTTTCGAAGGCACGGCCTCGCCTTCTGCATCAGCGGAGGAAAATGCCTTGTTGATAGCAGAGGCCAGAGGAGAATGGGCAGACTGGTTCCAGATGATAGAAAGGCAACAGTAACTCAAATAACCACTCGTTACAACCAACGTATGCAGAATACCATCTCTGAACACACAACACAGCCAACCTTGAAGCAGATGGGCTACAGCAGCAGAAGACTACGCCGGTTGCCACTCCTGTCAGATAAGAACAGGAAACTGAGGCTACAATTCACACAGGCTTACCAAAATTGACAATAGAAGATTGGAAAAATGTTGCCTCGTCTGATGAGTCTCGATTTCAGCTGCAACATTCAGGTGGTAGGGTCAGAATTTGGTCTAAACAACATGAAAGCATGGATCCATCCTGCCTTGTATCACCGGTTCTGGCTGGTGGTGGTGGTGTAATGGTGTAGGAGATATTTTCTTGGAACGCCCCTTAGTACCAATTGAGCATCATTTAAATGCCACGGCCTACTTGAGTATTGTTGCTGACCATGTCCATCCCTTTATCACTACAGTGAACCCATCTTCTGATGGCTCCTTCCAGCAGGATAATGCACCATGTCACAAAGCTCAAATCATCTCATCACTGGTTTCTTGAACATGATAATGAGGTCACTGTACTCTAATGGCCTCCACAGTCACCAGATCTCATCCAATAGAGCACCTTTGGGATGCGGTGGAACGGAAGATTACCATCATGGATGTGCAGCCAACAAATCTGCAGCAACTGCGGGATGCTATCATGTCACTATGGACCAAAATCTCTGAGGAATGTTTCCAACACCTTGTTGAATCTATGTCATGAAAAATGAAGGCAAAAGGGGGTCCAACCTGGTACTAGCAAGGTGTACCCAATAAAGGGCCAAGTGAGTGTACAAGATGTGTATTCTTCCTTGAATCTCTGTGTCATTTGTGTATTTCTTCCAGATCTGTGCAGTAATCCAGTGTGAGACTTTCCCTCTGTATAGGAGCTTCCCGTAATAAAGACCGCTCGCTGCTGCTCTCTCTCCTTGTGCAGGGGGACTGGTCTTGTCTCCGCCCCCTCCTGTAGTTTTCTGCAGGCAGCCTGGAGTGGATGGGGCCTCATGGGTCCCTTCTACGGCTCTGCTCTCCGCACAAGCCAGTGGCGGAACTACCAGGGTCACAAAGGTCGCACTTGTGACCGGGCCCTGGCGTTCCACCACTAGGGGGAGGCCAAAAACGGCTGTCCCTGTGCTGAAGATGGAGGAAGTCAAAGCTGGATTACCATCAGCTCCGGCACTACTACTGCCATAGTTCTGCAGGCACAAGGCAGGGGGGCCAGATACACGGCACAGTGATGAAGCATTGAGGGAGGGAGGAAAACTTGGATTATCTCTGCCAGGGACTTGTTGCTATATAAGACAAGGAAGGGGGCAGGGGGGTTGTCATCCTGCCTGCTGAGCCGGGACATGTGGGTGGCTTATCCGATCCTGGTAACACTGACCGCAGGGTGTCATAGAACAGGCAGGGACAGCACAGAGCCACAGGACCAGGCGAGAAGCATTGTAGAGGACGTCGCTGCCATAGTGTGTGCATGACAGAGTTCAGGGGATGGGGAGCACGATGCCCATGTCAGTTATAGATTTTTGTCACCATTCCATTTATTGCTTGTGAGTGTGGTGTCTCCATGTAATTTAATGATTGGGGATGTGGTTTATCCATGTAAGTTATTGATTAGGATCATGGTGCCCCCATGTCATTTATTGATTGGGATTGTGGTGATCCCATGTCATTGGATTGGGATCATGGTATCTCCAGGCTCGGAGGAAAGGGCCCTGGGACCAGTGGCAACGGCCCCTGGACCAATGAAAAGGGCCCCGGGATGGGGTCAGGGGGGCCCTTAATGGTTTCTTGCACCGGTGCACTGAATGTTCTAGTTACACCTCTGGCACAAGCTATGCACAGCTCAGTGATGATGTCACGGCTACTTTCATAAGGTAATATCTGGGTTTACAAAGGCATTTGACTCACACAAAGTGAATTTATATTATTGTGTGGTTACCAAGTAATATACACTATATTGTCAAAAGTTTTGCGACACCTGCCTTTACACACACATGAATTTTAATGGTATCCCAGTCTTAGTCCGTAGGGTTCAATATTGAGTTGGCCCCGCCCTTTGCAGCTATAACAGCTTCAACTCTTCTGGGAAGGCTGTCCACAAGGTTTAGGAGTGTGTCTATGGGAATGTTTGATCATTCTTCCACAAGCGCATTTGTCAGGTCAGGCACTGATGTGGATGAGAAGGCCTGGCTGTCAGTCTCCGCTATAATTTATCCCAAAGGTGTTCTATCGGTTTGAGTTCAGGACTCTTTGCAGGCCAGTCAATTTCCTCCACCCCAAACCCGCTCATCCATGTCTTTATAGACCTTATGATCTGATCCGCTGCTTTCCTGGCTGCTGGTGGCCAGAAAAACAAAGAAGCGGAACCGGAAGTGACAACATAACTCGTCGGTCACGGTTTTAACGGGGTTAAAGAGATAGGGGAATGACATCAGTTACTCTCTCTCTCTGTGCAAGGTAGCCACTGCTGCCTCCTGCATTGGTCCCAGGCACCGCAATCAAATGGTAGAACACGGATGAGGCGGCGGCGGGAGGGGGATGGGACCCCCTTCCACCACCCACAGGAGTGATCGAGTGGCTAGTTAGGGAATTGACAGCTGAAAATATGCATATCCCAGAATCATTTCGGTACTACTGAAACCCGAGGACGTCCATGGACATCCTCCTGGTGGGAAGTGGTTAAAACGTCCTAGGGCTAGTTTACACTAGTGTTACTCCACATTCGGACAGCTCTTTAGGGAGCATTTGACAGGCGGTGAGGAGGAGTTGTATCGTGTGGTTGCGGTTCGATCCCATTTATTTAAATAAGTTATATTGGTGGGCGATAGTGCCTGCCGAATATGACAGGGGCTATGATTCCTGCCATGGGCACTAGACAAAACAGTGTGGCCACAGCATGTGTACACTGCCCCCTGCTGCCTTTCCAACTAAGGCTGGTTCGACTCTCGGCCAGTTCAACAGGAAGGTTCCTGTACTACTTCAAGACGACTTCAGGGCGCCTTCCATTGACTTCAATATAGAAGTCATTTTTCAAGTCACCTTTGAAGTCGTGTTAAGATCGCCCGGCAGAGTCGCGGCACAAGTTGTGCCACCCCTGTGTGAATGGGCTCTTAGGCTTACCTGTAGGTGCAAGAAATATCTCCTTAACCTACACGGTTAAGGAGATATTTGCAGAAAGGACTGCACCGATGTCTACGGCGCACTGAGCATGCCGGTTTTATCAATGGAATAATGCCGGAACCACGGGCATTCGCCGGAGCGGCGATACACGGAAGGGACTCGTAGGCAACATGGCGGAGGGGAACGAGGAGCGATTCGGGGGCTTCGATCTCAGGTAAGTCATTCATAATGAGCTAGTATGCTATGCATACTAGCTCATTATGCCTTTCTCTTGCAGGGTTTTTTTTTTCAGAAAAAAAAAAGAGGGTTTACTTCTTCTTTAATGGACAGGCTGAATGTACCAAGTTGATCGATCAACTTGGGTACAACCAGCCTGCCGGATTCTCTTGCGATTATCGCTAGCAGCTGCTTTAGCCACTAGTGATAATCACTGTCTTCTCCCGACTCCCCCCCCGACCCTGCGCCGGGAGCAGACAATTGCTCGGCAGGAGGGATTCCCACATCAACACTGTATTGATGGGGAAATTAGTGCAAATTTGCACAGTGCCTGCCTTAAATGGAAGTGGTTGAGGGGCATTATAAACACAGCTCAACTGCATGGTTTTACCGTCCCCAACCGCTACTGTAAACAAGCCCTCCTGAGCTGTTTAATAAGCAGTGCATCACTGCTGGGGTGACCTTTAGGGGTTGATTTACTAAAAGCAAATAGGCTGTGCACTTTGCAAAATGCAGTTACATGCTGGAAGAGTTTCCCCTCACTTACTAAGCTCTGGAGCAGCTGCACATGCACAGTGCACAGTCTATTTACCTTTAGTGAATCAACCCCATTGAGAAAAGTAGTGCAATACTTCATAGTTACCAGATTAAAAAAATTAAAATAAAATAGTTCTGATAATAATAATAATAATAATAATAATAAATAGTAATACAAATATATCTCACCATGATATATTCTGGCTAGCTTGTGACTGATGATAAATATGAGGTCCAATGAGGCATCTATTGTGAAGGACATAAATTGGTGATAACTGGAGATTAGAGATAAAATAATGTTTGATGAAAAGATAACAGCTTGCAATAACCATTTTTCTTTGTTTTCTTTGTCTGAATTTCTCACTTCCTGTACCTCCTCAGTAAGCTGTTCTGGCTGACTAAACACCGCTCGGATGATTGTGTGAAGCTTACTGAGGAGAAACAGGAAGTGAGAAATTCAGACAAAGAAAAAAAACATTTAGAAGGGAAATCGAAGGAAAAGGTAAGTGAACCAACAATGCACGAGCTTAAAGGAACCTATTTAGAAAATAAAAAATGAACCTTTACAACCCCTTTAATCCAGCAATAACTTTGTCATTATTTAGGATAACAAAATATTCCATGTATAATTTGTTTTGTACAAATAAAGCCCTGTCTTGGCAATATTACCTTATAACATGATGAAAAAAAGCCCTATTTTCAAGGTTTAATAGCATGTTTTATTCTAAAATGTATCTATTTAATGTATTTACAATGACACTAAAATTACAAAGTACAGTGATTTACAAATGAAACAAAGATGTTTTTTCCCCAATTTTGCACTTTTTTCTTTTAAATGCACACTAAATAAATGGATGAAACAAAACTAATGAAAACTATTAATTTATGAAACGGAAAAAAAAAAAAAAGAAGAAAAGTTTTTTTTTATAAAAGTTACAAAATTATTTAAAGAAATAAAAATTAGCAGCAAAATACTAAAGTAAGAAGGCGGGATAGCTAATTTGGGCTGATGAGGTTAGGTATCTAAACCGCAAAACTTTACATATTGCAACTCCCTTGCCCTAATGCTAGGTTTACATTTGTGTGATGTGAGAACGCATGCAAAATCGCAGGTGCTCCTGCAACGCACAAAAAACGTGCATCCCCTTTGCAGGCACGTGCCATTAATTCTTAATGGCACCCCAACACATTTAGTTAACGTGCGCGCTAAATCGCTTCCAAAGTGCTTGGTAACAAAATACTTAAAAACAAAAAAGGTGCTTGCACTTCCTTTGTGCGATTTTCATGCATAGGGCATCCCATTGAAATAAATGGGCTACGCTAAAATAGACGCACCAAAACATGCAAAAACACAAACACACCATTGCACTTGCATAGGTGTGAATTGTGCCTTATATGTGGTGGCTTCATGAGTTTCCTTTTTTCTAGGCCTTTTTTCCTTTAACAGATCAGATCAATGGTCACCCTTTATTAAATACTGAATGAGCCAGAGTATTTATAATGCAGCTGAATAACAGTGCTAAATTTTACATAGTTACATAGTTAGTCAGGTTGAAAATAGACACAAGTCCATCCAGTTCAACCATAAAAATAAATAAATAAACAAAATAATAATATCATACAATCCCATATACCCAATTCTATACCCACAGTTGATCCAGAGGAAAGGGAAAAAACCCCAGCAGAGCATGATCCAATTTGCTACAGCAGGGGAAAAAATTCATTTCTGATCCCCCGAGAGGCAATCGCATTTTCCCTGGATCAACTATACCCAGGGCCACCATCAGGAATTTTGGGGCCACGAATTGAGAATCGGGGGGGGGGGGTGCCACAAATTGAGAAGCGGGGGAGGGATGCTGCCGAACAAAAAAAGGGGGGGTTGCCATCTGGGGCCCTGGGGACCTCTGGGCCTCTGGGGACCTCTGTGCCCCTTACAAAAAATTAAATAAAAAAATATTTATTTATTTTTTGTAAAAAAAAAAAAAAAATTATAAAAAAAAGGGGGGTTGCCATCCGGGGCCCTGGGGACCTCCGGGTTTCTAGGGACCTCTGGGCCCCTTACAAAAAAAACAATTATAAAAAAAAGGGGGTTTGCCATTCGGGGCCCTGGGGACCTCTGGGCCCCTTACAAAAAAAAATTATAAAAAAAAGGGGGGTTGCCATCCGGGGCCCTGGGGACCTACGGGACCCTTACAGGTGTACTGCATGTACTCCCCTGATGGCGGCCCTGACTATACCTATAAATGTCAGTACCCAGTTATATTATGTACATTTAGGAAAGAATCCAGGCCTTTCTTAACCACCTCGCGCCCGCCGTACGAGAATATACGGCCGCAAGGTGGTTGTCAAATGCCGGGAGGCCGTTATTATACGGCCTCCGCTATTTGTCCACTGGGGGGCGCGCGAGCGCCGCCGCCGGCGCGCGCACGTGCCCGGCGCTTCACTGCAATGCCGATGCGCGTGCCTGGCGGCCGCGATGTCCGCCAGGCACCCCCGATCGGCGGTTACAGAGACAAGGACATGGATCTGTGTGTGTAAACACACAGATCCATGTCCTGTCAGGGAGAGGAGACCGATGCTGTGTCCCTTGTACATAGGGACACAGATCGGTCACCTCCCCCAGTCAGTCCCCTCCCCCCACAGTAACAATCACTCCCAGGAAACACATTTAATCCCTTCCTCGCCCCCCTAGTGTTAACTCCTTCCCTGCCAGTCACATTTATACAGTAATCAGTGCATATTTATAGCACTGTTCGCTGTATAAATGTGAATGGTCCCAAATTAGTGTCAAAAGTGTCCGATGTGTCCGCCATAATGTCGCAGTCACAAAAAAAATCACTGATCGCCGCCATTACTAATAAAAAAAAAATATATAAAAATGCCATAAAACTATCCCCCTATTTTGTAAACGCTATAACTTTTGCGCAAACCAATCAATAAACGCTGATTGCGATTTTTTTTTACCAAAAATATGTAGAAGAATACGTATCGGCCTAAACTGAGGAAAAAAATATAAAAAAAAAAAAAATTGGGATATTTATTATAGCAAAAATCAAAAAATATTGCTTTTTTTTCAAAATTGTCGCTCTATTTTTGTTTATAGCGCAAAAAATAAAAACCGCCGAGGTGATCAAATACCACCAAAAGAAAGCTCTATTTGTGCGAAAAAAAGGACGTCAATTTTGTTTGGGAGCCACGTCGCACGACCGCGCAATTGTCATTCAAAGCGTGACAGTGCTGAAAGCTGAAATTTCGCCTGGGCAGGAAGGGGGTATATGTGCCCAGTAAGGAAGGGGTTAAAACAATCTACTGAGCTGACCAGAACCACCTCTGCAGGGAGTCTGTTCCACATTTTCACAGCTCTTACTGTGAAGAAATCTCTTTTCCTCTAGATGTAAAGAGTGCCCCCTTGTCCTTTGTGTTGACCGTAAAGTGAATAACTCAACACCAAGTTCACTATATGGACCCCTTATATGTTTGTACATGTTGATCATATCCCCCCTTAATCTCCTCTTCTCAAGAGAGAATAAATTATGTTCCTCCAATCTTTTCTCATAGCTGAGCTCCTGTAACATTTAATGATACTGGAGATACTGTTCTTGGGGTACCAGTAACTGGGAGTAATCAGAGAGCTGCATGGACGGAAGAGAAGGAGCAAGGCATAATCAAGTCCCAGCTGCCAAAATGACAGCCTGGATTTGCCAGTAAATGTGATCAGAGAGCTGCATGGGGGGAGGAGGAGCTGGACATAATCATGTCCCAGCTGCCAAAATGACAGCCAGGATTTGCCAGTAAATGTGATCAGAGAGCTGCATGGGGGGAGGAGGAGCTGGACATAATCATGTCCCAGCTGCCAAAATGACAGCCAGGATTTGCCAGTAAATGTGATCAGAGAGCTGCATGTGGGGAGGAGGAGCAGGACATAATCATGTCCCAGCTGCCAAAATGACAGCCAGGATTTGCCAGTAAATGTGATCAGAGAGCTGCATGGGGGGAGGAGGAGCTGGACATAATCATGTCCCAGCTGCCAAAATGACAGCCAGGATTTGCCAGTAAATGTGATCAGAGAGCTGCATGTGGGGAGGAGGAGCAGGACATAATCATGTCCCAGCTGCCAAAATGACAGCCAGGATTTGCCAGTAAATGTGATCAGAGAGCTGCATGTGGGGAGGAGGAGCAGGACATAATCATGTCCCAGCTGCCAAAATGACAGCCAGGATTTGCCAGTAAATGTGATCAGAGAGCTGCATGTGGGGAGGAGGAGCAGGACATAATCATGTCCCAGCTGCCAAAATGACAGCCAGGATTTGCCAGTAAATGTGATCAGAGAGCTGCATGTGGGGAGGAGGAGCAGGACATAATCATGTCCCAGCTGCCAAAATGACAGCTGAACTCCATCCCCACAGCTTCTTTCACTCTGCTAGACCAGTGCTTGCACACTGCATTCCAGCGGTGGCACGTCCCCTGATGACATCAAGTACAACGCAGGGCCCATAGGATGCAGAGCGACAGTCCACAAGCCTGAAAATAGGTGAGTAGACAAAAGTGCTGGCTGTCGGAGGAACGGCGATCAGCTACGTAATTTAACTGATCTTTTCATAGTATCCTAGACACAAACAAGTATGTACCCCTTGTAGTATGGCGGCAGCCCCACTGCAAGGGAGAATTTTTACTTTCCCCGGAGATAGGCTTTAATAATTCATCACTTATGTGTTTATACTTCTAAACTGAACATTTTAATGGGAAAATAATTGTGAGATAAAAAAGAAAAAACAAACACAGTTAAAATAAATGCAGAGCGGCAGATCCTTCCAGACAGGTGTAGGGGAGTAATCATACTCTGCAGGCACTCCAGCTGATCATGTTCAGATCCAAAGGTCATGACTATATAAAGTATCTTACAGATTTTTCATGGTGTCACATCTAATTACCACTCAAGGAAACAGGATGTGAAAATTAATTCTGGATCTGTTAGGTCCAGCCAGTGAGAAATACACAGAAATGAAGCACTGCTTTGTTCTATTGTAGAGGAAAATACGAAGAGATAATTTTCTCCATTAACACACTCACCGCTTATTTTTGTCTGGTTTGAGAACTTTGTTGTAAAAGCGATTGTTTCTGTCAATTCATTTGACAACTTTTGGAAGCAGTTTACTTTTTCTTGACAGTGAAAAATCTTGATGCGTAGGCGCAGTGTCTAAAGCCTCGTACACACGATCGGATTATCCGGCGGGAATTGCGTGATGACAGGCTGTTGTCGGAAAATCCGACCGTTTGTATGCTCCATCGGACAATTGTTGTCGGATTTTCCACGGAAAAATGTGGGATAGGATTCCTTCAAATTGTCTGCCAACAATTGTGTGTTGTCAGATTATCCGATCGTGTGTACACAAGTCCGTCGGCCAAAACTCCAAAGTACAAACACGCATGCTCAGAAGCAATGCTCACCATAACACAACATTAACAGAAGTTGCCCAAAGGGTGGCGCTAATGAGCAGAAAAAAACACATAGTTTTGTGTTTGTTGGCCGACAATTCTTTGCCGTTTGTATGCACGACAAGTTCCTGGCAAACGCCCTTCGGACAAAAGTCCTACGCTTTTTCCGCAAAAAATCAGATTGTGTGTATGAGGCTTTAGTTGGTAACAAACAATAAGGTCTGGTTCACACCTATGCAGGTTGCAGTTTTCCATTGTGTCCCAATTGATGTGAATAGGATTGCCTGAACAGCGATGCATGGAACGCCAGTGTATCCCCGTGTGGGCAAACACGACCCTTGCACAGGCATACACATAAGTAGACCCATGTGAAATAGGCCTAAGGCTAGGTTCACACCTATGTGTTTTTTAGCGCGGTTTGCAGAAACACACTACAGTCCATTTAACATGGTTGCCTATGGTACATGTTCACATCTATGCATTTTTGGGAAATGTCAGGGACTTTTTTTCCCGCAGCAGATTGCGTTTTGCGTGTAAGGCCTAGTACAAACGACCGGGAATCTCGTCAGGAAAAAAAACGTTATTTTTCTCAACGGGATTCTTGTCAAGCTTGACGGGATTCTTGTCAAGCTTTCCTTGGATACACACTGTCAATCCAAAATCTCGTCGGTCTAAAGCGTGGTGACATACAACACGTACAACGGCAGTATAAAGGGGAAGTTCGATGCCAATGGCGCCACCCCTTGGGCTGCTTTTGCTGATCTTGTGTTACTGCGTGTTAGTAAAAGTTTGGTGAGAGACGATTCGCGATTTTCAGTCTTCGTGCTTTCAGTTTGTTACAGCGTGACGAATGTGCTATCTTCATTACGAACGCTAGTTTTAACAGAAGGAGCGCTCCCGTCTCATACTTGATTCTGAGCATGCGCGTTTTTTTTCACGTCGTTAAAGCATACACACTATCGTTTTTCACGTCGTTAAAAAAAACGACATGAAAAACGACGTGAAAAAATAGAGCATGTTCGAAATTTTTAATGCCCGTTTTTCACGTCGTTAAAAATGCTCTGGAGCCTACACACGATAGGTTTTAATGCCCATTTTTAAAAATGGCATTTTTAACGGCATGAAAAACGATCGTGTGTATGGGGCATAAATTTTGAATTTTGAATACTGAAATTTGCTAAAAGGAAATAAAATCTACTCTCTCTCTTTTTTTTTTTTTTTAACTAAAGGGTGTTTTTTTGGGGTGTGTTTAGAATATTTTTGTTTATTTCATGTAATGTTTTTTGCTCTATGATAAAAGTGATAATAAACACACACTGTTTAATTTACATTTTCCCTTTTATTTCTGTATGTGAATGATGGCACTGTAATTATTTTAATAATAATAAAAAAAAAACACCTAAGTAACTTTTTGCTAATTGATATCCAGCTGTCACATTGCCCAGATCTCTCCCAGCCTGTCTGCAGGGAAACATAAGTAGGAGGAGCTTATAATCCTCTGCTGCTGGTCACTTGTTCAAAAAAATAAAATAAAAAATCAACAAACTGTTTTAAATTGTCATACAAATATAAACTGAAAATCAAATATTTATTATTTGTTGGCAATAACATGGTGTGGGCAGATTTCTGTCAGTCACAGGCTGTGTCACACTCCTCCAGCCTGAAGCCTCCCATTAATCTACATCTGAAAACCTGCCCCCATTGTGTTTAGCTGGTTGGTGGGCATGGAGGAGGAGGGAGGGAGTGGGCTGTCATTTACCACTGTGTATACACCCATATGTGTGACTCATACTTAGCCACATGGGCTGCTCCGATGTGATAGGGAGGAAATGCTCAGCATAGAAACTCACTGAAAACTGAGCATGTGCAGAGGTGCCACCACAGCTGCAAAATCCCTAGCGGAATTGGGGACATGAACAGAAGGGGGAGATAGAGAACAGCACGATCAACCAGGTTTTTTTTTTTGTAGAATACAGAAAACTAATCTCATAGTGACTGAGTGAGTATGAACAGCATGTAATACACCATTTCTTGATAGTTTTTTATGATGTCGGCTTAGTGAGACTTTATGCTTGCGAGCAGGTGAAACGTGTCAGTGGGTGTGGCTTGGAAGGAGACAAGCTGAAGCTGATTTGTTATACTAGTTGGCCAGGCGGTCTGACGTGTGCGCTTCCATGTTTCTTTCTGACAGTTACTTTAGCTTTACAAGGCCAGGCGGGCCCTTTGGAAGCTGGCACCCTATAGTGATTGAAGTCACCAGGTTGATATTTAGTGAAGCTTGGAGTGGTGCTTTTTGTGTTCATGGGTCAGAGTATTTTTTATATATTTTTTTTCTCCCTCTTTTGGTGTTTTGGATCATTATATGTGTACTGTCTCTTTGGGGCCAGATTCAGATCTTTACAGTATGCACATGAGGGCTTGTTCACACAGGGTGGTAAAAATAGGCAGTTTAATACCTCTCGACCCCCCTCCTTAAAGGGGTTGTAAACCCTCGTGTTTTTTCACCTTAATGCATCCTATGCATTAAGGTGAAAAAACACCTTTCTGTGCCTGGCCCCCCAGCCCCCCGTTTTACTTACCTGAGCCCCGAATCTCCGTGGGCGCGATCCCGCGTCGCTTTCCCCATGGCTTCTCAGCTCCTTATTGGATAGATTGATAGCAGCGCAGCCATTGGCTCCCGCTGCTGCCAATCAAATCCAATGACGCGGCCGCCGGGGGGGTGGGGCCGAGTCATACACTCGGCAGCTATGGACGCCGACTGTATGACACGGGAGTGTGCCCGCAAGGTAACCCCCTCGGGAGAGAGCTTCCCAGAGGGGGTTAGCTATTGCGGAGAGGAGCCGCGAGAGCCATCGTGGGACCCCAGAAGAGGACAATCGGTGCCACTCTGTGCAAAACGAACTGCACAGTGGAGGTAAGTATGACATGTTTGTTATTTAAAAAATAAATAAAAAATTAACCCATAGTATCACTTTAAGCTGCAACAGAGGCTGGACTGGGTTTTACACATGGGAAGGGCAAACATGATTCCCCATATCACGTTTGTCTGGCAGCACTGCCGCCAGACGCAACTCATCTGAAGTCAATGGGGCCTCGCCAAGTCAAGGGCTAGGCTCACAGTTGTGTTTTGTGTAGCACTCTCTAGTGTGTGCTAATAGAATTAAAGTAGGCAAACTATAGTCTGGCCCAGGGATAAATCTGAATCTGGGTCAGGGTTATTAGAGACCAGGGCTGAATGACTGATCCTGACAGCTGTCTGGTGCCTCCCCCTGTTTCTAGAATGTTGGAGAGCGATCTGGAAGATAGTGGGTGGAAGCTAGCAGGGGTTACCTTGAATATTTAGGGGACCTTAGCCAATCCCCAAGTAGGGGGCCTGGCAGGGACCTAAGGAACCCTTAAATAGACATGAGTAAGCCAGAGGGTAAGTCGGGTGGAAGATGGAGAAGCAGTGCTGAGGGAGTCTGTCGGTGGCCCTTGAGAGACCCCTGCCAGGGAAGGGTTTTACCTCTGGCTGGAGCTCAGGAGGCTGGCCGGAAGGATCCCAACCACAGGAGGCAGTTGAAGGGACCCTAACTGGAGAGGCAGCGGAGAGAGCAAGGAGAGACAGTGAGGAGATCAGCACGGTGCAGGGACAAACAAGGCGAGAGACTGCCAGCTGTAGCAGTGCCTTCTTGAAGACAGCGGTGTGCCAAGTCTTCATCTAACCTTGCCCTGGGGAGTCTCCACGTGTGTGTGTGCCAGTCAGAAGGACTGGGAAGAGAAAGCAGCCAGGTGGGCTGGTGGCAGCCAGATGGGCTGGAGTTGGCAGAATTTCCTCTTGAATGCTTGGTAGCCAAACTTCTACCACTATCTGTAAAGTGATCCACCATAGGTGATGTTTAAAAGCCTTGCAGGTCATCAGTTTGGAATTACCCATGAATGATGGCCCTAGGATTATTGCTCTCGCTCATGTCCATGAGGTGATACCTAATATGTGTGTTGCAAACAGGCCCGGACTGGGACAAAAAATAGGCCCGGGCATGGCATTTTAGACTGAGCAGCCCGGGGGAAGGGGGGGGTAGCGGTGCTTTGCGGCGGAGTCTAATGATGGGATGTGGGGTTCCAGCACCTTGTACCTCTGGACCCCTTTACATTACACAGCACCCTGCACCTCTGGACCCCTTTACATTACACAGCACCCTGGACCCCTTTACATTACATAGCACCGCACCTCTGGACCCCTTTACATTACACAGCACCCTGCACCTCTGGACCCCTTTACATTACACAGCACCCTGCACCTCTGGACCCCTTTACATTACACAGCACCCTGCACCTCTGGACCCCTTTACATTACATAGCACCACACCTCTGGACCCCTTTACATTACACAGCCCCCAAAGTTTGTTACACAGACACCCCCTAACAGTTCTGGACCCCTGCATGTTACACAGACCTCCCTACAGTACAGACCCCCTCCCTACAGTACAGACCCCTCCCTACAGTGCAGACCCCCCTACATTACAGACCCCCTCCCTACAGTACAGACCCCCCTACATTACAGACCCCCCTACAATACAGACCCCCCTACATTACAGACCCCCTCTACAATACAGACCCCCCTACAATACAGAACCCCCCTAAAATACAGAACCCCCCTACAATACAGACCCCCCTACATTACAGACACCCCTACAATACAGACCCCCCTACATTTCAGACCCCCCTACATTTCAGACCCCCCTAAAATACAGAACCGCCCTACACTTCAGACTCCCCCTACAATACAGAACCCCCTACATTACAGACCCCCCTACAATACAGAACCCCCCCCTACATTTCAGACCTCCCCCTACAGTACAGAACCCCCTACATTTCAGACCCCCCTACAATACAGAACCCCCCTTACATTTCATATCCCCCTTCAATACAGAACCCCCCTACTTTACAGACCCAGTGCAATACAGAACCCCCCTACAATACAGACCCCCCTACATTAAAGACCCCCCTACAATACAGACCTCCCCTACAATACAAACCCCCCTACATTACAGACCACCCTACAATACAGACCCCCCCTACAATACAGAACCCACCTACATTTCAGACCCCCCTACAATACAGAACCCCCCTACATTTCAGAGCCCCCCTACAATACAGAACCTCCCTACATTACAGACCCTCCTACAATACAGAACCCCCCTACATTTCAGACCCCCCTACAATACAGAACCCCCTACATTTCAGACCCCCCTACAATACAGAACCCCCCTACATTACAGACCCCCCTACAATACAGAAACCCCCTACAATACAGAACCCCCCCTACAATACAGAACCCCCCTACATTTCAGACCCCCCTACAATACATAACCCTCCTACATTACAGACCCCCCTACAATACAGAACCCCCCTACATTTCAGACCACCCCTACAATACAGAAACCCCCCCTACAATACAGACCCCCCCTTCAGACCCATAATGTACCTCAGATCAGCGCGGGACTGCATGTTGGGTCCCCTTCCCCTGTGTGGACATAAAGGAGGAGGGGAAGGCGGCTTCACTCTGCTCGGCTGTGTGAGACAGCCGAGCTGAGACTGATCAGATCATCAGTGCTGCGGCCACCTTGCCAGAGAGAAGGGGATCGTTGCGGGTCTCGGTCCCCTGATGTGCCGACGGGTGTCACTGTCACTCGAGTGCGGCTCCGACTCGCAGCTGAGAGTGCACTGGGGCAGTGGTGTCACTAGGGTTGGTGTCACCTGGTACGGCAAAACATGGTGTTATCCCCCTCCTGTCTATCCTGCCCAGCGCCCTGCAGGCAGTGCATGGTCAAGAGGCACACCCCCAAATGACCCCTGTAAATTAAAGTATAGGGTGGTATTGGTCCGGCTGGGGCGATATAGGGCAGGTTGGGGTAATATAGGGCAGGTTGGGGTTGTATATGGCAGGCTGGGGTGGTATAGAGCAGGTTTGGGTGGTATAGGGCAGTTTGCGGTGGTATATGGCAGGCTGGGTGGCATAGGGCAGGTTGGGGTGATATAGGGCAGGGTGTGGAGGCATAGAGCAGGTTGCAGTGGCATAGGGCAGGTTGGGGTGGTATAGAGCAGTTTGCGGTGGCATAGGGCAGGTTGGGGTGGTATAGAACAGTTTGTGGTGGCATAGGGCAGGTGCGGTGGCATAGGGCAGGTTGCGGTGGCATAGGGCAGGGTGTGGTGGCATAAGGCAGGTTGGGGTGGCACGCATAGGTCAGGGTGCAGTGGCATAAGGCAGGCTGGGGTGGTATGGTGCCAGGTTAGGACTCTATGTAGTGACATGTGCAGCAGTGCAGTAACTTACAGCATGCCTGGAGATGAAGACACTCTGGCTGCTGTGTCCTCGTTTCTTTCTCCTTCAGCTGTGGGATCAGCCAGAGTGAACGAGTCTGTGGGAGGAGTGGAGGGGGCTGCCACAGCCCCAGCTCTGCCCACCAACTCCCGCTGCCTCCGGAAACATTGGAGATGATGGGGAAGACGTGACATGCTCTCCCGCGGCTCGCAGGCCGCCGCAGGCCGTCGCGGGCCGCTGCGACCAGCCGGGCATTTGCCCGGTATGCCCTATGTCCAGTCCGGGCCTGGTTGCAAAAGTCATTTATGTACATAGGTGGACCCAATGTGTCTGTTTAGGTTCATATATGAATATGTTGCGTTCGTATGTGAGCAATTCAACAAACTGATGTTCCTCCGTTCTTTGCTTTCCCCGCTGATACCCAATCTGGCCCTTTCTGGGGACTCAGGAGGAGTGACAAAGCCTGCAATACATTGCTCAGGTGGGATCGGGGATGGATATTGACAGTACATTGCCACACTTATTGAAATGAATGAGTGGCTGTACAGCCCCCATCAGGGCCGGTGCTACTACTAGGCAAACTAGGCAGCCGCTTAGGGTGCACTGCTGCCTAGGGGCACCGGGCCGCTGGTTTCCCTCCGCTTCTACTTGCTCTTCAGGCTGCAGCATGTAACTAACTCAGTCTCAGGCACCTGCTCCGTCCGACCGGTAGTGTAATTAGAGGTGCAGCATAGCACTAGAGCCAGCGCTATAGGAAGCAGAGCCGATGCTTCCTGTATAGTGGCACCTTCTGTCACATGGGCAGGGCAAAGGGGGTGGAGTCAGGGGTGGAGCCAATGGGGTTGGCAAAATTAGGTTTCGCCTAGGGTTGGGCTTGGCAATTAGCGGACCTCCAGCTGTTGCCGAACCACAAATCCCATGAGGCATAGCAAGACTCTGACAGCCACGAGCATGACACC
This sequence comes from Rana muscosa, assembly GCA_029206835.1. Classification (NCBI taxonomy): domain Eukaryota; kingdom Metazoa; phylum Chordata; class Amphibia; order Anura; family Ranidae; genus Rana; species Rana muscosa. The sequence goes on along the minus strand of CM055127.1, from coordinate 450,094,367 downwards.
CAAAGGCAGAGGCATGATGGGACTTGTAGTTTTGCAACAACTGGAGGTCCGCTAATTGCATATCCTTGCCCTAGGGTGTAAAAAATCCTTGCACCAGCCCTGGCCCCCATCTCACTTCCATACGTAAATCAGGAAGGAAGTATAAACACACTCCTGGCTTCTAGTCATTAGAACTGTGTGTGAATGGCTAACGTAAGCCTAACACAAGCCTAAATCATCCTGAAAAACCACCCTAATTTCACCGTAACCATCGACTGTAATGCCTTTTGCCAAAATTGCACCAAACTCAATTTTTTTTCACTGTAATGTTGGGGAAATAAAACCTCTCAGTTAGAAACATCTGCCCCTCTGATCTTTCTGGCTCTGGATATCACGCTAACACATGAGCTCTGGTGGCCTGAGGGTGTCAGAGAATGTATTAACCAAATAGAGGAGAGAGAAGATGTCAGAGGCTCCTGGCACTAACTATAGTGATTGGTTCGGCTTTGAAACCTGTTCCAACGCTATTTATTTCCCCAAGGCAGTTGGCTGGGTGTCACTGGTGCTGCAACTAAGAGACATCTAAACTCAAGAACAAAAATGTAATATACTGCATCTACCCAGTCCTTAGATATGGTGGCTGCATACATTCATTTTTCAGAGAACGTTTTGAGCACGTGCAGAAAATTCCTGTTGATCTTGCCAGAAATTTATTGTCCTTGTCCCATCATGTGAGCGCAACAGAAAGCATTAAAAAAAATTGTATCTTTTTCCATAAACTAAACTACAAATCCTGCTGCCCCACCATGGATATGAAGAAAGAACGACATATTTGAAATCCAGCATAGGTGGCTTCATAGATACAGTGGAGGAGTGAGGGTAGCCACCCAATGATGGGAAGGGTGTTATTGCCTGGTGTTACCAGGTGAAAATAAAGGAAAAAAGCCTGAAAAAATAAAACAAATGTAGTCAGCCAACTAAGGACTGGTAAATTCAATATACTATTGGGGAGATTTACTAAAACTGGAGCACTCAGAGTCTGGTGCAGCTGTGCATGGTAGCCAATCAGCTTCTAACTTCAGCTTGTTCAATTAAGCTTTGACATTAAAACCTGAAAGCTGATTGGTTCCTATGCAAAGCTGCACCAGATTTTTAGACATGTGCACTGCTGAAAAATTTGTTCGTTTTCGTATTCGTTTCATTCGTTTTTTGTTTTTTTTCGGGTCATTCCGTATGATCGCAATTCGTAAATTCAAAAATTCGTAAATTAGAAAATCAGAAAAATGTCAAGAAAATAAGAAAGAAAATCCGAAAATTCGAAAGAACGAAAATCCAAACATTCTAAATAATAACAAACTAACTAATAATAACTAACTAACTATTAAATTATATTATTATTACTAATAATAACTAACTACTAAATTGGTGTTTCCTTTCAAATTTGGCTGTTAGTGAACGTAACGAATACGAATTTATCTAAAGTTACGAATTATCCGAAATAACGAATGCCGCATCTAAACAAATGGAACGGAACAAATTAATAATAAATAATAATAAAATGTTTTTATTATTATTTTTTATTATTAATAACTTGTTCTTTCCATTCGTTTAGATACGGCATGTGTTATTTCGGATAATTCATAACTTTGGATAAATTTGTATTTGTTATGTTCAATAACAGCCAAATTTGAAAGGAAATTCCAATACTTTTAATAGTTAGTTAGTTTTTATTTCAGATTTTCGAATTTTCGGGTTTTCGGCTTTTCGAATTTACAATTTACGAATTTTCGATTATTTGAATTTACGAATATTCAGAAAAATTCATTAAACGGGTTTTCGTTAATTCGGATGTTTCCGAATTAACAAATTTGTCAAAATTCTTTAAGAAAACAAATTCAGAACTTAACGAATTGCACATGTCTACAGATTTTGCACCATCCAGTTTTAGTAAAAAAAAAGCAATGTATTTGTTGTTGGGCTTGGAAATGCTTTAACTGCTTGCCAACCAAGCGTTTTCTGGCACTTTTTGTTTACAAGTTTAAACCAGTATTTGTTTTACTAGATAATTACTTAGAATCCCAAAACATTATACATTTTGTTTTTTAGCAAAGACCCTAGGAAATAAAATGGCGATCGTAGCAATTTTTTATGTTACACGGTATTTGCTCAGCGGTTTTGCAATCGCAATTGTTTTGGAAAAAATACACTTTAATGAATTAAAAAATAAATAAAAAATACAATATTTGTTTGTATAATATGAAAGATGATGTTACGCCGAGTAAATAGATACCTAACATGTCATGCTTTAAAATTGTGCACGCTCGTGAAATGGCGACAAACTACAGTATTTAAAAATCTCCCTAGGCGACACTTAAAAACGCCTTTACAAGTTACCAGTTTAGAATTACAGATGAGGTCTAGCGCTAGAATTATTGCTCTTGCTGTAACGTTCATGGCGATACCTCACATGTATCATGCGAATACCGTTTACATGTGCATGCGCAATTTACATATGTGTTTGCCTCTGCACGCGAGCACGTAGCAATGGGGGCGCTTTAAATTATTTTTTTCTTATTTATTTTACTTTTTATTTTTTATTTTTCCACTGTCCCTTTATTTATTTTTATATCACTTGTATTCATATTACAAGGAATGTAAACATTTGCACTGTCCCTGTAAACATTTACACTGTCCCTGTAATAATTTACACTGTCCCTGTAAACATTTTTTAAAATCTTTTAGTTCTTAAAAAAAAAAAAAAAAAGTTTACTTCCAGCCTGGACCAGAAGTGACGTCATGACATTGCTCTGGCCCTCTAAGGCCATAGAGGCGATCAAAGACGATCTACTCTTTGATCACCTATGGGAGCAGCCAGCCGCAACATCGGATCGTTGAACCGACGGAAACGGTAAGTCCGAGAAACCCCTTCCCCTCCCACTACTTCGGAAACCGTTCTAGCGGCTCATGAGCCACTCAGAACGGCTTCATGAGAAAGCCGACCCCTGGCTGCAAAAAACAATCCTGAGGTTGTGGCTGATATCTTCAGCCATAATCCCGGTAAACCGCAACATATACAGTGATACCTCAGTTTGCGAGTAACGCGGTATAAGAGCGTTTCGCAAAAGACAAGCTATTTAAAAAAAAAAAAAACCTGACTTGATTTGCGAGCGCTGTTTCGCAAGATGAGCAGGACTCAAGCCGCTGGTGTATACATTACCGTATGTGGCCAGAGGTCCGGGGGCACGGGTGGCTCCCAGCTCTTCCTGGAGAACTCTGAGATGCTCGGAGACACTCAAAAGTGTCAACAGTTCCCGAGTGTCTCCGAGCGTCTCTGAGCGTCACCAGTGCCCCCGCACCTCTGGCCACATACAGTACTGCATACACCAGTGCCCCTGCACCTCTGGCCACTTACAGTACTGCATACACCAGCGCCCGCGCACCTCTGGCTACTTACAGTACTGCATACACCAGCGCCCCTGCCCCTCTGGCCACTTACAGTACTGCATACACCAGCGCCCCTGCACCTCTGGCCACATACAGTACTGTATACACCAGCGCCCCTGCACCTCTGGCCACATACAGTACTGCATACACCAGCGTCCCAGCACCTCTGGCCACATACAGTACTGCATACACCAGCGTCCCAGCACCTCTGGCCACTTACAGTACTGCATACACCAGCTCCCTCGCACCTCTGGCCACTTACAGTACTGCATACACCAGCGTCCGCGCACCTCTGGCTACATACAGTACTACATACACCAGCGCCTGCGCACCTCTGGCCACTTACAGTACTGCATACACCAGCGCCCCTGCACCTCTGGCCACATACAGTACTGCATACACCAGTGCCCCCGCAGTTCTGGCCACTTACAGTACTGCATACACCAGCGCCCCTACACCTCTGGCCACATACAGTACTGCATACACCAGCGCCCCCGCACCTCTGGCCACATACAGTACTGCATACACCAGCGTCCCAGCACCTCTGGCCACATACAGTACTGCATACACCAGCGCCCCTACACCTCTGGCCACATACAGTACTGCTTACACCAGCGCCCCCCCACCTCTGGCCACATACAGTACTGCATACACCAGCGTCCCAGCTCCTCTGGCCACATACAGTACTGCATACACCAGCGCAACGCAACTTTGGCCACTTACAGTACTGCATACACCAGCAGTGGTTGTGGAACGAATCATCTGAGTTTCCATTATTTCTTATGGGCAAACTCGCCTTGCTATACGAGTGCTTTGGATTACATGCATGCTTCTGAAACTAATTATGCTCGTAATCGAAGGTATTACTGTTTATACGTGTAGCGGGGTGTTGTTTGAGGAACCCAGAGTCTACCATACCCAGGATGCATTTCCCCGCGCAAGGACTGCTGGGGTGGGGTATTTAACTGAAAAACTGGAAAAAAAACCTTTGGAGGTGGGACTTTAAAAGTGACTGACAACACACAGAGGTATATCAAAAAATATATATGAATTTAATCAACGAGTATAAAGACATAATTACAAAGACAGTTTCTTATTAAAATACATGAATTAAATACAGATTCACAAAAAACTGTTTGTATTCAAAAAAGAAAGAAAGAACATGACATTTTATAGTCCGACCCGACAGCTGTTTCGGTTACCCTTCTTCGGGGGATTTGTAGACATAAAAATCAGGAGTTGTAAATATTTCCAGAAGTAGTTTGATATTCCATGCGTAAATAGGGCACGCGTGTCGCTGTGTATATGGAGCGAAAGAGAAGACGCACCACAGAAAAAGGCTGGAGCAGGGTCCAAAAAACTTTCATACGAGGGTCCCCAAAAGGTGACAGACGATGGAGCTAAAAAGGACTCTAAATAAAGAGTCTAGGTTTCAGTAAACCTTCATTTCGAGTAGACAAGAAGAAAACAGCAACTCTTATCAATTCAAGAAAGAATCTCTCTCATATCTGAGAGATTGCATAAATTATGCATTCCTCTGGCAGTAGAGTGAATTATATGAAGTGTGATTTTTGAGTAAACTCCGCGACAAAATAAAATATATAATAAATGTATGATCACCCAGGTCAAATATATTGACCTCAAAACCCCACCTCCAAAGGTTTTTTTTCCAGTTTTTCATATAATTAGGGATGTGGTGATTGTCAACATTTACAATCCTGCAATCATTGGTTTTCTTTCTCGGGTATTTAACTGAGGGCCGGACCGGAGTACGGTCTCTTTGAACATCGCCCGCCCAGGAAGTGGAACTCTCTGCTGAGTCTGCTGTTCCGGACGGGGCCTGAAGCCTAGGCCCTGTATTTCCAAAGAGCCTTCCGTTTCCACCAAGGAGCCTGAGGGACGTCTCATCCTGCCATCCGTCTGCTGCTGCCAGGAGGACCGAAGACCCGGGTGTCGTGGAACCTGTGTACCGAGACACAGCAACGGAAGATACGGACGTGGACTGGTCCGGTTGGGTGAGAGAGCACCTGCTCAGAGATTAGTGCAGGACCTCTAGGCCTAGTGTCTGTTGTTAGAGTTTGCATATGCACACCAGAGGGACAGTGCATTGAATAGCGTTAGTGACTTTATCTTTGTTCACCAAGTTTGTCAACCGTTATTCCCGTGGATTACAATTTGTCTTCAAAAGTGCACCACCATTTGCTAGCGAAGATTCTTCTCTATGGAACTTATACATAGTTACAGTCAGGCCTGACTTCATCAGTGTAGACATTGCTGGGCGCCATCTTGCCCACGAGGGAGGAAAGTTACAAGGGGACCTGTTAGTCACTTTTGTACAGGATTGTATATCTGCCAATTATTGAACACCTTTTATTGCAGGGCTCTGCATATACTAAAGTATACTGTATTAATCTGTTTAATCATTTCCTTCAGTAAAAGTACCAGAATTAATTAGACTAGTTGTCTGTGTTATTACTGTGCAGAAGAAACAGTCAGTGTTCGCTATATCACTGTGTGTGTTTTTGTTGCTGGATTGTGTTGCCTAAAGTTGCAGGCCTCACAATCCTATCATCCCTTACTAACTGTGCCAAGGGAGGGTAGAGCCAATTGCTGGGGGTTGACAGCTGTGTGTTACAGGCCCGAAAATCATATCAGCGTCTCCCTTAGCTGGGGGTATCGCTACATACGTATTGCGGTTGGCAAGAGAAAAGAAATACAAGAATGTAGATGTTAATCAGAAGTTGATGCATGTTCATGTGATGTAAATAATCAACACCAATTAGCACCCATCCCAGACTTTGCAGCACCGCGGAACCGGATTCATTTTAATTAGAACGTGGGGGGGCTTTCACAAACTTCTACACCTTCTGTGTTGTTCCTGGACAGGAAACATCTGTCTTGACACATTCCATGATACTGTGGTGAATGGATTGTGCTAGAAAAGCCCGGGATATGTTCCTGACATTTATTAATTAGTACTCATGCACACTTGGCATTTGAATTTTTCCTCTGAACACCTTTTACTCCTGACAAGAACAAGCAACTAAAAGTGGTTGTAATTCTCAGACATGAAATATGAGCAAAGCGTATCCCTCTATGTGTACTTGTTTCAATTAGGAGCAACAAGTGCCATTTCTGTTTGCTGCTTTGTTGCTCTGCTTCTCTGTATAAGTCACTTCTGACAAGTTTCCCTGACACCAAGAGAAAAAAAGTTACAGGGGAGGGAGCTTTGTGTGATAGATCAACACAAAGTGACACATAATTGTGAAGTGGAAGGAAAATGATAAATGGTTTTCCAATTTTTTTTCAAATAAATATGTGAAAAGTGTGGTGTGCATTTGTATTCAGCCCCCTTTACTCTGATACCCCTAACTAAAATCTAGTGGAACCAATTGCCTTCAGAAGTCACCTAATTAGAAATTAGAATACACCTGTGTGTAATTTCATCTCAGTATAAATACAGCTGTTCTGTGAAGCCCTCAGAAGTGTGTTACAGAACCTTAGTGAACAAACAGCATCATGAAGGAACACACCAGACAAGTCAGGGATAAAGTTGTGGAGAAGTTTAAAACGGGGTTAGGTTATAAAAAATATTCCAAGCTTTGAACATCTCACAGAGCACTGTTCAATCCATCATCCGAACATGGAAAAAGTATGGCACAACCGCAAACCTACCAAGACATGGCCGTCCACCTAAACTGACAGGCCGGGCAAGGAGAGCATTAATCAGAGGAGCAACAAAGAGGCCCATGGTAACTCTGGAGGAGCTGCAGAGATCCACAGCTCAGGTGGGAGAATCTGTCTACAGGACAACTATTAGTCGTGCACTCTACAAATCTGCCCTTTATGGAAGAGTGGCAAGAAGAAAGCCATTGATGAAAGAAAGACAAAAGAAGTCCTGTTTGCAGTTTGTGGAAGAAGGTTCTCTGGTCAGATGAGAACAAAATTGAACTTTTTTGGCCTAAAAGCAAAATGCTATGTGTGGGGGAAAACTAACACGGCACATCACCCTGAACACACCATCCCCACCGTGAAACATGGTGGTGGCAGCATCATGTTGTGGGGATGCTTTTCTTCAGCAGGGACAGGGAAGTTGGTCAGAGTTGATAGGAAGATGGATAGAGCCAAATACAGGGAAATCTTAGAGGAAAAGAGTCTGAAAAAAACTTGAGATTGGGGCAGAAGTTCACCTGCCAGCAGGACAACGACCCTAATCATACAGCCAGAGCTACAATGGAATGGTTTAGATCAAAGCATATTCATGTGTTAGAATGGCCCAGTCAAAGTCCAGACCTAAATCCAATTGAGAATCTGTGGCAAGACTTAAAAATTGTTGTTCAGACGCTCTCCATCCAATCTGACAGAGCTTGAGATATTATACAAAGAAGAATGGGCAAAACTGGTAGAGACATCCCCAAAAAGACTTGCAGCTGTAATTGTAGTGAAAGGCGGTTCTAGAAAGTATTGACTCCGGGGGGCTAAATACAAATGTACGCCACACTTTTCACATATTTATTTGTAAACATTTTGAAAACCATTTATCATTTTTCTTCCACAATTATGTACCACTTTGTTGGTCAATCACATAAAATCCCAATAAAATACATTTACGTTTTTGGTGCTAGCATGACAAAATGTGGAACATTTATGGGGTATGAATACTTTTTCAAGGCACTGTAGACTGATTTTACTGTTGTGGGTTTAGTAACACTTCAAACAAGGATTTCTGCAGCCCTGAGAGCATTTCCTGGGAATATATCCATTTAAGCGCTCTTTGACCTCCTGTTATATTATAGTGGGTCCAACACTCAAGGTGAAGGCACATCTATAACAGCACGTTGGGATGGAATGCACAGAGTGAACAGCATTATTTAAAGGCGCAGTGGAGATGTTTTGAGTCACAAAGCACTAAAGACTGTTTGCGATTTTTACAAAAATTAACAAATTCTATGATTATTAATTACATAGTAAAGGACTTTTTAACAGGTTTTTTTTTTATATGGCTCGCAATATACAGTATATGATATGGCGTTATGTAAACATATGTCATTTTTTGAGCAATTTTGTAACATTTGGTATATTTTGGTGCAAGTTTGTTCTTATATTAGAGTGTTTTACTCTTTTACTTACATAGAGCTCTGACAATTTTCACAGCACCAGCTACTTTATTAGGTACACCTTGCTAGTAGCGGGTTGGACCCCCTTTTGCCTTCTGAAACATTCCTCAGAGATTTTGGTCCATAGTGACATGATAGCATCACGCAGTTGCTGCAGATTTGTCGGCTGCACATCCATGATGCGAATCTTCCTTTTCACCACATCCCAAAAGTGCTCTATTGGATGATATGTGGTGGGAGTGGAGGACATTGGAGGACAGTGACCTCATTGTCCAGCGGTGAGATGATCTGAGCTTTGTGACATGGTGTATTATCCTGCTGGAAGGAGCCATCAGAAGATGTGGACACTGTAGTCATAAAGGGATGGACATGGTCAGCAACAATACTCAGGTAGGCCGCGGCGTTTAACCACTTCAATACTGGGCACTTTCGCCCCCTTCCTTCCCAGACTAATATTAAGCTTTCAGCACTCTCGCATTTTCAATGACAATTGCGCGGTCATGCTACGCTGTACCCAAATGAAATTTTTATCATTTTGTTCACACAAATAGATCTTTCTTTTGGTGGTATTTATTCACGACTCCGTTTTTTATTTTTTGCGATTTAAGCAAAAAAAGAGCGGAAATTTGGAAAAAAAAACAACAATATTTTCTTCTTTCTATTTTAACCACTTGCTTACTGGGCACTTAAATGCCCAGGCCAATTTTCAGCTTTCAGCACTGTCACGCTTTGAATGACAATTGCGTGGTCGTGCGACGTGGCTCCCAAACAAAATTGACGTATTTTTTTCCCCACAAATAGAGCTTTCTTTTGGTGGTATTTGATTATCTTTGCGGTTTTTATTTTTTGCGCTATACACAAAAAAAGAGCGACAATTTTGAAAAAAACACAATATTTTTTACTTTTTGCTATTATAAATATCCCCATTTAAAAAAAATATATATTTTTTTTTCCTCAGTTTAGGCCGATACGTATTCTTCTACATGTTTTTGGTAAAAAAAATCGCAATAAGAGTTTTTTGATTGGTTTGCGCAAAAGTTATAGCGTCTACAAAATAGGGCAAAGTTTTATAGCATTTTTATAAATTTTTTTTTTTACTAGTAATGGCGGCGATCAGCGATTTTTTTATGTGACTGCGACACATCGGACACTTTTGACACCATTTTGGGACCATTGTCATTTTTACAGCGATCAGTGCTATAAAAAATGCACTGGTTACTGTAAAAATTACACTGGCAGTGAAGGGGTTAACCACTAGGGGCGCTGAAGGGGTTAAATGTGCCTAAGGGAGTGATTCTTACTGTGGGGGGAGGGGACTGACTGGGGGAGGTGACCGATGGTTGTCCCTATGTACAAGGGACACCTCCATGACAGGACGTGGATCTCTGAGTTTACACACAGAGATCCACATCCCTGGCTCTGTGACTGCCGATCGCGGGTACCTGGCGGACATCGCGGCCGCCAGGCACACGCATCGGCACACGCATGACGTGGCGGGCACGGAAGTTCCCCGATGCGCGCTCGGAAACGAGGAAAGGGGCGGACGTCAATTGACGTCCTCCCGGCATTCGGCTATAGCGCGGACCTCTAGTGGTTAAAAGAAATCCAATAAAATCGAATTTTGTCATAAATTTAAGCCAAAATGTATTCTGCTACATGTCTTTGGTAAAAGAAATCCTGTTAGGTGTATCATAATTGGTTTGTGTGATCATGGACAGATGTACGCAGATGATCACGGACATATGATTTTACACTTACATATGTGGGGGACAGGTGTTTTTACTGTGTGGGGACACTATTTTGGGGACATTGTGTGGGGACACTATTTTGGGGACATTGTGTGGGGACACTAGGCTGGTGATCAGTGTGCAAAAAGCTGTAAATACTCACTGATCACTGGCCAGCTGCAGAGATCCGCTATCCTCTCCTCACTAACTTCTGTGTGAGGGGAGGAAAGCCAATCGCCTAGCAACCGGCTCTCTATTTACATCACATGACGGCTGTGATTGGACACAGCCGCCATGTGATCAGGAGGGCCAATCACAGAGCCCTCCTGCCGATCTGAGATGCGCCGTGTCCCGGGTAAAACGAGCGAATCTGGATCGCGCCACTGCGCGGGCACGCGTGCGTGCGATCCCCGTCCTTCTGAGGGATGTTCCTGAACATCCACTCAGAAGGAGGAAGCGCCCACCCGGCCGTATATGGGCAGTGGCCTGGTGGGAAGTGGTTAAACGATGCTCAATTGGTACTAAGGGGCCCAAAGTGTGCCAAGAAAATATCCCCCACACCATTACACCACCAGCTTGAACCGTTGTCTTCTGCTGCTGTAGCCCATCTTCTTCAAGGCGCGATGTGTTGTGCGTTCAGAGATGGTATTCTGCATACCTTGGTTTTAACGAGTGGTTATTTGAGTTACTGTTGCCTTTCTATCATCTGGAACCAGTCTGCCCATTCTCCTCTGACCTCTGACATCAACAAGGCATTTTCCTCCACACAACTGCCACTCACTCACAAAAGAAGATAAAGACACTATTAGGGGGGATTTTGTCATCTCTGTAAATAGTAATACATACCTGTAAGCCTTAGACTTACACATTACCTAGCATGCATACTAAGTCCATTTTAATAGTTGCCTAGATACCGAAACTAAGCATATTAAATATTAAACAACCATTTCAAATTCTTATTTGGAATCATAGCTTACAGAATATTAGGCTGGCCATAAATAGAGAAATGAACATGCAGGCACAATCAGACCAGCGTAGCCATTAAAAAGTGCTCATGCAGCATGGCCGCTTAGTCTATGCTATGCCGTCTCATATCCCATGGGCACCTTTATTCTTTTTTTTTTTTTTTTTTTTCTAGTTCTGAAGAATTTATTGTGTTGAATTAGCAAATATTTTCTTCCACACGAGTTTGTTGCTCTTGTTTTCTTTGATTTTATTTACGATCAGAATTGAAATTATGATAATTTTAATTAAAATGTTAATTTGATTATATTTTTATATGCTCTAAAAAGGATTGAAAGACAAAGCTTTCATTTACATCACATACAAGACAATTGCATTGAATCCAGATTCTACAAGATGCCCATTCATTTCCTATTCTGCCCTGAAAGAAATTGATCAAAGGACTTTTTCATCAATAGATAAAGTTAACACTATTTAAAAAATATATATATATATGTATGTGTATATATATATATATATATATATATATATATATATATATATATATATATATATATACAGTATATACATATATATACGCAAACCATTATACCAATTACCACTGATAGGGGTGCTTACAATGGTCAGCTATTACTCATTTAAATAAAACCTTTATCGCAGCGGGAACAAAACTGTTACTTGAAGAGGAACAGGTAATACGACCACCCAGGTGTACTTTTAGGTAATGCAGGATAACATTCATTAACCCTTCAGATCTGAGAGCCACCCGTTGAAAACACACGGAAACCGTTGCTAAGTGTTTAACAGTTGTCTGGTTTATTTAGCACAAATGCAGGGTTTTTATGCAATGTAAAAAGGGAAAGATGGGGGCTTAGAAGGGGTTTAGTATAATGCGTATGTATTCTGTATGTTATCAGGAAAAGGACACAAGACATTGTTACCAAAACATCTGTTGTTTCCACCCTGATAATGCATACTTCCTGTTTCCATCTTAATGATGCACATTACAGAAACAGATAATCTATTCCGAGACTTCGGCCTAACCGCAGGCCACAAGCACAAGGATAAAAGTCTATACATATTACAACATTACTGTAACTGTGTAAAAAGAGCTTTAATACCTTGGCACCCCAGATGTTTTGAAACAAAATTTTTCATGATGCTCATGCACTCTGCCGTGTAGTTGAGCATAATGGGAAATGTAGTTCCAAAACATCTGGGTTGCCAAAACATCTGGGTTACCATCACTGCCTTAGTGTATCTAAATCTGTTAGTACATCTAAACACTCCCCTCCCCCCCCCCCCCAGACTGACAATGCTGCTGTCAAAAGGTGCCACCTGTGCTCCTTCATCCAGAGTGGTGGTACTCGAATACAGGAGGTGTGTTACTGGCCAGATCACCAGATGAAAACAGAAACAGAAAAATAAAAAGTCTAAAAAAGAAAACGAATGCAGCTGCCACATCTAATAATAGGTAAGCTGCAATATATTACAGTTTTGGTTCTGGGTTTCATATCGCTTTAATAGATACTTGACTACATTGTTTATATTCACCTTGACTTCCGCTTTAGGCTGCATTCACACCTGAGCGATTAGCGAACGTGCTGTTAGGGTACGCGCTCAGGACATGTGTTCAGGGTACGCATAGAAAGAAGGTGTTGCGCTTGCTGAGCAACTCATTGTTAATAACTTACCAAAGGCAGTAAGGAGATGTGTGTTTTTGCGTGTTTTTAAAACACGCAACTAATGAGCCAAAACATGTGCGAAGCTCAACACTTAAAAAGGTACTTGAGTTACTTTGGCACATTTGTCACACGTAGGACAGTCCCCTTAAAATGAATGGTCTGCCATATGCCTGTAGTGGAAAAAACGCACTAAAAAAAGAGCACACAAATGCATGGGCACGAAAAGCTATGTGGGCCCCCTGAAGACGTCAGTATATGACGAAACGCGTAGGTATATGGCACAATGACATCATCCTGTACATCAGAGTTACCAATAGTTTCTGGATGCTAGCCGGGACTATTTCTAAAGGGATATTTTTATTTTAACCATATGAGTGTACTGAGATTTTAAATAAGTATTGGCTTTAAGGATTTCACACTATTGTGGGCATGTTTTTTGTTTTTTATGCATACTATCTATGCTTGGGGGCAGAATTGTTTGATTCTTTTGACCATAAATGAGGAGCAGTGGCGTTTGGAGGTGTACACATATACTAACGAAGACTACTCAGTTATAGAGTGTCATGTCATGGCGTTTGGTAAGCACATAATCTAATATGAGCGCGGTGTAGACTTCTTGGAGGAATGTGCATGAGGGGTTCTCACCATTATTTCAAAAGTTAGTTACTTCATGTTGGACCTTTTTTGCACTTGATAAATACACCATATTACCAAAAGTATTGGGGCGCCTGCCTTTAGACACACATGAACTTTAATAGCATCCCAGTCTTAGTCCGTAGAGTTTAATATTGAGTTGGCCCACCCTTTGCAGCTATAACAGCTTCAACTCTTCTGGGCAGACTGTCCACAAGGTTTAGGAGTGTGTCTATGGGAATGTTTAACCATTCTTCCAGAAGCGCATTTGTGAGGTCAGGCACTAATGTTGGACAAGAAGGCCTGGCTCACAGTCTCCGCTCTAATTCATCCCAAAGGTGTTCTATGGGGTTGAGGTCAGGACTCTGTGCAGGCCACTCACATTCCTCCACCCCAAACTCGCTCATCCATTCTTTTTTTTTCAAATATTTTATTTATGCACCTGGAAAAGGAAGCTTTAGTGTAACAGGTCATTAGCACAGAAACATTAAACGGTATGTGAAGTCAAATGGATGGTACAAATAAATCAACTGTAAATGGAAATTGGGCTTTCAGATAATCAGTAAAGTAATCAGTCGAGCACTCCAATAAGGAAAGTATTAATCTCGAAGCAGGCCTAAGTGGCCTGTTGGTATGGACCATTTGGTAGATCTCAAAAGGCTACCCCTTCCATTTTTCTTTTTTGTTTATAAAACAGAGTATAGTAAGGAAACAAGACCAGCGGTAGAGAAAGAGAGAGAAATGAAAAGGGAAAAGTGATGAAGAGAACTGGAGGGAATGGTGTGGCGAGTTTACCACGGCAAGATAAAACTGCTTCACGAAAAAATAAAAATGCATATGGGAGTGAAAGCACACAGAACCCAGATCGGTCACTTAATGAATAGTTTTATCAAAGAAGAGCTGCCCCTTCCTCACAACAGATAAACATGTTCCACAGCCTCCATGTTTTGGAATATTTTTTGCTTTTATGTTGCGCTGTGAGGATTAAATCCTCCGTTTTATTTATATCTTCCACTTTGCGAACCCAAAGACTTAAAGTTGGTGGTTGTTTATCCTTCGAGTGGAGGGGTACACAGGATTTGGCAGCATTCAAAAAATTACGCACAATTGATTTTTTGTATATTTTAGCTGGGACGTCCGAAACGTGTAGTTGGAAAAAGTCTGGATCGTCAGGAACCACATGATCAGTAGACTTTTGAATAATTCCTCTGACTTCTTTGCAAAAGTACTCAAGTTTAGGGCATAACCAAAGATATGAAGCAGCGTTCCATCTCCCTCTTGGCGCTCATCCATTTCTTTATGGACCTTGCCTTGTGCACTGGTCCAAATCATTTGGTGGAGGGAGGATTATGGTGTGGGGTTGCCTTTCAGGGGTTGGGCTTGGCCCCTTAGTTCCAGTGAAGGGAACTCTTAAAGGAGTAGTAAAGGTAAATGTTTTTTCACCTTAATGCAGGGGTCTCCAAACTTTCTAAACAAAGGGCCAGTTTACTGTCCATCAGACTTTAGGGGGGCCGGACTGTGGCCATCGGGAGTACAAAATGTCCCATCGTCAGTGGAAGTATAAAATCCCCCATGATTGGTGTCATTGGTAGGAATTGTTGACATCATTGGTGTTATTGGGCCCCATTGGTGGTGTCCTTGGGAAGGATTATGCCCCATCATTGGTGTCATTTGGCCCCATTGTTGGTGTCATTGGGAGGAACGGTGTCCCATCATTGATGTAGTTGGTAGGGATTGTACCCCGACATCGCTTGTGTCACTAGGAGAAATTGTGCCCTTCATTGGTGTCATTAAATAAAATAGCAACCCAAGGGCCTGATAAAAGCAAGCAAAGGGCCGCATCCGGCCCCCGGGCCGCAGTTTGGAGACCACTGCCTTAATGCATCCTATGCATTAAGGTGAAAAAGCATTTGACAATACCGCCGCTCCCAGCCCCCCCGTTTTACTTACCTGGCCCCTCGAAAGTCCCGCGCTCGCTCCCGTCATCCTCCGAGTTCCTGTGCCTGGCCGTTGATTGGCTACTGTGGATGGATTGAAAGCAGTGCAGCCATTGGCTGGCGCTGCTGTCAATCACATCCAATGACGCGGCACGTCGGGGGGCGGGGCCGAGTGATACAGTCGGCGGCTATGGCCACCGCTGTATCACGGGAGCGCGCCCGCAGTAACTCCACACCATGCGAGCTCGCTCGCATTATGGTGTGGAGTCCTTGCGGGGAGGAGCCGAGACAGCCGCCGAGGGACCCCAGAAGCGGAGGATTGGGGCCACTGTGTGCAAAACGAGCTGCACAGTGGAGGTAAGTATAATATGTTTGTTATTTAAAAAAAAAAAAAACGGGAACCTGTAGTGTTCCTTTAAGGGTGGGCCAGCTCAATATTGAACCCTCCGGACTAAGACAGGGATGCCATTAACTTCTTCAGATCCGCGCTATAGCCGATTGTCGGCTACAGAGCGGACCTACTTTGCCGGGCGGGCGTTAATAGACGTCCTTCCGTGCTCGAGCAACCTGCACGCCCCTGCAGGGCGCGCGCGGCTTGCTCTGTGATCAGCGATTCTATGAGACTCGCTGGATGACAGATCGAAGTAAGGGGTCGTTCCCGACCCTTACAACGGGATCAGCTTCAGACAATGACAGCTGATCATGTGATGTTAACAGAGCTGGTAATCGGCAATTTTTTCTCCTCGCGCTGATAGCGTGAGGAGAAAAAAAAGACGATCACCGGCGGCTGTCATAGGGACATCAGTCCCAAACAAGGAGAGCTGCCGCCAGCTCATCTGTGCCCACCTGTGCCACCTACCAGTGCACAACAGTGCCACCCATCAGTGCCCGCAGTGCCACCTATCAGTGTCACCAATCAGTGCCTCATCAACAGTGCTGCCCATCAGTGTCACCTACCAGTGCCCATCAGTGCCACCTACCAGTGCCCATCAGTGCCACCTATCAGTGCCACCTATCAGTGCCCATCAGTACCATTTATCAGTGGTACCTATCAGTAACACCTATCAGTGCCCTTCAGTGCCACCCATCAGGGCCCATCAGTGCCATCCTATCAGTGGCAATCTGTGCCGCCTTATCTGTGCCCATCAGTACCACCTTATCTGTCCCCATGAGTGCCGCCTTATCTGTGCCTATCAATGCCGCCTTATCTGTGCCTATCAGTGTCCATAAGTGCAGCCTATCAGTGCCCACCAGTGCAGCCTATCAGTGCCCACCAGTGCCGCCTCATACGTGCATATCAATGAAGGAGAAAAATGACCTGTTTGCAAAATTTTATAACAAACTATGAAACGTAATTTTTTATTTTTTTAATTTTCCATCTTTTTTTGTTTGTTTAGCAAAAATAAAAACCCCAGCGGTGATTAAATTCCAACTTAAAAGAAAGCTCTATTTGTGTGAAAAAAATGATAAAAGTTTAATTTGGGTACAATATGATCGCACAATTGTCATTCAAAGTGCGTCAGCGCTGAAAGCTGAAAATTGGTTTGGGCAGGAGGGGGGTTTAAGCGCCCAGTAAGCATGTGGTTAAAGTTCATGTGCGTGTAAAGCAGGACATCCCAATACTTTTAGTAATACACTGTATATCAAAATAATTGGTGGATTTAAATGGCACTTTATGTATTATTTATAAAATGGTTTTCGGAGTTAAAGACGTATGCACTTTACACATATGAATGGATTTATACCACTTTGTTCTTTGCACTAATTATATGTGAATTTTTACTATACATGCACTTTTTCATGCTTTGTTGCTATATTAATTAATTTTGGAGATCACGTTTGTTAGGTGAAATATAATTTTCACATAAAGTGGGATTTAGCATGGCCTCTATTCTGATTTAGGTGGGAATTTAGCCTCAATGTGAGACAAAATAGCGTGGAATTTAAAACCTTTTGTTAACTTCTAAAAGGGATGTGATTTGTGGACAGAAAAAAATTAACAGCGATTGTTAGTATATCAGAATTCTCCGCCTGGCAAGTTGCATCTTTGAGGTCAGGTCCCTGGTAACAATTGTCTGCCTTAATGAACATAGGTTGTGAAATGGGGGAAAGCTCAGAATGGAGCCGCAAATTGTCAGTAAGCTGTGGTTAACCGTATCCAAGGCCGGAGTAAAATCAATAAAACATTGCAGCACTTAGAGAGTTTAAGCCATTCCCAAGACCTTAATAGTAGCGGGATTGCACCGAGCCAAATAGAAGATTGCGGCTAATTTAACTTTGCCGGTAAGTAAATGGATGGCCCAGTCTTTTTTTTTCTCTAAAGAGCAGCTTTTATTGGCAATCTTAATAGGACATATATTTTTATTAAAGTGGTCTGGAAGAAATTGTCCTCTTTGTATAATTGCTAAACTTAGGTTACTTAAAAGGACGCTTCAATCAAACCTGAAATAACTCAACTATGTACTGTTAGCATGCAGGGCCCACTTGCGCTTGTTCTGGCTCTTAAAATATATATGTTTTACCATGGGGAGCACACATAAGCAAAGACACCCTGGCTCTCACCATAGGTGTGTGCTCTGCGCCCTGAGCCCACCCTTTTTTAAGCCAATTAGAACCTCAGGCTCTAATCATGTGCTTCTAAAACAAAAACCCATTGAAATTGTTTAAACTGGGTTCCTGAAAGAAAACTTGCATAGGACTATGTCAGTGTGCAGCTTCTGGAGGTGAGAGCACAGACCTTAGTGTGCCCTGGAATAGACTTGGCCAGCAAGACCAATGTACATAGATACTGTTTGATTACCCCCAAGTATGGGGGGGACTGTTTTGCGTTACACAGTTCTATTAACGTTATTGTTTTGTTGTGCCCATAGCACACTCCTATCTACATTACATTTCCCAACTTAGGCAGTGAACAGTCCTGATAAGTACTGCTGATTTGGCGACATCAGCACCATTCTCTTAATTAATACACCTTGAGTTCAGGGAACTGTGCACTCATAGGCTTTCCTTAGTTTTGTGGGTTGAGGGAAAACTAAAGACATCTTGTGGTGGAGAAGCACTGCTCTAGTTTGAAGGTGAGTATTTTTTTTGTGGCTCCAGGGGGACGTAAAAAAGAATTAGCCCTAATTTGGGCTTTAACAGCCATTCATTGTTATGCCGTTGCTTTCCAGACCAATTCAAAAATGGTCTGTATTTGGAAAGTGGAGTAAGCAGTAATTAAAATGAATAAATAATTCAACAGTTCAGGAATACATTGACCTTTAGGCATACAGTAGATGTATGGTCCCCGTTTCATTATAAGAGTTCAAATTGAAGTAGCACTAATCAATGCTAGTAATTAAACATTCAAAGTGCACGCTCCTGAGGGGACAGATGATCGGCATTATGGTGCAGACAGATAACGCAGACTGGAATATTATGGATTATAAATCTTATGAGGGATTCCCACAGGTAGAAGGCTGAAATCTTTCACATGGAGTAATAGCTGCTTGGGGAATTTCAGAATGCTACAACATTTTTTCTTGTTTCTTGGTCCATGTGAGCAAAATTCTAAAAGAATCCTCTGTAGATTTAACTGGACTTCTGCTGCTAAATCATTTAGAAAACAATTGCCAAGATGGAAGGGGGGCTTAAATGTTAAAGTGAACCTGTCATTTTTAAAAAGTTGATGTAGGGAAGCAGCATTGCTCCAAATTCTCTTTTGGTATTTTTGTGATCTTGCAGAGAACCTTAGTCAGCTTAATTTTGTTTCTGCTAGTGCTCCCTAAGCATGGAGTGTACCATCTTAGTCACTTGCTGTGTGAGTGTTCTCCTGCAGGGTTTGCTAGGGATATCATTCTGTGTTGAGGATGTTTAATGACTGGCCAATCATTAGGCTTGGAGTGTTATTGAATATCTTAGGCACTTGCTGGCACATGATCTATCCTTGAGGGCTTTCAACTTGTGAGGATGCAAATGTAACACCTGTCTTGTTCATAAGCCATATGGCCTAAGGATCTGCAGAGATGTAAGGATATCTCCTGGAAGGAACCCCTGTTGTAAAGATCTTTCCTCTTTGAAGGAACCATTACTGCAATGATCTTCCTTCCTGGAAAGAAGCCTTGTTGCAAGGGTCTCTCCTCCTCAAATGAAGCATTGCTGCAACAATTTCCCCTCTTGGAAGGAACCATTGCTTCAATTATCTTACCTTTGGAAAGAACCATTGCTGCGATAATCTCTTTTCCTTGAAGGGAGTCGGGACCATAGTTGCAAATCCCTTTTGTCCTGGGAGTGACCACGGCTGCAATGATCTCCCCTCCTGGAAAGAATCCTTGAAGATACTGGCTTCCATGGAGGCTACTTGGGCCTAGAAAAAGCAAACTGCTGTCCTATCTTGAATATTAAGATTGAGACACCAATAGAAGTTGTGTTGATGTCTTAAAGTTTAAGAATCTAGCTAGTGTAGCCCTGTGAGAGAAGCACCCAGAAAGTTAGAAAGGCATGCAGAAGATCAAAGACTGTTTTGGTATGAAATCTGCAGGTAACCTATGCAGCCTCCACCACCTTCCTGTTCTCCATGCACATGTGCAAAAAACTGCAAAAAAATTAAAGTGACTGGGCCCATTATTCTCAACATTCTGAGAAAAGAAGCACTACCTGAAAAGAATATGCCTATGACCTTACTGTCATGTAAATGGACTTGGAGCCATCACAATGTAGCCATTAGTGAGCTGAAAATCAATATTTAGTCATGTCACTGACCCAACCGGAACACGTGCTTTT
Organism: Rana muscosa; assembly: GCA_029206835.1. Classification (NCBI taxonomy): domain Eukaryota; kingdom Metazoa; phylum Chordata; class Amphibia; order Anura; family Ranidae; genus Rana; species Rana muscosa. The sequence goes on along the minus strand of CM055127.1, from coordinate 450,074,121 downwards.
GGAGGGGATTGCAGGGTAGCCTCTTGCATACTGACTATGGGCCTGGCATTTGAGGGAACTAAGAGCATTCAGGAAGATGTCATGTTATATAATGCAAGATGACATGTTATTACCAAATTTTACAGTCAAGGAAGCCATGATGGTCTCTGCCAACTTGAAACTCAATGAGAAGATGGATGTAAAAAGAAAGCTGGTTAATGAGATTTGGACAGCCCTGGGTCTTTTTGAATGTTGAAGGACTGTTGCCAGACTGTCTGGGGTGGACTCCCTAACTAAGGCTTGTTCAGGTGCTTGGCTGTTGATTAGATTACCGTATATACTCGAGTATAAGCTGACCCGAATAAAAGCCGAGGCACCTAATTTTACCACAAAAAACTGGGAAAACTTATTGACTCGAGTATAAGCCTAGGGTGTCCATCTGCATGCCTCACTGTGCCTCACTTTGCCTCACTGTGTCCATGCCTGTGTCCATGCCTCACTGTGCCCATGCCTCAATGTGCCCATGACTAGATTGACGTTTAACTTGGGAGTCTATGGAAGGGGTGCCTGGGTTTAAAAAATCGGTGCTCCCGGGGCGTAGGTCCCCCAGACAAAAAACTTTGCTCACTTGTAGAGGAGAAATTGGGCTACATGTATGCCAAGTATAGGGTCCAGGGGACCTACGACCGGCCAGTACTGGGTCCCCAAAGTTACCGGAGAAATTACCGTTTAACATAGGAGTCTATGGAAGGGGTGCTCGGGTTTGAAAAATCGGTTCTCCCCGGCCGTAGGTCTCCCAGACAACAAACTTTGCACACTTGTAGAGGAAGAGTGGGGCTATATGTGTGCCAAGATTGGGATCCAGAGGACCTATGGCCGGCCGGTACCGGGTCCCCAAAGTCCGAAAGATCAGGCACAAAAAGGTGACTTGAGTATAAGCCGAGGGGTGGCATTTTCAGCACAAAAAAAGTGCTGAAAAATTTGGCTTATACTCGAGTATATACGGTACTGTTACTCAGATCACTGTTTAATTAGGTTACTGTTAGGTGCTAGCTGTTCACTAGATGTACTGTAAGATGTACTGATGATATTACTGTTTAAAGTTTACATTGTTTAGGATAATGTGATCAAGCTCATATCTGATTGTGTGTGGTAAAAATTCTGTGTGAACTTAGCATAGAGTTCCAGTTTGCACCTAAGCTAGTGTCATCTTGTTCTTGGGTGCAATTCTCAGCTATAATACCTGATTTTTGGTTCCAGAGTTGAGGAAACTGTATCTTGGCACCCTGGCAGGGTGCCAGGTGGCCCTTCACATTTGGTCACATCTACAGAAGATCAGTACAAATAGGATATGGATATGGATAAACCTTTGAATGTCTTTTTGATCACCTGTGCCTATCTATTGGCTAGTGAGACCGCCCATGACAGTGATGGGACTACATAGACTGGAAGGCAGGAGTGGGCTGGTAAAATGTTCATATTATAGGAGAAGCATGGCCAAAGCTTTTTGGGTATACTTCTCCTATGGATCACAGGAGTGCAGTTTGTTCTGGCTAGTTTTTGTCACATCTACAGAAGATCAGTACAAATAGCATTACATGGATAAACCTTTGAATGTTTTTTTGATCACCTGTGTCTATCTATTGGCTAGTGAGACTGCCCATGACAGCGATGGACTGGAAGGCAGGGGTGGGCTGGTAAAATGTTCATATTATAGGAGAAGCATGGCCAAAGCTTTTTTGGCTATACTTCTCCTATGGATCACAGGAGTGTAGTTTGTTCTGCATTCCTGGGACCCATTTTCCGCCATCAGTGGGCTAAAGCCTGCTGTCGGCTGACATCACTCAGCCAGTCCAGGCTGGGAAAGGATCCGGACTTTACAGTCGGGATCCGTCTAGATCCCTAGACCGGCAGCAGGCTCAGCCTCTCAGCTGCGCCTCTGTGAAACTGAGCTAGCTGCTCCCTCTTCAATCCAGCGCTCCAGTGAGGGGCAGAGCAGAGAGACAGTGACTGATCGTCATAGTTCTATGCTCAGAGCAGAGAAGAGAACTGAGTGATCAGCAGTGTGTGATCGCTCAGTTCTAAGTGCAGAGGCAGCAGGGCAGTGTGCTAGTGAAGACATTTGAATGTCTAGATTCCCTTATATTTCCCAAGCTAGTTTAAAAGCCAACATGCTTCAATGCAGTACAGAGCAACAGGTGTACTCAGTTGTCAAACTCCCCTGATCTGCTTATACTCAGGAACCTTTGACTTCCTTGTGATCCCAAAAGTGAAGGGTAATCCATAGTTTCTCTGGGTATAGGGATAGCAAGTTACTCACTCCCCTTCTTTCCACTAGTATGCTGGCTTATACATGGGGTGCTAGGACACAACGGGTATTCTTGTCAACTGGGGCTTATCTTGTGCAGCTCTGTAGGTTGCTGACTTTACTGTCAAACTCCTGTATATTCTACTTTACAGAGTTAGATAGGTTAGTGTTAGATCGTGGATATCTGTAGATTTAGGGATTTTAGTTTTAGGATAGACTTCTACTTTAACTCAAAAAATGGCCATCATTAGTTTCCAACTCACTTGATTGAGTGTAATGTTTCAATTTTTTTAAAGGTTTTATATTAGTATGGGGTTCAAGGTTAAGTGCTAGGTTTAGCGTAAAGAGACCCTGTCATTAAAAAATGCAGGCAAAAGCACAGGAAAATCAGCTATTTGAAATATTTACTTGCAGTGTTTTTTCCTTTACATAAATTAGTTTTTGTTTCTTGCAATGTGACTTTGAATATGCTAGAAAATATGACCTTCCCTTCTTGCCCATTATAATCCTTTCCTCTTCTGTGATCATTTAATTACTGTCTGGTCTAGCTCCTGTACAAAGGGGAATACTAGTGTTATAGGAGTGACAGCTCCGGAATCTGCTGGGGGACATCATCCTCAAGATGGTGGTGCCCAGTAGCAGTCTTAAGGCTTTTGGATGCCTATACAAGGGAGGCTTTTACAGCTAAATAACATGCAAAAAATACAATAAATGCAAATATATGCTTATGGGGGGATTTTTGTTAAGATGAATGGTCTGGCGACAGGGTCTCCATAAAGCAGAGTTCCGCCAAATATTTTTTGACTGCAGCTGCTGACTTTTAAAATAAGGACACTTACCTGTCCAGGGCGCCCGCGATGTCGGCATCCAAAGCCAATCTGTCCCTTGGCTTCACAGCCTGGTTCCCTACTGCGCATGCGCGACTCGCGCTGTATGATCCCACAGGTCCCTGCTGTCTTCTGGGACCTGTGTATCTCCCAGAAGACAGCGGGGGGATGTAGGAGGCGCCGGACGTGGCGTAGATAGCTGCGGGTGGCTCGGCTATCTATGCCCGGAATTAGGAGCAAAATACCTGTATTAGATAGGTATCTGCTCCCCCCTCCCCCCTGAAAGGTGCCAAATGTGACACCGGAGGGAGGGAGGATTCTCAAAAGTGGAAGTTCCATTTTTGGGTTGAACTCCGCTTTAAGTTCTTATTTTAGGATAAAGGGTTACTGTTATGTGCAAGAGTCAGGTTGAGGATTAGCAAAAGGTGCAGTCAGGGTGATATTTTGGGACACTTTCTAAGTACCTAACGGAAATCTGGTTCTGACTAACCTAATAAAAGCACGTTGCTCATATCATGTTCTTAAGCCCTCAAGACTTGTTTTCCTACAGACTGTCACGGTCTCTGGCCTTAACACATTTATCATTTTTATTTTCTCTGCCAAAACCTAACACGTAATTTGATTTTCTAAAACAGAGATCCTTCCAGCTCCATCTCCCATTTCCAACAGAAAAACTTTCCACAAAATGACAAATTTTAAGAAACTTACTCTCAGCTGCTGGAGAGTCGTCTGTAAAGCTGGCCATACAATTCTCATTTAAAACTTTTTACTTTTCAGAACTTTTGTTCAATTTTATGATAGTTAGTGGGGTCAAAGAGACATTGGTGATGAAAAAATTAGAAGTAGCAGGATGGATTTTTTTTTCTTGAACAAGCAAATTTCAAACTGTGAATGTGGTTTTTCATTGGGGAAATGTTTGTTAGATCTTCTAATGGTCAATTGGGTTAAAGTAGCATTCGTTCTTGACCGTAGTGATGAGCAAAATTTGAAGGAGCAGGATGGAAAAATGTTCTCGAACAAACAAATTTCTAATTGTGAATGTGGCTTTCATTGAGAAAAAGTTGTACATAATGTAATGAAACCTTGTAATCCATTTGGAATTCCATTCAAGTAGCAAGCCTGAATTTTAAGGCCTTTTCAATTACAGGCGGTCCCCTACTTACAAACATCCGACTTACAAACGACTCCTATTTACAAACGGAAGGAGACAACAGGAAGTGAGAGGAAATCTACCCCTAGGAAGGGAAACTCTCTCCTGTAAGAGTTAATATGGGAAAAAGGTGTCTCCACTTATGCTTTATCACCAATCCTTGTTTCCCTAAAAAAAACAAATTTTTCAAAATCCAATTGTCATTGGGACGGAAAGTGAGGTGAAATGTTCTGAACAGGGGCACAGACAGCAAAACAAATGTTACAGGGGTGATAACCCTTCCCTATGTTTTCCAAAAAGTTTAAAAATAGATTTTTTGGCTGGAGCTACACTTAAAAAATGTACCTGTTCCAACTTACAAACAGATTCAACTAAAGAACAAGCCTACAGTCTCTATCTTGTTTGTAACCCGGGGACCGCCTGTACATTAGTTGACTCAATGCTGGCAAAAAAGAATATTCCAACTAAACATTTTTTTACAGACCTTTAATTGAGAATCCACCCATGTATGGCCGACTTTAATTTTAGTGCAGGTACTACTGCAGCACACATTTAGAGAAAAAAAAAGAAAGAAACGCCAATCTGATGTTATCCAAGCCAAGGCTGTTGACAGCTTTTATCTTGAGCTTAGCTCTTCTGTAAGTTTCTCCTTTTGAGCGCAGTCCCCAGTCATTAGCATATTATGCAGAACATTTCAAAATATTTTGCATACATCAATAACATTGAGATTTCATATGTTTTGTGGGGTCCTGCAGGTCACCTTGTACCAGTCCTGCTTCATCAATTAGTGGATGGGACTTCGTGGCAGTTGGCACAATCATTAAAGACACCATGGGGGGGGTTGTTTTTTTTATCCAATTACCTACGGAACAAGAACCATTGGACCTGAGGCCTTGGCATTGTTCATACTTCTAAAAATAATTAATTTCACAACAGGGTGTGAAAATTCTGGAATCAGGAGTCAAGGCAGATGCATTAATTGGTTATCTTTTCTTCCATGCTGACAGCAAAGTGTGTTCAGAGAACGGAGTCCTTGTGAGAGAGTCCTTGTAGATAGGGACATGTGACAATGTTTCATAAAGAATAAAGACCTTGCAGCTAAAAAAAAAAAGAAAGAAGTAAAGTCACAATGATTTTAGTGGAACAAGAACATGCGGCTTCTATACAATCCTGTAGATTATGATGATTCCTTTGTATTCTCCTTTTTTCACTTTATAAATACGCAGTGCTATTTAGTTGTCCAGATAACATTCTTGGTTAGAATTGCTGCATTCCTCATAACCGGTAGCTGACAATACAGTATTGTTATATGTGGTAACTATGTATAAAGACATACTTATTACCAGGGCTTTTTTTCTCAGAGAATAGGTGCAGGTCCTGCCCCCTCCCCTTCGGAGTCACCCTGTCAGGATCAGGGGTCAGGCTCCGAGACCGGTAGCTACACAGATAGCAAGGATAACTTTTGTTAACAAATTGGCAACAAATTTGTGGCAGTGCTGAATTGTAAGTCTGTTAACTTGCTGCACATTTTACTAGCAAGTTGTACACTTGAAGCACAAGTTTTAGTTGACACTTTTCCAATTTGTAGAAAATTTCAAGTCTCTAGCAAGAACAAGGTTGCAGTAGTGAGTCAACAGCAAGAGCTCTGCAAGTCTACAGTATGAAAATTCAGCCACAGTGACCCCTGTGGTGGGATGACTATTGCACAACATAACTGAATCAGAACTTGCAGCAGACTTGCAGAATGTTTGCAAAGTTGACCTTATGCAATGCAGACTTACTGCAATTGTGCAACAAACTTGTGAAGCCTGGCAAGTTTAGCAATAGCTTAGCAAGCCATTTTCAAACTTGCAGCACAATTGCTTGCTATCTGGGTATATCAGTACAGAGGTTCCCACCAACCAGCAGGATAAGAACGCACGCAGATCACCCTGGCAGATGATGCAGGCTCACCCGAGGTGCAGAGTTTAAGTACTAGCTGGTATTCACTAGAGCGCCTGATGGTGGAGATGGGTGTTGCTGCATGCTAGTGCCAGGCCGCACTCCTCAGGATAGCCCCACCAGGATGTGAGCAAGCTGGGTTGTAGTAGCAGATATAACATGTAGGGATCAAGCAGAAGCATAGTCAGTAAACAAGCCAAAGGCTGGTAACAAGTGGTTGCAGGTTGGGATCAAGCGTAAGCGTAATCGAGGAACAAGCCAAGGTCAGTAACAAATGGTAATGAAGATACAGACGGCACCAAGAGCGAAAGGAGCAGGATATTGGCTGGAGAGAGCACAATAATCCAGCAAACAGGAAGTGCAAAGGTAAGACTTAAATAGGAGGTTCATGGGAGGAGCCAGGAGTTCAAGGTTCACCAGAAACAAGATAGAAAGTATGAGCTGTCCAGCACCTCAGGTGGCTCATTAAGAAGATCAACTGCCAGACGTAAAAGAGATTGTGGGTTCAGATCCTGGTCCTGACAGACCCTTTTTTTCTGCCCCCCACCCACCTCGGAGCACCAACCCTTGGTTTCACCCATCTCTCAGTTCCGCCCTTTTTAGAAAATACAGAATAAGTAATTTGTATGGAATTTGTTAATGATAACAAGAAAGGCAGTAAAATAGATCCCCTGCAGCCAGCACCAATACACCCACCCCAGCAACAATATATCTCCCCAGCAACAACAGACCATCCTAGCAACAACAGACCCACCAGCAACAATAGATCACCCCCAGCAACAACAGGTCCCCACAACAAAATACACCCCAGCAACAATAGATCCAACCTAGCAACAATAGACCTCTGCCCACCAGCAACAATAAATCTCCCAGCAGCCAGCATAAGTAGACCCCTCCCTCAACAGTAGATCCCTCCCAGCAAATAACTGACCCCCTGAGCAACATAAGGCCCCCCGCAGCAAGCACTAATAGACCCTCCAGCACACCCCGGTACCCCTGGCCATTTTTTTGGGGGTTTATTTTTAACTGTGAGAACTGAGAACGTGTTTGACAGCAGAGGGTGGCCACAATATTTGGCCAATAGGACAAAGTAACATTGGAAAGTTTGATCGCATGGAATAAAATCAAGTTAGTAAACAGTAAACAATGTTTGTTAAGTGGACAGTGGTCAGTCTGTCTGTTATCCCATAACTGCAGGAATCTAATATTTAGTTTAGGCAGGGGGTGGAGTAACAATTTGAGGATCGTTAGTTAATACTCTGGTCTAAATCCATTTATATAGAATGGCTTTCCTTCCCACGAGGGATGAAATGGTTCAAAAATGTTTTTATATAGCATTTAGCGGGGAGAGGGTATTTTATTTTGACGTAAAGGGCAATACACAAATCGTTGGAGGATGCCCTAAAGCTGCATGTGAAGTTATGGAAAATATTTTAACCCTTTAAAAGTGACATTAAAAATATGAAAATAAAGATATGGGTTTCCCCATCAAATGTATACCAGACCCTTATCCAGGCATGCAGCCTGGGTGGCCAGGAAAGGGAGACAAGTCAGCCAGATCGCAAACCTTTAACCTCCGAGTCCTTAGCGGTAATCCTGAGTGTGGCTCGGGGTTAATTTTCATTACCAAAAGCGGTAACCCCAAGCCACACTTGGGATTGCATCGCAGTATCCTGGTACAGGTTACTTGCCTTGTCCCCAGGATCCTGCAAAGTCCTCGCGCTGTGTCCTCTGCCGGATCCTCCGCCCAATGTATCACTGTTCCGGGCTCCGTTCCCTGCGAGCATGGCGACGCAAGGGGGCGGACCCGGCGGCAAATTCAAAAAAGTACAAAACACATAATACTTTGTAATCTGTAGATTACATTACTGTATCAAATCATTTCACATCAGTTTTGTCCCTAGTGCTTTGTCCAGTGCCCTGACTGCACTTTTAAACTAAACAGAACCCCGATGTTTTACCTTTGAGAAATGGACAGAGGGCATACATTCATCAGTCCATTTTCCTGCAGCCTCAGCTGCACAGATGAATGCACATAGGAAGTGCTCAGAGGCTTCCTGTTCATTCACAAACTGAGGCATAGTACACATAGTTTACTATGCTTCAGTGATAAATGAACAGAGGAGTGATTGGTCCCAATCTCTCACTGTGTTCATGCATAAAAGGACATATCTACTGGCCCCTTCCCCTACTCTCCATACTGAAACGTCCCCGTGTGCCCGCAGCTGCTGCTGTATTGCCTCATCAGGGGCCCTGGCGCACTGGGTGATTAGGGAGTGCCCAGGCACATCCAGCACACCCCCTGCACACGCCTATTTACCCAGGTTTTCTTACAAATAACATCAAAAGGATTTAAGCGGGTGAACTGGTCAAACACGGCAAGTTTGTTTAGCACTTTGTCCCCGAATCCGAAGCTCATTCCTACTTGTTACTTTTTATAGATATGCAAGAGTTTCATGATCCCTTTTCACAGTACGTTTTGATAGGTGAAAACTCTAGAGAAATATATAAAAATAAATTAATAAAAATGATTGGCTTTTTCAGCAAAGAAGCGCAAAGTGCCCATAATATATGCAAATGCAGTAATCTATTGCCACCAATCAGAATTACTCTTTTTACTGATCAGAATAAAATATTTTAAAGTAGATCTAAACTCACTAGAGCCTTATATCAACTTAAAGCAGAGCTCCACCGTAAAGTGGAACTTCCGCTCATCGGATTCCTCCCCCCCCCCACGGTGCCACAATTGGCACCTTTCAGGGGGAGGGGGGTGCAGATACCTGTCTAAGACAAGTATTCGCACCCACTTCTGGGAATCCATACTGCGGGTAGTGCGTCACTTCCCAGTCGTCGTCCCCCCCCCCCCCCGTTGAGGTCTGGGAAACACTCAGCTGCCAGGACACAGCGGGGACCAGTGAAAGTCGCGCAGCGCTGCTCGCGCATGCGCAGTAGGGAACCCGGGAAGTGAAGCCGCAACGCTTCACTTCCTGATTCCCTCACCCATGATGGCGGTGGGGGCTCGTCTTCTGCTGCTGATGTCACTGGACTCCAGGGCAGGTAAGTGTCCTAATATTAAAAGTCAGCAGTGCAGTATTTGTAGCTGCTGGCTTTTAATATTTTTTTTTACGGCGGAGCTCCGATTTAACCATTAACATGTAAAGCCAAAAGTTGTTTTGAAGTTTTTTTTTTTTTACCTTACTGTATGAAGGTAAAAAACATTCAGTATGCATCTCCCCCCTCCTCCCAGCCCCCCAATACATACTTGGGCCCTATGTCAGACCAGTGATGTCCAAGAAAACTCAGACACAGCAACAGGAGTCATTGGCTACCTCTGCTGTCAATTACAGCCAGTGAGGAGGGAGCCAGGGGTGGGGCTGAGCCGCACTCTTTGTTTCTTATGGAGCAGGGCTCAAGAGCGAGCATGCACTCATAGAAAGCAGCTTTTTATGGGAGCACTTAGCAGGAGGGAGGAGCCAGGAGCAACGGTTGGGGACCTGAGAAGAGGAGGATTGGGGCTGCTCTGTGCAAAACCACTGCACAGAGCAGATAAGTACAGTGAAACCTCGGATTGCGAGTAATGCGGTTTACGAGCGTTTCGCAATACAAGCTAATTAAAAAAAAAATCGGACTCACTTTGCGAGCGTTGTCTCGCAAGACGAGCAGGATTCAAGCCGCTGGGGGTGCAGTACCGCATTTGGCCAGAGGTGTGGGGGCGCCGGTGATGCTCTGAGACGCTCTGAGACTCTTGGAGACACTTGGAAATACTTAAACACTCCAGTGGTCTCCGAGTGTCTCCCGCGCCCCCGCACCTCTGGCCACATGCGATACTGCATAGATCGGCAGTGGCTGTGGAACGGATTATCTGAGTTTCCATTATTTCCTATGGGGAAACTTGCTTTGAAATGCGAGTGCTTTGCATTACAAGCATTCTTCTGGAACGAGTTATGCTCGTAATCCAATTACTGTATATATTTTTTTTTTTTTTACCTTTAGTATAACTTTGAAAAATAACTGGTGATCCTGCCATGAAAACCCTTGTTTAGGCATTTCCTGCAATAAGATGACAACTGTCTCTCACTAGTGCTCTTGCGTTGTCACCATGTCACATCCTTCCCTGATAAAGACTAAACGCAACTGTACTGACACACATGACACTGGCATGGGCCACTATTGTCACTATTAGGATATTACCGTAGTTCAAAGCAATAATGTGCAGCTGATTCTGGAGTAAGTGCATATAGACAGGAAGTGGCTGAAAAAGGCTGGATATGATGATCAGCATGATAAAATGCAATAATAGGTGGTAAAAAAATAAATTAAAAAATTGAATAAAAAAAATAAATAAAGAAAAATATGTTTGTGAAAAATATTGTTTCTGATACACTATGCTTTAGCAAACTAAATGCCATCCATTTAGGGTTTAGATCTAATGTAAGATTAGCTGCTCGGGCTTACACAGCACTTTGCTCAATTTGCTAAGCTATAATGTGTTATTTGTCATTATGAGAAAACTGGTAGCTTTAATTAGGGCATGCAGAGCTGAATTAGCAAATAGGGATATTAGTTGATTGCCTTGATGTAGGGGTCAGTGGCCTCACGCAGTTGAATAGGTTTGAACTGCAGTGCGCGGAAACAAAAAGCAGCATGCGCTGGTTATTTTATTTATTTTTTAACAATTATGAATTATGCAGCCCACTATCCATAAAATCCTTTATCTGCATGAAAGTGTATAGGATTCCCTGCGAAAGTCTGTCAGTCCACAGATCCCTGAGATGTAAAGAAAAATCCTGAAGCTCAAGGTCAGACCTTGACAATTCCCACATATGTTTCAAACATTTTAACATCCCTAATTATCATGATTTAAAGGAAACGGATAGCGAATTTATTCATCTGTAATTTCTTCATTTCATAATAATGTTTATATAGCACACACATATATTTTTTGATTAGGTAAAAATGTATTATTTATATGGACATTTATTTTCTGGTTTCATATTAAGCCAGCAGGGGGCACTTAAGTCTTCTTTTCACAATTTTGGCTGTGTATTTATATCAGCTTTACTGAAAATATCCCAAAGTTTACAGAGCCCAATAGCTGAAACTTACACATACAAGTGTATGAGTCAGAGCCATGACATGACTATTCTGCACTGTATGGAGATTTATTCATAGATAGATTGAACGATTTACAAATTAACTAGAGGCTATTAGTAAATAGAATTTTTATTTAGCTTAGTAAATAAGGTCAAGTTGAGTTCACATTAAAGTAATTGTAAAGTCTTGTTTAAAAAATAAAAAAATAAAATAACAAACATGATTAACAAAAATAACAAATCATTGATTTTTTACAGAGCAGCCCAGATCCTCCTCTTCTCGTGTCCTTCTTTGCTGCTCCTGGCCCCTCCCTCTTATCAAGTGCCCTCACTGTCAGCAGCTTTCTATGGGGGCACGAGTCAGAGTTCCGTGTATCCACTCAGACACAGAGCCCGCCCCCCACCCCCTCTCTCCCCTGATTGGCTGACTGACTTTGATTGACAGCCGCGGGAGCCAATGGCACCGCTGCTGTGTCTCAGCCAATCAGGAGGAGTGTCACAGATGGCTTAGACATTTGTGGACATCGCTAGAGAGATGAGGCTCAGGCAAGTAATTAGGGGGATGCTGGGGAGGCTGCTACACACAAAAAGGTTTTTTATCTTAAAGCGGAGTTCTTCCACCCAAAAATGGAACTTCCGCTTTTCGGAATCCTCCCCCCTTCCGGTGTCACATTTGGCACCTTTCAGGGGGGAGGGGGGAGAAGATACCTGTCTAATACAGGTATTTGCTTCCACTTCCGGGCATAGATTGCCACGGTATCCGCGGGAATCTATGCCATGTTCGATCCCTCCTCTGCCCCCCCCTGTCTTCTGGGAGACACACAGGTCCCAGAATACAGCAGAGACCAGTTAGGATGTGCAGCGCGACTTGCACATGCACAGTAGGGAACCAGGCTGTGAAGCCGCAAGGCTTCACTTCCTGATTCCCTTACCGAAGATGGCGGCGCCTCCACCCAGGAGCCGAGGGACAGATCGGCTTCAGGTGAGGACATCGCAGGCAGGTAAGTGTCCTAGCAAGGCAGGAGAAAAAAGATCTTCTGGACAGCGGCACTCACATCTATGAATAAGCACTAGTACAGTGTGAAACGTGTCAGCCAGTTTGACCAGTGTGCTGTGATCTGCAGTGTGTGTTTTGGATTCCTAGATTTTATTAAATAAAGGCTTTTATTCGGAGTGCTGCTGTCCAGAAGATCTTTTTTCTCCTGCCTTGCTTATATTTGCATTGCTTGCACCCTTGGTTGCTGGGAGGAGGTAATTATTTGGAGGAAATCTACACCTGAGCGGCTCCCTTTCCCAGGTAAGTGTCCTAATATTAAAAGTCAGAAGCTGCAGTATCCCTATTCTGTTAGGAGAGGAGAGGCAGATTGTGAGTTCCTGCTAGCTAGGAACAGCGATCTGTCATCTCCTTTAGTCAGTCCCACCCCCCTACAGTTAGAACACACACTAGGGAACACAGTTAACCCCTTGATCGCCCCCCTAGTGTTAACCCCTTCCCTGCCAGTGACATTTATACAGCAATCAGTGCATTTTTATAGCACTGATCGTTGTCTAATTGTCAATGGTTCAAATTATGTGTCAAAAGTGTCCGATATGTCCACCATAATGTTGCAGTCCCGATAAAAATCGCAGATCGCCGCCATTACTAGTAAAAAAAGAAATAAAAATGCCATAAATCTATCCCCTATTTTGTAGACGCTATAACTTTTGCGCAAACCAATCAATATACGCTTATTGACATTTTTATTACCAAAAATATGTAGAAGAATACATATCGGCCTAAACGGAGGAAAAAAATTACTTTTTAATGTAGCGGGGTCCTCAAATTGATGGGATACACCTGGGCAATAGTGTAACCCAGGTGTATAATTGTGTTAGGATTCAGACCCCTTTTTGTTTCGTGGAGGATTGGAGGATGTAATATTCTCCTTTGCCTGTGGGTGGCGTAGTACCCACGGGCTTCAGGTAGAATCATCCCCTGCAGTGCTCCCTGTTTGGTCTCTTCCCGGAGATGGTATGGCTGGGGCGGGGAACCCGCCGGGCCGTTGAAGGGAGGAGATAAAAGGGGGAGACGCCCTGACCATGAGGTCGTCGTCGTCGTGTTCTTGCGGAGAAGGAGGTCCTCGGAGGAGGAGGGTTGCGGTCTGCACCCAGGGCCCTTAGGCCTGGGTGCGGGAGATCCAGGAGTCTGGTCCAGGTGCCCATGGCCTGGTCCGGAGTCATGTTGGCGTCCATCCCAGGCACCTTTAGCCTGGGGTGAGGTACTATCGAGGAGGCCTGGGGCCCAGTACCTTCGACTGGGTCCCGCTAGGGTGGACTGTCCGAGGGTCCCTGAGCGGAGGGACTCGTACCTGAGGTGAGGAGGCCGGGGAGGTTACCCACTGGAGACCCGGAGCAGCACCAACCCGGTGACAGTGGGCCTCTGGGAACTCTCTTGGGAGGACACATCCCCCTGATAGGGGCCACAGCGTATCGAAGAGGGCTCCATTGCTGTTTATAGGGGTTGCTGGAAGAGACCCCATCCTTCCTGTTCTGTAACAGCCGGATTGGCTTAGGCGCCGCTGGTCATAGTACAGTGGCATAGAACTCAAACTTTAGGAAGTGCCTCGATCTGCTCGCCCCACCGTTGGCAAGGTTATAGGTCCCAACCAGTTTGCTGCAAAAGAACTGTTTATTGTGCTTTGCGTATTGGAGTGTCAAATAAACAAGTGTTGGACCTTTCTCCGGTGTGTGAACTCCAGTTACTGGAAGCAAAGGGGAGGCTGGTGAGCTTGCAATTACAGACTCAGTGCATTCACAGAACACACCGGCCCGAGGAAACATCAGGAAGTGGCCTTCACCTCCCTACTACAATGGGGAGGACATGGGCCGTGGCGCATCTCACTCTCACAACCCAGGAACCCCTAGACATGAGTTGGTGTGTAACCGATAAAGATGGAGAGAGGGTGAGGCCGCTACACGTGGGGGCTCGTGAGTCCGGGATAGAGTGTGTTCTAAAGATGGACTTGAGAATGTCTACATTTGAACTTTGCTGCCCAGAGGAGTTCCGAGCAGATCGGCCATATTACTGGCCAAAGTGCGTCCCTGCTCGGAGTTGTGGAAATGACCCTAACACGGGAAAGGCCCATGCGGAGGAGCGGAAAAAGGGAGAGGTCCAGCCGTGTGACGTACTGCACGTGGGGACTGTTAACGCACTGCGCCACGAGGCACCCCATGGCGACATCGTTCGTGGGCGGAGTCAAGAGGAAGCCCGCGAAAATGTACAGCTCATGGGAGGAGTCTGGCCAAGTGTGGGGATACACGTGGAGACTCCGGCGCGGGGTCAGTGCATGATGGAGCAGCAAACAGTCGGGATGACCTCAAGTGCCCCGTGGATTATGGTTCCTCACCCCACGAGAATGACTTCCTTTGCTGCCCCCATCACAGACACGGGGATAAGACTTAGGCCCCGAGGGCGGTTGGCTCTGTACACCTGCAGAGACACGGAGGCCCTCGGTGTGATCTGTCCCGGCTGCTCGGGACTGGTGGTCACCCTGAAGCCATTCGGGCGATGTGAGGAGTGCAGAGAATTCCTTTTTGAGGTCGAGTCGTCCATAGCAAGGCCCCGGGCCCTTCGCCTCAACCACCTCACGGGTACCGCTACTCCGGAAGGGGAGATCAAGGCCTTTGTCGAGGTTCCTGTGCGCGCTGACCAGGGCGATGGACTGCCCAACAGAGAAAAATCCGAAGATGCTGCTTCGGTCGCCACAAGTTCTCTGCTCCCACCACCGAAGAGGAAAGTTGGCCTAGTACAGGCATCCTATGGACGTGGTCGAGCTTCACCCCGCTGCTTGCCTGGCCTGGATGGCGCCGGTCGAGATGGAAGTCCCGGACATCCCAGTCTTCTACAAGGGTCAGGTGAGCCAGGGGCTGGGACTGTGGTGGTGGTTGGAGGTGTCGGGGGCCCATTGGAGGTGGAACCCCCCAGAGAAGATGATTCTGTGTCCACCGGTAGATATCTGCCTGCGGAGATGTATGACACCTCCGACCTAGAGTCGCTGTCTGATTGCGGAGATGATGGCGAGATAGACGAACTGTTCAGCCGCAAGGGCTGGGATAGAGTGCCACTTCTTGCTTCCCGTGCGGTACGGGATTCGCCTATGTACACAGGAGATAGCACGCCTCGGGTGGAAGACCCGCAGCTTGCGAGGGAGCCTACCCCTCCACCTGTGTCCTCACCTACTGTTACCCCACCTACTTTGGTTGTGGGGATACCCCGCGCTTCTGTGAGAGCGCCGAAAGTCAGTTCCAGGGAGCTGGTAAAGGCACCTCGGCATCCAGAAGCTATTGTGCTGCCTGGAACTGGAGAGAAAGCCACTATGCCACCTTTGGCCCGCTTGCAGAGACTGTTTTGCCACAAAGTAGCTCGGGAATATGGGTGGGAGTACCCGTATCTACCCCGGGAATTGCTGTATGAGGTGGAAGTCTGGAGAACAAGATGGTATGACGAGTTTGTGTGGGACAAGTTGAAGGTGCCCCATGCTCGCAGGTACCTGGAATGTGTGCCGGCAGTGTCTAAGAGGTTTGAGGACTGCAAAGCTGAATGGAAATTGGGGCGCCATATCCATGCTGACAAGATAGTCATTTGCAGAAGAGAAGGAGAAGATGTCGAGTATTCGATAGAGGCATTTGACAAACACCTGAAACCCCTGTACCTGCCGGATCCAAAGTTTTACTTATAGGAGAAAAGAACTCCTGTTTATTTCTTTTGTGCACTTGAACTTTCTGGAAGAGCCATTCCCAGACACCCAGGACTGTGCCCTGCTTTTGTTTTTATTTGGGCTTTTCTTTTTCTCGTTGGAGACTTGGGGACTGTTGTGTTTTCGTGTTTCCCCTTTTCTTCATGTGCCAAAGGCAAGGACATTTGGGAATAGTGGCAGAGTAGGGAAAGCTGGAAGAACGAAGATTCGTTGAGTGTCATGACCGCGGCGCTGTCACCAGGTGGCAGTGTTGCGCAACAAATGTTTGAAAATATTTCACCCACACATCACCTTGCTTGTTGGAGTGAGTGGGTCTCTCGGCTGACGGGCCCACTCATGCCAAATGACACGAAATTATGTTAGGATGTTGTTTTTTTTCTTTCCCCTGCAGGAGAATCGTCAATCAAGACCATTGAGAGTGGGTGGCTCTTAGACAGTGTGGGAGAGGGGTTGTGATTATGCAGATGTTAAAAATGTTTTATGACATAAGTTGTTTTATATGTTCCCCATTCCCTGAGCAGGTCTTGGCACTTGGGAATTTTTTTTTAGAGGAATTGCTTCAGGGGTTTCACTCCATGCCACCACTTTATGGGAGGTATGGGTGTGCACCTGACGCTGGGGACCAGCGTCAA
Source organism: Rana muscosa (assembly GCA_029206835.1). NCBI lineage: Eukaryota > Metazoa > Chordata > Amphibia > Anura > Ranidae > Rana > Rana muscosa. Next base: position 450,057,455 of record CM055127.1, on the reverse strand, counting down.
ATTACAGGGGGGAGTGTGTAGCGGGGTCCTCAAATTGATGGGATACACCTGGGCAATAGTGTAACCCAGGTGTATAATTGTGTTAGGATTCAGACCCCTTTTTGTTTCGTGGAGGATTGGAGGATGTAATATTCTCCTTTGCCTGTGGGTGGCGTAGTACCCACGGGCTTCAGGTAGAATCATCCCCTGCAGTGCTCCCTGTTTGGTCTCTTCCCGGAGATGGTATGGCTGGGGCGGGGAACCCGCCGGGCCGTTGAAGGGAGGAGATAAAAGGGGGAGACGCCCTGACCATGAGGTCGTCGTCGTCGTGTTCTTGCGGAGAAGGAGGTCCTCGGAGGAGGAGGGTTGCGGTCTGCACCCAGGGCCCTTAGGCCTGGGTGCGGGAGATCCAGGAGTCTGGTCCAGGTGCCCATGGCCTGGTCCGGAGTCATGTTGGCGTCCATCCCAGGCACCTTTAGCCTGGGGTGAGGTACTATCGAGGAGGCCTGGGGCCCAGTACCTTCGACTGGGTCCCGCTAGGGTGGACTGTCCGAGGGTCCCTGAGCGGAGGGACTCGTACCTGAGGTGAGGAGGCCGGGGAGGTTACCCACTGGAGACCCGGAGCAGCACCAACCCGGTGACAGTGGGCTTCTGGGAACTCTCTTGGGAGGACACATCCCCCTGATAGGGGCCACAGCGTATCGAAGAGGGCTCCATTGCTGTTCATAGGGGTTGCTGGAAGAGACCCCATCCTTCCTGTTCTGTAACAGCCGGATTGGCTTAGGCGCCGCTGGTCATAGTACAGTGGCATAGAACTCAAACTTTAGGAAGTGCCTCGATCTGCTCGCCCCACCGTTGGCAAGGTTATAGGTCCCAACCAGTTTGCTGCAAAAGAACTGTTTATTGTGCTTTGCGTATTGGAGTGTCAAATAAACAAGTGTTGGACCTTTCTCCGGTGTGTGAACTCCAGTTACTGGAAGCAAAGGGGAGGCTGGTGAGCTTGCAATTACAGACTCAGTGCATTCACAGAACACACCGGCCCGAGGAAACATCAGGAAGTGGCCTTCACCTCCCTACTACAATGGGGAGGACATGGGCCGTGGCGCATCTCACTCTCACAACCCAGGAACCCCTAGACATGAGTTGGTGTGTAACCGATAAAGATGGAGAGAGGGTGAGGCCGCTACATTAAAAAAATTAAATAATTATTATAGCAAAAAATGCTTAATATTGTGCTTTTTTCAAAATTTTTGCTTTTTTTTTTTTGTTTGTTTATAATGCAAAAAATAAAAACCGCAGAGGTGATCGATTACCACCAAAAGAAAGCTCTATTTGTGGGGAAAAGGGTATTTCAATTTTGTTTGGGTACAGCGTCGCACGACCGTGCAATTCTCAGTTAAAACAATGCAGTGCAAAAAAATGGCCTGGTCATTGAGCAGCCAAATCTTCCGGGGGTGAAGTGGTTAAAGGAGTAGGATCCTTTCTTTTCTTTTTTTTTATGGGGTTAACAAACGCTTTAAATACCCCCCCCCCAAAAAAAAAACAAAAAACAATAAAAGGTATTTTCTAAAGCCTAAATCACTCCACTCATCCCTATTTGAAATCTCTCAGTGTTGGTACTGTGGCAGATGAGACAGACTCTATACTGTAAGGACACATTGTTAGTAGATTGAGAATTTCATATATTTTTCAGCTGTATGCATCTCAGACTATTTTTATAACCATGTTGAAAACAGGTATAATTAAGGGTCCTTTTGATGGCAGTGAATTGCCGCTCCCATGTGCACCTTCCTGATGGCCTACATGACAGCCTAACGACTTCAATGTTTTACTAATCAAATATATCTTAACAATCCTAATATGCAATTAGTTTCAACAATAGTAGGCTGACATTCCCGACTTAACTGAGCAGGAAGGCCAAGAAGTACTGGGAGAATTTTTTTTTTGGCAAGGGATAGACTAAAACAGATTAAAGCAGAACTCCAGTTTTGTATTACATATTATAAATCCTTTGCTCAGCTAAAGAAAAAATGATGTTCGGCAAGAAGGCCTGGCTCGCAGTCTCCGCTTTAATTCATCCCAAAGGTGTTCTGTCGTGTTGAGGTCAGTCAAGTTCCTCCACCTCAAACTTGCTCATCCATGTCTTTATTGGCCTTGCTTTGTGCACTGGTGTGGAGTCATGTTGGAACAGGAAGGGGCCATCCCCAAACAGGTTCCCACAAAATTGGGAGCATGAAATTGTCCAAAATGTCTTGGTATGCTGTCAGGAACCATGAAACAGACAGAGACAGAAAATGCAAAACATAGCCAGGGTTCGGTAGCCAAATCAAGTAGTCAGAACAAGCCAGGAAGTCAGGAAGCCAGAGATCAGCGTAGTCAGAGGCCGCAGACAGGATCAGGAACCAGCCAGGCAAGTCTTCAACAGGAACACAGCAGAGAGTCTCTAGATATATTGACCAAGGCGAAGGCAATTAATGAAATGAACCAAGCAGTTTAAATAGACAGAAGGGGCTGGCTGTGGGCTTGACTGATGAGCAGGAGATGATCAACAGGTAAGCCACTGTGGAACGATGAGTACTGGCAATTAGACATGTGCATTCGTTTTCGTCCGAATGCATTTTCGTCCGAATTTCAGCTATTTTCGTTATCGTTTTAACAAACGAAAACGAAAGCACAGAATCCGAAAACTGAAAGATCCGACATAAACAAATGCTTTATTTTCGTTTTCGTTGCTACAACAGTTCGATATAGATAGGAGATTCGACGTGACGCTGACAATAACAATCTGTGTCTATCGAACCTGTGGTCGAATGTGCCTAACCTTAACTCTATTAGTCCAAGATTATTCTACATAGGAGAGAAAAGATTCGACATTATAGAGAGAAAAGATTCGACATAGGAGAGAAAGATTCGACATAGGAGAGAAAAGATTCGATATAGGAGAGAAAAGATTCGACATTATAGAGAGAAAAGATTCGATATAGGAGAGAAAAGATTCGACATTATAGAGAGAAAAGATTCGACATAGGAGAGAAAAGATTCGACATAGAGAGAAAAGATTTGACATAGAGAGAAAAGATCACTGCTGGAATTGGGTGGGGGAAGTAAAATAAAAATAAAGTTGATGATGAATGTTATTGGCTGATTGTAACCAAAGAGGAGGAGCAGTAAAATAGCTAGAATGACGAAGATTCGACAAAGCATCGAAAGTTAGAAGATTCGACGGTGCAGCAAAACTGTACGACGCTGCAATCGTACATTTCCGGTCAAATGCATCCGCCCATAGGCTATAGAAGAATTCTAATGTTGGTTGACTAGTAATAGTAATGAATAAATATAATTATTACTAGTCATACAACATTAGAATTCTTCTATAGCTTGTGGGCGGAACATTCGACCGGAAATGTATGATTGCGGCGTTGTACAGTTTCGCTGCTCCGTCGAATCTTCTTTGAACATTCGACAGACACCATTAGCCTTCAATGACAGATTCGACCTTAATTAATTCAGATTTTCGGACGAATGCAATTTCTAACGAAAAACGAAATAAATAAAAACGAATTTCGGGAGTAACTAAATAAATTTATTTTTCGGACGAAAACGAAATTCCGAAACGAAATATTTCAGTGTGCACATGTCTACTGGCAATTAACCAACAGCTGAGCAACCTGAGCACAGAGAAGGAAGGGCTGAGAGCCCAGCCCTGACAGCTGATGCCTTAGGTTGGGTTCACACCATTGCGAATTGGATGCGGGTTCGCTGCATCCAATTCGCAATAGCAGGAGATTTTGACCGGCTCTCTATGGAGCTGGTTCACATATCTCCGCATCAGGTCCGGTGCGTTTTGCAGAAAAACACGGTGCGTCTTTTGGTCCGTTTCTGGTGCGAATTCAGCCCAAAATTCGGGCTGAAATCGGACCTGAAATGGTGAACCAACACGCACCGGACCCCTGCTGTGAGACGCATGCGGCTCATATGTGAACCGAGCCTCAAGAATTCCCTTCACTGGAACTAAGGGGCCAAGCCCAACCTCTGAAAAACAACCCCACACCATACCCCCCCCCCTCCACCAAATGATTTGGACCAGTGCACAAAGAAGATCCATAAAGACATGGATGAGCGAGTTTGGGGTGGAGGAACTTGACTGGCCTGCACAGTGCCTAACCTCACAAACGTGCTTCTGGAAGAATGGTCAAACCTTCCCATAGAAACACTCCTAAACCTTGTGGACAGCCTTCCCAGAAGAGCTGAAGCTGTTATAGCTACAAGGGATGGACCAACTCAATATTGAACCCTACGGACTAAGACTGGGATGCCATTAAAGTTCATGTGCGTGTAAAGACAGGTGTCCCAATACTTTTGACAATATAGTGTATGTAAAAACTGCCATACAAAAACTTCAGCTTTAGGAAAACATTATACTTTGAGGCATGATGCCAGATACTGAACAACAAATGTAGATTTAACATTCACTTTAACCACTTGCTTACTGGGCACATATACCCCCTTCCTGCCAGGCGAAATTTCAGCTTTCGGCACTGTCACGCTTTGAATGACAATTGTGCGGTCGTGTGACGTGGCTCCCAAACAAAATTGACGTCCTTTTTTTCCCACAAATAGAGCTTTCTTTTGGTGGTATTTGATTAACTTTTGCGGTTTTAATTTTTTGCGCTATAAACAAAAATAGAGCGACAATTTTGAAAAAAAAAGCAATATTTTTTGATTTTTGCTATAATAAATATCCCAATTTATTTTTTTAGTTTAGGCCGATACGTATTCTTCTACATATTTTTGGTAAAAAATATCGCAATCTGCATTTATTGATTGGTTTGCGCAAAAATTATAGCGTTTACAAAATAGGGGGTAGTTTTATGGCATTTTTATTAAATTGTTTTTTTTTTACTAGTAATGGCGACGATCAGTGTGTTTTTTCGTGACTGCGACATTATGGCGGACACATCGGACACTTTTGACACTATTTTGGGACCATTCACATTTATACAGCGAACAGTGCTATAAATATGCACTGATTACTGTATAAATGTGACTGGCAGTGAAGGGGTTAACACTAGGGGGCGATGAAGGGGTTAAATGTGTGCCCTGGGAGTGATTACTACTGTGGGGGGAGGGGACTGACTGGGGGAGGTGACCGATCTGTTTCCCTATGTACAAGGGACACAGCATCGGTCTCCTCTCCCTGACAGGACATGGATCTCTGTGTTTACACACAGAGATCCACGCCCTTGGCTGTGTACCTGCCGATCGCGGGGACCTGGCGGACATCGCGGCCGCCAGGCACGCGCATCGGCATCACAGTGACGCACCGGGCACGTGCGCCCCCCAGTGGCCGGAGGAGCGGAGGCCGTAAAAAGACGGCCTCCCGGCATTGTAGAGCCACCTTGCGGCCGTACATAGTCGTACGGCGGGCGCAAGGTGGTTAATATTAAACTCATCTGAAAAGTGTGCACTTTTGAATAGCTGGTTGCTTCTAATTAAATTTTTCTGCTGCTGATTGCACAGATCTGCATACTAACTTGAAAAGAATGGTTCCGATTCGTTATTTTGTTCTACTTGCACTAAGCCTATTGCTCTTTGCTTTATTCAACAAGCGTAAACAGCCCCCTTCATGGCACAAAATGGCCGCCATCTTTGCCTTCGGGCAAGCAACCCTCTTCTAACGTCTCAACAATTTTCCTGCGCTCGGAAAAATAAATAAGAAACCTGACATGTTTTATTTTCCACCTGCGTACCGTAAATCAAATGAGTATGAAGATGAATTGTGACTGATCGCCGAATCTGCCGGGGTGTTTTTCGCCTGTCACATGTGTTTTATTGCTGAGAGACATTAAACGGTTTATGAAAAGCGTCATGCTAAACAATTTATTTTTATTTTTTTGTGAGAAGAAAAATGAAGCAAGAAGGGAAATTGTCACTAATTAGAGAAATTCAACCAATACAATTGTATCGTATGGCAAGGCGGCTTGGTGGGGTTGAGGACTAAATTACAGCTGTGGAAAATATTGGGACAAAGATTAAAACATTTTCTAATATTTTTTTTCTTACCTGTGAAAATTTCCATGTTGATGCCCCAAATTCTAAGCGGTAAAGTTTGCTTGTTATTTTTTAGGACACTTTATGGAATAAAGTAGACCGGAGGGGAAAATAAACACAGCTCTGCTTTTGCTTCCTAAATCATTAAGGTTTTAATATGTTTTGGAAAGGTCATGTTATTGCCAATCTCCAGCACTTTTATATTCCTATGTTACCATGGTGGCTTTAGAGATTTTTTTTCACTGTGGCACATTGGCAGCTCATTATTTTTTACCCGAGTTGGCTACCCGATAGTGACAACAGTGGACCATGCCTGCACAATGTGTGCCAACAGGACGGCTTGTAGTCTCCACCGAAGGTGCATTTGACAGGGTGACAACCCAGAAACACAACTGGGAGACACTTGTCACCCTATATAAGGGTGTGCCTGGATAAGGACCATTATGATAGGAAATAAATATTTTAACCACTTCAGCTCCGGAAGATTTACCCGCCTTGCTGACCAGGCCATTTTTTTGTGATACGGCACTGCGCTACTTTAACTGACAATTGCGCTGTGGTACGACGCTGTACCCAAATAAAATGTACAGTATCTGACAAAAGTGAGTACACCCCTCACATTTTTGTAAATATTTTATTATATCTTTTCATGTGACAACACTGAAGAAATTACACTTTGCTACAATGTAAAGTAGTCCGTATGTCCGCTTTTTCATCCGTCCGTTTACGGATGAAAAAGGGACATACATTGGTCCCTATGAGATCGCGGGTGTCAGCGGATGAACATAGACAGAAGACAGAAGAAGAGCGGAAGAAGAAGCAGGGGGAGAAGGAGAAGACCGGAGGATGAAGATGCGGGAGAAGATAGAGGAAGACCGGAGGAAGAAGCGGAGAAGAAGAAGAAGATTTTTAATAAAAGACTTGTCAAAAACTGTTTACTGTATTTTTTAACACTACACTACTTTTTTTTTAGTGAATGGGTAGGGGTACAATGTACCCCATACTCATTCACCTGGGGAGGCGGGATCTGGGGGCCCCCACCCCAGACCCCGACAACCACCAGGCAAGGGTTGTCGGGAAGAGGCCCTTGTCCTCATCAACATGGGGGCAAGGTGCTTTGGGGTGGGGGGCGCTCGCTCGTCCCCTCCCTTTCCTGACCTGCTGGGCTGCATACTCGGATAAGGGTCTGGTATGGATTTTGGGGGGACCCCCACGCCGTTTTTTAAAAAATTTTGGTGTGGGGGGGTCCCCTCCAAATCCATACTAGACCCAAGGGCCTGGTATGGACCTGGGGGGGGGACCCCACGCTGTTTTTTTTTCAGCCGGAAAGTCTTTTTTTTTTTTTACATTCAGCCCGCTGACAACTAATTACTTATCGGCTGTTAAGGACGCCGCGGCCGGCTTTCCGGCCCCCTCCTTAGCAACCAGCTATATACAGTGTAAAAAAAAACGCAAATCGCGGCAAAATCGCAGTAAAAACGCGTTTTCAAAAACGCAGCAAGCACCGCAAAAAGCACTGCAGAAACGCTCAAAAGCAATATGCGTAGATGTGAATCGAGCCTTATAACAGAAGCCACCTGCACAGAGGCAACATTTCACACAATGGATTACTGCACAGATCTAAGAGAAATACACAAAGCACACCAGGAGTCAAGAATACACATGACTCTTGTATTAAGGGCCAGTTCACACCAGATGCAGTTACTTTCAGTTCCGTGTGCTTTTTTTCTGCACTAAAAATGCATGCACATTGTTTTCCATGTATTCCAATGGCTCTTGTTCACACCAGTGCAGTCAGTTCCAGTCAGTTTCTGGTCAGTTTCCGGTGCAGAAACTGACTGGAAACTGACCGGAACTGACTGTATTGGTGCAGAAAAAATGGAACTGCACAGAACTGCATCTGGTGTGAACTGGCCCTTAAGGAATCCTTCTTCCATTTGATATGTAGTTACAAGCCCTCAGTGCCGGGACAAGGCCATCCAGTGCCCAGGGCAAAGATGTCAAACTGGGCCCCCCTTCACTTAGGGTTAGCGCCAAGGCACCTGCATCCCTGCAATAAACCATTGCGCCCAGGGCAGCCGTCCTTCCTGCCCACCCCTTGTCCCGGCCCTGCAAGCCCTCCAACATTTTACTTGCTGTCCACTGAAATAGGTTTAGCTGGACAGTGTGGTTATGTCAAAGGAGCAAAGTAATCCCTCACTGTATATTATGTAACCATAATTTTTTGATAAAACCTGTAGTTGTTGCCCAATGTATTCCTACATTTCAGTGCATTAATCTGGCCTGGGATCTGGACTATCTGCTCTTCAAACACCTTAGAGCAACCATTTTCAACCAGGGTTCCTTGGATTGTGGTTAATTGATTGCCCCTTTGCTGGTGTTTGCATAGTTCCGGGGGCCAACACCACTTGGAAAAGCCAGCATCATGACACCAATGATCTTTTTAGCTGCTTGTAAGGATGGCACTCTAAACAGCACTATATTGGTTACATTCTTCCTACTGACCACCAATGATTGGGCTTTTTTCCCACTGATGGATTGTTTGAGCAGGGGTTCCCACGAGACCTGAAAACTATTTTAGAGGTTCTTCTGAGGTGAAAAGTTTGAAAAAGGCTGCTTTAGAGCCTGTAAAAACACATTAACCGATTCCCGACCGCCGCACGATGATGTACGTTGACAGAATGGCACGGCTGCGCACATTGGCGTACAGGTACGTCCCCTTTATGTGCGAGCCGTGGGTCGCGCGCGCCCCGCCGGCGGCGTGCTCGGGACCCTGTCGGGAACTCCCTGAATGCGCCCGCGGGACCCGCGGACCCGATCGTCGCCGGTTTCCCGCGATCGGGTCACAGAGCTGAAGAACGGGGAGAGGTAAGTGTAAACAAACTTTTCCCCGTTCTTCCTAGTGACACTGTCAGTGATCGTCTGTTCCCTGTCATAGGGAACAACGATCAGTGACGTGGCACGCCAAGCCACGCCCCCTAACAGTAAGAATCACTCTTTAGGTCATACTTAACCCCTTCAGCGCCCCCTACAGGTTAACCCCTTCACTGCCATTGTCATTTTGACAGTAATCAGTGCATTTTTATAGCACTGATCTCCGTAAAAATGACAATGGTCCCAAAATGGTGTCAAAAGTGTCCGATGTGTCTGCCAGAATGTCGCAGTCACGATAAAAATCGCTGATCGCCGCCGTTACTAGTAAAAAAAAAATTATTAATAAAAATCCCATAAAACGTTTCCCTTATTTTGTAGACGCTATAACTTTTGCGCAAACCAATCAATAAACGCTTATTGCGGTTTTTTTTTAACAAAAATATGTAGAAGAATACATAGTGGCCTAAACTGGGGAAAAAAATGTTTTTTTATATGTTTTTTGGGGATATTTATTATAGCAAAAAGTAAAAAATATTGCATTTTTTTCAAAATTGTCGCTCTATTTTTGTTTATAGCGCAAAAAATAAAAACCACAGAGGTGATCAAATACCACCAAAAGAAAGCTCTATTTGTGGGAAAAAAAGGACATCAATTTTGTTTGGGAGCCATGTCGCATGGCTGCGCAATTGTCAGTTAAAGCGACGCAGTGCCGAATCGCAAAAAGTGGCCCGGTCATTTAGCAACAAAATGGTCCGGGGCTTATGCCGCGTACACACGATCGTTTTTCATGACGAGAAAAATGCAATTTTTTTATTTGGTCATTAAAAACGAAAGCGTGTGCGCTCCAGAGCATTTTTTCACGACGTGAAAAATGGGCATTAAAAATTTGGTACATGCTCTAATTTTTCTCGTCATTTTTCACGTCGTCGTTTTTCTCGTCATGAAAAACGGCCGTGTGTAGGCTTTGAGGCCGTGAAAAAAACGCACATGCTCAGAAGCAAGTGATGAGACGGGATCGCTCGTTCTGGTAAAACTAGCGTTCGTAATGGAGATAGCACATTCGTCACGCTGTAATGGACTGAAGAGCACGAGGCTGAAAAGCGCGAATCGTCTCTCACCAAACTTTACTAACACAAGGATCAGCAAAAGCAGCCCAAAGGGTGGCGCCATCCGAATGGAACTTCCCCTTTATAGTGCCGTTGTACATTTCGTACGTCACCGCGCTTTGCTCAAGCATTTTTTTTCATGATCGTGTGTAGGCAAGGCAGGCTTGAGAAGAATCAAGTCAAGAAAAACTTTGTTTTTTTCAATGACATTAAAAATGGTCGTGTGTACGCGGCATTAAGTGGTTAAGCAAGAGAGCTAATATTGTGGGGATGATTTACTAAAACTGGAGAGTGCAAAATCTGGTGCAGCTCTGCATAGAAACCAATCAACTTCCAGGCTTTTTTGTCAAAGCCTAATTGACCAAGCTGAAGTTAGAAGATGATTGGCTACCATGCAGAGCTGCACCAGATTTTGCACTCTTCAGTTTTAGTAAATCAACCCAATGTGTTATCATTTTCTTCCTTCCGCTGTCACCTGGGAACACTATAATCCTCAGTTTAAATTTCCTATCCAAAATCCAATAATAACATCTGTAGAAAACCTTAAACACAGGATTAGTTCAAAGACCTTAAAGAAATCATCCTCAGCATCTATGTAGGCATCTCTGTAGGCATGCATGCTTCTGACGTCCAGTCACTTGCAGTGGTAAGCAAAAAGAAATGATATTCTCTGGGTTTCAGGGGTTGCCTTCCTTCTCACAACAATGGCTCTGCAAGATGCCTTCCTCTCTTTCCAGTCTTCCCAAGACTTCTATTTTTTATTAACTCTACTGCTTCCGCTATTACATCTTCTAAGGAAGACTTGGGCTGAAGAAATGATTTATAACTGCAACCTGCTGAGAATGGTTCAGCCAGGTACGAGGGAGCAAAACACTTTGCTGTTATTTTTATCACAACAAGGCATCTATTCTTTAACATTCTTCCTGCATTGAGATGTATTTCAGAGCAATCCTTATGGTGTAAATAAGTCATGGAATGATAGGAAACCATCCGTGTATCTTCAGGTAATTGTTTTGGCAGCGCAGAAAATTCCTAGAATGCACTACAGGAGGCTGATCGTATGTAGATAATCCAAGATGACATTGATGCTTACTATCATTTTCTATGAACATTATTAAGACAATTCTATAGGAATTGCCCTTTCCTAACCTATTTACTGGATAACATAAAAAAAACAAAAACTTCTACCGAGATAAATAGAGAAGCTGCAATTAAAGCTGAGCTATTATCTAAATACAAGAGATGTGTGTACTCTTACTTGAATCTTGGTGTGCTTTCCAGTGGCGGCTGGTGGTATATTTTAGGGGGGGGGCAATCCACCACTCCCCCCCTCAGGTGGTCAGTTGGGGTCTCCCGAACCTCCCCCCTGATCAGTCGGTCACCAGCCCCACACTTACCCCATCTAGGTCACAGGCTTCCTCCGGGCGGCGGCCGGTGGCTTCACCCTGCGTCTCCTCCTTCCTTGGCTTTGCGGCGGTTCGGCTTCCACTGCGTCTTATCCCTCCTTGGCAGCCAATAGGATCTCTTCTCCTATCAGGTTAATCGGGTCTCAGGCAGGGAGGAGAATCAGGAAGACAATAGCAAAAATTTATTCACTATTGTCACACAACTGGGTGGGCTTTGGGCGCAGGACTCTGGGCCCCGAGCCAACCCTTTTCTGAAGCCAATTAGCGCCTCCAGCCTGAAAAAAAAAAAATTTGGAATCCATGCCTCTGGCGCCCTGCATGTAGATTAGGGGCTGGGTGCATGGATTAAGGGGGCAGTGCCCCTGAGCCCTGTATGATTGGGCCCCCCCCCCCCGCTGGTACTTTCTGTAATTCTTCGAGATCTGTGCAGTATTCTGGTCTGAAATGCTGTCCCTGTGCATGGGCTTCCTGTAATAAAGGCTGATCTGATTTTGCACATCTCAAAAATAAACCCCAAATACATGAACTATCACGTAAATGTAATAAAACATGAATATCTATCTCCAGCAATAAAGACATATAACATTTTTTCTTTAAACTCTTTCTGACCGCTCCTATAGCAGTAAATGTTGAAGACTTTTTGTAGTTTCTTTAAGCCAATTTTTTTTTTTTTACTATAAATTCACTATAACTGCTTCAATACCCAGTACTTTTACCCCCCTCCTGCCCAGGCCAATTTTCAGCTTTCAGCGCTGTCACACATTGGGGCTGATTTAAGAAAATGTTGGCGCATTTGCGCGGGCAGGAATAATTATTGCGTCATGGCGCATGCTGTCGACTTGCGCCAGATTCGCGGAATCGTTGCGCATACGGGCGAATACACATTCTTAAATATGAAACAGACACCGGGCACTTGCTCATTGTAATGCTGATCATGTTAATGAGCTTTTCCCTATCACATGGAGAATATTGCTTCCACTTTTATTCCTTTCATTCATTTCTTTTTGAAACATCTCAATATTCATTCTAGAGATCTTCCTCCTATCAACAACTGTGCAGATGTTTACTGGACTTGTAATTGTGCATTTTATGGTGATAGTCTATAATCATTGGTGGAGCCAAAACTTCCATGAAAACATCTTCTCAACACATGTCTGTGTATTGTGCATTCTGGACAATTCTTTCCCCATACATTGTCCAATCAGATTGCACAGTGTATGGGGAAATGAATTGCTCAGAGAAATGAGTGTATGTAAATGTCATCCAATCAGATTGCACAGTGTATGGGGAAAGAATTGTCCAGAATGCACAATACACAGACATGTGTTGAGAAGATGTTTTCATGGAAGTTTTGGCTCCACCAATGATTATAGACTATCACCATAAAATGCACAATTACAAGTCCAGTAAACATCTGCACAGTTGTTGATAGGAGGAAGATCTCTAGAATGAATATTGAGTTGTTTCAAAAAGAAATGAATGAAAGGAATAAAAATGGAAGCAATATTCTCCATGTGATAGGGAAAAGCTCATTAACATGATCAGCATTACAATGAGCACAAGCTCAATGAATAAGCAGTTGTGCACTCTGGAGAACACAGATGCGCCCGTGTGCAACACACATATTTAACAAGCTAAAGCGTGTGCGCCCTGTCCGGCGAGCATAAAACGGTGCGCTTTGTCAGTGCACATGTGCAGTTGAGTAGCTGAAAGAAGGGTGTAAAAAGGTTAGTTCTAAGACAGATCTACATGTTCTGGACAGAATTTGTGCATTTAAACAATATTATATACATACTTTTTAGCCTGGTAACAGAAGATGGTAAACTAGTAAAATTATCTACAGTATTCAGACAAAAATGTTGAAGATACATTGGCTGCGCTTGCTAATGGTAGGCGCGAAAGATTGCGCAAGTGCGCAACAGCGCTTCCTATGTAAATATGGTTTGGTGCATATAAGTGCACCATAATTTTTGATAAATGTTTTGAGTCCCGTTTTTTGTGCAATTGCTCCAATTTCTCCACTGTACCACAGGCGCAGGTCTTTAGTAAATCACCCCCATTGAATCAGAATTGCACAGTCATGCAATGCTGTACCCAAATGAAATGTTTTTCACACAAATAGAGCTTTCTTTTTGTGGTATTTAATTACCACTGGGTTTAAAAAACAAAAAAGCCTGTAACTTTAAAAAAAACAACTTTTATCTTGTTTTTTGTCAGAAAACATATGTAAATATGTAATTTTTCTCCTTCTCTGATGTGTGCTGATGAGGCTGCACTGATGGGCACTAATGAGGCTGCACTGATAGGCTGCACTGATGGGCACTGATGAGGCTGCACTGAAGGGCACTGATGAGGAGGCAATAATATGCTGCACTGATGAGCAATGATAGGCGACACATATGGGCACTGATAGGTGGCACTGATGGGCACTGATAGATGCCACTGATGGGTGATGATAGGCGGCACGGATAGGCAGTGCTGATGGGCACTGGTGGGCGGAACTGATGAGCACTGGTGGGGGGGCACTGATAGGCAACACTGATGGGCACTGATGGGCAATGGTGGACGACACTGATGGGCAGCACTGATGAGCAGGCACTGACTTGCATCACTGATGGGCACAGACTGGCATTACTGCTGGGCACTGATGGGGCTGTACTGATGATCAGTGCCCCAATTATCAGTGCAGGTCTCCCCTCTGAGGAGATGCCACTGATCGGCTCTCCTCACACTCTGTCAGTGTGAGACGAGGAGAGCCAATAACCGGCATTTCCTTGTTTACATGTCACCAGCTGTGATTGGACAGAGCTGATCACATGGGTAAAGAGTGGCGTCATCGGCTCTTTACCAAGATCGGGGTCGCACCATGTCCCAGTCATATGAAGTTGCCCCAGAACAACAGAGCATCCCGCCTGCCATCATTTGTCTATACGGTGGGCGGGAGGTAGTTAAAGTTCCCTTCAGAAAAAGCTGTTGAAAAGTTAAGAATGACTTTGCTTGACTCACGTTGGCATTTTACCTTTGCTAGAAGTTTGATGTTGTGTGGAGAACGCATTGAGAAAACAGTCAGCTACTTTGTTCTCTGTATTTTATTGGCCACCCGGAGAGCGGGAAGTAAATCTGGGAACGTTTTACCGGCTCCTACAATCATGACTAGATTGGACACTGCCAAGACTCATCACTTCTTGTCTCCTGACACAATCAACACGTTTCACCTTCAGCCTTTTTGAACGTCAAGTGCTTTGTGTGTTTAGCACATCTGACAACCAGCCTAGAAAATGCCTCCTCGGACCTTCGCCCGCGTCATTGTCCTACAGAGAATGCAGCTGAATGCAGCGTATTGTGTCCCCGTTCTCTCATCTGCCCGCAGAGTGTCATTCTCATCCCTACACGCTGGTCATTTGGCCCATATTTTATTAATTGTATGATAAAGTGCCTTTGACACTCTGGCAAATTGAATCGCTATTATGTTTCGGGAAGGAACAGATTTCCATTGTCGCTGCTATTTTTCTGCTTGGAAAGGTGGAAATAATTCTACTTGAATGCTTGTATGGTCTTAGAAAATATTAATGAAGCTCGCGGTGCAGATTTTTATGGTTCAACAACTGGAAGCTGTGAAGAGAGTTTCAGTAATTGCTGTTAAGATTGAAACACAATAATCTCTTTTATTATATAATGATGTTGTGCTTTGTTTGTAACAATGTAAATCCTTGGGCAGTTAAACAGTGTTTAAAGCAACCTCGGGGGTTGGAAAAACTTCCAACAGAAATATTCTAGAACAGGAAAAGTTTATACTTATCTTTCTGGCGAGTGGTGTGTTCATCCTCCCAAAGTTTAATAATGAATTGCTCCACAGTGCCTACAGCTACAGAGGTCAGCGAGGGCTTGTTTAAAAGCTAATTTAAAGCTTGTTAAGAGGAACTGCTTACATAATTTGTAATAAAAACATCTTTGCCATCCTGAAGCTTCCCTCCAACCACTTTGCATATTATTTTATATACCTGTAGACTGTGATTCTGTACTTGCCAAATATGCTGCAGAAATCTCCCTCCACTGAGTTTGGCTGCAATCATTTTAACTGTGGGCAGCTGAAGCTGCTGCCTGTTCACATGATAATTGCTAGCAGTAGTTAGGCCCCTTTCACACTGGGGCGGGCAGGAGCGGTGGCGGTATAGCAGCGCGATTTTCAGCGCTGCTATACCGTCGTTCTTACCGCGGTATGCGGTCGCTAGGGGGGTGAATTTAACCCCCGCTAGCAGCCGAAAAAGGGTTAATACCGCCCGCAAACCGCGGCTATTGCCGCGGTTTGCGGGCGGTATTACCGCGCTGTCCCATTGATTTCAATGGGAGACCGCGGTAAAGGAGCGGTGAACACACCGCTCCTTTACCGCTGTAAAGAAGCGGCTAGCAGGACTTTTGGAGCGGTCCTGCTAGCGCACCGCTTCAGTGTGAAAGCCTTCGGGCTTTCACATTGAAGGCTAAAGGGCATGATTTTTTCATGCGGTATAATAGCGCTAATATTAGCGCTAACCCGCATGAAAAACGCCCCAGTGTGAAAGGGGCCTTAGTTACATTCAACTATGGTTGTTCTGTAATATTGAAGACATTTTTGTAGCTTCTCTAACCCACTTCAGTTCACGTAAGTGTCAGGAAGCTACCCAAGTATTCATAACCACACATGTAGCACATTTATTTTTTTGTTTACTATTTTTTTTTTTATGACTGCCACTTTATTAGCGCTTTACAAATATGTCAGTCCCTGCCCTCAAGGAGCTTACAATCTGTGATACCTAGCTCACATTCATATATACACATATGAGGGCCAATTTAGACAGGATCCAATTAGCCTACCAGCGAATCTTTGGAGTATGGGAGGAAACCCATACAGGCACAGGGAGAACAAGCAAACTCCAGTCAGGCTCTGCCGTGGTTGGGATTTGAACCGACAACCCTACAACTTAAACTAATCACCATGAAATATGTAGATGTTGATCGTCCAAGAGTAGGATGGGAGGCAAGAAAGGTGAGGAGGCAGCCAGTTTTAAACACATAGGGGGTTATTTACGAAAGGCAAATCCACTTTGCACTACAAGTGCAAACTACAAGTGCAAAGTGCACTTGAAATTGCACTGAAATTGCACTTGGAAGTTCAGTCGCTGTAGATTCGAGGGGGACATGCAAGGAAAATAAAAAACAGCATTTTAGCTTGCACATGATTGGATGATAAAATCAGTAGAGCTTCCCCTCATTTCAGATCTACCCCTCAGATTTACAGCGACTGCACTTCCAAGTGCACTTTGCACTTGTAGTTTACACTTGTAGTGCAAAGTGGATTTGCCTTTTGTAAATAACCCCTATAATCCCAACTGTGGTGTCAAGAAGTCTGTCAGGTGTTAGTTTTTGAATCTTTAGTACCTTTAGTCATGTAAATCCAGGAATTAATATCTATGCAGACTTCCTAACTAGAATAGGGTGACCAAACATTCCCGATTTCAGGGGACAGTCCCCGGATTGAGGACACTGTCCCCGGACCAAGTCTGTCCACGGTTTTGTCCCCGGATTGGATTTGAACAGGGGCTGGGGCAATTTCAAAGACAGTCAGTGCAAAAAAAAAATTGAATTACACCCCCCCGCTCCGCTGCTCCTACTAGCTTGGGGGGTGTATTTTTTTCATTATCTGTGCCCCTTTTTGATGATCATGTACTGGTCAGATTGGAGGGAATATTTCTTCCATTTCGGGTGCATGCCCATTCCGCTTCCGCTCGCATGTTCTTCTGCCTTGGCTCAAGTCCCTGCCAGTCGCCTGCCTGCCTATCTCCTTGCCTTCCCTGGCGGAGTGATCTTCCTCCGCTCCCCACCCAGTAGTAGCCGGGGCCCGGAGAGTAAGACTTGACAGGCTGTGAGGCGGGCGGCGGCGACGGGCAGAGAGTCGCTGATTGCCGCCATTACTAGTAAAAAAAAAATATGTCCCCGGATTTCATTTAAAAAATCTGGTCACCTTAAACTAGAACAGGTTGGTTCCAAAACTTTCACACCTTCCTGTGTTGATAAAAAAGCTGAGGATCTTTCCCAACATTGGAACCTACAGAACAAGTTGGATGTGTCTAACTATTCTAGCTATATGTAGCGCTACTCCCGTAGGAGGGGCTGAGTTTAACAGGTTCTTCCACAAACAGTGCAGAGGCTACCAATCCATTAAACAGTCTAGGGCAGGGGTCTCAAAGTACCGGCCCGCGGACCGGTTATAAATGGCCCTCAGGCAGCGCGGGGGTGCCGCGGAAGGGGGGGCGCAAATTGGCAGTGTTCTACTGCCAGGCATGTACTGGCCGGAGATCCGCAGCAATTTACCTGTCAATCGCCTACTGCTGGCGCCTGACGGGTAGATCGAGATGCACGCAGAGTAGCGCAGGAAGCGTCTGTCATAAGTTCACTTCTCTCTCACGTCACGCTGTTGCTCCCCGGCGGCCCCTCATCTCTTCGTCCATCCCCATTTGCTTGTGACATCATCTGGGATGGACGAACAGAGGAGGGGCCGCCGGGGAGCAACAGCGTGACATGAGAGAGAAGTGAACTTATGACAGACGCTTCCTGCGCTACTCTGCATTTGAAGAAAACGACAACAAGTAAATGCTGACCTGTGCCCCATGTGCCCTGATGTGCCCCATGTACCCTATGTACCCTAATTGTGCCCTGATGTGCCCCATGTACCCTGATTGTGCCCTGATGTGCCCCATGTACCCTGATTGTGCCCTGATGTGCCCCATGTACCCTGAATGTGCCCCATGTACCCTGATTGTGCCCTGATGTGCCCCATGTACCCTGATTGTGCCCTGATGTGCCCCATGTACCCTGATTGTGCCCTGATGTGCCCCATGTACCCTAAATGTGCCCTGATGTGCCCCATGTACCCTGAATGTGCCCTGATGTGCCCCATGTACCCTGATTGTGCCCTGATGTGCCCCATGTACCCTGATTGTGCCCTGATGTGCTGGGCTCTGTGCCCTAATGGTGAGTGGTCAGTGTGCAGTGTAGTGGTCAGTGTGCAGTGTAATGTGAAGTGTAGTGGTCAGTGTGCAGTGTAGTGGTCAATGTGCAGTGTAATGTGAAGTGTAGTGGTCAGTGTGCAGTGTAATGTGAAGTGTAGTGGTCAGTGTGCAGTGTAGTGGTCAGTGTGCAGTGTAATGTGAAGTGTAGTGGTCAGTGTGAAGTGGTCAGTGTGCAGTGTAATGTGAAGTGTAGTGGTCAGTGTGCAGTGTAGTGGTCAGTGTGCAGTGTAATGTGAAGTGTAGTGGTCAGTGTGCAGTGTAATGTGAAGTGTAGTGGTCAGTGTGCAGTGTAGTGGTCAGTGTGCAGTGTAGTGGTCAGTGTGCAGTGTAATGTGAAGTGTAGTGGTCAGTGTGAAATGGTCAGTGTGAAGTGCAGTGGTCAGTGTGCAGTGTAGTGGTCCGTGTGCAGTGTAGTGGTCAGTGTGTAGTGTAGTGGTCAGTGTGTAGTGTAGTGGTCAGTGTGCAGTATAGTGGTCAGTGTGCAGTGTAGTGGTCAGTGGGTAGTGGTCAGTGTGCAGTGTAGTGGTCAGTATGCAGTGGTCAGTGTGCAGTGCAGTGGTCAGTGTGCAGTGCAGTGGTCAGTGTGCAGTGTTGTGGTCAGTGTGTTGTGGTCAGTGTGTTGTGGTCAGTGTGTTGTGGTCAGTGTGCAGTGTAGTGGTCAGTGTGTAGTGTAGTGGTCAGTGTGTAGTGTAGTGGTCAGTGTGCAGTGTAGTGGTCAGTGTGTATTGTTCAGTGTGCAGTGTAGAGGTCAGTGTGCAGTGGTCAGTGTGTATTGTTCAGTGTGCAGTGTAGAGGTCAGTGTGTAGTGGTCAGTGTGTAGTGTAGTGGTCAGTGTGCAGTGTAGTGGTCAGTGTGTATTGTTCAGTGTGCAGTGTAGAGGTCAGTGTGCAGTGGTCAGTGTGTATTGTTCAGTGTGCAGTGTAGAGGTCAGTGTGTAGTGGTCAGTGTGTAGTGTAGTGGTCTGTGTGTATTGTTCAGTGTGCAGTGTAGAGGTCAGTGTGTAGTGGTCAGTGTGTAGTGTAGTGGTCTGTGTGCAGTGTAGTGGTCAGGTTTAATAATGCGTTTGCTGACACCAGTGCTGCTGTTTTTGAAGTTTGAATGTTTGCATGCGGCCCCCCATGGGATATGAAAACTTGTCTTGTGGCCCTCAGGTAATTTGAGTTTGAGACCCCTGGTCTAGGGGTTGTCTTTTTATGATTTATTGCTTGTAGAACTTGTAACAGGAGAGGGGTTGGGGGTGGTAAGGCATACTCCAAAAAATGCTGACTTGCAAGAGGAGGACACATTTCACTAAGTGAAACTTCTTTGAACAGTCCTTAAGCCAGAAACAAAAAGGAAGGCCAGAACTAAGACCCCGTAAGAGTTGTCTCAGAGAGAGCTACTAATGGCACCCCAAAAGTAGAACACCACACAGTCACTTGGATCCTGAGCTCAGGTCAGTACTCACAACGTCTTAGGGCAACTAGACACCTTCCAGCCTCCACCAGGCACTCTTTAGTGAATTCTACAGACCAGATCCTTGAGTGAAACTGCTTAGTTAGCTCCAAAACTAATTAGGAATAGGCCCCCCAGCTTTGCAATAGCTGGGACCTCGATGAACAACAGAACCACCTCAAAGGTGCAGCAGCCCCTGAGGCTGGAACTTCTCCAGCAGGACAAGAACCCGAACCCCAGACTATTTATGTTCCCCCTGCCATCTACTGGACACACTTTCCCAAGGATTAGCTGCAGCACAATAAATATTCAAGCTGCCCATTTGACTCTCCCAGCCCTCTATGTTTTGGAAATCTCCAGAATGCAGGGGGAAGCAATCAAACCTGCATCCTGTGAGATCTAGAACCGCCCAGAGAAATCAATAGCTGCTCCAATGATTACAGAGGAGCCAAAAAGAACTAAATTTACCTATCATCCTAGCAACCTACCTAGGAGGGAGCCATGTCCAGGGATAAGTTGGGTTTTATTTGAACTCGGTATGCATCCAGTGTGGCAGATCCCATGGGAAATTGTCTCACCCCTGCCAACTGCAGTTGCACGTACACAATGGGGATACTTGTGACTTGATATGGCCACATGGCCATATTAAGCCCATGACATTGACCAAAGAGTGTACAAGTACACAGTACATACGGCGCTCCTAATGCCACGTGCACACGATCGGACATTCCGACAACAAAACTGTGGATTTTTTTCCGACGGATCTTGGCTCAAACTTGTCTTGCATACACACGGTCACACAAATGTTGTCGGAAATTGCGAATGTCAAGAATGCGGTGACGTACAACACGTACGACGAGCTGAGAAAAATTACGTTCTGCTTGATTCCGAGCATGCGTGGAATTTTGTGCGTCGGAAATGTGTACACACGCTCGGAATTTCCGACAACAAGTTTTGTTGTCAGAAAATTTGAGAACCAGCTCTCAAATTTTTATTTTCGGAAATTACGACAGCAAATGTCCGATGGAGCCTGCACACGGTTGGAATTTCCAACAACAAGCTCCCATCGAACATTTGTTGTTGGAAATTCTGACCGTGTGTTTGCAGCATAAGAGATGTGCAAAGTCCCTTGGTCCATTGGAACTTTCATCTGTAGACCATCAACAGGGTAGAGGAATGGATGAGGCAACTGGATGGATGGATAGATGGATGGCTGAACACGAGAAAGGACCGATACTGGAACCTCTGAAGCTCCCTCAGATCTGTGTAGGATCACCCCAATGCAGCACACTTACATTAAAGTTAGCATGAAACAGCACGGATAGGAAACACCTGATACCAAGCAGCTATGATCAGTGTGAGGCTGTAGGCGTCACTAAGCAACAGAGACCGAGGATGACAGGGAGCCAGCCAGTTCAAAGTATGTATATTAGCGGCGGCTTTCTAGGCTGCACACGAGGATGACAGCTGTCAAAATGCCTGGTGGATGTTGGGAGAGGAGGTGTGCATGACACCTTTCCAGGGACTTTGCCCTCTTTTTTAAATGCATTTTTCATCCTCGGTCTCTGTTTGCTTAGTGTTTCCTACAGCCTGATACTGATCACAGCTGCTTGGTCTCAGGTGTTTCCTATCCGTGCTGTTTCATGCTAACCTCAATGTAAGTGTTCTGCTTATTTTGATAAAGTCTTTTTTATTTGATATGGATCCCAGCGCCCTGCTGTTCATTTTCTCCTACAATGACATTGACCAACTATGACTCTGTTACTGTATTCGGTCAATTATGTCACAAGCAATCTCACCCCTTGGTTTCTGTGGGGCTGTGGACCAGTAGAGATGCAATCATGTGACAATTTTCCACAAGTTCTACAGAAGCAGGTTCCAAAACCAAACTCAGCTCATTCCGAGCCTGGGGCTGCCTGTCCATTAGGGGAGCCCGGGCGCCGCCCCCTCTCTCCACGCCACCCCTTTAAATGCACTGGATAGATTCATGCATGCTTTCATGCATCTGGACCCTTTCAGGGAACCGGGTACATGAATTACAGTGGCCAGGTTTTTTCTTTTGAAGCACCTGATTAGAGCCACAGACTCTAATAGGCTTCAAAATAGGGTGGGCTCAGGACACTGAGGAGCCCACCCAGGTGTGTTGCAACAGCGAATGAATATTTGCTGTTGCAACACTGATCCTCCTCCCAGGCAATCGGGAAGCGGGTCTGATACCCGTCACCCGATTGGCTGAAAGGACAGGTGATCTTTTTGGACACCTAGGAGGAGGGGAGGCAACGCACAGTGAAAGCGAGGAGGAGAAGAGCCGTCCGGTCTACGCCGATGCCTGGATGCCCAATCCCCCGCCGTCGCTCCATGGATGCCCGATCCCCGTTGCCTAGATGGGGTAAGTGGCGGCGGACCAACCGGCAGACAGCGGGGTGGGTGGGGGGGTTTGAGCTGCCAGGGGGGGGTTTCAGTTTGATTGCCGCCCCCCCAAACAAAAAACCACCAGCCGCCAATGTTCCGAGTCATGAACTGGATAAATGAGATATACTTGAGATAATACACTAGGTCAGAGCGCCCTTTCTATTTTGTATGGTATCGCCATAAGGCATATCCACACATTCATTCATAAAGTTGCCAAAACAAAGTTTAGTTGAAAAAAGTAAGCAAAAATGCTAAGGATGCAAGTAACAAATCTGCCTCCGCGTGAGCCAAGGAACACACAGACTTGCAGAATTTTTCCATGGCCTGATTAACTATTCTTGTGGCTCCGATTATTTATAACATCGTGGCGAATGCTGTGTCTTCCTCTCTCCATTTTCTGAGCCATTTAACAGGAAACTGACAACCCTGCTGGTTTCATCTCTAGGGTGTAAAAACAAGAAAAACAGATAAATCACGGGTTTATATGGCTGTATAAATGTCCATATATGGACAGCTATGGCTACTGGGAATTCTCTGTAAAACAGGACAATTACTAGAGAGAATCTCACATCTCGCAGTCGGCAGGAAAGGTTAGTAATAAGTCAAAACAGAACGACAAAAAATAAATAAATTTGTTTGTCAGCAACAATATTCCTTGCAGTTGGTAAATATCCAATTTATCTGTTAATTAAAGGAGCTTTTCACTTTCATAAAAAATTGGACGATGATGATATTTTTTTTCTTTTTAATTCCTTTGTTTAGCCAACAAATGAGACCACACCACAAAAAATTAAGGTGCATTGCGAAATCGTAAACAAACAAATAAAATCTTACATGAAATCAAAAAGCATACAAAAATCAGTACGGAAGGATAATATGTATACTGGCTTGTTAAAAATATATTTTTAATGCATTCTATGCATTAAGATAAAAAACAGTGGTGGCTGGTGTTTTTCTTTTGTTTGGGGGGGGCGTCAAACAACCGAATCCCCCCCGCAGAAACTCAAACCCCCCTGGTCGGTCCACAGGCACTTACCCTGTCTATGCAGTGGAGATCGGGCATCCATGGAGCGGTGGCGGGGACCAGGCATCCATGCAGCGGTGGCGGGGACCAGGCTTACATGCAGCGGCGGCGGGGACCAAGCGGCTCTTCTTCTTGCTTCTGCTGTGCATCTCCTCCCCTCCTCCTAGGCGTCCAATAGGATCGCCTCTCCTTTTAGCCAATCGGGAGACAGTATCAGTCCTGCTTCCCGATTGGCCAGGAGGAGGATCAGTGTTGCAACAGTGTATAATAATTCCCCGTTGCAACACACCTGGTCGGGCTCCGGACGCATCCTCAGCGTCCCAAGCCCACCCTATTTTGAAGCCTGTTAAGAGTCTATGGCTCTAATCAGGTGCTTCAAAAAAAACTGGCCGCTGTAATTAATGAACCGGGTGACCTCAAAGGGGCTGGACGCATGAATAGGGGGCAGCCGTGGCGGCCATTGATAGATTCATGCTATGCGTGAATCTATCTATTACCATATAGGGGGTGGCAAGGAGAAAGGGGGCGACGCCCGGGTACCCCTAATGGACAGGCCACCCCTGATGAAAAACCGTCTGTGTGCAGAAGCCCCCCTAATACTTACCTGAGCCCCATCTCTATCCAGCAATTTCACCTGGGGGCACCAGAGACACTCAGAAACGCTTGGAGACCACTCGGACACGCTCGGAAACAATCAGAGACACTCAGAAACACTCAGAGACACGCGGAGACACTCAGAAACACTCAGCGACATTCAGAAACACTCTGAAACTCTCAGAGTAGCTCTGGAGACCACTTGAAGATGCTCGGAGCCGCTCAGAGACACTTGGGAACAGTGTGTTTCCGAGTGTCTTTGAGCGTCACCGGCGCCCCCGCACCGCTGGCCACATTCAGTACTGCACACCCCAGAGGCTTGAATCCTGTTCGTCTTGCAAGACAACGCTAGCAAATCGAGTCTGGATTGTTTTTTAAAAAGGCTTGTATTGTGAAACACTCGTAAACCGCTTTACTTGCAATCCAAGGTTTTACTGTAGCATGCCAATGATAATAAGGTTGGGGAGGAAAGGGCTAGATTATGCTGGACATCTTCCAGCCAGGAAGTGTAATGGACTTGTTGCAGCTTCTAATACACAGGATTATGATCAGGATGACAATTAGTAAACGTGTAGCATCTTCAATCTTCAGCTGCCTTAAACGTTTGCTTTTTGCGGCAGGTATATTTTATATTGGTTTTCACAATTTAAAGGAGATCCTCCAATATGGAATGTATTTTCCTTGCTCGGTAATGAATTTTTCTTTAATCTGGTAACAACAATGACCTCAGTGTCTGATGGTCATCTCTTTATCAGTGGGATGAAACAACTTTGTGCAAAGTAAAGAGTGACATTATTTGGCGAGCCAGCCATGGATTTGAAGCACATCTGGACGCCTTTCATGTGAACGTCAGATAAATGACAGATCTCTGGCATCCAGTTGGCGTATATTCCATTCTGTGCGGAAATCAAATATTTGTCTGAGCTAGATTGGTTGGCAAGCTGCTGCTCAGAATGAGGCATTAAAAAAATGGGCTTTTGTTTGAATATAATTGTGCAAGTGACAGAAGTTTGCTACAAAGAAAATCAGAATTGAATTCACAATTGTCATACAGAGATATGTGATAAGAGAGGAGGGGAGACTTCCCGGGTTTTGTCCTTTTTTTGTGTGCATTTAATTCAAGTTCTGTTTTATTCAAGGGAAGTATGACTTTGACTAAATATGCATTTAAAGGGACCCAATACATTACTTTAACCACTTCAATACCGGGCACAGATATGTGGCACTGATAGATACGGATATGCGGCACTGATGGGCACCGATAGGTGGCACTGATGAGGAGGCACTGATAGGTGGCACTAATGAAGAGGCACTGATAGGCAACACTGATGGGCACTAATAGGTGGCACTAATGGGCACTGATGAGGAGGCATTGATAAAGGGGGCACTGATAGGCAGCACTGATGGGCACTAATAGGCGGCACTGAATGGCACTAATAAGTGGCACTGATGAGGAGGCATTAATGAGGAGGCACTGATAGGCAGCACTGATGGGCACTAATAGGTGGCACTGAATGGCACGGATAGGTGGCACTGATGAGGAGGCACTAATAGGCAGCACTGATGGGCACTGATAGGTGGCACTGATGAGGAGGCACTGATAGGTGGCACTGATTAGGAGGCACTGATAGGTGGCACTGATGGGCACTAATAGTTGGCACTGGTGGGTATTGATAGGTGGCATTGATGAGGAGGCACTGATAGTTGGCACTAAGGAGGAGACACTAATAGGCAGCACTAATAGACGTCACTGACGGGCACTGGTAGGTGGCACTGATGAGGAGGCACTGATAGGTGGCACTAATGAGGACACACTAATAGGCAGCACTGATGGGCGCTGATAGGTGGCACTGATGAGGAGGCACTGATAGGTGGCATTGATGGGACACTAATAGGCACTGATGTGGCTGCAATGGTAATCAGGGCACTGTCACACTTGCCGGTTAGCAGCTCTCTTCTCCTCACGCTGTGACAGTCCGCGAGTAAAGGAATGCTGATAACTGGCAAGTGTGTTTACATGTGATCAGCTGTGATTCATTTGACATGTGGTAAAGGGCTGCTGTGATTGGTCCTTTACCATGATCTGTGATCAGCCGTGCTTAAAGGAACAGTACGGTCGCTACCTTGCTTGCTAGGAGGGGTAACACTGACAGGTTTTACAGGCGGAGCTCTGGGGAAACGGGAAATCCACATGGGTAAACATCCCTCTGTTACAATTTCATTCAGTTTTAGTTTTTTGACGAAAATTGAAATTGATTTTCATCATAGTTTTCATCAATTGAGGAATATTTGGGGTCATTTTCGTTAGTTTTTCTTACTGGAAACATACCGCTGAAAAAAAATATGACGAGGGGAGGACAAACAGCATCACACTGGTTTTCCCAGTGAATATCTGTGCAGGGGATAGGGATGTGCCAACACAAGTCTAATCATTAGATTAGCTCCAAGTACAGCCAGAAAACTGACCATGTTGTGCTCTCCAGCCTAGTGCGGTCATTTTCTAATAGGTAAGAAGGGACTGGCAGGAACACCAGGGATTTCACACAAACGTACAAATACAAACAGGAGACTTCCTCATACACGTGCATGATACAGCAGCCACATATCAGGAATATGAAGTGTTGGGTTTACATGTTCTTTAACAAGATAAAAGGGAACAAATAAGAGAAGTCCATTGTTGGGGTTTGCATACACTTTAATCAAATGAAATAAACAGCAATATTGTTTCCAGCGTTTTACAGCAGAAGTGAAGTAGGATTGTGCTGCAGGCGATCAAAGGGAAGCAGGCTTTGTGTGCGATCACATACTTAGATCTATACATTTTTATTAAAGTGGATATGCAGACGGGTGAAGCAAACACTGCGCCCTGTATATATTACACTCCACACACTTAATTATTCATACAGTAAAGCCCATTTTTGTTTTTCTTTATATTTTCATCTCATCCCCACCATCTGATCACAGGAATTGGGCGCCATATGCCTAAAGCAAAGAGCCAACACAAACATGTCTGCGTCTGCAGCATATGGCCCCGTATTAGGACAGATTATTAATTTTATACATTTTCCCAGAATAATATAATTTGATTACATTTTTTCATTCCTGCCAATAAATGTGACTTCCTGTACAATGCGGGATTGTTGTGGGGAAGTTTTTCGGATAATTAAGCAAACATTGTCATTATTGGCTTAGTAATTGTGCCTGTGTGATGAGCGTTAGTTAAGTAACAGAGCTAACAATTAGCAGCCATTGGAATGATTGCTTCTGTCGCGGTGAAATGGACCCTAATGATCACTTATCTGTCATCCGAAATGTCTAATAACCAATCATGTTCTATTTAATAACCAGATTTGTTTTACTGTTATTAGCCAATGATTGACCGGGTTGACATACGGGGGATATCAAATGAAAATTACTGTTTTCTGTGCTGATCGTGAATAAATAGGCGCAAGGGTCATTCTTTGTTTTTTTTTGTTTTTATTTGATATTGGTAAATGTGATCGCCGCAATGTAAATACATTTATTAACATACAGTGGCCAAAGTAATTATCCCCTGCAGATTTTGTACATTTGCCCACTTACAAAGAAATGAAGGGTCTATAATTCTTATCACCTGGGTATTTCAAATGATAGAGACAGAATATCAACAAAAAATCCAGAAAAAAGCACATAATACAAATGTTACAAGCAGTGGCGTCACTAGGGTTGGTGTCACCTGGTGCCGTAAAACATGGTGTCACCCCCGCTCCTGTCTAGGCTGCCCAGCGCCCTGCAGGCAACACACGGTCACGGGGTGCACCCCAAAACGGGCCTTATAAATGATAGTATAGGGTGGTATAGTGGCAGTGTAGGGTAGTATAGGGTGGTATAGTGGCAGGCTAGGGTGACATAGTGGCAGGTTAGGGTGGTATAGGGCAGGCTGGGTGGTATAGGGCAGATCGGGGTGGTATAGGACAGGTTGGGATGGTATATGGCAGTTTGGGGTGATATAGGGCAATTTGGGGTGGTATATTGGCAGTTTGGGGTGGTATAGGGCAGTTTGGGGGTGGTATATTGGCAGTTTGGGGTAGTTTGGGGTGGTTTAGGGTAGTTTTAGAGTGGTATATTGGAAATGTGGGGGTGTATAGGGCAGGTTGGGATGGTATAGGGAAGTTTGGGGTGGTATATTGGCAGTTTGGGGTGCTATAGGGCAGTTTGGGGTGGTATATTGGCAGTTTGGGGTGATATAGGGCAGTTTGGGGTGGTATGTTGGCAGTTTGGGGTGGTATATTGGCAGTTTGGGGTGGTATAGGGCAGTTTGGGGTGGTATATTGGCAGTTTGGGGTAATATAGGGCAGTTTGGGGTGGTATATTGGCAGTTTGGGGTGGTATAGGGCAGTTTGGGGTGATATAGGGCAGGTTCGCAATCACAGCTTACACGGCAACTTACAGCATGCCTGCACATGAAGACAGACACCCAGGCGGGGCTGCTGTGTTCTCGCCTCTTTCTCCTTCTTCAGCCGCGGGATCAGCAAGAGTGAAGGTGTCTTTGGGAGGAGTAGAGGAGGCAGCCACACCCCAAGCTCCACTTACCAACTCAGGCTACCAATAGATATTGGAGGTCTCGAGTGACAGCTTAGCCTGACAGCTTAGCCTGACTGGAGAGTGATACAGGCAGCCTCCCCCGCACGGCTGGGTGCCCTGTTTGAAGCACCAGCTGCAAGAAATATAGTGCACTGTGTAGCCGGGCCAGCCCCGGTGTCACCCCTCTGGTGGGTGTCACCCGGTGTGGGCCGCACCCCCCACCCCCTCATAGCAACGCCACTGGTTATAAGTTCAGTTGCAGTTCAGTGAGTAAAATAAGTCTTTGATCCCCTGCCAACCAACAATAATTTTGGCTCCCACAGACTGGCTACAGTATGTGCTCATGTGGTACACAGATTAGTCCTGTCAATGTAAAGCCTCGTACACACGATCGGATTTTCCGTCGGGAATAGTGTGATGACAGACTGTTGGCCTAAAATCTGACCGTCTGTACGCTCCATCAGACAATTGTTGTCCAACTTTCCGCCAACAAATGTTGGATGGCAGGCTAATAAATTTTAAGCGGACAGCGGTTTGTTATCAGATTTTCCGATCGTATGTACACAAAAGTCCAAAGTACAAACACGCATGCTCAGAATTGATGCTCACCAAACACTTTAGCAGAAGGTGCCCAAAGGGTGGCGCTCAAGAGCTGAATTTTTACGTAGTACGTCACTACGTTCGTGTTTGTTTGCCGACAATTGTGTGCCGTTTGTATGCAAGATCATGGCCAACGCCCAAATCCGATAGTGTGTACGAGGCTTAAGAAGGTGCTCCTAACGACCACTTGTTATGTGTGTAAAAGACGCCTATCCACAGAATCTTTATTCCATTCAAACCTCACCATCATGGACAAGTCCAAAGGGCTGTCAAGGGATGTCGGGGACAAGATTGTAGACTTGCACAAGACTGGAAGGGGCTACAAGACCATCAGCAAGAAGTTTGGTGAAAAGGAGACAACTGTTGGAGCGATTATTCGCAAATGGAAGAAATACAAAATAACCATCAATCGCCCTCGGTCTGGAGCTCCATGCAAGATTTCACCTCATGGGGTGAGGATGGTCATGAGAAAAGTGAGGGATCAGCCCAGAACTACATGGGAGGAGCTTGTGAATGATCTCAAGGCAGTTGGGACCACAGTCACCAAACAAACCATCGGTAACACAATACACCGCCATGGATTGAAATCCCGCAGCGCCCGCAAGGTCTCCCTCCTCAAGAAGGCACATGTACAGGTCCGTCTGAAGTTCGCCAATGAACATTTAAAGTGTTAACTGCAGGAGAGAGAAATCAGGTCTCTTTCCCCTCCAGAAAGGGCTGTGCCATGTGGCAGAGTTTTGTAATTCTCAGGTCTGGATGGGCAGAAATACAAATAATTTTGCAGGCAAACCAGCTCCCATATACATTTTATTAGATACACCTGTTCAATTGCTTGGCAACACAAATTGCTAATCAGCCAATCACATGGCAGCAAATCAATGCATTTAGGCATCTAGATGTCGTAAAGAGGACTTGCTGAAGTTCAAACTGAGCATCAGAAAGAGGATTTACATGACTTTGAATTTGGCACGGTCGTTGGTGCCAGACGGGGCTGGTCTAAGTATTTCAAAAACTGCTGATCTACTGGGATTTTCACGCTCAACCATCTCTAGAGTTTACAGAGAATGGTCCAAAAAGGAGAAAATATCCAGTAAGCGGCAGTTGTGTGGAGGAAAATGCAAGCGGCAGTTGTGTCGAGGAAAATGCCTGATGTCAGAGTTAAAACCAAGGTATGCAGAATATCATCTCTGAACACACAACACATCAAACCTTGAAGCAGATAGGCTAGAGCAGCAGAAGAAAATACCGTTTGCCACTCCGGTGAGCTAAGAACAGGAAACTGAGGATACAATTCACACAGGCTCACCAAAATTGGACAATAGAAGATTGGAAAGACGTTGATTGGTCTGATGAGTCTCGATTTCAGCTGCAACATTCAGATGGTAGGGTCAGAATTTGGAATAAACAACATAAAAGCATGGATCCAACCTGCCTTGTATCAACGGTTCCGCCAACAAATGATTGAGAGCAGGTTCTCTATTTTCCCGACGGCAAAAGTTCTTATCGGAAATTCTGACCGCGTGTAGCCATTTCCGACGCACAAAAGTGCTGCGTATGCTCGGAATCAATTTGACGCATGCTCGGAATCATTGTACTTAATTTTTCTCGGCTCGTCGTAGTGTTGTACGTCTCCGCGTTCTTGACCATCGGAATTTCCGAGCAACATTTGTGCGACCGTGTGTATGGAAGACAAGTTTGAGCCAACATCCGTCGGAAAAACCAACCACGGTTTTGTTGTCAGAAACTCCAATCGTGTGTACGTGGCATTAGCCTGATTTCAGGTGTTCGGTAGATTACAGGAACCCAATACAGATTTTAGAGAATTATATTAGCAGTATGTAAAATGCATGTAATGGTATTTAAAGAAATATATAAGTAGACAAAAGGGTGTCCTTTTTACTGTGGCCTGGAGTTGTACTTTGATGTGGATGAACTTTTATGTATTGTAATGATTGCCGTAACAACATCAGACAATAAAGGATCAGCGAAGGGATGAAGAGTAATGTAGCAGATATAATACAGCACTTAGTGATGGCCGATGAAGGACACTCATTATGTAATAAAATATACTGTATATACGTCTCAGTCTTGTCATTATGAAGAATAACCTTGCAGGTTTCTGTTAAAACACATTCCAAATCGCAGTTCTGGGGCTCATTGTAAATCACACTGCCTATGGTCCCCAAGACAACCAGTTTAACATCGTATATTTTGTAAAGTTTTAATTATACGATGTTACATAAACCTGCCAGTACCACAGAGGCTGAGGATTTGGGGTACCCAGGGCATCATTTAAGGCCCATTTAGATCTAGGAGATAACAAATGGTTGCAGTGCATTAATGAACATGTTGGGTAAGGGGTTACAGTATATTGCATCAATGCGATCAATTTATTTAATGGAGTGCCAATGCACCACGTCACTGTCAAAACCAGACCTACTGTAAACTATTTTTTCCGGTGCAGCACACCACAACCAGTGCTGGGACAAGGTCACCCAGTGCTCAGGGCGAAGATGGGAAACTGAAACCCTGATTTGGTAGTGTCACTGAAATGAAAAAGCTTCCCTTCATCAGAGGTGTCACTGAAATAAAAAAGTTTCACTGCATCTGGGGTGTCACTGGAAGTGAAAATTCATCGGTGGTTTTGCTTGTGCCAGTGTCAGTGGGTGAAAAATATCCCTGTGTCTGGTATCTGAGGGCTCAGGAGTGCATATCTTGCAAGGCGCAGCGCTCAAAAGTACGTATCGAGCAGAATGCAAGTCTTAGCAGTATATATTATGCAGGGCTCAGGAGTGTGTATCATGTAGGGCTCAGGAGTGCGTATCATGTAGGGCTCAGGAGTGCGTATCATGTAGGTTTTAGGAGTGTGTATCATGCAGGATTTAGGAGTGTGTATCATGCAGGGCTCAGGAGTGTGTATCATGCAGGACTCAGGAGTGTGTATCATGCAGGGCTTGGGAGTGTGTATAATGCAGGGCTCGGGAGTGTGTATAATGCAGGACTCAGGAGTGTGTATCCTGCAGGACTCAGGAGTGTTTATCATGCAGGACTCAGGAGTGTGTATCATGCAGGGCTTGGGAGTGTGTATAATGCAGGGCTCGGGAGTGTGTATAATGCAGGACTCAGGAGTGTGTATCATGCAGGACTCAGGAGTGTGTATCATGCAGGGCTCAGGAGTGTGTATAATGCAGGGTTCAGGAGTGTGTATAATGCAGGGCTCGGGAGTGTGTATCATGCAGGGCTCAGGAGTATGTATCATGCAGGGCTCAGGAGCATGTATAATGCAGGGCTCAGGAGTGTGTATAATGCAGGGCTCAGGAGTATGTATCATGCAGGGCTCAGGAGTGTGTATCCTGCAAGACTCAGGAGTGTGTATCATGCAGGGCTCAGGAGTGTGTATCATGCAGGGCTCTGGAGTGTGTATCATGCAGGGCTCTGGAGTGCGTATCATGTAGGGCTCAGGAGTGCGTATCATATAGGGCTCAGGAGTGCGTATCATGTAGGGTTCAGGAGTGTGTATCATGTAGAGCTCAGGAGTGTGTATCATTCAGGGCTCAGGAGTGCGTATCATGCAGGGCTCAGGAGTGTGTATCATGCAGGGCTCAGGAGTGCAAATTGCACAGGGTGCAGAAGTACAAATTGTGCAGGGCTCAGGTATGGGTAATACACAGGCCAGTATACAACCAAAAATTAACCCGCTTCCCAGTACAGAGCTCTATCTGTAACCCCCTAGCACCCCCTCAACTTCCTTTGTCTTTCCCCACTACAAAGTTCTATCCCCATCCATCCCTCCCAGTACAGAGCCCTTTCCTCAACCCCCCCCACTAAAGAGCTCTTCAACCAACCCTTCCAGTTACTTAAACAGACCTTAGTGAAGGAAGAGCTCCTGCCTCAAGGCTGGCCTCTGCTGTCAGGCTGCAGGGCAGGGAGCGCACTGGGAGAGGTGTGCTGTCAGTGGCCTATGGGGCATTATTCCGCCCACTGACAGCAACGGGGGGGGGGCATAGTTCCTGCCACTGACACCAACAATGCTGCACCATTCCACCCACTGGCGCCAATGATGGGGCACTATTTCTCCCACTGACACCAACGATGGGGCACCATTCCTCCCACTGACACCAATGATGGAACATTGTTCCTCTTATTGACACCAATGATGAGACATTATTACTCCCACTAACACCAATGATGGGGCACCATTCCTCCCACTGACACCAATGATGGAACATTGTTCCTCTTATTGACACCAATAATGAGACATTATTACTCCCACTGACACCATTTATGGGGCACTATTCCTCCCATTGATAGCAATGATGGAGCATTATTCCTCTCATGAATACCAATGAGGGAACACTATTCCTCTCATTAATACCAATGATGGGACACTATTCCTCTCACTCATACCAATGATGGGACACTATTCCTCTCATTAATACCAATGATAGAGCATTATTCCTCTCATTAATACCAATGATGGGACACTATTCCTCTCATTATTACCAATGATGGGACACTATTACTCCCACTGACACCAATGATGGGACACTGTTCCTCCCATTGATACCAATTATGGGGCACTATTTCTCCTATTGATACCAATGATGGGACACTATTCCTCCCACTGACATCAATGATGGGACACTATTTCTCCCACTGACACCAATGATGGGACACTATTTCTCCCACTGACACCAATGATGGGGCCCTTTTTCTCCCACTGATGCTAACAATGGAGCATTATTTCTCTAACTGACACCAATGATGGAACATTGTCCCTCTTATTGACACCAATGATGGGACACTATTCCTTCCATTGATACCAACGATGGAGCATTATTCCTCCCACTGACACCAATGACTGGGCTCTATTACTCCCACTGACACCAATGATGGGGCACTATTGCTCTGATTAATACCAATGAGGGGGCACTACATCTTCTACTGATGCCAATGATGGGGCACTATTTCCCCCTCTAATACCAAAGATGGGGCACTGTTTTTTTCCCACTGACACCAGGACATTTTCTACCAGCACTGGCCACAGTCCAGTCCCCCTAAAGTCTGAAGGACAGTAAACTGGCCATTTGTTTAGAAAGCTTGGAAACTCCTGGTCTAAAATAATAGTTACCGCATCACTCTATCTGGTCTTCTAAGATTACAGCATTTATTTACTACTAAAGTATTCCAGCACCTAATATAATTCCATTCAGCAGTTTAATCTGCTGATCGAGAAATGTCGAATAACAAATGTTCTCCTTCTATCCTCAGCGTGTGTGGATTTCTGTTTTAATGTCGGTAGATTAGAATCAGATGCAGAAATATCCGTCACCCGAGCACCGGCACGACACAGGAAGACTTTAAAACAAGTATGAGAAAGCGTTTTATTTGCCAAGGAAAAAAACTGACACATTAACTTCTATAATTGCCCCTGAGGCGTCCATTATCCCTGACTATCTCCTGGTTGTACAGCATCTCAATTAGGTCCTGTTCACACTGCTGACTTAGCCGAGTATGTCTCGATGTTGGCGCTGCAGTTTGACACATCTCAAGAGTCAACAAAACTGTTTGTTCAAAATATGTTCTATTAAGAGGCGGAAAGAGCTGATAATTGAATAAAAGCAAAGCGATACATTTCGGATCCCACATCTGCTGCAAAGCAGCTGAATTTAAAGGAGAAATAGGATTTTTGTTTTCAGATTTTTTTTCTTCTTACAAAACTGCACATTCTAAAGGCAACAACACTTCTCTGTTTCATCATTTTTAAGGAAGGTATAGTCTTCGCATTTTTAACTTGTTTTTTTCAATCATTTTTTTTATGATAAATACAGGATACAAAATTCAAAAGAAAAAAAGAATACAAAAAATAAAATACATTTGAAGCATAGTTACAGAAAAGGATGAGAACAAAAACAAATGTATATTGTAATATGGGGAGCCCGGGATCACCAACCAGCCATTTGTAAAAGATTACAGTCTTTATTGTTCCTTCAAAATCAGGAAAATTAATGACGATCTTTGTTTATGCACCTTCAAAAACTGTAATAAAATATGATTGATAAAAAATAACTGCTTTTCTCAGCAAAACAAATACAAACAGTCGATATTTCTGTTATATTGAAAACAATAATTACGGCTCACCGCCAGTATACCAGTCCCACACCTGGGTTAAGGTTCCCATTTGCTTCAGGGTACAGGAAAAGCCGCAGGAGCTCAGCTTTAGTCATCAGACAGTCCACATTTTCTCACAGCTGTGAACTACTCTACAACACTTCATAGACAAGTTCTGGTTCCTTTCTGTTCCTTTCCAGGTCTCCCCTGCCGGGGGTTAACCTTTTTAGGACCAGAGTGCCTTTAATCAGGGTTGGAGACTCTTTCTCATCCAAAGTCTCTCAGAGCCTCTGAATTCTGGACTTACCAATCCTTAGAGAACTGTAAATCAGTCCTCTCCTCTCCAACTGGACTACCCTGGAACCCTTTATAATGCATTACCTAGAATCCATGAGTACCCAAAAATGGCTCCTATGTCCCCCATAAAAGGACCACAACCCAAATAATGGGGGAACATACCTGCCTTCCAGAGCCCATCCCTGGTACAAGGCACAAGGCCTTAGAGACTATTACATGCATATCCTAGATCAGTGATTCTCTATCACAAGGCAAAGGCCAACTGAAATGCTGTGGTTTCCCTTATCTCAGGCTTCCAGCTAGCTGCACATCTCATCACTTCCTCCCATGCCTCCCAGCCTCCACGGTGCCCCCCCCAACCTCCCATACTGGCCCACAATGCCCTCAGGCCCCCTGATAGCCCTTAGCCTCCACCACTATCCCATAGTGTCACTTAGCCTCCCATAGTGCCCTCTAGCTTGCTGTAGAGCCTCCAGTCCCTCATAGCGCACCCAACTTCCAACAGTGTCTTATAGTGCCTCCAACCTCATCCCCTACAGGGCCACCCAGTCTGCTGAAGAGATCCATAACCCATTTCACAACACCCACAGTCTCCCACAGTGACACCAAGCCCCATCCAGAGCCTTCCAACATTTGAATGCCCATTTTTCATTCCCACACTTTTATTGTATGAGTATAAACTTTATTTTCATTGTAGGGGCATGGAAGGTTTTGGAAGAATTTTTCATGCTCTCTCCATGTGCTGTCTCTCTCTCCCCCAGTCTGAGCTCTATTGTACAAGGGATTGCAAGACACTGATACAAGGTTAAAGAAGAAGTACAGCCAAAGCTCGTTTGGCTGTACTTCTCCTGCGCATCACGCGTGTGCATTTCATTCTGCACTCCTGTGACCCGTTTTCAGCAAGCAGTGGGCTGAAGTCCGGGGTCTGCTGACGTCACAGAACCGGTCCAGGCTCAGGAAGGATGGTGATCATATGGTGGGGATCCGCCCAGATCCCTGGACCGGGTCCCGGCTTAGCCTCTTAGCAAGCCACTGAGAGCCTGAGTCGGCCGCTCCCGCCCCCTCCATAGCCCAGCACTCCAGTGAGTGGGGGGGGGGGTCAGAGCAGAGAGCTGGTGACTGACAGTTAGCAGCTCTCTGCTCACAGAGCTGTGAGAACTGAGCAATCGGCAGTAAGTATGCTTCAATAAAAAAAAATCCAATACTTCTTTTTAAATGTAGATATTTTTATTGCTTACTGTAAAAAAATTAATTTACTAATGTATTAATCTATACAGAGCTGCATAAATGTGTGTCTTTTGTATATGCATGGAGTTTAGCTTTAAATACCGGTATATAGGAACATAGAAAGAGGAATCTTGCAAGACATCTGCAAACCTTTTATTTGTATGCCTAATAATTGTTCCTCCTAAATGGATTGAACACTTACCATTGTGACTTTTGTCTTAATAGGTGAACCCGGCTCTTCACAGTGATGCACAAAGTGTTTGGAAGACGTTCAACTGCTTTATACTTCGATCACCCTTGTGATGAGCCCAACAGAGGGAAATTTAACCAGTTATAGCAAACATCCAATCACATAGTGCTATTCCACCATATTGGACCAATCCAAGCTATGCTTCTGTGAGACTGATATTGGGTAAGTTAACATATTCCATATGGCAGATATTTGAAAGGGGACACAGTATGATAGCTTCAAGAGCCTCAAGATAGGCAACATTCCCTTCATGATACCGTTTGGCCCTGGACACAAACTGTCTGTGTCCGGGTCCAATCATTCGCAAGTAATAATGGCAGGAAATTATGTCCAAAAACGCATGAACACAATCTTCAGGTTCAGGTGCTCAGGTGTTTCTGGTAAGGGCAGGGCTTTTTTTCAGCCAGAACGGGGAAGAACGCCGATCCACCACCTCCGGCAGCCTTCTCCTCTCCAGCCTGTCACTGAACACAGAATACAGTGGAGGAAGTTTTACTCACTTCCTCCACCAGCTTCTCTGTGTTAGCATTGGCACCCAGGGCACCTCCCCACATCTGTTTATGGGTGCCCGGAGTCCAATAACTGCATTTTTTAATGGGGATCCCGGGGGCAGCTTCTGTCCTTGCCTGTCAGAGCTGTGTAGCACTAAGCAAAGCAATCTGAATGGATGGGGGGGAGCGAGCTGTGCACTGGGGGAGATGAGCTGTGGGCAGGCGGGGGGGGGAACAGGTGAGCTGTGGATAGGGGAGGGTGAGCTGTGTATGGGGGGGTGAGCTATGGATGGGGGGGAGAGTGAGCTGTGAATTGGGGGAGAGGGTAAACTGTGGATGGGGGGAGAGTGAGCTGTTTTACTGTAAAACCTAAATAATAACATAAAGCACCAAAGTGATATAAGGCTGGTTCACACCACACATTGTCCACGTTCCTGTGTGTTCCCCTGCAGTGCGATTTGGAAGCTCATTCATTTGAATGCCCTACAAATTGCCCTGGGCTGCACAAAAAGTAGTGCATGCACTTTAAAAAAAATGTGCAGCACCAAATTGCATGGCACTGCGGTACCACTGCGATTGCAATCTACATTTGGGTTGCTGTTAACAATGTATTGGCATCTGCAGAAGAACGCCAAGGGAATGCATTTTGTATGCAGTGCTAAAAATGTGCACAGAATGCACCTGTCTTGTATCGTGTTCTAGTGTGAACCGATCCATAATCTTAGACAACCAACATGTTTCTGTAGTCTTTTCTTTTTTTTTTTGTTTCACAAAGTCTTTTCTTATCTACTGATGGTTGTTTCTCCACCCGAAAATATATAACAACTAGGGTTGCACCATTACCGGTATAAGTGCCGATACTAAGCATTTGCACCAGTACATATAGTCCTGCCAATGCACTGATACTAAAATGGGGGGGCCAACTCAATATTGAACCCTATGGACTAAGAGTGGGATGCCATTAAAGATCATGTGTGCAGGTGTTACAACACTTTTGATAATATAGTGTGTTTGTGTGTGTGTGTATATATATATATATATATATATCTATATATACACATATATAGATATATATATATATATATATA
Organism: Rana muscosa; assembly: GCA_029206835.1. Classification (NCBI taxonomy): domain Eukaryota; kingdom Metazoa; phylum Chordata; class Amphibia; order Anura; family Ranidae; genus Rana; species Rana muscosa. The sequence goes on along the minus strand of CM055127.1, from coordinate 450,018,902 downwards.
TAGATAAATATATATATACAGTGGAACCTCAGATTATGAGCATAATCCGTTCCATGAGAATGCTCATAATCCAAAGTACTCGCATACCAAAACGAGTTTCCCCATTGAAGTCAATGGAAACGAAAATAATTTTTATCCGCATTGACTTCAATGGCATGCAATACCGCATGCGGCCAGAGGCGGGGGGCGCCGGAGAGCCTCGGAAACAGCCGGAAAGGCCCAAGGACAGACAGCTCGGCTGACCTCGGCAAACCTCAGAAAGGCTCGGGAAAGTAGTATTTCCGAGTCTTTCCTGAGCATTTTCGAACGGCTCTGCTCGGCTCCGGCGCCCCCCCCACCTCAGGCCAAATGCGATACTGCACACCGCCTTGGCCTGAATCCTGCTCATTTTGCGAGACAACACTCGCAAACCGAGTTAGGATTTTTCAAAATACAGTACTCGTATTGCGAAACGCTCGTTAACCGCGTTACTCGCAATCCGAGGTTCTACTGTATATCGAGAGAGAGAGACTTTAAAAACCGGGACGGGACCAGTCCTCACCAGAGGAAATTCCAGTACAAAGCAGATATCGGAGAGGAGCGTTTCCAATCTCCACCACAAATAGAAAAACAAATTCCAATTTGCAGCACCCTTGTAAATGTATTAAGAGTTGCAAACTTATAAGTACAATGGTTTTCTAACCCGCTAGGACTTTTCATCAGGTGAAAAAAGAAGAATGCCACATTTGTCAAACAATACTTCTTATGAAGCACATCTTCAGACTGGTAATCATTACCCCCTGAGCTTTTTCACGCACATTATAGTGCAGCCTAATTTTACAACATATTCCAAAAAGACTTAATCTAAAAGCATCACTGGCCCTTCACCTATGGAAAACTTTTTTGTTTACATAGCTGAAAAAGTGCCAGTGATATTGTTAGATTAAGTCTCTTTATATCACTAACTATCATGTGCGTGAGAAAGCTCAGGTCTTACTAATTACTGGTCTGAAGATGTGCTTTATTTGACATAAGTGCCATTCTTATGGTACCCGATGAAGGATCCTAGCAGAACCGAAACCGTGGCACATATAAGTTTGTATCTCTTAATAAATTTACAAGGTGCTGCAGATTGGATTTCATTTTCTAGTTTGTTGGGTGGGTTTTTGGGTGGAGGGACAACCATTGGTAGAGTGAATAACAGAAGGTTCCAAAAACACTTCAGTTGTCTAAGACTTTGGTGTTTTTTCATAGACTTTATTACGTGATTTGGAGAAGAATTTCAAGAAACCTTTTATTATATGTTATATCACATTTGATTTATTATTTGTATATAATTTTATAATAAAGCGAGTAAGTAGGGATATGGGGATCACTACATTGTCCAATTTTTTTTTAAAACGTGAAAGATGATGTTAATGCATAGTAACGCGTGTTAAATTGCGCACGCTCGTGGAATGGCGACAAACGACGGTACTTAAAAATCTACATTAGTAACGCTTTAAAAAGTTTTTACAGGTTATCTGTTTAGAGTTACAGAGAAGGTCTAGCACTAGAATTATTGCTCTCACTCTATTGTTCGAGGCAATACCTGACAGGCGAATACCACTTAAATATGTGTTTTTCTTATTTATTTTACTTTAGATTTTTACACTGTCACTTAAATTTTTTTATTTTATCACTTTTATTCCTATTATGTAAACATCCCTTGTAATAGAAATAAGAATGACAGGTCCTCTTTATGGAGAGATCTGGGGTTAAGAAGACAAAAGAAAAAAGGAAAAAAAAAAAGAGAAGCAAAAGAACAAAAAATTGTGATCTTTTGTTTTAAAAAAAAAAAAAAAATGTACTTCCACCCTGGACCGGAAGTTTCCTCATGACTTCACTCCAATCCTCCAAGGCCATAGAGCCGATCAAAGAGGATCTACTCTTTGATCGCCTCTGGGACCAGCCGGCTGCACCGTCTCGGGTGAACCAGCGAAAACTGTAAGCCAGAGAGACACCGGCAAGCGGCGGGAGAGGGGACGCCCCCTCCGGCCGCTACTGAAAGCATTCCCATGGCTCATGAGAAGCTCAGAGTGCTTACTGTATTTTTCGACGTATAAGACCTTTTACACTTAAAAAAACTGTCCAAAAGGCAGGGGTCGTCTTATATGCCGGGTCAGCTGCTCGGATGCCTGCTGGATATGCGGTAATACTGTATGTAGCTTCATCTACATACAGTATATACCGCTTAGCCAATCCCGGTGAGCAATGTATTCAAATGAATACAGTAGCCTGCTCGGATTGGCTTTGAGAGTCAGAGAGGCGTGGGCTGATGATGTTACAGCCTCTGCCAATCCAAGCAGAATACATCGCTCGCCATGATTGGCTGCAGCTCCAGCAAGAAGGAAGAAGAATATGGCTCCAAAAGGAAGAAGTATGAAGCGTCGGAAGCCTCAGAAGGGGGGTCGTCCTATACGGTGAGTACAGGCAAATAATCTTAAAAAACTGTAAAATTAGGGGGTCGTCTTATACACCCAGTCGCCTTATACACCGGGAAATACGGTACATGAAAAAGCCAGCCACTATCTGTAAAAAAACGAAACCGGGGTTGTGGCTGATATCCATAACCCCAGTAAACCACTTCAAAGCCGCAAAGTATATATACATATTGTAGTCTTGAAGTGGTTAAAATGTATCTATGGTAACAGGTTTTATATAACTTTTGTTTGATATATGTAGAAGCTGAGGTTGAAAGATTATTTTGTTTCTCTAGTGGAGAGCTTTTGCAGTTTACACGAGTATCCATAAAGACATGGTTTCATGAGTCTGGTGTGGAGAACCTCAAGTGGCCTGCACAGAGACCTGACCTCAACCCTGCTGAAAACTTTTGGGATGAACTGAAATGCTGATTGAAATGGGTGCAAGTTTCCACAGCCATACTCCTAAATCTTATGGAAAGCCTTCTCAGGAGAGTGGAGGACATTATAACTGTAAGGAGGGGGTTAAATCCATGTCTCGGCTTATGGTTTTGGAATGAGATTTCCAACAAGCTTGTATAGGTGTAATGGTCACATTCCTCAAACGTTTTATATACCGCGTATTACTTATTATATCATTTAGCATAGTGGAACGTTTTATTCTTTCTTCAAATCTCTAGCTTTAGGCATTATGCATGACTGTAATTAGCAAAATGTTGAGAAATGCAGTAACTGAAATCATCAAAATTCCACTGCCATATTGCCAGTGGATCAGATGATAGCGCTATAATACTCAGCATTCACTCCATCCGTTTGCTTTCATGATGAGGGTGTTGTTAGCTCCACTAAACCAAATTAAATATACAGTATATTTTTATAATGTAGCAGAGACATCAAATTAAAGCCCAAATAAGAGAGCTAATAAAGATTACAGGCAGATGAATCAGAAACAAATTACGTTAGATTGGATTTTATTAAGGGGAGTGCAGATGGAACACACCAAATGATTAAATACATAATTTATTTAGTGCATAGGGTAATTAAATTGCTGTTTTTGTTTACGGGAAGCTTAGCCGCGTTAGCTGCTTTGATGCAGATTCGCAAGCTATTGGCAGATAAGATTTGTCCCATCGCTATGCATTGCCCGCCCTTGTCCTTTTAGCAACTTTTACAGGTTTGCCTACCCATTGTTGGCGCTTGAAATGGCAGCAGATGTCTTTTAGATTGAAGTTAAAGTTTGTGTAAATCCAAAATATTTTTTTCGGCATTATTTCTCACTGATTGCATTTTTCTTGAGCAAATGTATAGTATGCAAAATGTTTTAGACAGGTGTGAAGGCATGCTGTAAGAATACTTGCATATTTTAATTTTTTTATCAATTTACAAAATGCAAAGTGAGCGAACAGATGAAAATCTAAATCAAATCAATATTTGGTGAGACTACCCTTTTGGCGTCAAACCAGCATCAATTCTTCTATGTACACTTGTGCATGACTATGGTAAGACAGATGCAAACTGCCTATTACTTATACTCCCATACACTCTAATATCGCATAATAAATAACCAGACGACACCCATTTTGGAGTAAATTGGCCGTACCGGCCATTTTATTAACAATTAACCATAAACATTTATTTACAAACAATACTCTCCCAGATAAATCGTAACCATGTTGTGGATCATTAAAGGCACTGCCCAAATTTTCTTTGTATCAGCGTGGCCACACAAGGTCCCCAGTCGCAGCACGCCGACTCAAGGGCAATACCACTCTGCACCTTCCAACACTGATACACATCTCCAAATGCCAGTTAAACCTTGGTTAACTGGCATCTAACCAAGGATCCCATACCATGATGGTTCCCCACTATGCCATATTGGTCTTAATTTAGAATGCCTCCAAAGATCCCAACCGCTACACCCTTTTCCCAATAACCGACATATATACATTAAGAAACAAAATTAGGGCGGGAGGGTGGGAGCTGCTTCTTTGTCCGGTGACCTTGGAACACTGACCCCTCCTACCTACCCAGCATAAACTTCCTTTGGCCAACCCCACTACCCTGACCAACTACACCCCCCAATTAACCCCTATGGCTGCTGCTTGCCCTGCTACCTTGTCATTACAGCCCTGCGTCTAACACTGCGTCTTTGCTCCGGGCTACTCTAGAGAGGGGGGATTTAAGAATTGGGACTTTAAATGAGGAGTACATATGGTAATATGGGCCTCTATACCTAAATCATTTAAATTTAAAGGAGAATTGGGACTTTATATGAGGCAGGTGGCGAATAGGAAAAAATTAAATAAAACATACGTGGAGGGCCAATGAGTTTATTGTCACACAGAAGGTATAAGTTCGAACTCAGTATGAAATACATTGAAACCACCAATTATGTGAATTGGAGTAAAGTACTGTTCATAAATACATACGATACATTGTAAAATTACATATTCTAAACAGTTCATGCAATTATAACCTTAAAAATAAAATAGCAGCACATTCCAGTTGCCAATGAAGGAGTATGTACTCTGTGTCGGAAAATGACAATCGTAACAAGGATAGTGATTCTATGCAATGATGATAGACTAAAACAGTTTGCATTCTGTCAATGCGTTTTGTGTAAACACACTTCATCAGGAACAGATGCATCTGTTGGTCTGTAGGAGATATAGATAAACAGATACTGGTAAGCTCTGGTAAGAACCCCAGCATCAAGGGAAAGGAAAATGCAAAGGTCATGAAATGGTTACTTACATGGGACTGGACACAAGATCCCTAGGAAGTTAGGTTCTCCGTGTGGTGTAAGTGATAATGCCGGGTGAGGCTCCAAGCGAGTTTGTGAATAAATGTTATACTGTGAAGAGCGATCATAAAATAATGATAGTGTAAACCAAGAGAGAACTAAGTGTCCAATAGGGAAGATGGGTGGAAGTAGTGCAGAGGTTTACCAATAGAAACCATAGGACTATCCCAAGAGGCTGAATCTAAGGGCTCAGAGTGTATAGGACGAACATGTGAAAAAGAAACAGGTAGGTGAAAAACCAAGGAATAGTGCACGGCAATACAAGTACCATATAGCCCAGAATAGTCACCTCGTGTGTGGATGTATCAGGCGACAAATTGCGCAAAAAGTACATGTACACTTGCTCACAGTTTTTGAAGGAACTCGGCAGGTAGGTTGTTCTAAACGTCTTGGAGAACTAAGCACAGATCTGTGGATGTAGGCTGCCTCAAATCCTTCTGTCTCTCATGTAATTTCAGACAGACTCCATGAAGTTGAGATCAGGGCTTTGTGGGGGCCAAACCATCACTTCCAGGACTTCTTGTTCTTCTTTACACTGAAGATAGTTCTTAAAGACATTGGCTGTATGTTTGGGGTTGTTGTCCTGTTTCAGAATAATTTTGGGGCTGGTCACATGCCTCCCCGATGGTATGGCATGATAGATAAATTTCTGCCTGTATTTCTCAGCATTGAGGACACCATTGACCAGGCAACGTTGAGGATTGTAGACAGTAAATGTGGCAGATGAAAGTCATATCATGCTCTCTTCCATTTGACATCGGAAGATGTCCAGCTGTGGCATCAGCACAGACCTGGCAAAAACCAGCTGGACCTAGGTACACCCATCTACTCGCTGGAGAAGTCTTCCTAGAAGTGGTCTTCATGGAAGAATTGCGGCCAAAATGTCATACCTCTGACATGGAAACAATGCTAAGAGACTCAACTATGCACGAAAACATAGTAACTGGGGTGCAGAAAAATTACAGCAGGTGCTCTAGATTGATGAGTCAAAGTTTGAAATATTTGGTTTTAGCAGAAGGCACTTTGTTCAGCTGGGAAATACAGGCAGATACTTATCCATCATGCCATACAATCAGGGAGAAGTATGATTGACCCCAAATTTATTCTGCAGCAGGACAACGCCCCCCCCCCCCCCAAACATACAGCCAATCTCATTAAGAACTATCTTCAGTGTAAAGAAGAACAAAAAGTCCTGGAAGTGATGGTTTGGGCCCCCCAGAGCCCTGATCTCAACATCATGGAGTCTGTCTGGGATTACATGAAGAGACAGAAGGATTTGAGGCAGCCTACATCCACAGAAGATCTGTAGTTAGTTCTCCAGGATGTTTGGAACAAACTACCTGCTGAATTCCTTCAAAGCCCTTGTGCAAGTCTACCTAGAAGAAATTATGCTATTTTGAAAGCAAAGGGTGATCACACCTAATATTGATTTGATTTGGATTTCTCGGCTGTTCATTTACTTTCCATTTTGTTCATTGATAAAAATAAACTATTAACACTTCTATTTCTGAAAGCATTCTTAATTTACAGCATTTTTTCACACCTACCTAAACTTTTTGCAAAATGTATTACACTAAAACTGCAACACATATGCACACATGCGGGTTTCCTACACATCAACGCATGTACCTGTACCACAATAAATCTCCTGCACGTGTGCAGATGTGCCGTGGGCTTTCTCCACGCATGCACAAAAGATGGTTGTTATGACAGTTCCAAAACGTTGCCATTTAATTTTTCCACATGCATAGGAAATCTCCTGCTCACTAGGGTGACCACATTTCCAAACTGCCATTCAGGGACACCCCACCCCTCCCCGCGTACGCCCTTGCGCCAGCCCAAAAGAGGATGATTTTTTATACTTTTTTTGCCAATTTTTGGAAAAACAAAAGCAAACAGTGGTCACCAGTTTAGACAGGTGGTATACATTTTCTACATGTATATTTTTTATTGCCCCCACTTGTCAGATTCATTTTCTATTGCCCCCACTTGTCAGCCTCATTTTTTTATTACCCCCACTTGTCAGCCTCATTTTTTATTGCCCCCGACTTGTCAGCCTCATTTTTTATTGCCCCCACATGTCAGCCTCATTTTTTATTGCCCCCACTTGTCAGCCTCATTTTTTATTGCCCCTCACTTGTCAGCCTCATTTTTTATTGCCCCCACTTGTCAGCCTCATTTTTTATTGCCCCCCACTTGTCAGCCTCATTTTTTATTGCCCCTCACTTGTCAGCCTCGTTTTTTATTGCCCCCACTTGTCAGCCTCATTTTTTATTGCCCCCACTTGTCAGCCTCATTTTTTATTGTCCCCACTTGTCAGCCTCATTTTTTATTTCCCCCACTTGTCAGCCTCATTTTTTTATTTCCCCCCACTTGTCAGCCTCATTTTTTATTGCCCCCACTTGTCAGCCTCATTTTTTATTGTCCCCACTTGTCAGTCTCATTTTTTTATTGCCCCCCACTTGTCAGCCTCATTTTTTATTGCCCCCCAGGGCAGGGCCCCAATTTGTCAGCCTCTTGTACTTTCTGTCCCCAGCCCCAGTGCCCCGACTTGTCACCTGACCTGCTCCAATCAGGTTCCATTTGCTCACCGTCTAATCTGGACTGGTCTGGTGTGGTGAGTGGTTGAGCGCCGGTCTTTGTTCCCTGGTCCGGGCTTGGGGGCCCCCCTCAGACAGTTGGTCGGCTCGAGCTGCAGGCGGGAGGAGGAGAATTAGGGCAATGCGCTGCGGGAGTCGAGATGGGTAGCTGAGCCATGGATCTAAGCCAGCCAGCACTGCAGAATGCCGCCGCCCACCAGGAGGTCACTGAAGACTGGAAGAGTCAGGAGGAGACACAGTGAAGACACTCTAGCTGCTCTCTCTGGGTGGACTCGGAGCACAGGGCAGCACTGGGTAAAGGCTTTACTCCTCTCTGCCTCACTCTGAGACTCCGAATGTGACGTCACTGGTTGCTGGACGCCAGGCGGGGCGGCCCCAGCAACCAGTTTGGCAATTGTCTATTAGGGTGGCTATGTGTCCTCATTTCATTCCGGGACACTGTATTGTCCCGGAATGAAGGTGCCCGGGACACGGGACACGAATGAGAATTATGGGACAATCCTGGGCAATCCGGGACACGTGGGAACCCTACTGCTCATGTGTTGATGTACTGAAAGGTTCCGCCAGGACCTGAAGACTGGGCAGAGCCCTTTGGCAGATCTGCATACCTGCCATATTAATAAAGCTGTTGGTGCCGGGGGGCAAAGCAAATCGAAAGGGGACTGAAGTTTGGTGCAGCCTGCAACAGGAAGTGATTTTACTTGCAGAATCTCCAGGCAATAATTTTTTGCAACATATTAAAAAAAATATTTGTTTCTGAAAATTATATGAAGTGAAAGAAGATGCCAAAAATGATGAAAATAACAATTTACATAAATTTTATTAACAAACATTGTCATGCATGTTCAAAGCATTGCATTCAAAGCATTTGTGAGTGTAAAAATAAAATACAGCTAAAACAATAGCTTTGTGGAAAAGAGTGCCGGGTTTAGTTTTATTTTCCATCATCTTTCAATCAAAGAAAAAACATAAAAGCACCAGTTTTACAATATACAAGGGTGTTTTTCAGCCATATACTAGTAAGTTATCTATCAAAGCCTACACTTATTTAGAATCATCAGGATTATTATAAAAAATGTTTTAGAGAAAATATTTAAAGTAGTGTTTGTTAAAAAAAAAAGTTAGGTATTAAATCATCTAAAAGTGCATTCTTTATCCATTTTTGGTGCTTGTAATAAAAAATGTATGCAGGGTACTTATTAAAACAATTTATCAGACAAAAGCCTGCATGTCCTGAAAGAAAACAGAATGAAAATCATTTTTGTATGTCAAGCTGTTGGAGGGTTATTGTTAATGCAGAGCTTTAGGAAATTAGCATTTCTGAAAAAAGCTAATTCTAGACTTGTCAAAATACACAGCAACAGTATAATTTTTAGCAAAACTATTTTTTATCATGCAAAACCAGTCTATGAGTTCCAGCCAAGTGACTGTGCTTAGCTACGTCTATTAAGATCTGCTTCAGAAAGGCACAGTGAAAGAATGACATCGTCTGAGTCTGCTGCAGGCAGGAGGAAGACATTCCCTCAGTCTCCCTTCCCCCAGTTATCACTAAAGTTGGCCATACATGGACCAAAGTTTGACCGGTTCAGCAGGAACTTGCTGAATTTCTGTCTATGTATTGCCGTTCCCGTTCATGAGAAGTCGAACTATTGATAACCAGGAGCTGATTTGGAGCGTTCCAATCATTTGATCTGAATGCCCGCCTCCGCTTCCCGGTGTTTAGAACCCTTAAAGGGCCGGGAGGCGGCCGGTGGGAAGGGGTTAAGATAAAGAGGAATTCCAGGTATGGATATTTTAAACATAGTTTAGCTTGTAGAGGTTTTTTAGGACAACTGACCATTTATTATCAGCGTGAGTGGTGGAGGATTTAGCTTGATAGAGAGCACAGAGGAGAAGATATCAAGGAGAGATAAGACCACCCCTAATGCCAGATATTACATTACAGAGGTAAGAGTTCTGGGAGACTGGTGGAGGACACATATGCTGGTTCAATACTTCAATTGTCTACCCACTGTGGAGGTTATCACACAGTGTATTTACATCTGACCCAATTTAGGACTTTTTCCCACCGGAGGCACCTGTATGGGACTTTTTGGAGATTTATTATTTCATCATTATTACCAATTGCAATATTGAACTTGGTTGCGGCCATATTTGTGCACTTTATTGTTTGCACTTTATTCTTTTGCACTTTATATTGTCAGCACTTCCTTGATTGCACTTTATATTGATAGCACCATTTATTAGCATTTTGATTGTATCATTCACATTTATTCACCATTTTGATACGATTTCAGATTATTTTATCACTCAGCAGTATTTTATTCACTCATTTGAGTTTGCATCATATTTATTGATCTGTTATTGTATGACCATTGTTACACTAGTGTTTACCTGGCAGTATTTCTTTAGCGCAAAACCCCCTCCCCATGTTTAATGTATATACTTGGACCAATGTAACATTTGTGATCTGGGTGTGTTTAGCTCTCATGGTAGATTGCTTTGTACAGTGAATCCACGGCAGACAGAAACTATAGTTAAGGGCCTGGTAGCCCACTTTAATTAAAAGGAAACAGAGTGTCTATAGAACATATGGTTTCCCACACAAGGGTTTCAGCTTCACACCAAATGAAAAATGCTGAGCGACCTGGCTCTCAAGCACACTCAGCTTTTAATGCAGTACCTCGCTGCAGGCCTACCCTTAGCCTCTAGGTAGAGGTTCTCCTGATACCCCCAGAGGACTCTCAGATTCCTCTGGCTCCCCTGAACTCTCTCCTAATTGCCTCAGCTCTTGTCTCCCAGAATCTTGCAGTCTCCCAAACTCTCTCAGCTAGTCCAACTCTCTTGGTCCAATGGACTGGAACTTCTCCCACATGGAGTGATATTGCCTTGATCTCTAGAAAGGAGCACACCTCCCTCCTGGCTGCAGCAACTGCAAATCAAACTCCATGTGCCGAGCTATGCTTAGATCTGCCTTATAATGACCCTGAACACCCGTGCCCTCACACAGGCTGCAAGAGTCAAGCAAAACCTAGACACCAGATCGAAGGTTCTGTCCGGCCCAATACTCTTTGGAACCTTCAACCTCTTTAAATAGTGGCAGGGTCTCACACTGTCACACTATGTATATACCATACCTGGCTGATGCCCCTAGAAGATGGAAATCACTGAAGTAAACACATCAAAACACCTCTCCACCTTGTCCAATCAGAGAACAATTTGCATTTATTCAGAGAATGGAAAGCATTTTCTGAATGCCGATCTCCTGTGTTCACAATGCAGCAGCTAGTGGTTTGGTACAAGACCTAGATGCAAGTGGAGATCACTAAAGTAGCGGTGTTTACTTCAGTGATTTCCAGCTGCCAGGGGCATCACCCAGGTATGGTATACTAATAGTTACAGTGGTCCAGTGGCTGGACCACTTGAAAATATCTACTGTATATCTGGAATTCTTCTTTAACATCTGCGTACAGGTTGGTTTTAAAGGGTTCTTTTTGCTCAGCTACTCGTTTTTTTGATCTGACTCTTAAGCCGTGTACACACGATCGGATTTCCGATGGATTCTAATCCGATGAATTTTTCCATCGGAAATCCGATGAAGCTGACTTCCATCAGTCTTGCCTACACACCATCAGTCAAAAATCTGACCGTCCCAAACGCCGTGACGTAAAACACTCTGACAAGCCGAGAAAAATGAAGTTCAATGCTTCTGAGCATGCGTCGACTTGATTCTGAGCATGCGTCGGTTTTTTGTCCGATGGAGTTCCACACAGACGATCGGATTTTGCTATCGTTTTTTTCCCCATCGGATAAATTTAAAACATGTTCTATTTTTTCTCACCGATGGAAAAAAGACCGATGGGGCCCATACACGATCGGTTTGTCCGATGAGAAAAGTCCATCGGACTGTTTTCATCTGTAAAACCGATCGTGTGTACACAGCATTATAGTTTGTGTAAAGTGACCCTTGAGAACAAATGAAATGATACAGCGGACTGAACAAACAGGTTAATTGATATTTATCAATGTTATCAAATCAACATTTTAAATCAAATATTGAAAATCCTCAGAAGTGTGACAAGCCAGACCGCAATTTTACCAACAGCTGGGTCTGCACAACGGAAGTTTGATTTGACAAAGCTTGATCATTGGGATTGGTTGTTTGGAAGTATTCTAGAATGAGATAGGCACGCTCACAATTTGTTATTCTTCTAGGTGAACAGAGAAGAAATCCAGAGGCAGGATGTCTCCCAGTAATGACCAGGGTTTGGGCCTCTGCCCCTGGCAAAATGTGCAAAAATACTTGCTGCTTATGGCCCTACTAATGCCTCCTGTAAGAGCTGACTTGGGGGAAAAAGAAGGCAAACATTTCTTCTGGAAGTCAGGTAAAAATTTCCAACTTTCCATGCCTTTTTGATCAAATGTTAGATGACTATGGGTGCATTGAGAACTGCCTGTCTTTTTCTTGCTTAGAGTAATAGTTATTATTAATTATTATTAATTATTAGAGTAATACTCTAGTACTCAAAATTAAATGTTTCCAAGTTGTGCTGATTGTGCCCCTGTAGGGCATCTGGGTGATATGTGGGTAGCTTCCGGGCACCAGGGAACTATCATAATAACTTTGAAATGTGAAAACGTTCTACTCATTGGCTGTTGAGGTTCCACAATTACTTGTGTGAGTTGCCTGTCAAAGCAAAGTCAGAAATGCATGGAAGTGTAGGACTGCTATTGGTGGGACACAATGGCAGATTGAGAACTGCCTGTCTGATAGGCTGTTTCTTGCTTAGAGTAGTAATTGATGGTGCTAGAACCTTAGGATAACAGTTGGCGAAGTACTTAAAATTACCTTTTTCTAAGTTGTGCTGATTGTGCCCCTGTGGGGCATCTGAGTGATTTGTGGGCAGCTTCCAGGCACCAAGGAACTATCACAATACCCTCAGGATGTATAGACAATGTTTGAATCAAAATTGAAGTGCCACACTGAAATATTAGAGTCCAAAGTAAGTTTTTTTCTGAATATTAAATGGGTTCAAGAGCCAATGTGTTTTGGGGGCCACACATCACCCTCTTTATTAGGGCGGGTGGAAATAATAGGTCTGTTTGTGCAGACTCGGGCAGTGGTTTATGCTCTGAATATGATTAATTATTAACAAGAACTCAGTAACATTCAGCAGCTTGTTTGGGATATTAAATAATGATTATTCATTTTTAGAGTAATACTCTAGTACTCAAAAAAAAAATTCCAAGTTGTGCTAATTGTGCCCCTGTGGGACATTTGGGTGATAAGTGGGCAGCTTCCGGGCACCAGGGAACTATCATAATAACTTTGGGATGTGAAAACGTTCTACTCATTGGCTGTTGAGGTTCCACAATTACTTGTGTGAGATACCTGTCAAAGCAAAGTCAGAAATGCATGGAAGTGTAGGACTGCTATTGGTGGGACACAATGGCAGATTGAGAACTGCCTGTCTGATAGGCTGTTTCTTGCTTAGAATAGTAGTTGATGGTGCTAGAACCTTAAGATAACAGTTGGTGAAGTACTTAAAATTACCTTTTTCCAAGTTGTGCTGATTGTGCTCCAGTGGGGCATCTGAGTGATTTGTGGGCAGCTTCCAGGCACCAAGGAACTATCACAATACCCTCAGGATGTATAGACAATGTTTGAATCAAAATTGAAGTGCCACACTGAAATATTAGAGTCCAAAGTAAGGTTTTTTCTGAATATTAAATGGGTACAAGGGCCAATGTGTTTTGGGGGCCACACATCACCCTCTTTATTAGGGCGGGTGGAAATAATAGGTCTGTTTGTGCAGACTCGGGCAGTGGTTTATGCTCTGAATATGATTAATTATTAAAGCGGAGGTTCCGCGGCAAATCTTTTTTTTTTTTTAGCTTGCATGCAAAGTATTTGTAGATCACCAATTAGTACTCACGTGTTTGGTGATTTTTAACCTCCCCTGTCTTTTTTCTGGCAAAAGATGCACTTTTAAAATCAGCCGTCAGAATTTTCCATTTTGCTTGTGGGCATTGTGAAGCCCACAAGCACTGACTTCCTGGTAGCGGTGGACGGTGTTCTGCAGAAAAAGTTCCCCGGCGGATAAGATTCCCCCCCCTGTACTGCGCATGCGCGGCACGAACCTCAATGGAGTTTCCGAAAGTAGCCGAACATGTAGAGCTGCGAGTTAGCTCTACACGGCGCCTGCGCAATGACTAGGAGCCATGTAGAGCTGACTGCGCAGGCGTCGTGTAGAGCCGAATCGCAGCTCTACATGTTCGGCTACTTTCGGAAACTCCGTTGAGGTTCGTGCCGCGCATGCGCAGTACAGGGGGGGGAACCTTATCCGCCGGGGAACTTTTTCTGCAGGACATGTCACATCTGGGCGAACTCCCAGATTACATTGCGGGAGAATAGAAACACCTACTCCCGCGGGAGTGAGTACCCGGAAGCCGGAATTGAAATAACAATAGTACGGTATGTACAGAAAAAAAAAAAAAAAAGTGTCTACTGTACATCTTTGTAGTGTAAGGAGTGTGGTCATATATGGATGTTATTTTGGGTGGAACTCCGCTTTAACAAGAACTCAGTAACATTCAGCAGCTTGTTTGGGTTATTAAATAATGATTTTTCATTTTTAGAGTAATACTCTAGTAATCAAAAAAATGTTTTTCCAAGTTGTGCTAATTGTGCCCCTGTGGGGCATTTGGGTGCTATGTGGGCAGCTTCCGGGCACCAGGGAACTATCATAATAACTTTTGTAGCGATACCTCCAACTAACAAGGCCGCAGATTTAGTTGGGCCCTGAAGACAGCTCCGCCAACCCCCGGCAATATGCTCAACCCCCCACTGGCACAGCTAGTAAGGGGAGATAGGACCGCGTGACCGCAACTTTAGGTGACGCAGTCCTATGGCAAACACACACAGTGATATACTTTAAAACTTCTATTAAAGTAAGTGAAACTGACACCAATGTACTTGACCTAGATATTTTACTGAGGCTAATGGGCAAGTAATAAACAACAGTATTATAAGTTGCAGATCCCTGCAATAAACAGTAATAAAGATAAACAGTGTAATCAGAATAATAAAGTATTGCTATGCAACTCTAGCGCTGCCCTTTTACAGCTACTTCCCCTCATGGGTAGACTAACACCCAGCAATGTCTACCTATGCAGTCAGGCCTGACTGATCTAAATGGAAGTTCAGTGAAACAATATTCGCTAGCAATCTTTTCGGTGGTGCACTTGAAGAACAACTTTGTAATCCCAACGAATAGTAAAGATAAAGTGTCTGTCTTTAAACAGCTCTCACCACCCGGACAAGTCCAAGTCCGTTTCCTCCATCGATTCGTCTAGGAACAGGAATCCACCGACATCCAAGTCTTCAATCCTTCTGGTGTACTGCAGCAAGGATGAGAAGATGTCTCTAAGGTTCTGCTAGGCTGGCAGAGGGCTCTTTGGAAAGGAGCACAAGGCCCAGGCTTCAGGCCTTGTGCACACAGCAGTTCAGCACAGAGATCCTCTTGCTAGGAGAGGGGGTGTCCAAAGAGACCGAACAAACTCCACCTCCCCTTTATAAAGTCTGCCCCAGCAGTCTCTGTTCCGGAGCAATGTACCCTGGGTGCTGCAAGATGTCCTGGGAGATGTAGTCTCTCTCTCTCCTCTGCTTTCCCTTCCAGTAATGTCTCTTTACTTCCTCCCGACTCACCTCTCACCTGGAACTTCTTGTCTCTCTGCATTAAAGGGGAACACCCCGCTACACACTCCCCCCACTTGAACTCTTTGGTCCCCAAAGACATCTAACATTTTTAGATCTGCAAAACACTTTAGATTCAATGCGGTTGCATAGGATTGACAGAGGAGCCTCCCACCAATCATCATAGGATGGGGAGCTGTCCTGTCTACAGGTCGCTTCAGTGGGGGCGACCTGTCTAACTGTGCCAGAGAGTGAGCTGGGGTTGCCCTCCACTAAATGGACAGTGGAAGGATCCGATTCTCAGCATTCCTTCTAGCAGTGACTACAGAGTCTTCCGAACTGTTCCCCATTTGTGGGTAGGTCAGCTTCTTAGGAGGCCGGTTGACTCTTCGAGCCCTTTGCTCTCTTGGGATTTCTGGCTCTGGCGCCTCAGGCTCCCCTCCCTCTGAACAACCATCCTGGGCATCTTCCCAGTATTCTGCTGAAGGACTAGAAGGGATGAACTCTGTGGCTTCTGGGTTCAGTGTCCCATCTTGAGTGTCTTCAGTGGCTGGAAGATCAATATTAGAAGTTTCTGGAGTTGGGGAAGGCCACAGCCAATCAAGTTCTCCTTCTTCATTTTCACTAAGTTGAGAGGCCTCTCCATCCTCAGCTCGGGAGGTCTGCGACCGAGTGTTCGGCCTAGGAGTATCCAGAATAGAGGCTGGATCAGGGGAGTCTCCCGCAGGAGGTATTCTAACTGCCTCAGCAAGTGGGAGCAGGTGATTCCGATGCCACGTCTTCAGTGGGCCTACCTTTCCTTCTGGTTTCAACTTATAGACAGGTAGGCCCGGCAACTTCCTACAGATGACATAAGGTTCAGATCTCCATCTGTCTGCAAGTTTGTGCTTCCCAGGGATCCCCAGGTTGCGTAACAGCACTCGATCCCCAGGCTGTAGGTCTTGCACCCGGACCTTCAAGTCAAAGTTCCTCTTATTTCTAGCCCCCCTTTGGTCGGAAGCTGCTTGAGCTTGCTCATAAGCTACTTTCAGGCTTTGTCTGAGCCTGTCCACGTACCCTTTGTGGGATGTGACTGAGGAATGGTCCAGAGAGGTGCCAAAGGCCAGGTCCACAGGTAGTCCCGCCTCTCTCCCAAACATGAGTCGATATGGGGAGTAGCCTGTAGCATCACTGATGGTGCAGTTGTAAGCATGTACTGTGGCTGCTATGTGTTTGCTCCAATGTTGCTTTTTCTCACTTTCCAGAGTCCCCAACATGTTGAGCAAGGTTCGGTTGAACCTTTCCGGCTGAGCATCTCCCTGTGGATGGTAAGGTGTAGTTCGAGTCTTTTTGATTCCCAAAGAATCCAGGAGCTTCCGGATCAGTTTACTCTCGAAGTCCCTCCCTTGATCTGAATGGAGTCGCTGTGGCAGCCCATAATGGACAAAGTACTTCTCCATAAGTACCTTGGCTACGGTGGAGGCCTTCTGGTCTTTGGTCGGGAAAGCCTGGGCATACCGGGTGAAATGGTCGGTTATCACCAGAACATTTCCTAGTCCACTCAGGTCGGGTTCGAGGCAGAGAAAATCAATGCATACCAGATCCATTGGGCCTTGACTTTGTAGATGGCCCATTGGGGCAGCTTGATGGGGCAAAGTCTTCCTCTGGATGCATCGGGCACATGAGTGGCAGTACTCCTCTACCTCTGCCCTCATGCAGGGCCAATAGAACCGACTTCTGACAAGTTGAAAGGTCCTTTCAGCCCCTAGGTGGCCATGATTGTCATGCAGGGCAATCAGAACAGTCTCCCGATGTTTCTCTGGGAGGAACAGCTGCCACTTATCTTCTGAGTCATCAGAGGGGCCCCTTCGGTAGACCACTCCCTGATGTAACTGCAACCTATCCCACTCCTTCCTCAGCAGGCGAGCTTCTTTTGAAGGTTGACGCATGAGTCTGTTTGGATCCTGATTCTCCAAGGCCTCCAGGACCAATCTCCCCATGGGGTCTTTCAATTGGTCACACCTCAATTCCTTCTTCGACAGTCTTGGTAGGTTGTCCTCTTCCAATTGAGCTACTCCACAGTAGTGTTTGGGGACTCCCACCGTGGTAACTCCTATTTCCTCTGCTCTGGAGCCTCCTCGGGCTTGGAATTCAGCTCCTTGACAAAGGGCCCGCACCCCGTCCGGTGCCACTTGGGTCCAATCTTCTATTTCAATGGTGGGGGAATGAGATCTCCTGGACAGAGCGTCTGCGTCTCGATTCCCAGCCCCTGGCCTATACTTTAGGCTGAAGCTGAATCCAGACAGTGCGGCCAGCCATCTGTGTCCAGTGGCGTCCAGCTTGGCCGTGGTGAAAAGGTAGGTAAGGGGGTTGTTGTCGGTCTTCACAGTGAACTTCGCCCCATATAGGTAATCTTTGAGTTTGTCTACTATCGCCCACTTAAGGGCCAGGAACTCCAGCTTGTGGGTGGGGTAGTTCTTCTCCAAGGGGTTCAGGCTCCTACTCACGTAGGCAACAGGCCGCAGTTGCCCTTCGTGTTCTTGGTAAAGTACTCCTCCCAGACCGTCATGACTAGCATCCACGTGCAGTTCATAGGGTTTGGTTGGGTCTGCGTAGGCCAAGACCGGGGCAGTGGTTAGGCTCTCCTTTAATGCCTGGAAGGCCTCTTCACACTTCTGGTTCCACTGATCTCTGACTGACTCTCCCGGCTTCCTGGGCCCTGAGTCGTCCTCTTCCCCCTCGGTCTTGAGTAGTTCATTCAATGGTCTAGCAATTCGGGCGAATCCTTCCACAAACCTCCTGTAATAGGAGCAGAACCCCAAGAAGGATCTGAGTTCTGTTACTGTGGTGGGTCGTGGCCAGGAGGTAACTGCCTCCAATTTCTCAGGGTCTGTGGCCACCCCCTCTTCAGACACTATGTGCCCCAGATAGTTCACAGAAGACTGGTAGAACCGACACTTCTCAGGCGAAAGCTTGAGTCCTTCCTCACTTAGTCTTCTCAACACTTTTTCCAGCCTCTCTTCGTGTTCTTCCAAGGTTCTCCCAAAGACAATGACATCGTCCAGGTATACAAGGACTTCAATAAGGTTCATGTCTCCTACAGTCTTCTCCATGAGACGTTGGAAAGTAGCTGGGGCTCCAGACAGACCTTGGGGCATCCGATTGAATTCAAAGAACCCCACTGGGGTTATGAAAGCTGTCTTCTCCTTTTCTTCTGGATGCATAGGGATCTGATAGTACCCGCTCTTGAGGTCCATAACGCTGAACCATTTGGCTCCAGACAAGCTCTGTAGGGCATCCTCTATCCTCGGAGTGGTGTATTGGTCGGGGATGGTTTTCCTGTTGAGAGTCCTGTAGTCTATACAGAGCCTCAATGACCCATTCTTCTTTCTGACCACCACTATGGGAGAGCCATAGGGGCTCCTGGACTCCCGTATCACACCAGTCCTCTTGAGTTCTGCAAGTTGTTCCCTTAGATCCTCCAGATCTGCTAGGGGGACCCGCCTGACTCTCTCTCAGAAGGGCTTGTCTTCCTGGAGGCGGATCCGATGGGTGGCACTCCTTGCACACCCCACATCGAACTCATCTCTGGAGAATATCTTCTCCCATCTAGTCAACTGGGCCTTGGCTCTCTCTTTCCAAACCCTGGATAGATTCAAGTTCTCCATGGACAGCTTCTCCCAAAGATCTCCTCTTTCACCCGTCCCCTTTACTTCTGACAGGGTAACCGGGGCAGCAGGGCTCACCTGGCCCAGCAGCATTCTGGCAGGGATTTCCATGGGGCCTCTGGTAGGGTTTCTAACACTCACTGGAACTCTACAATGGGCCTTCTTCAGAACCTTCAGCGGAATCACTTCTGGTATCACTTCCAGACCTGAGGACTCTCCTTTTGGGTCGGATTCCAGCACGACAAAGGGTCCAGGCTGCTCCCAAGTAAGCTTCACAGTGGCTCTGAGACAGGTTACTTCGCCAGGCTGCAACACTACCCCTCCTCTTCCAAGTCTCCACACCTTCCCTATCCCCTCCACCGGGGTCTTCTGCTCTAGGACCAGCCTTTGGTAAGCCGTCCTCAGCATGGGATGGATCTTGGTGGCTGCTTGCCCCTTCTCTTCCACTAAAGGGGTCAGGAGTCTTCGGACCAGGTCCGTGTTTGTCCCTATTATAAGGGAGCTCTTGTTGGCTCCTGGCGGCCGAGGGCACACAACTGCCAGGGTGTCAAACACTTCGGCCTTCCCAGCCACAGATGGGTCAAAGGTCATCCGGATGGGCAGATAGCCATCATAGGGGAAGCTCTGGGTTCCAATTCCCCATATTTCCAGCTCCTCTATGTTCTGGATGGGCAGATGACTCAAGTGCTTATCGTAGAAATCCCGGTATAGTAGGGTCACTTGTGCCCCAGTATCCAAGATGGCTCTGGTGTAGACTCCCTCCACTTGAATGGGCACTACAGGAGATGGGCCTACCAGCTTCTCCGGATATGGCCTGGCAGGAGTCGCCTTCTTCTGGTCCTTTCCCTTCGGACTCTCTCTCGTCCATCTCCCTTTTGACTTTAGTCTTTCTTGGGCCTGGTATGCATCGATTTCCCTCCTTTTAATGGGCGTACAGACCTGCTGAGGGATATTATAGTTTTTCTTAGGTGTGCATTCCCTTTGGGGAATGCTGTGCCTCTTCTGAGGGGTCTGGCCCTCTCTCTTTGGGGTGTACCCCTGCTGAGGGATACTATAGTTCCTCTGAGGAGTTTTGTCTTTTCTCTTCCTTAGCTTCTCATTCAGTTTGGAACTCACTGAAAATGATGGGCACCCGGTCGGCTCCTTCACCGGGGCCCGCTGAAGTTTCCCGCCAGCTGTTTGGACTTTTCCTCAACTACCAGGCTTGGGCATACTCGCCTGAGATGTCCTTTTCCTCCACATTTGAAGCAGGCTCTCTGTATTGGTTTCATAGAGCGGTTAGTGGTAGGGGTCTTTGGTGCCATGAGTGGTGAGACCTCTTCTGTCTGGGGTTTCACCAGACGAGTCATCAACATCGTCATCATCTCTAGTATTTCTTTCTGGGTCTGGAACAGCTCCTCCAGTCCAGTCTGACTTGTGGGGAAGTGGTGAATAGGTGAAGACCATGATCCCTGTTCAGTGCTTGCTGCCAGTACACTAAGCTCCCGAGTGTCTGAAGGGACATCTATCTGTTGTACTTTGGCACTTGTGGTGCTAGGAGATTGAAGTTTCCTCTGTTTTTGGTCCTTCTCAATCTCCATCTTATCTGCTTCATTCATTTTCTCAATGAGGACCTCATCCGGAGTTGAGGGATCTTCCAAATGCTGCTTCAGCTGTAGCTTGATGTAGTCACTCCTCAATCCCGTAGTCACAGATCTCCGGAATTTCTTTTGGACTAGCTCGACTCCAAAATGCTCCCCATTTCCTTCATCCTTGGATGTGGACAACAGGCGGTCCTTGAGCTCAATGGCCCAGAATAGGAAGTTCTGAGGAGTCTCTCCACTCTCCTGGGTCATATTTATCAGTCGATGAAATAACTCGGCGGCATCTTCCTCCTCATAATAGCTTTTCAGTATCCTCTTTAGCTGGTTCAGGGTCAATCCACCCTTCCTCTCTAACATGCCCCTGACACTTGAACCTGGGCTGATGGCATGGATTACAGCCTCTCTAATTTCAGATTCCTGATATCCTTTCTGTAACCCCAACTCTATTTGGTGTAGGAGGTTGGTGTAGGACAGTTTGTCCTTCTGCCCTCTTTCTCCTATCTGGCCATCAATGCGGAAATCCTTCCGGATGGTTACTTCCTGCAGGCGACCCTGAGCTTGTTTCTTCGGTACCTTCCCAGGTTTGGGCTTTATCTGACCATCTTTCTGATCCTCAGGAGCGACACGTAACTCCTTAATGCGTTCAGCTATCATACTGGAAGTCTCCTGAAACCTCTCTTGTATGTCACGGTACTGTCGTTTCAGATCACTCAGCTGTTGCTCTGCCTGCGATTTAAAAGCAGCCCCTGCTTTCCTGTCCAAGGGTTCTAACTGCTTCTGACTGGGATGTGTCAGGTGGAACTCAGTCTTTTCGGACAATTTTATACTGGCACTGTGGAAGTTTTCAGGGACATCCTGTCCCCACTCTATCAGTGCATAGGTGCAGTTGGTCCTTGAGTCTGGTCTCATTGCGACCACGTAAGCCTTTCTATCCGGGGACAATATTTGTACCACTTCTTTAATTTGTTTCTCTCTCCAGTCACTCCCTGGAAGTTCAATGGCCATGCTCGCTTCTGAGCGTGTCCCTTCTGCTTCGCACCATTGGACTACTTTGGTGGGGTCCATGCCGGCACTTCAGGCGTTCACCTGCTGTATCAGGATCCCGGACGAGAACCCCCACGTGTAGCGATACCTCCAACTAAGAAGGCCGCAGATTTAGTTGGGCCCTGAAGACAGCTCCGCCAACCCCCGGCAATATGCTCAACCCCCCACTGGCACAGCTAGTAAGGGGAGATAGGACCGCGTGACCGCAACTTTAGGTGACGCAGTCCTATGGCAAACACACACAGTGATATACTTTAAAACTTCTATTAAAGTAAGTGAAACTGACACCAATGTACTTGACCTAGATATTTTACTGAGGCTAATGGGCAAGTAATAAACAACAGTATTATAAGTTGCAGATCCCTGCAATAAACAGTAATAAAGATAAACAGAGTAATCAGAATAATAAAGTATTGCTATGCAACTCTAGCGCTGCCCTTTTACAGCTACTTCCCCTCATGGGTAGACTAACACCCAGCAATGTGTACCTATGCAGTCAGGCCTGACTGATCTAAATGGAAGTTCAGTGAAACAATATTCGCTAGCAATCTTTTCGGTGGTGCACTTGAAGAACAACTTTGTAATCCCAACGAATAGTAAAGATAAAGTGTCTGTCTTTAAACAGCTCTCACCACCCGGACAAGTCCAAGTCCGTTTCCTCCATCGATTCGTCTAGGAACAGGAATCCACCGACATCCAAGTCTTCAATCCTTCTGGTGTACTGCAGCAAGGATGAGAAGATGTCTCTAAGGTTCTGCTAGGCTGGCAGAGGGCTCTTTGGAAAGGAGCACAAGGCCCAGGCTTCAGGCCTTGTGCACACAGCAGTTCAGCACAGAGATCCTCTTGCTAGGAGAGGGGGTGTCCAAAGAGACCGAACAAACTCCACCTCCCCTTTATAAAGTCTGCCCCAGCAGTCTCTGTTCCGGAGCAATGTACCCTGGGTGCTGCAAGATGTCCTGGGAGATGTAGTCTCTCTCTCTCCTCTGCTTTCCCTTCCAGTAATGTCTCTTTACTTCCTCCCGACTCACCTCTCACCTGGAACTTCTTGTCTCTCTGCATTAAAGGGGAACACCCCGCTACACACTCCCCCCACTTGAACTCTTTGGTCCCCAAAGACATCTAACATTTTTAGATCTGCAAAACATTTTAGATTCAATGCGGTTGCATAGGATTGACAGAGGAGCCTCCCACCAATCATCATAGGATGGGGAGCTGTCCTGTCTACAGGTCGCTTCAGTGGGGGCGACCTGTCTAACTGTGCCAGAGAGTGAGCTGGGGTTGCCCTCCACTAAATGGACAGTGGAAGGATCCGGATTCTCAGCATTCCTTCTAGCAGTGACTACAGAGTCTTCCGAACTGTTCCCCATTTGTGGGTAGGTCAGCTTCTTAGGAGGCCGGATGACTCTTCTAGCCCTTTGCTCTCTTGGGATTTCTGGCTCTGGCGCCTCAGGCTCCCCTCCCTCTGAACAACCATCCTGGGCATCTTCCCAGTATTCTGCTGAAGGACTAGAAGGGATGAACTCTGTGGCTTCTGGGTTCAGTGTCCCATCTTGAGTGTCTTCAGTGGCTGGAAGATCAATATTAGAAGTTTCTGGAGTTGGGGAAGGCCACAGCCAATCAAGTTCTCCTTCTTCATTTTCACTAAGTTGAGAGGCCTCTCCATCTTCAGCTCGGGAGGTCTGCGACCGAGTGTTCGGCCTAGGAGTATCCAGAATAGAGGCTGGATCAGGGGAGTCTCCCGCAGGAGGTATTCTAACTGCCTCAGCAAGTGGGAGCAGGTGATTCCGATGCCACGTCTTCAGTGGGCCTACCTTTCCTTCTGGTTTCAACTTATAGACAGGTAGGCCCGGCAACTTCCTACAGATGACATAAGGTTCAGATCTCCATCTGTCTGCAAGTTTGTGCTTCCCAGGGATCCCCAGGTTGCGTAACAGCACTCGATCCCCAGGCTGTAGGTCTTGCACCCGGACCTTCAAGTCAAAGTTCCTCTTATTTCTAGCCCCCCTTTGGTCGGAAGCTGCTTGAGCTTGCTCATAAGCTACTTTCAGGCTTTGTCTGAGCCTGTCCACGTACCCTTTGTGGGATGTGACTGAGGAATGGTCCAGAGAGGTGCCAAAGGCCAGGTCCACAGGTAGTCCCGCCTCTCTCCCAAACATGAGTCGATATGGGGAGTAGCCTGTAGCATCACTGATGGTGCAGTTGTAAGCATGTACTGTGGCTGCTATGTGTTTGCTCCAATGTTGCTTTTTCTCACTTTCCAGAGTCCCCAACATGTTGAGCAAGGTTCGGTTGAACCTTTCCGGCTGAGCATCTCCCTGTGGATGGTAAGGTGTAGTTCGAGTCTTTTTGATTCCCAAAGAATCCAGGAGCTTCCGGATCAGTTTACTCTCGAAGTCCCTCCCTTGATCTGAATGGAGTCGCTGTGGCAGCCCATAATGGACAAAGTACTTCTCCATAAGTACCTTGGCTACGGTGGAGGCCTTCTGGTCTTTGGTCGGGAAAGCCTGGGCATACCGGGTGAAATGGTCGGTTATCACCAGAACATTTCCTAGTCCACTCAGGTCGGGTTCGAGGCAGAGAAAATCAATGCATACCAGATCCATTGGGCCTTGACTTTGTAGATGGCCCATTGGGGCAGCTTGATGGGGCAAAGTCTTCCTCTGGATGCATCGGGCACATGAGTGGCAGTACTCCTCTACCTCTGCCCTCATGCAGGGCCAATAGAACCGACTTCTGACAAGTTGAAAGGTCCTTTCAGCCCCTAGGTGGCCATGATTGTCATGCAGGGCAATCAGAACAGTCTCCCGATGTTTCTCTGGGAGGAACAGCTGCCACTTATCTTCTGAGTCATCAGAGGGGCCCCTTCGGTAGACCACTCCCTGATGTAACTGCAACCTATCCCACTCCTTCCTCAGCAGGTGAGCTTCTTTTGAAGGTTGACGCATGAGTCTGTTTGGATCCTGATTCTCCAAGGCCTCCAGGACCAATCTCCCCATGGGGTCTTTCAATTGGTCACACCTCAATTCCTTCTTGGACAGTCTTGGTAGGTTGTCCTCTTCCAATTGAGCTACTCCACAGTAGTGTTTGGGGACTCCCACCGTGGTAACTCCTATTTCCTCTGCTCTGGAGCCTCCTCGGGCCTGGAATTCAGCTCCTTGACAAAGGGCCCGCACCCCGTCCGGTGCCACTTGGGTCCAATCTTCTATTTCAATGGTGGGGGAATGAGATCTCCTGGACAGAGCGTCTGCGTCTCGATTCCCAGCCCCTGGCCTATACTTTAGGCTGAAGCTGAATCCAGACAGTGCGGCCAGCCATCTGTGTCCAGTGGCGTCCAGCTTGGCCGTGGTGAAAAGGTAGGTAAGGGGGTTGTTGTCGGTCTTCACAGTGAACTCCGCCCCATATAGGTAATCTTTGAGTTTGTCTACTACCGCCCACTTAAGGGCCAGGAACTCCAGCTTGTGGGTGGGGTAGTTCTTCTCCGAGGGGTTTAGGCTCCTACTCACGTAGGCAACAGTCCGCAGTTGCCCTTCGTGTTCTTGGTAAAGTACTCCTCCCAGACCGTCATGACTAGCATCCACGTGCAGTTCATAGGGTTTGGTTGGGTCTGCGTAGGCCAAGACCGGGGCAGTGGTTAGGCTCTCCTTTAATGCCTGGAAGGCCTCTTCACACTTCTGGTTCCACTGATCTCTGACTGACTCTCCCGGCTTCCTGGGCCCTGAGTCGTCCTCTTCCCCCTCGGTCTTGAGTAGTTCATTCAATGGTCTAGCAATTCGGGCGAATCCTTCCACAAACCTACTGTAATAGGAGCAGAACCCCAAGAAGGATCTGAGTTCTGTTAGTGTGGTGGGTCGTGGCCAGGAGGTAACTGCCTCCAATTTCTCAGGGTCTGTGGCCACCCCCTCTTCAGACACTATGTGCCCCAGATAGTTCACAGAAGACTGGTAGAACCGACACTTCACAGGCGAAAGCTTGAGTCCTTCCTCACTTAGTCTTCTCAACACTTTTTCCAGCCTCTCTTCGTGTTCTTCCAAGGTTCTCCCAAAGACAATGACATCGTCCAGGTATACAAAGACTTCAATAAGGTTCATGTCTCCTACAGTCTTCTCCATGAGACGTTGGAAAGTAGCTGGGGCTCCAGACAGACCTTGGGGCATCCGATTGAATTCAAAGAACCCCACTGGGGTTATGAAAGCTGTCTTCTCCTTGTCTTCTGGATGCATAGGGATCTGATAGTACCCGCTCTTGAGGTCCATAACGCTGAACCATTTGGCTCCAGACAAGCTCTGTAGGGCATCCTCTATCCTCGGAGTGGTGTATTGGTCGGGGATGGTTTTCCTGTTGAGAGTCCTGTAGTCTATACAGAGCCTCAATGACCCATTCTTCTTTCTGACCACCACTATGGGAGAGGCATAGGGGCTCCTGGACTCCCGTATCACACCAGTCCTCTTGAGTTCTGCAAGTTGTTCCCTTAGATCCTCCAGATCTGCTAGGGGGACCCGCCTGACTCTCTCTCGGAAGGGCTTGTCTTCCTGGAGGCGGATCCGATGGGTGGCACTCCTTGCACACCCCACATAAAACTCATCTCTGGAGAATATCTTCTCCCATCTAGTCAACTGGGCCTTGGCTCTCTCTTTCCAAACCCTGGATAGATTCAAGTTCTCCATGGACAGCTTCTCCCAAAGATCTCCTCTTTCACCCATCCCCTTTACTTCTGACAGGGTAACCGGGGCAGCAGGGCTCACCTGGCCCAGCAGCATTCTGGCAGGGATTTCCATGGGGCCTCTGGTAGGGTTTCTAACACTCACTGGAACTCTACAATGGGCCTTCTTCAGAACCTTCAGCGGAATCACTTCTGGTATCACTTCCAGACCTGAGGACTCTCCTTTTGGGTCGGATTCCAGCACGACAAAGGGTCCAGGCTGCTCCCAAGTAAGCTTCACAGTGGCTCTGAGACAGGTTACTTCGCCAGGCTGCAACACTACCCCTCCTCTTCCAAGTCTCCACACCTTCCCTATCCCCTCCACCGGGGTCTTCTGCTCTAGGACCAGCCTTTGGTAAGCCGTCCTCAGCATGGGATGGATCTTGGTGGCTGCTTGCCCCTTCTCTTCCACTAAAGGGGTCAGGAGTCTTCGGACCAGGTCCGTGTTTGTCCCTATTATAAGGGAGCTCTTGTTGGCTCCTGGCGGCCGAGGGCACACAACTGCCAGGGTGTCAAACACTTCGGCCTTCCCAGCCACAGATGGGTCAAAGGTCATCCGGATGGGCAGATAGCCATCATAGGGGAAGCTCTGGGTTCCAATTCCCCATATTTCCAGCTCCTCTATGTTCTGGATGGGCAGATGACTCAAGTGCTTATCGTAGAAATCCCGGTATAGTAGGGTCACTTGTGCCCCAGTATCCAAGATGGCTCTGGTGTAGACTCCCTCCACTTGAATGGGCACTACAGGAGATGGGCCTACCAGCTTCTCCGGATATGGCCTGGCAGGAGTCGCCTTCTTCTGGTCCTTTCCCTTCGGACTCTCTCTCGTCCATCTCCCTTTTGACTTTAGTCTTTCTTGGGCCTGGTATGCATCGATTTCCCTCCTTTTAATGGGCGTACAGACCTGCTGAGGGATATTATAGTTTTTCTTAGGTGTGCATTCCCTTTGGGGAATGCTGTGCCTCTTCTGAGGGGTCTGGCCCTCTCTCTTTGGGGTGTACCCCTGCTGAGGGATACTATAGTTCCTCTGAGGAGTTTTGTCTTTTCTCTTCCTTAGCTTCTCATTCAGTTTGGAACTCACTGAAAATGATGGGCACCCGGTTGGCTCCTTCACCGGGGCCCGCTGAAGTTTCCCGCCAGCTGTTTGGACTTTTCCTCAACTACCAGGCTTGGGCATACTCGCCTGAGATGTCCTTTTCCTCCACATTTGAAGCAGGCTCTCTGTATTGGTTTCATAGAGCGGTTAGTGGTAGGGGTCTTTGGTGCCATGAGTGGTGAGACCTCTTCTGTCTGGGGTTTCACCAGACGAGTCATCAACATCGTCATCATCTCTAGTATTTCTTTCTGGGTCTGGAACAGCTCCTCCAGTCCAGTCTGACTTGTGGGGAAGTGGTGAATAGGTGAAGACCATGATCCCTGTTCAGTGCTTGCTGCCAGTACACTAAGCTCCCGAGTGTCTGAAGGGACATCTATCTGTTGTACTTTGGCACTTGTGGTGCTAGGAGATTGAAGTTTCCTCTGTTTTTGGTCCTTCTCAATCTCCATCTTATCTGCTTCATTCATTTTCTCAATGAGGACCTCATCCGGAGTTGAGGGATCTTCCAAATGCTGCTTCAGCTGTAGCTTGATGTAGTCACTCCTCAATCCCGTAGTCACAGATCTCCGGAATTTCTTTTGGACTAGCTCGACTCCAAAATGCTCCCCATTTCCTTCATCCTTGGATGTGGACAACAGGCGGTCCTTGAGCTCAATGGCCCGGAATAGGAAGTTCTGAGGAGTCTCTCCACTCTCCTGGGTCATATTTATCAGTCGATGAAATAACTCGGCGGCATCTTCCTCCTCATAATAGCTTTTCAGTATCCTCTTTAGCTGGTTCAGGGTCAATCCACCCTTCCTCTCTAACATGCCCCTGACACTTGAACCTGGGCTGATGGCATGGATTACAGCCTCTCTAATTTCAGATTCCTGATATCCTTTCTGTAACCCCAACTCTATTTGGTGTAGGAGGTTGGTGTAGGACAGTTTGTCCTTCTGCCCTCTTTCTCCTATCTGGCCATCAATGCGGAAATCCTTCCGGATGGTTACTTCCTGCAGGCGACCCTGAGCTCGTTTCTTCGGTACCTTCCCAGGTTTGGGCTTTATCTGACCATCTTTCTGATCCTCAGGAGCGACACGTATCTCCTTAATGCGTTCAGCTATCATACTGGAAGTCTCCTGAAACCTCTCTTGTATGTCACGGTACTGTCGTTTCAGATCACTCAGCTGTTGCTCTGCCTGCGATTTAACAGCAGCCCCTGCTTTCCTGTCCAAGGGTTCTAACTGCTTCTGACTGGGATGTGTCAGGTGGAACTCAGTCTTTTCGGACAATTTTATACTGGCACCGTGGAAGTTTTCAGGGACATCCTGTCCCCACTCTATCAGTGCATAGGTGCAGTTGGTCCTTGAGTCTGGTCTCATTGCGACCACGTAAGCCTTTCTATCCGGGGACAATATTTGTACCACTTCTTTAATTTGTTTCTCTCTCCAGTCACTCCCTGGAAGTTCAATGGCCACGCTCGCTTCTGAGCGTGTCCCTTCTGCTTCGCACCATTGGACTACTTTGGTGGGGTCCATGCCGGCACTTCAGGCGTTCACCTGCTGTATCAGGATCCCGGACGAGAACCCCCACGTGTAGCGATACCTCCAACTAAGAAGGCCGCAGATTTAGTTGGGCCCTGAAGACAGCTCCGCCAACCCCCGGCAATATGCTCAACCCCCCACTGGCACAGCTAGTAAGGGGAGATAGGACCGCGTGACCGCAACTTTAGGTGACGCAGTCCTATGGCAAACACACACAGTGATATACTTTAAAACTTCTATTAAAGTAAGTGAAACTGACACCAATGTACTTGACCTAGATATTTTACTGAGGCTAATGGGCAAGTAATAAACAACAGTATTATAAGTTGCAGATCCCTGCAATAAACAGTAATAAAGATAAACAGTGTAATCAGAATAATAAAGTATTGCTATGCAACTCTAGCGCTGCCCTTTTACAGCTACTTCCCCTCATGGGTAGACTAACACCCAGCAATGTCTACCTATGCAGTCAGGCCTGACTGATCTAAATGGAAGTTCAGTGAAACAATATTCGCTAGCAATCTTTTCGGTGGTGCACTTGAAGAACAACTTTGTAATCCCAACGAATAGTAAAGATAAAGTGTCTGTCTTTAAACAGCTCTCACCACCCGGACAAGTCCAAGTCCGTTTCCTCCATCGATTCGTCTAGGAACAGGAATCCACCGACATCCAAGTCTTCAATCCTTCTGGTGTACTGCAGCAAGGATGAAAAGATGTCTCTAAGGTTCTGCTAGGCTGGCAGAGGGCTCTTTGGAAAGGAGCACAAGGCCCAGGCTTCAGGCCTTGTGCACACAGCAGTTCAGCACAGAGATCCTCTTGCTAGGAGAGGGGTGTCCAAAGAGAGCAAACAAACTCCACCTCCTCTTTATAAAGTCTGCCCCAGCAGTCTCTGTTCCGGAGCAATGTACCCTGGGTGCTGCAAGATGTCCTGGGAGATGTAGTCTCTCTCTCTCCTCTGCTTTCACTTCCAGTAATGTCTCTTTACTTCCTCCCGACTCACCTCTCATCTGGAACTTCTTGTCTCTCTGCATTAAAGGGGAACACCCCGCTACACTTTGAAATGTGAAAACGTTCTACTCATTGGCTGTTGAGGTTCCACAATTACTTGTGTGAGTTGCCTGTCAAAGCAAAGTCAGAAATGCATGGAAGTGTAGGACTGCTATTGGGGGGGCACAATAGCAGATTGACAACTGCCTGTCTGATAGGCTGTTTCTTGCTTAGAATAGTAGTTGATGGTGCTAGAACCTTAGGATAACAGTTGGTGAAGTACTTAAAATTACCTTTTTCTAAGTTGTGCTGATTGTGCCCCTGTGGGGCATCTGAGTGATTTGTGGGCAGCTTCCAGGCACCAAGGAACTATCACAATACCCTCAGGATATATAGACAATGTTTGAATCAAAATTGAAGTTCCACACTGAAATATTAGTATTCTGACTATTAATTGGGTACAAGAGCCAATGTGTTTTGGGGGCCACACATCACCCTCTTCATTAGGGCATGTGGAAATAAGAGGTCTTTTTGTGCAGACTGGCAGTGGTTTGTGTTCTGAATATGATGAATTATTAACAAGAACTCAGTAACATCCAGCAGCTTGTTTGGGTGACAAACTGGACTCCAATATTTCAGTGTGGTGCTTCAATTTCAATTCAAACGTTGTTTCTTGCTACCGGTACCTGTGACATACATATCCTGCAGAAGCAAGTAGGACATGTATCAACAGAACTTTGTTATTGTCACTTATGACTTTCATTAAATAGCGAGCCTTAGTTTGTCACTCACACCGAGACTGGATGTGTGCTCATGGCACTGGGGGAGCTATACAATTGGATGCTGGTGCCCCACGTGACTCTGGCGGCCATCTTGCGTCAGGCAGAGTCTATTTAAAGGGGTTGTAAAGGCTCATGTTTTTTCACCTTAATGCATCCTATGCATTAAGGTGAAAAAACACCTGGCAGTCACCGGCCCCCCAGCCCCCTTGTTTTACTTAACTGAGCCTCTTCATCTCCTCGGCGCGTCCCCGCCGTCCTTCTCTCCACGGGGTCCCGGCTTTGATTTGATAGATTTATAGCAGTGCAGCCATTGGCTCCCACTGCTGTCAATCAAATCCAATGACGCGGGCGCCGGGGGCGGGGCCGAGTTATTCACTCGGCGGTATGGACGTCGAATGAATGACTCAGGAGTGCGCCCTTCTCCTAGGGGGTTATCTAATGTGGGGAGGAGCCGCGAGAGCCGACGAGGGATCCCAGAAGAGGATGTTCGGGGTCACTCTGTGCAAAACGAGCTCTACAGTGAAGGTAGGTATGACATGTTTTTTATTTTTTTGTTTTTTTAAAACGAACCTTTAGTATCACTTTAAGACCTTGGTTCCCAGGCTTGGCACGCATTTTGCATGTGGGCAGTGTAGGGGCAGGGAAAGGTTCCAGGTGAGTAGGGAAAGTGCAAGGACATGCCATCCTTGCCACCCAAGTCTCTATGTTTGGGTACAGACTGGCCAGGCTGCATTCTGCCGCTCAAGACAGATGCTGTTGGTGCACCCGAGACCTTCTGCTATACTCTACGCTGCAACATTCTGTGAGTGTGCCCTGTCCGCTTTTATTCCACATTCTTAAAATGGCACAATTGCCTAACTATGCTTCAGCACATTAGGATCTCTGATCTGGAACAGGCATGCAGCAAATAAAATTTTTAAAAAAGTCATAATTCCTTATACTGATGTAGCGCCCTCTACCATAGGTAGGTGCTAGAGGTAAGGTGTTTTGGGTGATAGCTGCCAGGCAGGTAAATTTAGGCAGGCCTATGCTGCACGCTAGGCCCGCTTGTTTTAATCTGGGGGGAAGGGAGTGGTTAGCGTAGCAGTGGGTGTGACCACCTGTCTTTCAGTTCTTGGGCGCCTCCCCTGCTTCCAGGGAGAATGTTCTGGAAGAGGGGCAGGGCTGGGAATTGGAGTGACAGGGAGTTTATGTGAGGAGCCCTGACCAATCCCGAACTAGGATTGGCACGGGCAGGCCTCCTACATAAACTCAGGTCCAGCCCACTGGAGGAGAGTTGTCGGCTGGGTAAATTGAAGAATGGAGTGTTAGACTGCAGAAGGAGGCTCACCCCCATCTGGGGGGGTGTAGGCCTCGGCGGAGGAGCTCGGGAGCTGGGAGGGAGCCTCTCCCTACACGGTCATGGAGAGGTGTCCTGGAACAGGAGCTGGAGAAGCAGTCGGTACGCACGGTCCGGGTAGATTCTTCAAGAAGGACTCAGGGCAGGAGAAGTTCAGTGAGTGAGGCACAGTGGATATCTGGAAGAGGCATGCCAGGGGAGCTGGGTGCAAGGCCAGAGGAGAGACTGTGGAGTTCTGTGACAAATCGTTGTGGCCTGAGGGCACAGGATTTGCAAGTCGGACTGGCTGTGACAGGGAAGTTTTTGCAGGAGGAGAAGAGTCCTGGGACTAACAGTCTGCAGGAGTTGTGCAGAGGAGGAGGAACAGTCTGCAGGAGTTGTGCAGAGGAGAAGTGCAAAGTCAAAGTCTGTCAAGGTTAGAGTCCATCATTTTTCTAAGTGCTTTATTCAGAATATGCAAAGCGCAACCGCTATAGCAATTCTTCAAGTTAATCAGCAAAGTCACAATGACCATTTCCAGCATAAAGTGCAACCGCTATAACATGGCAAATGTAACCTGTTCTATGGACATCCCATATGCCTTTCCCCCAACCAAGTTCAACCCCCCAAATAAAACAACAAAACAAAGCAAAAGACTTTTCATTGTCTACAAGTGGGACGTATGGATGTCTGGCAGCAGGGTGAATATGCGTGGATGTTAGTAACTAGTCAACACACCGCTACACTTCCTTCAAATCACTGAGTCAGAAAATATTGAAGCCATGGGATCGTTTTCTGAAAGAGAGGTCAGCAATGGCAGCTTACACACATCTTTGATTGTATTTTTCATGAAACCTTTCAGACTTGTGAGATATCACCTTGCGTATGTAGCGGGGTGTTCAATTTAGGGGGAGTGTCTGAGTGGTAGTTGGGCTCAGACACACTATTGTTAGGATTAAGGGACCATTTCTGTGCCATGGGAGTTGGTATTGGTGTGTAGTTCCCTGGGACCTACAGGTGGCGCTGTCGCCCTAGGTCCGGGTTGAACAATACAGGGTTGCGCCTTTTCTTGTCTCTCGGCAGCAGTACGGCGGGGCGAGGAACCTGCTGTGCCTGTCGTGAGAGGGTATAAAAAGGGGCGGCCATCTTCCATAGGGGTCGGTCGTTATGCGCCCAGGCACCTTCAGCCTGGGTGTGCGTGTGTGTTATCTCCGGGTGCCCTAGGCCCGGAGGCCGAGTTCCTGTTCCATCCCAGACACCTTCAGTCTGGGGTGAGGTACTAATTTGGAGGCCCGGAGCCCAGCACCTTCGGCTGGGTTCCGCCGGGGATCAAGGACTCCCAGGGTGCTGCCTCGCGACTGGACCCGGATCTGGGATGAGGAGGCCAGGGAGGTTACCTGTACCGAAGACCCAGTGCAGAGTCGTGGTGACGGTGAGGACCTCTGGTAACTCTCCGGAGGGATGTCTTCTCCTTTACACGGGCCAAGTACTCTTAAGAAGGAAGTTCACGTTCAAGGTCAGTGGCAGTGGCCTAATAGGGCCGTGCCCTATTCACCCAGTCAGTGGCAGTGACTCCATTCACCTGGTTAGTGGAAGTGACCTATTCACCCAGTCAGTGCAGTGACTTTATTCACCCGGTCAGTGGCAGTGACCTGTTCTCCAAGTCAGTGGCAGTGACTTTCTATTCACCCGGTATGTGGCAGAGACCAACCTCACGGTCTGTGGCAGAGACTGTAAGCCATAACTGTTTGTGAAACCTAAACAGTCAAAGAACCTGATTTAAGTTTGTGCCAGGACCTCCTCCCACCTAAGCTGTCCTGTGTCTTGTTCCAACCTGTCTGCTTTCAAAGAGGCATATTTATTATCCGTGTGAAATAAATATAGAAGTTGGTGTGGACAGTTACATTACTGGGGAAAACATAAGGACTTGCATCTACCTAAGGTAGAGGTGAGAATCATCCTCGGGAGGATTCAACTCCAGCCACAGGCAGGCCCGAAAACTAACACCGCTCAACCTCCTTACTCAGGAGGGTATGTGCCTCTACCCTCCCTGCGAGGAGCCGAAAACACATACAAAAAAGGGCAGGTAGGGGGAGAGGTGGGGGCGCTACACGTATATCATTATAGTATGGTACCTCTCTACAAACCAACTGCCAACGCAACCTTTTCCAGCTCTGTAAACTGTATTTCTTTACAAAGTTCTTCTGAGTTAAACTTTTCAGAGGAGACATTGTTGTTGTTCTATGAAATCTCAAAAGAGTTGATTTATTGCGGCATCAAACTGTACTGTTACCTATTGCCAGAGGCTATTTGTTTAGCATTTATCTGTGCAGGGAAGGCTCTGTGCATACAGTAGCTGCTCTATGCAAATTGTTTTTCATCAGTATAGTGCACTGGCAATGACTGTATATCATTTAATGTGATTCTCTATCTCCTCCTCCCCCCCCCCCCTCATCCCAAGCTGGCCGAAGTTTCTACTGTCTGCAATGAAATGATACTGTAAGCGATCTCAAATCTCCTCTGCTGACTCGTCTGGGGCTGCAGTAAGGCAGTTTGTACATCTGTCATAATCATATTGATGAATGGCAAAGAGTCATGGAATATTAAATAAGCTGGTTTTATATTCATCTCTTCTTTCCCTCCTGTACTGGGCTTTTGTGTAGAACACGGCTGGCAGATTTACTAATAAAATGCCAAA
Source organism: Rana muscosa (assembly GCA_029206835.1). Classification (NCBI taxonomy): domain Eukaryota; kingdom Metazoa; phylum Chordata; class Amphibia; order Anura; family Ranidae; genus Rana; species Rana muscosa. Next base: position 449,983,985 of record CM055127.1, on the reverse strand, counting down.
ACTATTTCATATTTTACTCGGCTTATCTCCAATATGACTGTCTATTGCCTGTGTTTAAAATTGCTAAACAATTTAAAGGAATTCTCCATCTTCAGATGGTCCAAACTGATTGGCCCAAACATGCTATTTTACAGCTTTTTTGGTCTATTTTTGCTGTATTTAGAGGGGACGTTTAAAGGGAGTACAAAGTCTTTTCAATTTATTTGATAGACATACTTTAAAATGAAAAAGAATAAATATTATAAGCAGTCAGTTATTAAAGCAGAGCTTTACCCATAACAGTTTGATAACAAATATTGCTCTTTAACAAAAGAACATACATTCCACATTAATAATTATGCTGCTAAAAAATTAGTGTGTGCCGTAAATTGCCTCCAGCATTTCTTCTGTTTCTTCTTGCTAGGCCCCCATGTTGTTGAAGCCCAGAGCAGTCGCCTCCTTATTGGAGACTCTCCCCCTCTCTTTGGTCTCAAAAACTATACAGTTGCAAAAAAAAGTATGTGAACCCTTTTGGAATGATATGGATTTCTGCACAAATTGGTCATAAAATGTGATCTGATCTTCATCTAAGTCACAACAATAGACAATCACAGTCTGCTTAAACTAATAACACACAAAGCATTAAATGTTACTATTTTTTTATTGAACGCACCATGTAAACATTCACAGTGCAGGTGGAAAAACGATGTGAACCCCTAGACTAATGAGATCTCCAAGAGCTAATTGGAGTGAGGTGTCAGCCAACTGGATTCCTAACAATGAGATGAGATTGGAGGTGTTGGTTACAGCTGCCTTGCCCTATAAAAAACACACACCAGTTCTGGGTTTGCTTTTCACAAGAAGCATTGCCTGATGTAAATGATGCCTCGCACAAAAGAGCTCTCAGAAGACCTACGATTAAGAATTGTTGACTTGCATAAAGCTGGAAAGGGTTATAAAAGTGTCTCCAAAAGCCTTGCTGTTCATCAGTCCATGGTAAGACAAATTGTCTATGAATAGAGAAAGTTCGGCACTGCTGCTACTCTCCCTAGGAGTGGGCGTCCTGTAAAGATGACTGCAAGAGCACAGCGCAGACTGCTCAATGAGGTGAAGAAGAATCCTAGAGTGTTAGCTAAAGACTTACAAAAGTCTCTGGCATATGCTAACATCCCTGTTAGCGAATCAATGATACGTAAAACACTAAACAAGAATGGATTTCATGGGAGGATACCAAAGAGGAAGCCACTGCTGTCCCAAAAAAACCATTGCTGCACATTTATAGTTTGCACAAGAGCACCTGGATGTTCCACAGCAGTACTGGCAAAATATTCTGTGGACAGATGAAACCAAAGTTGAGTTGTTTGGAAGAAACACACAACACTATGTGTGGAGAAAAAGAGGGACAGCAAACCAACATCAAAACTTCATCCCAACTGTGAAGTATGGTGGTGGGGGCATCATGGTTTGGGGCTGCTTTGCTGCGTCAGGGCCTGGACGGATTGCTATCATTAAAGGAAAAATTAATTCCCAAGTTTATCAAGACATTTTGCAGGAGAACTTAAGGCCATCTATCCACCAGCTGAAGCTCAACAGAAGATGGGTGTTGCAACAGGACAACGACCCAAAGCATAGAAGTAAATCAACAATGGAATGGCTTAAACAGAAGAAAATACGCCTTCTGGAGTGGCCCAGTCAGAGTCCTGACCTCAACCCGATTGAGATGCTGTGGCATGACCTCAAGAAAGCGATTCACACCAGACATCCCAAGAATATTGCTGAACTGAAACAGTTCTGTAAAGAGGAATGGTCAAGAATTACTTCTGACCGTTGTGCACATCTGATCTGCAACTACAGGAAACGTTTGGTTGAATTTAGGAGGAAAGAAAGGAGGTTCAACCAGTTATTAAATCAAAGGGTTCACATACTTTTCCACCTGCACTGTGAATGTTTACATGGTGTGTTCAATAAAAACATGGTAACATTTAATTCTTTGTGTGTTATTAGTTTAAGCAGACTGTGATTGTCTATTGTTGTGACTTAGATGAAGATCAGATCACATTTTTTGACCAATTTGTGCAGAAACCCATATCATTCCAAAAGGGTTCACATACTTTTTTTTGCAACTGTACGTGACTTTCTTCAATTAACGTATGTGCATTTCCAGCCTTGATTATATGTATTTGCTCAAAAAAAGAGGAAGGCTGACAGAAGCTTTACAGTGCTGAAGTTCACAGATCTGCAGATGAGGGGGAAAGGAAAGACAATCTTAACATTAAAGTGATACTAAAACTTTGTTTAAAAAAAACAAAACAAACATGTCATACTTACCTCCACTGTGCAGCTCGTTTTGCACACAGTGGCCCCGATCCTCCTCTTCTGGGGGCCCTCAGCGACTCTCGCGGCACCTCCCTGCATTAGATAACCCCCTACGAGAAGCGCTCTCCCGAGGGGGTTACCTTGCGGGCGCGCTCCTGAGTCATACACTTGGCATCCATAGACGCCGAGTGTATGACTCGGCTCCGCCCCCCGGCGCCCGCGCCATTGGATTAGATTGACAGCAGCGGGAGCCAATGACTTGCTAAACTATTTCTAGACTTGCCAGTCGTCACAAGTTGCAGTCATGTCTGCATTGCATGACACCAGATCAACTTTCTTTGCAAACATTCTTCAGGTCTGCTGCAAGTTCTGGTTCAGTTATGTTGTACAATAGTCATCCCACCACAGGGGGCACTGTGACTTGCAGAGCTCTTGCTGTAGACTCACCACTGCAACATTGCACTTGCTAGAGACTTGCCATGCAAATTTGCTACAAATTGCAAAAGTGTCAACTAGAACTTGTGCTTCAAGTGTTCTGCAACTTGCCAGTGAAAATGTGCAGCAAAGTTAACAGACTCACAAATAAACACTAACACAAATTTGTGGCAAGTTATCCTTACTATCTGGGGTAAGAGAGGGGGAAGAAAGAGTTATAGAAATTAAGGATCAAAGAAAGGAAAGGATTGTAAGCATTGCAGAACTAAGGAAGGAATGAAGGAAAGAAGGATGGAAGGATTGGAGGCATTAGAGGATTAAAGTGATACTAAAGTCAAATTTTTTTTTGGTTTTAAAATAACAAACATGTCATACTTACCTGCTCTGAGCAGCCAAGATCCTCCTCTTCTCAACCCTTATTGGTGCTCCTGGCCCCTCCCTCCTGTTGAGTTCCCCCACAGCAAGCAGTTTGGTATGGGGGCACCTGAGCCAAGCCGCAGCACAGTGTATCCATTCAGACATGGAGCCGTGGCCTTGTCCTGCCCCCTCTCTTTCCTCATTGGCTCACTGAATTTGTTTGACAGCAGCAGGAGCCAATGGCGCTTCGCTGCTGTCTCAGCCGATGAGTAGGGAGAGTCCCGGACAGCCGAGTCTCTCGTGCAATATTTCTGGATCAGAGGGAGCTCAGGTAGGTATTGGGGGGGGGGGCTGCTGAACACAGAAGGCTTTTTATCTTAAAGGGGTTGTAAACCCTCAAGGTTTTTCACCCTATGCCTTCTATTCATTAAGGTGAAAAACCTCCTGTGATGCAGCAGCCCCCCGAGCCCCCCTTTTACTTACCTGAACCTGGTCTTTCCAGCGATGGGGACAAGCACACCAGCTCCGGCTGGTGTCACGGGTCCTGATTGGAAAGATTGATAGCAGCGCAGCCATTGGCTCCCGCTGCTGTCAATCAAATCCAATGACACGGGAGCCGGGGGCGGGGCCGAGTCCTGCTGTGTCAATGGACGCAGAAGCAGGACACGGGAGTCCGTCCGCACGAGTGCCTCGAGGGAGAGTGGCTCTACAACGGGGCACTCGAGAAGAGAAGGAGCCAGGAGCGCAGCTGAGGGACCCCAGAAGAGGAGGGTCGGGGCTACTCTGTGCAAAACCAACTGCACAGAGGAGGTAAGTATGACATGTTTGTTTTTTTATAAACCAAACCTTTACATATCCTTTAATGCATAGAATGCATTAAGATAAAAAAAAACAAACCTTCTGCCCTTACAACTACTTTAAAGGGGTTGTAAACCTTCGTGTTTTTTCACCTTAATGCATCCTATGCTTTAAGGTGAAAAAAACACCTTGCAGTGTCCGGCCCCCCCAGCCCCCTCCCCCTCCATTTTACTTTCCTGAGCCCCGAATTTCCATGGGCGCGATCCCGCGTCTCTCTCTCCACGGGTTCTCGGCTCTTCATTGGATAGATTGATAGCAGCGCAGCCATTGGCACCCGCTGCTGTCAATCAAATCGAATGACGCGGGCACCGAGTCCTGCATTCAGCAGGTACGAAGGTAACCCCCTTGGGAGAGCGCTTCCCAGAGGGGGTTATCTGATGCAGGGAGGAGCCGAGAGAGCCGCCGTGGGACCCCAGAAGAGGATGTTCTGGGCCACTCTGTGCGAAATGAACTGTACAGTGGAGGTAAGTATGACTTGTTTGTTATTTTAATTTTTTTTAATCGAACCTATAGTATCACTTTAAGTAAGGAAGAAATGAAGGAAAGAAGGATGGAAAAAAGGAACTAACAAATAAAGAAATATCTTGATTATCATATAGACAAGATGGCTTTTTCTTTTATTGTGATGCTCTGGTCTGTTGGCTATTGTTTTGAACTGTATAGGAAATTAATTGATGATATTACCTGACTAGGAGTTAATCACCAATAGGAAGGTCTTCTCTAGCAATTTCAATAAATGTTGCTACAAGAGACAATTTACACTGTAATGGTGGGATAGCTCATCCTTACGAACTGATGGGAAATGATGATTACCGTGACAATCCCCTACTTGTCCATTTAGCTGTGAATCGTGATTAACTGTAGAATGAAATAGCTTCATTAATGCCAACTAGAGTTTAGCCAACACAGTTGCAATGAAAAATGACTCAACATGGATCATGCCGACCTGCCTAGTGCAGATACCCTAGAAAAGAAAGAGTTTGTACAATAATTATTTTCTAAGGGACCTTTAGCAAGCTCTACCACTTGGCCTTACACGCCCTTCAGTTCTTTCCTGTGCCTGCCTACTCTTTCACATATTCAGTCAGGCAAGGCTATATGATAAGACACTGAGTCAATGTTGGCAGTGACACCGGTGAGTGAGTACATTGGTGCCAGACACCTACTCACATAGTTGCTCAGTGCCATCATCAGTCCCAGTGCATTGATGGGTGCTGCATTCTTACTATACCTCAGTATCAGCCTCATCCTTCATCACAGGCACAGACAGTGTAGTTGGTACAGTATCTGCCAGTTTTTACTACTACCTGTTAGTATTGCTCCTTTGTTACTCTGTAAATACTCACATGGGCAAACTGCTTTATACAAGGTTTAAGACCTTCCAACCTGACCCCACGTTATCTATATGACACACAATAGTCCACTCTTGGGTTTTTCTTCAGCTTTCTGAGACAAAGCACCTAACAGTTGAAGCAAAACTAAACCCATGGATTTAACAGTTTCAAAAGGCAGGTATAGTCCAGCATGTGTCAAGAATGTAAGGCAGGCCATAGATGATGCAATTTTCTCTCCTGCAACCATGTTTTGTAGGAAAGAAAATTGCTTGATTCCCCCATCAACACTTAGGAGAGAAAACCACTCACTGAGCTATTGTATTCTCCTAGCGGGGGGGCGCGGGGAACTGTCCCTGCCGGAAGAACAGAATACCTCTCGCTGAGCTATTGTATTCTCCTGGCAGGGGGGGTGGGGGAGGGGCGCGGGGAGCTGTCCCTGCCAGATGAACATAGTGATTATTGCTATAGCCGCTGGCAATGATCGCATGTAAAAATCTGACATTTTGGTTGTACCCAAGTCAATCAATGGATTGACTTGGGTACAATCAGCCTGCCCACAGATGGTTCGAATCTCTGCCAGTCCCTGCTGAACCGGCTAAGATTCGAACCATCTATGGCCGACTTAACTGTTCCATTTTCTTATGCTTTTAATCAGACTGTCAAATCATCAGATGGCTGGTGTAATAACTGATTACATGTGCAGCATTATGGCAGTTCAAACAGAGGCCAAGATGGCAGCTTCCTTGGCTGAAAACGATAGGAGAGTTTAGTTCCACTTTACACTCTTCACAAGAGCTCATTGTGGGAAATTTGAGAGCCGAGTATGTTGTACCTTATGGAGTAGTTCTTGTTAGATAGCCTGCAGTTTAAAGGACTAAAGAGATAGAGGGTCAATGTTAGACAACAAAGCTAGAAATTATAGGGATAGAGTTAGGATAGTCTTGATTAGTTTGCTGTTTGTCTAGTGTATACTGCAGCAATCCTGTGAAGTATCTAAAAATCGTGCAATCCTTCGTGGTTCTGCAATCTGTCGCTGATTTACATGGTTGGCTTGTATCCTAAGGTTCAACTTATGCAAGCACACCTGTGTAGTTTATCCTAGTTTTATGTGCATATACTATATATGCATCAATCAGCCATAACCAAGCCATCAGTAGCATATGCTCTAAGTCCTGTAAGTTGCAAGGTAGGGCCTCCATGGATTTGTTTTCCCAGCACATCCCACAGATGCTCGATGAATTGAGATCTGGAGAATTTAATGGCCAAATCAGGACCTCAAATTTGTTGTTGTGTCTTTCAAACCATTCTTTTTTTTTTTTCCTATTTTTTTTATTTTATTTATATTTTGCATAGTACAAAAAAACACAAAAATAATGTAAACAAAACCATGCCACGCAGGGCGGGATTCATAGAAAGAACAAGTAAAAATAAAGAGACTCCCACAACATTCCCCCCTAGTCCAGGTTCACCACCCTGTGGACAAATCCACCTTCCCGGATGTAATTCCCCTCAAAACGAAGGGGGCATGTATACCAACATCATATTATAGCCAGTAATAATGATTTCACAGTTCTCAGGGTAATAAGGCTATCAATCATCCCTACATACAGCTATCCAAAAAGCAGTCAGCCCCGTAATAATCCCAATGTTAATACAAGAATTACAGAGCCATTTACACCCATATCCATCACCACCCAGACAACCTCCTCCCTATTCGTGAAATCCATATATTCATTAGGCTACAGAAAGATCGCTGTCCAACCAAATCTTCCAAATTTTGTCAAATTTCTTTGGACACCCTCTGCTCAAGTATGTTGCTTTATAGAACAGAATCACCCTATTCACAAGCCCTTTTCAGTACGACAGTGAGGGTGTCGTGGGTTTCTTCCAGTAGAGGATCAGTGCCTTATGCATATAAAATAATAACAAGCTAAGCAGAGCACACTGGGCCCTAGTAGGTGCCAAGCCCTCCACCAAGCCAAGAAAGAATGTCACCACCGTCAATGGCACAGATGTAATCTCCGTTATACGGCGCTCAACGGCAGACCAGAACTCCTTGACTACCTGGCAGTGCCAAAAAACATGGCTAAAATTGGCTGTGAGCAACGCCAACATTCTTCCGACATTCCTTGTTGGGGTGTAATATATTCTGTGTAGGAATTTAAATTGAATTAAGCGATCTCTAGCAGACACTTAGTCATCCAATAGAACATTCTCCAAAATTGAGGACCTGAGTTCCAGCTTAGTGGAGCCAAATTGGGATACAAAAGCGTGTCGCAACTGGAGGTAGCAAAAGAGATACGAATTAGGAAGTTCTGTTTTAGATCTGCAAATTGTAACAGCTCGCCCCCTCTGGTGACGTCACCCAAAGTTTTAATTCCCTTTGATACCCATATGATCGGATCTGGTATAGTGAGCAGATGGGGAAAATGGGGGTTCCTCCACAATGACGAGGCCGGTGACATGGCAGTAGAGGCAGGTGCCAGTGATTCCTTTGCATAGTCCCAAGCCTTAACAGTGGCTCGCATTGTGCCCGTCAGCAGAAACTGAGCCCCAGAGCCTCTGTACACAAGGAGACGCAGGCTCTCGTAGGAGCCCAGCACCACCGCCTCTAAGATGGTGTCAGAATCCCCATCAACTCCAAGAAGCCCTTCAAACCATTCTTGAACCATTTTTGCATTGTGGTAGGGCACATTATCCTGCTGAAAGAGGCCACTGCCATCAGGGCATACTGTTTCCATGAAGGGGCGTACTTGGTAAGCAATAATGTTTATGTAGGTGGTACATGTACAATGAATCACAGGACCCAAGGTTTCTAAACAGGATATTGCCCAAACGATCATGCTGCCTCCGCCTGCTCACGTTCTTCCCATACCGCCACATCCACATGATGTAAAAGAAAACTTGAATTATTTGACCAGGCCACCTTCTTCCATTGCTCCGTGATCCAGTTCTGATGCTCACATGCCCATCAAAAGCACTTTTGGCTGTGGATACGGGTCATCACAGGCACCCTGACCAGTCTGTGGCTACACAGCCCCGTACACAACAAATTGCGATGCCCATTTTTTCTGCATTCAACACATCAACTCCAGGGACAACATTTTTATTTTCTGCCTAGTATATTATTCCTCTGACTTTTAGATTCCATTGTAACAAAATAATCAATGTTATTCACTTACCTTTTTTACCTATCAGTGGTCATACAGGTAAGACTGATTGGTGTAAATATACTGTATATATTAGGGTGACCAGACATCCCCGGTTTCCGGGGACAGTTCCCAGATTTAGGACACTGTCCCCGGACCAAGTCTGTCCCCAGTTTTGTCCCCGGATTGGATTTGAACAGGGGCTGGGGCAATTTCAAAGACAGTCAGTGCAGAATTAAAAATAAAAAATTAAATCTGAATTACACACCCCCACTCCACCGCTCCTACTAGCTTAGGGGGGGTGTATTTTCTCCATTATCTGTGCCCCTTTCTGATGATCATGTGCTGGTCGGAGCGGAGGGAATATTTCTTCAGTTTCGGGTGCATGCCCATTCAGCTCCGCTCCCATGTTCTTCTGCCTTGGCTCAAGTCCCGGCCAGCCGCCTGCCTGTTTATCTCCGTGCCTTCCCTGGCGGAGTGACCTTCCTCCGCCCCCCACCCAGTAGTAGCCGTGGCCCGGAGAGTAAGACTTGACAGGCTGTGAGGCGGGCGGCGGCGACGGGCATTGAGTCACTGATTACCGCCATTACTAGTAAAAAAAAAAAAATATGTCCCCGGTTTTCATTTTAAAAATCTGGTCACCTTAGTATATATCTATATATATTGTGTGTAGTTACACGTTATAGGCAATCTAAAATGTTGTAAAGTGAGGATGCTTTAAAAAATAATGGCATGAATATTTTTTTTTAACCAATTAACAATCTACAAAATACCTACACAGAAAAAAGAAAAAAAATCTTTTTGGTGTGTCCACCCTTTGCCTTTAAAACAGAAAACAGCATCCTATTGCACACAGTTTAAAGCGGTTGTATGGTCAAAAATACCACTTTACAGTTATTTATGAACAGCAATAATTGCAATCGTTTGCTCATTTTATTTTTTTTCTTACCTTTTTACATTTAATGTTACAGGTGTTTTCCCCAGTGTAGGTCACTACCGCGCATGCGCCCGATATCCGTTCATTTCGGCTGGCAGAGCCTCTGCCGGAATATCGCTGTGTTTATGTCAGGGCTGCGTCATTTCCTTATGTATACGTCAGCCCAGACATCCCGCGATCTTTCAGCACAAACATCCTTGTTATCATGTGACCTGAACGTCACATGATACAGAGAGAACGTCACATGATACAGAGAGAACTATCCGATTGGTGGGACAGTTCTCGCCAGAACACCAGTGTAGACTATGAATGCAATACATTCGTTTCCATAGAAACCGGAAACGAAAAAGAGGCTTGGATATCGTGAGCCTAAAGCGCACGCGCGGGATTACTGAGCGCAGAAGGAACTGTGGGCGGAAAAGAAATTTGATTCAAACCAGGAAGACCACAACGGAGATGGCGCTGAGTTACTACTACAAGCAGACTGGACAAATGTCACGGAATATAAGGTAAGTATAATGTTTTTCTTCCAACAATAGCGATCAATCAGTTCTAAATTACTTTGTCATTACAAATATGCTATTTGTTTACAAAGTATATTAGGGTTTACAACCGCTTTAAGATTTTTCAGGCATATGGTCCAGTGCATGATTAAATAATTACACCAAACAGGTGCTAATAATCAACAAGATAACACATAGTTTAACAAATAATCGTTAAATCAAACAGAATCAGCCGTGTAGGAGGAATGTAACTAAGTGAGAAAAAGTCATACCTCACTAACAACATGATGTCAGTGAAGAATGAGACAGTTCAATGTAATAAGCCTTACACATTAGCAAGACTGAGCACAGCAAGACACAGGTTGGTCTTAGTCATGGTCCCTCACAGGCAGAATTTTCCAAATGTGCTGTCCAAACTCTGTTGCAGAAGCTCACAGAGCCAGGCAACACTGAAAACTGAAAATGCAGTGGTCAGCCAGCCAAGGAAACTTAGCTCAGCAGGTGAAAAAACACGGGCACATCAGCTAAGACATAGCTCCCAACTGTCCCTGATTTGGAACAAAGTCCTTCTGTCCCTCTTTCCTCCTCATTTGTCCCTCATTTTGGTCTGATCTTTACAGTTGTATATAAAATGCACTATTTATCTTTCAAAAAGTGTTTCCCAGTGCAAAACCTTACATCCTATTTCCAGGGCTTTTTTTCTCAGACAATAGGTGCAGGAACTCCCCTTTTCCGAGTCACTTGTTTTCTCCGCCCCCTACCCACCTCCGAGCAACGTCCCTTGGTTGCATCCCCTACCCAACTCCCAGTACCGCCCCTTTTAGACAATACAGAACCAAGTATCATTTTGTTGTGCGATGTAATTTTTATGGAATTTGGTTTCCCCTTCAGCCAGAAACAATAGATCCCCCTAACAATGTACCACCCACAACAAAATCCCCCCCCCAGCAACAATAGACTCCCGGCAGGATCAGCGAATCTCCGCACAGCCAGCATTAATAGATAGATGGCAGCCATCAACAATAGACTCCTCCCCCAACAGTGAGTCTCCTTCAGCAACAACTAACCCCCCAGCAACAATAGGTCCCCCAACAGCAACACTAGACCTCCTCAGATCCCCTCCAGCTAGAATAGATCCGCCAGCAGTGAGCATCAATATCCTGCAGCACACCACAGCACCCCTTGACATTACACACAGTCAGTCCAGGAGGTGCCGGAACTGCGTTCCCCCGCGTTCCCGCTGAAAAAAAGCCCTGCCTATTTCTAAATTGCTGCATTTGTAAATTTTAAAACCCAATATAAAGGAATAATAATGGTTAAAAAAAAAAAACACTTGTGGGTTTAACTAATCTTTTTTTGTATAGTTCTCCTTTAAAGGGGGCATGGCAGGGGGCGTGCCTATGCCTACATACACTATATTACCATTCAACTGGTGTGCAGTCATGTTGGAATATAAGGGGCCATCCCCAAACTGTTCTCACAAAGTTGGGAGCATGAAATTGTCCAAAATGTCTTGGTATGCCGACACCTTAAGAGATCCCTTTACTGGAACTAAGGGGACAAGCCCGACCCCTGAAAAATAACCCCACACCATAATCCTCCCTCCACCAAATGATTTGGACCAGTGCACAAAGCAAGGTCCATAAAGACATGGATGAGCGAGTTTGGGGTGGAGGAACTTGACTGACCTGCACAGAGTCCTGACCTTAACCTGATAGAACACCTTTGGTGATGAATTAGAGCGGAGACTGTGAGCCAGGCCTTCTTGTCCACATCAGTGTCTGACCTCACAAATGTGCTTCTGGAAGAATGATCAAACATTCCCATAGACACTCCTAAACCTTGTGGACAGCCTTCCCAGAACAGTTGAAACTGTTATAGCTGCAACTCACTATTGAACCCTACGGACTAAGACTGGGATGCCATTAACCTCCCTGGCGGTATTCCAGAGTCTCGGGGTGGAATTTCAGTACCATAAGCGATAACCCCGAGCCAGACTCGGGCTGCATCGCAGGATACAGGGAGAGTTACTTACCTTGTCCCCTGGATCCTACGATGTCTCATTGCAGTGTGTGCGAGCTGTCTCCTCGCTCGATTCACACACAGTGCCGCCGAGCTCCGTTCCCTGCGACGTTGCGGCGCACGGGGGCGGAGATCAGCGCCAAATTCAAAAAAGTAAAAACACAATACACATAAAGTATACTGTAATCTTACAGATTACAGTACTGTATAAAAAAATTACACATCCCCTTTGTCCCTAGTGGTCTGTCCAGTGTCCTGCATGCACTTTTATAATATAAATACATTTTTTTCTGCCTGGAATTTGGAGATTGTCCATAGCAACCAAAAAGTGTCCCTTTATGTCAAAAGTGGTTTTAGACCAGATAGAAAACAGTGATAATAAATTAGAATCACTTGCAGAATTGAGCGATAAAGATTTGTGGGGAAATTCGTCATCAAACACTGAAAGTAATGACAGCGACAATTCTGCAACTGAGCAAATTTCAGTATTTTTGATTTGATTACATTATTGAATAATTTTTATTATTTTTATATTATTATTTGTTATAATTATTTATAGTTATTTATTATAATATAATAATTTATGATTTTGTGTTTCAAACTTTATCATACCCGGGATGTCTACTAGACTCTGATTTGGACAGATTTAAGTGAGTTATTCCTAAAGCCTCGTACACACGGTCGGACTTCAAACAAACTTTTCCGTGGATTTTTGTCCGAAGGGAGTTGGTCGGGAACACCCATAGCATACACACGCTCGGACTTTTCTTCAAACTTTCCCAAAACTTTTCCAACATCACGTGGTTTTTCTGCTCTTTACCGCCACCCTTTGATCAACTTCTGCTATTGTTGGTTGATTTTAACATTATTTGTTTTGTCCATCGGACAAAAGTCCGATGGATTTCTGTACACACGGTCGGACTTTGCTCCATCGGACTTTTGTTGGCGAAAAGTTTGTCCGTTTGCAGACCGAACATTTGTCCGATGAAAACCAAAAAAGTTTGTCCGATGGAGAGTACACACGGTTGGATTTTTTGTCAAACTTGCTCAAAATGAAGTTTGTTGGCAAAAAGTCTGACCGTGTGTACGAGGCTTAAGAATTGCAGGCCTACAATATAAAACGCCAAATTTCCATGCAAAATAATTGTACCGCTTTCAGCACCTAAAATCAGACAGAATCCTACCGCCAGGGAGGTTAATCCTAACACAAACCATTCCTGTTACTCTCACATTATCCTGTAACATTGACACTAACTTTCCGTGTTAGAGCCGGTTCACACCAGGGCGACTCAGGATCCGACTTCAGGTCGCCCTGAGACGCCCCAAGTCGCCCCAAGTCTCGCTGTAATGTTAGTCTATGGAGCCGTCTTTATGCACACTACAGAAGTCGCTCCAACTTCAAAAAAGGTTCCTGTACTACTTGAAAACGACTTCTAGGCGACTTGTACCCATTGATTTCAATGGAAGTCGCCTCCAAAGTTGGATCACTGTCTTAACTGAAGCAACTTTACAGGAAGAAAAAATAGTTTTCTCAGGCAAACCCCTCCCTTCCACAGAGCTGATTATTGTTTGATTGGCCACTGGCAAAGTCGACTGTCCTGGAGGAAACTTGAAGTTGCCTCGAAGTTGCCTTGAAGTTGCCTTGTAAAGTCGCGCTGGAAGTCGTGTTGCCCCAGTGTGAACCGGCTCTAACGCTAACACTATCCTTTAACCTTAAGACTACCTTCCTGCAACCCTCACATTAATGATCCCTGTAACTCTAGAACCAAACTTCACTGTAACCCTCACACTAAGCTTCCCTGTAACCTTAACACTAATCTTAATACTATCTCTCCCTGTAATCCTCTCAGTAATCATGCCTATAACCCCAATTTCCTTGTAACCCTAACGATTGTAGACCTTGTATTCCAAACACTAACAATCCCTGTAACCCTAACGTTACCTCTCCCTGTAACCCTAACACCAGCCTTCCATGTAATCCTAACTCTTCCTGTAACTCCAATGCTAACCCTCCCGCTACTCTATCAATGACCTTTCATGTAATCCTAACACTAACCCTACGCCATGTCACTTGGTGCAAAGACCAACCCTTCCTTCATCCAAAGACACCAAGTCCCGGCACTAGATGTACTGATTCCCTCTTTGATAACTTCAACAATTATTATGTGGTTCTTGTTAAGTGTTTTCCTTTGAAAATGTAATAAACACAAGTTATACTTATAAAAATGCCCCCTGGATTGTAGCTGTCTGCATTCTCATAGTGTGACTCTTGCAGGCGTTGGATTAATCTTACATTACTGGCCTACATATTCTTAATTGGAAATTCTCTCTTTCTACATTTCAAGATCAATTTAGATCAGAGCAGAATTCATTGTAGCGGATTTGCAGACACATCCATCGGCACACTGCCCTGGATTAAAGGGACACAAAATATCATTAACAAGTAGCTTTTAATACCATTCATGGATAAATAGCTGAATATTTCACGAGTGAATCAGAACTGAAGATATTTGAGATAACAGGATGCTATGGGAAAACATTTTCCATTGTGTATTTGAGTTTTTTCCAAGTTATTAAAAAATAATTTTAAAGGATTTTTAACTCATGCATTTAAAGTGGTTGTGAACCCTACAGACCACTTTATACTACAGGTAAGCCTATAATAAGGCTTACCTGTAGCTACCCAGGATATCTCCTAAACCTGCACGGTTTAGGAGATACCCCCTGTCCCCTGCATGTGACGATGTCATCGGCACATGCGCACTGGGGCAAACTGAAGCAATGGCACGAAGCCAAGGTTCAGCAACAGGAATCCAGCAAAGTTTAACAAGGTTCAGGATATCAGGACACAGCCGAAGACCAGTCAGCACTTTTCAGAAGTCAGGGCCTTGAAATAGGCCGTCTGGCGCCAATTGTGACTAGGGGCGCGCTCCTGCACGCAGTGCGTTGCGTATGAGCATTGGTGCGTGTGGGAACCTGCCTTTGCCCATGAGTGTGCGCATGGGGACGTGTTTGTGTGCCGAGCGCATTCTAACAGTTCTCTTACAGTGCCGTTACTGGCGGCTCCCATGTGAATGCGCGGGAGAGACATCATCGCGACTCCGGCCAATCACAGCGCCGGAGCCACGATACCCGGAAGTAACCCCCCAGAGAGATG
Organism: Rana muscosa; assembly: GCA_029206835.1. NCBI lineage: Eukaryota > Metazoa > Chordata > Amphibia > Anura > Ranidae > Rana > Rana muscosa. The sequence continues at coordinate 449,968,938 of CM055127.1, read as the reverse complement.
TCGCCGGCCAGAGGGGGGTACGAGGACCACTGAGAGGGCTTCAATGTAAGGTAAGTAATTCTACTAGCTCATTATGCCTTTGTCTTGCAGGGGGTTTTTTTCCGAGGGTTTACAACCACTTTAAAAGTTAACTATTAGTTGTTTTTTTACAGTTTGTGGACATCTGATCACCATATTTACTATAAAGGGCAAACATATGTGGACACCCTGTCCAAATGATTGAGTTCAACTGTTTCCATTCAAGGGTACTGTCACTTACTTGGGGCTGCAGGAGAACCATTGCCTGGAGAACTCTGTGTTTTAGGTTTCATGCACACTGCAGCCAAAGAAGCGGCTCCTATAGGCTTTTGAGCTCTTATTTTTTTCTGTCTAGATATTCCCCTCCATGTTAGCCAATGTGTCCATGCACACTAGGGCTTTTTCAGGCATTTTCAGGCATATGCTCCTACAGGCAGAAAAAAATCCCCACCAAACTCACGTTTTTGAGAGGAGCTAGTGCCCCAAAGAGCTCAAAAATGCATGAAAACGCGTGAAAACGTTTGTTCCAGCTTTTTGTTTTGTTTATACAGTGGTTAAGAAAATACTATCTAGCAGGGTTTGTGAAAAAAACGCTTAAGCCTCGTACACATGGCCGAGAATCTCGTCGTTAAAAACATGTCGTTTTTTTCGACGAGATCCTTGGACAAGAAACTTGTCCCGGCCGAGTGTACCCACGCTCATTTCAAAGAACCCACGGTTCTTTGAATGGAGCGTACGCGGTGACGTCATCGAATACGACGAGCATGCGCTCGTCACATTCGATGCCATCGCCGCCATCTTGGTTCACCCTACCTATGCCTAGGAAGCTACCGTGCATGTGTCGAAGTCATTTCGAGCATGCGCGGGCTTCCCGGAGGACAGGTAAGTGTACACACACACAATTTTCTCGTCGAGAAACAGGCTGACGAGAATTTCGACGAGAAAATAGAGAGCAGGTTCTCTATTTTCTCGTCGAGATTCTTGTCGCTTTTCTTGACGAGAAACCATACACACGAACGAATTTCTCGGCAAGAAATCTCTGCCAGCAAGTTTCTTGCTGGTTTTTGCCGAGAAACTCGGTCGTGTGTACGAGGCTTCATGCTCAAAAAAGCTCGAAAGAGCTCAGTAAAAACAAAGAACAAGCTTTATCAAGCTTTTATAGGCAGAAATAAAAGCTCAAACTCTTGTAAAAAGCAGTTTTTTTTTTTTTTTGAGCTGCAGTGTACCTTAAATGCCTTAAATGTGTTTTTAACCACTTCAGCCCCGGACCATTTTGTTGCTAAAGGACCAGGACCCTTTTTGCGATTCTGCACTGTGTCGCTTTAACTGACAATTGCGCGGTCGTGCGACGTGGCTCCCAAGCAAAATTGACGTCCTTTTTTTCCCACAAATAGAGCTTTCTTTTGGTGGTATTTGATCACCTCTGCGGTTTTTGTTTTTTGCGCTATAAAAAAATAGAGCGACAATTTTGAAAAAAATGCAATATTTTTAACTTTTTGCTATAATAAATATCCCCAAAAAATATATAAATAAAAAAAATATGTTTTCCCCTTAGTTTAGGACGACACGTATTCTTCTACATATTTTTGGTAAAAAAAATCGCAATAAGTGTTTATTGATTGGTTTGCGCAAAAGTTATAGCGTCTACAAAATAGGTGGTCGTTTTATGGCATTTTTATTAATATTTTTTTTTTACTAGTAATGGCAGCGATCAGCGATTTTTTTCATGACTGCGACATTTCGGCAGACACATCGAACACTTTTGACACTATTTTGGGACCATTGTAATTTTTACATCGATCAGTGCTATAAAAATGCACTGATTACTGTGAAAATGACACTGGCAGTGAAGGGGTTAACCAGTAGGTGGCGCTGTAGGGGTTAAGTGTTTGCTAGTGAGTGTTTCTTACTGTAGGGGGGATAAGCTGTGTGTCACATGACACTCATCTCTGCTTCCGATTACACGGAGCGGATATCAGTGTCATTGTCACTAGGCAGAGCGGGGAGAATGCTTGTTTACATAAGCATCTCCCCGCTCTATCTCTCCGTGAGACGATCGCGGGTGTCCGGCGGCGCGCAACCAGACGGCGGCATCATAAAGGGGACGTACCTGTACGTACCTATGCCTGTCCGTGCCATTCTGCTGACGTAAATATACAGGAGGCGGTCCTTAAGCGGTTAAGTTATCCAGAAGGAGCTGGTCACTAATTGAATTTTGGGTCCTGTGTATACTGTATTCCTATAGGGTACCCGGACTGTCTAAGGTGGCCATTATTTGTGATAATAGGATTAGCTCTGCTGTCTAAGGTGGCCATTGTTTATGATAATGGGAGTAGCTCTTATCTGATGTTTTTCTGTATAAATTCAGTGTGTTTCTCTAATAAAGCAGTTCTTCTTATGGTTTGCTCCAAAAACTGGTGTTGCCTAGTTCTTTGGGGTAACTATAGCTATATTCACTGGTCTCGTGTTCCAGAGCTTGGGAAGGAGATACCCACTTGGGTTGTCCGGAATCCGTCATAGGTACTGTTATTACAGCAAAATACAAAAACATTTTAGGCAATGTGTTGGCCCCTGGATTGCCCGGTTTCCAACCGGTTACGGTTATACAGGTGGTTGAGGTAATTGCCTCTTTGAAACCATCTTCCTCTCCATTAGATGTATGTCCTGCCGGGCTGGTTAAAAAATCTGCTGCCCTTTTGGTCCCCTTTATTGGGGAGACAATCAACTGCTGTTTCAGGACAGGTACTGTCCCAGGCGCTCTGAAGCGGGCCGTGGTCTTCGCCCTGCTGAAGAAACCGACCTTGGACCCGGACATACTGGGCAACTACAGGCCGATTTCCATCTTGCCTTTTGTGGCAAAGGTGATGGAGCGCCTGGTGGTTATCCAGCTACAGGCTTACCTTGAGTCTTTCCATCTCTTGGACGAATTCCAGTCCGGATTTCGATCTGGACATGAAACAGAGATGAGCCTCATCTGTGTCTATGATGATGTCCTTCACAGCTTGGACAGGGGTGACTCAGTAGTTCTGGTTCTTTTGGATCTGTCGGCCGCATTTGATACCATTAATCGTGGAATCTTACTGGAGCGGATGAGATCTGTTTTGGGTATGAGTGGGTCGGCTTTGGCATGGGTGGCCTCTTTGTTGGAGGGCAGAGTTCAGGGAGTCAAGACTGGCCCCTTTTACTCTAAGTACACTGCCCTGGATTGCGGAGTGCCACAGGGCTCTGCCTTGTCTCCCCTGCTGTTTAATATCTATATGAGGCCCCTTGCTGACCTGCTAAAGTCCCACGCCATCCATTACCATGTTTATGCGGACGACACCCAGGTTTACCTAAAGATTCCTAGGAACCAGACGGCTGATGCCACCCTTGCCAGCTGTTTGGAGGCCATCAACACATGGATGTCTGCCAACTTCCTGAAACTTAATGGGGGAAAAACTGAGGTGATCATCTTCAGCGATCTGGCCACCCCTCCAGATATCCCACCTTGGCCTCCCTCATTTGGTCCTGCTCCGGAGGTGGCCCCCCAGGTCCGTGATCTGGGATTTGTCCTAGATTCAGGTTTAACTTTGGCTCCTCAGGTAAAGAGGGTTGTCAGTGCATGTCACTGGCAGCTAAAACTCCTGAGGGGGCTGTTTAAATATCTGAATGTCTCGGACAGAAAAATTGCCATCTGCGCCACGATAGGTAGCTGCCTAGACTACTGCAACTCTCTTTATCTGGGATTGCCAAAGATGTTAGTGCAGAAGCTTCAATTTATTCAAAATGCTGCGGCTAGGTTACTCATTGATGTCCCCTTGAGGGATCATATCACCCCTGTCCTCTGCGCCTTGCATTGGCTGCCAGTCCACTATCGCACCCTATTTAAGGCAGGATGTATCATGTTTAAGATTATGAGAGGCCTGGCCCCAAGCTATCTCTGCTCTCGTTTTCATAAACAAGCTTTTGTTAGATCACTCAGATCTACCGGCAGAGATCTCCTCCACACCTCGGTGCCCAAGAAGATCCAGCGTGGTGGTCGGGCCTTCTCCCACCAGGGTACCGTTTTGTGGAATAGCCTCCCTGTCGAGCTCCAGGAGGCCCCTACTATTCCAGTCTTCCGCGGGTTACTGAAGACTTGGCTTTTCACGCAAGCCTTTCCTGCGTAGCCTCGCTCTTCCACCCTTTCTGCCGCTCTGTGCTGCTTCTGGTTCCTGGGTCCTCTTTTCCTAGGAACTCTGTTATGCGCGTCGGGACCCTTCGGAGTAAGACCGCGCTATATTAAGATACCTCTCAACTCAACAAGGGAGGGGGCACTTTATATTAGGCTCTATTCACATTAATTCACATTAATGCGTTTTTTGATGCATTTAGCATTTTGCAGAAATGCAGGGAAATTTTTTAACATGGGTCCCTATAGCACATGTTCACATCAATGGATTTTTGTGCCTCTGTGACTCGTCCCCCCCCCCCCCCCCGCAAAATGCAGCGTTTTGCATGTAATATAATTCAGTAGACCCGCATCCAAAACGAAAAACGCGCCAAGCACCGCAAAAAGCACTGCAGAAACTCTCAAAAGCAACATGCATAGATGTGAATCGAGCCTTAAGGTGCTTGTAATCCTCAGACATGAAATATGAACAAAGCATATCCTTATCTAGTGTGTAATTGTCTCAATTGAGAGCACTAGATGTCACTTTTATCAGCTGCTTTGTTCTTCTGCTATCAGCATTAATCAATTCTGATAAGTTTTCCTGACACTTGTGCCCTGTACACACGATCGGATTTCCGATGGAAGAAAATCCGATGGAATTTTTCGTCGGAATTCTGATGAAGCTGACTTCCATCAGTCTTGCCTACGCACCATCAGTCTAAAATCCGACTGTCCAAAACGCTGTGACGTAAAACACTCCGACAAGCCGAGAAAAATTAAGTTCAATGCTTCTGAGCATGCGTTGACTTGGTTCTGAGCATGCGTGGGTTTTTTCTCCGATGGAGTTCCACACAGACGATCGGAATTTCCAAACTTTTTTTTTCCATCGGAAAAATTTAAAACATGTTCTATTTTTTTACACCGATGGAAAAAAGTGGGGCCCACACACGATCGTTTTTTCCGATGAAAAAAGTCCATCTAACAAAAAACGATCGTGTGTACAGGGCATAAGAGAATAAAGGTGATGGGGAGGGACCTGCAGCAGATTGACAGCATCAGATCTGTTCCTGTGTACATTGGGGAGGGGGGTGTGTCCCCCCCCCAATCAGCTCTCAGAGCTCTCCACACTGAGCTCTGCAGAGTGTAACTTCAGCTCTCCTCCCCCTTTTTTCTGAACTCTCAGACAAGCTTTATAATTTAGCACTTTGAACAGATGTAGAGAAGAGAAGACTGCAGATAAAAAAGGACAACTTATGTAGGAGGATTTGCTTCATCTCTGTATTATCTGAGGTCAGTCACTTCACTGGCAATATGTAAGAGTTTACAACAACTTCAAGGCTCCTGTTCTGAAAATAAGATTTCCGACAAGTTGGTATGGGTGTGATGGTCTGCTGTCCACAAACATTTGACTGTACAGTGCACAAAAGCTCAGAGGCAATAAATAGCCTTTTCAGATTTTATTGGGGATATCCTGTACATGTAAAGGATGATGTACATAATCCTGTGTTTCTATGTATAGACTATATTAACCACTTCAGCTCCCAAAGGTTTTACCCCCTTCATGACCGAGCCATTTTTTTCTATTTAGCACTGTTACTTTAACTGGCAATTGCACGGTCATGCAATGCTGTACCCAAATTAAATTTATATATTTTTTTTTTTGCCAAAAATAGAACTCTCTTTGGGTGGTGTTTGATGACCACTAGGTTTTTTATTTTTTATTATATAAACAAAAAAAAACACCCCGATATGTTTTACTTTCTGATATAAAACATATCCAATAAATAAAAACTAAAAATCAAATTTCTTCAAAAATTTAGACCAAAATATATTCTGCTACATGACTTTGTTTAAAAAAATCCCAATAAGTGTATATTAAACAGTTTTGCTTGAAAGTTATAGTGTCTACAAACAATGGTATATATACTGGAATTTTTATTTATGTTTATGAGATTGCCTTGACCTCGCTTAGTAAGCCTCATGCCAGACAAATATTACATGGAAAGAAGAACAACCTTCATAGCATAAAACTATTTATTTAACATTTCCTATAAAACCATAAAAATACAAAGTCACATATTATTGTGCATCAAACTTGTACTTGGAGCAAAGTACTTACTTCTTTTTAGATTACCAGCTCTGCTCTTTCAAGCCTCGTACACACGGCCGAGAATCTCGTCGCCAAAAAAACTTTGTTTTTCTCGATGGGTTTCTTGTCAAGCTTGACGAGATTCTTGTCAAGCTTACTTGCATACACACTGTCAATCTAAAATCTCGTTGGTCTAAAGCACGGTGACGTACAACACGTACGACGGCAGTATAAAGGGGAAGTTTCATTCTCGTGGCGCCACCCCTTGGGCTGCTTTTGCTGATCTCGTGTTACTGCGTGTTATTAAAAGTTTAGTGAGAGATGATTCGCGCTTTTCAGTATTCGTGCTTTTCAGTCCGTTACAGCGTGACGAATGTGCTATCTCCATTACGAACACTAGTTTTACAAGAAGGTGCGCTCCCGTCTCATACTTGATTCTGACCACGCGCGGTTTTTGAAGACTCGGAAAAGCATACACACAAACGGTTTTCTCGTCCAAATACAGTCTGACGAGAATCACGACGAGAAAAATTAGACTCCCGACGAGAAAAAAGAAAGCAGGTCTTCTTTTTTTCTCGTTGAGATTCTGGCCAGTTTTCTTGACGAGAAACCTGAAAGCCTCGTACACACGCACGGTTTTCTCGACAAGAAAGCTCTCCCAACAGTTTCCTTGTCGTTTCTTGCCGAGAAAACCGGTCGGGTGTACGAGGCTTTACAGTGCGAAAGCGGAGTCCACATTCATGGCGTTACTTCTGGGTTTAATAGGCAACTTACGGGTATACTTTGCAGGATGACATCAAAACAGCAAAAAAAACTTTGGATTTATGTATACTTTAGGGCACCCTAAAGTGCACCTGATGCCTTGTACACACGAGCGGAATTTCCGTCGGAATAAACTCCGACTGGTTTTTCCGACGGAATTCTGCTCAAGCTGTCTTGTATACACACTGTCACACCAAATTCCGCCCGTCAAGAACGCAGTGACGTACAACACTACGAGAAAAATTAAGTTCAATGATTCCGAGCATGCGTCGAATTGATTCCGAGCATGCGTGGTTTTTACTCCGTCGGAAAAGCATACAGACGAACGGAATTTCCAATAGAATTTTTTTCCATTGGAAAAAAAGAGAACATGTTCTCTATCTAAGTCCGTAGGAATTTCCGAGGTAAAAAGTCAGATGGGACATACACATGGTCGGAATATCCGATGAAAAAATCCCGTCTGACTTTTTCCATCGGAAATTCCGACCGTGTGTACGCGGCATTAGGCATTATTATACATCCTCTAGGATTAGAGAATGTATAACATTGGGTCTGAGACTACATTACTGAGACCAGAGCTCGTAAGGCCCCTTTCACACGGGACGGATCCATGAGGATCCGCCCCGTGAACCTCCGCTTGCTCCGCTGATCCCCGCTGAGCTGGCGGATGACAGGGCGGTCCCCGCACACTGTGCAGGGACCGCCCTGTCAGATCTCCGCTCTCCCCTATGGAGGGATCGGATGAACACAGACCGTCTGTCCGTGTTCATCTGATCCGCTCTGCAGAAGGATAGAAAAATAGGATTTTCCTCCGTCTGCAGAATCGGGGAATTGCGGACCCGGAGGAGATCGGGTGTCAGCGGATGTTCATCCGCTGACACCCGCTATCTCATAGGGACCAATGTATGTCCCTTTTTCATCCGTAAACTGATGGATGAAAAAGCGGACATACGGTCCGGTCCGCTAGTGTGAAAGGGGCCTTAATTTCTTCCAAAATCTTCCATACCCCAACAGTAACAAAAAAAATTTACACTCTCAAAATGAAAGTATTGGAATTACAAAATATGTGTTGAAATTCCGGAAGGCTTTGGCTGGGGCTAAGTGTCACTGTGGGGGAGGGATAGGGATCTCTAGGGAGTTAGGGTATTCTGCAGCAGACTTGGTGGATCTCTAGGAGATGAGGTTTCTGGAAGGTAGCCGAGAGAAACTGTAGGGGATGGGGTGTTTAGAAGGAGCTTGAGGTCTGTCCTGGAGGCTGGGGACTTTGCAGAGGCAATGTGGGAGACTAGAGGGTGCTGTAGGGGCTGGGGGCAGTATGGGAGGTCACTATTGGAGATTGGAGGCACTATGAGGGCTGTAGGCTCTGCAATAGGTTTGGGGGGCACTGCAGGGGGCTGGGTGGCACTGTAGGAAGTTGGAGAGCACTGTGGAAGGTTTGGGGGCACTATGGTCCACTGTGGAAGGCTGGAGGGCACTGTGAGAGATTAGAGTATCTGCATCTGCCTGGAGATCTGGTAGGAGGGAGGTCGCGTTAACGATGCGATTGTTAACAACCACTGCTCTAGGTCAATGTTATTGCTTGTCATTTTGCATGCCAGAAGTGCCATTGCAGCTTTATAAATTGGGTCCTGTAAATGAGATACAGTCTACGGAACATTAAACTAGAATGTGTAAGCCATTTTTAAAAATTACATTCAGGTATATTTTACAGTAATAGCCCAAAATGTGTACTAGAGAATTCAAGTATTGGAATTACAAAATATGTGTTGAAATTCTGGAAGGCTTTGGCTGGGGCTCAGTGTCACTGTGAGGGGAGGGATAGGGATCTCTAGGGAGTTTGGTTATTCTGCAGCAGACTTGGCAGACCTGTAGCCAAAGGAAACTGTGGGGGATGGGGTGTTTAGAAGGGGCTGGGGGTCTGTCCAGGAGGTTGTGGACTTTGCAGAGGTACTGTGGGAGACTAGACGGTGCTGTAAGGGCTGGGGGTAGTATGGGAGGTTGGGGGGGGGGGGGGGGTGGTGTGGGACATTGTTGGAGGTTGGAGGCTTTATGAGGGCTGGAGACTCTGCAATAGGTTGGGGGGCACTGAAGGGGGCTGGGTGGCACTGTAGAACGTTGGAAATCACTGTGAAAGGTTGAGGGGCACTATGGTCCACTGTGGAAGGCTGGAGGGCACTGTGAGAGATTAGAGCAGCCATTTCAACCAGGGTTCCCTGGAACCCTGGGGTTCCTCCAGAGGTTGCTAGGGGTTCCTTGAGCTGTGGCTGATGGACCACCTATTTGATGATTTCTACAGAGTTCAAGGTTCAGCTGTCTTTAAAGCGGAGCTCCGCCGGAAAAAAAAATATTAAAAGCCAGCAGCTACAGCTACAGCAGCTGCTGGCTTTTAATATTTGGACACTTACCTGTCCTGGAGTCCAGCGACGTCCGCAGCAGAGGACGAGCGACCGCTCGTCGCTCTGCTGCTCCCTCCGCCATCCTCGCTGAGGGAACCAGGAAGTGAAGCCCTGCGGCTTCATGCCCGGTTCCCTACGGAGCATGCGTGAGTCACGCTGCGCCATTCTGATTGGTGCTCCTGTGTTCTGGGAGCCGAGTGTCTCCCAGAACACCAAGGGAAGTCTGCGGGAAGTGACGTAACTCCCGCAGATTCCCGGAGAGAGGACTCCCGGATGTGGGTGAAAATACCTGTCTTAGACAGGTATCTTCACCCCCTCCCCCCTGAAAGGTGTCAATTGTGACACCGGAGGGGGGGAGGGTTCCAAATAGCAAAAGTTGCTATTTAGGGTGGAGCTCCACTTTAAGGGTGGCATTCTGAACACCACTTTAAAGGGGACCTTCTTCCTATTGATCACCAAGATAAGGAGCATTGTTCCTATTGAGCCCTGCTGATTTGGTTTTAGTAAGGGTTCCTCGAGACATGAAAAGTATTTTTGGGGTTCATCTAGGGTTAAAAGGTTGAGAAAGCCTGGATCAGAGGTTCTGCATCTGCCTGGAGACCTGGTAGGAGGGAGGTTGCGGTCCATCAGCGGTCAGTGCCTGATGGTTAAAAACCACTGCTCTTGGTCAATGTTATTGCTTGTTATTTTGCATGCCAGAAGTGCTATTATAGCTTTATAAATTAGGTCCTATAAATGAGTCTATGGAACAGTAAACCAGAATGTTTAAGCCATTTTACAAAATTACATTCAGGTAAATTTTACAGCAATAGCCCAAAACGTGTAGTTAAAAATAACATTATACTTCCCTTCTAATGGCAAATTGTGTTTGGCCTGCAGGGTTTCTTTAAGCATAGCCAATGATTCTGCTATAAAAATTACAGATGAAGTGTTAACAGAAGAATTAAATTTTGGTTTAATTTGTTATTTCTTACATTGTCTATAGTCTATTTGCGCGCATTGTGCATGATGAACAAATTAATTGATAAGAGACTAGCAGAGGAAATGGAGAAGCGGCCGCTGCATTTGTTAGTTATAAGAGAAAAACTCTTTCTGTGATATTGGCTGGGAGCTGAATAATTGAACCCCGGCTACATCAGTCTGGGTGGGATGTAGTGAGAATATTAAAGCGCAATGCCTCTGCAAATGTGTCAGGATGCACCGTCCCTTCCAAAATGATTCCGAGCGGAGCGCACACTCCAATGTTGGAAGCAGGAGATCATTTGTCACTGTCGCAGCTGTTATACCGCCAGCTACATTTCTATATTAGAAATGGCTACCATCCATTTATGTTTCCAAATACAGCACTTAGCTGGCAAGGCAATGAAACAAAAAACAGGTCTTAATTAACATCAGTCAAAACAGTTTCTGGCTCTGGAGAGTTCTGTCAGGGTCCATTAAACAAACAAATGTGTGTCTAAAAAGTCTAACCTGTATGTGATGGAGAAATATATGTTAAACCCAAATCGACTTTAAGTTTAAATGAGCTAAATACATTGCAGAGACACGAAAAAGCGCCCCCTGCTGATTCAGAGTTAGAACTCTCTAATCAGCAGGGGCAAGACAGAGCTTCTCTGATTGCAGAGCTATAGGCTTGACACAGCAGGGGGTGTGGCAGACCTCTGTAGAGGGACTACTGCTTCCACCTGACAGCAAAGGTCCATCTCTGAACCATGCTGGCAGGGAACAGGCTTTTCTTATCAGGCTGTACTTTGAAACTTTGAATACCATTCATTTGGATGCACCTGGTATGTACTGTGTTTAGCTGATTCAAACAGAAACTTCAGTAGGGCTTTAAAGTAGCAGGGAAATATATGTTTAGATTCCAAATCCAAATTCTTTTCTGGTTCAGGGTTTTGCTAGGGTTCAAAAAGACCCAGAGCACCAGGGCCACAGATAAAGCAGTACAGCCAGCCGTCCTCCTGTACTGGGCCCAAGCCCCATCAGTTAAAAAGGGGGGCCGTGCATCTGCTAAGCAAGAGCAGTGGCTTTACAGCCTTATTGCTCACTCTTGTGGCTCCCCCTGCAGCTCTGCTAGCTTCTCCCCCTTGTTCTTCCTCTGGCTGCACTGCAGGGGGATTGGTGTCTGCATCCCCACCCCCTTCTTCCTGTGTGCCCCCCTTCCCTGTAGTATTGGCAACTTCGCTCCTCTCCTCTCCCACCAGAAGCTGCTGAGGGCACACAGGGGGATGTTTCAGGATGGGGAGGGGGTAGTGTGTCCTATTTACCAGCCCCTTCCTTTCCAGAATGAACACAGTGAGGGATTGTACTTCCCATTCATTCGCTGTCCAGTGTAGCTGAGACTGCAGAGAAAGGAACTGGGGATCTCTGTCCTCAGTCTCTTTCTCTGTCTCACATGTGAGATATCAGTGGCCTGTTTAGACCCCTGATATTTCACCAAAGGCCCCCCAACAAGGCTGTTGAAAAAAAAAGGAGGGGGGGGCCTGTCGGGTAGCCTGTTTGGGGCCCCATGATTTCTAACAGCAGCACTGCAGAGTTTAGTTTGAAAAACTGCAGAGTGCCAACATGAACAGGAGCTGTGTTCTTCTTCTTTTCTCCCTATCTCTTCTTATTTCTCTCTGTTTGCTATTTCTCCCTATTGTATCTCCCAACGTCCCTTATTGTGCCCTAATACTCTGAGAACTTCTCTGCTATAGGGACAGAGGCGGTCTACCTTCCTACTGTATGTCCTTTAGTATCAAACCAGAAGCTTTTAATACATTATCTGGCATCACAAGAGGTTGACCAAGACACACCAGAATGTCTTCTTGTCTATTGCATCCTTCCCAACTTTGCTGCCCGAAAAACAAGCAATTAGCACTCTTACCTACTTTAGGAAGTAGTGACTGAGAGCCGGAGCGCTTGACTAGAGACTTGAGGCCAGTGTCTCCCCTACCACTGTTTTTTTTTTTTTATTCTTTATTTTCTTTTATCAAAATTCCAGTTATATTACATCAATATATTTCCATTTATCCAGCCAAGGTAGTACGTAGACAAAAATATAAATAAGTGCTTGGCTCTTCTCCTTATATTCACATTTCTAAAATCTCTATTTCACCCTCCCTTCCCTCTTACCCCTATATACCCCCCCTCCCCCCCTCTACCTCTTGTTTTCCACAAATTTTCCTCTAATTTCTCAGATTTTCTGCATAACTCCATGTTTCCTTAAATTCTTTCCAGCATTCCCACTTGTTTTTAAATCCTTTTTTTTCCTCTTCTATGCCATACTTCAGTCCCTCCATACTATAAGTTTCTTCCACAGAGTCTATCCACTCCCATACCGATGGACTTTCCACTTCTCGACATTTTTTTGGAATCAGCCTTTTGGCCGCGTTTAGTAAATGTGGGATCAGTGACTCTTTATACTGTTTCATTCCTCCTTCTCCTCCATGGAATAAAACTATCCATGGATCTTTTTTAATCTCCTTCTCGGTAATTGCTTTTATCATTTCCAATATCTTTTCCCTATATTTTTGAATTTTAGGGCACTGCCACCACAAATGGGCCATTGTTCCCCTCCCCCCACATTCTCTCCAACAATCTGCCTTCTGTTCCACTTGAAATTTACTCAATTTATCTGGCGTGGCGTACCAACCTGTAATGCATTTATAATTCATCTCTGCGGTCCTGTTGTCCATAGCAGACGAGTGGGTCAATTTTATTACTCTCTCTATAGTCCCTTTATCCCTATGTGTTCCCTATTCTCTTTCCCATTTTTTTTATGAATGGGGCTGTCTCCAATCCGTCCACTGTCAACAGCAATTTATATAGTCTTGATATAGTTCCTTTTGGATTTTCGACCGTACAGAGCCGTTCCAGCGTCGTAAGCTCCTCTCCCGACCTAATTGGCTGGGGGAGGCTTTGTACAAAGTGGACCAACTGATGATACCTCCACTCATCTACTATCATTAATTCCCTGTTGTGTCTTAATTCTTGAAATGGTGTAATTTTCCCTTTTTTTATTATATCTCTTAACTGTGCTCTGTCTTTTTTAATCCAATTTCCTCCCACTGATTTTTTTCCACGGTGCAAAGTATTCATTTTCTTTTAATTTTATAAGGGGTGAATTGTAGTCCCTATCTTTTTGTTTATGTAGCCTGTCCCAAATTTTAGGTGCAATTCGTGTCACACCGTGAGTGTTTTCGCCTAATGCTCTATACTGGGGGGGATTCTATATTACACCTCCCAATTGTGTGTTTGCCATTTCCTTCTCAATTTTTACCCACCTTTTTTCATGTCTATCTTGTCTATCATGTCTATCTTTGACCCACTCGACTATCCGGGACAGCACCACCGCATTATAATATTTTTTAATATCTGGCACCGCCAGCCCTCCATGTTTTTTTTTCCTGTTTTAATACCGAAAAGGAGATTCTATGTTTTTTATTCTTCCATACGAACATTTTTTTTAACACTCTGAAGTACGGTTGAGGTATTGCAACTGGTAGCATCTGAAAATTATAGATTTTCAGCGGTAGAACCATCTTCAGAATGTTAATTCTTCCTATCCATGATATTGGGCGGTTAATCATCTTTCTAATTTCAGTTTTTATTTAAACTAATAGAGGGATATAGTTTATCTTGTATATTTTTTTATTGAATTAGCGAGTTTTACCCCTATGTACTTCTGCCAGGGAAAGTTGAACTCTTTTTTTAGGCTCTGTTCTTCTACCTTTCCAATATTGACGTTTAGAATCTCAGTTTTAGCTATATTAACTTTAAAGTTTGATATTTCACCGTATTGTTTAAATATTTTAAGTAAGTTCGGTAGTGTGGTCCTGGGATTACTGATGAAGAACAAGACATCATCCGCAAAGGCTGAAAGTTTATGTTCGTCCTCCTCCATTCTAACCCCTTTGATATCTGGGTTGTTTCGTACCGTCGCGAGCAGAGGTTCCAAGGACAATACAAACAAGAGGGGGGACAGGGGGCATCCCTGTCTTGTCCCATTTTTCATCTCAAAGTCTTGAGATAGTGTGCCATTTATTTTTACCCTACCCCTAGGGTGATGATACAATGTTTTAATCCACCGTATCATCCTAGCTCCCAAGCCCATAATTTCCAGGGTTTGTATCATGAGTCCCCAATCTACCCTGTCAAATTCCTTTTCTGCATCTACTGACAGGAGTAGACCTGGGGACCCATTCTCTTTTATTTTCTGGAGGAGGAGCAATGCTCTCACACCATTGTCCCTCCCCTCCCTGCCTGGGATAAATCCCACCTGATCCAGATGGACCAGTGTGGGCATCAGTCCCTTCATTCTTTCTGCCAGGATTTTCGCGTATAGTTTTATATCCGCGTTTAATAGCGAAATCGGCCTATATCCGGAGCATAGCCTTTCATCTTTCCCCTCCTTTGGTATGACCGTTATTATAGCTACTGAAGCCTCCCTTCCTATTTCATAATCCGTCCCTAATCCATTCATATATTTGCATATCCTGGGTATCAATATCTCCTTACATTTTTTTAAAGTATAGTGCTGTAAACCCATCGGGGCCGGGACTTTTCCCTAAGGCTGAGTCTCTTAATGCCTTACTTATTTCTTCTTCCGTGATAGGTTTATCTAAAGCTGTTCTTTCCTGTTCATTAATCCTATGCAATCCCGCCTTAGTTAAAAATTATTTTATTTTTAGTTGTTTCTCTCCTACCCTCCATCTCTTCTGCTCCACTGAATACAACCCCTCATAGTAGTTTTTAAATGTGTCTGCTATGTCCTTAGTTATGTGCACTTCCTCACCGTTCTTTTTTTTAATCTTTTCTATGAAGTTTCTGGTCTTTTTGTTTTGTACCATTCTTGCTAGATGTTTACTAGACTTGTTCCCCCACTTATATCTTTCTTTTGCTATGCGATGTAGTTTTTTTTTGTCTCTTGTTCCATTAGTTTTTAAAGTTCTTCCCTTTTCATCACTAATTCATGGTATAGCTCTTGTTGTTGCCCCTGTTGTTTTTTATGCCCTTGCTCAATTTTGAAAATTTCTTCTATCAACAAGTTGAATTTTCTACTTCTCTCTTTTTTTCCTTGCCCCTTCTGAGATCAGGATCCCCCTAATGTAGGCTTTGTGTGCCTCCCATAGAGTTGCCCCTGATATCCCTTCCGTATCGTTTATCTGGAAGTAATGCTCTAATTCCTCTTTTACCATCTCCAATCCTTCTTTGTCCCGGAGCAGTTCCTCATTTAATCTCCAAGTATAGGGTTGTCTATGATATTCGGGCACTTTTAATTTCATGCTTACAGGGGCATGGTCAGAGAGTGAGGCAATTCCTATGTTTGATTCCATGACCATATCCAGCATTCTATGTTCGACCATTATGTGGTCTATCCTCGAGTACGTCCCGTGTACGGGGGAGAAAAACGTATAATCCCTTGATTTTGGATGCATAATCCTCCATATATCGACCATCTGGTTACTATGCATTTTTTGTTTTATCTTTGTCAGTTGTACGTTATTTGTCCCCTGTACCTGGGACGTACTATCTACTGCCGGATCCAAACAAAAGTTCATATCTCCCATCAATATTATATATCCCACCCCAAAATCCTTCAATTTCCCCAGAGTTTCGATAAGGTATTTAATGGGGTTCACATTAGGAGCGTAGATATTTGCCAGGGTACATTTCATTTCCCCTAACTTCCCTTTTAAAAAAATATATCTACCATCTTTATCCGTCATTCTATCCTCCAATGTGAACCTCATTTCCCTAGAAAACCCTATTGCGACCCCTCTTGCCCTTTTAGAAATAGTATCTCCGTAAAACCAACTCGGAAAATTGGGTGAGTATAATTTAATATTTGATTCTAGGGTCAGATGGGTCTCCTGTAAGAAGACCACATCTGCTCTATAATGCTTAAGCTCTCTTAAGACCTTATGTCTTTTGGTAGGTATATTAAGCCCTCTAACATTGTAGGACAGGAAATTTATTGCAGACATATCTGTCTTTCATCACCTTTTCACTTTCTTTTTTGTAGAGTCAAAAAGGTAGAATCCCCTCCTTTCTCCCCAATACGAATCCCCTCTCCCTCCCCCCCTGATCCCTCCCCCTCCCCCCCACTCCCCCCCTGCTAATCACCTCTCTCCTCCCTCCAACACCCTTCTTCCCTCCCCCTCCCTCCCTTTTGGCCCATTATTGGCCTTAGAACCATCAAATGATCTTTCCTCCTGGTTCTCCCATTTTAGAGGTGCAGCTCTGACCCTGCAGCTCGGCCTCCCTCCTCCTCCGTTTGAATTTGGGGAGGGTGGGGTAGCCCGGAGGCGCTGCACGATGACCCGGTCGGCCTTTTCCGCCCCCTGTGCCCCCCTCCTTCCTCTCTCCACCCCCCACCCCCAGCCCCCCCAAAGGACCCCCCCCCTCCCTGAGCCCCCAGCCTCCTATAACCCAGGTCTCAGTTATCTTTCTCTATCCACCCTGGTAAATCTGGGACCTGCAAATCTAATTTATTACAAAATCCCACAAGTTCCTCGGGGAACCTTAGTCTTGCTGATTTCCCTTCTTTCTGGCCTATGAGACAGGCCGGGAACCCCCAGTTATATTGGATATTCTGTGTCTTCATTTGCTCCAAAAGTGGCTTCAATAATTGCCTCCCTGCCAATGTCTCGGGTGCTAGGTCTGTGAAGATCTGCAGCTCCTTTCCTTGAAGTTGAATAGGGGGTTTTCCTCTTATTTTCATAAAAATTTCTGCTTTTTCTTCATAGTCCCGGAACCTTACAATAATGTCTCTCAGCCAATCAGTTTCTCCAATCCTTAATTTGCCGATACGATGCACTCGCTCAATTTTAAGGGAGTCTTCCGCTCCCATGTCCAATATGGGCTTAAATATTAAATTCATAGTTTTCTTCAGGTCTTCTCCTTTTTCCTCTGGTAAAGAGCGTATTCTCAAGTTCTGTCTTCTGTTTCTGTTCTCTTGGTCTTCTAATCGGTATAAGATGTTTCTCTGATTTTGTTGTATTATTTTATTCTGCTCCTTTAGTTTGCTTAATTCCTGGTCCTGTTTATCCGCTCTTTCTTCCGTCTCTTCTACTCTTGACAAGAGATGTCCGAAATCTATTCTTAAAGTATTAGTTTCTACCTTTATTGCGTTTTCCAGTTTCGTCAACATCTCGGTCATTTCTCCCTTTGTAGGAATTTGTGCATCTGCCCATTGCTCTTCTGCTCTACTTGTTTCTAGTTCACTTTCTATTGTTTGGTCTCCTTTAAATCGGGCCCCCACCACTGTTGAATAATTCCCCTGTTTGTAATACTGCAGCCAATGCAGCTCTCATAGTAATGTAATTTTTTTTCTCTTCTGTCATGTTGACACTAGCTCTCGATGCTCTCAAAATCGAGTTTCTTTCTTTTTCGTACATCACGGGACACAGAGAGACTTAGTCATTACTAATGGGTTATATAGATACCTTCAGGTGCTGGCACTGGCAACTTCCAAAACCGGAAGTACCCTCACCTATATAAGCCCCTCCCATCCGGGAGCACCTCAGTTTTTTGCCAGTGTCTAAGGTGTTGGCCAAAGAGTAACATGTGTTTTCACTGGGCTTGCGTACAGGTTCTTTTACGGGCCTTAGTAAGCTGTTCCGGATCCCACCAAAAAAGCTTCATAGCTAAACGGTCGGTACCCGGGCCTTGCAGCAGAAGAGCAAGGTTTTGCCTGTAATGCCTCTCTTAGGAGGGCTGGACCCTGGGATCCAGAGCTCTGGTCATACCCACGACCAAGATGTTTTCTGTGCAGGGTGCTATACAGGTCCAGGGGAGTGGAATCCTTGGGAACCCGGTCCCTGAAGGTTTAATTACAATGCCTGCCGTGATAGGTGAAGTTTGGGCTTCTGTGGACCAAACAGAGTCCTGCGGCGGGGATCAGGTAAGTGGGGGCCCCCAGGAACTTGGTTCTATTGGGGGACCCCCAAGCCTAATTTGTCTTTCTGTCTGTTACCTAATGGTATTCCCGCTAATATCTGTGTATGCCTGTAACTACTGGAAAATGTAAAATTTTAATAGTAGTCAAGAAAAAAAAAAAAAAAAAAAAGAGGACCGCGGTACCTGTGTTAAACCACTAGAGGCCGCTGTGGTCCATTTTTTCTTGTCATGTGGATCTTTGGTTTTCTCAAGTCAAAAGATCCAGGCAGTTGGTAAGTTCTCTGTGGGAATCCACTTCCTCTGCCCTGTTGCTGCGCTCATCCACCGCACAGGCCCTCCGGCAAAAAGGGCCCTGGCTCCTAGTCCCTGCTTGGTTTCGAAAAGGGCGCCAATGGCGCACGGGCGCGCGCGCACGCGTGCACGCGCCTCCTATGAAAAAAAGGGGCGGGGCGGGTGGATGACGCTCGATGCACGCCGCGGCGCTTCTGCGCATGTGCAGGCGTCCCAGCATGTGTAAAAGACACAGTACAAGTGTCAGCTGGATGCAAGCAGAGCTAGCAACAAAACGGTGGCACACAGAGGCGGTTGATGCAGGCATCCCCATAGAAAGACACTTTAGTGGACACCAGCTGGTATATAGCAGCAACTGTGTTAGACTATTACCAGCAAAATTGGTGTATGACGACGGGAATACCTCAGCTTTGTGCTTATAGGATATGTCGTCCAGACGCTCTGCAAATAAGTCTTCCAAGAAGCGAAAGGGGTCTCCATCGGGCTCTGAGGATTTTGGGCATGCTGTACTGCGCCAATCTCCCCTGAAATTTCAGAGGTCAGTAGCCGTAGGAACCCCGCAGGAGTACCTGGTACTGCGGCTGTCCCCAGTCCACCTGCTCCTGTATATATAACAGAGGAGGTTTTATCCTCAACTCTGGGAGGATTGGAAGAGAGATTAACAGCATTGATCGCTGCTTCCCTGTCACAGGGAAAGCGCATCCGATCTCCGTCTCCTCCTGCAGAGTGCCTGTTAGTGGAGGAACAGTCCCAGAGATCGACCTACCTGAAGGGGATCAGGTGAGGTTGATAAAGTTATAGAGGAATCAACAGTGGAAGAACCTTTCTCAGCATCTCAGGCTGAAAGATTATGGGTTCAGTCTCTGACTAACATGGTCCGAGCAGCATTTTAAATGCCTCTGGCGGAACCATCAACCACTACTGTCTCCTCGCTGGGGTCGCTGAAAGCTCCCCAGACTGTCTGTTCCTTCCCAATCCACCCTTTATTGGAAGGGCTTATTTACCAGGATTGGGAGCATCCTGTTAAAATATTTACTCCCCCCAAGAGATTTCCAGTGATCTATCCCATGGAGGATAAGTTCATAAAAAAAAGAAAAAAAATGGAGGGTCCCTACAGTGGACACAGCCATCTCTTGTGTAAATAAATCACTGACATGTCCAGTAGATAATGTTCCAATGTTCAAAGACCCAATAGATACAAAATTGGAGTCTTTACTAAAATCTTCTTTCTCTACAGCAAGCATGGTGACACAACCTGCAGTAGCAGCGATTGGAGTCTGCCAAGCAATGAAAGATCAGTTGAAACAAGTCTTAAGGGACTTACCAGATCAGCAGGCTCTTGCCCTAGCTGACCTACCTAGAGCCTTGTGTTGCGGTGGACGCCAAAAAGGATACAATCCAACAGGCCTCCCGCTTTACGCTGTCTGTAGACATATGCGTAGGCTTCTATGGCTCAAAAACTGGTCTGCTGAAGCTCCCTGTAAGAAATTGCTGATTAGCTTCCCATTTCATGGAGAACGCTTATCTGGAGAAGATCTGGACAAATATATCCAGAAAACTTCTGCCGGTAAAAGTACACTCTTGCCGGTTAAGAACAAGGGTAGAAGTCCTTCTTTTAAGAGGCCTACTTCTCCAGTCCCTGGCACATCGGCTGTGAAACAGTTCCGACGGCCTCCGCGGTCAAATCCAGGGGGCAGAAATCAGGGACAATCACAGGGTAACAAGAAACCCTGGGTCAAGAGAGGTACAAAACCTCCCCCCAAGTCATGAAGGGTTGCCCCCACTCAATCGGGTGAGGGGAAGACTTCAGTTGTTCACAGAGACCATGGCGGGACACCATCAGAGACAGATGGGTGATCTCCACAGTAAGTCTGGGATACAGGCTGGAGTTAAAAGACATTCCTCCTGCCCATTTTATGAGGTCAAACGTGCCAAGCGATCACCAGAAGAGAGGATCCTTCCTTCTGGCACTAGAACAACTATTGCTCCAAGGGTAATCATGAGGTTCCCTTGGAAGAAAGCAGGTTCGGGTTTTACTCGAACCTTGTCACAGTCCCCAAACCAAATGGGGACTTGAGGCCCATATTAAATATAAAAGGGCTAAACAAGTTCCTACATATCAGGACTTTTTCGGATGGAGTCGATCCGATCGGTGGCCACCGCCCTACACGGGCAGGAATGGTTAGCCTCGATCGACATAAGGGATGCTTATTTGCATATTCCCATCTGTCCGGCCCACCAGAAATTTCTACGCTTTGCAGTAGAAGGGCGCCATTTTCAGTTCAGAGCCTTACCTTTCGGTCTGGCCACAGCACCACGAGTGTTCACAAAAATTCTGGCCCTACGATTGGCCAAACTAGGAACACAAGGTGTAACGATAATGGCATATCTAGATGACTTGTTTCTGATAGACCACTCAGTGGAAAAAAACAGAAGTGGTCGTTCACAAGACAATCAAGTATCTGGAATCTCACGGTTGCATTATCAACCGAGACAAGTCAGCCCCAAAAACCAGTCAAAAGTCTGGAATACTTGGGGGCTAAGACTGGATTCAAATCAGAGAAAGATTTTCTTACCTCCAGAGAAGGTGTCGTCTTTGAAAAATTTGACCCACTTAGTGGGTACAAAAAAGAAAACCATCCATACGCCTGTGCATGAGGCTGCTGGGAAAAATGGTGGCTTCATTCGAAGCAGTACCCTACGGTCAATTCCATTCAAGGAACTTGCAGAGGGCCATACTGTCAGCCTGGAACAAAAAAGTTCAGGCTTTAGACTTACCAATGTCCCTGTCCCCTTCCGTTCGCAAGAGCCTCCATTGGTGGTTGGTGCCCCAGAATCTGGAAAAAGGGAAACCCTTCAGTCCGGTTTCTTGGAAGGTGGTCACTACAGATGCCAGCCTCATAGGCTGGGGGGCAGTACTGGAGCAATGGTCTCTCCAGGGCAAGTGGTCAGAAGCAGAGAAGGCCCTGCCCATCAATCTCTTAGAGATACGAGCAGCCCGGTATGCCCTAGTAGCATGGACATCCAAACTCCAAGGGTCCCCTGTCAGAATTCAATCAGACAATGCCACAGCAGTGGCATATATCAATCACCAGGGTGGCACCAGGAGTCGTGCAGCCCAGAGGGAAGCGAATTGCATCCTGGAATGGGCAGAAAGATATGTCCCAGCCATATCCGCGGTTTTCATCCCAGGAGTGGAAAATTGGAGAGCGGACTTTTTAAGTCGCCAGCAATTATGCCCGGGGGAATGGTCTCTTCACCCCGAGGTTTTCCAGGCAATATGCCAGCGGTGGGGAACACCGGATGTAGATCTGCTAGCATCCAGATTCAACGCAAAGGTGGACAGATTTGTGTCTCGCACAAGGGATCCCCTAGCTTGCGGTTCGGATGCCCGAGTGTTCCCTTGGGATCAGTTCAAGCTGATATATGCATTCCCACCGCGATTAATCCGCAGAATCAGGGTAGAAAAGAAACCAGTGATTCTGGTGGCTCCAGCGTGGCCCCGAAGGGTATGGTACGCGGAGATTGTAAAAATGTCAGTGGGAAGTCCTGGGACCCTCCCACATCGTCCGGACCTGCTTTCGCAAGGACCGATATACTACCCTTCCTTACCAGCCCTAGGTTTGACGGCCTGGCTATTGAAGCCCATATTCTAAAAAAGAGAGGGCTCTCTAATCCTGTGGTATCTACCATGATCAATGCCAGGAAGCCGGTATCCAGGCAGATCTATTATAGGATCTAGAAGGCGTACATCACGTGGTGTGAGGCCAAGAAATGGCATCCACGTAAGTACGTAATAGGTAGGATTCTGGACTTCCTACAGTGGGCTGTACATAGGAAGCTTGCCTTGAGTACTATCAAGGGTCAGACGGCCTTGTCAATATTTTTTCAAAGGCCCTTGGCTTTGCATTCATTAGTCAAAGCTTTCATACAAGGAGTGATGCGTATTAGCCCTCCGTTTAGTATTCCCATATGTCCATGGGACTTAAACCTGGTTCTGTCGGTTCTACAGAAACAACCATTTGAACCATTGCGGCACATTTCCTTGGTTCTTCTCACCAGGAAATTTATTTTCTTAGTAGCCATTTGTTCGGCTAAAAGAGTATCGGAATTAGCCGCCTTGTCCTGTAAGGAGCCATATCTGGTTGTCCATAAGGACAGAGTAGTATTACGTCCTCATCCAGCCTTTCTTCCTAAGGTGGTATCGAGGTTCCATTTGAACCAAGATGTGGTTCTTCCTTCCTTTTTCCCCAAACCTAGCTCGGTAGAGGAAAAGTTATTGCATTCTTTGGATGTAGTAAGAGCAGTTAAAGCTTATCTAAAAGCCACTGCTCAGATTCGCAGAACGGATACTTTGTTTGTTCTGCCGGAAGGCCCCAGAAAGGGTCAGGCAGCATCAAAAATCTACTTTAGCCAAGTGGATTCGACAGGTCATAATACAAGCCTATGGCTTGAAAAGGAGACCGCCGCCGTTCAAAGTTAGGGCGCACTCCACAAGAGCAGTTGGAACTTCATGGGCAGTGCATCACCAAGCCTCCCTGGCTCAAGTCTGTAAGGCCACAACATGGTCCTTGGTACACACGTTTACTAGATTCTACCAGGTAGACGTTAGAAGTCAGGAGGATGTCGCCTTTGGGCGCAGTGTGTTGCAGGCCGCAAAAGAGCCTCATGCCTGATGGCGCCCAGCTTATGTATAGTGTATCCCTCCCCTCATTTAGCATTGCTTTGGGACGTCCCATTAGTAATGACTAAGTCGCTCTGTGTCCCGTGATGTACGAAAAAGAAAAAGGGATTTTTATAACAGCTTACCTGTAAAATCCTTTTCTTGGAGTACATCACGGGACACAGAGCTCCCACCCCTCTTTTTGGGACACTTATTGCTTTGCTACAAAACTGAGGTGCTCCCGGATGGGAGGGGCTTATATAGGGGAGGGTACTTCCGGTTTTGGAAGTTGCCAGTGCCAGCACCTGAAGGTATCTATATAACCCATTAGTAATGACTAAGTGGCTCTGTGTCCCGTGATGTACTCCAAGAAAAGGATTTTACAGGTAAGCTGTTATAAAAATCCCTTTATTTCCAGCCTACAATGCCACCCTTATTGGATTCTCTTTATTTTGCCTTTTCTCTTTTATTCTTAGACACCTATCCAAAATCTTTGTTTTACATGAATTTTCATTTACAAGGAATTTTATTAATAAAATTGTTCAGTGAAAGTGCACAGAAACAGTAGCTCAGATACACAAAGTATACAACTTGTACAAGGAAACCACTTACAGACCACAGACCACTTTAACCACTTCCCTACCGGGCACGAAAAACCCCTTCCTGCCCAAGCCATCTTTCAGCTTTCAGCGCTGTCACACTTTGAATGACAATTGCGCGGTCGTGCGACGTGGCTCCCAAACGAAATTTGCGTCCTTTTTTCCCACAAATAAAGCTTTCTTTTGGTGGTATTTGATCACCTCTGCGGTTTTTATTTTTTGCGCAAAACAAGAGCGTCTAGTTTGAAAAAAAAAACACAATATTTTTTACTTTTTGCTATAATAAAAAAAAAAATTGAAATTGAAATTTTCCTCAGTTTAGGCCGATACGTATTCTTCTACATATTTTTGGTAAAAAAAAAATCGCAATAAGCGTATATTGATTGCTTTGCGCAAAAGTTATAGCGTCTACAAAATAGGGGATAGATTTATAGCATTTTTTTTATTTATTTTTTTACTAGTAATGGCGGTGATCTGCGTTTTTTATCGTGACTGCGATATTGCGGCGGACAGATCGGACACTTTTGACAAATTTTTGGGACCATTCACATTTATACAGCGATCCCTGCTATAAAAATGCACTGATTACTGTATAAATGTGACTGGCAGGGAAGGGGTTAACACTAGGGGGCGAGGAAGGGGTTAAATGTGTTTCCTAGATGTGTTCTAACTGTGGGGGGAGGGCACTGACTGGGGGAGGTGACCGATGATTGTCCCTATGTACAAGGGACACACCATCGGTCTCCTCTCCCTGACAGGACATGGATCTGCTCGGTTACTGGGCAATCACGGGTGCCCGGCGGCCATCGCGGCAGCTGGGTACGCGCATCAGGTCCCAAACAACGCGGCAGGTGCGTGCGGGCCGCCGGCGGCGCTCGCGCACCCCCTAGCTCCTTTTAAAGGCAGGACATCATATGACGTCCTGTCAGAATGAGAGAGTCTTCCGCCCGCCGTCATTTGACGGTGGGCGGTAGACAAGTGGTTAACCTACAGGTAAGTCTAGATTAAGGCTTACCTGTAGGTGCAAGAAATATCTCCTTAACCTACACGGTTAAGGAGATATTTTCCAAAAAATGGGCAGGTGCACTGAGCGTGCCGTTAGTGACGGCGATCATGCCGTCACTGACGGCTCTCGCGCGCATGCGCGGGAGTGACGTCATCGCTGCTCCGGCCAGTCACAGCACTGGAGCAGTGATACCCGGAAGTCACTCCGGGTATCATGGCGGCGACAGAGGAGGTGAACGAGGGTCGCTGCAGGGGGTTCGATCTCAGGTAAGTAATTCATAATGAGCTAGTATGCTATGCATACTAGCTCAATATGCCTTTGTCCTGCAGGGTGTTTTTTTTTTTTTTTAGAGAGGGTTTAACTAGCTTAATATGCCTTTGTCCTGCAGGGTGTTTTTTTTTTTTTCTAGAGAGGGTTTACTTCCTCTTTAAATGTCTTGTTAACCACATAAGGTGTTAGAGGAACAAACAGCAGACATAATTTTTACAAACCAGTGAGTAAATAGCATGTAATGAGATGATCATGCAAAAGATGCCTGTGGATAAGCCAAGGATCCCATTCAAGTTGGGTACTTAAGAAGGAGTCTTGAGTAAGGTGGTAATTGGTAAACCCATTCCATGAGCAGAATAGAATCAACTTGTTTGAATGGAAGATTCAATGACTTACAGTTATACGCAGTAGTCCATTGTGCAGCCCACAGGATAAATGGGATCAATCTACGATATATATAGTATCTGTAGCCTGCTTTTAGGGGGATTATGAGAAATGGCCCACCCCAAACAGGATATTGCGCTAAACCTATAAGAGAACCAGAATCTTTGCTAAGTGGAAGAGTGGGTTTGATAATAAAGTTGGCAGTACCTCCACCCAGGACTGGGCCTCTGTGAACAGAGGGATTCCCTTCCTGGGAAATGAACCAGTAATCCAATCAAAGTAATTGGGAGAAGAAGAACTACCCCAACCAGCATATAACAATAACCATAAGCATATAGATGCACACCAGTATACAAATAACACAAGCTTTATATAAGAAGAGATTAATAACAGTACATACATCCAATGTACAAACTGTTATTATCAACAAATGGCCTGATAGAAGTCCTGGTGGAATTGTGCACATATACCTGGGTATATATAGTTATCAATAGAGATACCTTCAGATGAATGCTGTAGAAAAGTCCAGTTGAAGGGGCCCCTGAGAATGATGTATCATCTGTCTTTGTGTCGGAGACCTTAAGACAAGATCAGCGGTCATGGGTGTGTGGGGGGGAATTCCTCCAACTGTTGTCCAACCAGCCTGGAATGTAACTTCTCACCGGCAGGAACTATGTTGTGGCAATAAAACTCAGAGTTAGCCTATCTTCTCTGTGCTTTAGTCCCTTCCTAGTAGTTTCTAATCTGTCATGCAGCCGGACCTCTAACTACCAGAAGTGGCCATTGAATGCCTAGCCTGGCTCTAACTTATGCTGGTTATTGATCCATAAGCTACAACTAGCTATAGAATCCCAGGCCAGAAGGGACAGGGTTAACTAGGATAACAGGAGCTGCCTTTAAACTCTACTACAATAAACAGGTTCACCTACTTACATACAGCAAGGTGATTACTACACACATACAGTAGCACAGAGTATTTAGATATACACTCAGGAAGCTATGGACAGCTGCAGCTAAACTATTGGAACATAGGGATATTTGCCTAGTAGTCTTTACTTCTGATCTGGGTGAAAATACAGCAGCACTAGCAGCCCCTGAGCCACGTGGCTCATTTCCCTGTCGTTTTCTTCACTTCCTCCTTCTGGGGTATTCAAAGTCCCTACGCTGAGACAGAAAGTGTTAATACATAATTATACATAGCACAGTAATATCAACAGCTAACAGTAGAGGGCAGCAGATCCCTACATAACTTTGTAATGAAAGGGTTAGGGAGGACCAACAAATAATGGGCTAGTGAAAGATTCAATGAAACACCGGTTAACTGACAGATAAGATCTTGTACCCTGACCCAATAGACCTGTATGTAAGTATGTAATAAATATCCTTGGCCTAAAACTAGGTCCTTTAACATCATGTCAGGATCAAAAGAATCCAAGGGTGGATGGGTCTGAAGCTTGCTTACTTAGGTTATGGACAATCTCCAACCACCAATTCCTTACCGTTTTATTTTCAGAAAGCCATAGCAAGCACGGTGGTTTTATTATGATTGTTAGGTAACTAAAAAAAAACTTTGGACATTTCTGTAAGAAAGTCATTAAATTTGAATTTAAAAGTACATTTAAAGTGGAACTTCACCCAAAAGGTGAAGTTCCAATTTACCTATTTTTGCTAGGTACCTGCTCCCACTTCCACTCAGACTGAAGATCTTTTTTTAAATCTAAGTTTTGCCATGTATAGAAGGAGCACAGCCTACCTACTTACGCGTGACATTTTTTTTCAAGGTATTACAATATTTCACCAGTCCACCTTATTATTTTGTGTCAGTACCTTGGTGGAGAACCCCTACTTAAGATGCAGTGAGCTATTCCTATCCACTTTATTGGTGTGTATGGAATCTCAAATATACCACAGAAGCAAATAAGCAATGTGTCTCTTTAATTTTTAAAGTTGCTATTTAAACTCCAGTTGCATAGAAACCTCATAAAAACAAAATACATCAAAACAAAATCCGGGAAACTTTTTATCCTGGAACAGCCTCCTAAAATCAGGGACTATCCCCAGAAATCGGTGACATCTGTTCACCCTACTCTACAGATACCTCTCCTACATCGCAAACAGCGAGACAATAGGGTTCCCAGATTACCAACTTACTGATGAAAGAGTGGAACTGATTGGGTCTTACAAAGTTGGCGGGGTGGTCTGGTGCAGTACAGCAATGCCTGCATGAAAATATGAAACCCCAGATAGCTAGGCTGTGTGTTTATATGCATTCCAGGGCATAATTTTCAATTCTGCATAGAACGCGCCTTCGGATGTAACATTTTCTGCTTTCACTGTAACCTTCCACCGGTCATACATACAAATGGAGCTAGTACATTATGTGAGAATAAAAATAATAACTGGATTATAAAAACTGAAATATAACACAAAGATGAAAAAGGAATCATGCTGCTGCTTGTTTATTTCCAGGCTGTGGAGAGTGGTTGCTATAGAGAAAAACTCCTGGTGGACGCAGACTCCTGCGCCGACAACTATAAAGAATAATTCTCCAAATTAGAACTTCACAAAAAAAAAGTTTTCTCCTCCGAGCGGTAAGCCTCTCTCCCTGGGCGATTAGCGGTTTCATTCCTTTCTCAGCAGTCGGGTAATGATTATGGCTCCAGATGCTGCTGCAGTGATAAAGAGATTGATTAATTTCACTTGAAAGGGCATATGTTCAAAGGGAATCCAATCGGAACATAGAGAAGGAGCGTTTGACATCTTGCAAGTCAGACTAGCAGGATTTAGTGTCGAGCAAACAAGAGCTATGTATCTTGTCTGTTTAGCGCGTGGGGAATCAGATTTGTTCTGCGCCGCTTTAATACTAGGATTGAAGCTGTAGCGCCAGATAGGGAAAGTGCTGGGAATCATGCAGACGTAATATGTGTTTTAGAGATTAGCCCTAGTACAGATAATCTGTTTAGCGGCTCGATACAGTATCTCGTGCACATTGATTTTGGGCTGTTTGTCCCGGGATTTCAGCAGATCAGGTTTCTGATTGTACTTGTATCAGGCTTTCTATAAACAGGTCCGTATTTCTGTTTGGCTGCTGTGTGTTATTTGCCATCACCCAGGCATGAACCACTAGATGTCTGTGGCTTGGCATTTATGTCTCTTCTTCTGCTCCTGGAGCTCTACCATTGTCTATCAGTCCCTGAACTGGCTGCACATTGTCATAATGCCAGTTTTGAAGTTCCAAGTGCTAGTTTTTACATAGAAAATTGTCCAGTTTGTAGGCAGTCCAAAATATAATGCCTATAGCCGGTCCACCATCTATATTCCACTCAAAAAATCTTTCTTTGCTCCTTCCTGGTCTCCACTTTTTATGAAGTATTGTAAGGATGGAAGCGCCACAATAGTCTGTGCAGTCCATTAAAATTAATTATTTTGCAACAGTCAACCCATTTCGGGAGCTTAATAGACCCCATTCATCTAGGCTGGTAGAATGATAACCATAGGTTAAAGGATACCATTATGGATGGTGAACTGGAACCCTAGAAGGCAATTCAATTTCTTACATAGAAAACTGTCCAGATTGTAGGCTGTCCAGAATATAATGCCCATAGCTCATCCACCATCTTTGTTCCACTCAAAAAGTCTTTCTTTGCTCCCTCCTGGTCTCCGCTTTTTACAAATATTGTAAGGATGGAAGTGCCATGCTAGTTTGTACATCCCCCTTTTATCAAGGATACCATTATGGAACCCTAGTAGGCGTATAAAGTTCTTACATAGAAATGGATGGAAGTTTGTACAGTCCATTAAAATAATTTATTTTGCAAGTGAATGCATTTCAGGGGCTTAGGAGACCCCCTTTTAAAGGCTTGTAGAATGATAAACATGGGTGGAAGGATACCATTATGGACTGTGAGTTGGAACCCTAATAGGTGTATAAAGTTCTTATATAGAAAATTGTCCAGTTTGTAGGCTGTCCATAATATAATGCCCATAGCCCATTCACCATCTTTGCTCCCTCCTGGCCTCGGCTTTTTGCGACGTATTGTAGGGATGGAAGTGCCACACTAGGTTGTACAGTCCATAATTTTTTTTTATTTTGCAACAGTAAATGCATTTCAGAGGCTTAACAGACCCACTTTATCAAGGCTTGTAGACTGATAACCATAGGTTGAAGGATGCCATTATGGACCATTCGTTGGAACCCTAAAAGGCATATAAAGTTCTCACATAGAAAACTGTCCAGTTTGTAGGCAGTCCATATGTAATGCCCATAGCCCGTCCACTCAAAAAGTATTTTTTTCGTTCCTTCCTTGTCTTTACTTTTTTAGAAATTTTGTAAGAATGGGAGTGCCACACTAGTTTGTACAGTCCAACAAAAGATTTTATTTTGCAACATGCAATGCATTTTGGGGGCTCAACAGACCCCTTAATCAGGGCTTGTAGAATGATAAACATAGGTTGAAGAATATGCAAAATGTGTGTAAAAAAGTTGCGATACTAAAGTGAAATATATGTGATAGCAGCCAGCATTAACAGTATAGACATATGTGAAATAAATATATAAAACAAAAAATGCAGCACTAAAAAGTAAATAACTCTAAAAAGTCGTGACTAGGAGTTGCTATAAACAACATGAATGATGTGCCAATGTGACATAAAACTTGTTGAAACTTGTATGGATATAAGAGGCAGTCAGCAACAGCAACACCTGGGATAGTGAATCCAACACCAGGAGAAGGGAGGGGGATTAAATACGCTTACCCCGTGTCGTGGACACACATGCCAGCGGCGGTGGGTCAAATAGGCACCGACAAATCCTCTCTGGCAGATGAACTGGCTGGAACTCCTATGAAGATATCCACGTCTCACAGGCAAAGATTGAAAAAACTGTGGTATCACAAAACACAGTGCAGCCGGACTTGAACATCCAAATGCGAAAAGCGACCATAGAAAAAAGACAGAAAGAGCCTCCACATAGTGCAGATGAATCCGGTGGTATAGCGTAAAAAAAAAAAAAGCAAATTTATTCCAATAAAAGCAGATAAAAGGTACAAACATCCTAAAAAATGTAAATAGCTAGTGATCACAAAAGTTCCATAAGGCGTAATGTAAAGGGCCAAAAGCAGGCTATGTACCCGACATGTTTCGCAATAAAGTGCATCAACTGGGGCATAAACCTGCTTGAACTACATCACGCCATTAAATAGTGTAAAAATAAATCAAGGCTTTGAAATTGCCACAATTCTAGGCTGGCACTCCTATCTATTGCCTCGACCAATCGGAGACTGGCAGCGTCGGGATTACATCATCGCGCCGCTAGAGCACATCATCACGCAATGTCCGTAATGACGCATGTGTTCCAAGCTGTACAACCAAGCGGCGCCTCAATTCACATCATGGTGACGTGAACATACATACGTGTCAGGTGACCGCAAGTATATCCGACAGCAAACCTGTTACCATGCCGACCAGAGGCAGGAGTGACCGAGCCAAAAACCTAGGCAATGAAGCCAAACAGATCATGGATTCAATACATAAAAATGATACAAAACAATTCATAGACATTAATACATAAGGGCATGAAACAATAAATAAATAAATGACTCCTATAATGAACTTATATTAATATGAAGCCAATATCATCCAGAAACATAAATCAGACTAAAAATCTCCTAAAACAAAGGGATGCATTAATATCGATAACCTTAGATAAATAAATGTCTTAAACATAAACTACATATGGTCATCATCTATTCAGTGTTATAACAATTAGATATAGCAACAATGAATATGGCAAAAGCCATGCGACAAAATTACCTCATAAAATTAAGGAGGACCACCTATCCCAATGATAGTGAATAACAGAAAAAACGATTCACCTGAAAAATGTACGTAATATATATATATATAAAAATGAGGTAAATCAGTACAAAGAGATAAAATGTAATTAAAAATATTAATAAATGCGTTGATATCCCAGTCGATGTTTAACCCATACGAGAAATAACATCGAAGCTGGTATATCCAAAAGGTTTCTAATTGGGAAACACCTCTGACACAAGATTCACTCCTCCAATGTGGGATGAATTTAACGATTACTTGAAATTTGGTTCCTGAAGGATCTTTATGGTGGAATTGTAAATAATGTTTTGGGACGCTGTGATTAGTGCGACCTTCTTTAATCCCAGCAATATGCTCGTTCACCCTGGTGGAAAAGGTTCTGATGGTGCGCCCCACATATTGCTTATTACATGGACATGTAATAAGATATACGATGAAAACAGACATCGCTTAAGTCCCTCTGGTTGAAACTCATTAATGATGTTATCCCGCTATATAAGCTCACCTTTGAAATCGGGAAACGGAGCAAAACCTGGGGTAGATGGCTGGCCAGCCCACTAATCTTATCCCAGCAAAGATTGACCCCTCCTTATTATTATCATTAGTACTTGATAGTTGATAGACCGTACCCCCAGAGGAATTTTTTTAATTTTTTACGATAGGTTGATTGCCTATTACTTTGATGTGTAGGTTTGTTACCGAATTGTGCCTTTATACTCATCTCCCCTATCTTGCACTGAAACCCATTATTTATGTACATCTATGCACTTTGCCAGAAAAGTACTTTGTATGTATTTGTGTGACCTGAGGTATAATTTTTATGTATTGAATCCATGATTTGTTTGGCTTCATTGCCTAGGTTTCTGGCTTGGTCACTCCTGCCTCTGGTCGGCATGGTAACAGGTTTGCTGTCGGATATACTTGCGGTCACCTGACACGTATGTATGTTCACATCACCATGATGTGAATTGAGGCGCCGCTGAGTCCTCCAGCGCCGTGTATCACATGACGTCTGGTTGTACAGCTTGGAATACATGCCTCATTATGGACGTTGCGTGATGACGTGCTCTAGCGGCGCGATGATGTAATCCTGACACTGCCTGTCTCCGATTGGTCGAGGCAATAAATAGGAGTGCCCGCCTAGAATTGCGGCAAGTTCAAAGCCTTGATTGGCTATACGTGACCCGGAGCTGTGTGTACACCAGCTGGTGACACTGATTGATTTATTTTTACACTATTTAATGGCGTGATGTAGTTCAAGCAGGTTTGTGCCCTAGTTGATGCACTTTAGTGCGAAACATGTCGGTTACATAGCCTGCTTTTGGCCCTTTACATTAGGCCTTATGGAACTTTTGTGATCACTAGCTATTTACATTTTTGAGGACGTTTGTACCTTTTTATTTGCTTTTATTGGAATAAATTCGCTTTTTTTTTTATGCTATACCACCGGATTCATCTGCACTATGTGGAGGCTCTTTCTGTCTTTTTTCTATGGTCGCTATTCGCATTTGGATGTTCAAGTCCGGCTGCACAGTGTTTTGTGATACCACAGTTTTTTCAATCTTTGTCTGTGAGACGTGGATATCTTCATAGGAGTTCCAGCCAGTTCATCTCCCAGAGAGGATTTGTCGGTGCCTATTTGACCACCGCCGCTGGCATGTGTGTCCACGACACCGGGTAAGTGTATTTAATCCCCCTCCCTTCTCCTGGTGTTGGATTCACTATCCCAGGTGTTGCTGTTGCTGACTGCCTCTTATATCCATACAAGTTTCAACAAGTCATCACTTCACACTGACAGATCACAGGACTGTCTTTTGCCTACATGAACTTTTTATAGGGGCTTATTCTGTTATAACCATACATCCATATCAAGTGTGACTATTATATGGACTTCACTTACATTTCTTTTCACATTTATGTGATTTTGTTTATGCCAGATCATTTTTTACAGATTTTGACTGAGTTTTATGTCACATTGGTACATCATTCATGTTGTTTATAGCAGCTCCTAGTCACGACTTTTTAGAGTTATTTACTTTTTAGCGCTGCATTGTTTGCTTTGTATAGGTTGAAGAATACCATTCTGGACTGTAAGTTGAAACATTAGTAGGTGTATAAAGATCATGCAGGCGCCTGGATGCCCAATTATCATTCTATAAGCCCTGATGAAGGAGGAATGTTGAGGCCCCAAAAAATATTGGATGTTGTTGTATAAAATATTTTAATGGAGTGTACTAACTATTGTAGCAGTGCCATCTTTTCAGCACTTACCACACTCCTCCGAGGGTCCAGCAGGAGGCCACAGTTGATGGAGAGCAGCTTCCAGGACCGCATACCACTTACTGTGTTTCCCAGAAAATAAGCCCGGGTCTGTTATTAATTTTGGCAACAAAAGACACAGTAGGGCTTATTTTCGGAGTAGGTCTTACCATGTAATGTGCTGTCTTTTCTCCCCCCTCTCTCTCCCTGCCTGACAGGAATCCCCAGTGTGAACTGAGTTAAAATGCTTGTAAAATCCTATAATCCACTTTATTACAGTATTATATGATGTACAATGTGTGTGTTTCTGTAATATAATTGTGCCAAATACCTTCGTTATAGTGCAGCTCTGCGCTTCTGTGACCCGCCAGGGCTCTCCTCCCCGCAATTATATTACAGAAAAACACACATTGTACATGATATACTACTGTAATAGAGTGGATTATCGGATTTTTCAAGCATTTTGAAGTAGGGCTTATTTTCAGGGTAGAGCTTATATTGCAGCCCAACTGGAAAATAATGCTTATTTTCGGTGTAGGTCATATTTTCGGGAAACACAGTATTAAATTATAACAAATAACAATAAGATTCAGTGCTCCTATACCACAATAAGACTCCGCTTTTTATGAAGGATGTTCTCCTACAACCATAATTTTAACTTACCTTATTTCCTTTGCCTGGTAAGTATCTATTTACTAAAAGTCAGCAACTACAGTATTTCTAGCTGCTGACTTAATTTTCCCATTGCCTGTAAAATAATCTTTAAACAGGTCCCCTTAAGCTTACACAGTGGTCCTGCCAGATAGTGCTGGTGATAAAGGGTGCAAGGATGCGCCATTCCAGGTGCCTGCTGGACAAGAGGATCCTACCCGAAACTCCTGTAGTAAACAGAAGTATTACGGACTATCAATATTCTGTCCCTGCTCCTCAGGAACAATTCTCTGCACTGAGCCTATCTCCCCCTAGCATGCATACACCTGACCGTATCTGTATACTCCGCACCCTTCAGGGTATGCAGAATGAACCATCAGGGGCTATATGTAGCCTCTTTGGGTCCAAGATGGCTGTCCAATTCTAGGGAGAGCTTTGTGTCCAGACACAGGCTCTCTTAAGATGACCACCGGAAGTCCAGTGCAGAGGGACAAGTCAGTCTTCGGTAAAGTTCCCTCTAGCGCCAGAGGTAAGCAGCAATCATGGTAAGCTAACAAGGAAGTGAGAGGCAATTTGTGGATCTCCACCTCACTCTCTGTGCTGTCACTGGCTGGAGCACCATTGTCACTCAGAGAGGCAGCGGTGGCTACACTACGACACCCTCCTATATTGAGCGATTGCAGAAAATTAGGCAATAGTGTCATCCTGAAGTGAATTTTCTTCTGGGACAGACTTTCCTTGTTGTTATGTCATTATGGAGTCCTCCTGTCAGCTTATGCTGGTGGCCTTTTATTTGGAAAGTTTAGGTAGACAATCCCACATGGGCAAATCCTTTCCCAATAATTCCTTTACATTAATTTTCTATGGGTGAAACATTTCCCAACTCAAACATAGTTCATATATGTCAAAAGTTCAAGCTATGGTTGGTTGACCTTGCTTACCTGAATGCATTGTCTAACTAGAATTCCTGCAGTACAAAAGAAGCATCTAACTGCCAACTAACATTTGCCCAACATACAACAATTGCAACTATTTCCCGAATGTATTAGAGGATAGCTTGTGCAAACATTTCCAACAGCATTTGTTTGGGAAATGTTCACTCAAAGAAACTGGACAGCTACATTTAAAACAAGCAAACAAGATGTTTATGCAAATCTGAGCAAAATCACAGGACTTCAAAACATAATATATCAAATGCAACACATTAGGGCTGTGGAAATTAACTATTAATTCCTCGATTAATCGATTAATTTTTTTGATCGATCAAAATTCTTTTGATCGGTACTCACCTCTCCGCCGGCTTCCGGGTCTTCAGAGAGTTCCGTCGGAGATCCAGTGATGTCACGGACACCGGTGGGGCTTGCTGTGTCCATCTGAAGGGCTCTTTTGCTGTGCCTTCATATCTGCATGCTGGCGGGACCTTACTATCTGCCACACGCAAGGGCTGTTACACTTCCCTCTATCACTTCCCTCTATCAACCTGGGATTCTACAGCCATCCACTGGGAGTTGTGATAGTTCCCTTCATGGGACATCTACATGCCGACGGACTGATGTTAACCCCTCCTCATCTGGATTCAGCAGTGGTATCGTTGTACACATTTTTATACCAGTATCATACTTAGGTACATGTTTTTTATGACTGCTTTTGCTACCGTTTGGTATTACTCGCACCATTTTTACAGTTTATGTAGCTACATCGATTTTATCTCCAGTGCAATATTTATTTTGTTACCTACTTGAAGACTATAAAAGTTTTAATGCTATTTCCATTGAGCGCTGCCTTTGTGTTTTTTGTATCCTGCTATCCATTTTTTTCCAGTAGTTGGTAGCTGCACTGGGAATCAGCCTGCAAGGAGATCAGCTAAAAGTAGTTGGATCTGTATGTGCGTTATAATTAATCGAAATTAGTCGATTAATCGATTTTTAAAAAAAAATCGATTAATCGAACACGAAAATTTTAATCAGTAACAGCCCTACAACACATACATGTGCACATAAAAAATAAAGTAGGCAGAACAATCTGTACAGTGCTTTTAGTAAATAAGAACCAATACCAAGATCCAAGTGAAGTGCAATTGTACAATGTTTATACACGCAGAAAAAGAACAAATATTGAGCTTACATAACAAGAGTAGTAGTGTGCCCTGTCTATACTGTAAAAGAACTGTATTGAGAACTACATGGCGAGTACAGTACAATAGAAGCAGTACTGTACTGTGCAATGTCCATACATATAGAATAAGAACTGGTAAATAGAACTACATTGATCATACAGAGCAAGAGAGATACAACTGTGCAGCATCCATACATATAGAATAATAGCAGATAGTGAGGATTGCATCCAGCATATAGAACAAGAATAGTGTGACTGTATGTATGCAATGTCCATACATACTAAGAAAGGACAGACACTGAGAACTATACCCAGCATATGGAAGAAGTAACGTGCAATTGTGCAGTGTCTATGCATACAGAATAAGGGCTGATATTGATAATCACAGAGAATACAGAACAAGGAAAGTGGTACTGAGAATTACATGGGCAATATAGAACAAGATGAAGTGCTACTGTGCAATGTCCATACACACACAATAAGGAAAAGTATTGAAAACTACATGAAGAATACAGAATAAGAGAAGCGCAACTGTGAGGAGACCATACATCCAGGAGAAGAACATAGAAGAGCATAGTTACATAGATGGTAAGGTTGAATAAAGACATCAGTCCATCCAATTCAACCTGTATGGGTGTGTGCATGCATTTATGTATCTAACACTTCCTATATCCTTGTCTACTGGTTACACCAAGATGCCTATATACAAGTTTTTTGAAATTGTTAATACTTACTGCTGAAACCACCAATTGTGGAAACAAATTCCACATCTTTACCATTCTAACAGTAAATAACCCCTTACACAGTTTTAGGTTGACTTGTCCAACTTCCTTGAGTGACCATGTGTCCTCTTGAGTGACCTGAGACTGAATAGTTTTCTCTCAATGCTAGAATCACCAGATAGGTATTTATACAGTATATTGCGATCATATCTCCTCCTAATCATCTCTTCTCCGGGGAGATTAGGTTTAATGCTTGTAGTTGTTCCTCATAACTGAGGTCCTCCAGTCCCTTTATTAGTTTTGTTGCCTTTCTCTGGACTATTTCAAGCACATCCTTTATGAGGACTGGTGCCCAGAACTGGATGGCATACTCCAGATGCGGCTGAACCAGAGCTTTGTACAGTGCTAGAATTATAGATGTATCCATTGAGTAGATCCTTTTTTTAATGCATGCTAATAATTTGCTAGCTTTGCTTGCTGCAGCTTGGCATTACATGCTATTTCTGAGTCTGTCATCTACTAGGACCCCCAGATCCTTTTCCATCCTCGATTCCCCCAGAGGATCTCCCTCTAACACGTAGTTTACGTTCATATTTTTAGCCCCCAAGTTCATTACTTAACATTTATCAATATTAAACCTCATTTAAAATGTAGTTGCCCACCCCTTTATTTTGTCGCGGTAAAGTTTCAAACTTCATGTTGTGAAGTTATTGTCCGAGATTGAACTATTTATACCATATTTTATATAATTTAAGAACAAGTTAAACAGTATTGGCCCCAGGACAGAGCCCTGGAGCACCCCACTCACAACTTCAGACCAACGGATATTGAGAACTACAATAAAAATACAGAGGTAGTAGTGTGCAGCATATGTACATATAGAAAAAGAACAGGTGTTAAGAACTACATTGAGCGTACAGAAGATGAGAAATAGTACTTTGCAATGTTCATACATATGAAATAAGAACTGGTAATGAGAACTACATTGATCATATAGAACAATAGAGATACAACTGTGCAGCATCTGTATACAGAATAATAGCAGATAGCATAGGCGTCCGCAGAACTTTTTTCAGGGTTTTTGCAAGATGACTGGGATTGAGCTTTAAAGGGGTTGTAAACCTACGTGTTTTTTTTCATCTTAATGCATCCTATGCATTAAGGTGAAAAAACACCTTGCAGTGTCCGGCCCCCCAGCCCCCCCGTTTTACTTACCTGAGCCCCGAATTTCCGTGGGCACGTCCCCGCTGTCCTTCTCTCCACGGAGTCCCGGCTTTGATTGGATAGATTTATTGCAGCGCAGCCATTGGCTCCTGCTGCTGTCAATCAAATCCAATGATGCGGGCAACAGGGGCGGGGCAGAGTCATACACTTGGTGTCCATGGATGCCGAGTGTATGACTCAGGAGCGTGCCCGCAAGGTTACCTCCTCAGGAGAGAGCTTTCCAGAGGGGGTTATCTAATGCGGGGAGAAGCCGCGAGAGCCGACGTGGGACACCAGAACAGGTGGATTGGGGCCACTCTGTACAAAACAAACTGCACAGTGGAGGTAAGTATGACATGTTTGTTATTTAAAAAAAAAAAAAAAAACACGAACCTATAGTATCACTTTAAATCTTACAGTATCAGTCACCCATGTCAGAAAGTGACCATACTGTCCAGACAGACTCGGTCAATGGAGGTCTATAAATGCATAAAGTGGCATGTGAAACAAAGCATCATAGTAACAATAACTAACCTAAATAAAAACAATTTCATGTCTACAATAAATATGTAAATGAGCTAATACGTATTTTTATATTTGTCCGGTGTTCTTATACTCCATTATATATCATCCGTATGGTCCTGCCATCTTGAATCCAGCATCTTCTAGGCATTTTCATCTGTCCTTCTTCAGTTAATTCTTTCAGCAGCTTGGCATCTGCAGTTCTCTATATTCACGTATCTGTATTTACAAGCTTCCAGGCCTTTCCATTCAGTATGGTAATCACAAGTTAATGTCCAATCTAATGAATACAACTTAATGAACCATTAATGATCCCTAATGCATTCTTACCATATTGAATCCAGGCCGATATAAATAGACTCCATCTTGCCTGGGTCTGTTACGCTTCTAGCTCCATCCTCGGAGACTTCCAGAGAAACCTCTGTGCACAGTCTGTTCTAATAATGAAGTCCTGGGATCATTAACACGTAGCCAATAGCTATCTCATTATTGGAAAATGATTCCTGTTCGCTGGCAGACTGAATTCACTTTCCGAGTATTGATCAGAGAAGAGATGAGAAACCTGCTTGATCAATCGGACAATTTAATTGCCCTGCAGTTTGTTTGATTTTATTTGGAAGTAAATATGATGCACTTGGGAAAGACAGCTGGCCTTTTGCTTTTCTATTACAGGGGCTCCACAGACTTTTTAATGTTTTTTTTTTTATCTCTTTTTTTAATAGCTTTTCTATTTTTAGTGAGAATACAGATAAAGTGATTGTAAACTATCACCTTGTAAAATCAACCCATTCAGTTTAAAACAGAAAGGAAAGGCAAAATATTTGTGTATAGATATAAAAAAATAAATAAATTATAAACCCTTTTTTCCACTTTTTTTATAAGTGATTACATTCCCTGGAAAAGAGCTGGGGGAGGAGAAGCAGCAGTACACTGAGCTTCCCAGTGAAAGGCTGTGCGGGGGGGGGTGTTTTTAATAGGAAAGCAGAGGGACTGGCAGGAACACCAGGGATTTCACATAAAGGAAGCAATACAAAGAAAACAGGAGACTTTCTCATACAATTACATGGTACAGCAGCCACATATCATTAATATGAAGTGTTGGGGTAACAAACACTTTAACAGTAAGTCCCAGCTTACACTTGTGGTTGGGGGTACAGTAAAAATTCACAGTTGAGATGAGATTTTTAGTGCCCCTGCATTGTGGTGCAGCAGAAAATTAACCCTTCTGTTGCATTCGGTGGGCAGTACTGCCTGCTGAACATGACCCGTTCAATTGAATGGGGTAGCCCTGCAATTGTGTGCAATGCATGCAGTTGCGACACACAGGTGCAAGGTTTAAGAAGTTAAAACGGATAGTAGGGAGGTAATATAACTTCTCCTTACCCCTTGTTAGACATGTGCAGAATGAAAAAATGCGGTTAGTTTCCTTTCGATTTGTTATTTACATAAATTTGTTTAGTTAAATTTGTTTAACCCATTTAATTTGTTTTCGGAATTAGTTTTGTTTATTTGTATTCAAATCGATTAGAATAGTTTTGGAATCAATTTTCTAATAGTTTTCAAAACTGAATTCGAAACATTTTCGAATTCGAAACATTTTTGAATTCAAAGTTTTCAAATTTAAATTGTTTTTGAATTCAAATCGTTTTCAATCGTTTTCAAAGCTCCACCTCTTCTCTCCTTCTCTCTTTCCAGTACTTTCCATAGGGCTGTAGAAAGAAGAGGGAGGCCTTAGTGATGCTGCCTGTGAATCACCAGCTGCTACTCTGAGCCACTCCCAGCCCACACACCATCCCCACCGTAAAACATGGTGGTGGCAGCATCATGTTGTGGGGATGCTTTTCTTCAGCAGGGACAGGGAAGCTGGTCAGAGTTGACGTGAAGATGGATGGAGCCAAATACAGGGCAATCTTAGAGGAAAAACTTAGTCTGCAAAAGACTTGAGACTGGGTCGGAGGTTCACCTTCCAACAGGACAACGACCCTAAACATACAGCCAGAGCTACAATGGAATGGTTTAGATCAAAGCATATTCATCTGTTAGAATGGCCCAGTCAAAATCCAGACCTAAATCCTATTTAGAATCTGTGGCAAGACTTGAAAATTGCTGTTCACAGACGCTCTCCATCCAATCTGACAGAGCTTGAGATATTTTGCAAAGAAGAATGGGCAAAAATTCCTTAAAAGGAAACTGAATCTGCCTGTTGTCTGCTTGCCTTGTCAGATATATATGGTCTTGTGTATTGGGCTTTGTCTACGTTAGGAATTTCTGGTACACATAGCTTATATGATCTACTATCATGTGAGTGTTCTATTAAAATGGTAATTCATTGTGAAAAAGGTGCACTTTGCCAGTACAAGGTTGTTATGGTTTACTATAACATGGGCACTTTTAAACCCTTCTTCGACCGCTAGTGGGGGACAAAAGCGCCCCGCAAGCGATAAAGCTCTGCTAAAATGAGCGGCACTGTACTGCTAACGCTCGGGCGGCCCCAGTGTGAAAGGGGTCCTACTGTGTTTGGATTGGATAGAGGTGGATTCATCAGAATCTCTGAATCGTAGCATAACGAATTAATATAAAATTAATTTTATTCCATTTGTTATGTTATGATTCAGAGATTCTGATGGATCCACTTCTATCCAAGCCAAACAGAGTTAATAAGTAATCTCCCAAAATAATGAATTAACGTGTTAAATTCTCTCAAAATAACTTCCAAAATACAAATTGATTTGGAACAATAAATATACAAAACAAATTCCGAAAACAAATGATTCCAAGTTAGCAAATATGATGAAATGGAATGATTAATTTAACCACTTGACCTGAAGATTTACCCCCTTCCTGACCAGGCTATTTTTTTGCGATACGGCACTGCGTTACTGTAACTGATAATTGCGCAGTCGTTCGACGATGTAACCTAAAAAAATTGATGTCCTTTATTTTCCCACAAATAGAGCTTTCTTTTGGTGATATTTGATCACCACTGCATTTTTTATTTTTTGCACTATAAGACAAAGAAGATCGACAATTTAAAAATATATATATATTTTTTACTTCCTGCACTAAAACACATCCAATAAAATAAAATAAAAAAATCTAATTTCTTTATCAATTTAGGCCAATATATATTTTGCTACATATTATTGGTAAAAAAATACCAATAAGCGTACATTGATTGGTTTGCGCAAAATTATAGCGTCTACAAACGATAGGATATTTTTATTTTTTTATTTTTTTACTAGTAATGGTGGCGATCAGCAACTTATAGCAGGGCTGCCATATTGCGGCAAACAAATTGGACACCTGACACTTTTTTGGGGACCAGTGACACTAATACAGTGATCAGTGCTAAAAAAAATGCACTGTCTCTGTACTAATGACACTGGCTGGGAAGGGGTTAACATCAGGGGGGGCGATTAAAGGGTTAACTGTGTGCCTAGCTGGTGTTTGACTGTAGTGGGGGAGGTGTTTTTACTATTGGAAGCTATGGATTGGTGTTTCTGCTTTGCAAGAACACAGGATCCATGCCTTCTGTACTGACAGAGGCAAACTGCCTTGTTTACATAGGCAGACTACCGTTCTGTTAGTGTACCGAAAAAGGGTATGCCAGGAGTGCCTGGGCACACCCTAATCACCTAGTGCACATTAGCAAATTAGCATTATCGCTCTGTGTGTCGGCAGGGAGATGGGAAAGATCTCCCTCTTACCTGCTCTGCCATAAGAGAAGTGCTTACGCAGCAGGGAGAATAATTTCCCGGGGCCATATACATGTAGATGTGCACCCACATGCATGTGTGTTTGAGCTTTGGGGTGCACAACCTAATGTTATAGGCTGCGCACACGCATGTGTATTAGGGTGT
The DNA here is from genome assembly GCA_029206835.1 of Rana muscosa. NCBI lineage: Eukaryota > Metazoa > Chordata > Amphibia > Anura > Ranidae > Rana > Rana muscosa. Next base: position 449,926,278 of record CM055127.1, on the reverse strand, counting down.
GCACCCCAAAGCTCAAACACACATGCAAGCCACCTGCTGTCACAGGGAAGAGGCTCTGGTGGGGGGGAGACAGTTGATTGGGAGCATATAACGTTGCACCCTAAATAGGGGTGTAACGTGTTCCTAAAGTTGAACCTAGCCTTTAATATAATGGCGGCATATACACTGGCCACTGGCACCCACAACCACCCACCTGGTGCCATCCCTGGATAATGCTAATGTACATGGGGGGGATTAGGGTGTGCCCAGGCACATCTGGCACACCCTGTGCGCACGCCTATGGTACCGAAGTGTGAACGGTGTGAACAAATCCAAAACGAAACAAATCTTTTTGTTGCACACATCTCTACTGTATTTATCACATGGTGACATTGCCTATCACAATCCATTCAATCATCCCAACCAATTTGACCCATGAACATTTTTTTTTGTTACATTTTTTCGGCCCCTTTTTCCTTTGAGCCGACGATTCTGTCAATTCTCTATCGGGCACACATCACATAAAAGCAACAAAAAGCCATTTATTGCGGTCCGGCCTTCCTGTCTTCGAAGATATCTTGAAATATAGTTTATTTTTTGCTACATAATGTATAAACCCAAAGGAAAGGGGAACATGTTTTAAAAATCTTTTCATGTGGGCCGATCTCCGGCTTCAAAGCAATATTCTTTCTTTTTTTATTTTTTTTACGTTTTTTTTATTTTTTTGCCGGTTCAGAAACGCATGCGAGCTCTGCTGGGAGATACCATACAGCAACCTTTCTGAGCGGAACAGGAAAAGCAAAATGAATAAATTCACAATGTAATCACCTTCTTTTAAACTGTAAGCTCCGGGGACTAGTAAACCATAACAGCTTTGTACTGGCAAAGTGCACCTGTCACAATGTATTAATATTTTAATAGAACACTCACATGGTAGTAGATCATATTAGCTATGTGTACCAGAAATTCCTAACGTAGACAATACACAAGACCATACATATCGGAGCAAACAGTCAACAAGCAGCCTATCCATATCCTAAGCGCGGAACCCACAGATCACCTATTAGTCAACAGGCAGATTCAGTTTATTTTTAAGGCGGCCATACACACTTCGATTTTATTACACAATCAGTGTGAGATTTGATCAAATCAATTAAATCAATGGAATTGGCAAACGACTGAACTGACCTCATTTCCCATGCAACCGATTTAGGCTGGGTTCACATAAATTGCCTTGAAAAAGTATTCATACCCCTTGAAATTTTCCACATTTTGTCATGTTACAACCAAAAACGTAAATGTATTGTATTGGGATTTTATGTGATAGACCAACACAAAGTGGCACATAATTGAAGTGGAAGGAAAATGATAAATGGTTTTCAATTTTTGTTACAAAAAAAAATGTAAAAAGTATAGCATGCATTTGTATTCAGCCCCCCAGAGTCAATACTTTGTAGAACCCCCTTTCTCTGCAATTACAGCTGCAAGTCTTTTTGGGGATGTCTCTACCAGCTTTTCACATCTAGAGAGTGACATACTTGCCCATTCTTCTTTACAAAATAGCTCAAGCTCTGTCAGATTGGATGGAGAGCGTCTGTGATCAGCAATTTTCAAGTCTTGCCACAGATTCTCAATTGGATTTAGGTCTGGATTTTGACTGGGCCATTCTAACACATGAATATGCTTTGATCTAAACCATTCCATTGTAGCTCTGGCTGTATGTTTAGGGTCGTTGTCCTGCTGAAAGGTGAACCTCAGCCCCAGTCTCAAGTCTTTTGCAGACTCTAACAGGTTTTCTTCTAAGATTGCCACCCTGTATTTGGCTCCATCTATCTTCCCATCAACTGTGACCAGCTTCCCTGTCCCTGATGAAGAAAAGAATCCCCACAACATGATGCTGCCACCACCATGTTTCACAGTGGGGATGGTGTGATCAGGGTGATGTGCAGTGTTAGTTTTACGCCACACATAGCGTTTGAACAAAAAGTTTAATTTTGGTCTCATCTGACCAGAGCATCTTCTTCCACATGTTTGCTGTCCCAACATGGCTTCTTGCAAACTGCAAAGGGGACTTCTTATGGCTTTCTTCTTGACACCCTTCCATAAAGGGCAGATTTGTGGAGTGCACAACTAATAGTTGTCCTGTGGACAGATTCTCCCACCTAAACTGTGGATCTCTACAGCTCCTCCAGAGTTACCAGGGTTTTTTTTTTCTTGAGAGAATGGATGGGATCAGCACGGGGCCAATCATCACTGTCCAGACAGAGGGTCAGGGGTCTTGCAGTCTCATAGGACAATCAGAAAGCCCCTCATACAAGCTTTAACTAGTGCTCCGATGGAAACTGATAGAATTCACAACACTGCTCTAACTACTGATAATAAAATGTTTTTAGCAGTTTGAATTTACTAAAACTATTACATGTCCATGTTCTGTGTACCGTGGGAGACCAGATATAGTGAATGCAGGTCCTGGGTGTAGCAACACTTTAAAGCGGAGTTCCACCCAAAAGTGGGAACTCTCATGAGAGTGAGAGAGAGATCTGTGCATGATGTCATAAGCCTAGGCTAATGACCAGACAAGAAAAAGGAGGTGGGCTGTATAAGGTATTTACTGGGAGAAAAAAAATGTTTTACTATCCAAAGTTAAAACAACAAGGGCAGAAGATTTAAAGCTGAGTTCCACCCAAAATTGGAACTTCCGCTTAAACCACTCCTCGCCCCCTTACATGCCACATTTTTTTGGGGGGGAGTGGGGGCTTCAACAGGAGTGGGACTTCCTGTCCCACTTCCTCCTTCCACCCAGGGACCGATTAGGCGACACGTCATATCGCCTAAGGCGGCCCCCTCCCTGTATGCGATCACCTGGGACACGTGACAGGTCCCAGGCGATTGCTTGTCCACTCAGATTGCGCAGCGCCGCTCGCGCATGCGCAGTGAGTGCCCGGCCGTGAAGCCGAAAGCTGTCACGGCCGGGTGCCCACAGTAGGAATGGAGGCGGTGGCGGAGAAGGGGGGAGAAGAGCGAAGCTCCGTTCGGTCGTGTCGCTGGACAGTGGAGCCGGTAAGTGTCTGTTTATTAAAAGCCAGCAGCTACAATTTTAGTAGCTGCTGACTTTTAATAAACAGAAAAAAAGTATGTAACTTCCCTTTTAATAGATGGAAAGATGAAAAAATGACTGAAGTTCCGCTTTTATCTGATGGAGCACGGCTGAACATTCCAGAGCTGCAGCACTGGAGAAGTCCTGGATTTCAGATTTCAAATCTATACTTTTATTTATTATTATAAGGAGGAAAATCCCATGCCTGATCTGAGCTATGAATGTAGATATAATAAATTAAATTATAGGCGCCCCGGGCGGTGGGTGAAGTCACACGCCCATGTCTTTTAGGACTTACACAGAAGGTAATGCATTGGTGGCCCTTCCCCTGCTGGGCACCATAGCAGTGGCCCAATGTGCCATATACAGTGATTATACCGCCCGTTCAGCTTCTCTATGTAAACGTGAGATCCTTCATATTTATATATAGCGAAGCCGCGGCACTCCATCCAACCAAAGTGCTCTCCTGGGCTGATTTATAAGTGCTCTCCCCTCAGAATCCATCCAAATTAAATGTGAGAACCTTCGACAAAAAAGAAATTGCTCTGAGGCCTTGATTCAGAGGGATGAAAAGAAAAATCAATTGTGGTTTTCATTAAAGAGGGGGAGAAAGTTGCGGCTCACAATTGGCTGTGATCTAATGCTAAAAGCATCGATTTTACCACTTTCAATGGTAAACACATTTCATGCTACAATACGCGTTGTCTTGTCTCTGTCCGCCTCGTGTGATTGCATATTCAATATGTTACACTTTTTAAAGATCATCGCTCGAGTGACTGGCGTAAACACAATCCCTGCTCCAGCTCTGTGCGTCCTCCGCACTCTGCACACCCCATGATCAAAGCCGTTTTATGCGGTATGATTTATCTAGGCTCGCTTGGAAGACCATCATGTATTCTTCTGGCTGAGATGAATTCGTTTTGTGTACGCAGCACATTGGCTTGGTGCGGTGGTGGCCAGATGTGCCCAATTGCTTGCCTTTATCTGGCCCTCAGGGCACCATTCCTTCTACTGACACCAATAATGGGGCACCATTCCTTCCCACTGACCTAAAAAATTAGGCATTATTCCTCCCGCTAAAACCAGTGATGGGGCACTACTCCTACCACTGATACCAACAATGGGGCATTATTCCTCCCACTGATACCAACAATGGGGCATTATTCCTCCTACTGATACCAACAATAGGGTACTATTCCTCCCACTGATACCAACAATGGGGCATTATTCCTCCCACTGACACCAATGAAGGGGGCACTATTCGTCCCGCTGACACCAATGATGGGGGCACTATTCGTCCCGCTGACACCAATGATGGGGGCACTATTCGTCCCGCTGACACCAATGATGGGACACTATTCCTCCCACTAACACCAGTGACGGAGCACTATTCCTCCCACTGATACCAACAATGGGGCATTATTCCTCCCACTGACACCAACAATGGGGCACTATTTGTCCCGCTGACACCAATGATGGGACACTATTCCTCCCACTGATATAAATTATGGGGCACTATTCCTTCCACTGATACCAGTGATGGGACACTATTCCTCCCACTGATACCAACAATGGTATACTATTCCTCCCACTGACACTAACAATGGGGCATTATTGCTCCCACTGACACCAACAATGGGGCACTATTCCTCCCACTGAAACCAGTGATGGGGCACTATTCCTCCCACTGAAACCAGTGATGGGGCACTATTCCTCCCACTGAAACCAGTGATGAGGCACTATTCCTCCCACTGACACATACAACAGGGCACTATTCCACCCACTGACACCAGTGATGGGGCACTTTCCCTTCCACTGACACCAGTGATGGGGCACTATTTTTCCCACTGATACCAATGATAGAACACTGTTACTCCCACTGATACCAATGATGGGGCACTACTCCCCCCACTGAAAACAGTGATTGGGCAAAATTCCACTATTACTCCCACTGATACCAATAATGAGGCACCACTCCTCCCACTGATACCAATGATAGAACACTATTTCTCCCACTGACACCAATGTTGAGGCACTATACCTTCCACTGACACCAGTGATGGGGCACAACTCCTCCCACTGACACAAATGATGGGGCACTACTCCTCCCACTGACACCAGTAATGGGGCACTACTCCTCCCACTTAAACCAGTGATGGGGCACTATTCCTCCACCTAAAACTAAAGATGCCAGGACATTGTCTACTCCCATTGGCCACAGTCCGGCCCCCCTAAAGTCTGAGGGACAGTAAGCTGGCCCTTTGTTCAGAAAGGTGGGAGACCCCTGGTCTAGGGAGATATTACAGACAGAATTATGATGGGTCCCATGAAGCAACTCCTCTTCTCTTGTCAGGCGGTTGCCCCCTGACCATTGTCATTACATACAATGGAAGATCCAGAGGCCATGGCCTGTCCTGCATTGTACCTGAAGACACTGAGTAGATCACCAGCTGCTGTGGGACAAAGGAGTAAGGTAAATATTCCTTTCTAGTATATCTCTCTAGTCACAAAAAAATTAACATCAATCCTCTTTTGTGTGACTCTGCCTCCTTCAGTGCCACCATTAAGGGGCATGTGCAAATGCACCAAAGGGATGTGTCCGGCCTTCGGGTCCTGGAGTATCCCTTCAGAAAATCTGCGCATGAGGACTGAGGAGTAGATCTCCCACAAGTGTGCAAAGGCGGCAAAGTATTTGGGCTTCCATTATAGCTGTTTTTATGCATGCACAGGGGAAAGCAGAGCATTTGTGAATGTGATAGGAAACTCACGCATGCGCAGATGTGACACAGGCTGAGCCAAGTCCCAATGTTTTGTGGCACCTCTGCGCAAAATCTGGACGAGGGGGCCACAAATGTCATTCTCCTGGTGAGAAATGCAGAAGTGCTGCTTTGCAAAAAACCTCCTCTAGCCCCCCTAATACTCACCTGAGCAGGGGCGGCCCGTCCATTAAGGGTGCACGGGCGCCGCCCCCTCTATCCTCGCCACCCCCTATGGGGTATTTTTATAAAGCACCAGATTAGAGCCATAGGCGCTAATAGGCTTCAAAATAGGGTGGACTCGGAGCGCAGAGCATTGCGGTCGGAGACCACCCAGGTGTGTTAGAAAAGCAAATGAATATTCGTTTTTCTAACACTGAAATGCCTCTCCGCTAATCAGGGAGTGTGGGTCTGTCACCCGTTTCCTTATTGGCTGAAAGGTCAGGCGATCTTATTGGACGCCTAGAAGGAGGGGAGGAGATGCACGGCTGAAGCCACTATGATCTCAGAACAGAAGAGGACACAGGAGACGCTGCCAGATGCCCGCCACAGCCTGTCTCCCTGCCCGATGTGCCCGCCGATCCCAGATGTGCCTGCTGATTCTTGCCACTGATGGGGTTATAACAGCGGGGGGGGGGGGGGTTTGAGGTGCAAAAAAACACCAGCCACTACTGCACCTGAGCCCCATCTCAATCCAGCGATGTGCACAAGATCCTTAGCTCTCCAGGAGACTCTCCCTCCTCATTGGCTCCCGCTGCTGTCAGTCATGACCAGTGAGCCAATGAGGAGAGAGAGGGGGTGGGGTTGAGCCACAGCTCTGTGTGTGAATGGACACACAGAGCCACATTTCAGGAACGAGCCTGCTTGGGTGCCACCATTGCAAGCTGCTTGCTCTGGGGGCAGGAAGGAGGGGCCAAGTGCACCGGCGAGGGACCCGAGGAGAGGAGGATTGGGGCTCCTCTGTGCAAAACCATTACACAGAGCACGTGAGTATGACATGTTTGTTATTTAAAAAAACACAAAAAATACTTAAAGCCCCGTACACACGGTCAGACTTTTTGCCAACAAACTTCATTTTGAGCAAGTTTGACAAAAAATCCGACCGTGTGTACACTCCATCGGACAAACTTTTTTGGTTTTCATCGGACAAAAGTTCGGTCTGCAAACGGACAAACTTTTGACCAACAAAAGTCTGATGGAGCAAAGTCCGACTGTGTGTACAGAAAACCATCAGACTTTTGTCCGATGGACAAAACAAATAATGTTAAAATCAACCAACAATAGCAAAAGTTGACCAAAGGGTGGCGGTAAAGAGCAGAAAAGAGCAGAAAAACCACGTGATGTTGGAAAAAGTTTTGGAAAAGTTTGCAGAAAAGTCCTGTGGTGTGTATGCTATGGGTGTTCCCGGCCAACTCCGTTCGGACAAAAATCCACGGAAAAGTCCGATGGAAGTCCGACTGTGTGTACGGGGCTTTAGAATCACTAATCACTAGAAACTTTGATCTAAACTGCAACTTTGTATTGGATTCTACTTGTTCCAATGCTTCTATGAAAATGTGAATCCTGAAGGTTGAATCAAAGAGGAAAACAGTTGGATGGGGCAGAAATATCTTTGTCTGTCTTGATGTGGTCTCAGTATAATAGAATCTGGAATTGGATTGAATTGAATTTAGAGTATGCAAAAAATAAATAAATTAAATGGACGTTTCACTTTCATAATTTGGTTCAAATTGAACAAGTCAGCAGACACCTGAGCGCCACTCAGAAAATAAACATTCTAGCATACTGAATATGATTGAAAATCAAATGGCCTCTGAAAAAATCAATGGAAAATTGATTGATGTGTGACCAGCATGAGAGCTGCTTGGATCTTTAAACATAAACTATTAACGATTGTTTGAAGCCGACAGGCCAATAATTTATTGTATTGCAGCTTATTATTATTTAGATGTGATGGCTGCATTTACTTTCTTTTTTAGGCTTTCTCTCTTCTATTTTCATCTGGTGATCTGGCCAGTAATTAGTCTGTTGTTCTTCAAAAGAACAAGCTTTTTATGTTACAGTGATGAGACAAACCATTTACCACTGACAGGGGTGCTTACAATGATCAACTTGTATTTATTTATGTAAAACCTTTATTCCCTAAGGTGTCTGCTATAAAAATAAAAAATATATATAATGTTTGAGGGTTCTGAGTATTTTTCTAGCAAAAAAAAAAAAGATTTTTACAAGTAGGAGTGAAGTGTCAGAATTGGCCTGGGTGGCAAGTGGTTAAAGGGGTTGTAAAGGAAAAAGTTTTTTCACCTTAATGCATCCTATGCATTAAGGTGGAAAAACATCAGACAATACCGCCCCCAGGCCCCGTTTTACTTACCTGAGCCCTCGAAAGTCCCGCGCTCGGCCCCGACATCCTCCTCGCCATTCTCCATTCAGCCTGGCCGTTGATTGGCTACAGTGGATGGATTGAAAGCAGCGCAGCCATTTGCTGGCGCTGCTGTCAATCACATCCAATGACCCTGCGCGCCGTGGGGCGGGGCCGAGTGATACAGTGAGCGGCAATAGCCACTGGCTGTATCACTGGAGCGCGCCCGCAATCACTCACCACCAGAGGAGCTTGCTCGCATATAGGTGGTGAGTTATTGCAGGGAGGAGCCGAGACAGCCGCCGAGGGACCCCAGAAGACGTGGATCAGGGCCACTCTGTGCAAAACGAGCTGCACCGTGGAAGTAAGTATAACATGTTTGTTATTTAAAAAAAATTTTTTTTTTTTTACAAACCCTTTAAAGTGACTGTTAAGCTTTGTTTTTTATTTTTTTAAATAACAAACATGTCATACTTACCTCCTCTGTGCAAGGGTTTTACACAGAGCGGCAACGCTCCTCCTTTTCTGGGGTTCCCCCACGGCGCTTCTGGCTCCTCCTCCTCTCAAGTGCCCCCACGGAGAGGCGATTTCCCTTTGGAGCACTCGTGCAGGCGCGCTCTCGAGTCCTGCTGCTGCGTCCACAGACAGCAGGACTCAGCCCCACCCCCGTGTCACTGGATTTGATGGACAGCAGCTAAAGCCAATGGCCCCTGCTGCTATCAATCTATCCAATGAGGGCCCCAGACAGCGGCTGGACCTGCTGTGCTCATCCCCATCGCTGGAACGATCGGGCTCAGGTAAGAAAAAGGAGGGGGGGGGGAATGCATTAAGGTGAAAAACCGTGAGGGTTTACAACTCCTTTAATTACCATAAGTATGTAAGTAAGTAAGTAATATGCATATTGTTTTTAAGGTAATTTACTATATTTTCAATAACTGTACTCAAGCAGGTGGCTTAACGGACAAATTACTAAAGTTTGAAGTGATAAATTCCAACCAGTAAATTCACAGTAAATAGATAAATACAAAATTATTATGTTATAACATATATTGCATGATAATATATGATTTAGCTTGTACCTTTTCAGCAGCAAAAGATTCTCGTTCTCCCTCCTGTGTGAGAAAAACATGGGATTATGGGTAAATCTTATACCCATAAACTCATCTTTTTTCCTTTTAGTTAAAGAGTTTGTAAACCTCTCTGTGGAAGTTGTACCTATAGGTAAGTCTAGAATAAAAACGTGTGCCGCTTAGGAGATATTTACTGTGGTTTGCGCCGATGATGTCATCGGCGCATGCGGTGTGAAGAAACAGTCCCCGTGCTGTTTCTTCACGAGCGAGTGGCCTGACTGGTGGCTCCCGGGCGCATGCGCGAGAGTGACGTCACATGGCTCCGGCAAGTCACAGAGCCAGAGTCCGTAGCCCCGTAAGGAAGAGGGGTGAACATGGATGCGGCCTGCAGCGGGGACGACGCAGGCTTCGTTTGCAGGTAAGTGTCACATAATGTGCTAGTATGCATCGCTTTTACTTTGCAGGGGCAAAGGAAGGAAGTAAAACCCATCAGGGTTTACTTCCTCTTTAATAGGGCTGGGCTGGAAGGAAGCATTTGTCTTTTAGACACATGCCCCCTTATTTGACACTGCAGTGAGAGGACAGCCTCCACTGCAGCATTTTTATTGGACAGCATGGACCAATGGTACTTTACCATTGGTCCAAGGCTCCAAGCTGTCCATTGAGCTCAGTGCCTCTGATAAGAAGTGAGGAGAGGCACTGTGAGCTCATCCTCTCAGTCTGGTGCAAACAGAGTGTGCCAGCTTGTATTTAAACTGGCCGCTCTGTATGTAGCATCTGACAGGCTGCGCAAGGAGGCAGGTGCCCCAAATATTGACCAGTGGTGGGGTAGGACTTCAAATACCTATCCCCCATATATATTTTTTTCTGCACATTCCTGCTTGAATCCCAATGTTATCTTATGCCTCTAGGAGTTTGGCTCTCTGCACTACAATTTGATATTGACGATATGTCTATATGATGCTATAATAAGTTTACTAAAAACATAAGTGTAAAAGACTTAAAGCACTCTAGTAGCACTCCTCCGATAACATTCACATTACATAAAACCACCCGGAGGTGACTTGTGAACAAATCAAGTCCAACATCCATAAGATGGTAAGCTGAAATCTTGATGTTACGGAACATCAAGATTTCATCTTACCATCTTATGGATGTTACTCTCCTAGAGACACTTTCATTTATTTGAGTAATGGACTTGATTTGTTCAGAAGTCACCACCGGGTGGTTTTATGTAATATGAATGTTATCAGAGGAGCGCTACTAGAGTGTTTTACAGTCTTTTACATGTATGTTTTTATTTTTGCCTGATTTTATGATAGTAGCAGCCCATTTATGAAAAATAAATATTCATTTCGTTCTCTTTTTGCTCCATGTGCACTTAATGTTGTGTTCAAAGCATTGGGTCACTTTTTGTGTAATCATAATAAGTTTACTGTTTACATCTTGTATGCCCTTTATACTTTGTTCTTTTTCTGCCATCTCCCTAAACTGTGGTTGGGACACAGGTCCTGATGGAGAATTATAGAATTCTTCCAATTTATACCTCTGTACACACTATATTGCCAAAAGTATTGGGACGCCTGCCTTTACACGCACATGAACTTTAACCCTTTCAACACCGGGCTTTTTATACCACTTCCATATCAGGCCTATTCTGGCACTTCTCTCCTACATGTACAAATCATCATTCTTTTGCTAGAAAATTACTCAGAACCCCCAAACATTTTATATGTTTTTTAGTAGACACCCTAGGGAATAAAATGACGGTTGTTGCAACTTTTTATCTTGCACGGTATTTGCGCAATAATTTTTCAAACGCCTTTTTTTTGGGAAAAAAATGGTTTCATTAATTAAAAAATAACAAAACAGTAAAGTTAGCCCAATTTTTTTGTAAAATATGAAAGGGTATGTTACGCCGAGTAAATCGATACCTAACATGTCACGCTTTAAAATTGCGCACACTCATGGAATGGTGGCAAACTTCGGTACTTAAAAATCTCCATAGGCGACGCTTTAAATTTTTTTACAGGCTACCAGGTTAGAGTTACAGAGCAGGTCTAGCGCTAGAATTGTTGCACGCCCTCCAATGCACGCGGCGATACCTCACATATGTGGTTTGAACAGCATTTACATATGTGGGCGGGACTTACGTGTGCATTTGCTTTTGAGCGCAAGCTATTGGGGACAGGGGCGTTTGATTTTTTATTTTTTATTATTTTTTTTTTATTTTACTTAATTTTTTTGTATTTTTACACTATTTTTTAAATTTTTTTTTTTTTTGATCACTTTTATTCCTATTACAAGGAATGTAAACATCCCTTGTAATAGGAATGGTGTGTGACAGGTCCTCTTTATGGAGAGATTGCAGGGTCAATATGACCTCACATCTCTCCTCCAGGCTGGAAAGCATGAGATCGGGAAAAATAAATCACTGATCTCATTCTTTTTAGCCGCAATCGCGGCTTTGTTTACCTTTGGGAACCTGGGCGTGACGTCATCACATCGCGCCCGGGCCTCCGACGGTCATAGAGATGACTGGTGACCATCTGGTCACCAGTCATCTCTATGCTCGTCATGTGACCCACCACCGGCGCCGGACGATTCTTTCTCCGGGTCCCCGATGGCACGGGAGAGCCCGGAGAAGCACCGGATGGTGGCGGGAGGGGCCTATAAGAACGATCAAGCGGAGGAACCGCCACTATGATCATTCTTATGGTGCACAGAATCGCCGGCACAAGAGAAGGATATCTGAATGATGCTTCTAGCTGCATGCATCATTCAGATATCCCCCCACAGAGACCAGTACGTCATATGACGTCCACCCGGAGGGAGAGAGGGTTCCTGTCGGCGTCATTTTACAATGGCCCGGTATGGAAGTGGTTAATGGCATGCCAGTTTTAGTCCGTAGGGTTCAATATTGAGTTGGCCCACCCTTTGCAGCTATAACAGCTTCAACTCTTCTGTTAAGGCCGTCCACAAGGTTTAGGAGTGTGTCTATGGGAATGTTTGGCCATCCTTCCAGAAGTGCATTTGTGAGGTCAGGCACTGATGTTGGACGAGAAGGCCTGGCTTGAAGCAGGGGGGACACAGGAGATTGATAATCACAAACATCTCAGCAAACTTCAGAGAAAAATGTATATTTAGGTGAGCAGTGTTTCGAGCTTTAGGCAACTATAAGAGATGTGGAACCTTGGATTACGAGCATAATCCGTTCCAGGAGAATGCTCGTAATCCAAAGTACTCGCATATCAAAGCGAGTTTCCCCATTGAAGTAAATGGAAATGAAAATAATTTGTTCCGCATTGACTTCAATGGCATGCAATACCACATGCTGCCAGAGGCGGGGGGGCGCCGGAGAGCCTCGGAAACGGGCGGAAAGGCCTGAGGACACCTCAGCTGACCTCGGCAAACCTCGGAAAGACTTAGTTCCCGAGATTTGCCGAGGTCAGCCGTGCTGTCCTCGGGCCTTTCCATGCATTTACGAACTGCGCCTATGGGCGACGTTCGGCTCTGCTCGGCACCTCAGGCCAAACGCGGTACTGCACACCGCTTTGGCCTGAATCGTGCTCGTTTTGCGAGACAACGCTCTCAAATCAAGTTACGATTTTTAAAAATACAGTGCTCGTATTGCGAAACGCTCGTTAACCGCATTACTCGCAATCCAAGGTTCCACTGTATATACTATCTTCTTTTGCAGGGACAGCTCTGTGGCCATTTATTTTTTTACTTGACAGAGTTGTAGGCAGCTTGTAGGTTTTGAAATAACAAATGAGTTAGCCTGCTTAGGCAGGGAAGGGGTAACTAGCATTGGGCATATTTCCCGGGCTCTTTGGACCCTGCTTTTCTACCCTGTGAGGGGGAAGGCTGGGTTTTGGCCTTTTCTTTTGCCAGGCTTTTTGGGCCCTGCCTTTCTACCCTGTGCTGTAAAAGAGGGTGTAGGCTGGGTTCTGGGAACCCCCAGTCCTGCTTCTGGTCGCAACAGATATGGGATACCAGGAGAGGGCCTCTGCGCCCAGTAGCCCTTTGGAACACTAGAAGGCCGGAGAAACTGCCAAGCTTTGGAGGATGCCAGTAATGGACTATCACCTTTGCCAAGGTATGTCCGGGCAGCTCAGTTCAGTTAGTTAGGGACTGGACTGTTATGCACTTAACACTGTAATGTGCCTAAAGTAATTTAAGGCCCCTTTCACACTTATCTGACTTGTCCCATGATTTGTGATGACAAAGTAGCATGACAAGTCGTTTCCCATGATTTCCAATGAAAACCATTCATATTAGTACGATTTCAAGTCGTTCCGACTTCAAAGTAGTCCCTGCACTACTTTGGTCCGATTTTGATGCCACTTACACAGGCACTACCTGAAATCGTGTGTGCGAATCGCTGCAAAATCGTGGTAAAATCGCACGACTTTGAAGTCGCAGTAGTGTGAAAGGGACCTAAGTAAAGCTCCCAAACTGTCCGTAAGCCTGGTCTGAAGTTATTCAAAGGGGTGCATGGTAGATTTTGGTGTATCAAAAGAACTGAGTTTGTAATGTGCAATGGGGTATAATGCAAGGCTACTACAAAAGGTTAACTCGGCAGGACAAGATGAAGAAGGAATGCAGTTGCTATGGGTAACCACCAGTAACTAGTGTGGAGAGTACAGCAGCCGGTCAGAAGTGTCATACCTTATGTAGTTTGCAGGTCCTCTGGTAGCGAGGAGGACTTTGTCCAGGCTCCCTCCCTAGCGGTCAGTTCCCCTGAGGTATCTGGGACTGAACCCACAGAACTGAGACCTTGTGTACCTGGCTGCATGGTATGGTAGAGAAGGAGTTAGGTGAGAGCACATAAGAGGTCCATGCTCAGCAGTACCCCATTCTATCACTAGGAGTGAGGTGGCAGAGGTACGCTGGACTGGTGGAGAGGGCACCAGCTCAGAAATGTCCCTCCTAAATACAACATATAATGAAAAAGGTGTGTAGTGACATGGAACAAGACACTCCACAGAGGAACTCTGTACAAAAATTATTGCACACAGTGTACGACTTATTTCTAAGCAGGGGTACCATGTTTGATGTTCACATGGTCCTGGGCATTTATGAGCGTTGAAAGGTACCCCCACATGCAGGGCAGCCCCCGCCCAAAGGGTCACTTTATTAACCCTGAAAATGAATCCCATTAATACCAGCCAGGTGACAACCTTCTATGTTGTATTCCATCCCAATAACCTACAAACACGTTTTAGAGGTGTGTGGCCTTAATGTACCCTTCTATTTTGAAACAAAAAATTCAGTGCATTTCGGAATTTTGTGTTTTATCGCTGGTGTCACTGTGGTTTGTGTTTATTTTGTTCCTGACCGCTGACATTAGCTTCTTTGCTTCCCATCTGTTCAGTGTGCAGCTGCCAGAAAGTTTCTCCCAAGCTGCTGCATAGTGAATCAAATGCATTTTCCACTATATTTCTTTAAAATATGTACACTTTTTTTTTTTAAAGAAACAGGCAACTTGCAATATAAAGTTACCCAAAGCAATCATAAAGTCATAGGCGTGCGCACAGGGTGTGCCGGGTGTGCCTGGGCACGCCCTAATCACCCCACGTGCATTAGAATTATCCAGGGGTGACACCAGGTGGGTGGTTGGGGTTCCAGTGGCCAGTGCAAATGCCCCCATTATATTAAAGGATAGGTTCAACTGTAGGAACACCTATACTTAGGATGTAACAAAATATGCTCCCAATCAACTGTCTCCCACCATCAGAGCCTCCTCCCTGTGACAGCAGGTGGCGTTCATGTGTGTTTGAGCTTTGGGGTGCACGCCCTAATACAATAGGCTGCGCATACCTATGCATAAAGTAATATTAAAGGAGAATACTGGTCACAAAATAAATGGTTGTTTAAAAAAAAGAACCAAGTTAACTTAATAGGCATGCCAATGCTGCTCCTCCCCTTTTCCATTTCCTACTGCAATGCCCCATTCACTGGCTAGCACCAAGGAAAAAAACACTGCCTAAAAGGTTAGTGCACCTTCTCAGATTTATTTATTTTTTCTGAAAAGGTGAATTTACACTTTAACCACTTACCTACTGGATACTTTTACCCCCTGCCTGCCAAGGCCATTTTTCAGCTTTCAGCACTGTCTTATATCACAGGGATCCCCCTGGGGAAGACACATGCCCCTATGTGGACATGCGTAGGGGAGGGGCTAGGACGGTGAAGGCATTCGGGGTCCACAGTGATTTTAGGAGCTGACCGAGTATTTGGATGTGCGGCTCTGTCTTACACTTTTTAAACCAATGCTCTCTTAGTGTGGTGCGCTGAAAGCACCTATACAATGTGAGAACCCTGCACAATTTTAAATACATTTTTGATAGTTTTTAAAACAATTCAAGCACTATTGGCATCTTTCTCTCTGCATATATGCTCTTGCTGACTACTGAGGAGGAGAGTATGGGAGAAGTTTGAGAGCCAGTTATGTTGGATATCCCTTGAGTCCTGGGATGGCTCACAAGTGCTGTTTGACCCTGCTTTGCTGGGGGGGTCGCATTCCTAGAGGTGAGCCTATACCCATTGGGGGGGGGGGGGAGAGCATGAGTGGGGTGATTCGCTGGAGGTTTGGACGTTCATTTGTTCTAATATATGTTTTTTTTTTTTTGCACTATATTGCATGGACATTTATTATGCATCTTGCATGTGTTTTTGCTCTACATTGAAGTAACAGCCCATTACAGGCAGGAACCTGAGGCCCCTTGGTTGTGTAGCAAAGTTCCGTGTCCAGCAGATCCCAGCACCACCTTTTCAGGCACTTCCAACCTACCTGGCTGCAGCTGCCCCTTTCTTTAGCCCTCCAGTCTAACTTCTCCCCACAGTCCTCCAGATTGACTACAGCCCACTCGGCTGACTCTCAGGAGATCACGCAGACGTGCTGACCTGCTCCTGCTGTCCTCTCTCCTTGCTCCCGTGCCTCCAGGAAGGGTTTCCTCCATGTGTTTTAGGGGAATCTTCGAGCACTCAAACCCCAGGCCCAACATCTTCCCCCCCAAACTAGGTGGCACCCTCAAGGGCCACCGACATCCTCCTCAGCACTCCATCTCCATCTTCCACCCAACTCCCTTTCCTGGCATGGTTTATATCTATTTATGAGGTAAACTCTGCCCCCTTTTGGCCCAAAGCTGGGGATTGGCCGAGGCCTCATAAATATGTATGGCAGCCCCTCCTCCAGCTCTGGAAGTTTCTACAAACTTCCAGACCAGGGGGAAGTACCAGAGAAAGCTGCCAGATGAGTCAACCAGCCCCTGAGTCACTGAACCCTGACCCAGATTCACAGCCCAAGCTTGGGCTAAAGTTTTTCTACAGAAACAACCACACTAACACTACTTCTAGCACACACTAGAGGGTGCAACAGTAAGAAAAAAAAATAATTATAAAAATGTAAAAATATATATTTGTAGGAGATTGCGGAACAGTAAGGTTTTTTTTTTTATTGGTAGCTGTGTCTATGTTCAGGGAACTTTCTTCAGTACAAAGATAAAAATAAAAATAAAAATAGCATTACCTATTCTCTTCTCTATTTTAAATAGAAGAAAAAAAAGTTTATTTTCCCATTGACGCAATATTCCAATGCTGGCAGGAAGTTCCTCTAATTCTTTGTCATTAGGATATACTGTATTCTTAGTGTCGTAGTCAGGAGTCTTGTGTATCATGTTCTCTGGGCACAGGCTGTATTTTTAAGTAACATTAATAGCGTGTAGAACTTGGTGTTAACAAAACATTGCTTTTAAACAGATGGGTATCCTGCTTTAACAGCCAAGAGCAGATGGTCTTATTAGGTTTTAATAGGAAAAAAGTTTGAGAGGAGAAATGTTTGAAGAATGTATTTAATTTCCTGAATAAAACAAAATGCAATTATTGGGCAGCAGCAGAAAATAATGGTGCTTGCAGGGAATATACTTAACTTCTGTCTAGCAGGTGTACAGCTGTGGTAGATAAATACATCACTGCTGGATACACACTATCCAATTTTCTGTAGATTTTTTTCCTTCAGATTTACCAAAACCATATACCGTATATACTCGAGTATAAGCCGATCCGAATATAAGCCGAGGCACCTAATTTTACCACAAAAAAATGGAAAAACGTATTGACTCGAGTATAAGCCTAGGGTGTCCATCTGCATGCCTCACTGTGCCTCACTGTGTCCATGTGCATGGCTCACTGTGTCCATGAGATGTAA
Source organism: Rana muscosa (assembly GCA_029206835.1). Lineage (NCBI taxonomy): Eukaryota > Metazoa > Chordata > Amphibia > Anura > Ranidae > Rana > Rana muscosa. Next base: position 449,908,802 of record CM055127.1, on the reverse strand, counting down.
TGTGGCAAATCTGCGCTGACTCCCTGGTTGTATCAAGACACAAGTGCTGACACACTCTGGCCAAGAAAATACATATAATAAAAATTAAAAAAATTGTGTATGTATGCTAGTCTTCAATGAGATCATAGACGCAAATATTCATGACAAAAGAAGTGATGGTGCAGCAAATACAAAAATAGCTGGAATACTCAGCTAGAAAAACATGTGGGAAAAATATAATAAATGCGCAACCTTTGGGTAGCAAAAAACAAAGTGCCAAAAACAGTGTATATTTGTAATAAATGTGACATATATAAATCATCAGAGTCCACAACCAAGTGTAACACAAAATGAATATATAGTGTGGAAAAAAGGCAGGAAGCGCATTCACTTCCACTGCCAGTTGTAATCACACAAAATAAGCAAAAAAGTCCATTGATGAAGCAGGCAACCAGTGTATGACCCAAGTCGCAATAGATTGGAGATCTTCACTGTAAACTTAAATTTCAGCAGAAATGTATAAAAAAGCCGCTTACCAGAGCAGATGGGTCCCTGTCACGGAGACCAAAACGAGCTCATCCACACACGCCAGATCCGGGTATCAGCGATGTCCACTCCTGTAATCGTCCGAATCCTAGATCCGCTCACTGAACTGGGGCTATAATAACACCTTCCGTCCGTGGGAACGCTCGAATAGCGTGGCAAGTAGCAGGTTCAAAGAGAGAAATAATGAAGCTTCATGGTGCAGTAAGTTTGATAAAAAACGAATACCCTTTATTGTTTAAAATGGGTAAGCTGACATCCACATGAAGGAAAAAAGAAAATCTTTCAAAACAGCACTAAACCCCGCCGCGGCTCGAGCCAATCAGCTGGGGGCGTGGTGACGTCAGGATCTTAAGCTCCGCCCTACGCTGCGTTTCTCCGTAAGAGGCGTCCACTGTGTCCGTGCCTCACTGTGTCCATGCCTCACTGTGCCCATGCCTCACTGTCACTGTCCCCATGCCTCACTGTGTCAATGCCTCACTGTCACTGTGCCCATGCCTCACTGTGCTCATGCCTCACTGTCACTGTGCCCATGCCTCACTGTCACTGTGCCCATGCCTCACTGTGTCAATTCCTCACTTTCACTGTGCCCGTGCCTCACTGTGTCCATGCCTCACTATACCCAATCTCTCTTAAACAATGTAGGGGGGCTACATGTGTGCCAAGTTTGGGGTCTAGGGGACCTACGGCTGGCCGGGATCAGGCGCACAAACTTGAAGATGGACACAGATTGGAGTATAATGCTGCGTACACACGACCGTTTTTCATGACGAGAAAAATGCTATTTTTTTATTTGGTCATTAAAAACTATCGTGTGCGCTCCAGAGCATTTTTCACAACGTGAAAAATTACCATTAAAAATTTAGAACATGCTCTAATTTTTCTCGTCGTTTTTCACGTCGTCGTTTTTCTCGTCATGAAAAACGGCCGTGTGTAGGCTTTAACAACGTGAAAAAAATGCGCATGCTCAGAAGCAAGATATGAGACGGGAGCGCTCGTTCTGGTAAAACTAGCGTTTGTAATGGAGATAGCACATTCGTCACTCTGTAACGGACTGAAAATCGTGAATCGTCTCTCAACAAACTTTTCTAACACGAGGATCAGCAAAAGCAGCCCAAAGGGTGGCGCCATCCAAATGGAACTTCCCCTTTATAGTGCCGTCGTATGTGTTGTACGTCACCGCACTTTACTCGAGCATTTTTTTCCATGATAGTGTGTAGGCAAGGCAGGCTTGAGAAGAATCACGTAGAGAAATGACATTAAAAACGTTCGCGTGTAGCCGAGGGGGGCATTTTCAGCACAAAAAAATGTGCTGAAAAACTCGGCTTATACTCAAGTATATACGGTAATATGAGGTCAAACCTTAATGCCGCGTACACACGATCATTATTCACGGCGGTTAAAAAAACGCTGTGAATAATGTCATTAAAAACGAGGGAACGGCTTGTTCCCCACACACGGTCGTTTTTCACGTCGTTTTTTCTCTTGTCGAGAAAAACGACTGTCTGTGGGCTCCGCGGCAGTGTTTCCCTATGGGAAACACTGCCGCGGGAAACATGTCGAAAAAAACGACGAGAAAAATTAGAACATGTTCTAATTTTTCTCGTCGTTTTTATTGCCGTTTTTCTCGTCAGAAAAAACGGCAAAAAGCCCACAGACGATCATTTTTCTCGTCGAAAGGAAAAAATGTTGTTTTTCTCTACGAGAAAAACGGCCGTGTGTACGCGGCATAAGAGTTTCAATTTGTATGCAGTCAGGCAGGCCCTTGCACTACATAGTTTTGCTAAATCTGAAAGAAATCTGACAACAAAAGTTGCATAGTGTGTATGGGGTCTAATAGTTATACAGTGGGATGGAAATAAAAACATTATTGAGAAATGTATATACATATATATCATATTTGACAACTGTCCCGGATTTGCAGGGACTGCCCCGCATCTTGGTCCTCTGTCCAGATGATGCTGTGTCGGATCACTTATTTGTGTTACTGAGCATGCACAGTAATTAAAAAAAGCTAATAACTGAGGGGATCACCGCCATGAAAGGCCAGTTCTTGTATATTATATTTAGGGGACAGGACTACTGGGAAGGTGCACATGTCATGTTTGGACCCTGTGCAGGGGTCCAGACAGTATATACAGTATACAGCTTATGAAATAAATACAAAGAATACTCTCTCCCAATTTTTTAATATATATATATATATATATATATATATATATATGTATATTTTTATATACGCACACTATATTGTCAAAAGTATTGGGACGCCTGCCTTCTTTACGCGCACATGACTTTAATGGCATCCCAGTCTTAGTCTGTAGGGTTCAATATTAAGTTGGCCCACCCTTTGCAGCTATAACAGCTTCAACTCTTCTAGAAATGCTGTCCACAAGGTTTAGGAGTGTGTCTATGGGAAGTTTTTACCATTCTTCCAAAAGCACATTTGTGAGGTCAGGCACTGATGTTGAACGAGAAGGCCTGGCTCACAGTCTCCACTCTAATTCATCCCAAAAGTGTTCTATCGAACAAGACAAAACCCCCCTGAAATGGGACTTTTAAAGCCACAGACACTGGTGTGTACCAAAAAGTAGATATTTATTTAATACATATAAAGATTTAAAAAAAAAAAAAAAACGTCAAGCGTTTGATAAGATGTACATACAACAAAGACAACATAGGACAAAAACTATAACAATTCATATAAATGACAATGTTACTCTCCGATAGGTGGTGGTCTCCAATACCCAATGCGTTTCTGGTTTCATATGTAGTACACCCCCGTAGGAGCTGCTGGTTTAAATTTGGGCCTTGCACGTTGTAACGGGTGGGCCCGTGGAACCCAGAAGTTCTTAGAAAGTATGAGCCAGAAAATAATGGACATTGAGAATATGTCTTGGATTGCTTTAAAATGGGTCTGTAATATTAATCCACAATAGTCCCTAGGATATCTGTAAAGAACTATTTACTGGTTGTTGATTCTGAACACAACAGGTTAATTGAAAGATGTTAATGTCATCACCTCCAACCACCTGGCTGCCTGTGTAATGTAAATGAGTCCAGGCTAACTTCTAAAGATCTTTTCATTGTGGATTGTGATAATTAACTCTGTCATTGTATAAAGGGATTAGTTAATGAACTCACCTGTTGTCTGCTAAGGGATGTCAGAATAATGTTAATTGGGGGCTTGTTATGTAACCATTGTGTGATGTTGTGGGTGGAGTTGGGTCATTGTTCATTTGGACTACAGTATTCTTTTAGTGTATATAAGAGCCTGCTTTCTCAATAAAGATTGTCAGACCTGCTGGAAACCTAACAACAGAGCTGTGTCTAGTTATTAGGGGGGGAATTACCATTATGGGTCTCGTTCGCCTGACTGTGGAGTGTCAGTAGCTGCCTTGGTGTTCGGGAATGGCATATCATAAACAGCTTTAACCCCTTTCACACTTGGGGTGTCGTTACACACTGTTCGTTGTCTAGAGGAAGAAAGTCTATAGAAAGTTCAATGTCCACACAAGTTATGAATCCTTTTTGTCTGGCTTTATTTCCAAACAAACTTGCATAGGTAGAGGGATAGAGGGTTAGGGAAAGGTTCAGGCACACACAGCAGATCACTGGGGAACTTCTAAGCTTTGAAAGTCACACTCACCACTCTCCTTCAAGTAGGTATTGCTCACCCGGATAGGCCCCTCTCACTTGGCCTAGCAGCCGGGATGATGCACGAACACATGAAGAAATAACAGTCTCTGCCACAGACCTTTAGAACGATTAAGATGAACTGTTCAATGATCCTCTGCCACAGGATTTTAGTACCCGGAGATCCAGCCTTACAGTTTAGAGCCTTTAAGCCAAACCGGCACACTGTAAGGTAATTTTAGCTATGGTGCATCCTCTAATAGGGTCACCGGGCCTTCCTCAAGACACCAGACTTCCGCTTGGTCCTCTCCAGGACTGGTCCTTCCCTGGTTTCCTCCATTGAGTGGCTTCCTCCCGCTGGACAGACAGCACAGTTTCACCTTCAAAGTGTAGGCCCCAGTCAGGACTACTGGGCCTACTTGGTAGACATGCAGCCTCGGACCAACATGGCTCTGCGGCTGAAATTTCTGTATCACATACCTCGAGCCAGGTAGGCCACGAGGCGAGAAGAGCCCCGAGAAATGGCATCTGCCCCTTAAGTACCTTTCCCCAGCATGCTCAGCGGGGAGACCACTCCCACGGAGCTGTTCCCGGGGAAAGATACCCAATACACTTTGGCCTGCTTGTGTTCCAACATTGGCCTGGGGTGGTAACACCACCTACAGGCAAACAGTGGGAAGTCCCTCCAAACACAGCCATAGCCGAAACAGAGGCAGATTTAGCCCCAATCATCACAAGGTCTGAGCCAATTATCAGCTCAGACACCCACTAAATTTAACATAACGCCTGATCATCAGGAGCAGGGCGCTACACATACCTTCGTCAGGGGTATGTAGGATGGGGGACAGTATAGTCATAAATTGTTTAACTCGGCTGGGGTATTATTATGGAGAAATTGTTGCAGAAGCAATTGCCAGGACTAGGGATGAGCTTCGTGTTCGAGTCGAACATACGTTCGACTCGAACATCGGCTGTTCGATCGTTCGACGAAGATCGAACGATTTGGGCCGTTCGCGCCAAATTCAAGTGACGCGAACGGCCCACAATGCACTACGCCATCGCAGTGTCATCCAGGCGCTGTGATTGGCCAAGCATGCACTGTGACCCCGCATGCTTGGCCAATCACAGCGCCGGCAGCGAGGAGAGCAATGATTGGCCACAGGCAGGATGCCTGTGGCCAATTATTGCTGAGGGTGTTTAGTACACGCCCCACACTATAAAAGGCCGCCAGCACGGCGGCCTAGTGTAGTGTGTTCCGGAGCAGGGAAAGAGAAGCATAGGCAGGGACAGTGACATTTATTTTTTTCTTGCTTAACCTGGATTCCTTTAGTTTAGGGAAAGAGAAGGATAGGTAGGGAGAGTGTCAGTGTGTTTTACTGTGCTAATCCTTGTTTCTTGGAACAGGGAAGGACAGTGAGGGAATTCTCCTTGTGCTATAGTGTGCTTTAAAAAAAACATTTTTTCTAGGGACAGAAAACTATAGGTAGGGAGAGTGTCAGTGTGTTTTACTGTGCGAATCCTTGTTTCTAGGGACAGGGAAGGACAGTGAGGGAATTCTCCTTGTGCTATAGTGTGCTTTAAAAAAACATTTTTTCTAGGGACAGAAAACTATAGGTAGGGAGAGTGTCAGTGTGTTTTACTGTGCGAATCCTTGTTTCTAGGGACAGGGAAGGACAGTGAGGGAATTCTCCTTGTGCTATAGTGTGCTTTAAAAAAACATTTTTTCTAGGGACAGAAAACTATAGGTAGGAAGAGTGTCAGTTTCTTTCACTGTGATAATCCTTGTTTCTAGGGACAAAGAAGGAAAGTGAGGGAAATTCTCCTTGTGCTATAGTGTGCTTTAAAAAAACATTTTTTCTAGGGACAGAAAACTATAGGTAGGGAGAGTGTCAGTGTGTTTTACTGTGCGAATCCTTGTTTCTAGGGACAGGGAAGGACAGTGAGGGAATTCTCCTTGTGCTATAGTGTGCTTTAAAAAAACATTTTTTCTAGGGACAGAAAACTATAGGTAGGGAGAGTGTCAGTGTGTTTTACTGTGCGAATCCTTGTTTCTAGGGACAGGGAAGGACAGTGAGGGAATTCTCCTTGTGCTATAGTGTGCTTTAAAAAAACATTTTTTCTAGGGACAGAAAACTATAGGTAGGAAGAGTGTCAGTTTCTTTCACTGTGATAATCCTTGTTTCTAGGGACAAAGAAGGAAAGTGAGGGAAATTCTCCTTGTGCTATAGTGTGCTTTAAAAAAACATTTTTTCTAGGGACAGAAAACTATAGGTAGGGAGAGTGTCAGTGTGTTTTACTGTGCGAATCCTTGTTTCTAGGGACAGGGAAGGACAGTGAGGGAATTCTCCTTGTGCTATAGTGTGCTTTAAAAAAACATTTTTTCTAGGGACAGAAAACTATAGGAAGGAAGAGCGTCAGTTTCTTTCACTGTGATAATCCTTGTTTCTAGGGACAGGGAAGGACAGTGAGGGAATTCTCCTTGTGCTATAGTGTGCTTTAAAAAAACATTTTTTCTAGGGACAGAAAACTATAGGTAGGAAGAGTGTCAGTTTCTTTCACTGTGATAATCCTTGTTTCTAGGGACAAAGAAGGAAAGTGAGGGAAATTCTCCTTGTGCTATAGTGTGCTTTAAAAAAACATTTTTTCTAGGGACAGAAAACTATAGGTAGGGAGAGTGTCAGTGTGTTTTACTGTGCGAATCCTTGTTTCTAGGGACAGGGAAGGACAGTGAGGGAATTCTCCTTGTGCTATAGTGTGCTTTAAAAAAACATTTTTTCTAGGGACATAAAACTATAGGTAGGGAGAGTGTCAGTGTGTTTTACTGTGCGAATCCTTGTTTCTAGGGACAGGGAAGGACAGTGAGGGAATTCTCCTTGTGCTATAGTGTGCTTTAAAAAAACATTTTTTCTAGGGACAGAAAACTATAGGTAGGAAGAGTGTCAGTTTTTTTCACTGTGATAATCCTTGTTTCTAGGGACAAAGAAGGAAAGTGAGGGAAATTCTCCTTGTGCTATAGTGTGCTTTAAAAAAACATTTTTTCTAGGGACAGAAAACTATAGGTAGGGAGAGTGTCAGTGCGTTTTACTGTGCGAATCCTTGTTTCTAGGGACAGGGAAGGACAGTGAGGGAATTCTCCTTGTGCTATAGTGTGCTTTAAAAAAACATTTTTTCTAGGGACAGAAAACTATAGGTAGGGAGAGTGTCAGTGTGTTTTACTGTGCGAATCCTTGTTTCTAGGGACAGGGAAGGACAGTGAGGGAATTCTCCTTGTGCTATAGTGTGCTTTAAAAAAACATTTTTTCTAGGGACAGAAAACTATAGGTAGGGAGAGTGTCAGTGTGTTTTACTGTGCGAATCCTTGTTTCTAGGGACAGGGAAGGACAGTGAGGGAATTCTCCTTGTGCTATAGTGTGCTTTAAAAAAACATTTTTTCTAGGGACAGAAAACTATAGGTAGGAAGAGTGTCAGTTTCTTTCACTGTGATAATCCTTGTTTCTAGGGACAAAGAAGGAAAGTGAGGGAATTTCTCCTTGTGCTATAGTGTGCTTTAAAAAAACATTTTTTCTAGGGACAGAAAACTATAGGTAGGGAGAGTGTCAGTGTCTTTTACTGTGCGAATCCTTGTTTCTAGGGACAGGGAAGGACAGTGAGGGAATTCTCCTTGTGCTATAGTGTGCTTTAAAAAAACATTTTTTCTAGGGACAGAAAACTATAGGAAGGAAGAGTGTCAGTTTCTTTCACTGTGATAATCCTTGTTTCTAGGGACAAAGAAGGAAAGTGAGGGAAATTCTCCTTGTGCTATAGTGTGCTTTAAAAAAACATTTTTTCTAGGGACAGAAAACTATAGGTAGGGAGAGTGTCAGTGTCTTTTACTGTGCGAATCCTTGTTTCTAGGGACAGGGAAGGACAGTGAGGGAATTCTCCTTGTGCTATAGTGTGCTTTAAAAAAACATTTTTTCTAGGGACAGAAAACTATAGAAAGGAAGAGTGTCAGTTTCTTTCACTGTGATAATCCTTGTTTCTAGGGACAAAGAAGGAAAGTGAGGGAAATTCTCCTTGTGCTATAGTGTGCTTTAAAAAAACATTTTTTCTAGGGACAGAAAACTATAGGTAGGGAGAGTGTCAGTGTCTTTTACTGTGCGAATCCTTGTTTCTAGGGACAGGGAAGGACAGTGAGGGAATTCTCCTTGTGCTATAGTGTGCTTTAAAAAAACATTTTTTCTAGGGACAGAAAACTATAGGAAGGAAGAGTGTCAGTTTCTTTCACTGTGATAATCCTTGTTTCTAGGGACAAAGAAGGAAAGTGAGGGAAATTCTCCTTGTGCTATAGTGTGCTTTAAAAAAACATTTTTTCTAGGGACAGAAAACTATAGGTAGGAAGAGTGTCAGTTTCTTTCACTGTGATAATCCTTGTTTCTAGGGACAGGGAAGGAAAGTGAGGGAAATTCTCCTTGTGCTATAGTGTGCTTTAAAAAAACATTTTTTCTAGGGACAGAAAACTATAGGTAGGGAGAGTGTCAGTGTGTTTTACTGTGCGAATCCTTGTTTCTAGGGACAGGGAAGGACAGTGAGGGAATTCTCCTTGTGCTATAGTGTGCTTTAAAAAAACATTTTTTCAAGGGACAGAAAACTATAGGTAGGGAGAGTGTCAGTGTGTTTTACTGTGCGAATCCTTGTTTCTAGGGACAGGGAAGGACAGTGAGGGAATTCTCCTTGTGCTATAGTGTGCTTTAAAAAAACATTTTTTCTAGGGACAGAAAACTATAGGTAGGGAGAGTGTCAGTGTGTTTTACTGTGCGAATCCTTGTTTCTAGGGACAGGGAAGGACAGTGAGGGAATTCTCCTTGTGCTATAGTGTGCTTTAAAAAAACATTTTTTCTAGGGACAGAAAACTATAGGTAGGGAGAGTGTCAGTGTGTTTTACTGTGCGAATCCTTGTTTCTAGGGACAGGGAAGGACAGTGAGGGAATTCTCCTTGTGCTATAGTGTGCTTTAAAAAAACATTTTTTCTAGGGACAGAAAACTATAGGTAGGAAGAGTGTCAGTTTCTTTCACTGTGATAATCCTTGTTTCTAGGGACAAAGAAGGAAAGTGAGGGAATTTCTCCTTGTGCTATAGTGTGCTTTAAAAAAACATTTTTTCTAGGGACAGAAAACTATAGGTAGGGAGAGTGTCAGTGTCTTTTACTGTGCGAATCCTTGTTTCTAGGGACAGGGAAGGACAGTGAGGGAATTCTCCTTGTGCTATAGTGTGCTTTAAAAAAACATTTTTTCTAGGGACAGAAAACTATAGGAAGGAAGAGTGTCAGTTTCTTTCACTGTGATAATCCTTGTTTCTAGGGACAAAGAAGGAAAGTGAGGGAAATTCTCCTTGTGCTATAGTGTGCTTTAAAAAAACATTTTTTCTAGGGACAGAAAACTATAGGTAGGGAGAGTGTCAGTGTCTTTTACTGTGTGAATCCTTGTTTCTAGGGACAGGGAAGGACAGTGAGGGAATTCTCCTTGTGCTATAGTGTGCTTTAAAAAAACATTTTTTCTAGGGACAGAAAACTATAGAAAGGAAGAGTGTCAGTTTCTTTCACTGTGATAATCCTTGTTTCTAGGGACAAAGAAGGAAAGTGAGGGAAATTCTCCTTGTGCTATAGTGTGCTTTAAAAAAACATTTTTTCTAGGGACAGAAAACTATAGGTAGGGAGAGTGTCAGTGTCTTTTACTGTGCGAATCCTTGTTTCTAGGGACAGGGAAGGACAGTGAGGGAATTCTCCTTGTGCTATAGTGTGCTTTAAAAAAACATTTTTTCTAGGGACAGAAAACTATAGGAAGGAAGAGTGTCAGTTTCTTTCACTGTGATAATCCTTGTTTCTAGGGACAAAGAAGGAAAGTGAGGGAAATTCTCCTTGTGCTATAGTGTGCTTTAAAAAAACATTTTTTCTAGGGACAGAAAACTATAGGTAGGAAGAGTGTCAGTTTCTTTCACTGTGATAATCCTTGTTTCTAGGGACAGGGAAGGAAAGTGAGGGAAATTCTCCTTGTGCTATAGTGTGCTTTAAAAAAACATTTTTTCTAGGGACAGAAAACTATAGGTAGGGAGAGTGTCAGTGTGTTTTACTGTGCGAATCCTTGTTTCTAGGGACAGGGAAGGACAGTGAGGGAATTCTCCTTGTGCTATAGTGTGCTTTAAAAAAACATTTTTTCTAGGGACAGAAAACTATAGGTAGGAAGAGTGTCAGTTTCTTTCACTGTGATAATCCTTGTTTCTAGGGACAGGGAAGGAAAGTGAGGGAAATTCTCCTTGTGCTATAGTGTGCTTTAAAAAAACATTTTTTCTAGGGACAGAAAACTATAGGTAGGGAGAGTGTCAGTGTGTTTTACTGTGCGAATCCTTGTTTCTAGGGACAGGGAAGGACAGTGAGGGAATTCTCCTTGTGCTATAGTGTGCTTTAAAAAAACATTTTTTCAAGGGACAGAAAACTATAGGTAGGAAGAGTGTCAGTTTCTTTCACTGTGATAATCCTTATTTCTAGGGACAAAGAAGGAAAGTGAGGGAAATTCTCCTTGTGCTATAGTGTGCTTTAAAAAAACATTTTTTCTAGGGACAGAAAACTATAGGTAGGGAGAGTGTCAGTGTGTTTTACTGTGCGAATCCTTGTTTCTAGGGACAGGGAAGGACAGTGAGGGAATTCTCCTTGTGCTATAGTGTGCTTTAAAAAAACATTTTTTCAAGGGACAGAAAACTATAGGTAGGAAGAGTGTCAGTTTCTTTCACTGTGATAATCCTTATTTCTAGGGACAAAGAAGGAAAGTGAGGGAAATTCTCCTTGTGCTATAGTGTGCTTTAAAAAAACATTTTTTCTAGGGACAGAAAACTATAGGAAGGAAGAGTGTCAGTTTCTTTCACTGTGATAATCCTTGTTTCTAGGGACAGGGAAGGACAGTGAGGGAATTCTCCTTGTGCTATAGTGTGCTTTAAAAAAACATTTTTTCTAGGGACAGAAAACTATAGGTAGGAAGAGTGTCAGTTTCTTTCACTGTGATAATCCTTGTTTCTAGGGACAAAGAAGGAAAGTGAGGGAAATTCTCCTTGTGCTATAGTGTGCTTTAAAAAAACATTTTTTCTAGGGACAGAAAACTATAGGTAGGGAGAGTGTCAGTGTGTTTTACTGTGCGAATCCTTGTTTCTAGGGACAGGGAAGGACAGTGAGGGAATTCTCCTTGTGCTATAGTGTGCTTTAAAAAAACATTTTTTCTAGGGACAGAAAACTATAGGTAGGGAGAGTGTCAGTGTGTTTTACTGTGCGAATCCTTGTTTCTAGGGACAGGGAAGGACAGTGAGGGAATTCTCCTTGTGCTATAGTGTGCTTTAAAAAAACATTTTTTCTAGGGACAGAAAACTATAGGTAGGAAGAGTGTCAGTTTCTTTCACTGTGATAATCCTTGTTTCTAGGGACAAAGAAGGAAAGTGAGGGAAATTCTCCTTGTGCTATAGTGTGCTTTAAAAAAACATTTTTTCTAGGGACAGAAAACTATAGGTAGGGAGAGTGTCAGTGTGTTTTACTGTGCGAATCCTTGTTTCTAGGGACAGGGAAGGACAGTGAGGGAATTCTCCTTGTGCTATAGTGTGCTTTAAAAAAACATTTTTTCTAGGGACAGAAAACTATAGGTAGGAAGAGTGTCAGTTTCTTTCACTGTGATAATCCTTGTTTCTAGGGACAAAGAAGGAAAGTGAGGGAAATTCTCCTTGTGCTATAGTGTGCTTTAAAAAAACATTTTTTCTAGGGACAGAAAACTATAGGTAGGAAGAGTGTCAGTTTCTTTCACTGTGATAATCCTTGTTTCTAGGGACAGGGAAGGAAAGTGAGGGAAATTCTCCTTGTGCTATAGTGTGCTTTAAAAAAACATTTTTTCTAGGGACAGAAAACTATAGGTAGGGAGAGTGTCAGTGTGTTTTACTGTGCGAATCCTTGTTTCTAGGGACAGGGAAGGACAGTGAGGGAATTCTCCTTGTGCTATAGTGTGCTTTAAAAAAACATTTTTTCTAGGGACAGAAAACTATAGGTAGGAAGAGTGTCAGTTTCTTTCACTGTGATAATCCTTGTTTCTAGGGACAAAGAAGGAAAGTGAGGGAAATTCTCCTTGTGCTATAGTGTGCTTTAAAAAAACATTTTTTCTAGGGACAGAAAACTATAGGTAGGGAGAGTGTCAGTGTGTTTTACTGTGCGAATCCTTGTTTCTAGGGACAGGGAAGGACAGTGAGGGAATTCTCCTTGTGCTATAGTGTGCTTTAAAAAAACATTTTTTCTAGGGACAGAAAACTATAGGTAGGAAGAGTGTCAGTTTCTTTCACTGTGATAATCCTTGTTTCTAGGGACAAAGAAGGAAAGTGAGGGAAATTCTCCTTGTGCTATAGTGTGCTTTAAAAAAACATTTTTTCTAGGGACAGAAAACTATAGGTAGGAAGAGTGTCAGTTTCTTTCACTGTGATAATCCTTGTTTCTAGGGACAGGGAAGGAAAGTGAGGGAAATTCTCCTTGTGCTATAGTGTGCTTTAAAAAAACATTTTTTCTAGGGACAGAAAACTATAGGTAGGGAGAGTGTCAGTGTGTTTTACTGTGCGAATCCTTGTTTCTAGGGACAGGGAAGGACAGTGAGGGAATTCTCCTTGTGCTATAGTGTGCTTTAAAAAAACATTTTTTCAAGGGACAGAAAACTATAGGTAGGAAGAGTGTCAGTTTCTTTCACTGTGATAATCCTTATTTCTAGGGACAAAGAAGGAAAGTGAGGGAAATTCTCCTTGTGCTATAGTGTGCTTTAAAAAAACATTTTTTCTAGGGACAGAAAACTATAGGAAGGAAGAGTGTCAGTTTCTTTCACTGTGATAATCCTTGTTTCTAGGGACAGGGAAGGACAGTGAGGGAATTCTCCTTGTGCTATAGTGTGCTTTAAAAAAACATTTTTTCTAGGGACAGAAAACTATAGGTAGGAAGAGTGTCAGTTTCTTTCACTGTGATAATCCTTGTTTCTAGGGACAAAGAAGGAAAGTGAGGGAAATTCTCCTTGTGCTATAGTGTGCTTTAAAAAAACATTTTTTCTAGGGACAGAGAACTATAGGTAGGGAGAGTGTCAGTGTGTTTTACTGTGCGAATCCTTGTTTCTAGGGACAGGGAAGGACAGTGAGGGAATTCTCCTTGTGCTATAGTGTGCTTTAAAAAAACATTTTTTCTAGGGACAGAAAACTATAGGTAGGGAGAGTGTCAGTGTGTTTTACTGTGCGAATCCTTGTTTCTAGGGACAGGGAAGGACAGTGAGGGAATTCTCCTTGTGCTATAGTGTGCTTTAAAAAAACATTTTTTCTAGGGACAGAAAACTATAGGTAGGGAGAGTGTCAGTGTGTTTTACTGTGCGAATCCTTGTTTCTAGGGACAGGGAAGGACAGTGAGGGAATTCTCCTTGTGCTATAGTGTGCTTTAAAAAAACATTTTTTCTAGGGACAGAAAACTATAGGTAGGAAGAGTGTCAGTTTCTTTCACTGTGATAATCCTTGTTTCTAGGGACAAAGAAGTAAAGTGAGGGAAATTCTCCTTGTGTGTGCTTTAAAAAAACATTTTTTCTAGGGACAGAAAACTATAGGTAGGGAGAGTGTCAGTGTCTTTTACTGTGTGAATCCTTGTTTCTAGGGACAGGGAAGGACAGTGAGGGAATTCTCCTTGTGCTATAGTGTGCTTTAAAAAAACATTTTTTCTAGGGACAGAAAACTATAGGTAGGGAGAGTGTCAGTGTGTTTTACTGTGCGAATCCTTGTTTCTAGGGACAGGGAAGGACAGTGAGGGAATTCTCCTTGTGCTATAGTGTGCTTTAAAAAAACATTTTTTCTAGGGACAGAAAACTATAGGTAGGAAGAGTGTCAGTTTCTTTCACTGTGATAATCCTTGTTTCTAGGGACAAAGAAGTAAAGTGAGGGAAATTCTCCTTGTGCTATAGTGTGCTTTAAAAAAACATTTTTTCTAGGGACAGAAAACTATAGGTAGGAAGAGTGTCAGTTTCTTTCACTGTGATAATCCTTGTTTCTAGGGACAAAGAAGGAAAGTGAGGGAAATTCTCCTTGTGCTATAGTGTGCTTTAAAAAAAAAATTTTCTAGGGACAGAAAACTATAGGTAGGGAGAGTGTCAGTGTCTTTTACTGTGCGAATCCTTGTTTCTAGGGACAGGGAAGGACAGTGAGGGAATTCTCCTTGTGCTATAGTGTGCTTTAAAAAAACATTTTTTCTAGGGACAGAAAACTATAGGAAGGAAGAGTGTCAGTTTCTTTCACTGTGATAATCCTTGTTTCTAGGGACAAAGAAGGAAAGTGAGGGAAATTCTCCTTGTGCTATAGTGTGCTTTAAAAAAACATTTTTTCTAGGGACAGAAAACTATAGGTAGGGAGAGTGTCAGTGTCTTTTACTGTGCGAATCCTTGTTTCTAGGGACAGGGAAGGACAGTGAGGGAATTCTCCTTGTGCTATAGTGTGCTTTAAAAAAACATTTTTTCTAGGGACAGAAAACTATAGGAAGGAAGAGTGTCAGTTTCTTTCACTGTGATAATCCTTGTTTCTAGGGACAAAGAAGGAAAGTGAGGGAAATTCTCCTTGTGCTATAGTGTGCTTTAAAAAAACATTTTTTCTAGGGACAGAAAACTATAGGTAGGGAGAGTGTCAGTGTCTTTTACTGTGCGAATCCTTGTTTCTAGGGACAGGGAAGGACAGTGAGGGAATTCTCCTTGTGCTATAGTGTGCTTTAAAAAAACATTTTTTCTAGGGACAGAAAACTATAGGAAGGAAGAGTGTCAGTTTCTTTCACTGTGATAATCCTTGTTTCTAGGGACAAAGAAGGAAAGTGAGGGAAATTCTCCTTGTGCTATAGTGTGCTTTAAAAAAACTTTTTTTCTAGGGACAGAAAACTATAGGTAGGGAGAGTGTCAGTGTGTTTTACTGTGCGAATCCTTGTTTCTAGGGACAGGAAAGGACAGTGAGGGAATTCTCCTTGTGCTATAGTGTGCTTTAAAAAAACATTTTTTCTAGGGACAGAAAACTATAGGTAGGAAGAGTGTCAGTTTCTTTCACTGTGATAATCCTTGTTTCTAGGGACAAAGAAGGAAAGTGAGGGAAATTCTCCTTGTGCTATAGTGTGCTTTAAAAAAAACATTTTTTCTAGGGACAGAAAACTATAGGTAGGGAGAGTGTCAGTGTCTTTTACTGTGCGAATCCTTGTTTCTAGGGACTGGGAAGGACACTGAGGGAATTCTCCTTGTGCTATAGTGTGCTTTAAAAAAACATTTTTTCTAGGGACAGAAAACTATAGGAAGGAAGAGTGTCAGTTTCTTTCACTGTGATAATCCTTGTTTCTAGGGACAGGGAAGGACAGTGAGGGAATTCTCCTTGTGCTATAGTGTGCTTTAAAAAAACATTTTTTCTAGGGACAGAAAACTATAGGTAGGGAGAGTGTCAGTGTGTTTTACTGTGCGAATCCTTGTTTCTAGGGACAGGGAAGGACAGTGAGGGAATTCTCCTTGTGCTATAGTGTGCTTTAAAAAAACATTTTTTTCTAGGGACAGAAAACTATAGGTAGGGAGAGTGTCAGTGTCTTTTACTGTGCGAATCCTTGTTTCTAGGGACAGGGAAGGACAGTGAGGGAATTCTCCTTGTGCTATAGTGTGCTTTAAAAAAACATTTTTTCTAGGGACAGAAAACTATAGGTAGGAAGAGTGTCAGTTTCTTTCACTGTGATAATCCTTGTTTCTAGGGACAAAGAAGGAAAGTGAGGGAAATTCTCCTTGTGCTATAGTGTGCTTTAAAAAAACATTTTTTCTAGGGACAGAAAACTATAGGTAGGGAGAGTGTCAGTGTGTTTTACTGTGCGAATCCTTGTTTCTAGGGACAGGGAAGGACAGTGAGGGAATTCTCCTTGTGCTATAGTGTGCTTTAAAAAAACATTTTTTCTAGGGACAGAAAACTATAGGTAGGAAGAGTGTCAGTTTCTTTCACTGTGATAATCCTTGTTTCTAGGGACAAAGAAGTAAAGTGAGGGAAATTCTCCTTGTGTGTGCTTTAAAAAAACATTTTTTCTAGGGACAGAAAACTATAGGTAGGGAGAGTGTCAGTGTCTTTTACTGTGCGAATCCTTGTTTCTAGGGACAGGGAAGGACAGTGAGGGAATTCTCCTTGTGCTATAGTGTGCTTTAAAAAAACATTTTTTCTAGGGACAGAAAACTATAGGTAGGGAGAGTGTCAGTGTGTTTTACTGTGCGAATCCTTGTTTCTAGGGACAGGGAAGGACAGTGAGGGAATTCTCCTTGTGCTATAGTGTGCTTTAAAAAAACATTTTTTCTAGGGACAGAAAACTATAGGTAGGAAGAGTGTCAGTTTCTTTCACTGTGATAATCCTTGTTTCTAGGGACAAAGAAGTAAAGTGAGGGAAATTCTCCTTGTGCTATAGTGTGCTTTAAAAAAACATTTTTTCTAGGGACAGAAAACTATAGGTAGGAAGAGTGTCAGTTTCTTTCACTGTGATAATCCTTGTTTCTAGGGACAAAGAAGGAAAGTGAGGGAAATTCTCCTTGTGCTATAGTGTGCTTTAAAAAAAATTTTTTCTAGGGACAGAAAACTATAGGTAGGGAGAGTGTCAGTGTCTTTTACTGTGCGAATCCTTGTTTCTAGGGACAGGGAAGGACAGTGAGGGAATTCTCCTTGTGCTATAGTGTGCTTTAAAAAAACATTTTTTCTAGGGACAGAAAACTATAGGAAGGAAGAGTGTCAGTTTCTTTCACTGTGATAATCCTTGTTTCTAGGGACAAAGAAGGAAAGTGAGGGAAATTCTCCTTGTGCTATAGTGTGCTTTAAAAAAACATTTTTTCTAGGGACAGAAAACTATAGGTAGGGAGAGTGTCAGTGTCTTTTACTGTGCGAATCCTTGTTTCTAGGGACAGGGAAGGACAGTGAGGGAATTCTCCTTGTGCTATAGTGTGCTTTAAAAAAACATTTTTTCTAGGGACAGAAAACTATAGGTAGGAAGAGTGTCAGTTTCTTTCACTGTGATAATCCTTATTTCTAGGGACAAAGAAGGAAAGTGAGGGAAATTCTCCTTGTGCTATAGTGTGCTTTAAAAAAACATTTTTTCTAGGGACAGAAAACTATAGGTAGGGAGAGTGTCAGTGTGTTTTACTGTGCGAATCCTTGTTTCTAGGGACAGGGAAGGACAGTGAGGGAATTCTCCTTGTGCTATAGTGTGCTTTAAAAAAACATTTTTTTCTAGGGACAGAAAACTATAGGTAGGGAGAGTGTCAGTGTCTTTTACTGTGCGAATCCTTGTTTCTAGGGACAGGGAAGGACAGTGAGGGAATTCTCCTTGTGCTATAGTGTGCTTTAAAAAAACATTTTTTCTAGGGACAGAAAACTATAGGTAGGAAGAGTGTCAGTTTCTTTCACTGTGATAATCCTTGTTTCTAGGGACAAAGAAGGAAAGTGAGGGAAATTCTCCTTGTGCTATAGTGTGCTTTAAAAAAACATTTTTTCTAGGGACAGAAAACTATAGGTAGGGAGAGTGTCAGTGTGTTTTACTGTGCGAATCCTTGTTTCTAGGGACAGGGAAGGACAGTGAGGGAATTCTCCTTGTGCTATAGTGTGCTTTAAAAAAACATTTTTTCTAGGGACAGAAAACTATAGGTAGGAAGAGTGTCAGTTTCTTTCACTGTGATAATCCTTGTTTCTAGGGACAAAGAAGTAAAGTGAGGGAAATTCTCCTTGTGTGTGCTTTAAAAAAACATTTTTTCTAGGGACAGAAAACTATAGGTAGGGAGAGTGTCAGTGTCTTTTACTGTGCGAATCCTTGTTTCTAGGGACAGGGAAGGACAGTGAGGGAATTCTCCTTGTGCTATAGTGTGCTTTAAAAAAACATTTTTTCTAGGGACAGAAAACTATAGGTAGGGAGAGTGTCAGTGTGTTTTACTGTGCGAATCCTTGTTTCTAGGGACAGGGAAGGACAGTGAGGGAATTCTCCTTGTGCTATAGTGTGCTTTAAAAAAACATTTTTTCTAGGGACAGAAAACTATAGGTAGGAAGAGTGTCAGTTTCTTTCACTGTGATAATCCTTGTTTCTAGGGACAAAGAAGTAAAGTGAGGGAAATTCTCCTTGTGCTATAGTGTGCTTTAAAAAAACATTTTTTCTAGGGACAGAAAACTATAGGTAGGAAGAGTGTCAGTTTCTTTCACTGTGATAATCCTTGTTTCTAGGGACAAAGAAGGAAAGTGAGGGAAATTCTCCTTGTGCTATAGTGTGCTTTAAAAAAATTTTTTTCTAGGGACAGAAAACTATAGGTAGGGAGAGTGTCAGTGTCTTTTACTGTGCGAATCCTTGTTTCTAGGGACAGGGAAGGACAGTGAGGGAATTCTCCTTGTGCTATAGTGTGCTTTAAAAAAACATTTTTTCTAGGGACAGAAAACTATAGGAAGGAAGAGTGTCAGTTTCTTACACTGTGATAATCCTTGTTTCTAGGGACAAAGAAGGAAAGTGAGGGAAATTCTCCTTGTGCTATAGTGTGCTTTAAAAAAACATTTTTTCTAGGGACAGAAAACTATAGGTAGGGAGAGTGTCAGTGTCTTTTACTGTGCGAATCCTTGTTTCTAGGGACAGGGAAGGACAGTGAGGGAATTCTCCTTGTGCTATAGTGTGCTTTAAAAAAACATTTTTTCTAGGGACAGAAAACTATAGGAAGGAAGAGTGTCAGTTTCTTTCACTGTGATAATCCTTGTTTCTAGGGACAAAGAAGGAAAGTGAGGGAAATTCTCCTTGTGCTATAGTGTGCTTTAAAAAAACATTTTTTCTAGGGACAGAAAACTATAGGTAGGGAGAGTGTCAGTGTCTTTTACTGTGCGAATCCTTGTTTCTAGGGACAGGGAAGGACAGTGAGGGAATTCTCCTTGTGCTATAGTGTGCTTTAAAAAAACATTTTTTCTAGGGACAGAAAACTATAGGAAGGAAGAGTGTCAGTTTCTTTCACTGTGATAATCCTTGTTTCTAGGGACAAAGAAGGAAAGTGAGGGAAATTCTCCTTGTGCTATAGTGTGCTTTAAAAAAACTTTTTTTCTAGGGACAGAAAACTATAGGTAGGGAGAGTGTCAGTGTGTTTTACTGTGCGAATCCTTGTTTCTAGGGACAGGAAAGGACAGTGAGGGAATTCTCCTTGTGCTATAGTGTGCTTTAAAAAAACATTTTTTCTAGGGACAGAAAACTATAGGTAGGAAGAGTGTCAGTTTCTTTCACTGTGATAATCCTTGTTTCTAGGGACAAAGAAGGAAAGTGAGGGAAATTCTCCTTGTGCTATAGTGTGCTTTAAAAAAAACATTTTTTCTAGGGACAGAAAACTATAGGTAGGGAGAGTGTCAGTGTCTTTTACTGTGCGAATCCTTGTTTCTAGGGACAGGGAAGGACAGTGAGGGAATTCTCCTTGTGCTATAGTGTGCTTTAAAAAAACATTTTTTCTAGGGACAGAAAACTATAGGAAGGAAGAGTGTCAGTTTCTTTCACTGTGATAATCCTTGTTTCTAGGGACAGGGAAGGACAGTGAGGGAATTCTCCTTGTGCTATAGTGTGCTTTAAAAAAACATTTTTTCTAGGGACAGAAAACTATAGGTAGGGAGAGTGTCAGTGTCTTTTACTGTGCGAATCCTTGTTTCTAGGGACAGGGAAGGACAGTGAGGGAATTCTCCTTGTGCTATAGTGTGCTTTAAAAAAACATTTTTTCTAGGGACAGAAAACTATAGGAAGGAAGAGTGTCAGTTTCTTTCACTGTGATAATCCTTGTTTCTAGGGACAAAGAAGGAAAGTGAGGGAAATTCTCCTTGTGCTATAGTGTGCTTTAAAAAAACATTTTTTCTAGGGACAGAAAACTATAGGTAGGGAGAGTGTCAGTGTCTTTTACTGTGCGAATCCTTGTTTCTAGGGACAGGGAAGGACAGTGAGGGAATTCTCCTTGTGCTATAGTGTGCTTTAAAAAAACATTTTTTCTAGGGACAGAAAACTATAGGAAGGAAGAGTGTCAGTTTCTTTCACTGTGATAATCCTTGTTTCTAGGGACAAAGAAGGAAAGTGAGGGAAATTCTCCTTGTGCTATAGTGTGCTTTAAAAAAACTTTTTTTCTAGGGACAGAAAACTATAGGTAGGGAGAGTGTCAGTGTGTTTTACTGTGCGAATCCTTGTTTCTAGGGACAGGAAAGGACAGTGAGGGAATTCTCCTTGTGCTATAGTGTGCTTTAAAAAAACATTTTTTCTAGGGACAGAAAACTATAGGTAGGAAGAGTGTCAGTTTCTTTCACTGTGATAATCCTTGTTTCTAGGGACAAAGAAGGAAAGTGAGGGAAATTCTCCTTGTGCTATAGTGTGCTTTAAAAAAAACATTTTTTCTAGGGACAGAAAACTATAGGTAGGGAGAGTGTCAGTGTCTTTTACTGTGCGAATCCTTGTTTCTAGGGACAGGGAAGGACAGTGAGGGAATTCTCCTTGTGCTATAGTGTGCTTTAAAAAAACATTTTTTCTAGGGACAGAAAACTATAGGAAGGAAGAGTGTCAGTTTCTTTCACTGTGATAATCCTTGTTTCTAGGGACAGGGAAGGACAGTGAGGGAATTCTCCTTGTGCTATAGTGTGCTTTAAAAAAACATTTTTTCTAGGGACAGAAAACTATAGGTAGGGAGAGTGTCAGTGTGTTTTACTGTGCGAATCCTTGTTTCTAGGGACAGGGAAGGACAGTGAGGGAATTCTCCTTGTGCTATAGTGTGCTTTAAAAAAACATTTTTTTCTAGGGACAGAAAACTATAGGTAGGAAGAGTGTCAGTTTCTTTCACTGTGATAATCCTTGTTTCTAGGGACAAAGAAGGAAAGTGAGGGAATTCTCCTTGTGCTATAGTGTGCTTTAAAAAAACATTTTTTCTAGGGACAGAAAACTATAGGAAGGAAGAGTGTCAGTTTCTTTCACTGTGATAATCCTTGTTTCTAGGGACAGGGAAGGACAGTGAGGGAATTCTCCTTGTGCTATAGTGTGCTTTAAAAAAACATTTTTTCTAGGGACAGAAAACTATAGGTAGGGAGAGTGTCAGTGTCTTTTACTGTGCGAATCCTTGTTTCTAGGGACAGGGAAGGACAGTGAGGGAATTCTCCTTGTGCTATAGTGTGCTTTAAAAAAACATTTTTTCTAGGGACAGAAAACTATAGGTAGGAAGAGTGTCAGTTTCTTTCACTGTGATAATCCTTGTTTCTAGGGACAAAGAAGGAAAGTGAGGGAAATTCTCCTTGTGCTATAGTGTGCTTTAAAAAAACATTTTTTCTAGGGACAGAAAACTATAGGTAGGGAGAGTGTCAGTGTGTTTTACTGTGCGAATCCTTGTTTCTAGGGACAGGGAAGGACAGTGAGGGAATTCTCCTTGTGCTATAGTGTGCTTTAAAAAAACATTTTTTCTAGGGACAGAAAACTATAGGTAGGAAGAGTGTCAGTTTCTTTCACTGTGATAATCCTTGTTTCTAGGGACAAAGAAGGAAAGTGAGGGAAATTCTCCTTGTGCTATAGTGTGCTTTAAAAAAACATTTTTTCTAGGGACAGAAAACTATAGGTAGGAAGAGTGTCAGTTTCTTTCACTGTGATAATCCTTGTTTCTAGGGACAGGGAAGGAAAGTGAGGGAAATTCTCCTTGTGCTATAGTGTGCTTTAAAAAAACATTTTTTCTAGGGACAGAAAACTATAGGTAGGGAGAGTGTCAGTGTGTTTTACTGTGCGAATCCTTGTTTCTAGGGACAGGGAAGGACAGTGAGGGAATTCTCCTTGTGCTATAGTGTGCTTTAAAAAAACATTTTTTCAAGGGACAGAAAACTATAGGTAGGAAGAGTGTCAGTTTCTTTCACTGTGATAATCCTTATTTCTAGGGACAAAGAAGGAAAGTGAGGGAAATTCTCCTTGTGCTATAGTGTGCTTTAAAAAAACATTTTTTCTAGGGACAGAAAACTATAGGAAGGAAGAGTGTCAGTTTCTTTCACTGTGATAATCCTTGTTTCTAGGGACAGGGAAGGACAGTGAGGGAATTCTCCTTGTGCTATAGTGTGCTTTAAAAAAACATTTTTTCTAGGGACAGAAAACTATAGGTAGGAAGAGTGTCAGTTTCTTTCACTGTGATAATCCTTGTTTCTAGGGACAAAGAAGGAAAGTGAGGGAAATTCTCCTTGTGCTATAGTGTGCTTTAAAAAAACATTTTTTCTAGGGACAGAAAACTATAGGTAGGGAGAGTGTCAGTGTGTTTTACTGTGCGAATCCTTGTTTCTAGGGACAGGGAAGGACAGTGAGGGAATTCTCCTTGTGCTATAGTGTGCTTTAAAAAAACATTTTTTCTAGGGACAGAAAACTATAGGTAGGGAGAGTGTCAGTGTGTTTTACTGTGCGAATCCTTGTTTCTAGGGACAGGGAAGGACAGTGAGGGAATTCTCCTTGTGCTATAGTGTGCTTTAAAAAAACATTTTTTCTAGGGACAGAAAACTATAGGTAGGGAGAATGTCAGTGTGTTTTACTGTGCGAATCCTTGTTTCTAGGGACAGGGAAGGACAGTGAGGGAATTCTCCTTGTGCTATAGTGTGCTTTAAAAAAACATTTTTTCTAGGGACAGAAAACTATAGGTAGGAAGAGTGTCAGTTTCTTTCACTGTGATAATCCTTGTTTCTAGGGACAAAGAAGGAAAGTGAGGGAAATTCTCCTTGTGCTATAGTGTGCTTTAAAAAAACATTTTTTCTAGGGACAGAAAACTATAGGTAGGGAGAGTGTCAGTGTGTTTTACTGTGCGAATCCTTGTTTCTAGGGACAGTGAGGGAATTCTCCTTGTGCTATAGTGTGCTTTAAAAAAACATTTTTTCTAGGGACAGAAAACTATAGGTAGGGAGAGTGTCAGTGTGTTTTACTGTGCGAATCCTTGTTTCTAGGGACAGGGAAGGACAGTGAGGGAATTCTCCTTGTGCTATAGTGTGCTTTAAAAAAACATTTTTTCTAGGGACAGAAAACTATAGGTAGGAAGAGTGTCAGTTTCTTTCACTGTGATAATCCTTGTTTCTAGGGACAAAGAAGTAAAGTGAGGGAAATTCTCCTTGTGTGTGCTTTAAAAAAACATTTTTTCTAGGGACAGAAAACTATAGGTAGGGAGAGTGTCAGTGTCTTTTACTGTGCGAATCCTTGTTTCTAGGGACAGGGAAGGACAGTGAGGGAATTCTCCTTGTGCTATAGTGTGCTTTAAAAAAACATTTTTTCAAGGGACAGAAAACTATAGGTAGGAAGAGTGTCAGTTTCTTTCACTGTGATAATCCTTATTTCTAGGGACAAAGAAGGAAAGTGAGGGAAATTCTCCTTGTGCTATAGTGTGCTTTAAAAAAACATTTTTTCTAGGGACAGAAAACTATAGGTAGGAAGAGTGTCAGTTTCTTTCACTGTGATAATCCTTGTTTCTAGGGACAGGGAAGGAAAGTGAGGGAAATTCTCCTTGTGCTATAGTGTGCTTTAAAAAAACATTTTTTCTAGGGACAGAAAACTATAGGTAGGGAGAGTGTCAGTGTGTTTTACTGTGCGAATCCTTGTTTCTAGGGACAGGGAAGGACAGTGAGGGAATTCTCCTTGTGCTATAGTGTGCTTTAAAAAAACATTTTTTCAAGGGACAGAAAACTATAGGTAGGAAGAGTGTCAGTTTCTTTCACTGTGATAATCCTTATTTCTAGGGACAAAGAAGGAAAGTGAGGGAAATTCTCCTTGTGCTATAGTGTGCTTTAAAAAAACATTTTTTCTAGGGACAGAAAACTATAGGAAGGAAGAGTGTCAGTTTCTTTCACTGTGATAATCCTTGTTTCTAGGGACAGGGAAGGACAGTGAGGGAATTCTCCTTGTGCTATAGTGTGCTTTAAAAAAACATTTTTTCTAGGGACAGAAAACTATAGGTAGGAAGAGTGTCAGTTTCTTTCACTGTGATAATCCTTGTTTCTAGGGACAAAGAAGGAAAGTGAGGGAAATTCTCCTTGTGCTATAGTGTGCTTTAAAAAAACATTTTTTCTAGGGACAGAAAACTATAGGTAGGGAGAGTGTCAGTGTGTTTTACTGTGCGAATCCTTGTTTCTAGGGACAGGGAAGGACAGTGAGGGAATTCTCCTTGTGCTATAGTGTGCTTTAAAAAAACATTTTTTCTAGGGACAGAAAACTATAGGTAGGGAGAGTGTCAGTGTGTTTTACTGTGCGAATCCTTGTTTCTAGGGACAGGGAAGGACAGTGAGGGAATTCTCCTTGTGCTATAGTGTGCTTTAAAAAAACATTTTTTCTAGGGACAGAAAACTATAGGTAGGGAGAATGTCAGTGTGTTTTACTGTGCGAATCCTTGTTTCTAGGGACAGGGAAGGACAGTGAGGGAATTCTCCTTGTGCTATAGTGTGCTTTAAAAAAACATTTTTTCTAGGGACAGAAAACTATAGGTAGGAAGAGTGTCAGTTTCTTTCACTGTGATAATCCTTGTTTCTAGGGACAAAGAAGGAAAGTGAGGGAAATTCTCCTTGTGCTATAGTGTGCTTTAAAAAAACATTTTTTCTAGGGACAGAAAACTATAGGTAGGGAGAGTGTCAGTGTGTTTTACTGTGCGAATCCTTGTTTCTAGGGACAGTGAGGGAATTCTCCTTGTGCTATAGTGTGCTTTAAAAAAACATTTTTTCTAGGGACAGAAAACTATAGGTAGGGAGAGTGTCAGTGTGTTTTACTGTGCGAATCCTTGTTTCTAGGGACAGGGAAGGACAGTGAGGGAATTCTCCTTGTGCTATAGTGTGCTTTAAAAAAACATTTTTTCTAGGGACAGAAAACTATAGGTAGGAAGAGTGTCAGTTTCTTTCACTGTGATAATCCTTGTTTCTAGGGACAAAGAAGTAAAGTGAGGGAAATTCTCCTTGTGTGTGCTTTAAAAAAACATTTTTTCTAGGGACAGAAAACTATAGGTAGGGAGAGTGTCAGTGTCTTTTACTGTGCGAATCCTTGTTTCTAGGGACAGGGAAGGACAGTGAGGGAATTCTCCTTGTGCTATAGTGTGCTTTAAAAAAACATTTTTTCTAGGGACAGAAAACTATAGGAAGGAAGAGTGTCAGTTTCTTTCACTGTGATAATCCTTGTTTCTAGGGACAAAGAAGGAAAGTGAGGGAAATTCTCCTTGTGCTATAGTGTGCTTTAAAAAAACATTTTTTCTAGGGACAGAAAACTATAGGTAGGGAGAGTGTCAGTGTCTTTTACTGTGCGAATCCTTGTTTCTAGGGACAGGGAAGGACAGTGAGGGAATTCTCCTTGTGCTATAGTGTGCTTTAAAAAAACATTTTTTCTAGGGACAGAAAACTATAGGAAGGAAGAGTGTCAGTTTCTTTCACTGTGATAATCCTTGTTTCTAGGGACAAAGAAGGAAAGTGAGGGAAATTCTCCTTGTGCTATAGTGTGCTTTAAAAAAACTTTTTTTCTAGGGACAGAAAACTATAGGTAGGGAGAGTGTCAGTGTGTTTTACTGTGCGAATCCTTGTTTCTAGGGACAGGAAAGGACAGTGAGGGAATTCTCCTTGTGCTATAGTGTGCTTTAAAAAAACATTTTTTCTAGGGACAGAAAACTATAGGTAGGAAGAGTGTCAGTTTCTTTCACTGTGATAATCCTTGTTTCTAGGGACAAAGAAGGAAAGTGAGGGAAATTCTCCTTGTGCTATAGTGTGCTTTAAAAAAATCATTTTTTCTAGGGACAGAAAACTATAGGTAGGGAGAGTGTCAGTGTCTTTTACTGTGCGAATCCTTGTTTCTAGGGACAGGGAAGGACACTGAGGGAATTCTCCTTGTGCTATAGTGTGCTTTAAAAAAACATTTTTTCTAGGGACAGAAAACTATAGGAAGGAAGAGTGTCAGTTTCTTTCACTGTGATAATCCTTGTTTCTAGGGACAGGGAAGGACAGTGAGGGAATTCTCCTTGTGCTATAGTGTGCTTTAAAAAAACATTTTTTATAGGGACAGAAAACTATAGGTAGGGAGAGTGTCAGTGTGTTTTACTGTGCGAATCCTTGTTTCTAGGGACAGGGAAGGACAGTGAGGGAATTCTCCTTGTGCTATAGTGTGCTTTAAAAAAACATTTTTTTCTAGGGACAGAAAACTATAGGTAGGGAGAGTGTCAGTGTCTTTTACTGTGCGAATCCTTGTTTCTAGGGACAGGGAAGGACAGTGAGGGAATTCTCCTTGTGCTATAGTGTGCTTTAAAAAAACATTTTTTCTAGGGACAGAAAACTATAGGTAGGAAGAGTGTCAGTTTCTTTCACTGTGATAATCCTTGTTTCTAGGGACAAAGAAGGAAAGTGAGGGAAATTCTCCTTGTGCTATAGTGTGCTTTAAAAAAACATTTTTTCTAGGGACAGAAAACTATAGGTAGGGAGAGTGTCAGTGTGTTTTACTGTGCGAATCCTTGTTTCTAGGGACAGGGAAGGACAGTGAGGGAATTCTCCTTGTGCTATAGTGTGCTTTAAAAAAACATTTTTTCTAGGGACAGAAAACTATAGGTAGGAAGAGTGTCAGTTTCTTTCACTGTGATAATCCTTGTTTCTAGGGACAAAGAAGTAAAGTGAGGGAAATTCTCCTTGTGTGTGCTTTAAAAAAACATTTTTTCTAGGGACAGAAAACTATAGGTAGGGAGAGTGTCAGTGTGTTTTACTGTGCGAATCCTTGTTTCTAGGGACAGGGAAGGACAGTGAGGGAATTCTCCTTGTGCTATAGTGTGCTTTAAAAAAACATTTTTTCTAGGGACAGAAAACTATAGGTAGGAAGAGTGTCAGTTTCTTTCACTGTGATAATCCTTGTTTCTAGGGACAAAGAAGTAAAGTGAGGGAAATTCTCCTTGTGCTATAGTGTGCTTTAAAAAAACATTTTTTCTAGGGACAGAAAACTATAGGTAGGAAGAGTGTCAGTTTCTTTCACTGTGATAATCCTTGTTTCTAGGGACAAAGAAGGAAAGTGAGGGAAATTCTCCTTGTGCTATAGTGTGCTTTAAAAAAAAATTTTTCTAGGGACAGAAAACTATAGGTAGGGAGAGTGTCAGTGTCTTTTACTGTGCGAATCCTTGTTTCTAGGGACAGGGAAGGACAGTGAGGGAATTCTCCTTGTGCTATAGTGTGCTTTAAAAAAACATTTTTTCTAGGGACAGAAAACTATAGGAAGGAAGAGTGTCAGTTTCTTTCACTGTGATAATCCTTGTTTCTAGGGACAAAGAAGGAAAGTGAGGGAAATTCTCCTTGTGCTATAGTGTGCTTTAAAAAAACATTTTTTCTAGGGACAGAAAACTATAGGTAGGGAGAGTGTCAGTGTCTTTTACTGTGCGAATCCTTGTTTCTAGGGACAGGGAAGGACAGTGAGGGAATTCTCCTTGTGCTATAGTGTGCTTTAAAAAAACATTTTTTCTAGGGACAGAAAACTATAGGAAGGAAGAGTGTCAGTTTCTTTCACTGTGATAATCCTTGTTTCTAGGGACAAAGAAGGAAAGTGAGGGAAATTCTCCTTGTGCTATAGTGTGCTTTAAAAAAACATTTTTTCTAGGGACAGAAAACTATAGGTAGGGAGAGTGTCAGTGTCTTTTACTGTGCGAATCCTTGTTTCTAGGGACAGGGAAGGACAGTGAGGGAATTCTCCTTGTGCTATAGTGTGCTTTAAAAAAACATTTTTTCTAGGGACAGAAAACTATAGGAAGGAAGAGTGTCAGTTTCTTTCACTGTGATAATCCTTGTTTCTAGGGACAAAGAAGGAAAGTGAGGGAAATTCTCCTTGTGCTATAGTGTGCTTTAAAAAAACTTTTTTTCTAGGGACAGAAAACTATAGGTAGGGAGAGTGTCAGTGTGTTTTACTGTGCGAATCCTTGTTTCTAGGGACAGGAAAGGACAGTGAGGGAATTCTCCTTGTGCTATAGTGTGCTTTAAAAAAACATTTTTTCTAGGGACAGAAAACTATAGGTAGGAAGAGTGTCAGTTTCTTTCACTGTGATAATCCTTGTTTCTAGGGACAAAGAAGGAAAGTGAGGGAAATTCTCCTTGTGCTATAGTGTGCTTTAAAAAAAACATTTTTTTTAGGGACAGAAAACTATAGGTAGGGAGAGTGTCAGTGTCTTTTACTGTGCGAATCCTTGTTTCTAGGGACAGGGAAGGACAGTGAGGGAATTCTCCTTGTGCTATAGTGTGCTTTAAAAAAACATTTTTTCTAGGGACAGAAAACTATAGGAAGGAAGAGTGTCAGTTTCTTTCACTGTGATAATCCTTGTTTCTAGGGACAGGGAAGGACAGTGAGGGAATTCTCCTTGTGCTATAGTGTGCTTTAAAAAAACATTTTTTCTAGGGACAGAAAACTATAGGTAGGGAGAGTGTCAGTGTGTTTTACTGTGCGAATCCTTGTTTCTAGGGACAGGGAAGGACAGTGAGGGAATTCTCCTTGTGCTATAGTGTGCTTTAAAAAAACATTTTTTTCTAGGGACAGAAAACTATAGGTAGGAAGAGTGTCAGTTTCTTTCACTGTGATAATCCTTGTTTCTAGGGACAAAGAAGGAAAGTGAGGGAATTCTCCTTGTGCTATAGTGTGCTTTAAAAAAACATTTTTTCTAGGGACAGAAAACTATAGGAAGGAAGAGTGTCAGTTTCTTTCACTGTGATAATCCTTGTTTCTAGGGACAGGGAAGGACAGTGAGGGAATTCTCCTTGTGCTATAGTGTGCTTTAAAAAAACATTTTTTCTAGGGACAGAAAACTATAGGTAGGGAGAGTGTCAGTGTCTTTTACTGTGCGAATCCTTGTTTCTAGGGACAGGGAAGGACAGTGAGGGAATTCTCCTTGTGCTATAGTGTGCTTTAAAAAAACATTTTTTCTAGGGACAGAAAACTATAGGTAGGAAGAGTGTCAGTTTCTTTCACTGTGATAATCCTTGTTTCTAGGGACAAAGAAGGAAAGTGAGGGAAATTCTCCTTGTGCTATAGTGTGCTTTAAAAAAACATTTTTTCTAGGGACAGAAAACTATAGGTAGGGAGAGTGTCAGTGTGTTTTACTGTGCGAATCCTTGTTTCTAGGGACAGGGAAGGACAGTGAGGGAATTCTCCTTGTGCTATAGTGTGCTTTAAAAAAACATTTTTTCTAGGGACAGAAAACTATAGGTAGGAAGAGTGTCAGTTTCTTTCACTGTGATAATCCTTGTTTCTAGGGACAAAGAAGGAAAGTGAGGGAAATTCTCCTTGTGCTATAGTGTGCTTTAAAAAAACATTTTTTCTAGGGACAGAAAACTATAGGTAGGAAGAGTGTCAGTTTCTTTCACTGTGATAATCCTTGTTTCTAGGGACAGGGAAGGAAAGTGAGGGAAATTCTCCTTGTGCTATAGTGTGCTTTAAAAAAACATTTTTTCTAGGGACAGAAAACTATAGGTAGGGAGAGTGTCAGTGTGTTTTACTGTGCGAATCCTTGTTTCTAGGGACAGGGAAGGACAGTGAGGGAATTCTCCTTGTGCTATAGTGTGCTTTAAAAAAACATTTTTTCAAGGGACAGAAAACTATAGGTAGGAAGAGTGTCAGTTTCTTTCACTGTGATAATCCTTATTTCTAGGGACAAAGAAGGAAAGTGAGGGAAATTCTCCTTGTGCTATAGTGTGCTTTAAAAAAACATTTTTTCTAGGGACAGAAAACTATAGGAAGGAAGAGTGTCAGTTTCTTTCACTGTGATAATCCTTGTTTCTAGGGACAGGGAAGGACAGTGAGGGAATTCTCCTTGTGCTATAGTGTGCTTTAAAAAAACATTTTTTCTAGGGACAGAAAACTATAGGTAGGAAGAGTGTCAGTTTCTTTCACTGTGATAATCCTTGTTTCTAGGGACAAAGAAGGAAAGTGAGGGAAATTCTCCTTGTGCTATAGTGTGCTTTAAAAAAACATTTTTTCTAGGGACAGAAAACTATAGGTAGGGAGAGTGTCAGTGTGTTTTACTGTGCGAATCCTTGTTTCTAGGGACAGGGAAGGACAGTGAGGGAATTCTCCTTGTGCTATAGTGTGCTTTAAAAAAACATTTTTTCTAGGGACAGAAAACTATAGGTAGGGAGAGTGTCAGTGTGTTTTACTGTGCGAATCCTTGTTTCTAGGGACAGGGAAGGACAGTGAGGGAATTCTCCTTGTGCTATAGTGTGCTTTAAAAAAACATTTTTTCTAGGGACAGAAAACTATAGGTAGGGAGAATGTCAGTGTGTTTTACTGTGCGAATCCTTGTTTCTAGGGACAGGGAAGGACAGTGAGGGAATTCTCCTTGTGCTATAGTGTGCTTTAAAAAAACATTTTTTCTAGGGACAGAAAACTATAGGTAGGAAGAGTGTCAGTTTCTTTCACTGTGATAATCCTTGTTTCTAGGGACAAAGAAGGAAAGTGAGGGAAATTCTCCTTGTGCTATAGTGTGCTTTAAAAAAACATTTTTTCTAGGGACAGAAAACTATAGGTAGGGAGAGTGTCAGTGTGTTTTACTGTGCGAATCCTTGTTTCTAGGGACAGTGAGGGAATTCTCCTTGTGCTATAGTGTGCTTTAAAAAAACATTTTTTCTAGGGACAGAAAACTATAGGTAGGGAGAGTGTCAGTGTGTTTTACTGTGCGAATCCTTGTTTCTAGGGACAGGGAAGGACAGTGAGGGAATTCTCCTTGTGCTATAGTGTGCTTTAAAAAAACATTTTTTCTAGGGACAGAAAACTATAGGTAGGAAGAGTGTCAGTTTCTTTCACTGTGATAATCCTTGTTTCTAGGGACAAAGAAGTAAAGTGAGGGAAATTCTCCTTGTGTGTGCTTTAAAAAAACATTTTTTCTAGGGACAGAAAACTATAGGTAGGGAGAGTGTCAGTGTCTTTTACTGTGCGAATCCTTGTTTCTAGGGACAGGGAAGGACAGTGAGGGAATTCTCCTTGTGCTATAGTGTGCTTTAAAAAAACATTTTTTCTAGGGACAGAAAACTATAGGTAGGGAGAGTGTCAGTGTGTTTTACTGTGCGAATCCTTGTTTCTAGGGACAGGGAAGGACAGTGAGGGAATTCTCCTTGTGCTATAGTGTGCTTTAAAAAAACATTTTTTCTAGGGACAGAAAACTATAGGTAGGGAGAGTGTCAGTGTGTTTTACTGTGCGAATCCTTGTTTCTAGGGACAGGGAAGGACAGTGAGGGAATTCTCCTTGTGCTATAGTGTGCTTTAAAAAAACATTTTTTCTAGGGACAGAAAACTATAGGTCGGAAGAGTGTCAGTTTCTTTCACTGTGATAATCCTTGTTTCTAGGGACAAAGAAGGAAAGTGAGGGAAATTCTCCTTGTGCTATAGTGTGCTTTAAAAAAACATTTTTTCTAGGGACAGAAAACTATAGGTAGGGAGAGTGTCAGTGTGTTTTACTGTGCGAATCCTTGTTTCTAGGGACAGGGAAGGACAGTGAGGGAATTCTCCTTGTGCTATAGTGTGCTTTAAAAAAACATTTTTTCTAGGGACAGAAAACTATAGGAAGGAAGAGCGTCAGTTTCTTTCACTGTGATAATCCTTGTTTCTAGGGACAGGGAAGGACAGTGAGGGAATTCTCCTTGTGCTATAGTGTGCTTTAAAAAAACATTTTTTCTAGGGACAGAAAACTATAGGTAGGAAGAGTGTCAGTTTCTTTCACTGTGATAATCCTTGTTTCTAGGGACAAAGAAGGAAAGTGAGGGAAATTCTCCTTGTGCTATAGTGTGCTTTAAAAAAACATTTTTTCTAGGGACAGAAAACTATAGGTAGGGAGAGTGTCAGTGTGTTTTACTGTGCGAATCCTTGTTTCTAGGGACAGGGAAGGACAGTGAGGGAATTCTCCTTGTGCTATAGTGTGCTTTAAAAAAACATTTTTTCTAGGGACATAAAACTATAGGTAGGGAGAGTGTCAGTGTGTTTTACTGTGCGAATCCTTGTTTCTAGGGACAGGGAAGGACAGTGAGGGAATTCTCCTTGTGCTATAGTGTGCTTTAAAAAAACATTTTTTCTAGGGACAGAAAACTATAGGTAGGAAGAGTGTCAGTTTCTTTCACTGTGATAATCCTTGTTTCTAGGGACAAAGAAGGAAAGTGAGGGAAATTCTCCTTGTGCTATAGTGTGCTTTAAAAAAACATTTTTTCTAGAGACAGAAAACTATAGGTAGGGAGAGTGTCAGTGTCTTTTACTGTGCGAATCCTTGTTTCTAGGGACAGGGAAGGACAGTGAGGGAATTCTCCTTGTGCTATAGTGTGCTTTAAAAAAACATTTTTTCTAGGGACAGAAAACTATAGGAAGGAAGAGTGTCAGTTTCTTTCACTGTGATAATCCTTGTTTCTAGGGACAAAGAAGGAAAGTGAGGGAAATTCTCCTTGTGCTATAGTGTGCTTTAAAAAAACATTTTTTCTAGGGACAGAAAACTATAGGTAGGGAGAGTGTCAGTGCGTTTTACTGTGCGAATCCTTGTTTCTAGGGACAGGGAAGGACAGTGAGGGAATTCTCCTTGTGCTATAGTGTGCTTTAAAAAATTTTTTTTCTAGGGACAGAAAACTATAGGTAGGGAGAGTGTCAGTGTGTTTTACTGTGCGAATCCTTGTTTCTAGGGACAGGGAAGGACAGTGAGGGAATTCTCCTTGTGCTATAGTGTGCTTTAAAAAAACATTTTTTCTAGGGACAGAAAACTATAGGTAGGGAGAGTGTCAGTGTGTTTTACTGTGCGAATCCTTGTTTCTAGGGACAGGGAAGGACAGTGAGGGAATTCTCCTTGTGCTATAGTGTGCTTTAAAAAAACATTTTTTCTAGGGACAGAAAACTATAGGTAGGAAGAGTGTCAGTTTCTTTCACTGTGATAATCCTTGTTTCTAGGGACAAAGAAGGAAAGTGAGGGAATTTCTCCTTGTGCTATAGTGTGCTTTAAAAAAACATTTTTTCTAGGGACAGAAAACTATAGGTAGGGAGAGTGTCAGTGTCTTTTACTGTGCGAATCCTTGTTTCTAGGGACAGGGAAGGACAGTGAGGGAATTCTCCTTGTGCTATAGTGTGCTTTAAAAAAACATTTTTTCTAGGGACAGAAAACTATAGGAAGGAAGAGTGTCAGTTTCTTTCACTGTGATAATCCTTGTTTCTAGGGACAAAGAAGGAAAGTGAGGGAAATTCTCCTTGTGCTATAGTGTGCTTTAAAAAAACATTTTTTCTAGGGACAGAAAACTATAGGTAGGGAGAGTGTCAGTGTCTTTTACTGTGCGAATCCTTGTTTCTAGGGACAGGGAAGGACAGTGAGGGAATTCTCCTTGTGCTATAGTGTGCTTTAAAAAAACATTTTTTCTAGGGACAGAAAACTATAGGAAGGAAGAGTGTCAGTTTCTTTCACTGTGATAATCCTTGTTTCTAGGGACAAAGAAGGAAAGTGAGGGAAATTCTCCTTGTGCTATAGTGTGCTTTAAAAAAACATTTTTTCTAGGGACAGAAAACTATAGGTAGGGAGAGTGTCAGTGTCTTTTACTGTGCGAATCCTTGTTTCTAGGGACAGGGAAGGACAGTGAGGGAATTCTCCTTGTGCTATAGTGTGCTTTAAAAAAACATTTTTTCTAGGGACAGAAAACTATAGGAAGGAAGAGTGTCAGTTTCTTTCACTGTGATAATCCTTGTTTCTAGGGACAAAGAAGGAAAGTGAGGGAAATTCTCCTTGTGCTATAGTGTGCTTTAAAAAAACATTTTTTCTAGGGACAGAAAACTATAGGTAGGAAGAGTGTCAGTTTCTTTCACTGTGATAATCCTTGTTTCTAGGGACAGGGAAGGAAAGTGAGGGAAATTCTCCTTGTGCTATAGTGTGCTTTAAAAAAACATTTTTTCTAGGGACAGAAAACTATAGGTAGGGAGAGTGTCAGTGTGTTTTACTGTGCGAATCCTTGTTTCTAGGGACAGGGAAGGACAGTGAGGGAATTCTCCTTGTGCTATAGTGTGCTTTAAAAAAACATTTTTTCAAGGGACAGAAAACTATAGGTAGGAAGAGTGTCAGTTTCTTTCACTGTGATAATCCTTGTTTCTAGGGACAAAGAAGGAAAGTGAGGGAAATTCTCCTTGTGCTATAGTGTGCTTTAAAAAAACATTTTTTCTAGGGACAGAAAACTATAGGTAGGGAGAGTGTCAGTGTGTTTTACTGTGCGAATCCTTGTTTCTAGGGACAGGAAAGGACAGTGAGGGAATTCTCCTTGTGCTATAGTGTGCTTTAAAAAAACATTTTTTCTAGGGACAGAAAACTATAGGTAGGAAGAGTGTCAGTTTCTTTCACTGTGATAATCCTTGTTTCTAGGGACAAAGAAGGAAAGTGAGGGAAATTCTCCTTGTGCTATAGTGTGCTTTAAAAAAACATTTTTTCTAGGGACAGAAAACTATAGGTAGGGAGAGTGTCAGTGTGTTTTACTGTGCGAATCCTTGTTTCTAGGGACAGGGAAGGACAGTGAGGGAATTCTCCTTGTGCTATAGTGTGCTTTAAAAAAACATTTTTTCTAGGGACAGAAAACTATAGGTAGGGAGAGTGTCAGTGTGTTTTACTGTGCGAATCCTTGTTTCTAGGGACAGGGAAGGACAGTGAGGGAATTCTCCTTGTGCTATAGTGTGCTTTAAAAAAACATTTTTTCTAGGGACAGAAAACTATAGGTAGGGAGAGTGTCAGTTTCTTTCACTGTGATAATCCTTGTTTCTAGGGACAAAGAAGGAAAGTGAGGGAAATTCTCCTTGTGCTATAGTGTGCTTTAAAAAAACATTTTTTCTAGGGACAGAAAACTATAGGTAGGGAGAGTGTCAGTGTCTTTTACTGTGCGAATCCTTGTTTCTAGGGACAGGGAAGGACAGTGAGGGAATTCTCCTTGTGCTATAGTGTGCTTTAAAAAAACATTTTTTCTAGGGACAGAAAACTATAGGTAGGGAGAGTGTCAGTGTGTTTTACTGTGCGAATCCTTGTTTCTAGGGACAGGGAAGGACAGTGAGGGAATTCTCCTTGTGCTATAGTGTGCTTTAAAAAAACATTTTTTCTAGGGACAGAAAACTATAGGTAGGAAGAGTGTCAGTTTCTTTCACTGTGATAATCCTTGTTTCTAGGGACAAAGAAGGAAAGTGAGGGAAATTCTCCTTGTGCTATAGTGTGCTTTAAAAAAACATTTTTTCTAGGGACAGAAAACTATAGGTAGGGAGAGTGTCAGCGTGTTTTACTGTGCGAATCCTTGTTTCTAGGGACAGGGAAGGACAGTGAGGGAATTCTCCTTGTGCTATAGTGTGCTTTAAAAAAACATTTTTTCTAGGGACAGAAAACTATAGGTAGGGAGAGTGTCAGTGTGTTTTACTGTGCGAATCCTTGTTTCTAGGGACAGGGAAGGACAGTGAGGGAATTCTCCTTGTGCTATAGTGTGCTTTAAAAAAACATTTTTTCTAGGGACAGAAAACTATAGGTAGGAAGAGTGTCAGTTTCTTTCACTGTGATAATCCTTGTTTCTAGGGACAAAGAAGGAAAGTGAGGGAAATTCTCCTTGTGCTATAGTGTGCTTTAAAAAAATTTTTTTTCTAGGGACAGAAAACTATAGGTAGGGAGAGTGTCAGTGTGTTTTACTGTGCGAATCCTTGTTTCTAGGGACAGGGAAGGACAGTGAGGGAATTCTCCTTGTGCTATAGTGTGCTTTAAAAAAACATTTTTTCTAGGGACAGAAAACTATAGGTAGGAAGAGTGTCAGTTTCTTTCACTGTGATAATCCTTGTTTCTAGGGACAAAGAAGGAAAGTGAGGGAAATTCTCCTTGTGCTATAGTGTGCTTTAAAAAAACATTTTTTCTAGGGACAGAAAACTATAGGTAGGAAGAGTGTCAGTTTCTTTCACTGTGATAATCCTTGTTTCTAGGGACAGGGAAGGAAAGTGAGGGAAATTCTCCTTGTGCTATAGTGTGCTTTAAAAAAACATTTTTTCTAGGGACAGAAAACTATAGGTAGGGAGAGTGTCAGTGTGTTTTACTGTGCGAATCCTTGTTTCTAGGGACAGGGAAGGACAGTGAGGGAATTCTCCTTGTGCTATAGTGTGCTTTAAAAAAACATTTTTTCAAGGGACAGAAAACTATAGGTAGGAAGAGTGTCAGTTTCTTTCACTGTGATAATCCTTATTTCTAGGGACAAAGAAGGAAAGTGAGGGAAATTCTCCTTGTGCTATAGTGTGCTTTAAAAAAACATTT
The DNA here is from genome assembly GCA_029206835.1 of Rana muscosa. Taxonomy (NCBI): domain Eukaryota; kingdom Metazoa; phylum Chordata; class Amphibia; order Anura; family Ranidae; genus Rana; species Rana muscosa. The sequence goes on along the minus strand of CM055127.1, from coordinate 449,872,368 downwards.
TTTCTAGGGACAGAAAACTATAGGAAGGAAGAGTGTCAGTTTCTTTCACTGTGATAATCCTTGTTTCTAGGGACAGGGAAGGACAGTGAGGGAATTCTCCTTGTGCTATAGTGTGCTTTAAAAAAACATTTTTTCTAGGGACAGAAAACTATAGGTAGGAAGAGTGTCAGTTTATTTCACTGTGATAATCCTTGTTTCTAGGGACAAAGAAGGAAAGTGAGGGAAATTCTCCTTGTGCTATAGTGTGCTTTAAAAAAACATTTTTTCTAGGGACAGAAAACTATAGGTAGGGAGAGTGTCAGTGTGTTTTACTGTGCGAATCCTTGTTTCTAGGGACAGGGAAGGACAGTGAGGGAATTCTCCTTGTGCTATAGTGTGCTTTAAAAAAACATTTTTTCTAGGGACAGAAAACTATAGGTAGGGAGAGTGTCAGTGTGTTTTACTGTGCGAATCCTTGTTTCTAGGGACAGGGAAGGACAGTGAGGGAATTCTCCTTGTGCTATAGTGTGCTTTAAAAAAACATTTTTTCTAGGGACAGAAAACTATAGGTAGGGAGAGTGTCAGTGTGTTTTACTGTGCGAATCCTTGTTTCTAGGGACAGGGAAGGACAGTGAGGGAATTCTCCTTGTGCTATAGTGTGCTTTAAAAAAACATTTTTTCTAGGGACAGAAAACTATAGGTAGGAAGAGTGTCAGTTTCTTTCACTGTGATAATCCTTGTTTCTAGGGACAAAGAAGTAAAGTGAGGGAAATTCTCCTTGTGTGTGCTTTAAAAAAACATTTTTTCTAGGGACAGAAAACTATAGGTAGGGAGAGTGTCAGTGTCTTTTACTGTGCGAATCCTTGTTTCTAGGGACAGGGAAGGACAGTGAGGGAATTCTCCTTGTGCTATAGTGTGCTTTAAAAAAACATTTTTTCTAGGGACAGAAAACTATAGGTAGGAAGAGTGTCAGTTTCTTTCACTGTGATAATCCTTGTTTCTAGGGACAAAGAAGTAAAGTGAGGGAAATTCTCCTTGTGCTATAGTGTGCTTTAAAAAAACATTTTTTCTAGGGACAGAAAACTATAGGTAGGAAGAGTGTCAGTTTCTTTCACTGTGATAATCCTTGTTTCTAGGGACAAAGAAGGAAAGTGAGGGAAATTCTCCTTGTGCTATAGTGTGCTTTAAAAAAAAATTTTTCTAGGGACAGAAAACTATAGGTAGGGAGAGTGTCAGTGTCTTTTACTGTGCGAATCCTTGTTTCTAGGGACAGGGAAGGACAGTGAGGGAATTCTCCTTGTGCTATAGTGTGCTTTAAAAAAACATTTTTTCTAGGGACAGAAAACTATAGGAAGGAAGAGTGTCAGTTTCTTTCACTGTGATAATCCTTGTTTCTAGGGACAAAGAAGGAAAGTGAGGGAAATTCTCCTTGTGCTATAGTGTGCTTTAAAAAAACATTTTTTCTAGGGACAGAAAACTATAGGTAGGGAGAGTGTCAGTGTCTTTTACTGTGCGAATCCTTGTTTCTAGGGACAGGGAAGGACAGTGAGGGAATTCTCCTTGTGCTATAGTGTGCTTTAAAAAAACATTTTTTCTAGGGACAGAAAACTATAGGAAGGAAGAGTGTCAGTTTCTTTCACTGTGATAATCCTTGTTTCTAGGGACAAAGAAGGAAAGTGAGGGAAATTCTCCTTGTGCTATAGTGTGCTTTAAAAAAACATTTTTTCTAGGGACAGAAAACTATAGGTAGGGAGAGTGTCAGTGTCTTTTACTGTGCGAATCCTTGTTTCTAGGGACAGGGAAGGACAGTGAGGGAATTCTCCTTGTGCTATAGTGTGCTTTAAAAAAACATTTTTTCTAAGGACAGAAAACTATAGGAAGGAAGAGTGTCAGTTTCTTTCACTGTGATAATCCTTGTTTCTAGGGACAAAGAAGGAAAGTGAGGGAAATTCTCCTTGTGCTATAGTGTGCTTTAAAAAAACTTTTTTTCTAGGGACAGAAAACTATAGGTAGGGAGAGTGTCAGTGTGTTTTACTGTGCGAATCCTTGTTTCTAGGGACAGGAAAGGACAGTGAGGGAATTCTCCTTGTGCTATAGTGTGCTTTAAAAAAACATTTTTTCTAGGGACAGAAAACTATAGGTAGGAAGAGTGTCAGTTTCTTTCACTGTGATAATCCTTGTTTCTAGGGACAAAGAAGGAAAGTGAGGGAAATTCTCCTTGTGCTATAGTGTGCTTTAAAAAAAACATTTTTTCTAGGGACAGAAAACTATAGGTAGGGAGAGTGTCAGTGTCTTTTACTGTGCGAATCCTTGTTTCTAGGGACAGGGAAGGACAGTGAGGGAATTCTCCTTGTGCTATAGTGTGCTTTAAAAAAACATTTTTTCTAGGGACAGAAAACTATAGGAAGGAAGAGTGTCAGTTTCTTTCACTGTGATAATCCTTGTTTCTAGGGACAGGGAAGGACAGTGAGGGAATTCTCCTTGTGCTATAGTGTGCTTTAAAAAAACATTTTTTCTAGGGACAGAAAACTATAGGTAGGGAGAGTGTCAGTGTGTTTTACTGTGCGAATCCTTGTTTCTAGGGACAGGGAAGGACAGTGAGGGAATTCTCCTTGTGCTATAGTGTGCTTTAAAAAAACATTTTTTTCTAGGGACAGAAAACTATAGGTAGGGAGAGTGTCAGTGTCTTTTACTGTGCGAATCCTTGTTTCTAGGGACAGGGAAGGACAGTGAGGGAATTCTCCTTGTGCTATAGTGTGCTTTAAAAAAACATTTTTTCTAGGGACAGAAAACTATAGGTAGGAAGAGTGTCAGTTTCTTTCACTGTGATAATCCTTGTTTCTAGGGACAAAGAAGGAAAGTGAGGGAAATTCTCCTTGTGCTATAGTGTGCTTTAAAAAAACATTTTTTCTAGGGACAGAAAACTATAGGTAGGGAGAGTGTCAGTGTGTTTTACTGTGCGAATCCTTGTTTCTAGGGACAGGGAAGGACAGTGAGGGAATTCTCCTTGTGCTATAGTGTGCTTTAAAAAAACATTTTTTCTAGGGACAGAAAACTATAGGTAGGAAGAGTGTCAGTTTCTTTCACTGTGATAATCCTTGTTTCTAGGGACAAAGAAGTAAAGTGAGGGAAATTCTCCTTGTGTGTGCTTTAAAAAAACATTTTTTCTAGGGACAGAAAACTATAGGTAGGGAGAGTGTCAGTGTCTTTTACTGTGCGAATCCTTGTTTCTAGGGACAGGGAAGGACAGTGAGGGAATTCTCCTTGTGCTATAGTGTGCTTTAAAAAAACATTTTTTCTAGGGACAGAAAACTATAGGTAGGGAGAGTGTCAGTGTGTTTTACTGTGCGAATCCTTGTTTCTAGGGACAGGGAAGGACAGTGAGGGAATTCTCCTTGTGCTATAGTGTGCTTTAAAAAAACATTTTTTCTAGGGACAGAAAACTATAGGTAGGAAGAGTGTCAGTTTCTTTCACTGTGATAATCCTTGTTTCTAGGGACAAAGAAGTAAAGTGAGGGAAATTCTCCTTGTGCTATAGTGTGCTTTAAAAAAACATTTTTTCTAGGGACAGAAAACTATAGGTAGGAAGAGTGTCAGTTTCTTTCACTGTGATAATCCTTGTTTCTAGGGACAAAGAAGGAAAGTGAGGGAAATTCTCCTTGTGCTATAGTGTGCTTTAAAAAAAATTTTTTCTAGGGACAGAAAACTATAGGTAGGGAGAGTGTCAGTGTCTTTTACTGTGCGAATCCTTGTTTCTAGGGACAGGGAAGGACAGTGAGGGAATTCTCCTTGTGCTATAGTGTGCTTTAAAAAAACATTTTTTCTAGGGACAGAAAACTATAGGAAGGAAGAGTGTCAGTTTCTTTCACTGTGATAATCCTTGTTTCTAGGGACAAAGAAGGAAAGTGAGGGAAATTCTCCTTGTGCTATAGTGTGCTTTAAAAAAACATTTTTTCTAGGGACAGAAAACTATAGGTAGGGAGAGTGTCAGTGTCTTTTACTGTGCGAATCCTTGTTTCTAGGGACAGGGAAGGACAGTGAGGGAATTCTCCTTGTGCTATAGTGTGCTTTAAAAAAACATTTTTTCTAGGGACAGAAAACTATAGGAAGGAAGAGTGTCAGTTTCTTTCACTGTGATAATCCTTGTTTCTAGGGACAAAGAAGGAAAGTGAGGGAAATTCTCCTTGTGCTATAGTGTGCTTTAAAAAAACATTTTTTCTAGGGACAGAAAACTATAGGTAGGGAGAGTGTCAGTGTCTTTTACTGTGCGAATCCTTGTTTCTAGGGACAGGGAAGGACAGTGAGGGAATTCTCCTTGTGCTATAGTGTGCTTTAAAAAAACATTTTTTCTAGGGACAGAAAACTATAGGAAGGAAGAGTGTCAGTTTCTTTCACTGTGATAATCCTTGTTTCTAGGGACAAAGAAGGAAAGTGAGGGAAATTCTCCTTGTGCTATAGTGTGCTTTAAAAAAACTTTTTTTCTAGGGACAGAAAACTATAGGTAGGGAGAGTGTCAGTGTGTTTTACTGTGCGAATCCTTGTTTCTAGGGACAGGAAAGGACAGTGAGGGAATTCTCCTTGTGCTATAGTGTGCTTTAAAAAAACATTTTTTCTAGGGACAGAAAACTATAGGTAGGAAGAGTGTCAGTTTCTTTCACTGTGATAATCCTTGTTTCTAGGGACAAAGAAGGAAAGTGAGGGAAATTCTCCTTGTGCTATAGTGTGCTTTAAAAAAAACATTTTTCTAGGGACAGAAAACTATAGGTAGGGAGAGTGTCAGTGTCTTTTACTGTGCGAATCCTTGTTTCTAGGGACAGGGAAGGACAGTGAGGGAATTCTCCTTGTGCTATAGTGTGCTTTAAAAAAACATTTTTTCTAGGGACAGAAAACTATAGGAAGGAAGAGTGTCAGTTTCTTTCACTGTGATAATCCTTGTTTCTAGGGACAGGGAAGGACAGTGAGGGAATTCTCCTTGTGCTATAGTGTGCTTTAAAAAAACATTTTTTCTAGGGACAGAAAACTATAGGTAGGGAGAGTGTCAGTGTGTTTTACTGTGCGAATCCTTGTTTCTAGGGACAGGGAAGGACAGTGAGGGAATTCTCCTTGTGCTATAGTGTGCTTTAAAAAAACATTTTTTTCTAGGGACAGAAAACTATAGGTAGGAAGAGTGTCAGTTTCTTTCACTGTGATAATCCTTGTTTCTAGGGACAAAGAAGGAAAGTGAGGGAATTCTCCTTGTGCTATAGTGTGCTTTAAAAAAACATTTTTTCTAGGGACAGAAAACTATAGGAAGGAAGAGTGTCAGTTTCTTTCACTGTGATAATCCTTGTTTCTAGGGACAGGGAAGGACAGTGAGGGAATTCTCCTTGTGCTATAGTGTGCTTTAAAAAAACATTTTTTCTAGGGACAGAAAACTATAGGTAGGGAGAGTGTCAGTGTCTTTTACTGTGCGAATCCTTGTTTCTAGGGACAGGGAAGGACAGTGAGGGAATTCTCCTTGTGCTATAGTGTGCTTTAAAAAAACATTTTTTCTAGGGACAGAAAACTATAGGTAGGAAGAGTGTCAGTTTCTTTCACTGTGATAATCCTTGTTTCTAGGGACAAAGAAGGAAAGTGAGGGAAATTCTCCTTGTGCTATAGTGTGCTTTAAAAAAACATTTTTTCTAGGGACAGAAAACTATAGGTAGGGAGAGTGTCAGTGTGTTTTACTGTGCGAATCCTTGTTTCTAGGGACAGGGAAGGACAGTGAGGGAATTCTCCTTGTGCTATAGTGTGCTTTAAAAAAACATTTTTTCTAGGGACAGAAAACTATAGGTAGGAAGAGTGTCAGTTTCTTTCACTGTGATAATCCTTGTTTCTAGGGACAAAGAAGGAAAGTGAGGGAAATTCTCCTTGTGCTATAGTGTGCTTTAAAAAAACATTTTTTCTAGGGACAGAAAACTATAGGTAGGGAGAGTGTCAGTGTGTTTTACTGTGCGAATCCTTGTTTCTAGGGACAGGGAAGGACAGTGAGGGAATTCTCCTTGTGCTATAGTGTGCTTTAAAAAAACATTTTTTCTAGGGACAGAAAACTATAGGTAGGGAGAGTGTCAGTGTGTTTTACTGTGCGAATCCTTGTTTCTAGGGACAGGGAAGGACAGTGAGGGAATTCTCCTTGTGCTATAGTGTGCTTTAAAAAAACATTTTTTCTAGGGACAGAAAACTATAGGTAGGGAGAATGTCAGTGTGTTTTACTGTGCGAATCCTTGTTTCTAGGGACAGGGAAGGACAGTGAGGGAATTCTCCTTGTGCTATAGTGTGCTTTAAAAAAACATTTTTTCTAGGGACAGAAAACTATAGGTAGGAAGAGTGTCAGTTTCTTTCACTGTGATAATCCTTGTTTCTAGGGACAAAGAAGGAAAGTGAGGGAAATTCTCCTTGTGCTATAGTGTGCTTTAAAAAAACATTTTTTCTAGGGACAGAAAACTATAGGTAGGGAGAGTGTCAGTGTGTTTTACTGTGCGAATCCTTGTTTCTAGGGACAGTGAGGGAATTCTCCTTGTGCTATAGTGTGCTTTAAAAAAACATTTTTTCTAGGGACAGAAAACTATAGGTAGGGAGAGTGTCAGTGTGTTTTACTGTGCGAATCCTTGTTTCTAGGGACAGGGAAGGACAGTGAGGGAATTCTCCTTGTGCTATAGTGTGCTTTAAAAAAACATTTTTTCTAGGGACAGAAAACTATAGGTAGGAAGAGTGTCAGTTTCTTTCACTGTGATAATCCTTGTTTCTAGGGACAAAGAAGTAAAGTGAGGGAAATTCTCCTTGTGTGTGCTTTAAAAAAACATTTTTTCTAGGGACAGAAAACTATAGGTAGGGAGAGTGTCAGTGTCTTTTACTGTGCGAATCCTTGTTTCTAGGGACAGGGAAGGACAGTGAGGGAATTCTCCTTGTGCTATAGTGTGCTTTAAAAAAACATTTTTTCTAGGGACAGAAAACTATAGGTAGGGAGAGTGTCAGTGTGTTTTACTGTGCGAATCCTTGTTTCTAGGGACAGGGAAGGACAGTGAGGGAATTCTCCTTGTGCTATAGTGTGCTTTAAAAAAACATTTTTTCTAGGGACAGAAAACTATAGGTAGGAAGAGTGTCAGTTTCTTTCACTGTGATAATCCTTGTTTCTAGGGACAAAGAAGTAAAGTGAGGGAAATTCTCCTTGTGCTATAGTGTGCTTTAAAAAAACATTTTTTCTAGGGACAGAAAACTATAGGTAGGAAGAGTGTCAGTTTCTTTCACTGTGATAATCCTTGTTTCTAGGGACAAAGAAGGAAAGTGAGGGAAATTCTCCTTGTGCTATAGTGTGCTTTAAAAAAAAAATTTTCTAGGGACAGAAAACTATAGGTAGGGAGAGTGTCAGTGTCTTTTACTGTGCGAATCCTTATTTCTAGGGACAGGGAAGGACAGTGAGGGAATTCTCCTTGTGCTATAGTGTGCTTTAAAAAAACATTTTTTCTAGGGACAGAAAACTATAGGAAGGAAGAGTGTCAGTTTCTTTCACTGTGATAATCCTTGTTTCTAGGGACAAAGAAGGAAAGTGAGGGAAATTCTCCTTGTGCTATAGTGTGCTTTAAAAAAACATTTTTTCTAGGGACAGAAAACTATAGGTAGGGAGAGTGTCAGTGTCTTTTACTGTGCGAATCCTTGTTTCTAGGGACAGGGAAGGACAGTGAGGGAATTCTCCTTGTGCTATAGTGTGCTTTAAAAAAACATTTTTTCTAGGGACAGAAAACTATAGGAAGGAAGAGTGTCAGTTTCTTTCACTGTGATAATCCTTGTTTCTAGGGACAAAGAAGGAAAGTGAGGGAAATTCTCCTTGTGCTATAGTGTGCTTTAAAAAAACTTTTTTTCTAGGGACAGAAAACTATAGGTAGGGAGAGTGTCAGTGTGTTTTACTGTGCGAATCCTTGTTTCTAGGGACAGGAAAGGACAGTGAGGGAATTCTCCTTGTGCTATAGTGTGCTTTAAAAAAACATTTTTTCTAGGGACAGAAAACTATAGGTAGGAAGAGTGTCAGTTTCTTTCACTGTGATAATCCTTGTTTCTAGGGACAAAGAAGGAAAGTGAGGGAAATTCTCCTTGTGCTATAGTGTGCTTTAAAAAAAACATTTTTTCTAGGGACAGAAAACTATAGGTAGGGAGAGTGTCAGTGTCTTTTACTGTGCGAATCCTTGTTTCTAGGGACAGGGAAGGACAGTGAGGGAATTCTCCTTGTGCTATAGTGTGCTTTAAAAAAACATTTTTTCTAGGGACAGAAAACTATAGGAAGGAAGAGTGTCAGTTTCTTTCACTGTGATAATCCTTGTTTCTAGGGACAGGGAAGGACAGTGAGGGAATTCTCCTTGTGCTATAGTGTGCTTTAAAAAAACATTTTTTCTAGGGACAGAAAACTATAGGTAGGGAGAGTGTCAGTGTGTTTTACTGTGCGAATCCTTGTTTCTAGGGACAGGGAAGGACAGTGAGGGAATTCTCCTTGTGCTATAGTGTGCTTTAAAAAAACATTTTTTTCTAGGGACAGAAAACTATAGGTAGGGAGAGTGTCAGTGTCTTTTACTGTGCGAATCCTTGTTTCTAGGGACAGGGAAGGACAGTGAGGGAATTCTCCTTGTGCTATAGTGTGCTTTAAAAAAACATTTTTTCTAGGGACAGAAAACTATAGGTAGGAAGAGTGTCAGTTTCTTTCACTGTGATAATCCTTGTTTCTAGGGACAAAGAAGGAAAGTGAGGGAAATTCTCCTTGTGCTATAGTGTGCTTTAAAAAAACATTTTTTCTAGGGACAGAAAACTATAGGTAGGGAGAGTGTCAGTGTGTTTTACTGTGCGAATCCTTGTTTCTAGGGACAGGGAAGGACAGTGAGGGAATTCTCCTTGTGCTATAGTGTGCTTTAAAAAAACATTTTTTCTAGGGACAGAAAACTATAGGTAGGAAGAGTGTCAGTTTCTTTCACTGTGATAATCCTTGTTTCTAGGGACAAAGAAGTAAAGTGAGGGAAATTCTCCTTGTGTGTGCTTTAAAAAAACATTTTTTCTAGGGACAGAAAACTATAGGTAGGGAGAGTGTCAGTGTCTTTTACTGTGCGAATCCTTGTTTCTAGGGACAGGGAAGGACAGTGAGGGAATTCTCCTTGTGCTATAGTGTGCTTTAAAAAAACATTTTTTCTAGGGACAGAAAACTATAGGTAGGGAGAGTGTCAGTGTGTTTTACTGTGCGAATCCTTGTTTCTAGGGACAGGGAAGGACAGTGAGGGAATTCTCCTTGTGCTATAGTGTGCTTTAAAAAAACATTTTTTCTAGGGACAGAAAACTATAGGTAGGAAGAGTGTCAGTTTCTTTCACTGTGATAATCCTTGTTTCTAGGGACAAAGAAGTAAAGTGAGGGAAATTCTCCTTGTGCTATAGTGTGCTTTAAAAAAACATTTTTTCTAGGGACAGAAAACTATAGGTAGGAAGAGTGTCAGTTTCTTTCACTGTGATAATCCTTGTTTCTAGGGACAAAGAAGGAAAGTGAGGGAAATTCTCCTTGTGCTATAGTGTGCTTTAAAAAAAAATTTTTCTAGGGACAGAAAACTATAGGTAGGGAGAGTGTCAGTGTCTTTTACTGTGCGAATCCTTGTTTCTAGGGACAGGGAAGGACAGTGAGGGAATTCTCCTTGTGCTATAGTGTGCTTTAAAAAAACATTTTTTCTAGGGACAGAAAACTATAGGAAGGAAGAGTGTCAGTTTCTTTCACTGTGATAATCCTTGTTTCTAGGGACAAAGAAGGAAAGTGAGGGAAATTCTCCTTGTGCTATAGTGTGCTTTAAAAAAACATTTTTTCTAGGGACAGAAAACTATAGGTAGGGAGAGTGTCAGTGTCTTTTACTGTGCGAATCCTTGTTTCTAGGGACAGGGAAGGACAGTGAGGGAATTCTCCTTGTGCTATAGTGTGCGTTAAAAAAACATTTTTTCTAGGGACAGAAAACTATAGGAAGGAAGAGTGTCAGTTTCTTTCACTGTGATAATCCTTGTTTCTAGGGACAAAGAAGGAAAGTGAGGGAAATTCTCCTTGTGCTATAGTGTGCTTTAAAAAAACATTTTTTCTAGGGACAGAAAACTATAGGTAGGGAGAGTGTCAGTGTCTTTTACTGTGCGAATCCTTGTTTCTAGGGACAGGGAAGGACAGTGAGGGAATTCTCCTTGTGCTATAGTGTGCTTTAAAAAAACATTTTTTCTAGGGACAGAAAACTATAGGAAGGAAGAGTGTCAGTTTCTTTCACTGTGATAATCCTTGTTTCTAGGGACAAAGAAGGAAAGTGAGGGAAATTCTCCTTGTGCTATAGTGTGCTTTAAAAAAACTTTTTTTCTAGGGACAGAAAACTATAGGTAGGGAGAGTGTCAGTGTGTTTTACTGTGCGAATCCTTGTTTCTAGGGACAGGAAAGGACAGTGAGGGAATTCTCCTTGTGCTATAGTGTGCTTTAAAAAAACATTTTTTCTAGGGACAGAAAACTATAGGTAGGAAGAGTGTCAGTTTCTTTCACTGTGATAATCCTTGTTTCTAGGGACAAAGAAGGAAAGTGAGGGAAATTCTCCTTGTGCTATAGTGTGCTTTAAAAAAAACATTTTTTCTAGGGACAGAAAACTATAGGTAGGGAGAGTGTCAGTGTCTTTTACTGTGCGAATCCTTGTTTCTAGGGACAGGGAAGGACAGTGAGGGAATTCTCCTTGTGCTATAGTGTGCTTTAAAAAAACATTTTTTCTAGGGACAGAAAACTATAGGAAGGAAGAGTGTCAGTTTCTTTCACTGTGATAATCCTTGTTTCTAGGGACAGGGAAGGACAGTGAGGGAATTCTCCTTGTGCTATAGTGTGCTTTAAAAAAACATTTTTTCTAGGGACAGAAAACTATAGGTAGGGAGAGTGTCAGTGTGTTTTACTGTGCGAATCCTTGTTTCTAGGGACAGGGAAGGACAGTGAGGGAATTCTCCTTGTGCTATAGTGTGCTTTAAAAAAACATTTTTTTCTAGGGACAGAAAACTATAGGTAGGAAGAGTGTCAGTTTCTTTCACTGTGATAATCCTTGTTTCTAGGGACAAAGAAGGAAAGTGAGGGAATTCTCCTTGTGCTATAGTGTGCTTTAAAAAAACATTTTTTCTAGGGACAGAAAACTATAGGAAGGAAGAGTGTCAGTTTCTTTCACTGTGATAATCCTTGTTTCTAGGGACAGGGAAGGACAGTGAGGGAATTCTCCTTGTGCTATAGTGTGCTTTAAAAAAACATTTTTTCTAGGGACAGAAAACTATAGGTAGGGAGAGTGTCAGTGTCTTTTACTGTGCGAATCCTTGTTTCTAGGGACAGGGAAGGACAGTGAGGGAATTCTCCTTGTGCTATAGTGTGCTTTAAAAAAACATTTTTTATAGGGACAGAAAACTATAGGTAGGAAGAGTGTCAGTTTCTTTCACTGTGATAATCCTTGTTTCTAGGGACAAAGAAGGAAAGTGAGGGAAATTCTCCTTGTGCTATAGTGTGCTTTAAAAAAACATTTTTTCTAGGGACAGAAAACTATAGGTAGGGAGAGTGTCAGTGTGTTTTACTGTGCGAATCCTTGTTTCTAGGGACAGGAAAGGACAGTGAGGGAATTCTCCTTGTGCTATAGTGTGCTTTAAAAAAACATTTTTTCTAGGGACAGAAAACTATAGGTAGGAAGAGTGTCAGTTTCTTTCACTGTGATAATCCTTGTTTCTAGGGACAAAGAAGGAAAGTGAGGGAAATTCTCCTTGTGCTATAGTGTGCTTTAAAAAAACATTTTTTCTAGGGACAGAAAACTATAGGTAGGGAGAGTGTCAGTGTGTTTTACTGTGCGAATCCTTGTTTCTAGGGACAGGGAAGGACAGTGAGGGAATTCTCCTTGTGCTATAGTGTGCTTTAAAAAAACATTTTTTCTAGGGACAGAAAACTATAGGTAGGGAGAGTGTCAGTGTGTTTTACTGTGCGAATCCTTGTTTCTAGGGACAGGGAAGGACAGTGAGGGAATTCTCCTTGTGCTATAGTGTGCTTTAAAAAAACATTTTTTCTAGGGACAGAAAACTATAGGTAGGGAGAATGTCAGTGTGTTTTACTGTGCGAATCCTTGTTTCTAGGGACAGGGAAGGACAGTGAGGGAATTCTCCTTGTGCTATAGTGTGCTTTAAAAAAACATTTTTTCTAGGGACAGAAAACTATAGGTAGGAAGAGTGTCAGTTTCTTTCACTGTGATAATCCTTGTTTCTAGGGACAAAGAAGGAAAGTGAGGGAAATTCTCCTTGTGCTATAGTGTGCTTTAAAAAAACATTTTTTCTAGGGACAGAAAACTATAGGTAGGGAGAGTGTCAGTGTGTTTTACTGTGCGAATCCTTGTTTCTAGGGACAGTGAGGGAATTCTCCTTGTGCTATAGTGTGCTTTAAAAAAACATTTTTTCTAGGGACAGAAAACTATAGGTAGGGAGAGTGTCAGTGTGTTTTACTGTGCGAATCCTTGTTTCTAGGGACAGGGAAGGACAGTGAGGGAATTCTCCTTGTGCTATAGTGTGCTTTAAAAAAACATTTTTTCTAGGGACAGAAAACTATAGGTAGGAAGAGTGTCAGTTTCTTTCACTGTGATAATCCTTGTTTCTAGGGACAAAGAAGTAAAGTGAGGGAAATTCTCCTTGTGTGTGCTTTAAAAAAACATTTTTTCTAGGGACAGAAAACTATAGGTAGGGAGAGTGTCAGTGTCTTTTACTGTGCGAATCCTTGTTTCTAGGGACAGGGAAGGACAGTGAGGGAATTCTCCTTGTGCTATAGTGTGCTTTAAAAAAACATTTTTTCTAGGGACAGAAAACTATAGGTAGGGAGAGTGTCAGTGTGTTTTACTGTGCGAATCCTTGTTTCTAGGGACAGGGAAGGACAGTGAGGGAATTCTCCTTGTGCTATAGTGTGCTTTAAAAAAACATTTTTTCTAGGGACAGAAAACTATAGGTAGGAAGAGTGTCAGTTTCTTTCACTGTGATAATCCTTGTTTCTAGGGACAAAGAAGTAAAGTGAGGGAAATTCTCCTTGTGCTATAGTGTGCTTTAAAAAAACATTTTTTCTAGGGACAGAAAACTATAGGTAGGAAGAGTGTCAGTTTCTTTCACTGTGATAATCCTTGTTTCTAGGGACAAAGAAGGAAAGTGAGGGAAATTCTCCTTGTGCTATAGTGTGCTTTAAAAAATTTTTTTTCTAGGGACAGAAAACTATAGGTAGGGAGAGTGTCAGTGTCTTTTACTGTGCGAATCCTTGTTTCTAGGGACAGGGAAGGACAGTGAGGGAATTCTCCTTGTGCTATAGTGTGCTTTAAAAAAACATTTTTTCTAGGGACAGAAAACTATAGGAAGGAAGAGTGTCAGTTTCTTTCACTGTGATAATCCTTGTTTCTAGGGACAAAGAAGGAAAGTGAGGGAAATTCTCCTTGTGCTATAGTGTGCTTTAAAAAAACATTTTTTCTAGGGACAGAAAACTATAGGTAGGGAGAGTGTCAGTGTCTTTTACTGTGCGAATCCTTGTTTCTAGGGACAGGGAAGGACAGTGAGGGAATTCTCCTTGTGCTATAGTGTGCTTTAAAAAAACATTTTTTCTAGGGACAGAAAACTATAGGAAGGAAGAGTGTCAGTTTCTTTCACTGTGATAATCCTTGTTTCTAGGGACAAAGAAGGAAAGTGAGGGAAATTCTCCTTGTGCTATAGTGTGCTTTAAAAAAACATTTTTTCTAGGGACAGAAAACTATAGGTAGGGAGAGTGTCAGTGTCTTTTACTGTGCGAATCCTTGTTTCTAGGGACAGGGAAGGACAGTGAGGGAATTCTCCTTGTGCTATAGTGTGCTTTAAAAAAACATTTTTTCTAGGGACAGAAAACTATAGGAAGGAAGAGTGTCAGTTTCTTTCACTGTGATAATCCTTGTTTCTAGGGACAAAGAAGGAAAGTGAGGGAAATTCTCCTTGTGCTATAGTGTGCTTTAAAAAAACTTTTTTTCTAGGGACAGAAAACTATAGGTAGGGAGAGTGTCAGTGTGTTTTACTGTGCGAATCCTTGTTTCTAGGGACAGGGAAGGACAGTGAGGGAATTCTCCTTGTGCTATAGTGTGCTTTAAAAAAACATTTTTTCTAGGGACAGAAAACTATAGGAAGGAAGAGTGTCAGTTTCTTTCACTGTGATAATCCTTGTTTCTAGGGACAGGGAAGGACAGTGAGGGAATTCTCCTTGTGCTATAGTGTGCTTTAAAAAAAAATTTTTTCTAGGGACAGAAAACTATAGGTAGGGAGAGTGTCAGTGTGTTTTACTGTGCGAATCCTTGTTTCTAGGGACAGGGAAGGACAGTGAGGGAATTCTCCTTGTGCTATAGTGTGCTTTAAAAAAACATTTTTTTCTAGGGACAGAAAACTATAGGTAGGAAGAGTGTCAGTTTCTTTCACTGTGATAATCCTTGTTTCTAGGGACAAAGAAGGAAAGTGAGGGAATTCTCCTTGTGCTATAGTGTGCTTTAAAAAAAACATTTTTTCTAGGGACAGAAAACTATAGGAAGGAAGAGTGTCAGTTTCTTTCACTGTGATAATCCTTGTTTCTAGGGACAGGGAAGGACAGTGAGGGAATTCTCCTTGTGCTATAGTGTGCTTTAAAAAAACATTTTTTCTAGGGACAGAAAACTATAGGTAGGGAGAGTGTCAGTGTCTTTTACTGTGCGAATCCTTGTTTCTAGGGACAGGGAAGGACAGTGAGGGAATTCTCCTTGTGCTATAGTGTGCTTTAAAAAAACATTTTTTCTAGGGACAGAAAACTATAGGTAGGAAGAGTGTCAGTTTCTTTCACTGTGATAATCCTTGTTTCTAGGGACAAAGAAGGAAAGTGAGGGAAATTCTCCTTGTGCTATAGTGTGCTTTAAAAAAACATTTTTTCTAGGGACAGAAAACTATAGGTAGGGAGAGTGTCAGTGTGTTTTACTGTGCGAATCCTTGTTTCTAGGGACAGGGAAGGACAGTGAGGGAATTCTCCTTGTGCTATAGTGTGCTTTAAAAAAACATTTTTTCTAGGGACAGAAAACTATAGGTAGGAAGAGTGTCAGTTTCTTTCACTGTGATAATCCTTGTTTCTAGGGACAAAGAAGGAAAGTGAGGGAAATTCTCCTTGTGCTATAGTGTGCTTTAAAAAAACATTTTTTCTAGGGACAGAAAACTATAGGTAGGAAGAGTGTCAGTTTCTTTCACTGTGATAATCCTTGTTTCTAGGGACAGGGAAGGAAAGTGAGGGAAATTCTCCTTGTGCTATAGTGTGCTTTAAAAAAACATTTTTTCTAGGGACAGAAAACTATAGGTAGGGAGAGTGTCAGTGTGTTTTACTGTGCGAATCCTTGTTTCTAGGGACAGGGAAGGACAGTGAGGGAATTCTCCTTGTGCTATAGTGTGCTTTAAAAAAACATTTTTTCAAGGGACAGAAAACTATAGGTAGGAAGAGTGTCAGTTTCTTTCACTGTGATAATCCTTATTTCTAGGGACAAAGAAGGAAAGTGAGGGAAATTCTCCTTGTGCTATAGTGTGCTTTAAAAAAACATTTTTTCTAGGGACAGAAAACTATAGGAAGGAAGAGTGTCAGTTTCTTTCACTGTGATAATCCTTGTTTCTAGGGACAGGGAAGGACAGTGAGGGAATTCTCCTTGTGCTATAGTGTGCTTTAAAAAAACATTTTTTCTAGGGACAGAAAACTATAGGTAGGAAGAGTGTCAGTTTCTTTCACTGTGATAATCCTTGTTTCTAGGGACAAAGAAGGAAAGTGAGGGAAATTCTCCTTGTGCTATAGTGTGCTTTAAAAAAACATTTTTTCTAGGGACAGAAAACTATAGGTAGGGAGAGTGTCAGTGTGTTTTACTGTGCGAATCCTTGTTTCTAGGGACAGGGAAGGACAGTGAGGGAATTCTCCTTGTGCTATAGTGTGCTTTAAAAAAACATTTTTTCTAGGGACAGAAAACTATAGGTAGGGAGAGTGTCAGTGTGTTTTACTGTGCGAATCCTTGTTTCTAGGGACAGGGAAGGACAGTGAGGGAATTCTCCTTGTGCTATAGTGTGCTTTAAAAAAACATTTTTTCTAGGGACAGAAAACTATAGGTAGGGAGAATGTCAGTGTGTTTTACTGTGCGAATCCTTGTTTCTAGGGACAGGGAAGGACAGTGAGGGAATTCTCCTTGTGCTATAGTGTGCTTTAAAAAAACATTTTTTCTAGGGACAGAAAACTATAGGTAGGAAGAGTGTCAGTTTCTTTCACTGTGATAATCCTTGTTTCTAGGGACAAAGAAGGAAAGTGAGGGAAATTCTCCTTGTGCTATAGTGTGCTTTAAAAAAACATTTTTTCTAGGGACAGAAAACTATAGGTAGGGAGAGTGTCAGTGTGTTTTACTGTGCGAATCCTTGTTTCTAGGGACAGTGAGGGAATTCTCCTTGTGCTATAGTGTGCTTTAAAAAAACATTTTTTCTAGGGACAGAAAACTATAGGTAGGGAGAGTGTCAGTGTGTTTTACTGTGCGAATCCTTGTTTCTAGGGACAGGGAAGGACAGTGAGGGAATTCTCCTTGTGCTATAGTGTGCTTTAAAAAAACATTTTTTCTAGGGACAGAAAACTATAGGTAGGAAGAGTGTCAGTTTCTTTCACTGTGATAATCCTTGTTTCTAGGGACAAAGAAGTAAAGTGAGGGAAATTCTCCTTGTGTGTGCTTTAAAAAAACATTTTTTCTAGGGACAGAAAACTATAGGTAGGGAGAGTGTCAGTGTCTTTTACTGTGCGAATCCTTGTTTCTAGGGACAGGGAAGGACAGTGAGGGAATTCTCCTTGTGCTATAGTGTGCTTTAAAAAAACATTTTTTCTAGGGACAGAAAACTATAGGTAGGGAGAGTGTCAGTGTGTTTTACTGTGCGAATCCTTGTTTCTAGGGACAGGGAAGGACAGTGAGGGAATTCTCCTTGTGCTATAGTGTGCTTTAAAAAAACATTTTTTCTAGGGACAGAAAACTATAGGTAGGAAGAGTGTCAGTTTCTTTCACTGTGATAATCCTTGTTTCTAGGGACAAAGAAGTAAAGTGAGGGAAATTCTCCTTGTGCTATAGTGTGCTTTAAAAAAACATTTTTTCTAGGGACAGAAAACTATAGGTAGGAAGAGTGTCAGTTTCTTTCACTGTGATAATCCTTGTTTCTAGGGACAAAGAAGGAAAGTGAGGGAAATTCTCCTTGTGCTATAGTGTGCTTTAAAAAAAAAAATTTCTAGGGACAGAAAACTATAGGTAGGGAGAGTGTCAGTGTCTTTTACTGTGCGAATCCTTGTTTCTAGGGACAGGGAAGGACAGTGAGGGAATTCTCCTTGTGCTATAGTGTGCTTTAAAAAAACATTTTTTCTAGGGACAGAAAACTATAGGAAGGAAGAGTGTCAGTTTCTTTCACTGTGATAATCCTTGTTTCTAGGGACAAAGAAGGAAAGTGAGGGAAATTCTCCTTGTGCTATAGTGTGCTTTAAAAAAACATTTTTTCTAGGGACAGAAAACTATAGGTAGGGAGAGTGTCAGTGTCTTTTACTGTGCGAATCCTTGTTTCTAGGGACAGGGAAGGACAGTGAGGGAATTCTCCTTGTGCTATAGTGTGCTTTAAAAAAACATTTTTTCTAGGGACAGAAAACTATAGGAAGGAAGAGTGTCAGTTTCTTTCACTGTGATAATCCTTGTTTCTAGGGACAAAGAAGGAAAGTGAGGGAAATTCTCCTTGTGCTATAGTGTGCTTTAAAAAAACATTTTTTCTAGGGACAGAAAACTATAGGTAGGGAGAGTGTCAGTGTCTTTTACTGTGCGAATCCTTGTTTCTAGGGACAGGGAAGGACAGTGAGGGAATTCTCCTTGTGCTATAGTGTGCTTTAAAAAAACATTTTTTCTAGGGACAGAAAACTATAGGAAGGAAGAGTGTCAGTTTCTTTCACTGTGATAATCCTTGTTTCTAGGGACAAAGAAGGAAAGTGAGGGAAATTCTCCTTGTGCTATAGTGTGCTTTAAAAAAACTTTTTTTCTAGGGACAGAAAACTATAGGTAGGGAGAGTGTCAGTGTGTTTTACTGTGCGAATCCTTGTTTCTAGGGACAGGAAAGGACAGTGAGGGAATTCTCCTTGTGCTATAGTGTGCTTTAAAAAAACATTTTTTCTAGGGACAGAAAACTATAGGTAGGAAGAGTGTCAGTTTCTTTCACTGTGATAATCCTTGTTTCTAGGGACAAAGAAGGAAAGTGAGGGAAATTCTCCTTGTGCTATAGTGTGCTTTAAAAAAACATTTTTTCTAGGGACAGAAAACTATAGGTAGGGAGAGTGTCAGTGTGTTTTACTGTGCGAATCCTTGTTTCTAGGGACAGGGAAGGACAGTGAGGGAATTCTCCTTGTGCTATAGTGTGCTTTAAAAAAACATTTTTTCTAGGGACAGAAAACTATAGGTAGGGAGAGTGTCAGTGTGTTTTACTGTGCGAATCCTTGTTTCTAGGGACAGGGAAGGACAGTGAGGGAATTCTCCTTGTGCTATAGTGTGCTTTAAAAAAACATTTTTTCTAGGGACAGAAAACTATAGGTAGGGAGAGTGTCAGTTTCTTTCACTGTGATAATCCTTGTTTCTAGGGACAAAGAAGGAAAGTGAGGGAAATTCTCCTTGTGCTATAGTGTGCTTTAAAAAAAACATTTTTTCTAGGGACAGAAAACTATAGGTAGGGAGAGTGTCAGTGTCTTTTACTGTGCGAATCCTTGTTTCTAGGGACAGGGAAGGACAGTGAGGGAATTCTCCTTGTGCTATAGTGTGCTTTAAAAAAACATTTTTTCTAGGGACAGAAAACTATAGGAAGGAAGAGTGTCAGTTTCTTTCACTGTGATAATCCTTGTTTCTAGGGACAGGGAAGGACAGTGAGGGAATTCTCCTTGTGCTATAGTGTGCTTTAAAAAAACATTTTTTCTAGGGACAGAAAACTATAGGTAGGGAGAGTGTCAGTGTGTTTTACTGTGCGAATCCTTGTTTCTAGGGACAGGGAAGGACAGTGAGGGAATTCTCCTTGTGCTATAGTGTGCTTTAAAAAAACATTTTTTTCTAGGGACAGAAAACTATAGGTAGGGAGAGTGTCAGTGTCTTTTACTGTGCGAATCCTTGTTTCTAGGGACAGGGAAGGACAGTGAGGGAATTCTCCTTGTGCTATAGTGTGCTTTAAAAAAACATTTTTTCTAGGGACAGAAAACTATAGGTAGGAAGAGTGTCAGTTTCTTTCACTGTGATAATCCTTGTTTCTAGGGACAAAGAAGGAAAGTGAGGGAAATTCTCCTTGTGCTATAGTGTGCTTTAAAAAAACATTTTTTCTAGGGACAGAAAACTATAGGTAGGGAGAGTGTCAGTGTGTTTTACTGTGCGAATCCTTGTTTCTAGGGACAGGGAAGGACAGTGAGGGAATTCTCCTTGTGCTATAGTGTGCTTTAAAAAAACATTTTTTCTAGGGACAGAAAACTATAGGTAGGAAGAGTGTCAGTTTCTTTCACTGTGATAATCCTTGTTTCTAGGGACAAAGAAGGAAAGTGAGGGAAATTCTCCTTGTGCTATAGTGTGCTTTAAAAAAACATTTTTTCTAGGGACAGAAAACTATAGGTAGGGAGAGTGTCAGTGTGTTTTACTGTGCGAATCCTTGTTTCTAGGGACAGGGAAGGACAGTGAGGGAATTCTCCTTGTGCTATAGTGTGCTTTAAAAAAACATTTTTTCTAGGGACAGAAAACTATAGGAAGGAAGAGTGTCAGTTTCTTTCACTGTGATAATCCTTGTTTCTAGGGACAAAGAAGGAAAGTGAGGGAAATTCTCCTTGTGCTATAGTGTGCTTTAAAAAAACTTTTTTTCTAGGGACAGAAAACTATAGGTAGGGAGAGTGTCAGTGTGTTTTACTGTGCGAATCCTTGTTTCTAGGGACAGGAAAGGACAGTGAGGGAATTCTCCTTGTGCTATAGTGTGCTTTAAAAAAACATTTTTTCTAGGGACAGAAAACTATAGGTAGGAAGAGTGTCAGTTTCTTTCACTGTGATAATCCTTGTTTCTAGGGACAAAGAAGGAAAGTGAGGGAAATTCTCCTTGTGCTATAGTGTGCTTTAAAAAAACATTTTTTCTAGGGACAGAAAACTATAGGTAGGGAGAGTGTCAGTGTGTTTTACTGTGCGAATCCTTGTTTCTAGGGACAGGGAAGGACAGTGAGGGAATTCTCCTTGTGCTATAGTGTGCTTTAAAAAAACATTTTTTCTAGGGACAGAAAACTATAGGTAGGGAGAGTGTCAGTGTGTTTTACTGTGCGAATCCTTGTTTCTAGGGACAGGGAAGGACAGTGAGGGAATTCTCCTTGTGCTATAGTGTGCTTTAAAAAAACATTTTTTCTAGGGACAGAAAACTATAGGTAGGGAGAGTGTCAGTTTCTTTCACTGTGATAATCCTTGTTTCTAGGGACAAAGAAGGAAAGTGAGGGAAATTCTCCTTGTGCTATAGTGTGCTTTAAAAAAAAACATTTTTTCTAGGGACAGAAAACTATAGGTAGGGAGAGTGTCAGTGTCTTTTACTGTGCGAATCCTTGTTTCTAGGGACAGGGAAGGACAGTGAGGGAATTCTCCTTGTGCTATAGTGTGCTTTAAAAAAACATTTTTTCTAGGGACAGAAAACTATAGGAAGGAAGAGTGTCAGTTTCTTTCACTGTGATAATCCTTGTTTCTAGGGACAGGGAAGGACAGTGAGGGAATTCTCCTTGTGCTATAGTGTGCTTTAAAAAAACATTTTTTCTAGGGACAGAAAACTATAGGTAGGGAGAGTGTCAGTGTGTTTTACTGTGCGAATCCTTGTTTCTAGGGACAGGGAAGGACAGTGAGGGAATTCTCCTTGTGCTATAGTGTGCTTTAAAAAAACATTTTTTTCTAGGGACAGAAAACTATAGGTAGGGAGAGTGTCAGTGTCTTTTACTGTGCGAATCCTTGTTTCTAGGGACAGGGAAGGACAGTGAGGGAATTCTCCTTGTGCTATAGTGTGCTTTAAAAAAACATTTTTTCTAGGGACAGAAAACTATAGGTAGGAAGAGTGTCAGTTTCTTTCACTGTGATAATCCTTGTTTCTAGGGACAAAGAAGGAAAGTGAGGGAAATTCTCCTTGTGCTATAGTGTGCTTTAAAAAAACATTTTTTCTAGGGACAGAAAACTATAGGTAGGGAGAGTGTCAGTGTGTTTTACTGTGCGAATCCTTGTTTCTAGGGACAGGGAAGGACAGTGAGGGAATTCTCCTTGTGCTATAGTGTGCTTTAAAAAAACATTTTTTCTAGGGACAGAAAACTATAGGTAGGGAGAGTGTCAGTGTGTTTTACTGTGCGAATCCTTGTTTCTAGGGACAGGGAAGGACAGTGAGGGAATTCTCCTTGTGCTATAGTGTGCTTTAAAAAAACATTTTTTCTAGGGACAGAAAACTATAGGTAGGAAGAGTGTCAGTTTCTTTCACTGTGATAATCCTTGTTTCTAGGGACAAAGAAGGAAAGTGAGGGAAATTCTCCTTGTGCTATAGTGTGCTTTAAAAAAACATTTTTTCTAGGGACAGAAAACTATAGGTAGGGAGAGTGTCAGTGTCTTTTACTGTGCGAATCCTTGTTTCTAGGGACAGGGAAGGACAGTGAGGGAATTCTCCTTGTGCTATAGTGTGCTTTAAAAAAACATTTTTTCTAGGAACAGAAAACTATAGGTAGGAAGAGTGTCAGTTTCTTTCACTGTGATAATCCTTGTTTCTAGGGACAAAGAAGGAAAGTGAGGGAAATTCTCCTTGTGCTATAGTGTGCTTTAAAAAAACATTTTTTCTAGGGACAGAAAACTATAGGTAGGGAGAGTGTCAGTGTGTTTTACTGTGCGAATCCTTGTTTCTAGGGACAGGGAAGGACAGTGAGGGAATTCTCCTTGTGCTATAGTGTGCTTTAAAAAAACATTTTTTCTAGGGACAGAAAACTATAGGCAGGGAGAGTGTCAGTGTGTTTTACTGTGCGAATCCTTGTTTCTAGGGACAGGGAAGGACAGTGAGGGAATTCTCCTTGTGCTATAGTGTGCTTTAAAAAAACATTTTTTCTAGGGACAGAAAACTATAGGTAGGAAGAGTGTCAGTTTCTTTCACTGTGATAATCCTTGTTTCTAGGCACAAAGAAGGAAAGTGAGGGAAATTCTCCTTGTGCTATAGTGTGCTTTAAAAAAACATTTTTTCTAGGGACAGAAAACTATAGGTAGGAAGAGTGTCAGTTTCTTTCACTGTGATAATCCTTGTTTCTAGGGACAGGGAAGGAAAGTGAGGGAAATTCTCCTTGTGCTATAGTGTGCTTTAAAAAAACATTTTTTCTAGGGACAGAAAACTATAGGTAGGGAGAGTGTCAGTGTGTTTTACTGTGCGAATCCTTGTTTCTAGGGACAGGGAAGGACAGTGAGGGAATTCTCCTTGTGCTATAGTGTGCTTTAAAAAAACATTTTTTCAAGGGACAGAAAACTATAGGTAGGAAGAGTGTCAGTTTCTTTCACTGTGATAATCCTTATTTCTAGGGACAAAGAAGGAAAGTGAGGGAAATTCTCCTTGTGCTATAGTGTGCTTTAAAAAAACATTTTTTCTAGGGACAGAAAACTATAGGTAGGGAGAGTGTCAGTGTGTTTTACTGTGCAAATCCTTGTTTCTAGGGACATGGAAGGACAGTGAGGGAATTCTCCTTGTGCTATAGTGTGCTTTAAAAAAACATTTTTTCTAGGGACAGAAAACTATAGGTAGGGAGAGTGTCAGTGTGTTTTACTGTGCGAATCCTTGTTTCTAGGGACAGGGAAGGACAGTGAGGGAATTCTCCTTGTGCTATAGTGTGCTTTAAAAAAACATTTTTTCTAGGGACAGAAAACTATAGGTAGGGAGAGTGTCAGTGTGTTTTACTGTGCGAATCCTTGTTTCTAGGGACAGGGAAGGACAGTGAGGGAATTCTCCTTGTGCTATAGTGTGCTTTAAAAAAACATTTTTTCTAGGGACAGAAAACTATAGGTAGGAAGAGTGTCAGTTTCTTTCACTGTGATAATCCTTGTTTCTAGGGACAAAGAAGTAAAGTGAGGGAAATTCTCCTTGTGCTATAGTGTGCTTTAAAAAAACATTTTTTCTAGGGACAGAAAACTATAGGTAGGGAGAGTGTCAGTGTCTTTTACTGTGCGAATCCTTGTTTCTAGGGACAGGGAAGGACAGTGAGGGAATTCTCCTTGTGCTATAGTGTGCTTTAAAAAAACATTTTTTCTAGGGACAGAAAACTATAGGTAGGGAGAGTGTCAGTGTGTTTTACTGTACGAATCCTTGTTTCTAGGGACAAAGAAGGAAAGTGAGGGAAATTCTCCTTGTGCTATAGTGTGCTTTAAAAAAACATTTTTTCTAGGGACAGAAAACTATAGGTAGGAAGAGTGTCAGTTTCTTTCACTGTGATAATCCTTGTTTCTAGGGACAAAGAAGTAAAGTGAGGGAAATTCTCCTTGTGCTATAGTGTGCTTTAAAAAAACATTTTTTCTAGGGACAGAAAACTATAGGTAGGGAGAGTGTCAGTGTCTTTTACTGTGCGAATCCTTGTTTCTAGGGACAGGGAAGGACAGTGAGGGAATTCTCCTTGTGCTATAGTGTGCTTTAAAAAAACATTTTTTCTAGGGACAGAAAACTATAGGAAGGAAGAGTGTCAGTTTCTTTCACTGTGATAATCCTTGTTTCTAGGGACAAAGAAGGAAAGTGAGGGAAATTCTCCTTGTGCTATAGTGTGCTTTAAAAAAACATTTTTTCTAGGGACAGAAAACTATAGGTAGGAAGAGTGTCAGTTTCTTTCACTGTGATAATCCTTGTTTCTAGGGACAGGGAAGGAAAGTGAGGGAAATTCTCCTTGTGCTATAGTGTGCTTTAAAAAAACATTTTTTCTAGGGACAGAAAACTATAGGTAGGGAGAGTGTCAGTGTGTTTTACTGTGCGAATCCTTGTTTCTAGGGATAGGGAAGGACAGTGAGGGAATTCTCCTTGTGCTATAGTGTGCTTTAAAAAAACATTTTTTCAAGGGACAGAAAACTATAGGTAGGAAGAGTGTCAGTTTCTTTCACTGTGATAATCCTTGTTTCTAGGGACAAAGAAGGAAAGTGAGGGAAATTCTCCTTGTGCTATAGTGTGCTTTAAAAAAACATTTTTTCTAGGTACAGAAAACTATAGGTAGGAAGAGTGTCAGTTTCTTTCACTGTGATAATCCTTGTTTCTAGGGACAAAGAAGGAAAGTGAGGGAAATTCTCCTTGTGCTATAGTGTGCTTTAAAAAAACATTTTTTCTAGGGACAGAAAACTATAGGTAGGGACAGTGTCAGTGTCTTTTACTGTGCGAATCCTTGTTTCTAGGGACAGGGAAGGACAGTGAGGGAATTCTCCTTGTGCTATAGTGTGCTTTAAAAAAACATTTTTTCTAGGGACAGAAAACTATAGGAAGGAAGAGTGTCAGTTTCTTTCACTGTGATAATCCTTGTTTCTAGGGACAAAGAAGGAAAGTGAGGGAAATTCTCCTTGTGCTATAGTGTGCTTTAAAAAAACATTTTTTCTAGGGACAGAAAACTATAGGTAGGAAGAGTGTCAGTTTCTTTCACTGTGATAATCCTTGTTTCTAGGGACAAAGAAGGAAAGTGAGGGAATTTCTCCTTGTGCTATAGTGTGCTTTAAAAAAAACATTTTTTCTAGGGACAGAAAACTATAGGTAGCGAGAGTGTCAGTGTCTTTTACTGTGCGAATCCTTGTTTCTAGGGACAGGGAAGGACAGTGAGGGAATTCTCCTTGTGCTATAGTGTGCTTTAAAAAAACATTTTTTCTAGGGACAGAAAACTATAGGAAGGAAGAGTGTCAGTTTCTTTCACTGTGATAATCCTTGTTTCTAGGGACAAAGAAGGAAAGTGAGGGAAATTCTCCTTGTGCTATAGTGTGCTTTAAAAAAACATTTTTTCTAGGGACAGAAAACTATAGGTAGGGAGAGTGTCAGTGTCTTTTACTGTGCGAATCCTTGTTTCTAGGGACAGGGAAGGACAGTGAGGGAATTCTCCTTGTGCTATAGTGTGCTTTAAAAAAACATTTTTTCTAGGGACAGAAAACTATAGGAAGGAAGAGTGTCAGTTTCTTTCACTGTGATAATCCTTGTTTCTAGGGACAAAGAAGGAAAGTGAGGGAAATTCTCCTTGTGCTATAGTGTGCTTTAAAAAAACATTTTTTCTAGGGACAGAAAACTATAGGTAGGGAGAGTGTCAGTGTCTTTTACTGTGCGATAGGGATGAGCTTCGTGTTCGAGTCGAACATACGTTCGACTCGAACATTGGCTGTTCGATCGTTCGACGAAGATCGAACGATTTGGGCCGTTCGCGCCAAATTCGAGTGACGCGAACGGCCCACAATGCACTACGCCATCGCAGTGTCATCCAGGCGCTGTGATTGGCCAAGCATGCACTGTGACCCCGCATGCTTGGCCAATCACAGCGCCGGCAGCGAGGAGAGCAATGATTGGCCACAGGCAGGATGCCTGTGGCCAATTATTGCTGAGGGTGTTTAGTACACGCCCCACACTATAAAAGGCCGCCAGCACGGCGGCCTAGTGTAGTGTGTTCCGGAGCAGGGATAGAGTAGCATAGGCAGGGACAGTGACTGTTATTTCTTTCTTGCTTAACCTGGATTCCTTTAGTTTAGGGAAAGAGAAGGATAGGTAGGGAGAGTGTCAGTGTGTTTTGTGCTTCTGCTATAGTGTGCTTAAAAAAAAACATTTATTCTAGGGACAGAAAACTCTAGGTAGGGACAGTGTCAGTTTCTTTCACTCTGCAAGTCCTTGTTTCCAGGGACCTGGAAGGACAGTGAGTGAATTGTCCTTTTGCTATATTGTGATTAAAAAAAACATTTATTCTAGGGACAGAAAACTCTAGGTAGGGACAGTGTCAGTTTCTTTCACTCTGCAAGTCCTTGTTTCCAGGGACCTGGAAGGACAGTGAGTGAATTGTCCTTTTGCTATATTGTGATTAAAAAAAACATTTATTCTAGGGACAGAAAACTCTAGGTAGGGACAGTGTCAGTTTCTTTCACTCTGCAAGTCCTTGTTTCCAGGGACCTGGAAGGACAGTGAGTGAATTGTCCTTTTGCTATATTGTGATTAAAAAAAACATTTATTCTAGGGACAGAAAACTCTAGGTAGGGACAGTGTCAGTTTCTTTCACTCTGCAAGTCCTTGTTTCCAGGGACCTGGAAGGACAGTGAGTGAATTGTCCTTTTGCTATATTGTGATTAAAAAAAACATTTTTTTCTAGGGACAGAAAACTGTAGGTAGGGAGAGTATTTTTTTTCTTTCACTCTGCAAGTCCTTGTTTCCAGGGACCTGTAAGGACAGTGAGTTAATTGTCCTTGTGCTATATTGTGCTGAAAAAAACATTTATTCCAGGGACAGAAAACTCTAGGTAGGGACAGTGTCAGTTTCTTTCACTCTGCAAGTCCTTGTTTCCAGGGACCTGGAAGGACAGTGAGTGAATTGTCCTTTTGCTATATTGTGATTAAAAAAAACATTTTTTTCTAGGGACAGAAAACTGTAGGTAGGGAGAGTGTTTTTTTTCTTTCACTCTGCAAGTCCTTGTTTCCAGGGACCTGTAAGGACAGTGAGTTAATTTTCCTTGTGCTATATTGTGATTAAAAAAAACATTTATTCTAGGGACAGAAAACTCTAGGTAGGGACAGTGTCAGTTTCTTTCACTCTGCAAGTCCTTGTTTCCAGGGACCTGGAAGGACAGTGAGTGAATTGTCCTTTTGCTATATTGTGATTAAAAAAAACATTTATTCTAGGGACAGAAAACTCTAGGTAGGGACAGTGTCAGTTTCTTTCACTCTGCAAGTCCTTGTTTCCAGGGACCTGGAAGGACAGTGAGTGAATTGTCCTTTTGCTATATTGTGATTAAAAAAAACATTTTTTTCTAGGGACAGAAAACTGTAGGTAGGGAGAGTATTTTTTTTCTTTCACTCTGCAAGTCCTTGTTTCCAGGGACCTGTAAGGACAGTGAGTTAATTGTCCTTGTGCTATATTGTGCTGAAAAAAACATTTATTCCAGGGACAGAAAACTCTAGGTAGGGACAGTGTCAGTTTCTTTCACTCTGCAAGTCCTTGTTTCCAGGGACCTGGAAGGACAGTGAGTGAATTGTCCTTTTGCTATATTGTGATTAAAAAAAACATTTTTTTCTAGGGACAGAAAACTGTAGGTAGGGAGAGTATTTTTTTTCTTTCACTCTGCAAGTCCTTGTTTCCAGGGACCTGTAAGGACAGTGAGTTAATTGTCCTTGTGCTATATTGTGCTGAAAAAAACATTTATTCTAGGGACAGAAAACTCTAGGTAGGGACAGTGTCAGTTTCTTTCACTCTGCAAGTCCTTGTTTCCAGGGACCTGGAAGGACAGTGAGTGAATTGTCCTTTTGCTATATTGTGATTAAAAAAAACATTTATTCTAGGGACAGAAAACTCTAGGTAGGGACAGTGTCAGTTTCTTTCACTCTGCAAGTCCTTGTTTCCAGGGACCTGGAAGGACAGTGAGTGAATTGTCCTTTTGCTATATTGTGATTAAAAAAAACATTTTTTTCTAGGGACAGAAAACTGTAGGTAGGGAGAGTATTTTTTTTCTTTCACTCTGCAAGTCCTTGTTTCCAGGGACCTGTAAGGACAGTGAGTTAATTGTCCTTGTGCTATATTGTGCTGAAAAAAACATTTATTCCAGGGACAGAAAACTCTAGGTAGGGACAGTGTCAGTTTCTTTCACTCTGCAAGTCCTTGTTTCCAGGGACCTGGAAGGACAGTGAGTGAATTGTCCTTTTGCTATATTGTGATTAAAAAAAACATTTTTTTCTAGGGACAGAAAACTGTAGGTAGGGAGAGTGTTTTTTTTCTTTCACTCTGCAAGTCCTTGTTTCCAGGGACCTGTAAGGACAGTGAGTTAATTTTCCTTGTGCTATATTGTGATTAAAAAAAACATTTATTCTAGGGACAGAAAACTCTAGGTAGGGACAGTGTCAGTTTCTTTCACTCTGCAAGTCCTTGTTTCCAGGGACCTGGAAGGACAGTGAGTGAATTGTCCTTTTGCTATATTGTGATTAAAAAAAACATTTTTTTCTAGGGACAGAAAACTGTAGGTAGGGAGAGTATTTTTTTTCTTTCACTCTGCAAGTCCTTGTTTCCAGGGACCTGTAAGGACAGTGAGTTAATTGTCCTTGTGCTATATTGTGCTGAAAAAAACATTTATTCCAGGGACAGAAAACTCTAGGTAGGGACAGTGTCAGTTTCTTTCACTCTGCAAGTCCTTGTTTCCAGGGACCTGGAAGGACAGTGAGTGAATTGTCCTTTTGCTATATTGTGATAAAAAAAAACATTTTTTTCTAGGGACAGAAAACTGTAGGTAGGGAGAGTGTTTTTTTTCTTTCACTCTGCAAGTCCTTGTTTCCAGGGACCTGTAAGGACAGTGAGTTAATTTTCCTTGTGCTATATTGTGATTAAAAAAAACATTTATTCTAGGGACAGAAAACTCTAGGTAGGGACAGTGTCAGTTTCTTTCACTCTGCAAGTCCTTGTTTCCAGGGACCTGGAAGGACAGTGAGTGAATTGTCCTTTTGCTATATTGTGATTAAAAAAAACATTTATTCTAGGGACAGAAAACTCTAGGTAGGGACAGTGTCAGTTTCTTTCACTCTGCAAGTCCTTGTTTCCAGGGACCTGGAAGGACAGTGAGTGAATTGTCCTTTTGCTATATTGTGATTAAAAAAAACATTTATTCTAGGGACAGAAAACTCTAGGTAGGGACAGTGTCAGTTTCTTTCACTCTGCAAGTCCTTGTTTCCAGGGACCTGGAAGGACAGTGAGTGAATTGTCCTTTTGCTATATTGTGATTAAAAAAAACATTTATTCTAGGGACAGAAAACTCTAGGTAGGGACAGTGTCAGTTTCTTTCACTCTGCAAGTCCTTGTTTCCAGGGACCTGGAAGGACAGTGACTGAATTGTCCTTTTGCTATATTGTGATTAAAAAAAACATTTATTCTAGGGACAGAAAACTCTAGGTAGGGACAGTGTCAGTTTCTTTCACTCTGCAAGTCCTTGTTTCCAGGGACCTGGAAGGACAGTGAGTGAATTGTCCTTTTGCTATATTGTGATTAAAAAAAACATTTTTTTCTAGGGACAGAAAACTGTAGGTAGGGAGAGTATTTTTTTTCTTTCACTCTGCAAGTCCTTGTTTCCAGGGACCTGTAAGGACAGTGAGTTAATTGTCCTTGTGCTATATTGTGCTGAAAAAAACATTTATTCCAGGGACAGAAAACTCTAGGTAGGGACAGTGTCAGTTTCTTTCACTCTGCAAGTCCTTGTTTCCAGGGACCTGGAAGGACAGTGAGTGAATTGTCCTTTTGCTATATTGTGATTAAAAAAAACATTTTTTTCTAGGGACAGAAAACTGTAGGTAGGGAGAGTATTTTTTTTCTTTCACTCTGCAAGTCCTTGTTTCCAGGGACCTGTAAGGACAGTGAGTTAATTGTCCTTGTGCTATATTGTGCTGAAAAAAACATTTATTCCAGGGACAGAAAACTCTAGGTAGGGACAGTGTCAGTTTCTTTCACTCTGCAAGTCCTTGTTTCCAGGGACCTGGAAGGACAGTGAGTGAATTGTCCTTTTGCTATATTGTGATTAAAAAAAACATTTTTTTCTAGGGACAGAAAACTGTAGGTAGGGAGAGTGTTTTTTTTCTTTCACTCTGCAAGTCCTTGTTTCCAGGGACCTGTAAGGACAGTGAGTTAATTTTCCTTGTGCTATATTGTGATTAAAAAAAACATTTATTCTAGGGACAGAAAACTCTAGGTAGGGACAGTGTCAGTTTCTTTCACTCTGCAAGTCCTTGTTTCCAGGGACCTGGAAGGACAGTGAGTGAATTGTCCTTTTGCTATATTGTGATTAAAAAAAACATTTTTTTCTAGGGACAGAAAACTGTAGGTAGGGAGAGTGTTTTTTTTCTTTCACTCTGCAAGTCCTTGTTTCCAGGGACCTGTAAGGACAGTGAGTTAATTTTCCTTGTGCTATATTGTGATTAAAAAAAACATTTATTCTAGGGACAGAAAACTCTAGGTAGGGACAGTGTCAGTTTCTTTCACTCTGCAAGTCCTTGTTTCCAGGGACCTGGAAGGACAGTGAGTGAATTGTCCTTTTGCTATATTGTGATTAAAAAAAACATTTATTCTAGGGACAGAAAACTCTAGGTAGGGACAGTGTCAGTTTCTTTCACTCTGCAAGTCCTTGTTTCCAGGGACCTGGAAGGACAGTGAGTGAATTGTCCTTTTGCTATATTGTGATTAAAAAAAACATTTATTCTAGGGACAGAAAACTCTAGGTAGGGACAGTGTCAGTTTCTTTCACTCTGCAAGTCCTTGTTTCCAGGGACCTGGAAGGACAGTGAGTGAATTGTCCTTTTGCTATATTGTGATTAAAAAAAACATTTTTTTCTAGGGACAGAAAACTGTAGGTAGGGAGAGTATTTTTTTTCTTTCACTCTGCAAGTCCTTGTTTCCAGGGACCTGTAAGGACAGTGAGTTAATTGTCCTTGTGCTATATTGTGCTGAAAAAAACATTTATTCCAGGGACAGAAAACTCTAGGTAGGGACAGTGTCAGTTTCTTTCACTCTGCAAGTCCTTGTTTCCAGGGACCTGGAAGGACAGTGAGTGAATTGTCCTTTTGCTATATTGTGATTAAAAAAAACATTTTTTTCTAGGGACAGAAAACTGTAGGTAGGGAGAGTGTTTTTTTTCTTTCACTCTGCAAGTCCTTGTTTCCAGGGACCTGTAAGGACAGTGAGTTAATTTTCCTTGTGCTATATTGTGATTAAAAAAAACATTTATTCTAGGGACAGAAAACTCTAGGTAGGGACAGTGTCAGTTTCTTTCACTCTGCAAGTCCTTGTTTCCAGGGACCTGGAAGGACAGTGAGTGAATTGTCCTTTTGCTATATTGTGATTAAAAAAAACATTTTTTTCTAGGGACAGAAAACTGTAGGTAGGGAGAGTATTTTTTTTCTTTCACTCTGCAAGTCCTTGTTTCCAGGGACCTGTAAGGACAGTGAGTTAATTGTCCTTGTGCTATATTGTGCTGAAAAAAACATTTATTCCAGGGACAGAAAACTCTAGGTAGGGACAGTGTCAGTTTCTTTCACTCTGCAAGTCCTTGTTTCCAGGGACCTGGAAGGACAGTGAGTGAATTGTCCTTTTGCTATATTGTGATTAAAAAAAACATTTTTTTCTAGGGACAGAAAACTGTAGGTAGGGAGAGTGTTTTTTTTCTTTCACTCTGCAAGTCCTTGTTTCCAGGGACCTGTAAGGACAGTGAGTTAATTTTCCTTGTGCTATATTGTGATTAAAAAAAACATTTTTTCTAGGGACAGAAAACTGTAGGTAGGGAGAGTGTTTTTTTTCTTTCACTCTGCAAGTCCTTGTTTCCAGGGACAGAGAAGGACACCTGAAGGTAGCCCTTATTGCTTTTTTCCCATCTCCCTGCAGGCCATCTATTAGAATGTCTGGAAGGCAAACAAGGAGAGGCAGACAGTCAGGAGGCAATAAAAGAGGGCAAGCAGGCTCTGTGTCTGGGGGCAACAGTGCTGGTCGTGGACGCGGTGCATTGTCATCAGCACATGGCCATGGGACACGCTTGTCCTTCTTTTCGGCAGCTGGACATGTTGAGCCACATCATGCCGAAGACTTGGTAGAGTGGATGACCAAGCCCTCCTCCTCCTCCTCATCCTCTCTCACCCAGGCTCAGGGTACTGGAAAAGCAGCTGCCAAAGCGTCGTCTTCCCTGGTATCAATGTCAGACAAATCATCAGTCACTCCTTCCCTAGACCCACCATGTCCTCCTCCTGAGGAGTCCCCCGAACTGTTTCAGCACAGTGTTGGGTACATGCTCCAGGAGGATGCCCAGCGTTTCGAAGGGTCTGATGATGAAACCCAGCTAGAGGAAGGCAGTAGCGTGAGAGCAGACAGAGGGGATGCTCAAGAAGGACACCAATCTGGCAGTCATGTTCCAGCAGCTGCAGCATACTGCCAGATTGGCTCCAGTGATGAGGAGGGAGGGGATGATGAGGTCAATGACTCCACGTGGGTGCCTAATAGGAGAGAGGAGGAGGAGGAGGATGAGGAGGAGGCACATCTCCAACGAGGCAGGATGCCCTTTGGTGGCCAGCGTAAGGGCAGTACACCGACGGAATCACACCGCAGAGCTCCGCCTGTGCAGGGCGCTGCCTCTGCCCGTCATTCAAAAAGTTCTTTGGTGTGGGCCTTTTTTGAGGCTAGTGCATCAGATCGCACAGCTGCTGTTTGCAACATATGTCTCAAGCGTATATCGCGTGGCCAAAACATCAGCCGCTTGGGTACCACATGCCTGACCAGACATATGTTGACCTGCCATGCAGCTCGTTGGCAAGCCTACCTCAAAGACCCACACCAAAGAACAAAGCGGACCTCTCCTTGCACCGCATCAGCTGGGATCTCCAACCCCACTATAACTTCAGTCCTCTCTGAAACATGCACTGAGAGGAATGAAGGTGTAGAATTAGGTGTGTCACAGCCAAGTACTTGCGCCCACTCTGCTAGCAGTACACCGACGTCCGATTCTAGCAGGCAAATTTCCCTGCCCCAGCTGCTGGACCGTCGAAAGAAGTTCACTCCCAGCCATCCACATGCCCAGCGGTTGAATGCTAGCTTGGCTAAATTGCTAGCGCTTCAACTGCTGCCTTTTCAGTTGGTAGACTCGGCCCCCTTCCGTGAGTTTGTGCAATGTGCGGTTCCTCAGTGGCAGGTTCCCAAACGCCACTTTTTCTCACGGAAGGCTATTCCGGCTCTCTACCGGCATGTGGAAGGCAATGTCTTGGCCTCGCTGGACAGGGCGGTCAGCGGTAAGGTGCATATTACCGCTGACTCATGGTCCAGCAGGCATGGACAGGGACGTTACCTTTCTTTCACGGCCCATTGGGTCACTCTTTTGGCAGCTGGGAAGGATTCAGGACAAGGTGCAGTAGTGTTGGAGGTTGTCCCACCGCCACGCCTCCAAAATGCTACTACTGGTTGTGACACACCTCTCTCCTCCACCCCCTCCTCTTCTTCTTCCTCCATGGCCTCTTCCTGTGGTTTGTCCTATGAACCAGCGGTGCTCCGTAGCCGTTCACGGGGCTACGCAAGTACGCAGGCAAAAAGATGCCATGCCGTGCTTGCGCTGGTGTGTTTGGGGGACAGAAGCCACACTGGGGCAGAGGTCCTGTCTGCTCTGCAGGGCCAGGCCGAGAGGTGGTTGACGCCACGCCAGCTTAAGCCAGGAATGGTGGTTTGCGACAATGGCACCAACCTCCTCTCCGCCCTCCGACAGGGACAACTGACCCATGTGCCCTGTGTGGCTCACGTCCTTAACCTGGTGGTGCAGCGGTTCTTGGGCAGGTACCCGGGCTTACAGGATGTCCTGAGGCAGGCCAGGAAAGTCTGTGTGCATTTCCGCAGATCTTATAATGCCAGTGCTCGCCTGGCTGAGCTGCAAAAGGAGTTGAACCTGCCCAAGAACCGCCTTATATGTGACATGCCCACCAGGTGGAACTCAACGTTGGCCATGCTGCAGCGGCTGCACACGCAGCAGAGGGCCATCAATGAGTACCTGTGCGACTACGGCACCAGGACAGGGTCAGGGGAGCTTGGTTTTTTTTCTCCACGCCAGTGGGGCATGATCAGGGATGCATGCACTGTCCTGGCACCATTTGAGGAGGCCACGAGGATGGTGAGCAGTGACAGTGCATGCATCAGTGACACTGTACCTCTTGTCCACCTGTTGGAGCACACGCTGCGTGGAATAATGGACAGGGCACTTGAGGCAGAACAGAGGCAGGAAGAGGAGGACTTCCTTGCCTCTCAAGGCCCCCTTTACCCAGACAGTGTTCCTTCTGTCCCACCCATCGCACAGGAAGAGGAGGAGGAGGAGGAGGAGGAGGAGGATTGTGTCAGCATGGAGGTGGAGGCTGGCACTCAGCATCATCAGCAGCAGTCTTTTAGGGATGATTTACAGTCCCAAGAAACCAGTGGACTTGTACGTGGCTGGGAGGAGGTGGCTGCGGATCATGTCGTCCTTAGTGACCCAGAGGACTCCGGAGCGAATGCCTCAGCAAACCTACGCTGCATGGCCTCCCTGATCCTGCAAAGTCTGCGGAAGGATCCTCGTATTCTTCGGATCAAGGAGAGGGACCATTACTGGCTGGCCACTCTCCTTGATCCACGGTACAAGGGTAAGGTTGCGGACCTTATGTTACCGTCGCAGAGGGAGCAGAGGATGAGACAACTCCGGGAGGCCTTGCAGAAAGGTCTGTGCAACGCGTTCCCAGAGACTGGGAGGTTGCAAACTCCTGGTCCTGGACAACGAGTTGCTGAGGCTTCGGCCAGTCAAAGAAGGAGCGGTGGGGAAGGTGGCCGTCTGACCGATGCGTTCAGACAATTCTTTAGTCCGCAGCCCCAAAGTATGATTGGTTCCAGCAACCATCGCCAGCGTCTGATAAACATGGTGCAGGAATATCTAGGGGCAAGGTCAGACTTGGACACCTTCCCCACCGAAAATCCTCTGGCTTACTGGGTCTTGAGGATGGATCACTGGCCAGAGCTTGCACAGTATGCAATTGAGCTACTGGCCTGTCCTGCATCCAGCGTTCTTTCGGAACGCACATTCAGTGCTGCTGGAGGATTTGTCACGGATCACAGGGTGCGCCTGTCCACCGACTCGGTTGATCGACTGACTTTCATCAAGATGAACCAGTCTTGGATCACCACCAGCTACCACACACCTGATGCTGATATAACAGACTAATTGATTTTAAAATGTCACATCCCTTCAAGACTGATGCTGATGCTGAGTGCCTGTGCTGTTATGTTGACTGGCTATCCTCCTCCTCCGAGTCCTCAATGATACGATTGATGATGATAGCTTGGAAGATCATTTTTGTTTATGGGTGCCGCCACCAGTGCCTAACGCCCAATTTTTCAGCCCCTGTTTAACAGGGGCGTGTAATTACAATTTTTGAAGCAATACTTTGCAACAGGGCTCATTGCTGTGCTCCAAGTACAGTATCTGTGAGGAGTTGCAGTGTTGTGCCACCAGTGCCTAAGGCCCAATTTTTCAGCCCCTGTTTAACAGGGGCGTGTCATTACAATTTTTGAAGCAATACTTTGCAACAGGGCTCATTGCTGTGCTCCAAGTACAGTATCTGTGAGGGGTTGCAGTGTTGTGCCACCAGTGCCTAAGGCCCAATTTTTCAGCCCCTGTTCAACAGGGGCATGTAATTACAATTCTTGATCTAATAATTCACAGCAGGGCCCATTGCTGCACCCACCAAGAGTAACTGTCAGGGCTTACAGTGTTGTGGCACCAGCACCACCATCAAAGGCCCAATTTTTACTACCACTGTTCAACAATTATATGTAATTAAAATTCCTGATATAATAGTTGACAGCAGGGCGTTCCAGCACCAACCAAGAGTAACTGTGAGTGCTTACAGTGTTGTGCCAACACCAACAACTAAGGGGCCTATTTCTGCAGAGTATATACGGCAGGTCCCTACTTTCAAACATCCAACTTACAAACGACTCCTACTTGCAAACGCAAGAAGACAACAGGAAGTGAGAGGAAATCTACCACTAGGAAGGAAAATTCTCTCCTGTAAGAATAAATATGGGAGAAAGGTGTCTCCTCTGTACTGATGCTTTATCAGCAATCCTTGTTTCAAGAAAAACACCACATTTCAAAAACAGTTGTCATTGGGACGGAAAGTGAGGTGAAATGTTCTGAACAGGGGCACAGACAGCAAAACAAATGTTACAGGGGTGATAACCCTTACCTATGTTTTCCAAAAAGTTTAAAAATAGATTTTTGGGCTGGAGCTACACTTCAACAATGTACCTGTTCAAAATTACAAACAGATTCTACATAAGAACAAACCTACAGTCCCTGTCTTGTATGCACCGCCTGTATACGGCTGTTCAGAGTATATAGGGCCTTTTTTATTTTATGTGCGGGGTTCCCCTTAATATCCATACAAGACCCAAAGGGGCTGGTAATGGGCTGGGGTAGGGGGGGGGGGGTCATGGGGTAGCTATGCCATTTTTCTTAAAGAATTTCATCCATATTACCGGGACCAGACATTACATTAAAGCCGCAAGCAGTTTTAAATGGCTTTTTTTTCCTTTAGAAGTGTCATTTTGTGCAGGGACAGTTCTAAACACGGGAAACACGTGGCACTTCACAGGCATACTTTAGACACCCCCCAGGTACGATATTTAAAGGAATATTTGACTTTTTTTTTTTCACTTTATGCATCATTAAAATGACTGCTCCCGAAAAACGACCGTTTTTAAAACTTCTTTTTGCATTGATACATGTCCCCTGGTGCAGAACCCGGGTTCCCAAACCCTTTTTAGGACAATAACATGCATAATAGTTGTTATAATTAGCACTTTAGAATTCGAACGTTCGCATCCATTGTATTTAATAGGGTTCTAATGTTCGTTCGAACTTCCGGTCCGTTCGCGGGTTCTGGTGCGAACCGAACCCGGGGGTGTTCGGCTCATCACTACTGTGCGAATCCTTGTTTCTAGGGACAGGGAAGGACAGTGAGGGAATTCTCCTTGTGCTATAGTGTGCTTTAAAAAAACATTTTTTCTAGGGACAGAAAACTATAGGAAGGAAGAGTGTCAGTTTCTTTCACTGTGATAATCCTTGTTTCTAGGGACAAAGAAGGAAAGTGAGGGAAATTCTCCTTGTGCTATAGTGTGCTTTAAAAAAACATTTTTTCTAGGGACAGAAAACTATAGGTAGGAAGAGTGTCAGTTTCTTTCACTGTGATAATCCTTGTTTCTAGGGACAGGGAAGGAAAGTGAGGGAAATTCTCCTTGTGCTATAGTGTGCTTTAAAAAAACATTTTTTCTAGGGACAGAAAACTATAGGTAGGGAGAGTGTCAGTGTGTTTTACTGTGCGAATCCTTGTTTCTAGGGACAGGGAAGGACAGTGAGGGAATTCTCCTTGTGCTATAGTGTGCTTTAAAAAAACATTTTTTCAAGGGACAGAAAACTATAGGTAGGAAGAGTGTCAGTTTCTTTCACTGTGATAATCCTTGTTTCTAGGGACAAAGAAGGAAAGTGAGGGAAATTCTCCTTGTGCTATAGTGTGCTTTAAAAAAACATTTTTTCTAGGGACAGAAAACTATAGGTAGGGAGAGTGTCAGTGTGTTTTACTGTGCGAATCCTTGTTTCTAGGGACAGGAAAGGACAGTGAGGGAATTCTCCTTGTGCTATAGTGTGCTTTAAAAAAACATTTTGTCTAGGGACAGAAAACTATAGGTAGGAAGAGTGTCAGTTTCTTTCACTGTGATAATCCTTGTTTCTAGGGACAAAGAAGGAAAGTGAGGGAAATTCTCCTTGTGCTATAGTGTGCTTTAAAAAAACATTTTTTCTAGGGACAGAAAACTATAGGTAGGGAGAGTGTCAGTGTGTTTTACTGTGCGAATCCTTGTTTCTAGGGACAGGGAAGGACAGTGAGGGAATTCTCCTTGTGCTATAGTGTGCTTTAAAAAAACATTTTTTCTAGGGACAGAAAACTATAGGTAGGGAGAGTGTCAGTGTGTTTTACTGTGCGAATCCTTGTTTCTAGGGACAGGGAAGGACAGTGAGGGAATTCTCCTTGTGCTATAGTGTGCTTTAAAAAAACATTTTTTCTAGGGACAGAAAACTATAGGTAGGGAGAGTGTCAGTTTCTTTCACTGTGATAATCCTTGTTTCTAGGGACAAAGAAGGAAAGTGAGGGAAATTCTCCTTGTGCTATAGTGTGCTTTAAAAAAACATTTTTTCTAGGGACAGAAAACTATAGGTAGGGAGAGTGTCAGTGTCTTTTACTGTGCGAATCCTTGTTTCTAGGGACAGGGAAGGACAGTGAGGGAATTCTCCTTGTGCT
Source organism: Rana muscosa (assembly GCA_029206835.1). Classification (NCBI taxonomy): domain Eukaryota; kingdom Metazoa; phylum Chordata; class Amphibia; order Anura; family Ranidae; genus Rana; species Rana muscosa. The sequence goes on along the minus strand of CM055127.1, from coordinate 449,834,266 downwards.
ATAGTGTGCTTTAAAAAAACATTTTTTCTAGGGACAGAAAACTATAGGAAGGAAGAGTGTCAGTTTCTTTCACTGTGATAATCCTTGTTTCTAGGGACAGGGAAGGACAGTGAGGGAATTCTCCTTGTGCTATAGTGTGCTTTAAAAAAACATTTTTTCTAGGGACAGAAAACTATAGGTAGGGAGAGTGTCAGTGTGTTTTACTGTGCGAATCCTTGTTTCTAGGGACAGGGAAGGACAGTGAGGGAATTCTCCTTGTGCTATAGTGTGCTTTAAAAAAACATTTTTTCTAGGGACAGAAAACTATAGGTAGGAAGAGTGTCAGTTTCTTTCACTGTGATAATCCTTGTTTCTAGGGACAAAGAAGGAAAGTGAGGGAAATTCTCCTTGTGCTATAGTGTGCTTTAAAAAAACATTTTTTCTAGGGACAGAAAACTATAGGTAGGGAGAGTGTCAGTGTGTTTTACTGTGCGAATCCTTGTTTCTAGGGACAGGGAAGGACAGTGAGGGAATTCTCCTTGTGCTATAGTGTGCTTTAAAAAAACATTTTTTCTAGGGACAGAAAACTATAGGTAGGGAGAGTGTCAGTGTGTTTTACTGTGCGAATCCTTGTTTCTAGGGACAGGGAAGGACAGTGAGAGAATTCTCCTTGTGCTATAGTGTGCTTTAAAAAAACATTTTTTCTAGGGACAGAAAACTATAGGTAGGAAGAGTGTCAGTTTCTTTCACTGTGATAATCCTTGTTTCTAGGGACAAAGAAGGAAAGTGAGGGAAATTCTCCTTGTGCTATAGTGTGCTTTAAAAAAACATTTTTTCTAGGGACAGAAAACTATAGGTAGGGAGAGTGTCAGTGTCTTTTACTGTGCGAATCCTTGTTTCTAGGGACAGGGAAGGACAGTGAGGGAATTCTCCTTGTGCTATAGTGTGCTTTAAAAAAACATTTTTTCTAGGGACAGAAAACTATAGGTAGGAAGAGTGTCAGTTTCTTTCACTGTGATAATCCTTGTTTCTAGGGACAAAGAAGGAAAGTGAGGGAAATTCTCCTTGTGCTATAGTGTGCTTTAAAAAAACATTTTTTCTAGGGACAGAAAACTATAGGTAGGGAGAGTGTCAGTGTGTTTTACTGTGCGAATCCTTGTTTCTAGGGACAGGGAAGGACAGTGAGGGAATTCTCCTTGTGCTATAGTGTGCTTTAAAAAAACATTTTTTCTAGGGACAGAAAACTATAGGTAGGAAGAGTGTCAGTTTCTTTCACTGTGATAATCCTTGTTTCTAGGGACAAAGAAGGAAAGTGAGGGAAATTCTCCTTGTGCTATAGTGTGCTTTAAAAAAACATTTTTTCTAGGGACAGAAAACTATAGGTAGGAAGAGTGTCAGTTTCTTTCACTGTGATAATCCTTGTTTCTAGGGACAGGGAAGGAAAGTGAGGGAAATTCTCCTTGTGCTATAGTGTGCTTTAAAAAAACATTTTTTCTAGGGACAGAAAACTATAGGTAGGGAGAGTGTCAGTGTGTTTTACTGTGCGAATCCTTGTTTCTAGGGACAGGGAAGGACAGTGAGGGAATTCTCCTTGTGCTATAGTGTGCTTTAAAAAAACATTTTTTCAAGGGACAGAAAACTATAGGTAGGAAGAGTGTCAGTTTCTTTCACTGTGATAATCCTTATTTCTAGGGACAAAGAAGGAAAGTGAGGGAAATTCTCCTTGTGCTATAGTGTGCTTTAAAAAAACATTTTTTCTAGGGACAGAAAACTATAGGAAGGAAGAGTGTCAGTTTCTTTCACTGTGATAATCCTTGTTTCTAGGGACAGGGAAGGACAGTGAGGGAATTCTCCTTGTGCTATAGTGTGCTTTAAAAAAACATTTTTTCTAGGGACAGAAAACTATAGGTAGGAAGAGTGTCAGTTTCTTTCACTGTGATAATCCTTGTTTCTAGGGACAAAGAAGGAAAGTGAGGGAAATTCTCCTTGTGCTATAGTGTGCTTTAAAAAAACATTTTTTCTAGGGACAGAAAACTATAGGTAGGGAGAGTGTCAGTGTGTTTTACTGTGCGAATCCTTGCTTCTAGGGACAGGGAAGGACAGTGAGGGAATTCTCCTTGTGCTATAGTGTGCTTTAAAAAAACATTTTTTCTAGGGACAGAAAACTATAGGTAGGGAGAGTGTCAGTGTGTTTTACTGTGCGAATCCTTGTTTCTAGGGACAGGGAAGGACAGTGAGGGAATTCTCCTTGTGCTATAGTGTGCTTTAAAAAAACATTTTTTCTACGGACAGAAAACTATAGGTAGGGAGAATGTCAGTGTGTTTTACTGTGCGAATCCTTGTTTCTAGGGACAGGGAAGGACAGTGAGGGAATTCTCCTTGTGCTATAGTGTGCTTTAAAAAAACATTTTTTCTAGGGACAGAAAACTATAGGTAGGAAGAGTGTCAGTTTCTTTCACTGTGATAATCCTTGTTTCTAGGGACAAAGAAGGAAAGTGAGGGAAATTCTCCTTGTGCTATAGTGTGCTTTAAAAAAACATTTTTTCTAGGGACAGAAAACTATAGGTAGGGAGAGTGTCAGTGTGTTTTACTGTGCGAATCCTTGTTTCTAGGGACAGGGAAGGACAGTGAGGGAATTCTCCTTGTGCTATAGTGTGCTTTAAAAAAACATTTTTTCTAGGGACAGAAAACTATAGGTAGGGAGAGTGTCAGTGTGTTTTACTGTGCAAATCCTTGTTTCTAGGGACAGGGAAGGACAGTGAGGGAATTCTCCTTGTGCTATAGTGTGCTTTAAAAAAACATTTTTTCTAGGGACAGAAAACTATAGGAAGGAAGAGTGTCAGTTTCTTTCACTGTGATAATCCTTGTTTCTAGGGACAAAGAAGGAAAGTGAGGGAAATTCTCCTTGTGCTATAGTGTGCTTTAAAAAAACATTTTTTCTAGGGACAGAAAACTATAGGTAGGGAGAGTGTCAGTGTGTTTTACTGTGCGAATCCTTGTTTCTAGGGACAGGAAAGGACAGTGAGGGAATTCTCCTTGTGCTATAGTGTGCTTTAAAAAAACATTTTTTCTAGGGACAGAAAACTATAGGTAGGAAGAGTGTCAGTTTCTTTCACTGTGATAATCCTTGTTTCTAGGGACAAAGAAGGAAAGTGAGGGAAATTCTCCTTGTACTATAGTGTGCTTTAAAAAAACATTTTTTCTAGGGACAGAAAACTATAGGTAGGGAGAGTGTCAGTGTGTTTTACTGTGCGAATCCTTGTTTCTAGGGACAGGGAAGGACAGTGAGGGAATTCTCCTTGTGCTATAGTGTGCTTTAAAAAAACATTTTTTCTAGGGACAGAAAACTATAGGTAGGGAGAGTGTCAGTGTGTTTTACTGTGCGAATCCTTGTTTCTAGGGACAGGAAAGGACAGTGAGGGAATTCTCCTTGTGCTATAGTGTGCTTTAAAAAAACATTTTTTCTAGGGACAGAAAACTATAGGTAGGGAGAGTGTCAGTTTCTTTCACTGTGATAATCCTTGTTTCTAGGGACAAAGAAGGAAAGTGAGGGAAATTCTCCTTGTGCTATAGTGTGCTTTAAAAAAACATTTTTTCTAGGGACAGAAAACTATAGGTAGGGAGAGTGTCAGTGTCTTTTACTGTGCGAATCCTTGTTTCTAGGGACAGGGAAGGACAGTGAGGGAATTCTCCTTGTGCTATAGTGTGCTTTAAAAAAACATTTTTTCTAGGGACAGAAAACTATAGGAAGGAAGAGTGTCAGTTTCTTTCACTGTGATAATCCTTGTTTCTAGGGACAGGGAAGGACAGTGAGGGAATTCTCCTTGTGCTATAGTGTGCTTTAAAAAAACATTTTTTCTAGGGACAGAAAACTATAGGTAGGGAGAGTGTCAGTGTGTTTTACTGTGCGAATCCTTGTTTCTAGGGACAGGGAAGGACAGTGAGGGAATTCTCCTTGTGCTATAGTGTGCTTTAAAAAAACATTTTTTTCTAGGGACAGAAAACTATAGGTAGGGAGAGTGTCAGTGTCTTTTACTGTGCGAATCCTTGTTTCTAGGGACAGGGAAGGACAGTGAGGGAATTCTCCTTGTGCTATAGTGTGCTTTAAAAAAACATTTTTTCTAGGGACAGAAAACTATAGGTAGGAAGAGTGTCAGTTTCTTTCACTGTGATAATCCTTGTTTCTAGGGACAAAGAAGGAAAGTGAGGGAAATTCTCCTTGTGCTATAGTGTGCTTTAAAAAAACATTTTTTCTAGGGACAGAAAACTATAGGTAGGGAGAGTGTCAGTGTGTTTTACTGTGTGAATCCTTGTTTCTAGGGACAGGGAAGGACAGTGAGGGAATTCTCCTTGTGCTATAGTGTGCTTTAAAAAAACATTTTTTCTAGGGACAGAAAACTATAGGTAGGGAGAGTGTCAGTGTGTTTTACTGTGCGAATCCTTGTTTCTAGGGACAGGGAAGGACAGTGAGGGAATTCTCCTTGTGCTATAGTGTGCTTTAAAAAAACATTTTTTCTAGGGACAGAAAACTATAGGTAGGAAGAGTGTCAGTTTCTTTCACTGTGATAATCCTTGTTTCTAGGGACAAAGAAGGAAAGTGAGGGAAATTCTCCTTGTGCTATAGTGTGCTTTAAAAAAACATTTTTTCTAGGGACAGAAAACTATAGGTAGGGAGAGTGTCAGTGTCTTTTACTGTGCGAATCCTTGTTTCTAGGGACAGGGAAGGACAGTGAGGGAATTCTCCTTGTGCTATAGTGTGCTTTAAAAAAACATTTTTTCTAGGAACAGAAAACTATAGGTAGGAAGAGTGTCAGTTTCTTTCACTGTGATAATCCTTGTTTCTAGGGACAAAGAAGGAAAGTGAGGGAAATTCTCCTTGTGCTATAGTGTGCTTTAAAAAAACATTTTTTCTAGGGACAGAAAACTATAGGTAGGGAGAGTGTCAGTGTGTTTTACTGTGCGAATCCTTGTTTCTAGGGACAGGGAAGGACAGTGAGGGAATTCTCCTTGTGCTATAGTGTGCTTTAAAAAAACATTTTTTCTAGGGACAGAAAACTATAGGTAGGGAGAGTGTCAGTGTGTTTTACTGTGCGAATCCTTGTTTCTAGGGACAGGGAAGGACAGTGAGGGAATTCTCCTTGTGCTATAGTGTGCTTTAAAAAAACATTTTTTCTAGGGACAGAAAACTATAGGTAGGAAGAGTGTCAGTTTCTTTCACTGTGATAATCCTTGTTTCTAGGGACAAAGAAGGAAAGTGAGGGAAATTCTCCTTGTGCTATAGTGTGCTTTAAAAAAACATTTTTTCTAGGAACAGAAAACTATAGGTAGGAAGAGTGTCAGTTTCTTTCACTGTGATAATCCTTGTTTCTAGGGACAGGGAAGGAAAGTGAGGGAAATTCTCCTTGTGCTATAGTGTGCTTTAAAAAAACATTTTTTCTAGGGACAGAAAACTATAGGTAGGGAGAGTGTCAGTGTGTTTTACTGTGCGAATCCTTGTTTCTAGGGACAGGGAAGGACAGTGAGGGAATTCTCCTTGTGCTATAGTGTGCTTTAAAAAAACATTTTTTCAAGGGACAGAAAACTATAGGTAGGAAGAGTGTCAGTTTCTTTCACTGTGATAATCCTTATTTCTAGGGACAAAGAAGGAAAGTGAGGGAAATTCTCCTTGTGCTATAGTGTGCTTTAAAAAAACATTTTTTCTAGGGACAGAAAACTATAGGTAGGGAGAGTGTCAGTGTGTTTTACTGTGCGAATCCTTGTTTCTAGGGACAGGGAAGGACAGTGAGGGAATTCTCCTTGTGCTATAGTGTGCTTTAAAAAAACATTTTTTCTAGGGACAGAAAACTATAGGTAGGGAGAGTGTCAGTGTGTTTTACTGTGCGAATCCTTGTTTCTAGGGACAGGGAAGGACAGTGAGGGAATTCTCCTTGTGCTATAGTGTGCTTTAAAAAAACATTTTTTCTAGGGACAGAAAACTATAGGTAGGAAGAGTGTCAGTTTCTTTCACTGTGATAATCCTTGTTTCTAGGGACAAAGAAGTAAAGTGAGGGAAATTCTCCTTGTGCTATAGTGTGCTTTAAAAAAACATTTTTTCTAGGGACAGAAAACTATAGGTAGGGAGAGTGTCAGTGTCTTTTACTGTGCGAATCCTTGTTTCTAGGGACAGGGAAGGACAGTGAGGGAATTCTCCTTGTGCTATAGTGTGCTTTAAAAAAACATTTTTTCTAGGGACAGAAAACTATAGGTAGGGAGAGTGTCAGTGTGTTTTACTGTACGAATCCTTGTTTCTAGGGACAAAGAAGGAAAGTGAGGGAAATTCTCCTTGTGCTATAGTGTGCTTTAAAAAAACATTTTTTCTAGGGACAGAAAACTATAGGTAGGGAGAGTGTCAGTGTCTTTTACTGTGCGAATCCTTGTTTCTAGGGACAGGGAAGGACAGTGAGGGAATTCTCCTTGTGCTATAGTGTGCTTTAAAAAAACATTTTTTCTAGGGACAGAAAACTATAGGAAGGAAGAGTGTCAGTTTCTTTCACTGTGATAATCCTTGTTTCTAGGGACAAAGAAGGAAAGTGAGGGAAATTCTCCTTGTGCTATAGTGTGCTTTAAAAAAACATTTTTTCTAGGGACAGAAAACTATAGGTAGGAAGAGTGTCAGTTTCTTTCACTGTGATAATCCTTGTTTCTAGGGACAGGGAAGGAAAGTGAGGGAAATTCTCCTTGTGCTATAGTGTGCTTTAAAAAAACATTTTTTTCTAGGGACAGAAAACTATAGGTAGGGAGAGTGTCAGTGTCTTTTACTGTGCGAATCCTTGTTTCTAGGGACAGGGAAGGACAGTGAGGGAATTCTCCTTGTGCTATAGTGTGCTTTAAAAAAACATTTTTTCTAGGGACAGAAAACTATAGGTAGGAAGAGTGTCAGTTTCTTTCACTGTGATAATCCTTGTTTCTAGGGACAAAGAAGGAAAGTGAGGGAAATTCTCCTTGTGCTATAGTGTGCTTTAAAAAAACATTTTTTCTAGGGACAGAAAACTATAGGTAGGGAGAGTGTCAGTGTGTTTTACTGTGCGAATCCTTGTTTCTAGGGACAGGGAAGGACAGTGAGGGAATTCTCCTTGTGCTATAGTGTGCTTTAAAAAAACATTTTTTCTAGGGACAGAAAACTATAGGTAGGGAGAGTGTCAGTGTGTTTTACTGTGCGAATCCTTGTTTCTAGGGACAGGGAAGGACAGTGAGGGAATTCTCCTTGTGCTATAGTGTGCTTTAAAAAAACATTTTTTCTAGGGACAGAAAACTATAGGTAGGAAGAGTGTCAGTTTCTTTCACTGTGATAATCCTTGTTTCTAGGGACAAAGAAGGAAAGTGAGGGAAATTCTCCTTGTGCTATAGTGTGCTTTAAAAAAACATTTTTTCTAGGAACAGAAAACTATAGGTAGGAAGAGTGTCAGTTTCTTTCACTGTGATAATCCTTGTTTCTAGGGACAGGGAAGGAAAGTGAGGGAAATTCTCCTTGTGCTATAGTGTGCTTTAAAAAAACATTTTTTCTAGGGACAGAAAACTATAGGTAGGGAGAGTGTCAGTGTGTTTTACTGTGCGAATCCTTGTTTCTAGGGACAGGGAAGGACAGTGAGGGAATTCTCCTTGTGCTATAGTGTGCTTTAAAAAAACATTTTTTCAAGGGACAGAAAACTATAGGTAGGAAGAGTGTCAGTTTCTTTCACTGTGATAATCCTTATTTCTAGGGACAAAGAAGGAAAGTGAGGGAAATTCTCCTTGTGCTATAGTGTGCTTTAAAAAAACATTTTTTCTAGGGACAGAAAACTATAGGTAGGGAGAGTGTCAGTGTGTTTTACTGTGCGAATCCTTGTTTCTAGGGACAGGGAAGGACAGTGAGGGAATTCTCCTTGTGCTATAGTGTGCTTTAAAAAAACATTTTTTCTAGGGACAGAAAACTATAGGTAGGGAGAGTGTCAGTGTGTTTTACTGTGCGAATCCTTGTTTCTAGGGACAGGGAAGGACAGTGAGGGAATTCTCCTTGTGCTATAGTGTGCTTTAAAAAAACATTTTTTCTAGGGACAGAAAACTATAGGTAGGAAGAGTGTCAGTTTCTTTCACTGTGATAATCCTTGTTTCTAGGGACAAAGAAGTAAAGTGAGGGAAATTCTCCTTGTGCTATAGTGTGCTTTAAAAAAACATTTTTTCTAGGGACAGAAAACTATAGGTAGGGAGAGTGTCAGTGTCTTTTACTGTGCGAATCCTTGTTTCTAGGGACAGGGAAGGACAGTGAGGGAATTCTCCTTGTGCTATAGTGTGCTTTAAAAAAACATTTTTTCTAGGGACAGAAAACTATAGGTAGGGAGAGTGTCAGTGTGTTTTACTGTACGAATCCTTGTTTCTAGGGACAAAGAAGGAAAGTGAGGGAAATTCTCCTTGTGCTATAGTGTGCTTTAAAAAAACATTTTTTCTAGGGACAGAAAACTATAGGTAGGGAGAGTGTCAGTGTCTTTTACTGTGCGAATCCTTGTTTCTAGGGACAGGGAAGGACAGTGAGGGAATTCTCCTTGTGCTATAGTGTGCTTTAAAAAAACATTTTTTCTAGGGACAGAAAACTATAGGAAGGAAGAGTGTCAGTTTCTTTCACTGTGATAATCCTTGTTTCTAGGGACAAAGAAGGAAAGTGAGGGAAATTCTCCTTGTGCTATAGTGTGCTTTAAAAAAACATTTTTTCTAGGGACAGAAAACTATAGGTAGGAAGAGTGTCAGTTTCTTTCACTGTGATAATCCTTGTTTCTAGGGACAGGGAAGGAAAGTGAGGGAAATTCTCCTTGTGCTATAGTGTGCTTTAAAAAAACATTTTTTTCTAGTGACAGAAAACTATAGGTAGGGAGAGTGTCAGTGTCTTTTACTGTGCGAATCCTTGTTTCTAGGGACAGGGAAGGACAGTGAGGGAATTCTCCTTGTGCTATAGTGTGCTTTAAAAAAACATTTTTTCTAGGGACAGAAAACTATAGGTAGGAAGAGTGTCAGTTTCTTTCACTGTGATAATCCTTGTTTCTAGGGACAAAGAAGGAAAGTGAGGGAAATTCTCCTTGTGCTATAGTGTGCTTTAAAAAAACATTTTTTCTAGGGACAGAAAACTATAGGTAGGGAGAGTGTCAGTGTGTTTTACTGTGTGAATCCTTGTTTCTAGGGACAGGGAAGGACAGTGAGGGAATTCTCCTTGTGCTATAGTGTGCTTTAAAAAAACATTTTTTCTAGGGACAGAAAACTATAGGTAGGGAGAGTGTCAGTGTCTTTTACTGTGCGAATCCTTGTTTCTAGGGACAGGGAAGGACAGTGAGGGAATTCTCCTTGTGCTATAGTGTGCTTTAAAAAAACATTTTTTCTAGGGACAGAAAACTATAGGTAGGGAGAGTGTCAGTGTGTTTTACTGTACGAATCCTTGTTTCTAGGGACAAAGAAGGAAAGTGAGGGAAATTCTCCTTGTGCTATAGTGTGCTTTAAAAAAACATTTTTTCTAGGGACAGAAAACTATAGGTAGGGAGAGTGTCAGTGTCTTTTACTGTGCGAATCCTTGTTTCTAGGGACAGGGAAGGACAGTGAGGGAATTCTCCTTGTGCTATAGTGTGCTTTAAAAAAACATTTTTTCTAGGGACAGAAAACTATAGGAAGGAAGAGTGTCAGTTTCTTTCACTGTGATAATCCTTGTTTCTAGGGACAAAGAAGGAAAGTGAGGGAAATTCTCCTTGTGCTATAGTGTGCTTTAAAAAAACATTTTTTCTAGGGACAGAAAACTATAGGTAGGAAGAGTGTCAGTTTCTTTCACTGTGATAATCCTTGTTTCTAGGGACAGGGAAGGAAAGTGAGGGAAATTCTCCTTGTGCTATAGTGTGCTTTAAAAAAACATTTTTTCTAGGGACAGAAAACTATAGGTAGGGAGAGTGTCAGTGTGTTTTACTGTGCGAATCCTTGTTTCTAGGGACAGGGAAGGACAGTGAGGGAATTCTCCTTGTGCTATAGTGTGCTTTAAAAAAACATTTTTTCAAGGGACAGAAAACTATAGGTAGGAAGAGTGTCAGTTTCTTTCACTGTGATAATCCTTGTTTCTAGGGACAAAGAAGGAAAGTGAGGGAAATTCTCCTTGTGCTATAGTGTGCTTTAAAAAAACATTTTTTCTAGGGACAGAAAACTATAGGTAGGAAGAGTGTCAGTTTCTTTCACTGTGATAATCCTTGTTTCTAGGGACAAAGAAGGAAAGTGAGGGAAATTCTCCTTGTGCTATAGTGTGCTTTAAAAAAACATTTTTTCTAGGGACAGAAAACTATAGGTAGGGAGAGTGTCAGTGTCTTTTACTGTGCGAATCCTTGTTTCTAGGGACAGGGAAGGACAGTGAGGTAATTCTCCTTGTGCTATAGTGTGCTTTAAAAAAACATTTTTTCTAGGGACAGAAAACTATAGGAAGGAAGAGTGTCAGTTTCTTTCACTGTGATAATCCTTGTTTCTAGGGACAAAGAAGGAAAGTGAGGGAAATTCTCCTTGTGCTATAGTGTGCTTTAAAAAAACATTTTTTCTAGGGACAGAAAACTATAGGTAGGGAGAGTGTCAGTGTCTTTTACTGTGCGAATCCTTGTTTCTAGGGACAGGGAAGGACAGTGATGGAATTCTCCTTGTGCTATAGTGTGCTTTAAAAAAACATTTTTTCTAGGGACAGAAAACTATAGGAAGGAAGAGTGTCAGTTTCTTTCACTGTGATAATCCTTGTTTCTAGGGACAAAGAAGGAAAGTGAGGGAAATTCTCCTTGTGCTATAGTGTGCTTTAAAAAAACATTTTTTCTAGGGACAGAAAACTATAGGTAGGAAGAGTGCCAGTTTCTTTCACTGTGATAATCCTTGTTTCTAGGGACAGGGAAGGAAAGTGAGGGAAATTCTCCTTGTGCTATAGTGTGCTTTAAAAAAACATTTTTTCTAGGGACAGAAAACTATAGGTAGGGAGAGTGTCAGTGTGTTTTACTGTGCGAATCCTTGTTTCTAGGGACAGGGAAGGACAGTGAGGGAATTCTCCTTGTGCTATAGTGTGCTTTAAAAAAACATTTTTTCAAGGGACAGAAAACTATAGGAAGGAAGAGTGTCAGTTTCTTTCACTGTGATAATCCTTGTTTCTAGGGACAAAGAAGGAAAGTGAGGGAAATTCTCCTTGTGCTATAGTGTGCTTTAAAAAAACATTTTTTCTAGGGACAGAAAACTATAGGTAGGGAGAGTGTCAGTGTCTTTTACTGTGCGAATCCTTGTTTCTAGGGACAGGGAAGGACAGTGAGGGAATTCTCCTTGTGCTATAGTGTGCTTTAAAAAAACATTTTTTCTAGGGACAGAAAACTATAGGAAGGAAGAGTGTCAGTTTCTTTCACTGTGATAATCCTTGTTTCTAGGGACAAAGAAGGAAAGTGAGGGAAATTCTCCTTGTGCTATAGTGTGCTTTAAAAAAACATTTTTTCAAGGGACAGAAAACTATAGGAAGGAAGAGTGTCAGTTTCTTTCACTGTGATAATCCTTGTTTCTAGGGACAAAGAAGGAAAGTGAGGGAAATTCTCCTTGTGCTATAGTGTGCTTTAAAAAAACATTTTTTCTAGGGACAGAAAACTATAGGTAGGGAGAGTGTCAGTGTCTTTTACTGTGCGAATCCTTGTTTCTAGGGACAGGGAAGGACAGTGAGGGAATTCTCCTTGTGCTATAGTGTGCTTTAAAAAAACATTTTTTCTAGGGACAGAAAACTATAGGAAGGAAGAGTGTCAGTTTCTTTCACTGTGATAATCCTTGTTTCTAGGGACAAAGAAGGAAAGTGAGGGAAATTCTCCTTGTGCTATAGTGTGCTTTAAAAAAACATTTTTTCAAGGGACAGAAAACTATAGGAAGGAAGAGTGTCAGTTTCTTTCACTGTGATAATCCTTGTTTCTAGGGACAAAGAAGGAAAGTGAGGGAAATTCTCCTTGTGCTATAGTGTGCTTTAAAAAAACATTTTTTCTAGGGACAGAAAACTATAGGTAGGGAGAGTGTCAGTGTCTTTTACTGTGCGAATCCTTGTTTCTAGGGACAGGGAAGGACAGTGAGGGAATTCTCCTTGTGCTATAGTGTGCTTTAAAAAAACATTTTTTCTAGGGACAGAAAACTATAGGAAGGAAGAGTGTCAGTTTCTTTCACTGTGATAATCCTTGTTTCTAGGGACAAAGAAGGAAAGTGAGGGAAATTCTCCTTGTGCTATAGTGTGCTTTAAAAAAACATTTTTTCTAGGGACAGAAAACTATAGGTAGGGAGAGTGTCAGTGTCTTTTACTGTGCGAATCCTTGTTTCTAGGGACAGGGAAGGACAGTGAGGGAATTCTCCTTGTGCTATAGTGTGCTTTAAAAAAACATTTTTTCTAGGGACAGAAAACTATAGGAAGGAAGAGTGTCAGTTTCTTTCACTGTGATAATCCTTGTTTCTAGGGACAAAGAAGGAAAGTGAGGGAAATTCTCCTTGTGCTATAGTGTGCTTTAAAAAAACATTTTTTCAAGGGACAGAAAACTATAGGAAGGAAGAGTGTCAGTTTCTTTCACTGTGATAATCCTTGTTTCTAGGGACAAAGAAGGAAAGTGAGGGAAATTCTCCTTGTGCTATAGTGTGCTTTAAAAAAACATTTTTTCTAGGGACAGAAAACTATAGGTAGGAAGAGTGCCAGTTTCTTTCACTGTGATAATCCTTGTTTCTAGGGACAGGGAAGGAAAGTGAGGGAAATTCTCCTTGTGCTATAGTGTGCTTTAAAAAAACATTTTTTCTAGGGACAGAAAACTATAGGTAGGGAGAGTGTCAGTGTGTTTTACTGTGCGAATCCTTGTTTCTAGGGACAGGAAAGGACAGTGAGGGAATTCTCCTTGTGCTATAGTGTGCTTTAAAAAACATTTTTTCTAGGGACAGAAAACTATAGGTAGGAAGAGTGTCAGTTTCTTTCACTGTGATAATCCTTGTTTCTAGGGACAGGGAAGGACAGTGAGGGAAATTCTCCTTGTGCTATAGTGTGCTAAAGCATTCCTCATCAACCATCTTTGAAATCCTTGTTTTTTTGGACAGTCAGGGAAATTGTCGTTGTGCTATTCTGTGCAAAAGCAATCATCCTCAACCATATTTAGAAATCCTTAAGTAAAGGGACAGAGAAGGACACCTGAAGGTAGCCCTTATTGCTTTTTTCCCATCTCCCTGCAGGCCATCTATTAGAATGTCTGGAAGGCAAACAAGGAGAGGCAGACAGTCAGGAGGCAATAAAAGAGGGCAAGCAGGCTCTGTGTCTGGGGGCAACAGTGCTGGTCGTGGACGCGGTGCATTGTCATCAGCACATGGCCATGGGACACGCTTGTCCTTCTTTTCGGCAGCTGGACATGTTGAGCCACATCATGCCGAAGACTTGGTAGAGTGGATGACCAAGCCCTCCTCATCCTCCTCATCCTCTCTCACCCAGGCTCAGGGTACTGGAAAAGCAGCTGCCAAAGCGTCCTCTTCCCTGGTATCAATGTCAGACTCATCATCAGTCACTCCTTCCCTAGACCCACCATGTCCTCCTCCTGAGGAGTCCCCCGAACTGTTTGAGCACAGTGTTGGGTACATGCTCCAGGAGGATGCCCAGCGTTTCGAAGGGTCTGATGATGAAACCCAGCTACAGGAAGGCAGTAGCGTGAGAGCAGACAGAGGGGATGCTCAAGAAGGACACCAATCTGGCAGTCATGTTCCAGCAGCTGCAGCATACTGCCAGATTGGCTCCAGTGATGAGGAGGGAGGGGATGATGAGGTCACTGACTCCACGTGGGTGCCTAATAGGAGAGAGGAGGAGGAGGAGGATGAGGAGGAGGCACATCTCCAACGAGGCAGGATGCCCTTTGGTGGCCAGCGTAAGGGCAGTACACCGACGGAATCACACCGCAGAGCTCCGCCTGTGCAGGGCGCTGCCTCTGCCCGTCATTCAAAAAGTTCTTTGGTGTGGGCCTTTTTTGAGGCTAGTGCATCAGATCGCACAGCTGCTGTTTGCAACATATGTCTCAAGCGTATATCGCGTGGCCAAAACATCAGCCGCTTGGGTACCACATGCCTGACCAGACATATGTTGACCTGCCATGCAGCTCGTTGGCAAGCCTACCTCAAAGACCCACACCAAAGAACAAAGCGGACCTCTCCTTGCACCGCATCAGCTGGGATCTCCAACCCCACTATAACTTCAGTCCTCTCTGAAACATGCACTGAGAGGAATGAAGGTGTAGAATTAGGTGTGTCACAGCCAAGTACTTGCGGCCACTCTGCTAGCAGTACACCGACGTCCGATTCTAGCAGGCAAATTTCCCTGCCCCAGCTGCTGGACCGTCGAAAGAAGTTCACTCCCAGCCATCCACATGCCCAGCGGTTGAATGCTAGCTTGGCTAAATTGCTAGCGCTTCAACTGCTGCCTTTTCAGTTGGTAGACTCGGCCCCCTTCCGTGAGTTTGTGCAATGTGCGGTTCCTCAGTGGCAGGTTCCCAAACGCCACTTTTTCTCACGGAAGGCTATTCCGGCTCTCTACCGGCATGTGGAAGGCAATGTCTTGGCCTCGCTGGACAGGGCGGTCAGCGGTAAGGTGCATATTACCGCTGACTCATGGTCCAGCAGGCATGGACAGGGACGTTACCTTTCTTTCACGGCCCATTGGGTCACTCTTTTGGCAGCTGGGAAGGATGCAGGACAAGGTGCAGTAGTGTTGGAGGTTGTTCCACCGCCACGCCTCCAAAATGCTACTACTGGTTGTGACACACCTCTCTCCTCCACCCCCTCCTCTTCTTCTTCCTCCATGGCCTCTTCCTGTGGTTTGTCCTCTGAACCAGCGGTGCTCCGTAGGCGTTCAAGGGGCTACGCAAGTACGCAGGCAAAAAGATGCCATGCCGTGCTTGCGCTGGTGTGTTTGGGGGACAGAAGCCACACTGGGGCAGATGTCCTGTCTGCTCTGCAGGGCCAGGCCGAGAGGTGGTTGACGCCACGCCAGCTTAAGCCAGGAATGGTGGTTTGCGACAATGGCACCAACCTCCTCTCCGCCCTCCGACAGGGACAACTGACCCATGTGCCCTGTGTGGCTCACGTCCTTAACCTGGTGGTGCAGCGGTTCTTGGGCAGGTACCCGGGCTTACAGGATGTCCTGAGGCAGGCCAGGAAAGTCTGTGTGCATTTCCGCAGATCTTATAATGCCAGTGCTCGCCTGGCTGAGCTGCAAAAGGAGTTGAACCTGCCCAAGAACCGCCTTATATGTGACATGCCCACCAGGTGGAACTCAACGTTGGCCATGCTGCAGCGGCTGCACACGCAGCAGAGGGCCATCAATGAGTACCTGTGCGACTACGGCACCAGGACAGGGTCAGGGGAGCTTGGTTTTTTTCTCCACGCCAGTGGGGCATGATCAGGGATGCATGCACTGTCCTGGCACCATTTGAGGAGGCCACGAGGATGGTGAGCAGTGACAGTGCATGCATCAGTGACACTGTACCTCTTGTCCACCTGTTGGAGCACACGCTGCGTGGAATAATGGACAGGGCACTTGAGGCAGAACAGAGGCAGGAAGAGGAGGACTTCCTTGCCTCTCAAGGCCCCCTTTACCCAGACAGTGTTCCTTCTGTCCCACCCATCGCACAGGAAGAGGAGGAGGAGGAGGAGGATTGTGTCAGCATGGAGGTGGAGGCTGGCACTCAGCATCATCAGCAGCAGTCTTTTAGGGATGATTTACAGTCCCAAGAAACCAGTGGACTTGTACGTGGCTGGGAGGAGGTGGCTGCGGATCATGTCGTCCTTAGTGACCCAGAGGACTCCGGAGCGAATGCCTCAGCAAACCTACGCTGCATGGCCTCCCTGATCCTGCAAAGTCTGCGGAAGGATCCTCGTATTCTTCGGATCAAGGAGAGGGACCATTACTGGCTGGCCACTCTCCTTGATCCACGGTACAAGGGTAAGGTTGCGGACCTTATGTTACCGTCGCAGAGGGAGCAGAGGATGAGACAACTCCGGGAGGCCTTGCAGAAAGGTCTGTGCAACGCTTTCCCAGAGACTGGGAGGTTACAAACTCCTGGTCCTGGACAACGAGTTGCTGAGGCTTCGGCCAGTCAAAGAAGGAGCGGTGGGGAAGGTGGCCGTCTGACCGATGCGTTCAGACAATTCTTTAGTCCGCAGCCCCAAAGTATGATCGGTTCCAGCAACCATCGCCAGCGTCTGATAAACATGGTGCAGGAATATCTAGGGGCAAGGTCAGACTTGGACACCTTCCCCGCCGAAAATCCTCTGGCTTACTGGGTCTTGAGGATGGATCACTGGCCAGAGCTTGCACAGTATGCAATTGAGCTACTGGCCTGTCCTGCATCCAGCGTTCTTTCGGAACGCACATTCAGTGCTGCTGGAGGATTTGTCACGGATCACAGGGTGCGCCTGTCCACCGACTCGGTTGATCGACTGACTTTCATCAAGATGAACCAGTCTTGGATCACCACCAGCTACCACACACCTGATGCTGATATAACAGACTAATTGATTTTAACATGTCACATCCCTTCAAGACTGATGCTGATGCTGAGTGTCTGTGCTGTTATGTTGACTGGCTATCCTCCTCCTCCGAGTCCTCAATGATACGATTGATGATGATAGCTTGGAAGATCATTTTTGTTTATGGGTGCCGCCACCAGTGGCTAAGGCCCAATTTTTCAGCCCCTGTTTTACAGGGGCGTGTAATTACAATTTTTTTAGCAATAATTTGCCATAGGGCTCATTGCTGTGCTCCAAGTACAGTATCTGTGAGGGGTTGGAGTGTTGTGGCACCAGTGCCTAAGGCCCAATTTTTCAGCCCCTGTTTAACAGGGGCGTGTCATTACAATTTTTGAAGCAATACTTTGCAACAGGGCTCATTGCTGTGCTCCAAGTACAGTATCTGTGAGGGGTTGTAGTGTTGTGCCACCAGTGCCTAAGGCCCAATTTTTCAGCCCCTGTTCAACAGGGGCATGCAATTACAATTCTTGATCTAATAATTCACAGCAGGGCCCATTGCTGCACCCACTAAGAGTAACTCTGAGGGCTTACAGTGTTGTGGCAACACCACCACCACCACCACCACCACGAAAGGCCCAATTTTTCAGCCCCTGTTCAACAGGGGCATGCAATTACAATTCTTGATCTAATAATTCACAGCAGGGCCCATTGCTGCACCCACCAAGAGTAACTCTGAGGGCTTACAGTGTTGTGGCAACGCCACCACCACCACCACCACGAAAGGCCCAATTTTTCAGCCCCTGTTCAAAAGGGGCATGTAATTACAATTATTGATCTAATAATTCACAGCAGGGCCCATTGCTGCACCCACCAAGAGTAACTCTGAGGGCTTACAGTGTTGTGGCAACACCACCACCACCACCACGAAAGGCCCAATTTTTCAGCCCCTGTTCAACAGGGGCATGCAATTACAATTCTTGATCTAATAATTCACAGCAGGGCCCATTGCTGCACCCACCAAGAGTAACTCTGAGGGCTTACAGTGTTGTGGGAACGCCACCACCACCACCACCACCACGAAAGGCCCAATTTTTCAGCCCCTGTTCAAAAGGGGCATGTAATTACAATTCTTGATCTAATAATTCACAGCAGGGCCCATTGCTGCACCCACCAAGAGTAACTCTGAGGGCTTACAGTGTTGTGGCAACGCCACCACCACCACCACCACGAAAGGCCCAATTTTTCAGCCCCTGTTCAAAAGGGGCATGTAATTACAATTCTTGATCTAATAATTCACAGCAGGGCCCATTGCTGCACCCACCAAGAGTAACTCTGAGGGCTTACAGTGTTGTGGCAACGCCACCACCACCACCACCACCACCACGAAAGGCCCAATTTTTCAGCCCCTGTTCAAAAGGGGCATGTAATTACAATTCTTGATCTAATAATTCACAGCAGGGCCCATTGCTGCACCCACCAAGAGTAACTCTGAGGGCTTACAGTGTTGTGGCAACGCCACCACCACCACCACCACGAAAGGCCCAATTTTTCAGCCCCTGTTCAAAAGGGGCATGTAATTACAATTCTTGATCTAATAATTCACAGCAGGGCCCATTGCTGCACCCACCAAGAGTAACTGTCAGGGCTTACAGTGTTGTGGCACCAGCACCACCATCAAAGGCCCAATTTTTACTACCACTGTTCAACAATTATATGTAATTAAAATTCCTGATATAATAGTTGACAGCAGGGCGTTCCAGCACCAACCAAGAGTAACTGTGAGTGCTTACAGTGTTGTGCCAACACCAACATCTAAGGGGCCTATTTCTGCAGAGTATATACGGCAGGTCCCTACTTTCAAACATCCAACTTACAAACGACTCCTACTTGCAAACGCAAGAAGACAACAGGAAGTGAGAGGAAATCTACCACTAGGAAGGAAAATTCTCTCCTGTAAGAATAAATATGGGAGAAAGGTGTCTCCTCTGTACTGATGCTTTATCAGCAATCCTTGTTTCAAGAAAAACACCACATTTCAAAAACAGTTGTCATTGGGACGGAAAGTGAGGTGAAATGTTCTGAACAGGGGCACAGACAGCAAAACAAATGTTACAGGGGTGATAACCCTTACCTATGTTTTCCAAAAAGTTTAAAAATAGATTTTTGGGCTGGAGCTACACTTCAACAATGTACCTGTTCAAAATTACAAACAGATTCTACATAAGAACAAACCTACAGTCCCTGTCTTGTATGCACCGCCTGTATACGGCTGTTCAGAGTATATAGGGCCTTTTTTATTTTATGTGCGGGGTTCCCCTTAATATCCATACAAGACCCAAAGGGGCTGGTAATGGGCTGGGGTAGGGGGTCATGGGGTAGCTATGCCATTTTTCTTAAAGATTTTCATCCATATTACCGGGACCAGACATTACATTAAAGCCGCAAGCAGTTTTAAATGGCTTTTTTTTCCTTTAGAAGTGTCATTTTGTGCAGGGACAGTTCTAAACACGGGAAACATGTGGCACTTCACAGGCATACTTTAGACACCCCCCAGGTACGATATTTAAAGGAATATTTGACTTTTTTTTTTTCACTTTATGCATCATTAAAATGACTGCTCCCGAAAAACAACCGTTTTTAAAACTTCTTTTTGCATTGATACATGTCCCCTGGTGCAGAACCCGGGTTCCCAAACCCTTTTTAGGACAATAACATGCATAATAGTTGTTATAATTAGCACTTTAGAATTCGAACGTTCGCATCCATTGTATTTAATAGGTTTCTAATGTTCGTACGAACTTTCGGTCCGTTCGCGGGTTCTGGTGCGAACCGAACCCGGGGGTGTTCGGCTCATCACTAGCCAGGACAGAGATGCAATCAGACGCCAGACCCAAAACTGCTATATGTTGCAGAATAAGTGGGTCACAGACCACTCTGTGAACCCATGAGTGGCAGCACATTATTCCTGCGGTTAGCTGTAAGCCATGGTATCACTGACGATCAAGACAGAGGTTAACCAGAACCTATACTGAAGCTCCACCATCAAAGGATAATACCCAACGGTCCCAGTCTTCCTCAATAGCCCATGTATAATGGGGTCTATGTATGTATGCGGCGTGTCTCCTCCTATGTAGTCTGCTTCTAAAAGTGTTCTATCAGGTTGAGGTCAGGACTCTGTGCAGGCCAGTCAAGTTCCTCCACCCCAAACTCTCTTATCCATGTCTTTATGGACTTTGCTTTGTGCACTGATCTAAATCATTTGGTGGAGGGGAGATTATGGTGTGAGGTTGTATTTCAGGGGTTGGGCTTGGCCCCTTTGTTCCAGTGAAGGGAACTCTTAAGGCGTCAGCATACCAAGACATTCTGGACAATTTTATGCTCCCAACTTTGTGGGAACAGTTTGGGGATGGCCCCTTCCTGTTCCAACATGACTGCGCACCAGTGCACAAGGCAAGGTCCATAAAGACATGGATGAGCGAGTTTGGGGTGGAGGAACTTGACTGGCCTACACAGAGTCCTGACCTCAACCCGATAGAACACCTTTGGGATGAATTCGAGCGGAGACTGTGAACCAGGCCTTCTCGTCCAACATCAGTGCCTGACCTCACAAATGCGCTTCTGGAAGAATGGTGAAACATTCCCATAGACACACTCCTAAACCTTGTGGACAGCCTTCCCAGAAGAGTTGAAGCTGTTATAGCTGTAAAGGGTGGGTCAACTCAATATTGAACCCTACGGACTAAAACTGGGATGCCATTAAAGGCAGGTGTCCCAATACTTTTGACAATATACTGTTTTCCACTGTTTTGATTGTTCTTAGAAGAGGCAGACAGAGCATGTAGCTCAACGGTGAAACATTGTTTTTTTTTTTCCTTGCATGTCCCCCTCAGATCTACAGCGACTGAATTTCTAAGTGCAATTTCAAGTGCACTTTGCGCTTGTAGCTTTAACTTGTAAGGCAAAGTGGATTTGCCTTTCATAAATAACCCCCATGGTCTATTTTACAGATTTATTTGTATTGCTGTGTAGTTTTGTGTTATGTAGTAGACAAGTTGGTTGTGACCAGAACAAAGCTACATGGACACTTATTCCTTGTACAAAAGACCCTGTTGTGAGTCTGTTTACCCCCAAGAGATGGCCAAAGCAAGGCTGCTGTCATTACATCAGGAATTTTGTGGCCCCTTGCACAGCTTCAGGCATGGGCCCCCTGGAGCAGAGATCCTGAGGGGGGGTGTGGTGCTGCCGCCACGAACTGAGAAGCAGGGGGGGGGCTGCCCCACGGAATTGAGAAGTGGGAGGTGCCGCAAGTTGAAAAGTGGGGGGGGGGGTGCCGCCGCTAATTGAGAAGCAGGGAGTGCTGCCGCCGCGAATTGCCATCTCCGGGGCCCTGGGGACCTCCGGGCCCCTGGGGACATCTGGGCCCCTTACAAAAAATAAATAAATAATAATAAAAAAAAATTATTAAAAAAAGGGGGTTGCCATCCGGGCCCCATACAAAATAAAAACACAAAAAAAAGGTGGGTTGCCATCCAGGCCCTTGGGGACCTCCGGGCCCCTTACAGGTGTACTGCCTGTACCCCCCTGATGGCGGCCCTGATTACAGCATCTACTGATGAAAAAACTTCTAAACTATGACATGCTTCAGAATAAGGATGGAGGCAGATCTGTAATTTGGATCACCTAGAATATATTTTTCCCTGACTCATTGTCTGATTTGATGCAATCTCCATAATAATGAAATATATAAAAACGTCACTTGTATGGGATTGCAATGCCGCAGTTTAACTTGCCGCATATAGTCTTACTGAATTATTTTTTATGAAACATTTTTATGTTTTTTTATTAAATAACAATCTCTCTTTTTCTTTTGACTGACGGTAACCTTGAAGCATGCTGGAATATGGCAACACAAAATAATGTCTCAGTAACAAAAGCGCCGAGTTCATATCAATAAACATGGCACAAAACAGGGGACGGGCGCTAGGTATTAATATTGGTGTGCTCAGGAAATCTAAGATAATTTTTTATTTTTTTTGCTGAGTTGTTTTCTGCAAGAGAACCTACATAACCATCATTTTTGTTTCATGGGAGACTTGAAAAAGTGAATTGTATTTTTGTAAGACACATGCAAAAGCAGGATGTGTGGTCCTAACAGAATTTGATTAGTTAACCCATAATTTACTTTAGTTATGTATTCAGTAGAAAACATTGAATTCTAGCTAAATCCAAAAGCAAAAATGGAGATATATTGCAGGGTAAGAACCTGTAGATATGGTGGCTGCATTTGTTTTCTTTTTTTTTTTCTTCTGGCTTTTATTTTCATTTTCAACTGGTGATTCGGTTAGTAACAAACTTTACGTCCTTGGGTGAAAGCGCTCTTTCAACGAACCAAACTGTACCTATGGTGGAGCGGCGCTGTCACCCTAAAACAGAATGTGTGTCAGAACTACAGAATGTCTCGCCTTCTCCTCATTGTAAAGGCCCATACACACGATCTAATTTTATGGCCATAATTGTCTGATGGACGTGTTGTGTCGGATAATCCGACCATGTGTATGCTCCATCAGACAATTGTTGGCTGAATTAACGACAACAAATGTTGGCTGTCATAGGTGTGTGCAGCCTATTGTATTAGGGTGTGAACCCCAAAGCTCAAACACACATGTGTGTATGTATAGGGCCCCCGGCCCATTGCTCCCCCGGCTGTCACGGTGAAAGAGAAGTGTGTAAGCTCTTTTATTATGGGAGCTGGTAAAAGGGAGATCTTTCCCTTCTCCCCGCTGCTACACAGAGTGATAATGCTAATGAACACTAGGTGATTAAGGTGTGCCCAGGCACACCCAGCACACCCTGTGCGCACACCTATGTTGGCTGTTCATGCTCACCAACTGTCTGGAAATAAATCTGTTACGTCTGTTTATCCGATCGTGTGTACACAAATCCGTCTAACTAAAATCCAAAGTACAAACACGCATGCTCAGAATCAATGTTAAACATCAGACAACAATAGCAGAAGTTGCCCAAAGGGTGGCGGAAAAGAGCTGAAAAACCACGTGGTTTGGTGAATGTTGGCTGAAAATGTTGTGCCGTGTGTATGCAGAACAAGTTCATGGCCAACGTCCTTCGGACCAAAATCCACTGAAAAGTCCGCTGGAAGTCCGATCGTGTGTACGAGGCTTTAGACATAGCAAAAAGGCGTTTTTTTAGTGCAAACAGGTAAACTGGGCAGCCCCCCCTTCTGTTTATGGCCTTATCTGGAGTTCCTTTTTTACGCTTTTCTTTTATTGGATCATTTTCTTTTGTGTTACTGACAGCTCATGAAAGTGTCTTCATCTTGCAGGTCCATGGGGTCAATGCGTAGGTGAATGCGGACCAAGTGGGCTACAGAGTCGGTCAGTTTGGTGCGTCCATGGGGACAGTTGGGTTACCCACATCTCAAACTGTAAACCAGAGGAGGAACCAGCAAGCCAGCAGAACTGCTTTAAAATTTGCAGCTGGCACAGAGAACTCTATGAGTGGGAGACTACAGAATGGGACCAGTGCTTTCTTGTACCTTATCCGCACGCTGGGGTTAAATCGAGAACCTCAGAATGTGTCACAGCCCAACGTGGACTACAGCACAGACAAGTGAATTGCGTCCACAAGAACAATAGATCCATAACATCTCAAGAAATCTGTGAGCACTTTACTCCACGACCTACAGAAGAACAATCGTGTCTGGTACCATGCCCACAGGATTGTATTTTATCGGAATTCTCACCATGGTCTACGTGCAGTAAAAACTGTGGGAAACATCTACAGCACAGGACTCGTTTTGTCATTTCTCCATCTTTGTATGGTGGCTCAGACTGCCCAAATCTCACGGAATGGAGGCCTTGTGCATTCTATGGTTTCTGCTCCTTTGGGGAAGAAGAACATGTGTACAGTCTTAAGGTTGGACCTTGGAGCGAGTGTAGGTTGCCTCATCTGAAGGAAATAAGTTTCAGTGGAAGGACCATGTTGGATTTTGGCTCAGATTCTGGTGAAAGAAGTACTTTCAAGCAGGAGAGCCATCTATCACAAGAAAGATTCGATAGATGGGAGGCAGAGATTGGTTACCAAACGCGCCAAGTACAGTGTATGCGAAGTGACGGAAAGAGTGCTTTGCTAAGGTAAGAATAGCTTGTATATAGTATGTCTGGCACCTGTCATTTATTAAAGTCTGGAGCAGCTTAAGAACCTAAATTAAAGGGGTTGTAAAGGTTTGTTTTTTTATTTTCTAAATAGGTTCCTTTGAGCTAGTGCATTGTTGGTTCACTTACCTTTTCCTTCGATTTCCCTTCTAAATGTTTTTTTTCTTTGTCTGAATTTCTCACTTCCTGTTTCTCCTCAGTAAGCTTGCCCCCATCACCCGAGCTGTTCTGGCTGGGGGTTAGTTAGTGTGCTCGCCCCCTCCCTTGGGACTACATCCCTGCGGGGAGACGCTGTGAACACGGTTCGCATGATGGGGGCAAGCTTACTGAGGAGGAACACGAAGTGAGAAATTCAGACAAAGAAAAAAAACATTTAGAAGGGAAATCGAAGGAAAAGGTAAGTGAACCAACAATGCACTAGCTTAAAGGAACCTACCATATATACTTGAGTATAAGCCGACCCGAATATAAGCCGAGGCACCTAATTTTACCACAAAAAACTGGGAAAACTTATTGACTCGAGTATAAGCCTAGGGTGTCCATCTGCATGCCTCACTGTGCCTCACTTTGCCTCACTGTGTCCATATGCATGCCTCACTGTGTCCATGCCTCATTGTGTCCATGCCTCACTGTGTCCATGCCTCACTGTGTCCATGTGCATGCCTCATTGTGCCCATGCCTCACTGTGCCCATGCCTCACTGTGCCCATGCCTCACTGTGCCCATGCCTCACTGTGCCCATGCCTCACTGTGTCCATGCCTCACTGTGTCCATGCCTCACTGTGCCCATGCCTCACTGTGTCCATGACTAGACTTACGTTTAACATGGGAGTATATGGAAGGGGTGCCCGGTTTGAAAAATCAGTGCTCCCCAGCGGTAGGTCCCCCGGACAGCAAACTTTGGACACTTATAGAGGGGAACTGGGGCTACATGTGTGCCATGTTTAGGGTCCAGGGAACCTACGGCCGGCCAGTACCAGGTCGGCAGTAAGTCCCCCGGACAACAAAACTTTGCACACTTGTAGAGGAAGTGTGGAACTATATGTGTGCCAAGTTTGGGGTCCAGGAGACCTATAGCCGGCCGGTACCGGGTCCTCAAATTCCGGGAGATCAGGCGCAAAAAGGTGACTCGAGTATAAGCCGAGGGGGGCATTTTCAGCACAAAAAAATGTGGGCTTATACTCGAGTATATACGGTATTTAGAAAATAAAAAACGAAACCTTTACAACCCCTTTAAATATCAATTTAGTATGCTCTTTGACAAAAGGCCAACAGATCAGTCATGATTACATGTGTTGTTATTGTTGGTAGGGGTGTACAGCTTGCATGTTTTGGGGCAATTAATGTGTTTTCTTCATTAAAGCTGTTTCTCTGAAACCTTTGTTCTTGAAGCAAGATAAAGTTATCTAAAATTATATATTATAATATATATATTTCAAATTAAAAGAAAATCAGTTTGTCTAGGTAAGCTTGTTAGGGTTCACGTTGACAAACATTCTAATCAATCAGTATTATCCATTCATATGTATGCAGCACCGATGGAATGGAAAAGGCTGTTTGACCTGCTTTGCCTGCAGTTCAAATGCCCCTTAACCACTTCAGCCCCGGACCGTTTGGCTGCCAAATGACTGGGCCACTTTTTGCGATTCGGCACTGAATCGCTTTAACTGACAATTGCGCGGTCGTGCGACGTGGCTCCCAAACAAAACTGACGTCCTTTTTTTCCCACAAATAGAGCTTTCTTTTGGTGGTATTTGATCAGCTCTGCAGTTTTTATTTTTTGCGCTATAAACAAAAGTGTTGTAAAATCTGAAAAAAAATCAATATTTTTAACTTTTTGCTATAATAAATATCCCCAAAAAATCTATAAAAAAACAAATTTTTTCCTCAGTTTACATCGATACATATTCGTCTACATATTTTTGGTAAAAAAAATCGCAATAAGCGTTTATTGATTGGTTTGCACAAACGTTATAGCGTCTACAAAATAGGGATAGTTTTATGGCATTTTTAAAAAATAATTTTGTTTTTAATAGTAATGGCGGCGATCAGCCATTTTTATCGTGACTGCGACATTATGGCGGACACATCGGACACTTTGCCCAGGTTCACACTGGGCTGCGAGAGTGAAGCCGTGCGAATTCAGCTGAACTCGCACGATTTCACTCCCGCTGGTCAGTCCCGATTTCGGCCGCAATTACAGAGACGTCTGTGCAGGTTTCTGCACAAATGTCAATGTAAATCATGGGCCAAAATCGCAAAAAGTAGTACAGAAACTACTTTTTGAAATCGGTGCAGCGCCGCAGATGCGGCGTCGCACCGATTTGGACGGTGCCATTGCCGGCAATTTGCAGCAAATACCACCGTTTTGACAGTTTAGCCTTTAGTTATACTGTAAGTAGGGTGACCACATTTCCAAACTACCATCCAGGGACACCCGCCCTTCCCAAAAATCAGCTTGTGCTGTAATGAATCACAGCACCGTGATTGGACACAAGAGGCGGGATTTATGATTTCTCCAATCACAAGCAGGGGGCGGGGATTGTGCGCCTCCAGGCATTCCCGGCCAGGGCAAGTACTGTCAGTGAGTAAAGTGGTGATGTGGCGGCCTTTTTTGGGGGCATCAGATTGGCCCGGGGGGTGGCTGTGTCAGTTTCATTCCGGGACACTGTATTGTACTGGAATGAAGGTGCCCGGGACAGACCTGCAAAATGCGGGACTGTCCCGGGCAATCCGAGACCTGTGGTCACCCTAACTGTAAGTGTACTTTTGTATGATTTATTAAATTGTGCTAATTGTGAAATTTTCTAAATGCAGTAATCTGAAATAATTATTATGTTAGTGCCTAGCAAATACACCAGCTAAAACTTGGCAAGATTCTGAAATCTTTTATCATTTATTAATGATTACATAAGCAATTTGTGAATGTCATACAATATAATCTCAAGTTTGAGAATTGTAAAATGTATATGATTTTGACTTTTCTTCCCAGGAATTCTCTGTATTTCTAAATTATAATGCCTGTTAGGATTTGTTGACTGATTGCAGTAAATCACAGTACATATACAGTACACATTGTGATTTTATTATTACAGTATCTGCACCCAGGACAATATGCCCCTACATTACCAATCTTGTATTATGCCAAAAGACTGTGAAGTGTCAGAATGGGGTGACTGGACTTCCTGTTCTAAGACGTGTCAGCTGGGAGGAACCGTGCTTGGACTACGGAGTAGAAGGAGGATTGTTAAACGTATGGCCATTGGAGAGGGGAAGCCATGTCCAGAGCTCGAAGAGACGGAGGCTTGTAATATCGGACGCCAGTCACCATGTCTTGGGTAGGTGACCATTCATGTTTATGTCTTTATCATTTATGCTTTGGGCATTTGACCAGCAATTGATCTCTTTTTAACCTGCCCCTGACCTGCTTTCATCTGGGTTTCATTCTTGTAGAGTTGTATGGGAATGCAAAACCCAACTGAAGTGAACAAATGCCTGTTGATATAGACCCCTCTATAGTTAAAGGGGTTTTCCATTGTATTTTGATCTAATCCAAGGGTAGGCAACCTTGGCATTCCAGCTGTGGGGAAATTGCAAATCCCATCATGCTTTTGTTTCTGGGGATCATGCCTGTGTTGTCAAAGTCTTGCAATGTCCCACCACTTCTATGAGTGTCTGGTTAAAGCTTGTAGGAGGAGTTTTCATTCACCTCTGACTGTCCTATGAGGCTGCATGACTCCTGGCCCTTTGTCTGGACAGTGCGGATTGGCCCTGTGCTGATAACACCCCCAAGGCTCTGTATTATCAGCAGATGGAATAGGGACAGTAAAAGAAGGGGAGGATCAGCGAAGACAGGTGCAAACAGCCTTTTTACACAATGCAGAGGATTAACCCCTTAGGTTCCACAGTGAGTATAACAAGCATGCTTTACTGCATATACAGACTGATGTTACAGTTACTGTTAACATTTCTTTCATAAAATGTAAAGGCTAAGTTCACCTTTTTTCTCTAAAATCCAGCTTACCTATGTACCAATATACCATTAACTACCTCCCACACGCCGTATCGACAAATGACGGCGAGCGGGTGCTTCATTGTTCTAGGTCGACATCATATGACCTTGCCCCAGTCTCACCAAGCTTCAATCACATGCGCACTGTGTCACTGGGACACGGCGTGACCCCGATCTCTATAAAGAGCCAATGAGGCGGCACTTTACCCATGTCCAATCACAGCTGAGCACATGTAAATAAGTGTAGCGGGGTCCTCAAATTGATGGGATACACCTGGGCAATAGTGTAACCCAGGTGTATAATTGTGTTAGGATTCAGACCCCTTTTTGTTTCGTGGAGGATTGGAGGATGTAATATTCTCATTTGCCTGTGGGTGGCGTAGTACCCACAGGCTTCAGGTAGAATCATCCCCTGCAGTGCTCCCTGTTTGGTCTCTTCCCGGAGATGGTATGGCTGGGGCGGGGAACCCGCCGGGCCATTGATGGGAGGAGATAAAAGGGGGAGACGCCCTTGCCACGAGGTTCTTGCGGAGAAGGAGGTCCTCGGAGGAGGAGGGTTGCGGTCTGCACCCAGGGCCCTTAGGCCTGGGTGCGGGAGATCCAGGAGTCTGGTCCAGGTGCCCATGGCCTGGTCCGGAGTCATGTTGGCGTCCATCCCAGGCACCTTTAGCCTGGGGTGAGGTACTATCGAGGAGGCCTGGGGCCCAGTACCTTCGACTGGGTCCCGCTAGGGTGGACTGTCCGAGGGTCCCTGAGCGGAGGGACTCGTACCTGAGGTGAGGAGGCCGGGGAGGTTACCCACTGGAGACCCGGAGCAGCACCAACCCGGTGACAGTGGGCCTCTGGGAACTCTCTTGGGAGGACACATCCCCCTGATAGGGGCCACAGCGCATCGAAGAGGGCTCCATTGCTGTTCATAGGGGTTGCTGGAAGAGACCCCATCTTTCCTGTTCTGTAACAGCCGGATTGGCTTAGGCGCCGCTGGTCATAGTACAGTGGCATAGAACTTAAACTTTAGGAAGTGCCTTGATCTGCTCATCCCACCGTTGGCAAGGTTATAGGTCCCAACCAGTCTGCTGTTAAAAGAACTGTTTATCGTGCTTTGCTATTGGAGTGCCAAATAAACAAGTGTTGGACCTTTCTCCGGTGTGTGAACTCCAGTTACTGGAAGCAGAGGGGAGGCTGGTGAGCTTGCAATTACAGACTCAGTGCATTCACAGAACACACCGGCCCGAGGAAACATCAGGAAGTGGCCTTCACCTCCCTATTGTAATGGGGAGGACATGGGCCGTGGCGCATCTCACTCTCACAACTCAGAAACCCCTAGACATGAGTTGGTGTGTAACAGATGAAGAAGTTGGAGAGAGGGTGAGGCCGCTACATGTGGGGGCTCGTGAGTCCGGGATACAGTGTGTTCTAAAGATGGACTTGAGAATGTCTACATTTGAACTTTGCTGCCCAGAGGAGTTCCGAGCAGATCGGCCAAATTACTGGCCAAAGTGCGTCCCTGCTCGGAGTTGTGGAAATGACCCTAACACGGGAAAGGCCCATGCGGAGGAGCGGAAAAAGGGAGAGGTCCAGCCGTGTGACGTACTGCACGTGGGGACTGTTAACGCACTGCGCCACGAGGCACCCCATGGCGACATCGTTCGTGGGCGGAGTCAAGAGGAAGCCCGCGAAAATGTACAGCTCATGGGAGGAGTCTGGCCAAGTGTGGGGATACACGTGGAGACTCCGGCGCGGGGTCAGTGCATGATGGAGCAGCAGACAGTCGGGATGACCTCAAGTGCCCCATGGATTATGGTTCCTCACCCCACGAGAATGACTTCCTTTGCTGCCCCCATCACAGACACGGGGATAAGACTTAGGCCCCGAGGGCGGTTGGCTCTGTACACCTGCAGAGACACGGAGGCCCTCGGTGTGATCTGTCCCGGCTGCTCGGGACTGGTGGTCACCCTGAAGCCATTCGGCCGATGTGAGGAGTGCAGAGAATTCCTTTTTGAGGTTGAGTCGTCCACAGCAAGACCCCGGGCTCTTCGCCTCAACCACCTCACGGGTACCGCTACTCCGGAAGGGGAGATCAAGGCCTTTGTCGAGGTTCCTGTGCGCGCTGACCAGGGCGATGGACTGCCCAACAGAGAAAAATCCGAGGATGCTGCCTCGGTCGCCACAAGTTCCCTGCTTCCACCACCGAAGAGGAAAGTTGGCCTAGTACAGGCATCCTATGGACGTGGTCGAGCTTCACCCCGCTGCTTGCCTGGCCTGGATGGCGCCGGTCGAGATGGAAGTCCCGGACATCCCAGTCTTCTACAAGGGTCAGGTGAGCCAGGGGCTGGGACTGTGGTGGTGGTTGGAGGTGTCGGGGGCCCATTGGAGGTGGAACCCCCCAGGGAAGATGATTCTGTGTCCACGGGTAGATATCTGCCTGCGGAGATGTATGACACCTCCGACCTAGAGTCGCTGTCTGACTGCGGAGACGATGGCGAGATAGACGAGCTGTTCAGCCGCAAGGGCTGGGATAAAAAAAACACTTCTTGCTTCCCGTGCGGTACGGGATTCGCCTATGTACACAGGAGATAGCACGCCTCGGGTGGAAGACCCGCAGCTTGCGAGGGAGCCTACCCCTCCACCTGTGTCCTCACCTACTGTTACCCCACCTACTTTGGTTGTGGGGATACCCCGGGACTTGCTGTATGAGGTGGAAGTCTGGAGAACAAGATGGTATGACGAGTTTGTGTGGGACAAGTTGAAGGTGCCCCATGCTCGCAGGTACCTGGAATGTGTGCCGTCAGTGTCTAAGAGGTTTGAGGACTGCAAAGCTGAATGGAAATTGGGGCGCCATATCCATGCTGACAAGATAGTCATTTGCAGAAGAGAAGGAGAAGATGTCGAGTATTCGATAGAGGCATTTGACAAACACCTGAAACCCCTGTACCTGCCGGATCCAAAGTTTTACTTATAGGAGAAAAGAACTCCTGTTTATTTCTTTTGTGCACTTGAACTTTCTGGAAGAGCCATTCCCAGACACGCAGGACTGTGCCCTGCTTTTGTTTTTGTTTGGGCTTTTCTTTTTCTCGTTGGAGACTTGGGGACTGTTGTGTTTTCGTGTTTCCCCTTTTCTTCATGTGCCAAAGGCAAGGACATTTGGGAATAGTGGCAGAGTAGGGAAAGCTGGAAGAACGAAGATTCGTTGAGCGTCATGACCGCGGCGTTGTCACCAGGTGGCAGTGTTGCGCAACAAATGTTTGAAAATATTTCACCCACACATCACCTTGCTTGTTGGAGTGAGTGGGTCTCTCGGCTGACGGGCCCACTCATCCCAAATGACACAAAATTATGTTAGGATGTTGTTTTTTCTTTCCCCTGCAGGAGAATCGTCAATCAAGACCATTGAGAGTGGGTGGCTCTTAGACAGTGTGGGAGAGGGGTTGTGATTATGCAGATGTTTAAAGTGTTTTATGACATAAGTTGTTTTATATGTTCCCCATTCCCTGAGCAGGTCTTGGCACTTGGGAATTTTTTTTTAGAGGAATTGCTTCAGGGGTTTCACTCCATGCCACCACTTTATGGGAGGTATGGGTGTGCACCTGACGCTGGGGACCAGCGTCAAATTACAGGGGGGAGTGTGTAGCGGGGTCCTCAAATTGATGGGATACACCTGGGCAATAGTGTAACCCAGGTGTATAATTGTGTTAGGATTCAGACCCCTTTTTGTTTCGTGGAGGATTGGAGGATGTAATATTCTCCTTTGCCTGTGGGTGGCGTAGTACCCACAGGCTTCAGGTAGAATCATCCCCTGCAGTGCTCCCTGTTTGGTCTCTTCCCGGAGATGGTATGGCTGGGGCGGGGAACCCGCCGGGCCATTGATGGGAGGAGATAAAAGGGGGAGACGCCCTTGCCACGAGGTTCTTGCGGAGAAGGAGGTCCTCGGAGGAGGAGGGTTGCGGTCTGCACCCAGGGCCCTTAGGCCTGGGTGCGGGAGATCCAGGAGTCTGGTCCAGGTGCCCATGGCCTGGTCCGGAGTCATGTTGGCGTCCATCCCAGGCACCTTTAGCCTGGGGTGAGGTACTATCGAGGAGGCCTGGGGCCCAGTACCTTCGACTGGGTCCCGCTAGGGTGGACTGTCCGAGGGTCCCTGAGCGGAGGGACTCGTACCTGAGGTGAGGAGGCCGGGGAGGTTACCCACTGGAGACCCGGAGCAGCACCAACCCGGTGACAGTGGGCCTCTGGGAACTCTCTTGGGAGGACACATCCCCCTGATAGGGGCCACAGCGCATCGAAGAGGGCTCCATTGCTGTTCATAGGGGTTGCTGGAAGAGACCCCATCTTTCCTGTTCTGTAACAGCCGGATTGGCTTAGGCGCCGCTGGTCATAGTACAGTGGCATAGAACTTAAACTTTAGGAAGTGCCTTGATCTGCTCATCCCACCGTTGGCAAGGTTATAGGTCCCAACCAGTCTGCTGTTAAAAGAACTGTTTATCGTGCTTTGCTATTGGAGTGCCAAATAAACAAGTGTTGGACCTTTCTCCGGTGTGTGAACTCCAGTTACTGGAAGCAAAGGGGAGGCTGGTGAGCTTGCAATTACAGACTCAGTGCATTCACAGAACACACCGGCCCGAGGAAACATCAGGAAGTGGCCTTCACCTCCCTATTGTAATGGGGAGGACATGGGCCGTGGCGCATCTCACTCTCACAACTCAGAAACCCCTAGACATGAGTTGGTGTGTAACAGATGAAGAAGTTGGAGAGAGGGTGAGGCCGCTACATAAGGAAATGCCGGTTATCGGCTCTCCTTGCCTCACACTGATAGAGCGTGAGAAGATGAGAGCCGATCAGTGGCATTTCTTTACAGGGGAGATCTATACAGATAGTCAGGACACTGATCATCAGTGCAGCCCCAACAGTGCCCATCAGTGACACCAATCTGTGCCCATCAGTGATGCATGTCAGTGCTGCCTTTCAGTGCCCATCGGTGCCTGCTCATCAGTGCCGCCCATCAGTGTCCATCAGTGCTGCCTATCAGTGCTCATCAGTGCTGCATATTAATGCCTCCTCATTAGTGCCACCTCATCAGTACCCTTCAGTGCTGTCTCATTAATGCCCACCAGTGCAGCCTATCAGTGCCCATTAGTAAAGGAGAAAAATTATGTATTTACAAAATAAGAAACTAACAAAGACTTTTTTTTTTTTTTAAATCGGTCTTTTTTCATTTATTTTTAGCAAAAAAAATAACCAGTGGTGATTAAATACCACCAAACGAAAGCTCTATTTGTGTGAATAAATGATAAAAATCTAATTTAGGTACAGTGTTGCATGTGCAATTGTCATTCAAAAGGTGACAGCACTGAAAGCTGAAAATTACCCTGGGCAGGAAGGGGGTAAAAGTGCTTGGTATTGAAGCAGTTAAAGGAAGACGTGGGAAAGTGGGTAGAAATAAAAAAAAGAGGTGGTGTAATAACAAGAGAGGTGTGATCCACAGAAGTAAAACATGCCCTATTCTGTGATGCGGTAAGGCAGTGCATGATGGGATATGAATTTTCCTGGAAGGTCACATGATCCCACAGGAAGTGATGGGCTCATATGTCTTTTTTTAAAAAGAAATTTAACCAAGAGGGGAAGATTGAAGGCTGCCATGGACTAGGTGAGTGAGAGATAAGCATATTGGGATGGCGAGGGCAGAGAAGACATTAGAGAAGGCTTCTATTTATTATTAGAAGTGAAATTTCGCCTGAAAAGGTGATCTTAGCCTTTAAAGTAATTGTGAGTTGTCAAACACATTTTCCTAGTTTACAAATAATGTCAATGGCTGCAATCATTTCCATTCTCTAAGATAGCAATATACAGAATGTCTCAGGAGACTAATGTGCCATAAGTGCCTGATAATGCATTTTATTCGCTCCATTAACCACGGCAAACATTGTTTCTGTTCCCCAAGGATGAGTTTATTGAAAGGTTAAGAGAGAGAATGAAGCAATTGTACTTATTGATTACAGATGAGAACTTGTTGTGTGAGACATTGAACAAACCGTTCAGCCTCATCGCACGACGGGCCAATGTACGACGCCGTCCGCCTTATTCAATAAGGAATGATAATTCTGAAGTGTTGCTTCTGAAATGCAATGACCCCCCCCCCCCCCCAGCAATTAGCATCCATCATGGATTGCTATGACTGCGGCAACATTGTGCTTGTTATATAAGAGAGATACGATAGCAGTGAATAAACATCCACAATAAGAAGTGGTCTATGACTTCAGAATGCTTTGTCTGCTACCCCCTACTAACTTTAGTTAAAGCAAAACTATAGCCTTGCATTGGAACATTGTTGGCAGGCAGCCGTTTATTGTAGAAGGCAACTCTTCTGCAATATAAGCTCCTCTTCTGCTTGTCAGCGACGTTTCTTCTGAAGGTATACTGAGCCCAGGGGCAGATCCAGAGTCTTTTCTCGGGAGGGGCACTGCCAAAAAATGTTTTTTTTGTGGGCAATTTATCAGCGAAATGGCTGGTGTCAGCGCTTCAATCATCCCGGCACCATGGTTGTTATGGTGTCAGGATGCTTGAAGCGCATTATTTCTATTATTACATTGTAATATAAAATGAAATAGTTCAACTCACCATAATGCAGAATCAGTGGGAGCCCCGAGTGTGACACTTGCCACCGTCGCCTGCAATCAGTGGGAGCCCTGAGCGTGTCTCTTGCCACACGTTGCGGATTGTCACTTGCCACGTCACCTGCCACATCTTGTGGATTGTCACTTGCCACATCACCTGCCACACCTTGCGGATTGTCACTTGCCACACCTTGCGGATTGTCACTTGCCACGTCACCTGCCACACCTTGCGGATTGTCACTTGCCACGTCACCTGCCACACCTTGTGGATTGTCACTTGCTACGTCACCTGCAATTAGTGGGAGCCCTGAGCGTGTCTCTTGCCACACGTTGCGGATTGTCACTTGCCACGTCACCTGCCACATCTTGTGGATTGTCACCTGCAATTAGTGGGAGCCCTGAGCCTGTCTCTTGCCACACGTTGCGGATTGTCACTTGCCACGTCACCTGCCACATCTTGTGGATTGTCACCTGCAATTACTGGGAGCCCTGAGCCTGTCTCTTGTCACACGTTGCGGATTGTCACTTGCCACGTCACCTGCCACATCTTGCGGATTGTCACTTACCACACCTTGCGGATTATCACTTGCCACGTCACCTGCCACACCTTGCGGATTGTCACTTGCCACGTCACCTGCCACACCTTGCTGATTGTCACTTGCCTGCCACCAGATGTAGATTGTCATTTGCCACAATTTGCGGATTGTCACTTGCCACGTCGCCTGCCACACCTTGCGGATTGTCACTAACTTGCCTGCTAAGGTGTAGTTTTGGTTGTCTCTTGCTGTGTCCCAGACTTCCAGAGTCAGGCAGCAGAGAGATAATGTAATCTCTCTGCTGCCTGCACAGTGAGGGCGGAAGTCACTGCAGGAATGCAGGGCAGGCACGGGCGGTGAGAGATGATCTCATCTCTCTGCTCCCCCGCTCCCGGCTAGCTGATTGGCCAGCTGCCACACTGAGCCTGCTCTCTCACTCTCACCTGCGCTGCCAACACACTGAGCAGCACAGTCTGCCCACAAACTGCGCCGCCCGCCCACAAACCACGCCGCAAGCGGAGCCGCCCGCTTTCTTACCCGTCTGTGGAGCCGCACGCTATCGCACCCGCCCGCAGAGCAGCCCAATGTGACTCACTGATGTCACTCGTTGCTAGACCCAGGCGTTAGCAATGAGTGCAGGGAAGAGGCTTCACCCACCACCTCCTCCGCTTCTGGTATCATGTCAGTGCGGTGCCACGTAACTACATTAGACGAGTTTCTCTCTCGGCGCCGCTGATCAGCTGATGTGAGAAACTGAAAGAGAGACTCAGAGAGGCAGCAGCAGCCGCAGAACAAGTAGATTAAAAAAATGTTTAAAAAAAACAAAAAAAACAGAGCAAGCAAGTGAGTGTGACAGATGGTCTCGGGGGGTGGGGGGCAATTACCCTGTTGCCCCCCCTGGATCCGCCCCTGACTGAGCCATGCATGTGTAGATTTTTGGTCTCCTTTGTTGCTGGGATAAATTACACGTGTGCGGGGATTACATCTTCCTGGGCTGACCAATCAAGGTGGCCAAAGATGGCGAGCCTGAAAGAAGACAGGGCGAAGATGTCAGAAGTAGCACGCGGTCTCACAGATATCACATCGCTTAAGGGTATGGAATTATAGTGGACTCTAGTTCCACTTAACCATATAAACAAAAAAAGAGCGACGATTTTGAAAATAAAAATTCAAATATTTTTGACTTTTTGCTATAATAAATATCCCCAAAAAATATATAAAAAAACTATTTTTTTCCTCAGTTTGGCCGATATGTATTCTTCTAAATATTTTTGGTAAAAAATATCGCAATAAGCGTATATTGATTGGTTTGTGCAAAAGTTATAGCGTCTACAAAATAGGGGATAGAATTATTGGATTTTTTTTATTAATTTTATTTTTACTAGTAATGGCGGCGATCTGCGTTTTTTATCGTGACTGCGACATTATGGCAGACACATCGAACACTTTTGACGCTATTTTGGGTCCATTGTCATTTATACAGTGATCGGTGCTATAAAAATGCACTGATTCCTGTGTAAATGACAATGGCAGGGAAGGGGTTAAACACTAGAGGGCGATGAAGGGGTTAAGGGAGGGAGTGATTCTAAAGGCCCGTACACACGGTCTGACTTTTTGCCAACAAACTTCAAAATGAGAAAGTTTTCCTAAAATTCCAAACATGTGTACGCTCCATCGGACAAACTTTTTCGGTTTTCATTGGACAAAAGTTCGCTCTGCAAACGGACAAACTTTTCGGCAACAAAAGTCAGATGGTGCAAAGTCCGACCGTGTGTACAGAAATCCATCGGACTTTTGTCCAAAGTACAAATGCGCATGCTCAGAACCAATGTTAAAATCAATCAACAATAGCAGAAGTTGACCAAAGGGTGGCGGTAAAGAGCAGAAAAACCACGTGATGTTGGGAAAGTTTGCAGAAAAGTCCTGCCATGTGTATGCTATGGGTGTGCCCGGCCAACTCCCTTCAGGCAAAAATCCACTAAAAAGTTTGTTTGAAGTCCGACCGTGTGTACAAGGCTTAACAGT
This sequence comes from Rana muscosa, assembly GCA_029206835.1. Taxonomy (NCBI): domain Eukaryota; kingdom Metazoa; phylum Chordata; class Amphibia; order Anura; family Ranidae; genus Rana; species Rana muscosa. The sequence continues at coordinate 449,797,429 of CM055127.1, read as the reverse complement.
GGGGGGGCTGGGCTACAAGTGACATGACAGTGATCACTGCTCCCGATCACAGGGAGCAGTAGATCACTGTCCTGTCACTAGGCAGAACAGGGCAATGCCTTGTTTACATAGGCATCTCCCCGTTCTGCCTCTCCGTGACACGATCGCGGGCCGCCGGCAAACATCGAGTTCACGGGGCCCGCGGGCATGGGCACGGAGTGTGCGGCGTGCGCGCGCCCACAGCACAGCTTCTTAAAGGGGACATACAGGTAAGTCCATTTGCCCACCGCTGCCATTGTGCCTACGTATATCGGCGTGCAGCAGTCGGCAAGTGGTTAAAGAAAAAAATTGTTGAAAATTTGTTATTGGCTATACTGGTCTTTTTGTGTCTCCAGCATACAACTGTCCTAATACATGTCTCTGGTCTCCAAACCTGTAGCATGTTTGCAGTCTCCATCCCTCTCCTGCAGTAAGTGTGCAGCCTCCGACCATCTCCTGTTGCATGTTTCCAGTTTCTGATGAGTTTCTGTAACTTTACTATCAGTGAATATTATATGTGGCCCTTTGATGATATTAGGGACACTTGAGGCCTCCTTTATCAAGAAAGTTGACCACCATTGGTCATACAAATAGGGTTTAATGACCCGCTATTGACTCCTGTTGCATGTATACAGTCTCTGCCTTCTGTACCTTTACATTCAGCAGATATTATGTGTGGTACTTTGGAGTATATTTACTAATGTACTTATTTTACCTAAAGTCAGTCGATTGCGGTCCATTATACTAGATGTATGTAGCACCCTCTAGCTAGTGTGCTAGGTGTAAATAGGTTTAGTTGTTAGTGTAGGAAAATTTCAGCTTGGTTAAGGGCCAGGCTTGGGTTGTGAATCTAGGTCAGGGTTTAGTGACTCAGGGGCTGGATGACTCATCCTTACAGCTCTTCTAGTGCCTCCCCCTGTTTTCTATCAAAAAGATTGGAGGTGAATTTATCTGCTGTTTAAAAGACCAACATCCCTAGGATATAGTGTAAATCTAATTTCCCCTTGGGAATGGCACTTTATAGGCACAGATTGTGAGACGTATAGTATATAAAAAAAATATATTTTTAATTTGCGTATCAAAAAAGAGTATAAAAAAAGAATATCGATCATATAATTTTTTTTTATAAAAACATAGAAAATTGCATCATCTTACATACACCATCGGGTGCACACAGAGAATAAAAATATCCACAATGTGAGCATGGGCGTCCGCTGAACTTTTTTCAGGGGGGGGGGGGGGCATCATTTTAAAGTCATCCATGCTCGGTCCCTTTTTGACAATGTCATGAAGGGGAGGGGCTTAGTCATTATGACATAAAGCGCAGGCATGCAAAGGTTTGAGAAACCTGATGCAAAAGCTTAATAGAAGGATCAAGCTGCCATTGTCTGATTAGCAATTTCTATTTTTTTTTTAAACCCCCCCCCTCTAGCGGCCGAATAGCGCCACTAAAACGATGGTAAAGCGCCGCTAAAACTAGTGGTGCTTTACCGATAACGTGGCCAGCTGGCAGTGTGAAATAGCTCTTGAGGATAATTATGCTTCACTCCATGTCCATATAAATATAGTGTGTCTCCAGGGGGGGGGCAATTGACCCTCCTTGCCCTATGGAGCGGATACCCATGAATGTGAGCATCCGTCATGTGCACACAAAAATTCTGATAGCAATCATAATTCCTACGCGTTACAGAGTACATAGGACTCCTTCTTCAGGGAAAATCCAATATGCAATAACAGTGGTAGTAGTAGTCTAGAAAATATAAAAATAATACATTATACATACATTCGATACTGAACCGAGATGATGGCCATGAATAAACACTTTAAAGCGGAGGTCCGCCTAAAAAAAATAATATTAAAAGCCAGCAGCTACAAATACTGCAGCTGCTGACCTTTAATAAAGGGACACTTATCTGTCAAGGGTGCCCGCGATGTCGGCAGCTGAAGCCAATCAATCGCTTGGCTCGCGGCTGCCCCGCCTCCATCCTCTGTGAGGGAATCAGGAAGTGAAGCTTTGCGGCTTTATTTCCCGGTTCCCTACTGCGCATGCGCGAGTCGCGCTGCGCATCCTAACTGGACGTCCTAACTGGTCCCCGCTGTCTTCTGGGACCTGTGTGTTTCCCAGAAGACAGCGGCGGGGGGGGGGGGGCGGGAAGGGGCGTGACCCCCGCGGGAGTCTATGGCCGGAAGTGGGTGCAAATACCTGTATTATACAGGTATCTGCACCCCCCTTCCCCCTGAAAGGTGCCAAATGTGACACCGGAGGAGGGGAGGGTCCTGAAAAGCGGAGGTTCAATTTTTGTGTGGACCTCCGCTTTAAGCATCAATCACCTATATACTTACATATGCAAACATAAGCACTGCTTACCTTCCTTCACCTTGTCTTCATGCAATTTTGTATTTAGTATATGTTTCAATTATTAATGACAGTTCTATGTGGTCCTTTGGTAGTATCAGGTCCACTTGATGCCCTCTATATCAAGAAAGTTGGTCACCACTGGTCATACAATCAGGGTTTACATCTACTTTAATGGCCCACTGGTAAATGTTTTTAGGTCCAGGGAGTACATTAATAAATGTACTCCAAAGGACCACACATACTAATCGCTGAATGTAATGCTACAGAAGGCCATCAGAGACTGTATACATGAAACAGGAGATGGTCAGAGACTGCAAACATACTGCGGGAGCTGGACGGACACTGAGAACATACTACAGTTTTGGAGACTGGAGACATGTATCAGGACAGTTGTAATGTAGACTAGAGACACATTACATAAGACTGCTAGAGCTCACTGCTATTACAGCTCCCAGGGCCACTATTAGAAATTGTGGGGCCCCATACAGCCTGCCTGACAGGGCCTCCCACCAGCAGTTCCTGGCATTTGCACAGCTGCAATATTTGCTGGATTGTATTGGCAGTTCAAGGAATGGTTCCACTCGATTTGGTGCATAACATCCCACATCCCCAAAATTCCCTAAAACCTTCATAACATACCCAAACATAGGCACTGCTTACCTTCCCTCACCTTGTCTTCATGCAATGTTTCATTTATTTCCAATCTACATTTTAATTTATTTTCATTGTAGTAAACAGCCCTCGATTTGCACTCCATCATAAAAGCCACTTAACAATGATATATTCAGCGGTACCTGCCAGGGCTGATATTTTGTAATAATTAGCGAGACCTGCAAGCACATTTTTTATTTTTACACCAAAAGCCAATTACCACGATGACTGCAGTGAAATACGCTGGAGATGAAGACGTCTCATAGGTGACATTTTGTATGACATTCCCTCTAATGATTTCTGGAGTTATCTGATGTCTTCATGAGGTTACACAATGTTAAATGACTTCATTATTGAAGAAATCTCTATTATATGGAAGAAAGAAAAGAGTTGTTTCTGATACGGGTAGATGTGTAAAGCTACCAGAGGTTCATGTGTCAACTTTGGGGGTGGATGATGGTGGGTGGTTAGTCGCCATTTTTTTTTTTCTTTTATTTATCTGTAAATCCAGTTGAGAAATTTCTCACAGTAGGTTGTCTGTGGATTGGCTTTTAGTGTCAAGCCTGGTATTCCTGGGTTTCAGCATTGAAAAAAAATGTTCCCTATATCCTGTGACCCCTATTTTTGACCTGACCCTCAGATTGACTCTAACACTTTAGGGGTTGATTTACTAAAGGGAAATCTACTTTGCACTACAAGTGCACTTGGAAGTGCAGTCGCTGTAGATCTGAGGGGAAGATATGAAATGAGGGGAAGCTCTGCTGATTTCTATCATCCAATCATGTATAAACAAAAATGCTGCTTTTTATTTTCCTTGCATGTCCCCCTCAGATCTACAGCGACTGCACTCCAAAGTGCACATGTAGTGCAAAGTAGATTTGCCTTTAGTAAATAAACCCCTTAAGGTGTAAGTTCAGCTTTGCAAAAAAGCACACTATGGCGGTTATTTACTAATGGCAAACCCACTTTGCATTACAAGTGCACTGAAAGTGCACTTGAAAGTGCAGTCGTTGTAGATCTGAGGGGGACATGCAAGAAAAATAATAAACAGCTTTTTGGCTTGCACATGATTGGATTATAAAATCAGCAGAGCCTCCCCTAATTTCAGATCTACCCCTCAGATCTGCAGCAACTGCACTTCCAAGTGCACTTTCAGTGCACTTAGAAGTGCCCTTGCAGTGCAAAGTGGATTTGCCTTTAGTAAATAACCCCCTATGTTGTCCCATATGGTTATAGCAGTATAGCTCCATTTACACAATTTTTTTGGCGAGGGCAGCACGGTGGTAAGTGGTTAGCACTTCCATCTGGCAGCACTAGAATTATTGGTTGGAATCCCAACCACAGCGTTTGGGTTTGCGTGTTCTCCTCATGCATTGTTGCGTTTCCATTGGGTACTCCGGTTTCCTCCCACACCCCAAAGACATGCTGGTAGGTTAATTGGCTGCTGTCTAAATTGGCCCTTAGTATGTGTATGTATAAATGTGAGTTAGGGACATTCAATTGTAAGTGCCTTGAAGGCAGGAACTGATGTGAATGTACAACGTATATGTAAAGCACTGCATTAATTGTTGGCTCTATGTAAGTACTTGTAATAAATAAATAGTTTTATTCTGCAGTCACGTGATGCAAAGCCTTCTGTATTGTTCTTCCTCCTGATACCTGTAGGCGTGTCACTTTCCAAAGTGGGCGGTATGCCCTTTTATCGCACATAGCAGGGATATACACTCCGTGTAAGGTTGCCAACCGTCAGTAAATTTACTAAGGCCCCTTTCACACTGGGGCGTTTTTCATGCGGTTTAGCGCTAATTTTAGCGCTATTATACCGCATGAAAAATTCGTGCCTGTAGCCTTCAATGTGAAAGCCCGAAGGCTTTCACACTGAAGCGGTGCGCTAGCAGGACCGCTCCAAAAGTCCTGCTAGCCGCTTCTTTACAGCGGTGAAGGAGCGGTGTGTTCACCGCTCCTTTACCGCGGCTGCCCATTGAAATCAATGGGACAGCGCGGTAATACCGCCTGCAAACCGCGGCAATAGCCGTGGTTTGCGGGCGGTATTAACCCTTTTTCGGCTGCTAGCGGGTTTTAAATTCACCCCCCTAGCGACCGCATACCGCGGTCAGAACGACGGTATAGCAGCGCTGAAAATCGCGCTGCTATACCGCCACCGCACCTGCCCGCCCCAGTGTGAAAGGGGCCTAAGATATATACATTTTAACAGCGCTAATGGAGTATAAGCGCTAACACATAATAAAATTTAAACACAACGTGAAATTATCCAGTGCTAATATAGTCGTGTAGTAGTATAAAGTGCTAAGTGCTTCCAACGGCAATTGAAGTTTCTAGGTTGAAAGGAATTCCAGAGATCACTCTCCCCTCTTATGACCCCACTCACCAGAGTTGATGGACCCTCAGCTTTGCAGTCCAGGGGTCGGAAATTGCTTGTAAACTTTTCGAAGGTCTAATGCATGGATCCAAGTTCAGGTTTGTGGAGAGGCTTCCACTAACAATTATTCATGCGGACCCAGGGAAATAGTGCATATTAAAAAAGGTAGAAAGTACATAGTGAAGTACTGCCGGCACTGAATTACTGCGCATTTACAAAAACGCCACTCACGAGACGGCTTGGAAAAACAGGCATCAGTGTGTTCCGGGTTCACATCTGCAGCGTGCTTTCCACGGTATTGTAAACTGTGCAATGTTATATATATTAATCTATAACTATTGCATCTATGTATTAATTGTATAGTCCCTTGTTTGCTAGTCTAACCTATCAGAGAATGCTAGGCCTGCTGATACAATGTTATTATAAAGACAGACACAGTTGCTTGGTAAAACAGGTCATATATTTACTTCCTTTAAAAATAGGAAACATATCTTAACAACAGATATCAGATACAGTCTATAACAACTCTAATAATAATATGAAAGATACTTAATACTCATGGTTTCATCAGCTGGGTTCTGCATGGTGAAGGGAGCGAGCCAAAGGCTCACATGAGCATGCCAGGAAACAAAAGTGGACAAAAGAGGACTCTTAAGCCTCGTACACACGACCGAGTTTCTCGGCAAGAAACTTGCTGGCAGAGCTTTCTTGCCGAGTAAATCAGTCGCGTGTACGCGGCTATCATGTTTCTCGTCAAGAAAACCGACAAGAATCTCGACGAGAAAAATAGAGAACCTGCTCTCTATTTTCTCGTTGAGATTCTTGTCAGCATGTTTCTCGACAAGAAAAGTGTGTGTGTGTGTACACTTACCTGTCCTCTGGGAAGCCCGCGCATGCTCGAAATGACTTTGACGCATGCGCGGTAGCTTCCTAGGCATAGGTAGGGTGTAGCAAGATGGCGGCGACGGCATAGATTGTGACGAGCTCACGCTCGTCGTAGTCGATAACGTCACTGTGTTCGCTCCATTCAAAGAACCGCGGGTTCTTTGAAAGGAGCGTCTGTACACTCGGCCGGGACAAGTTTCTTGTCCAAGAATCTCGTCAAGAAAAACAACGTTTTTTTTCTTGACGAAATTCTCGGCCGTGTGTACGAGGCCTTAAGCCTCGTACACACGACCGAGTTTCTCGGCAAGAACCAGCAAGAAACTTGCTGGCAGAGCTTTGTTGCTGAGTAAATCGGTCATGTGTACGCGGCTATCATGTTTCTTGTCAAGAAAACCGTCAAGAATCTCAACGAGAAAAATAGAGAACCTGCTCTCTGTTTTCTCGTTGATTCTTCTCAGCATGTTTCTCGACGAGAAAAGTGTGTGTGTGTACACTTACCTGTCCTCCGGGAAGCCCGCGCATGCTCGAAATGACTTTGACGCATGCGCGGTAGCTTCCTAGGCATAGGTAGGGTGTAGCAAGATGGCGACGGCATCGAATGTGACGAGCGCATGCTCGTCGTAGTCGATTACGTCACCACGTTCGCTCCATTCAAAGAACCGCGGGTTCTTTGAAAGGAGCGTGTGTACACTCGGCCGGGACAAGTTTCTTGTCCAAGAACCTCGTCAAGAAAAACAACTTGTTTTTTCTTGACGAGATTCTCGGCCGTGTGTACGAAGCCTTACTCTTCGATATGTGCTTTTAACATTCATTCCCCTCACCCATAACCACCCACACTTGCTTCCTGTCCAATCAGATAATGCAAAGCTATTTCTTCTCCTCTCTTTGAAGCTCATAGCCACACCAGAGGGGCTGGAGACAAGGCCTTTTGTCATGCAGATGCTAATATGCTACAAAGCTTTGACTGTAAAGTCCAGAACTATGATCTTAAGCCATGTTTGCTCCTCCAACACATGGGTACCGGAAGTTGCGTCACTAGTACGTAAAACCTGAAATACGTTGATGCGTTTTGCCCCTCCTCCAGGGCGTCATCAAGGACATCAGTAAATTTACTGGCAGTTCGTAAAAATCTGTGATTTTTTTTACAACTGTCTGTAAATATAAGGGGCTGATAATTTGTCATACTGTATTGACTTTTTAAGTTTAAACCAAGCAAATTATTTGTTGGGGTATTGCCGGTGTTTCTATATTGTGTTTATACTGTTTAAATATCAGTTGTCTTCTTAATAGGAGTTCAGTGGTTTTTGTGCGGTTGTCAGTAAAAAATGTGATCCGCCAGTAAATGTTACATGTTTTGTCAGAAAAAAATGCTGCGGGAGGTTGGCAACAGTACTGACTCTGTGTTATGTACGCAGCTTTCCATTTGGCTAGCGCTGCATTACAGTTGATGTTTAACAGCAAGGTTTGTGCTGGGAGCTACTGTCAATCAAGGGAGCCTGGATGGGTGGGGGGATGTGGCCGCTATATCTGACCAAGGGAGGTACAGGCGCACTTTAGCGGGGGCCAGGGAAGGCAGCACACATAGAGGTTACCACATGGCGTGCACCAAACCGCATTCTGTCATAAACAGGTGTGATACCGCATTCTGTCATAAACAGAGTAAATCAAACGTATGTAAGGTGAAAAAGTGATGTAGTTTATTAAGATAAGTGAACAGGATAACAGGATCACAGGAGGGACAGGAACAGGTTCAGGTACAGGCACAGGTTCACAGGATCACAGGTACAGGTCAGGGCTCAAGGACAATACCAAGGCAAGTGTGTGACACCTGATTGCAGGAGATGTCAGCTCCACACTGCTAGGAGACATCCGCTGGTGGATACCATTTCTGTGGTCCAAAGATCAGACAGTGCCGCCAGCAGGTGAAACTTTTCCTGACAGTACCGCCCCCCCCCCCCCCTCGAAGGAGCGACCTCTGGATGCTCTAACTAGTCGCAGATGTAAAAAGTCCATGGCACCAAGCCGGGCAGCGGGCAGAGGCATATCAAGCTGAGTATATCAGAGTCCCACCTATACCATACCTCCCAACTTTCTGAGATGGGAATGAGGGTTACCTATTAGCAAAAGTTTGTAGGCATAGGACACACCCCCTGTATCGCCCTCCTTAAAGGAGAATTGTACAAAAAAATTATTGATTAAACCACAAGTGCTTTTTTTACCACTACTATTCCATTATATTGGCCTCTAGCAGCAGCAAATTTAGAAGTTGGATGCAGCAATTTAGAAATTGGAAGAAAGGTTTAGCCCTGTAAAACACCTTTTGATAGATAAATAGTGCATTTTCTATACAACTATATAGATCAGACCAAAATGAGGGACAAATGAGGAGGAAAGATGGACAGAGGGACTTTGTTCCAAATCAGGGACAGTCCCTCAAAATCAGGGACAGTTGGGAGCTATGCTATACATCAGGATCACAGTCCTCTCTTCCCATCAGTTCCCTACCTTACTCCAGCAGCATGACAGGGGGCAAGAAGTGCACTCTGTCCTCTCCTGCATGCTGCCTGCCCTCGGTCATCTCCATGCTTTGCCATGGTGTTGATGGGACACCAAGCATTCTGTCCCTAGATCTTCGTTGGTTGGTATGGTGCTGGTAGCCTGCCTACACCATGGCAGTACATGATGTTAATCCAAAGTGTCCCATGTTCACAACACCCCAGGGGATCCCAAATGGCACCCCGGAATAGAAACACAGATCAACATGACAGCTAGGCTACTGACCTTCACAGAAAGAGGTAAGCAGTGACTACCCATGTGTTCCCTCTTCTTCATCCTTTTCCTTTTAAAAATATTCCAGGTAAACCTGATATCATATTATCCGTGTTTACTGCTTGATGACTTTTATCTCCTCTCATATTCTCCTTTGATTCCTCAATGTGGCATTTTTTCCTCCCATCGCCGCGAGTAAAGAAGAAGAAAGCGCAGTGACTAATGGAGTGCATTGCTTCTGTCAGCGTTAGTACATTTGCCTTAAATTACAGTCATTACCCTATCATCAGATTGAGCTGTTTTCTTACTTAATGACATCCCGCTGCTTGCGACTTGGGCAGCCTGCAGGTTTTACTAAAAGAAAACCTCTCTGGTAATACTGTAATTATATGTTTGTATTAATGTTTCTGTATTTCGGAGTTATTTACCAGGAAGGAGAGGAAAAACACAAATGGTGCAGCTAAAATATTAATTCGCGCCATGTGATTTCTCTGCAGATAGAGTCACCTACACCTCTTAGACTGTCAGAGCGGAGGAGACATCTGTCATCGGAAGAGGCTAATGTGGCAGCACTGCCTGTCGCTTCTGATCCTGTAATCATCTCTTTGGGGATATTATTATCTTTATAATGTTTATTTATAAACTATTTCTCTATGGGCCGCTGAACTGAATCTTTATTAATTGAAGGTCCTGACAGCGGCTCGAAGCAAACAAAGGTAGGGAAGGAGAAGAATGCACTCCATACATATCAGCCGATATTAGGTGTAATGTCATATCAGTCGTGTCTCGGAGGTATTACACTTCATTTAACCCAGAGTTCCACTTTAGCTGCTCTTTCACCTGCCCATCCTTTATGGAGCAGAACAAATTTTACCTTCCTGCTATGGACCTCTTTATTTGGTGATAACTTACCTGAGGCTGAACTCTGGGAATAAGGCAAATCTACCCTTATGCCGCGTACACACGACCGATTTTCTCGACGGTGAAAACACCGTCGAGAAAATAGACGGGAAAAACGAGGAACGGCTTGTTCCCCTACACACGGCCGTTTTTCCCGTCATTTTTTCTCTTGGTCGAGAAAAACGACCGTGTGTAGGCTCCCCGGCAGTGTTTCCCTATGGGAAAACTGCCGCGGAAAAAAATGGCGTGAATCACGACGAGAAAAATTAGAGCATGTTCTAATTTTTCTCGTCGTGATTAATGCCGTTTTTCTCGTCAGGAAACATTACCAAAAGCCCACACACGGTCGTTTTTCTCGTCAAAGAGAAAAAAAAATCATTTTTCCCCGACGAGAAAAATGGTTGCGTGTACGCGGCATAACAGTGGGTAGCACTGCACTGTAAGGGTTAAATCCTCCTTTAATCTAGGAGTGCAGGCAGGGGCGTAACTAGAACAATTATGGCTATCTGCTGCCTAGGGATGATGCCTTTGCGCCCCGCTACTGTATGTGTTTGATTTTCTGGCACCTCAGGTCCCGGGACGGGCAGCCTCTTGGCCCTATCTTTCACATGCATCATAATGTGGCACACCCTGTAAGTAACCAGAATTTACCTCCTGTCTTTTCTGGTGGAAATCAATTTATCACTCTGATCATTATTATTCTGTATTTTCAGAAAACCCCTTGCATCTGCCCCTGAGGAGTGTTTCTACATACACGAAACGCCGCGTCGGGCTTACAATGATGCAGCTTTATGCGCTAATGGGATTTTTATTTTGATCAATTAGTTTTAGACTTGTTTTTACTTCACTACTTACCACCAATGTTGTGTGCTGCTCAGCTCATATATGTTCACACACGCCCTCATTTGATTGATTGTCAGTATTCATTGCCATGTATTTTTATGTTTATGAATGGAAATTTGGTCATGCTATGTGCTTATGTACACGCTGCTCTCCCCTTTTTTCATTGTATATCCTCTGTATTTATTCAATACATGCATTCAACATCTTTTGATTTACCTCATTTTTTATCCCCATCAGCCCACTGTTTCATTTAAAGTCCCACCTTCCCCCCCTTTTTCCATTAACTAGAACCTTCAGGGCCCCAGTGCAAAAAACTATAAAGGGCTCTCCTGGGGCCGTTTCTATCAGTCACGGGACCCTTCCCCCTGAGTCTAAGGGCCATTCCCTCTGGGCCGGGGTCATTCCAAATGGTTTTGGGGCCCTTTACTCCCATTGCAGGGCCCTTTATAAGCCCTGGTTCACATAAAGTCGCATGACAAGTCAAAACACATTAATTTTAATGGGTGCCGTCTTAATCAAGTCGCAAAGGTCAAAAAAGGATCCTGCACTACTTTACATAGTTACATAGTAAGTTACATAGTAGGTGAGGTTTAAAAAAGACACAAGTCCATCAAGTCCAACCTATGTGTGTGATTATATGTCAGTATTGCCTTGTATATCTATCCCTGTATGTTGTGGTCGTTCAGGTGCTTATCTAATAGTTTCCTGAAACCATCGATGCCCCCCGCTGAGACCTTTTATACGCCTTTGGTGCGATTTGAGTGCCATAGGCTGCAATATTAAATACAAAAGTCGCAAGGAAATCGCATGCAAGTCCCATGCAAGTTGCAGGACTTTGGGGTCTTAGCAGTGTAACACGAGCCTTATGGTCCCGTAGTGCCCCCCATGGTGGTGGAAGGCCAGGGCCCAGAAGTAAATGTGACCTTTGTGGCCCCCAGAAGTTCCCCAACTGGGTGCGGGGATACAGTGTAATACTTACCCTATTCTTTCATCCGGCAGGCAACAGTGTTTTTTTTTGCCCAAAACTCCAGGCTATGGGTGGTACCTTGGCATCATCATGTATAATGCAGTCTATTAACCATTTGGAGGAGACAAGCATGTGGCCTTGGAGAGTGGGAGTGCCTTGAAGAGGAAGCGGCGTTGGACCCATTGCATGGATGGAGGGAGCTTGTTGGAACCAGAAGTAAGGTAAGTATTATATCTTGTCCCAGCATCCCTAGACTAAACAAACATTTAACCCTTGCAGTGGGGCCTGTACGTTTTGCTTAATTCCCAGAATTCAGCTTTAAAGGATCACATACCTTGTGGAGATTGAGCTGAAGTTGGCACTTCTTGTCCAACGCCCATAGTAGTGGTGACAGGAGATGTGAAGGCACAGAGTGGCACAAGGGCAAATTTTGTGGGCCGCGCCAACCGTTGGATGCAAGGCACAACACAGAGGATTCTGGACCTCTGGATAGAGATCAGAGGCGGGAACGTAATGGCACCTGATCAGAGGACAGAAAGGAATGGAGGCCCCAAGGGACTGTATGGGCAGGAGGCCAAACCAGGATAACGTAAAAGAGTATAAAGTTTGTATAAAAAAATAGATTTTTATTATGAAAAATATAGGTAGATATTAAAAACAATCATGGAATACAAAGCACGATTCAAAAATAATACAGCTGCTCAATTGTCGCAATACACAATATGCTAGTGGACATGAATGTTAAAAACAAAAAGTGATCACAGCAACAACCCTACTTGTTTCAGAAAAGCATAAAAGGCATATCATTCCTATTATGATGGGTATACATCCTTCTTCAGGGTAAGGGTGCGAGCTTGCTGATATATTTCTATAGAAAAGAATATATGTATATATGAGTAAATAAACCAAAGAATTGAGTAGTAATTTTATCCCCAACCAATTGGGATTTGGGGGAGGGGGTGGGGAGAGGAAAAGAGGGAGGGGGGTGTGGAGGGGGAAAAGGGGGGAGGGAGGAAGGGGGGGGGGAGAAAAAAAAAGGGGGAGGAAAAGGCAGGCATGTATGTCACAATAATACCTAATTGGTACTTACAGTCATGGCCGAAATTGTTGGCACCCCAGAAATTTTTCCAGAAAATCAAGTATTTCTCACAGAAAAGTATTGCAGTAACACATGTTTTGCTATACACATGTTTATTCCCTTTGTGTGTATTGGAACAAAACAAAAAAAGGGAGGAAAAAAAGCAAATTGGACATACAGTAATGTCACACAAAACTCCATAAATGGGCTAGTCAAAATTCTTGGCACCCTTAACTTAATATTTGGTTGCACAGGAAAGCGAGAATGGTGGAGCGCACACATCACTTCCAGGTTGCGGGATGTCGTGGGTCACGCTCTCAAGAGAGCTCCTCATCCAGGAAACTGCTGCAGTGTCTGCATGGATACACTCGCTTTCATTTGGACGGCTGGATTACGGTTATAGCGCCCTCTTGGGTCACTTTACATGCTGTTTTAAACTGTTATTGCTTTACGTAGATAGGTTTAAGGGGACTTCTAGTGTATGGGCAACTTTGGTTTAATAAAAAGGATTACACTATTTGCTGCTATTCTTGTTTTTATGACCTGGTTTGGAGTTCCTGTACCTGTTGATCCCGCCGGATGGTGATGATCCTTTACAAAGTGGCTGATGAGACATCTTACTTAAGGCCCATTTATTATAGGCTTCTGGTGAGTTTAATCCCCTGGGGGAGTGTGCATCACGCGGTGGATTGCGATTATTGGTCTTTCTGGTAGAAGGTGCACGCTAGGATTACTACTCATAGACACCATTCAATACTTTGAACTGTTTACATCACCTGTACTACATCCAAGACTTTTTCCATCGGTGGTTCTAACCACGGGTCTACTATTATTGAATTTTTAGCGCTGTTTTGTGTATTTTAAAATTTCAGAGACTGGACTGTTTTATTGTCATACATGATATACAGTTTATGTATAGGCAAAGGATGATAATACAAGAATCAGAAATCGACTGAAAGATGACAGTGAATATAAAAATAAAAATGATAATGAGAGACTATACATGTTGAATAACAATACAGGCATATGGAAGACAAAAAACAGTAAATATTTACACATCTATGCGTTGGGTATATATAACCAAAAAAGTCCAATCCTATGATGAAGAAAAGGGAGGGATGAAACTGAAGCAGAAATTGATAGAAAAGTACATTGAAGTTAATGTCTTATTGATCTTTATCAAAACCTCCAGTTGAGAAACCAGGCAAAAATGGTCTAAGATTAAACGCTTCATTAACCACCTCTCTACTGTGCACGAAAACCCCCTCCCTGCCCAAGCCATTTTTCAGCTTTCAGCGCTGTCACACTTTGAATGACAATTGCGCGGTCGTGCGACGTGACTCCCAAACAAAATTTGTGTCCTTTTTTTCCCACAAATAGAGCTTTCTTTTGGTGGTATTTGATCACCTCTGCGGTTTTAATTTTTTGCGCTATAAACAAAAGAAGAGCGTCCAGTTTGGAAAAAAAACACTATTTTTTACTTTTTGCTATAATAAATACCCATTTTTTTTTTTTAAATAAAATTTTCCTCAGTTTAGGCCGATACGTATTCTTCTACATATTTTTGGTAAAAAAAAAAAAAAAATCGCAATAAGCGCGTATTGATTGGTTTGCGCAAAAGTTATAGCGTGTACAAAATAGGGGATAGATTTATAGCATTTTTATTTTTTTATTTTTTTATTAGTAATGGCGGCGATCTGCGATTTTTTTTTTTATTGTGACTGCGATATTGCGGCGGACACATCGGACACTTTTGACACATTTTTGGGACCATTCACGTTTATACAGCGATCCCTGCTATAAAAATGCATTGATTACTGTATAAATGTGATTGGCAGGGAAGGGGTTAACCACTAGGGGGCGGGAAGGGGTTAAATATGTTCCCTCAATGTGTTCTTACTGTGGGGGGAGGGGACTGACTGGGGGAGGTGACCGATGGTTGTCCCTATGTACAAGGGACACATCATCGGTCTCCTCTCCCTCACAGGATGTGGATCTCTGTGTTTACACACAGAGACCCACTTTCCTGCTCGTTTCCCGGGCAATCGCGGGTGCCCGGCGGCAATCGCGGCCGCCGGGCACGCGCACCGGGGCCTTGTGAACGCGGCGGGCTCGCGCGCGCCTTCTAGCTCGTTTTAAAGGGAGGACGTCATATGACGTCCTCCCAGAACGAGAGTGTCCTCCGCCCGCCGTCAATTGACAGTGGGCGGTGGACAAGTGGTTAAGGCCTGGCGGAAAAATTGCATTTAGGTTTGATATCCACCGAAGCTCCCGCTGGAGGAGACTTTTGTTGAGGTCCCCCCCCCCCCGGGAGCCTGGATGGATACGGTCCAGAACCAAAACAGATATTTTGGGGCAAATGCCAGCATGAGTCTGGGCAACATGTCTGCCCAATGGTAGATCTGGATTTGCTGTTTGCATGGCCTTCACGTGGCGGTACAGCCTCTGCCAGAGTTTCTGTACCGTTTTGCCCACGTAAAAACAGTTGCAACTGCAAAGGAGCAAATATACTACATTAGTTGTCTGACAATTAGAATAGTGTCTGGCAAGAAAATGTTAACCATTCGGTAAATAAATCTCTTTTCTGGTGTCCATATACTTACAGTAGGAACACGATCCACAGGGAAAAGTTCCTACTGTTTTGCAAGGGTCACCTCTGTTGGAGCCCCTATACTCACTTTGAACCAACAGGTCACCAACAGAGGTGGCCCTTCTATAGGTAACCATTGGGGCGGGAGGCACAAATGGTCCTATTGCAGGGTCTGATGTCAAAAGATGCCAGTATTTTCTACATATCTGTAAAACTTGATTGTGGTCAATAGAATAAGTGGTAATTATTCTGGAACTTTAGTTTAGTTTTTTGGTCTTTTTAGGAACAAGTAATTCGTGCCTGTTGTTGGCATCCGCACGTTGGAATGCTTTTTTCAAATGCCTTGCCCTCTGGCTGCCTTGGCTCGTTGGATCTCCCTGGCACAGGGGAGCCTCCATGTCTTTTGTATTATGGCTGGAGGCTTCCCCATTATGGATCGCGGCTTCTCACGCATGCGCCGGTTAGTCACATATCCGGCACATGCGTACCTGGGTCATTCCATCTACCAGTGTGAGCGCCGCCTCCCTTCTCTGTGTCGGCGGCCCTCGTCGCCGTCTGACGTCATCTCGCACTGTGACGCGGTGGCGCCGGATGTTGCATTCGGCAGGGGAGCCATATCATAGAGGCGGACCCACTCAATCAGCTGTACCCACAAAACATCCGTCAGGTAACTGATCAGTTACAGGTGGATGACATGACGAACCCTTTCAACATAGACTCGGGGGAAACACCAACATAATGGATTGGTCAGTAAGTCTATACCACTCCCATTTTGCCAGGTATTTAATTAGGGCAGGTGCAGCGTATTATTGCTGCACAGCCAGAATGGTCTTTGGTATCTACTTCAGAGAAACACTCCGTTGAGGTAAGGAATCACTACTCTTTTTTCCTTACTTGCACACCCCATTGAGAGTTTATCTTTGAGCTTTCTCCAGGCAAACTTCCCCTATCAACATATTTAAAAAAATCTCCTGTTCTCTTTTTTGTCCACCAGGTTCTTGTTCCTTTTTGTTTGGCTCTCGTGAGCCCAGACTTGCCGCTCCATGCCAGGGGGCAAAGGCCTGAGCCAGCTATTAACACAGATTTAGAGAATTCTCTCACTGTGTCTAAAAAGAACCCAGCAACAGTGTTTTTCAAAGAGCCCAGTAACTATGTCTGGGGAATGAGTGAATATATATCCTCCACTCCCCTGGTTTACACCCAATCTTGCAAGCTGCTATTAAGCACGTCTTTCTGGTTTCTTCCTCTTCCTGACCTGGGACACCATCCATTTGCAATAACTTTGTGCACCCTGTACCTTTAAGGAACACACAATTTGTAAGTACCCATTAGGTATTATTGTGACATACATGCCTGCCTTTTCCTCCCCCTTTTTTTACCTTTCCTCCCACTTCCCCCCTCCTTCTTCCCTCTCACTCCCCTCCACCCCACCTCCTTTCCCTCTCCCCACCCCCAAATCCCAATTGGTTGGGGATAAAATTACTACTCAATTCTTTTGTTTATTTACTCACTACCGTATATACTCGAGTATAAGCAGAGTTTTTCAGCACAATTTTTTGTGCTGAAAATGCCCCCCTCAGCTTATACTCGAGTTTGTGTCCATCTTCAAATTTTTGCCCCTGATCCCGGCCAGCCGTACATCCCCTGGACCCCACTATTGGCACACATGTAGCCCCTCTCTTCCTCTACAAGTGTGCAAAGTTTGTTGTCCGGGGACCTACGGCCGGAGAGCACCGATTTTTCAAAGCCAGGCACCCCTTCCATAGACTCCCATGTTAAACGTCAGTCTAGTCACACGGCGCCGGAGATCAGGTAGGGAGATCGGGCACAGTGAGGCATAGACACAGTGAGGCATGGGCACAGTGAGGCACAGTGAGGCATGGACATGGACACAGTGAGGCAAAGTGAGGCACAGTGAGGCATGCAGATGGACACCCTAGGCTTATACTCAAGTCAATACGTTTTCCCAGATTTTTGTGGTAAAATTAGGTGCCTCGGCTTATATTCGGGTCGGCTTACACTCAAGTATATACATATACTCTTTTCTGTAGAAATATATCAGCAAGCTCGCACCCAACCCCTGAAGAAGGAAGTATACCCATCATAATAGGAATGATATGCCTTTTATGCTTTTCTGAAACATGTAGGGTTGTTGCTGTGATCATTTTTTATTTTTGACATTCATTTCCACTAGCATATTGTGTATTGCGACAATTGAGCAGCTGTATTATTTTTGAATCATGCTTTGTATTCCATGATTGTTTTTAATATCTACCTATATTTTTCATAATAAAAATCTATTTTTACGTTATCCTTGTTTGGCCTCCTGCCCATACTGTCTCTTGGGGCCACCATTCCTTTCTTTCTACAATTTGGGATGTGGTAGTAAGTTTTAGGATTAACCAAACCTCATTATAGTTTCTCCTACACATAATTCTTATGATCAGAGGACAGGAGCAAAGACAGGACATAAGTCATAGGTCATCAATGGCTGAGCAAGGAAGTTCAGAATCAGAATGCAAGAGACAGTGTCAGGATACAGGTCAAGGTCAACAGAAGATAGAGAGGTACAGGAACATAAGGTACAGTCAGGATATGAGTCGAGGTCAGCTCACAGCCATGCAGTGAGGTACCGAATCAGGAAGCAGGATACAAAGTCCAAGCACAGGCCAACATTACAACGAGTAGACAAGGATCCAATGGCAGGTCAAAGGCAAGCCGTGTCATATACAGGAAAGCAAAAGTAGCAAGTCAGGTCACAGGTACATTAGGCACTGGCTGAAGAGCACTCAGCAATCTGTACATGTCACATTCCAGCTTAAATAGGCTGCTTGCCACCAGTATCAGTGCTGAGAATGCACATTCACCTATGTGAAGTCACCCCCCCTCCTTTCCACCTAGTCCAGTCAGAGAATACTTTGCATTTATTGAGAAAAGCTAGGTGGCCAGACTCCTGTGTTCATAATGCAGCATGTCGGGAGGTGCAGTGCGGTGCGGCGGCAGTAAACCCAATTAAAGTAAATTTCAGCAAAGCACAACTAACCCTGTGGGATGACAATCTGATCGGGTGCACTCACAGAATGTTACAGCAATGAGAATAACAGTAGGTATAAAGTGTGACGACAGCGTCTTTCTAGAGGGGCGGAATGTGGCATGGCCGGTCTTTACCCAAGTGAGGAAGCTTCCAACAAGGATGGCGTGTCCCTGCACTTTCTCTACTCAACTGGAACCTCTCCCTACCGCTAATACTGTCCCTGACAGACAGGTGACCTGTCCCTACATTACCCACATGTGAGATGCGTGCCAAGCCTGGGAGCTAGGGCCTTAAATAGACTCTGCCTGTCCCAAGATGGCTGCCAGAGCCACATGGGGTGCCAGAATCCAGTCTGATAGCTCCCACAGTGACCCAGGAAACCATAGCGGAACCATGTTCCTCTTGATTTCCTCTCCCTCTGCAATGCCGCTGTGGTTTGAGCACCACCTGCAGTGGAGAAAGCAGACTGCACCTGCCTACAAGCAGACCAGCCACACCGCACAGGATCCAGAGGCCAGTGGAGATAACTGAAGTGGCGGTGACTAATACAGTGATTTCCAGGTTCCTGAGGAATCCCACAGGTATGGTATACATAGTTACACTATATAACCAAAATTATTGGGACACCTGTCTTTACACGCAAATTAATTTTAATGGCATCCCAATCTTAGTCCGTAGGGTTCAATATTGAGTTGGCCCACCCTTTGCAGCTATAACAGCTTCAACTCTTCTGGGAAGGCTGTCCACAAGGTTTAGGAGTGTGTCTATGGGAATGTTTGACCATTCTTCCAGAAACGCATTTGTGAGGACAGTTTTGGACTTTGGACAATTTCATGCTCCCAACGTTGTGGGAACAGTTTGGGGATGGTCCCTTCCTGTTCCAACATGACTGCACACCAGTGTACAAAGCAAGGTCCATAAAGACATGGATGAGCGGGTTCGGGGTGGAGGAACTTGAGTGGCCTGCACAGAGTCCTGACCTCAACCCGATAGAACACCTTTGGGATGAATTAAAACAGAGACTGCGAGCCAGGCCTTCTCATCCAACATCAGTGCCTGATCTCACAAATGGGCTTCTGGAAGAATGGTCAAACATTCCCATAGACACACTCCTAAACCTTGTGGACAGCCTTCCCAAAAGAGTTGAAGCTGTTATAGCTGCAAAGGGTGGGCCAACTCAATATTGAACCCTACGGACTAAGACTGGGATGCCATTAAAGTTCATGTGCGTGTAAAGGCGGGCGTCCCAATATTTTTGGTAATATAATGTACATTGGTTCAAGCTGGTCCGATGCATTTATATATTGTGAGGGGGTTAGCTCGGCAGCGGGTGTGTGTGACCCCCGGGATGGGCTCCCCACACAAAACAGGCCCAGCAAACGGAGGTTGTGGTTTTCAAAATCAAAAAAAGGTGCGGTTTATTTTCTATTTACAGTGACAAAACACAGCAAAGCAAAAGAAACATAACCAAAATAAATCCTGGTCAAGTTGACCTCTGACTAAACATACAGGTTTCCTAACTAACAACTGGGATCAGCCTAGTGCTGTCCTAGTCCCTAAGTCCCTGGTTTAGTAAAAGTCCAAACAAATAGCCACACAGGCTTTGCCTCACCGCACAGGGGTTCACTCTCCCTAGACAGTCCACACAGGTCTGGTTCCAGGCATGAGCTAACACCTAATGAATCTGGGAGTTTTTATAGAGGCCTTAAACGAACTGACAGGCTTCAGCTGGTCTCATCAACTCCCTGCCTGCACGACGCCCAGCCCTCTCCCTAGAGGTATGAGTCATCCATGAGCCCACTAGCCTTATACAACTCTCCACCTAGTTGTATAAGTCGGCGTAAAGCCTGAATCTGGGCGAAATATATCTACCCCCCTGGATGCAACCAGGTGACTTTACCTTCCTGCTGTCACAATATAAAATGTCCAATTCTTCTTTAACCTGTTGTCCACCGCCCACCGTCAAATGACGGCGGGCGGAAGACACTCTCGTTCTGACAGGACGTCATATGACGTCCTGCCTTTAAAACGAGCTAGGGGGCGGGCGCGCGCCGCGATGTCCGCCGGGCACCCGCGATTGCCCAGCACCAGAGCAGGAAAGTGGATCTGTGTGTGTAAACACAGAGTTCCACGTCCTGTCAGGGAGAGGGGACCGATGGTGTGTCCCTTGTACATAGGGACAACCATCGGTCACCTCCCCCAGTCAGTCCCCTCCCCCCACAGTTAGAACACATTGAGGAAACATATTTAACCCCTTCCTCGCCCCCTAGTGTTAACCCCTTCCCTGCCAGTCACATTTATACAGTAATCAATGCATTTTTTTTAGCAGGGATCGCTGTATAAATGTGAATGGTCCCAAAAATGTGTCAAAAGTGTCCGATGTGTCCGCCGCAATATCGCAGTCCCAATAAAAATTGCAGATCGCCGCCATTACTAGTAAAAAAAGAAAAAAAAAATTCTATAAATCTATCCCCTATTTTGTAGACGATATAACTTTTACGCAAACCAATCAATACACGCTTATTGCGATTTTTTTTTTTTTTACCAAAAATATGTAGAAGAATACGTATCGGCCTAAACTGAGGAAAATTTTAATTGAAAAAAAAAAAAAATGGATATTTATTATAGCAAAAAGTAAAAAATATTGTGTTTTTTTTTTTTCAAACTGGACGCTCTTCTTTTGTTTATAGCGCAAAAAATAAAAACCGCAGAGGTGATCAAATACCACCAAAAGAAAGCTCTATTTGTGAAAAAAAAAAGGACGCAAATTTCGTTTGGGAGCCACGTCGCACGACCGCGCAATTGTCATTCAAAGTGTGACAGCGCTGAAAGCTGAAAAATGGCTTGGGCAGGAAGGGGGTTTTCGTGGTTAAAGAAAATTCTGATGATGGAAGGAGTTTTTATTGTATCTATTTGGTTTTTTGGTTGAAATAGCATCTATTTTCAACCTGAGTAAATATGTAACCTTAAAGGTTTTTTTGCACAAAAACTGGGGCTTTATGTTCTCCTGGGAGTCCTGCAGGTAGCTTTGTTCATGAGATGGCGCTCCCCAGTCCCCTGGTTAGATGAATAGAAACTTGGAGAACGGGGATCGTGACTTGTAGACTCTGCTGGAAAGCTATTATCAACTTGAGACTTCACATGAAAGCTGTTACTGGCTCAGCAAAAAATTTGTGGATATTAGTAGTGTAAAGAACCACTTTGCAAATAATGAAACAGCTCAAGTTATAAAAATATACGTGAGACTTCAGTCCTACTATGGCTGTAATAAAACAAATGTAGAAGGAATGTTTAAGCCTCAGCCAGTTGTACAGAATATTTCACTTTGTGCTCCTAAACATCTTCCATGTATGTTAGTTTCATACGTACAGAATATGGGAAGAGGCGAGCGCTGGCTGTACTTCCTGCTCTGCAGTGCCTCACAGTAGTTGTCCTTTGCTGTTCCTTCTTGCAATGCATGCCTATGGGGTTTATTTACCAAAGGCAAAAATACTGTGAACCTTATGCCGCGTACACACGATCGATTTTTTTCGACGGTGAAAACACCGTCGAGAAAATCGACGTTAAAAACGAGGAACAGCTTGTTCCCCTCACACACGGCCGTTTTAAATGTCTTTTTTTTTGGGTCGAAAAAAACGACCGTGTGTGGGCTCCGCGGCAGTGTTTCCCTATGGGAAACACTGCCGCGGAAAACATGTCGAAAAAAAACGACGAGAAAAATTAGAACATGTTCTAATTTTTCTCGTCGTTTTTAATGCCGTTTTTCTCGTCGAAAAAAACGACAGAAAGCCCACAGACTATCGTTTTTCTCGTCGAATGGGAAAAATTTCATTTTTTTCGACGGGAAAAACGTCCGTGTGTACGCGGCATTACAAAGGAAGTTGCACTTTGCAAGGGAATTTTCCTCAGAGCTTACTAATTAAGGCAAAGCTCTTCTGACTTCCATCATCCAATCATGTGCAAGCTAAAATGCTGCTTCTTTATTTTCTGTGCATATGATTGATTGGGTATTCAATTTTTTTTTTTTTTATATATACTTTTAAAGGGTTTTGTAAAGGTTCCACCCGCAATTTTTAATTTTTTTATAAAAGTCAGTAGCTACAAACACTGTAGCTGTTGACTTTTAATAAGGACACATACCTGTCCTACTCGCCCGCGATGTCAGCCCCCCCGAGGCCGATCCCTCGATCCTGGCAGCTCCCGGCGCCGCCATCCTCAGTAAGGTGGGGTGACCAGACATCCCCGGTTTCAGGGGACAGTCCCCGGATTGAGGACACTGTCCCCGGTTTTGTCCCCGGATTGGATTTGAACAGGGGCTGGGGCAATTTCAAAGACAGTCAGTGCAGAATTAAAAAAATAATAATTCTGAATTACTGAATTACATACCCCCGCTCCGCCGCACCTACTAGCTTAGGGTGGTGTATTTTTTTCCATTATCTGTGCCCCTTTCTGATGATCATGTGCTGGTCGGAGCGGAGGGACTATTTCTTCAGTTTCGGGTGCCCATTCAGCTCCGCTCGCATGTATTCTGCCTTGGCTCAAGTCCCGGCCAGCCGCCTGCTTATCTCCTTGCCTTCCCTGGTGGAGTGATCTTTCTCCGCACCCCACCCAGTAGTAGCCGGGGCCCGGAGAGTAAAGACTTGACAGGCTGTGAGACGGGCGGTGATGGGCAGAGAGTCACTGATTGCCGCCATTACTAGTAAAAAATAAAAAAAATATGTCCCCGAATTTCATTTTAAAAATCTGGTCACCTTACAGTAAGGGAAACAGGCAGTGAAGCCGTGCGGCTTCACTGCCCGTTTCCTACTGCACATGCGCGAGTCTCGCATTGTTTTCTGAATGGGCGGCTTGCTCTCTGGGATACACACAGTTCCCAGAACGCAGCGCGCCCCATTCACCAGAAGACAACACGAGGAGGATGCGGAAGAAGACCAGCCGTGGATAAGGAAGAGGCAGATTAGGGACTTCCACATTGCAACTGGTATTTCTGGTGAGTAATTTTTTTTTTTTTCTATTTTTTTTTCTATTTTTTTGCAGGTTTTTTGTGTTTTTTTTTTTTTTTTAGGGTGTAACTCCACTTTAAGCTAGTGCATTGTTGGTTCACTTACCTTTTCCTTCAATTTCCCTTCTAAATGTTTTTTTTCTTTGTCTGAATTTCTCACTTCCTGTAAGCTTGCCCCCATCATCCGAGCCTTTCTGGCTGGGGGGTAAGTCAGCGTGCTCGCCCCCTCCCTTGGGACTACATCCCTGCGGGGATGCGCTGTGACTAACCCCCAGCCAGAACGGCTCGGATGATGGGGGCAAGCTTACTGAGGAGGAACAGGAAGTGAGAAATTCAGACAAAGAAAAAAAACATTTAGAAGGGAAATCGAAGGAAAAGGTAAGTGAACCAACAATGCACTAGCTTAAAGGAACCTATTTAGAAAATAATAAACAAACCTTTACAACCCCTTTAATTGCAAAAGTGCACAAAATACAGAAATAAGAAAGTATGGATAAACTGATTACAAACCAGAATTTAGATAACCTTATACAGTAGTAGAACAGGTCAAAAACCTTAAAACAACACACAACAGGCATTTACAGTCTAGGTCAGTACAAGAACCCATTATACATGGAAGCACATGTAGAGGTATTCATATTGAAAATATTTAACTGTTTGGACCAGATCACACTAATGCCGCATACACACGATCGGAATTTCCAACAACAAATGTTCGATGGGAGCTTGTTGTCGGAATTTCCAACAGCATTTGTGTGACCGTGTGTATGCAAGACAAGTTTGAGCGAACAATCCGTCGGAAAAAAATCCACGGTTTTGTTGTCGGAATGTCCGATCGTCTGTACACGGCATAAGACCACACATACATTAGTCACTAGTAATAGTAAGTTCTGAGGAACATTAAACATGCCATACTTTGTTATATTTCTGTGGACAACCCCGATGCTCATATAAAATTGTCATGTAGGGCAATATTTGGTTAACTGCATGCAGCCATTGTGTTACAGAGGGGGGATTGGGCTGCATCCACTTAAGAGCTATCTGTTTCCGGGCCAAAAATTAGGATTCATACAGAAGCGTTCTAATGAGATGAGTCCATAACTCTTCATCCAATAAGCCCAAGAGACACACCAACCAGCATGGAGAGAAGTGTAGACAACAATGTCATGACCTGGGTCCAGTAAGCCACAATCAATGGACACAACCATATCAAGTGAATAAAATCTGCTCCCAACTGTCCGCAGCGCAAGCATGCAGAGGTAGGGAGATGCCCCATTGCATGTAGTCACACCAGAGTAAGGTACGTTTGGTGTATTAAGTACAATTGGATACGTTTGTTATTAGCTGCTGGAGAGGCTGACAGGTGAGAAGCACATATCTCCCTCCAGTCACCCTCGTCCAGGTCCAAACAGATTTCCTGCCAGCACGCCCTAGCCGGAAGGGGCACTACGCATATTTTGAGATTTAGTAGATGAGAGTATAGGCTAGAGAATAAACCCTTAAGGCCTTGTGAATGTAGTATCCCGATCAGTGGGTATGTAGAAATGTAGAAGTTCTGGTTACCAAATTGGGCATAATAGGCATGCCTGAGTCACAAGTAACTAAAAAAAAATGCAGTATTGGCTATCTCGAAACGCCTACATAAGTAGTCAAAAGATTGTAGGGTACCATTATCATAAACATTAGACAGTATGGTGACACCAAATCTTTACCAGACAGACTTATTCTCCAATGTTTCGAGGTGTGGTAACATTGGGTTGTCCCAAAGCGGTAATTCCATGGGAGTATAAGTATACCCAGCCAACTTCTTAGCCTCCCGCCACACTGACCTAGCTAGATTTAAAATGGGAAACTACGTTTTAAACCTATTAGATATAGGGGCCTCCAGTCCCAACGAAAGGTTGGTTAATTTTAGCACACCTAGGATATGAGCCAAAGCTCCCACAGGTAGATCTGTAGATACCCAGGATTGTATGTGTTTTAACTGGCCTGCTAGGTAGTATAAGTAAACATCTGGCAAAACCATACCTGCCTCACCCTTAGGTCTTTGTAGGGTAGTAAGTTTCAGCTTACACCTGGAGTTTGCCCAAATAAATGTGGTAAATAGGGAGCTTTTTATCTTTTAAAAAGTGTTTTCTAGTGCTAAACCTTTCATCTAATTTCCAAATTGCTGCATTTGTAATTTTAAAAGCCAAAAGGAATAGTGATAAAAAAAAGCACTTGTGGGTTTAATTAGTTAAGGACCGGAAGGATTTGCCCCCTTAATGACCAGGCCACTTTTTTCTCCGTTACGGCACTGCTCCGCTTTAACTGACAATTGTACGGTCGTGCGACTTTCTACCCAAACAAAATTTATGTCCTTTTTATCCCACAAATAGAGCTTTCTTTTGGTGGTATTTATTTTTTGCGCTATGAATAAGGCGGAGCCGAACACCCCCGGGTTCGGTTCGCACCAGAACTCGTGAACGGACCGAAAGTTCGCACGAACGTTAGAACCCTATTAAATACAATGGATGCGAACGTTCAAAATCTAAAGTGCTAATTATAACGACTATTATGCATGTTATTGTCCTAAAAAGGGTTTGGGAACCCGGGTTCTGCACCAGGGGACATGTATCAATGCAAAAAGAAGTTTTAAAAACGTCCGTTTTTCGGGAGCAGTCATTTTAATGATGCATAAAGTGAAAAGAAAAAAGTCAAATACTCCTTTAAATATCGTATCCGGGGGGTGTCTAAAGTATGCCTGTGAAGTGGCACGTGTTTCCCTTGTTTAGAACTGTCCCTGCACAAAATGACATTTCTAAAGGAAAAAAAGCCATTTAAAACTGCTTGCGGCTTTAATGTAATGTCTGGTCCCGGTAATATGGATGAAAATCTTTAAGAAAAATGGCATAGCTACCCCATCACACACCCCCACCCCAGCCCATTACCAGCCCCTTTGGGTC
This sequence comes from Rana muscosa, assembly GCA_029206835.1. NCBI lineage: Eukaryota > Metazoa > Chordata > Amphibia > Anura > Ranidae > Rana > Rana muscosa. The sequence goes on along the minus strand of CM055127.1, from coordinate 449,771,008 downwards.
TTGTATGTATATTAAGGGGAACCCCGCACACAAAATAAAAAAGGCCCTATATACTCTGAACAGCCGTATACAGGCGGTGCATACAGGACAGGGACTGTAGGTTTGTTCTTATGTAGAATCTGTTTGTAATTTTGAACAGGTACATTGTTTAAGTGTAGCTCCAGCCAAAAAATCTATTTTTAAGCTTTTTGGAAAACATAGGGAAGGGTTATCACCCCTGTAACATTTGTTTTGCTGTCTGTGCCCCTGTTCAGAACATTTCACCTCACTTTCCGTCCCAATGGCAAATGTTTTTGAAAAGTGGGGTTTTTATTGAAACAAGGATTGGTGATAAAGCATCAGTAGAGAGGAGACACTCTTTTCCCATATTAACTCTTACAGGAGAGAATTTCCCTTCCTAGGGGTAGATTTCCTCTCACTTCCTGTTGTCGCCTTCCGTTTGCAAGTAGGAGTTGTTTGTAAGTTGGATGTTTGAAAGTAGGGGCCTGCCCTATATACTCTGCTGAAATTTGCCCGTTACATGTTGGTGTTGCCACAACACTGTAAGCCCTCACAGTTACTCTTGGTGGGTGCATGAATGGGCCCTGCTGTGAATTATTAGATCAAGAATTGTAATTGCATGCCCCTGTTGAACAGGGGCTGAAAAATTGGGCCTTTGGTGGTGGTGGTGGTGGTGTTGACACAACAGTGTAAGGTCTCACAGTTACTCTTGGTGGGCGCAGGAATGGGCCCTGCTGTGAATTATTAGATCAAGATTTGTAATTACATGCCCCTGTTAAACAGGGGCAGAAAAATTGGGCCTTAGGCACTGGTGCCACAACACTGCAACCCCTCACAGATACTGTACTTGGAGCACAGCAATGAGCCCTGTTGCAAAGTATTGCCCCAAAAATTGTAATTACACGCCCCTGTTAAACAGGGGCTGAAAAATTGGGCCTTAGCCACTGGTGCTGGTGCCACGACACTGCAACCTCTCCCAGATACTCTAGTTGGAGTGCAGGAATGAGCCCTGCTGCAAAGCATTGCATAAAAAATTGTAATTACATGCCCCTGTTAAACAGGGGCTGAAAAATTGGGCCTTAGGCACTGGTGGCGGCACCCAGAAAGAAAAATGTTCTTCCAAGCTATCATCATCAATCGGATCATTGAGGAGGAGGAGGATAGTCAGTCAACATAACAGGACAGTCACTCAGCATCAGCATCAGTCTTGAAGGGATGTGACATTTCAAAATAAATTAGTCTGTTATATCAGCTTCAGGTGTTTGGTAGCTGGTGGTGATCCAAGACTGGTTCATCTTTATGAAAGTCAGTCGATCAACCGAGTCGGTGGACAGGCGCACCCTGTGATCCGTGACAAATCCTCCAGCAGCACTGAATGTGTATTCTGAAAGAACGCTGGATGCAGGACAGGCCAGTAGCTCAATTGCATACTGTGCAAGCTCTGGCCAGTGATCCATCCTCAAGACCCAGTAAGCCAGAGGATTTTCGGTGGGGAAGGTGTCCAAGTCTGACCTTGCCCCTAGGTATTCCTGCACCATGTATATCAGACGCTGGCGATGGTTGCTGGAACCGATCATACCTTGGGGCTGCGGACTAAAGAATTGTCTGAACGCATCGGTCAGACGGCCGCCTTCCCCACCGCTCCTTCTTTGACTGACCGAAGCCTCAGCAACTCGTTGTCCAGGACCAGGAGTTTGTAACCTCCCAGTCTCTGGGAACGCGTTGCACAGACCTTTCTGCAAGGCCTCCCGGAGTTGTCTCATCCTCTGCTCCCTCTGCGACGGTAAGATAAGGTCCGCAACCTTACCCTTGTACCGTGGATAAAGGAGAGTGGCCAGCCAGTAATGGTCCCTCTCCTTGATCCGAAGAATACGAGGATCCTTCCGCAGATTTTGCAGGATCAGGGAGGCCATGCAGCGTAGGTTAGCTGAGGCATTCGGTCCGGAGTCCTCTGGGTCACTAAGGACGACATGATCCGCAGCCACCTCCTCCCAGCCACGTACAAGTCCACGGGTTTCTTGGGACTGTAAATCATCCCTAAAAGACTGCTGCTGATGATGCTCAGTGCCAGGCTCCACCTCCATGCTGACACAATCCTCCTCCTCCTCCTCTTCCTGTGCGATGGGTGGGACAGAAGGAACACTGTCTGGGTAAAGGGGGCCTTGAGAGGCAAGGAAGTCCTCCTCTTCCTGCCTCTGTTCTGCCTCAAGTGCCCTGTCCAATATTCCACGCAGCGTATGTTCCAACAGCTGGACAAGAGGTACAGTGTCACTGATGCATGCACTGTCACTGCTCACCATCCTCGTGGCCTCCTCAAATGGTGCCAGGACAGTGCATGCATCCCTGATCATGCCCCACTGGCGTGGGGAAAAAAAATCCGAGCTCCCCTGACCTGGTGCCGTAGTCGCACAGGTACTCATTGATGGCCCTCTGCTGCGTGTGCAGCCGCTGCAGCATGGCCAACGTTGAGTTCCACCTGGTGGGCATGTCACATATAAGGCGGTTCTTGGGCAGGTTCAACTCCTTTTGCAGCTCAACCAGGCGAGCACTGGCATTATAAGATCTGCGGAAATGCACACAGACTTTCCTGGACTGCCTCAGGACATCCTGTAAGCCCGGGTACCTGCCCAAGAACCGCTGCACCACCAGGTTAAGGACGTGAGCTACACAGGGCACATGGGTCAGTTGTCCCTGTCGGAGGGCGGAGAGGAGGTTGGTGCCATTGTCGCAAACCACCATTCCTGGCTTAAGCTGGCGTGGCGTCGACCACCTCTCGGCCTGCCCCTGCAGAGCAGACAGAACCTCTGCCCCAGTGTGGCTCCTGTCCCCCAAACACACCAGCGCAAGCACGGCATGGCATCTTTTTGCCTGCGTACTTGCGTAGCCCCTTGAGCGCCTACGGAGCACCGCTGGTTCCGAGGACAAAGCACAGGAAGAGGCCATGGAGGAAGAAGAAGAGGAGGGGGTGGAGGAGAGAGGTGTGTCACAACCAGTAGTAGCATTTTGGAGGCGTGGCGGCGGAGCAACCTCCAACACTACTGCACCTTGTCCTGCATCCTTCCCAGCTGCCAAAAGAGTGACCCAATGGGCAGTGAAAGAAAGGTAACGTCCCTGTCCATGCCTGCTGGACCATGAGTCAGCGGTAATATGCACCTTACCGCTGACCGCCCTGTCCAGCGAGGCCAAGACATTGCCTTCCACATGCCGGTAGAGAGCCGGATTCGCCTTCCGTGAGAAAAAGTGGCGTTTGGGAACCTGCCACTGAGGAACCGCACATTGCACAAACTCACGGAAGGGGGCCGAGTCTACCAACTGAAAAGGCAGCAGTTGAAGCGCTAGCAATTTAGCCAAGCTAGCATTCAACCGCTGGGCATGTGGATGGCTGGGAGTGAACTTCTTTCGACGGTCCAGCAGCTGGGGCAGGGAAATTTGCCTGCTAGAATCGGACGTCGGTGTACTGCTAGCAGAGTGCCCGCAAGTACTTGGCTGTGACACACCTAATTCTACACCTTCATTCCTCTCAGTGCAGGTTTCAGAGAGGACTGAAGGTATAGTGGGGTTGGAGATCCCAGCTGATGCGGTGCAAGGAGAGGTCCGCTTTGTTCTTTGGTGTGGGTCTTTAAGGTAGGCTTGCCAACGAGCTGCATGGCAGGTCAACATATGTCTGGTCAAGCATGTGGTGCCCAAGCGGCTGATGTTTTGGCCACGCGATATACGCTTGAGACATATGTTGCAAACAGCAGCTGTGCGATCTGATGCACTTGACTCAAAAAAGGCCCACACCAAAGAATTTTTGAATAACGGGCAGAGGCAGCGCCCTGCACAGGTGGAGCTCTGCGGTGTGATTCCGTCGGTGTGCTGCCCTTACGCTGGCCCCCGAGGGCATCCTGCCTCGTTGGAGATGTGCCTCCTCCTCATCCTCCTCCACCTCCTCTCTCCTATTAGGTACCCACGTGGAGTCAATGACCTCATCATCCCCTCCCTCCTCATCGCTGGAGCCAATCTGGCAGTATGCTGCAGCTGCTGGAACATGACTGCCAGATTGGTGTCCTTCTTGAGCATCCCCTCTCTCTGCTCTCACGCTACTGCCTTCCTCTAGCTGGGTATCATCATCAGACCCTTCGAAACGCTGGGCATCCTCCTGGAGCATGTACCCAACACTGTGCTCAAACAGTTCGGGGGACTCCTCAGGAGGACATGGTGGGTCTAGGGAAGAAGTGACTGATGATGACATTGGTACCAGGAAAGAGGACGCTTTGGCAGCTGCTTTGCCAGTACCCTGAGCCTGGGTGAGAGAGGATGAGGAGGATGAGGAGGGCTTGGTCATCCACTCTACCAAGTCTTCGGCATGATGCGGCTCAACACGTCCAGCTGCCGAAAAGAAGGACAAGCGTGTCCCATGGCCACGTGCTGATGGCGATGCACCGCGTCCACGACCAGCACTGTTGTCTCTAGACACAGAGTCTGCTTGCCCTCTTTTATTGGCTCCTGACTGTCTGCCTCTCCTTGTTTGCCTTCCAGACATTCTAATGGCCTGCAGGGAGATGGGAAAACCAGCACTAAGGCCTAGCTTCAGGAGTATATTTTGCAGGAAGCACACTACGCCCGCTGTAAGTGCTGCAAATGCCTGCTGGTGTAACACACCAGGAAAACACACCAATACGGGCTAGCTTCAGGTGTATATTTTGCAGAAATCACACTACGCCTGCTGTAAGTGCTGCAAATGCCTGTTGGTGTAACACACTAGGAAAACAGAGCAATAAGGCGTAGCTTCAGGAGTATATTTTGCAGGAATCACACTTCGCCTGCTGTAAGTGCTGCAAATGCCTGTTGGTGTAACACACCAGGAAAAGACAGCAATACGGGCTAGCTTCAGGAGTATATTTTGCAGGAATCACACTATGCCTGCTGTAAGTGCTGCAAATGCCTGTTGGTGTAACACACCAGGAAAACACAGTAATACGGGCTAGCTTCAGGTGTATATTTTGCAGTAATCACACTACGCCTGCTGTAAGTGCTGCAAATGCCTGTTTGTGTAACACACTAGGAAAACACAGCAATAAGGCGTAGCTTCAGGAGTATATTTTGCAGGAATCACACTACGCCTGCTGTAAGTGCTGTAAATGCCTGTTGGTGTAACACACCAGGAAAACACAGTAATACGGGCTAGCTTTAGGTGTATATTTTGCAGTAATCACACTACGCCTGCTGTAAGTGCTGCAAATGCCTGTTGGTGTAACACACTAGGAAAACACAGCATTAAGGCGTAGCTTCAGGAGTATATTTTGCAGGAATCACACTACGCCTGCTGTAAGTGCTGTAAATGCCTGTTGGTGTAACACACCAGGAAAACACAGCAATACGGGCTAGCTTCAGGAGTATATTTTGCAGGAATCACACTATGCCTGCTGTAAGTGCTGCAAATGCCTGTTGGTGTAACACACCAGGAAAACACAGCAATACGGGCTAGCTTCAGGAGTATATTTTGCAGGAATCACACTACGCCTGCTGTAAGTGCTGCAAATGCCTGTTGGTGTAACACACCAGGAAAACACAGTAATACGGGCTAGCTTCAGGTGTATATTTTGCAGTAATCACACTACGCCTGCTGTAAGTGCTACAAATGCCTGTTGGTGTAACACACTAGGAAAACACAGCAATAAGGCGTAGCTTCAGGAGTATATTTTGCAGGAATCACACTACGCCTGCTGTAAGTGCTGCAAATGCCTGTTGATGTAACACACCCTGAAACCACAGCAATACGGGCTAGCTTCAGGAGTATATTTTGCAGGAATCACACTACGCCTGCTGTAAGTGCTGCAAATGCCTGTTGGTGTAACACACTAAGAAAACAGAGCAATAAGGCGTAGCTTCAGGAGTATATTTTGCAGGAATCACACTACGCCTGCTGTAAGTGCTGTAAATGCCTGTTGGTGTAACACACCAGGAAAACACAGCAATACGGGCTAGCTTCAGGAGTATATTTTGCAGAAATCACACTACGCCTGCTGTAAGTGCTGCAAATGCCCGTTGGTGTAACACACCAGGAAAACAGAGCAATAAGGCGTAGCTTCAGGAGTATATTTTGCAGGAATCACACTACGCCTGCTGTAAGTGCTGCAAATGCCTGTTGGTGTAACACACCAGGAAAACACAGCAATACGGGCTAGCTTCAGGAGTATATTTTGCAGGAATCACACTACGCCTGCTGTAAGTGCTGCAAATGCCTGTTGGTGTAACACACCAGGATAACACAGCAATACGGGCTAGCTTCAGGAGTATATTTTGCAGGAATCACACTACGCCTGCTGTAAGTGCTGCAAATGCCTGTTGGTGTAACACACCAGGAAAACACAGTAATACCGGCTAGCTTCAGGTGTATATTTTGCAGTAATCACACTACGCCTGCTGTAAGTGCTGCAAATGCCTGTTGGTGTAACACACTAGGAAAACACAGCAATAAGGCATAGCTTCAGGAGTATATTTTGCAGGAATCACACTATGCCTGCTGTAAGTGCTGTAAATGCCTGTTGGTGTAACACACCAGGAAAACACAGTAATACGGGCTAGCTTTAGGTGTATATTTTGCAGTAATCACACTACGCCTGCTGTAAGTGCTGCAAATGCCTGTTGGTGTAACACACTAGGAAAACACAGCAATAAGGCGTAGCTTCAGGAGTATATTTTGCAGGAATCACACTACGCCTGCTGTAAGTGCTGTAAATGCCTGTTGGTGTAACACACCAGGAAAACACAGCAATACGGGCTAGCTTCAGGAGTATATTTTGCAGGAATCACACTACGCCTGTTGTAAGTGCTGCAAATGCCTGTTGGTGTAACACACCAGGAAAACACAGCAATACGGGCTAGCTTCAGGAGTATATTTTGCAGGAATCACACTATGCCTGCTGTAAGTGCTGCAAATGCCTGTTGGTGTAACACACCAGGAAAACACAGCAATACGGGCTAGCTTCAGGAGTATATTTTGCAGGAATCACACTACGCCTGCTGTAAGTGCTGCAAATGCCTGTTGGTGTAACACACCAGGAAAACACAGTAATACCGGCTAGCTTCAGGTGTATATTTTGCAGTAATCACACTACGCCTGCTGTAAGTGCTACAAATGCCTGTTGGTGTAACACACTAGGAAAACACAGCAATAAGGCGTAGCTTCAGGAGTATATTTTGCAGGAATCACACTACGCCTGCTGTAAGTGCTGCAAATGCCTGTTGGTGTAACACACCCTGAAACCACAGCAATACGGGCTAGCTTCAGGAGTATATTTTGCAGGAATCACACTACGCCTGCTGTAAGTGCTGCAAATGCCTGTTGGTGTAACACACTAAGAAAACAGAGCAATAAGGCGTAGCTTCAGGAGTATATTTTGCAGGAATCACACTACGCCTGCTGTAAGTGCTGTAAATGCCTGTTGGTGTAACACACCAGGAAAACTCAGCAATACGGGCTAGCTTCAGGAGTATATTTTGCAGGAATCACACTACGCCTGCTGTAAGTGCTGCAAATGCCTGTTGGTGTAACACACCAGGAAAACACAGCAATACGGGCTAGCTTCAGGAGTATATTTTGCAGGAATCACACTACGCCTGCTGTAAGTGCTGCAAATGCCTGTTGGTGTAACACACCAGGATAACACAGCAATACGGGCTAGCTTCAGGAGTATATTTTGCAGGAATCACACTACGCCTGCTGTAAGTGCTGCAAATGCCTGTTGGTGTAACACACCAGGAAAACACAGTAATACCGGCTAGCTTCAGGTGTATATTTTGCAGTAATCACACTACGCCTGCTGTAAGTGCTGCAAATGCCTGTTGGTGTAACACACTAGGAAAACACAGCAATAAGGCATAGCTTCAGGAGTATATTTTGCAGGAATCACACTACGTCTGCTGTAAGTGCTGCAAATGCCTGTTGGTGTAACACGCCAGGAAAACACAGCAATACAGGCTAGCTTCAGGTGTATAATGTGCAGGAGGCACACTCCGCCCGCTGTAAGTGCTGCAAATGCCTGTTAGTGTAACACACCAGGAAAACACAGCAATAAGGGCTAGCTTCAGGTGTATACTGTGCATGAGGCTTAGCAACAATGACACTGACACTGTCCCCTGCCTATCCTTCTCTCTCCCTGCACACAAGGTTTATCAAAGAATATGACACGGACACTCTCCCTGCCTATCCTTCTCTCTCCTTGCACACAAGGTTTGTCAAAGAATATGACACTGACACTCTCCCTGCCTATCCTTCTCTCTCCCTGCACACAAGGTTTAGCAAAGAATATGACACTGACACTGTCCCCTGCCTATCCTTCTCTCTCCCTGCACACAAGGTTTAGCAAAGAATATGACACTAACACTCTCCCTGCCTATCCTTCTCTCTCTCTGCACACAAGAATAGCACAAAGAATATCACACTGTCCCTGCCTATCCTTCTCTTTCCCTGCACTGGAACACACTACACAAGGCCGCCGCGCTGGCGGCCTTTTATATTGTGGGGCGTGTGCTAAACCCCCTGAGCTATAATTGGTCACAGGCAACCTGCCTGTGGCCAATTATGGCTCTCCTAGCTGCCGGCGCTGTGATTGGCCAAGCATGCGGGGTCACAGTGCATGCTTGGCCAATCACAGCGCCGGGATTGCACTGCGATGGCGCAGTGTATTGTGGGCCGTTCGCGTCACTCGAAATTGGCGCGAACGGCCCAAATCGATCGATGTTCTCCGAACGATCGAACAGCCGATGTTCGAGTCGAACGTATGTTCGACTCGAACACCGAGCTCATCCCTAGCTATGAACAAAAAAAGACAGACAATTTTGAAAAAAACAATATTTTTTTATTTTTGCTATAATAAACATCCCCCCAAAAAATTTTTAAAAATTTATTTCTTCATCAGTTTAGGCCAATATGTATTCTGCTACCTATTTTTTTTTTTTTTTAAAACGCAATAAATATATATTTATTGGTTTACACAAACATTATAGCGTCTAAAAAAATAGGGGATATATTTATGGCATTTTTATTACAATTTTTTTTTTTTTTTACTAGTAATGGCGGTGATCTGCGATTTTCGCGGGGCTGCGACATTGCAGCGGACAGATCGGACACTTTTGATACTTTTTTGGGACCAGTGACATTTATACAGCGATCAGTGCTAAAAATAGACACTGATTACTGTATAAATGTCACTGGCAGGGAGGGGGTTAACACTAGGGGGCGATAAAGGTGTTAAGTGTTCCCCAAGGAGGTGTTTCTAACTGTGGGGGGATGGGACTGACAGGAGGAGGAGAGAGATCACTGTTCCTAATCACTAGGAACAGCAGATCTGTCTCTCTTCCCCTGACAGAACGGGGATCTGTCTGTTTACATTGACAGATCCCCGTTCTGTCTCTCTCAGGAGCGATCGCGGATGGCCGGCAGACATTGCGGCCGCCGGCCACGCGCATCAGCTCCGGCATCGCGCCATGGGCGCCCCATAGAGCTCTTAAAGCGGCCGATGTACAATGATGGCGATTCACCCAGGATTCATCCAAGAGAGCCAACCTGCCGCAGTACAACTGCGGTGGGTGGTCTTTAAAGGGTTAACTAATATTTTTTTTATAATTCTCCTTTAAGGGGGCATGGCAGGGAGTGTGTCCTATGCCTACATACTTTTGTTAATAGGTGTCATTCCCATCTAAAAAAGTTGGAAGGTATGTTTTTGTCTGTATTGAATCAACCCTTGTCAGCTGACTTTCTGAAAACAATGCACTCCCTGTGTGGCTTACATCTCATCCTGACAGATGTCAAAGCGCATGTATAGCCCTTTTTTGGGGGGGATAGAGTAGGGAAGTGTTAGAAACTCTGTTGAGTTTTTATTGCTGTCTGTGTCGCTGTTGGGGAGATTTGCCTAATTTATTTATTCTGATGAACGTTGTCATTGGGACAGGAAGTGATGGGTAATCCAAAATGTTTAAGTTGTCACCGGAGCAAGATATGAGAATAAATCTTCCAATGAGAACACTGTTCTGATGAAAACTGTATAAGAGGGGAGTTTCCCTCACTGTATAGAGATTTCTTCCCACTTCCTTTTGTGCCTCCAAAACAGGAAGTAAAGGGAAATCTCCCCAAGGGCTACTTCATTACTGTATTAAAAACATTTTTGATTTGCATACGATATAAGATTTAAGTATTTGAGAATTAAAAGTTACTTTAAAGTCAATACTGCAGGAATAAATTAAAGCCACTATAAACTTTCCAACCTGCAACTTTTTCACCTGCATAAGATGTGCATTGATCATATAGTTTCATGGTGTTTGTTGCCTTGTACATGCAGCCTATATTAGATTAAATCTGCACATTGTGGTATCAGAAGATTCTGTTTGTGTTCAAATGTACAAGTTAGTGCATGGCCTTTGTCTTCAGTGTGAGAACTGACATTTCCTGTGAAGAAACTACATATCCCACAATCCCTGAGTTTCTCAGTCTAGTGCTGGTGCAGGTGAGAGCTAAACAGTAATTCGATCTGACACAGCCACAAGCAGGCAAAGTACTTAACAGACACACAGAGCTCACTGTGCAGGCACCACATGTGAGCCCATCATTACATGGTAAGGCAAACAAATAACATACAGAATATAACTACACTAATGCCTAGTTGCAACAATGAAACCACTTGAAAGTGTACTATGCCTTTAAAATAGGTGCTGATAGAAAACAATCTACACATCAATAAAATGTAGAAAAGCATGTATTTGGCTGTAAACGTAATTCTTGTTGAAAAGCAAGGACCATACCGAGCAGTGGCGGTTGGTGGTATATTTCTTTTGGGGGGGGGGGGGGGCAAACAATCCACTCCCCCCAGGTCGGTCACCAGTCCCGCACTTACCCCATCTAGGTTGTGGGCAGGACTTCCCCCGGGCTGCAGCTAAGGTCTCCTCCTCCTTGGCTTCAGCGGCTTCCCCTGCATCTCCTCCCACCTCCTCCTCCTCCAGCCAATAGGATCGCTTCTCCTATCGGTCAAACTGGTGACGGGTCTCAGGACCTGCTTCCCGATTGGCCGGGAGGAGAAATCGGGAAGACAATAGTGAATATTCATTCCCTATATTCATTCCCTATTATCACACAACTAGGTGGGCTCAATGCGCTCCGAGCCCCCACTTTTTTTGCCAATTAGAGCCTCAGGCTCTAATCACGTGCTTATATATTAAAAAAGACATTGGAATCCATGCATCCGGTGCCCTGCATGTAGTTTAGGGGTCTGGTGGATGGATTAGGGGGGCGGCACCCCTGCGCCCCGTATGAACGGGCTGCCACTGCTACCGAGGACTAACCTCAGAAGCCTAGGGCTGAAAGAAAAGGCAGCTTGTAGCTTTTAATACAATGTAATCTTTTGAAACAGACTCACACAAGACAATCCAAGGTATTTTAAACAGCTAAAGCCTCGTTCACACGGTCGGACTTTTTGCCAACAAACTTAATTTTGAGCAAGTTTGACAAAAAATCCGACCGTGTGTACGCTCCATCGGACAAACTTTTTTGGTTTTCATCGGACAAAAGTTCGGTCTGCAAACGGACAAACTTTTGGCCAACAAAAGTCTGATGGAGCAAAGTCCGACCGTGTGTACAGAAAACCATCGGACTTTTGTCTGATGGACAAAACAAATAATGTTAAAATCAACCAACAATAGCAGAAGTTGACCAAAGGGTGGCGGTAAAGAGCAGAAAAGAGCAGAAAAACCACGTGATGTTGGAAAAAGTTTTGGGAAAGTTTGCAGAAAAGTCCTGTGGTGTGTATGCTATGGGTGTTCCCGACCAACTCCGTTCGGACAAAAATCCACGGAAAAGTCAGATGGAAGTCCGACCGTGTGTACGAGGCTTAAGATGCACACCTGTATCACATTATCGTATCTTCGTTTGCAGGGACTGACCCTCTTTTGGAACCAAAGCCTCTCTTTCTTCCTCAGTTGTCCATATTTTTTTGGTCTTGTTAATGTTTATTATTTAACTATGAAAATTGTTTACTTTACCAAAATTCCCTTCCAACCTCTAATTGATTGCAATTGTTTGTAACGTTTTATTATTTAACTATGAAAATTGTTTTTCTTTACCAAAATTTTCTTCCAACCTCAAATTGATTGTATTTGTTATTTTGAACAATCAGGAAGAATAAAAAGCAGTGGTGAAAAATACAAAAAATTTTGCACATTAGTTTATCATGGCCCTCGAAAGAGGACATGGTAAGGGTGCGTTTATTGTCAATACACTTTGTTCTAGGTCTTCCATTCTTTTGGAAAGTGGATTTTACATCCAGTGTTTTTTCTTTTATAAGGTTTTCCTGGAAGACCTCTGAGTGGACGGACTGCCAAGTTTCCCTGCTTACTAACCAGGACAACGTTCCGTTAGCAGAGGAGCAGGTTCAATGCGGAGGTGGAATACAGACCCGCAAAGTGTTTTGTGCTCAAACTGTCATAGAATCTGGACCACATGGACAAAAAGAAGGTCAGTGTTTTAAACTGAATTTCAAATCATTCTTCCTGGTTACCTGTAGGATGCTAAAGAATTCTAAATAATTTTAGTTTAGTATACAAAACTTAACATAACCCTTTTTATCACCCTGTGTAAATACAATGGTAGTAATTCTCCACTCTCATTGAATTTAGAATGGTCCAGCTTCCTGGCTATCATCTTCATGTGTCTATATATGGAACTTAAAATTTTATGTAAATTTTTTTTTTTTTAAATCCGCAACAGTAATGGTACTTAGGGATTGGAGTCAGGACGCTCGGGGCTTCACAGCTGTAAGACACGTCAAACACCAGCGGCTGGGGGTGACGTCAGCAGCAGGAGGCGGGAATATAGGGCTGGCTAATGTCCACTGCTCCTCCTTTGTAAAAGTGCCCAACTAGGAAGGGGGGGGGCTTTATCCACCTCTTGCTGTTTTTCTCCAGGAGAGGCAGGGCGCAGCGCACCAGGATCACGTCATCGGCAATCGATGCAGCTGTTCTCTGCAGCGATGCAGAATTGTAAACTGCTGCATCGGCTGTGTCAGTTACATTCTGGGACACTGTATTGTCCCATAAAGAAAGTGCCCGGGACCCAGGACAGACCTGCAAAATGCGGGACTGTCCTAGGCAATCCGGGACATGTGGTCATCCTAGGTGGCACTGCATTGCGGAGAAGACTTTCTGTGGGTGAAAGCGCCAGAGAGGAGGTGAGTATTGCACTCAGCTGTTTTTTTTTGTCTTACACCACCTGGGCCTCAGTTTTTAAAGGTGGAGTTGGGCTTTAAATCTAACCATTTAGGTACAACTGTCTTTGTAGAGAATTTTATGACAGCATTTTAATGCCAGACTTCAGGTGGCAAAACAAGTAAAATCTGGAAATATCACCTTAGAACGGCCTTCATGACCCCTTTGGAGTAAGCTTTGTCTAGGCTTTAACCACTTCAATGCCGGGCACTTTTAACCCCTTCCCAGCCAGGCCAACTTTCAGCTTTCAGCACTGTCGCATCTTGAATGACAATTGCGCGGTCATGCAACACTGTACCCAAACTAAATTTTTATCATTTTGTTCACACAAATATAGCTTTCTTTTGGTCATATTTAATCACCACTGGGTTTTTTTTTTTTTTTTTTTCGAAATAACCGAAAAAAGATTGCATATTTTGAAAAAAAAGCGTTTTTCTTTGTTTCTGTTATAAAATAAATAATTGTTCTTCATACATTTAGCCCAAAATCTATTCTGCTACATTTCTTTGGGGAAAATAACACACACCAGTGTATATTAGTCTGTGTAAAAGTTTTAGAGTCTGCAAACTGGTATATATATCTGAAAATTGATCAATCTTGATGTAGAGGGACTATCTCATTTCTTGAGGCCCTAAAATGCCAGGACAGTACAAATACCCCCCTAAATGACTGTATTTTGGAAAGTAGACAGTCCAAGGTATATAGTAAGAGGCATGGTGGGTTTTTTGAAGTTGTAATCTTTTGTCATAATTTGTTTTGTTGTGATTAGCTGTGATTGGAGCTAATCACATGGTACAGATGGCCTGTGATTGGCCCTGTCCCATGTGATCAAATTGACCAATCACAGTTAGCAACACAATTGTACACAATGGATGGCATAAAAGAAAGCTGGCTGTGATTTGTCACGGCGGTCACATGGTACTGGCAGCAAGCCAGTACTCTGATTAATCATTGGCTTCCTGACAGGACGTCCTATGACGTTCACTCAGGTTAAGAAAGCCACCAACCGGCCATCATTTGTCTATAGGCCTTGCGGGAAGTGGTTAATGGGGAAATGCTCTGCATGACCTTTTGATACAAAGGTCTATCTGGGAAGGTGAGCGTGTGGCCACGGGGGGAAGGTGGAGGTCATACTTGCTTTGGCACCAGTGTATATTTATAGTTTCATATATTGCACAAGGATATCAGAAGATGTAAATAATGGACACTGTCTATTACTTACAATGCACTGCCTTCAAGTTTTTGATTTTCAATGTTCACATTTGGAGATTTTTTATTGGGTTTTGGTTTTTATATTAATGCGATACACACTTTGTTGATTGATTTTATTCACATGGTACATGTTGTTTTATATTATTGCAATTGATGTTATATAGTAGGTGTATGGGTATACAACATTTGAAGCACTAGATAGGATTGATTTATTTGCATTTAGCGTGGCATATTTCATAAATACACTCTACGTTTTATTAAACTTGGAACAGGAGAGCCTGCTGTGTTACTACATAAAAGGGAATTATGCACAATGAGGATATTTCATTAAAGTGGTATTAAACCCTCATACATTTTAGCTTAACATACTGAGTACAATAAAATAACATTTCCCAATAAACTATTGCTAAAATTCTTACCTCAGCACTTGCAGTTTACATCTTTCTATGGTGCTGCCTTCCGATCTCCTAATGCTGCCTACCTGAACTTCTGGTCTTCACAGGAAAGAGTTAACAGTTGACAGTGCTGTCATAACCAGTCTGTTAGCTCAGAGGAGGGGGGGGGGAAGGATGAGGGGAGTCCCTTGCCATTCTCTAGGCTATGGGGCTGTGGGTTTTTATTGATGCACAAGGTGTAGGAAGACACAACTCTAGTACCTGCATGCAAGGGGGATCCAAAGGATGCTCCAAGAGAAAGGAGCCACCCTGAAACAGATAACGAAAGGAAAGTGGTTATGGAACCAGCCTAATCTGAAATCAGTGATTAAGCGTAGGTTGCTAGGGCCTGGGGTCTAAGGCAAGTTTTGAGCCCCCTAACCCATAGACCGCTAGCACTCCCTGAGTTCCTTTCACCAGAATACATATATACATACAGTATATATATATATATATATACTGTATTTATACTGTATGTATGATAAATAGTTGGAAAATAATCTGTTACTTACCTGAGCTCCCCTGTGTGCCCAACATTCTCATTGACTCTTAAGCCCTGTACACATGATCGGATTTCCTATGGTTCTTTAACCGATGGATTTTTCCATCGGAAAACCGATGAAGCTGACTTTCATCAGTCTTGCCTACACACTATCAGTCAAAAAACCGACCGTTCCAAACGCGGTGACATAAAACACTCCGATGAGCCGAGAAAAATGAAGTTCAATGCTTCTGAGCATGCTTCGACTTGATTCTGAGCATGCGTGGGTTTTTTATCCGATGAAGTTCCCCACAGACGATAGTAATTTGCTATCGGTTTTTTAACCATCGGATACATTTAAAACATGTTCTATTTTTAAACACCGATGGAAAAAAGACCGATGGGGCCCATACACGATCGGTTTGTCCGATGAAAAAAGTCCATCGGACTGTTTTTATCGGTTAAACCTATTGTGTGTACAGGGGTTTAGTGGTGTCTCCTGTAGCCCTCTGTCACCCCTGGAGGGCCTGGAGGCTGATGCCCAGCTGGCAGTACCCCAAAACAGGGTGGCCCTTGGCTCTGACCAGTTGGGTTGTCATTCACTGGGCCCTAGCCCAGTTGCTCCTGCTTGTGGTCTCGGATTATTGCCTGAATGTCCCGTATCCATTCTATTACACCCCAGAAATCTTCTCCAAGTTCAGAATCAGCCTTGGGTACACCAAGTCCTTTTGCTCATCTTTTTGACTGCTTGGTCGGCTCAGCCGGCCACCATTAACCTGTCTTCACCCTATACATCATAGCCACTGGTACACAGGCGCCAGCTATGCTCTGTGCAATGGAACTAGCCTACAATGCTGCCATGCTCAAGCACTGCCATTATTCTCCTGTCTCCATCTATTCAAAGATGTCCACACCCTGGCAGAGTTCCCACTGCCAGGCTAAGCCTTTAGTGGTGCCCCTGTGTACCAGTATGCCCACATGCTCTGCACCCCTGGGTGACACGCCAGGCACAGATTTCCTCTACAAGGCACATGTAGCTCTCTCTGCTGGGAGCTGTCCACTCGGTTGGTGGTGCTGAACTGTGTTCATCCTCCGACTATGTGGTTTTGCTCTTTTCAAAATGTTCTTCTGTAAGAATTTTGCACGGAGGACCAACTCCCCTGTGGCCCCGTCTACACTACTCCACTGACTGGAAATAGGCAAGGAGCTGCATACTCTGTAAGTGATTAAATCTTCTGCTGAAAGTGCTTAAAACATAAGGGTTTAATATCACTTTAACTAGAGATCCCCTTAAAATCAGAGCAGTCAGTGACAACCAAGACAAAATCATTAGACTGGGATGTGAGAGTGTTTCCAGACTTGTCACACAGGTCTAAAGAAGGTCTCTGCGTCATCAAATCCTTACACAAATTGGCAGAACTGAATGCGTCAATCTTCTGCCACTCACTATAAATCACTTTAAGTCATATTGAGCTCCCGTTTCCCTTTGAGGATGCAGCCAATCTCTGTTAAAAGTAAAAAACAAAAACAAAGAAAAAACAGAAAAAAAAACAAAACAGCATTCTAGCTCTAGCTATGAAAAATCATTACATTCCATATAACTGCGAGGCTGGGGAAATCAAAGCTCTAATGCACCGTGAAGAGTGTTTGAAATTAAAGAAAAATGTCCAAAGCCTGTTTACACTTTCATCATTTTTACTAGATGTTTCAATTAAAATGAAATATATTAAAGTGTAACTGTGGCTTCACACAAAAAAACATAATCCTCCCACACCCCCCTTCCCCTGCCATCCTGCAATCAAAATGTAAAATTTAAGTATAGACATCTCGTTACAGCTGGTCAGTGTCAGGTAGCATTTACAGCCTGTGACATTGCTGGCATCTTCGGGAAGTTGCACATGTGCAGGCCTATAATAATGATGGCATCCAGTTGTTTCATTTTATCACTTTTTACCACTTATGAAAATGATTATGATGAAGATATAAAGATTCTGAAATGAATAAACTAAAAAAGTGGTGCTGTAATGCTTCTGTGCCATACAGTATATAGCAGTGATGGTAAACCTTGGCACCCTAGATGTTTTGGAACTACGTTTCCCATGATGCTCCACTACACTACAGATTGCATGAGCATCATGGGAAATGTAGTTCCAAAACATCTGGGGTGCCAAGGTTCATATACCATCACTGGTATATAGCATATATACACTATATTACTAAAAGTATTGGGACACCTGCCTTTACAAGCACTGACCTCAACCCAATAGAACACCTTTGGGATGAATTAGAGTGGAGGCTGCGAGCCAGGCCTTCTCATCTACATCAGTACTTGACCTCACAAATGTGTTTCTGCAAGAATAGTCAAATATTTCCATAGACACACTCCTAAACCTTGTGGAGAGCCTTCCCAGAAGAGTTGAAGCTGTTATAGCTGCAAAGGGTGGACCCCTACGAACCCCTATTGAACCCTACGGACTAAGACTGGGATGCCATTAAAGTTCATGTGTGTGTAAAGGCAGGAATTCTGTTAACTTTGGTAATATAGTGTAAATGTATATGCATCCTCAAAATCCTAAAACCACCATTGTTTCAGAGGAAGTTAAAAAAAAGTAATAAAGTGAGTCCCAGTTTGCTCAGGAAAGTCTTCCTGATTAATCTGGAATAAAGTATTTTGAGATCAAACCTTGCTGACTGCGTGTATGTGTATGTGACTTATTAAAATTGACCTTCACTCACTTTACACATTTGGAAATCTTTTGGGGGGTAGCAATCACCTTTTTCTGAGGGTACCTGCTCCCACTCCCAAATTCCTCACCTTGACAATAAGGAGGTAGCCTTAGGTCCACCTTCCTCCTGCAGTCCACTGGAATACATGTCCCACGTGCCAGGAGGCTTTAGGACACTCTGCCTAGTCTTTGGATTGTGTGCATGCGCAGTAGGGGGGCAGCCTGTGAGTAATCAGGAATTCAAAGCCATCTCCCGAATCCAAGGAATCCCAGGAATTCAAAGAGCTGTGAAGACTCTGGGTTCCTGGGCTTCTTGGACTTACCACATTTCTGGTAAGTATGTTTTTTGTTGACTTTTGCTTATTGGATAGTCAGGTGAAGTTCCTCTAAAATGTAAAGCAGGTAGGTGAGATGAGTTCAAAAGAAGTCAATCTGGGGCTTAAGGGTCATTGTCTTTTAGAGAATATTTAACCCTAAGAAGAAAAACAATGAAACACATTTAAGATTATGTAACATCCTAACCCCTAACACCCAAAAAACATTTAAAACTAAACTCTGTGTTCACCCTTAGCCCCCCACCCTCTAATTTATGACTTTTGTAAACAATGCATTTGGGTTGCCATGAAATTTATGAGGGACATATAGATGAGAAAAACACTGCTTATAAGATCGATTTATTTATTCTACTGATGCATATGTGACATTTTGCGTTGACCATTTAATACATGCTGTGGAGACATCTTAATGTTAAAGTGGTTCTAAAGGCAGCAGTTCTCTTTTTTTATCTTTATACATTCTATGCATAAAGATAAAAAACCTTCTGTGTGCAGCAGCCCCCCCCCCCCCCCATACTTATCTGAGCCCCATTTCGTTCCAGCAATGTTGCACAAGAGTCTTGGCTGTCCGGGACTCTCCTTCCTCATTGGTTGAGATGGCTGCTGTCAATCAAAGTCAGCGAGCAAATGAGGAGAGAGAGGGGGCAGGGCCGAGTTACGGCTCCATGTCTGAATGGACACACAGAGCAACGGCTCGGCTCTGGGGGCTGTCATAGTAAGCTGCTTGCTATGGGGGCACTTGGCAGGAGGGAGGGGTCTGGAGCACCGGCGAGGGACCCGAGAAGAGGAGGATCGGGGCTGCTCTGTGCAAATCCACTGCACAGAGAAGGTAGGTATAGCATGTTTGTTATTTTTTATTGAAAAAAAAAGGAGACTTTAGTATCACTTTAACACGAAGTACATTTTCTGCAAGTACAGATACTGTAATACTTGTTGATCTTTCCAGACATGAAATGTCCTTGTAACTTTCTGTGAATAAAACTGAAATCTCAGACAATGTTCTCTTCCTTCCAGCAGGATTATTAGGTGAAAATAAAGGAAAAAACTTCTGAAAAAATAAAAGCCAATGCATCCACCACATCTAAAACCTACGGTAGTTAAAAAAGCGATTGGGAAGGAAAGGTGCAAAGAATGAGGGTCTAAGATGCATTGTTCCATAGTTCAATTCCTTACTATTATCAATATTATTATTATACAGTATTTACATAGCGCCAACAGTTTGCACAGCACTTTACAAAAATGGAGGGAGACAGTACAGTTACAATACAATTCCACACAAGAGGAATCAGAGGGCCCTGCTCATTAGAGCTTTCAATCTAAAAGGATTGTGATGCAAGTGATACAAAAGGCAGTAACTGTGGGGCATGAGCTGATGGGCTGATGGTGAAAGTAAAAGTTCAGTTTATTAGTTAGAGGTGGGATAAGCCTCTCTGAAGAGGAGGGTTTTCAGGGATCACCTAAAGATGGAGAAAGTAGGAGATCGTCATACAAGTTGGGGTAAAGAGTTCTAGAGGATGGGAGAGGCTCTGGAGAAGTCCTGGAGGTAAGCATGGGAGGAGGTGACAAGGGAGCTAGAGAGCGGGAGGTCTTGGAAGGAGTAAAGAGAACAGTTTGGTTGGTATTTTGAGATGTGATTGGTGACGTAGCTCGGGACGGAGTTGTGGATGGCTTTGTAGGTTGTTTTGTTGGATGGCTTTTTTTTCTGAACTTTATTTTTTTGGCGAGCTGATGCCATTGGAGGGATTGTCAGAAAGGATTATAATCTGGATTTAATAAAGTAATTTGCTGTTTGTTTCTTGTTTGTGAAATCTGGGTAGTTGGTGGTTGTTTTTGGTTCCAAGCTAAGATGCATTAGTTGTACAGTTCAGCTAGCATAGTAAAATATCAGTAGGCGATTATAAGGCTATGTAGACTTTCTGCAGATGATGTTTTCATTTATTGTAACTGTGAAGTTGGGTCTGCTTCAATCAGACACTCAGACATTAGGGAGATGGGTGTCAAGCTATACAAAAGTGTCAGGTGTACCAAGCAGGTCCCATGGTGCTCCATTTCTGGGTCACTAACTGCTCTGATCGATCTCTAAGGCTTCATGTACACGGGACGTTGTCCAACTTCTCCTGAACGATTTAACTTGACAGCTAGAAACCAGTGTCTAAAAACGGGCATTTAGCCGCGTTTACATGCCGCAATTAGCCAAGCTTAGCTGCGTTTGCGTCTAGAAGCATTTCAAAAAATAATATTTTTTTTATTTTTTAAATGGCCAAAAACGAAAAACGTCTAGAAACGAAACGCGTCTAACACGAGTTTCCGCGTTTAGCCGCGTTTGGCGTCTGAAACTTAGGCGTCTGAACTCATTTTTTTGCCTTAAAAAAAAGGCCTATAAACACAACTGCCTAAAAACGACAGTAAATGAACCTGTGTACATGTACACATAAGATAACATTGAATGAGTTGAGGGGCAGTTGAAAAAAGTGTCCAACTGCCTCTGAATGTCCGTTTAGCAGCAGCAGTGTACATGGGGCCTAAATGGTGACGTGTCTCCACACAGGGCCACCAGGCCAGAATATCTTAGTATTGGCCTAGGAAAAATTACCACCTTGCCCCACAGCCCAGTCCTCTTCTGCTAGGGGTAGAAAAGAGAAAATAACAGCAAACAGAGAAGTGGGAAAGTAAGAGGAAAAAAAAGCCGTGAGGGAGGTTGGAGAATGTGAGACATAATGATGTCTTTTTTTTTGGCAGGTATCTGTATTAGCCATTTGTAACATTGCCATCTATAAAGAAGGATGAGTTCTACTTTTAATTCTCAGTATAAATAATCAAGAGGTCCAAGGGGTTGATTAGGATTCCTTAGGGTTGGCACATTCTTTCCTCTTTGTGATTTTTCAGAGAGGCGGTCAGTGGATATTTGTTCCAAAATTTTTCTTGAGTGATTTTGAGCGAAGCTGTATAATCATCCACATTCATACAATGTGAACTAGAAGGATAGAGTAGGTGGTGTATTTGATATTTGTCTTCCCACTAAGCCAAAGATTGTCCTATGGTGGATCCTAACTAAATCCCGGGAATACCGTATACCCTATGCTTCATTTGTAAGACTACAAGTCCCACCAGTTAGAATGACCCCATGAGTTTGTAGTTCTGCATCTAAGTCACACCTGTCTTTCGTTCTGGTTGTACTCACAATTATAGCAATTAGCGGTAGACTGTAAAGTAGTTTTGTTGGAGGCGTAATAATACCATTCTTCAAATTTCGAACTCGCCTTCCACTCCTTTCTGTACCTAAGCTCTGTAATTGGTTTACATTTTCTGAGCTTTTAAGATGCAAGTACCAATTTAATACAGTCAAAGTGGCTTTAATTAAAATGGATGGCCACTGGAAAAACTATTAAAAACTGCCTCTATGATCCATTGAGCGTCTCCAAATGGAAAAGCTCGGATTATTAGAGCGCCAGAAGAGCGATACATAATTTGCAATGTAAACACATCCGCAGCTTTCCATCTGAGAAATCGCCTAGTGGCTTCATTAAATTATTCACTGCGGTATCTCTGAATAGTTGTATTGTCAGATAAAAGGAATGTTCTGCCTAATATTCCCAGATAAGCTGAAATTCTACTTTTCCCGAAGCCTGTGTTGATTTAATAGAATATTTTGCAGCTGCCGTTTGTGGACGATTGTTATTCCAGGTTATCGAGGAAAGGAAATTGTTTTGACAAGCTGACGTTAATGAATTAAAATTCTTTACGTATAAAACATTGACACCTGCCTTTTCAAGGTTCAACCCCAAAGGAAGGGTAGGATTATTTAAACAACTCTGGTCTAAAGGAACAGTAGCATAATTGCTACATTAAAATGTATGTAGGCCTCCATCGGAAAAGAAAATATATTTTACGTGTTTCCCATTGTATAGTGTTTGACCAATCTTTTCCTTTTTATGTGATCTAAATTTTAAGTGATTCCTGTTTTTTAAAACTCAAGTTTCAGGCACTTCCGGTGATTGGCAATGCGTGCCAAAAAATAAACAATGCACATCTACTACCTGGGTCCCAAGATGCTTTGCATGCCAGTAGTGTGGACCATTCTCCGCTTCTTGCCACAGCAGGCATACATGTTGTCAAGTGACAGCGCTGCCACTGTATGCAGGCCATGGAAAGGCAACGTTGTCACCCAACAGCAAAATGATGGGATGTCACCAGCACTCCATTGCAAACAAATTCACTCATTTTTCTTTTTCGTACATCACGGGACACAGAGCGACATAGTCATTACTAATGGGTTATATAGATACCGTCAGGTGCTGGCACTGGCAACTTCCAAAACCGGAAGTACCCTCCCCTATATAAGCCCCTCCCATCCGGGAGCACCTCAGTTTTTTGCCAGTGTCTAAGGTGTTGGCCAAGAAGAAACATGTGTTTTTCACTGAGCTTGCGTACAGGTTCTTTTGGGCCTCAGTAAGCTATTCCGGATCCGACCAAAAAAGCTTCATAGCTAAACGGTCGGTACCCGGGCCTTGCAGAGAAGAGCAAGGTTTTGCCTGTAATGCTTCTCTTAGGAGAGCTGGACCCTGGGATCCAGAGCTCTGGTCATACCCACGACCAAGATGTTTTCTGTGCAGGGTGCTATACAGGTCCAGGGGAGTGGAATCCTTGGGAACCCGGTCCCTGAAGGTTTGATTACAATGCCTGCCGTGATAGGTGAAGTTTGGGCTTTTGTGGACCAAACAAAGTCCTGCGGAGGGGAACAGGTAAGTGGGGGCCCCCAGGAACTTGGTTCTATTGGGGGACCCCCAAGCCTAATTTGTCTTTCTGTCTGTTACCTAATGGTATTCCCGCAAAATTCTGTGCATGCCTGTAACTACTAAAAAAATGTAATAATTTTTAAAGGTGGTCAAGAAAAAAAAAAAAAAAAAAAAAATTTTTTTTTATATATATTTAATATATTAGACTGCGGTACCTGTGTTTGTCCACTAGAGGCCGCTGTGGAATGTTTTCTTGTCATGTGGACTAGCTTCTTCTCAGCAGAGCAAAGTCCAGGCAGATGGTGAGTTCTCTTATAGGAAACTGCTTCCTCTGCCATGTTGCAGTGTTTGTCCATCCCCCGGCCTGCGGCAAAGAGGGGCCCTGGCTCCTGTCCCTTGTTACCATATTTGAAATTAGCGCCGAAGGCGCACGTGCCCGCGCGCGTGCGCGTGCACGCGCCTCTATATATAGAGGTGAGCCGGGAAAGGGGGCGGAGCCTGGGGGATGACGCTCTGTGCGCGCCGCAGCGCTTCTGCGCATGTGCGGGCGTCCCAGCAGTTTTAAAAAAACCACAATATTGTAGTGAGCTGGCTATGAAGTACAGAGACAGAGCTGGCAACATTTAAAGGCATACAGCAAGCGGTTGATACAGGCATCCCCTAGAAAGGCACATTAGTAGACACCAACTGTGATATAGCAGCAATTGTGCTAGACTATTCTCAGTAAAAGTGGTGTATTACGGCTGGAATACCTCAGCTTTAGGCTTAGGAATATGCCGTCCAGAAGCTCCGGAACTGAATCTTCCAGGAAGCGAAGGGGGTCTCATCGGGCTCTGAGGATCTTGGGCATACTTCTGCTGCACCAGTCTCCCCTGAAGTTCAGAGGTAAGTGACCGTAGAGACCCCGCAGGGGTACTTGGTACTGTGGCTGTCCTCAGTCACCTGCTCCTGTGTATGTAACAGAGGAGGTTTTTTCCTCAGCTCTGGGAGGATTAGAGAGAGATTGTCAACATTTATCGCTGCCTCCCTGTCAGGGAAAGCACGCCCGATCTCCGTCTCCTCCTTCAGAGTGCCTGTTAGCAGAGCAACAGTCCCATACAGGGATCGACCTGCCTGAAGGGGATCAGGATGAGGTTGATTCTGTTATAGAGGAATCAACAGTGGGGGAACCTTTTCTCAGCATCTCAAGCTGAAAGATTATGGGTTCAGTCTCTGACTAACATGGTCCGATCAGCATTTAAAAATGCACCTTGCGGAACCATCAACCACTACTGTATCCTCGTTGGGGTCGCTAGAAGCCCCCAGACTGTTTTTTCTTTTCCACTTCACCCTTTACTGAAAGGGCTCATTTACCAGGATTGGGAACGTCCTGAGAAAATATTTATTCCCCCAAGAGATTTCCGGTGGTCTATCCCATGGAGGATAAGTTCATCAAAAAAAAAAAAAAAAAAAAATGGAAGGTCCCTACAGTGGACGCAGCCATCTCTTGTATGTATAAATCACTGACATGTCCAGTGGATAATGTCCAAATGTTCAAGAACCCAATAAAAGATTGGAGTCCTTATGAAAATCTGCTTGGTGATACAACCAGCAGTAGCAGCTATTGGGGTCTGCTAAGCAGTGAAGGATCAGTTGAAACAGGTCTTGAGGGACTTGACAGATCAGCAGGCTTTGCCCTAGCTGATCTACCTAGAGCCTTAGGCTTTGCGGTTGACGCCATAGAGGATTCAGTCCATCAGGCCTCCCGCCTTACGCTGTCTATAGTACATACGCGTAGGCTCCTATGGCTCAAAAACTGGTCTGCTGAAGCTCCCTGTAAAGAATGGCTGGTTAGCGTCCCATTTCATGGTGAACGCTTATTCAGGGAAAACCTGGACAAATATATCCAGAAAATTTCCAGCGGTAAAAATACGCTCTTGCCGGTTAAAAGCAGAGTTAGAGGTCCCTCTTTAAGAGGCCTGCTTCTCCAGTCCCTGGGGCATCGGCTGTGTAACAGTTCCGACGGCCTCCTCGGTCAAATCCCGGGGGTAAAAAACAGGGACAGTAGCAGGGTAATGAGAAACCCTGGGTCAGGGGAGGTACAAAACCTCCCCCAAAGTTAAATTCATTGAAGCCCCCACTCAGTCGGGTGGGGGGAGGACTCCAGTTGTTCGCAAGAGACCTGGCGGGACACGATCAAGACAGATAGGTGCTCTCCGCAGTAGGTTTGGGATACAGTTTGGAGTTAAAAGACTCTCCTCCTTCCCATTTTTGAGGTCAAACGTGCCAAGGGATCCCCGGAAGAGAGAGTCCCTCCTGTTGGCACTAGAACAACTATTGCTCCAAGGAGTAATTATGGAGGTCCCCTGGAAGAATGAGGGTTCGGGTTTTACTCAAACCTCTTTACAGTCCCGAAGCAAACGCGGACGGGAGGCCCATATTAATTCTAAAAGGGCTATACAAATTCCTGTATATCAGGTCTTTCCGATGGAGTCGATCCGATCGGTGGCCACTGCCCTACAAGGGGAGGGTTGGTTAGCCACGATCGACATCAAAGATGCTTATTTGCACATTCCCATCTTTCCAGTCCACCAAAAATTTCTACGCTTTGCAGTAGAAGGGCGCCATTTTCAGTTCAGAGCCTTACCCTTCGGTTTGGCCACAGCACCACGAGTGTTTACAAAAATTCTGGCCCTTTATTGGCCAATCTAAGAACACAAGGTGTAATGATAATGGCATATCTGGATGACTTGTTGCTGATAGACCACTCAGTGAAAAAACTAGGCGTGGTCGTTCACAAGACGATCAAGTATCTGGAATCTCACGGTTGGATTATCAACCGAGTCAAGTCAGCCCTAAAAACCAGTCAAAAGTCTGGAATACTTGGGGCTAAGGTTGGATTCAGGCCAGAGAAAAATATTCTTGCCTCGAGGAAAGGTGTTGTCTTTGAAAGATTTGATCCACTTAGTGGGTACAAAAAAGACAGCCGTCCATACGCCTGTATATGAGGCTGCTGGGAAAAATGGTGGCATCATTCGAAGCAGTACCCTACGGTCAATTCCATTCAAGGAATTTGCAAGGGGCCATACTGTCAGCCTGGAACAAAAAAATTCAGGCCTAGACTTACAATGTCCTTGTCCCCTTCCGTTCGCAAGAGCCTCCGTTGGTGGTTGGTTTCCCAGAATCTGGAAAAAAGGAAATCCTTCAGTCCGATTTCTTGGAAGGTGGTCACTACAGATGCCAGCCTTATAGGCTGGGGAGCAGTACTGGAGCAATAGTCTCTCCAGGGCAGATGGTCGGATGCAGAAAAGGCCCTGCCCATCAATCTCTTAGAGATACGAGCAGCCCGGTATGCCCTAGTAGCATGGACATCCAAACTCCAAGGGTCCCCTGTCAGAATTCAATCAGACAATGCCACAGCAGTGGCATATATCAATCATCAGGGGGGCACCAGGAGTCGTGCAGCCCAGAGGGAAGTAAATTACATCCTGAAATGGGCAGAAAAAATATGTCCCAGCCATATCTGCGGTATTCATTCCAGGAGTGGAGAATTGGAAGGCGGACTTTCTAAGTCGCCAGCAATTAGGCCCAGAGGAAGGGTCCCTTCACCCCGAGGTTTTCTGGACAATATGTCAGCGGTGGGGAACATCGGATGTAGATCTTCTAGCATCCAGATTCAACGCAAAGGGGGACAGGTTTGTCTCTCGGACAAGGGATCCCCTAGCTTGCGGCTCGGATGCCCTAGTGTTCCCTTGGGATCAGTTCAAGCTGATATATGCATTCACACCGCCACAATGGTTACCTCGATTACTCCGCAGAATCAGGGTAGAAAAGAAACCAGTGATTCTGGTGGCTCCAGCGTGGCCCCGAAGAGCGTGGTACGTGGAGATTGTAAAATGTCAGTGGGGAGTCCTTGGACTTTCCCACATCGTCCGGACCTGCTTTCGCAAGGACCGATATACCACCCTTCCTTACCAGCCCTAGGTTTGACGGCCTGGCTATTGAAGCCCACATTCTAAAAAAGAGAGGGCTCTCTAATTCTGTGGTATCTACCATGATCAATGCCAGGAAGCCGGTATCCAGGCAGATCTACTATAGAATCTGGAAGGCGTACATCGCCTGGTGTGAAGCCAAGAAATGGCATCCACGTAAGTACGTAATAGGTAGGAGTCTGGACTCCCTACAATGGGCTGTAGATAGGAAGCTTGCCTTGAGTACTATCAAGGGTCAGATTTCGGCCTTGTCAATATTTTTTCAAAGGCCCTTGGCTTCGCATTCACTAGTCAAAGCCTTTATACAAGGAGTGATGCGTATTAGTCCTCCGGTTAATATTCCCATATGTCCATGGGATCTAAACTTGGTTCTGTCGGTTCTACAGAAACAACCATTTGAACCATTACAGCATATTTCCTTGGTGCTTCTCACCAGGAAATTGATTTTTCTAGTAGCCATTTGTTCGGCTAAAAGAGTATCGGAATTAGCAGCTATGTCCTGTAAGGAGCCATATCTGGTTATCCATAAGGACAGAGTAGTGTTACGTCCTCATCCAGCCTTTCTTCCTAAGGTGGTATCGAGTTTTCATTTGAACCAAGATGTGGTTCTTCCTTCTTTTTTCCCCAAGCCTACTTCGGTAGAGGAAAAGTTATTGCATTCTTTGGATGTAGTAAGAGCAGTTAAAGCTTATCTAAAAGCCACTGCTCAGATTCGCAGAACGGATACTTTGTTTATTCTGCCGGAAGGCCCCAGAAAGGGTCAGGCAGCGTCAAAATCTACTTTAGCCAAGTGGATTCGACAGGTCATAATACAAGCCTATAGCTTGAGAAGTAGACCGCCTCCGTTCAAAGTTAGGGCGCACTCCACGAGAGCAGTTGGAACTTCATGGGCAGTGCATCACCAGGCCTCCCTGGCTCAAATCTGTAAGGCCGCAACATGGTCTTCGGTACACACGTTTACTAGGTTCTACCAGGTGGACGTTAGAAGTCAGGAGGATGTCGCCTTTGGGCGCAGTGTGTTGCAGGCCGCAAAAGATCCTCATGTCTGATAGCGCTCAGCTTATATATGGTGTATCCCCCCCCTCATTTGGCATTGCTTTAGGACATCCCATTAGTAATGACTATGTCGCTCTGTGTCCCGTGATGTACGAAAAAGAAAATAGGATTTTTATAACAGCTTACCTGTAAAATCCTTTTCTTGGAGTACATCACGGGACACAGAGCTCCCACCCCTCTTTGGGAACACTTATTGCTTTGCTACAAAACTGAGGTGCTCCCGGATGGGAGGGGCTTATATAGGGGAGGGTACTTCCGGTTTTGGAAGTTGCCAGTGCCAGCACCTGACGGTATCTATATAACCCATTAGTAATGACTATGTCGCTCTGTGTCCCGTGATGTACTCCAAGAAAAGGATTTTACAGGTAAGCTGTTATAAAAATCCTATTATTAGTGCAGTGTCACATTGGCCAAATAAGCTAACATTTTGGTGCTGCCCAAGGCAATATAGTGACAATATGACACTTTGTCATGGCCACTATGTTGTTTTGACCACTTGAAGACCACAATACATACTTTTACGTTAGTACTTCAAGTGGTTATACCGGGATGATGCTTGCAGCTACAGGCATCACCTTGGTATTGTTGTTTTCCAGGGAGCAATCAGCTTTTTTGTAAAAGCCATCTGAACAGCTAATTAGCCACAGGAAAAAAGAAACGTTTGAATTACTGTTGAAGAAATTTCGAGTATTACATCTTGTATATTGATAAAAGGCTTGATTGGTCCTAGTGACCTTGGGGCTCTGGTGGGTGCATTTATATTGTCTCATGTTGTGGAGCACTTGTTCTTATTTGGAGAAGAGCGCAATACAAGTCCTTAGGATTCTTTTTTCACACAGTATAGTGGATGGGCTCTAAAGATAAAAAACTGGCACTTTTCTCCTGCCAGTAAATGCCAGTGACAGGAAAAGATTGCCAGTAAAAAATATGGCTGTGACGCTCAGCTCGGAACTGCACATGTGCAGTTCCAGTCTGGAGAAGGCAGAGACCATCTGGGTGCCTTCTACAGTGTGGTCAGTCAGCGCCAGTGGGGGGGTGGGTTTGGCGGAGGCGGTGCCTGAGCATGTTGTGTGATGTCATGGTGCAATGGAGCCAAGCGGAGCAGCCAGAGCCTTGTGTACGGGTCTGCGGGATGGGAGCAAGGCAAGCTTGGAGCATTATAGGCGTGCGCATCATAGGCGTGCGCACAGGGTGTGCCAGGTGTGCTTGGGCACACCCTAATCACCTTGTGCAGTGCAGATTGCCCCTACTGCCCTGGCTCATTCCTGCCCCCCCCCCTCCCGGCAGCACTTCTGACTTCCTTCCTCTTCTTTCCCAAAGGCTGCTGCTGGCACACACGGCGGAAGTTTTAAAAGGAGTGGGGGAAGGGGCCAGTAAATATATTATTTACTGGCCCCTTCCCTTTGTGAATGAACACAGTAAGTGATCGGTACCATGTGTTTGAGCTTTGGAGTGCACACCCTAATGCAATAGGCTGCGAACACCTATGATGTGCATTCATAAATTATATTATTAAATAAAGTGACAAGTAAGCTATACAGAATGGATATTTTTAATTAAAGTGCAAATTATTCTGTGCAAAGCATAGAAAACTCAAATAATGTTCATTCAAAATGACAAATCTTCAAATGTGGCATAAAATTGGTGAATATAAAAAAGAGAAATCCCAATTCCAAATACTGGCGGGGACACAGCTGCTCCACACGTGCTTAATTACAGTCCAAAACTGCTCCAAGTGATCCCTTGTCCGTGCTCCACCATATATAATAATGAATGGACGCTTACCAGATGAGGAGACCCTAAACGAAATCTAGACACACATTTGTGGGCAACACCCCCCACTGCGGGTATGCAGGTAACACTCCCTTCACAGGACCCGTGTGTTAGATGTGTCATCAAAAAGATTACTCGATAATGCAGCCGGTTAGTTCATTCATTAACCAGGCATGTGTAAAAAAAAGGAATCCAATTGCTCATTGCGCAATTTCCCAGCATAAGAAGTTTATTAAAAGAACAGTATTCTACTAATGCCGCGTACACACGTTTGGAATTTCCGATGGAAAAAAAGGAATTTTTTCATCGGATATTCCGAATGTGTGTATGCCCCATCGGACTTTTTCCTTCGGAAATTCAGATGTACTTAGAAAGAGAACATCTATCGGAATTTCCGTTCGTCTGGAAGCAATTCCGACGGACTAAAAACCACGCATGCTCAGAATCAAGTCAACGCATGCTCGGACGCATTGAACTTAATTTTTCTCGGCTCGTCGTAGTGTTGTACGTCACCGCGTTCTTGACGGTCGGAATTTGGTGTGACAGTGTGTATGCAAGACAGCTTGAACGGAATTCCGACGGAAAAACCTGTCGGAGTTTATTCCGACGGAAAATCCAACCGTGTGTACAAGGCGTTACAAGCAGCCCAGGGTTAGGGTTGGAGGACATATCGGTGATGTCAGCCCGCCCGCCGGGGGGCAGGACCAGCATTTCTGAATGCCTGATGTATTCATTTTACTTGTGAGTAGAATACTGTTCTTTTAATACATTTCTTATGCTGACAAATTGTGCAATGAGCGATTCTGTTCCTTCTAACCCAGTGTTTCTCAACTCCAGTCCTCAAGGCGCCCCAACAGGTCATGTTTTCAGGATTTCCCTCAGATGAAACAGCTGGGGTAATTACAAAGGCAGTCAAACTGATAGAATCACATGTGCAAAATAATGGAAAGCCTAAAAACATGACCTGTTGGGGCGCCTTGAGGACTGGAGTTGAGAAACACTGTTCTAACCCACTGATCAGACTGTAAAGCCCCGTACACACGGTCTGACTTTTTGCCAACAAACTTCATTTTGAGAAAGTTTGCCAAAAAATCCGACCGTGTGTACGCTCCATCGGACAAACTTTTTTGGTTTTCATCGGACAAAAGTTCGGTCTGCAAACGGACAAACTTTTGGCCAACAAAAGTCCGATGGAGCAAAGTCCGACCGTGTGTACAGAAAACCATCGGACTTTTGTCCGATGGACAAAACAAATAATGTTAAAATCAACCAACAATAGCAGAAGTTGACCAAAGGGTGGCGGTAAAGAGCAGAAAAACCACGTGATGTTGGAAAAAGTTTAGGGAAAGTTTGCAGAAAAGTCCTGTGGTGTGTATGCTATGGGTGTGCCCGGCCAACTCCCTTCGGACAAAAATCCATGGAAAAGTCAGATGGAAGTCCGACCGTTTGTACGAGGCTTTAGGCTGATGTTAGATGGGCAATTCTACCATTAGAAACAAATGGCCAGCAATACAACAAGCCAAGAACTACACAGGCACCAGAGTTTATATAAAGTGGTATCTAAGTCCAGACAGTAGATGGTAACCCAGGATGATACTTGAGCAAAGATAGAGCCACCCTTTTTTAGAGAAAAGCAGATAAAGGCATTGTTGGGGGAGTACTATGATCTCTGTAAGAGGCAGTGGTGGCTGGTGCTCAACATTTTTTTTGGGGGGGGGGGGGGGGCAGGGGCACAAACGAACTGGAAAATTCTGAAAAATACTGAAACAGAAACATCAATTGCTGCCACTGTGCCCATCATATGCAGCCAGCTGTGCCCAGCAAATGCAGCCAACTGTGCCCAGCAAATGCAGCCAACTGTGCCCATAATATGCAGCCAACTGTGCCCATAATATGTAGACATTGTGCCCCCCTCCCCTCACGCCCGCTCGCTGTCTGCCCAGCACTTACCCCATCGTGGTGGCGGGTCACGCAGTGGGTGACGGCAGCGAGCGGGTCAGGCGATGGCTCCTGTGTCCTCCCTGTGTCTCTTTTTCCTGTTCTGCTAGGCGGCCAACGGGATCGCCTCTGCCTTCAGCCAATCAGGTGACCGGTATTAGATCTGTGCCTCCCGATTGGTGGAGAGGCGGTTCAGTGTTAGAACAGCGAATATTCATTTGCTGTTCTACCACACCTGGGTGAACTGCAAGCACAATGCTCTGCGGTTGCAGGTCACCTTTTTTGAAGCCTATGGCTCTAATCAGGTGCTTGAAAAATACACCTCTGCTGCTGGAATTCAGGCGCCCGGCGTCCGAAAAGGGGCCACACGCCTGAATAGGGGGTGGCTACAGCAGCCATAGATAGATTCATGCAATGCACAAATCTATCCATTTTACATAGAGAGGGTGGCTGGAGAGAGGGGACGGCGCCCGTGCGTCCTTAATAGACACACCGCCACTAGGGTGACCACGTGTCCCGGATTGCCCGGGACAGTCCCGCATTTTGCAGGTCTGTCCCGGGCACCTTCATTCCAGGACAATACAGTGTCCCGGAATGAAACTGACACAGCCACCCCCCGGGCCAATCTGATGCCCCCAAAAAAGGCCGTCACATCACCGCTTTACTCACTGACAGTACTTGCCCTGGCCGGGAATGCCTGAAGGAGCACAATCCCCGCCCCCTGCTTGTGATTGGAGAAATCATAAATCCCGCCTCTTGTGTCCAAACACTGTGCTGTGATTCGTTGCAGCACAAGCTGATTTTTGGGAAGAAGGGGTGTCCCTGAATGGTAGTTTGGAAATGTGGTCACCCTAACCGCCACTGGTAAGAGGTAATAGATATCTGTAATTGTTACACTTAGCATGTATGCCACATGAAAAAGTATATCCTGGGTCTGTCTTAACCAGAGTCTTGCTCTGCATATTCCTTTGCCTCACAGCCCCATGGATAACTCCAGCAAACTTGATCATTTCAGTGCCATGCTGTGGAATATCAGCTCTGCTAGAGAGATGGTGATGCACTTTAAATTTGTCAAGGGAAGGGTAGCACCGAGCAGTCAATGTGACAAAACTGTAATAAAACTGTAACATTATCAGAGATAAGGCCCTGCAGACATAAATTATTAAAACTCACAGAGCCCTCAGAAATGATATTTGGCAGTTCGGATCCTCCCTTATAAAACCCGGCCGGTAATATATTACTTGTTGGCATTTTCTGAATCATTTGCTTGTGAAATGCTCAAACATTTCTAAACTGTGGAAATAATTACGTTTGTACGACTTGCAAATTACCAGTTCATTTAAACTGCCATCCTTCCCAGGAGAGGAATCCCTTGGAGGAAGAATATATAACTTTATAACCCAATTCATTATCCCCAGCTGGTGAAAATGAAGTGAAAATGATTGCAAATGGCAGAATGCAAACTTTTGGCAGAACAGTGATATTAAGCAGCGGAATAATTTAATTTGATCTCATCTGCTCGGTGTATCAGGGGGTTAGCATCTCTGAAGCTGAGTATACGGCGTTGAGTGAAATAATTGTTTCTGCGGGGGGGTCTACTTCTATGTTGTATTGGCTGTGTTATAGGTTGCCTGTAGAGTATAGGGCTCATGCGCATGGCCGTACGGTGCATGTATTTACAGCGCTTTTTCCACATTTTGTTATGTTAGGCTCGATTCACACCTATGCATGTTGCTTTTGAATGTTTCTGCAGTGCTTTTTGCGGTGCTTGCCGTGTTTTTCGACACGCGTTTTTACCACGATTTTGCCGCGATTTGTGTTCCGCGTTTTTTTACACTTTCATTTATTACACTGTATATAGCTGGTTGCTAAGGAGGGGGCCGGAAAGCCGGCCGCCGCGTCCTTAACAACCGATGAGTCATCAGTTGTCAGCGGGCTTCCCGCTGAATGTAAAAAAAAAAAGAATTGCCGGCTAAAAAAAAAAAAAAAAAATTGAGAAAAAAAAAGCCCCAAAGCACCCAGCCCCCCATGTTGAGGGCATGCGGCCTGGTACGGTTCAGGAGGGGGGCGCTTGCCGGAGGGCCTGGTATGCTCCTTTGGTATGCGTTTTTTTTTAATATTTTGCGTGGAGTTCCCCCTAAAGATTCATACCAAACACAGTGCCTGGTATTGTCGGGGATCGTAGTCGGATCCCTGTTCATTGAAGTCGGACGCAAGTCGCAGGGAAAAGTCGGATCCAAAGTAGTATGACTGTCGTGTCATACCAGTGTAAACCCGGCATCAAGGAGGATCAGTGGAAACAGGATGCACTTGAGCTCAATTTTGAGGCCGGAGTTCACACTATTGCGAATTTAATGCGGCTTACACCGCATCTAATTCGCAGAACATTTGAAAACATATTATTTTCAATGGGTATGGTTCACATATGTGCCTTGCATCCGCACTCTGCATTGCACAAAATTTGTGTGCGTTTTCTAGGCAGTGAGGTGCGAATTGCAGGCACATAATCTTCAATGGGAACGCATCTGATTTGATGATTTGTTCCGTTCTGAACAGGAATTCTCTCCCCCTCCTCCCACACCTCCCCCTTCTCCCTGGTCAGCTGATCCGCAGCTACAACGGAGAGGTAGCTCTGAATTAATCATTTTTATCTTCGCAGGGAAACCAAAGCTGCAATTCGCACCGGACTAGTGTGAATCCAGCCTTAGTGTCATGGCAAGGCTGTGATTGGGGATTTTTTTCATTTTTTATTTTTAATAAATTTGCAAAGATTTTAAAGAAACTTCTTTCCTGTTGTCATTATGGGGTATTGTTTGTAGAATTTTGAGGAAAATAATGAATTTGATCCATTTTGGAATAAGGCTGTAACATAACAAAATGTGGAAAAAGCGAAGCGCTGTGAATATTTTCCGGATGCCCTGTATATAAATATGGCAACTAGTTTGCAGAATCTCGCTGGCAGAAGCTAGCAACAAGATACTGAGTAAAAGGTGCTCTTTAAAGCGGAGGTTCCGCGGCAAATCTTTTTTTTTTTTTAGCTTGCATGCAAAGTATTTTTAGATCACCAATTAGTACTCACGTGTTTGGTGATTTTTAACCTCCCCTGTCTTTTTTCTGGCAAAAGATGCACTTTTAAAATCAGCCGTCTGAATTTTCCATTTTGCTTGTGGGCATTGTGAAGCCCACAAGCACTGACTGTTGCGGTGGACGGTGTTCTGCAGAAAAAGTTCCCCGGCGGATAAGGTTCCCCCCGCCTGTACTGCGCATGCACGGCACGAACCTCAACGGAGTTTCCGAAAGTAGCCGAACATGTAGAGCTGCGAGTTAGCTCTACATGGCGCCTGCGCAATGACTAGGAGCCATGTAGAGCTGACGTTTGAGCAAGGTTTAAATGTGTACAGTATTACAGCCAGGGCTGGGACAAAGGGTGGACAGGAGGGGCGGTTGTCCTCCTGGGCTCAATGGTTTGCTATAGGATGGGGGCGTTTCCTTTCTGTTGCAAGCCTAAGGCTACTTTCACACTGGGGCATTGGGGGCATCGGCGGTAAAGTGCCGCTATTTTTAGAGGCGCTTTACCGTTGTTTTTGCGCCGCTAGCAGGGCGCTTTTAACCCCCGCTAATGGGTGAAAAAGGGTTAAAAGTGCCCGAAAAGTGCAGCGGCGCTTTGCCGGCACTTCGGCAGCGCTGCCCATTGATTTCAATGGGCAGGGGTGCTGTAGGAGCGGTGTATACACCACTTCTACAGCGCCTCAAAGATGCGGCTTGCAGGACTTTTTTTGGCGTCCTGCCAGCGCACCGCTCCAGTGTGAAAGCACTCGGGCTTTCACACTGGAGTGAGAGAAGAGGCTCTTTACATTATTTTTAGCGATGTAGCGCCTCAGTGTGAAAGCAGCCTAACAGGAGTAGTGACAGCAGCAGTGATTTTAACAAGCGAGGGACTGCTGGGTGTAGGATCCCCTAAGCTTGCACATCATGAACGGGGAAGGAGGGCACAGTTTGGCATTCTTGCCCTGGACGCTGGATGACCTTGTCCTGGCACTGATTACAGTGTAAATAGCCCCATTGTTAGGACATTATCAGCTTCTTAAAGAAGCTGCCTGCGTCCTTCTCAAGGAAGCCATTTAGCTTCCTTTTTTGCTTAGATACAGATGTCTATTGCCGTCTAGCTTCCTCCATTGCTAGGATTCAGGCAGCTTCTCAAGGAAGCCACATAACATTTCTCCGTTGCTAGGAAGCAGGTAGCTTCTTCTCAAGGAAGCTGTCTGGTGTCTTCTGTTGCTAGGATGCAGGCGTCTGTTGTCACCTAGCATTCTCCATCCCTAGGATGTTGGTAGCATCTTGAGAAAGTCAACTATGGTCCGTCCATTGCTAGGACACAGTTGGCCCCTTCTGCTGCCTAGTGCCCTCCATTACTAGGACACAGGTAGCTTCTTAAGAAAAACAGTTAGCGTCCTCTGTTGCTATGATGCATGTGTCTATTGCTGCCTAGCATCTTTCATTGCTTTGAAACAGGCAGCGTCTCAAGGAAGCCACCTTCCATACCTACAAGTAGGTGGCTTTTCCTTGAGGAAGCCACCTAGCCTCTTCCATTTCTAGGACACATGTCTATTGTCACCTAGCTTTCTCCATTCCTAGGAAGCTGGTGGCATCTTGAGAAAGCCAACTAGCATTCTTCTATTGTGAGGACGCAGGTGGCTTCTTTTGCCACCTAGTATCCTCCGTTGTTAAGGCACAGTGGG
The DNA here is from genome assembly GCA_029206835.1 of Rana muscosa. NCBI lineage: Eukaryota > Metazoa > Chordata > Amphibia > Anura > Ranidae > Rana > Rana muscosa. The sequence continues at coordinate 449,734,368 of CM055127.1, read as the reverse complement.
TTCTTCTGCCACCTAGCATGAACAATAGAATGAGGACTTGAAATAACTCAAAAAGCTCAAAAACCCAGAGAAATCTATGTCTGATGTAAGCAGCACAATGGCTAAGTGGTTAGCACTTCCATTTGGTAGCATTGGGGTTATTCATTCAAATCTCAACCATGCTACCTGCTAGGAGTTTGAGTGTTCTCCCTGTGCCTCAGTGGGTTTCCTTCGGGTGGTCTGGTTTCCTCCTACATTCCAAAGACATGCTGGTAGGTTAATTGGCTCCTGTCTAAAATGGTCCTAGTATGTGTATATATGAATGTGCATTAGGGACCTTAGATTGTAAGCTTCTTGAGGGCAAGGACTGATGTGAATGTACAATGTATATGTAAAGCGCTTCGTAAATTGATTGAGCCATATAAATACCTATTAATTAAAGAAAAAAAAATCGAATGGACTGCAAATATGCTCTGTGGTCAGTGGCAATTAAAGGAGTTGTAAAGGTAGAATGTTTTTTTATCTTAATGCATTAAGATAAAAAACCTTCTGTGTGTAGCAGCACCCCCTAATTACCTGCCTGAGCCCCTTCTCTATCCAACGATGACCACGATCCCCTCAGCCATCCAGGACACTCCTCCTCCTGGTTGGCTGAGACAGAGCAGTGGCGCCATTGGCTCCCGCGGCTGCCAATTAAAGTCAGTCAGCCAATCAGGGGAAAGACGGGGCCGGGCCAGGTCGGCGCTCCGTGTCTGAATGGATACACGGAGCTCTGACTCGGCTTGGATGCCCCCTGTTGCAAACTGCTGGCTGAGGGGCACTCAAAGGAAGAAGGTGCTAGGAGCAACAAAGAGGGTCTCGAAAAGAGGAGGATCCATGCTGCTCTGAGCAAATCCAACTGCACAGAGGAGGTATAACATGTTTATTATTACAGTATATACTCGAGTATAAGCCGAGTTTTTCAGCACATTTTTTTGTGCTGAAAATGCCCCCCTCGGCTTATACTCGAGTCACCTTTTTGCGCCTGATCTCCCGGATTTGGGGACCCAGTACCGGCCAGCCGTAGAACCCCAAACTTGGCACATGTGTAGCCACACTCTTCCTCTACAAGTGTGCAAAGTTTTTAGTCCGAGAGACCTTTGGCCGGGGAGCACCAATTTTTCAAAGCCGGGCACCCCTTCCATAGACTCCCATGTTAAACGGTAATTTCTCTGGTGAATTTGGGGACCCGGTACCGTCCGGTTGTAGGTTCTCTGGACCTGAAACTTGGCACACATGTAGCCACATTTCTTCTCTACAACTGTGCAAAGTTTGTTGTCTGGAGGACCTACGGCCGGGGAGCACCAATTTTTTCAAAGCCGGGCACCCCTCCCATGTTAAACGTCAGTCTAGTCATGGGCACAGTGAGGCATGGGCACAGTGAGGCATTGGGCACAGTGAGGCATTGGGCACAGTGAGGCATGGACACAGTGAGGCATGCACATGAACACAGTGAGGCATGCAGATGGACACCCTAGGCTTATACTCGAGTCAATACTTTTTCCCATTTTTATGTGGTAAAATTAGGTGCCTCGGCTTATATTCGGGTCGGCTTATACTCGAGTATATACAGTATTTTTTTTTTTTTTTTAAACAAGCCTTTACAATCACTTTAATGTTAGTGACAGGCCACACCATGTTATTTTTTATTTTTTGCTCATAGTTACACTTTTATTATATATATTTTCTTACTTTAATTGAGCTTTAAAGGATAAATTGTCTGTTGTAACAAATTACAAGCTTTTAAACAGTTAAGCAATTTTCAGTAAACCTCTAAAGACGATGCGTCCATTTCATGCTGCTAAAGCTGACTTTTGAAAGCCCCCAGTCTGTACGTGCCCACACTGTTTGTTTACAGCTCCTGGTGATGTGCCCTGTGCCTGCTGCTAGTCTCTGAGTTGAGAACAAGGGGCAGCGTATGTGTCGAGCGTGACGCCATTCACTGCAAGTGCCCAGCCTCCAAAACCCTTCAATTCTCCTAATTATGGCAGGGAAGGGCTGCAAAGGCCAGGTATCTGCATTGAAGTCTATCCAACCCAATAAATAGGCTGCCTCCTGTCTTCTCTGAGAGTACTGTCAGGCGGGGAGCTGCCAACAAACAGCGATGACACACAAACCAAATCTTTCAGAAACAGTTTCAGCAGCATGAAAGGTAATTCATATTAGGCATATGCTCAAAAAATTTGTTTTGGGCTAGTGACTCAAGGTATTAAAGCATGAGGCTCAGTATGACAGCCAAGCATCCTGCATTCTGAAAAATGAAAAGCAATGGCAGGGTTCTATGATGCTTCTAGAAAAGGTTTATCACTAATTTAATGGGATTGTAGTTACTATTATGTCCCTTACAGGCCAATGCTAAGGGTGGAAGAATTAAAGGGGAGCACTAAACCTCAACATTTGCAAATGGTTTCCTTATTTTGTTCAAAGTGGAAGAAACGCCTAACTATAACTACATCCTTGACTTTCGGGGGGAGGGGGGGGGGGGGGATATCTGAATGATGCCTGCAGCTACAGACATCATTCAGATATCATTCTTTCCAGCCGGCGATTCTGTGCACAGCAAGAATGATCTTAACGGCAGTTCCGTCGCTTAATCGTTCTTACAGGCAACAGGATGGGACATCCCCCCCCTCCCGCCGCCATCCGGTGCTTCTCTGGGCTCTCCCGTGCCATCAGGGACCCAGAGAAAGAATTGGCCGGCGCCGATTGACAACCATAGAGATTTCCAGATGGTCACCAGTCATCTCTATGACCGTCGGAGGCCCGGGCGTGACATTATGACGTCACGCCTGGGCCCCGGATGTAAACAAAGCCGCGACCGCAGCTAGTAAGCATGAGATGTTTTTTTTTTCTTCTCGAACTCAAGCTTTGCAGCCTGGAGGAGAGATGTGGGGTCTTATTGACCCTACCTCTCTCCATAAAGAGGACCTGTCACAATAGTATCCTATTACAAGGGATGTTTACATTCCTTGTAATAGGAACAAAAGTGATAAAAAAAAAGTGTAAAAATAAAAAAAATACAGTAACATAATAAAAAAATTATTTAAAACGCCCCTGTCCCCAGTAGCTCATGCTCAGAAGCGAACACACACATAAGTCCCGCCCACATATGTAAACGTCGTTCAAACAACACATGTGAGGTATCACTGCACAAGACCTCTTCTGTAACTCTAAACTGGTAACCTGTAAAAAAAAAAAAAAATTAAGCGTCGCCTATGGAGATTTTTAAGTACCGAAGTTTGGCGCCATACCATGAGTTATTTTTAAATTCATGAAATTATTGCGCAAATACATAAATAAACAAATAAAAGTTGCAATGACGGCCATTTTATTCCCTAGGGTGTCTGCTAAAAAAACATATATAATGTTTGGGGGTTCTGAGTAATTTTCTAGCAAAAAAATTATGATTTTTACATGTAGGAGAGAAGTGCCAGAACAGGCCTGGTGTGGAAGTGGTTAAAGATGCACCCACCCCTTCCTGCCCATCCTGCCTAGTCTGTAGAAAAAAATACCTATTTGTATTTCGCTTCAGTTTGGTCACATGATCCCTCAGCTTGGTCTCCCTTTTGTCATAGCATGACCATGAGTGTCCATGGCTGGAAAATCACCCATAGGCTCTCATGGCCCAGCCATTGTCAGCACTCCCTCCTCTCCCCTGCAGCAGCTGCTCACTGACATGAGGGAGCCAAAGCTGTGGGATCACTTGACCGGAGCAAATTAAGTATAATTAATTACACATTACCTACAAATTATACATTTATACAAGATTTGCAGGATAGGTAGAAAGGGGGGGGGTCATTTAAAATATATATATATATATATATATATATATATATATATATATAGTTAGGTGTAGGCAGGTGCCTACAAGGGAAATGTTCTGTGTGGTAAGCGAGTTTAGTTTCCTAGTTTAGGGTAGGGTTAAGTTCTGGATCACCGATTTCCTGGGCCTTTTAGGTCCTGCCTTCCTTCTGGGGCCGCATATATATGGGGAGGGCAGGGCATAGGGAGAGAGCTTCTGTTGTTCATGTCATCTGGAAAGATGTAGCCTTCGCCTGCCACCCCAAGGAAACTCACCAGTCATGGACACTACCTAAATAGACTTTACCTTTACTGGTACATCTGAACAGTCACAGAAAAGTTAGTTAGGAGTTGGATTGTGTTGCACTTTGAACTGTAATGTTCCTGAAGCATTCAGTAAAGTTCTAATAACTGTTCCTGAGCCTGGCCTGAAGTTATTCAAAAGGGGTGCATAGTGGTACATGGCGTTTTAGAAGAGCAGGGCCTATAAAGCACACATGGGGTACAAGAGTAAGGCCACTTCAAAGGGTTAACTCGGAAGGAGAGTCAGAGAATAGCCACTTCCAGTCCAGCAGCGTATCTGTCATAGGCGTGCACAGGGGGTGTGCCAGCAGTGCCTGGGCACACCCTAATCACTCTGTGCATTGCCAATTTCCCCTACTGTCCAGGCTTCCCTCAGTGTTTTGCCCCCACACAGTGCTACTGGTTTCTTTCCTCTCCTCTCCCCCTGGCTGTTTACATGGGTTTTTTCAGGATGGAGAGCAGGGGAAGGGGCTGCTAGCCCATGGGTGCTCAACCTGTCGTCCTCCAGCTGTTGCGGAACTCCAAGTCCAATGAGACATTGCAAGCTGCGGTCAGTTATAAGCATGATTCCCAAAGGCAGAGGCATGATGGGACTTGTAGTTCTGCAACAGCTTGAGGGCCACAGGTTGAGCACACATAGGCTAGTCAATATGTCATTTACTGACCCCTTCCTTTTCTAAATGAACATAGTGAACACACTCGTTCTCTGTGTTCATTCATAGCTGAAGCATATTAAACTATGAATACTATGCTTCAATTTGTGAATGAACAGGAAGCTGCTCGGCACAGAGCTCCTTCCATTCATTCCCTGTGCAGTGCAGCTGAGGCTGCAGAGAAAAGGGTGTGTATTTGAGCTTTGGGGTGCACATCCTAATACAATGGGCTGCGCACACCTATGGACTATCCGTACTTCACTGGACTTCGGATAGTTATACTGGGAGCCTCAGGCATCACCCTGGTACCGTTTTTTTTAGAGCCGGTGGTCGGCTGTCCTGTAAAAGCAATCCTAGAAGCTAACTAGCCACTGGACTGCTTTTACAAGCAACGGGAGGTTGGACCGCCGCACAAAGCAATGATCGCCTTTGATTGGCTCTCCAGTATGGTAACCTGGAAGGGATGACCTGACATCGTTTCCAGGTTGCCTGGATGTCGATGGCGCTGTTTTAAAAAAATGAAAAGCATTAAAAAACACTGATCTTGGTGTTTTGAATGCTTTTAAGGGCAGAAGAGGGATTTGGGGTCTTATTTCCCTCCATAAAGAGCACCTGCCTATTACTGTCACTACGATGTTTACATTTCTTGTGACAGCAATAAAAGTGATAAAAAAATTAAAGTTACAGTGTAAAAATCTAAAATAAATAAATGAATAATTAAAAAAAAAAGTAAAGTTCCACCGGCCCCCTCTGTGCTCACACGCAAAGGCGAATGTGCAGGTCGATCACGCGCGCAAGCAATCAGCAATCGTCCCACACATGTGAAGTATCACTGCAAACATCAGATTATGGGCAGTAATTCTAGCACCAGACCTCCGGACGCAAATCTAAAGCGATAACCTGTAAAGGCTTTTAAAGCATTGCGTATAGATAGTTAAATTTAAGTAGTGTGTCACCATTGCACGCGCTTGTGCAATTATAAAGCATGACATGGTTGGTATCTATTTACTCAGCGTAACATCCTCTTTTATACCTTACAAAAATAATAGGTTATGTATTGTGTTTTTTTTTTTGCATTAAAATTGAAAAAAAAAAAAAATCCCAAACAATTGCATTTGAAAAACCTCTGTACAAATACCGTTTGACATAAAAAATTTCCAAACCCACCAATTTATTCTTTAAGGCCTCTGCTTTAAAAAAATATATAATATTTGGTGGTTCTAAGTCATTTTCTAGTAAAAAAAATACTGATTGTTACATGTAAACAAAAAGTGCCAGCAAACAGGCCTCGTCTGGAAGTGGATGGTTTTCATGGGTAACCATGAACTGTTAAGAATGAATAGCGGCCAGGCAGCGAGGAATGGTGCCAGGCTGGGGTAACAGGTCATAAATTCATAAATTCGAAAATTCATAAATTCGAAAATTCAGAAATTCAGAAACTCAGAAATTCGAAAATCTGAAAATTCAGAAATTCAGAAATTCAAAAATCTGAAAATTTGATTAATAACTAACTAATAATAAATACGGTAACTTTTAAATTATAGGTATTGGAATTTCCTTTCAAATTTGCCTTTTAGTCAAAGTAACGAATACAAATTTATCCGACGTTACGAATTACCCAAAATAACGAATGTTGCATCTAAACAAATGGAACGGAATGAATTAATAATAATAATAAAACGTTTTTATTATCATTATTATTGTAATTTTTTTATTATTAATTCATTACGTTCCATTTGTTTAGATACGGCATCCGATAATTCGTTACTTCGGATAAATTCGTATTCGTTACATTCTCTAACAGCCAAATTTAAAAGGAAATTCCAATACCTATAATTTAATAGTTAGTAATAGTTAAGTTATTATTAGTTAGTTATTATTTCAGATTTTTCACATTTTTCGGGTTTTAGAATTTTCCGATTTTTATTCTTATTTTCAAATTTTAGTTCTTTTGAAATTTTGGTCTTATTTTCAAATTTTTGAATTTTCGGATTTGTGAATTTACGAGTTTTCAAATATTCAAATTCACGAATATTCGGAAAAAGTAGTTAAACGTGTTTTCGTTAATTTGGATATTTCCGAATTAACAAATTTGTCTACATTTTTCAAAAAACTAATTTGGATCGAAACGAATTGCACATGTCTATGTAGGATGTCTGTGCCCCTGTCATGAAATATGGTGTGTAATTCCAACCCCTACATCACTGCGGTGTCTTGTAATAATTTACAGGTGGGAGTAAGGAACCACAATGTGCGTCGGGAAACACAAGTTTCCAACGCTCCCAAAAGTGTTGTATGCCAAAGAGTCTTATGGAAGATGAGTGCAACACAGTCATAATAAGTCCAGTAGAAAATTATTAGAAGTTAAATCCTACTCGTTTCATGCCTCAAAACTGACCCTTCATCAGGGCTTGGGTGTTGGCTAAAATAGAAGCTTATACTGGACACACAATGACAAGACAACAGAGATTATTACATTGGTGGGGTGGGCGCCAGCTGACAGATGTTCAATCAAAAGTAATAACCTTCTACTTGACTTATTATAAACATATGGTGCTCACACCTTTCACGCTAAATTTGGAGAGAGCTGTCCTTTACTATCTGGATACCAAACATCACCTATATTATTGGATCCAGAGCTCTTAACACATTTTCTGTTATACTAAAGAGTCTTAAGGAGGCAGCGCTGGAACGGAGCAAAGGTAGAAGACATGGACCATTAGCTATTCTGGTACAAGAAGCTGGCATTGGGAATTTTTTTAAAGACCTGACTGTAATTCAAATATTTAGGTATACTTGTAGACATCCAAGAATTTCCATCAAAGTTTTTTTGGGGGGTCATAATTTTAGGGAGGCATACTGTAATCTGTGTGATCTCAGCATATGGCTAGGAATCTTGGCCTGCATGTCTAATGCCCTGTACACACGATCGGAATTTCCGTCAGAATTCCGTTCAAGCTGTCTTGCATAGTGTGACAGTGTGTCAGACCGAATTCCGACCGTCCAAAACGCGGTGACGTTAAACGCTACGACGAGCCGAGAAAAATGAAGTTCAATGCTTCCGAGCATGCGTCGACTTGATTCTGAGCATGCGTGTTTTTTTTCTCGGAAAAAAATAAAACATGTTCTATTTCTAAACTTCGACGGAAAAAAGTCAGATGGGGCCCACACACAGTCGGAATATCCGATGAAAACATTCTGTCTGACTTTTTTCATCGGAAATTCCGATCGTGTGTACAAGGCATCAGTGTTTCGCATGAGTGTTATGTACCAACCGAGATGGCTGAAAAATTAATTTTGCAATTATTATGCGTCACTCCATACATATAATTGCCTGATGAAGATTGAGCATGGATTAGTGTATATTCCAATTAAAACCAAGGTTGCTTTCTTATTTTTTTTTTTCTGTAATTATAAAGCTTTTCATTACAGTCATTTTATGCTTTGTTGGAAGGAAGTGGGACTTTGAAATGTATCTGAGCCCTTCTCGTCAAGCATGTAATTATTCACACTGTGCCAATGGCAGTGAGCGTGGATCTATTACTAATAACTCACTAAGGCTCTAGCTCTAGAGTTTTTCGGAAGCTTCCGGAAAGTATTTTCAAGCCGTTTGACAGTTTTGTTCTTTTGTTAGAGATGGAGGGAGCGCTGAATTCCACTATATTGTGATAATACTGCCTAACAGCCTGCCGAATTATATTAGAGGGAATATTTTGTACCAGCTGTCTCAAGGCTGTTATTATGTAATTGCTACAAGGGAATAATCCTTTAATAGTGTTAGTGTTCTGCGGGAAATTTAGAGTTTCATTTCAGCTGGATTAATTTTTTTTCTTAAGGGGGGTACAATAGTGGTTTAAAGGGGTTGTAAAGGTTCGTTTTTTATTTTCTAAATAGGTTCCTTTAAGCTAGTGCATTGTTGGTTCACTTACCCTTTCTTTCGATTTCCCTTCTAAATGTTTTTTTTCTTTGTCTGAATCTCTCACTTCCTGTTCCTCCTCAGTAAGCTTGCCCCCATCATCCGAGCACTTCTGGCTGGGGGTTAGTCAGCATGCTCGCCCCCTCCCTTGGGACTACATTCCTGTAGTCCCAAGGGAGGGGGCGAGCACGCTGACTAACCCCCAGCCCGAACAGCTCGGATGATGGGTGGGCAAGCTTACAGGAAGTGAGAAATTCAGACAAAGAAAAAAAACATTTAGAAGGGAAATGGAAGGAAAATGTAAGTAAACCAACAATGCACTAGCTTAAAGGAACCTACTGTATTTAGAAAATAAAAAACAAACCTTTACAACCCCTTTAAGTTCAAATATACTTGAGGCAGAACTCCAGTATTTTACTTTAATAATCATTAATACTCATACTCAATTTACAACTTTTTCCAGACATACTTTTCAGCTTTGATCTCTCTTTGAGACTGGATCACCATCACAACCATATCACCTCTATTAGAAGTGGAACCACTAAATCCTCTTTCTGACTCTCTTTCTATCTATACCTGTTTGCTCTTTCAAGGGTGATAATGCAAAAAGAATTCAAACTTCACCTAGTGGGTTGCCCAACATTACTCTAGGGCACCACGTTTATTTGTTCGGAGTTGCACCAAGGGATTGTTATCTGTCTAGACCTCAAACATGGCCCCTGTCATGTACTTAGCAAAGCATTTGTTGCCTGTCCACATCAAGACCAACAACTCCAGCTGTAGTTTTCAGAGTTTCTCTCAGTTGCATACAGGATTAAACTGGTGTAGGCAAAGACCCTCTCCTGGCCACCTCGTACTTGTAAGGCTACAGCCCCTTAGCCAGGCCCGTCACGTCACGACAAGGCAAGCAAACCAAGCAATTGCTTGGGGCCCCGTGCTGCGCTTCCTATAAATGCTGCAGCCGCCTGAGCGTTCTTTAGAGAGCCTCAGGCGGCTGCAGCACTGCTGCCTCTCTCGTCACTTCCCTTTCCCTGTAGCGTGGCCGAGATCCTCTTCCTTCATCCTGTCAGTCCGTACCACGCAGTACAGGAGATTCAGTTTCCTGTTCCTGGCCGGACTGACAGGAAGTGAACACTGAGTGCTCACTTCCTTTCAGTCCGGTCGGGAACAGGAAACTGAATCTTCTGCCGCGCGGTACAGTAGGAAATTGGAACAAACCCTCCATGACATTGATGCTGATGACTTGGCACTTGAGATCAATTAATCTCTCTACACTTTTCCAGACCATGTAGCCACTTCCCCATTTGACATGCTTAAAGTGGAAGTAAACCCATCGATTTAAAAGTTTCAAAAAACAGTTACATTTCCGGCATGCCGGAAATGCTAGCTGTCACATTGGTTGTGCTCTCAACCAAACTGTCAAACCATCCAATGGCTGGTGTCATAACTGATCACATGTGCAGCATTATGGCAGTTGGAGATTAAACAGAGTCCAAGATGGCAGCTTCCTTGGCTGAAAACGATAGGAGGGTTTACTTCCACTTTAAAGTAAACCCATCGATTTAACAGTTTCAAAAAGCAGTTACATTCCCGGCATGCCGGGAATGCTAACTGTCACATTGGTTGTGCTCTCAACCAAACTGTCAAACCATCCAATGGTTGGTGTCATAACTGATCACATGTGCAGCATCATGGCAGTTGAAGATTAAACAGAGGCCAAGATGGCAGCTTCCTTGCCTGAAAATGATAGGAGGGTTTACTTCCACTTTAATTACATATACAGTGAGAAGTTACTGGATTTGTACAGTAATTTAAGCATTGCTTTGGGTCTACTCCTGACTCTCCCTGTGTCAGTGGCCTCTGGTGAGAGCTGCTTTACAGCTTTGAAGCTGATAAAAAATTACATGAGGTCCACCATGGGCCAAGAAAGGCTCACAGGACTGGCACTTATGTCAATTGAGCGTGATGTTCGCCAGTCTTTGGACATGGAGGACATTGTGATTGCCTTTGCAGAAAACAAGGCTCGCAAACAGCAGTTTTAGATAATTTGCACATGTTTGTGAGAACTGAAAAATGTTAATGTGAGTGTGTATGTATGTGTGTGTGTTTTAAGTATGTTGGATTTAGTTATTGTGCACTTTTTTAATGTATATTTGATTTTATGGTACAGTGGTGTTTTTTGCAAATGTTCAATTGTTGAAAATGTTTAAATTTTATGCACATTATATGCAACCGCAGTATTTGCACTGTAAACATTTTTTTATTTATGCACATTATATGCAACAGCAGTATTTGCACTGTAAACCTTTTTTATTTATATAAAGTGTGGGTGAACTTAAACTGTATCACTGTGCTGTGGTTCCTGTAGGCTTTGCGTGCCTCCATGTCTATTTTGCTTGGGGCCCCCAAATCCCTTCAAACGGCCTTGCCCTTAGCCCTGAATACTGCCATTTGATTCTTACCTGGAATGGGAAGTAGAAGTCATCAAAGGCCAGCAAGGAAGCCAACATCAGAAGTTGCTTCAAGTAAAAAGCCTTCTGTTGTTTTGATCCCCATTCCACCTCAAGTGGCCCTCCTCCTGACCAACTCCATGTAGGTGCTTTTGAATCAGAGACAAATTCTAAGCATAGTGCTTGATGAAACTCCCTAAATACTTTGCTGGTCTTGCTGTTGGGTCCTGCAATTCTGTATGGTCTTTAATTTCTTTGGATTGCGCAGTACGCCTTGTTTGGAGATGACATGTCCAAGGAACTTGATCTCATGCTTGAATAGATGACACTTCTTGGCTTTTGAGCTTTGGCCCATACTGGGGCAGTTATGCCAACACTAACCTAAGTGTGCAAGAAGCAAATTTGGCAGAAAACATTACTACACTCTGAATAGTTCAGAATACTATCCAGGTTCTTGTCCCCAAGGCAGTGTTTCATCACCCTCTGGAATATGGTGGGCACAGTGTTTAGCCCAAAGGTTGCTCAGGTTGCTCGGCTGTCTTATGGAGTGTGTATGTATGTATGTGTGTGTGTGTGTATGTGTGTATATATATATATATATATATATATATGTGAAAGTTGTGAAAGGGCAGGGATGCGGAAAACTGAGATTTGAATAATAATAGCTCTTATATTTTAGTTTGTACATATGGGAGTCCATCTGGTTGCTCTGCACATGCAATGCCCAAGCCTTACACAGGCGATGCCTGCCTCCTCACTATTTGTGTGTATGATATACAGTATATATATATATATAATTATGAAAAAATATGTAATTTCCTTTAGTTTAGAAAGTGTATAGCTACAGTGGACATAAAAATGTCAGGTTTTTGTGATATAAAAAAATGAGACAAAGATAAATCATTTCAGAACTTTTTCCACCTTTAATGTGACCTATAAACTGTACAACTCAATTGAAAAACAAACTGAAATCTTTTAGAAGGGAAGTAAAAATAAAAACGAAAATCTAATTGTTAAAATGTTAAAAGGTATCAGTCAGAAGGGTACAAAAGAATTTCCAAGGCATTAGATGTACCATGGAACACAGTGAAGACCGTCCTCATCAAGTGGAGAAAATATGGCACAACGGTGATATTACCAGGACCTGGACGTCTCTCCAAAATTTATGAAAAGACAAGAAGAAAACTGGTCAGGGAGGCTGCCAAGAGGCCTACAGCAATATTAAAGGAGCTGCCGGAATATCTGGCAAGTACTGGCTGTGTGGTACATGTAACAACAATCTCCCGTATTCTTCATATGTCTGAGCTATGGGGTAGAGTGGCAAGACTGAAGCTTTTTTCCTACAAAGGAAAACATCCAAGCCTGGCTAAATTTTGCAAAAACACATCTGAAGTCTCCCAAAAGCATGTGGGAAATGTGTTATGGTCTGATGAAACCAAGGTTGAACTTTTTGGCTATAATTCTAAAATATATGTTTGGTGCAAAAAACAACACTGCACATCACCAAAAGAACACCATACACACCGTGAACCATTGTGGTGGCAGCATCATACTTTGGGGCTGTTTTTCTTCAGCTGGAATAGAGGCCTTAGTCAAGGTAGAGGGAATTATAAACAGTTTCAAATACCAGTCAATATTGGCACAAAACCTTCAGCCTTCTGCTAGAAAGCTGAACATGAAGAATAACTTCATCTTTCAGCATGACAACGACCCAAAGCATACATCCAAATCCACAAAGGAATGGCTTCACCAGAAGAAGATGAAAGTTTTGGAATGGTCCAGGCAGAGCCCAGACCCGAATCCCATTGAAAACCTGTGGGGTCATCTGAAGAGGGCTGTGCACAGGAGATGTCCTCGCAATCTGACAGATTTTGAGTGTTTTTGCAAAGAAGAGTGGGCAAATATTGCCAAATCAAGAGGTGCCATGCTGATAGACTCATACCCAAAAAGACTGAGTGCTGTAATAAAATCAAAAGTGCTTCAACAAAGTATTAGTTTACGGGTGTGCACACTTATGTAACCATATTATTTTATTTTTTTATTTTTACTTCCCTCCACCTAAAAGATTTCAGTTTGTTTTTCAACTGAGTTGTACTGTATATAGGTCACATTAAAGGTGGAAAAAGTTCTGAAATGATTTATCTTTGTCTCATTTTTTTTACATCACAGAAACCTGACATTTTACCAGGGGTGTGTAGACTTTTTATATACACTGTATGTTGAAAACAGTATACTTATACGCTGAACTCTGCAAAGCTTGAATAGTTTGATAAATGTCTTGGAAGGTGGCCCTGGGGGAATGTGGGCTGGTCAATCAATAGCGGCTGCATAGACAGTGAATACCAAATTTTTACTGTATTGTAAAATGTTCAAACTGATGTGTGGACTGTACAATGAGAGGTCCCAATCCACAACTTGATTGTTTTCTAGAACATCCTATGAAGACAAAGCCGCATTGTTTCTAACATAGAGAACAGAGGATTCTGCAAGCTGAAGTGTTTATTCTTTGTTTAAAATTAATTTATCGGATACCGAGCTCTTGTTTTTAAAGAACTTCAATGTGATAGAAAAATAGCACATTGTTGTAAAGCTAAACTCCAGGCGGGTATAAATCACAAATTTTTGCAGCTCTATAAGCATTAATACATATTTATTTTTTATTTTTATAGATAGGCCCCTTTGAGAGCCCATTCACACAGGGACGACTTTGGATCCGACTTCAAGTCGCCCCAAGTCGCCCCAAGTCGCCTTAAGTCGCGCTGCATTTGAAAATCAATGTAAGTGAATGGAGCCGTCTTAATGCACACTACTGCAGTCGCTCCGACTTCAAGAAAAGGTTCCTGTACTACTTCAATCCGACTTCTAGGCGACTTGTACCCATTGATTTCAATGGAAGTTGCCTCCAAGTCGGATCCCCTGTCTTAACTGAAGCAACTTTACAGGAAATAAAAATAGTTTTCTCAGCAAACCCCTCCCCTCACCCCTCCCTCCCCCCCCCCTCCCACAGAGCTGATTACTCTTTGGCCACTGACAAAGTCCCCTGTCCTGGAGGCGACTTCAGTCGTGTTGTAAGTCGCGCTGTGATTCAAACTCAAGTCGTGTCCAAGTTGCCTCCCAAAGTCGCGCTGGAAGTCGTGTTGCCCCTGTGTGAATGGGGTCTAAATCTCCCAGTACAAAGAAGATAGTACTCACATTTGTTTTTCTATGTGCTTTTTTTAATGTTGGTAAGCTAATTTTACTTTATGTAATTTGTTATTTTATTTTTGCTAATAAATTGTATTAAGCTCGGTTATACAGTGTGGATTAGTTTTTTCTACCTAATGAAATATGTGTGGGATCACTGTCTGGGGAATTTCTAACTAAAAAGCATAAAATGTTTTACCAACTCCCCTTATGGTGGTGGGAAAAAGTATGACTGACCTTATATTTATTAGAAATGTCCTTCTGAAGAGAGGGTGAAGGACACCCACCGACTTTCCTGAGACACTATGGGTTGGATTTACTAAAAGCAAATAAATAGTGCACACTGCAAGCGCAGTTGCTCTTGAGCTTCGTAATCGTGGTGAAGTTCTGCTGACGTCCATCAGCCAATCACGCGCTAGTAAAAATGCTGTTTTTTATTTTGCTTGCATGCAATTGGGTATCCTTTGCAAAGTGAAGCTTCATCTCATTTATTAAACTCTGGAGTAACTGCAATTGCAGAGTGTGCAGTCTATTTGCCTTTAGTAAATCAAGCTCTTTATCTTTCAATTGGTAGATATACGCTGAAAAATGTCCATAGACTTGTTTAACCACTTGCCGACTGACCGCAGTACATATACTGCGGCCTCATGTACACTGATGCTGCTAAACGGACATTTAGGAGCAGTTGGACATTTTTTTCATCTGCCCCTGAACTTCTTCTGTATGTTATCTTATCATCATGTACACAGGGTCGTTTATAGTCGTTTCTAGGCAATTGAGTTTAGAAGCATTTTTTGGAACGCAAAAAAATGCGTTCAGAATGGATGTTTAGAGGCATTTGAAACGTCAAATGTCTGTAACAGCTTGTAAACGCGGTAACTTGCGGTAAAAAAAAAACACACACACATACATATATATATATATATATATATATATATATATATATGTATGTGTATATATATATATATATATATATATATATGTGTATGTATATATATATATATATATATATATGTGTATATATATATATATATATATATATATATATATATATATATAATCTATCTTTGTTTTTTTAAAACACTTTCAAACGTGGCAAAACGCAGCAAAACGTTTTAAACGCCAGTTACCATCTGTCAAGTTAAATCTATCAGGAGATGATGTAAAACGTCCCGTGTACATGAAGCCTAACAGTCTGAGGTTTCGGTCAGTAGATCTCACTGATGGAGTATCCAAGATATAAAGGGAGCCAATGGCTGACATAGTCCACCAGGCTCCATCTATATTGGGTGAACTGAGCACCTAAAAATTGCCAGTGATCAGCTTAGAAATGATATACATGTGCCGATGTACATTCTGTATAATATTTGTTGTGCTATGTTCTTTAGTCTACAGGCCAGTGGATCCCGAGTTTTGTGAAGGACCACTACCATCCACTACTCAGCTCTGCAACGTCCAATGTCTTACCGACTGCATGCTGTCTCCATGGACTGACTGGGGAACGTGTATCCATGAAAACTGCCAGGATCCTCATGGAAGAAAAGGTATTTTACTTTTATACAGTGATGCCTACTAAATGATAAATCCACTATCTCCCAGATAGTAAATTCTAATGAGAGGGCCCTCTGCTTCCTCCTGTATTGAATTGTATTGTAACTGTACTGTCTGCCCTCTTGTTGTAAAGTGCTGCACATACTGTTGGCCCTATATAAATCCTTTAGGCCCCTTTCACACTGGGCCGGGAAGGTGCGCTGTGGGTATAGCGGTGCTATTTTTAGCGCTGCTATACCTTCGTTTTTACCGCGGTATTCGGCCGCTAGCGGGGTGAATTTAACCCCCGCTAGCGGGCGAAAAAGGGTTAATACCGCCCGCAATGCGCCTCTGCAGAGGCGCATTGCGGGCGGTATTACCGTGGTTTCCCATTGCTTTCAATAGGCAGCAGCGGTAAAGGAGCGGTGAACACACCGCTCCTTCACCGCTGTAAAGATGCGGCTAGCGGGACTAGCGGGCTAGCGGGACTTTTGGAGCGGTCCTGCTAGCGCACCACTTCAGTGTGAAAGCCTTTGGGCTTTCACACTGAAGACTGCAGGGCACGATTTTTTCAGGCGGTATAGCAGTGCTATTATTAGCGCTAAACCGCCTGAAAAACGTGTCAGTGTAAAAGGGGCCTTATAGTAATAATAATAATAATAAATTAACTGTTGATCCAAATGAAACTTGCAGTGCCGCTTTGAGCTGAGACAGAGATCTCCCCGGCAATGCACTGAAGGAAGCTGGCGTCAGTGTGCCGTTCAGAGGTGTAAGAGCATTATCAAAGAGAAGAAAAGGCGCTGCTCACCAACCCAGTGTATCAGTATGTAGATGAATGTGGCCTCAGCCAGCGCTGAGTCGGAGACCAAGCCCTGGTGAGCAGGGCGAAACATGTCAGGAGGGCATGACTGGAGCAGCGCTGGCTGAGGCCACATTCATCTACATACTAACGCACTGGTTTGGTGAGCGGTGCCTTTTCTTCTCTTTTTCTTTTGGTAATGCACTATAAACTGTTGGTATACATTTGCTGGTTCTGGCCTTTAGTTTAAAGAAGTTGTCCACAAAAGGCCCGTACACACGATACGAAAATCGGATGGAAAAATTTGTACGACGAGCTGTCTGCCGATTTTCGGATCGTTAGTACGGTGCTTTCGTCAGCCGATTTTGCTTTTTCAGAAGACAAAAGCTGGATGTGCAGACTATAAAATTTTTGTTGGACGTGAAATCAATGTCCGATTTTCGTTTTATTAGCACAGTTTTTGTACAAAAAAAAATCGTAAGAGCTAGACTACGCATTCTCAGAAACGAAAGAATACAAGAATACATACAAAACTAGTATTCAACACATTACGTCACTTCTGACATTGTGTTCTGTCATACGAAAATTTTCATATTGTGAGTAACCCCCTCACTTTTGACATGACTAGCATGCAACAAAAAACGGACGTTCGGTAGTCCAAAAATCTAAGCGTGTGTACGAGGCTTTAGACTTGTGATTTATTGTATTCATTCAAAGAAAGCTTACAAAAAGTGACATTGGTAGCTTTCTTTACATTAGCTTTGAGAGACATTTGCAGCTTTTAGACCCCTTTCACACCGGGGAGCTTTGCAGGCGCTATAGCGATAAAAATAGCGTCTGCAAAGCGCCCTGAAACAGCAGCTCCATTCACTCCAGTGTGAAAGCCCGAGGGCTTTCACACTGGAGCGGTGCGCTGGCAGGGCGTCAGAAAAAGTCCTGCCAGCAGCTTGTTTGGAGCGCATTAGGAGCGGGGAACTCACCCCTCCTAAAGCGACCCTGCCCATTGAAATCAATGGGCAGCGCCGCCGAACCGCCGCTGTAGCGGCACTTTGCGGGCGGTTTTAACCCTTTTTCAGCCGCTAGCAGGGGTTGAAAGCGCCCCGCTAGCGGCCGAAAAGTGCCGCAAATATGATGGTAAATCGCCGCTAAAAGGAGGACAACCTCTCTTAGCAACTACTTCTTCTTGAAAAGTCTGTAATGCCCTGTACAAACGTGTGGAAATTCCGACAGCAAAAGTCCGCTGTGAGCTTTTCATCGGAATTTTCGACTGTGTGTTTGCTCCATCAGACTTTTGCTGTCGGAATTGCCGTCAGCAAAAGTTTTATAGCAGGTTCTAAATTTTTCCGACGGAAAAAATTCCTATCGGAATCTCCGAACGTCTGTATGCTTTTCCGATGGGAAAAAAAACATGCATGCTCGGAAAGAATTCGACACATGCTTGGAAGCATTTACCTTCTTTTTCTCGGCTCGTCATAGTCTTTTACGTCACTGCGTTCTTGGCAATCAAAAGTTCACCGAACTTTTGTGTGACCGTGTGTATGCAAGGCAGGCTTGAGCGGAATTCCGTTGGAGAAACCATCCAACTTTTTTCCGACGGGAATTCCGCTCGCGTGTACAGGGCATTAGAAACAGTTCTTGGGAAGTGGGCAGTTCTGGGCACCAAAATAATGTCCCAGGTTGAGCG
Source organism: Rana muscosa (assembly GCA_029206835.1). Classification (NCBI taxonomy): domain Eukaryota; kingdom Metazoa; phylum Chordata; class Amphibia; order Anura; family Ranidae; genus Rana; species Rana muscosa. The sequence continues at coordinate 449,716,031 of CM055127.1, read as the reverse complement.
AACCTCAGTCCCAGTGCAACAGGGGGTTAACAAACAAAAACAACATTCACCCAGATTCTACTCTCTAATCTTTATTCACAATTTCTTGGGTGCTGGGGTGCCCCTCTCAAAATCATGCAGACCGCTGTGTAGTAGACTCTCCAGATTGGATCCTAAGTGAAATCCCCCTTCTTTGGCTTGCAGTCTCTCTGAAGATAGGGCCACAGCCTCAGGGTAGCTGGGGGCTTTATTGGGCTCCTGGGAAAGCTGCAGGGTGGCTTTGTAGGGCCTCAGCCCTCCAGGCTGGCTGCTTCTCCTGCTGGACAAGAACCTAGACTGATCCAGCCCCAGGCTTATTATGTTCTCTCCAGCCATCTTCTGAGCACACCCCATCAGGGATTGGCTGGGACCTCATAAATATTCAGGCCGCTCACTCAGACTGCTATGTTGTAGTGCCTTCCAGAAAGCGGGATAAGGTTTTAAGTGCGCAGCCTGTGGGACAATGATCAGCCCAAAGCAATCAGTTAAAGCTTCACTGATTACAGAGGAGCACAACAAAAAAGGAACTAAATTTACCTGACAGCCTCGCACCTAACTAGGAGGGTGCTACATAAGGAAATTTTAACGTGTGCTTGGTCAGTTTTATTACCAGCACCAGAAGCTCCTGATAATTATCGGTGGTCAACCAGGAAATTGTCACCCACTTTGCTTGGTTATGGACTGTTATATTGTAGCCCTGATGAAGCATACCCTTTAGACCCCCAATGCCCATTGATATTTTAATGGATTCTGTGAAAAATAAACTATATCTGGGCTTCAACACTTTTTTGGCTTTCTCTTTTCTGTATTTCTGAGGCACCATGTATCTGGCTGGACATCAACCTGGCAGGGTGTCAGGCAGCATGGTCTTCAATGGTTCGCCTGAATAAGAAATATACCATTAATTTGCAATCGATAGATGGACACCCCTGTTAATCTCTCACCCTTCAACAGAAAGGAGTTGCTTTCTTAGATCCTCTCTTTTATAGATGAAAATAACTACTGTATACATTTACGTAGAAACAGTCTGTTACTTTAGAAATGATAGATTTTCCTTTATAATATTGTCTAAGGATATCAATCCAATACTAATCGTTTAAGGTTTATGCCTTTGGTTCTGTTTCATAAAATTTTTATTCACATTGTCAGTCCCATTTTGTGCTCTATTAATCCTATTTGCATTATTTAGTAACAATCTTTGTTGCTTTAGGTTTCAAATTTCGAAGAAGACATGTTTTACTGAAGTCAGAAAACCTCGAAAGGAGCTGTCCGCATTTGGTGGAATCGGTTCCTTGTGATGATCCTGTGTGTTATAAATGGGCCATATCAGGGGAGCTACACTGCGTTCCGGAGAATGGGGACTGCGGCCATGGAAGGTACCACATAAACAGCACCTGCAGGGGGCAGAATGGTAAGCCTGCTTGTGATTTTCTATTTTACTTCAATCTTCTGGAGCAATGACATTGACACTTTCTGATGGTTTGGCCACTGTTGGTGTGCTGTTGGTGTGCTTTGAACCTAGACCATCAGATTATGGCCTGTTTTTTGCTTTTTTCAGAACACTTTAAAATATGCAATTCCTAGTATGAAGTGTAAATCTGGAAATCCATCAAAAATAAAAATCTGATGTCCTTACTTTCATCAAGTTGTTTGAAAAAACGTTTTTGTTTTTTTGTTGATGTTCGTAAAATTATGGTGCAGAAACCATTGCCCACTCCAACACCTCTGCACACACAGTTCTTTGTGTATTATTATTTTTGTTCACATTATTAGTATTATTGATCTTGTGAAAACAGCATAGCGCATTATTAAAGAAGAAAGACCTTTGATTTTAAAAAATTCTGTTTTCTTTCTCACATCAAAGTGGCTTAGATACCTAATTATAATTTATTGACATTGTTTTGTCAGTTTCTGAAGCTGGAATTGCTACTAAAATATAAAGAGTATGATCTCATAAATTTTTATTTTATTTTTTTGGGATGGATTAAAGTTTATCTATAGCTCAATCTTTTTTTAGGTTTGGATAGAGTATGTAAGTGTTTAAAACACCTGTTAAGCCCAGTACACACGATCCGATTTCCGATGGATTTTAGTCTGATGGATTTGTCCATCAGAAATCCGATAAAACTGTTTTTCATCAGTCTTGCCCACACACCATCAGTCCAAAAACCGACCGTCCCAAACGCGGTGACGTAAAACACTCCGATGAGCCGAGAAAAATTAAGTTCAATGCTTCTGAGCATGCGTCGACTTGATTCTGAGCATGCGTGGGTTTTTTATCTGATGGAGTTCCCCACAGACGATCGGAATTTGCTATTGGTTTTTGATCCATCGGAAAAATTTAAAACATGTTCTATTTTTTAAAACCGATGGAAAAAAGACCGATGGGTCCCATACACGATCGGTTTGTCTGATGAAAACAATCCATCGGACGGTTTTCATCGGTTAAACTGATCGTGTGTACGGGGCTTGAGTTTATGTTTTAGAGAAGCATAGAAGAGCGACGGCAGAAAAATAACAATGTGGTCCATCAAACCTATCCCATTTTTAATATACGTATATAGTGATATTTAGGAGATTATACTCATGTGGTAGGGGCTTTTCTAATGACTTGCTCCAGTCGAAACTGTATTTAAGGGCATGGCAGTCCACTTTTATTAAATAAAACGGAAAGTTCACAGACATCAGTTGCCCATGCAGAGGTTCTTCCACATCATTAGTAACAAATGAAAATTGGAAATAGAGAGCCACTTGACTCCCTTGTTGGCAGCACCACTGCTCATCTTACCAGCCCCTCTGACTGTGTTGTACAGCTCTACTTGTTCGCTTGGTTTTCTTAGCCTTTAGTCGCAGCTCTCCGCTGCACAGCCCAATCCTGGCCTCTGGATAGGGGCTCTACCGACAATCCGATAGGAGCCCAACCGACTCCTGGAATGAAACCTCCTATCTCCTGGCTGGGGCTCCTCTGACCCCTGAGTGAGACCTCCTGTCTCTTGACTCCGGGCTGTGGCACCTCTGACCCCTGGGTGAGACCTCCTGTCTCTTGACTCCGGGCTGGGGCACCTCTGACCCCTGGGTGAGACCTCCTGTCTCTTGACTCCAGTCTGGGGCACCTCTGACCCCTGGGTGAGACCTCCTGTCTCTTGACTCCTGGCTGGGGCACCTCTGACCCCTGGGTGAGACCTCCTGTCTCTTGACTCCAGGCTGGGGCACCTCTGACCCCTGGGTGAGACCTCCTGTCTCTTGACTTCGGGCTGGGGCATTTCTGACCCCTGGGTGAGACCTCCTGTCTCTTGACTCCGGGCTGGGGCATCTCTAATCCCTGGGTGAGACCTCCTGTCTCTTCACTCCTGGCTGGGGCACCTCTGACCCCTGGGTGGGGAACTCCTGTCTCTCGACTCCTGGCAAGGGCTCCTCTTACCCCTGGGTGAGACCTCCTGTCTCTTGGCTGATGGCTGGGGCTCCTCTAACTAGACATGTGCGATTTGTTTTGTACGAATCGAAAGTTAGTACGAATTTCCGTAAATTCGTACATTCGGAAGCATCCGAAATACAAATTTATTTTCTTACGAATTTTATACGAAATACGAAATTTTGTTGACAAATTTTGTTTCGGGAGTGGGAGACTGCTCTGACTGGTACTGGTAGTCAATGGGAGATTCAGAATTGGACAAAATAAGAATGTTCGTTAATATCGTTTTATTATTGTCATAATAATTACGATTATTCGTTATGATGAAGTTAAAAACCCAGGAAGTCAGCACAGCACAGGGATGATGGGAGCCCCTCATAATGAGCATAATGAGTCGACGACTGCAATATTGAGAAAGGTATTTTTTGCTTTTTAACCACTTCAATACTGGGCACTTTCACCCCCCCCCTCCTGCCCAAGCCATTTTTCAGTTTTCATCGCTGTCACACTTTGAATGACAATTGCGCGGTCATACAACACTGTACCCAAATGAAATTTTTACCATTTTTTCCCCACAAATAGAGCTTTCTGGTGGTATTTTATCACCTCTGCATTTTTTATTTCTTGCGCTATAAACAAAAGTTTGAAAAAACACAATATTTTTTACTTTTTGCTATAATATCCATTTTTTTTTTTTTTAACACATTTTTTCCTCAGTTTAGGCCGATATGTATTCTTCTACATTTTTTTGGTAAAAAAAATAACGCAATAAGCGTATATTTATTGGTTTGCGCAAAAGTTATAGCAGGTACAAAATAGGGGATAGATTTATAGCATTTTTATTTTTTTTATTTTTTTTTAATAGTAATGGCGGCGATCAGCGATTTTTATTGTGACTGCGATATTGCGCCTGACACATCGGACACTTTTGACACAATTTTGGGACCATTCACATTTATACAGCGATCCATGCTATAAAAATGCATTGATTACTGTATAGATATGACTAGCAGGGAAGGGGTTAACACTAGGGGGCGATCAAGGGGTTAAATGTCTTCCCTAGGGAGTGATTCTTACTGTGGGGGGAGTGGACTGACTGGGGGAGGTGACCGATCGGTGTCCCTATGTACAAGGGACACACCATCGGTCTCCTCTCCCTAACAGGACGTGGATCTGTGTGTTTACACACACAGATCCACGGTCCTGCTCAGTTACTGGGCAATCGCGGGTGCCCGGGGTCCATCAAGGCCACCGGGCACGCGCATTGGGTCCCCAGTGACGCGGCGGGCACGCGCCCCCTAGTGGCTCGGGAAGGCGCAACGTCATATGACGTCCGCCCAGAACGAGAGGCTCTTCGTCCCGCCGTCATTTGACGGCGGGCGGTAGACTAGCGGTTAAATTTATCGTAACGAATGTTCATAATTGTTACGAGGAGTTAAGGAATCTAACGAAAATTCGTATTTCGTACGAATCGAATCCAAATTGAATTTCGGACACGAATTACGAAATACGAATTTTCGTCTAATACGAAACGGAACGGAACGAAAAACAAATTTATTGATGGCGCACATGTCTACCTCTAACCCCTGGGTGAGACCTTCTGTCTCCCACACTGGGATCTGTCTTCAAACTGGGAGCTCTGAGCTTTCCCCAGATTTGAGTACATAACAACCCCACCCACCTGTGTACTCAGACAGGCTGCAGGCACCTGGTAAAATCCAGATACAGGACTGAAGGTTCCAATCCAGAACTACAGAAGAACTACAGAATCCAGAGAAACCAAAAACACAGCTTTCTCCGCTCAGAAACGATAGTCCGGAACTTCGCATTAACCCTTAATGCAAATCCTGTGCCATATTCTCCACCATTTTCACAGTGACAGGGTCTCACACTGTCACAATATATGTATAGATACAGGGATTTTTTTTTTCAGGGAATATCTGCAGGTACTTCCCCGACCCGGGTCCCCTACCCACCTTCGAGCACTGTCCTGTGGTTCCATACCTACCACATTTCCCAGTACCACCCCCTTTAAGGAAATACAGAACCAAGTATCATTTTGTGGTGCTAGGTAATTTGTTTGGAATTTTGTAATGATAACAAGAAAAGCAGTAAAAAGAAAATAGATCTCCCAGCAACAGTAGACCCCTCCCTCAACAGTAGATTCCTCACAGCAACAATAGACCCCCCCCCAGCAACATACAACCTCACAACAATGCATCTCACCTGCAACAATATACATTCCCTACAACAATAGATCCCCCCAGGGACGATAGCTTCCCCAGAAATTGGCATTAATAGACCTTCCCGCACACCCCAGCACCCCTTGCCATTACATACATTCAGCGTTGGAGGTGCCTCAGATTCCCACTGAAAATAAATATAAATATATATGTGTAGCGGGTACCTCAATATGGGGGTCGCTATGTACTAAATTTAGGGGTAGTATGAGCCATAGTTGGCTCAGGTTCTCTGATTTGTTATACTGGACTCTGCTCTGCTGTGGTGTTATCTGGTGTGCGGTTCCCCTTTGGCCTGCGGGTGGCACTGTTGCCCAGGGCCAGGGTCGAACCATAGGTGACACAGTGGCGGTATTGGGTGTCCTCTCTCAGCGGCCATGCAGTGGGCGTGGTCTACCCACTGTGCATGCTGGGAGAGGGTACAAAATGGGCAGACGCCATGTTGTAGGAGGGGAGAGTAGAAGAGGAGAAGAGGAGTAGGAGGGGAGAGGACTGGACCCCTTGGTCCGGGAGTGACACACGTACCCCATCTTCGGTGGCCCTCATGGCCAGGGGTGCGTGTGGGTGTGATCAGGCCCAGGCACCTTTAGCCTGGGGCTGCAACTCTACTAGTAGGCCCAGCACTTTTAGCTAGGGCCTACCCCCAAAATAAGAGTCCCAGGGTGCCCAGGTGAGGGTACCCGCTCTGACCGAAGGGAAGCCAGGGGAGGATCGGTCCCATAGAGGAGATGAGTGATGGAAGATCGCTGTCTCGGGAAAGGCCTAGTGACCTGTCAGAGGGAAGGATTCTTCACTCCGGAAAGCTAACCTGTAGAGTGCCCATTGGCATTGTTCTGTTCTCCAAATTCTACAGAGGTTAAAGGATTTCCTGAACCCATCCCTGGAGGGGATAGGGTGACAGAACTGTTCGAGCTCCACACCGGCTGCTAGGGCCGCTCTCATAGGGACTATCCAGGTGAGCTAAACCCACTTGGGATCAAGTGGCGACGAGTGACTAAGGTGTGTGTGTGCCTAAATCTGCTTTCTGACTCTGCTAACTTCTTTCTCTCTTCAATTTCCCCTTTACTGGAGAAAAGGAAAAATAAACTCTCTGTTGGAGTTAAAGTGTTTCTGGACATTGGTCTTCTTGGAGGGAAAAATATAGACTTGTCCCTATATACTGGGGATGAGAATCAGTGGAAGGAGGTAACTCGCTGCAGGACCCAAAATTTGTGAACACCACTTAACCTCTTCAAACAGGAGGGTGCGGCATATAGCACGGTGTGCCTTAACTTGCAAGTGAGCCAGGCAGGAAAAAGTTCTGTGTGCTACACATATATTACAGGCGGTCCGAGGATTACAAACAAGATAGGGACTGTAGGTTTGTTCTTAAAGCGGTTGTATAGTCAGATTTTACACTTTTACCTACAGGTAAGCCTATAATAAGGCTTACCTGTAGGTAAAAAAAATATCGCCTAAACCTTTACGGTTTAGCAGATATTCCCCTCGCAATGAGCCGCTGACTGCAGTGGCGCATCCGCAGAGGGGATTCTTGGCTGAAAGCCCGGCAGACGCCGGACTTTGCCGGAAAGAAGTCTCCCGCGCGCATCCACGGGAGTGACGACATCGCTGCTACAGCCACTCAGAGCGCTGGAGCCGCGATACCCGGAAGACACGCCGAGGCAACATGTCATCTCCCTCGGCATGGACCAGGTAAGTTACCGATGCCTCATTCTAAGGTAAGTATTTCATAATGAGCTAGTATGCAGTGCATACTAGCTCATTATGCCTTTTGCCTTACAGGGGTAAAAAAAATAAAAAAAAAATACAGAGGGTATACAACCGCTTTAAGTTGAATCTGTTTGTAAGTTGGAACAGGTACATTTTTTAAGTGTAGCTCCAGACCAAAAAAAATATTTTTAAGCTTTTTGGAAAACATAGGGAAGGGTTATCACCCCTGTAACATTTGTTTTGCTGTCTGTGCCCCTCTTCAGAAGATTTCACCTCACTTTCCGTCCCAATGACAATCGGATTTTGAAAATTTTGGGTTATTAGGGAAACAAGGATTGGTGATAAAGCATCAGTAGAGAGGAGACACCTTTTTCCCATATTAACTCTTACAGGAGAGAATTTCCCTTCCTAGGGGTAGATTTCCTCTCACTTCCTGTTGTCTCCTTCCGTTTGTAAGTAGGAGTCCGCCTGTATATATATATATATATATATATATATATATATATATATATGTGTGTGTGTGTAGCACCCCTCCCAATATTTGGGGTTGCTATGTACAAATTTAGGGGTAGTCTGAGCCAGGAGTTAGGCTCAGACCAATTACATTTTCAATTATTTGCTTCTGCTCTGGGTGTGATGCTGCCTGGCAGTACAGTTTCCTGTTGCCTGTAGGTGGCACTGTCACCGCTGGCTCAGGTTGAACCACAGGGGGTATCACAGCACCATTGGGTGTCCTTTCTCGGCAGCCGTGCAGTGGGAGTGGTCGGCCCGCTGTGCATGCTGGGAGAGGGTACATAAGGGGCGGACGCCATTAGGCGTGAGGTATTCCAGGGGACCCCTTGGTCTTGGAGGACGTTCGGCACGTACCCCTCCTCTTGTGGCCCTCATGGCCAGGGGTGCGTGCGTGTGTTTCAGTCCTGGGCACCTTTAGCCCGAGGCTGCATCGCTGCTTGGTAGGCCCAGCTTGGCTGGCTAGGGCCTACACCTCACGGAAGGATCCCAGGCTGCCCATTGGAAAGGGGGCCCAACTTTAGGAAAGGAGTTCCAGGGGAAGATCGGTCCTGTCGGAGATAGCGACGATACTGCTGTCTCAGGGAGAGGCCTGGAGGCCTACCTAAAGAGGGATCCATCATCGTTGATACAAGCCCTGTAATACCCTAAAGGTTTCTCTCATTGTTGCTTGGCTGGCAGGTTTGGGACTGGATAATCCTGTGGCAGAGGATTCCCAATCACATCCCTATTTCATAAAGGACAGATTAATTTGTGCTCTACTCCGGCTGCTAGGACCTATCTAAAGAGGGACTATCCGGGAGAGCAAGGCCCACTCAGGCTTGAGTGGCGACGGTACTGAGTCTTAAGTGTTGCGTGCCTGAACCTTTTCCCTACTTCGTCTATTCTCTCTCTCTCTCTCAGAGTTTTACCTCAGATAAAAGAATAAAATCTTGCTGCTTGGGTTTTACACCTGTGTGGACATTGGCTTTATTACAAAGGGACTTCTGCCTAGACAACGGAGACCAGGGATCCACTCGTGAGAGGTATTTTGCTGCAGACCCAAAGGTAACTAAACAGTGGATATTCACACTTAACAAAGTGTGGATCCGGCATAGCCGCAGGGGTGGAGGAGTGGAGGGAAGCCCAGTCCCCCCCTCCCCCCCCCGAAGAGAAAGCAAAACCCCTGGGAGCTACATATATATATATCATTTTTTTTCTTTCTAGAAACATACAGTAGAATAGCTATCCCAAGTACATTGGGTAAAATTACAAATTACCTTTCACTTTCTGTCTCTGTCTCCTTTCTGCAACAGGAAATCTCACAATTGAGGGTAAATCCCATCTTTTAGACCACTTTCACACTGAGGTGCTTTCACGCTAAAAAAAGCGCCTGAAAATGTATTTCCATTAAAATCAATGAATGTTTTCACACTGCGGCAGTGTGCTGAAAAAACGTCCCTCTCCATTGAAATGAATTGAAAGCACTTCAAAAGCGCCTGAAAGGCGCTTCAAAAGCGCTTAGTGTTTTACTGGCAGTTTTTCAAGCGCCTCAGTGTGAAAGGGGCCTAACAGTTTTCCCCAGAACAGGTGTCACATTGGAAAATTCCCCCTTATGTCCTGTTTTAGGTGCAACCCTAAGGCCACTTTCACACTGAGGCGCTTAAAAAACTGCCAGTAAAACAATGAGCGCTTTTGAAGTGCTTTTTAGGCGCTTTTGAAGCGCTTTCAATTCATTTCAATAGAGAGGGGCGTTTTTTCAGCACACTGCCTCAGTGTGAAAGCATTCATTGATTTTAATGGAAATACGTTTTCAGGCGCTTTTTTTAGCGTGAAAGTGCCTGAATAGCGCCTCAGTGTAAAAGTGGTCTAAAACGTTAGATTTCCCTTCACTTTCTTTCTTGCTGACAGTGGTCACCAGTACAAACAGAGGAGTGAATCACCCCAATAGGGACACAGACAGCAATATAAAAACTTTTATGTTTTGTCTAGAGGTACTCTAAATAGTATCTTAACTCCCAAATAAAATCATTTTGCATTTTGCCAGTCCTTAGATGAGATAGCAGCATATTTTTTTGCTTAATTCTTCGGGGTGATCATGCGTGTAACATTTTCTCTGCCCCTCGGTAGCTACGCTCACTTCTCCACTGTATCTTTGAAAGGAAGCCATCATTTTCATCCATGCTGGACTTCAAATATCCTCTCACCATCTTCATAATATGGGGGGTAGGAGGGCAAATAATGTACAGAAAAAAAATATGATTATTTTTGCGTCCAGTTCAGCTCATGGGAATTATTATGATTATTATGGCATTTCTGTCAAGACAAACAGGTACTTTCTGTACTTCCATAAAATGTTCTTATCCTGAAAGTTTAAATGAATGTAACCACCACATCTAAGCACTGTTAGGCTGCAAAATATTACATTTTGTTCTTGAATTTAGATTTCGTAAAGGTTAAATTGGCGTCAGATTTTTTTGTGCTGTTTGTTTTCCATTGGGGAGATTTCCTTTCAATTTGGCAATAATCTGACCATGGAATAATAGATGAGAGGATTTTGCTACTGTTTAATTTTCACTGCCAAGCAAAGAACTCACATAAAAGGCAGGAAAATATCAGTTAGGGCCATGTTTAGGATGGTTTAGGATGTTTAGGATGTACTTTGTGGACTTGGAAACCATAAACAAATATGTATATTAGATGATTTTATTGTAACAAAAGGTGTCTCGTACCAAGGACTTCAAAAAGTGCTTTGTATAGAGAAAACTCTTTTTATATTCTCGTCAAACATTTTTAAGGCCACGCTAGCTCTTTTTTAAGCCAGGTAAGAATTCAAAACAAATGAATATGGTGAAAATGACAGGAATCACCATGGATGTCACAGCGATAGTGACATAAACTTAAATGCATAAACAGCTAAGTGAAGAAAGTAGTGATAAACTGTCCATAAGGCTACTTTCACACTGAAGCGCTGGATGCGCTGGCGGTATAGCGGCGCTATTTTTAGCGCCGCTATACCGTTGTTTTTGCCACAATTTGCGGGCGCTAGCAGGGGGATTTTTTTAATGAAAAAGGGTTAAAAACGCCCGCAATAACACCTCTTTGCGGCATTTTGCGGGCGTTTTGGAGGTGCTACCCCATTGTTTTCAATGGGCATGGGCGCTATAGAAGCAGTATTTTTACCGCTCCTATAGCGCCTCAAAGATGCGGCTTGCAGGAGTTTTTTTACCCTCCTGCAAGCGCAACGCTCCAGTGTGAAAGGCATTGGGCTTTCACACTGGATACAATGGAGCGGCTTTTTCGGGGCGCATTGCAGGCGCTATTTTTAGCGCAATAGCGCCTGCAAAGCGCCTCAGTGTGAAAGGGGCCTTAGTGATGATAGATGTATGGGGGATGTCAGTCCACAAATCACCAGAGGCTAATCAGGGCGATCTGATATACACCAAAATGACCAGTGCACCTCCACCACACAAATTGCAAGCTTACCAGAAAGCAGACTATATAAAGCCTGCGACTGTAACCCAGCCAGGGTCCTTTATCCAAGGAGGTACCAGCAGCACTTCAGGTATTCCGGAAGGATAGACCACAGCAAGCTAACTGATGAATGCTCACGAATGCTCAAGCCACGGATATGCCAATAGGTAACCCAATAATGAAGAGGAGCTCACATAGTGTAAGATCGTAAAAAAAAATTCCAGTTTCAATAAGTAAAAGTTGCACTTACATTGTCATGAAAACATCAAGGTAAAAAGCCGGCCGGCAAAAACAAGCGAACGCCCGTCCACTGCAAGATGATGTCATTTTATGACGAAACGCGCGTCTGAGAGGTTGCAGTGGACGGGCCTTTGCTTGTTTTTGCCGGCCGGCTTTTTACCTTGATGTTTTTATAACCATGTAAGTGCAACTGATTAGCCTCTGGTGATTTGTGGACTGACATCCCTCATACATCTATCATCACTTATGGACAATTTATCACTTCTTTCTTCTACTTTCACTACTTTCAGCTGTTTATGTATTTAAGTTTATGTCACTATCGCAGTGACATCCATGGTGATTCCTATCATTTTCACCATATTCACTTGTTTTGTTATTTATCACATATATATATATTCACATGTATTTGTTTATTGTTAGCGCAGCTTTATTTCTGTTTATTTCTGTTTGGTGTGTATCTCACTTTCTAGCTGCAGCCTAATTTTAGAGGTTGATTTGTGTTAGCACGGTATCCTTTTATATATAAAACAGCAACACTTGTTTAGCTACCTACTGTTTGCAGCCAGGTGGGAGCCTCCTTGTTCCAGGAAAACGCACCCATTATGGGCGCCGGCGCATAACCCCCGGGCTGCTCACCATTATGATCTGTAGTTGCTGTGTCCACTGACATACAGCAATATGAGCATTTCTTATATGAACCTTTGCTTGTCTTTATCCAGCCCTTGGGACAACATTCCTCCCACTAATACGATGCACTATTCTTCCCACTGAAACCAAAGATGAGGCACCGTTGCTTCCACTGACACCAACAATGGAGCACTATTCCTTGTACTGACATCAGGAATGAGGCACTACACCTTCAACCAACACCAACAATGGGGCACTATTCCTCCCAATTACACCATTAAGGGGAGCTATTCCTTCCACTGAAGCCAACAATGAGGCACCATTGACCAGGGTTGCCAACTGTCAGTAAATTTGCAGACAGTTTGCGAAAATCAGTGATTTTTACAACTGTCTGTAAATATCAGGGGATGATAATTTGTCATACTGTGTTGACTTTTTAGGTGTAAAACCAGGTAAATTACTTCTTATGAGTATTGTCAGTGTTTCCATATTGTGTTTATACTGTTTATATATAGGTTGTCTTAGTTTTTAGTAGGAGTTCTGTCATTTTTTTAGGTTGTCAGTAACAAATGTGCTCCGTCAGGACATTTTACATGTTTTGTCAGTAAAAACTGCTGCAGGAGGTTGGCAACTTTGACTATGACTCCCACTGACACCAATGATAGAGTGATAACCATTCCACTGACACAAGCAGTAGGTAACTATTGTTTCCCCAGACACTTACCATGGGCCACTATTCCTCCCACTGACACCAACAATGAGGCACTGTTCTTCCCCCCTACTGATACCAATGGTGGGACACTAATCTTCCCACTGAAACCAATAATATGGCACTATTCCTCCCACTGACACTTACTATGGGGCACTATTCCTTCCACTGACACCAATGATGGGGCACTATTCCTTCCACTGACATCAATGATGGGGCACTATTCCTTCCACTAATACCAATGATGGGGCACTATTTCTCCCACTGAAACCAATAATGGGACACTATTCCTCCCACTTTCACTAACAATGTGGCACTATTCCTCCCACTGACACTTACTATGGGGCACTATTCCTCCAAATGACACCAATGATGGGGCACTATTCCTCCCACTGACACCAATGATGGGGCACTATTCCTCCCACTGACACCAATGATGAGGCACTATTCCTCCCACTGATTCCAATGATGGAACACTGTTCCTCCCACTGACACCAATAATGTGATAATAGGACACTATTCCTTCCACTGACACCAACAATGGGGCACTGCTCTTCCCAGTGACACCAATGATGGGGCACTATTCTTCCCGCTGACACCAATGATGGGGCACTATTCCTGTGACCAATACCTGATCCTTTTCCTTCCACTGACCACAGGCACTATGTAATTTTCTTACCCCCACTGACCACCAAGCCTAAGATACTTTTTAATCCCAGTGGCACAGGGCATTTTCTACTGGCCACAGTCTGGCCCCCTAAAGTCTGACAAACTGTAATCTGGCCCTTTGAGTAGAAAGTTTGGAGCCCCCTGGTCTAGAATGTAGGCGCCTTTAAGATTTCAGTCTGTTGGTGGTTTCATAGCTGATAAAAATGCTGCTTTTCTTCCAAGGCTTAAATAGGTCATTATTAATATAGACAAATTCCAGTTTTGGCCCTGTGTACTTGTTCTCTTGGATTATATAAGGTTAATGTTTAAATCATATTTCCCATATCTGAATCCACAGCTCCGTGGTGCAGAACAGATTGTGATTAACGATTGTCCTGGGAATCAGCGTGTTGCTTATTATGGTGGCAAGGGTTTCAGATATCTGTAATAAAAGTGAATTACATCCAGCGGGCTGGCGGGCTGCTTGCTCACGTAGGCATGGCGTTTTTATGTCTCATGCGGCTCACTGCATAAAATCTGGAACTTTTGATGGCAACACTGAATATATTTTGATAAGATTTGAATATGTTTTTTTTTTTCCACAATAAAAAATTCTCACTGAGTAATTGTGATCCCGGGTATTTTCCAATCTTATGTTTAATATTTGCCTCTTCCCCAGGGCAGGGATGGCTGGGGGGGGGGGGGGAGGCAAATTTTCTTCCCTGAACCCCACAGTGTGCTCTTGCTTTTACAACTGAGAGTTGGCAATAAATGTAGAAATGGTCTCCAGTTATAAAAAAATAAAAGGTTTGGGACTTTAAATGAGGCAGTTAATAACACAATTGTAAAAATTGTAAAAGTTAGTTGACACGTTTATTAACTTGGGCAATGAAGACCCATAACAACAAGTAGGTACATAGAGGATACAACCCTGAACATGCAGAACACAGCAAATTAGCAAGACAAAATCAAAATACATATAAAATAGGACCATATAGGACAGTATGTATCATGTCAGAAACCACAAATGTAATATAGATAGGTATGGTAGGGTAGCCATAGTAGATGGAGATGAAATATGGCAGGGTGGAGGCTGCACTCTGTAAATCTCAACGCGTTTCGTCAATAAAGCTTACTCATCAAGAGCGGATGCTGCATAGTCTATAAAAAAAAAAATATATATATATATATATATATATATATATATAAGATGGAAGTAAAAAAAGGTATCTGTAATGGTCTAGATGGAAAAACATGTTTGTAAAAAATATAGGAAAATTAATAGTCTAATTCAAAAGACTTCCATCCCATTAGAGGTTCAACCTGAGCGGTACTGGTGTGGAAGGATAGCCATATGTGCATCTCACGGAGGCTGAGGTGTTGGGATCTGCAGGAACACCGGGCCACACACACAAGCATCCCCAACAAACAGTAAAGGTCATTGTGATATAGTAAAAATTGTGCCAATAATTGGCTACAACGGGGTCTGTGGAGTAAGTAGAAAAATTATTATATGTGGCCAATCCGGTGACACTGCTATATGAGGTGTAAGCAAACCAATCTCCAGTGATACACTCAGCCTGGAAACACAGGGTCAATGTATTTGGTAATAGATATCACAAGCCTGTAAATGCATAACAAGCAGCTCATCAACTTATATACACTATATTGCCAAAGTATTGTGACTCCTGCCTTTACACACACATGAACTTTAATGTTCGTTGGGTTCAATATTGAGTTGGCCCACCCTTTGCAGCTATAACAGCTTTAACTCTTCTGGGAAGGCTTTCCACAAGGTTTAGGAGTGTGTCTATGGGAATGTTTGACCATTCTTGTGCATTTGTGAGGTCAGGCACTGATGGTGGATGAGAAGGCCTAGCAAATTCCTCCACCAAACTTTTTCACTTGGCACAATTCAGTCAGACAAGTACCATTTTCCTGGCAACCGCCAAACCCAGACAGTTCAGTGGACTGTCAGACAGAGAAGCGTGATTCATTACTCCAGAGAACACGTCTCTACTGCTCTAGAGTCCAGTGGCGGCGTACTTTACACCACTGCATCCAACGCTTTGCATTTCACTTGGTGATGTAAGGCTTGGATGCAGCTGCTCGGCCATGAAAACCCATTCCATGAAGCTCTCTACGCACTGTTGTGCGAATCTGAAGGCCGCACAAAGTTTTGAGAACTATTGCCTTTTGACTCACAACTGCAGACAGTTGGCAACTTCTGTGTACTGTGCTTTTCAGCATGCGCTGACCCCGCTCTGTCATTTTACGTGGCCTACCACTTCATGGCTGAGTTTCTTTTATTCCCAGTTGCTTCGACTTTGTTATAATACCACTAATAATACAATTATGAATTGGCCACTGATCTGTAAATACATAACAAGCAACTCATTGATTAATATGGAGCAAGAGAAATATTCCTGGGTGGGGCAATTTACTACTTATGACTTGAATTGGCTACTGATATGTAAATACGTAACAAGCAGGTCATCGATTTATACGTAGCAAGAAAATTATTTGTGGATGGAGTAATTCACTATAGTGGGACCTCAGCATTGTTATCTTTCAGAGCAAGAAGAGTTGGCCTTTAGTGCAAAGGATCCCAGCATATTAGAGGCCATCAAAAAGGGTTGTTGTTTAAATAAGGGAGGGTTAAGCCCTGTACACACGATCGGTTTTACCGATGAAAACCGTCCGATGGATTGTTTTCATCAGACAAACCGATCGTGTATGGGACCCATCGGTCTTTTTTCCATCGGTTTTAAAAAATAGAACATGTTTTAAATTTTTCCGATGGATAAAAAAACGATCGAAAACTCAGATTGTCTATGGGCAAGTCCATCGGATAAAAAACCCACGCATGCTCAGAATCAAGTCGACGCATGCTCAGAAGCATTGAACTTCATTTTTCTCGCCTCATCGGAGTGTTTTACGTCACCGTGTTTGGAACAGTCGGTTTTTTGACTGATGGTGTGTAGGCAAGACTGATGGAAGTCAGCTTCATCGGATTTCCGATGGACAAAACCATCGGATTAGAATCCATAGGATATCCGATCGTGTGTACGAGGCTTCAGTGTAAAGGTTACAAGAAGGGTTAGTATTAGCGTTACAGGGAGGATTAGTGTTAGGGTTACAATGTGGGCTAGTGTTAAAATTATAAGGAAGTTTAATGTTAGGATTACATTAACATGATATTAAACCTGCACATTTTAAACAAATCGTAAACACATTATACCTACTTGCTCTGTGCAATGGTTTTGCACAGAGCAGCCCAAATCCTCCTTCTTTTGGATCCCCCGCCGGCGCTCCTGGCTCCTCCCCTCTGCTGAGTACCCACTAACAAGGCATTTGCTAAGTGAGGTACTAGTGCAGGTTCACTCCCTAGCCCCGCTGTCTGGATCCATAGACACAGACAGCGGGGCTTTGCCCCACCCCCTGCTCCACCGTCATTGGATTTGATCGACAGCTGCAGGAGCCATTGGCTCCCGCTGCTATTAATCTGCCCTGTAAGGAGGAAGAGAGTAAAGAGAGCTGCTGCTCTCATGTACAACGCTAATTTGAGATTGGGCTCAGGTAAGTATGGGGGGGGGGGGCGCTGGGGGGATCCTAATTACAAACGTACCTACTTTTTGCAAGGATACTGCACAGAGAAGCCCTGATCCTCCTCTTCTCGAGTCCTCTGTTGTCACTCCTGACTCCTCCTTTTCTTGGTGTGCTACAATAGGAAGCAGCTTCCTATTGTGGCACAACTGTGGACTTGCTACCGAGCTGTGCTGCCTACTACTATAGACACAGACAGAGAGCCCCCCCCCCCGGGTTAACTCACAAAGGGAATAAAAACTCAAGCATGTCAATGGAGTGTCCTCATCAGCACGGATCCCGATCTCAATCCACCAGGGATGGATAGCTGAGGTCCAGGCTGTTGGAGGCACCGGAGGCTCCCAGGGCTTCCTTAGTCCATGGAACGCAGGGCCCGGTGGATGTGACGTCACAACTGGACATGATGCTAGAATGTGGCAACACATTTGGGGAAGGAGTGTATGCTCCGCAAAGGCACCACCATGTTCTTGCATCAAGTCCGGGCGTGATGGCCTATCCACCGGGCCCAGCAGTCCACAGATTTAGGAAGCCTTGGGAGTCTCCTGCACCTGCAACTCCCTGGACCTCAGCTATCTATCCCTGGTGGATTGAGAGAGGGATCCGTGCTGACAAGGACACCCATTTACAGCGTGACATGATTGAGTTTATATTCCCTTTGTGAGTTACTTTCTTAACCATATTAAAGTGTTTTTCATTGCTTCACTTAGTTGCCGCTTGTCTCTTCCCCCTCTTGTGCCTTTTAGAGCTGCTTCTTGCTTCTTGGACTGAGCTGCCACGACAGTGGGCATTTTCCCACATGCACTTTATTAACTTTGGACATCTAACCATCTGTGGACTTTAGCCCCACTTAGCCCCTTTTTTATTGCGCCAATTTTACTTGTGTTTTTTTTTTTTTAGAAAAACAGTTGTACGTCCTGGGAATGTAATTGTCTCATTGGATGTGCTTTCAACCAAACTGTCAAACCATCAAATGCCTGGTGTCATAACTGATAACATGTGCAGCACCATGGCAGTTGAAGATCAAACAGTGGACAAGATGGCAGCTTCCTTGGCTAAAAATGATAAGAGCATGGGCGTAGCATAAGGGGTTGCAGGGGTCACAATCGCAACCCTGCCCTTAGCTCCAGGGGGCCCCTGCAGCCTTCCTGTCATATCATATCCTCCATAAAGTCCAGCTCTGATCTGCCCTAGGGCTCCACAGCCACGATCCAGTACTTAGCTTCCAGTTTGCATTCCACACCCCTCTGTTCCCATTGGCTGGGGGGAAGCTGTGAGCCATTTCCTGAATGGAGAGGAGCATGGAATGAGAACAGCCCAGGATGAGGAAGTGTCTGTGTTGTGTGCTGGCAACATGGAATGGTAACCGAGCTCAGCGAGTTACGAGGATGAGAGTGCCGTCCTGTAGCCATGATGGGACCGATGTCACTGGTGAGGTAAGACACCTCTTAGTGTCTACTAGTTACCAGCTGGGATTCTCTGTACTCCCCCACCCAGGGATGTCCGCTTACCCCACTTCCCTGACAACTGGGGAAAAGACAAACACCTCCAGGAGGTGACCTTCCCCCAACACCTGCCAACACTGACCTTCAGAAATTGCTAAAACAAATCCCTTAACACCTCCTGAGGGGCCCCTGAGGGGCTGCAGGCTCCATATTTTGTGTCACATGGCTTTGCCCCGCAAAGCCCCCTGACCAGCCCCTCTGCCCTGGATGCTATGCCCGGCTGCTGAGCTCTGTTCCAGTTCCAATTCCACTCTATACTGCTCCTCCTCTGCAGGGCTGAAATCACATTCCTTTACAACACAGCCAGTGAGCCACGATCTGCACAGGTGTATCTGCCTACTGCAACAACACTGCTGTTCCGCACAGAGAATTTCACCAGCCATAACGGCAACATAAAAGCCAGATACACCCTGTGAATTCTGACAGACTGTGTTTAAAGGAATGCGAATTCAACCCTGTGTAGTGTGTGGGGAGGAGCTGTATACAGTGATGGGAAAGGAGCTCCCCCAAGTGACCTGCCAGGGGTCCCTGCCCTCTGATTCTCCAGCAGTGATCCCTGTCCTCTGATTCTCCAGCAGTGAAACCTGTCCTTTGATGGAAGGAGGAACTCTGGCAACTCAAAGCTCTTAAGCCACTTTGAGTATCTTGGCGTGTGGTGGGTGTATCTGCACGCACAGTGGGGGGGGGGGCCCAGGTCAACTTTTGCTTCGGGGCCCACAAGCTTCAAGCTACGCCTCTGGATAGGAGGGTTTAGTTTACAAGACCAAAAGGAACCAAATAAGAAAAGTTGTTTGGGTTTACACTAAACGTGTACCTTGCAAGAGAAGAAGATAAATACATACCTGTCCCCCAGGTACGCTAGTAGTGTGGAGAGCCAGCAGGTGAAACCAAGGTTTGCATTTATCGGGGGGCATACAACACACCCGGAAGCCTATTAGATGTTGAAGATTCATCAATTTTCATAGTTCTTAAAAAAGGTGTGTATTAATCATCTTTTTGCAGGGTAATTTTTTTTTTATGTTATTTTGATGGCGACAAAGTCCCCTTAAGATTAGCGCTACAATAATAATTAAAAACACATTCCCATGGAATACACAGTGTACTTTTCCTTTGAGTAAATATAGTTGTCCAACCCAACCCTTCATATAAAATTTATATTGTAGATTTATCTTGCAGAAACACAAAGTACACATTGTCTGTTTTTTCCTTTACGGGAATCCATTTTTGAAAATATTATCAATGTTGATCAGTTGTAATTATAACCGCCCGCTAAAGTCATTTCCTTTGCAATTTCCTAAGTACAATTGATCTGTTCTGTCTGAAATGGACTCTGATGGGTGAGGGGTTGAATTGCCAATATTACCAAATAGACTAGGAAGGGAAATTCATGTCCCTTAAATCTGGCTCTAAAAGCTATCTCTCTCTGCAGGCTAGCACACAATCTCCCTCCTTTCCCTCTACTTGCCATCACTTTTACTACCAGCTCCCTCCGAGGATAAATATTATCCAGAGACTCAATCAGAAGGAGAGATATTCAAATAAAGTACCGAGTGACACAAATACATCCCTAGAAAGATGTGGATTGCAGGAAGCTTCCATCGCCATCCTTGATAGGCTCATAAATCACAGATGTGCTATTATTGTACTTGAGTTTCTAAATTACTTTCCTTTTCTCACTTAGCCCCATCTTTATGTCACCCCTGAACTCTTATTTATTATGCTATCAGTAAAATAAGCTCACCTGAGGGATGAAATGCTTTGCTGCTTGATTATATTTATGTATATTGAAGGCTGTGCTGTGTATAGGTAGGTGTGATAGCATCTATGTGTCCTGTGCCCTTGACTCGTGGCTGGCACCAATAACTGGTGCTGCTGGGGAAGGTTCTTCATACCTGTGGCCCCCCCTAGCAGTGGGTTGTTTAGCCATCTCCCACACCAGGGCACATTTAGTTGGCTACAGCATTGGTGGTCAAATCTCTTGATATGTGGTCCTCAAGTGCGGCCCCTCACTTCACCAAAGGGCTTCACATAAAATTCAGTGAATATTAATTATCAGAGACAGCAGACACACAACAGGATATAGTCAATGACTATGGGCATGATACAAGAGATGGTCAGAGAGTGAGGACATAACACAAGAGATGGTCAGAGATTGCAGCATGATACAAGAGATGGTCAGAGATTGCAGACATGCTGCGGGAGACTGCCAGAGACTGTGAACATGCTATAGAAGTTGTTGGAGACTGGGGGTCTATTTCAGGAGACAGTCATGGACTGAAGACATATTAAAAGAGGCTGCTAGAAATCACTACTATAACAGGCAATAGAGAAACAAAGATTTGTTTCTGCAGAGTCTCAGAGGACAGCACAAAAAGAGTCAAAGTACCACATACGGCTCCCAGGCTGCAGGTTGGGCACCAGGGTCTACAGGCTAGATGCTGGACCCCTGAGACCCATGTGTGACACCAGAGGCGTAACTAGAACCTTCAGGGCCCCGGTGCAAGAAATTACGAAGGCCCCCCCCCCCAAAAAAAAATCATGATTTTGATACTTTTTTTTGAGGGGGGTGGCAACGGCGGTAGTTGAGGGGGGGTGGCAGTGGTGATGTTGAGGGGGTGGCAGCGGTGGTAATTGAAGGGGGTTGGCAGCGGTGGTAATTGAAGGGGGTTGGCAGCGGTGGTACTTGAGAGGGTGGCAACGGTGATGTTGAGGGGGTGGCAACGGTGATGTTGAGGGGTGGCAGCGGTGGTACTTGGGGGGGTGGCAGCGGTGGTACTTGGGGGGGGGGTGGCAGCAGTGGTACTTGGGCGGGTGGCAGCGGTGGTACTTGGGGGGGTGGCAGGGGTGGTACTTGGGGGGGTGGCAGGGGTGGTACTTGGGGGGGTGGCATTTGGGGGGGTGGCAGGGGTGGTACTTGGGCGGGTGGCAGCGGTGGTACTTGAGTGGGTGGCAGCGGTGGTATTAGGGGGGTGGCAGCGGTGGTATTTGGGGGGGTAGCAGGGGTGGTTCTTGGGGGGTAGCAGCAGTGGTACTTGGACGGGTGGCAGCGGTGGTACTTGAGGGGGTGGCAGCGGTGGTACTTGAGGGGGTGGCAGCGGTGGTACTTGGGGGGTGGCAGCGGTGGTACTTGGACGGGTGGCAGCGGTGGTACTTGGACGGGTGGCAGCGGTGGTACTTGGGGGGGTGGCAGGGGTGGTACTTGGGGGGGGTGGCAGGGGTGGTACTTGGGCAGGTGGCAGTGGTGGTACTTGGGCGGGTGGCAGCGGTGGTATTAGGGGGGTGGCAGTGGTGGTATTTGGGGGGGTGGCCGGGGTGGTACTTGGGGGGTGGCAGCGGTGGTACTTGGGGGGGTGGCAGTTGTGGTACTTGGGGGGGTGGCAGCGGTGGTACTTGGGGAGTGGCAGCGGCGGTACTTGGGGGAGTGGCAGTGGTGGTACTTGGGGGGTGACAGCGGTGGTGCCATCCTCTCCCACCACCACCATTACCTCTTAATGATCCCATCCCCCACCTCTGATCTCATCCCTATCTCCCCCATCACCTCTGTTGTAGAAGTGATGGGTGGGTAGGGATGGGATCAGTGAGAAGCAGAGGTGGGGGAGGTTGGGATGGATCGATTGCACTGCAATTCATCAATTACTTCTGTCACCGTGCCTCCAGGGATGCCTTCCTCATGGGGAGAGCCTCTCCCCTTCACTCAATTGGTGTCAGCTGGTGAGCTGACTTCATTTTCCAGTGTGTGCCTCGCATCCCTACAGTCTCTCTCTCTGGATAGGCGGGGCGAGAGGGGGTGGTGCAGAGTCTCTCTCAGCCAGTCTTCTCTCTACTCAGCGTGCAAAAGCCCCCCCTCCCCGCGGCGGAACGAATGGCCAGGCGACGCGGCCGCGGTGGGGCTTCCGGTAGTCAGCACAGCCATAATGACGGGCCCCTCACACTGGCACACGGGCGGGCGGCGGGCCCCCCTTAGAACTTTTACTTTCTTTAACTGCGGGTATAGTACAGTCATTTGTTCCAAGATTTGGTTCCAAAGATATGGTCCAAAAACCTGGTAAAATTCTGAAGGGCCTTTTCAGTTAAAGCCAAACTCTGGAAAAATGAAAAGTCCTTTCTGGCAGTGAAGCTGTGCCTGCACTGCAAGGGTTACCTGCTTGTACCCTTGCAGTGCAGGCACAGGGGGACAGAGTTCTTTTTTAGGCACTTCTTGTGGTAGGTTACACCTGTGTTGTCACTCGTCTCTGTCATATTCACATCTTGTGGAGACTACTAACAGCCATGCTGGCAAACATCGCACAGCCATGGTCTAACTTTGACACTCTTAAGAAAGCTGATCTAACGCAATCATGTATAAGGGAGGCAGGACATTAGTGACAAAAATGTCAGAATTCCTTTAGGTGTACATAGGGAAGCATCAAGGTGGAACTGGGAATTTACCTTCTAGGCTAGTACTGATAGGATATGTTGGGATGGTGACCCTGAGTAAAGATACATCACCATTTAGACTTCAATTAGAGCAGGGTTTCTAAACTAGGGTTACTCCAAAGGTTGCTATTGGTGTACTACTAGGGATGGAGGTGTCAGAGGGGTCACACCAAACCTTGATTTTCTTTTTCTTAAAGGTTGCTATTGGTTCCTATAGCCATGAGCAATTTCTGCCTCTCAGATAAGTTCCCACTGACACCATTCATCGTTTTAGCTATCTGTAAAGCCCCGTACACACGATCGGTTTGACTGATGAAAACCGTCCGATGGATGGTTTTCATCAGACCAACCGATCGTGTATGGTACCCATCGGTCTTTTTTCCATCGGTTGTAAAAAATAGAACTTGTTTTAAAATTTTCCGATGGATAAAAAAAAACGATGGGAATTTCCGATCGTCTATGGGCAAGTCCATCGGTTAAAAAACCCACGCATGCTCAGAATCAAGTCGACGCATGCTCAGAAGCATTAAACTTCATTTTTCTCGGCTCATCGGAGTGTTTTACGTCACCACGTTTGGAACGGTCGGTTTTTTGACTGATGGTGTGTGGCCAAGACTGATGAAAAACAGTTTCATCGGATTTCCGATGGACAAATCCATCGGACGAAAATCCATAGGTTATCCGATCGTGTGTACGGGGCTTAAGGGAGTAATTCTTCCAATGACCACAAGTGTGAGGAGCATTCTTCCCACTGACCATCACTTTAATGTGCAGTAACATGAGTTGTAGATATAGTCATTTTTAGCATGGGTTCCCTGGGACCGGAAAGTTATTTCAAGGATTCCTCTATATTGAAAGGATTAGAGTAGTTGTAAACCCACTTTTGAAAAACAAAACAAAAAAAAAAAACTAACACCTGCAAGACAAAGGCATAATGAGCTAGTATGCATAACATACTAGCTCATTGTTTAATACTCACCTGGTATCGAAGCTCCCGCTGCGGTGCCCGACAGCACCAGCCGGCGACATATCATCCTGGAGTTACTTTTGGATATCGCGTCTCCGACGCTGTGATTGGCCAGAGCTCCAATGACGTCACTCCTGCACATGCGCGCGGGAGCCGTCAGTCACGGCATGACCTCCTTTAGAAACGGTACGATCGTCGTATCTAAAATGCGCCTGCGACGTAGACATCGGCGCACGTCTCTATTGTAAATATCTCCTAAACCGTGGAGGTTTAGGAGATATTTCCAGCACCTACAGGTAAGCCTTAAGCCTCATACACACGGTCGGACTTTAAACAAACTTTTCCGTGGATTTTTCATGGACCCATAGCATACACACGGCGGGACTTTTCTGCAAGCTTTCCCAACATCACGTGTTTTTTCTGCTCTTTTCTGTTCTTTACCGCCTCCCTTTGGTCAACTTCTGCTATTGTTGGTTGATTTTAACATTGGTTCTGGGCATGCTTATTTGTACTTCGGCTCCCATCTGTGGACGTCATATGACTATGGCTGGGTAATGAAGTGGGTAAAGATGTTAAAAGATGTATCACAATAAGCCATGTCCTTTGGGAACACCAACCTTTTACCATGCCCTTCAATCCGTAAGGAACCATAGCACTCTTTTCATAGTACACTTTCTTTAGCTGAAATAAATTTAATCTCTACCACAAAAGGGCTACAAATTTTTTTCTTCCAATCCCTAAGACACTGGAGGCGGAAGAGGTCAATTAGGGACTTTAGATGTACCACAAAGAGGACATATATCAAAACGTTAATAAAATATCTAACATTATTATTGTGTAATTAAAAACATCATTAAAATCACAAAAAATAATAGCCATATATGGATGTACAGTATGTAGTTGACGCATATTCAGTATATAACTTTAATATGCCGTGATGGATTGACGTGTTTCGTGATAGTCTCGCTTCTTCACGCCTTTATGTAAACAACCAATATCAATCTACAAAAATGAATTGATATTGAATAAACAAGGAATAAACAGTAAATATGCAATTTTTCCTAAACATACATGCATATTCAGTGCCGGTTCACACAGGGGCAGCGCGACTTTGCAAGGCGACTTCAGCGCGACTTGGAGCAACTTACAACGCGACTTAAAGTTGCCTCCAGGACAGGCGACTTTGGCTGTGGCCAATCACAGAATAATCAGCTCTGTGGGAGGGAGGGGTTTGCCTGAGTAAACTATTTTCTTTTCCTGTAAAGTTGCTTCAGTTAAGACAGTGATCCGACTTTGGAGGCGACTTCCATTGAAATCAATGGGTACAAGTTGCCTACAAGTTGCCTAGAAGTCGCCTTTAAGTAGTACAGCATGACTTGGGGCGACTTGGGGGGACACAAGTCGGATCCCAAGTCGCTGTAGTGTGAACCGGCACTCAAGATATATGGCATATGTATTGTTTACTGTTTTATTCATTTACTGTTATCATTTTTGTAAGTTGATACTGGTTGTATATATAAGGGGGTATATCCTGAAGAAGTGAGACTATCGCAAAATGCATCAATCCATTATGCCATATTGAAATGATATACATTATATTGCCAAAAGTATTGGGACACCTGCCTTTTTTACACGTACATGAACTTTAACCCCTTCTCGACCTCCCCTAGGCGAACCGATGTAACTGGATGTCGGTTCGCCTTTTGACCACTAGGGGGCATGCGGTGCGACGCCCGAGCCGATGCGAGTGCCCGGCGGGCGCGATGACCGCCGGGCACCCGCGATCGCTCGTGACAGAGCGTGAACCGGGATCTGTGTGCGTAAACACAGAGATCCTGGTTCTCTCAGGGGAGAGCATAAACACAGATCTCTCTCTCCTCCTAGTCAGTCCCATCCCCCCACACTTAGAACACACCTAGGGAACACAGTTAACCCCTTGATCGCCCCCTAGTGTTAACCCCTTCACTGCCAGTGACCTTTACACACTAATCAGTGCATTTTTTATAGCACTAATCGCTGTATAATTGTCACTGGTCCTAAAAATGTGTCAAACGTGTCCGATCTGTCCCCTGCAATATCGCAGTCCCTGATCACCGCCATTACTAATAAAAAAATAAATAATAAAAATGCCATAAATGTATCCCCTATTTTGTAGACGCTATAACTTTTGCGCAAACCAATCAATATATGCATATTGAGATTTTTTTTTTACCGAAAATATGTAAGAATACATATCGGCCTAAACTGAGGAAAAAAAGAACAAATTGGGATATTTATTACAGCAAAAAGTAAAAGATATTGTGTTTTTTTCAAAATTGTTGCACGACCGCACAATTGTTAGTTAAATCGACGCAGTGCCATATCGCAAAAAATGGCCTGGTCATTGAGCAGCCAAATCTTCAGAGGCTGAAGCGGTTAATGGCATCCCAGTCATAGTCCGTAAGGTTCAATATTGAGTTGGCCCACCCTTTGCTATAACAGCTATAACAGCTATATATATGGCTATAACAGCTTCAACTCTTCTGGGAAGGCTGTCCACAAGGTTTAGGAGTGTCTATGGGAATGTTTGATTGACCATTCTTCCAGAAGCACATTTGTGAGGTCAGGCACTGATGTTGGATGAGAAGGCCTGGCTCGCAGTCTCTGCTCTAATTTATCTCAAAGGTGTTCTATCGGGTTGAGGTTAGGACTCTGTGCAGGCCAGCCAAGTTCCTCCACCCAAAACTCGCTCATCCATGTCTTTATGAACCTTGTTTGTGCATTGGTAAGGAAAATGTAAAAATCAAATCAAACATTACTTTCATGGTAATAAATAATAACACACAAGTGCATGGGCTTCTTTGCTGTCACTGTCATTTGTATGTAGTTGAAGGTCACATCAGCCCAAAACAAGTTAGGCATTTGTGTCAAGGCTGCAGCTAAAAACCCCACAATTCTATATGCAACCAGTCTGCAAATGGTCATCATCATGTGATGTCCTAAACCCCTACATTGGAAGAGTGCTTTAACGCCAGGCACAGCTCCTAATGCCTGGTCTATTCAAAATAAAGAATAATTCCAGTGACTAAGCATGTCAATAATATGGTTCTCTGCAGTCCCAGGAGATCTGGCCAGTATAAAATTGCTGAAAGAGAAAAAGATAATGCTGGGAAAAAAAAGCAATTTTTTTAAACTGAATTATTTATCACCTCCAATTATATTTTAAAGGTCTTGAGATACTGCATGCCAAAAGATGCCTATTCTACACCTTTCCTTGTTTAGTTTCCGAAATTAAAAGAGGATCGTCATCTCTTATATCACAGAGCGTTCAGATTTTTACTTAACTGGTGTAAGGCTGGTGTGCTTGTTGCCCTAAACCACCCTACACCCCCCCACTACTTAACCTTAAATTATTAAATTAAACACTTGACACCTTCTGGATTAAATGGCCAACAAAGGCCCCTTTATTAATTCCAAAAATAACTCTATAAAAATAGCCTTTTTAATAAATATTTATATCTTTAAATTAATATATATATCTAACACATATAAACATATAACCCAAACAATTTTTTTAACTGCTGCGTCTGAGGTTCCTGAAAGAAGGTAAATGCTATCTCATCGGCTGTCCACCATCACCACAGCATCCTGGCCTCTATTCGTGA
Source organism: Rana muscosa (assembly GCA_029206835.1). NCBI lineage: Eukaryota > Metazoa > Chordata > Amphibia > Anura > Ranidae > Rana > Rana muscosa. Next base: position 449,688,329 of record CM055127.1, on the reverse strand, counting down.
TCCCACCAGCTCAGAGACAAATGATTAGAACCTTCTTTTCACCATTCAGCTCGATGACCAATAGCCCATATTACCAGGTAGGGAAGTGCCCATACCGAGATAGGCCCCAACCCGTACCTCCAGCCTGTCCTGCATTCTAGTAGTCAGTTTCTCCATCAACTCCACATCTTTAATCCTAGCATACAAGGCATCTGAGGAATGACGGGGGGGTTTTTTCCAATTAAAAGCTATAAGACAGCGTGCAGCCGTAAGGATATTGCGCAGCAGCTTCTTGCAGGGTTTAGACATTTTCAGGGGGATAGGCACAACAGGAAAAATGTAGGTGTCATTGGAATAGATACCTCAAAGAGGCGACCCAGTAGTTGTACTGAGTGCCAAAAAGGGGTAATCAGCAGACAGCTCCAATAGATATGGAAGAGGGTACCCCTATTTCTGTGGCAACGTCAAAAACAGTCAGAGCTAGTAGTATAGAATGCGTGGTGTACATCTGGGGTCAGGTACCAAAAGTAGCAAATTTTATATGTTTTCCTTGTAAAGAGTAAACAGGGAGCTCTTAGCAGCCTGGCTGAGACCAGATCACGCTTCTAGAGGAATTTCCTCACCTAGTACCCTCTCCCATCGGAGCATATAGGAGTGTTTACCTTAATTTTGAATGGAGTAGGCATTCAATATCCGGTAAATGTCAGAGATCAGACCCTTCCGTGCGGTGCCTTCAAAGATCAGACGTTCAAAGGCAGTCGGAGAGGAAAATTGCAAAGTTAGAGTTATGATATGGGCATAATGGCGAATCTGCAGATATCCATACAACACCTTGTGAGGCAGATCAAATTTAGCCTGAAGTTCAGTAAATGGCAATAGTTTACGAGACATAGGATCCACCAAATGGCCGAAATGGAATAAGTTCCTCGACGCCCAAGGAGAGGACATCAGAAACGTGAGGCTGTTGGGCACTTTGGGGTTATAGAGAAAGGAGGTCAGCAGTGATGCTTCAGACTTAAGAGCATATTGGCGGGATAATAGGCACCAGGCCTTCATAAGCTGGGCCATGGTCCCCAGCAATCGACGAGGATCTACCTTCGCATTGCACAAAAGATTGTTGGGGTGAATGGGTGCTAACCAAAGTTTCTCAGTTTCAGTCCATTTGTTATAGATCGCTGTGTAAACCAAGAGGCAACTTCACGTAGCTGGTCTGCTTGATAATATCTTAAAAGGTTAGGGAACGCTAGTCCGCCGTCCATTCACAAGGCCAGAAGTACCGAACGGGGTATTCTGTGCTGCTTGTAGTTCCAAACAAATTGCAAGAGATCTGCTTGCAGTTTTTTGATGTGTGCTGGGGGGACAGGAATAGGTAGTGTTTGGAACAGGTACAGGAGCTTGGGAAGGAGGGACATCTTAACAGAAGCAATACGTCCCACTGGGTCCCAGTAGGGATGAGTACCATTAGTCACTCGGAAAGAGGAGGAGAGGTCATAAGGAGTTTTCTCCTGAGACGTTGGACTGGATGAGGGAGTTCTTTAAACTATGTTTGTTATTTTATCCAACAATAATTTTCTGATCAAAATTTTTGGTTTACATACATACAGTTTGCATACCCTGGCAGAAATTTTGGCATTGATATTGAAAATATGACTGATCATGCCATAAAACAAATTTTTTATTTAAGGATAGTGATCATATGAAGCCATTTATTTTTAAATCATAACGATAACAGAAATCACCCAAATGGCCCTGATCAAATTTTTCCATACCCTGGAATGTTTGGACTTGGTACAGACACACAAGGTGACAATCACAAGGTTAAAATGCGAAAATAAAGGTTAATTTCCACATCTGTGGCTTTTTAAATTACAATTAATGTCTGTGTATAAGTAGTCAATGAGTGTGTTAGTTCTCAAGTCGATGCACTGAACAGACTAGATGCTGAGCCATGGGGAGCAGAAAAGAACTGTCAAAAGACCCACGTAACAAGGTAATGGAGCTTAGATGGAAAAGGGATATAAAAAGTTATCCAAGGTCTTGAATATGTCAGCTAGTACTGTTCAATTGGGAGTGGAAAATATGGGGACCCCTTTGTACCAAACCAGGATCAGGTAGACCAAGAAAGATTGCTGCCACAGTTGCCAGAACAATTGTTCGATATACAATAAAAAGCCCAGAGGTAACCTAAAGAGAAATATAAGCTGCTCTGGAAAAAGATGGTGTGGGTATTTCAGGGGGCACAATACGATGATATTTGAACAAAAATGAGCTGCATGGTTGAGTTGCCAGAAAAAAACCTTACTGTGCCAATGCCACAAAAAAATTGCTTTACAATATGCCCAACAACACCTTGACACGCCTCACAGCTTTTGGCACACTGTAATCTGGAGTGGCAACATCAAAATGGAGCTTTATGGTCATAACCATAAGCGCTATGTTTGAAGAGGGGTCAACAAGGCCTATAGCGACATCCCCATCACCAACATTTATTGTAAGATAACAGTGAAGCCCTGTACACACGATCAGATTTCCTATGGATTTTAAACCGATGGATTTTTCCATCGGAAATCCAATGAAGCTGACTTCCATCAGTCTTGCCTACACACCGTCAGTCAAAAAAACGATCGTCCCAAACGCCGTGACGTAAAACACTCCAACGAGCCAAGAAAAATTAAGTTCTATGCTTCTGAGCATGCATCGACTTGATTCTGAGCATGCGGAAGTTTTTTATCCGATGGAGTTCCCCACAGACGATAGTAATTTGCTATTGTTTTTTTTTCCATCGGATAAATTTAAAACATGTTCTATTTTTTAACACCGATGGAAAAAAGACCGATGGGGCCCATACACGATCGGTTTGTCCGATGAAAAAAGTCCATCGGACTGTTTTCATCGATAAAACCGATCGTGTGTACACGGCTTTAGTCTACTCACAAACACCATATCAAGCAAAGCTCATCAAGTTATCAGGGTTAAACAGTCCATTCCGCATGCTCCTGGGTTTGGGAGGACACCACCTGGATCCAAACTGGTTTACGCATTTTGAGGGTAGTACCTTCTTCAGAGCCAAACCATAGGGATCCTTACAGCTTAGCAAAGTATATGTAACTGAACATGGCATGAGAATCTTCATGATGGTATCCTCCCAAGCCCAGGATCATGTGGATTGGCCAGACTAACTCTGATACCTTGATGAGCTTTGCTTGATACGTATTGTATTTGTGAGTAGACTCGTACACACGAGTCGGAATTTCCGACAACAAAACCGTGGATGTTTTTCTGATGGATTTTCGCTCAAACTTGTATTGCATACACACGGTCACACAAATGTTGTCAAAATTCCGATCGCCAAGAACACGGTGACGTACAACACTACAACAAGGCGATAAAAATTATTCCGAGCATGCGTCAAATTGATTCTGAGCATGCGTAGGATTTTTGTGCGTCGGAATTGGATACACACGGTCGGAATTTCCGACAAGAACTTTTGTTGTCACAAAAATTGAGAACCTGCTCTCAATCATTTGTTGTCGGAAATTCCGACAGCAAATGTCCGATGGAGCCTACACACGGTCGGAATTTCCGACCAAAAGCTCACATCGAACATTTGTTGTCGGAAATTCCGATCGTGTGTGCGCGGCATTATTTTTATATTACAATAACTGTTACATTTTGATAATGCGCTAGGCTGGTGCGTCCTCTCTCTGTTGTGTTTTTTAGAACAATGTAATGGCAACCGCAGCAGATCACAAGGCAAGTGCATTTTGAACTCGGTACCGGAATTGCGCATTGAACAAGCCTTTCCTGCACCAAGTTCTGCTGTGAATCAGCCCTAAAATAAACATACCTCAATCTCTATATTTTAAGGTGACCGTGAAAAGAGATTAATTTTAGGAAAGCGTTAACCACTGAAAACAGATGAAATGAGCAGAAAAAGTGCGTAGTAAAATGTTAGCTTCCTCACATTACAGCTGAGTTCCCATCAGTGCAGTTATCAGGATTCTTCCATTTCGTCAGTTAGAAATGCTGTAAATATTGAATGCAATACAGTGCCAGGATGGAACATAATCCTTTGTCAGCATGAAGACACACAGCTAGAGATGAGGGAATAAATAGCGAGTATCTGTGCCTCCTTCCCAATTAACCAGGCAACCAAATCCCACATTTGATTTTTTTTTTAATACTCTTTTAAAGCACATCAGGGCAAAATAAAATAAAAATATGCATACATCTCTGCACCCTACAAGAATAATACCTGTGGATCTGTTAAAATAACACATTTAATTTCCGCTTGTGGAATGACGCCATGAGGGAGATTTATTAAAACTGGAGCGTGCAAAATTTGGTTCAGCTGTGCATGGCAGCCAATCGGCTTCTAACTTCAGCTTGTTCAATTAAGCTTTGACAATAAAACCTGGAAGCTGATTGGTTTCTATGCAGAGCTGCACCAGATTTTGCACGCTCCAGTTTTAGTAAATCCCACCACCCATATGCCTTTTTGTGGACTAAGATTGCAAGACTTGGGGGGTCTACTTATAAAAAATGTCTCAAGCATTCGCACAGCTGTCATGAGTAATTACCATAATTTATGTAATGTACTATATTGTCAAAAGTATTGGGACGCCCGTCTTTACAAGCACATGAACTTTAATGGCATCCCAGTCTAAAACCTAGTACACACGACAGAGAATCTCGTCAGGAAAAAACTTGTCGTTTTTCCCTGACGAGATTCTTGACAAGAGTCTTGTCCCGGCTGAGTGTACACACGTACCTTTCAAAAGAACCGCCGTTCTTTTGAATGGCACGAACGCGGTGACGTCATCGACTACGACGAGCGTTTACTCGGCAAGAAAGCTCTGCCAGCAATTTTCTTGCTGGTTATTGCCAAGAAAACTGGTCATGTGTACGAGGATTTAGCCTGTAGGGTTTAATATTGAGTTGGCCCACCCTTTGCAGCTATAACAACTTCAACTTTTCTGGGAAGGCTGTCCACAAGGTTTAGGAGTGTGTCTAGGGGAATGTTTGACCAATTCTTCCAGAAGTGCATTTGTGAGGTCAGGCACTGATGTTGGACCAGAATTTCTGGTTCGCAGTCTCCGCTCTAATTCATCCCAAAGGTGTTCCATCGAGTTGAGGTCAGGACTCTGTGCAGGCCAGTCAAGTTCCTCCACCCAAAACTCACTCATCCATGTCTTTATGGACCTTGCTTTGTGCACTGGTCCAAATAATTTGATTGAGGGGGTATTATGGTGTGGGGTTGTTTTTCAGGATTTGCGGTTGGCCCCTTAGTTCCAGTGACGTCAGCATACCAAGACATTTTGGACAATTTTATGCTCCCAACTTTGTGGGAACAGTTTGGGGATGGCCCCTTCCTGTTCCAGTATAACTGCACACCAGTGCACAAAGCAAGGTCCATAAAGACACGAATGAGCGAGTTTGGGGTGGAGAAACTTAACTGGCCTGCACAGAGTCCTGACCTCAACCCGATAGAACACCTTTGGAATGAATTCGTGAATAAGAGTGGAGACTGTGAGCCAGGCCTTCTTGTCCAACATCAGTGCCTGACTTCACAAATGCACTTCTGGAAGAATTGGTCAAACATTCCCATAGACACTCCTAAACCTTTGGACAGCCTTCCCAGAAGAGTTGAAGCTGCTATAGAGTGGGCCAACTCTGAATTGAACCTTACAGGCTAAGACTTGGATGCCCCTAAAGTTCATGTGTGTCCCAATACTTTTGACAATATAGTGTATGTTCACTTTCCATGATAGTCGGCTCCATCCAATGGCCATGATGGGGTATTTTCTTGAAATACCCCGATCAGGAAGATACCACATTATGTGCACTAGATGGAGCAGATGATTGTGGAAAGTAAACCCATTTTGTAAATGACGGCAATTTTTTAGAACAACTGCACAAATTCTTGAGACATTCAGACAGTGATTTTTTTTTTTTTTAAGTAGACCCCTTGATGTCAGCTCTGTCCAGTTGCCTGTTGTTAAACTACTGAATCCTGCCCATTCCCCTCATCTCAAAAGCAAAGAGACTAAATTGTTATGTAGTGCAAGATAAAACCTGAAAGGACTCCTTGAGATATCACAGGAAATGTATATAGGACAGCCATGATTATTTTTTTCCATTTTCAAGCATTTTATTATATCTGGTAAGTGCAAAAAATACCCGTTGATCTTGTCAGATTTTCACAGCTATAAAACGATCGAATCCATCCAGAACTGTAACTAAAAGCCACGATGATGAGGTGCTCACCTCATTGTGACACCTTAAGCTTGATTTAAAGAAAAGGCCGGCACACTGCCCTTGTTCCACAAAACTTGTTTGGAGGTTAACCACTTCCGGACCGCCGCACGACCAGTGTTGGTCATCTTACTTTAAAAAAGTAATTAGTTACAGTTACAAATTACTTCTCCCAAAAAGTTATTGCGTTAGTAACTCAGTTACTTCATTGAAAAAGTAAATAGTTACTCAGCAAATTAACTGACTTTTTTTTTTTGAGGGCACATAGCACATCAGGGCATGGGGCACATAGCACATCAGGGCACATAGCACATCAGGGCATGGGGCACATAGCACATCAGGGCACATAGCACATCAGGGCGCACAGCACATCAGGGCGCACAGCACATCAGGGCACATGATAGCACATAGCACATCAGGGCATGGGGCACATAGTACATCAGGGCATGGGGCACAGGGCACATAGCACATGAGGGCACATCAGGTCATGTGGCACATAGCACATCAGGGGGGGGGGGCACATAGCACATCAGGGCAGGGCACATAGCACATCAGGGCACATAGCACATCAGGGCGCACAGCACATCAGGGCACATGATAGCACATAGCACATCAGGGCATGGGGCACATAGCACATCAGGGCATGGGGCACAGGGCACATAGCACATGAGGGCACATCAGGTCATGTGACACATAGCACATCAGGGCACATAGCACATCAGGGCGCACAGCACATCAGGGCACATGATAGCACATAGCACATCAGGGCACATGATAGCACATAGCACATCAGGGCATGGGGCACATAGCACATCAGGGCATGGGGCACAGGGCACATAGCACATGAGGGCACATCAGGTCATGTGGCACATAGCACATCAGGGCGGGGCACATAGCACATCAGGGCAGGGCACATAGCACATTGTTTACCAGCCATGCAGAGTAGCGCAGGAAGCGTGTGTAATAAGTTCTCTCTCATGTCACGACACTGACGGCAGTCACACTGCTCCCCGGCGGCCCCTCCTCTCTTCTCGTCCATCCCAGATGATGTCACAAGCAAATGGGGATGGACGAGAAGAGAGGAGGGGCCGCGGGGAGCAGCGTGACTGCCGTCAGTGCCGTGACATGAGAGAGACCCGGTCATAGAGGAGTGGAGGAATTACACTACTGCCATCTAGTGACGGTAGATGTAATTGGGGTAACGCCGGCCCAAGTAATGGTAACTGTGTTACCATGAGGGGAAGAGTAATCAGTTAGATTACTCGTTACCCTCTAAAGTAACTGCGTTACGTAACTCCGTTTATTCTAACTCAGTTACTTACATCACTGTGCACGACTATATACGTCAGCTGTTTGAAGAGGAATATCTCTGTTATGACAGCAGGTAGCTGCCATAACCCAGGTATCCTCCTCTTCAGCCGGCGGTCCGGTTTCCAATTAAGGTGGTCTCTGCGGCAGATTCGCCGCAAAATCACAGTTTTCGGCGGCGGGAGAGGCCCCCCCTCCGCCGCTGACTGGAGCCGTCAGCAGCGGCGGAGGCGATTGGGTCCTTCTGGTGGTTGGGTATGGAGACGAGTGAGGGGAAGATGGCATTTTAGTGTAAATATGATATTTGAGGTCTTTTTGACCTCAGATCTCATATTTAAGAGGACCTGTCATGCTTTTTTCTATTACGAGGGATGTTTACATTCCTTGTAATAGGAATAAAAGTGACACCATTTTTTTTTTTAAAAGAACAGTGTAAAAAATTAAAGGTAAAGTAAATAAGAAAAAAAAATAAAAAATTTATTAAACGCGCCCCGTCCCGCCGAGCTCGCGTGCAGAAGCCAACGCATACGTGAGCAGCGCCAGCATATGTAAACGGTGTTCAAACCACACATGTGAGGTATCACCGCGATCGGTAGAGCAAGAGCAATAATTGTAGCCCTAGACCTCCTCTGTAACTGAAAATATGCAACCTGTAAAACATTTTAAACATCGCCTATGGAGATTTTTAAGGGTAAAAGTTTGTCGCCTTTCCACGAGCGGGCGCAATTTTGAAGCATGACATGTTGGGTATCAACTTACTCGGTGTAACATTATCTTTCACAATATAAAAAAAAAATTGGGCTAACTTTACTGTTGTCTTATTTTTTAATTCAAAAAAGTGTATTTTTTCCCAAAAAAAGTGTGCTTGTGTCACGGGCCGGGCAGGCGACTATAGAGGAGGCAGGAGGTGGATCCATTGTACCAGAGAGGGGATGGTACGAATCACACCGAGGGACCGGTTCTAAGCAGCTACCGGTTTTCACCAGAGCCCGCCGCAAGGCAGGATGGACTTGCTGCGGCGGTAGCAACCAGGTCGTGTCCCCCAGTAGCGACTCCACCTCTCTGGCGGCTGAGGCTGGTGCGGTACAAAGGGACTAGGCAGAGGCAAGGTCAGACGTAGCAAAGGTCAGGGCAGGCGGCAATGGTTCGAGGTCAGAGACAAAGGCAGAAGGTCAGGTACACAGGCAAGGTAAACTCAAAATACTTCCGCAAGGGACTAGGACAACAAGATCCGGCAAGGACAGGAAGGGGAAGTGGGTTTAAATAGGTTTTGGGTAGTGGAACCGTAATTGGACCGGGCACCAATCAATGGTGCACTGGCCCTTTAAATTTTAGAAGACCGGCGCGCGCGCGCCCTAGAACACAGCGGGGCCGCGCGCGCCGGGAGGAAGCAGGAAGAGGAAGGTAAGTGGAGAGGAGAGCGGAGCAGCGCCCACGGCCAGGGGGGCTGGCCGGAGCGCCGCAGAGGGGACGACGCCGTGAGTGCTCCGGGCTGGATGGGACACCCGGAGCACTCGGCGTTACAGTACCCCCCCTTAGGTCTCCCCCTTTTCTTGGAGCCCAAGAAACTACGGATGAGCTCTTTGTCTAAAATGTTGGTCTCAGGCTCCCAGGATCTCTCTTCAGGACCACAGTTCTCCCAATCAACTAAAAAGAATTTTTTACCTCGGACGACCTTGGAGGCGAGGATATCTTTCACCGAAAAGACATCGGAGGAACCAGAGACCGGAGCAGGAGCGGTGACCTTGGGGGAAATCGGTTAAGAATGAGGGGTTTAAGGAGAGACACGTGAAAAGAGTTGGGGATGCGAAGAGAAGGAGGAAGATGGAGTTTGTAAGAGACAGAATTGATTTGGTTTTTGACTTTATAAGGTCCGAGGTAACGAGGGCCCAGCTTGTAGCTAGGTACCCGAAACCGAGCATATTTGGAGGAGAGCCACACTTTGTCACCAGGGAGATAGACAGGGGGAATTCTTCTCTTTTTATCTGCATGTCTCTTCATGCGGGCAGAGGCCAGAGATAGCGAGTTTTGAGTCTCTTTCCAGATAGAGGAAAAGTCCCGGGTTAATTCATCCACGGCAGGAACTCCAGAAGAAGTGGGAATGGGGAGGGGGGGGGGGCAAAGGGTGGCGGCCGTAGACCACAAAGAAAGGTGATTTGGAGGACGATTCAGAGTTCTTGAAATTGTATGAGAATTCCGCCCAGGGCAATAGGTCGACCCAATCGTCTTGACGGGCGGAGACAAAATGTCGTAAGTAGTCACCAAGGACCTGGTTAACTCTCTCCACCTGTCCATTGGATTGCGGGTGATAAGCAGAAGAAAAATTCAATTTAATCTTAAGTTGAGTACAGAGAGCTCTCCAAAATTTTGAGATAAATTGAACGCCTCTATCCGAGACGATATGTGAGGGAAGGCCATGGAGACGGAAAATTTGAAGAAAAAAGTGCTTCGCCAACTGAGGTGCAGTAGGCAGACCAGGAAGAGGGACAAAATGAGCCATTTTCGAAAAGCGGTCAACGACCACCCAGATGACAGTGTTACCATGAGACAACGGAAGGTCCGTGATGAAATCCATGGCAATGTGGGACCATGGTAGTTCAGGCACCGGTAGAGGAAGGAGAAGACCTGCAGGCTTCAGGCGTGGAGTTTTGTCACGTGCACAGATAGTGCAGGCTCGTACAAAGTCAGTCATATCTCTTTCCTGGGTAGGCCACCAATAGTGTCTGGCCAACAATTGTAAGGATTTTTTGATCCCAGCATGGCCGGCTAGATGGGAGGAATGGCCCCACCTAAGTATCTGGAGACGAAGGCCTGGAGGAACGAAAGTTTTTCCTGGAGGGACTGGCACCAGAGCAGCGGGAGCAGAGGAAATCAGGCACTCAGGGGGTACGATGTGTTGTGGGGGGTTCCCGGTTTCGGAGGCATCAGAGGAGCGGGACAAGGCATCCGCCCTGACAATCTTGTCTGCGGGACGAAAATGGATCTGAAAATTGAACCGGGCAAAGAACAATGACCACCTGGCCTGGCGAGGATTCAAGCGCTGAGCGGACTGAAGGTAGGACAAATTCTTATGGTCAGTGTAGATGGAGATGGGGTGAAGAGAACCTTCCAGGAGATGTCTCCACTCTTCTAATGCCAACTTGATGGCCAACAGTTCACGGTCACCTATGGAATAGTTCTTTTCAGGAGGGGAGAAGGTTTTAGAGAAAAAACCACACGTGACGTTTCCTCCTTTAGCATTTCTTTGAAGAAGAACGGCTCCGGCTCCTACCGAGGAGGCGTCAACTTCAAGGAAGAACGGCTTAGTGGGGTCTGGTCGAGATAGAACAGGTGCCGAGGAGAAGGCGGTCTTTAGGTGAGTAAAGGCTTCTTCCGCCTGAGGTGGCCAGGACCTTGGAATCGCGTTTTTCTTAGTCAGCGCCACTATCGGTGCAACGATGGTGGAGAAGTGGGGTATGAACTGGCGATAGTAGTTGGCGAATCCAAGGAAGCGCTGGATAGCACGGAGTCCAGAGGGACGTGGCCAATCTAAGACTGCGGAAAGCTTGTCAGGATCCATTTGAAGACCTTGTCCTGAAACCAGATAACCTAGGAAAGGAAGGCTGCTACACTCAAAAAGGCATTTTTCAAATTTAGCGTAAAGATGATTTACACGGAGGCGCTGGAGTACTTGACGGACATGGAGCCGATGTTCCTCAAGGTTGGTAGAGAAAATTAGGATGTCGTCAAGATAGACAACCACACAGGTATATAGTATGTCCCGAAAGATTTCATTGACAAAATCCTGAAAGACTGCAGGGGCGTTGCAAAGTCCAAAAGGCATGACGAGATATTCGAAGTGGCCGTCTCTGGTGTTAAATGCGGTTTTCCATTCATCTCCTTTACGGATTCTGATGAGGTTATAAGCGCCCCTGAGGTCTAATTTTGAAAAAACCTTTGCTCCGCGCAGGCGGTCAAAGAGCTCCGAGATGAGAGGCAGAGGGTAGCGATTTTTAACAGTGATCTTATTAAGACCACGATAGTCTATGCAAGGGCGTAGTGAACCATCCTTCTTGGTAACGAAGAAGAACCCCGCTCCGGCTGGGGAGGATGATTTCCTAATAAACCCTCTCTTGAGGTTCTCCTGTATGTAATCGGACATGGCCTTGGTTTCGGGAGAGGAGAGAGGGTAAATTCTGCCACGGGGTGGTGTAGTACCTGGGAGCAAGTCAATGGGGCAGTCGTAGGGTCTATGTGGAGGTAAGACCTCCGCCTGTTTTTTGCAAAAAACATCGGAAAAGTCCTGATAGGCCAGGCAAAGGAGTAGAAACGGGAATTCGACTGGTAGGTATAGACTTAAGACAATGCTTGTGGCAGGAATAGCCCCAGGATTTGATGTCTCCCGTGGTCCAGTCGAGGGTAGGAGAATGACGCTGGAACCAGGGTAGGCCAAGAAGGATGTCAGAAGTACAGTTCGGCAAAACAAAGAATTCAATCTTTTCTTGGTGAAGGACCCCAACGGACATGAGCAGGGGTTCGGTGCAGTAACGCACGGTACAATCCAGATTCTCTCCATTTACGGAGGAAATGAAGAAGGGTCTGATGAGACGGATAACAGGAATGTTGAACCTGTTGATGAAGGAGGCTTCAATAAAGTTTCCTGCAGAACCGGAGTCCAGGAAGGCCACCGCAGAGAAGGGGGAGCCGGCAGAAGGAGAGATCCGCACAGGAATAGTCAGACGTGGAGAGGAAGAATTCACACCTAGTAACGCCTCTCCCACGCTCACTAGGTGCGAGCGTTTCCCAGACGTGGAGGACGAATGGGGCAGTCCTTTAGGAAATGTTCAGAGCTCGCACAATAGAGGCATAAGTTCTCATTCCTACGGCGAGACCTTTCTTGCAGGGTCAGACGAGATCGGTCGACTTGCATGGCCTCCTCGACAGGAGGCATGGTATCAGGATGCGTAGGATTCAGGAAGAGAGGAGCCAGGCGCGGATAACGCCTGGTACGAACAAGATCTTTCTCCAGACGAAGCTCTTGGCGTCTTTCAACGTAGCGGATGTCAATGCGGGTAGCTAAGTGGATAAGCTCTGTCAGGGTGGAGGGTATGTCTCGTGCGGCCAGAGAGTCCTTGATGTGGCTGGATAAGCCTTTCTTGAAGGTTGCGCAGAGAGCCTCATTATTCCAGGCTAGCTCTGAGGCCAGTGTGCGGAACTGTATGGCATATTCGCCCACAGAGGAGTTTCCTTGGACCAGGTTAAGCAGGGCGGTTTCAGCGGATGATGCTCGGGCTGGTTCCTCAAAAACGCTACGAACCTCAGCAAAGAAGGACTGAACGGTGGCCGTAGCAGGGTCATTGCGGTCCCAGAGTGGCGTGGCCCAGGCCAAGGCCTTCCCAGACAACAGACAGACCACAAATGCCACCTTAGAGCGTTCTGTGGAAAACTGGTCCGACATCATTTCAAGATGCAGGGCACATTGAGACAAGAATCCCTGGCACATCTTAGAATCCCCGTCAAATTTCTCCGGAAGAGACAAGCGGATCTTTGAACTAGACGCGGCTGCTCGGAGAGGAGGAGATGCTGGAGCTTGTCGCGGCAGACGCTGCTGGACCATGGCGGTCAACTGCGCCAGCTGCTGTCCTTGTTGGGCAATCAATTGCGACTGCTGGGCAACCACGGTAGTGAGATCAGCGAGATTGGGCAGCGGCACCTCAGCGGCATCCATGGCCGGATCTACTGTCACGGGCCGGGCAGGCGACTATAGAGGAGGCAGGAGGTGGATCCACTGTACCAGAGAGGGGATGGTACGAATCACACCGAGGGACCGGTTCTAAGCAGCTACCGGTTTTCACCAGAGCCCGCCGCAAGGCAGGATGGACTTGCTGCGGCGGTAGCAACCAGGTCGTGTCCCCCAGTAGCGACTCCACCTCTCTGGCGGCTGAGGCTGGTGCGGTACAAAGGGACTAGGCAGAGGCAAGGTCAGACGTAGCAAAGGTCAGGGCAGGCGGCAATGGTTCGAGGTCAGAGACAAAGGCAGAAGGTCAGGTACACAGGCAAGGTAAACTCAAAATACTTCCGCAAGGGACTAGGACAACAAGATCCGGCAAGGACAGGAAGGGGAAGTGGGTTTAAATAGGTTTTGGGTAGTGGAACCGTAATTGGACCGGGCACCAATCAATGGTGCACTGGCCCTTTAAATTTTAGAAGACCGGCGCGCGCGCGCCCTAGAACACAGCGGGGCCGCGCGCGCCGGGAGGAAGCAGGAAGAGGAAGGTAAGTGGAGAGGAGAGCAGAGCAGCGCCCACGGCCAGGGGGGCTGGCCGGAGCGCCGCAGAGGGGACGACGCCGTGAGTGCTCCGGGCTGGATGGGACACCCGGAGCACTCGGCGTTACAGCTTGTAAGAAGCTGCGCAAATACGGTGTGACATAAAGTATTGCGACGACCGCCATTTTATTCTCTAAGATGTTAGAAAACAAAATGTATAATGTTTGGGGGTTCTAAGTAATTTTCTGGCAAAAAAATGTTTTTAACTTGTAAACAACAAATCTCAGAAAGAGGCTCGGTCCTTAAGTGGTTTATGCAAAAATGGTCACAAATTCACAATAAAGTAAAGAGAACAAATGGCAGGACCACAAGGGACCCCATTCTCAAGGTGATAGCAACTCCCAACACCTGTGTATTTTCTGATGCTCTTTTACGTGTACCGCCATTCACGGGGGGTATGGGAATGTACACAGGTGTTGTGAGTTGTCCCTTTTGGAATTCGAATACAGTATATACACCAATCAGCCATAACTTTTTGACCACCCACCTAAATATTGAGCATTATTATTAATAATATTATTATACAGGATTTATATAGTGCCAACAGTTTATGCAGCACTTTACAATATAAAGGGGGACAGTAAAATTACAATACAGTACGATAGAGAAGGAAAAGGAGGGCCCTGCATATGGAGCTGCAGGGGATGATCTGATGGAGGTGACTCAAGTACAGTTCTTAGGTGGAGGTGAGATAGTCTGACCAGCAACTAATGGGATAGGGAGTTCCAGAGGATGGGAGATGTTCTGGAGAAGTCCTGGAGGCAAGCAAGAGAGGAGGTAACAAGGGAGCTAGAGAGAAAGATGTCTTGGGAGTAAAGTAGGGGACAATTTGAGCGATATCTGCAAATGAGGTTGGTGATGTAGCTGGGGGCGATGTTGTCAGGGCTGCTGATAGGGCAGTACAACCAGCCCTGTTGTACCGGGCCCTGTCCAGCAGGGGGCCCAGGCAACTTTAAAGTTATTTTTGCTTAAATAAATAAAACGTTTTTTTCTAAACCATACCCTGCTTTACTTGCTAATCAGAGGGTAATTACATTTTCCTGGGCCCCATCAGGTCAACATAGGAGATGACAGCAGAGGAGGGAGTTTTTTTCCTTTTTCGGGTGCAGGCAGACAAGCCGATGCACTGCCTATATTATAGATCCGGCAGCAGCCACCCACTGTCTATGGTTTCCCTGGCGGAGTGATTCTTCTCTACACTGCTCCTGTACACTCCTCCCTCAGTAAGTTCCGTGGACGGAGGGAGAGATTGATGTAAGGTGGGAAGGCTGAGAGGGCGCAGCAGGCTTAATCCAATAGCAGGGCACAGCCTCAGGCAAGTGGCAGCTAACACTGTGCACAGCAACACTGACTACTAAGGAAGGAAGGTAGACTCCCCTCCCTGACTCCCCGCTGTGCTTGCCTATGATGATGATCAGAGAACAGCAGGTGCTCTATGGCTCTGTCAGTGTCTGTGTCACATGCTGTTGGGTGCTGATTTTGTTAACTTTATGGCTGTACTGTGTGTTACAGATTATAACACAGTACAGCCATAACAGTCAGCATTCAACAGCATGTTACACTGACAGAGCCATAGAGCATCTGCTGTGCTCTGATCATCATAATAATGGTAATCATAAGCATGAGATGCTTGGTTACATTTGTGTTTGGGGGCAATAAATGGCTGAGCTGTGTTTTAAAGCGGAGGTGCAGCCAGTTTTTTTTTTTTTAAAGTCAGCAGCTACTAACAGTGTAGCTGCTGACTTTTAATAAGGACACTTACCTGTCCTACTCGCCCGCGATGACGGTCCCACCACGGCGATAGATCGCTGCTGTCAGGTCCCGGCTCCTCCATCCTGACTAAGGGAAACAGGCATTTCCTATTGCGCATGCGCCACTCGCACGGCGCTTTGTGGATGGGCGGCTTGCCTCCTGGGATACACACAGTTCCCAGAAGGCAGCGCGCCCCATTCACAAGAAGAGGAAGCGGAAGGAGACCCACCGCGGACGATAAGAGGCACATTAGAGGCAGATTAGGGGACTTCCGCATAGCAACAGGCATTTAGGGTGAGTATAATTTTTTTCTTTTTTTGGGGGATTTTTAATGTAAAAAAAAATTCAGAGTGGACCTCCGCTTTAAGGCTTTAAGGACCCCAATCACTCCAATTTAAGAACTTATTGCCCAAGCTTTCCACTTAGATCCATTGGTCAATTTTTTGTACATACCTCCATGTAGGTCTACAGGAGTCTGGATGTAAATGTACCTCTGCGCCCCGTATGGAGCGGCTGCCACTGGTCTGCTCAGCTCCAGAAAAAAAAATGGGAAAAGGACTGCATCCTTTTCTATTTTTCCCAGACCTAAACATGACAGATCAAACAACCTGATGTAAATGGACACATTTATAACAGGCAGGAGAAAAAAATATCATTTGAGGACAAGGCTGCATTTTTTCGAGGTGGGCGGGGTCGGAGGGGGGGTCCGTTAGGTAGGCTGTACGGGGCCCCATGATTTATAACTGCGGCCCTGGATGTTGTGGATGGCCTTGTATGTTATGGTTAGTATTTTGAATTTTATACGTTGGGGTAGGGGAAGCCAGTGAAGAAATTGGCATAGAGGAGTATTAGTCACAGATCGGTTAGTGAGGTGTATTAGTCTAGCAGCAGCATTCATAATAGACTGGAGGGGGAATAGCCTGTGTAAAGGTAGGTCAGTGAGTGTGTAAAGGTAGGCCAGTGAGGAGGGAGTTGCAGTAGTCAAGAAGGGAAATAACCAAGGAGTGAATATGTTGTTTTGTAGTGTCGTTAATCAGGAAAGTGTGAATTCTGGAAATGTTGCGGAGGTTAAGGCAGCAAGATTCACACAGTGATTAGATGTGGGGGCTGAAGGAGAGCTCAGAGTCTAGGATTACACCCAGCACCCTGGCATGTGTGGAGGGACCAATGGTTGTGCTGTTGATCTTAATGGTAAAGTCATAGTAGGAAGAATAGTACCCCATCATTGGTGTCAGTAGGAAGAATAGTGCCTCATTATTGGTGTCAGTAGGAAGAATAGTGCCTCATTATTGGTGTCAGTAGGAAGAATAGTGCCTCATTATTGGTATCAGTAGGAAGAATAGTGCCTCATTATTGGTGTCAGTAGGAAGAATATTGCCTCATTATTGGTGTCAGTAGGAAGAATAGTGCCTCATTATTGGTGTCAGTAGAAAGAATAGTGGCTCATTATCTGTATCAATAGGAATAATAAAACCCCATCATTGGTGTCAATAGGAAGAATTGTACTGCATCAGTGGTGTCAGTGGGTCGAATAGTACCCCATCATTGGTGTTAGTAGTGTAGCGGCCTCCTCACCCCGACCTCTTTAGCTAGGGGTATGTCGAGCGACAGAGTGAGGGGCGCTACGGCCCATGTCCTCCCCATGCATGTGGGTGAGGTGAAGGCCAATATCAATCTTTTCCTCGGGCCAAATGTGTGCTGGTTATGAGGGTCAGTCCTTCCGTGCCGGAATCTCCCCTTGTTCCCATCAACAGAGTCCATACACCCATCAAAGTCCAAACTCAGGTTTATTGCGTATCTCCACATACAGTCAAATGCAACGGCATGATACGATGGGGAAGCAGGTCGAGGCACTGTACAGGTTCCTAGTCCCTACGCTCCCTGTGCTATGACCAGGGGTTGCAGGAGTCTTGATGAAAGCTCCTCCGCTGCGCTGTAGCCCCTATCAGGGGAAGATGTCCTCCAAGGGAGTTACCGAAGGCCCATCCGTCACCGGGTCTTCGGACGGGTGACCTCCCCAGCCTCCTCACCTCAGATGCGGGTCCCCTCGCAAGGGGCGCCCTGGAGCAACTTCACCCTTGCGGGACCCAGTCGGAGTCACCGGGTCCCAGGCCTCCTCAATAGTACCTCACCCCAGGCTGAAGGTGCCTGGGATGGACTCCATCTTCATTCCGGCCAGGCCTTGGGCGCCTAGGCCGGAACCTTGAACCGCCCGCACCCAGGCCTAAGGTGCCTGGGTGCGTGAAGAGATGATCCCCCAAGACGACAGACCTCGTGGCGAGAGCGTCTCCCCCTTTTATCTCCTCCCATCGACACCACGGCGGGTTCCCCGCCCCAGCCGTACCATCTCCAGGAAGGGACAAAGAAGGGTAGCACTGTGGTAGTGATTCTACCTCGAGCCAGTAGGTACACTGACACCCACTGGTCAAGGAGAATATTACACCACCCAATCCTCCACGAATAAGAAAAGGGGTCTAATCCCTGACATAATTACGCACCTGGGTCTCTCTACCCCCAGGTGTATCCCACTAACTTTGAAGACCCCGCTACACACTCCCCCTGGTGATTTGACGCTGGTCCCCAGCGTCAGGTGCACACCCATGTCTCCCAAGGAGGGGTGACATGAAGTGGGCCCCAGAGGCTATCCCTCAAATTTTGGATACTGTATGTGCCAAGACCTGCTCAACAGAAAAGGGAGCTATAAAACATTAAAACTTT
The DNA here is from genome assembly GCA_029206835.1 of Rana muscosa. Classification (NCBI taxonomy): domain Eukaryota; kingdom Metazoa; phylum Chordata; class Amphibia; order Anura; family Ranidae; genus Rana; species Rana muscosa. Next base: position 449,670,010 of record CM055127.1, on the reverse strand, counting down.
TGTATAAAACATCTGTCATGTACACATATACAATCCCTCCCGTCACTGTCTAAGAACCACCCCATACTCAGTAGCCTTGACCGACGAATCTCCTGCAGAAGGGAAACAAACAAAAAAAACATCCTAACACTCTGTGTTAACTTGGCATGAGTGGGTCCGTCAGCCGAGAGACCCGCTCACTCCAATAAGTAAGTAATGCATGTGTAACATTTTCAAACAACCGTTGCACAACACTGCCACCTGGTGACAGCGCTGCGGTAATGACACTTGGTTAGATCTTCATTCTTCCTGCTTTCCTACTCTAACTCTACCCCAAAAGTCTCTGCCTTTGGCACATGAAGAAAAGGGAGAAAAAAAACAACAGCTCCCAAATCTCCAGTGAGTGAAAGAAAAGCCCAAATCAAAACAAAAGTAGGGCACAGTTCTAGGCGTCTGGGAATGTCTCTTCCAGAAAGTTTCAACAGCAACAAAATAGGGGTTCACTTCTCCCACAAGTAAAATCTTGGATCCAGCAAAAACAAGGGCTTCAGGTGTTTGTCAAATACTTCCACCGAATATTCGACATCTTCTCCTTCTTTCCTGCAGATGAGCACCTTATCGGCATGAATATGGCGCCCAAGTCTCCAATCAGCTCTGCAGTCTTTAAACTTTTTAGACACCGGCGGCGAACATGACAGGTATCGCCGGGCATGGGGCACTTTGAGTTTTTCCCACACAAACTCATCATACCACCGTGGTCGCAAGACCTCGACTTCATACAATAAGTCCCGAGGCAAGTAGGGGTACTCCCACCCATATTCACGGGCGACTCTCTGGGAGAAAAGTCTCTGCAATCGAGCTAGAGGCGGCATCACATCTCGCTCACCTTCTCCTGGCTGTACGATGGCCTCCGGGTGCCTAGGTACTTTCACCGTCTCTGGTGGCTTTGCTCTCGGTGCCCGCAATGAAGCACGCTGCATCCCCACTATCAGAGCGGGTGATGTGGTTGAATGAGGAAAGTTGGTCGGAGGACTAGATTTCCTCGGGAACTCCGGGGCCTTCACCCGGAGCGTACTGTCTTCTATGGGCATGGGGGAATCCTGCGGTTTACTCAGCACAGGTAGTGGGCGTCTGTCCCAGCCCTTCCGGTGAAACAGTTCGTCTATCTCTCCATCATCACCACAGTCTGACAATGACTCTAAGTCGGAGGTGTCATACATCTCAGCGGGAAGGTAGTCTCTAGTAGACGGAAGGCTACCCTCCCTTGCGGGCTCCACCGACTGCGAACTCCCGACACCTCCAACCACACACACAGTCCCAGCCCCTGGCTCACCTGGACCTTTTTCAGCACTGGGATGTCCAGGATTCTTCCGACCGGATCCATCCAGGTCCGGCAAGCAGCGGGGTGAAGCTCGACCACGACCACAGGAGGCCTGCACCAGGCCTATCTTCCTCTTCGGGGGTGGCAGCAGGGAGTCTGTGGTGACCGAAGCAGTGTCCTCGGATTTTTCTCTCTCAGTCTCTGGTTGGGCAGTCACTTCGCCCTGGTCAGCGCGCACGGGAAACTCCGCAAAGGCTTTGATCTCTCCCTCCGGAGTGGCGGTTCCTGTGATGCAGTTGAGGCGTAGGGCCCGGGGCCTTTCCGTGTGTAGTTCAACCTCAAAAAGAAACTCCTTGCATGCTTCGCATCGCCCGAATGGCTTTAGTTGGACCACCAGTCCCGAGCATCCGGGACAGATCACACCGAGGGCCTCTGTGTCTCTGCATGAATACAAAGCCAACTGTCCTCGGGGCCTGAGCCTTATCCCCGTGTCTGTAATGGATGCAGCAAATGCAGTCATCTTGAAAGGATAAGGTACCGTCATCCACGGGGAGCCTGAGTTCGCTCCGACCACTTGCTGCTCCATCACGCGCTGACCTCGCGCCGGAGTCTCCACGTGTATCTCCACACGTGGCCAGACTCCTCCCACGACTTGCACGTTTTCGCGGGCTTCCTTCAGTCTCCTCCCACGAATTGCGCAGTCATGGGATGCCTCGTGGCGCAGTGCAGCAAAAGTCCCCACATGTAGTTCGTCACACGGCTGGACTCCTCCCTCTTCCCGCTCTTTCTGCATGGGCCTCTCCCAGTTTTTCAGGGAAATTTCCACGACTTCGAGCACAGGGACGCACTTTGGCCAATCACATGGCCGACCTGCTCGGACCTCCTCCGGGCAGCAAAGTTCAAACACAGCCGTTCCAAACCTCAGGGTTAACACACATTTCATCCCGGACTCACGAGCCCCCACGTGTAGCGGCCTCCTCACCCCGACCTCTTTAGCTAGGGGTATGTCGAGCGACAGAGTGAGGGGCGCTACGGCCCATGTCCTCCCCATGCATGTGGGTGAGGTGAAGGCCAATATCAATCTTTTCCTCGGGCCAAATGTGTGCTGGTTATGAGGGTCAGTCCTTCCGTGCCGGAATCTCCCCTTGTTCCCATCAACAGAGTCCATACACCCATCAAAGTCCAAACTCAGGTTTATTGCGTATCTCCACATACAGTCAAATGCAACGGCATGATACGATGGGGAAGCAGGTCGAGGCACTGTACAGGTTCCTAGTCCCTACGCTCCCTGTGCTATGACCAGGGGTTGCAGGAGTCTTGATGAAAGCTCCTCCGCTGCGCTGTAGCCCCTATCAGGGGAAGATGTCCTCCAAGGGAGTTACCGAAGGCCCATCCGTCACCGGGTCTTCGGACGGGTGACCTCCCCAGCCTCCTCACCTCAGATGCGGGTCCCCTCGCAAGGGGCGCCCTGGAGCAACTTCACCCTTGCGGGACCCAGTCGGAGTCACCGGGTCCCAGGCCTCCTCAATAGTACCTCACCCCAGGCTGAAGGTGCCTGGGATGGACTCCATCTTCATTCCGGCCAGGCCTTGGGCGCCTAGGCCGGAACCTTGAACCGCCCGCACCCAGGCCTAAGGTGCCTGGGTGCGTGAAGAGATGATCCCCCAAGACGACAGACCTCGTGGCGAGAGCGTCTCCCCCTTTTATCTCCTCCCATCGACACCACGGCGGGTTCCCCGCCCCAGCCGTACCATCTCCAGGAAGGGACAAAGAAGGGTAGCACTGTGGTAGTGATTCTACCTCGAGCCAGTAGGTACACTGACACCCACTGGTCAAGGAGAATATTACACCACCCAATCCTCCACGAATAAGAAAAGGGGTCTAATCCCTGACATAATTACGCACCTGGGTCTCTCTACCCCCAGGTGTATCCCACTAACTTTGAAGACCCCGCTACACACTCCCCCTGGTGATTTGACGCTGGTCCCCAGCGTCAGGTGCACACCCATGTCTCCCAAGGAGGGGTGACATGAAGTGGGCCCCAGAGGCTATCCCTCAAATTTTGGATACTGTATGTGCCAAGACCTGCTCAACAGAAAAGGGAACTATAAAACATTAAAACTTTTGTATAAAACATCTGTCATGTACACATATACAATCCCTCCCGTCACTGTCTAAGAACCACCCCATACTCAGTAGCCTTGACCGACGAATCTCCTGCAGAAGGGAAACAAACAAAAAAAACATCCTAACACTCTGTGTTAACTTGGCATGAGTGGGTCCGTCAGCCGAGAGACCCGCTCACTCCAATAAGTAAGTAATGCATGTGTAACATTTTCAAACAACCGTTGCACAACACTGCCACCTGGTGACAGCGCTGCGGTAATGACACTTGGTTAGATCTTCATTCTTCCTGCTTTCCTACTCTAACTCTACCCCAAAAGTCTCTGCCTTTGGCACATGAAGAAAAGGGAGAAAAAAACAACAGCTCCCAGGTGTATCCCACTAACTTTGAAGACCCCGCTACAGTAGGAAGAATAGTGTGCCATTATTGGTGTCAGTATGAATAGTGTGCCATCATTGGTGTCAGTAGGAAGAATAGTGTGCCATCATTGGTGTCAGTATGAATAGTGTGCCATCATTGGTGTCAGTAGGAAGAATAGTGTGCCATCATTGGTGTCAGTAGGAATAGTGTGCCATTATTGGTGTCAGTAGGAATAGTGTGCCATCAGTGGTGTCAGTAGGAAGAATACTGCCACACCAGTTGGTGTCAGTGGAAGGAATGGTGTCTTGTATCAGTGGGAGGAGCAGTGCCCAAAAGGTTCGGATAAAAGCAAGAAAAGGGCCACATCTGGCCCCCGGGCCCCAGTTTGGAGATCACTGGAGTAGAGCAAGGAAGCGTTAAAATCTCTGTGAAGTTTTTATTGTTAAATGCGAAGAGATGAAAAAAAAAAATGAAAAAATAGGAGAGTTACTGATTTGGTGTAAGTTCTCAAAAATAAATGCAACTGAAAGAAAGCAATTTAATAAAAGCAAAATTGACGTTTCAATCTATGTAATGACATGTCTGCAATAATTTGTTTTTGCATGGTGTAGCAGAGCGGCTGTTATTGATGTAACTTCTGTTCTATGTTATTGCTATGACATCTGCAGGGAAACTATTTTGTAATGGAGAAAAGATGTATAGAGACAAGCTAGCAGACCAATCTTACCATCCTTTGGCCACCCACCTAAATACAGAAACACGGCTGCTCAGGGATAAACACATTGGGGGAGATTTACTAAAACTGGAGAGTGCAAAATCTGGTGCAGCTCTGCATAGAAACCAATCAGCTTCCAGGTTTTATTATCAAGCTTAATTGAACAAGTTGAAGGTAGAAGCTGATTGGCTACCATGCACAGCTGCACCAGATTTTGCACTCTCCAGTCTTGGTAAATCAGCCACATTCCGTTGCCATAAAAAAAAAAAAAAAAATAGAAGGTATTCAGATTTTGCGGATGCTTCCCCCAAAAAAGTGAATGGGGGCGTGATGCAGCCGCCCTGCAACCAGGTGTAGTGTAGTGGAATTTTGGCAGTTATAACATACAGTAAGGAGGTAACATATTTCCTTCTCACCACCTATCAAACGTTCTCTGAAAAGTGATCCACTGTGGTTTACTTTTCAGAGGGGCTGCACATGGGAACAAGCTCTAAGAAGGGAAAAATATGGCATGTGCTAAGTGTATATATGAAAGGTGACTATAGGAGGAGTCCCTTGTATCTAGTGGAAATAGTTGACATGGCAGGGGTCTGCACGAAAGGGACAGTATTCCTGCCATGATATGTGTCATCTATAATAACACTAATACATTTGTGACCAATATGGCTTTGCTTTGCCTGACTTTTTCCATTTGGCGTGCTCCTCCTAAGCGGAGTCTTATACTGTGTAATGTAAGCCATCCACTCTCTATGGATGAGCAAAACTAAGAATTTCAATTTACTCCAAATTTTACATTTAATATTAATGCTGAAATGGCTAAATGAAGAGAAATACAAGCACTGGAATGCCTTTACTGTACAAAAAAAATCCCTATTAACACCCTCCAGTGCTGGTCACATGACCAAAAAATTGGGTATCCAGTCATGTAGCCAGTATTAACCACTTCAATACCAGGCCCTTCAGCCCCTTCCTGCAAAGGCCAATTTTCAGCTTTCAGCGCTGTCACACTTTGAATGATAATTGCGCGGTCATGCAACACTGTACTCAAACAAAAGGTTTATCATTTTTTTGAGACTGATAGAGCTTTTTTTTGGTGGTATTTAATCACCACTGTGTTTTTTATTGTTTGCTAAACAAAAGAAAAAAGACAGAAAATTTTGGAAAAAAAATGTTTTCTTCGTTTTTGTTAATTTTTTTTGTAAATTAAGTAATTTTTCTTCTTCACTAATGTGCATTGATGTGGCTGCACTAATATGCTGCACTGATGGGCACTGATATGCTGCAATGATGGGCACTGATAGGCAGCACTGATAAGGTGGAACTGATGAGGCAGCACTGATGGTCACTGATGAGGAGGCACTAATAAGTCTGCACTGATATGCGGCACTGAGGCGCACTGATGAGGGGGCACTAATGAGGCTGCACTGATGGGCGGCACTGATAGGTGGCACTGATAGGTGGCACTGATGGGCACTGATAGACAGCAATTATAGGCAACACTGATAGGAATCACTGATAAGCTGCACTGATTGCCACTGACAGGCATCACTGATGGGCACTGACTGGCACAGATTGGCAGCACTGGTGGGCACTGTTGGGGCTGCACCGATAATCAGGACACTGATGATCAGTGCCCTGATTGTCAGTGCAGATGTCCCCTGTGTTTCAGCCAAGGGGAGGATTGTTGATAACCGGCAAATCCTGTTTACATTGTGATCACCTGTGATTGGACGCAGCTGATCATGTGGTAAAAAGCCACCGTTATTGGCTGTTTACTCCGTTCTTTGATGAGCTGCATCCGAAAGACGCAGAAATCACAGATCAGTTCCAATGCGTGCTGCAGGGGGCGCGCAGGCAGTGCGAGCACAGGAGGACATCATATGACCGCATCCCGTGCGGCTGCGCTGTAGCCATCATTCGGATATAGTGTGGTCACAAAGGGGTTAAAGTAGTATTAAGCCCTCAGCATTTTTTAGTTTAACCCTCAAGTTTAAGCCCCTTGATGCGTTTTGTGGACAATTCCAATTCTTCCACTTCATGTATCTGTTGGAAGTGCAGACACAGGGCTTGCAGCTTTTAGTTGAAATCTTCAAAATATAACATAATGCAAGAGACCTGTAACATTGACATTTGTTATATTTTTTTAATCAAGGATATTATTGCGTATATAAATATAATTATAGAAATTAATATTCTTTGATATTTCTCCTGAAGAAATTGAATTGTCAATGAAACCCGCTGAGGTATCCAGAGTCTAATACACGGTTGTCAAACTGGCGGCCCTCCAGCTGTTTCGGAGCTACAAGTCTAATGAGACAATGCAGTTACAAGCATGACTCCCACAGGCAGAGGCATGATGGGACAGCAACAGCTGGAGGGCCGCCAGTTTGACACCCCTTGTCTAATACATTTGATGTACATCTATCATGTGTATTTGTTTTGCAAGTACTGTATATTGATGTCCTTGTTTCTATAAGAGACGTGCTTACAAGCCCTTTATTGGGTTCTTGAACAAAGTGTTTTTTTTTATATAACTCTTTGTTACCTTCTTTTTTTTTTTGGTGCTCCAGGTGAGGCACGAACTATTACCTTCTTTTAAGTGAATTCTTTTGTACTGATTGAATACAATTGATTGTGGTTTTGTAAACATTTTTCCAATGATGTTGACTACTTCTATGTCTCAAGGGCTCGTTCACACTTTCTTTGGTCTCTGAAGAGATTTGACAGGCAGCGAGGAGGCAAAATAATGCGATCTCACCACCTGCTTTAACCCCTTGATTGCTGCACTAGCATACCGCAACTGTGTACATTGCATATGGTTGCGAGGCACTTGCAGAACAGGCTCATTCCCTTGAATGGCTCATGCTTGGCAAGGATAGTGACAGAGGGTATTATTTATGCCGTGGCTGTCACGATCAGGCGTCGGGTTTGAAGACTAGTTGCTATAGCAGTTGCAGGACTACCACTGACCAGCAGGATAGGTACACAGGTAGTCACCCTAGCAGATGACACAGGCTAACCTGAGGTGTGGAGTCTAAGTACAAGCCGGTGTTCACCAGAGTCCCTGATGGTGGAGATAGATTTAGCTGCATGCTAGTACCAGGTTGCGGTCCTCAGGTTTGCCCCACCAGGGTGTGAGCAAGCCAGGGGGGCAGTAGTGGATGAGCAGATGAGGATTAAACAGCGGCGTGGTCAGTAAACAAGCCAAAAGGTCGGTAATGAGTAGTTGCAGGTTGGGATCAGGCAGTAGAGTAGAAAAGGAACAAGCCAAGGGTCAATCACGAGTGGTAGCAAAATACAGATGGCAGCAGGGACATCAAGAGCCAGGGACTGGCTGAGAAGGCACAATAACCTGGCAAAGAGGAAGTGCTGAGACATGGCTTATATAGGAAGTTCATGGGAAGAGCAAGGAGTTCAAGGTTCAACAGCAATCAAGACAAGGCAGGGTTGTCCAATGGATCAGGCAGGGAGCTGTCCAGCATCCCAGACAGCTCAATGGAAAGAGTCAACATCAGACACATAAGAGGTCCCATGTTCAAGCCCAGGTCCTGACAGTGGCATCCCAGATAGCAAGAAATTGTGCTGCATGGTTGAAAATGACTTGCTAAGCTGTTGCTAGACTTCATGGGTTTGTTGCGGTAAGCATGACTCCAGATCAACTTCCTTTGCAAGTCCTGGTTCAGTTATGTTGTGTAATAGTTATCCCACCACAGGGGGCACTGTGGCTGATTTCTCATGCTGTAGACTTGCAGAGCTCTTGCTATAGAGTGTAAACTCACCACTGCAACTTTGCTCTTGCTGGAGACTTCCCATACAAACAAATTGCAAAAGCGTCAACTAGAACTTGTACGTCAAGTGCTCTGCAAGTGTATAACTTGCCAGTGAAAAGGTGCAGCAAGTTAACAGACTTACAATTCAACAGTGCCACAAATTTTTGCCACGTTATCCTTGCTATCTGGGATGTATATACCCCCGGCTGCTGCCTCTGCAGCTATAAGGGGAGCATGGGGGGCAATAATATTGCAGCTCAACTGCTGGGATTTACTGCCCCTTAACTGTTAGGCCCCTTTCACACATGGGGACCGTTCGTTTCAGCAGTTCAGTCCCATTTATTCAAAGAAAAAAAAACCAGATGAAGTTTTTCATCAGTTTACATCAGTAAAGCCCTGTACACACGATCGGATTTCCTATGGATTTTAAACCGATGGATTTTTCCATCGGAAATCCGATGAAGCTGACTTCCATCAGTCTTGCCTACACACCATCAGTCAAAAAACCGATCGTCCCAAACGCCGTGACGTAAAACACTCCGACGAGCCAGGAAAAATGAAGTTCTATGCTTCTGAGCATGCGTCGACTTGATTCTAAGCATGCGTGGGTTTTTTATCCGATTGAGTTCCCCACAGACAATAATAATTTGCTATCGTTTTTTTTTCCATCGGATAAATTTAAAACATGTTCTATTTTTTAACACTGATGGAAAAAAGACCGATGGGGCCCATACACGATCGGTTTGTCCGATGAAAAAAGTCCATCGGACTTACACGGCTTAACTCATCAGTCTTTTTACAGCCACTACCAATGAAAATGCAGATGCAAAAAGTGACTGTTTATCCATTTACATCCTTTTTTTGTCCATTCCTTCTCGTTTTTTAATGAAACAAAAATATTAATCCCTTTAAAAAAAAAAAGGATGTTGACAGATGTGGATGTAAACTGATGTAAACTGATGATCATCCATTTACATCCAATTTTCCATAGAGATGCATTGATGTCCGTTTTTCATCTGTCCATGGATGGATGAAAAAACGGTCTGCATGTGTGAAAGTGGCCTAATGCCCAGTACACACGATCCGAATATCGTACGACAGATTGTACGACTTTTTTCGTTTAATAGTCGCAAGTAGAAATTGAATAGGTTACTAAAGTCACGAAAATTCTCGTACGACAGAAAAAAAAATCGAAAGTGATGTCATGTCTTGTAATGTATTTGTATTGTATTTCCAGACGACAACTGTACTGACTAAACGAAAATCGTACGATCTGGTATCGTACGAAGAAAATTTTCGTGCTTGTCCGATTGAATAATATCGGATGAACTGTCGTGATCGGCTCTCGAAAGTAGTGTACACACGATCCGAAAATCCTACGATTCTTCTTCGGACGATCGTTTTCGTCCGATATTCGGATCGTGTGTACGGGCCATAAGTGTGAATGAGCCCTAAAAGTTTTTCCTTTATGTTTATTTGGGATGAGGTATGCCCTTTAACCACTTAACAACCATGCACTGTATATATACGTCGGCAGAATGGCTCGTACAGGCACAATCACGTACCTGTACGTCCCCTTTAACTGCCCGACGTGGTGGTCGCCCCCCTGCCTTCCCCGTGAGTCGGACCGCGGGTCCCACGGACTCGATCGCCGCAGGGATCCCCGCGATCGTCTCACGGAGATATGGAGCAGGGAGATGCTTGTGTAAACAAGCATTTTCCTGCTCTGCCTAGTAACAATGACACCGATCTCCGCTCCGTGTACATGGAGCGGAGATCGGTGTCATGTGACACATAGCCCGACCCCCCTCTGTAAGGAAACACAAGCAGGGAACATTTAACCCCTACAGCAGCACCTAGTGGTTAACCCCTTCACTTGCAGTGTCATTTTCACAGTAATCAGTGCATTTTTATAGCACTGATCGCTGTAAAAATGACAATGGTCCCAAAAATGTGTCAAAAGTGTCCGATGTGTCCGTCATAATGTCGCAGTCATGATAAAAATCACTGATCGCCGCCATTACTAGTAAAAAAAAAAATATTAATAAAAATGCCATAAAACTATCCCCTATTTTGTAAACGCTATAACTTTTGTGCAAACCAATCAATAAACGCTGATTGTGATTTTTTTTACCAAAAATATGTAGAAGAATACGTATCGACCTAAACTGAGGATTTTTTATATATATATATATATATATATATATATATATATTGTTGGGGGATATTTATTATAGCAAAAAGTAAAAAATATTGAATTTTTTTCCAAATTGTCGCTCTATTTTTGTTTATAGCGCAAAAAATAAAAACCGCAGAGGTCATCAAATACCACCAAAAGAAAGCTCTATTTGTGGGAAAAAAAGGATGTCAATTTTGTTTGGGAGTCACGTCGTACGACCGCGCAATTGTCAGTTAAATCGACTAAGATGGCAGCTTCCTTTATTTTAAATTTATTAAAAAATAGCAGGAACACTCACATGTCCATAAATAAAAAAAGTGCTTATGCCGTGTACACACGGTCAGAGTTTCCGACAACAAATGTTCGATGTGAGCTTGTTGTCGGAAAATCCGACCGTGTGTAGGCTCCATCGGACATATGCTGTCGGAGTTTCCCACAACAAAAATTTGAGAGCTGGTTCTCAAATTTTCCGACAACAAAAGTTGTTGTCGGAAATTTCCACCGTGTGTACACAATTCAACGCACAAAAATTCTATGCATGCTCGGAATCAATTCGACGCATGCTCGGAATCATTGAACTTAATTTTTCTCAGCTCGTTGTAGTGTTGTACGTCACCGCGTTCTTGACGTTCGCAATTTCCGACAACATTTCTGTGACTGCGTGTATGCAAGATAAGTTTGAGTGAACATCCGTCGGAAAAAAATCCACGTTTTTTTTGTCGGAATGTCCGATCGTGTGTATGCGGCAGAAGGGTATAAAAGATGAATAACCACAAAAAAGGGGGGGGGGGTAAAGAAAAAATCCAATTGAGTGAAAAACAAGTGTTCACTTTTGTGAACAGTGTCCCTGTTGGTACTATTGCGTTACTTTGACTGTTATTTGAATATCCTTAGCGCTTTTTTATCTATGGATGTGTGAGTATTCCCGCTATTTTATAATAAATTTGTTAGGCCTATGGTTTTACACTATGTGGAGCATTTGTCTCTTTTTTGGCTATACCGTTTGAGTGTCACATGGAAAACACTGTCCATCCTTTGATCTGAGGCTGCCGGTCCCAGCTTTTTATCACAACATTGAGCCGTACAAGGGACGGAGGGATTATCTCCTATTGTGGCCAGGATTAAGTGGTGTGGAAGCTCCATCTCACTGGTGTATATACACCTCCTGCTTTGTCGATTCATTGAACGTAAAGCCTTATTAAGTCCACATGTTCCGGTAAGCCTTTTCAAAGTTGGTGGTGGCTTTCTCTTCTACACATGTGATCCCTGTTGATGCCATTGGGACTTACTTTTCTCTGGATTCCGTTTTGAACAATTGTTTTTCACTTTTGTGGACTCAATTGGATTTTTTCCTTACTCCCCCCCCCCCCTTTTTTTGTGGTTATTCATCTTTTTGTTATAAGAAATGAATTTTAGATTTCTATTTATTCACATTTCAGTGTGAGATTTATACTATTTATATCAATGTTTATATGTTTTTCACGTGGACTTAATGACCATTCAAGGTACACTGACTCTCATTGGTTGATTTTATGCATATGATTATCTTGTAGACATACAGATATTTTTCACCTGCACATATTTTTCTAATTTCACTACTCAGCTTTGTCCTTTGTTGTGCTGGCTGCTTTGAATGCACTAAGACCCCTTTCACACCGACGAGTTTTTCAGGCGGTTTAGCGCTAAAAATAGCGCATAAATACCGCCTGAAAACTCCTGCCCCTGCAGTCTCAATGTGAAAGCCCGAAGGCCTTCACACTGAAGCGGTGCGCTAGGAGGACCGCTCCAAAAGTCCTGCTAGCAGCATCTTTGGAGCAGTGAGAGGAGCGGTGTGTTTACCGCTCCTTCCCATTGAAAGTAATGGGGAACCGCGGTAATACCGCCGGCAATGCGCCTCTGCAGAGGCGCATTGCCGGTGGTATTAACCCTTTTTCGACCGCTAGCGGGGGTTAATACTGCACCGCTAGCGGCCAAATACCTCCGCAATTCCGTGGCAATTCCGATGGTATAGCGCCGCTAAAAATAGCGGCGCTATACCACCACGGCACCCACCGCCCCAGTGTGAAAGGGGCCTTAGGGTATTAGCGCAGTATTTCCTCTTCTTTTATACATTCACCTATCAGTGCTGCCCATCAGTGCCTATCAGTGCAACCTATCAGTGCCCATCAGTGGCGCATAACAGTGCTGCCTATCAGTACCCACCAGTGCCACCTAATAAGTGCCACCTATCAGTGCCTCCTCATCAGTGTCCCATATCAGTGCCGCCTATCAGTGCTCATCAGTGCCGCCTATCAGTGCCACCACTCAGTGCCCATCAGTGCTACCTATCAGTGCCCATCAGTGCTGCTTATCAGTGCAGCCTCATCGGTGCCACCTCATCAGTGTCCACCAGTGCCGCCTCATAAGTTTCCAATCAGTGCCACCTATCAGTGCCCATCAGTGCTGCCTCATCAGTGCCCATTAGTGCAGCCTCATTAGTGCACATCAGTGAAGGAGAAAAATGACCTGTTTGCAAAATTTTATAATAAACTATAAAAAAATATATTTTTTTCATTTGTTTAGCTAAAAATAAAAAGCCCAGTGGTGAATAAATACCACCAAAAGAAATGATAAAAGTTTGGTTTGGGTAAAGTGTTTTCATTTAAAGTGTGACAGCGCTGAAAGCTGAAAATTGGCCTGGGCAGGAAGGGGGTAAACGTGCCCAGTAGGCAAGTGGTTAAGACAGTTTCCAATCCTTGCTTGGGTCTGGAGCGTCTGCCTTTCCTAAAATATGAACAATTTATGTATTTGTGGCTGAAAGCTGCAGGTCTCAGAGATACAGTAATTACCACTCCATAGCAGCGTAAGAATGAAGCAAACATGACCCAGCTGCAATGCATATTTCTTGGCTGCGCCGGCTGGCATCCACACGAGTTATCATCGTCTGCATTTGGCAATATTCCGAGCGTGGAATAATAGATGACAGGATTGTGCTTCTGTTTCATTCTCACTGCCAAGCAAGGTTCTCATATAAAAAGCAGAAAAATATCATTTATGACCATGTTTAGGATGTGCTTTGTGGACTTGGAGACCAGACAGAAATATGTATAATAGATGATTTTATTCATTTATTGGGAGTTCTTGAATTAAAGATGAAAAAAAAAAAGCTGCGATTTACCTTCTACAACAGGCGGCGGCCAGTGCAGCGGTAATGTTTTATGTATTAATGGGATTAATAAATGTTCTGAATAATGAAGAAGTAAAATGCAAAAACGGGAGATATTTTATTATCGTATATATTTTTATTTTAACCACCACGATGGGAATTAGAGATGAGTGAAAAAAATTCATTCGGCAGGCAGCGGGATCCTGAAAACAGCTCATTTTTTAAAGTGTGTGTTTAAATTTTAGATAACAAAGCAAATAAGACTGTGAGATGTAATCCTGCACTTTACCCACACATCTACACCCTCCCGCTTGTATGTGACCTGTACACACTTCAAAATTCTATCCAATATATTCTATTGTCTTCCCGATTTCTCCTCCCGGCCAATTCCGGCTCAGGAAGCGGATCCTGAAACCCGATTAGCCGAGAGGAGAAGCGATCCTACTGGCCGCCAAGGAGAAGGGAGGAGACACAGGGGAAGCTGCGCCGCCTGGAGGAAGTCCACGACCTAGATGGGGTAAGTGTGGGGATCGATCGGGGGGGGTGAGGGTTTTGTCGCATGCATTGCCGCACCACACCCACCCAAAAAATATATCACCAGCCGCCACTGCCCCAAATGTAGTGCGTGATGCAGAATTACCATATCATCCAGTTAAAGTGCGTTTCTAAAGTAGTGCATGCGCTACTTTTGGTGCTTTGCAGCACGATTTGAGCCCAATCAGAATGAATGAGCTCAAATCGCACCACACTGAACTGCATGTGAATTGCACAGGAATGCGCTGCATAAGAGCTGGGGAGGAGAAGCAGCAGCACACTGAGATTCCCAGTGAATGGCTGTGCAGCGGGGGGGTGTCAGGACAAGTTTGATCATTGGAGAAGAGTACACTGAGTTCCCAGCATAGCTAAAGAACTGACCACGCTGTGTTCTCCTGCTTAGTGTGGTCAGTTTATAATAGGAAAACAGAAGGACTGACAGGAACGTAGGAAAAATGATCCACACTCCGGTTGTTGCTCTTTAGAAAATCTTTGTTTTTATTGACAAGCCACAGTGAACAAAACGCAGATGAAAAGAGTTGACGCGTTTCAGCCTATAAGGCCTTAGTCATAACCACTGGGAAGAACACCAGGGATTTCACATAAAGGAAGCAATACAAAGAGAACAGGAGACTTTCTCATACAATTACATGGTACAGCAGACACGTATCAGGAATATGAAGTGCTGGGGTAACAAACGCTTTAAGTAAAGAACACCTTTAATGAGAGAAATACCAACACTAACCTCCTTTGTAAAATGCTAGTAATTTTTTGGTTTACTTTCTGAGTCGCAGACCTGAAAGGAACATGCAGTCAGATCTCTTAATTTTCAAGTTTGTGTCCTGAGAGAGCATTAGAGCCAGGGGCTCTGCATTTCAGCCAGGCGCTCTGCCTTTCAGAAGGGAATCAGCAAAAGTAGCCACCATATTTCTTCCATTATTATTACAGTGGAACCTCGGATTGTGGTTAACGAGCGTTTCGCAATACGGGTACTGTATTTTTAAAAATCGTAAGTCGGTTTGCGAGTGTTGTCTCGCAAAACGAGCATGATTCAGGCCAAAGCGGTGTGCAGTACCATGTTTGGCCTGAGGTCGGGGGTCGCCAGAGCCAAGCAGATCCGAACTTCGCCGACTCGGCCGTTCGGAAATGCACGGAAAAGCCAGAGGACAGCACGGCTGACCTCAGCAAATCTCAGGAACAAAGTCTTTCTGAGGTTTGCCAAGGTCAGCCGAGGTGTCCTCAGGCCTTTTCGGCCATTTCTGAGGCCCCCCCCCCCCCGCCTCTGGCCGCATGCAGTATTTCATGCCATTGAAGTCAATACGGAACAAATTATTTTAGTTTACATTGACTTCAATGGGGAAACTTGCTTTGATATGAGAGTACTTTGGATTAGGAGCATTATTCTGGAATGGATTATGCTCGTAATCCGAGGTTCCACTGTATTATTATTATAATACAGGGTTTATATAACGCCAACTGTTTGCGCATCGTTTTACAACATGCGGGCAGACAGTACAATTACAAAACAGATCAATACAGGAGGGATCTGAGGGACCTGCTTGTTAGAGCTTACAATCTAGAAGGGAGCGTGAAGTGGAACAAAGGGTAATAACTGTGGGGGTTGAGCTGATGGAGAAAATTAAAATACAGTTGTTAGGTGTGGGTAGGATAGGCTTCTCTGAAGAGGAGGGTTTTCAGGGATCGTCTAATGCTAATAGAGTAGAAGATAATCGGACAGATTGGGGTAGGGAGTTCCATAGGATTGGAGAGGCTCTGGAAAAGTCCTGGAGGCGAGCATGGAAGGAGGTGATGAGGGAGCTAGAGAGCAGGAGGTCTTGAGAGGAACAAAGAGAGAAAATAGGTTGGTATTTAGAGACTAGGTCAGTGATGTAGCTGGGGGCCAAGTTGTGGATGGCTTTGTAGGTAGTTGTTTGTATTTTGAATTTAATTCGTTGGGTGAGCGGGAGCCACTGGAGGGATTGACAGAGAGAAGTAGCAGACACAGAGCGGTTGGTAAGGTGGATGAGTCTGGCAGCAGCATTCATGATGCATTGAAGGGGGGATAGACTATGTAGAGGTAAGCCAATGAAGAGGGAGTTGCAGTAGTCGAGGCGAGAGATGACCAGGGAGTGAATTAGGAGCTTTGTTGTGTCATTGGTTAGAAAGGGGCATATTTTGGAGATGTCGCGGAGGTTGAGGCGGCAAGATTTGGACAGTGATTGGACGTGGGGCTTAAAGAAGAGTTCAGAGTCCAGGACTACACCCAGGACCTTGGCATGTGGGGATGGGGCTTATGGTTGTGCCATCGATTTTGACAGAGAGATCAGGGGAAGGGGCACATGGGGGAGGAAAAATAATAAGTTGGGTTTTGGATAGATTGAGTCTGAGGAAGTGATGTGACGTCCAGGTTTCCTTTCAAACAAAAATGTAGTTATTCTAAGGAATAAGCGTAACGGAGATCCAGAGCAGATATCTCTGGGAAAAGTGTCTGCTAATAATGGAGGCTTTAAATCTGGCTGAGTACTTATCTGCAGACCTCTGAAAAGAAGCGTCATAAATTGCTGCGCGGCGATATACGGGACAGTTTGACCCTCGGCGCGGTGACACCGGCCGTCTCCTCATGTAATAAATAAGACCATTAGAAACAGAAAGAAGAAACAAGGTTTAAAAAGCGGCTTGTGTTTTATTTCTCTCTCCTTGCTTCTGAAGCTAAACCTGGAGAGGAGAGCTTTTTTTTTTTTCTTAATGGTTTCCTCTGTGGTTTTCCAAGTGGGGAAAATCGCTTCACTCTATTTTCATGAGAGAGAAAATTGCTCCATTTAGCTGCACCTTACCAAAGCCATACAGAACATTTTTTTGTAAACTCAGCGGTACATTTAAAGAGAACCTGTCCGTAACTTCTTTAGTAATAACAGGAGCAGACAACACAAGGTTACTTTTCTTTCTGGTGCAGTTAAATCTTCAATGCCATCTCCAACTTAAAGAAACCAACTTTTACCTGTTACCAACTAAATATTTGCAGGTAAAAGGACAGAAATTTGAAATTTTTTAAATGCTTATGTAGCGGACCCCTAAATTTAGGGTATCGCTATGCCCAAATTTAAGGGACGGCCTGGGCTATAGTTTGGCTCAGGCCTTCTAATTTGATACTGGACTCTGCTCTGCTGTGGTGTTGCCTGGTGTGCGGTTCCCCTTTGGCCTGTGGGTGGCACTGTTGCCCAGGCCTAGGGTCGAACCTCAGGTGACACCGTGGCGTGATTGGATGTCCTCTTTTGGCTGCCGTGCGGTGGACGGGGCTTCACCTGCTGTGCATGCCCGCAGAGGGTATATAAGAGGCAGGCGCCATGTTTAGGGGGGAGTGATCTAGAGGAGTGCCTAGGAGTGAGTCCCGGGGGGGGGAGTGTGCACCTTGGGGGTGCGTGGACTGGCCGAGGAGTCTCGGGCACCTTTGGCCCGAGGCTACAGCGTTCCAGGTAGGCCCAGTACCTTTAACTGCGTCTACAATCAGCACATTGGAGTCCCAGGGTGCCCGAGTGAGGGTACCCGCTCTGACCGAGAGGAAGCCAGGGGAGGATCGGTCCCACAGAGGAGATGAGTGATAGTAGGTCGCTGTCTCGGGAAAGGCCTGGTGACCTGTCAGAGGGAAGGATTCCTTACTCAACAAAGCTAACCCTGTAGAGTGCCCATTGGCATCATCTGTTCTCTAAATTCTACAGAGGTTTAAGGAAAGTTCTGGATTCAGGAATAACAGGATTCTGCTGCTATTAGAGGATCTCCTGAACCCGTCCCTGGAGGGGACAAAGTGATAGTATTGTTCAAGCTCCACTCCGGCTGCTAGAACTGTGAGGGGATCTATCCGGGTGAGCTAAAACCGCTCAGGATCGAGTGCCGACGTGTGAGTCAAGTGTTGTGTGCCTGAATCTACCTTCTAATTTCGCTAGCTTCTTTCTCTTTTCAATTTCCCGTTAACTGAAGCAAAGGAAATTAAACTCTTTGTTGGAGTTAAAGTCGTGTGGACATTGGCCTTCTTGGGAAAGAATATAGACTTTTCCCTACATTCTAGGGACGAGAAGCAGTGGAAAGAGGTAACTCGCTTCAGGACCCAAATCCGTGAACACCGCCTGACCTCTGATAAGGAGGACATGGGCTTGTGGCATGGTGTGTCCTACCCCCCCCGCAGGTGAAGGTAAGCGGGGGCAAAAGAATTGGTGTGCTACACTTACTTTGCAGTCTTTTTCATTTCCTTGAACAAACATTTATTCACTTGCAGCCTTAAGCCTCATACACACGATCGGACTTCAAACAAACTTTTCCGTGGATTTTTGTTTGAAGGGCGTTGGCCGTGAACACCCATAGAATACACACGTTAGGACTTTTTCAGCCAACAAACATGAGCGTAGTGACGTAATTGACGTACTACGTGTTTTTTCTGCTCTTTACCGCCACACTTTGGTCAACTTCTGCTATGGTTGGTTGATTTTAACATTGGTTCTGGGCATGCGTGTTTGTACTTCGGACAAAAGTCCGATGGATTTCTGTACACACGATAGGACTTTTCACCGTAGGACTTTTGTTGCCGAAAAGTTTGCAGAGCGAACTTTTGTCCGATGAAAAACGAAAAAGTTTGTCCGTGTGTATGGGGCTTTAGAAGCCTCCCTTGCTCTAATACCTGCTTAATAACATTACTAACATATACTATATATATACAGACTTACAATTCAACACTGCCACAAATTTGTGGCAAGTTATCCTTGCTATCTGGTTATCTATCTATCTATCTATCTATATATAAATATATATATATATATATATATATATATATATATGTAGCGGGTATGTACTTTTCAGAATGTTTAATTCGGGTGAAGACATCAGTGATGTCTAGTTCCCTGCGGCCCAGCAGGTGGCGCTGTCACTTTGGGCCAGGGTTGAACCATCACTGTAGTGCCGTACCCTTTGTGACCTCTCGCAGCGGTTGTACGGCGGGCGGGGAACCCGCCGTGCTTTCTGGGAGAGGGTATAAAGGGGGCAGACATCTTCGCCACGAGGTCCGAGCCCCAGGCACCTTCAGCCTGAGGGCTGCTGTCCTGGGTCGGTGTCCAGGCGGCCTAGGCCTGGACACGTGGAGTTCGGGAGTCACCCCAGACACCCTCAGTCTGGGGTGAGGTACATCATTCAGGCCCGGCGCCCAGCTTCTTCCACTGGGTCCCGCCCGGGAGGAATCGTCCTAAGGTGCCCACAGTATTGGGTACCTGAATCCAGGCGTAACGGACCGTGCAGGTGACCTTCCCGTAGATCTGGTGCAGCATATTGCCAGTGCCGGGACAGGGCCTCCGGAGACCGTCGGGATGGATGTCCTTTCCAAACAGGGACTGTATTCACACGGAAGGTGGTCCATGTTCTAAGGTCGGTGGCAGAGACAGGTACATTCAGGCCTGTGGCAGGGGCTGCAACAGTTCACTCGGTAGGTAGCAGCTACCAACTTCACGGTCGGTGGCAGGGACCGTGCGCCAAGCCTATTCGCATGCAAAAGGAATAGGAGAGTTCATTTGTGCCTGGGCCTACTCGCATCCACACCCCTGTCTGTCTGTTACAAGAGTTCAACTGATTATGTTCATCCTGGCAAATGGAGAAATAAAAGAGTGTTGGACTTTTAATGGTGTGGGGCTCTATTACTGGTAGACACATCTCCACGGAACAAACAGAGGCTCTGTATGCAGAGAACAGACCCGATGGTAATTTAAGTGACTTTGCTCAACCCTCATACGAGGTGAGAGCTTGGCGTAGTGTTCCTGCACTCTCTCTCCCAGGTACCCCTAGACAACAGCCGTATAACTGATAAAGCTAGAGAGAGAGTGAGGCCGCTACATATATATATATACACAGTGTATATATATATATATATATATATATATATATATATATATATATATATATACTGTATATATATATATGTGTATATATATATATATATATATATATACTGTATATAAATAGGTATATATATATATATATATATATATATATATATAGATAGATAGATTATATATAGATATATATATATATATAGATATATATAGATATATATATATATATATATATATACAGTATCTCACAAAAGTGAGTACACCCCTCACATTTTTCTAAATATTTTATTATATCCTTTCATGTGACAACACTGAAGAAATGACACTTTGCTACAATGTAAAGTAGTGAGTGTACAGCTTGTATAACAGTGTAAATTTGCTGTCCCCTCAAAATAACTCAACACACAGCCATTAATGTCTAAACCGCTGGCAACAAAAGTGAATACACCCCTAAGTGAAAATGTATAAATTGGGCCCAATTAGCCATTTTCCCTCCCCGGTGTCATGTGACTCGTTAGTGTTACAAGGTCTCAGGTGTAAATGGGAAGCAGGTGTGTTGAATTTGGTGTTATCGCTCTCACTCTCTCATACTGGTCACTGGAAGTTAAACATGGCACCTCATGGCAAAAAACTCCCTGAGGATCTGAAAAAAAAATGTGTTGCTCTACATAAAGATGGCCTAGGCTATAAAAGATTGCCAAGACCCTGAAACTGAGCTGCAGCACGGTGGGCAAAACCACACAGCAGTTTAACAGGAAAGGTTTCACTCAGAACAGGCCTCGCCATGGTCAACCAAAGAAGTTGGGTGCACGTGCTCAGTGTCATATCCAGAGGAAATAGACGTATTAGTGCTGCCAGCATTGCTGCAGAGGTTGAAGGGGTGGGGGGTCAGCCTGTCAGTGCTCAGACCATACGCCACACACTGCATAAAATTGGTCTGCATGGCTGTCGTCCCAGAAGGAAGCCTCTTCTAAAGATGATGCACAAGAAAGCCTGCAAAAAGTTTGCTGAAGACAAGCAGACTAAGGACACGGATTACTGGAACCATGTCCTGTGGTCTAATGAGACCAAAATAAACATATTTGGTTCAGATGGTGTCAAGCGTGTGTGGTGGCAACCAGGTGAGGAGTACAAAGACAAGTGTGTCTTGCCTACAGTCCAGCATGGTGGTGGGAGTGTCATGGTCTGGGGCTGCATGAGTGCTGGCGGCACTGGGGAGCTACAGTTCATTGAGGGAACCATGAATGCCAACATGTACTGTGACATACTGAAGCAGAGCATGATCCCCTCCCTTCAGAGACTGGGCCGCAGGGCAGTATTCCAACATGATAACGACCCCAAACACACCTCCAAGGCGACCACTGCCTTGCTAAAGAAGCTGAGGGTAAAGGTGATGGACTGGCCAAGCATGTCTCCGGACCTAAACCCTATTGAGCATCTGTGGGGCATCCTCAAACGGAAGGTAGAGGAGCGCAAGGTCTCTAACAGCTGCCAGCTCCGTCATAAAGGCGTGGAAGAGAACTCCAGTGGCAACCTGTGAAGCTCTGGTGAGCTCCATGCCCAAGAGGGTTAAGGCAGTGCTGAAAAATAATGATGGCCACACAAAATATTGACACTTGGGCCCAATTCAGACATTTTCACTTAGGGGTGTACTCACTTTTTTTGCCAGCGGTTTAGACATTAATGGCTGTGTGTTGAGTTATTTTGAGGGGACAGCAAATTTACACTGTTAAGCTGTACACTCACTACTTTACATTGTAGCAAAGTGTAATTTTTTCAGTGTTGTCACATGAAAGGATATAATAAAATATTTAGAAAAATGTGAGGGGTGTACTCACTTTTGTAAGATACTGTATGTGAGAAATGTCAGAATTGTCTGGGAGCTAAAGTTGTTAATAACCTAATCATGTTCCTCTTTCATCGCTCTCAAATTTGGCTTAACCACTTTTCGACCACAAAACTTATAAATATGTGTTGCGGTCTGCAAGTGGTTTACCGGAATTATGGCTGAAGATATCAGCCCTAACCCCATTACCGTTTTTTTCAGCAGACGGCCGACTTTCTCATGAAACTGGTCCGTGCGGCTCATGAGCCGATGAGCCGGTGTCTGAAGTAGTGGAAAGGGACATCCCCTCCTCCTGCTGCTCACCGGGACTTCTCGGGCTTACCGTTACTGTCGCTTTGCCCGAGAAACAATCAGATGGTTCGGCCGTCTGGTCCCATAGACAATCAAAGAGTTGACACTCTTTGATCGACTCTATGGCCTTGGAGGACTGGAGCGAGTTCAGGCTGAAAGAAAAAAAATATAAAAATTAAAGCAAAAGATCAAGAAAAAAAAACATTTTTTTTTTTACTTTTGCTTTTAAAGGTAAAGAAGAGATTTGGGGTCTTTTTGACCCCAGATATCTATATAAAGAGGACCTGTCATCCTTATTTCTATTAACAGAAATGTTTACATTTCTTGTAATAGGAATAAAAGCAATAGAAAAAAAAAATGTAAACGGACAGTGCAAAAATAAAAAATAAACAGTAAAATAAATGATAAATAATTTTTTTTACAGTGCCCCCATCCCTCCATGCTTGTGCGCAGAACCGAACGCATAGGTAAGTCACACACGCATATGTAAACGGCATTCGAACCACACATGTGAGGTATCACCGCGAACGTTAGAGTGAGAGCAATAAGTATAGCACCAGACCTCCTCTAAACAGGTAACCTATAAGGGGCTTTAGTTGCGTGCGCAATTTTAAAGCATGATATGTTAGATATCTATTTATTTAGGGTCTCTGCTAAAAAAAAAATGGTATAATGTTTGGGGGTTAAAAGTAATTTTCTTGCCTGGTCGGCAAGTGGTTAAACATGGATGCTCAAGTTAGTCCAGCCAATGTATATAAGGGATTGAAAACCTCTGACCCATCCTATGATGCCTTCATGATCAGCAGCCTTCACATGTCAATGGCCAAGAATGGAAAAATGGACTCCATCATAAGAAAAACAAAATCTTTTCTATTTGGCTGAAAATAAAAACAAAAGCTCAAGCAGGCTCATTTCTGTAATTCTGTACCTAAATTAACAAGCCATTTAAAAATTCAGTCCACAGCCTCTTCTCATTGTAACCGGTAACTACATAGCTCCAGCCCGAATGCTTCCATTCACATTATAGTAATTAAGGAAATGGCAGTATAATTAGCGAGCTGCTCATTATTTTATCTTTACCGGCTATGAATGTGATGTGTAAGCCCACGGCGGAGGTAGAAGAGGTCCTCTCTTCTCTTTATAGAAGGGACAATCGCTTTGAACGTCTTGCTAGATAAAGACAGAGAATGGCTCAGACATTAGACGCATTGTAGCTGCATGAAAAGACGAGCCCAACGCGGCTAATGTGAGGATAGAAAATTGTTATCCAGAACGAGCGTAGGACACTTCCAAAAGGAACGCATTATCATATATTATACATGTTCAGTATACAAAGGAATCTGAAACAATGGGCAACGCTTTTCAAAATGAGGAAGGACCTGCCATGTGATTATATGTTGGCCATTTCAAACAATTGGATTTTAATTATAATTTGATAGTGCTGGCATATGTGCTGCTTATATAACCATTCACATCATCCCCTTCGCCATAGGAGCTTACAATCTAATATTTCTAATCCTAGTGCCTGTTTGGAGAGAGGTTTATTAATGCTGGCTTTGTCTTTGGATCGTGGGTAGAACATTTTTGTGCACGTCTCACTATTTTAGTTTACACAATGTTGATGAATTTGTTGTATGCAGAGCCATTCCCATCGGTCCCGGATGCACAAGAGCTTACAACCTAACAGTCACGCACATTTCAGACTAATTTAGATAGAAGCTGACTAACCTGCTAGCCTGCGTCCAGATTGTGGCAGAACAGAGACTGCAAGCAAAAGTATCCCTGGTGGCAAGTGAATCTAGAACTCTATTAACAGAGTTAATAGATGCTTGTTCCAGAAAAACAACAGATTGCAAAAAGGCAGATACACAAACAAGCAAACAATCCTCTCCAATCATTGTTGAACTAGAAACAGAAGCATGTCTACTTAGAGATTATTATGATAGGATAAGTAACTATAATGACTTTATTAAAGTCCAAATAATAAATTAGCATTATGCATCGCAGGCAAAGACTTACGATTTGTTTTCTTTAAAATAGCAGCCACAACTTGAGTAGAAAAGCCTTTCACCAGCCAACTTTTTTTTTCCATTTATGGTTATTCACTCTCCAACATATATATTTTTCCCCCTATACATGTCCATATGGCCATGTATACTATTACATTGACTCCCTCTTGTCTAGCAATACCATCTGTGTATATATGTATTATCCTTCCTCTCTGATGACACAACTTCTTTCCATTTACATGTTCATTGGACATCCAATCAGTGCCCTCCAATTGTACCAGTATCACCCTCGACCCCTCCAGCACATTGTGTCCAAGTGTCCAATTTTTTTTTACATTTCCACAAAGCCCACAATATTTTTCCCTTTCGTATAGTGCCATCCCAGTACGAAGAATCATATTTTGTTTACACCCAGTTCCGCTACGCCTTGTAGTCCCACCACTGTATAAAGAGCTTTCTACCATGCGTAGGGTGTTAGCTTGAGAAAGAGGCTTGGTTGGCCTTGAAACACGTAGTTATGTCCTCTGACGTCACTTCTGGACTGCTCTGTGTTCCATGGACATGTTGCCACCATATTCCTGTTCCCTGCCCTGCTTCCTCCATTCCTCCATTCAGGCTGCTCATTTTTGGGACAGGCTACCCTCTTCTACACGCATGATCCAACCGTGGACTTCCAGTGTAGATACAACGCTATTTTTTATTCTATTTATGAATACTACCTACTTACCCAGTGTGTTTATCCTTGACTGAGGAACCCTGCTGTGTCCACCAGAAACTCTTTCTTTGTTGAAGAGTCAGTTTTTAACAGTTTTCATGTGAGTTACCATTTGTCCTTGACTCTAATAACTATCTAATGTACTACACTTTGAGCGCGCCTTCCTGTAACCCATTGAACACCTTTGGAAACGTACCTGGAATGTATATAGCTTATTTTAACTTTAGGTTCAGTTTGGCTTTAAAGCTGAATGCCAGGCTAGTAGTGAAAATACTTGTATGTGAATTATCCTACATGGCAAGAATTCTGTTCAGTCAATTTTCTAATCCAGTCACCTGTGCCAGATAGCGCAACCAAGTGCTGGACCTTCTTACAGACCACACTGCAACTAAGCAATATGATCAGGCCCAAGACCCCAGTCTGTAATGAAACCATAGTAAACTTGTTCTTCTAGTAAGTCTGAAACTCTATATGTAAGCTCAATATATACAGTACATCCCAGTCAGGGGGTTTACAAAGGTGTGTGTATATGTAGGCATGTAGCATTTTTGCAAAATTCCTTTTTGCATACCTCCCAACTTTTTGAGATGGGAACGAGGGACACCTATTAGCAAAAGTATGTAGGCATTTTTGCTGCCACGCTCCCTTAAAGGAAATTTATACAAAAAAAAAATGAACCCACGACTATTCCTTTATACTGCCTTTGAAAATTACAAATACAATTTAGAAATTGGATAAAAGGTTTAGCACTGGGAAACACTTTTTGAAAGATAAAAAATGCATTTTATATATAACTATATAGATCAGACCAAAATGAGGGACAAATGAGGAGGAAAGAGGGACAGAGGGACTTTGTTCCAAATCAGTGACAGTCCCTCAAAATCAGGGACAGTTGGGAGCTATGCTTTTTGTAATTTTGTAGCTCAACAGGCATAACGTATATTTTCTCTTCCACGTGTTGCTGGACCTTGCACCAGCAGGGTGTGCTAGAGAGGTGTCATTCTGTGTTATGGGTGTTTAATGGCCTAGGCAATCAGCAGTCCTGGTGCAACTGCTGAACTGTAAATATCAGGGACACTTCCTATTATTACTCTAACCTTCTTGGCTTCTGCCCTGGGAGGATGTCATCTTAGAAATGCTGTCTCTCTTCTCAGGCCTTGGGCCTAGGGATTGAATTGATTAGAAGTCTCAATTCCTGGGAGGAACCCCTGAAGTAGTTGGCTACTGGAGAAAACAATGCAAGGCCTAGAAGAAACAGGCTGGGACTGTTCACCACTTGTAGAGATGTGGTAAGAGACTGGTTAAGTGGGAATCATACACAGGAACCCTTCCATATTGTCCTACCTTGGAAGATAAAGATTAAGATGTCACTAGAACATCAACCAAGGAGCCAGCTCTGCAAGTGTCCAGTCAGAACAGCTTGTATATAGAGGGAACCAAGGGAGACTCTGAGAAAGAAGAGATCTAGAAGAGATTAGGACCTGGCTTGAAGTTTGAGATCCATTTTTTTTTAAGATGTCTTGGTCTACACCTCACCCTACTTCCAATAATGGCATTTGCAATAAACCATTTTCTATTTTAAAATTTAATAAAGTGACTGGTACCCATTCTGTACATCCAGAGCAGAGAACCACACCTGAAATTGAATGTTACTGACAAGTAAGTGAGATTAGAACATTCATAATGTTGTTGCTATTGAGTTGAAAATTAATATTTAGTAATAACTGTTAAAAGTGCTAATATGTATATGAGAGGTCTGCATCAAAAGTAATGCAAAAGTGGGCATAACATTTTTATTAACTTATGTAGCGCCCCTCCCAATATTTGGGGTCGCTATGTACAAATTTAGGGGTAGTCTGAGCCAATAGTTGGGCTCAGACCAATTACATTTTCAATTATTTGCTTGTGCTCTGGGTGGGATGCTGCCTCGCAGAACAGTTCCCTGTTGCCTGTGGGTGGCACTGTCACCGCTGGCTCAGGTTGAACCACAGGGGGTATCACAGCACCATTGGGTGTCCTTTCTCAGCAGCCATACAGTGGGAGTGGTCAACCCGCTGTGCATGCTGGGAGAGGGTACATAAGGTGCAGACTCCATTAGGCGTGAGGTATTCCAGGGTACCCCTTGGTCCTGGGGGACATTCGGCATGTACCCCACCTCTTGTGGCCCTCATGGCCAGGGGTGCGTGCGTGTGTTTCAGTCCCGGGCACCATTAGCCCGAGGATGCATCGCTGCTTGGTAGGCCCAGCTCGGCTGGCTAGGGCCTACACCTCACGGAAGGATCCCAGGCTGCCCATTGGAAGGGGGCCCAACTTTAGGAAAGGAGTTCCAGGGGAAGATCAGTCCTGTCGGAGATAGCGACAATACTGCTGTCTCAGGGAGAGGCCTGGAGGCCTATCTAAAGATTGATCCATTATAGTTTATACAAGCCCTGCAATATCCTAAAGGTTTCTCTCATTGTTGCTTGGCTGGGAGGTTTGGGACTGGATAATCCTGTGGCAGAGGATTCCTAATCGCATCCCCATTTCATAAAGGACAGATTAATTTTTTCTCTACTCCGGCTGCTAGGACCTATCTAAAGAGGGACTATCCGGGAGAGCGGTGGTACTGAGTCTTAAGTGTTGCGTGCCTGAACCTTTTCCCTACTTCGTCTATTCTCTCTCTCTCAAAGTTTTACCTCAGATAAAAGAAAACCTTGCTGCTTAGGTTTTACACCTGTGTGGACATTGGCTTTATTACAAAGGGATTTCCGCCTAGACAACGGAGACCAGGGATCCACTCGTGAGAGGTATTTTGCTGCAGACCCAAAGGTAATTAATCAGTGGATTTCCACACTTAACCAAGTGTGGATCCGGTGTAGCCGCAGGGGAAGAGGAGGAGAGAAAGGGTAGTACACCGCTGAAGGGAACACCACAATCACCACCCCACCCTGCAAGGGAGCTACACTTACATAGGTCATTCAAATTTCAAACGTTAGTAGAGTAACTTTTCATCTGTAGTTATTCTTCTTTTTTTCATTGCAGGAAAATAATGGATTCCAAGCGGAAGCAACATGTCATCATTGAGCTCTTGATGAAGGAGGGGTGTAAGGTGTCCAACATACACAGAAGGCTACAGAATGTTTATGACGATGTCACCATTGACAGGAGCAGTGTCTTGTTATTAGTGACTCTTGTCAATGGTGTCATCCTTGTAAACATTCTGTAGCCCTCTGTGGATGTCGGATACCCTACATCCCTCCTTCAACAAGAACTCAACAATGGCATGTTGCTTCTGCTTGGAATCCATTATTTATTTGCAACAAATAAGAAGAAGAGTTACTATAGAGGAAGAGTTACTCTACCAACATGTGAGATTTGAGCAACCTATGTGTAGTAAGTACCCTCTAGTGTGCTATTAGTGTGAGAGTAGGCAAACTATATCCTGACTCATATGTAAGCCTGTGAGTCTTTGAATCTAGGTCAGGGTTATTCGAGTTCAGGGCAGCATGACTCATACAGACAGCTCTCTGGTGCCTCCCCCTGGTTCTAGAATGTTGGCAAATGTTCTGTAAGCTGGAGGGCAGAGGCTAGGAGGGGCTGTTCTGCATATTTGGGGGCCATTAGCCAATTCCCAGGAAGTGGGCCTGGCAGGAGACTAAGTGAGCCCTTAAATATAGATGAGTAATGCTGGCAGGGGAGTTGGGTGGAAGATGGAGTTATGGAGGCTGTCGGTGGCCCTTGATGCAAACCCCCTAGTCTGGGGCTCTGCCTTGGATGGGGCTCTGGTGTTGGCCTGGAAGAATCCTACCACAGGAGAAGCTTGGAGGGAGTCATCCCTGAGAGGCAGCAGAAGCAAGGAGGACAATGTGAGTACAGCAGCACGGTGCAGGGACTTACAAGGAGAGAGACTGCCACATGTAGCAGGTCTCTCTTGAAGACAGCAGTGTGCTTAAGTCTTCTATAGCCTTGCCCTGGAAGATCTGCAGAGTGTAAGTTGGGTAGACTGCTGAAGAATGTCAGTTGGGTAGACTGGTGAAAAGAAGCAGCAGCCAGCTGGTAAAGAGGCAGCCAGGTGGGCTAGCATTTTCTGCAGAGGCAGAGCTGGGAGCAGTGTCTACAGGGGAGTGGAGGTGCTCCAGGATGCAGTTCACACCACATTGTGCTAATTACTAAGGGACTGAAAGTTCCTAGCCTGTAAGGGGCTGTTGCTAAATCTAACAGACATAGGGAGGAAGTTGTCCCTGGTTTTTGTCACTTTCAAGTTGGGCATCCCATAATTTCTATCCATATACAAGTTATTATCCCCCAATAAAACAACAAAACAAAGCTGAAGGACTGATCTCTGTGTTTTGGATGAATTTTGAAATGTTATGTGCCTGGCTGTGAAGTAGTAGGGGAACCATGTCACTTTCAGCCCCTACGGGGGTAGTGCTACTTATGTAAGTTAATAAAAAAGTATGCCAGCTTTTGCATTACTTTTGGTGCAGTTCTTCTATTTACTATTAATTATAACTGCACAAAGAGCATCTCATACTCAGATTTGACATACAGTAGTGAGCTGTGCTTTCCCCTTCTGTTCGTTTGTTCCCAGTATTAGGCTGACAGCACCGGAGTCTAACTGTGCAGAGAAATACAGTACAGTTTGCAAATATAAGGGCAAATGCCAGTACTTTTGCTAGTTGTATGTACAATACATTTTTTATGAATACTTTACGAGATTCAAATGTATTTTTATGACCTCCCTGGACTTTGTAATCTAATTCCGAATTCACCCTTTTGCATGCATTGTATTACAGTTTTCAAGGAAAGTGGAATGTAAAGTGTAATTCAATTAAAGTTCATTTAAAATTTCTTATACAGTAAAACCTTGGATTGCGAGCATAATTTGTTCCAAAAACATGCTTGTAATCCAAAGCACTTGTATATCAAAGCAAATTTCCCCATAAGAAATAATGGAAAGTCAAATGATTCATTCCACAACCAGTTATTCATAAGTTCTACAGTTTATAGTCCATATAAAAAGATTATAGCAATGTGATATGTTGTGTAACCATAAAATGTCCATCCACAAATGGAAGCCTCCACAAGGAAATTAGAAGCAAAATCCAGCAGGAGCTACAGAGTATAAAAGAGAAGAGAGGCGCCTCTAAAGCCCCGTACACACGATCGGTTTAACTGATGAAAACCGTCCGATGGATTGTTTTCATCAGACAAACCGATCGTGTATGGGACCCATCGGTCTTTTTTCCATCGGTTTTAAAAAATAGAACATGTTTTAAAATTATCCGATGGATAAAAAACCGATAGCAAATTCCGATCGTCTGTGGGCAAGTCCATCGGATAAAAAACCCACACATGCTCAGAATCAAGTCGTCGCATGCTCAGAATGAATTGAACTTCCTTTTTCTCGGCTCATCGGAGTGTTTTACGTCACCGCGTTTGGGACGGTCGGTTTTTTGACTGATGGTGTGTAGGCAAGACTGATGGAAGTCAGCTTCATCGGATTTCCGATGGACAAAACCATCGGATTAGAATCCATAGAATATCTGATCGTGTGTACAGGGCTTAAGTGTAGCAATATGTTGCTAAATGTTGTACCTTCATTAAATGTAACCATATTGCTACACTTAGAGGCAGGGCTGGTGCAAGGATTTTTGACACCCTGGGTCAGTGATGGCAAACCTTTTTGAACCCGAGTGCCCAAACCGCGACGCAAAACCAACTTATTTCTTTCAAAGTGCCAACACAGAATTAAACCTACCAGCGGATCTGTACAGAGGATGGGACTGATCATCCCTCTGAATAAGCCCTAAGGGACCAAAAACGTACGATTCTGCCCTGTTTTTTTAAAGGAATGCGTTCTGTTTAGAATGCGGGGATCAGGAATGGGTTACGCTCAGAATGCTGGGATCAGGAGTGCGTTGCGCTCAGAATGCTGGGATCAGGAGTGCGTTGCGCTCAGAATGCTGGGATCAGGAGTGCGTTGCGCTCAGAATGCTGGGATCAGGAGTGCGTTGCGCTCAGAATGCTGGGATCAGGAATGCGTTACGCTCAGTGCTGGGATCAGGAGTGTGTTACGCTCAGAATGCTGGGATGCATTTGCTGGGCATTGGTATACCCAGCCATACATTCCATGGTTATATGGTTACTGCACGATTGTTTGGGTATGTGGATGCATAACGGCGCCTAGATATTTTTGTTTTAGATGGTTGTAGGTGGAAAAGCATCTTTTTGTATTTGACCTGTTTTAATTAATACATTTTTGTCATTTAATTTCCCATCACTTTTGTTTTCTATTTTTTTGATTGCTATATCCCTGTGGCTCTATTTTGTGGCATCTTGACCATTCTTTCTTCCTGACACAGTCCTTCTCCCTTGTATGCAGCTTTTTGGCCACTGAGCCCACTTCCTTTTGGATAGTGAGTGGATGAGCTCTCATTAACAATTGTATTCCACAGTGTGGTTCCCGGTTTTCTATTTTTTGTCCAAATAACCCTCTCACCTGTCTCCAGTGTTTCCCGTCCGATCTGGCAGCTCATTCCCGCCCGCACATCACCCCTTATCAATCCCAGCCGTCAGGAAGCCGTGTTCTCTCAGGCACGCCCACCCCAGACACCGCTGGCCCCAGAGATTTGTGGGAGCTGTAGTTTGATGGGGGGTGCGGTGTGGACAAAACAGCGTCTGTGATTGGATTTGTGTGCGCGCACATGCACGCACGTCACCCCTGGCCGTTTTTTCTTTGTCACGTTCACTCGGACACATCGCCGCAAACCAAGGGACCTGTGGGAGATGTAGTTTGCGATGTGGTATGGACCGATTTCAGTCTTTAAGTCCGTTTCTCCATTTCTCCTGGTGTGCCCACAGAAAGGGCTTGATGTGCCGGCAGCAGCACGCATGCCACGGGTTCGCCATCACTGCCCTAGGTGAAACCTAATTTTGCTGCCTCCCCCTTGGCCCCACCCCTAACTCCACCTCTTTGTCCTGCCCATGTATACACCACCTTTTTAATGAAGCACCCATCAAATGCTGCCTCACCAGTGCCCATCAAATGCAGCCTACCAATGCCCATCAATGCAACCTCACAAACGCCCATCAGTGCCCATCAAATGCAACCCACCAGTGTTCATCAAATGCAGCCTACCAGCGCCCATCATTGCAGCCTCACCAGCGCCCTTAATGCAGCCTACCAGTGCCCATCAAATGCAACCTCACCAGCGTCCATCAAATGCAGCCTACCATTGCCCATCAATGCAGCCTACCAGTGCCCATCAATGCAGCTGACCAGTGCCCATCAATGAATGTTTGCTTGCTTCCAATCATTCGGGAGTCGGGACACAGACACAGTCCTCTGCCTGCTGATGCTGAGACTTAGTTGCTTGCTGCAGAGAGAAGAGAGTAGAAACACCAGTGGCCAGGCGTCCGAGGCAGCAGTGCGCCCTAGGTGGCTGCCTAGTTTGCCTAGTGGTAGCACTGGCCCTGCTTAGAGGCGCCTCTCTTCTCTTTTATACTCAGTTGTGAAATGATGCTACTTGTATATCAAGTCAAAATGTATTTAAAAAATGTTGCTTGTCTTGCAAAACCAAGGTTTTACTGTATCTGCATTCTTATGTTTGGTTCTCAAGCTTGTGACCTCAAAGGAAGACCACTGAATGTATCTGGAGAATATTTTCAGTGAATTCTTGGTAAAACATCAATCAACTTGGGACAATTCTGCATTTCACAATACAAAACAGTTGGGGTCTAATAGCAAAGAAAATGAGATTCTGCAGATCCAGCAGTGAAATCAAACATATGCTACAAATGCCTTGAAGGGAAAAATGATCAATACTTTAGCCCTGGTTCACACTGGTGCGATTTGACATGTCAAATCGCATGTCAAATCGGCGATATTTGCCGCAAATTGCGGGCAATGGCACCGTCCTTATCGGTGCGACGCTGCATCTGCGGCGCTGCACCGATTTCAAAAAGTAGTTTCTGTACTACTTTTTGCGATTTCGGCCGCGATTTACATTGACATCTGTGTCAGATGTCTTTGTAATCGCGGCTGAAATCGGGACTGCCAGCGAGAGTGAAATCGTGCGAGTTCAGCTGAACTCGCACAGCTTCACTCCCGCAGCCCAGTGTGAACCTGGGCTTAATCCATTAAAATGGCAAGTATTTAATAAAACTTAAGCCCAGGCAAAACTTTTTTTTTTTTTTTTTTTTTACAGTTTGAATATTGTGGGGAGGGAACTGCTTTTCAGGGTTCTGTTAAGGAGATTCCGTCCCAGTCTCTCTCATGGTGACAACCATTTCACCATACAGAAAGGGAGGAAAAATCTGCAATAGGGACTCAGACAGCTATAAAAAGCTGAATTAGGATGGTGAAGGTCTGGACTCCAAGATTGCTGGAGAATTCTGAATACATTTATAAGATTGTGGTCAGGGGCGTAACTAGAAATCACAGGGCCCCATAGCAAAATGTTGTATGGGCCCCCGCCCCCCCCCCCCACAGAAAAATGTCGGACTTAAATTAAATAGTGGGCGTGGTTTAAAGGGCGTGTGGTTCGAGTCTGAGATGAAAGAAAGAAAGAACCCAGATCCTACACCACAATAGCAATATATGTATTCCAGAAAGTTTAATCAACAGATAAAGATACTCCAAACACCTGGTGTTAGCGCTTCAATAATCCTCACCTGTGCCCAATGCAGCATGGTCTGCCCGTGCCCAATACTGCCTCACCTGTGCCCACTTGTGCCCAATGCAGCGTGGCCTGTGCCCAATGCAGC
The DNA here is from genome assembly GCA_029206835.1 of Rana muscosa. Lineage (NCBI taxonomy): Eukaryota > Metazoa > Chordata > Amphibia > Anura > Ranidae > Rana > Rana muscosa. Next base: position 449,636,406 of record CM055127.1, on the reverse strand, counting down.
GTGTCCAGTGCCCAATGCAGCCTCACCTGTGCCCAATACAGTGTGGCCTGTGCCCAATGCAGCGTGTCCAGTGCCCAATGCAGCCTCACCCGTGCCCAATGCAGCCTCACCCGTGCCCAATGCAGTCTCACCTGTGCCCAATGCAGCCTCACCTGTGCCCAATGCAGCGTGACCTGTGCTCAATGCAGCGTGACCTGTGCTCAATGCAGCATGACCCGTGCCCAATGCAGCATGACCCGTGCCCAATACAGCCTCACCTGTGCCCAATGCAGCATGACCCGTGCCCAATACAGCCTCACCTGTGCCCAATGCAGCCTCACCTGTGCCCAATACAGCCTCACCTGTGCCCAATGCAGCCTCACCTGTGCCCAATGCAGCCTCACCTGTGCCCAATACAGCCTCACCTGTGCCCAATACAGCGTGACCCGTGCCCAATACAGCCTCACCTGTGCCCAATGCAACATGACCCGTGCACAATGTAGCCTCACCTGTGCAGTGGAAGAGGCGAGCCAGTGGCGGAACTACCGGGGAGGATGAGGAATGCATACTGCAGCCCTCAAATGGCTATTGGCGAGCATGGGGCTGCCTCAGAGTGGGGGGGCGAGCACCGCCCGCACGGTCCCCCAGCCAGGGGAAGTGAGGAGAGGAAGAGGCGCACTGTGCATACAAGCAGAGAGCTGAAATAGCTTTCATTTGAATGTCCTGCGTTCCCGGGGCTCACGTCACATAGCCCCACCTCTTGGCCCGGCGCCTTTGATGACGTCACATGTCCCGCATTGGACCGGAGTTCTGTCTATCAAAGGCGCCAGGCCAAGAGGTGGGGCTATGTGACGGTGAGCCCCGGGAACACAGGACAAGGACATTCAATTGAAAGCTATTACAGCTCTCTGCTTGTACGCACAGCTCGCCTCTTCCTCTCCTCACTTCCCCTGGCTGGGGGACCGTGCGGGCGGTGCTCACCCCCGGCAGTATGCATTCCTCCTCCTCCTCACGGGCCCCTCTCGGTTGCGGGCCCCATAGCGGCCGCGTTTGTCTCTATGGCGGTAGTTCCGCCACTGATTGTGGTAGCTCTCTGCTGTCCGGTTGACATACCTGGGAACATAGGCGTGTGCAGGGGGTGTGCCTGGGCACACCCTAATCACTATGTACTAGACATTTACAATTCGTTTTGTTCCGAAAAATTTGTTAATTCAGAAATATCCGAATTTAAGAAATCTTGTTTAATGAACTTTTCCGAATATTCGTGAATTTGATTATTCGAAAATGTATAAATTCGAAAAAATGTAAAAATTCGTAAATTCGAAAAAAAATCAGAAATTCGAAAATCCAAAAATCTGAAATAATAGCTACTGTAACTAATAATAACTTAACCATTACTAACTATTAAAATCTAGGTATTGGAATTTCTTTTCAAATTTGGCTGTTAGTAAACGTAACGAATACAAATTTATCAGAAGTTACGAATTATCCGAAATAACGAATGCCGTATCTAAATGAATGGAACGCAATGAATTAATAATAATAAATTACAATAACAATAATAAAAACATTTTATTATTATTAATATTATTTATTATAAATTTGTTCCGTTCCATTCGTTTAGATACGGCATTCGTTATTGTGGATAATTTGTAACTTTGGATAAATTCGTATTCGATACCCTCACTAACAGCCAAATTTCAAAGGAAATTCCAATACCTATAATTTAATAGTTAGTAATAGTTAAGGTATTATTAGTTATTATTTCAAATTTTCAAATTTTTGGGTTTTTCGGATTTTGGAATTTGGAATTTCCGAATTTTAGAATTTTCTCATTTACAAATTTACGAATATTCAAATTTACGTAAATTTGGAAAAATTTGTTAAACGGGTTTTCGTGAATTTTCTCATTTACAAATTTACGAATATTCGAATTTACGAAAATTTGGAAAAATTTGTTAAACGGGTTTTCGTTAATTCGGACATTTCCAAATTAACTAATTTAACAAAATTTGTTAAACTAATTTGGAAAAATGAATTACACATTTCTAATTCTGTCTATCCAACAAGTTGCACCAAAAGTAATGGTGCATTCCATCAACACTTAGGGCAGACGACTCTCAGCCCATCATTCTCATCGGTTATCTACCCACCCGTGGCCAGTTATGATAGTCAGCATTTACAATATGTTATGAGATGTTAATGACAGTATTAAGAATCAACACATTTTTTGTTAAGCAGTTGTGTATTTGTGTTTTGACATTCCATACGGCGTGTTTTTATTTTCATTTTTCCATTGTGTGTAATAATAGCTTGTGTGTGGATAACGAGCTGTCACTTTTGGCATTCAGCTGGAGTCTGGCGCTTAAATCTGCTCTGTTCACAATCTTCTGTCTTATTTCCCTACTGATGTCGGCGTTCTCTGCGGAGCCCTGAAGAAATGGCAGCATATGTCTGCGCAGTATGGTTAGTGTGTATATGTAGAATAGAAGAGGAAACACTCTGCCCTTTATATGTCTTTTTAACTTTATTTTTTTGACGGGTGTTTTTTATGCCTATTTATTTAACACTACAATATTCTATTAGGATTAAAGTAGACCTGTCTGGGAGGAAATACGAAGGCTGTCCTGAAAGTAATGCAAAAGTGGGCATAACTTTTTTATTAACTTACATAGGTCGTTCAAACTCCACATTCTGGTAGATTAACTCTTCCTCTTCACCACATGTGTCAAACGCAAGGCCCGCCATGCCACTTCATGTGACCCTCGCACCTTTCCTGCAGCTGCGGCACCACCCTCGTTTCGGCATCCCACCTTATCTCTGCAGTTGTCAGAAAAGAGGGACTGAACTCCTGTACAAGATGCTGTGCGTCTCTGTGCAGCCGCAGCACCCTTCTCCGCCTCCCTTGGTCTTAGCATTCAGCAGACTCTGGCAGCTGACTCCAGTCCTCATTTGATCCCCCTGCAGACCCTGCTTTCCAGCTCCACCTCCAGCTTCTTCCTGGAAGCAGCACAAGGTAAGGGGGGTGCACTGTGACATAAGGGAGGGTGGGGTGCTCTGGGCATCTTGTCTTACAGATACAACTGGCCCTTTGAGAGCAACCAAAACGCAGATGCGGCCCACAATGAAATAGAGTTTGACACCCCTGCAAGTCTACACTGTGTGCACAATTATTAGGCAAGTTGTATTTTTGAGGATTCATTTAACCGCTTGCCGAGGGGCTCACGCACTTATACTTAGGCAGAATGGCACGGCTGCGCAAAGCAACGTACCGTGCCTGCGGGACCTGCGGACTCGATGTCCGCCGGTGTCCCGCAATCGTGTCACGGAGCTGCAGGGGGATGCCTGTGTAAACAAGGCATTTCCCTATTCTGCCTAGTGACAGGACACTGATCTACTGCCCCCTGTCATCAGGAGCAGTGATCACTGTCGTGTCACTTGTAGCCCGTCCCCCCCACAGTTATAATCACGCCCTAGGACACACTTAAGCCCTTCCTCACCCCCTAGTGGTTAACCCCTTCACTGCCAGTGTCATTTACACAGTAATCAGTGCATTTTTATAGCACTGATCGCTGCATAAATGACAATGGTCGCAAAATAACGTCAAAAGTGTCCAATGTGTCCGCCATAATATCGCAGTCACGATAAAAATTTCTGATCGCCGCCATTACTAATAAAAATAATAATAAAAATGCCACAAAACTATCCCCTATTTTGTAGACGCTATAACTTTTGCGCAAACCAATCAATAAACGCTTATTGCGATTTTTTTTTTTTTTTTACCAAAAATATGTAGAAGAATACGTATCGGCCTAAACTGAGGAATTTATTTTTTTCCTTGTAGGTAAATACTAGACTCTAAGCACAGTGGGGTTGATTTACTCAAACTGGAGAGTGCTAAATATGGAGCAGGTGTTCATGGACATCAGCTTCTATCTTCAGCTCGTTCAATTAACCACTTCAGCACGGACCATTTGGCTGGCCAAAGACCAGGCCACTTTTTGCGATTCGGCACGGCGTCACTGTAACTGACTGTATTGTGCGGTCGTGCAACGTGGCTCCCAAACAAAATTGGTGTCCTTTTTTTCCCACAAATAGAGCTTTCTTTTTGTGGTATTTGATCACCTCTAGGTTTTTTTTTTTTTTTTTGCGCTATAAACAAAAAAAGAAGCGACAATTTTGAAAAAAATGCTATATTTTTTACTTTTTGCTATAATAAATATCCCCAAAAAATATATAAAAAAACACATTTTTTCCTCAGTTTAGGCCGATATGTATTCTTCTACATATTTTTGGTAAAAAAAAATCGCAATAAGCGAAAAAAAAAAGTTATAGCGTCTACAAAATAGGGGATAGTTTTATGGCATTTTTATTAATATATATTTTTTTACTAGTAATGGTTGTGATCTGCGATTTTTATCGTGACTGCGACATTATGATGGACACATCGGACACTTTTGACACCATTTTGGGACCATTGTCATTTTTACAGCGATCAGTGCTATAAAAATGTACAGATTACTGTAAAAATGACACTGGCAGTGAAGGAGTTAACCTGTAGGGGGTGCTGAAGGGGTCAAGTGTGTCCTAGGGAGTGATTCTTACTGTTAGGGGGCGTGGCTACGAGTGACACATTACTGATCGCTGCTTCCGATGAGAGAGAGCATTCGATCAGGGACCTGTCACTAGGAAGAGAGGGGAGATGTTGTGTTTACACTGACATCTCCCCGTTCTTCAGCTCTGTGACCCGATCGCGGGACACCGGCGACAGGGCGACCACACGGCGGCAAATTAAAGGGGACGTACCTGTACGTACCTGTACGCCCATTTGCCCAGCCGTGCCATTCTGTCTACGTAAAAGGTCGTGCGACCGTCCTTAACCACTTAAGCCCCGGACCAATACGCAGCATAAAGACCAGGCCCCTTTTTGCGATTCGGCACTGCGTCGCTTTAACTGACAATTGCGCGGTCGTGCGACCTGGCTCCCAAACAAAATTGACGTCCTTTTTTTCCCACAAATATAGCTTTCTTTTGGTGGTATTTGATCACCTCTGCGGTTTTTATTTTTTGCGCCATAAACAAAAATAGAGCGACAATTTTGAAAAAAATTCAATATTTTTTACTTTTTGCTATAATAAATATCCCCAAAAAATATATATACAAAAAATTTTTCCCTCAGTTTAGGCCTATACGTATTCTTCTACATATTTTTGGTAAAAATAATTGCAATTGGCGTTTATTGATTGGTTTGCGCAAAAATTATAACATTTACGAAAACGGGAGAGTTTTATGGCATTTTTATCAATTTTTTTTTTTTTACTAGTAATGGCGGCGATCAGCGATTTTGTTTGTGACTGCGACATTACGACGGACACATCGGACACTTTTGACACATTTTTGGGACCATTTGTCATTTTCACAGCGATCAGTGCAATAAAAATGCACTGGTTACTGTAAAAATGACACTGTCAGTGAATGGGGTTAACCACTAGGGGCGCTGAAGGGGTTAAGTGTGCCTAGGGGCGTGTTTCTAACTGAGGGGGGCGTGGCTACACGTGACAGGTCACCGATCTCCACTCTGATTACACAGAGCGGAGATTGGTGACAGTGTCAGTAGACGAGCGGGGAGATGTTGTGTTTACACTAATATCTCCCCGCTCCATCCCTCCGTGAGACGATCGCGGGGATGCCCGCGGCGATCGAGTCCGCGGGACCCGCGGTCCGACCCACGTCGATGACTGCAGATTCGCGAGCGCGCCGCCTGAGGCGCGCGTGCGACCAACACGGCAGGCAGTTAAAGGGGACGTACAGGTACGTGATTGTGCCTGTACGAGCCATTCTGCCAACGTATATATGCCGTGAGCGGTCCTTAAGTGGTAAAACGGTTAAGCTTTGACAAAAAAAAAAAATTGAAGGTGATTGCACTCTCCAGTTTTAGTGAGTCAGCCCCAATATGCGGTTATTGGGGGAGATTTACTAAAACTGTGTCACTCATAATTTGGTGCAGTTGTGCATGGTGGCCAATCAGCTTCTAACTTCAGTTTGTTCAAATAAGCTTCGGCAATAAAACCTGGAAGCTGATTGGTTTCTCTGCAGAGCTGCACCAGATTTAGCACTCTCCAGTTTTAGTAAATCTAACTCATTGAGTTCTTGACAAAGGAGGATTTATGTCATTGGTCACAGTTCATGATGTCCCACTGCATGGTTTGTCTTGAATGCTGGTTTCCCCTTTTTTAAACGTCTTTATCCATCTGCACACATTGCACTTGTCAAGGGTGTCACCTGCATAAACATTATTGTCAAACAGCCATCACCCCTCCTGTGTCAAGAACTCAAAGACAGCTATCTCTGCTTGGAATCCATTTATTAATGACAGTGAAAAGGAATAAAACTAGGAGTTACTACAGAAATGCCTAGTACACACGTGCGGTTTTCCCGACAGAATGCCTCTCAGGCTGCCTTGCATACACACGCTCAGACAAAAGTCCGCCCGTCCAAAGCGCGGTGACGTACAACACGTACAACGGCACTGTAAAGGGGAAGTTTTATTCCAACGGCGCCACCCTTTGGGCTAGTAAAAGTTTGGTGAGAGACGATTCGTGCTTTTCAGCCTCGTGCTTTTCAGTCCGTTACAGAATGTGCTATCTCCATTACGAACGCTAGTTTTACCAGAAAGAGCGGTCCCGTCTCATACTTGATTCTGAGCATGCGCGTTTTTCTGCCCGTCGGAAAACCATACAGACGGACAGATTTCCCGCTCGGATTTTTGTCCTCATGGGAAAAAAAAGATCCTGATCTCTTTTTTTTTTGTCCAGCAGTTTTCCCTTCGGAAAAACTGCGATGGAGCATACACACGGCCGGGATTCCCGACTAAAAGCTCTCATAGCAGTTTTCCTGTCGGAAAAAAGGTTGTGTGTACAAGGCAAAAGAGTTAAGGCCCATACACACAATCGGATTTTCCGACGGGAATTGTGTGATGGAAGGCTTTTTTGGAAAATCCGACCGTTTGTACGCTCCATCGGACAATTGTTGGATTCCCGACAACAAATGTTGGATAGCATGCTTTAAAATTTTCCGACAACAAATGTGTGCTGTCGGATTATCTGATCGTGTGTACAAAAGTCCTTCGGGTAAAAAATCCAAAGTACAAACACGCAAGCTCAGAAGCAATGCTAACCATAACACAACATTAGCAGAAGTTGCCTAAAGGGCTGAAATACCTCGTATTTTCATGTTCGTTGGCTGACAATTCTTTGCCGTTTTGTATGCAATACAAGTTCATGGGCAACGCCCTTCAGGCAAAAGTCCTACGCTTTGTCCGCGGAAAATCTGATCGTGTGTACCAGGCTTTACTCTACCAACATATACAATTTAAACGCCCTACGTAAGTTAATAAAAAAGTTATTCCCACTTTTGCATTACGTTTGGTGGAGCCCTTGGTTGCCACTGCTTTCCTGCTTCTCAAAATGCTAGTTCCATGGCTGTTTTTTTATTTGGAGTATTTCTGGGTCACTGACCATGGACACATATGCAGCACACCAGGGTGACAAAAGTGTTGGAACACCTCATCTCTGTATTTTTTCTGGATCAGTGATTTAAGAGGGATCAACATGATTGGTAGACTCGCATTTCAGAAATGACAGACTACGTATTTTTTTTTGATGGACAGTTTGGTTTAAAGGTCAACTTCTCTCAAAGCTAATTCAGTTTTGTGTGGTTTTGATAAGTTGTCCTCTCCATAATTCCAAGGTCCAGTTTAACTGCTATGCTAATGGCAAGGCCATATGAAAGGATCAACCACTTTGAGTCCCATATCTGAAATTGTAAAATGAGAAATAATCAACCAATTCACAATTACAGCTTTGGGGGAGGGTATAGAGACTGAGAGTACTGCAGGAAACTTCATGCGCTTGTATTTGCACTCCCTTTCACTTCCATTTATTTACCTACCAAGCAGAAGGAGCTCCAAGTCACTCTGATCAGAGCTTACATTGGGCTAAGGAAGCTCCTCCTACTTCCACTTGATAGCACTTGGACTCAAAGTTTGGCCACTTTGGCACTCAGCACCACTTTGTACAAGAGGAGAGTCTTTCCAACCTGTCTTTCCAACCACGTCTTTCCATAGCCTTTCCAACCTGGGTATTTTTTGTTGGTTAGTTTTGTATTGATAGTCAATATAATGCCTTAAATAGAATTTACAAAAAAAGAAAAAAAAATGAGAGATTGATTAGCAGGGAGGCAGGCGTATCAGTAGACCTGTTTGTTTAATCTGCATCGGCATTTTACAGGTCCAATCAGAGCTTGATAGAGCTGAGCTCTCATCTTGTTCCACACATGTTAAGCCTCGTACCCACCACCGTTTTTCTCGCCAAAAAACGACAAGAAACTTGTTGGGAGAGCTTTCTTGCCGAGAAAAACGTTTGTGTGTATGGTTTCTTGTCGAGAAAACTGCCGGGAATCTCGACGAGAAAAAAGAGAACCTGCTCTCTATTTTCTCGTCAGGATTCTCGTTTTTCTCGTCGAGATTCTCGTCGGCCTGTTTCCCGATGAGAAAAAATGGTCGTGTGTATGCTTTTCCGAGTCTTAAAAAATCACGCATGCTCAGAATCAAGTATAAGACGGGAGCGCTCCTTCTGGTAAAACTAGCGTTCGTAATGGAGATAGCACATTCGTCACGCTAAAACGAACTGAAAGCACGAAGACTGAAAAGCGTGAATCGTCTCTTCCCAAACTTTTACTAACATGCGGTAACACGAGATCAGCAAAAGCAGCCCAAGGGGTGGCGCTATTGAAATCGAACTTCCCCTTTATGCTGCCGTTGTACGTGTTGTACGTCACCGCGCTTCCCAACGACGAGATTTGGAATTGACAGTGTGTATGCAAGGAAAGCTTGACAAGAAGCTCGTCAAGCTTGACAAGAATCTCGTCGAGAAAAACAACAGTTTTTTTTACGACGAAATTCTCGGTCGTGTGTACGAGGCTTCAAACCTTCCAGAAATGGTCGTCATTTTCAGTGTTTCCAGGTTTGACAATGCATCCTGTAAGATAGGGAATATAGATGAACAAATTATAGTGGATGGATTGGGATCCAATCCATGTAGTTTATGTTTGTTCACATCCAGACATTAGAATAAAGCTGCATTTCAAAACTTAGGTGATTTGTGGGCTACCACCACCAAGACAGATTGTAGAGGAGCATCCTGACAGGTCCCTTGAGCCATGGGGTAAGTGGACCCTGACTAATAGAAGCAGGGCCTTAAAATACAATGCTTCCAGCCCACATCTGCCACATTTGTCAATTAATTTATAGTCCTTTTTTCATTTTGGATAGTGATAAGGTTTTTTTTTTTTTTTTACCCGTCAGATTTTATTTATTGCTGTGTCTATCATAGTGTAAGGTAGGTACACTCTTTCTATTTGTCCTGATCACCATTTCAAGCAGAACTGAAAGTGTAGTAAAATTCAAAATTCTGAGCTATCACCAGAACAGGAAAGGGGATTTTCCAATGGTTCCAAAATTTTTGGGTGTCTAAGAGGGGTTTCTCTTACTTTGGAGAGATTTCCTCTCATTATTATTATACAGGATTTATATCGCGCCAACAGTTTACGCAGTGCTTTACAATAAAAAAGGGAGACAATACAGTTACAATACAATAAAATACAAGAGGATTAAGAGGGCCCTGCTCAGAAGAGCTTACAATCTAATAGGGTAGGGCAGGTGGTACAAAAGTTTGTAACTGAAAAGAATGAGCTGATGGAAGTGGTAAAAGATTAGTTGGAGATGTGATAGGCTTCCCTGAAGAGGTGAGTTTTCAGGGATCGCCTGAAGGTAGCAAGAGTAGGGGATAGCCGGACAGGTTGAGGTAGTGAGTTCCAGAGAATGGGAGAGGGTCAGGAGAAATCCTGGAGACGAGCATGGAAGGAGGAGACGAGAGAGCTTGACAGTAGGAGGTCTTGAGAAGAGCGGACAGGACGGTTTGGGATATGTTTGGAGACAAGATTGGTGATGTAGCTCGGGGCAGAGTTGTGGATGGCTTTGTAGGTTGTGGTTAGTATTTTGAATTGAATTCGCTGGGTGATCGGGAGCCAGTGTAGGGATTGGAGGAGAGGTTTGGCAGACACTGAGCGGTTGGTAAGGTGGATAAGTCTGGCAGCAGCATTCATGATGGACTGAAGAGGGGATAGCCTATAGAGAGGCAGGCCAATGAGAAGGGAGTTGCAATAGTCAAGGCGAGAGATAACAAGGGAGTGAATGAGGAGTTTGGTGGTTTCATTTGTTAAAAAGGGGCAAATTTTAGAGATGTTACGGAGGTGAATTCTACAAACTTTTAACAACGATTGGACTTGAGGCTGAAATGACAAGTCAGAGTCTAGGATTACACCTAGTACCCTGGCGTAAGGGGAGGGACTGATGGTTGCATTGTTGATATTGATGGAAAAGTCATGCAGGGGGGCACGGGCAGGGGGGAATATTAGTAACTCATTTTTAGAGAGATTTTGTTTAAGGAAGTGGTACGACATCCATGCTGAGATGTCAGTTAGTAAGTTAGTAATGCGAGAGGAGACTGAAGGAGTGAGGTGAGGAGTAGACAGATAGATTTGGGTGTCATCGGCGTATAGGTGGTATTGAAAGCCAGGGACATTTATCAAGTGACCAAGGGAGGAGGTGTAGATAGAGAAGAGAAGTGGTCCAAGAACAGAGCCTTGGGGGACCCCCACAGAAAGGGGTAATGGAGAGGAGGAGACAGAGTTGTAGGTAACACTGAAGGAGCTCTGTGATAGATAGGCAGAGAACAAGGATAGAGCAGAATCTTGGAGGCCAAGGGAATGGAGTTTATTGAGAAGGAGCGGGTGGTCAACGGTATCAAAGGCTGCAGAGAGGTCGAGTAGAAGGAGTATGGAGTACTGGCTGTTGCTTTTAGCAGTTAGTAAATCGTTAGTGATTTTTAGTAAGGCAGTTTCTGTGGAGTGCTGTGAGCGAAAGCCAGACTGTAAGGGGTCAAGAAGGTTATTTTCACTGAGGTAGGAGAAAAGACGGTTGTAGACTAGGCATTCTAGAAGTTTGGAGGTGAATGGGAGCAATGAGATGGGCCTTAAGTTGTTCAGATTGGTGGGATCCAGTGAGGGCTTTTTAAGTATGGGAGTGATCTGTGCATGTTTTAGAGGGGAGGGGAAGGTGCCGCTAGAGAGGGAGAGATTGAAGATGTGAGTGAGGGGAGCATAGGATAGAAGAAGAGGGTGACCGTAGTAGTTGTTAGGGAACAGGGTCCAAGGAACAATTGGTTAGGTGGGCATCTCAGAAAAGTTTTGTAACCTCTTCAATAGTAGCCAATTCAAAAGAGGAGAGTGTTGAAAGTGCCGTTAGGCAAGTTATGTTGGGTGGTGAAGATGTACGGACAGTGGAGGTGTCCTCACGAATTGCATCAATCTTGCCTTTGAAGTGATTGGCAATCTCTTGGGCAGTGAGTGAGTTAGTGGGTAGAGGGGGTGGGGGACGAAGCAGAGAGTTAAAGGTTGAGAAGTGCCGACGGGGACTGGATGACAAGGTTTTAATAAGAGAGACAAAGTAGGCTTGTTTGGCAGCATGGAGGCAGTAATTGTATTTCTGGTATGCCTACACAACAGACAGTGAAGGAGATTACTTCAATAAGACATAGAAAAAAAATCATGTAATTATTCTGTACTCTATTTGAAATTAAAAAAAGTTTTGTTATACAGAAATATTTTAAAGCAATTGATTTCCATCGCTAGATAGAAGGGATGGGGTTGATGTAGGTTCTTCCAGCCAACAAGCACCCTCCCCGTGTTTTGTCACATTTTTAATGGCAGTGTTTTTTTATCTTGCCAACAATAAAAATTATTGCTATATTGTGTCCTTGAGTATTCGGACACTTGGAAATTAGGTTAAGGACAAGGGTGTTAGACTATGTAATGGTGTTGGGTACTCACAGTTCATCTATGAATGGCACAGAAATTCTTGTGTGTTTGTTGTTATAGCTTGTGAAAGTATTTAATGTAAATCAATGAAAGCTGTGTCCTTGCCCTTTCAATCTAAGCAGCAATGTCATTGTGGTTGTTTGGGTAGTTAATTCAGTATTTATGCCTTTTCTTCTCAACAATCATGCATTTTTCTGACTGATGAAAGCATAATGGATTGCAGGGAAAAACTGTAACTTGTGTGGCCAGCTAAAGAAGGTAATGAAATTAAGAATAAAAATTCAGCTGTATCCTCATCTCATATATTCACTCACTTCTCTCTGAAATATAATTTCTCATTAGAGGGTATAGTCAAATTCTTGCAGAAAGTGGAAAAACTGAATCTATCAGAAAAAGTATAATAGATTAGTGCCAAAAACAAAAGAAATCCAATTAGCACAGACAACACGCTCTACCTGCATAACAAGAAGATGAAGATATTATTTAACAATAAACATCATTCTGGCCAAAACACCCCAAGGTAATGTAGCTTGCCTTCATATTATAGAAATAATACTGAATTACAAAATAACTATGACACTTATGCCCATACTTTATACCAGCGATCTCCAAACTGCGACCCACGGGCTGTATGCTTGCCTGTATGTGGCTCTTGTGGCACTGTTCCTCCAACTGAGAACAACAATGAGTTGCCATTCCTCCCAGAGACACAAACCATGGAGAACTTTTTCTGCCACTGACACCAATGATGGGGCACCATTCCTTCTACTGACACTAGTGATGGGGCACTATTCCTTCCACTGAAACTAGCAATGGGGCATAATTCTTCCCACTGATATAATCGTTTGGGCACTATTCCTCCCATTGACACCAAGGATGGGGCACTGCTCCTCCATCAAATGCCAATGGTGGGACACTGTTCTTTCTCCTACTGATCACGCCAGGGGCACTATGTGTTTTTTTTTTTTACTCCTACTGGCCACCAAGCCTGAGACATTGTTTACTCCCACCGGCCACAGTCCAGACCTCTTAAAGTCTGAAGGAGTGTAAACTGTCTCTTTGTTTAGAAAGTTTGGAGTCCCTTGCTTTATACTTTTATACCTTTAGTGAAGATGTCCTTTAAAATGTCTTTGAAGTTGAAGGTTTATTCAGGTTATGGTATATCTAGAAGTATTTAGTCACATTCAACTGGGCTTGTATGGTAATGTGCATATGTTACAAACCTCATCCAAGCCAATTTATTAGAACCGATGAAGTGGTTTACATAAGTTACAGAACATCTTCAAAATTACAGAACAAGTTCAGTTGAATGTGACTAGCTACTACTACTTTAAATGTCCTTAAAAAAAAAAACCTCTGGTTGAAGCTCACCTAGAATGATACCTACTCTCCTTACCGATTCAGCTTGTGTTCATACTGCACATGCGTACAGGGGCTCCAGTAATTTCTATACTTTGAGGGACTGATGGAGCTGCCATAAATGGGGCCTTTGTGTGAATGCGTAATATGAAGAGGAGCTGATTAGGTCCATGTCATAGAAAGATTACAGGATAAGTTAGGAAGATAAGTATTTTGCCTGGTGGACTGCACTTGATTGGGGAGGGATTTATTAAAGGACAACTTCTCTAAAGTTGAGGTTGTCCTGTATAGCTGAACTCTAAGCTAGATATACAGTAGAAATGCATACATGTAGTTATTTTGTCTGTCATAGTATCTCTATCTAGTCTTGGGATTTACTTGGAGTGGTGAGTTAAAGGCATTGGACCCTTAGGTGAACAGAACTTTCCTGAATGAATTTGGTTTTGTTACAACTGTACTTCTGGTGAGCCATTGAGACAACCAAATATGTGGGCTGCTTCCCTACGCCGGGGGAACTGTGGCAGTAACTATCTAAGTTGAATGCAATATGTAGAGCCTAAAAAACTGATGTGTCACACTAGAATTTTAGAGTCCAAAGAGTAGTATTTTGTTCCAAACTTATATTGAATAAATGAGCCAACATTTTTTGAGGGCCTCTGGGCTTTAAGAGTGTTGATATTGACTCTGAGTGATGGTAAAAGTGTGTTGTAAGTCTAGCCAAGGACTCTTGAGATTTACACAGCCCTGCCAGACAGCAGAGCCAAGATGGTGACCATACTTTCTTTTTCGTACATCACGGGACACAGAGCGACATAGTCATTACTAATGGGTTATATAGTTACCGTCAGGTGCTGGCACTGGCAACTTCCAAAACCGGAAGTACCCTCCCCTATATAAGCCCCTCCCATCCGGGAGCACCTCAGTTTTTTGCCAGTGTCTAAGGTGTTGGCCAAGAAGAAACATGTGTTTTTCACTGAGCTTGCGTACAGGTTCTTTTGGGCCTCAGTAAGCTATTCCGGATCCGACCAAAAAAGCTTCATAGCTAAACGGTCGGTACCCGGGCCTTGCAGAGAAGAGCAAGGTTCTGCCTGTAATGCTTCTCTTAGGAGAGCTGGACCCTGGGATCCAGAGCTCTGGTCATACCCACGACCAAGATGTTTTCTGTGCAGGGTGCTATACAGGTCCAGGGGAGTGGAATCCTTGGGAACCCGGTCCCTGAAGGTTTGATTACAATGCCTGCCGTGATAGGTGAAGTTTGGGCTTTTGTGGTCCAAACAAAGTCCTGCGGCGGGGAACAGGTAAGTGGGGGCCCCCAGGAACTTGGTTCTATTGGGGGACCCCCCAAGCCTAATTTGTCTTTCTGTCTGTTACCTAACGGTATTCCCGCTAATATCTGTGCATGCCTGTAACTACTAAAAAAAAATGTAATAATTTTTAATGGTGGTCAAGAAAAAAAAAAAAAAAAAGGGAATGTTTTTTTATATATGTTTAGTATATTAAACTGCGGTACCTGTGTTTGTCCACTAGAGGCCGCTGTGGAATGTTTTTCTTGTCATATGGACTAGTTTCTTCTCAGAGAACAAAGTCCAGGCAGCTGGTGAGTTCTCCTACAGGAAACTGTTTCCTCTGCCATGTTGCAGTGTTCGTCTATCCCCCGGCCTGCGGCAAAGGGGGCCCTGGCTCCTGTCCCTGGTTTCCATGTTTGAAAATTAGCGCCGAGGCGCACGTGGCCGCGCGCGTGCGCGTGCACGCGCCTCTATATATAGAGGTGGCCGGAAAAAGGGGCGGGGCCTGGGGGATGACGCTCTGTGCGCGCCGCAGCGCTTCTGCGCATGTGCGGGCGTCCCAGCAGGTTTTTAAAAAGCCACATTATTGCAGTAAGCTGGCTATGAAGTACAGAGACAGAGCTGGCAACATTTAAAGGCATACAGCAAGCGGTTGATACAGGCATCCCCTAGAAAGGCACATTAGTAGACACCAACTGTGATATAGCAGCAATTGTGCTAGACTATTCTCAGTAAAAGTGGTGTATTACGGCTGGAATACCTCAGCTTTAGGCTTAGGAATATGCCGTCCAGTAGCTCCGGAACTGAATCTTCCAGGAAGCGAAGGGGGTCTCATCGGGCTCTGAGGATCTTGGGCATACTCCTGCTGCACCAGTCTCCCCTGAAGTTCAGAGGTAAGTGACCGTAGAGACCCCGCAGGGGTACTTGGTACTGTGGTTGTCCTCAGTCACCTGCTCCTGTGTATGTAACAGAGGAGGTTTTTTCCTCAGCTCTGGGAGGATTAGAGAGAGATTGTCAAAATTTATCGCTGCCTCCCTGTCAGGGAAAGCACGCCCGATCTCCGTCTCCTCCTTCAGAGTGCCTGTTAGCAGAGCAACAGTCCCATACAGGGATCGACCTGCCTGAAGGGGATCAGGATAAGGTTGATTCTGTTATAGAGGAATCAACAGTGGGGGAACCTTTTCTCAGCATCTCAAGCTGAAAGATTATGGGTTCAGTCTCTGACTAACATGGTCCGATCAGCATTTAAAAATGCACCTTGCGGAACCATCAACCACTACTGTATCCTCGTTGGGGTCGCTAGAAGCCCCCAGACTGTTTGTTCTTTTCCACTTCACCCTTTACTGAAAGGGCTCATTTACCAGGATTGGGAACGTCCTGAGAAAATATTTATTCCCCCAAGTGATTTCCGGTGGTCTATCCCATGGAGGATAAGTTCATCGAAAAAAAAAAAAAAAAAAAAATGGAAGGTCCCTACAGTGGACGCAGCCATCTCTTGTATGTATAAATCACTGACATGTCCAGTGGATAATGTCCAAATGTTCAAGAACCCAATAGATAAAAGATTGGAGTCCTTATGAAAGTCTGCTTCTTTCTACAGCAAGCTTGGTGACACAACCAGCAGTAGCAGCTATTGGGGTCTGCTAAGCAGTGAAGGATCAGTTGAAACAGGTCTTGAGGGACTTGACAGATCAGCAGGCTTTGCCCTAGCTGATCTACCTAGAGCCTTAGGCTTTGCGGTTGACGCCATAGAGGATTCAGTCCATCAGGCCTCCCGCCTTACGCTGTCTATAGTACATATGCGTAGGCTCCTATGGCTCAGAAACTGGTCTGCTGAAGCTCCCTGTAAAGAATGGCTGGTTAGCGTCCCATTTCATGGTGAACGCTTATTCAGGGAAAACCTGGACAAATATATCCAGAAAATTTCCAGCGGTAAAAATACGCTCTTGCCGGTTAAAAGCAGAGTTAGAGGTCCCTCTTTAAGAGGCCTGCTTCTCCAGTCCCTGGGGCATCGGCTGTGTAACAGTTCCGACGGCCTCCTCGGTCAAATCCCGGGGGTAAAAAACAGGGACAGTAGCAGGGTAATGAGAAACCCTGGGTCAGGGGAGGTACAAAACCTCCCCCAAAGTTAAATTCATTGAAGCCCCCACTCAGTCGGGTGGGGGGAGGACTCCAGTTGTTCGCAAAGAGACCTGGCGGGACATGATCAAGACAGATAGGTGCTCTCCGCAGTAGGTTTGGGATACAGTTTGGAGTTAAAAGACTCTCCTCCTTCCCATTTTGAGGTCAAACATGCCAGGGGATCCCCGGAAGAGAGAGTCCCTCCTGTTGGCACTAGAACAACTATTGCTCCAAGGAGTAATTATGGAGGTTCCCCTGGAAGAATGAGGGTTCGGGTTTTACTCAAACCTCTTTACAGTCCCGAAGCAAACGTGGACGGGAGGCCCATATTAATTCTAAAAAGGGCTATACAAATTCCTGTATATCAGGACTTTCCGATGGAGTCGATCCGATCGGTGGCCACTGCCCTACAAGGGGAGGATTGGTTAGCCACGATCGACATCAAAAATGCTTATTTGCACATTCCCATCTTTCCAGTCCACCAAAAATTTCTACGCTTTGCAGTAGAAGGGCGCCATTTTCAGTTCAGAGCCTTACCCTTCGGTTTGGCCACAGCACCAAGAGTGTTCACAAAAAGTCTGGCCCTTTATTGGCCAATCTAAGAACACAAGGTGTAATGATAATGGCATATCTGGATGACTTGTTGCTGATAGACCACTCAGTGAAAAAACTAGACGTGGTCGTTCACAAGATGATCAAGTATCTGGAATCTCACGGTTGGATTATCAACCGAGACAAGTCAGCCCTAAAAACCAGTCAAAAGTCTGGAATACTTGGGGCTAAGGTTGGATTCAGGCCAGAGAAAAATATTCTTGCCTCGAGGAAAGGTGTTGTCTTTGAAAGATTTGATCCACTTAGTGGGTACAAAAAAGACAGCCGTCCATACGCCTGTATATGAGGCTGCTGGGAAAAATGGTGGCATCATTCGAAGCAGTACCCTACGGTCAATTCCATTCAAGGAATTTGCAAGGGGCCATACTGTCAGCCTGGAACAAAAAAGTTCAGGCCCTAGACTTACAATGTCCTTGTCCCCTTCCGTTCGCAAGAGCCTCCGTTGGTGGTTGGTTCCCCAGAATCTGGAAAAAAGGAAATCCTTCAGTCCGATCGCTTGGAAGGTGGTCACTACAGATGCCAGCCTTATAGGCTGGGGAGCAGTACTGGAGCAATAGTCTCTCCAGGGCAGATGGTCGGATGCAGAAAAGGCCCTGCCCATCAATCTCTTAGAGATACGAGCAGCCCGGTATGCCCTAGTAGCATGGACATCCAAACTCCAAGGGTCCCCTGTCAGAATTCAATCAGACAATGCCACAGCAGTGGCATATATCAATCATCAGGGGGGCACCAGGAGTCGTGCAGCCCAGAGGGAAGTAAATTACATCCTGAAATGGGCAGAAAAATATGTCCCAGCCATATCTGCGGTATTCATTCCAGGAGTGGAGAATTGGAAGGCGGACTTTCTAAGTCGCCAGCAATTAGGCCCAGAGGAAGGGTCCCTTCACCCCGAGGTTTTCTGGACAATATGTCAGCGGTGGGGAACATCGGATGTAGATCTTCTAGCATCCAGATTCAACGCAAAGGGGGACAGGGTTGTCTCTCGGACAAGGGATCCCCTAGCTTGCGGCTCGGATGCCCTAGTGTTCCCTTGGGATCAGTTCAAGCTGATATATGCATTCACACCGCCAATGGTTACCTCGATTACTCCGCAGAATCAGGGTAGAAAAGAAACCAGTGATTCCGGTGGCTCCAGCGTGGCCCCGAAGAGCGTGGTACGCGGAGATTGTAAAATTTCAGTGGGGAGTCCTTGGACTCTCCCACGTCGTCCGGCTTTCGCAAGGACCGATATACCACCCTTCCTTACCAGCCCTAGGTTTGACGGCCTGGCTATTGAAGCCCACATTCTAAAAAAGAGAGGGCTCTCTAATGCTGTGGTATCTACCATGATCAATGCCAGGAAGCCGGTATCCAGGCAGATCTACTATAGAATCTGGAAGGCGTACATCGCGTGGTGTGAGGCCAAGAAATGGCATCCACATAAGTACGTAATAGGTAGGATTCTGGACTTCCTACAGTGGGCTGTAGATGGGAAGCTTGCCTTGAGTACTATCAAGGGTCAGATTTCGGCCTTGTCAATATTTTTTCAAAGGCTCTTGGCTTCGCATTCACTAGTCAAAGCCTTTATACAAGGAGTGATGCGTATTAGTCCTCCGGTTAATATTCCCATATGTCCATGGGATCTAAACTTGGTTCTGTCGGTTCTACAGAAACAACCATTTGAACCATTACAGCATATTTCCTTGGTGCTTCTCACCAGGAAATTGATTTTTCTAGTAGCCATTTGTTCGGCTAAAAGAGTATCGGAATTAGCAGCTATGTCCTGTAAGGAGCCATATCTGGTTATCCATAAGGACAGAGTAGTGTTACGTCCTCATCCAGCCTTTCTTCCTAAGGTGGTATCGAGGTTTCATTTGAACCAAGATGTGGTTCTTCCTTCTTTTTTCCCCAAACCTACTTCGGTAGAGGAAAAGTTATTGCATTCTTTGGATGTAGTAAGAGCAGTTAAAGCTTATCTAAAAGCCACTGCTCAGATTCGCAGAACGGATACTTTGTTTATTCTGCCGGAAGGCCCCAGAAAGGGTCAGGCAGCGTCAAAATCTACTTTAGCCAAGTGGATTCGACAGGTCATTATGCAAGCTTATGGCTTGAGAAGGAGACCGCCTCCGTTCAAAGTTAGAGCGCACTCCACGAGAGCAGTTGGAACTTCATGGGCAGTGCATCACCAGGCCTCCCTGGCTCAAATCTGTAAGGCCGCAACGTGGTCTTCAGTTCACACGTTTACTAGGTTCTACCAGGTGGACGTTAGAAGTCAGGAGGATGTCGCCTTTGGGCGCAGTGTGTTGCAGGCCGCAAAAGATCCTCATGTCTGATAGCGCTCAGCTTATATATGGTGTATCCCCCCCCTCATTTGGCATTGCTTTAGGACATCCCATTAGTAATGACTATGTCGCTCTGTGTCCCGTGATGTACGAAAAAGAAAATAGGATTTTTATAACAGCTTACCTGTAAAATCCTTTTCTTGGAGTACATCACGGGACACAGAGCTCCCACCCCTCTTTTGGGGACACTTATTGCTTTGCTACAAAACTGAGGTGCTCCCGGATGGGAGGGGCTTATATAGGGGAGGGTACTTCCGGTTTTGGAAGTTGCCAGTGCCAGCACCTGACGGTAACTATATAACCCATTAGTAATGACTATGTCGCTCTGTGTCCCGTGATGTACTCCAAGAAAAGGATTTTACAGGTAAGCTGTTATAAAAATCCTATTTTTCTCAACTGCAAATAGATCATACATGCTGCCCAGATAGCAAGTATAACTTGCCACAAATTTGTGGCAGTGTTGAATTGTCTGTTAACTTGCTGCACATTTTCACAAGTTGTACACGTGCAGAGCCCTTGAAGCACAAGTTCTAGTTGACACTTTTTCCGATTTGTAGCAAATTTGCATGGCAAGTCTCTAACATGAGCAAAGTTGTATCGGTGAGTCTACAGCATGAAAATTCAGCCACCGTGACCCCTGTGGTAGGATGACTATTGCATAACATAACTAAACCAGAACTTGCAGCAGACTTTCAGAATGTTTGCAAAGAAAGTTGATTTGGAGTCATGCAATGTGGACTTACTGCAATTGTGCAACAAACTTGTGAAGCTCGGCAAGTCTACAAATAGCTTAGCAAGTCGTTTTTAAACGTGCAGCACAATTACTTGCTATCTGGGTGGTCATCTCCCTGACCTAAGCCTCTTCTTGGACAGTAAAGGACAAGCAACAGACTCATGGCTCACCACTCTTCTCTCTCTTCCTGTCAGCGCAATTTCATGCAGCAAACCCTGTTGGCTCATAATGTTACCTCTCCTGATCTGATTTCTGTTGATTACCAGATGCTGATATCAAGTCAGAGTCAAGTACTTACATTAGCTGCATTTGATAATGAATTTAAGGATTTTTAATTGTCATATAATTGCATTAATTTATGTTTTTAAATATTTGCTTTGGGTTCAGCTTTAATGGCGACCTGAGTAGTTAGCATGCCTGCCTAGAACTCTATGGTCCTAGGTATGTACCCCACAAGGCACTTAAATCCACGTAATATCTTTATATTGTACTTTCACAACTTCTACAATAACAACTTTACTGTACAGTAAAATATATAATAAAGAGAAATCCCCCCAACAGAGAAGCAAACGTCAGTAAAACTTGACAGAGGCTCCTATGCTTGCCCAACCAAGCCAAAGCAAAACAAAAGCTGTTTTAGGGCTCTAAAGCCCAACTCTATGAAAAGGAAAACATTTTTTACCCTTGTAGTGCCAAACCTTCCTCACACTGCAAGGGATAAGTGCTCGTTATGTCTAGGGGTGTCAGAATAGGGAGTAAATTCTTTCCTTATTTTCCTTATTCCGTGCTCCAGCAGGGTCCTTTTGGTGGTGTGACTGGTAACCTGCAGCCTCCTTTCTAAGATGCTTCTGGCTGCAGTTGCACACTTGCCCCCACCACATACAATGGTAAAAGCCCTGGAGCTTTGGAGGCTGGAGCTTTGGGGAAAAGAGTGTAGCGCTGGAGCTGAATAGAGGGGGAGATAGGTTTTGTAACAATACTTGTACCTGTACCCCTTAGACCACATGTGTGAAATACAAGGCCCGCAGGCCGATTCCAGCCCTCCAGGCCATTTCATGTGACCCTCGCACCTCTCTTGCAGCTCCAGAACCCCCCTTTGTCTCTACCCCCATCGTGTCTCAGCAGTCAACAGCAGAGTGGAGGACAGAACTCCTTATACAGATCCTGTGTCTCTCTCTGCAACTACAGTACCCCCTTGCCTTTGCCTCTACAGGTCTCAGCATTCAGCAGACTCCAGCAGTCTCTGAACATCTGCTTATAATTATCATGAGAATACAATTCGACACCAGTTGAAAAGGAGGGTCACACATTGCTGGTATCACTCACAAGAAACTTTATTGGAGACTAATCAGACAGAACACCGTGGCAGAACCATATTTTGTCTAAGTAGTCTCCCCAAAAAAAAATTGTGGATGATACCAGCTGTATGCAACCCTTCTTTTCAGACTTGCATCATCTGCTACAGGAGTGTGAGTGGGCCCTGTGCCGGTCAGCACCAGCTATTCACAACTTAGGTCTTAAGTTATTACCAAAACCAGTAATAATCAAATGTGGAGGCAATTATTTATTATGATAAAGAGTTTATACATTTATATAGTCTTATGCCGCGTACACACAACCGTTTTTCATGACGAGAAAAATGCCATTTTTTTATTTGGTCATTAAAAATGATCGTGTGCTGGCTCCAGAGCATTTTTCACGACGTGAAAAATGGCCATTAAAAATTTGGAACATGCTCTAATTTTTCTCGTTGTTTTTAACGTCGTCGTTTTTCTCGTCATGAAAAACGCCCATGTGTAGGCTTTTACGACATGAAAAAAACGCGCATGCTCAGAAGCAAGTGATGAGACGAGAGCGCTCGTTCTGGTAAAACTAGCGTTCGTAATGGAGATAGCACATTCATCACGCTGTAACAGACTGAAGAGCACGAGGCTGAAAAGCGCGAATCGTCTCTCACCAAACTTTACTAACACAAGGATCAGCAAAAGCAGCCCAAAGGGTGGCGCCATCTGAATGGAACTTCCCCTTTATAGTGCCGTCGTACATTTCGTACGTCACCGCGCTTTGCTCGAGCATTTTTTTTCATCATCGTGTGTAGGCAAGGCAGGCTTGAGAAGAATCACATTGAGAAAAATTTTGTTTTTTTCAATGACATTAAAAACGGTCCTGTGTATGCGGCATTACAGATCCAATCGGCCCTTTGAGGGCATTCACAATGCTGATGAAATTGAGTTTGACACCCCTGCTTTAGGCATAACAAGTATTTTACCCTTGCAGTTTGAGGTTCCCAGTTGCAAAATTTGTTTTGTTTTTTTTTTCTAACTCCCAGAGTTGGGCTTTAAAGTGGAAGGCAACTCAAAACCACAAACTTCTAAGCCTATTCTATCTGCCAAAGGAAAGATTTCTATACTTACCTATTTTGAAGTCACTCCAGTCCGGTCACACGATCTCTCTAGCTCCCGGCTCTATTGAAGAGGAAACATCACCAACAATGGCTCTGCAGAACCCGAGAGATGATGTCAACCACCTGTTTACCTTTGGGTATCCATTGTTGGCTGTCCCTCCTCTACACTAAAGCTGGTTCTGGAACCTGATCATGTGACCGGACCGGAGTGACTTAAGGTAAATATAGACATCTGTTCTTTTTGCAGGGTAGATAGAATAGGATTAGAATGGGGGTGGGAGTAGATTTAAGCTTGGTATGGTTTTGATTTTCCTTCCACTTTAAAGCCCAACTCCGGGAATTATATATATATAAAAAAAAACATTCCTGAAATGGAGAACCTCACACTGCAAGGGTAAAATGCTTTTTATGCCGAGGGGGTACAGGAAGAGGTATTGTTACAAACACAACGGGGTGGGAGCAGGGGCATACCTACCAAGAGGCAAACAAGGCATTTACCTTGGGTGGAATTTTTCAGGGGGGCAGCGCCTGTACCGGAATGATGACTTAAGCTGCAGGCATCACCCTGTTATTGTTTTTTAGAGCCGCCGGTCAGCTCTTTTGTTGCAGCAACCAGAGCGGCTTGCTAGCCGCCCAATTGCTATTACAAGCATTCCACGGCTCTCTTGGACTCTCCCCGTCTCACCCGGAGACCTGAGCGACCAGCTGGTACATCCGCCGGAAAGCCAGGCAAAGCCAGGATTTTCTTTGATCAGTTTTTCATAACAGTAATCCAGAAGTAATGACATGACATCACTTCCGGTTTACTCGGAAACCATCGGCACCCAAAATTTAGTTTTTAATGCTTTTAAGTGCAGAGTAATGGAATTTGGGGTCTTATAGACCCCAGATCTCTCCATAAAAAGTACCTGTCAAATGCCTATTGCTGTCACAAGGATGTTTACATAAACGTGATAAAAAATAAAATAAAATTAAAGCAACAGTGAATTTTGTTTTTAAAAAGTGATAATTAAAAAAAAAACTTAAAAGTGCCCCCTGTGCTCGCACGCAAAGGCAAACGCGAGTGTCAGTCCCACACGCATGCAAACAACGATCGTCCGTCACAAGTGAGGTATCACCGTGAATGTCAGATCATAGGTAGTAATTTTAGTACCCGACCTCCTCTGTAAATCTAAAGTAGTAACCTGTAAAGGGTTTTAAATTGTCACCTATGGATAGTAAAATGTACGTTGTTTGTCGCCGTTCCACGGGCATGCACAATTTTAAAGAGATTGGGGTGGGACAAATTTAGATGGGGGGACCAATTTTAGTCTTGCCTAGGGCAGCACAAAACAAAAATACATCACTGGGTGGGAGTAGATTTAAGCTTAGGTTTTGACGTGCCTTCCACTTTAAGTCTCCAGGTCTTTCCTCTTTACCTTTCTGATTGTTATAGAAGCAGTCTTTCTCCTCCACCCATTACATTGGTCATTGACATACTGTTTTTCCTGTGTTATCATGAAGCTCCTGCTTTACACCAACGCATCCATAACTGCTAATGTATCAGGGAGAGAGGACTGGAAAAACATTACATACACAACCCTATGTATAGTTTTGTGCAGTCATAGATAGGAAAGGATGTATGATCTTAAGTTGTCAGGAAGGTCCTTTAATTGAAAACATTTACAGGCGTTCTTTAAAACTTTGTTTCCAATCTGTTCTCTGGTCTTGAGCTAGGAATTAATTTGACAGTCTTAGAATAAGGCACGGAATGTCTCCAGCCTAGATACAAATGAAGATTAGCACTACAAACATATGCTACGTTGCGATAGTCTTGCTGAATACAAGGCTCGGAAAATTGGAGTATTTTTCTTGTCATTGTTTTATCTACATTAAGGATTAAGAACAGGTGTGACTCCTGGAGAAAATCCAACAACACAAGTACCCTATTTTAATTATTACTTTTAAAGAAAATGCTAATACAAAGTCCTAAAATATAATAGTAGAATAAAAATGAAAAATAGAATTAAAAGAAATATAATAGTAGGGCGATTCAAGGCGACAGATAAAATTGTCACATGGACTATTGAAGTGGATGGATCTTTTTTTATAATAATTTTTTATTTTATCAAGACATATTTCAGCATACGTATTCACAACAGTACATTGCATTATCTACTTACAATCCATATCCGTGTACGCCCATTATTTAAGCAATATTAAATATATCTTGTTTGTTCTTCTAAAAATAAAATTATTTCTAAAGCCCCATACACACGGTCGGACTTCCATCTGACTTTTCCGTGGTTTTTTGTCCGAACAGAGTTGGTCGGGAACACCCATAGCATACACACGCTTTTCTGCAAACTTTCCCAAAACTTTTTCCAACATCACATGGTTTTTCTGCTCTTTTCTGCTCTTTACCGCCACCCTTTGGTCAACTTCTGATATTGTTGGTTGATTGTAACATTAGTTGTTTTGTCCATCGGACAAAAGTCCGATGGTTTTCTGTACACACGGTCGGACTTTGCTCCATCGGACTTTTGTTGGCCAAAAGTTTGTCCGTTTGCAGACCCAACATTTGTCCGATGAAAACAAAAAAAACCTAAAAAAGTTTGTCCGATGGAGCGTACACACGGTCGGATTGTTGGTCCAACTTGCTCAAAATGAAGTTTTTTGGCCAAAAGTCCGACCGTGTGTACGGGGCTTATGACAAACCAACAACAACCACAACAAAAAATAAATAAATTAATTCCTCCTTTTATAAGGAAGGGAAAGGTATTACGTATTATGTACCCTATCTAAATCTATTTTCTTATTGTTTATAATCTACATGCATATATCTCCATATTCCTACAGGGACCCAACAATTTTAACGGGAAAATAAAAAATAAAAATACATTTTGTATAAAATAAATAAAATAAAAAAAAGGAATGACAAATCCTTGTAATTCCAAACAACTATTCATTATAAGCCAAAATTGTGGAATCCAGTGTAAAAAATTTAAGTGAAATGTGTGTAAAAAATTGATTTAACCAAGAAGTGGGTGGATCTAAAGTTTTTTTCCTTCATCTATTTATTTTTTACATTTCTAAATAGATTAGAGAGATTTAGAAGCCGTGCCAGGTTTTATTGCTTAAGAAGAAATAGCCAGCACACCATGGATAAAGCTTCAATCTTTTAGGCTTGGTTCACACTTCTGCGCGTTTCGCTGTGCAGGTGGTTGGGGCTGCGGGATTTGGGCGGGTCCCATAGCAGCACCACCCGCGCAGGTGTGAACCTAGCCTAGATGCAGAAGTTCAAGTCCAAAAAATCACTATTTTGCAAAAAGTATTGGGGCGCCTGCCTTTACACGCACATTAACTTTAATGCGATCCCAGTCTTAGTCCGTAGGGTTCAATATTGAATTGGCCCACCCTTTGCAGCTATTACAGCTTCAACTTTTCTGGGAAGGCTGTCCACAAGGTTTAGGAGTGTGTCTATGGGAATGTTTGACCGTTCTTCCAGAAGGTCTCCAGCAGGACTGTGCAGGCCAGTCAAGCTCCTCCACCCCAAGCTCATCCATGTCTTTATGGACCTTGCTTTGTGCACTGGTCCAAATCATTTGGTGGAGGGGGGATTATGATGTGGGGTTGTTTTTCAGGGGTTGGGCTTGGCCCCTTAGTTCCAGTGAAGGGAACTCTTAAGGCATCAGCATACCAAGACATTTTGTACAATTTCATGCTCCCAACTTTGTGTGAACAGTTTGGGGATGACCCCTTCCTGTTCCAACATGACTGGACACCAGTGCACAAAGCAAGGTCCATAAATACATGGATAAGCGAGTTTGGGGTGGAGGAACTTGACTGGCCTGCACAGAGTCCTAACTTCAACCTGATAGAACACCTTTGGGATGAATTCGAACGGAGACTGCGAGCCAGGTCTTCTCGACCTCACAAATGCACTTCTGGAAAAATGGTCAAACATTCCCATAGACACACTCCTAAACCTTGTGGACAGCCTTCCTAGAAGAGTTGAAGCTGGTATAGCTGCAAAGGGTGGCCAACTCAATATTGAACCCTACGGACTAAGACTGGGATGCCATTAAAGTTCATGTGCGTGTAAAGGCAGGTGTCCCAATACTTTTGGTAATATAGTGTAAACACACCCAAAAAGGTTGAAATGGATCGACTGGTGTCTTTATTCAACCTTACCAACTACGTAATTATGTAACTATGTTGGTACTAAAACAAACGATAGGGATCACATAAGGGATAATGGGGGTTTCAGAAACAAGTAGAGGTCTGAGCTATAAAAGTAACAAGACAGCCATTCAAATCTAATTGACATTTCCAAGATAAGGGTATCTAATATATATGGAAACACAACAATAATCTTGCATAGAAGTAAAAATTATCTCAAAGTGAAGGTAATCCAAAATGAAAGGAGAATAGTTTTTGCCAGCATTAGATAATGCATCTATTGTCTGTAAGCCAACATGGTCCTTGTAGTTTTTATCAGAAGCTTGGGTGACAACACAGGGGCACAATTGGGAGACAAAGACAGGATTCCAGGTAGTGCATGAGCAAGAAACTTTAGGGCAGTATCATCAAGTATTATTTTAAGGAGAAAAAACTGCAGATTGAAAAAAACATTGAAAATGTGTTTTCTTTTTAACATTCTTATTTTTTTCCTCTTGTGTTTGTATTAGGGAAAGCTGTCTCTGCAGAGCAGTGTGTGGATGAGCCTCCTGTCCAGCTGGTGTGTAAAGTCCCCTGCAGCCTGGATTGCGTCATTAGTGAATGGTCCGACTGGTCGCCGTGCTCCCGTTCCTGTTCCACAAAGAATGCCGAGGGGAAGCAGAGCAGGACCAGATCAATCCTGGCTTATCCTGGAGAAGGTAGGATCATAAGTGTAGAGCCTTTTTACTAATATTAAGGCTAGGTTTAGATGTGAAGCCTCCACACTGCCTGTTTTAACCCTATTTATGCCGAAGAAATGTGTACTTGGTTGCTGGCAGTGGCATCTCCAGCTTTCATATTTAGGGACATGGGGGGGCACATGGGGGGACAGGGACAAAAGTAGGGGAACCAACTATAAAATGTGTGTGTGTGTGTGTGTATATATATATATATATATACACACAGTGCCTTGAAAAAGTATTCATACCCCTTGAAATTTGGCACATTTTGTCATGTTATGCAATTGGCACCTGGGGCGGATCCTATATCTGCCACAACCCCACCCCCAGGCAGACAGGCAGTGCACTGCACGTCAACGTCAACTGACTTTAGGGTAGTATACTGGCAGGTTAGGGTGATATAGTGTCAGGTTAGGATATTATAGAGCAAGGTTAGGTGACATACAGTAGTGCTAGGTTAGGTGATATAGTGCCAGGCTAGGTGATATAGTGCCAGGCTAGGTGATATAGTGCCAGGCTAGGTGATATAGTGCCAGGTTAGGTGATATAGTGCCAGGTTATGGTGATATAGTGCCAGGTTAGAAGATATACTGCCTGGCTAAATGATATAGAGCCAGGTTAGGTGATATAGTGTCCGGTTAGGGTGATATAGTGCCAAGTTAGATGATATAGTGCTAGGCTAGGTGATACAGAGCCCGGGTAGGTGATGGAGTGCCAGATTAGGTGATATAGTGCCAGGTTAGGTGATATATTGCCAGGTTAGGAGATATAGAGCCAGGTTAGGTGATATAAAGGCAGGTTAGGGTGATATAGTGCCAGGTTAGGGTGATATAGTGCCAGGTTAGGTGATATAGTGTCAGACTAGATGTTATAGTGCCAGGTTAGGTTTTATAGTGCCAGGTTAGGTTTTATAGTGCCAGGTTAGGTTTTATAGTGCCAGGTTAGGTTTTATAGTGCCAGGTTAGGTTTTGTAGTGCCAGGCTAGGTGATATAGAGCCAGGTTAGGTGATATAGTGCCAGATTAGGTGACATAAAGCCAGGTTAGGTGATATACAGTAGTGCCAGTTTAGGTGATATAGAGCCATGTTAGGTGATATAGTGCCAGTGATATGACCAGACCACACAGTGAGAGGTGAGCGGTGACCGCAGTCCACACAGGGCTATCACAGACTGTGGTTGCTGCGTGGCCCTGCCCATGTGTCCTCTCCTCGCTCCTCCACCTGCCGGCCGACAGTGTCATCCTATCAGCAGGCCAGGGGCAGGAGGAGCTGCAGAACGGAATGAAGGCCAGGGGGCAGAAGGAGCTGCAGAACGGAATGAAGGCCAGGGGGCAGAAGGAGCTGCAGAACGGAATGAAGAGCTCCTCCCGCCCCCTGCCCTGCCTATAGGATGACATTGTCAGGCGGGCAGAGGACACATGGACTGATCACAGCCTCTGCTCTGCCAAAGGTAAGAGTCTTAAGCAGGGGAGGCAGAGATTAGAATGGAGAGAGAGAAAAGGGGGGCAGACTACAGGGGCACTGTGATGGAGGAGACTGTGATTGCTAGGAGCACTGTAATATAAAGGGAACTGCACTGTAAAGGGGCGCTGTGATCATTACAATGCCCCTTTACAGTGCAATTCCCTTTATATCATAGTGCACCCCTTTACAGAGCAGTCCCCTTTACATCACAGTGCCCCTTTTACATTTCAGTGCCTCCTTAACAGAGTAGTGCCCTTTACATTACAGTGCCTCCTTTACAACACAGTGCTCCCTTTACATCACAGTGCCCCCTTTACATTACAGTGCCTTTTTTACAGTGCAGTCCCCTCTACATCACAGCCCCCCTTTACATTGCAGTGCCCCCCCCTTTACAGAGCAGTCCCCTTTACATCACAGTGCCCCCTTTACATTAAAGTGCCTTCTTTACAGAGCAGTCCCCTTTACATTACGGTGTCCCCCTTTACAGAGCAGTCCCCTTTACATCACAGTGTCCCCTTTACTTTAAAGTGCCTCCATTACAGAGTAGTCCCCATTACATTAATATAAAGGGGCACTGTGATGTAAAGGGGACTGCACTGTATAGGGGCTCTGTAATGTAAAGGGGGGCTGTGATGTGAAGGTGACCTGAGGACACTGATATAAAGGGGGGGGGGGCTGTGCTGTAAAGGGAGGTTGTGGTGTGAAGGGGGGCTGAGGACAGACTCTGTGAATATCCCATCTCCCGACCCGTCCACCAAACCCCCCCAACTCGGTCCCTGGGAAAATTGGCTGCCATGAAACTGATCCCTGGTGCCAAAAAGTTTGGGGACCACCTTTGTATACTATTGAGGACCCATTCACTAGGGTTGCCACCTGTCCAGGATTCACCCGGACAGTTCTCAGAACAGTGCCCGATAAGAGGGTGAGAGGGCACTATGCACGCCACATTACTATTCTCTTTGGAGCGCCCAAAGGTGTCCCAGGTCTTTTACAATCCTATAGAGTATGCGCCGCTAAAGTGTTCGGGTTTGGTTTGAAGAAAAAGTGTCAACCCTACCACTCACACCATTTACATTGGGATGTCCCAATGCAAAGATAAGGCAATCTGCTTTGTTTCTAGGATGTTTGTTCACACCAATGCATTGTAGTGATGTGCACTGAAAATAAAGTTCTATATGCAGTACCTTTTTCCAGTACAGCATGCTGTGCCGAAAACCACCGCATCCGAACACTTTGAATGGAACCTAAAGAAATGTCACTTGTGACATTTCAATAAAGGTCTAACAAAAGAAAGAAAACAGTGTAATGTGCCGCGATCGGTGCTTGGGTACTGTGTCCTCCCGGCGCACACCAGCAGCTGTGTGTTCAGCATGGCTACTGGTGCAAATCAGCCCTGAAAGCGTTTTTCTGCTTGATAACTGCAAAAAATACCTGTTGATCTAGTCAGAAATCTTGTGAGCTGATACCTCCCTGTGCTCCCTGCTTCTGCTATGCTATTATCAGTTAGCATAGTTCCTAGTTTTCTCTTTCGGCCCCATTTACACTCGCGAATGGGGCAATGTGCGATTACATGCGAGTACCCCAGGGGGGGTTCCCAGCGATTAGCTGCATGACGAAGCCCCACTGAAAGCCATGGGAGTCTGACAGCTCTCGCAGCTAATCGCATGTATTTGCTCATGAAAAGATTACCTGCCGCTTGAGCAATTATGTGGAAACAGCCTATCTTTTAGACACTTTTATACAGAAACTTTTTCGATAATAACACTTCAACTGAATTAACACTTTGCGTCACAAAGTTATGATTTGAACGACTTGCTATCCTTGCTTGAGCAGAAAATCCCCTGTATTTCATGTGTGTGATCCTAAGAAAGTAATGATAGCACCGCACTACTGGTCTTATGCCGCGTACACACGATCGGAAAATCAGACGAAAAAACGTGGATTTTTTTCCGATGGATGTTGGCTCAAACTTGTGTTGCATACACACGGTCACACAAAATTCCAACCGTCAAGAACGCGGTGACGTACAACACTACAACGAGCTGAGAAAAATGAAGTTCAACGATTCGGAGCATGCGTCAAATTGATTCCGAGCATGCGTAGGATTTTTGTGCGTTGGAATTGGCTACACACAATCGGAATTACCAAACAAAACTTTTCTTGTTGGAAAAATTGAGAACCAGCTCTCAAATTTTTGTTGTCGGAAATTCCGACAGAAAAAGTCAGATGGAGCCTACACACAGTCCGACCGTGTGTACGCGGCATAAAAGTTTAAAATAATAGTTTGATTGGAGAGATAAAATGAAATCAAGCATCCAACGCATTTCAGGAGTTACAAACAGCCCCCCCCCCCACTTCATCAGGGCTGAAGAAATACAAAAGAAGCCTATACCGTGGAACCTCGGATTGTGAGTAATGAATTTTTAAAAATCCTGACTCGGTTTGCGAATGTTGTCTCACAAAACGAGCAGGATTCAAGCCACAGCGGTGTGTAGTACATAGTTTGGCCTGAGGTGGGGGTAGATCAGAGTCATTTGGAGCCGTACGGAAATGCTCGGAAAACCTTTAGAAATACTCTGTTCCTGAGCCTTTCCGAGGTTTTCCTTGTTCAACCAAGCTGTCCTCTGGCCTTTCCGATCGTTTCCGAGGCTCTCCCGGCGCCCCCCACCTCTGGCCACATGCGGTATTGCATGCCATTGAAGTCGATGCAGAACAAATTATTTTCGTTTCCATTGACTTCCATGGGGAAACTCGCTTTGATATGCGAGTACTTTGGATTACGAGCATTCTCCTGGAACGGATTATGCTCGTAATCCGAGGTTCCACTGTAAAAAGAAAAATACAGTATTTTTCACTCCATAAGATGCACCTGACCATAAGACGCACCTAGGTTTTAGAGGAGGAAAACAAGAAAAAAAATATTCTGAACCAAATGGTGCACTAAAATATTTACCAGTCCTATGAAATGCAGCCTGACCAGTGCCATAAAATGCAGCCTTACCAGTGCCTAAAATGCAGCCTGACCAGTGCCATGAAATTCAGCCTGACCACCTCGCACAGACTGGCATTCCCATGCCAGGAAGTCATCACATCCGATTCACCTGTTACAGAACACAGAGCAGCCCGAGTGGCGGCCGCTCTGGCTGCTCTGTTTTTGGTCTGTGGCTGAGTGCCAGGCCCAGGCTGGAGATCGGCCGATACTAGCGGGAGGCCTGGTGTGTTTCTAGCGGTCCTGGTCAATATTCGCTCCATAAGACGCACAGACATTTCCCCCCATTATTATTTTTTGGGGGGGCGCGTCTTATGGAGCGAAACATATGGTAACTTTTTAAACCCTCTATAGTTTAACCTCCTGCCGAATGCTCACAGTAAATATGCTGCGAGCGGGCGGCAGGTGCAGGCTTGACAACATACTGTACATGTAGGTTGCTGGCTTGCCTCCGGGTTTTGGGTGCGCATGCGCATGCCCACTGTCGACGCGTGCTGTGTCCAATCAGTTTGTCAGCAGATTTCAGCCAATGATTTCAGCTGAAATCTGCTGATCAGCTGTACTCAATCACACACATACATACAAACACACAGAACTCTGTGTACAGAGAACAGCGATCTAGCGGTTTCTTCTCTCTGAAAAGTTAATAAAAGCAGCACACATTACACATTGATAGGCACGCAGTTAACTCCTTGATTGTCCCTAGATGTTATCCCCCTTCCCAGCCAGTGTCATTAATACAGTGTCAGTGTACAGCATTATCACTGTATTAGTGTCACTGGCAACCTCGGTATCAGTTAGTGACCCTCTCAGCCAGTGTCAGTTAGCACCAATCATCAGATTGCCCGCCTCCCTATCATAGTCACCCTATAAGTTGCTGATCACTACCATTACAGTATAGCGGCTATAGCTGCGTAAATTCCAGCATACTGTATATACCATAGTTTGCAGACGCTATAACTGTCATACAAACCAATTAGTATGCAATTGAGATTTTTTTTTTTTTTTTACCAAAGCCATGTAGCAGAATATATTTTGGCCTAATTGTATAAAGAAATTCGATTTTTCTTATTGGATATCTTTTCAATCTTTTTCCGTTTATATAAACATAGTGGTGATCAAATACCACCAAAAGAAAGCTCTATTTGTGTGAAAAAGATTATAAAAATTTCATTTGCATACAGTATTGCATGACCACACAATTGCCAATTAAAGTAGCGAAGTCCTGAATAGCAAAAATGGCCTGGTCATGAAGGGGGTAAAGACTTCGGGAGGTCAAGTGGTTAAATTATAAAAGGAATAAAAAATAAGTTTGATAAAAAAAAGCATAATTATAGTGCAATGTGAGAATAAAGATATTAGTTCTAAGGTTCAAAAACATAAATCCATATAAATTCATAACATAATATTCTATGGACTATTAATTAAAAGGCTATTATTTTGGAGTAGGGGTCTCCAAACTTTCTAAACAAAGGGCCAGTTTACGGTCCTTCAGACTTTAGGGGGGGCCAGACTAGGGCCATCGGGAGTAGAAAATGTCCAGGTGTCCCTTAGGAGTAAATAATACCATATCTATGGTGTCAGTGGGAGGATTAGTGCCCCATCGTTGGTGACAATAGAAAGAATTGATGGTGTCAGTTGGAGGAGTAGTGCCCCATTGTTGTCAGCAACAAGAATTATGCCCCATTGGAGCTGGATGGAATAGTGTCCCAAGGGCTGCATTAAGGCACGCAAAGGGCCGCAGTTTGGAGACCCCTGTTTTAGACCATTGGTGTGTTGCTATTTTTACTTTTTTCACTATAAGATTGCACTCAGGATGCCCTGTGAGACTCCTGGTAGATGAGGGCTTCCTAATTACAGTTCTATTTGCCAGATGTAGTTATTTGATTTTGGACTACAAGGCCCGGTTCACACTGATGTGACAATCATCGCATCAGAAGTTAGAGCCCATTTGGACCCCATTCTGTGCAATGGAACTGTTCTAATCGGTGCGATTTGATTGGTTCCGACTTAGAAAAAGGTTCCTGCACTACTTTTGGTCCGACTTACATTGACTTCTGTTAAAGAAGTTGCATGCAAGTCGTGCCGAAGTTGCACTGGGGTATAACTTCAAAGTCTCGCAACTTTGAATTTGGGTGCAATGTGAACTCGGGCTAATAGTGTGAAGCCTCGTACACACGGACGGTTTTCTCGGCAAGAAAACTGCTGGCAGAGCTTTTTGCAGAGAAAACCGTTTGTGTGTATGTTTTCTCGTCGAGAAAATTGCCGGGAATCTCGACGAGAAAAATATAGAACCTCGTCGGCCTGTTTCCAGAAACCGCGTGTGTGTATGAGGCTACAAGCTTACCTGTCCTCCGGTAAGCCCGCGCATGCTCGATGAGACTTTGACGCATGCGCGGTAGCTTACACGCATGCGCGGTAGGTAGTGTAGGGTGAAGCAAAATGGTGGCGACGGCATCGAATGTGACGGGCGCATGCTCGTCGTAGTCAAAGACATCACCGCGTTCTTGCCATTCAAAAGAACGGCGGTTCTTTTGAATGGCTGTCTGTATGCATGGCTTGGCAAGAAAAGCTTGCCAGGAATCTCGTCAGGAAAAACAATGTTTTTTTCCTGACGGGATTCTCGGCCGTGTGTACAGGGCTTGAGACCCAGCGCCTCGTATGCAGACTTTTTGTTTGTGGGATGACGGCAAAGACATATAACAATCTTTCTTTTAAAAGGGTAATTTCTTTAAAAATCTAAACTGTTTCTGTCATAACAGATATTAGTGATTAGTCCAATAAAACATTTAATATCCAATTTATGTTTTACAGCAGGGAAGCCTTGCCCTTCCAGCCAAGCACTGTATGAGTACCGGCCATGCAACGATCATCCCTGCACCGCATTCTACTGGGAGGCGTCACCATGGGAACCGTGTACCGGGGAGTCACAGATACTGAACAAAAGTCTCAGCAAGAAAGACACGTGTGGCATTGGACTTCAATCCCGGAAAGCATTCTGCATAAAAAGCAACACTGGACAAGTCGCAAGCAAAAGGTATTTACGTATAAACATAATTACCAAAAAATTTTTGGTATTTTTAAAGTTTTGGTTGAGCTTCATCAGTATTGGCATCCATAATAGCAGAATGAAGTAAAAATACTAATGCACAAACCACAAGAACTAAATCAAGAGTGAGTAGCTGCCAACATGAAATTTTTTCCCCACACAGTAATAAATTGCTAATAAATTAATGTAGCGCTTACTCAGTGACCAATTTAATTAATTTCAATATATATGTACAGAAATGATGAGTAATAACTGACGTTTCCTTAAATATAAAGTGCAATAAATAACTCCTAAAGTGACAGTGCAATAAAAACATCTAGTGAATAATTGATAAGGCGTATCCTCAAACACAATAAATAGTGCAATAGCTTAAAAAGTGACAATATATTTGAATAATGAAAAATCCAATAAACGTGATAAGTCCAAATTGCATCCAATATAAAGTGCTTTTGCAACAAAAACAAAGATGAGAAATAAAGGCCCAAAAAATCCAGTTCATAGAAATGCTTCCACCATCCGTAGTGCACCAGCGATGTGCCCCAGCCACTCACCTCAAATATAGACCCCTATAGGTCTAGCTGCGCCTTTGTTATTGAAAACCTCCGATATCCAAAGCAGCAGACACATTCCCTTTGGAATATCCTTCAATATTGGAAAGGAACTCCACTAATATTGATATCTTCTTTAATAACCTTCACTTCCCTTCATACAACGCTCACATGCAATACAAAGAAGTCTCCATGGGGAAGTAATCCAATAAAAGTATTTAATAAACAGCAGCAAACTTACATTTTTAAAATTGCAGTAATCAGCTTTACATAAAACAAGGACTTACGTTCTCGGCCACGACCAAAAGTGATGTCACCCAGCTCCTCCCGATGCGTTACGTCACAGATCACATGACTTTACCAAGGATTTGGAGTCGGGTGAACATTGCTGGACTTATATACACAGCTCCACTGTCATGGCAACACCAGCGGCCATTAAACCCTTCCCAAACAGGATGTTGACTTCCCAAACAAGATGTTAATACATTCTTATCATAGCCTCAATATGTTTCATTAGATAGTAAGCTCTTCTGACCTGGGCCCTCCTAATCCTTGTGTATATTATTGTATTATAACTGTATTGACTCCCTTTCATATTGTAAAGCGCAGCGTAAACTGTTGGCGCTATATAAATCCTGTATGTATGAGCACCGCAGCACAGCCAAGCACAGCACATCCTTAGCCCAGTACAGCATTTACAGTATCTCACAAAACTGAGTACACCCCTCACATTTTTGTAAATATTTTATTCTATCTTCTCATGTGACAACACTGAAGAAATGACACTTTGTTACAATGTAAAGTAGTGAGTATACAGCTTGTATAACAGTGTAAATTTGCTGTCCCCTCAAAATAAATCAACACACAGCCATTAATGTCTAAACCGCTGGCAACAAAAGTGAGTACACCCCTAAGTGAAAATGTACAAATTGGGCCCAATTGGCCATTTTCCCTCCCCGGTGCCATGTGACTCGTTAGTGTTACAAGGTCTCAGGTGTGAATGGGGGAGCAGGTGTGTTAAATTTGGTGTTATCGCTCTCACTCTCTCATACTGGTCACTGGAAGTTCAACATGGCACCTCATGGCAAAGAACTCTCTGAGCATCTGAAAAAAAGAATTGTTGCTCTACATAAAGATGGCCTAGGCTATTTGAAGATAACCAAGACCTTGGAACTGAGCTGCAGCACGGTGGCCAAGACCATATAGCGTTTTAACAGGACAGGTTCCACTCAGAACAGGCCACGCCATGGTCGACCAAAAAAGTTGCGTGCACATGCTCAACATCATATCCAGAGGTTGTCTTTGGGAAATAGACGTATGAGTGCTGCCAGCATTGCTGCAGAGGTTGAAGAGATGGGGAGTCAGCCCGTCAGTGCTCAGACCATACACTGCACACTGCATCAAATTGGTCTGCATGGCTGTCGTCCCAGGAGGAAGCCTCTTGTAAAGATGATGCACAAGAAAGCCAGCAAAAAGTTTGCTGAAGACAAGCAGACTAAGGACATGGATTACTGGAACCATGTCCTGTGGTCTGATGAGACCAAGATAAACTTATTTGGTTCAGATGGCGTCAAGCGTGTGTATTGGCAACCAGGTGAGGAGTACAAAGACAAGTGTGTCTTGCCCACAGTCAAGCATGGTGGTGGGAGTGTCGTAGTCTGGGGCTGCATGAGTGCTGCCGGCACGGGGGAGCTACAGTTCATTGAGGGAACCATGAATGCCAACATGTACTGTGACATACTGAAGCAGAGCATGATCCCTTCCCTTTGGAGTATGGGGCGCAGAGCAGTATTTTAACATGATAACAACCCCAAACACACCTCCAAGATGACCACTGCCTTGCTAAAGAGGTTGAGGGTAAAGGTGATGGACTGGCCAAGCATGTCTCCAGACCTAAACCCTATTGAGCATCAGTGGGGAATCCTTAAATGGAAGGTAGAGGAGCGTAAGGTCTCTAATATCCACCAGCTCCGTGATGTCGTCATGGAACCTGTGAAGCTCTGGTGAACTCCATGCCAAAGAGGGTTAAGGCAGTGCTGAAGAATAATGGTGGCCACACAAAATATTGACACTTTGGGCCCTATTTGGACATTTTCACTTAGGGGTGTACTCAGTTTTGTTGCCAGCGGTTTAGACATTAATGACTGTGTGTTGAGTTATTTTAAGGGTACATAAAATGTACACTGCTCTACAAGCTGTTCATTCACTACTCTGTAGTACTGTAGCAAAGTGTAATTTCTTCAGTGTTGTCACATGAAAATATATAAAATATTTACAAAAATTTAATACTGTATATCAAGAGAGACTGAAAATTCGATTTTTATTCAAAATGTTGCACCAAAATGTGTTGTTAGGAAGTAAAGAGGATAATGATGTAAAAAAGATTTTCCAACATTAATAGATAGTGATTGTGGGGGTTTGCTTGAGTCCTGGTAGATAGGTATTCTAATGCCGCGTACACGCGGTCGGAATTTTCGATGGAAAAAGTCAGATGGGAGTTTTTCGTCGGATATTCCGACCGTGTGTATGCCCCATCTGACTTTTTCTGTCGGAATTTCCGACTGACTTAGAGAGCAGATTCTCAATTTTCCCGATGGAAAAAATTCCTATCGGAAAATCTGTTTGTCTATATGCAATTCCAACGCACTAAAAACCACGCATGCTCAAAATCAAGTCGATGGATGCTCGGAAGCATTGAACTTAATTTTTCTGGGCTCGTCTTAGTGTTGTACATCACCGCGTTCTTGACGGTCGGAATTTGGTGTGACCGTGTGTATGCAGGACAGCTTGAGCGGAATTCCGTCGGAAATACCGTCGGAAATACCATCCGAGTTTATTCCGACGGGAAAACCAGTCGTGTGTACAGGGCATTAGGATAAGCTTACATATACAGTGAGAATTCTAGGTCTCTCCTGGAGGACATTGAAGCTGTCCAGGACTGAGAAAGAAGGTGTGTATGTGCTAGACCAGCCTTTTTCAACCAGGGTGCCGTAGCACTCTGGTGAGTCTTCTGGGTTCTTCAGATGTGCCTTGGCAAAATGCTTTAAAAAATTGGGACAGATTGACCAAAAATTGTGAACAAGCAAGTCGTTTCACGCCTGACTTTTTGTTACACAAAGCCACGGGTTTTTATTGTGCAGCATTATAACCTTACCACTGGCATCCTAACAACTGATGACATCATCGATTGATAAGGAGGGCGCCAGACGCCTGCACATCATCCTTGTTTGCCTCTCTAAGCCCCTCTCTACCAGCACTGGAATCACATTAAATAATGGCACGGGCAGGCAAAGCAACGTACAGGTACGTTGCTTTGAATCTGCCGCCTAGCGGGCACGCGCCTGCCGCATGCTCCGTGACCATGCCCGCGGGACCCTATGTCCGCCGGTTTCCCGCAATCGTGTCACGGACCGGCAGAACAGGGAGATGCCTATGTAAACAAGGCATTTCCCTGTTCTGCCTAAGGACAGGACAGTGATCTACTGCTCCCTGTCATCGGGAGCAGTGATCACTGTCGTGTCACTTGTAGCCCAGCCCCCCACAGTTAGAATCACTCCCTAGGACACACTTAACCCCTTCCTCGCCCCCTAGTGGTTAACCCCTTCCCTGCCAGTGTCATTTACACAGTAATCAGTGCATTTTTATAGCACTGATCGCTGTATAAATGACAATGGTCCCAAAATAGCGTCAAAAGTGTCCGATGTGTCCGCCGCAATATCGCAGTCCCAATAAAAATCACTGATCGCCGCCATTACTAGTAAAAAAATTATAATAATAAAAATGCCATAAAACTATCCCTTATACAGTATTGTAGACGCTATAACTTGTTGAAAAACTGCTAGACAACAGTGATGTATGCTGGAATGGTTACCAAACCATTATTCTACATTAGTGTTTCTCAATTCCAGTCCTCAAAGCTCCCCAACAGGTCATGTTTTCAGGATTTCCATTATTTGGCACAGGTGATTTGATCATTTTCACTGCCTTAGTAATCACCACATCCATTTCATCTGAGGGAAATCCTGAAAGCATGACCTGTTGGGGCGCCTTGAGGACTGGAGTTGAGAAACGCTGTTCTACATGATTGACCCACTATGATTTATGTCTACTGCTAACAGCATTGTGTTTTAAACTACAGGTGCCCAGAATCTAACAAACCCGACACCAGCCAGCCATGTCCTCTGCCCTGCACTAGAGACTGTGTTGTCACCCTTTTCAGTGAGTGGACTCCGTGCCCAAAAACCTGCCAGCCTGGTGAGTGTACATGTAACACCAAGTCATCATTTCCAGAAAAGATTTTACAGTTGTATTAAACCCTCCGTGTTTTTTAGGTTAACACACTGAGCACAATAAAATAAGCATTCCATAGTAAGCTGTTTGTTGAAATTCTTTCCTCGGCTCTTGCCGCTTACAACGTTCAGTGCTGCTGGCTCCTGGTTTCTTAGTGCTGATTCCCTGAACTTCCAGGCTTCACAGGAAAGAGTTTACTGTTGACAGTGCAGTCTTGAGCCAATCTGTTTGCTTGGAGAAGGGAGGAGCAGTGGAGTGCCTTGCCATCCTAAGCTACAGGGCTGTGTGTCTCTATTGACGCACACAGTGTACGCATGGTATGTATGTGAGCCACTTAGGCTGCATGTAAGTATAGTCCTGTGCTTGCTGCTGCGAGTGCTGGCCGGGAGGGAGCCCGCCCATGTTGCAGACAATGATAGACGAGAGCTAAAAGTCCCAGGAGCTGCACATCAGAACAAGACCTGCTGTGTGTGAACAAGTGGCAGTCTCAGCCTGGACCCCCACCAGGCCACTCCTCCAACACGTTTTGCTCCGCCATCCAGAGCTTACTCATGGGCATGGAGTCTCTTGTTGGAAGGGGCGGTTTATATGCATCGTCGGCCACCACTAAGTGAGTAATGAAGTGTCAGGTGTTTGGAGCAGCATACTGGGCTGGTAATATGGATTATATAATTAGGAAGATACATAGGCAAAGCAACTATAGGAGATCTAATTGCTAAAAAATCTCGAATGGCCAGTCTCTAATTAAGTATATACACTATATTGTCAAAAGTATTGGGCCTTTACACGCACATTAACTTTAATTGCATCCCAGTCTTAGTCCGTAGGGTTCAATATGGAGTTGGCCCGCCCTTTGCAGCTATAACAGCTTCAACTCTTCTGGAAAGGCTGTTCACAAGGTTTAGAGGTGTGTCTATGGGAATGTTTGACGATTCTTCCAGAAGTGCATTTGTGAAGTCTCCGCTCTAATTCATCCCAAAGGTGTTCTATCGGGTTGAGATGCCAGTCAAGTTCCTCCATCCCAAACTCGCTACTCCATGTCTTTATGGACCTTGCTTTGTGCACTGGTCCAAATCATTTGGTGGAGGGGGGATTATGGTGTGGGGTTGTTTTTCAGGGGTTGGGCTTGGTCCCTTAGTTCCAGTGAAGGGAACTCTTAAGGCGTCAGCATACCAAGACATTTTGGACAATTTCATGCTCCCAACTTTGTGGGAACAGTTTGGGGATGACCCCTTCCTGTTCCAACATGACTGTGCACCAGTGCACAAAGCAAGGTCCATAAAGACATGGATGAGCGAGTTTGGGGTGGAGAAACTTGACTGGCCTGCACAGAGTCCTGACCTTAACCCGATAGAACACCTTTTGGGATGAATTAGGGTGGAGACTGTGAGCCAGGGCTTCTCGTCCACATCAGTGCCTGAACTCAAAATGTGCTTCTGGAAGAATGGTCAAACATTCCCATATACACACTACTAAACCTTGTGGACGGCCTTCTCAGTAGAGTTGAAGCTGTTATAGCTGCAAAGGGTGAGCCAACTTAATATTGAATCTTACAGACTAAGACTGGGATGCTATTAAAGGTCATGTGCGTGTAAAGGCAGGTGTCCCAATACTTTTGGTAATAAAGTGTATATTGGTATTGCATGTTCAAAGAACAGTTCTTATCCCTCAGAGCTCTAAGTATGTAGAGTACATGAAAAGGTGAACAACAAGGCCCTGATTAGGGCGCAGCATTTGCCGTACAAGAGAACAATAAACAGCTGTATGGGGATATAGTTCCTGGATGTCAAAGATTTTTCGTTTGGTTTGTGGTGAGTATCCGAGAATAGTGTGGGTGAGGTATGTGTGAATGTGTGTGTGCAATGATGTGGGATGTGTAAGTTGGACTATGATGGAGGGTGGGGGATGTATAACATGTAGCGTGTTAATGGATAAGAGTATGTGGGCTGTGTGAGTGTAATTCTGGCCATACATTAGTAGAATTTTTTTGCAATGTTTTATTTTAGGAACGTTTGTTTCTAATTGTTACTGGGGTCAAATTGACATTCATTTTTTGACCAGAGTGATAAGAAAATTTGAAGGAGCAGGATGGAAAAAATTTCTGGAAATGAATTTACACCAATGAATGTAGTTTTCCTGGTGCCTTCCATGGCAGCATACTAATGGTTGATGGCTCCGCCCCCGGTCAACCCCCAGGACCACGTAACTCTATAAAAGAAAGAGTTACTCCCCCCTTCAGACATTCTTTTTCCTGTCCTCAATCCCTACAGGATCACTATTCAGCCTTACCTCACCGTCTCATGGTGCTACCGTTGCAGGTTCATGCTCTCCTGCAGTACGGAGTCCCGCATCTTGGGCTGCTAAATGCGCCATATAAGTGTGGGAGCCCCTTTTTCTGTGGATCTTTTTTGGGCATGAAGGGCACACAGGAGCATACTTTCTCCTCAGCGGCAGTTACAATCCTCGGGTCACACATTGCTTTACCCGGGTAATGATCTCTATAAGCAGCTTAGCACTGCTGCATTTAAATGTCTGCTTTCTGCAAATGCCTATGGCTAGTGTGGACGCTTCGCGCGCCCCACACAACCTAGCTTTACTCGTCCGGGGGGCGGAGTCACGGCATGACGCAATCGCGCATGCGCAATAGCCGGAGGAAGTCGCGCGGCGGCCATCTTGGTACACCCAAGCAAAAAATCCTATTTAAACAGCCTGGGACCACAATCAAATGGCAGATTGTCAGAAAATACACCTTGCTGTGAGTATTAACTATTCTACATGCCAGATGGAACCCAGCCAAGGTAATTACCTGTGTGTTAATGCTAAAATGTTATTTTGCAGCGTAATGATGGTAAACATATAAATGTACATTCGCTGACATTGCACGGTGCTGTATTGACTAGCTAAAAAATTTTACACAGCTGCCCCAGTATTGCCGCACCAAAAAGATCCTCAACATACCACTAGGTAAGGGCTGCAACGTTAGGTAAGTTGTTTCCATTCAAAGAGCACTACTACTTTAGAGGATATATAGAAACACCAGTTGTTTTGTTTCTTTATAGCCCACGCCGTGAAGCAGCCCACACTTCTTCTCATCGAAGTTCTCGTGACGGACGTTCGGGGGGACATAGAAGCTCGGGTCGCTCACCCTCAACCCATGCTTCCCGTAGTGACCGAAGGTCACCCCGCCACTCCTCAAGTAGACACGACTCCCAGCGCAAGTCTTTGCAACCAGGGAGGAAGGATTGCTGGGTATGCGGCAAGCAAGCCTTACCAGACAAGCTAGCCTGTGGCCAGTGTTTTTTGGAGGCTACGGTCGACAGACAAGGGTCCATAGGCTCAATCAAAGAATTAGTCAAGGACACCATCAGGGAATTGGCCTCATCCCAGGATCAATCCACCCCACTTGTTGAACAAAGGGTAGCGGAGACAGCTAGTCTCCAGCCTGATTCTGAGCTCAATTCGGAAGATGACGGAAATATACCAGAAGAGGGCACATCGACCTTCGACTTTGGGTTAATTGAACCCTTTATTGGTGCAGTTAAGGATGCAATTCAGTGGGAGGAAGAT
Organism: Rana muscosa; assembly: GCA_029206835.1. NCBI lineage: Eukaryota > Metazoa > Chordata > Amphibia > Anura > Ranidae > Rana > Rana muscosa. The sequence continues at coordinate 449,592,868 of CM055127.1, read as the reverse complement.
CCTGAACCTCCACATAAAGCAGGAAAATACTTCCCACATTTGGCCAGGAAGAAATCAGCCTTTCCCCTAATAGAGGAGATTAAGGGGGTGGTATTGGAGGAGTGGAAGAAGGTAGATAAACGACCCTTTGCCTTCAACCGCTTTTCCAAACTCTACCCACTAACGGAAGGAGATGCTCAGATTTTTGATGCCGTCCCGTCAGTAGATGCATCTGTCATGCGACTGGCTAGGAATACAACACTACCTTTAGAAGACGCAGTCTCCTTTAGAGACGTCCTAGACCGCAGAATAGACGCCGATCTGAAAAAAGTATACCAAGCATCGGGGGGAGCCTGCAAACCGGCGGTGGCCCTATCCTCAATCTCCAAAGCCACCAGGGTGTGGACAGATAATATTGAATTGGCCCTCAGACGTGGCCTAGATACTGAAGAAATCATTAAAGCTCTAGATGAATTGAAGCTGACCTCTGATTTCATGGCGGAAGCAGCCATAGACGTTCTAAGATGCTCCTCCAGAGCAATGCTTTACTCTATCACAGCCAGGAGAGCGTTATGGCTTAAGCCATGGTCAGCAGACCCGTCGTCAAAACAGTCATGGTGTCGCATCCCGTATGACGGGAAGTCCTTATTTGGAGATAAAATGGATATGGCAATATCCAGAGTCACAGGCGGGAAAAGCGGTCTTATTCCCCAGGATAGGAGCAGAAGGAGGAAGTTTACTCCGCAGGCAAATTTCCAACAGAGATCAAGAGACTCCAGGGCTTATCGCCCGGGTAAACAATACAGAAGGGACTGGAAAGGCTCACAGGCCTCTTTCCTCAAACTAAAATCAAAGGCCCCTACACTGGCGATAGAAAACCAGAAGTCCTTTTGACACGCCCTCCACCCAAGCCGGGCCAGTGGGAGCAAGACTCAGATCCTTTGCCCGGGTTTGGGTGGAAAATTGTACAGACCAGTGGGCGGTATCCACAGTCCTTCAGGGACATTTCTGGAAATTCAGATGCCGCCCTCCATCCTTCTCCTACCAATCAACCAAGATACCAGCCGGAAAACAAAAGAGGGAAACACTTGTCCAATACGTGCAAATACTTCTATCTCAACGGGCAATCCTACCGGTTCCGGAATCGGAAAAGCACTTAGGGTTCTATTCCCCAGTCTTCTTGGTCCCCAAAAAAACGGGGGGCTGGAGACCGGTTTTAGACCTGAAAAGGCTAAACAGGTACCTTTATGTAGAACACTTCAAGATGGAGTCTCTGAACACGGTAATCCTTTCAGTACAGCCAGGGGACTGGATGGTGTCTGTAGACCTCCAGGACGCATATCTGCACATCCCCATCCACTACAACTTTCAACATTTTCTACGGTTTCAAATAGGCAACCTACATTTTCAGTTCCAGTGTCTCCCCTTCGGGATTTCATCAGCACCCAGAACCTTCACCAAAGTTCTGGTAGCCATCTTAGCCCCCCTTCGGGAGAAGGGCATACGAGTCCTACACTATCTGGACGACATATTAATTCTGTCTCAGCACAGAGAAGTTCTACAGTCGCACCTGCAGATGGTCTTGAACACCTTGACACAATTCGGATGGCTAATCAACCACTCGAAGAGTCAGTTTGTACCTACACAAAAAATGATATACCTAGGTGCCTTATTCAACACACCGAGGAAGTCAGTGTCCTTTCCACCAGCCAAAATTCCGGTGTTGGTGCAGAAGGTGAAGCATGCATTGGGGAGTCACGCTATGCCAGCGTCAGATTGCCTGAGCCTTCTAGGGTCCCTCTCGGCCTGCATACCGATGGTAAAATGGGCCAGAAGCCACTTACGGGGTTTTCAACAAGGTTTTCTGAAGCAGTGGAGGAGAAAGCGTCTCGGTCAGAGGATAGCCATCACTCCCTCGATGAAGTCCAGCCTCTGGTGGTGGACGAGGTCTCCGAATCTACTAGCTGCTTGTCCTCTCGGCCCAATCTCATGGACCATTATCACATCAGACGCAAGCCAGCTGGGTTGGGGGGCACACCTCCAAGATCAGCTGGTTCAGGGCAGATGGAGGTTCAATGCGGAAGGGATGGTATCCAACATCCTGGAACTAAGGGCAGCATGGATGGCAATCCTGCATTTGGCTCCTCTCCTCAAGGGAAAATCCGTGCTATTACAAATGGACAACAGAGCGGCAGTAGCCTATATCCAAAATCAAGGGGGAACACACAGCAATACACTAGCCAGCGAAGCAGCCCCAATTATTGCATGGGCCGAGAAGAATTTATTAGATCTCCAGGCTACCTACATTCCAGCCCCCGAGAATCAGCTGGCAGATCATCTCTCGAGATCCTTCACATCCAACAACGAATGGTCGTTGGATCCACAGGTTTTCAGCTGGATATGCCAACAGTTGGGGCATCCCCAGATAGATCTCTTTGCGTCTCCGCACAACGCGAAAGCACCTCTCTTCTTCACGAGGTCACCATCTCCGATGTCGACAGGGGCGGATGCTCTAGTCCAACCATGGGAATTCCAGATAGGCTACGCCTTCCCTCCGACACCCTTAATCCTCAGGTTTCTCCAGCGACTGACTCTAGAGAGGGTCACCATCCTGGCGGTTGTTCCTTACTGGCCGAGAAGACCGTGGTTTCCGCTCTTAGTAGAGATGGCCCTGGGCAACCCATTACCCCTCCCACCCACGAGCAAGCTGCTATCTCAAGGCGCTTTTCTACACCCGCACCCAGAGATCCTAGACTTGAGGGCCTGGAAGTTGAAAGGAGGAGGTTGGGCGACCTAGGTTGCTCTCGGGACGTGGTACAAACGTTATTACAGGCAAGAAAGGCATCCACTAATGCCACCTACTGCAGAATATGGAAAAAATTCTCTACACTGGCCGAAACGAATCATTTCAACCCTCTGAATCCTGGGGTCCAAGATATCCTACTTTTCCTGCAAAATGGCCTGGACCTAGGCTTAGGTCTCAGCACGCTAAAAGTGCATATTTCAGCCCTGTCAGCCTTTACAGACACACGCTGGGCACTAAACCCCTTGGTGGAACGTTTCTTGAAGGCGGTGTTAAGATTACGTCCTCCCAGGAAAACGCTGTATCCCAAATGGGACCTAACGGTTGTTCTTAACGTCTTAGCAAGCTCTCCCTTTACACCCACAGAGGAGTGCTCCATGGAAGATATCACCGGCAAAACGGTTTTCCTGATCGCTGTCACCTCGGGTCGAAGAGTATCAGAGATACAAGCCCTAGGGGCAGAGGAGCCCTACGTCACTTTTTTTCCGGACAGGGTAGTCCTACAGCCTATCCATCAATTTGTCCCCAAAGTGCCTTCAGTCTACCATTCCAACCAGGAGTGGGTACTCCCAGCTTTCGGAGAGGATCCATCCTCCTCAAAACTACATGAACTGGACGTGGCCAGATCTCTAAAGCGTTATTTGGAGCTGACACAGCAGTTCAGAAGGGATCAACGACTCTTTGTTATCCCCAAAGGCACCAAAAGAGGCTTGGCAGCTTCTAAAACAACATTAGCCAGTTGGATCGTGAAGATAATTCAAAGGGCATACCGGGCTAGTGGTCTTCCAGTTCCAAACGCGGTGAATGCACATTCAACAAGAGGAATCGCATCATCCTGGGCGGCTATGGCTAGGGTCTCCCCGGAGACAATTTGTAGAGCGGCTAGCTGGTCATCGTTCAATACCTTTATGTCGCATTATAGCTTGGATCCTGCGGTCCTTACCTCCCGAGACTTTGGGAAAAGGACTCTGGAACTATCACTTTCAAAAAGCCATTAAAAAATTTATTATCGCAGTTCCCTCCCTATAAGCGAGTTATTTACCATTAGTATGCTGCCATGGAAGGCACCAGGAAAACGGAAAATTGAATACTCACCTTTCCGTAATTTTCCTTTCCTGGTGCCGACCCATGGCAGCATGCACCCTCCCTGCTATAATCCTTAAAGTTCTGAAGTCTAGTTACAAAGAATGTCTGAAGGGGGGAGTAACTCTTTCTTTTATAGAGTTACGTGGTCCTGGGGGTTGACCGGGGGCGGAGCCATCAACCATTAGTATGCTGCCATGGGTCGGCACCAGGAAAGGAAAATTACGGAAAGGTGAGTATTCAATTTTCCGTTTTCGTTTGGTAAAGTCCATTCATTCAAAAATCGAACGCTAAACGTTACCTGTGGGTTGTTCTTTATATCCTGAGCAATTCTTCCGCCAGTTGTGGCTGCAATCTTTCTTGGTCTACCTGACCTTGGCTTGGTATTAAAAGAGCCCCTAATTTTCCACTTCTTAATAAGTGATTAAACCATACTGATTGGCATATTCAAAGCTTTGGATATCTTTTTACAGTGGAACCTTGGATTACAAGCATAATCCGTTCCAGGAAAATGCTCATGATCCAAAGCACTCGCATATCAAAGCGAGTTTCCCCATAGAAGTCAATGGAAACGAAAATAATTAGTTCCGCATTGACTTCTATGGCATGCAATACCGCATGTGGCCAGAGGTGTGGGGGGGGGGGCGCCGGCGAGCCTCGGAAATACTCGGGTACAGCTCGGCTGAACTCGGAAAAACTCGGGAAAGGAGTATTTCTGAGTGTTTTCGAGTATTTCCGAACGGCTCCGGCGCCCCCGCACCTCTGGCCAAATGCGGTACTGCACACTGCAGAGGCTTGAATCCTGCTCGTTTTGCGAGACAGCACTCGCAAACCGAGTCACGATAAAAAAAAAAATGCTCGTATTGTGAAATGCTCGTTAACCGCATTACTTGCAATCCGAGGTTTCACTGTATATCCTTTTCCATCTTTGTAAAGTTTCATTACCTTGTTACGCAGGTCTTTTGACTGTTCTTTTCTACCTCCTCATGGCTCGTGTCAAGCCTGCTTAGTGCATTCATGTGAGAGCTAATAAACTCATTGACTATTTATACACAGACACTAATTGTGATTTAAAAAGCCACAAATGTGGGAAATTAACCTTTTTTTTTTTTTTAACAAGAGAGGGAAATGAACCTTTAATTGCCATTTTAACCTGTGTGTGCCACCTTCTTAGTCTGTACCAAGGCCAAACATTCCAGGGTATGTAAACTTTTGATCAGGACCATTTGGGTGATTTCTGTTATCATTATGATTTAAAAAGGATCCAAAAAACTGTGTGATAATAAATGGCTTCATGTGATTGCTATCCTTAAATAAACAATTTTATTTAAGGATAGCAATCACATGAAGCCATTTATTATCACATAGTTTTTATTTTCAATATTAAAGCCCAAATTTCAAAATTTTTGCCAGGGTATTCAAACTTTTGAGCATGACTATATATATATATATATATATATATTTCTTTCTCGTACATCACGGGACACAGAGCGGCATAGTCATTACTATGTGGGTTATATAGTTTACCTTCAGATGCTGGCACTGGCAACTTCCAAACCGGAAGTACCCTCCCCCTATATAAGCCCCTCCCATCCGGGAGCACCTCAGTTTTTTGCCAGTGTCTAAGGTGTTGGCCAAGAAGTAACATGTGTTTTTCACTGAGCTTGCGTACAGGTTCTTTTGGGCCTCAGTAAGCTATTCCGGATCCGACCAAAAAAGCTTCATAGCTAAACGGTCGGTACCCGGGCCTTGCAGAGAAGAGCAAGGTTTTGCCTGTAATGCTTCTCTTAGGAGGGCTGGACCCTGGGATCCAGAGCTCTGGTCATACCCACGACCAAGATGTTTTCTGTGCAGGGTGCTATACAGGTCCAGGGGAGTGGGATCCTTGGGAACCCGGTCCCTGAAGGTTTAATTACAATGCCTGCCGTGAGAGGTGAAGTTTGGGCTTCTGTGGACCAAACAGAGTCCTGCGGCGGGGAAAAGGTAAGTGGGGGCCCCTCAGGAACTTGGTTCTATTGAGGGGACCCCCAAGCCTAATATGTCTTTCTGCCTGTTACCTAACGGTATTCCCGCTAAATATCTGTGCATGCCTGTAACTACTAAAAAATTTAATAATTTTAAGAGTGGTCAAGAAAAAAAAAAAAAAAAATGGTTAAACCGCGGTACCTGTGTTAAACCACTAGAGGCCGCTGTGGAACGTTGTTTTCTTGTCATGTGGATTTTTTCTTTCCAAGTCAAAATCCAGGCAGATGGCGAGTTCTCTGGATGGGAAACTGTTTCCTCTGCCATGTTGCAATGCTCGTCCATCCCCTGGCCCTGTGGCAAACAGGGCCCTGGCTTCTGTCCCTAGTTCCTTTCAAAAAAGAGCGCCGAAGGCGCATGTGCCCGCGCCCGTGCGCGAGCACGCGCCTCTATTTATGGAGGTGAGCTGGAAAAAGGGGCGGAGCTTGGTGGATGACGCTCTGTGCGCGCCGCAGCGCTTCTGCGCATGTGCGGGCGTCCCAGCATGATAAAAAGCACAATTAGGTGTTGTCAGCTGGTTATGGAAGGCAGAAACAGAGCTGGCAACATTTAGAAAGGCATACAGCAGGCGGTTGATGCAGGCATCCCCATAGAAAGGCACATTAGTAGACACCAACTGTTTATATAGCAGCAATTGTGCTAGACTATTGTCAGTAAGTGGTGTATTTCGGCTGGAATACCTCAGCTTTGGGCTTAGGAATATGCCGTCTAAAGTCTCTGGGACTAAGAATCCCAGGAAGCATAGGGGGTCTCCATCAGGCTCTGAGGATCTTGGGCATGCTTCGGCTGCACCAATCTCCCCTGAAAAATCAGAGGTTAGTGACCGTAGAGCACCCTCAGGAGTACCTGGTACTGTGGCTGTCCTCAGTTCACCTGCTCCTGCGTATATAACAGAGGAGGTTTTATCCTCAGCTCTGGGAGGACTGGAAGAGAGATTGACAACATTGATCGCTGCTTCCCTGTCAGAGGGAAAGCGCGCACGATCTCCGTCTCCTCCCTCAGAGTACCTGTTAGCAGAGCAACAGTCCCATACAGGGATCGACCTACCTGAAGGGGATCAGGATGAGGTTGATTCTGTTGTAGAGGAATCAACAGTGGAAGAGCCATTCTCAGCATCACATGCTGAAAGATTATGGGTTCAGTCCCTGACTAACATGGTCCGATCAGCATTTAAAATGCCCCTTGCGGAGCCATCATCCACTTCTGTCTCCTCATTGGGGTCGCTAAAAGCTCCCCAGACTGTTTGTTCCTTTCCAATCCATCCTTTACTGGAAGGGCTCATTTACCAGGATTGGGAACATCCTGATAAAATATTTACGCCCCCCAAGAGATTTCCGGTGGTCTATCCCATGGAGGATAAGTTCATCAAAAAATGTAGGGTCCCTACAGTGGACCCAGCCATCTCTTGTGTGAATAAATCACTGACATGTCCAGTAGATAATGTCCAAATGTTCAAGGACCCAATAGATAAAAAATTGGAGTCCTTATTAAAATCTGCTTTCTCTACAGCAGGCTTGGTGACACAACCAGCAGTGGCAGCTATTGGGGTCTGCCAAGCAGTGAAGGATCAGTTGAAACAGGTCTTAAGGGACTTGCCAGATCAGCAGGCTCTTGCCCTAGCTGATCTACCTAGAGCCTTATGCTTTGCGGTTGACGCTATAAAGGATTCAATCCATCAGGCCTCCCGCCTTATGCTGTCTGTAGTACATATGCGCAGGCTTCTATGGCTCAAAAACTGGTCTGCTGAAGCTCCCTGTAAAAAATTGCTGGTCAGCTTCCCATTTCATGGTGAACGCTTATTCGGGGAAGACCTGGACAAATATATCCAGAAAATTTCCAGCGGTAAAAGTACACTCTTGCCGGTTAAAAACAGAGTTAGAGGTCCCTCCTTTTAAGAGGCCTGCTTCTCCAGTCCCTAGGACATCGGCTGTGAAACAGTTCCGACGGCCTCCTCGGTCAAATCCCGGGGGTAAAAATCAGGGACAATCGCAGGGTAACAAGAAACCCTGGGTCAGGAGAGGTACAAAACCTCCCCCAAAGTCAAATGCATGAAGGGTTGCCCCCACTCAATCGGGTGGGGGGAAGACTTCAGTTGTTCGCAGAGACCTGGCGGGACACGATCAGAGACAGATGGGTGCTCTCCGCAGTAAGTCTGGGATACAAATTGGAGTTAAAAGACTCCCCTCCTTCCCATTTTATAAGGTCAAACGTGCCAAGGGATCCCCGGAAGAGAGGATCCCTCCTGTTGGCACTAGAACAACTATTGCTCCAAGGAGTAATTATGGAGGTTCCCCTGGAAGAATGGGGGTTCGGGTTTTACTCAAACCTCTTTACAGTCCCGAAGCCAAACAGGGACGTGAGGCCCATATTAAATCTAAAAGGGCTAAACAAATTCCTACATATCAGGACTTTCCGGATGGAGTCGATCCGATCGGTGGCCACTGCCCTACAAGGGGAGGAATGGTTAGCCTCGATCGACATCAAAGATGCTTATTTGCACATTCCCATCTTTCCAGTCCACCAAAAATTTCTACGCTTTGCAGTAGAAGGGCGCCATTTTCAGTTCAGAGCCTTACCCTTCGGTCTGGCCACAGCACCAAGAGTGTTCACAAAAATTCTGGCCCCATTATTGGCCAATCTAAGAACACAAGGTGTAACGATAATGGCATATCTAGACGACTTGTTGCTGATAGACCACTCAGTGGAAAAACTAGAAGTGGTCGTTCACAAGACAATCAAGTATCTGGAATCTCACGGTTGGATTATCAACCGAGACAAGTCAGCCCTAAAACCAGTCAAAAGTCTGGAATACTTGGGGCTAAGGCTGGATTCAGACCAGAGAAAAATTTTCTTGCCTCAAGAAAAGGTGTCGTCTTTGAGAGACTTGATCCACCTAGTGGGTACAAAAAGACAGCCGTCCATACGCCTGTGCATGAGGCTGCTGGGAAAAATGGTGGCATCATTCGAAGCAGTACCCTACGGTCAATTCCATTCAAGGAATTTGCAAAGGGCTATACTGTCAGCCTGGAACAAAAAAGTTCAGGCCCTAGACTTACCAATGTCCTTGTCCCCTTCCGTTCGCAAGAGCCTCCGTTGGTGGTTGGTTCCCCAGAATCTGGAAAAAGGGAAATCCTTCAGTCCGATTTCTTGGAAGGTGGTCACTACAGATGCCAGCCTTATAGGCTGGGGAGCAGTACTGGAGCAATGGTCTCTCCAGGGCAGATGGTCGGATGCAGAAAAGGCCCTGCCCATCAATCTCTTAGAGATACGAGCAGCCCGGTATGCCCTAGTAGCATGGACATCCAAACTCCAAGGGTCCCCTGTCAGAATTCAATCGGACAATGCCACGGCAGTGGCATATATCAATCATCAGGGTGGCACCAGGAGTCGTGCAGCCCAGAGGGAAGTAAATTGCATCCTGAAATGGGCAGAAAGATATGTCCCAGCCATATCCGCGGTATTCATTCCAGGAGTGGAGAATTGGAAGGCGGACTTTCTAAGTCGCCAACAATTATGCCCAGGGGAATGGTCCCTTCACCCCGAGGTTTTCCGGACAATATGTCAGCGGTGGGGAACACCGGATGTAGATCTGCTAGCATCCAGATTCAACGCAAAGGTGGACAGGTTTGTCTCTCGGACAAGGGATCCCCTAGCTTGCGGCTCGGATGCCCTAGTGTTCCCTTGGGATCAGTTCAAGCTGATATATGCATTTCCACCGCCACAATTGTTACCTCGATTACTCCGCAGAATCAGGGTAGAAAAGAAACCAGTGATTCTGGTGGCTCCAGCGTGGCCCCGAAGAGCATGGTACGCGGAGATTGTAAAAATGTCTGTGGGGAGTCCTTGGACCCTCCCACATCGTCCGGACCTGCTTTCGCAAGGACCGATATACCACCCTTCCTTACCAGCCCTAGGTTTGACGGCCTGGCTATTGAAGCCCACATTCTAAAAAAGAGAGGTCTCTCTAATCCTGTGGTATCTACCATGATCAATGCCAGGAAGCCGGTATCCAGGCAGATCTACTATAGAATCTGTAAGGCGTACATCGCCTGGTGTGAGGCCAAGAAATGGCATCCACGTAAGTACGTAATAGGTAGGATTCTGGACTTCCTACAGTGAGCTGTAGATAGGAAGCTTGCCTTGAGTACTATCAAGGGTCAGATTTCGGCCTTGTCAATATTTTTTCAAAGGCCCTTGGCTTCGCATTCACTAGTCAAAGCCTTTATACAAGGAGTGATGCATATTAGCCCTCCGGTTAATATTCCCATATGTCCATGGGACTTAAACCTGGTTCTGTCGGTTCTACAGAAGCAACCATTTGAACCATTACAGTACATTTCCTTGGTTCTTCTCACCAGGAAATTGATTTTTCTAGTAGCCATTTGTTCGGCTAAAAGAGTGTCGGAATTAGCCGCTATGTCCTGTAAAGAGCCATATCTGGTTATCCATAAGGACAGAGTAGTGTTACGTCCTCATCCAGCCTTTCTTCCTAAGGTGGTATCGAGGTTTCATTTGAACCAAGATGTGGTTCTTCCTTCCTTTTTCCCCAAACCTAGTTCGGTAGAGGAAAAGTTATTACATTCTTTGGATGTAGTAAGAGCAGTTAAAGCTTATCTAAAAGCCACTGCTCAGATTCGCAGAACGGATACTTTGTTTATTCTGCCGGAAGGCCCCAGAAAGGGTCAGGCAGCGTCAAAATCTACTTTAGCCAAGTGGATTCGACAGGTCATTATGCAAGCCTCCGTTCAAAGTTAGGGCGCACTCCACGAGAGCAGTTGGAACTTCATGGGCAGTGCATCACCAGGCCTCCCTGGCTCAAATCTGTAAGGCCGCAACATGGTCTTCAGTACACACGTTTACTAGGTTCTACCAGGTGGACGTTAGAAGTCAGGAGGATGTCGCCTTTGGGCGCAGTGTGTTGCAGGCCGCAAAAGATCCTCATGTCTGATAGCGCTCAGCTTATGTATGGTGTATCCCCCCCCTCATTGGGCATTGCTTTGGGACATCCCACATAGTAATGACTATGCCGCTCTGTGTCCCGTGATGTACGAGAAAGAAAATAGGAATATTTAACAGCTTACCTGTAAAATCCTTTTCTTGGAGTACATCACGGGACACAGAGCTCCCACCCCTCTTTTGGGGACACTTATTGCTTTGCTACAAAACTGAGGTGCTCCCGGATGGGAGGGGCTTATATAGGGGAGGGTACTTCCGGTTTGGAAGTTGCCAGTGCCAGCACCTGAAGGTAAACTATATAACCCACATAGTAATGACTATGCCGCTCTGTGTCCCGTGATGTACTCCAAGAAACGGATTTTACAGGTAAGCTGTTATAAAAATCCTATTATATATATATATATATATATATATATATATATAATCATAGTTTGTAGCCGCTATAGCGTTTGGGATTTTTTTTCGCCAAAGGAATGTAGCAGAATACATTTTGGCCTAAGTTCATGAAGAAATTAGATTTTTTTTAACCATTCTTTACTCTATTCGAAATTAAATTAAACATTTTAGTTTTAGAGCATAGAAGGGGTTGAGATTACTAACCTTAAATTCCCTACAACCTCCTGCAAGTCCCCACCCACCCTTTCTATCTTTTTTTTATTTTCATAGCTACTGTATATTGGCACATGAACTTTGCCAGCAGTTGAATGGTATCTCTTTGATACCCTCTGGGGCCTTTGATTAGTCAGATACTTGACTGGGACACATGGTTTGGGCAAGTTCATCTGTAAATTGAATGTGTTTTTAAAAACTATGATTCAGCCCTTTTTTGGTGGGACAGAGTGGCATTCCTAGTGGAGGATTTTGACAGCTAGCAATGTTTTTTGCAATGAAGATTTTTACTACAGTGATCAATTCGGAGTGCAACCTGTTAGTCTTTGGATTAGTCTTGTGAAAAGAGCGGCGACATGCTCAATGGCAGGCACTCAGAGTTGGATTGTGCGGGGAGGACGAGTGCATTTGGGAGCAGCGTTCCTTTGGATTGGTTACTCTCAACCAGGGTTCCTTCAGTGGCTTCTGAGGGTTCCTTGAGCTCTGGCTGATTGACCTCTCATTGGCCTCCCGTGTTTATGGTGCCTGCATAGTTTCCCGAATTTTTTTCCAACAAGCCAATTTAACAAAAGTGCCTCGTTAGAGCAACTTCTGTTGGGTGAGAGTGGCCAACTTAAGGTTGTTATTTTGGCCTCCAATGTAAGGGACATTTTTTCCACTGACCCCCAATAAATTGGTTTTAGCAGGAGTTTCCCAACATTTGAAAACAATTTCAAGGGTTCCTCTTAGGTAAAATAGGTTGGGAAAGGCTGCTCCTAGATTGTCTACTAATTGAACATATTTTTGCTCAAAATATTGATGTCATTGTTATCTGTTATTGTGTAATACATATTGTGACAGACCGAACCAGGACAGGGCCTTTTGGAGGGGACTGCAGGGTAGCCTCTTGCCTACTGACTATGGGCCCTGGCTACAAGCATTTAGAAATATGTCTTGTTATATGATGCAAGAGGACATTATTAAATTCAACAGTCAAGGAAGCCATGATGGTCTCTGCCAACTTGAAACTCCGTGAGTAGATGTACGTGAAAAGAAAGCTGGTTAATGAGATTTGGACAGCCCTGAGTCTTCTTGAATACTGGTGGTGGACAGTCTGAGCTGGGCTTGGGGTCTCCTGCTATAGTCTGGTTATTAAGGTGTTATGTGTTTATTGATAAATGATTCTCTCCTATTGTGTGCCTCCTAGGTGTGAATTCCCATTGTTTATTGAGTCACCTATTGTGTCCGTTTGTCTGCTTATTTCTTGGAGATGTGATTAATATCGTGTCCACTTTACCTTGTTATCGAACCATTGTGGGATGTTTATGTGTTTATGCTTATGATAATGTGTAATGTACTTTGTATGTCCAGGGTTGTAGGCTGGGTGCTGAAAAAGGTCTCTGCACCTAGGTTGGTTTAAGTGACTAGTTGTTAATTAGTTCATGTTATTTAGATCACTGTCCGCTATTAGTTGCTAGATGTGGATTAGCATTTTGTGTATGTTGGCTGTTCCTTAGCTATGTTAATTAGAATCCTGTTTGCAGTTTGTATTGTTAGAATAATGTGATCAAGCTCTTATCTAATCTTGCATGGTATATATTCTGTGTATGTGTTCCAGTTCCAGTATGCACCTGAGCTAGTGTCGTCTAGTATCTTGGGTGCAATATTCAGCAACAATACCTGGGTCCTGGTTCCAGACTGGAGGAAGCTTTATACTGATGGAAGCACCCAAGCTGGGTGCTTGTACGTTCCGTCACACGTATGTGGTTTATTAACTCAATAGTGCAGGGTTTCCCAGCCAGGGTTCCTCAAGAGGTTGCTAGGGGTTCCTTGAACATGTGTGCAATTTCTACCTCCCAGATAAGTTCCCACTGACACCATTGATCTATTTAGTTATCTATAAAGAGGTAATCCTTCCCAATGATCACAAGTGTAAGGAACGTCCTTCCCACTGACCATCACACTAAAGTAGTTGGGTTGTAGATATAGTAGTTGAGTTGTAGATATGAGTTGTAGATATAGTAATTTTTAACAGGAGTTCCCTGAGACCGGAAAGTTATTTTAAGGGTTCCTCTGTGTTGAAAAGGTTAAGAAAGGCTGCAAAAGAGCTATGGCCTTGCCCATTCCAACATACTTAGAGTCCTTTTGGGCAAATCCATCATTGAATAGTTAAGTTGTCATCGGCCATGACTATGCTTCTCAGCAGCCAAGAAACTTTTTTTTTATTTTTTTTAACAGTTCAAACTTTCTAACTTTAGCACAATTGCAGTGTTTCCTGGTTGTTCCCTGGTTTTAACCATTAGCTGGAGCCACTTTTTGAACCTCAAAGAATGAATGCTGCAGGCTGTATCTACAATCCCTTCCCTCCTGTACAGCTACTAAATGACAGGTGTCTTAGTTATTTTTATTTCAAGCTGAGTGTTGAGGTGATAAACCGGGTAGATTTAGCACACAGCTAAAGTGAACAATGGCTGGGGTGAGTGTGCGGTGAACCTAACACTGCAGCGGAGATCCCCCGGCTCCCTTCGGCTGTACTAGATGAGCATCGGAGAACTAATGAAAGGAACTGCTGCTTGATGGGCTTCTCAGATGGAATCTGCAACATCTGTGATGCTATTATTTCCAGCAAAAAAAAAGGAAAAAAAAAATACCTGCAGAATTATAGAAAGAAATAATAGAATGTTCAGGGGGAACAATCTTTGTCTCGACACGGGAGACCGCACTACCTGGGTAAACAGCTCTGCTGAAAATAATCTAATAGGCAATAAGGTGAAGGAAAAAACTCAACAGCTGTTTAGTCTGTATTTTTCCAAGCAGAATATAAAAAAAAAACAAAAGACATATCGTAATAAACTTTTTAATAAAATAATTAGGTCATTCTTTAGACTGTATAACTTTATTGATCTGCAGAATGCTAACAATATTAGATGATACTGTGTTGTCAGGGAGCCAAACAACCTAGAGCAGGTGCGGGGAAATATCTTATCAAAGTAAATTTAGAAGTGACTTATAAGTCACTGCACAGGAGGCCATTAGGAGGTCTTATTGCTGAACCGGTTTTGGGCACATGGGAAACAAATACATCTTTAATAGTTTTTTTAACTATGCCAAAGTTGTTGTGCTTTCAATATGGCTAAATGCCATATAATTTGTTTCGCTAACTTTAACAGATAATGTAGTGTGCTTTTAATATGTTACATGCAAGGTTCGATAATAGCAGCAATTTATCTTTGCCAAAAGGATTTTCTATTACAATTTTACAGCATTATTAATATTTCTATATTACAGAACACAAAAAAAGTGTCAAATCCAAATAGTGTATGTGGCAGACCCAACCAGGACAGGGGCTTTTGGAGGGGACTGCAGGGTGGCCTCTTGTCTACTGACTATGGGCATTGACTTTTAAGGGAACACTATTTGCACTGTGTGCCTCCTAGGTGTGCATTGTTAATTGAGTCACCTATTGTTTCTGTCTGTCTGCTCATCTTGGAGATAAGATTAATATTGTTGTCCACATTACCTTGTTATCAAACTATTGTGGGATGTTATATGTTTATGTTGATTAGCTTATGGGTTTATTTGATTACTGTCAGCTATTAGTTGCTAGATATGGATTAGCATTATGTGTATGTTGGCTGTTCCTTAGCTATGTTAATTATCTTCCTGTTTGCATAATGTGATCAAATTCTTATCTGATCTGGTGTACTATAAATTCTGTGTGAGTTTCCAATAAAGAAACTTCCAGTTTTCATCTAAGCTATTGTCGGCTAGTCTTGGATGCTCAGCTACATATCTGGTCCCTGGTTCCAGACTGGAGGAAGCTATATATCTTCACGGTAGTCAAGGAAAAAGTGGACTGGAATGCACATGCATGAATATTGACTTCCACTAAAATGGAACTTTAGGTTTCAAAATGAAAATAGGCAGACAGGCAGGAGTTTTAACCACTTGACCTCCGGGAAGATTTACTCCCCTTCATGACCAGGCTATATTTTGCGATACGGCACTGCGTTACTTTAACTGAAAATTGTGCGGTCGTGCAACACTGTACCCAAAAATTTTTTTTCATTTTTTCCCCCACAAATAGTGCTGTTTTTGGTGGTATTTGATCACTACTGCGTTTTAATTATTTGCACTATAAACACAAAAAGAAAAAAATATATATTTTTTACTTTCTGCTCTAAAACATATCCAAATAAAATAAATAAAAATGTCTTCATTCATTTAGGCCAATATGTATTCTGCTACATGTTTGTGGTAAAAAAAATCCCAATAAGCGTATATTGATTGGTTTACGTGAACGTTATAGTGTCTACAAACTATGGGATATATTTATGGAATTTTTATTTATTATTATTTTTTATACTAGTAATTTAGCGACTTATAGCGGGACTGCGATACTGCAGATGACATTCTGACACTAGCTGACACTTTGCGGGAACCAGTGGCACTAAAACAGTGCTAAAAATATACACTGTCACTGTACTAATGACACTGGCTGGGAAGAGGTTAAACAGGGAGATCAAGAGGTTAAATGTGTGCCTAGCAAATGTTTGTGTTTTCTATGTGTGCTGCTTTTACCAAGTCAAGAGATGAATTCTAGCCTCTGCTTTGCAGGAACACAGAATTCATCCCTTCCCCCCTGTCAGAACAGTGATCTGCCTTGTTTACATAGGACCTGCCTGTCCTCCCTTGTACAGTAAGCTGCGCAAGCTCAGCTCACTGCACAAATTCGGCAATGCCGAATCTGACAGAACTCCTGCGCATGTGCGGGAGTGATGTCATCTCAACCTGGCCAATGAAAGCGACTGGTGCTCGAGACCCAGAAGCTGGCCGCCCGAAGATGTCAGCGGCCAGCAGTGAGTTCCGGGGACGACACATCACTGGATTCAAGGTGAGTATAGTTTAAAAGCCAAATTCCAGGAATTCAGCCACTTTGTAAAAAGTGCTTGCACATTGTGAGTTAAGTCCAAGGAGGTGCATAACATCTTCTGAACTTGTCTCTATTATTTATATCTGACAGCTTTATTCAGGAGCATAAAGCTTCTCCCCTCTGTTGCTCATTCAGAGGAGCCTTTGTATTTTGTGAACGAGTTCACATAATACAAAAGCTTCAGTGATTGGACAGGCGGCTGGGGAGGGGGAAAATGTGCCCATCTTCGGGCTGTGTAATAAAATTGTAAATAATAGAGATAAGCTCGGTAGGTGTCATGCACTCCCTTAGACTGAATCCATAGTGTGCCTTCACTTTTTACAAGCAAGCAGAATTCTTGGAATTCAGCTTTAAGCCTACCTATGTACTTGATTTTGTCCTATTTCCAAAAGGAATCATGATATTGTTTATGTGATGATTTACTATTCTGTTTCAGGGAACAGCTCTGTGGTTAAACAGACCCGATACAGAATCATCATACAGGAGGCACTTAATGGGGGTCAGCACTGTCCAGACACCTTATATGAAGAGCGAGAATGTGAGGATGTCCCAAACTGTCTTCTGTTCAGGTATTTATTGTTAAGCTTACTGTACACATGTAGGGGGATTCTAAAAATGTTACACTCTTACAGATTGAACATGTAAAGGTTTTGGAATAAATCTGCAGTTAAAATAATTGTAATTAAAGTGTAGCTAGCGTGAGCTGTATGTGTATATATATATATATATATATATATATATATATATATACACACACACACACACATGTGTAGCGGACCCTCACTCTCCCTCTTGGTTATTGTGAATGGCTTGTGTCTAGGGGTACCGGGGAGAGGAGAGTGCAGGAACACTACGCCAAGCTCTCCCCTCATGTGTATAAGAGGGTTGAGCAAAGTTAGTCGATTTACCTCCCGGGTCTGTCCACTGCATACGAAGCCTTGTTGTTCCCTGGAAGCGTGTCTGCCAATAATAGAGCCCCACACCAATCGAAAGTCCAACACTCCTTTATTTCTCGTAACACAATCAGTTGAACTTCCATTAACAATGAACATGGGGGTGTGGGAACGTGTAGGCCCAGGCACAACTGTACTCTCCTATTCCTTTTTCCCGAATAGGCCTGGAGCACGGTCTCTGCCACCGACCGTGAGTTTTGGTCGCTGCCACCGACCGGATGAACTGTTGAGGCCCCTGCCACAGGCCTAATTGCAGGCCTCTGCCACTGACCTGAGTGAATTAGCTGGACCGCTGCCACCGGTCATTGAACGTCGACTGAACTTCCTCGTTGAACTTGGCCCCTGTTCAGGAAAGACATCCCTCCGAGCGGTCTCCAGAGGTTCAGCTGGCACTGGCAATCTGCTGCACCAGGTCTTCGGGTGAGTCCCTCCTCCAGTCCCTTACGCCTCTGGATTCGGGTGCCCCACTCCCGGGGCCCCCTAGGACAATTCCTCCCTCGCGGGACCCAGCGGAAGGTACTGGGCCCCAGGCCTCCGGCTGAGTACCTCACCCCAGACTGAAGGTGTCTAGGATGGAACACGAACTCCAGGTGTCCAGGCCTAGGCCGCCTGGACACCGACCACAACCACAGTCCTCAGGCTGAAGGTGCCCGGGACTCGAACCTCGTTACGAAGATGTCCGCCCCCTTTATACCCTCTCCCAGGATGCACGGTGGGTTCCCCGCCCTGCCGTACAACCGCTGCGAGAGGTCACAAAGGGTACGGCACTGCAGTGATGGTTCAACCCCGGCCCAAAGTGACAGCGCCACCTGCTGGGCCGCAGGGAACTGGTCATCACTGATGTCCTCACCAGTTTAAAAAGTACATACCCGCTACACATGTATATATAATTCATACATGAACAACTCACTTGTGAGTAGCTTGTCAAAGACATCACACTTATCCATTTGACCATGCCCTCCTTTCTACCCAAAAGTCTAGCATTATCTCTGTTCAGACATCATCCGGGGTCAGCATCCAATGCAGGCCCAGGGATGACCCAATCATCTAAATCCCAATGGCTGTAATATGCCTTTTATGTTCTTGGCCCTGTGTACTTGTCAGACACAGCCCAGCCCCCTGGTGCTGCCACTTAGTATTTGACCAGTTAGTATAAAAATCCATCACACTCATAGGTCTCAGACCCCCTGCTGTATCTCATTCTGTGACGAGTTAGTGTAAAAACCTATCGTACACAGCTCAGTCCCTCTGCTGCCTTTAATCCTGTTACTATACAGATTAAAGATCCATCACACTTGGACAGTTGAGTCCCTCTTCTGCCTCTCACTCTTTGACCAAGAATTGTAAAAATCCATTACATAAAAAGAAAAAAAAACAAACAGTCTCTCTGCTGCATATCATTTTACCATTTTAGAACCAGTTGGTATACAAGTTCATGATATTCACCTCCTTGTTACTTGCTAGTCTAAGAATCTATCACACACAGCTCAGCCCCTCTGCTGTTTCTCACTCTGTGACCAGATAGTATAACAGTCCATTACACTCACAGAGCTCAGGCTCTCAGCTGCATCTTATCCAGTGTTATGTCAGTATAAACATCTATCATACTCGCCCATTTCCGTTCCTTAGTTGCCTTTCTCCCTGTGTCCAGCCAATGCAAACGTCTAGGAGAAAACAGCCGCACTGTAGCAAATATTGTGTCTCCAGAAAATATTCAGGCAATATTCTCCTGGCTACATCAGCAAAAATTTAATTTTGATATTTGTCAGGTAGGCTATATGGGGCCGTGTGATTTCATCAGTAGACATGTGCAGAACGAAAAAAATTAGTTTCTTTTCGATTTGTTATTTACATAAATTAGTTTAGTTAAATTTGTTTCATTCGTTTAAATCGTTTTCGGGATTCGTTTCATTTATTTGTTTTCAAACAGTTTTCTAATCAATTTCTAATAGTTTTAGAATTCGAAAGTTTTTCAAATCAATTTCGAAAAGTTTTCGAATTTGAAAAGTTTTCGAATTCGAATAGTTTTCCAATTTCCAAAAATAATAAAATAGAATAGAAAATAAAGGAATAGAATAGAAAATTTGTATTTATTTTTTCTATTCTATTCCTTTATTTTCTATTCTATTTTATTCTTTTTGGAAATTGGAAAACTATTTGAATTCGAAAAGTTTTCGAATTTGAAAACTATTCAAATTTGGAAAGTATTCGAAATCTATTCGAAAACAATTTGTCCGAATTTGAATTTCGTTTTTTCGGATTTGTTTTTAAATTCGGTACTATTCTAATTTAGAAATTCGGATGTATTTTAATTCAGAACGAACCGCACATGTCTATTCATCAGACAAACGCTATTACTTTCCCACAATGCTACACTTACACAGACTTTGAGAGACCGTGTCTAAGCACATTGGTATCTAAAGTTCAAGGACTGCTTTGTAAATTGAACTGTTATTCTTCAGGATTTTATTCATGCAGACTTGTAAAGTAAATGATAGGTCTACAATAATGACAAATTTAGATGTGATGTAATACAAAATCTGAGAAAAACACAGAAATTGAAATGTTGTTTTCCTGTCACAGCTGAGTGATATAGTCCTATCATCCAGTTTTATAGTGATCTGGATTTAGAAGCTTTTTTTGAAGGACTGGCTCGTGGTTTGCAGATAAGTAGCCCTGACACACTGTATAGTATGAGTCGGGAATGGTGAAAGACTTTGAAAATGTATTTAGAGCTTTGTTCAAAGGCTTGTATGGAAGGTTATAATTAAATCTGTGAAATTTAAGTGGGTTCTCTTCCTGTAATAAACTTGCAAATGAAAATGTGGTTAAAAGCAGCTACTAATGCTTTGCAACTGCTGGTACCTCCAGGATTCATGACCATCACTATCTGTTTGTGGGTTTGTAATTAAAGCCAGCCATAGATGGATGGAATCTTGGCCAGTTCAGCCGGCACCAGACCAAATTTGATCCACCCTATGGGCAGGCTGGTTATACTGAAGTTGATCCATTCATTGACTTCAGTACAAGCAGCCCATTGGATTTTTTGCATGCGATCACTGCCGGTGGTTATAGCTGCTAGCATGGGCGTCCGCTGAACTTTTTTCAGGGGGGGGGGGGCATCATTTTAAGGTCATCCATGCTCGGTCCCTTTTTGACAATGTCATGAAGGGGAGGGGCTTAGTCATTATGACATAAAGCGCAGGCATGCAAAGGTTTGAGAAACCTGATGCAAAAGCTTAATAGAAGGATCAAGCCGCCATTGTCTTATTAGCAATTTAATTATTTTTTTAAACCCCCCCCCTCTAGCGGCCGAATAGCACCACTAAAACGATGGTTAAGCGCCGCTAAAACTAGCTGCGCTTTACCGATAACGTGGCCAGCTGGCAGTGTGAAATAGCTCTTGAGGATAATTCCGCTGCACTCCATGTCCATATAAATATAGTGTGTCTCCAGGGGGGGGCAATTGACCCCCCTTGCCCTATGGAGCGGACGCCCATGGCTGCTAGTGGTGATCATTGTGTTCTGCCGGCAGGGAAGGCTCCTCAGTGACAGAACACAATAGAGCTGCGGGAGGGATCAAGCTATTTTTCTTTCCTGCAACCCGTGGTGGCAGGAAAGAAAATTGCATAATCTATTGCTTACCTAGCATATACACCAGCTCATACTTGATTCTGTAGACCGGGGGTCAGCAACCTGTAGATCGCAGACAGTTTACTGGTAGATCTCACTCTGGGCTGGCTGACGCCCCATTCCAGAGCATCAAACAGAGTGCAATGCAGAGGGACTACTTGTAAAGTTGGAGCTGTAGAGGGGAGCAAGAGCCGCATAACCCGATGCCTTCTGTGTAGTGCCGGTGTTCTGTCAAGAAGTGCCCAGCTATCGAATAGTGCCCGGGTGGAACTGCGCATGCGTCGCACGGAGCCGCAGAAGAGCTGAGTTTACAACCAGCTGTTGTCTCACGTGGCCGAGGCTTGTTCATGTAGGTGAGGGGCGGATATTTACTTGAAGGGGGTGGATTTTTCAATGATGGGCAGTGCTGGGGGCAGACTTTTTATCGATGACAAAGAAATCTGCGAAATAAATCTTTATCTGCTATTCATTTTGAACGCTTGCGGGACATGTTTAGTGAATTGAAGGGCGGCTTTTTCTATATTAGATAAAGATTTCTTTAGCAGATTTGCTTGGCCATTGATAAAAATTCCGCCCCAGCACTGCCCATCATGTAAATATCCGCCCCTCTCCTACATGAACGTGCCTTGGCAACGCTAGACAACAGCTGATCGTAAACTCAGCTGTTCTGAGGCTCCGTTCTTCACATGCGCAGTTCCGGCCGGGCATTTTTCGATAGGGGGCATTTCTCGACAGGACACTGGCTCCTGTCCCATATGAAGTGATATCAACCGCACTCCATCTCTTATACCGGCCAGTGGTCTCCAGAGTGGTGCCAGCAGCAGGAAAGAGGAGATCATCAGGTCAGTGTGAAGCAAAACACTGGGCATAATAGAATAGGGCTGCTTTCACACTGATTTGCCACAGTTTACCCACACACCGTGGGTGCAGTACAGGGTACCTCAATCTTTTCTGCAGATTTGCTGCGCTTAGCCATAGACTTCTATTATTTCCTGCTGTTTTACCACCCCCAACATTACGTGTTATTTAGCCTTAAGGGTGCCGCTACTTAATGCATCTTAGGCCCCTTTCACACTACTGCGACTTCAAAGTCGCGTGATTTTACCGCAATTTTGCGACCGCGATTTTGCCATGATTTTAGGGAATGCCTGTGTAAGTGGCATCAAAATCGGACCAAAGTAGTGCAGGAACGACTTGAAGTCGTACTAATATGAATGGTTGTCATTGGAAATCATAGGAAACGACTTGTCATGCTACTTTGCTATTACAAATCGTGGGACAAGTCGTATAAGTGTGAAAGGGGCCTAAGGGCTCATTCACAAGTGCAGCACGGGTACTGCTCCTCTAAAAAAGCAATCCGAGTGTGTGTTGATAGGTGGTGGGGAGGTGATAAGTTGCCTTCTCGCCATCTTATTTAAACCCATGATTGCCATGCAATGCACGTGTTTGAGACACAGTAGTACTGCTATTAGAGGCTTAAATCATGTGTGAGGAGGCGACAGTGTGCCCGGTGATCTTTGATTTCTCCCGTGTTGTTCAGGTGGATCTCCACCTCTATAAAGGTTGCCCACCCATGTAGACAATTAAAGAAGAATCTCAGGTGTGGTATATTATTACATACTTACATTGGTCCACCTGGAAAATAATTGTACTAGACACCTCTACTCCAGTGATCTCCATTAGCTTCCGGTTTAGAGTTGACACCTCATCCCTTCACACACAAACACATATTAATTATACAGGTTCTTTGGATGATTAAGGTGGTAATTAAACTCACTTGGTGCCTTATCTGCATTAAATTAGCCTCAAAACCTGTGTAATTCATATGTGTTCGGGTTTAAAGGGATGAGGTGGCAACCCTATTCTGGGTCCCATGCTGAGCGGTTGCCCTTCTGCGTTCTGAACTCAGGAGGTCAGCCCATGGCCGCTCAGCATGGGCGCCATTCTGAGCATTTTCTGAATTAAAGTGATACTAAAGTCTCAGGTTTTTTTTCTTTAAATACCAAACATGTTCTACTTACCGTACCTGCTCTGTGCAGTGATTTTGCACAAAGCAGCCCAGATCCTCCTTTTCTCGGGTTCCTCGTCAGCTCCCCTGGCCCCCCCCCTGCTGAGTACCCCCACAGGAAGCAGATTGCTATGGGGGCACCCGAGCCGAGAGGCTCGACCCCCACCCCCTCTCTCTCCTCATTGGCTCACTAACTTTGATAGCAGAGGGAGCCAATGGTGCTGCGCTGCCGTCTCAGCCAATGAAGAGGGAGAGTCCCGGGCAGCCGAGATACTCCTGCAACATCGCTGGATCAAGATCGGGCTCAGGTAAGTATTAGGGGGGCTGCTGCACACAGAAGGTTTTTTATCATAATGCATAGAATGTATTAAGATAGAAAAACCTTCTGACTTTACAACCACTTTAATGTAAAGTATTCTCTGAGTGCAAATATATTACAGCGCCAAAAATAATCCAATCTATCCTTATATCAATATATAATAATATAAATTCATCAATGCTGATAATAAATTCACCATGTAAAATCCTTCAGTGTACATAAATCAATAATGAAATACATTTTCACATATGTATAAATAAATAATTAAATATATAAAAAAGACTTGTGCTTGTGATCAATTAAGAAAAGTTCATAAATCAAGTGCAAAAGTTAAATGATAAATGGATAATTAACACGGTGTCCACAATCAATAAAATGCATCCGTGCCTTTTACAAGCTGAAGTAATAAATGGCAGCCGCAAAGTGAATCTAAAGATCCAGTGATCCCAGCGCCAAAGGTTGGTAATATGCTTACCAACTGAGTGGACTGCTTTCACTGCATTGTGAATACAGGAGGCCGGTCGCTGGACAAGGGTGCAATTCAGAGAATGCTTTGCATTTTCTGAATGAATGCAATGCATTTCCTGATTGGACCAGGTGGAGATCGAGACATCACCTCCCCACCTCGTCCAATCATAGAACACTTTGCATTCATTCAGAAAATGCAAAGCATTCTTTAAGAACTTGCCGACCAGCCGCCGCAGTTGTACTGCGGCAGGTTGCCACGGCTGCACGAACCGTCGTCATTGTACGTCGGTTACTTTAAGAGCTATTTTAGGCGCGACGCTGGACCCGATACGTGTGGCGCGGGGCCGATCGCTCCACAGAGAGCCAGAACGGGGATCTGTCAATGTAAACAGAAAGATCCCCGTTCTGACGGGAGGAAAGAGATCTGCTGTTCCTGGTGATTAGGAACAGCGATCTCTCTCCTCCCCAGTCAGCCCAGGCCCCATAAAGTTAGAAACACCTTCCTAGGGAACACTTAACCCCTTGATCGCCCCTTTGTTTTAGCCAATTCCCTGTCAGTGACATTTACCCAGTAATTGGTGTATTTTTATAGCACTGATCGCTGTATAAATGTCAGTAGTCCCAAAAAAGTGTCAAAAGTGTCCGGTCTGTCTGCCGCAATGTCGCTGATCACCCCCATTACTAGTGAAAAGAAAAAATAGGATTTTTATAACAGCTTACCTGTAAAATCCTTTTCTTGGAGTACATCACGGGACACAGAGCGACATAGTCATTACTATGTGGGTTATATAGATTACCTTCAGGTGCTGGCACTGGCAACTTCCAAAACCGGAAGTACCCTCCCCTATATAAGCCCCTCCCATCCGGGAGTACCTCAGTTTTGTAGCAAAGCAATAAGTGTCCCCAAAAGAGGGGTGGGAGCTCTGTGTCCCGTGATGTACTCCAAGAAAAGGATTTTACAGGTAAGCTGTTATAAAAATCCTATTTTCTTTCTCGTACATCACGGGACACAGAGCGACATAGTCATTACTATGTTGGACGTCCCAAAGCAATGCCAAATGAGGGGGGGGGATACACCATACATAAGCTGGGCGCTATCAGACATGAGGATCTTTTGCGGCCTGCAACACACTGCGCCCAAAGGCGACATCCTCCTGACTTCTAACGTCCACCTGGTAGAACCTAGTAAACGTGTGTACTGAAGACCATGTTGCGGCCTTACAGATTTGAGCCAGGGATGCCTGGTGATGCACTGCCCATGAAGTTCCAACTGCTCTCGTGGAGTGCGCCCTAACTTTGAACGGAGGCGGTCTCCTTCTCAAGCCATAGGCTTGCATTATGACCTGTCGAATCCACTTGGCTAAAGTAGATTTTGACGCTGCCTGACCCTTTCTGGGGTCTTCTGGCAGAATAAACAAAGTACCGATAGAACCAGGTTTAGGTCCCATGGACATATGGGAATTTTAACCGGAGGGCTAATACGCATCACTCCTTGTATAAAAGTTTTGACTAGTGAATGCGAAGCCAAGGGCCTTTGAAAAAATATTGACAAGGCCGAAATCTGACCCTTGATAGTACTCAAGGCAAACTTCCTATCTACAGCCCCCTGTAGGAAGTCCAGAATCCTACCTATTACGTATTTATGTGGATGCCATTTCTTGGCCTCACACCACGCGATGTACGCCTTCCAGATTCTATAGTAAATCTGCCTGTATACCGGCTTCCTGGCATTGATCATGGTAGATACCACAGGATTAGAGAGACCTCTCTTTTTTAGAATGTGGGCTTCAATAGCCAGGCCGTCAAACCTAGGGCTAGTAAGGAAGGGTCGTATATCGGTCCTTGCGAAAGCAGGTCCGGACGATGTGGAAGGGTCCAAGGACTCCCCACAGACATTTTTACAATCTCCGCGTACCATGCCCTTCGGGGCCACGCTGGAGCCACCAGAATCACTGGTTTCTTTTCTACCCTGATTCTGCGGACTAATCAAGGCAACAATTGTGGCGGTGGAAATGCATATATCAGTTTGAACTAATCCCAAGGGAACACTAGAGCATCCGAGCCGCAAGCTAGGGGATCCCTTGTCCGAGAGACAAATCTGTCCACCTTTGCGTTGAATCTGGATGCTAGCAGATCTACATCCGGTGCTCCCCACCGCTGACATATTGCCCGGAAAACCTCGGGGTGGAGGGACCATTCCCCTGGGCATAATTGTTGGCGACTTAGAAAGTCTGCCTTCCAATTCTCCACTCCTGGAATGAATACCGCGGATATGGCTGGAACATATCTTTCTGCCCATTTCAGGATGCAATTTACTTCCCTCTGGGCTGCACGACTCCTGGTGCCCCCCTGATGATTGATATATGCCACTGCCGTGGCATTGTCAGATTGAATTCTGACAGGGGACCCTTGGAGTTTGGATGTCCATGCTACTAGGGCATACCGGGCTGCTCGTATCTCTAAGAGATTGATGGGCAGGGCCTTCTCTGCATCCGACCATCTGCCCTGGAGAGACCATTGCTCCAGTACTGACCCCCAGCCTATAAGGCTGGCATCTGTAGTGACCACCTTCCAAGAAATCGGACTGAAGGATTTCCCTTTTTCCAGATTCTGGGGAACCAACCACCAACGGAGGCTCTTGCGAACGGAAGGGGACAAGGACATTGGTAAGTCTAGGGCCTGAACTTTTTTGTTCCAGGCTGACAGTATGGCCCTTTGCAAATTCCTTGAATGGAATTGACCGTAGGGTACTGCTTCGAATGATGCCACCATTTTTCCCAGCAGCCTCATGCACAGGCGTATGGACGGCTGTCTTTTTGTACCCACCAGGTGGATCAAATCTCTCAAAGACGACACCTTTTCTTGAGGCAAGAAAATTTTTCTCTGGTCTGAATCCAGCCTTAGCCCCAAGTATTCCAGACTTTTGACTGGTTTTAGGGCTGACTTGTCTCGGTTGATAATCCAACCGTGAGATTCCAGATACTTGATTGTCTCGTGAACGACCACTTCTAGTTTTTCCACTGAGTGGTCCATCAGCAACAAGTCGTCTAGATATGCCATTATTGTTACACCTCGTGTTCTTAGATTGGCCAATAGTGGGGCCAGAATTTTTGTGAACACTCGTGGTGCTGTGGCCAGACCGAAGGGTAAGGCTCTGAACTGAAAATGGCGCCCTTCTACTGCAAAGCGTAGAAATTTTTGGTGGACTGGAAAGATGGGAATGTGCAAATAAGCATCTTTGATGTCGATCGAGGCTAACCATTCCTCCCCTTGTAGGGCAGCGGCCACCGATCGGATCGACTCCATCCGGAAAATCTTGATATGTAGGAATTTGTTTAGCCCTTTTAGATTTAATATGGGCCTCACGTCCCCGTTTGGCTTCGGGACTGTAAAGAGGTTTGAGTAAAACCCGAACCCGCATTCTTCCAGGGGAACCTCCATGATTACTCCTTGGAGCAATAGTTGTTCTAGTGCCAACAGGAGGAATCCTCTCTTCCGGGGATCCCTTGGCACGTTTGACCATATAAAATGGGAAGGAGGAGAGTCTTTTAACTCCAGCTTGTATCCCAGACTTACTGCGGAGAGCACCCATCTGTCTCAGATCGTGTCCCGCCAGGTCTCTGCGAACAACTGAAGTCTTCCCCCCACCCGATTGAGTGGGGGCAACCCTTCATAAATTTGACTTGGGGGGAGGTTTTGTACCTCTCCTGACCCAGGGTTTTTTGTTACCCTGTGATTGTCCCTGATTTTTACCCCCGGGATTTGACCGAGGAGGCCGTCGGAACTGCTTCACAGCAGATGTCCCAGGGACTGGAGAGGCAAGCCTCTTAAAAGAGGGACCTCTAAATCTGTTTTTAACCGGCAAGAGTGTACTTTTACCGCTGGAAATTTTCTGGATATATTTGTCCAGGTCTTCCCCGAATAAGCGTTCACCATGAAATGGGAAGCTAACCAGCAATTTTTTACAGGGAGCTTCAGCAGACCAGTTCTTGAGCCATAGAAGCCTACGCATATGTACTACAGACAGCGTAAGGCGGGAGGCCTGTCATGGATATGCAGTAGTGTTTGTCTGTCAGCTTACCTTCCTTCCCATGTGTTCATCTTAGAGGCCTGAGCCCTTTCACCTGGCTTCCTTTATAATCTCCTCCCAGCCAGACTCCACCCCAGGCCCTATCACAGAACACTATATTAACCTGTGCACTGCAAGCCTGCTTTGCTGATCAACGTGTTTGTTAGGCATTGTGTGTTTGGGTTCCTGCCTGCCGTGTGCTACGTCTGTCTCTCTGTTACATATTTGGCTTGTCCCCGACTATCCCTGTCTGCTCGTGACCCTTAACCTTCGGCTCGTTCTTTCGTTATCCTTGTCTGCTTGTGGCCCCTGACCTTCAGCTTGTTATTCGGTTCTCTCATATCTTGTGCTGCTGCTTCCCCTCTTTTCCCCTTATCCTACGGGGCGTGAGCGGAAACTCCAGGGGCCGCGACCTGGTCCCAGCCTGCAGCATAACATCCTCACCACTAGAGGCCCTGGAGAAGACCTGCTGGGTCTTAGACTCCGCGCCCTGGGGAATCTTGGCTCTAGCTTCCGTTAGGATCCCGGTTGTGCTCCTCTGGTCCCGCTTTCCGCAACCACCCAGTTTCCTATCCGCAGCAGTCAGCCATAGGGTTCACTACCTTGCGGTGCACTCCTGTCCCCCTACGGTGTGCATCTGTCACCTGGCCACAGGTGACCTTGACAGTTTGATCAGCCATGAACCCGGCTGACATCCCGATACCCGTGGATGATCCGTTGCAGGGCATAGTTTGCAGACTTGAAACCCAGGAATCGAATCAGACTCAGGTGGTGCGATTCCTCCAGGATCTGGCTTCTCGCCTCCTTGGGAACCCTGAATCCGCAACCTCAAATACAACCAGCGGCTGCACCTATTGCACCAGTCGCAGCCACACACTCACTACAACTGCCAGCTCCGTCCCGTTTCTCTGGGGACTCCAAGGCTTGCAGGGGGTTCCTTAGCCAATGCACAATTCATTTTGAGCTCCAGCCCCAAAACTTCCTGTCTGATCGGGCTAAGGTAGCCTAAATCATTTCCCTCCTCTCTGGTGAAGCTTTAGCCTGGGCAGCCCCTCTGTGGGAACTGAATGATCCAGTGGTTTCTAGCCTGTCTGGCTTCTTGAAACTTTTTCGGAATATCTTCGAAGAACCGGCTCGTGTCTCTTCAGCGGCCAGCGCCCTTTTACGTCTCCGCCAAGAGTCTGCTTCTGTGGGACAGTATGCCCTTCATTTCCGCATACTGTCGGCTGAGTTGAGCTGGAACAATGAGGCCTTAGTCGCAACCTTTTTGCATGGCCTGTCTGATAGAGTGAAGGATGAATTAGCAGGAAGAACCATCCCTACTGATCTGGCCGGCGTTATCTCCTTGTGTAACCAGATCGATATTCGCTTTCAGGAGAGGACCTTAGAAAAGCAACGCCAGCACTCCTTGGTTCTTAGTCAGCCTGAGCTCCCCTCTCTTCGACCCGTAGAGCATCTCCTACCAGCTGAGGAACCCATGCAGCTGGGTCGGACCAGGCTATCCCCCGAGGAACGTGCT
Source organism: Rana muscosa (assembly GCA_029206835.1). Classification (NCBI taxonomy): domain Eukaryota; kingdom Metazoa; phylum Chordata; class Amphibia; order Anura; family Ranidae; genus Rana; species Rana muscosa. Next base: position 449,563,535 of record CM055127.1, on the reverse strand, counting down.
AGGTGCAGAACTCTTGGTCTGTGTCTTTACTGTGGGGGCAAAGGTCATTTTCGTGACACTTGCTCTCTTTGTCCAGAAAAACGTTCGGGTCCACTTCATCTGGAAAGTGGAGTATTGGACCCAGAAATATCACCTTCCCCTTCTCGTCTTCTGCTTTCTGTGTTCCTTCATGTTGGTGCTTCTTCTCATTCGGTCTCAGCATATCTGGATTCCGGAGCCGCTGGTAATTTTATGGACTGGGAAATCGCATCGTCCATGAGACTTACTCTTTTGCCCCTCACCACACCATTGGTGGTCTTGGCGATTGATGGTACTGTTCTCCCAGGGGGACCTATCCTCTTCCAGACCCTCCCTGTTAAGATGTCGGTAGGGACACTCCACCAGGAGTGGATATCCTTCCTTATCTTACCCAAGGCCTCAACGCCTATAATTTTGGGTCTCCCATGGTTACAGCTCCATTCTCCTCATGTGGACTGGACTACTGGACAGATCCTGGCTTGGGGTCCCTCCTGTTCCTCGTCCTGCCTACCCAAGGTTGCCCCCTGTGAATCTGAGCCGGTCATTTATTCCAGGTTGCATAACCATTTACATTTCTCTGTCCCTAACCACCCTTGGACGCATAGCCAGGCTAGCTTGTCTACAAGTCCTGCAGTCGCTACGTCTTGCGATGCGATTCAGGTAGTCGCTACACCTGACTCAGCTATTCACTCTGCCTCTGTACTAGTTATGCCAGTCCAGCCCATGCCCAGTGAGCCTCCTACTTTTTCTTGTTCGGGACATTCTGCTTGTCCTTCAGCTATTCAGTTTGACTCCGGTGACATGTCACCTTCTAACCAACCTGACTTCAGGGTTCCACTGACATCTGCCCAGTCTGATGGTCCTGTGCAAGATGACCAGTTCCCCTTTAAGGGTCTAGGGGACCCTCCTCAGATTCCTGTTGATCCTCTCATGCCCTTGCTTATTCCTAGAGAGCCTTTGGTCCTCAATAGATCTTCTTGTCATCTCCCTACCTCGTTTTCGGCCTCTGAGGATAATCTTAAGTACGAGGTTAGACAAGTTCTGGATTCTCGGCTCTGCAGAGGCATTCTTCAGTACCTTGTGCATTGGAGAGGTTTTGGTCCTGAGGAGGCGTCTTGGATCGCTGCATCTGATGTCGCTGCACCTCATCTGTTGAGAAGGTTTCATCAGAGATTTCCCTTTAAGCCTGGGCCCAGGCGGGGGAGGGCCCATAAGAGGGAGGGTACTGTCATGGATATGCAGTAGTGTTTGTCTGTCAGCTTACATTCCTTCCCATGTGTTCATCTTAGAGGCCTGAGCCCTTTCACCTGGCTTCCTTTATAATCTCCTCCCAGCCAGACTCCACCCCAGGCCCTATCACAGAACACTATATTAACCTGTGCACTGAAAGCCTGCTTTGCTGATCAACGTGTTTGTTAGGCATTGTGTGTTTGGGTTCCTGCCTGCCGTGTGCTACGTCTGTCTCTCTGTTACATATTTGGCTTGTCCCCGACTATCCCTGTCTGCTCGTGACCCTTGACCTTCGGCTCGTTCTTTCGTTATCCTTGTCTGCTTGTGGCCCCTGACCTTCAGCTTGTTATTCGGTTCTCTCATATCTTGTGCTGCTGCTTCCCCTCTTTTCCCCTTATCCTATGGGGCGTGAGCTAGGAAACTCCAGGGGCCGCGACCTGGTCCCAGCCTGCAGCATAACATCCTCACCACTAGAGGCCCTGGAGAAGACCTGCTGGGTCTTAGACTCCGCACCCTGGGGAATCTTGGCTCTAGCTTCCGTTAGGATCCCGGTTGTGCTCCTCTGGTCCCGCTTTCCACAACCACCCAGTTTCCTATCCGCAGCAGTCAGCCATAGGGTTCACTACCTTGCGGTGCACTCCTGTCCCCCTATGGTGTGCATCTGTCACCTGGCCACAGGTGACCTTGACAAGGCCTAATGGATTGAATCCTTGATGGCGTCAACCGCAAAGCATAAGGCTCTAGGTAGATCATCTAGGGCAAGGGCCTGCTGATCCGGCAAGTCCCTTAAGACCTGTTTTAACTGATCCTTCACCGCTTGGCAGACCCCAATAGCTGCTACTGCTGGTTGTGTCACCAAGCTTGCTGTAGAAAAAGCAGATTTTAATAAGGACTCCAATTTTTTATCTATTGGGTCCTTGAACATTTGAACATTATCTACTGGACATGTCAATGATTTTTTCACACAAGAGATGGCTGCGTCCACTGTAGGCACCCTCCATTTTCGGATGAACTTATCCTCCATGGGATAGACCACCGGAAATCTCTTAGGGGGAGTAAATATCTTATCAGGATGTTCCCAATCCTGGTAAATGAGTCCTTCCAGTAAAGGATGGATTGGAAAGGAACAAACAGTCTGGGGAGCTTTTAGCGACCCCAACGAGGAGACAGAAGTGGTTGATGGCTCCGCAAGGGGCATTTTAAATGCTGATCGGACCATATCAGTCAGGGACTGAACCCATAATCTTTCAGCATGTGATGCTGAAAATGGCTCTTCCACTGTTGATTCCTCTAGAACAGAATCAACCTCATCCTGATCCCCTTCAGGTAGGTCAATCCCTGTATGGGACTGTTGTTCCGCTAACAGGTACTCTGAGGGAGGAGACGGAGATCGGGCGCGCTTTCCCTCAGACAGGGAAGCAGCTATCAATGTTGTCAATCTCTCTTCCAGTCCTCCCAGAGCTGAGGAAAAAACCTCCTCTGTTACATACACAGGAGCAGGTGAACTGAGGACAGCCACAGTACCAGGTACTCCTGAGGGTTCTCTATGGGCACCAACCTCTGATTTTTCAGGGGAGACTGGTGCAGCAAAAGCATGCCCAAGATCCTCAGAGCCCGACGGAGACCCCCTTTGCTTCCTGGGAGTCTTAGTCCCGGAGACTTTGGACGGCATATTCCTAAGCCCAAAGCTGAGGTATTCCAGCCATAATACACCACTTACTGACAATAGTCTAGCACAATTGCTGCTATATAAACAGTTGGTGTCTACTAATGTGCCTTTTTATGGGGATGCCTGCATCAACCGCCTGCTGTATGCCTTTTTTAAATGTTACCAGCTCTGTCTCTGCACTCCATAGCCAGCTCACAACACATAATTGTGCCTTTTGACATGCTGGGACACCCGCACATGCGCAGAAGCGCTGCGGCGCGCGCAGAGCGTCATCCGCCAAGCTCCTCCCCCTTTTCAGCTCACCTCTATATATAGAGGTGCGTGCATGCGCACGCGCGCGGGCACGTGCGCCTTCAGCGCTTCTTTTGAAAAAAAAAACTAGGGAGAGGAGCCAGGGTCCCTGTTTGCAGCAGGGCCCGGGGATGGACGAGCATTGCAACATGACAGAGGAAGCAGTTTCCCTCAAGAGAACTCACCATCTGCCTGGACTTGACCTCAGAAGGAAATAGTCCACATAACAAGAAAACGACGTTCCACAGCGGCCTCTAGTGGATTAACACCGGTACCGCGGTTTGTCCATTTTTTTTTTTCTTGACCACCATTCAAATTATTACATTTTCTAGTAGTTACAGGCATGCACAGATATTTAGCGGGAATACCGTTAGGTAACAGGCAGAAAGACATATTAGGCTTGGGGGTCCCCCCAATAGAACCAAGTTCCTGAGGGGCCCCCACTTACCTTTTCCCCGCCGCAGGACTCTGTTTGGTCCACAGAAGCCCAAACTTCACCTCTCATGGCAGGCATTGTACTTAAACCTTCAGGGACCGGGTTCCCAAGGATTCCACTCCCCTGGACCTGTATAGCACCCTGCACAGAAAACATCTTGGTCGTGGGTATGACCAGAGCTCTGGATCCCAGGGTCCAGCTCTCCTAAGAGAAGCATTACAGGCAAAACCTTACTCTTCTCTGCAAGGCCCGGGTACCGACCGTTTAGCTATGAAGCTTTTTTGGTCGGATCCGGAATAGCTTGCTGAGGCCCAAAAGAACCTGTACACAAGCCCAGATGAAAAACATGTTAACCTTTGGCCAACACCTTAGACACTGGCAAAAAACTGAGGTACTCCCGGATGGGAGGGGCTTATATAGGGGAGGGTACTTCCGGTTTTGGAAGTTGCCAGTGCCAGCACCTGAAGGTAATCTATATAACCCACATAGTAATGACTATGTCGCTCTGTGTCCTGTGATGTACGAGAAAGAAATAATAATAATAATGACATAAAAATATCCCCTATTTTGTAGACGCTATAAGTTTTGCGCAAATCAATCAATATACACTTATTGTGATTTTTTGTTTTAGCAAAAATATGTAGGAGAATACATATTGGCCTAAACTGATTAAGAAATTAGTTTTTTTACATTTTTTGGGGGGATATTTATTATAACAAAAAGTAAAAAATATTATGTTTTTTTTTAATTGTCAGTCTTTTTTTGTTTATAGCGCAAAAAATAAAAACCGCAGAGGTGATCAAATACCCTTCCGGGGCCGCGAACTCCGGCTCTCTGACTGGCCGGAGTCACGTGACGTCACTCCCGCGCGTCACGGCATGACCCCAACTTGAAACGGCACAGCGTGCCCTTTCAAGACGGCGCATGCGCAGTAGAAGGCACCGTTCGGGGAAATTGCAAATATCTCCTAGACCGTGTAGGTCTAGGAGATATTTCAAGCACCTACAGGTAAGCCTTAATCTAGGCTTACCTGTAGGTTAAAGGGTTTACAACCACTTTAAAGGGGAAAATTCTTCCGGTCCTTAAGTGGTTAAATGATGGTACCTGGGCCAAACGGCTGTATTCAGAATGTATTATGATGACCGCTCAGTACAGGACCCAGTAGCTAGTGGAAATCACTGCAGTAGCGGTGTCTACTTCTGTGATTTCCAACTTCCAGGGCCATCAGCCAGCTATGGTATACATTATGGTGTCCAAGCTGGACCAATGTAACTACTGTATGTAAAAATTGCAAATAGAAGAAAGAAAGCCTAAAAAGTACAACTAATGCAGCCACCACATCTAAGAAATGGTAAACTGCAATATAATAAATGTTTGCTTTTGGGTTTTATAGTGTACCACTTTAGGTTGGCTGGTCTATGAAACTCACAATACATCCCCCTTGCACAGCCCAAACACTGCAGGTGGGGGCCCACTGGCTCCTGTCTTTCCCTCAGCTTGCTTACCATGGCTTTGTGTCAGGCAAAGGCGCCGCCTGATTGCTCAAGCAGATAAGCTGAAGACACATTTCACTTAGCTCGCTTCCTATAATTATCTCACCTCTATACTTTCATAAGCTGCTGCACATGAGCCATCGAAATACACACAGACATTAAACTACCATCTACTCCTTGAAGCCGGGGAATACAATTGCTTCTAATTTTCGTGTGAAGAAGAAAAAAATGCATTAAGCTGCTTTCCCATGTATAGATTTGGAAATATATTTGTGTTTGTCCCCATAGTGATTGTTCTATAATGACAGGAGAGGTAGTAGCAGGAGACCAGTTGCCTGCATATTACTATGTGACTATGCTATAAATGTGTCTGCTGGCTGATCAATATCTGTGATTCAAGTCCTACTTCATCTTAAATGGCAGAAGAAAAAAAAAAAGAAGGTGTTTAAGTACAAAGGTGCTCTGATGTCGGAAGGTGACGGAACTGACATATAATGAAGAGTCTGATTCTCATCTCCATCCCTGGAGTCTTCAGACCCCGAAACCGATCTTGCAGTTTTATGAAACAGTCACACCTGAGGAATTATTTGGCATTTTATCTTCTTCAAGGAAAGGGAAAACATGTGTTGAAAGGAAGGATAAAAAAGAACAACTGAACAGTTATGTGTTTCTGTCAATGTTATGGAAGTTATGGCAGCTAGTTTGTGGCTTTTGCCCAAATTTTAGAGGACACATTTAGCAGGAAATTAAGACATGAATAAATATGTCTTCACCGAATATTAAAGCCATCTCTTAAGACCTGTATACACGATCGGTTTTCGGATGGAATAAAATCCGATGGATTTTTCCATCGGAATTCCAATGAAGCTGACTTTCATCAGTCTTTCTTACACACCATCAGACAAAATTCCGACCGTCCAAAACACGGTGACGTAAAACACTCTGAAGTGCCGAGAAAAATCAAGTTCAATGCTTCTGAGCATGTGTCGACTTGATTGATTGATATTTAAATTTATATTGCGCCAAATACTGTCTTGAAGGACTGCAACTAAGCGCGCTGTACCATAAATTCACCAATCAGCCTTAACTAAGAAAAAACTATTTGAAAAAGAAAAAGGGGAGGAGAAAAAGAGGAAAGATGGCTCACAAGAGGAGCGGGAAAGCAAAGTCGACGCTAATTATTACTAATTTTAATGTCTCTACATCTGTAGTTAGGAAAAGCGTATTTAAAAAGGTGGGTTTTTAATTGTCTTTTAAAGAGAGCTTGGGGCATTGGGAGCCGAAGATGGTCGGGGAGTTGGTTCCAAAGGGCCGCGCCCATAGTCTGCATTCGTCGACCTCCCAAGGATTGGAGTCGGGCGGGGGCTTGGATGATCCTATTTTGAAGCCCGGACCGCAATGCTCTAATTGGTGTGTAGTGGGGGGCCATTTCCGTGAGATAGAGTGGGCCCAAGCCCCAATATGCTATAAACATCAGAACCAAGATTTTGAATTGTACTCTGTGCACTATAGGTAACCAGTGTAGCTGTGCCAGCACGGGGGTGATGTGATGTCTATATGGTGTACCCGTAATAGTGCGTGCTTCTTGACTTGATTCTGAGCATGCAAGGGTTTTTTCTCCAATGGAGTTCCCCACAGACGATCGGAATTTCCAATCATTTTTTTTTCCCATCGGAAAAATTTAAAACATGTTCTATTTTTTGAAACCGATGGAAAAAAATCCGATGGGGCCCACACATGATCGGTTTGTCCGATGAAAAAAGTCCATCGGTCTTTTTTCATTGGAAAAAACGATCGTGTGTACATGGCATAACAGTGTATAATAAGTCAAAACGTTTTTGTTTTTTTCATTTTGAACAGATTTATGGGGTAGCCCAGTGGTTAAGTGGTTAGCCCTTCCACCTAACAGTACTAGGGTTGTCAGTTCAAATCCCAACCATGGCACTACCTGCCTGGAGTTTGCATGTTCTTCCTGTGTGGGTTTCCTCCCACACTCCAAAGACCTGCTGGTAGGTTAATTGTCTCCTCTCTAAATTGTCCCTAGTATGTGTATCAATGTGAGTTAGGGACCTTAGAGGGCAGGGACTGATGTGATTGTATGATAAATATGTAAAATGACTGTGTAAATTAATGGTGCTATATAAGTACCTTTAATAAACAAGGAGCTAGAACAGCATTCCTCCAGAGGTTGCAAGGGGTTCCTTGAGCAATGACCACCTGCTACCTCTCGGATAAGTTCCACAGGTGTGCGCAGTCTATTGCATTAGGGTGTGCACCCCAAAGCTCAAACACACACTGCTGATCATTCACAATGTTCATTCAGAAAGGGAAGGGGATGGTCAATTACATATTTACCGGCCCCTTCCTCCACTCATCCTAAAACATCCTTGCAGCAACAGCTGGCAGGAGAGGAGCGAAGCTGGTAGCACTGCAGGGGGAAGGAGGGAGCCAGGGAAGTAGGGGGAATCTGTGCTGTAAAGGGTGATTAGGGTGTGCCTGGGCACACCTGGCACACCCTGAGCGCACGCCTATGATAAGTTCCCAGTTCCCACTCACATCATTGATTTTTTGTGGACAAAGTCATCACTTGAGCCCAGTTGACCTGTATTTAGCAGCTCATCACACAGACCAGGAGAGGACATTCACCCTAGTTGAGAAATTCAAGTGTAATGCCCCATACACACGGTCGGAGTATTCTCTGGGCCAAAAGCACATCGGAATTCCGACGGAATTCCATCAGAGAAAAATAGAACATGTTCTATATTTAAACTCCGATGGAATTCATTGGAATTTCTCCTATGAGGGAAAAAAAGGTTGGAATTTCCGATGGAAAAAGTCTGACTTTTTCCATCGGAAATTCCTATCATGTGTACTAGGCATTATGGGCCAAAAACTGTGCCAAATGAAAAATCCATAGGAGTTTATTTTTCTTTTATACATGTGTATTTTTAGTAGTAATTATGTGTTATCATCTCTTTTAAGTGTATTTTAAACGTTTCCACCAGCCCTGATTAGGGGGGATTGTTTGGCCTCCAAAAAGGCAGTGTCTTTCATTTGTCCTGCTTGTTGTACCAGCTGAACAATAAAATCTTTGGACTACTTAGGATTTTTTATTTGCCACTTTTTCACCTATTACGCTTAGGCTTGTATTGATGTCTGTTTTCCAGCTAGGGAGATTCACCTTTTCTAATTGTCCTGCTGACCATTGTCCCTGGGACTGAAAATGATAGGGTATCCGGAATTTGAATAAAGGGGAAATATTTCTACGGGGATGCTTGTCCAGATGACAACGGTATAAAAAGGGATATCCATTGCTTTTCCTTTTCCTGTGGTGTGTACAGGGTATGAAGTGAAGGAAGTCTCCACTGTGGAATACAGATGTCGAAAAAAAAAAAACTGGCAGGGCTTTTAACCAATTTTAAACCCTTTCCAAAATAATATATGACCTCTAGGAGACATTAGTAGCCCAAAATATCTCCCAGAGACACTTTGCTGTTATAATTAAAGAAGAGTGGTTGTTTGCCACCCCCCCCCCCAAAAAAAAAAACCCCACCAGCCGCCACTGAAGTAGACACTACTCTAGTCATCTCCATAAACTTCTGGGTCCTGTGCTAAATGGCAGCCCTGCTGCATTCTCTGATTTGTACCAATTGGACGGGTGAAGCAGTGACGTCACAATCTCCACCTGGCCCAATCAAAGAATGCTTTTCATTCATTGATAAAATGCAAAGAGTTCTCTGAATGGCACCCCTATCCAGTGGCTGACCTCCTGTATTTACAATCCAACAGTGCAGCCGCTCAGCACAGGACACAGAAGCTAGTGGAGATCACTACAGTATTGGTGCCTACTACCGTGATTTTCAACCTCTACAAGATCCCATAGGTGTAGTATATGCATAGTTACATTGGTCCAATGTAACAAATATCCATACCTGGAATTTCTATTTTAAACCCATCATGCATTGCCAATTTAAAGGAGCCAATTAACCTACCAGCATGTCTTTGGAGTGTGGGGGGCAACTCATGCAAGCAAAGAAACATGAAAACTCCATGAAGGTGGTGCCCTGGTTGGGATTTGGAACAAAGGACCCTAGTGCTTCAAGGCAGAAAGCCATTAAGCATCTGAGCTTCTTTTCTGCTTCTTCTTACAACCCAAGTCTATGATTAAGCTAAATCACTATGCACTGTGTAGCTCATATATTGAGGTTGATTTACTAAAGAAGTTGAAAATCTTCACTGAAAGTTATATTAATTTCAATTATTCAATTGTGAAAAGAAAAGTTATCAGGAATTAGCTTTTTACATTTTTTAAGTGAATATTTACACAATTGTTTTCAGTAAAGAATTTCAACAAATTACCCATCATTATCTTAACAACAGTTAGATAGAGTAATTGTATTTGCTAATCTACCCTGCCTATTGTGGTCATCTATTAATCTGTGCTTTAATGCAATATAAAAATTATGCAAGAGCAAGTATTTATATAGATACACTGCATTATTAACTTAAAATTTGTAACCACTGAGAATTTTAGATTCTTGCTCTTTAAAAAACGGATTCATTTTTAGAGATGGGCTGACCCTTTAAGTGAAATAAGATAATGGAAATCTGAATTTGTAGAACTTATTAGCATTGTTCTAATAAAGAAATTCTGGATGTCTAAATTACTTGGAAGAAAGCAGCCTCAATATGTCTTCACTACATTAACGTCACTATAGATAGAAAAATCAACTTTCCACCCAGCAGGGAAAGAGCAATAATACCATATTTTGGAAAATGAATGACAAGAAAAATGTAATTAACTTTCGATCTTCAGCGCTGCAAAATCTATTTCTCCCGCACGCATGCAGCTGGTTTATTTTTCACAATTAAATGAGAATTAGCCACGCTGCCTTAGCGGCGAATGTCCACCGATTTGATGAGAATTCATTTCCCAATCTGCAAGTCAATCAGGAGGAAAACACAATTACACGTCTGCGCACCTGTTCTCACAGACCTACCTTGTAATGATTCACAGGTGGAAACCTCAAGACTGGAGTCAGTGCGTCCTTGTGCCAGACTACGTGAGACAGAGCATAGCGGGGGGCGCCGAATCCTGCGGGCCGGGGATACAATTCAGAGGTAAGCCGTATTTCCAAAATGTTCAATACCAAATTGACTTCGTGCATGAGAATATCACCAAACAAATTAGTCTGAAAAAGAGTTGGTGGAAGCCTAGGAAGAGTAAAATGTACTTGTAGTTTAAAACGGAATTCAGCTAGGAAATAAAACATAAAAACTAATTTGAGTTATTTATTTAAAAGAATTGGAGATAACCCAGGAAATTCAGAACATTTTCCTTTCCCTTTTTTCATAGACAGTTGTAGACATAAAAAAAGACCGATATCCATGAAGTATATCCTTCCACAGCTGTGATCCACTGGAAGGCTCTCCACTTCAACTCTTTACAGCTCTCCTCTTCTTCCTCCCTCCCTTGCCTTCTCCTCCCTTACCTTTCCGCTCCTTTTATCCCCTCACTTTTCTTCCACTCCCCCCTCTTATCTCTCCTCTCCACTCTCTCCTCTTACCTCTCCTCCGCTCCCCTTCTCTTTCATCTACAACTTTATTTTCTCCCTTCTCCAACTCTCTCCCCTCTTTCCTCCGTTCCTTATCCCCCTTTCCTTTCCTCTGCTCTTTTTACCTCTCCTCCATTCATCTACTTTCCTTTTCCCTCTCCTCCACTCTCTTACCTCCCTCTCTTCCCCTCTTTCCTCCCCACCTTTCTAACTCTCTCCTCTCTTTTCTCCCTTCCTTGCCCCCTCCTCCCTCTCCTCTGCTCTCCTCTTTCCTCTCCTCTGCTCCCCTCCTCTTCTCTTTCATTTCCATTCCTCTCTTTTTCCTTCTCCAACTCACTCCCCTCTTTTCTCTCTTCCTCCCCCCCCCTTCCTTTCCTCTGCTCTTTTTACCTCTTCTCCGTTTATCTAATCTTCTTTTCTCTCTCCTCCACATTCATCCCTCCATCTCATCCCCTCTTTCCTCCCCACCTTTCTAACTCTCTACTCTTTTTCCCCCCCTTCCTTGCCCCCTCCTCCCTCTACTCTGCGCTCCTCTCCGCTCCCCTGCTCTCCTCTTTCCTCTCTTCTCCCTTCAACAACACTCTCCCCTCTTTTCTTTGTCCCCCCTTTTCTTTCCTCTGCTCTTCTTACCTCTTCTCCGTTCATCTACTCTCCTTTTCCCTCTCCTCCCCTCTTTAACTCTCGCCTCTCTTTCCTCCCTACCTTGCCCCCTACTCTCTTTTCTCTGCCCTCTTCTTACCTCCTCTGCTTTTTTTCCCCTTCTCCTTTTTCCTCGCCTCCCCTCTTTTATCTTACCTCCCTCGTTTCTCCCCCCCTACTCCCTTTCATGTCCAACCCTATCTCCTCTTTTCCCCTCTCCGGCTCTCTCTCATCTTTTCTCCCTTCCTTGCCCTCTCTTCCCTTGCCTTTACTGTTTTCTTACCTCCTTTAATTTCTTTCACTCATATTTTCCTTCTCTTCCGCTTTCTCCTCTTACCTCCCTCTCCTCCCTTCTCTCATCTCCAACCTTCTCCGCCCCCCCCCTCTTCTCTCCTTCCCTTTCCTGTACACTCCTTTCCTCATTTCTTGTCTCTTCCTCTCTCTCCCCCCTCTTTGCCTTATCACCTCTTATTCATTCCCTCTTCTCCCATCCTACCCCATCTCCTAATTTCTCCTTCACTTTCTGCTGTTCAAAGTGCCCCTAGTAAATTACAACCTCAGCACTCAAACAGACAGGAAGGGAGGGTAAATTTTCCCAGTGTGGACAAAGCATGAAAAACTGACAAAGGCCCCAACCTTCCCAAATTTATTGAAAACAAAATAAGTATATTTTGGAGTTAGACTTGAAATAGAGAATTTCTTAGCTGAAGTGTACTTTTAACTTATAGAATATGACAACAGAGATAATTATTCACTAGATCCTTGGAGATGTCACAATGTGCAGTACATTACTCATTTCCATGTGTTATATTTTGGCTTGCCTCATCCCTAAACTGTCATAAAAAGGTAATTGGATGACCGAAATGATATTCTTATAGCTAATAAAATGTATCCAAATATAGAAAGGATAGGGTTTTTCTTCTCGAGTCCTCAATATGTCCAAAAGCTCATGACAAAGCTCCTTGTTTGAGGCAATGTTTGGTGTGCTGGCAGGTAAGTCAGAGGTTCTTTCTTTATACAGTTGTCTAAATGCAGTAACTGTCTTCTGTTTGCACCTCTATACATCTTAGGGATAGTTTGGGCGATATATTCATTTTATATCTCAGGCAAAAAGGATATTTGTGTAAATTTTACCCTATGGATATCCTAAAATGGGTGTGTAAGTCAGAAATCTTCATATGCACTATATTACCAAAAGTATTGGGACACCTGCATTTACACGCACATGAACTTAGTCTTAGTCCGTAGGGTTCAATATTGATTTGTCCCACCCTATAACAAATCTATAACAGCTTCAACTCTTCTGGGAAGGCTGTCCACATAGTTTAGGAGTGTGTCTATGGGAATATTTGACCATTCTTCCAGAAGCGTATTTGTGAGGTCAGGCACTGATGTTGGACGAGCGGGCCTGGCTCGCAGTCTCCTCTCTAATTCATCCCAAAGGTGTTCTATCGGGTTGAGGTCAGGACTCTGTGCAGGCCAATCAAGTTCCTCAACCCCAAACTTGCTCATCTATGTCTGTAAGGACCTTGCTTTGTGCAGAAACATGGACATGGAAATGCAATTATTTTAGTAAATATAAACTGCTAAATACCCTTTCTCATCAGCAGTATATAGCAATCTTGTGACTTCTATCAGTGTCTGGTTAAAGCTTGTAAGAGGAGTTTTCATTCTCCCCTTATTGTCCTATGAGGCTGAAGGACCCCTGACCCTCTGTCTGGACAGTGCTGATTGGTCCTGTGCTGATCACATTCACCCTCCGAGGGTAAAAACCTTTCTAGCATAACACCACAAACTGAGCATCTGCAGCTTGCCCCAAAGGCAGATAGATTGGGGACTGTGGAAGAAGGGGAAGTTAAGAGAAGACAGGATCAAACAGCCTCTTTACACAATGCAGAGGATTAACCCCTTAGGTTTCACAGTGATATAACAAGCATGCTTTACTGCATATACAGACTGATTTTACTGTTGTGGGTTTAGTACCACTTTAAGCATCCCAAAATAACTGTTTCTTTACTCAAATAATGAAATTTACACAAATTATAATTGGAAAGGGGCAAGGCCACAGTATTATTAAAGTGTAATCCCGCTTTTTTAGTTTTGGATGGAGTGGGGAAGGTTTAGAATACCTGGCAGGGTTTCACTGCTAACATTTGCTCCATTACATTTTCTTAATAGACTGGTCACAAACGTTTCACCAAACAGGAAGTGACGAAGTATCTAAAACAGGGACTCAAACAACATTATAAGATGATAGTGATTCCGGTTTTTACACTGGTACAGGAAGTGAGGGGAAATATCTTTAACAGAGTTCCAGATAGCAGTGAAAAGGGTTTTAATCCTTCCTCACTCTATCCCCATCCTATCCAAAACCAAGAAACATAAAAAACATGCAAAACTGAGAAACAATAATTGGGACAATGCATATGTATTTGGACCTACTAATAATTTTAGAGCAACTTCTGCTTATGTATTTGCTCATCAAATGCTTACATTAAATTATGCAAGTTTTTGTAAGTTTACTCTGAAACAATACCCTACTTTTTGCAATACACCATATGGTCAACCATTTGTAGACACCTATCACACTTATCTATATGGCCACAAATATGTGAACACCCCTCCAAATGGTTGGGTTCAGGTGTTCCCTGTGGATGGTCCTGCTATTGCCAGAGCAGGAATAGGCATACCCCACTTTTAAGTAGACAAGGGACCAGAGCATGTATGTAAAACGAAAATGTACTTAAAGTGAAGCAATACCTTTTTTCACTTCACAATGCATGTAAATACACTAGCTCTATGGGAAATCTTGGTCAGCTTGACATGACACTGCTCCCGATTTTTAACATTCAACATTGACGTCTATGGGAAATCTTGGTCAGCTTGACATGGCACTTCTCCCGAACTAGAAGTGACAGGAACACCAAAGTTGGGGAGCATGTTAAGGGGACCAAGGATTATGACATGGTAGATTACCTAGGCAAGCTATCTGGCCCTAAAATCAGATATGTTGTAGTCCTGGGTCCCCTTTTTGTGCTTCCCAAGTTTGGTGTTCCTGTCACTTATGATTCGGGAGTAGTGCCATGTCAAGCTGACCAAGATTTTCCATTAACGTCAATGTTAAAAGCCCCAAAGCAGTGCCAGGTCAAGCTGAACAAGAACTCCCGTAGACGCCAATGTTAAAAACCAGGAGCAGTGCCATGTCAAGCTGACCAAGATTTTCCATAGATGCCAATGTTAAAAACCGGGAGTAGTGCTATGTCAAGTTGACCGTGCAAGCACCGCTCATGGACACCAGTGTCTGTGTACGGACACCTTGCCGATCCATGTGCTAGAGCATACAAGACATTTTCGACAACTGAGTGGCTACAAACTTGTTCTGTTCCATCATGAATATGCTCCGGTGTATAAAGCTAACTTTATTAATAACTAATTTGATACATTCGGTTTGGATAAACTTGAGTTGCCTGTACATAGCCCTGACATCAACCTTACTAAACACCTTTGGTATGAATTGGAATTTTGATTTTGAGCCAGGTCTTCTTATCCAGTGTCTTTCTTCACCAATGATCTTTTGGTTGAATGGCCACACATTTCCACAGACACTCTCCCAAAATCTTTTTGAAAGCTTTTCCATATTCATTTTCATAGTTATTTTGAATTTTTCTTTTTCGTTTTTTTTTCTTAAATTTTTAATTATTCAGTATTTTGTTATAGAGCTCTTTTTATTTTTATTTATTTTTTCATTTTTTATCTTTATTTTTCTTTACCTTATTTTCTTATCCAGGACATTAATGAAAATTGTAATTTTAATGATTTTCAGTGTGTGGGATACTTTTGGGTCTTCTAAGGGGATCTGATTTCTTGCTTTTTGTTTTATTTATTTTATTTAAGCATCTTTTCTTTTTAAATACTTTTTGAATCTTTTATATTTGTATTTATACTTTGGATTGCTGCGGCTGTTCTGCTCTTTGTTTTTACATGAGGACGAGTCTCTGTTGTGTGCCACATATGTGTTGATTTGAAGGGGCACTTTAGACTCACTCACGTCCAATGCATCAACATGATCTTTTTTCATTAGGGATCAGCTGGCAGTGCTTTCCTTACTTGCTTTATATTTGTTAGACCACCAGCTGATGATGTATAAGTGCCTGTTGCTACTCTAGATTCCATCCTCCATGACTAAGCCCCACGGGCAGGGTGAAATTCATTGAGGGCGTGGTCTGGAAGGAGTCGGGCTGAAGCCGAGTTTTACCGACATTGTATCTGGGCTATTCTGGTGTGCATCGGTTTGAGCTTTTTTTTCCCAGGAATGTCTGCATAGAGCTAGGACGAGCGCATTTCTTTCAACGCCTGCACCCAATAGTTAGAGTCACCGGACTTGTGGATGTTTATCTGGAGCGGTGGCCTAAGCCTATATATGGTCACAGTGGTCACAGTTCGACAACTGAGTGGTTACAAACTTGTGACAACAGTTTTTCTGTTCCATAATTAATACCCCCCTGTGTATAAAGCCAACAGCATTAATAAATGATTTGATACATTTGGTTTAAAGAAACTTGAGTTGCCTGTACAGAGCCCCTAACTCAGCCTGGCATGAATTGGAATTTTGATAGTGAGCCAGGTCTGACCATCCAGTGTCCGACCTCACCAATTGATATTTTGGCTGAATGGCCACAAATTGCCATAGACATTTTCCAAAATCTTGTAGAAAGTATTCCCGGAGGAATGGAGGATGTTATAGCCACAAAGGGGGGCCAACTCCATATTAATGGCCACCAGTGGTGGCTGGTGCTCAAAATTTTGGTGTGGATGGCGGCAAACAAAGCTCCCCCTCTCACTCACAACGCCGCCACACCCCCACTCGCACCGCCGACAACACCCCCCGTGGGTGACGGACGGGAAGGTGGCCTTACCTTAGGAGATGAGGAGGAGGGGTAGGGGTGCTGCTCCTCACTCCAGCCGAGGGAAGAGCCGAGGCTTCTTCTCCCGTCTGAACAGACAGACTTCTCCTCCTGGCAGAATAGAAAGTGGGTCCTGAGACTCCCTGGCCAATTGGGTCTCAGGACCCGCTTCCTGATTGGCTGGGAGGAGAAGCAGGAAGACATTAGCGAATATTAATTTGCTAATGTCACACAAGTGGGTGGGCTCGGGTCACAGTGCTCTGTCCCCCGAGTCTACTCTTTTTGAAGACAATTAGAGCCTCAGGTAGATGTCCTATTGGAAGCCACTGTGATCTTCTGTTAGACTTTGCAAGCATGTGTTAATGGGACTCAAGTGGTGAAATATTTGTTCTGTTTCCCTATATAAAATGGAACAATGACCACACATTCACACAGATATTTTTCAACAGCAAGTTTGAATATCTTTACATGCAATAAAAGCACAGTAGTTATTATGGGTGTTGCATGGTCTGAATGTGTGTTCATAGTTACATAGTTGCATAGTTAGTCCATCCAGTTCAACTAATAAATAAATAAAAATCATACAATTCTATATACACAAACCTATACCCACAGTTGATCCAGAGGAAGGTGAAAAACCCCAACAAAGCATGATCCAATTTGCTACAGCAGGGGGAAAAAATCCTTCATGATCCCCCGAGAGGCGGTCGGATATTTCCTGGATCAGATTTACCTATAAATGTTAGTATCCAGTTATAATATGTACATTTAGGAAAGAATCCAGGCCTTTCTTAAAGCAATCTACTGAGCTGGCCAGAACCACCTATGCAGGGAGTCTATTCCACATTTTCACAGCTCTTACTGTGAAGAAACCTTTCCTTAAATTTGGAGATGAAATCTCTTTTTCTCTAGATGTAAAGAGTGCCCCCTTGTCCTCTGTGATGACCTTAAAGTGAAAAATGTAACACCAAATTCACTATATGGACCCCTTATATATTTGTACATGTTGATCGGGGATATGATCAACATGTACAAATATATCATCTCCAGAAAGAATAAATTCAGTTCCTCTAATCTTTCCTCATACCTGAGCTCCTCCATGCCTCTTAGGTCTTACTAATGATTTGAACAGGGGCAAATTTATCTCTCTCCCTCTCTCTCTGCAGTCCATAACTCTCTTAATACAAGAAAGGACTTTTCTCGCTTCGGAAACTGCAGCTTGGCATTGCATGCTATTATTGAGTTTATGATCTACCAAATCCCCCAGATCCTTCTCTACTATGGATTCCCCCAGTTGTACTCCCCTGGTATGTATGATGCATGCATATTCTTAGCTCCTGAGTGCATAACTTTACATTTATCAGCATTAAACCTAATTTTCCACATAGTTGCCCAATTAAACAGTGCATTGAGGTCGGCTTGTAAGTTGGAGACATCCTGTAAAGATGTTATTTCTCTGCATAGCTTGGTGTCATCTGCAAAGACCGAAATGGTACTTTTAATCCCAGACCCTATATAATTTAAAAAGATATTAAAAAGTAAGGGTCCCAACACTGGTAACCTTAGACCATTCAGAATAATTACCCACTACTCTCTGAATTCTGTCTTTTAGCCAGTTTTTCTATCCATGTTCAAACTGGATACATCACTTATGAAGCTTGGTTCCCTTGGCCTTTAAGCCCAATTCACTCAATAAAGTGGTCCAAAGGGCCTTTTACTAGTTCACTTCCCTGCTGCAGAGCTCCAATGGGCTCCTCGAACCATCTGCGAAATAGATCTTCCATTATTCTTTCATCTCTATTTACAGATCTAAATTATTTAACAAGCCTTTTTACTGAATGTTTCTATTTCTATTTGACTTTTAAATAATAAATGCAATAAAAATGCAAAGACTGAGGGTAAAATAAAAATAAAAGCACAATTAGAAAAACGTGTATTCAACAGAAACTGCGACATTACACATTGTTGTAAGCCAGACATTCATTTTCACAGTTGCTTTGTTGGCTCTTCATAAAATATGCACAAAAGTATGTTTCAGCCTGTTTGGAGACTTTTCTGTGCTGGCTGTTCCATCAGGCATAGATCATTGAATTCTCGCTCAAGCGACACCTGGGAGACACAATGACTACTGACATGTCCTCTGCATTAACACTCGCCTCCCAGAACTGAGTCCAGACAACATTAAACTGCAGCATTTATAACATTAAGAAGTGGAAAAACCGAGCTGGCCTGGACACCATCTGACGCTTAAAGCGATGAGAGAGTGCAATTACTGCCACGTTACTTTCACAGTTGTTGATTCAACAAAATAATGATCAATGTGTTAAAATTTTGCTGTATAGTTCACACCTACAGATTTCCCCCAGCTACAAACCTCAGAGGTGAGAGGGCAAAATCAAGTCAAAGCACAATACAGAACAATGCCAAACTCAAACTTTAGGTAAGGCCATACATGGGTCGAATTTCGAAAGAATTTCATTTCGAAAATCTTATTTAAGAATTTTCGTTCGTATTTCGCACCATTAGTGGACTGCAGCAACAGCCGATTTTCGTGCGGCCATCGAATTTGAGTAATCAGACATGTTTGAAATTTTTTGAAAAACAACTGATTTTCTAATCAATGATGGGAGAATTGTGCCAGAAATGTAATCGAAAAAGAAATGTGCAAGAAAAGAAAATTCCCGGAAAGAAAAAGAAGATTCCCAACCAAAAATTATTTCTGTAGCAACATGAGGCGAATTGAAAGCTTGGTTGGTCGAATTTTGATTTAAAAAAAAAAAAGTTGTTCGTCTTTCAATCAGTACTTGGTTGTGAGAGCCAATTATATGCTATTGAAGTGACTTTGCATAGAGGACTGTTTATAGCAGATGTGTTCAAACTTTGTGAGAGGTCTAGCCATTAAAGCCTTTTGCTTTGGAATTGGGCTTTATTGTGTCAATTTATACAAGATTTCAACTCTCTGATACAGTTTACAAAATTCTATAATGGTTGCTCTTGTAAGATATAGGGACCAATTCAGGCTTTGTAACTGCTGTTGCCCCTCATTTCATCTTTACTAGTCAACATTGAAGGATTTTTTTATATGTGTGCACTGGTATTGGGGTACCCCAGGAACTTATGCAGTAGAATTTAGAGCCTGGGTAGGGTGGCCTTGGCCACCCAATCTGCTGTTAAAGGACTAGTTATCCAAGTTAGCAGTACTAAGCCGGACCATTTCGAAGAGCACTCAGTAAATTAGTATTAATCAGAACCATCCAGGCATAGCAAAGGACTAAAGGGTAAACTTGGAAGGAATAGGGGGTGTAGCAAGGGGTTATTTAAAGCATGTAGAACCCGAGTACATAAAGGGAAAGCTGTTGCAAGTGCATGGACATTAGAAGGGAAACTGTAATGTGAGAGCATACGTAACTGAAGAGCAACAAGCCCTACAGAGAATTTAGAGTTTGGGACCACCAAGTTTGTGGAGTTAGGGCCACCTTACTCAGGCTCAAAATTCTGCAGAGGAAACCAGTGCAGAGGAAGCAGTGGACAAACTGTCAGAAGGATGAGCCAGTGAAATCATTAATCATGAATTTTATATTGCATTGCACTCATGTGATCATTTTTGCATAATCACCCGATTTTAAAATTTTGGGGAAAACTAACACGCTCAATTCATTCACTCCTATTAGGGAGATTTACCTTCAAACCTGTTACCAGGACAGGAAATAAAAATAATTTTACCCAAGGCCTATGCCCACTGGACAATGTTACACACTTTATTCAAGACAGAAAAACAATTCTAATATTTCACTAATGCCTCGTACACACGACCGGGTTTTCCGACGGGAAAACTCAGATGAGAGCTTTTGGCTGGGAATCCCGGCCGTGTGTATGCTCCATCTGAGTTTTTCCAACGGGAAAACTGCCAAAAATGGGTGGCAAAAAAAAGAGAACTTGCTCTCTTTTTTCCCGTCGGGATGCCCAACTGACTTTTTTCCGTCGGAAAACCCGGTCGTGTGTACGAGGCATAAGGAGTAAAATTTTTGTGCTGTCTTTTCAGGGAATAGCTGATTTCTCAGAGACCCATTCTATAGCACCAAGTATTTTTTTTTCCTTTTGTCAAAACTCACAAAATAATATTTTTATTAAATACAAATGAAAAGAAATTGCACAGTTTTCAACAAACTGAGATATCCCAAAATGGAAAGTGACAACAAAATTACCGGTAACTAATTCATCAAATCACCAAAGCACAAAGCAGCCAACACAGAATGAGATAAGTTCTCACACAGACCTCAATTCTGCATTCTATCTTGATACACTTCATCTTCAGAGATGAATAGAGGTAGGAGGCCATAACCATGGCAAATAAAATCTATGTTCGGTAATCTCCGAGCTCTGCCAAGAGTAAAACTATTCTATTGTAGTGAGTTTCCTTAAAATTGAACTGCTGTAGATCAGTGCATCACTGCTTCCTGTCCACGGGTAACTTGTGATGTGCCGCTCTGCAGTTTTAAACCTTAAAGAAAAAATAAGGCTCCTTTCACATATACGGACCGTTCATTTGATCAGTTCAGTCACGTAAAAACGGATGAAGTATTCATCCATTTTTCATCCATTTTACATGAAAGTTTTTTCATCATTTTTTTTTTTTAAAGTGACGGAACAGAACTTCAAACACTGGCGCTGGATAGAACATCTCTTTTGGGGGGTTCTGCCCATGGACTTGTGGAGCCACGTAGGGGGCCCTGCTGGGCTTGGAACACATGGCGCCGCCCTGACAGCTTGTGCGGTTGGTCCCTGAGCCGCCTCCGCACATGCACGGTAATCCCCTGAGCTATGCCATGGCCAGGGGGCATCCCCCGCTATATTTAGGTCCCCAAGCAGGCTGCATCCACAGCACTTTGCCTTGAAGGACACCATTGGGACATCAGTAGAAACAACTTCTATTTACCAACAGGTAATTTCCATTTCCATCTTGGATGTAGGGCCCCATGGTCCACATGATTGTGTGATTCATGAAACGTACCAACGCTCATGATGAAGAACCCCATTACTGTCAATGGCCCCGTCCACACATGGGCGTTCCGTCATGAGAAAGCACAGGTTTTTTTTTTAGGCAGAATCGTATGTTTTTGGTCCTTTAGGGCTCATTAAGAGGGGTGATCAGTCCCATCCTTTGTACAGAGCTGCAGGTGGGTTTAATTCAGTGTTGACACTTTGAAATAAATAAGTAAGTTTTGTGTTGCAGTTTGGGCACTCAAGCTCAAAAAGGTTCACCATCACTGCTTTAACCCATTGACTAGTGCCAAATAGATGTTTGCCAACCTCAAAGGATAAGTTCACCTTTGTTCAAGTATTTTTATTTATTTTTTTCTAAATTCCAGCCCCCACAATGTACCAATATTGCACTAATGTACTTATTTTGCAAAAATATCAAAGCTTTCCAATACATCTAAAGACACTTACTTCACTTGTCTTCATCCATGTTTCCAAACTTATCCATTAGTAAGTAATGTCTTACTTCCTGGACAGACTGTAGGTCATGACACAGGAAGGAGTTGACTGACCAGCTGACCTCATTAACATACACTCTGCATCATCCACCCACTTAACTGCCCCCCACCCATTCCCAGCTGCACGTTTTTTAAATGAAATGCAATCAATCAGTGATCACCTTTCTCACTAAATTCACAATAAACAATCAGATTGCATAGGGTATGGCCATCTTTATACAAGTACATATAAGGGAGTAGACAGAAATACTCAGCTGTTAAGCCCCGTTCACATCTCTGCATAGCGGGAATTCGCATTCCCACATGCCTTTTTTTAGCGAGGGGCGTTTTGGAGCATTTTCCGCACGCTCCGCTCTAAAGCCCCGTACACACGATCGGATAACCTATGGATTTTCGTCTGATGGATTTTTCCATCGGATATCCGATGAAACTGTTTTCCATCAGTCTTGCCCACACACCATCAGTCAAAAAACCGACCGTTCCAAACGTGGTGACGTAAAACACTCCGATGAGCCGAGAAAAATGAAGTTTAATGCTTCTGAGCATGCGTCGACTTGATTCTGAGTATGCGTGGGTTTTTGATCCGATGGACTTGCCCATAGGCGATTGGAAATTCCCATCGGTTTTTTATGGGAAAAAAGACCGATGGGTACCATACACGATCGGTTGGTCTGATGAAAACCATCCATCGGACGGTTTTCATCAGTCAAACCGATCGTGTGTACGGGGCTTAAAGTTCTGAAGCTTTTTTGGGGTGGTTGCTGTGTGTAGGGCAGCCCATTCAGGTGGATGGGCTGCCCTATGTGTGATGAGTGAAAATGCTCCAAAGCGCTTCCCTCGCTAAAAAAAAAGCAAAAAAAAAAAAAGCATGTGGGAATGCAAATTTCCGCTATGCAGAGTTGTGAATGGGGCTTAGTGTTTCTGTCCCCTCCCTCCTATGTACTTGTATAAATATGGCCATACACTATGCAATCTGATTGTATATTGTGTATTTAGTGAGAAGGGTGATCACTGATTGATTGCATTTCATTTTAAAAACATGCATCTGGGAATGGGTGTGTAGGTAGGAGGGTGGATGATGCAGGGTGTATGCTAATGAGGTTAGCTGGTCAACTCCTTCCTGTGTCATGATCTATAGTCTGTACAGGAAGTAAGACATTACTAATGGATACATTTGGAAACATGGATGAGGACAAGTGAAGTAAGGACTCATTTACACTTGCTTCAGCTTCAACACACATTAACGGCTAGTTTACACTTGCTTCAAAACAAGGCTTCGGACAGGCTTTGTTACAGCTCTCTGAACGCTAGTCAAAGCCCCTGTCACTAGATAAAATGGTTAGCTTACAGTCCTGTTTACACCTTGCTTTTGCTTAGCTTCAAAAATTATACCCCATATAGCTTCAGTGGTGCTTCAAAGCATCTTCAAAGCCTCCATAGAAGTCTATGGCAAAGTTCGCTTGAAGCCCCACAAAGTCTCGCCAAAGCCCCACCAAAGGCTCATCGAAGCTCCACCAAAGCCTCATCGAAGCCTCAAGCAACAGCAGGTGTAAACAGGACTGTAAGTTAACCCTTTTATTTAGTGACAGGGGCTTTGACTAGCGTTCAGAGAGCTTTAACAAAGTGTGTCCGAAGCCTGTGTAAACCAGCCCTTAGCCTTAGTGTCTGTAGATTTATTGGAAAGCTTTGATATTTTTCCAAAATAAGTACATTGGTATATTGGTACATAGGTGGGCGGAAATTTAGAAATAAAAAAAAATTGAACAAAGGTTAACTTATTCTTTAACCTGCCTGCTAGGCTTGCTGGACACCACTGACCACTTGCGGATCACGTACCCCCTTCAAATCTCTAAGACCACTCCCAGCTATGCTGCTCCGCCCTTCAAATCTCTAAGACCACTCTCAGCTATGCTGCCCCGCCCCCCACCAACCAGATAGGCTACAACAACTTTAAACTCTTTGCCAGAGTTTTAACCCTTTCTGCGTTAGTCCCCTATTCATATTGTCAGGTCCTCCCTAGCCCTACGCTTATTTGTATTTACATTTTTTTTGCTTCGGGCCTTTCTTTATTGCTAGCTGTATACATATATGCATCACCATGACACTGGACTTTAATGCCGGTGTCTTGTCACATTCGGCTCCACATCACAGATTGCTCCGGAAGTGACGTTTCGTCGCCGCCATCTTGCTACACCCCACACCAAAACGGAGCTTATATGCTTAAATACAGTATTTGTAAATCCGACGGACTGTTTAAATGTTAAATGTGAAAATCAGAGGTGTTCTGTCACATTAGCAACCTTGTAAGGTCAGCAGATTTGCTGCTGCTTTTAAAATTTTACATCTAAACAGTTCGTCGGATTTACAAATACTGTATTTAAGCATATAAGCTCCGTTTTGTCTTGAAAATAACTGTGAAATCTAAAACTCCGGTGGGTGTAACAAGATGTCCGCTTGTCCCCTTCTCAATCTATCATTACTGTGCAGGAGTGTGGGGTGTAGCAAGATGGCGACGACAGAACGTCCCTTCCGGAGCAATCTGTGATGGGGAGCCGAATGTGGCGACACACTGGGCTTGTATGCGCAGGGAGCTTGCTCACTTGGTGCCCCCAGCACAGTGACCGCTCCTGGTAACAGTTTACGATCATGAGCTGGTGGGGTTGGCCAATCGATGATCTCATGACCAGGAAGTCCATGTAACACCTCCGATTCAGAGTCAGAATACTTTATTAATCCCAATTGGAAATGTTATGAGTCGGCTATACTTTTGTAAGGATAGCTAAAAGTTTTATTTTTTTTTATTTTGGAAAGAGTATGGAAGGAATAGAACCACTGTCAAGTTTTTATTGCTGTCTGTGACCTTGTTGGGCGGATTCATTCTTCTATGTGGCCTGCTAGGCATTTCCTTCAAAACATTAATGGGATATCTTATGGTTCTTACGTTAACAAGATGTCTTTCAGTAGAGAAACATGTTCTGATGACAACTATCTAAAGGCTTGTTCACACGTGGGATCCACGGTGGAATGCTTTTCAGAGGGCAGATGACAGGTGGTGAGGAGGTGACATGTCACCTTCACATTTGGCGGCAGTACCATCTGCTCAATGTGATATGCCGTTTAACCTTTGCTGCGCCTGCGAGCAAACTATTGCATCGGTGACATGAATACAGTTCTGAGAGGCTGCATTGCCTTGTTTAGTTGTAAAACCCAGGCTCAACCTCCTGCATTTCCAGCCCATGTAAACCACCCATATAAAACTCTCACTTTCAGCAAAAAATAAATTGATTGGGGTTTTAACAGAAAAAACATGTTTTGGCTTTTCATACACTTTTTGGACACTGTTGTCTCAAAATGTTTTAGGACCTCTCTGAAACATTAACCACTTGCTGACCGCCCCATAGCACCTTTACTGCTACAGGGCGGCAGCTGTGGGCAGAATCATGTATTTATGTGTGATTCTGCATTTCCACCAGCAGGGGGCACGCACACGCTCCAGGCAGGCTGCTTCTACTCTGATAATTCACAGCAGATCTACGGGTCCCAGGGACTTGATGTCCTCCGGCACCCACTGATCGTTAGTAAAACACAGAGAACTGAGATATGCCTGTGTAAACAAGGCTTATCTCTGTTCTGACAGGGTGGGAAGGGACAATCCTGTGTCTCTGCAAAGCAGAGACTAGAATCCGTCTCTTCCCCTAGTGAAAGCAGCACACTGTGTACACAAAAACACTGGCCAGTGTCATTAGTACAGTGACCGTGCATATTTTTAGCACTGATCACTATATTAGAGTCCTCATGACTAAGCTCCGGTGGCCTGGTGGGAGCCCAAGCTGAGGTTGTCTCACCTACAGTACTATAGCACCACTCGCGTGGATGTGCGGCATCGGGGATCGCTTCCCTTCTCTCTCCACTGTATTAGAGTCGCTAGTTCCCGCAAAGTTTCAAAAGTATCAGTTAATGTCCGATAGCCCACCGCAATATCGCAGTTCTGCTATAAGTTGCCTATCACTGCCATTACTAGTAAAAAATAAATAAATAAAAATTCCATAAATATATCCCATAGTTTGTAGACACTATAACGTTTGTGCAAACCAATCAATATACGCTTTTTGGGATTTTTTTTTTTACCAAAAACATGTAGCAGAACACATATTTGCTTAAATTGATGAAGAAATTCGATTTTTCATTTTTTTTATTTGATAAAAATCCCAGTTCCCTTAGCATAAAAAAGCGGCATAAAAAAACGTTCATATAGAGTGTTTTGAACACGCGTTTAGGCACATTTATGAACTCCAAATGACCACAATGCATGCAAAACATTATCAGGGGCCAGTCCACCCATAAAATATATTTTAGCTATGCATAGAGCCCGATGGACTGATTCAGATTCTGCTTTCTTATCTTGTATCTTGGACACTTCAGTAATGAGATATCCTAGCAGTATTCCCTGACCTGAGTGGTATGCCTGGCCACGTTGCAGTTTTTGTACCCGTCCGCGCTTTTGGATTCCAGCACTTCCTATTGCACTCTGCATACAAAAAAAAAATGGGGGTATGGGAACCCCTCATAGTGCCCACAATAGACCTGAACTGAAGAGCAGATCTTACTGATCTGATATAGACAAGTGGTTTATCTCCAATTTGGGGTTTCCTGAGTCTACATTTTATTTTTAATGCTACGTTGCATTATTTTAACTGAGGAATTGTGAAATCACTAGGTGGAGCCAATTAATGTTTTCACCTCTATTCCCTGCAGTAGGAAGGCAACTAATGTATTAGGGATGCACCGATGCCATTTTTTTAACACAGAGTACGAGTACCGATACTTTACCTCAGGTACTCGCCGATATCAATTACCGATACCTTTCTCCTAGGAAGAGGGGTGGTTTGGGAGGTGGCGGTAGTTGAGGGTGGGGTGAAATAGGGATTGTGGGGTGGGAGAGTTTGGATGGAAAGGCTGTGATTGCTGGGGGGAAGAGGATGGGGATAGGGGGGTTATTGGGAAACATGGGGGCAGGGGTGATAGCTGGTAGAGGGGAGGAGGAGGCAACAGGCAGAAGTGACTGCAGGCATGGTACAGGAGACAGTCAGAGACTGCAGGCATGGTACAGGAGACCGTCAGACTGCAGTCAGTGATGGTACAGGAGACCATCAGGGACTGCAGACATGGTACAGGAGACAGTCAGGGACTGCAGGCATGGTACAGGAGACAGTCAGGGACTGCAGGCGTGGTACAGGAGACAGTCAGGGACTGCAGGCATGGTACAGGAGACAGTCGGGGACTGCAGGCATGGTATAGGAGACCTTCAGGGACTGCAGGCATGGTTTTTGCGGGGAGCCGAGACAGCTGCTGAGGGACCCCAGAAGACCAGGTTCGGGGGCTATGTTAGTGTGGGGGGGCGGCCGCGAGAGCCGAGAAGTCGCCGAAGGAGGACAGGGCTTTGGGCCGCTGGGCAGGTTGTCAGGAATCCGGCCCTGCCCACGCGACGTCACTTCCGGTATCGGTTTCCGGTATCAGAGCATTTTCACGAGTACCGATACTCGCGAAAATGGCGAGTATCAGTACCGATACCAGTATCGGTATCAGTGCATCCCTATAATGTATGGTTCAATGCTCATTTATATAGCTAGGATGAGAAAAGACCTGTTCATCTAGCTCAGCTCTGAAATAAAATGTAAATACAAAAACCTTACATGTGACCATGTTTCCCAAAGCAAGAAAGATGTCCTGCCCATTCATTGTCGGTGGTCTCTCCACTCCCTTATGTCCATCACTGACTGACACAAGGGAGACAGATCATGTGACCGGACCAAAGCGGCCTGAAAATAGGTAAGTATATATATCTCCCTTACACAGGTTAGCCACTATAGGTCCAAAAAATGGAAAGGAAAGAGGGCTCACCAACCTAGTGCATTATCCCACATAAATTTATTGTAGATAGAAAATATATAAAACTACTCACAAACATGAGTTGCAAGTATGGTAGAAATAGACAATCTTCTATGGCTTTGAAGTCTTGGAATATACAGTCTCCAGACCCTAGGGGGGCCATGCAGAGGCCACTGCTTGCTGAAGCATTTTCAAAGCTTTGTCCTCCTTCCTCAGAGGACGAGGCTCTGAGAGAGAAGGTAACCCTTCGAAACACGTCAGCAAGCAGGGGTTCGTACGTCCTCTCTTTAGGATCTGGAGACTGCTACCAGTAGATGGATCATTATAAACCAAAGAACGTTACATTGTGGTTTTCTTTTGATGCTTCTGAGTAGCTTTTAATCATTTTTCTTTTAACAAATACATCAAAGCATAATGCACAAGGCTGGTGCGCCCTCTCTTTTTTCTACTTTCTTTTCCGACTGCTAGGATATCTCTATCCTGGAGGGCAGCAAGGCCTGAGATATTATCCACTCTGAACTTTGGATCGCCTGGTCAACACATTTTGTGCGCAAGAGTATTTGTTTTGCTGCCCCTGCGTGGTCCCCCTAGGGTCTGGAGAATCTCCCTCCGCTGTTTGCATAGCATCGGATAATGCTTCAGACAATCTGCACATGTGCTGTGTTGACGTCACGCCAGCTGATCAACATATTAGCTGGAGTGACGTATGATACTGCGCATGCGTAGACCCATCAGAGGCATTTTCAACGGGAGCTATTTCTTGATAGAACACCGGCAATTGGAACTGTAAAAATTAACCACTTCTCTACTGTGCACGAAAACCCCCTTCCTGCCCAAGCCATTTTTCAGCTTTCAGCGCTGTCACACTTTGAATGACAATTGCGCGGTCGTGCGACGTGGCTCCCAAACGAAATTTGTGTCCTTTTTTTCCCACAAATAGAGCTTTCTTTTGGTGGTATTTGATCACCTCTGCGGTTTTTATTTTTTGCGCTATAAACAAAAGAAGAGCGTCCAGTTTGGAAAAAAAACACAATTTTTTACTTTTTGCTATAATAAATACCCATTTTTTTTTTTAAATAAAATTTTCCTCAGTTTAGGCCGATACGTATTCTTCTACATATTTTTGGTAAAAAAAAAAAATCGCAATAAGCGCGTATTGATTGGTTTGCGCAAAAGTTATAGCGTGTACAAAATAGGGGATAGATTTATAGCATTTTTATTGTTTTATTTTTTTATTAGTAATGGCGGCGATCTGCGATTTTTTATTGTGACTGCGATATTGCGGCGGACACATTGGACACTTTTGACACATTTTTGGGACCATTCACGTTTATACAGCGATCCCTGCTATAAAAATGCATTGATTACTGTATAAATGTGATTGGCAGGGAAGGGGTTAACCACTAGGGGGCGGGAAGGGGGTTAAATATGTTCCCTCAATGTGTTCTTACTGTGGGGGGAGGGGACTGACTGGGGGAGGTGACCGATGGTTGTCCCTATGTACAAGGGACACACCATCGGTCCCCTCTCCCTCACAGGACGTGGATCTCTGTGTTTACACACAGAGATCCACTTTCCTGCTCGTTTCCCGGGCAATCGCGGGTGCCCGGCGGCAATCGCGGGTGCCCGGCGGCAATCGCGGCCGCCGGGCACGCGCACCGGGGCCTTGTGAACGCGCCGGGCGCACGCCTCCTAGCTCGTTTTAAAGGGAGGACGTCATATGACGTCCTCCCAGAACGAGAGTATCCTCCGCCCGCCGTCAATTGACAGTGGGCGGGGGACAAGTGGTTAAATAAAAAAAGAGCTGGGCAATGTTTATCAAGAACATTGCTCAGCCACTGAAACAGAAAGGTAAAAAGGAACATTGTTTCTTTTTTTATCTTTCTGTTTCTTTATCTACAGATCAAAGGGATGAACTTGATGAACTCTGCAGATGAAGTCAGTTTAAAGCAACCTGTCAAGTAAAAAAAAAAAAGGTTCTTCTAACCCCTTATTAACCCTAAATTTACGCTAATCAGCCTTAATTAACTCCTTATTCTCCTTTTCTCTTTACTTATTATTTTCCTGCTGATTTTTTTGTCCACTTCTATTTAATAAAAAAACTATTAATAATTAAAAAAAAAAAATTGTTTGTTAATATTTGTAGCACACAGACCCTTTTCCCTACCTTTGGCTCGCTTGCAGGAAAAAGGCACACCGTACTATATGCCTGTACCCTCCTGGTTGAGGAGGTTGAGCGGTGTTATGTATTTGGGTCCCACAGCTAGGTTCCTCCGTCAGTTGGTTCTCATCTCCTAGGATATAGGGTCAAGTCTCTGTTTTCCCCCCAAGTAATCCAATGTCCACACCACTCTAAACTCCAACGTTGAGTTTATTTTGTCAATGTTCAGCAGATAGGAAAGGGTGGATAAGAGACAGGACAGCAAGGTTTTGGGAGGTTAGTCCAGGCACAAGTAGCTATTCTATCCCAGAGTAGGTTTAGCTCACTGGGATAGTCTCCTGTAAAGTGGATCCTAGCAGCCGAAGTGATGCTCGGACGTTTAATCAGGTTCTTTTCCTAGATACGATCGGGAGACTCTCTGCCACAGAATCTATCAGACCCCGAACTTCTCAGCTTTTAAGGACATAAGGACAGGTGCCAGCAGCAGCACATTACTAGGCCCTTGGTGGATAGATGAATCCCTCCAGAAAGTTACCGGGCCTCTTCCTTCACCGTGAACTCTCACCGGTCCGTCAGAAAGGTCCTCCCCCGGCCTCCTCTTCTTAGAAGTGGGCTCCCTCTCTTCCCAGAGGTGGGCTCCAGCTAAAGGTGCTGGGTCCAGTGTTGAAGATGCAGCCCCAGGGCTAAAGGTGCCTGGAACCGATGAACACGTGTCCCCATGGCCTGGAGGGCCATGCGCCACGCACTTGGACTCCGACTCCTCTCCTCCTCCCAAGACCCCTCCCAGGCGGCGTCTGCCCCTTATGTATCCTCTCCCAGCATGCACAGCAGGCCAACCACACCCACTGTACCACTGCCGAGAGAGGACACCCCAAGGCACAGCACTAGTACTGATGGTTCAACCCTGACCTGTC
Organism: Rana muscosa; assembly: GCA_029206835.1. Taxonomy (NCBI): domain Eukaryota; kingdom Metazoa; phylum Chordata; class Amphibia; order Anura; family Ranidae; genus Rana; species Rana muscosa. Next base: position 449,532,838 of record CM055127.1, on the reverse strand, counting down.
ATGACAGCGCCACCTACAGGCCACAGGGAACTGCACACCAGTGTACCACCTGGAGAAATAAAGTAGCACAATCTATAAATGAGAACGGTCCGAGCCCAACTACTATCTCAGACCAGCCCCTAAATTTGGGTATATAGCACCCCTAAATGGGGTGGGCGCTACATATTTTTACACCTTTACCATATATTTACATGTTTCACATTGAAAAAAGTGTAAAATTCTAATTTTTTATTTTTTTATTTGTAAATTACTTTTTAATGCTTTGTACCATTGCTGACAGTTGTGTAAACAAAACAGTTGCGGTAGGTATCGATAATTGGTATCGGCGAGTACTAAAAAAAAAATACTCTTATTCCTTGTAAAAAAAAAATTGTATCAGTGCATGTGCTCAAAAGGTATTATTATTTCTATCCAAAGTTATGCTTTTCAAAATAAATTTTGTCCAAATATACAAAATATATATTCAAGATTACTAGAGAGCCGCCCACTAGCCCACCAAGCCACTTTGGGGTTCCTAACTACCTCCAAGGGGTAAGGGGTTGCTACGATAGGGACACACAAAAGTTTCTGTAATAGGCTGATCTTATTCCCATTTCTTCCAGCATATACCGTATATACTCGAGTATAAGCCGACCCGAATATAAGCCGAGGCACCTAATTTTACCACAAAAAACTGGGAAAACGTATTGACTCGAGAATAAGCCTAGGGTGTCCATCTGCATGCCTCACCGTGCCTCACTTTGCCTCACTGTGTCCATGTGCATGCCTCACTGTGCCTCACTGTGTCCATGCCTCACTGTGCCCATGCCTCACTTTGCCCATACCTCACTGTGCCCATGCCTCACTGTGCCCATGCCTCACTGTGCCCATGCCTCACTTTGCCCATACCTCACTGTGCCCATGCCTCACTGTGCCCATGCCTCACTTTGCCCATACCTCACTGTGTCCATGCCTCACTGTGTCCATGCCTCACTGTGCCCATGCCTCACTGTGTCCATGACTAGACTGACGTTTAACATGGGAGTCTATGGAAGGGGTGCCCGGCTTTGAAAAATCAGTGCTCCCCGGCCGTAGGTCCCCCAGACAAAAAACTTTGCACACTTATAGGCTTGGGCTACATGTGTGCCAAGTTTCAGGTCCAGGGGACCTACGACCGGCCGGTACCTGGTCCCCAAAGACACCGGAGAAATTACCGTTTATCATGGGAGTCTATGGAAGGGGTGCCCGGCTTTGAAAAATCGGTGCTCCCAGGCCGTAGGTCCCCCGGACAACAAACTTTGCACACTTGTAGAGGAAGAGTGGGGCTACATGTGTGCCAAGTTTGGCCGATACTGGGTCCCAAAAGTCTGGGAGATCAGGCGCAAAAAGGGGACTCGAGTATAAGCCGAGGGGGGCATTTTCAGCACAAAAAAAGTGCTGAAAAACTCGGCTTATACTCGAGTATATACAGTAGTTCTCCTTTCTTGTAAACTTTTCAAAAGGTCAACAGTCCCTTCGCAACAGGTATCAAAAGGCAGTTTGTTTTGTGCAGAAAATTGGTACTGTAATCCCCTTGCAAAATGTAGGGCTATATAATCCCAACCCATATAAAGCAATCATGCATTCATCAAAAGAGTATATGAACACAATAGAGCAATTGTGTAATTTGCAAACACATTATATTTGGATAAAATATCTTTTGAAAAGCATGACGTTTGTATATAATAGTCACCCAGGTTTTGAAGATTAATGGATGGAAAATAACACCTTTTGAGCTGTTGCAGGGTCCTACTCAAATTTTTAACATTTAATGAGGGTTTATTATGTCTTTTTTTGTAACCTTTTTTTGTTATTTGTGTGATGTCTGGATTTCAAAGCCAGGCTGCAAATTTTTATTTAAAAGGGACATGAGTAGCTGGGCACTGCTATGGGAGACATGTACCAATGTTTGGATGGAATAAGGGAGGGTTACATAGGCGTGCGCAGCCTAAGGCCCCTTTCACACTGGCACGTTTTTCTGGCGGTTTAGCGCTAATAATAGCGCTGTTATACCGCCTGAAAAAATCGTGCCCTGCAGTCTTCAGTGTGAAAGCCCGAGGTTCACCGCTCCTTTACCGTGGCTGCCCATTGAAATCAATGGGACACCACGGTAATATTAACCCTTTTTCGGCCGCTAGCGGGGGTTAAATTCACCCCGCTAGCGGCCGCATACCGCGGTAATAACGACGCTATACCGCCACCGCACCTGCCCGCCCCAGTGTGAAAGGGGCCTAATGCATTAGGGTGTGCACCTCAAACCAAAGCTCAAACACACGTGCGTCTGTATGTGTATATATATATATATATATATATATATATATATATATACACACACATATACACACACACACTCTTATAAATGAATGTATTAAAACATTTTTAATGAAATAAACATCAATGTAAACAAACATTATTTTATTAACTTAACATAACTTATTACCGTAATTAAATAAATCTCCAGATCAAATAAGCAATTTTTACACAAACCGCACAGTAAGTAGTTTTTTTTTTATAAGTATCAGGTTTTAATACCCTGAATTGTATTTACTGCTTTAAATAAACTTGTTAGATCCCCCAGCAACAATAGATGCCCTCAGTAACAATAGATCCCCCAGGAACAAGACATCTCCCAGCAACAATAGATCCCTCACAGCAACTATAGATTCACCAGCAACAATAGATCTTTCCAGCAACAATATATCCCTCCCAGCAACAATAGACACCTGCACCCCCACCCAGCAACAATAGATCTCTCCAGATTTGGTCTGTGTGAAAAGTTATACAGTCAGTATAATGGTATACTGTATATATATTACAATTAATCAGGATGCGGGTATGGGGTATGGCAATGATCAGGACGCTGGTATGGGGCGTGGTGGTGATCAGGACGCTCTGATTGGACACAGTAGTCACATGGTACAAGACCGGCGGTAATGGGATTCACTGTGTACAGGCCACACACTGATCACAGGGCTCCCAGGTGCACGCTCTGTGAGCCGTGCAGGAGCCTCCAATGTGGGCTGACGTACAGGTACGTTAACCCACATTGGCACTGCTTCCTGTCTGCCATATATTGGGGATGTGGGCATAGAGGAAGTAGTTAATATACACTTAGGATTTTTTTTTTTTATACCAATGACATGTAGTAGAATTCATTTTGGCCTAAATTTTTGAAGAAAATGTATTTAATTGGATAGGTTTTATAACAGTAGTAGTAGTAACAGTAGTAAATAGAAAATGTTTTTTTTTTTTTTTTTATTCTTTTTGTGTTTAGCAAAAAATAAAAAAACTAGTGGGGATCAAATACAACCAAAAGAAAGCTCTATTTGCATGAAAAAAATGATATAAAATTAATTTGGGTAAAGTGTTACATGGCTGCGCAATTGTCAATAGAGCAGTTAAATAGCAAAAAAATGGCCTGGTCATTGTTCTCACACGTTAAAATAAAATAACATTATCGAAGCGTTATTTTAAAATGTGTGAGAACAATTTAAAAATAAATTAAATTAAAAAATGTATGTATGGGCAATTTTTATATATATATATATATATATATATATATATATATATATAAAATAAATAAATACATACACACTTACTTTTTTTGCTGACAAGCCAGGCAGGGTTCATATTGATCCAAAAAATAAAACTCAAAGAAAGGGAATGTGGCTCTGTTCTACCAGATTCCAATGTAATGATATAATACAGATGTGTAAGTGCTAGTAGTAATAAATACCCTGACAGTGCAGGTAAAAAAAAACTAAAATATGAAGTGTCCAGCAAAAACAGTGGCAAATTATGTAAAGGAAATATAGTACGTGTGTGCAAAAAATATTTAAAAATGCAAATAAATCCCACAGATTATGTATATAAGTCCAACATAAACAATATATTTTTTATATTGCACTTATATACATAATCTGTGGGACTTATTTGCATTTTTAAATATTTTTAAATTTTTAAATATTTTTGCACACATGTACTATATTTACTTTACAAAATGTGCCACTGTTTTTGCTGGACACTTCATATTTTAGGGTTTTTTACCTGCACTGTCAGGGTATTTATTACTACTAGCACTTACACATCTGTATTATATCATTACATTGGAATCTGGTAGAACAGAGCCACATTCCCTTTCTTTGAGTTTTATTTTTTGGATCAATATGAACCCTGCCTGACTTGTCAGCAAAATGGTAAGCGTGTATACTGTACATATATATAAAAATGCACACTTACTTTTATGCTGACAAGTCAGGCAGGGTTCATATCGAGTTGCCTTTTTTTGGTCCATCTTGTGTCTGGCTCTGGCTGCCCGCCCTGCTCTGTGCTGTCTCATTGCTCACCTCACTGAGCCATCCGCCTGCCGCTATCCAGGCTGACTCGGCTCCGCTGCTTCTTCCAAGGGGGAGAGAGGAGGCCGGGGGGGGGGGGGGGGGGGGTGGAGTGCAGATGTATATCACTCCGCCGCCATCTGTGGGACCTGCAGCCGGAACTATAGAAGACCCATCGGCAAATGCGGCTGGATTACTCCGCAGCTGTGGTCCGGCGACTCCCTAGTCCCTGTTTAATCACCTCCCAATCGCAGCAGTGCAGCACACAGATGCTTTTGCCTGCCAGGACCGACCCCAGGGGTGACATGAGCTACACAGATAATGTCACAGGCTGGCACTAGCAGTGAGAGCACAGGAATGATTAGGATGTGCCTGGGCACACCCCGGCACACCCCGTGAGCACGCCTATGGAGGGTTATAATCCCTGTCAATTCTTTTTCTGCCATCTGTGTCCCATTGTGGAGATTTCCCTTCACTTCCTGTCCTATAGCTAAAACAAATCCCTCCAAAGCGAGGGGATCCCTGGTTGTCCCCAGGTTCACTAGAACTAACACCCCCTTTGGAAGATTTTACCTCTATTCCTGTTCTAGTGCTAATCCCAAATTTGGGATTTTCCTTTACTTTTGGTGATGAGGAGTAAACGTGACAAATGTGGGAGATTTAATTTTCCTAATGGGAGACATGAGTGACATTAGATTTACATTGTTTATTTTTTCTAATAATGGACCTTTTTCATGGTATGGATGTTTTTATTCACTTTTGTTTTGTGAATGAGTAATAAGTGGTACTATGTGTCCTGTATTCTTTTACCTGGGGGGAGGGGCATCCAGGTTGTGCTAAATCGCCTCATATCTCTTAAGGAGGACAGGATGTGGTTGAATAGGCCCTTGGATTCATCAACATGGGATGGCAAATCCTCCCCATTTTCAAGGCACCTTGTCTTCATGGTGATGGGGACAAAGACCTGTCAATCGATGATGTTGCCCCAACACTACTCCTATCACAAATGACAGATCCCTGACAGCTTCTGTTTTTTTAGTCATGTTGAAAGATCCTTGGATGGTTTGTTTACAAACATAAGCTGGCTGAGAATCTGGCATATAATGAGCGTAGCAGTACCGCTGCTCAATGACAGATCCCTGCCTGCTTCTGTTTGTAAAATAGCCAGCAGAGATCCTGGGTAATGTCATTGACTAAATGTGGTTATTCCTACATTTGATCAGTGACGTCATCCATGATCACTACCGTCTCGTTTACACACAGTCGCCAGTGGGGATCTGTTATTTGTGACAGGAGCAGTGGCAGGTCACATCAGTGGATGGCACTCGTGATAGACAAAGATCTACATTGTCCTGGCTGCAATGTGTTAAGATTTTGTTCTTGGGTTTAGATATGCTTTAGAAGAGAAGTACAGCCAAAGCTCATTTGACTGTACTTCTCCTGTGGCTCACAGGAGTGCAGTTCGTTCTGCACTCCTGTGACTCGGTTTCAACAGACAGAGGGCTGAAGCCCGCTGTCGGCTGACGTCACAGAGCCGGTCCAGGTTCAGGAAGGATCACGACCATATGGTTGGGATCCGCCCACATGCCTGGACTGGCTCAGTCTCTCAGAGAGCCGCTGAGAGCCTGACCTGGACGCTCCCGCCCCCTCCGCGGCCCAGCGCTCCAGTGAGCACGGGGGGGGGGGGCAGAGAAGAGAGCCTGATAGTCACTGTCCCTCTGCTCATGGAGCTCTGAGAACCGAGTGATCGGCGGTATTTGATCGCTTAGTGTTAGAGCCGGCGGGGGACAGATGCAGCATCGGGTCAATGCTGCATCTACCTGGGTAAGTATGATTTAAAAAAAAAATAAAAACAATACTTTAAAGCAAATCAGTTAACAGAGAAAACAAAAACTCCTAGACTCCTTGTCTTCCCGGTTTACAATCCCTACATCTCTGGCTATGAGAGAACAGGCCTCACTCCCCATACCTTCCTAAAATGCACTTCATCTAAAAGAGAGACATATGAAGCTGCCGTTCTTGACCTTACTGTCAAAATGGTGGGTTCCTGACTTTTATGTTCAACCTTTGGCTCCTAACATTTCTGAGTCACTTATCTGGAAAGTAAAGTCTTACTTATTTTGTATCAGTGACTTAGAGCAGTGGTCTCCAAACTGCAGCCATGGGGTTGAATGGGGCCCCTGGCTTACCTTTACCTGGTCCTTGAGGCATTTTTCCTGCTACTGACACCAACAATGGGGCATAATTCATGCCACTGACAGCAACAGTGGGGCATTATTACTTCCACTGACAACAAAAATGAGGCACTATTCCTCCTAATGACAAGAACAATGGGGCACTATTCCTCCCAATGACACCAACAATGGAGCATAATACATGCCATTGACACCAACAGTGGGGCATTATTCCTTCCACTGACAACAAAAATGGGGAACTATTCCTTCCAATGACACCAACAATGGGGGATAATTCCACCCACTACTCACACCAACAGTGGGGCATAATTCTTGCCACTGACACCAACAGTGGGGCACTATTCTTTCCAAGGATGGGGCATAATTCCTTCCAGTGACAACAAAAATAGGGCACTATTCCTCCCAATTACACCAACAATGGGGCATAACTCCTGCCATTGACACCAACAGTGGGGCGCTATTCCTTCCACTGACAACAAACATGGGGCACTATTCCTCCTAATGACACCAACAATGGGGCACTATTCCTCCCAATGACACCAACAATGGGGGATAATTCCACCCACTCACAACAGTGGGGCATAATTCTTGCCACTGACACCAACAGTGGGGCACTATTCTTTCCAAGGATGGGGCATAATTCCTTCCAGTGACAACAAAATAAGGGCACTATTCCTCCCAATTACACCAACAATGGGACATAACTCCTGCCACTGACACCAACAAGGGGGCATCATTCCTACCATTGACACCAACAGTGGGACACTATTCCTTCCACTGATACCAAGGATGGGGCATAATTCCTTCCAATGACAGCAAACATAGGGCACTATTCCTCCCAATGACACCAACCATTTAACCCCCTATTATCAAAGATTGGGCATTGTTTGGCACAGCCCGTCCCCCCTAAAGTCTGAAGGACAGTGACTGGCCCTTTCTTTAGAAAGTTTGGAGACCCCTGACTGAGTATTGAGGAAAGAGTGTCTCTCTGTAGTGGGCCGACACACTCTCCAGAGAGACCACTGCTTCTACACAGAAATCAAGGGTCCTTCTCTGCAGCATGCTGGCAGGGGATAGGCTTTTCTATTTATAATGTGGCTTCTAAAGAAAACAAATTTTTTACACCTTTATGATTTTGATGTGTCTGAAATGTTTTTATCTGATTTGAACTAAAAGTTCAGTTGCGAATTTAACTGACAAGTCTGCTTTCTGTACATGTAATTTGACCAACAAAACATGGACTATAAGTACTTAGGAAACGCAATGTGACATTAACAACATAAATAGCATCGTCTCTAAAAATACTTTGTAGTTTCAGTTTTAAATTATACACCTTGTAGACAATTAACCAGCAACAGATATAACTAAATAAAATCAGATAAGATTTGTCTCCAGATGAGTGCCTTAATTTATACAGTAAGAACAATGGCAGCCACCGCCGTACATCGCTTTGCCGGTTACGCTTCACGTACTTAATGGAGCTATTTGCCAGCGCGCTAAGTGCACATTAAGTATAATTTTAATCTCATAGCCCCTGATTTTCTGTAAACTGAAACGTTTCTCGTTCTCGCCATTTTACTTCAATTCATTTTCCTTCTTTTTTTTTTTCCTTCAAAGTGTAACTGCAGTAATATGTTACCATTGAGTCCCATAGAAAGGTATATAAATCTATACCATTAAAATGCAATTTGAAATGAATTAGCTTAGCCCGAACCGAGCCAGCTGAAGACTAGTTACAGCAATAACAAATAGATGCAATCAGCATAATGTGCATAAAATGGAACTTTTTTTTCCTTCAAGTAATGTTCTTATTATTGTATTCCTTACCAAGTGTTGCAGTCAAATGTTAATAGCTTTGGAATGAATTCTTACATTAAATGCTATTTTTCATTTTATGAATATTTCAAAAGTCTCTCTCTCTCTCTCTCTCTCTCTCTCTCTCTCTCTCTCTCTCTCTCTCTCTCTATATATATATATATATATATATACTCTATATACAGTTCCAAGGGTAGCCACAGCACACTATGCTTGAAGCAGGGTCAGACTGGGCATAAAAACCAGCCCTGGAAATAATTTCATACCAGCCCCATAGCATTATTATACAAGCCCAACAGCTTAACGTCATTTTTTTCTTGTTCATAAAAAGGGAAAACATGCATTTTAAAGCACATCTAAAGATCTTATTATATATAGATAAGACAGATATTAAAGCACATAGGGCTAGGGATATATATATATATATATATATATATATATATATATATATATATATATACTGTATAACAGCAAGTTCCAGTTAAAAGTAGTAAAAGTGGAGCAATCATCAAGGGGGACTCCTGGGACTCTGGGAATGTGGGGGGGGGGGGGCACTCTGGTGACTAGAGGGTGGGTTACTTATATAGGGGGGAAACCTTTATATCAGTGCCCCCTTACATTATTGTATTTACTCCCCCCTTACATCAGTGACCCCCCCCTCAGACTGGCCTGGCGGCGCTGTCACTGAGCTCCTCTCAGGTGCACCTTGCAGGGATCAGTCAGTTGGCTCCAGATTGGTGGCTCTGGTTACCTATAGTCTCCTCTCCACAGTCCACACATGTCTGATTTTTCCCATGACCCCCACCCCGGCGGTGCTCCCATTCTTGACTCCTCTCCAGACTCCCTCAGAGACTGCAGACATGATATAAGACAAGAGATGGTCAGAGGTTGCGGAAATGATACAAGATATAGTTAGAGGCTACAGGCATAGTACAGGAGATGTCAGAGGCTGCGGGCATGGTACAGGAGATGTCAGAGGCTGCGGGCATGGTACAGGAGATGTCAGAGGCTGCGGGCATAGTACAGGAGATGTTAGAGGCTGCGGGCATGGTACAGGAGATGTCAGAGGCTGCGGGCATGGTACAGGAGATGTCAGAGGCTGCGGGCATGGTACAGGAGATGGTCAGAGACTGAGGACATGTTACTCCCAGCCTGAAGTCTCGTACACACGACCGAGTTTCTTATCGTAAAAAACCCGTTGATTTTCTCGACGAGATTCTTGTCAAGCTTTCCTTGCATACACACTGTCAATTCCAAATCTCGTCGTTCTGGGCGGTCACGTACAACACGTACGATGGCAGTGTAAAGGGGAAGTTCGATTCCAATGGCGCCACCCCTTGGGCTGCTTTTTCTGATCTTGTGTTATCGCGTGTTAGTAAAAAATTTGGTGAGAGACGATTTGCGCTTTTCAGCCTCGTGCTTTTCAGTTCAGCGTGACGAATGTGCTATCTCCATTACGAACGCTAGTTTTACCAGAAGGAGCGCTCCTATCTCATACTTGATTCTGAGCATGCGCGATTTTTTAAGACTCAGAAAAGCATACACACGACCGGTTTTCTCGTCGCAAAACAGGCCGACGAGAAACCCAACGAGAAAAACGTGAATCCTGACGAGAAAATAGAGAGCAGGTTCTCTATTTTTCTCGTTGAGATTCCCGGCAGTTTTCTCGACGAGAAACCATACACACGAACGGTTTTCTCGGCAAGAAAGCTCTCTCGGCAGTTTTCTTGTCGTTTTTTTACGAGAAACTCGGTCGTGTGTACGAGGCTTGAGAGGCAAGATGGCTGCGTGTTGCTGAGCCAGGCTGTGACGTGTGGAAGGTGCGAGTCCCTGAGGAGGTCCCGTGATATTCGTACTACACCATTGAGTTTTTTTGTGCTTATGTCTTTTGAGATACAAGGATCTGTCATAGCTTCCGATATCCAGACATCAGTATAGGTCTGTTGGGAGACCTTAAACCCCTGTGCCTGGTGAGACCGCGGTTATAGCGGTCACCTACTTGTGGTAAGGAGACTACATACTCACTTCCGGGTGTATATTCAGTGGATAAAGGTTCTATCATCACGCATCTTTCCTCTCTGCACATCCATGGAATTATATTGTTAACCCTTCAACACTTGGATTTATTTTAGGACATTTTTCTCAGCTTTTCACATTTATGTTTGGGACTTTGAACATAATCTTAATTTTATCAACTGAATTCATTTTCTTTTTGGTTTTTCACTTTTTATTCATATTCTTTATTGATGCCACTGGTTCATATTGATATATCACTAATCTCATTTGTTTCACAGATTATTTGGCATTCACATTTTTTCTCTCAAGTGTTATTTGCATAATTAGCTGCTGCATTTGTTTCATTCAATTATTTTTTCCCCTTCACTTTGGGGAAATGATCGCGTTGTAGCGCCGTACCTCACTACACCATATGTTTTGAGTTTTGTATCAAGCTTTCGGTACAGGCAGCATTCTCACGTTCAATATTTTTCAGTATCTATTAATATTTTTTGTTTTTCAAGCGCAGCGTTGACCCTCTGGTTTTTCACAAATGATACTAAAGATGTTAAGAGAATGTAGACATGAAACAGGAGACGGTTAGAGACTGCAGACATGGTACAAGAGATGGTCAGAGATTGCAGACATGATACAAGAGATCAATGTAGCCTCACCAATGCCCATCAAATGCAGCCTCATCAGTGCCCATCAAATGCAGCCTCACCAGTGCCCATCAAATGCAGCCTCACTGTGCCCATCCATGCAGCCTCACTGTGCCAATCATTGAAGCCTCACTGTGCCCATAATTGCAGCCTCACCGTGCCCATCATTGCCGCCTCACTGTGCCCATCATTGCCGCCTCACCGTGCGCATCATTGCCTATACCGTGCCCTCATTGCAGTCTCACCGTGCCCTCATTGCAGCCTCACCGTGCCCTCATTTCAGCCTCGCCATCATTGCATCCTTACTGTGCCCATCATTGCCGCCTTACTGTGCCCATCATTCCCACCTCACGGTGCCCATTATTGCAGCCTCACCATGCCCATCATTGCAGCCTCACCATGCCCATCATTGCAGCCTCACATGTCCATCATTGAAGCCTCACCGTGCCTATCGTTGAAGCCTCACCACGCCCATCTTTTCCGTCTCACCGTGCCCTCATTGCAGCCTCACCATCATTGCTGCCTTACTGTGCCCATCATTGCAGCCTCACCATGCCCATCATTGCAGCCTCACCGTGCTCATCATTGCAGCCTCAATTGCCCATCATTGCAGACTCACTGTGCCCATAATTGCAGCCTCACTGTGCCCATAATTGCAGCCTCACTGTGCCCATCATTACCGCCTCACGTGCCCATCATTGCAGCCTCACATGCCCATCATTGCAGCCTCACTATGCCCATCATTGCAGCCTCACTATGCCCATCATTGCTGCCTCACCATGCCCATCATTGCAGCCTTACCATGCCCTCATTGCAGCCTCACCATCATTACCACCTTACCGTGCCCTCATTGCAGCCTCACCACCATTGCCGCCTTATCGCGCCCTCATTGCAGCCTCGCCATCATTGCCGCCTTACTGTGCCCTCATTGCAGCCTCCCTCACCATCATTGCAGCCTCCCTCACCATTATTGTAGCCTTACTGTGCCAAACAATGTAGCCTCACCAGTCAGTGTGTGCATTACACACAGCGGGCATCTCCTGCTCCTGCTGTGTCACGGAGCTCAGTGTTAAATGTTCTTCCGTGCTATGACAAAAGTCCTGTCCTCCTCCTAGACCAGCACGTGTGATAGACAGAACACTGCATCTATCACACGAGCTGGTCTAGGAGGAGGGCAAGACTTTTGTCATAGCGCGACCAAACATTTAACACTGAGCTCCGTGACACAGCGGTCTCCCGCTGTGTGTTACAAGTAGGCAGGAGGAGGGAGGGGAGCGCTGCACCCACAGCATAGATCAAAGCGGCCCCAGGGCAGGCGGCCTACCGGGACATCCCGGTAGGCCAGTCCAGCCCTGGCTTGAAGTAAATGCCCAGGTGCTCACCTACAAATAAATCCATATAAATCCAAAACAGTCCAGATGGACTGAGCTTATCTCTATATTATCTATTTGTTTCCTTAAGCTGGCCATACGTCAAACAATTTTCTTATGCAACTTTCTTTAGATTTACCTTCAACTATGTAGTGCAAGGGCCTGCCTGATTGCATACAAATTGAAAGTGTTTAGATTTACCAAAATCATATATTATGAGGTAAAACCTAAATGAAAATTGTATAATGTATGGACAGCCTTAGAAAAGTTAAAGTTTCCTTTTTTTGCCAGAACTTTAAATCAGGAAACTTGAAATTCAGCTGCTGCACAATAAAAGTTTTTTCTTGTTGGCTTCCACCTAAAAAGTGTTTTCTAAGCTCAGTAGAGTTATCCACACGAGTGAAGAATTTGTGCAGGCCGGGATGAGATGTTCTTTATATCCTTTCAGCTCTGACTATATTTTTGTAATGCTGCTGCACCGCTAATCCCAACCCAGATTTGTCGGTTTTTCGTCTTCCTGGAAGTTATTAATTTGTGTGAGCGCTTGTGCGAGGAATTGTGTATCTGGCTTATGGAGCGCTGGAACGCAGACACCGGGGGGGGGGGGGGGGGGGTGCACATGGCAGACAAGCTTTGACCTTGCCGATCTTCCCAGAGTTGCCCCGAGCTGCCCTCTGCTATTTAAAAAGCTGGAGCTGCTAGAAGCATCCCATCTCCTTTTGTGTTTGTTTTGGCAGGGGAATAGGGGAATGTTTGGAAAGGAAAGAATATGCAATGCAAGTAGAAAATTATGGATTTATTTGAATGCGCAGTACATGCATGACACTCTATTTGTAAAGCATGTTGTGTTCTCATAAGAAAATCCAGCACTTGCCTGGATGCCTGTCAGTATTTTCTGTATGCCTGAGGGCAGGGCCGCTATCCTGAATTTTGGGGCCCCTTACACAGCCTAAGGCATGGGCCCCCTGGAGCAGAGGAGAACAGGCGGGGGTGCTGCCGCCGCAAATTGTTGAGGTCGGGGGGTCTTTGGGTGCTGACGAACAAAAAAAAGGGGGGTTGCCATCCGGGGGCCTGGGGACCTCCGGGCCTCTGGGGACCTCTGGGCCCCTTACAAAAAAAAAAAAATGATAAGAAAATGTATTAAAAAAAATATTTTTATAAAAAAAAAAAAAAAGGGGGGTTGCCATCCGGGGGCCATGGGGACCTCCGGGCCTCTGGGGACCTCTGGGCCCCTTACAACAAATAAATAAAAATAAATAAAAAATAAAATAAAATATATATTTTTTTATTTCTTTTTTAATAAAAAAATACATAAAAAGGGGGGGTTACCATCCGGGGCCATGGGGCCTCTGGGGACCTCTGGGCCCCTTACAAAAAATAAATATATATATATATATATATATATATATATATTTTTTTTTAATACATAAAAAAGGGGGGTTACCATCCGAGGCCCTGGGGCCTCTGGGCCCCTTACAAAAAATAAATAAAAAAATATAAAAAATAAAATAAATTATTATTTTTTTTTTTTTTTTATAAAAAATACATAAAAAGGGGGGTTACCATCCGGGGCTCTGGGAACTCTGGGCCCCTGGGGACCTCTGGGCCCCTTAAAAAAAAGGGGGGTTGCCACCCGGGCCCCTGGGGACCTCCGGGCCCCTTACAGGTGTACTGCCTGTACCCCCCTGATGGCGGCCCTGCCTGAGGGAACGGAATGGTCCAGCTAGGAGTGCTGCAGGGTTATAACCTTTCTCTGAGTCATCAAGCAATACATGTAATCTGACCTTTCCTCATCTTTAACCACTTCAGCCTCTGAAGATTTTCCCCCTTAAAGTGGAGTTCCACCCTAAAGTGGAACTTCCGCTTATGTGATTCCTCCCCCCCCTCCACAATTGGCACCTTTCGGGGGGAGGGGGGACAGGATACCTGTCTTTGACAGGTATCCTTTCCCACTTCCGGGAGTCCATGCCGCGGCCCGTCACGTCACCGCAGGGCTCCCTCCTCCTCTCCCGGTAGCCGGGGCCAATAGGAGAGAGGAGCGGGGCCTCGCGCATGCGCAGTAGGGTTCCCGGCGTGAAGTCGAAAGGCTACACTGTCGGGTTCCCTTACCTGCAATGGCGGCGGCAGCACCCGACAGCTGATGGAAACATCAGCTGCGGTTTCCGACATCAAGGGAGACCAGAACAGGTAAGTGTCCTGTTATTAAAAGCCAGCAGCTGCAGTATGTGTAACTGCTGGCTTTTAATTTTTTATCTTTTTAGCTGGTACACCGCTTTAATGACCGGGCCATTTTTTGCAATACGGCACTGTGTCGCTTTAACTGACAATTGCGCGGTCGTGTGATGTAGTACCCAAACAAAATTTACGTATTTTTTTTCCCACAAATAGAGCTTTCTTTTGCTGGTATTTGATCACCTCTGCGTTTTTTTTTTTTTGCGCTATGAACAAAAAAAATACAATTTAACTACTTCCTTACTGGGCACATATACCCCCTTCCTGCCCAGACGAAATTTCAGCTTTCAGCACTGTCACGCTTTGAATGACAATTGCGCGGTCGTGCGACGTGGCTCCCAAACAAAATTGACGTCCTTTTTTTCGCACAAATAGAGCTTTCTTTTGGTGGTATTTGATCACCTCGGCGGTTTTTATTTTTTGCGCTATAAACAAAGATAGAGCGACAATTTTGAAAAAAAAGCAATATTTTTTTGATTTTTGCTATAATAAATATCCTAATTTTTTGGGAATTTTTTTTCCCTCAGTTTAGGCCGATACGTATTCTTCTACATATTTTTGGTAAAAAAAATTGCAAGCGGCGTTTATTGATTGGTTTGCGCAAAAGTTATAGCGTTTACAAAATAGGGGGTAGTTTTATGGCTTTTTTATAATTTTTTTTTTTTTTTACTAGTAATGGCGGCGATCAGTGATTTTTTACGTGACTGCGACATTATGGCGGACACATCGGACACTTTTGACACTATTTTGGGACCATTCACATTTATACAGCGATCAGTGCTAGGAAAATGCACTGATTACTGTATAAATGTGACTGGCAGGAAAGGGGTTAACACTAGGGGCGAGGAAGGGGTTAAATGTGTTCCCTATTAGTGATTACTACTGTGTGGGGGAGGGGACTGACTGGGGGAGGTGACCGATCTGTGTCCCTATGTACAAGGGACACACCATCGGTCCCCTCTCCCTGACAGGACATGGATCTGTGTGTTTACACACACAGATCCATGTCCTTGTCTGCGTAACCGCCGATCGCGGGTGCCTGGCGGACATCGCGGCCGCCAGGCACGCGCATCGGCATTGCAGTGACGCGCCGGGTACGTGCGTGCGCCGCCGCCGGCGCTCGCGCGCCCCCCAGTGGCCAAATTAGCGGAGGCCGTATAATAACGGCCTCCCGGCATGTAACAACCACCTCGCGCCCGTATATAGTCGTATGGCGGGCGCGAGGTGGTTAAAAAATAATAATAATATATTTTTAACTTTTTGCTATAATAATTATCCCAAGAAATAATAATTAAAAAACACATTTCTTCATCAGTTTAGGCCGATATGTATTCTTCTACATATTTTTGGTAAAAAAACACGCAATAAGCGTATATTGATTGGTTTGTGCAAAAGTTATAGCGTCTACAAAATAGGGGACAGATTTATGGCATTTTTATTATAATTTTTTTTTTTTACTAGTAATGAGATTTTTAGTGGGACTGCGACATTGCGGCGGACAGATCGGACACTTTTGACAATTTTTTGGGGACCAGTGACATTTATACAGCAATCAGTGCTAAAAAAATGCACTGATTACTGTATAAATGACACTGGCATGAAAGGGGTTAACACTAGGGGGCGATCAAGGGGTTAAATGTGTTCTCTAGGGAGGTGTTTTATAACTGTGGGGGGAGGGGACTGACTGGGAGTACAGAGAGATTGGTGTTCCTGATCACTTGGAACAGACGATCACCCTGTACTTCCCTGTCAGAATGGGGATCTGTTTATTTTACATTGACAGATCTCTGTTCTGGCTCTCTGTGGAGCGATCACGGGTGGCCGGCGGACATCGAGGCCACCGGCCACACGCATCAGCTCCCCCGCCGTGCAGCTCGCGCTCGCCTGCTATAGCTGTTAAAGGGACCGACGTACAGCTACAGCGATTTGCTGGAACGAGCCAACCTGCCACAGTATAATGACGGTGGCTGGCCGGCAATCGGTTAAAGTGGTTTTATCCACTTAAGCCCCGGACCATTACGCAGCTTAATGACCAGAGGTGTTTTCAGAATTTTGCACTGCGCTGCTTTAACTGGAAATTGACATGCAATGTTGTACCCAAACGAAATTTGCGTCCTTTTCTTCCCACAAATAGAGCTTTCTTTTAATGGTATGTGATTGCCTCTGCGATTTTTTTTTTGCAATATAAATGGAAAAAGACTGAAAATTTTGAAAAAAAATTATATTTTCTACTTTTTGTTATAAGAAAAGCCGAATAAACTCAATTTTAGTCATACATTTAGGCCAAAATGTATTCAGCCACATGTCTTTAGTAAAAAAAAATGTCAATAAGCGTATATTTATTGGTTTGCGCAAAAGTTATAGCGTCTACAAACTAGGGTACATTTTCTGGAATTTACACAGCTTTTAATTTATGACTGCCTATCTCATTTCTTGAGGTGCTAAAATGGCAGGGTAGTACAAACCCCCCCCCAAATGACCCCATTTTGGAAAGTAGACACCCCAAGGAAATTGCTGAGAGGCATGTTGAGCCCATTGAATATTTTTTATTTTTTGTCCCAAGTGATTGAATAATTAATGACAAAAAAAAAATACAAAAAGTTGTCACTAAATGATATATTGCTCACACATGCCATGGTTATATGTGGAATTGCACCCCAAAATACATTTTGCTGCTTCTCCTGAGTACGGGGATACCACATGTGTGGGACTTTTTGGGAGCCTAGCCGCGTACGGGACCCCGGAAACCAAGCACCGCCTTCAGAATTTCTAGGCACAAATTTTTGATTTCACTCCTCACTACCTATCACAGTTTCGAAGGCCATAAAATGCCAAAATAGCACAAAACCCCCCCAAATGACCCCATTTTGGAAAGTAGACACCCCAAGCTGTTTGCTGAGAGGCATGGTGAGTATTTTACAGCTCTCATTTGTTTTTGAAAATGAAGAAATAATTTTTTTTTTTTTTCAAAACTTTGTAACAAAAAGCGAGATCTGCAAAATACTCACCATACCTCTCAGCAAATAGCTTGGGGTGTCTACTTTCCAAAATGGGGTCATTTGGGGGGTTTGTGCCATCTGGGCATTCCATGGCCTCCGAAACTGTGATAGGCAGTGAGGAGTGAAATCAAAAATTTACACCCTTAGAAAGCCTGAAGGCAGTGCTTGGTTTTTGGGGTCCCGTACGCGGCTAGGCTCCCAAAAAGTCTCACACATGTGGTATCCCCGTAGTCAGGAGAAGCAACAGAATGTATTTTGGGGTGTAATTCCACATATGCCCATGGCATGTTTGAGCAATATATCATTTAGTGACAACTTTGTGCAAAAAAAAAAAAAAAAAAAAATTATTTTTTCCGCAACTTGTGTCAACATATAAAATATTCCATGGACTCGACATGCCTCTCAGTATATAGCTTGGGGTGTCTACTTTCCAAAATGGGGTCATTTGGGGGGGTTTTGAACTGTCCTGGCATTTTATACACAACATTAGGAAGCTTACATCCACTCTTCTAACCACTTATAGACAAAGCCCTTTCTGACACTTTTTGTTTACATGAAAACATTTTTTTTTTTTTGCAAGAAAGTTACGTTGAACCCCCAAACATTATATATTTTTTTAAAGCAAAGGCCCTACAGATTAAAATGGTGGGTGTTGAATTTTTTTTTCCACACAGTATTTGCGCAGCGATTTTTCAAACGCATTTTTTGGGGAAAAAATACACTTTTTTTAGTTTTAATGCACTAAAACACACTATATTGCCCAAATGTTTGATGAAATAAAAAAGATGATCTTAGGCCGAGTACATAGATACCAAACACAACATGCTTTAAAATTTCGCACAAACGCGCAGTGGCGACAAACTACATACATTTTTAAAAGCCTTTACAGGGTACCACGTTAGATTTACAGAGGGGGTCTACTGCTAAAATGACTGCCCTCGATCTGACCTTCGCGGTGATACCTCACATGCATGATGCAATTGCTGTTTACATATGACGCCAGACCGACGCTTGTGTTCGCCATTGCGCAAGAGCAGGGCGGGACAGGTGCTTTTTTTTTATTATTATTAATTTTGCTTTTTTATTTTATTTTTAAACTGTTCTTTCCATATTTATTTTTTGATCATTTTTATTGTTATCTCAGGGAATGTAAATATCCCCTATGATAGCAATAGGTACTGACAGGTACTCATTTTTTTAAAAAACTGGGGTCTATTGGACCCCAGATCTTTCCTCTGCCCTCAAAGCATCTGACCACACCAAGATCGGTGTGATAAAATGCTTTCCCAATTTCCCAATGGCGCTTTTTATATCCGGGGGGGGGGGGGACATTCCCTCCCACTGCTTGTAAAAGCAGTCCAGAGGCTAATTAGCCACTAGGATTGCTTTTACATGAAAGTCGGCCGCTGGCTGAAAAGAATGATACCAAGATGATACCTAAACCCGCAGGCATCAATCTGGTATAACCAAAGTCCAGCAACATACCAGTACGTTGCTGGTCCTTGTTGGACATGTATTGTAATCTTTTTTTTCATGCAGCCTGTTGGCTGAACAAAAAAAAGAGATTGATCGGTGGGTATGCCCACCATTAGAATACCTCCCTTCATTCAGCCATTTCTAATGATGGGCATACATGCACCATTTATATATGCCGAAGCATGGGGGCATCCTCCCGCAAAAGTTATGCCGCGTACACACGGTCAGACTTTTCCACAGGCAAGCCTCCGTCAGAATTTCGACCGTATGTACGCGGCATTAGGAGCAAAATCGCTCCTCCGCCCCTGCTGCCCCAATGCTTCGGCATATATGCTCTTTTTTTTTTAACCACTTAACGACCGCTCACTGTATATATACGTCGGCACAATGGCACCGACAGGCACAATCACGTAGAGCATACGTGATTGCCTTTGTACAGTTGGGGGGTCCGATCGGACCCCCCTTCTGTACAGTGAGCGGTCGGAATTCGTCTGGGGGCGTTCCGAGATGGGGGGGCGGCCGTTCGATTCCGACCACCCCCCCGTGATCGCTCCCGGCGAATAGAAATGCCCCCTTTGTCTGTGTACTGTTTACACAGATAGAGAAAGCAGGAGGAAGTGATGTCATCTCCTGTGCGGCGCTCACATATACCGAGCGTCGTACAAGAGAAGACACACAGGTCAGTGCACTAACACTACACTAACACCAGCACACATAGGCACATAAATCGCCCCCCCAGGCCCCCCCAGATCACCCCCCAGCCCCCCCAGATCACCCCCCAGCCCCCAGTCACAGTGTCACTGATTGCAGTGACCATTTATTTACTGATCACTGCAATCAGTGACATTTGTGACTACTACATTTAGTTTTAGGTCCAGTGTAGCCCCCTAACCCCCCCCTAATAAAGGTTTAACCCCCTGATCACCCCCCAGATAACCCTTTCACCCCCTAGCACCGCCGTCGCTTGGCGATCATTTTTCTGATCGCTGTCTTGGCGTCGGTGATGCAGATCGGTACCCAGTAATTTTTTTTAGGTTCGCCGCAGGTTTTTATAGTGTCGGGTACCCCCATAAATTATCTAATAAAGGTTTAACCCCCTTGATCGCCCCCCAGGTAACCCTTTCACCCCCTATCACCACTGTCACTAAGCAATTGTTTTTCTGATCGCTGTCTTGGCGTCGGTGATGCAGATCGGTACCCAGTAATTTTTTTAGGTTCGCCGCAGGTTTTTATAGCGTCAGGTACCCCCATAAATTATCTAATAAAGGTTTAACCCCCTTGATCACCCCCCAGGTAACCCTTTCACCCCTATCACCACTGTCACTAAGCAATTGTTTTTCTGATCGCTGTCTTGGCGTCGGTGATGCAGATCGGTACCCAGTAATTTTTTTAGGTTCGCCGCAGGTTTTTATAGCGTCGGGTACCCCCATAAATTATCTAATAAAGGTTTAACCCCCTTGATCGCCCCCCAGGTAACCCTTTCACCCCCTATCACCACTGTCACTAAGCGATCGTTTTTCTGATCGATGTCTTAGCGTCGGTGATGCTGATCGGTAGCCAGTATTTTTTTTTTAGGTTCGCCGCAGGTTTTTATAGCGTCGGGTACCCCCATAAATTATCTAATAAAGGTTTAACCCCCTTGATCGCCCCCCAGGTAACCCTTTCACCCCCTATCACCACTGTCACTAAGCAATTGTTTTTCTGATCGCTGTCTTGGCGTCGGTGATGCAGATCGGTACCCAGTAATTTTTTTAGGTTCGCCGCAGGTTTTTATAGCGTCAGGTACCCCAATATATTATCTAATAAAGGTTTAACCCCCTTGATCGCCCCCCAGGTAACCCTTTCACCCCCTATCACCACTGTCGCTAAGCGATCATTTTTCTGATCGATGTCTTAGCGTCGGTGATGCAGATCGGTAGCCAGTAATTTTTTTTAGGTTCGCCGCAGGTTTTTATAGCGTCAGGTACCCCCATATATTATCTAATAAAGGTTTTAACCCCCTAATTGCCCCTAGTTAACCCTTTCACCAGTAATCATCATATAAGTGTTACGGGTGACGCTGGTTAGTTAGTTTGCTTTTTATAGTGTTAGGGCACCCGCCGTATATAACCCAATAAAGGTTTAACCCCCTGATCGCCCGACGGGTGATATCAATTAGGTTTTAGCGTCAGAGAGGGTCTGCGTCACACCCCAGGCAGCGTCAGGTTAGTGCCAGTAACGCTAACACCCACGCGTGAAGCATACACCTCCCTTAGTGGTATAGTATCTGAACAGATCAATATCTGATCTGATCAGATCTATACTAGCGTCCCCAGCAGTTTAGGGTTCCCAAAAACGCAGTGTTAGCGGGATCAGCCCAGATACCTGCTAGCACCTGCGTTTTGCCCCTCCGTCCAGCCCAGGCCACCGAAGTGCAGTATCGATCGATCACTGTCACTTACAAAACACAACACACATAACTGCAGCGTTCGCAGACACAGGCCTGATCCCTGCGACTCCAGTGCTGTAGGAGGTGATTTCATCACCACAGTTAAAAAAAAAAAGAAGCAAATATGCAGAAGCATTGGGGCAGCAGGGGCGGAGGAGCGATTTTGCTCCTAATGCCGCGTGCATACGATCGAAATTCCGATGGAGGCTTGCCCGTGGAAAAGTCCGACCATGTGTGTGCGGCATAACTTTTTTGCAGGAGGATGCCCCCATGCTTCGGCATATATAAATGGTGCATGTATGCCCATCATTAGAAGTGGGTGGATGAAGGGCGGTATTCTAATGGTGGGCATACCCACCGATCAATCTCTTTTTTTGTTCAGCCACCTGGCTGCATGAAAAAAAAAGATTACAATACATGTCCAACAAGGACCAGCAACGTACTGGTATGTTGCTGGACTTTGAATGGTTATACCAGATTGATGCCTGCGGGTTTAGGTATCATCTTGGTATCATTCTTTTCAGCCAGCGGCCGGCTTTAATGTAAAAGCAACCCTAGTGGCTAATTAGCCTCTGGACTGCTTTTACAAGCAGTGGGAGGGAATGTCCCCCCCCCGGATATAAAAAGCGCCATTGGGAAATTGGGAAAGCATTTTATCACACCGATCTTGGTGTGGTCAGATGCTTTGAGGGCAGAGGAAAGATCTAGGGTCTAGACCCCAGTTTTTTTAAAAAAAGAGTACCTGTCACTACCTATTACTATCATAGGGGATATTTACATTCCCTGAGATAACAATAAAAATTATAAAAAAAAAAAAAACATGGAAGGAACAATTTAAAAATAAAATAAAAAAGCAAAATTAATAATAATAAAAAAAAAAAAAAAGCACCCCTGTCCTGCCCTGCTCTTGCCCAATGGCGAACGCAAGCGTCGGTCTGGCGTCATATGTAAACAGCAATTGCACCATGCATGTGAGGTATCACCGCGAAGGTCAGATCGAGGGCAGTAATTTTAGCAGTAGACCTCCTCTGTAAATCTAACGGGGTAACCTGTAAATGCTTTTAAAGGCTTTTAAAAATGTATGTAGTTTGTCGCCAATGCGCGTTTGTGCGAAATTTTAAAGCATGTCGTGTTTGGTATCTATGTACTCGGCCTAAGATCATCTTTTTTATTTCATCAAACATTTGGGCAATATAGTGTGTTTTAGTGCATTAAAATAAAAAAAAGTGTATTTTTTCCCCAAAAAATGCGTTTGAAAAATCGCTGCGCAAATACTGTGTAGAAAAAAAAAATGCAACACCCACCATTTTATTCTGTAGGGCCTTTGCTTTAAAAATATATATAATGTTTGGGGGTTCAACATAATTTTCTTGCAAAAAAAAATATGTTTTCATGTAAACAAAAAGTGTCAAAAAGGGCTTTGTCTTCAAGTGGTTAGAAGAGTGGATGTAAGCTTCCTAATGTTGTGTATAAAATGCCAGAACAGTTCAAAACCCCCCCAAATGACCCCATTTTGGAAAGTAGACACCCCAAGCTATATACTGAGAGGCATGTCGAGTCCATGGAATATTTTATATGTTGACACAAGTTGCGGAAAAAAGACATTTTTTTTTTTTTTTGCACAAAGTTGTCACTAAATGATATATTGCTCAAACATGCCATGGGCATATGTGGAATTACACCCCAAAATACATTCTGTTGCTTCTCCTGAGTACGGGGATACCACATGTGTGAGACTTTTTGGGAGCCTAGCCGCGTACGGGACCCCAAAAACCAATCACCGCCTTCAGGCTTTCTAAGGGTGTAAATTTTTGATTTCACTTCTCACTGCCTATCACAGTTTCGGAGGCCATGGAATGCCCAGATGGCACAAAACCCCCCCAAATGACCCCATTTTGGAAAGTAGACACCCCAAGCTATTTGCTGAGAGGTATTGTGAGTATTTTGCAGATCTCGCTTTTTGTCACAAAGTTTTGAAAATTGAAAAAAATAAAAATAAAAAAAATAAAAATTCTTTCTTCATTTTCAAAAACAAATGAGAGCTGTAAAATACTCACCATGCCTCTCAGCAAACAGCTTGGGCTGTCTACTTTTCAAAATGGGGTCATTTGGGGGGGTTTTGTGCTATTTTGGCATTTTATGGCCTTCGAAACTGTGATAGGTAGTGAGGAGTGAAATCAAAAATTTGTGCCTAGAAATCCTGAAGGCGGTGATTGGTTTTTGGGGTCCCGTACGCGGCTAGGCTCCTAAAAAGTCCCACACATGTGGTATCCCCGTACTCAGGAGAAGCAGCAAAATGTATTTTGGGGTGCAATTCCACATATAACCATGGCATGTGTGAGCACTATATCATTTAGTGACAACTTTTTGTAATTTTTTTTTTTTTTGTCATTATTCAATCACTTGGGACAAAAAAAAAAAATATTCAATGGGCTCAACAGGCCTCTCAGCAATTTCCTTGGGGTGTCTACTTTCTAAAATGGGGTCATTTGGGGGGGGGTTTTGTGCTATTTTGGCATTTTATGGCCTTCAAAACTGTGATAGGTAGTGAGGAGTGAAATCAAAAATTTGCGCCCTTAGAAATCCTGAAGGCGGTGCTTGGTTTCCGGGGTCCCGTACGCGGCTAGGCTCCTAAAAAGTCCGACACATGTGGTATCCCCGTACTCAGGAGAAGCAGCAGAATGTATTTTGGGGTGCAATTCCACATATAACCATGGCATGTGTGAGCAATATATCATTTAGTGACAACTTTTTGTAATTTTTTTTATTTTTATTTTTTTTGTCATTATTCAATCACTTGGGACAAAAAAAAAATATTCAATGGGCTCAACATGCCTCTCAGCAATTTCCTTGGGGTGTCTACTTTCCAAAATGGGGTCATTTGGGGGGGTTTTGTACTGCCCTGCCATTTTAGCACCTCAAGAAATGAGATAGGCAGTCATAAATTTAAAGCTGTGTAAATTCCAGAAAATGTACCCTAGTTTGTAAACGCTATAACTTTTGCGCAAACCGATAAATATACACTTATTGACGTTTTTTTTACTAAAGACATGTGGCTGAATACATTTTGGCCTAAATGTATGACTAAAATTGAGTTTATTCGATTTTTCTTATAACAAAAAGTAGAAAATATCATTTTTTTTCAAAATTTTCAGTCTTTTTCCGTTTATATCGCAAAAAATAAAAATCGCAGAGGCAATCAAATACCATTAAAAGAAAGCTCTATTTGTGGGAAGAAAAGGACGCAAATTTTGTTTGGGTACAACATTGCATGTCCGCACAATTTACAGTTAAAGCAGCGCAGTGCAAAATTCTGAATTCACCTCTGGTCCTCTAGCTACCAAATGGTCCGGGGCTTAAGTGGTTAACTGTGGTGGTGAAATCATCTCCTACAGCACTGGAGTCGCAGGGATCAGGCCTGTCTCTGCGAACGCTGCAGTTATGTGTGTTGTGTTTTGTAAGTGACAGTGATCGATCGATACTGCACTTGGGTGGCCTGGGCTGGACGGAGGGGCAAAACGCAGGTGCTAGCAGGTATCTGGGCTGATCCCGCTAACACTGCGTTTTTGGGAACCCTAAACTGCTGGGGACGCTAGTATAGATCTGATCAGATCAGATATTGATCTGTTCAGATACTATACCACTAAGGGAGGTGTATGCTTCACGTGTGGGTGTTAGCGTTACTGGCACTAACCTGACGCTGCCTGGGGTGTGACGCAGACCCTCTCTGACGCTAAAACCTAATTGATATCACCCGCCGGGCGATCAGGGGGTTAAACCTTTATTGGGTTATATACGGCGGGTGCCCTGACACTATAAAAAGCAAACTAACTAACCAGCGTCACCCGTAACACTTATATGGTGATCACTGGTGAAAGGGTTAACTAGGGGCAATCAAGGAGTTAAACCTTTATTAGGTAATATATGGGGGTACCTGACGCTATAAAAACCTGCGGCGAACCTAAAAAAAATAACTGGCTACCGATCTGCATCACCGACACCTAGACAGCGATCAGAAAAACGATCGCTTAGTGACAGCGGTGAAAGGGTTACCTGGGGGGCGATCAAGGGGTTAAACCTTTATTAGGGGGGGTTAGGGGGCTACACTGGACCTAAACCTGACACTTTTACAGTCACAAATGTCACTGATTGCAGTGATCAGTAAATAAATGGTCACTGCAATCAGTGACAC
The DNA here is from genome assembly GCA_029206835.1 of Rana muscosa. Lineage (NCBI taxonomy): Eukaryota > Metazoa > Chordata > Amphibia > Anura > Ranidae > Rana > Rana muscosa. Next base: position 449,507,122 of record CM055127.1, on the reverse strand, counting down.
TGTGACTGGGGGCTGGGGGGTGATCTGGGGGGGCGATCGTGTGCCTATGTGTGTGGTGTCAGTGTGCTGTTATGTGCACTAACCTGTGTGTCTTCTCTCATGCGGTGCTCGGTATATGTGAGCGCCGCAGGAGAGATGACATCACTTCCTCCTGCCTGTGTAAACATTACACAGACAGAGGAAGCATTTGATTCGCCGGGAGCGATCGCGAGGGGGTAGCCAGAATCGAATGGCGGCCCCCCTCATCACGGATCGCTCCCGAAGCGATCCCGGCCGCTCACTGTACCGGAGGGGGGTCCGATCGGACCCCCCACCCATACGAAGGCAGGCACGTACAGGTACGTGATTGTGCCTGTTCGTGCCATTCTGCCGACGTATATATACAGTGGGCGGTCGTTAAGTGGTTAAAGCCTTACATATACCCAGTGAAGTGACTAGCCTTAGGTGTTGTACAGATATGAAACACATTCCCCTGAATACGTTGTACATGTTTATCTGCGCTCTCTCCTCTAAATTCATTCAATTCTGTAGCTCTCATCTCTCACTGATTTCGAGGGACTGTCCCTGATTTGGAACAAAGTCCCCCTGTCCCTCTTTTCTCCTAATTTTGGTCTGATATGTATATTTGTATATAAAATGCACTATTAGTCATTCAAAAATACTTTCCCAGTGCTAAACCTTTCATCCAAATTCTAAATTGCTGCATCTGTAAATTTCAAAAACCATTATAAAGGATAAGTAGTGGTAAAAAAAAGCACTTGTGGGTTTAACTAACAATTGATTTGTATAGTTCTCCTTTCAGGGGGCGTGGCAGGGGTGTGTGTCCTACATACTTTTGCTAATAGGTTTCCCTCGTTCCCATCTCATAAAGTTGGGAGTTATGCAATTCCAGAATTTACACAGCATTTCTGAGTTTCAGAAGGCAGCAGGGATCAGATGTCACACTGCGCAGCATAGAGCACAGAGCTGAGTGTAATCTGACACCTGAGTGGATAGAAAGGACACACCCCTCTCAACACAGTCTCATAAGAGAATGACTGAGGCTGTCAGTCACCTGCTGTGTGCTGGGGAAAGGGGGCGGGGCATCGCCTAGTGTTGTCTGGTGTCAGCATAGACTGTCAGAGGTGACTTATGCAGATAGCAGAGGAATGAGAGAGCAGACAGAAATCACACTAGGTGTTTTGGATAAAGGCAGATACACACTATAGAAGGATATGCTTTGTTTATTTTTCATTTTAGAGGGTTACACAACTACTTGGATTGTCAACTTAGGCTGATCACAATAAAAAAAATTATACTTGCATGAACCAAATGCTATGAACATCGCTCTATATTTTAAAATAAACAACCTCAGACTGACGCGTTTCATCACAGATGCCGACTTTTTCAAAGCTGTGAAAAAAAGAAACAATTACACTATTCGTTTTCTACCTTGTATCCCTTACTATATCTAATATGTGGGAGGAGATCCATGATATTGGGAGGAAGACACTGATTATTATAACCTCTCTGTAATAGAGAGATGTCTGTAGAAGAAGTGATCCATCTTGCATGCTGAATCATAATCAGAGGAATGAGATAAAGACTGATTACCTTTCTGTTGTAGGAAGGTAATTGCATTGGTGGATGGCTATTCATTTTGTGATACTTGTGCACTTTGGATGAACATTTGGGAGCACATACAGAGCAACCAATCACCAGTTTGGTAATATGAAAAGTTAGTTCCAGCAGCTCCCACTCCTGCCCTCCATCCAGTGCTGCTGTGCCTCCCACTCACTGCTCTGCTGTGTGCCCCTGTAGGTGAGATGTGATGTGAAAAGGGCAAATAAGGACGCAGATGTAGGGGGGGTCAAGTGGGTTACAGGAGGACACTAATGTGGGGGGGTCAAGGGGGGCAGAGAAGGACACTATGGTGGGCAGGTGATGTAGCAGGGCAGATAACACTACTGTTGGGGGGGCATGATGTGAAGGGGGGATGAGGACACCGCTGTGAATGAAGGGAATGGGGGGGGGTGTAAATGAAAGGGGGTGTAATGTGAAGAGAGGTTCAGAATACGATTGTTAAGGGGATGGGGGGAAGATGTGAAGGGGGGCTGAGGACACTGCTGTTAATTAAGGGGGCGTGATGTGAAGAGGGGCTCGGAAGACCACTGTTAAGGGGATGAGGGTGATGTGAAGGGGGACTAAGGGTACTGTTGTGAAAGGGTGATGTGAAGGGGGCAAAGATGGACGCTCATTTGGGGGGGGGGTTAGAGGAGGATAGTAATGTGGGGATGAAGGGGTCAGAGATGGACATGGGTGTGGGGTGGTGGTGAAGGGGGACAGAGGAGGACACGGATAGGATGGGAACAGGGCAGAAAACACTACTGTTGAGGGAAAGGGTGGCGTTGATGTAAAGGAGGGTTGAGGACACTGCTCTGAATGAAGGGAGGGGGGGTGTGATGTGAAGAGGGGTTCAGAAGACTACTGTTAAGGCAATTGGGGGGGTGAAGAGGGGCTTAGAACACTGCTGTGAATGACAGGGGTGTGTGATGTGGAGAACGGTTCAGAAGACTACTGATAAGGGGATGGGGGGGGGGGTGATGTGAAGAAAGGCTGAGGACACTGCTGTGAATAAAGGGGGGGTAATGTGAAGAGGGGTTCAGAAGACTACTGTTAAGTGAATGGGGGGGGTGATGTGAAGGAGGGCTGAAAACACTGCTGTGAATGAAGTGGGGGTAATGTGAAGAGGGGTTCAGAAGACTACTGATAAGGGGATGGGGGGGTGATGTGAAGGAGGGCTGAAAACACTGCTGTAAATGAAGGGGGGTAATGTGAAGAGGGGTTCAGGAGACTAATGATAAGGGAATGGGGGGTGATGTGAAGGGGGGCTGAGGACACTGCTGTAAATGAAGGGGGGGGTAATGTGAAGAGGGGTTCAGAAAACTACTGTTAAGGGGATGGGGGGGGGGGTGTTGTAAAGGGGGACTGAGGACACTACTGTGAAGCGAAAACTGTGATGTGAAGTGGGGGACTGTGATGGAAATTGGGGGATTGTGATCTGCAGGGGGGGCTGAAGACACAGATGTAAGAACGCTTGTAAACACGTCTCAAGCGTCTGTTGCCTATACTTCTATTCCTTATTACTTTTCCCACACAGAGCTTGAGATCAAATTGCAGGCATTCCCTGCACTGTCATGTACTGAGAGTTGTATCTTCGATGTCATGGGGAAAAGTGCAGGGCAGGGTGTCTTGGTGGTAAAATATTTCTTATTACAACACCAGAGTAGACTCTCCTCCTCAGCACTCACTTCCAGCAAACACATGAAAACAGCCTATCAGTATCCACACAACAGAGCCGGTGGGATCTGCAATAAAGTTTTCTATAATTCTTATAATGCATGTTGTTGTTCTAAAGGCAAAACTGAACTTCGCTTCAATTCCATTATTCCAGGCAGCTATTGGTGTATTATTATCAAAAATAAGTCATAAAAGCAATTTGGGGGAAAAAGTGTCGTCTGACAAATCTGTATAGCAAACATCACAGTTCGGAGATCTGGAGCGTCTAGAAATGTATAATGACAAAATGATAAAATTGCAAATCTTTAAAATGACACTTTTGTTTTCCTCTGACTTTTCTTTCTTCTAAAAGTACAATTTGAACTTGTTAAATATCACAGAGCTTTCAGGGGGCCTCGGAGATAATCGCTCCCGGCAGGGTGGAATTTCGCTGGTTCTTTGTTATACAACGTACCTGCTATTTCCACAGAACCTTTTTTTTTTTTCCCCTCGTAACCTTTGAGGTTTTGTTCTGTAGGTTTAAAAGCAGAGTATTTAAAGCAGAAAATTGTCTGGCGGTAATTAAATTTCTGCTAAAGGATCAACATCTACACAAAAGAGATGGGAGGCTTATACAATGAGTACCTTTCCTACGGAAGAATTGAATTACATTTTTTTTTTTTAAGGAAAATAATAAATTCCCTCTAGGTAAATTATAGACATTGCGAATATTTTTGTACTTACCTTATGTACATATTTGTTTTTCTTCCTATGTTTGTTTTTTTTATAAATCAAAGGGGTTGATTTGCTAAAGGCAAATAGACTGTGCACTTTGCAAAGTACAGTTTCCCTCTGCAAGTTCAGTTGCTCCAGAGCTTAGTAAATGAGCAAAAGTTCTGCTGACTTCCATCATCCAATCATGTGCAAGCCAAAGTGCTGTTCTTTTTATTTTCCTTGCACCTGATTGGGTACAAAGTGAGGTTTTACCTCATTTACTAAGCTCTGGAGCAACTACACTTGCAAAGTGCACAGCCTATTTGCCTTTAGTAAATCAACCCCATAGTCTCTATCATTTCCATGTACTCCTTCCATCTGAAGTATCTGGTTGATCCTGCGAGTCTCCTTTCTTCCTTGTTCTAAACTAGTGGTCTCCAAACTGCAGCCCGGGGCCGGATGCGGCCCTTTGCTTGCCTTTATCTGGCCCTTTGACCACTATTCCTCCCACTGACCCCAATAATGGGGCACTATTCCTCCCACTGACCCCAATAATGGGGCACTATTCCTCCCACTGACCCCAATAATGGGGCACTATTCTCCCACTGACACCAATGATGGGGCATTGTTACCGACGCCAGGACATTTTCTACTCCTACTGGCCACAGCCCGCCCCTCTAAAGCCTGAAGGATAATATACTGGCCTTTTGTTTTGAACATTTGGAGACCCCTGTTCTAAACTGACCACACAAAGCACAGAAACCAATCTTTGTTATCATGGTCAGTTTTCATCTTTTGGCTGGCCATTTAGCGGTACAGGACATTTGGTAGTTTGTTCAGCTACCCCACCCCCTGACCAATTACATCTCACCTCTGGCACACACCCCCTTCCAGTCATAGGCTGCCTCTTGAACACGCCCCCTGCTCAAGCACAGCCTGCATCTTGCCAGAGGCTGAACAGACTATGGACTACAGGCACACTGTGGGGTTGATTTACTAAAAGTGGAGAGTGCAAAATCGGGTGCAGCTGTGCATGGCAGCCAATCAGCTTCTAACTTCTGGTTGTTCAGTTAAGCTGTGACCAAAAAAAAACAACTGAAAGCTGATTGCTTTCTGTGCAGAGCTGCACCAGGTTTTGCCCTCCCCAAAAAATATGTTGTATCCTTTTTACTGAATACAGGTCTTTCTGTGATTGGAAGATAGGAGATAATAATACTCACCTGCCCCTCCTCCAATCACAGAACATCTTGTATTCATGGAAAAGAATAACAATAATAATAAACTTTAGTTTTTATAGCTCCCTAGTGGCCTATTTAGACTTGATACATTCCAAAAACACACATCTATAGTATATCATAGTACTAAAGATCCTTACTATCATTATAATATTTGCTTGCCCATTGGCCTGTTCATTGGGTTTTCAGTGTGGGAAGGAACACCTATGCTTCACATTGTTGCATGGGATAGGGAAAGATCTGCTTCTTTGTCTAGATCAGTCTCCAAACTTTTCAAAGGGCCAGTTTACTGTGTTTGAGACTTTAAGGGGGGCCAGATTGTGGCCGGTGGGGTAGAAAATGTCCGGGTCCAGCATCAGTGAGAATAAACATGGCCTCGGGCTTGGTGGTCAGTAGGAGGAGGAGTAGGATCCTGTCATTGGTATTAGTGAGAGGAATAGTGCCCCATTATTGGTGTCAGTGGAAGAAACAGTGCCCCATTGTTGGTGTCAGTGGGAGGAATTGTGCCCCATCACTGGTGTCAGTGGAAGGAATAGCGTCCCATTATTGGTATTAGTAGGAGGAATAGAACCCCATCATTGGGATCAGTGGAAGAAACAGTGCCCCATTGTTGGTGTCAGTGGGAGGAATTGTGCCCCATCACTGGTGTCAGTGGGAGGAATAGTGTCCCATTATTGGTATTAGTAGGAGGAATAGAACCCCATCATTGGGATCAGTGGAAGAAACAGTGCCCCATTGTTGGTGTCAGTGGGAGGAATTGTGCCCCATCACTGGTGTCAGTGGGAGGAATAGTGTCCCATTATTGGTATTAGTAGGAGGAATAGAACCCCATCATTGGGATCAGTGGAAGAAACAGTGCCCCATTGTTGGTGTCAGTGGGAGGAATTGTGCCCCATCACTGGTGTCAGTGGGAGGAATAGTGTCCCATTATTGGTATTAGTAGGAGGAATAGAACCCCATCATTGGGATCAGTGGAAGAAACAGTGCTCTATTGTTGGTGTCAGTGGGAGGAATTTTGCCCCATCATTTATACTAATATAAATGATGGGGCAAAATTCCTCCCACTGACACTGCCCCATCATTAGTGCCAGTGGAAGGAATAGTGCCTCATATAATTGGGAAGAATAGTGCCCCAAGGCAGTGGCAGCTGGTGGGTTCTTCTTTTGGGCGGCAGCAAACAAACAACCCCCCCCCGCGCGGCGGCAATGAAACAGAGCATACCCCTCGACACTTACTTGATCGTGTGGGGGGCTGTGGTGTCCTCTCCTGGAGTACGGGCAGCGGCAGAGGTGGCTCCGGTGTCCTCTCCTCTCCAGCTTCCTCCATCGTGTGTCTCCTCTTCCACCAAAGCGCTAGGCATCCAATAGGATCGCCTGACGCTTTAGCCAATAGGGAAACAGGTCTCACAGACCTGCCTCCTGATTGGTGGGGAGGAACATTAGTGTGATAATAGCAAAAATGAATTTGCTTATCGTCACACAACTGGGTGGGCTCGGGGCGCAATTCTCTGCACTCCGAGCCAACCCCTTTTTTGAAGCCAATTAGAGCCTCTGGCTCAAATCCGGCCGGCGCTTACAACCCCCCCCCCCCCGCATTGGAATCCATGGTCCGGCACTACTGATATGTAGATCAGGGGGCCGGACCCATGGATATGGGAGGCGGCACCCATGCGCCCTCTATGGACGGGCCGCCACTGCTCCAAGGGCAGAATAAAGGCTGCAGTTTGGAGACTACTGGTCTAGATCTAGCAGAACATACAGTATAATCCATCATCCACGCTAGCTTCAGTTTCAGATTCCCTGGATTCTGTGAGGATTTTCTCATCTCTAATCCCATAAGTGATCCCAACGGTGTAGAATAGAAGATATATTTGTCAAATGATGGCAGGTTTGTATACTATTAAATGTAACACATGAAGCACCTTAGCAAAAGTCAAAAGCTAATCTCTCAGCTGTCATAAGTGTTTATTGCATAGTATATTAGCAAACTGGCGAATGAATACAAGCATGTAGAGCACTTTATAGATGACACTTTTAAATGATTTCTTTGGCTTGGAGAAATTTAAATGAAATTCCCTTTGCTTCTGGAGCCGCAAAGCACTTCTCTATTTTTCACTTGTAGTAAAGTTAATGTGTGCTGACACCGCTCCTTTCCACCTTAGAGGAGACGAGCAACGGACGCAGTGTAGTTTATCGACCTGGCAGCGATCTCCTGAGCACACCGCAAAGCACAAGAAAGTTACCATTCTTGTTAAAGAACTGATTGTTTAGTGATAGCTTTGCGATATAGAAGATTCTTTGTATAGCTAATCAGGCAAAAGTTAAAGAGAAACTGCCCTTTATACACGTGAAAAGAATGTTAACGAGATGGAAAATTCATTGAATTACATACTAGGGGTTGATTTGTATGCTTTGTGCAGCCTTGGATGCATCCAGGGCCGGCCCTACCATGGGTCCCAGTGGGTCCATTGGACCCAGGCAGCACTTTGAGAAGGGCAGCAAACTGAACCATGGCCACCTCTCCTTCTCTTCTATTTACCCAGCAAATTGGCAACCAAGGTTTTTTTTTCCATTAGTTTTGTGTATCATGATGACAACTGCCCCCTGGCTGCTTCATCTGCCCCTATACTACCCTAGCCTGTCTATATACTACTCTAGCCTGTCTATATACTACTCCAGCCTGTCCATATACTACTAGACATGTGCATTCGTTTTCGTCCGAATGCATTTTCGTCCGAATTTCAGCTATTTTCGTTATCGTTTTAACAAACGAAAACGAAAGCACAGAATCCGAAAACCGAAAGATCCGACATAAACAAATGCTTTATTTTCGTTTTCGTTGCTACAACAGTTCGATATAGATAGGAGATTCGACGTGACGCTGACAATAACAATCTGTGTCTATCGAACCTGTGGTCGAATGTGCCTAACCTTAACTCTATTAGTCCAAGATTATTCTACATAGGAGAGAAAAGATTTGACATTATAGAGAGAAAAGATTCGACATAGGAGAGAAAGATTCGACATAGGAGAGAAAAGATTCGACATAGGAGAGAAAAGATTCGACATAGGAGAGGAAAGATTCGACATAGGAGAGAAAAGATTCGACATAGGAGAGGAAAGAATCGACATTATAGAGAGAAAATATTCGACATAGGAGAGAAAAGATTCGACATTATAGAGAGAAAAGATTCGACATAGGAGAGAAAGATTCGACATAGGAGAGAAAAGATTCGACATAGGAGAGAAAAGATTCGACATAGGAGAGGAAAGATTCGACATAGGAGAGAAAAGATTCGACATAGGAGAGGAAAGAATCGACATTATAGAGAGAAAATATTCGACATAGGAGAGAAAAGATTCGACATTATAGAGAGAAAATATTCGACATAGGAGAGAAAAGATTCGACATTATAGAGAGAAAAGATTCGACATAGGAGAGAAAGATTCGACATAGGAGAGAAAAGATTCGACATAGGAGAGAAAAGATTCGACATAGGAGAGGAAAGATTCGACATAGGAGAGAAAAGATTCGACATAGGAGAGGAAAGAATCGACATTATAGAGAGAAAATATTCGACATAGGAGAGAAAAGATTCGACATTATAGAGAGAAAATATTCGACATAGGAGAGAAAAGATTCGACATTATAGAGAGAAAAGATTCGACATAGGAGAGAAAGATTCGACATAGGAGAGAAAAGATTCGACATAGGAGAGAAAAGATTCGACATAGGAGAGAAAAGATTCGACATAGGAGAGGAAAGATTCGACATAGGAGAGAAAAGATTCGACATAGGAGAGGAAAGAATCGACATTATAGAGAGAAAATATTCGACATAGGAGAGAAAAGATTCGACATTATAGAGAGAAAATATTCGACATAGGAGAGAAAAGATTCGACATTATAGAGAGAAAAGATTCGACATAGGAGAGAAAGATTCGACATAGGAGAGAAAAGATTCGACATAGGAGAGAAAAGATTCGACATAGGAGAGGAAAGATTCGACATAGGAGAGGAAAGATTCGACATAGGAGAGGAAAGATTCGACATAGGAGAGAAAAGATTTGACATTATAGAGAGAAAAGATTCGACATAGGAGAGAAAAGATTCGACATTATAGAGAGAAAAGATTCGACATAGGAGAGAAAAGATTTGTTATTATAGAGAGAAAAGATTCGACATAGAGAGAAAAGATCACTGCTGGAATTGGGTGGGGGAAGTAAAATAAAAATAAAGTTGATGATGAATGTTATTGGCTGATTGTAACCAAAGAGGAGGAGCAGTAAAATAGCTAGAATGACGAAGATTCGACAAAGCATCGAAAGTTAGAAGATTCGACCGTGCAGCAAAACTGTACGACGCCGCAATCGTACATTTCCGGTCAAATGCATCCGCCCATAGGCTATAGAAGAATTCTAATGTTGGTTGACTAGTAATAGTAATGAATAAATATAATTATTACTAGTCATACAACATTAGAATTCTTCTATAGCTTGTGGGCGGAACATTAGACCGGAAATGTATGATTGCAGCGTCGTACAGTTTCACTGCTCCGTCGAATCTTCTTTGAACATTCGACAGACACCATGAGCCTTCAATGACAGATTCGACCTTAATTAATTCAGATTTTCGGACGAATGCAATTTCTAACGAAAAACGAAATGAATAAAAACGAATTTCGGGAGTAACTAAATAAATTTATTTTTCGGCCAAAAACGAAATTCCGAAACGAAATATTTCAGTGTGCACATGTCTATATACTACCCTAGCCTGCCATTATACTACCCTAGCCTGTCTATATACTGCCCAAGCCTGTCTATATACTGCCCTAGCCTGCCCCTATACTGCCCTAGCCTGCCCCTATACTGCCCTAGCCTGCCCCTATACTGTCATAGCCTGTCTATATACTACCCTAGCCTGTCTATATACTACCCCAGCCTGCCGCTATACTGCCTTGGCCTGTCCATATACTACCCTAGCCTGCCCATATACTACCCTAGCCTGTCTATATACTGCCCTAGCCTGCCATTATACTGCCCTAGCCTGCCATTATACTGCCCTAGCCTGCCCCTATACTACCCTAGCCTGTCTATATCTTGCCCTAGGCTGCCCCTTAACTGCCCTAGGCTGCCCCTATACTACACTAGCTTGCCTCTATACTGCCCTAGCCTGCCCCTATATGCCCTAGCCTGCCCCTATACTGCCCTAGCCTACCCCTTTACTGCCCTAGCCTACCCCTTTACTGCCCTAGCCCGCCCCTATACTGCCCTAGCCCGCCCCTATACTGCCCTAGCCTGCCCCTATACTGCCCTAGCCTGCCCCTATACTGCCCTAGCCTGCCCCTATACTACCCTAGCCTGTCTATATCTTGCCCTAGGCTGCCCCTCAACTGCCCTAGGTTGCCCCTATACTACCCTAGCTTGCCCCTATACTGCCCTAGCCTGCCCCTATATACCCTAGCCTGCCCCTATACAGCCCTAGCCTGCCTATATACTGCCCTAGCCCGCCCCTATACTACCCTAGCCTGTCTATATACTGCCTTAGCCTGCCCCTATACTGCCCTAGCCCACCCCTATACTGCCATAGCCCGCCCCTTGGAATTGAACATAATGGTATGTCATATAATTTTTCATATAGACAAGGTGTTGTTGCATGTAAATCTGACTTCCTGATAAATTTAATTTTAGTTTTAATTATCATGATATCAAATAATGGATGTGAGGACCTCTTGGTGGGCATTATTTTTTTTTTGGGGGGGGGGGGGCGGGGGTTAGCATTTCATTCTTGGACCCAGGCAGAACAATGTCTTGGGCCAGCCCTGGGTGCATCCATAAGAAAACATGCACCAATTGAAGGATTGCCAAATGATAAACAAGTCCATATAAATGATAAGAGTCCGAATGAATTTATCAGCTTACACAAAAAAACAAAAAACAAAGTGGAAAAGTATGCAAAGGACAGGACTAGGATGCACAATTACAATACAAGATTAAACTTAAACGTCAACAATCCATTTTTATTAATCCATTAAAACCAATAACTATATTTAGTTTTCATTCCACAGTACAAGACTAAATCAGCGAGTTTCATGCTACAACAGCTGTTACATTCTCGACATGTTTCGCCAAGTTTGCGACTTCTTCAGGAGTTTTGTAGCAAATTGAACCAATATGATACTCACACATGCAATGAAAAAGACCATCCATGTCTGTATTAGATTGTAGAACCCAATACATTTGACGACAAGATCGCAGCCCCACAGGTGGACATAGGATAGACAAAAGGGTCCAGAATGGGGACTAGGTATATATAAAAACACCAGGGGGCGCCCACCCTTTTATATCTCTGCTGGTAGATATTATAAACAGACACAGGGGGTTATTTACAAAAGGCAAATCCACTTTGCACTACAAGTGCACTGAGAGTGCAGTCACTGTAGATCTGAGGGGGAAATGCAGGGAAAATAAAAAACAGCATTTTTGCTTGCACGTGATTGAATGATAAAATCAGCAGAGCTTCCCCTCATTTCAGATCTTCCCCTCAGATCTACAGAGACTGCAATTCCAAGTGCACTTACAAGTGCACTTACAAGTGCACTTGTAGCGCAAAGTGGATTTGCCTTTCGTAAATAACCCCCACAGTGTGTATGGATTGTCAAAATAAGAAACGGCCGCACCTTACGTGGGCTCCAAGTAAAATTTATTGGAATATCAAAATATCCAAAATGACACCAGAGAACACCAGCAGTGGTCAAGATAGACGCGTTTCACACAACAGTTCTCCTCGTGGCTCCGGCTCACACCGGGCACTGAATAAACGAAAAAAAAAAACATTCCAATGCATTTCTGGGGCAGAAGACACTCCTCCTTTATCAAGGCGTCATATAAAGGTTAATAATTGCTCACACATATTCTACTGGCTAGTAAATCTGCTAGTACATCAATCAGCTGCCCTACATAGATTTACACTGGAAAGCTCTATTTTGAGTCCATTCAAAGATCTCATTTTAACTGAAGCCCTGATGAAGGGGGAGTTACTTCTGGCGCCTGAAACGCGTTGATTGTATATAGTGTAAACGAATAAATTAATTGGACTCTTATCATTTGGTCTGGTGATTCTTTCATTGGTGCATGTTTTCTTCTGGTAACCTGCTAGGCATCCACAAAAGGGTACCATGTCACCTGAGATAGTGAGTTCTCTGAATGTTTTTCTCTTCCCACTATTTTGTATGAGCTCACGTCAAAGTCCCAGCACCTCTTAGATCCTTTTTTCTTTATTGATTGCATCTTTGACTGTACTGTCCAGATTATGTGTTTGTTTTTATATCTGGCAGCACAAGATGCTCTAAAGCTACAAAAGGCCACTGTTATGCCGCGTACACACGATCGGAATTTCCATCGGAAAAACCTTGGATGGTTTTTCCGACGGAATTCCGCTCAAGCTTGGCTTGCATACACATGGTCACACAAGTTCTCTGAACTTTCGACCATCAAGAACGCGGTGATGTACCACCACACTACGACGAGCTGAGAAAATGAAGTTCAATGCTTCCGAGCATGCGTCAAATTGTTTCCGAGCAGGCGTAGGAATTTTGCGCGTCGGAATTGCTACAGACGATCGGAAATTTTTCCGTCTGAAAAATAGAGAACCTGCTCTCAATCTTTTGTTGGCAGAAATTCCGACAGCAAAAGTCCGATGGAGCATACACACGGTGGGAATTTCCGACCAAAAGCTCACATCGGACTTTTCTTGTTGAAATTTCCGACCGTGTGTACGCAGCATTTATGTACATGTTCAACAGACCAGACATATTTTTTTTTTTATAACTCAGTAATTGTGTACTTCACCCAAAGGTAGCATCGAGCACATAAGATGTACAGCAAGCTGGATCAGGGATCTGATCTTACCTTCATTGCACTAACCTGGAAAGACGGGGCAAAACAGAGGGGTATCTCTAAAGCCCCATACACACGGTCGGACTTTTTGACAACAAACTTCTAAATTTCCAGGTTTTTAAAAAAATCCAACCGTGTGTACGCTCCATCGGACAAACTTTTTTGGTTTTCATCGGACAAATGTTCGCTCTGCAAATGAACATACTTTTCGGCAACAAAAGTCCTACGGTGCAAAGTCCTGCCGTGTGTACAAAAATCCATCGGACTTTAGTTCAAAGTACAAACACGCATGCTCAGAACCAATGTTAAAATCAACCAACAATAGCAGAAGTTGACCAAAGTGTGGTGGTAAAGAGCAGAAAAAAACATGTGATTTTGGGAAAGTTTGCTGAAAAAGTCCTGTCGTGTGTATGCATACCAAGTTCACGGCCAACACCCTTCAAACAAAAATCCACGGAAAAGTTTGTTGGAAGTCCGATCATGTGTATGGGGCTTAAGCAAGATAAGACAACAGTCCCATGACTATGGCAAGAGTAAACATGTATTGTCTGATTGACGTTGATGTAGGATCAAGTCAACAGGTTTGAAAAACGTGTTCAGTCACAATTGTTTCCCACAGATAAGTGGCATTGGGATATCTGTCTGCTCCACCTATCTTCTCCACAGAGGCAGCTCTTTAATTAGGCAAATTAGGCGGCCGCCTAAGGCCTCGCACTCACAGAGGCCTCGCATCCACCTAATTTGCCTGTGATCGGGGGCGTAGTCTCGGCATGGTGGCGAACTCCTGACCAGCTTGCCACACATTGCTGGTACCTACCGGTACCTTGGATGCCCAGGAAACCAGACCGCTGATCTGCCCACACAGGTAGCATTGATCGCTTCCTAAAGCCACAACAACCGGGAGCATTTTTCCAAGATGTCGCTGTACTGACGCCAATGCAGCTGCCATTTTTATTGCTTGAATTATTTTTCCCATTATGGGCGTAAGTGGGGCCTCATGTCTAAGTTTTGCCTAAGGCCTCACAAAGCCTAGAGCTGCCGCTGCTTCTCCATTCAAAAAAGTATGCTTTTATAAGCTAAGCTCACACATTTATAACTTACATGGGGTTGTATATGCTTCTGAATAGTTTACCAGTGCTTGAATGATAAATTGGCCACACATGTCAGTGACCAAGGGTGGACCTGTAAAGCAAGCAAAGAAAAGGCAGTGTCCTCTTCCATTCATTGAAGGACACAGTGGAGATCTTATGCCGCATACACACGATCGATTTTCTCGACGGTGAAAAAAAACCGTAGAGAAAATCGACGGGAAAAACGAGTGGGGACCGGTTTGTTCCCTACACATGGCCGTTTTTTCCCGACATTTTTTTTCTTGGTCGAGAAAAACGACCGTGTGTGGGCTCCGTGGCAGTGTTTCCCTATGGGAAATCTGCCGCGGAAAAAAATGACGGGAATCACGACGAGAAAAATTAGAGCATGTTCTAATTTTTCTCGTCGTGATTAATGCCGTTTTTCCCGTCAGGAAAAATGACAAAAGGCCCACAGACGATCGTTTTTCTTGTTAATAAAAAAAAAAATTCATTTTTCCAGACGGGAAAAATGATCGTGTGTACGCGGCATTATTCTTTGACTTTTGGGTTATAGCTCCACTTTCAGGAGTAGGACACTAGGCACAGAAACAAAAGCTTGGCCTAGGGGCAGCCGCTAGCGGTGCCCGAACCCTACTAACTGCTAAAGGCAGTTTTTTTGCCTATTTTGTCAATTGTGCAGCGCTTTTCCTTATATACAATAGTGAGTACTCAAAATTTACCAAAAATAATCCTCCAAAGCAGTGCTGGGACAAGGTCATCTAGAGCCCAGGGCGAACATGTCAAACTGCACCTCCCCCTCCCCAAGATGTATGAGCATTACATGTCAGTATCATTCCCCCCACAAAAACACTGAGCACTAATCTGCATGCTTACCCCCTAAGCATAAATTCCCCCTCCTCCTAGTACAAATCCGCCCCCCTGCTTAAATTCCCCCTCTCAGCACAAATATTTGCCCCTCCATCCCCCAAATTCCTCCAGCACAAATGCGCCCCCCCAAAAAACTAATAACATTAATGTCCCCCCCCATCCATCCTCCCAACACAAATCCCCCTAGATCACCACTCTTAGCACCCCCCCATATTTCCCTTCCAAGAACCATACTTACCCCTTGCCGCCCCCCAAATTCCCCCTTCCAACCCAAACCCCCCCAATCTCCTTGTGGCGCCCCCACCTCACATGATACCACAATGCCCAGGGCAGCCGCCCCTCTGGCCCACCCCTTGTCCTGGCCCTGCTCCAAAGCCAATTAAAAATCACAAGACAGAAACAATATGTGCAATAAAATTCATGTCTATCAATCTTTAAATCTCCACAGTCCTAAAGTTCTTTATGTGTAATAATCCATCTATTTGCTGTTCCTTTAAGATTGTGCTCTCTCACCTGATGAGTATCACCCTACTTCTCAGTATAGGTCAAATATTACTTTTTTATGTGTGTACTTTTCTTCGATTCTCCATACTCATCACCTCTGCGGTGTTCCATGCTTCATGTGAAAAGAAAAAAAATCTGTATAGTGCCTTATCCTTTGATTTCAACTGTTCAAAACACTTTTACCATGCTCAATTAAAATTGTGCCACCTTCACCAGATGGGCCCTCATCTGGTTCTTTATAAAATATCCAGCCTTGATACACTCCTTACATTCAAATAATACTTCCCCTATTATACATGGATCACAGATTCTGCTAGTTCGCAGTCTTCAATATCCAGCTTCTCTCCCACTCAGTACCCATGCAAGGGTAGGAAAAGTGTAATCGTGCTTTATCCTTAAAAACACCTTAATTCAATCACACGCCAATACAACACTCACATTATCTACGCACATTATTGGCGTGTGATTAAGGATAAAGCACAATTGCACTTTGTTTCTGACCAACTCTTGTATTGTGGGTGCAGTCTCTGACCATCTCTTGTATTATGTTTGCAGCCTCTGATCATCTCTTGCATCAGGTCTGTAGTCTCTAACCATCTCTCATATCATGGATGCAGTCTCTAACCATCTCTTGTATCATGTCTGCGGTCTCTGACCATCTCTTGTATCATGGGTGCAATCTTTGATCATTGCTTGTATCATGTCTGTGGTCTCTGACCATCTCTTGTATCGTGCCTGCAGTCTCTGACCATCTCTTGTATCATGTCTGCGGTCTCTGACCATCTATTGTATAATTGGTGCAATATTTGACCATCTCTTGTATCATGTCTGTGGTCTCTGACCATCTCTTGTATCGTGGGTGCAGTCTGAGACCATCTCTTGCATCATGTATGCGGTCTCTGACCATCTCTTGTATCATGGGTGCAATATTTGACCATCTCATGTATCATGTCTGCAGTCTCTGACCATCTCTTGTATCATGTCTGCGGTCTCTGACCATCTCTTGTATCATGTCTGCGGTCTCAGACCATCTCTTGTGTCATAAGTGCAATCGTTGACCATCTCTTGTATCATGTATGCAGTCTCTGACCATCTCTTGCATCATGTCTGAAGTCTCTGACCATCTCTCGTATCATATGTGCAGTCTCTTGACTATCTCATGTCTGAGGTCTCTGACCCTCTCTTTTATCATGTCTGCGGTCTCTCTCTTGTATCATGTCTACAAACTCTGACTATTTTATGTGCAATCCTTTGGTGATGTTGAGGGCCGTACTTGAGGCCCATCATATCAAGAAGGTTGACTACCGTAGTCCATATTCCAACCTGGGGACAAGCAAAAGAGGGTGGCTACGTTCCCACAAATGGGGATGGAGAATGAACGTAGCCACCCTCTAACAGGAAGTCAGATCACAGCAGCAAATAAGAATTTGGAGGTTTAGAGGAGCCTGAAAGCAATAGAAGGCACTTTTTTTAGTTAAGAATACATACTTGAATATACGTATATCTTTTTAAATCAGAATTTAGTATGAATTTAATTTATGTGTTCTTACTGGAGACACATTATGGATTATCTTTAACATTCTCTACTAATTAGACTTCCAGAATCCCTGTCACAGGCATATGTATACAGATGGTGCCTGGAGCCACGATGTGTTCCTATATACGCGGCTGAATGTGATTTGTTTTCTGCGCTCTATCGGAGAGCACGCGTTGTCCCCGCCATGCTGTGTGGGATGTCACTGAATAAGAGTCATGGTTTGTGAAGAAGACAGATCTCTCCGGATTCAGGTCCTTCCCTTTACACAGTGTGAGGTGGCTTATTTCCTAGCAAGCATCAACTTGTAAATCGTCACTTTAAAACCTTTTCTTTTTAAGTATTAGACAGAGTTTGACTCTTTAGTGTACATCAGTCGGATACATGGGGCAAGTTACTATGGAGATGAAAAGAACAGACTTTTCCGTGTCATATCCACTGCATCGCACTGCCGTCTACAAGACATCTCATTTATCTCTTTGTATCTATAGAAGGGCTCCGTATACACTTGGCAGACCTCTTCTTTTTATTTCCAGTTTGTAAACCAATCAAGTGACCGTAAATCTAAGCTAATCAAGCCAACTGTCAGCCATATTGGAGCAGTCTTTTTTTTTTTTTTTTTTCCCTACTGCCAAATGAACGGCAGAATTATATCAAATGCAATTAGAGTACATTTCTGACATTTCTACAGAAAACAATAAGAGATGAAAAGAAACCTCTTCCAACACAGAGGCTGCCATTGTTGACCTCCTTTTGAAATTGTACTTTCCTGGCTGACAGTACTTTCTGAAGTGTGAAAGAAAAGAAGTGCCTTAAATGATTAAAGTAGAGCTAAAGGCAAACGTTTTTTTTTTTTTTTTCATTTTGCATTGAATAAGGGAAGGTTATAACCCCTATTAGTTTAATTTTTTGCCATCTGTATCCCGTTGGGGAGATTTCCCTTCACTTTCTGTCCCAAAGCCGAAACAGGAAGTGAGGGAAAGTCCCTCAAAAAATGAAGGAATCCATGGTTGGCACCAAGGTCACCATTTTGGAAGTTTTCCTCTATAATCCTGTTCTGGTAACAACCAAAAATTTGAGATTTTGGTTCACTTTCAGTCTTCGTGATAATGGTACACAGGACAAATAGAGAGGACACAGACAGCAATACAATCCTGACAGGTGTTTTATTCTCTCTCCACTCTATCCACGGGGTTTCGCAACCTTTTTTCAGTCAAGGCACCCTTTTTAAAATTATGGACAGTCAGGAGGTCACTGGCTGTCCTATCCTTCAAACCCCCCAAATAGCTCTGCTCAATAGACGAATAGAGAAGACCCCCAGACACATTCAGATTCTCCTCTTCTACATCATTCTAGGAGATTCTAGAATTACATTAGCCCGGACCTGGAAACAACCCACAGTTTTTTTTATGGCCGCCAAATGGAAGATCTCTCTGGATCATGGCACAAGAAAAACTTGTTGGTATTCTACAAGACAAAGTTAGGAGATTCGAGAGTGTCTGGGAATCTTGGGCAAACTATATCAATATCCCCTTGTGACCTTCCCTTGTATCTTAGCATCATTTACCCCTAGATGGCTGACTCGCTCTCTCCTCCCCCCCCCCTTCTAACTTTTCTAATATCCTCCTACTGGCAACCTTTGTCTTTCTGGTTTTAGAATGTGTCTTCCTTTCATATGGGTTTTTTTTTTTAAACAAATTACCACTCGCTACCCCCTTTCGAGTGGGTCCGGGAGGGGGCTGGGAATTCTGTCCTCGGCCTCTCCTAGACACTGAAAGTCTTGACACCTTACTTCTGACCTCTACTGGAGATTAGGATTTGGTCAAATGGGGTTTTCTGGGACCACCCCTTCTTGGTTCTAGTAGACTGAGCTCCCGGGGCCCATATGTGTCGCAACCGTTTCCAGGTGCACGGCCCCCCCCCGGTGACCTCAGTCTCTAATAACATCTAATAGCATCTAACCCAGGCGTGGGACTAGGGCCCCTGAAAATGTTTTTTTTTATTTTATGAAAAGTCTGTAATTCTTGTCTCACCCCTTGAGGGTGCGGGATTTTATCCACATGCACCCTACTCCGTGTTTCTTCTTGTCAATATATTATTTCCACTATTATTGTTCATTGTCATTGTTATATTCTTCAATAAAAATGATTGAAAGATAAAAATTATGGACAGTCTCGAGGCACCCCATTCTAAAATGTAAACGCTATTCTAATAGTTTTACATAATGCGGCAACATCCACAAGTCCAAGTAGGACACCCAACGTTAGAGGCGATTTATTCTTACAAAGCAAATATACGTTTGCAAACTGGTACTGACTAGTATTCCAGTGTTTTTCTTCTCCTTCAGATTTTCTCCATAACTCAGCTAATGTGACCCCCCCACTGATGGAGAGGGACAAAGGAGGGTCAAACAAGGATGATATGCAGGCGACTGACATCCTCCTTATCAACTGAACATCCCATTGGTCATTTGGTTGCTAGCAGCTAGAAGGTTGTAATGGTGCACAATGAAAACCTGTGATTTAGTGTAACTAAAAAGGCAGACTTCATCCACACGCCAGCTTGTATTACAGTTTTGGGCAATTTTTAGACAATTTTGCCAAGGCACCCCTGAAGAAACCTCAAGACACCCCAGTGTCCTGGGCACCAGGGTTAAAAAAAGGCAGATATAAAATAAAGTTTTTGCGTTTAGTTATACTCTAATTGATGAGGGCCCTGGAGGAGGTGGGGCCGCCAAATTATTGCCTACGGCTATTCTAAAAGGTCTGTGTGTGCTTGAAAAATCATGATGCTGGTTTTCAGCAAACTGTGGACTCAGGGTTGGAGGCTTCACTCTTCCCAAATCTCTACAAAGGTTTTTCCAATCCCAGAAAAGCCTGAAAATCCAGGTTTCTTCCACATGACACAATCACCCCCACCAAAGGTTCTCTACTGGATTGAGATCTGGTGACGGTGGAGGCCATTGGAGTACAGTGACCTCATTGTCATGTTCAAGAAACTAGTGGTGAGATGATTGGAGCTTTGTGACATGGGGCATTATCCTGCTGGAAGGAGACATCAGAAGATGGGGACACTGTAGTCATAAGGGGATGGACATGGTCAGCAACAATACTCAGGTAGGCCGTGGTGTTTAAAGATGCTTAATAGGTACTAAGGGGCCCAAAGTATGCCAAGGAAGTATCCAGCACACCATTACACAACCACCAGCCTGAACCGTTGATACAAGGCAGGATGGATCCATGCTTTCATGTTGTCTAAATTCTGACCCGACCATCTGAATGTTGCAGTTGAAATCGAGACTCATTAGACCAGGCAACATTTTTCCAATCTTCTATTGTCCAATTTTGGTGAGCCTGTGTGAATTGTTGCCTCAGTTTCCAGTTCTAGCTGACAGGAGTGGCACCCAGTGTGGTCTATATATATAATGTAAATGTGGGATATTGCACAATAATGTTTTACGCACTTTTTTTTTTTTAGTCAGCAGTGACTATTTTGTAGGCTGTTCTTATTGATCTAGAAGCCTGCTGTTTCAGAGCTCAGTAGCTCAAGATGAAATTTACACACAGATTTGACTCATCCCTCAGGACGTCAAACATATAACACCATTTTCTGATAGCTTTTTATTGAAGTAAATCATGCAGAAAAGTACACAATAATGACAATTTTTAACCAAAATATGTATATCTCTATAAATTGAAAAATATAGAAAAAGTGAATATTTTTCTTGTGTCTTCCAGAGATGATCTGTTATACCACTGGTGATCGTTCAGTAGATGTGACCGAGTGTATCAGATGGGCCGGTCCTGCTCCTCCCACAGTGCAGGAGTGTACGTTGCCTTGCAGAGAGGATTGCACATTCACTCCTTGGTCTAAGTTCACCACCTGCTCCGCAGACTGCATTTCATATAGAATAAGGAGGAGATCCCTGGCCGGTACGTGTTTGCGCTTTCCATTTCTGCCCTACTGAGTTATTTTTCAGGCTGTTCATACGCTATGCCAGTTTTGGCTCTTGGGTGGTCCTGTTGACACCCTCCCGTCTGACATTCTTCAATTTAAAAAAATTAAGGAGCCACGGCTTGGGTACAGTGGCAATAAAAAGTATGTGAACCCCCTGGAATTAATTGGTTTTCTGCGGTGATTTGACATCAAATGTGATCTGATTCTCACCTAAGTCACAACAATAGACAAAAACAATGTGCTTAAGCTGATAACACACAAGCAACAAATTAATTCTAATTTATTGTGTCTTTATTGAACACAGCTATTAGGCCCCTTTCACACTGGGGCGGGCAGGAGCGGTGGCGGTATAGCAGCGCGATTTGCAGCGCTGCTATACCGTCATTCTTACCGCGGTATGCGGTCGCTAGGGGGTGAATTTAACCCCCGCTGGCGGCCGAAAAAGGGTTAATACCGCCCGCAAACCGCGGCTATTGCCGCGGTTTGCGGGCGGTATTACCGCGGTGTCCCATTGATTTCAATGGGCACCCGCGGTAAAGGAGCGGTGAACACACCGCTCCTTTACCGCTGTAAAGAAGCGGCTAGCAGGACTTTTGGAGCGGTCCAGCTAGCGCACCGCTTCAGTGTGAAAGCCTTCGGGCTTTCACATTAAAGGCTACAGGGCAGGAATTTTTCATGCGGTATAATAGCGCTATTATTAGCGCTAAACCGCATGAAAAACGCCCCAGTGTGAAAGGGGCCTTAAGCTGGCCATACATTATACAATGTCTTTGCACAACTTCCTTTAGATTTACCTTCAACTATGTAGTGGAAGGGCCTGCCTGATTGAATACGAATTTAAAGTGTTATTTAGGTTTGACCTCTTTTACATGTTTTTTGGTAAATCTAAAGGAAGATTGTACAAGAAATAATGTATGGCCAGCCTTAAACATTCACAGTGCTGAAGGAAAAAGTATGTGAATCCATAGACCGATTGCTTTAACAAAATCTAATTGGAGTCAGTAGTTTGCACACCTGGAGTTCAAGTAATGAAATGAGTTTGGAGTTATGGTTTAAATCCACTTTGACTGATAAAAACACTCAAACAATTTAAAGTGATTCTAAAGGCAGAAGGTTTTTTTTTTTTTTTTTTTATCCTAGGGCATTCCATGCATTAAGATAAAAAACCTCCTGTGTGCAGCAGCCCCCCTCAACCCCCCTAATACTTACCTGAGCTCCATCTCGATCCAGCGATGTTGCATGAGAGGCTCGACTGTCCGGGACTCTCCCTCTTCATTGGCTGAGACAGTTACCATTGGCTACTGCTGCTGTCAATGTCCCAATGAGGAGAGAGAGGGGGCGGGGCCGAGCCACTGAATGGACACACAGAGCAGCGGCTCGGCTCAGGTGCCCCCATAGCAAGCTGCTTGCTGTGGAAGCACTCGGCAGGAGGGAGGGGCCAGGAGTGCCGGAAAGGGACCCGCGAAGAGGAGGAACGCAGCTGCTCTGTGCAAAACTACTGCATAGAGCAGGTAAGTATAACATGTTTGTTATTTAAAAAAAAAAAAGAGACTTTAAGATTGCTGTTCATAAGAAGCATCAGCTGATTTGAACCATGCCTTACAAAAAGAAGTTCTCTGAAGACATACAATGAAGAGTACTTGATCTGCATAAGGCTGGAAAGGAATACAAAGCAATCTCAGAGTGTTTAGGCATCCAACAGTTGACAGACAAAATGTCAGTGCTTGCCATTGTGAGCATTATGATGGATACTCACTCCAGGGCTGTGTACTGCAATGTAGACATGTGCACTGCTGAAAAATTGGTTCATTTACGTTGTTGTTTCATTATTTTTGTTTTATTTTTTCATTTCTCGGGTCATTCATTATGATCGAAATTTGAAAATTCGAAAATCTACAATCTGGAAATTCGAAAATGAGTAAATTTGAAAATTATGAAACTTGAAAATTTGAAAAATTTGAAAATCCGAAAATAAGAACGAAAATCCGAAATAATAAATAACTAATAAATTATAGGTATTTGAATTTCCTTTAAAATTTGGCTGTTAGTGAGCGTAACGAATACAAATTTATCCGAAGTTACGAATTATCCAAAATAACAAATGCCGCATGTAAACAAATGGAACGTAAAAAATTAATAATAATAAATAATAATAATAAAAGGTTCGGATTTTGGGGTTTTTGAATTTCAGATTTTCATTCTTGTTATGGCCAGGATATCTTGAGTTAGTTCACTTTTTGTAAAAATGTAAACTTAACCTTTAAGTACCTTTTTTTGCAAGTACAGAAAAATACACGCTGATCATCTCAGAATTCCATTGTTTGGGTCCATTGTCCATTGTTTGGGTCCATTGTCCATTGTTTGGGTCCATTCTCCATTGTTTGGGTCCATTGTCCATTGTTTGGGTCCATTCCAGGTGCAAGTTCAGGCAAAAATTCAGGCCTGGATCGCACCTGAACCAACAGGGATTCATCGGACCCCATGCTGTGAACCACGGACACACATACACTTCATTGCTGAAACGTTTTGGGACGCCTGCCTTTACACGCACATGAACTTTAATGACATCCCAGTCTTAGTCTGTAGGGTTCAATATTGAGTTGGCCCACCTTTTGCAGCTGTAACAGTTTCAACTCTTCTGGGAAGTCTTTTCACAAGGTTTAGGGGTGTGTCTATGGGAATGTTTGACCATTCTTCCAGAAACGCATTTGTGAGGTCAGGCACTGATGTTGAACAAGAAGGCCTGGCTTGCAGTCTCCACTCTAATTCATTGCAAAGGTGTTCTATCGGGTTGAGGTCAGGACTCTGTGCAGGCCAATCAAGTTCTTTATGGACCTTGCTTTGTGCACTGGTGTGCAGTCATGTTGGAACGGGAAGGGGCCATCCCCAAACTGTTCCCACAAAGTTGGGAGGATGAAATTGTCCAAAATGTTTTGGTATGCTGACGCCTTAAGAGTTCCCTTCACTGGAACTAAGGGGCCAAGCCCAACCCCTGAAAAACAACCGCACATCATAATCCCCCCTCCACCAAATGATTTGGACCAGTGCACAAAGCAAGGTCCATAAAGACATGGAGGAGCGAGTTTGGGGTGGAGGAACTTTTGAACACATAGAACACCTTTGGGATGAATTAGAGCGGAGACTGTGAGCCAGGCCTTCTTGTACACATTAGTGCCTGACCTCACAAATGCGCTTCTGGAAGAATGGTCAAACACTCCCATAGACACACTCCTAAACCTTGTGGACAGTCTTCCCAGAAGAGTTGAGGCTGTTACAGCTGCAAAGGGTGGGCCAACTCAATATTGAACCCTGCGGACTAAGACTGGGTTGCCATTAAAGTTCATGCGCATGTAAAGGCAGGCGTCCCAATACTTTTGGTAATATAGTGTATGTGAACCTAGCCTGAAGGAGATGAGGATGAGGTTTGTAGCACAAATCATTAGAGCAGCCTGGGAAGACTACACTGCTGCTCTATAGATACAGTTCAGTGAGTGAGTGGTGTCCCCGTAGGACAGGAAGGGTGTTACTGGCAGGATCATTAGGTGAACATAAAGAAAAAAAAGCCTAAAAAAGAAATAAATGCAGCCAACACATCTAAGTACATGGAAGCCGCTATTACAGTTCTGTTTTCGCAATTACTGGAATTTCACATGCTCATTAATTGCTCTCGGGTTTGATGGACTTTTGATAAACGCCTGATCACAGCTTAATAGAACTTTCCATTACAGCAGTGATGGATTGTGCTTTACTGTGGAGATGCAGCTGCTCTGTTCTGCTCACGCTGTTACTTTAATTGTACTTAATATTTTAATTTCTGGTGAAAATCAGGGCACATTTAATGCAAACTTTTTTTTCTTTTGCTTGCCCTTGGTGACTCATTTTTAAAAGTGTTCTTCAGTCAAGCCTGAAACCTAAACATACAAATACAAGGAGCACGGCACAGGGCTGGTACAGGGTAAAAAGGGTACTGACTAGGGTTGCAACCTTTTCACCAAGCCAAACCCGAATACTTTAGTGGTGCGCGAAACATTTATTTTGTTTGCAGTTTGCACTATAGGATTGTAAAAGACCTGGGACACCTTTGGGTGCCCCAAAAAGAGTAGTATTGCAGCGCATGTAGCGTCCTGTGATGAACAGTGGGTGTGGCCAAATTGTTTTATTAAAGTGGATGTAAACCCGAAATTTTTTTATTTATTTTTTTGCTGGCCCAGTCTTGCCACAGAGAGTTAATCCAGCTCTGAGCAATCCTATTTTCTTTGTTCAGTGAGATAAAACCGATAAACAGAGTAAACTTTGTTGGTTCTTCCCCCTTGGTGTAAGTGACAGGTGATTTGCCAGCAGTACGGCCGCGCTGCCCATTGATTTCAATGGGCAGGGGCGCTTTAGAAGCGGTGTATACACCACTCCTACAGCGCCTCAAAGATGCGGCTAGCAGGACTTTTGTTGCCGTCTTGCCAGCGCACCGCTCCAGTGTTTTTACACTGGAGTTAAAGGAGCGGCTCTTTCAGGGCGCTTTGCAGGCGCTATTTTTAGCGTTATAGCGCCTGCAAAGCACCTCAGTGTGAAAGGGGTCTAAGCGAACTGCTGGGAGTGTCATACAATGTTAACGACACCCCCATTTCAGCTCGCATATCGCATTGCAAACTGACAGTTCGGACATGAATCGGATCGTATAGGTGTGAACACCCATGCGATCCGATTCTGGTGCAGACCAAAAAAAGGGTCCTGTGCGTGTTTGGTCCGAATGTGATGCGTTTTCAGCCATACAGTTTGTCAGTGGTCGGTGTCAGTGGACGGTGTCGGTGGTCGGTGTCAGTGGGGCAGTGGTCGGTGTCAGTGGTCTTGGGACTCTGGACCGTGTCGGTATGGGGGGGCGGTTGTGGTGTCAGTTGTTTTTTATTTTCAATTTCATATTTTTTATCTTTTTTCTTTTTTACAGTTTTATTTTGGAATATTTTCTGTTGGGGGCTTTGGTGAGATGTTAGGGGTCTAAACCGAGACCCCTGACATCTCCCATTTGAGACAGAGAAAGGACAGAGGACACAGATTCCCCAGTCCTTTTCTTTGTAATTGACATACCGGCTCCTTTCTCTGCTCTCCATCCTGACAGATTCCCCCCGCTCGCCCCCCCCCCCCGCGCAGCCCGCGGGAGAGGAGAGGAGAGGGAAGCCGGCGGCTGCGGGGAACGAGGGGGGGCGGAGGAGGAAGACAGCAGGGGATTGTGGACACACGGAGTGGGACGCCAGGGGGTGCGCACAGGCTGTGGCCTTTTACTTTCAGCCCACCAAGCAGTGGCAACCGTCCATCAATGCGCCTGGGCCACTGATCTACATGCAGGGCGCCGGATGCATGGATTTCAATGGAGGGGGGGTTTGAAGCACATGATTAGAGCCAGAGGCTCTAATAGGCTTCAAAATAGGGCGCACTCGGGGCGCAGGGCACTGCGCTCCGTTCCTTCCCAGTTGTGTGACAATAGCGAATGAATATTCACTATTCTTGCACTGATTCTCCTCCCGGCCAATCAGGAAGCAGGTCTGAGACCTGTTTCCCAATTGGCTGAAAATAGAAGTTACGCTGGCCGCTGGGAGGAAGAAGAGGGAGGAGAGTAGATTCAGGGGAAGCTAGCCAGCTGCCCTTTCCTTGCCCGGGGGGAAGCCCGGGGTAAGTGTTGCTGCCGTGGGGGGGGGGGGGCTGCAGGTGACCCGCCTGGGGCAGGAGGAGCTGGCTGGCTGTGCACTGTTTGCCGCCCCCCCCCCAAAAAAAATATCACCAGCCGCTACTGCCGCCAAGCTTGACCCATTTAAGTGAATGGGGGTGCTCTGCAAGCTTCCTCTAACCACATACAATCCACGCTGCTGCAGCTCGCTAGTGCGGGGTTCAAGGGGTTAAAGCAAGCAGTGAGGAGGTGATAAAATGCCTTCTCAAGCCTCTCACATGGTCTCTGAAGAGCAATCCAAATGCAGATTGCTTTTCTGAGATCAAAGCACGTGTGAACAAGCCCTAAGGCCCCATACACACTATTAGATTTTCTGCAGATTTTTTGTCTTCAGATTTACCAAAACCATATAATATGAGGAATTTCAATTTGTTTGCAATCAGGCAGGCCCTCGCACTACGTGGTTTTGGTAAATCTGAAGACAAAAATCTGCAGAAAATCTAATAGCGTGTATGGGGCTTTAGACTCCAACAAAGTCATTAAAGGTAAATATGGGAATGAATATAAATCTTAATAAAGTCCGCAGAGTTATGTTAATTTAGGTCTGGCTATTCTGGACGAGCTTTGACCAGTCCACTTTAATGTGTTTGGAGGCGGATGTGGTCTGCAGAGAGAGAATATCTTTCTTCCTACTTTAAATTGCGTGGATTCTTATTAGTGCAATACGCTGAAACCAAGGGGGACGCGGTGAATTGTGGATGAGGTTTGAAATGTTTATTGGAAACAGAGGCAGAGTAATTGTTTTATTCCCAGTGTGTAATTGAGGTTCATAAATAATGTATATAACCTCCATATTACAGAAGCACAATGATGACACACAGTTTCTATTCTGTGATGTATTGTTGGTTATTCCCGTGTTTAGTGGGAAAATATTTTCCAACTCTTCAGTGAATATATATGTATCATCCACAGTTAACTATTTTTCTCTTATTTTTTTCTGTAAAGGAAAGCTTTGCTGACTGTGCATCTGAAACAGCATTTAAGAGGAAACATTTAAAGCCCAACTCTGGTTTAAATTGTATATATATATATATATATATATATAAAATTAAATGTTCTCTAATAAAAAAGGCTGCTCGCAATATTTGCCTACTTTTTGCCACAGTATTATTTCTGCCACTAGATGTCCTCAGTTCCCAGCATCATTCATCACTGAAGACATAGTGTGAGTGCAGGGCTTCATGGACCGCCCCCGAGGTACAATCTTATTTAGAATGCCGACAAATTGTGTATTACACAGCTTGCATTGATTGTTAGGGTAAGCCCTCATATTGCATCGTTGTGGGTAAATCTAAAGACGATTGTACAGGGATTGAATAGTCAGATTGGGACAGGTACGGGCAGTTTAAAGGGGTCTGTACAATCAGAGTCAGTGCTTCTTCCAGCATATACATCATACTGGGGTCAGGATATGTGTGAGGGCCAATCAGTGCTTATTCCAGCACATAGATCATACTGGGGTCAGGATATGTGTGAGGGCCAATCAGTGCTTCTTCCAGCATTTACATCAAACTGGGGTCAGGATATGTGTGAGGGCCAATCAGTGCTTCTTTCAGCATATACATCATACTGGGTTCAGGATATGTGTGAGGGCCAATCAGTGCTTCTTTCAGCATATACATCATACTGGGGTCAGGATATGTGTGAGGGCCAATCAGTGCTTCTTCCAGCACATAGATCATACTGGGGTCAGGATATGTGTGAGGGCCAATCAGTGCTTCTTCCAGCACATAGATCAAACTGGGGTCAGGATATGTGTGAGGGCCAATCAGTGCTTCTTTCAGCATATACATCATACTGGGGTCAGGATATGTGTGAGGGCCAATCAATGCTTCTTTCAGCATATACATCATACTGGGGTCAGGATATGTGTGAGGGCCAATCAGTGCTTCTTTCAGCATATACATCATACTGGGGTCAGGATATGTGTGAGGGCCAATCAATGCTTCTTTCAGCATATACATCATACTGGGGTCAGGATATGTGTGAGGGCCAATCAGTGCTTCTTTCAGCATATACATCATACTGGGGTCAGGATATGTGTGAGGGCCAATCAATGCTTCTTTCAGCATATACATCATACTGGGGTCAGGATATGTGTGAGGGCCAATCAGTGCTTCTTTCAGCATATACATCATACTGGGGTCAGGATCTGTGTGAGGGCCAATCAGTGCTTCTTCCAGCATATGCATCATACTGGGATGAGGATCTGTGTGAGGGCCAATCAGTGCTTCTTCCAGCATTTACATCATACTGGGGTCAGGATCTGTGTGAGGGCCAATCAGTGCTTCTTTCAGCATTTACATCATACTGGGGTCAGGATCTGTGTGAGGGCCAATCAGTGCTTCTTTCAGCATTTACATCAAACTGGGGTCAGGATATGTTTGAGGGCCAATCAGTGCTTCTTTCAGCATTTACATCATACTGGGGTCAGGATCTGTGTGAGGGCCAATCAGTGCTTCTTTCAGCATTTACATCATACTGGGGTCAGGATCTGTGTGAGGGCCAATCAGTGCTTCTTCCAGCATATACATCATACTGGGATCAGGATCTGTGTGAGGGCCAATCAGTGCTTCTTTCAGCATTTACATCATACTGGGGTCAGGATATGTGTGAGGGCCAATCAGTGCTTCTTTTAGCATTTACATCATACTGGGGTCAGGATCTGTGTGAGGGCCAATCAGTGCTTCTTTCAGCATTTACGTCATACTGGGGTCAGGATATGTGTGAGGGCCAATCAGTGCTTCTTTTAGCATTTACATCATACTGGGGTCAGGATATGTGTGAAGGCCAATCAGTGCTTCTTTTAGCATTTACATCATACTGGGGTCAGGATATGTGTGAGGGCCAATCAGTGCTTCTTCCAGCATATACATCATACTGGGATCAGGATCTGTGTGAGGGCCAATCAGTGCTTCTTTCAGCATTTACATCATACTGGGGTCAGGATCTGTGTGAGGGCCAATCAGTGCTTCTTTCAGCATTTACGTCATACTGGGGTCAGGATATGTGTGAGGGCCAATCAGTGCTTCTTTTAGCATTTACATCATACTGGGGTCAGGATCTGTGTGAGGGCCAATCAGTGCTTCTTTCAGCATTTACATCATACTGGGGTCAGGATATGTGTGAAGGCCAATCAGTGCTTCTTTCAGCATTTACATCATACTGGGGTCAGGATATGTGTGAGGGCCAATCAGTGCTTCTTTTAGCATTTACATCATACTGGGGTCAGGATCTGTGTGAGGGCCAATCAGTGCTTCTTTCAGCATTTACGTCATACTGGGGTCAGGATATGTGTGAGGGCCAATCAGTGCTTCTTTTAGCATTTACATCATACTGGGGTCAGGATCTGTGTGAGGGCCAATCAGTGCTTCTTTCAGCATTTACATCAAACTGGGGTCAGGATCTGTGTGAGGGCCAATCAGTGCTTCTTTCAGCATTTACATCATACTGGGGTCAGGATATGTGTGAAGGCCAATCAGTGCTTCTTTTAGCATTTACATCATACCTTATGGCTCAGATTCAGAAGTAAAGATCTCCTTCCATGTTAATACACCTTTGCCATATTCTTTTGAAAATCAAAATCTCCTAACTGTTTGCAAACCCTTTGTGAATTCTTGTAACAGCGTATAACATTTACTGAACTATATTAGCACCCGTTTCTTACATATTCCAGATATAGGTAAAGTTTAGTAAAGTTGCAAGATTTTTTATTTAATTTTTTCTCCAAACCAAGAATAATTTATATACCGTAGCTTGTTTGCATCTTATAAATATAAACATATCAGCCCACACGCTCCTTATTCAATCATTTTTACTGAGATAGTGGGGTTGATTTATTAAAACTGGAGCATGCAAAATCTGGTGCAGGTCTGCATGGATAACAGCTAGTTAGAAGCTGATTGGCTACCATATAGAGCTGCGCTAGATGTTGCACTCTCCAGTTTTGTTCATCTACCCCTGTGTCTTTGTGCTTGTGTCATAAACTGCTTCTGTCCCTATACAAGTTAATTGGAATGCAAAAGCAGCTTAGAAGTAGGTTCATGCACCTTAGACGGAGGTCAGGTAAAGGTTAATTGCATGTTTTATTGAGCAGTGAATGATCTCAGAAGCATCTCAAACTGATTTAAATTGCAAGCGGAATATACCTGAAGGCAAATGCCATTTTTCCGATGAAGGCGTTTGTTACCCCAGCACTTCATATTCCTGATATGTGCCTGCTGTACCATGTACTTGTATAAGAAAGTATCCTGTTTTCTTTGTATTGATTCCTTTGTGTGAAATCCCTGGTGTTGCTGCCAGTGCCCTTGCTTTCCTATTGAAAACTGACCACACTAAGCAGGAGAGCACCACATAGTCAGTTCTCTTAAAATAATAATAGTAAAGGGAGCAATTCGACAAATTGCTTAATAAATTACTTAAAGCGCAGTTCCACACAAAAAGTGAACCTCCGCTTTTCGGAATCCTCCCCCCTCCGGTGTCACATTTGGCACCTTTCAGGGGGGAGGGGGGTGCAGATACCTGTATAACACAGGTATGTTCACCGACTTCCGGGAATAGACTCCCGCGGGAGTCACGCCCCTTCGCGTCACTCCCCGCTGTCTTCTGGGAAACACACTGGATCCAGGAGACAGCGGGGACCAGTGAGAAGGCGCCGTGCGACTCGCGCATGCGCAGTAGGGAACCGGGCAGTGAAGCCGCAACACTTCACTTCCTGATTCCCTCACTGAGGATGGCGGCGGGGGCAGCCGAGAGACGGGCGATTGCTCGGCTTCGGCTGCCGACATCGCAGGCACCCTGGACAGGTAAGTGTCTATTTATTAAACGTCAGCAGCTGCAGTATTTGTAGCTGCTGGCTTTTAATATTATTTTTTTCGTGGGACCTCCGCTTTAATATGTGTTAATAAACAATATCATTCAATTAATAAAGTGCACAATCGATCAATAATATGAAAAGTCCATAACAAGCCCTATGGACAATTCCTCTGTGTGTGCGCCAACACCGTGCTTCTAAAGTGCAATGTGCTTCAAAATCTCTGTTGGCGCTTCAATCATCACGGCACCATGGTTGTTATGGTGTCAGGATGATTGAAGCGCATTGTTTCTATTATTACATTGTAGTAATAAATGAAATAGTTTAACTCACCATAATGTAGAATCAGTGGGAGCCCTGAGTTTGTCACTAGCCACTGTCGCCTGCTACCAGATGTGAAAAGTCATATGCCACTCTGCCTGTCACCAGATGCGGAACGTCACTTGCCACGCTTACTGCCACAAGATGTGGATTGCCACCTGCCCTGTTGCCTGTCACCAGATGTGGAATGTCACTTGCCACGCCACCTGCCACGCCACCTGCCACGTTGCCTGTCACCAGATGTGGAGTGAGTGGAGCGCCCCTTGTGGTATGTCAGGCCGACAGCTGAGGGGGTGAACTACAAGTCCCAGCACACCTCACCTGTACTCCCACACACAGCTTACCTGTCACGATGACGTCACATCTCTGTTGGATCGCCCCTCTGGATGTAGCAGGGTATCTCCCTCCTCATGCTGCAGCCGGTCTCACCTGGCAGAGGGAGGGTCCGGGACTCCTTTGGCTGTCACTCTCTGGCTCCACCGTTCTCCCATTCCTGATTAGCTGTCTGGGGGGGGGGGAGTACAGGAAATCTGCGCCGCTGAACAAGGAAAAGTTTTCACACAGCAAGGAGCCGCAGGAGAGTGGTGATGCGGGGCGGGCAGTATGAGATGATGTCATCACTCTGCTCCCTGCCACACCTCCGACACTGAGACAGAGCACTGGCTTTAAGGGCGGAAGAGCGATGCGGGGGGCGGAGAGAGATATCATCTCTGCTTGCCCGCCCACTCGCTTGCTTCTTCCATCCACCCAGCGCTCTCATGCCGGTGTGTTCTGCCGAGCTGGTTCCGCCTATTGATATGGTTCCGAGCTCGACTGCGCAGGCGCAATCCGAGGCGACAGAATTCTCTGAGCGTGAACAGCTGTTAGGCAGCTGTAGAGGCACTCGCTCCTGATGCTAGGGGAACCAGCTCGACAAGAAAGCGGCGGGGGCGGAGACTAGCAAGTTGATGGGACACGACACGCCGCTCTGTATTTTTTTAAATGTTCATGAGCGGCCGCAAGGGGCGGTGGCGGAGACTGGGACACGCCGCTCTACAGGGCAGCATATAACAATTATATGTACAACACTCGCCCTATAGAGCGGCGTGTCACAGTCTCCGCGCCCGCCCCTTGCGGCCGCTCATGAACATTTTTAAAAATACAGAGCGGCGTGTCGTGTCCCATGAACTTGCTAGTCTCTGCCCCCGTCGCTTTCTGCGCGGCGTGTATCGCCGGGAGCGAGCGCGTCTACAGCTGACGAACAGCTGTAGATGTTCGTAGATTTCCGCGTGTTCGGAGTGCGCATGCGTAGACGCGCTCTGAACCATATCGATAGGAGAACTAGGTCAACAAGACACCGGCAGCCCAGCATGTCTCTTGCCGGCCGCCCGCACCCGCCGCCCGGCTGCAGAAGGGCCACGGCCCGGTAGTGGGCCGGGGACCGGGGGTTGACGACCCCTGCTCTACTGAATACACCCAGCTCCCATCATAGAACTCTGTGAAATTGGCTCCGCCACAAAAGGCAGGAATAGTGTAATGTTGCTTTTTTTAAATTTCTTAAAATTTAGCACTTACATAGTCCAATGCAAGGTGTAGCAGGCATAAAAACAGCTTAAGAGAGAGCAGAAGCCGGTCCGTCACCGCTATATGACTCGCGGTATACAGCGTGCGTCTCAGCTGCCCAAGCAGAAGTGGAGGGCTCCTGTCAGTGTGCGTGTCAAGCCTCGCTTCAATGCATTTCACGTTCAAGCGCTGACTGTGCCTGCACATATAGCCCCATAGACATATATGGGACTGTCACTGATTGTTTGTAGCCTCAGGACACAGGCCCAAAGAGGTCCATGAGGTTTCAGTAGGCAGGCCTTGCCAGGACAGTGAAGACTTGCTGGATGTAGACAAATAGCACAGCTCCCAATTGTCCCAGATTTCGGGGGACTGTCCCTGATTTGAAACAAAGTCCCTCCGTCCCTCTTTCCCCCTCATTTGTCCCTCATTTTGGTCTGATCTATATAGTATATATAAAATACACTTTTTGTCTTTCAGAAAGTGTTTCCCGGTGCTAAATCTTTCATCCAATTTCTAAATTGCTACATTCGTAAATTTCCAAAGCCAGTATTAAGGAATAATAGTGGTAAAAAAAAAATCACTTTTGGGTTTTACCAATCATTTTTATTTGTATAATTCTTCTTTAGGGGGGCGTGGCAGGGGGCGTGTCCCATACCTATGTAGCGCCCACCCCATTTAGGGGTACAATATACCCAAATTTAGGGGCTGGTCTTAGATAGTAGTTGGGCTCAGACCGTTCTCATTTATAGGTTGTGCTATTTTATTTTCCAGGTGGTATACTGGTGTGCAGTTCCCTGAGGCCTGTAGGTGGCACTGCCATAACGGGTAAGGGGTTGAACCATCAATCCTAGTGCTGTGCCTTGGGGTGTCCTCTCTCGGCAGCGGTACAGTGGGCGTGTTTGGCCTGCAGTGCATGCTGGGAGAGGATACATAAGGGGCAGACGCCGCCTGGGAGGGGTCTTCAGAGGAGGAGAGGAGTCGGAGTCCAGGTGCGTGGCACATGGCCCTCTAGGCCATGGGGCCACATGTGCATCAGTCCCAGGCACCTTTAGTCCTGGGGCTGCATCTTCAACATTGGGACCAGCACCTTTAGCTGGAGCCCACTTTGGGGAAGAGAAATCCCAGGGTGTCCCTCGCAAGGGAGCCCGCTTCTAAGAAGAGGAGGCCGGGGGAGGACCTTTCTGAGGGACCGGTGAGAGTTCACGGTGAAGGAAGGGGCCCGGTAACTTTCTGGAGGGATTCTTCTATCCAACAAGGGCCTAGTAATGTGCTACTGCTGGCACCTGTTCTTACATACCAAAAGCTAAGAGGTTCGGGGTCTGATAGATTCTGTGGCAGAGAGTCTCCAGATCGCATCTAGGAAAATAACCTGATTAAACGTCCGAGCATCACTTCGGCTGCTAGGATCCACTTTGCAGGAGACTATCCGGGTGAGCTGAACCTACTCTGGGATAGAGAAGTGATTATATATCTACTTGTGCCTGGACTAACCTCCCAAAACCTTGCTGTCCTGTCTCTTATCCACCCTTTCCTATCTGCTGAACATTGAGAAAATAAACTCAACGTTGGAGTTTGAAGTGGTGTGGACATTGGAATTACTTGGGGGGAAAACAGAGACTTGACCCTATATCCTAGGAGATGAGAACCAACCGATGGAGAACCTAGCTGTGGGACCCAAATACATGACACCGCTTAACCTCTTCATCCAGGAGGGTACGGGCATATAGTACGGTGTGCCTTTTTCCTGCAAGTGAGCCAAAGGTAGGGAAAAGGGTCCGTGTGCTACAACTACATACTTTTTCTAATAGATGTCCCTCGTTCCCATCTCAAAAAGTTGGGAGGTATGAAATAGTGAAACTGCGACTGTCATATTAAGGAAAGTATCTGTGGAGGGGGGTGAGGTGTGTTAGGGAAGGTCAGGAAAAGGGGGCAAGAGGGATAAATATACTTTGTGTTAAAATGCACTTATCCTATAACGTGGCAGAAATTTAACAATTG
Source organism: Rana muscosa (assembly GCA_029206835.1). NCBI lineage: Eukaryota > Metazoa > Chordata > Amphibia > Anura > Ranidae > Rana > Rana muscosa. The sequence goes on along the minus strand of CM055127.1, from coordinate 449,471,672 downwards.
ATGAACTCATCCTAAATTGACATATTTGTGCAAATAAAGTCCATATAAAATGTGCAAACACTGTGCAAGAAAATTATTATAAAAATATACATATATATATATATATATATATATATATATATATATATAGAGTGCAAAAAGGTGCTCAGATTTTCGAAACTTCAATAGTCCCTCTTTCTTTGCCGTGAAGGAGTTTGTGGTGATTACTTTTGGGAGCACTCTTTCGTCAGTGCTGCACGTTATCATCATTCCTTCACGGCAAAGAAAGAGGGACTATTGAAGTTTAGAAAATCTGAGCACCTTTTTGCACCTTATATATATATATATATATATATATTATAAAAAATTTACAAATTCAGCAATTTAGAAATCGGATGAAAGGTTTAGCACTGGGAAACACTTTTTGAAAGATAAATAGTGCATTTTCTATACAACTGTAAAGATCAGACCAAAAATGAGGGACAAATGAGGAGGAAAAAGGGACAGAAGGACTTTACTCCAAATTAGGGACAGTCCCTCGAAATCAGGGACAGTTGGAAGGTATGTTTATACAAAAGACCAAAAAAAAAAAGGAACAACTGAGAAGATAAGAAATACAGAGGGTTTTGGTTTTCAAAAACAAGAGAGTTGGCCTCCATGTGTGAAGGCACCTTTTGGCAGTCAGGTTAACTTCATATTGCCAATATTGTGCTCAGTTTACTTCAAAGTATATGTGAACCCACACTTTGTAAAACAACCCATTCAGTTTAAAATAGAAATGAAAGGCAAAACATTTGTGTATAGATATAAAAAAAAAAAATACCTTTTTTTTTCTTCTTTTATAAGTGATCACATACTGTACCCTCTATTCTCAGCTGCATAAGGAGCTTAGAGAGGTGGAGGTGGAAAAACAGCAGTACACTTATCTTCCCAGTGAATGGCTGTGTCAGCATAAGTCTTGGCCATTGGAGGACATGTAGGCTGTTCTCCCAGCACAGACAGAAAACTGGCCATGCTGCTATGGATGTGCTCTCATGCCTAGCAGGGTCAGTTTGAAACAGGAAAGCAGAGAGACTGGCAGGAACACCAGGGATTTAACACAAAGGAAGCAATACAAAGAGAACAGGATATTTTTTTTAACGCAAGTACGTGGTACAGCAGGCACATATCAGGAATATGAAATGTTGGGGGAAGATATTCTTTAAATGAGTTCCTCCAGTTGATGGGAAAGGGAGGTAGAAATGGGAAATGGAGGTAGTTTAGGCAATCAGCTCTCAGAGTCTTGAAAACAGTCCTTCCCCAGCCATGGTTCCTCCTGAGATTGCTAGGTGTACCTTGATCAGTGAGCCATGGGGAATTGATCTTCTACCCGCACTGACCACCAGTGCAAAGGGGCACTAATATTAGGGAAAAGAAACATAATAGTTGCTGTCTGCATTTCTTTTCTGTTATTAATATTTTTAATATGAATAATAATAACATATTATTTTAATAATTCAAAATACATTTAATTTCAATATTTTTACTAAAAATATGAGGGTGTCTCGCCCTTTTTTGATACTCTAGAGCTCCGACCTTAGAAACCCATTGCTTTTTCGAGTATGCCGGGTTAGAAGGGTTTCACCTCAAAAAATACAAGAGTTCTCAATTTGTGACAAATTTGCTTTCAAAGACATGGGGAAACCTAAACTTTGCCACAACCCCCAACAACCATTATGGAGATGGAATGAGTTTTTCACAGATTGGGAAAGCAGAAAACCCCTTTAAATACTGTAAGGTCTTTTATTTTTAGTTGGCTGATAAGACTTCTGGGTGTACACATTCTTCCTAATTTCAATAAAGCGATGCCCATCTCATTACAGGAAGAAGCAAGAAGCGAGACAGATGTCAGAACAGCGAGCTTTATCCGTTAGCGGAGACTGAGGCGTGCGCCTGTGAAGTATATAAATCTCAGCCGTATGGAAATTGGTCGGACTGCATAATTCGGGATGGAAGAAATGAAATGCAGCTGGGAGTGAGAGCTCGCAGAGACATGAAAGGATGCGGTGAAGGCGTTCGACTGCGTGCAATTGCCTGTTATGACTTAACTGGCAGGATTGTAGAGCCCGGTCTCTGCAGTCATTCTGGTAAGAGCATAAATTATTTATGGAACAGATGCTTAGCACTGAGTGATTTTAATTGTTGAGGCCAAGGAATGGTTTTGTGGATTTCTAATATTTCTTGAGGTCAATTGTAGAAATTAAGAATTGCTCTGGATAAGTTCTGTGTCGTACACAAGGAACAAAATGTGTTTTGGAAAAGCAGTATTCAAAATTTTAACCCAGTATTTAAAGAGACCCAGTCGCCAAGTCAATAATTTCTATACAATCCTTCCTGAACAATAAAAGGGCATGTTATTTACCTGTAAAAGCCTCCCTTGTGTAGGCCTTCAAAATCCCTGAGACTGCTGCTGGGTGCCACCATCTTGGATATAATTTTGGCAGCCCCAGCAGACTCGGAGATGCCACTAAGGGTGCACTCATGCTTTCAGTTTTAACTCAGCCTGGGTGCGGTTCACCCCTTACTCTGGTTATTTTATGTAGTGTGAGTGCTCCAAGCCATGCTCTGGAATGGTGAAGAGTACCATGCCTAGGACCTCTTGGAAAACTGGTCCCAGCCACAGACCAGGTATGGTTTACTTCAGTGTGAGTGCAAACAGTGACAGAATTCTCTACCAGGGACGTACAGTCAGGGGAGGCAGGTGAGGCGGAGGCTCACCTGCCATTAACATAAGAAAAAAACGATCGAGCTTCGAGGGTCATAGCTCAGTGACCTGGGCTCACAGAGGTAGCTGACGTCCTACTCCACCACTGGCCAAAATTTGGGGCTCCTGACACCTATAGTTATGGAGATACGAGGCTTCTTGTGCAGCCTGTCAGAAGCTACATACAGAGCGACCAGTTTAATTGCAAGCTGGCACACAATGGGATTGATTTACCAAAGGCAAACTGCCCTCTGCAAGAGCAGTTGCTCCAGAGATCAGTAAATGATGCTTCCTTCCATCATCCAATCTTGTGCAAGCAAAAATGCTGTTTTTTTTTTTCCTTTCACAGGATTGGGTATTCTTTTCAAAGTGAAGCTTTACCTCATTTACTAAGCTCTGGAGCAACTGCACTCAGGGCCCTGTACAGAGGGAACGATCTCTCTGTTTCTTATCCCTGCAAAGGGATAAGAAACAAAGAGATGTGTTAGTAAAAGCAACATACATTACACACATTTCACATTGTTAGGCACACATTTAACACCTTGATCGCCCTAGATGATAACCCCTTCCCAGCCAGTGTCAGTGTAGTACAATGCCAGTGTATATTATTAGCACTAATCACTGTTATAATGTCACTAGCGATGTAAGTGGCAGTTAGTCAGTCAGTGTCCCCCCTCCCAGCGTCAGTTAGTGTCAGATTGTTGTATGACCGTGCAATTGTCGTTCTAATGCCTCGTACACACGATCGGATTTTCAGACAGGAATTGTGTGATGGCAGGATGTTGTCGGATAATCCGACCGTTTGTATGCTCCATCAGACAACTGTTGTCGGAATTTCGGACAACAAATGTGGGACAGCATGCTTTCAAATTTTCCGACAACAAATGTGTCTTGTCGGATTTTCCGATCGTGTGTACACAAGTCCGTCGGAAAAAAAATCCAAAGTACAAACACGCATGCTCAGAAGCAATGCTATAACCATAAGACAACATTGGCAGAAGTTGCCCAAAGGGTGGCGCTAAAGAGCAGAAAAACCATGTAGTTTCTGTTTGTTAGCCGACAAAGTTTTGCCATCTGTATGCAGAACAATTTCATGGCCAACGCCCTTTGGACAAAATTCCACAGCTTGGTCCGCGGAAAATCCGATCGTGTGTACCAGGCAAAAGAGTGACAGTGCTGAAAGCTGAAAAAATTGGTCTGGGCAGGAGGGGGATTGCGCGGTCATACAACAATCTGACACTAACTGACGCTGGGAGGGGCGACAATGACTGACTAACTGCCACTTACATCGCTAGTGACATTATAACAGTGATCAGTGCTAATAATATACACTGGCATTGTAAGCAAGTGGTTAAAGTGACCCTGTCATGAAGATAAATTCCGGCACAAAAATTAAAGCGGAGGTGCAGCCATTTAAAAAAAAAAAGTCAGCAGCTACTAACACTGTAGCTGCTGACTTTTAATAAGGACACTTACCTGTCCTACTTGCCCACGATGTCGGTCCTGCCACGGTGATCGATCGCTGCTGGCAGGTCCCGGGCTCCTCCATCCTGACTAAGGGAAACAGGCAGTGAAGCCTTACGGCTTCACTGCCCATTTCCTACTGAGCATGCGCGACTCGCACGGCTCTTTGTGAATGGGCGGCTTGCCTCCTGGGATACACACAGTTCACAGAAGGCAGTGCGCCCCATTCCCAAGAAGAGGAAACGGAATTTCTCAATCCGAGGACAAGGAAGAGGCACAGTAGAGGCAGATTAGGGGACTTCCCTAATAATTTTTTTTTTTTTTCTATGAATTTTTTTTTTTTTTTTTTTAGGATTTTTAATGTAAAAAAAATTTCAGGGTGGACCTCCGCTTTAACCTGAAAAAGAAAGGGAGTATATAATCACCTATCTGTGCTGGAATTTTGCAATTGTCAGGTTGTACGTCAGGAGACATCTGGGAGAAGGCCGTATCTTCGTATCTCCAGACTGAGCTGACATGAGGAACTCTTACTCTCGTCACATAAGGCAATAAAGTGATCTTCCCATTCTCTGGGAATTGGTTGAAGAGATTGTCTAGCACAGTGTAAAATCCCTCCCGGTGATAATGGTCTTTAGACACTTGTGGTGGAAGCTCTTCTGGTCTGTCCTGTAATTTCCCATATTGCCTCTCTTGTGGATTGAGTTGTTCATATTGAGCCACGGGCTGTCGGACTTATCTCAGATATAACAGTTGATAAGTTATAGTGTGAGAGTGAAATTATTGTTATAGACTGTAATAGTCTTTTTATATACAGTACATGTGAAAATGATCAGCATAAAGGATTAGTGCGGTTCTAGTGGGCTAGTTCTTAATGGGCCCCAAATCCTGTGTTGGACCTTTTTCACACAGGTAGAACTTACCTGAGTACATAATTAGGCACCCTCTTCCCTTTTTTATTGAATTGTATTAACCACTTAAGGACCGGAAGAATTTGCCCCCTTCCTGACCAGGCCATTTTTTGCGATACGGCACTGTGTCGCTTTACCTGACAATTGCGCGGTCGTGCCAGGCTGTACCCAAACAAAATTTATGTTCTTTTTTTTCCCCACAAATAGAGCTTTCTTTTGGTGGTATTTGATCACCACTGCGGTTTTTATTTTTTATGCCATAAACAAAAAAATACCGACAACTTTGATAAAAAAATATATATTTTTTTAAATTTTTGCTATAATAAATATCCCCCCCCCAAAAAAAGTAAAAAGTAAAATTTCTTCATCAATATAGGGCAATATGTATTCTTCTACATATTTTTGGTTAAAAAAAAATCGCAATAAGCGTATATTGATTGGTTTGCGCAAAAGATTTATAGCGTGTACAAAATAGGGGATAGATTTATAGCATTTTTTTTTTTACTAGTAATGGCAGTGTACAGCGATTTTTAGCGGGACTGCGACATTGCAGCGCACAAATCAGACACTCTTGACACTTTTTTGGGACCAGAGCTAAAAATAGCCACTGATTACTGTATAAATGTCACTGGCAGGAAAAGGGTTAACACTAGGGGGCGATCAAAGGGTTAAGTGTTCCCTAGAGAGGTGTTTCTAGCTGTGGGGGGAGTGTACTGCCTGGAGGAGGAGAGAGATCGCTGTTCCTGATCACCAGGAACAGCAGATCTCTGTGTACTCCCCTGACAGAATGGGGATCTGTCTGTTTACATTGACAGATCCCCATTCTGTCTCTCTCCGGCGCGTGCCCCCCATTCCTCTTAAATCGGCCAACGTACAATGATGGTGGTTCACGAAGGGCAGCCAACCTGCTGCAGTTGGTCCGGAAGTAGTTGAACATAAAAAAAAATATATATAAATATACAGTATATACTGTAGATATACTCACCTGCCACTTTTGTTAGGTACACCTTGCTAATACCGGGTTGGACCCCCTTTTGCCATCAGGACTTCGTGGCATAGATTCAACAAGGTGTTGGAAACATTCCTCAGAGATTTTGGTCCATAGTGACATGATAGCATCACACAGTTGCTGCAGATTTGTTGGCTGCACATCCATGATGCCAATCTCCACCACATCCCAAAGGTTCTCTATTGGATGAGATCTGGTGAGTGTGGAGGCCATTGGAGTGCAGTGACCGTGTTGTCCAGTGGTGAGATGATTGGAGCTTTGTGACATGGTGCATTATCCTGCTGGAAGGAGCCATCAGAAGATGGGGACACTGTAGTCATAAAGGGATGGTCAGCAACAATACTTAGGTAGGCCGTGGAGTTTAAGGGGGGGGGCAGTTTGTTGACAACAAAAACATGGCTCAACAGCAAATTATTGCCACCCCCCACCCACACATATAAACAAAGCCTATATGGTTTGGTTTCCAAAGCGAGCAAAGTCCTTTCTTGTATTAAGAGAGGTATGGACTCCAGAGAGAGAGAGATCATTTTCCCCCTGTACAAATCATTAGTAAGACCTCATCTGGAATACGCAGTTCAGTTTTGGGCCCCAGTACTCAAAAAGGATATCGGGGAACTGGAGAAAGTGCAGAGAAGGGCAACCAAACTGATAAGAGGCATGGAGGAGCTCAGCTATGAGGAAAGATTAGAGGAACTGAATTTATTCACTCGAGAATAGAAGAATAAGGGGGGATATGATTAACATGTACAAATATATAAGGGGTACATATAGTGAACTTGGTGCTGAGTTATTCACTTTACGGTCAACACAAAAGACAAGGGGGCACTCTTTACGTCTAGAGGAAAAGAGATTTAATCTCCAAATACGGAAAGGTTTCTTTACAGTAAGAGCTGTGAAAATGTGGAACAGACTCCCTCCAGAGGTGGTTCTGGCCAGCTCAGTAGATTGCTTTAAGAAAGGCCTGGATACTTTCCTAAATGTACATAATATAACTAAGGAACTGACATTTATAGGTAAAGTTGATCCGGGGAAAAGCCGATTGCCTATCGGGGGATCAGGAAGGAATTTTTTCCCCTGCTGTAGCAAATTGGATCATGCTCTGCTGGGGTTTTTTGCCTTCCTCTGGATCAACTGTGGGTATAGAATTGGGTATATGGGATTGTATGATATTTTTTTTTTTTTTTTTTTTTTTTATGGTTGAACTTTGTGTCTTTTTTCAACCTGACTAACTATGTAACTATGTAAAGCCTAAAAAAGGCATTGATGTGAACCTAAATAAGGACAGGAATGGTTGGCACTCCGGATGACATCCAAAATAGTATTTGTTTATTAAGTACATGTACAAAGCTGTAAAAGAGCCTACGTCTTTCGGATGTTAGTCCTTAGTCATGATTAAGGACTAATGTCCAAAACGCGTAGGCTGTTTTACAGCTTTGTACATGTACTTAATAAACAAATACTATTTTGGATGTCATCCTGAGTGCCGACAATCCCTTTCCTTATTCTGGTACGTTGAAGGTGTCAGCAGCCTCCAGGTCTGAGCACCGGGCGGAGCTTTTATGTGGGAAGGGTGCGGCGCCTATACACCTGTTTTCCTTTGATGTGAACCTAGCTTTAGATGTGATGGATGTACTGATTCTCTTCTTTAGACCTACTTTCATCTGGTAAGATCCTGCCAGTAACACACTTCCTGTTCTAGGATGAGAACATTCACTTACTGCACTATATCTATTGAGGAGCGGTGTTGTCACCCTAGGACAAAGAAGTGTGTTAGGACCACAGAACACCTACCCTCGATCTCGTTCCATAACATAAGAAGAGGTGTTTTGTAGTCCACAAAATAAACATAGAAAGCTGATAACATTGTTTAAAATTTCAGTTTAGAAAATTGCAAGCACACTTGATTTCTGGCAGGATCAAACATGTATGTATATGTAAAAAAAATGTTCTTAATCTGAACAAAAAAAAGAAAAACAAATACAGCCGTTGCATCCAAAGATTGGTAAACTGCAATATATTTCATTTTCTGTTCTTGGGTTTCGATACACTTTAATAACAAAACAAACACAGTAAAACAATATGCGTCATCTTCACCACGCTGAAAATGTTATTTTCTGACATTTTAAAGAAATAAAAAAAGAATCCCATTGCCTCCTGTGCCCTTTCCATTCCAGTAAACACGACCACCAGAACCATTTGTAGCTCTCGTATAAACGGTTTTATTTTGTCACAACGGGGCCCGAGCAGATCCTATCTCTCAGGTTAACTTGCCATTGTAGATAATCCTGTTTAATTTATCCAGTGGCTGTGCTTCTGTAATGCCGGAGATAAGGTGATTCAGCCGCTCAGCTTACACGAGATGCATCCATTATACAGCAGAGGATGGAGATAATTGTACCGGGTGAGTATAGTGGGACTGATGCGCTGTTACCATGCGATAAAGCGTGTTTGTGTTTGAAGGGTCAGCGAAGATTGAATAGAACGCACAATGCGATTTTCAGAGCCGCTCTCTGTTACGTAAAGAGCACCGGTCATTGCGTTATCATACTCTGCAGGTGTTCTGCGTCTATTGAGAGGTCACCGAGAGCCAGTGCCAATTTTAGTGGTCAGTGACGAAAGCAAGACAATTATCTGGCTTTTTGTTTCACTCTAAAGCTCCAAGCACAGAGCCATACAGCGTGAAATGCCTGCGTAATACAAAGACTATATACTGCGCACTGGTAAAGTCAAGGTATCCGTAAGAAACAAGCAGATAAATTGGAAGATGATGTATAAACTAATAAAACTTGCTTCCATATAAACCATTAAGTAACAGTTATTATGTGACCTAGGTGTGCGCACAGGGTGTGGCAGGTGTGCTTGGGCACACCCAAATCACCCTATGTAGTGCAGATTCACCCAGTGTAGACCATGATATTTCACAAAAGCCCCCAGATGGGCTCCTAAAAATATTGTAAACAAAATAATAAAAAAACAAAACTGTAAAAAATAATAAATAAAAACATAAAAAAAAAACAGACAACGTCCACTGCCCTACTGACACCAATCTTTGCCCTTCTGACACTGTCGGTATATATATATATATATATAAATATATATATATGTAGCGGAGCCTCACTCCCCCTCTCGCCTATTGTGAATGGCTTGTGTCTAGGGGTATCTGAGAGAGGAGAGTGCAGGAACACTACGCCAAGCTCTCCCCTCGTATGTGTATGAGGGTTGAGCAGAGTCACTTGAATTACCTCATTCCTATTCCTTTGCTAGCGAATAGGCCTGGCGCACGGTCTCTGCCACCGACCGTGTGTTTTGGTCGCTGCCACCGACCGGATGAACCGTTGAGGCCCCTGCCACAGGCCTAATAGCAGGCCTCTGCCACTGACCTGAGTTGAATAGCTGGACCGCTGCCACCGGTCATAGAACATGAACCACCTTCCTCTTTGAACTTGGCCCCTGTTTGAGAAGATATCCCTCCGGGCGGTCTCCAGAGGTTCATCCGGCACTGGCAATCTGCTGCACCAGGTCTTCGGATGAGTCCCTCCTCCGGTCCCTTACGCCACTAGATTCGGGTGCCCCACTCCCGGGGCCCCCTAGGACAATCCCTCCCTCGCGGGACCCAGCGGAAGGTACTGGGCCCCAGGCCTCCGGCTGAGTACCTCACCCCAGACTGAAGGTGTCTGGGATGGAACACGAACTTCAGGTGTCCAGGCCTAGGCCGCCTGGACCCTGACCGCGAACAGCAGCCCTCAGGCTGCAGGTGCCTGGGACTCGAACCTCGTGGCGAAGATGTCCGCCCCCTTTATACCCTCTCCCAGGATGCACGGCGGATTCCCCGCCCCGCCGTACAACCGCTGCGAGAGGCCACAAAGGGTACGGCACTCCAGCGATGGTTCAACCCCGGCCCAAAGGCCCAAAGTGACAGCGCCACCTGAAGAACAAACAACTGCAACAGTCCTTCAATTCCTCCGGAGAGCACAAACACCCATGCACACGGGTACAGTCACTGGGTTTTCCCGAGAAACAACTCCGGAAAGTTCAGCAGCAACAAGGCGAAGCAAGAACGGAGTCATTTTTTTTTTCTCCTACAAATAGAACTTTGGGTGCGGCAAGACAAGGGGTTTCAAGTGCTGGTCCATTGTCTCTACATGGTATTCGACATTCTCCCCTTCTTTGCGTCGAATTAACACCTTGTCTGCGTGGATATGCCGACCCAGCATCCATTCAGACTTGCAGTCCTTGAACCGTTGAGAGGCTTTAGGGGAACACGCGAGGTACCTGCGGGCATGTGGGACCTGAAGGTGCGTCCACACAAAATCGTTGTACCAGCGTTCCCAGCAGACTTCCACTTCATATAGAGGCGCCTTGGGTAAGTACGGGTACTCCCACCCATACTCGTTAGCAACCTTTTGGCCAAAGAGGCGCTGTAATCTCGCCAGCGGAGGCATAGTGGCCCGGTCTCCCTCACCCGGTAGGACAATGGCGTCCGGGTGACGAGGTGCCTTGATCACCTCCATTCTGGGCATAGGCGCCCGCAGCAACAGTCTCTTTTCCCCAGTGCCAGATGCAGGAGGCACCGGAGGTAGAAGGGCAGACTGGGGACGGGATCCCTTCTCAGGCGCTGGTGTCTTTACCCGGGGTGTACTATCCCCTGTAGACATGGGTGGATCCTTGACTTTGCGGGACGAGGAGAGAGGCATCTTGTCCCAGCCCTTCTATGATGACATTGTCTCCCGGATCGGAGAGCGACTCTAGGTCAGAGGTGTCACACTCCTCCGCGGGCAGGTAGCCTGTAGTAGAGGCTGAATTGCTACCCCCCGCGGGTATACAGGGCCGTGACTCCCCGACACCTCCGCCCCAACACCAAGTCCCTTTGCCCGGCTTACCTCGGCCCAAAGTAGAGAAAGAATATCCGGGACTCTTCCGACCGGATCCATCCGGGGTGGGCGTAGGCGAGCAGGGTGATCCACCGCGACCGCTGGACGGGGCAACCAAACAGGTCTTCCTCTTCGGCGGTGGATGCTGGGAAAAAGTGGTGACCGAGTCAGCATCCTCGGATTTCTCCCATAAATCTGTGATTGCGACCTCCCCTGCGGTCGGTGCAGTGCGCACAGGGATGGCTGTAAAAGCAGCGATTCCTCCTTCTTGAGTGGTGTGGCCTGTTGCGCGGTTGAGGTGGATGGTTCTGGGCTTCTCAATGGGTGGTTCCACCTCAAATAGGAACTCTCCGCAGGCCTCGCAGCGGACACACCAGTCCTGAACAGCCGGGACAAATCAAACCCAGGGCCTCAACGTCCATGCATGAGTACAGGGCGAATCGTCCCCGGGGCTTTAGCCGAATCCCTGTATCCGTTATCGGAGCAGCAGTAGTGAGACTCGTGGTAGTAGGATGAATGGGAATCCATGATGCATTGGTGAACATGGCGACTCTCTGCTGATCCATTGCGCACTGCCTTGTTGGCGCCAAAGTCCCCACGTGTAGTCCTTCACACGATTGGACTCCTCCCCTCTTGCACTCTAGTTCCCGGGCTTTCTCCTTCCCTGGGTCACGCCCACGAACTGAGCAGGGAGGGTGTGCCTCATGGCGCAGTGGCCAACATGGCCGACCTACTCTGAACTCTTTCGGGCAGGCACTTTCAAATTCCAACAACTCCAGCTCCATTGTAGCACGAACACATCCCGGACCAGAGCCCCCACGTGTAGCGGAGCCTCACTCCCCCTCTCGCCTATTGTGAATGGCTTGTGTCTAGGGATACCTGAGAGAGGAGAGTGCAGGAACACTACGCCAAGCTCTCCCCTCGTATGTGTATGAGGGTTGAGCAGAGTCACTTGAATTACCTCCGGGTCTGTTCACTGCATACGAAGCCTTAGTTGTTCTGTGGAGATGTGTCTGCCAATAACATAGAGCCCCACACCAATCGAAAGTTCAACACTCCTTTATTTATTTTCTTGCAGGGTGAACACAATCAGTTGAACTTTCAGTTATGAACAAACAGGGGTGTGGATACGAGTAGGCCCAGGCACAACTGAACTCTCCTATTCCTTTGCTAGCGAATAGGCCTGGCGCACGGTCTCTGCCACCGACTGTGAGTTTTGGTTGCTGCCACCGACCGGATGAACCGTTGAGGCCCCTGCCACAGGCCTAATAGCAAGCCTCTGCCACTGACCTGAGTTGAATAGCTGGACCGCTGCCACCGGTCATAGAACATGAACCACCTTCCTCTTTGAACTTGGCCCCTGTTTGGGAAGATATCCCTCCGGGCGGTCTCCAGAGGTTCATCCGGCACTGGCAATCTGTTGCACAAGGTCTTCGGATGAGTCCCTCCTCCGGTCCCTTACGCCACTGGATTCGGGTGCCCCACTCCCGGGGGCCCCTAGGACAATCCCTCCCCCACGGGACCCAGCGGAAGGTACTGGGCCCCAGGCCTCCGGCTGAGTACCTCACCCCAGACTGAAGGTGTCTGGGATGGAACACGAACTCCAGGTGTCCAGGCCTAGGCCGCCTGGACCCCGACCGCGAACAGCAGCCCTCAGGCTGAAGGTGCCTGGGACTCGAACCTCGTGGCGAAGATATCTGCCCCTTTATACCCTCTCCCAGGATGCACGGCGGGTTCCCCGCCCCGCCGTACAACCGCTGCGAGAGGCCACAAAGGGTACGGCACTCCAGCGATGGTTCAACCCCGGCCCAAAGTGACAGCGCCACCTGCTGGGCCGCAGGGAACTATACATCACTGGTATCTTCACCAGAATTTAAAAGTATATACCCGCTACATATATATATATATACATATGCACACACCTATGGTCATAGATAAAGCACACAGAATAGATAAAAACTCAATTTAAAAGTCTAATTTAAAGGTTAAACGCATCCAATTTGCATATATCTGAACCCAGCCTAAATGAAGGGCCCAGCCCTTGTGATGGAAACAGGCTCAGGGTTCACATACCAGCGGGAAGGCACATGAAGGCTCACTTCAATGTGGTGTGTAGTAAGGCTGGAGCCCACCAGAAATGTGGGCGCTCACAGGATGGAAACATGTGGTAGGCCAAGGGAGATAGTTACATAGTTAGTCAGGTTGAAAAAATAGTCCATCCAGTTCAACCATAAAAAAAACAAAAAAGAAAATAAAGAAAAATAATATCATACAATCCCATATACCCAATTCTATACCCACAGTTGATCCAGAGGAAGGCAAAAAACCCCAGCAGAGCATGATCCAATTTGCTACAGCAGGGGACAAAAATTCCTTCCCCCGAGAGGCAATCGGATTTTCCCTGGATCAACTTTACCTATAAATGTCAGTACCCAGTTCTATTATATGTACATTTAGGAAAGAATCCCGGCCTTTCTTAAAGCTGCGCTGGCCAGAACCACCTCTGGAGGGAGTCTATTCCACATTTTCACAGCTCTAAAGCCCTGTACACACGATCGGTTTTACAGATGAAAACAGTCCGATGGACTTTTTTCATCGGACAAACCGATCGTGTATGGGACCCATCAGTCTTTTTTCCATCGGTTTTAAAAAATAGAACAGGTTTTTAATTTTTCCGATGGATCAAAAACCGATAGCAAATTACGATCGTCTATGGGCAGGTCCATCGGATAAAAAACCCACGCATGCTCAGAAGCATTAAACTTCATTTTTCTCGGCTCATCGGAGTGTTTTACGTCACCGCCTTTGGAACGGTCGGTTTTTTGACTGATGGTGTGTAGGCAAGACTGATGGAAGTCAGCTTCATCGGATTTCCGATGGACAAAACCATCGGATTAGAATCCATAGGATATCCGATCGGGTGTACGAGGCTTTACTGTGAAGAAACCTTTCCTTATTTGGAGATGAAATCTCTTTTCCTCTAGATATAAAGAGTGCCCCCTTGTCCTCTGTGATGACCGTAAAGTGAATAACTCAACACCAAGTTCACTGTTTGGACCCCTTTTATATTTGTACATGATGATCATAATCCCCCCCTTAAAGGAGCACTAAAGCTTCCTTTTTTTTTCCCAAAAATAACAAACATGTTATACTTACCTCCACTGTGCAGCTCGTTTTGCACACAGTGGCCCCAATCCTGGTCTTCTGGGGTCCCTCGGCGGCTGTCTTGGCTCCTCCCCGCAAGGACTCCACACCATAATGCGAGTGAGCTCGCATGGTGTGGAGTGATTGCGGGCGCGCTCCCGTGATACAGCGGCGGCCATAGCCGCCGACTGTATCACTCGGCCCCGCCCCCTGCGCGCCGCGTCATTGGATGTGATTGACAGCAGCGCCAGCCAATGGCTGCGCTGCTTTCAATCCATCCAGTGTAGCCAATCGGCGGCCAGGCTGAAAAACGAAGAGGATGACGGGGACGAGCGCGGGACTTTCGAGGGGCCAGGTAAGTAAAACGGGGGCTCGAGGGGGGGCGGTATTGTCGAATGTTTTTTCACCTTAATGCATAGGATGCATTAAGGTGAAAAAACATGTAACTGTACTACTCCTTTAATCTCCTCTTCTCAAGACAGAATAAATTCAGTTTCTCTAATCTTTCCTCATAGCTGAGCTCCTCCATGCCTCTTATCAGTTTGGTTGCCCTTCTCTGCACTTTCTCCAGTTCCCCGATATCCTTTGTTGTGCTTTTTCAGGGACAGTTTGCCCGCCCAATATTTATTATTGAGTAATTTTTAACGAAAGATATTTTTGAATACAAGTCAATCTATATGATACTGTCTATAATATGAAACTTATTCACGGAGACATGTGATCATACAAAATAGCTACATTTATTGGTTGACATAAAGCAAATATTTACATGAAATTAAAATACCAATTGCGTTACATGAACGACTTGAAAATCAATAAGAATAACCCTCAAAATGGGCATACAGTGCCTTTGACATAATGCTGTCATGATAAATTCTCAATAGGTTCAACAACCTTGTATAATTTACAATGAAACAGAACGCCTGTATTTCACACCTCTAACCGTTACTATACTGCAGGTAAGTAAGTGGTTAACAATTTGAAATAAATTGGACGTTTGTTTTGTCACTAAGATTGGAACTATGCAAAAAGAAAAATATAATGAAAAATGTAATCTTTACAAAAAATTCTATCAGTTGTTGGTTAATGAGAATAAATCTTAATTGCAGAATATTCAATACTTCAATATTTTTAAGAACAACAATGAATTTAAGATAAAATCAAAAGTGACATAATTACCCATTCCAACATGTCTATTTCCTACTGGCAAGTGAACAGAGTTAAGATGGCTGCCGTGGCTTTCAGGTATCAGGTGTCTAGGAATCTTCATTAATGTAAAAATATGTCTTCATGCATGGTGCATGTGTGTCAGTCTGTCTGAGAGTGTGGATCTCCCAGTGTGCCCCTCAGGGTGGGTCCCTGAGTGTGTCTCCCCGTCCTTTGGGAGTCAGCCTGCCCTCCATTTAATTTTTCTTCCCTTAAATATTTCTTCTCTGGACAATAAGATTATAAAAATTATACTAAGTTCTGCCCAAAGGACGTGTGTCTTCAACTCATTGGTGGCTGCAGATATGGGAGTTACTGTCCAAAAGTGTCTGGATTCTATAGGTTGACAACTTAAAGGGGTTGTAATGGTTCGTTTTTTATTTTCTAAATAGGTTCCTTTAAGCTAGTGCATTGTTGGTTCACTTACCTTTTCCTTTGATTTACCTTCTAAATGTTTTTTTTCTTTGTTCTCTTTGTCTGAATTTCTCACTTCCTGTTCCTCCTCAGTAAGCTGTTCTGGCTGACTCCACACTACTCGGATGATGGTGTGAAGTTTAGTGAGGAGAAACAGGAAGTGAGAAATTCAGACAAAGAAAAAAAACATTTAGAAGGTAAATCAAAGGAAAAGGTAAGTGAACCAACAATGCACTGGCTTAAAGGAACTTATTTAGAAAATAAAAAACGAACCTTTACAACCACTTTAATGATTAACTGTTCTCTGGACTTTGAGATCCTCAAGTAATATCACTTTCAACCACCCGGGCCTCACATTTATTGTGAGATCAACTCTTTTAAGTTAATTTATTCTATTTTCAGGATGTGTATAGTTTATATAATGTTGGGAAGACTATATATGTATATTTAGAATTCTTCAGGTAATCGGTATATATAAACTAAGATTAATATACTTTTTGATTCATTCACATAACATAACATGGTTTTATATTTCTGTCTAAAAAGATATCTATAAGCCGGTTTTTATATTTTATTTTATATTCTTATAATCACAATTCAAAGTTTTTTCATACTGCTGATTAACTCTTTAAAACACTTCTATTTATAAAATCACACTGGTATCTATATTTCTTTTTCTAACAAAATTCCTAGGTCAACATATACTAAGATCATACTTTTCCCTATGACCTAAGATGTCATTTGATAATCTAAACATACCTTTTCATTTATTCTATATCAACATATATTCTTTTAATATCGTGCGTATTTATAATGCAACATGTATACAGGTGTTTTCTTAAAATGTCTGAGAAGTGGCATACGCATCACTTTACGATCATATATCTATATATGCAGATATATAAGAAAAATGTATACAAAACTTGGATGTTTCTCTGGTTGTTAAAATCTGACTTTGGTTGAAGAATTAACCAGTGTTTATGATGCCATTGTTTGGGGAACAAGCTGAGTAAACTGAGTAAACTGGTTGCTATACTTTAAGGGGCAGTCTTACCCTCTGAAACAATGGGAATATTTGCTCTTGTTTTAACTGTTAGTCACAGTAACTTCTCAGGCTTATCCACCTATTTGCGTTGCTTTTCTGAGTCTATTTGACAATGGCCTATAACAAAAATTCTGGTTTCTGTGACAAGGGACCCTATTGTCCAGGCAAATCCTTGTCCCAACATCTGCTTGTAAAAATTACAGATTGATGATCCATTGAACATTAGGAAACATGTGTTCATGTGTTCTTCTCTGAAAGGTTCACAAGTGCAATAGTTTACTTCACCCTTGAGGCCTATTGGACTTTCAAATTTCTGCCAGTAAATTTTTAAATGTATTATTATTATTATTATTAATGAAATATTAACACCTTTTTGAGAACTGGGGCCCAAAACTGAACTGCATATTCCAGACAGATGAGGTCTTACTAATGATTTGAACAGGGGCAAAATTATATCTTTCTCTCTGGAGTCCATACCTCTCTTAATACAAGAAAGAACTTTGCTCGCTTTGGAAACCGCAGCTTGGCATTGCATGCTATTATTGAGCTTATGATCTACCAAAACCCCCAGGTCCTTCTCCACTACAGATCCCCCCAGTTGTCCTCCCCCTAGTATGTATGATGCATGCATATTCTTGCACAGCCACTCTGGCGGCCCATGTCAGAGTAAGGGGAGGGACCAGGGGGGTTCTCTCTCCAATCAGATATGCCTTTGCGTATATGTTTTGGCACCGGGTGTGGTCTTCTGTTTCAAAGTGCAATGTGTTGTGCATTCAGAGATGATATTCCGCATATCTTGGTTGTAACGAGTGGTTATTTGAGGTACTGTTGCCTTTCTATCATCTCGAACCAGTCTGCCCATTCTCCTCTGACCTCTGATATCAACAAGGCATTTTCCGCCACACAACTGCGTCTCACTAGATGGTTTCTCTTTTTTTGACCATTCTCTGTAAATCCGAGAGATGGTTGTGCATGAAAATCCCAGTAGATCAGCTGTTTTTGAAATACTCAGACCAGCCCGTCTGCCAGCAACAACCATGCCACGTTCAGAGTCCCCGTTCTTCCCCATTCTGATGCTTAATTTGAACTTCAGCAAGCCGTCTTCACCTAGATGCCTAAATTGCTGCCATGTGATTGGCTGATTAGCAATTTGTGTTACCAAGCAATAGAACAGGTGTGCCTAATAAAGTGGCCGGTGAGTGTATAGTGAAGGATACAAGGGGGGCCAGCCTGGAATGGTGTACGCTCTCTCTGTTAGGGTTCCATGGAACCTTGGTTGAGAAAGGTTGATCTAAGTGTAAAAATCGCAAGATCACAGCCCAATGCCAAAAAGACTTAGCACTCATATGGCACTGCTAAAAGTTCCCGATCTGCAAAATAACATCTCTGGAACAGGTAATCAGTACCCAGTGATGTTTTTAAAAAACTGCCAACAATATTTTTCATCCATATCGGGCTTAACTTGATGGCCTTTTTTCCATACAATTGTGTTTCTACTTTTTCTTTGGCTCTTTGTAGAAAATAAACCTTTTCTGTAAGAGATCGTTTTGAGTCATAAACAGCTGTTTCCAGTCATTACAGGGCCCGGCCAACTCCATATTATTATCGCCATCAGAAAGCCGTTGAATGCTTTTACCGCAGACAGCGGTTTCTAGGGAGGTGTTAAAGCTTTCTCCTGCGCCGCAGGTCAGGGAGCAGCAAAAAGCAGCGTTATTACCTGTCACTTCTTCGGCACAAGTGGCACTCGTAGAAAGCTTCCAGCGCACGCAGGGACAATGGACTCCAGCTCTTTACAAAAGCCAATTAAACAAAGAAAGAGAAAAGATAAAATGGTGTGTAGAAAGGGCCATGCAGGGAATGGATTCGGCTACACAAGGAACCTTTATCTTATTGCAGGTTTTCTTTATTCTTACAATTAATAGGGAAATCCGTCTCCTACTGAGCATTATTACACAGCAGTCATTGCTGACAAAAAAAAGTCAATGTTGGCATCTGGTGGATTTTAGTTCATCTATTTACGCAAAAGCTTTAAAGCACAAGCTGGCTTTTCTAACCTGCTTGTGTCGGAGTCTTCATTTCCTCAGTGATATATCATTATTTCTTGCTTTTTACATTTCTTGTCTTTGCTGTGTCCTTCTGGACCAGAAAACTTTCAAGAAAAAAAAAATATCTCTGGCTTTAATGGATGAGCTGCAACCAAGGGCTGCTTTTCCTGTGCCTTAAAGGGAATGCATTGGGGTTTTGTGCTTATTTTATTTCTTTATTGAGAAAAAAGAACGAAAGAAAACAAAAACAATAGGAACAAAAACAGATCAAGTCAAATGGTTTAAACCAGTAAGGTAAAAAAGGAGATTCCAACTAGAATCTGATAGCATATCTTAAGAGGGGGGAAATTTGTGCATTGAGAGTTCCGTAGTGCCATAGGAATCTTGTAGTTTAGGGTAGAATTGGAAACCAAGGTGTTCAGCTGTTGTGCTTTTTGGTTTTCTTTTTGTGTGACACTACTTACCAGGTATTCTGGGTCTCCAGTTTAGATGTAGAAGGTAGGGCCTCATTGGATTGGTCAGGGAGTATGTCCAAGGCCCGGAGTAGTGCGAGCCCTTCATCCAGGTTGTTAATCACAGATGTATGATCATCTTTCGTGATGGTCAATTTGGATGGGTATCCCCATTGGTAGGTGATGTCATGGGTCTCTGCATGGTGAATTGCGAGAGGTCCGCAAACAGTTGAATGGAGGAGTATTTTTCAGGTGGTTGCTTATTTTTGCGGAAAGCCAACATGAAACGCTCCTTTATGTGGAAAAAATGTACTCTCATCAGAACGTCTCTTGGGATGTTATCTGAGAGATGAGACGGCTTAGGCAGGTGGTGAATTCTGTCTATCACTAGGTCTAAATGAGACAGGTCAGGTAGGAAGGCTTTCATGAGGTCTTGGGCTTATTGCTGCAACTTCCCAGGCTGTGTGGATTCAGGGAAACCCCAGAGTTTTATATTATTTCTTCTAGACCTGTCCTCGAGGTCTGCTACCTTAGCTTTCAACCAGGACACCTCATCAGATAGGTCATTTTGGGCATCTACTAGTGAGTTATATGAAGAAGCAAATTCCCCCATTTTGTGCTCCACATGATCCACTCTCTCCCCCAGTTCACTCACTTTGGTCCTAAATCCTCTCATGCACTCCATCATAGCAGGATGGAGGGAGCTGCGGAGGGAGACAAGCATATCCTTTAGCGTGGTGTGAGAAATAGGCTGGTTGGCCATGGGAAAGGAATTGATTGTCTCAGCCAGCTCCTGGTGTCATCCATGGATTCCTGACATGTGCTCACCTTGTCACCGCCGAGATCTGACGCCATGCGGGGTTTAGACTTGGCTGGGCTTCTGGACAATGGTGTGGAGGCCTCTGGTGATTGGTCGTGAGAGCATCCTTGTGAGCCCAGGCTCGGTGTCGCAGAGCTTGAGACGCTGGAGGAGGCCGGAGAGGCGCCGCCAGCGCCATCTTGAATCGGGCTGCGGGTCGTCGGCGGGAAGAAGTGTGGCAGCTTCTGTAGCTGGGACGAGCCTTTTCACTTGCGAGGCATCCCGGTGTGATGGCCGCCACTTTAGAGGCAGTCTGGAGTGATGAGGGCTGTTCAAGAACACCTCGGCAAGCTAGAATTTCTGTCTGGCGCGGAGCTATCTGCTCAAGCATCCATGCAGAAGCTTGGTAGCCACGCCCCCAATTTATTTCTTTATTTATTATGGTCAGGATCATGATAAAATAAAAGTATACTGTAGTTTGATGTAACCAGGATATTGACTGGCAGCTGCGGCAAATTTAATGAGGCTCTGGAACTGTAAACGCCTGTCACACTAATATGATAAAATGACAAATATGTACTGTTACATTTATTTGTTAAATAAGATAAAGATTTTAAAAAAATAAAAAAGACTAAATAAAATATTTCATATGCTCATTTGATGATATTTTATTCATCCGTATCATGGAACTCTAGTATCCTTTTCACATTGATGATATAGCTCTGCTGAAAGAAGCCTGTTGTTTCCCACAATGGTTCATCAAAGCAGTGACTCCTCCTTTATCAGATGGTTCAGTAGGTTTCTATCAGGCATGGGGAGCTGAAAAGCAAGGTGTTATGTTGTGCTAATCAGTATCCCTGTGAACTCTTTCTTATGTAGTGCAATTAGTTTTGTTCCGTATTCGTTTTTTAACGAATTTCGACAAATTCGTAAATATCCGAATTAACGAAAACCTGTTTAACAAATTCTTCCAAATATTTGTGAATTTTAGAATTTCCGGGTTTAGAATTTTTGAATTTACAAAATTCGGACATTCGAAAATCCAAAAATTCAAAAATCCGGAAATACGAAAATTCGAAAATCTGAAATAATAACTGAACTATTACTAACTATTAAATTATAGGTATTGGAATTTCCTTTCAAATTTGGCTGTTAGTGAACGTAACAAATACAAATTCCGAATTCCGAAGAATGCCGTATCTAAAAGAATGGAACATAATGAATTAATAATAATAAATAACAATAACAATAATAATTAAAATGTTTTAATATTATTATTATTATTAGTTATTAATTTGTTCCGTTCCATTTGTTTAGATGCAACATTTGTTATTTTCGGATAATTCGTAACTTCCGATAAATTCATATTTGTTACGTTCACTATCAGCCAAATTTAAAAAGAAATTCCAATACCTATAATTTAATAGTTAGTTTTTATTAGTTGGTTATTATTTCTAAATTTCCAGATTTCGGATATTCAAATTTTAGAATTTCTGAAATTTCGAATTTTTGGATTTTCTAATTTATAAATTTACAAATTTCCGGATTTAGTATTTTGGAAATTACGAATTTACGGATTTCGGATTTTCGGATTTTCTAATTTACGGGCTTTTGATTTTCGAATTTACAAATTCACGAATTTTCGATATCAGCAGGATCAGCCAGGTATTTCAGGTGATATGAGGGGGCCAAATTACACAGGACAAGCTTTTTTTTTTTTTTTAGGGTAACAAACTCTAAGTATTCTTGTTATATTTTCTAATATTATTGCATTTGTAATCTGTATCTGTCATTGCTTAATTAAATGTTGGACCTACGAGTGTTTGTGTGATCTCTCTTTGTACATCTTGCATACAACACCAGAAATGTAATCTATCACGTAACTGTGATAAAACAAGTCATTGGCTACCATTAGCATCGTTGCATATATTTTGGGGTTATTTTTTTTATTGTTTGTAATTATTGGTAGAAATAGAGGAGCGCAGGGGTCCAAGTCACAAGGCTTCTGAATTTTGCCAACTACCAGTAGAACCTCCAGTCTTACGTCTAGGGTCTGTAGAAATAATAGCAAAGCACACAGCAAAGTCCTTCAAGCTTTCGTTGTATCAGGAGAACTTTTCTCTTCTTTTGGTTCACACCTGCTCAGCTATCATACACAGAAGAAGAAGAGCGAAAAACTCATTTTCTCCAGCTGTGTCCTTGCAGTAAGAGTCGCAAGAACACTGTGAAAAGCAAATATTTTTTACAAGAAGTGTTTTCCTCAAATAGGTCATAAATAAAAAGATTGTGTTAAATCCTGACACCAGGGTCAACGGCAGACTGTCCAGTTCTACACTGGGGCAACAGTGGGCAAGTCTATGGACAGCACTCATGTATAAAATGTAAAAATAGACAAAACAAGAACAAAATGATATTATTAACCCTTTCATGACCAGAGGACATTATTGTCTCTAGATGCCCAGGCCAATCAGCCTCAGCAGCATCAGTTAAAGCCGAACTTCACTCTCCCAATCAACACTGATTGTTTTTAATCCTTATGCTGCTAGCATTAGTAAATAGATAGGGAAGCATATTATTTTTAATATGGTGTTTTAAACTTTTTACATTTCTTCAATCACTTCCTGGTTTCCAGGCCTTGGCAAATTATGTCATACATCCCAGGAGTCTTCAGGATGAGGGGGAGGGAATTTCTTAGCTAAGCACACCTTCCTCCCTGCATACCTGAGCTAAGGGCAGATGGATTCTAGGAAGTAAATGCTACATGAATCATCTGCCCTTACTTAAGATGGCCAGGGCCAGAAATGCTACGGGAGCATTTTAAAACTGATTTCCCAGCAAAATAAAGCATGGAGATATGAATGGATAGGGGGTTACTTTGAATATTAAAAATTAATTAAATAAAATTTCCGATTTGTGGTGCTCAGGTATGGCATATAGTTGCAATGGCACTGTGCAGTTTTGTAATGTCTAATGTTTTGTAATGTCTATTTAATGCAATGCAGATTTAATGTCACTGCACAGATTTTTTTAGTACTAAAACAAAATGGCGCCTGTCTTGGCATATGATAAACTTATCTTGGTAAGAAAAGGCTTCAGCTTGTACTCCTACCCATGGGTGAACCTCCCTAACGCGTTTCGTCCAGTAGGGGCTAATCCAGTGTTGGATCGGTAAGCAGGTGACTCTGCAGTGGCAGAGATTAGGCGAGTAAAGCAGCAAGAGCTGACTTTTTTTTTTCTTGAAAGATGCTAGGGACTAGAATTTGTATTTTTGCCAAAGCTAGACTTGACCTTTAAACCAGTAGTATTAAATCAGGAGAACCAATGGAAATTGGACAGTTTCTGCTCTTGAATCCATTATAACACTTACCCACAATGATTAATTGGCCAAAGGTTGTCTAAGCCCGTGGATAAAAATGGCCGTCTCTTCCGTGTATGTGAGACGGTTACTCTAAAATGGCTTTATGCTGACAGAGCGACAAGCAGCTATTAATATTACAAGACAGCGGCAGTTCTGCATCCCCGGATGACTAAGCTGAGTGATTTGGTCTCAAGCTGCAACCTAAGCAATATATCCAGAATATAGCGTACATGCCGAGCGCCAAGTCTCCTGATACTTCCTGCGTTTCCGCTGAATTCTGCCCACAGCAACCTGCAATAGCAGCTCAGACATGCCGCACAATGTTATTTACAGTTTATGGCCCCCAAGCACAACTTTTTCACCAAATAATAGATTTCTATATAGAAGGGAAAAAAAAGAAATTCTGAGAAAAAAGAAATGCAGGAGTAATATACACAACAAAAGTGCTCTGATAGACAGACATTTGTCTGGATAAGGAAAGAAATAATAATAATAATAAAAAAAAGTGTTAATCACGTAATTCCTGTTAAGTGGGCTTTAATGTCTGGAAGGCGACATGGCTTCTGTATATTGTGACCATTGTGATTGGTTCTCAGAGCAGTCACATGATTTGGAGACCATCCCACCGGCTCCTAATCAGAAGCCTTGACCGAGAGTGGTCGTATCTGACCACTGTGATTGGTCGTCACAGCAGTTACATGATTTGGAAACCGTCCCACTGGCTCCTAATCAGAAGCCTTGACCTAAAATGGTCAGTGACAGTTCAGTCTGTGTGCAGGGAGCATGTAGGGATGGTAGGAGAGATCAGATTGCTTCTGATTGGTCAGCACTAGCATGTGACCATTCTGACCAATCAGAACCGCTCTGATCCATCCCGACATCCTTCAGGAAAGAAGAGGAAGAACAGCAAGGTTTTAAAATCCCATGACTTCTGCACCGCACTGCTTGAAACTGAATCACTCACAGAGGTGGAGGGGAAGGTGTAGGGCAGTGGTTGTCAACTTATGAGCTAAAGGGGACCTCAAACACGGCCCCTGACATCATCAAAGGACTACACATAATGTTCAATATATGTAATGCTTGAGAGGACCTTAAATTAATATCTTTTATTGTAATTAGTCTGGTGTTCTTCTTTAATGTGTACCCATCTGCCATTTGTCCGCAGGTTACATTGAAGAAAGATGTGAAGTATCCTGCCCGTTCGATTGTAAGCTGAGCGACTGGTCCTGTTGGTCTTCCTGCAGTGCTTCCTGCGGGACTGGAGTCAAGGTTCGATCCAAGTTCCTCAAAGAAAAACCTTATAATGGAGGACGCCCATGTCCAAAGCTTGACCTCAAAAATCAGGTGAGTTTCTGTTAAAGTGCCTAATAAATAGCAGACTGACTTTATTTATTTAAACATGATATATAATTATTATTACTGTATGTAGTACAGTTTATATGCTACTAAAACACTCAACCAATCATATCACTCAATGCTGCAAGAGAATAAATTGCTCTTGGCGTGGTGTAGGAACAAGGCTCTCTCTTCCAAGACATGTCCCGTGCACTCCTGCCCTCTGATTGGTTACAGAGCTGTCTATCAGTCTGTACAGTGAAGACATGGAAATGCCCTCGCACTCACCCTGGTGGAGAGTGGAGACATTGGTGAGGTGGGGAGTTTAAAAGAGATAGAGGCACTGTTGATTTACTAAAGGCAAATAGGCTGTTCACTTTGCAAGGGAAATTAATGATGTGAATCTCTGCTGATCATCATCCAATCCTGTTCAAGCAAAAATTCACTTTTTCTTTCCTTGCATGTGATTGGGTATTGGAGTAAAACTTCACCTCATTCACTAAATTCTGGGGAAAATTTCCTTGCAAAGTAAAGAGCATATTTACCTTTAGTAAATCAACTCCTCTGCGTCACGGTCAGGGGTCAGGCTCGGAGACCAGTAGCTATAGCAGTAGGGGGACTCCTACCGACCAGCAGGATAGGTATTCAAGCAGGTCACCCTGGCGGATGATACAAGCTCACCCGAGGTGTGGAGTCTAAGTACTAACTGGTGTTCACCAGAGCTCTTAATGATGGAGATGGGTATTCTTGTGTAGCCTGCACCTTCGCAAGGACTGCTGATTTGCCCCAGGTTCCTTTCCCAGATTAGTCCAGGCACCGCGTCCCTCTTTCTGACTCAATGATCAGTCTAGGGGTTGCCTTTTTTATATATTTCTTGCTAAATAAACTTGGATAGGGCTCAAGGAGCTGTGCAGTGGAGGCCCATAATGCAGGGCGCTGCCCCCCTAATCCATGCGTCCGGCCCCCTTATCTACATGCAGGGCTTCAGATGCAGGGATTCCAATTGGGCTTGTTTTCTTTAGAAGCATGTGATTAGAGCCAGAGGCCCGAATAGACTTCAAAAAAGGGTGGGCTCAGGGCGCAGTTGTGTGACAATAGCAAATTCATATTGATTCGACTGACCTGTGACTTAACCGACCGGGGGGGGGGGGGGGGTGACGGCGGTTGGGTTGTTTGCCGCCCCCCCAAGAAAAATATACCACCAGCCACCACTGGAGCTGTGGGATACTCAATTGATGCTGAGCAGTAATGGGAGGACACTCTTCACTTTGCCACTACTCTTTAGGACAGTCCCTTCAGTAATGGCTCAGAAAATGAACAGCGCTGAGACACCATCAGAAATATCCCAGTGAATCACTAGTTCTAGTAGCAATAGCAACAGCAACAGTTACCAGGATCCTGCACTCAGGTCTGTACTCACAATGTCCCTAGATACTTAGATACCTCCTTCCAATATCAGTTGGACATTTCCCCAGTGAACTCTCCAGACCAGATCCTCAGTGAAATCCCTTGATTAGTTCCAGAGACTTTCAGCAGACAGGCCCCCCAGCTTTAGCATAGATGAGACCTGAATGAGCATATGAAGAACTTCAGCTGGGCTGCCTGGAAGGGCAGTAGTCCTTCAGGCTTGGAACTTCTCCTTCTGGACAAGAACAGGGCTGCCTCAGGCTATTTATGTACTCCAGAGCCACCTACTGGTCACCCTTCCCCAGGGATTTGCTGGGAGAACATAACTATTCAAGCTGCAGTTTTCCCAATCCACTATATTCTGGAACTTTCCAGCTGACGGGAAAAGCAATGAAACCTGCAGGCTGTGAAACCCAGGAAAGCCCCAAAGCAATCGCAAACTGCTCCTCTGATTTCAAGGGCAGACATTTTTTTTTTACCAAGCCTATCCTGCAACCTGATTAGGATAGTGCTACATCTGTAAAGTGAATTTTCATTACATTCACTAAGCTCTATTTACAGTGCCTTGCAAAAGTATTCACCCCCCCCCCTGGATTTTTACCTATTTTGTTACATTACAGCCTTTAGTTCAATGTGTTTTTAATCTGAATTATATGTGATGGATCAGAACACAACAGTCTAAGTTGGTGAAGTAAAATTAGAAAAATTTATACTTAAAAATATTTTTCAGAAATGGAAAACTGATAATTGGCATGTGCGTATGTATTCACCCCCTTTGTTATGAAGCCCATAAAAAGCTCTGGTGCAACCAATTACCTTTAGAAGTGACATAATTAGTGAAATGATGTCCATCTGTGTGCAATCTAAGTGTCACATGATCTATCATTACATATACACACCTTTTTGAAAGGCCCCAGAGGCTGCAACACCTAGGCAAGAGGCACCACTAACCATACACTGCCATGAAGACCAAGGAACTCTCCAAGCAACTAAGGGACAATGTTGTTGAGAAGTACAAGTCAGGGTTAGGTTATAAAAAAAATATCCAAATCTTTGATGATCCCTAGGAGCACCATCAAATCTTTCATAACCAAATAGAAAGAACACCGCACAACAGCAAACCTGCCAAGAGACGGTCGCACACCAAAACTTACAGACTGGGAAAGGAGGGCATTAATCAGAGAGGCAGCACAGAGACCTAAGGTAACACTGGAGGAGCTGCAGAGTTCCACAGCAGAGATTGGAGTATCTGTACATAGGACGACAATAAGCCAAATGCTCTATAGAGTTGGGCTTTATGGCAGAGTGACCAGAAGAAAGCCATTACTTTCAGCAAAAAACAAAATGGCAAGTTTTGAGTTTGTGAAAAGGCACGTGGGAGACTCCCAAAATGTATGGAGAAAGGTGCTCTGGTCTGATGAGACTAAAATTGAACTTTTTGGCCATCAAAGAAAACACTATGTCTGGCGCAAACCCAACACATCACATCACCCAAAGAACACCATCCCCGCAGTGAAACATGGTGGTGGCAGCATCATGCTGTGGGGATATTTTTCAGCAGTCGGGACTGGGAAACTGGTCAGAGTTGAGGGAAAGATGGAGGCTAGGGCGGAGGGTCACCTTCCAGCAGGACAATGACCCCAAACACACTGCTAAAGCAACACTTGAGTGGTTTAAACAGAAACATGTAAATGTGTTTGAATGGCCTAGTCAAACCCCAGACCTCAATCCAATAGAAAATCTGTGGTCATACTTAAAGATTGCTGTTCACAAGCACAATCCATCCAACTTGAAGGAGCTGGAGCAGTTTTGCAAGGAGGAATGGGCAAAAATCCCAGGGGTAAGATGTGGCGACCTCATAGAGACTTATCCAAAGCGACTTGGAGCTGTGATAGCCGCAAAAGTTGGCTCTAGAAAGTATTAACTTTAGGGGGGTGAATAGTTGTGCACCTTTTCTGTTATTTTGTTCTATTTGTTGTTTGCTTTACAATAAAAAAAAAAACATCTTCAAAGTTGTGGGCATGTTCTGTAAAATAAATTATGCAAATCCTCAAACAATCCATGTTAATTCCAGGTTGTGAGGCAACAAAACACGAAAAATGCCAAGGGAGGTGAATACTTTTGCAAGGCACTGTGTATATCTATTTATCAATTCTCTATCTATCTATCTATCTATCTATCTATCTATCTATCTATCTATCTATCTATCTATCTATCTATCTATCAATCCTCTATCTATCTATCTATCTATCTATCTATCTATCTATCTATCTACAGTATATAGTTATCTATCTATCTATTTATCAATCCTCTATCTATCTATCTATCTATCTATCTATCTATCCACAGTATATAGTTATCTATTTACCAATTCTCTATCTATTCATCTATTTATCAATCCTCTGTCTATCTATCTATCTACAGTATATAGTTATCTATCTATCTATCTATCTATCTATCTATCTATCTATCTATTTATCATCTATCTATCTATCTATCTATCTATCTATCTATCCTCTATCTATCTATCCATCTATTTATCAATCCTCTATCTATCTATCTATCTACAGTATATAGTTATCTATTTATCAATCCTCTATCTATTTATCAATCCTCTATGTATCTATCTATTTATTTATCATTCCTCTATCTATCTATCTATCTATCTATCTATCTATCTATCTATCTATCTATCTATCTATCTACAGTATCTATCTATCATTTATTTTTTCTTTATTACAATTAAAGAGCAACATTCTGAATAATAGCATTTCATATTTCTATGTGGGCTGCTGGAAACTCTTTCATCATGTTAATGAGATTATAATAGCTTATTTCTGTAAAATTTCATTAATATCCCTCTGCATTGTCGCTAAAGGGATGCTCTAAATAGATTATTCTTGCATGTAGGGGTTATTTAGACGCTGGCAGCTTAATGAATTCAATTTTTACTCGTCTCTTCACCAGATGTGCTAAACTTGTAACAAAATGATCAGCAGAATCACAAGTGATGATCTCAGTGAGGGGTGTGAAATCACCGCAGTAATGAGCAGGAATAATACCCTGACATTATACATGTTAGGTCTAGGAGTATTATAATGATAACTCTCCGGCGGGCGAAACTTACACTATTTGTGTGCTTTTTAGGCTGTAGACAGATTACAAGAACGGGTTTATCAGGACTACATAGTCTTTAATTGGAAGTTAATCTATGTATCATAGCTGGGGGGAACATCCACAATGGTGTGTAAAGTATAAGAACAGCTCAGAAATTAAAAGCACATTGTCAGGATGGAAATACAAAGAGTTGTAGTTGCTTTTTTCTGACATTTGTTTACAAATAAAAATCTATATTTTTTGCTAGGAAATTACTTGGAACCCCCAAATATTATATATTTTTTTAACAGACACCCTAGAGAAATAAATGGTGGTCAAAATATTTTATGTCAAACTGTATTTGTGCAGCGGTCTTTCAAACGCAATTTTTAGGGAAAAAATACACTTTAATGAATAAAAAAAAAAACAGTAAAGTTAGCCCGATTTTTTTGTATAATGTGAAAGATGATGCTACGCCAAGTAATGGATACCTAACATGTCATGCTTTAAAATTGCGCACGCTAGCGGAATGGCAACAAACTATGGTATTTAAAAATCTCCATAGGCGATTTACAGGTTGCTTGTTTAGAGTCACAGAGAAGGTCTTGTGCTAGAATTATTGCTCTCACTCTAACGATTGCGGCAATACCTCCCATGTGTGGTTTGAACACTGTTTACATATGTGGGCGCGACTTACACATGCGTTCGCTTTTGTGCGCGAGCACAGAGGGATGGGGCACTTTAAACTTTTTTTTTCTTATTTATTTTACTTTTTTTTTTTTACTGTCCCTTTATTTTTATTTATTTTTTAATCACTTTTATTCCTAGTACAAGGAATGTAAACATCCCTTGTAATAGAAATAAGGATGACAAGTTCTCTTTATTGAGAGATCTGGGGTCAAAAAGGTGTCAGCGGTCCCTTTACATGGTGGGGGCACTACAAGTGTCAGCGGCCCCTTTACATGGTGGGGGCACTACAAGTGTCAGCGGCCCCTTTACATGGAGGGGGCACTACAAGTGTCAGTGGCCCCTTTACATGGAGGGGGCACTACAAGTGTCAGTGGTCCCAATTAGGGATGAGCTTCGAGTTCGAGTCAAACTCTTGTTCAACTCGAACATTGCCTGTTCACCCGTTTGCCGAACAGCAAACAATTTGGGGTGTTCGTGGCAAATTCGAAAAGTCTATGGGAGAAATCTAAAGTGCTAATTTTAAAGGCTTATATGCAAGTTATTATCATAAAAAGTGTTTGGGGACCTGGGTCCTGCCCCAGGGGACATGTATCAATGCAAAAAAAAAGTTTTAAAAACGGCAGTTTTTTCGGGAGCAGTGATTTTAATAATGCTTAAAGTGAAACAATAAAAGTGATATATTCCTTTAAATTTCATACCTAGGGTGTGTGTATGATATGCATGTGAAGTGGCGCTTGTTTCCCGTGCTTAGAACTGTCCCTGCACAAAATATAATTTCTGAAGGAAAAAAAGTCATTTAAAACTCACTCGCGGCTATAATGAATTGTCGGCTCCCGGCAATACATAGAAAAGTCATTGATAAAAAAAATGCGTGGGGGTTCCCCCAAATTCAATTACCAGGCCCTTCAGGTCTGGTATGGATTTTAAGGGGAACTTCCTCCATAGTGTAATACATGAATAGACCCGCCCCTTCTCACGTTCCGCATCAGGTCCTCAGCCTTACAGCTGATGCGGACCTGATGGGGTACTTTAGAAGGAGCGAATGTATTCATTTATTACTAATAAATGAATACACCCGCCCCTTCTAAAGTTCCCCATCAGGTCCGCTCAGCCAATGACGTAGTGTAAGGCTGAGGACCTGATGCGGAACGTGAGAAGGGGCGGGTCTATTCATGTATTACACTGTGGAGGAAGTTCCCCATCAGGTCCGCCCCCTCGTATGTCAGACCCCGCCTACGTCATTGGCTGAGCGGACCTGATGGGGAACTTTAGAAGGGGCAGGTCTATTCATTTATTACACTGCGGAGGAAGTTCCCCATCAGGTCCGCTCAGGCTCAGCCAATGACGTTTTGTGTGGACAGCGCTGGACATCGGATCGCCGCGGGACACTGGATTTCATCGCTGGAATGTTTTTTTTAACTTTTAATTTTTTTATTTTTAATAAAGGACTTTCCCAACGGTGTCTGTGTATTTTTTTTATTTTTTTTACACTTTCTTTGTGAAATAGTAGGGGTACAATGTACCCCATTACCAATTCACATAGGGGGGGGCTGGGATCTGGGGGTCCCCTTTGTTAAAGGGGTCTTCCAGATTCAGATAAGCCCCCCGCCCGCAGACCCCCACAACCACCGGGCAAAGGTTGTGGGGATGAGGCCCTTGTCCCCATCAACATGGGGACATCCTCCCCATGTTGAGGGCATGTGGCCTGGTACAGTTCAGGAGGGGGGGGCGCTCTCTCGTCCCCCCCCTCTTTTCCTGTGGCCTGCCAGGTTGCGTGCTCGGATAAAGGGTCTGGTCTGGATTTTTGGGGTAACTCCACGCCATTTTTTTTTAAATTTGGGGTGGAGATCCCCTTAAAATCCATACCAGACCTGAAGGGCCTGGTATGGATATTTGGGGGAACCCCCCCACGCATTTTTTTTTCTTATCAATGACTTTTCTATGTATTGCCGGGAGCCGACAATTCATTATAGCCGCGAGTGAGTTTTAAATTACTTTTTTTCCTTCAGAAATGACATTTTGTGCAGGGACAGTTCTAAGCAAGGGAAACAAGCGCAACTTTACAGGCATACTATACACACACCCTAGGTATGAAGTTTAAAGGAATATTAAAATCACTGCTCCCGAAAAACGTCCGTTTTTAAAACTTTTTGTTTGCATTGATACATGTCCCCTGGGGCAGGACCCGGGTCCACAAACACTTTTTATGACAATAACTTGCATATTAGCCTTTATAATTAGCACTTTTGATTTCGAAGGTTTGAGTCCATTGTATTTAATAGGGTTCTAAAGTTCATGCGAATATTCTGTCTGTTCACAGGTTCTGGTGCGAACCGAACAGGGGGGTGTTCGGCTCATCCCTAGTCCCAATACATGGTGGGGGCACTACAAGTGTCAGCTGCCCCTTTACATGATGGGGGCACTACAAGTGTCAGCTGCCCCTTTACATGATGGGGGCACTACAAGTGTCAGCAGTCCCTTTACATGGTGGGGGCACTACAAGTGTCAGCGGCCCCTGTACATGGCGGGGGCACTACAAGTGTCAGCAGTCCCTGTACATGGTGGGGGGCACTACAAGTGGGTAGGAGGCAGACAAGCAGAGCTTCCCCTTTTGGGTGGAGCTCCACTTTAACTACATGAACAGTCATTCTGTACAGCAAAGAAACAGTGGGAAAATACTACATACATAAAGTAACAAATCTTCTAGAATGATGCTCAGGACAGTTGTAACAATATAGACACGCATACGTCCCAACTTTTTGAGATGAGAATGAGGGACATTTATCAGCAAAAGTATGCAGGCATAGGACACACCCCCTTAAAGGAGAATTGTGCAAAAAAAACAAGATTGGTTAAACCCACAAGATCTGTTTTTTTTCCACTACTATTCCTTTATTTTGGCTTTTGGAATTTAGAAATGCAGCAATTTAGAAATCAGATGAAAGGTTTAGCACTGGGAAACACTTTTTGATGGTTAAAAAGTGCATTTTATTTACATCTATATGGATCAGACCAAAATGAGGGACAAATGAGGAGGAATGAGGGACAGAGGGACATTGTTTCAAATCAGGGACAGTCCCTCAAAATCAGGGACAGTTGGGAGCTATGGACACGGCCGCCAATAAAAATCATGAGGCACCATCCAGCCTGACAGGGCCCCAGATACCCCCAACATTGTAACCCCTCCACGTCTTATATACATCCAGCACTCCTAATTCAACCCAACCAACCCCCCCCCCCCACACACACACACCAGGTTTTCCCCTACCATTGTTATCCTGTTACCACCTCCACACACCTGGATTCTCAACCCCAAATAACTCCCCAGCACTATGGCCACTCTGCACCCCAGATATCCCCCCAGCACTCTGACCCCTCTACACCCCATATTTCCCCCCAGCACTCAAACCCCTTTATACACCAACAATATGACCCCTCTACACCACAGATTTCCCCCAGCACTCAGACCCCACTACACCCCAGGTATCCCCCCCAGCACTCTGACCCCTCTACACCCCAGATATCCCCCCCAGCACTCTGACCCCTTTACACCCCAGATATCCCCCCAGGACTCTGACCCCTCTACACCCCAGATATCCCACCCAGCACTCTAACCCCTCTACACCCCAGATATCCCCCCCCAGCACTCTTACCCCTCTACATCCCAGATATCCCCCTACCACTCTGACCCCTCTACACCCCAGGTATCTCCCCAGCACTCTGACCTCTCTACACAGATATCCCCCCAGTACTCTGACCCCACTACACCCCAGATATCCCCCCCAGCACTCTGACCCCTCTACACCGCAGATATCTTCCAAGCACTCAAACCCCTCTATACACCAACAATATGACCTCTCTACACCCCAGATTTCCCCCCAGCACTCTGACCCCTCTACACCCCAGAATTTCCCCCAGCACTCAAACCCCTTTATACACCAACAATATGACCCCTCTTCACCCCAGATATCCCCCCAGCACTCTGATCCCTCTACACCCCACATACCCCCATAATGGTTACCCCCACTACACCCCAGATGTCCCTCAAGCACTCTGATCCCTCTCTGCACCCTAGATATTCTCTGCGGCACTGTTACCATATACCATAAGATATCCCTTGTATTGTGACCCCACTACATCCCTGATACCCCCTACCCTGTAGCCTCTCTACATCCCTGATACCTCTAGCACTATAGCCACCCAAGATACCCCCAGCATTGCTACCGCCTATACACCCCAGATTCCCCCTCAGCATTGTTTTCCCCCATACACCCTTGATATCCCCCAGCAGCATTATTCCATCCATGTAGTACCCCCTTTTCCAGTGGAGATACAGTGCATGTTAACTTTTGGCTATTTGCCCACCTCCAGCACTGTGACAAGGACTCACCTACACCAATCCAGTCATGCAGGCAGAAGAAGGGGCGGAGGAGGGAGCATCCCTCTGGGAATTCCAAGCCCTTTGGTGCAAACAGTGCTGGACAGCTAGGCTCACCATGACACCCTCCACAATGCCACTTCCGCAGGCAGGCTCTCAGTGCTGCAAACTCAGCAGCAGCTCCCACTCCAGCTCCTACCCCGCGGTCTGCAAGTCCTGAGCATTCAAGCTGCATGGGGCGGAGTCAGAGCGTCACTGGTGCTCCGGCCCCGCCTATCCCTTCTGACTGTGAATAGGTATTGTTCTGCACTGCACGGCGCGCCGCTGCCAGCCTGCTTCACTGTGTATCCATCACTCTCAGTGCCATGATGGGGCCCACAATTTCCAGGCAGCGTGGGCTCAAGGAGCAGCTGCTTTCAGGGGAGTGTTACAGGCTGACTCCCCTGCACCGCTGATGTTCCTTCTAACCCGATCGACTTGACAAAGCAGAACTTGTTTACAAACTAAGCTGCAAGGGGACAGAGAAAATGCAGGGGCCCCCCATGCAGCTGGGGCCCCTGGGCAGTGCCCAGGTGTGCCCACTCATTAGGAGGGCCCTAGGTCCCTGGTGGGGGCACTACAAGTGTCAGCGGTCCCTGTACATGATGGGGGCACTACAAGTTTCAGCAGTTTTTGGGGGGGGGTGCGGGTAGCTGGTCTTGCTTGGGCACAAAATAGTCTAGAACTGGCAGCCTGTGCCCAGGTACGGAAGAGTTAAGTGAAGTGCACACATAGAATTTGCGTTATGTGCACAGTGGGACCCCATAATAAAGCAGTGGGTAGCGGTGATGCGCTGGATGGGTGGATGTGGACAAGGCTTAGTGTATCCCTCCTAAATGCAAATCCCATTGAAGGTGTGAATTGTCACGGGTACCCGAGAATTAACGTGATGACCACCCTATCGCCCTACAAACAGTCCATCCCTATCCTCTTTAGAGGTTCCCTTTACACCGTCCAGCTCAGTACAACCCTGTTTTCAGGAAGCGCGCATTGTGAACTCAGAGCCCTGCTATCAGTATATACCAGTCTTGAGATATACAGAGCGATCTTCAGTGTCTTCTTCTACTTATTTATTTATTATGTTCAGATGAAGATGATGTGTGTGTTTTTTTTAGATCGTGAGCACTCCTCCGTGTACCTCCAGTGCCACTTCCTATTAATCACATGTAGAGCTGTGATGATAATCTCCAATATCTTTTGATTCGAACAATAATCATGATAAATGTACTCTGCAGATATCACTTTACAGCTGACAAGTAGATCTTCTTTTAATTAGGCCACTCAGGAAAATATTTCCTACAGAGCAAGCAGGCTAGCTACTGCAGATGTTCATGCAAGGCGTCAACATGATTTTATAATATTATAGTGATTATTTTTTCTGCTTTTGTGTTTTTTTATTGCACTGTTATGGGGAAGGGTATACATTAATTCATCCTTGTTCACCATTTGTAATATATATATACTGTATATATTTTTCTTTTCTTTTTTTTTTTACAAATGTTGTAATATAGATTTAATAAGTTATTGCACTATATTTTAAAAAGACATAAAAAAAATCCAAAAAATATGAGAAAGGCACAAGCACCAACCTGTCATCACCACCACAACATTCATCCTATCTGTAAAGCTTGACCGTACACACGATCCGAAAATCGTACGAAAAATGAGGATTTCGAATCGATCGTACGATAATCAGATCGTTAGTACAGACCTTTCGAGAGCCGATCAGGACAGTTCATCCGATATTATTCTATCGGACATGCACGGAATTTTTTTTCGTACGATGCCAGATCGTACGATTTTCGTTTAATCAGTACAGCTGTCGTTCGAAAATGCAATACAAATGCATTACAACACATGACATCACTTCCGATTTTTTTATTCTGTCGTACGAGAATTTTTGTGACTTTAGTAAACTCATCAGATTCGACGTGAGATTAGTATGCAAAAAAAAAAAATGGACGATCATTCATCCAAAAATCGGATCGTATGTACCGGGCATTAAGCCTGCGTTCACACTGAATCCGACTTTGAAATCGCGCAACTTGAAATTGCACAGATGCCTATGCAGGTGGCACCTGAAATCGCGAAAATTAGTGCAGAAAACTTTTATTTAGGAATTGGTGCGCCTCCGCAAAGTCAGCGTCGCAACGATTTGAACAGGTCCATTGCCAACAATACTGTGGGACTTGGGCATGTCAAATCTCATGGTCACACCAGTGTGAACGGGGGCTAAGGCAGACGTGCCTAGGGCAGATGTTGCAGAGGATGAATGTTGCTATATGCAGATAAGGTCATTGGTTGAATTTTTGTTAAATGTACAGCGAATGTGCAACAAATGAGGACCTAAGTGAAGGAGCAGTGCAGCTCTCCAAAACTCCATTTATTTGTTATATTCAGAGTGGTGAATGCCAACATAGAAAAATAGAAAAGTAACGGTGGAAAAAAGACCAAGTAGTCCATCGAGTCTGCCCATTTTTATTTATTTTTTTCGTAGTAAAAATCTATGTTTAGCCCAAGCATGTTTGAAGCCATTTACTGTTGACTGTCTCACTACCTCTTCTGGACGTTTATTCCAAGCATCATCTACTCTTTCAGTAAAATAATACTTTCTAAGATTAGTTTTGGACTTTCCTCCAGTTAGTTTAAAGTGATATTAAAGGTTCAGTTTTTTTTTTCAAATAACAAACATGTCATACTTACCTCCACTGTGCAGTTTGCACAGAGTGGCCCCGATCCAGCTGTTCTGGGGTCCCACGGCGGCTCTTGCGGCTCCTCCCTGCATTAGATAACCCCCTCTGGTTAGCTCTCTCCCGAGGGGGTTACCTTGCGGGCGCGCTCCTGTATCATACCCCCGGCGCCCGCATCATTGGATTTGATTGACAGCAGCGGGAGCCAATGGCTTCGCTGCTATCAATCTATCCAATGAAGAGCCGAGAAGGCGCAGAGAGAGCGACGCAGGATCGCGCCCACGCAAATTTGGGGCTCAGGTAAGTAAAACGGGGGGCTGGGGGGGCCGGACACTGCAAGGTGTTTTTTCACCTTAATGCATAGGATGCATTAAGGTGAAAAAAACACAGAGATTTACAACCCCTTTAAAGGGGTTGTAAAGCTTCTCGTTTTTTCACCTTAATTTATCCTATGCATTAAGGTGAAAAAACATCCGATGCTTACAAGCCCCCCCGCCCCCCGGTTTACTTACCTGAGCCCTCGAAAATCCTGCGCCGTGAACGCGCTGGCTACTTCTTGGCTGTTCCCGGCTCTTCATTGGAGATTGATAGCAGCGCAGCCATTGGCTCCCGCTGCTGTCAATCTAATCAATGACGCGGCGCACCGGGGGGCGGGGCCGAGTGATATAGTTGGCGGCTATTGCCGCTGGCTGTATCACACGGGAGCACGCCCGCAAGCTAACCCCCTTGGGAGAGAGATTCCCATGAAGGGGGTTAGCTCTTGTGGGGAGGAGCCGAGACAGCCGCCGAGGGACCCCAGAAGACGAGGATCGGGGCCACTCTATGAAAAACGAGCTGCACAGTGGAGGTAAGTATAACATGTTTGTTATTTTTTTTTTATTATTATTATTGAACCTTTACAACCCCTTTAAGGTCATGTCCCCATGTTCAGGGCAGGACAGAACTGTAGAAATCTCCCTCTATCATATTCTTTATAATTCAGAGGGGAGGTGTTCTGTTGTCTTCATAGATAACCAAGAACAATGTAACTGATCAGAATACAGACAGAGAGTACAGGAAGAGTTCTGGCAAAATCCCCAGGTTTTTTGTGCACATTGTAAACTTCTCACAATGTGCAGCAAGTGGGATAGAGCCCACCTCATTCCAGGCTGGAGGACATCCAACATCATCTACCCCTTTCCTCCCCAGCCTTACTGGCCCACCCCTTTCATTCATTGGATAAATTATGCTCGTATTCCAAAGGTACTACTGTAACCATCTTCTGAAATTCCAATTTCAAATAAAATAAATTCAAATTGAATAGAAGAGAATAGAATGAAAAAGAATAGAATAGAAAAAAGAGTTGAATAAAAAAGAATAGAATAGAAAAAAGAGTTGAATAAAAAAGAATAGAATAGAATAAAATAAAATAAACAAATGTAAAACAAATATAACCATCTTCTGAAGTTCGAATATCCAACCCATAATTGGATATCAGTTCTTTCAGTCATGGAGCCTCAGCAACATGTGGGCATTACCTAGGGGCAGATTTTATGCAAATGCAGCCTTCCTAGGAACGCCCACTCCTCCAGACTAACATCCACCCATCAAAGCATTTTAATATTTGCATAACTCCTCCCAGGAGCCAGCCCACTGGCTGATGGCTCTTTAGAGGAGTACTGAGGCAGGGGGCACTGTGATGTTTTCAGGAAGCTATGTACAGCACCTTGTAGGTCCCTCCCACCAGCCTTGATCTTTCTGAATTGCACAGAGAGGCACAGAGACCCAGTCATGACATCATTGAGTCTAAAATAAGGTGTGTAATAAAAATGAAGAGATTTTGTTTAGAAATTGTATTGGCGTGTTAGCGAGGAGGAAAGCAGGAACCAGGGAAGCCGATTCATCTTCAGCTTGTAGAATATATAAATGTTTGACTGTTCATAGCCTGTCCACATTTCTATTTTAGGGTCAGCTGGAAATAAATACTTTGTTTCATCACCACAAGTAATCAGTGTTAAGTGAGGGCGATAAAGGAATGCTGTGTCAGCTATAGAGAAATTTCAGATGTAAGAACGTGTTAAGCATCTGCAGGGCATTTTGTCATGGAGCAAGTGAACTAATGGCTGTGTAATTCTCTTTTCTCCCTGCTTGTCACGCACCCCTCGGCAAAGGCTCAGGTTGGTATTTTATTCTCTGTATTGATTGTCATTCACATACAATATATATAATACTGGTTACAAGCTGGAAGTGCGTGGCCTCTGTGTGATGTCCAGTCTGGGCGACAATACTAATTTACTTATAAACCTTGGTCTGTAATTTGCTGCTCGAAGATTGGCATAACAAAAGGCAATAAGTAAGGCTGGATGAATTAATTGCTACTTTAGCTATTTGGCGTATACCTTTGGACAGGCTATGGACATTCAAGTATTATATTGCTGCATTTAACAACCGGCAATTAGCTTTAAAACAAGCCCAAAATGACCTCTGTAGCTGCAGCCACTGTGGAGCAATTCATCCTCAAATTTCACAGTAGACATGTGCAGAACGAAAAAAATTTGTTTAGTTTCGATTCGTTATTTAGTTAAATTTGTTTAATTCATTTTCAGAATTTCTTTTGTTTATTCAAATTCTAATCAATTAGAATTTTCCGAATTCGAATTGCATTTGAATCGACTTCCATTCAAAATCAAATTTATTCTATTCAAAATTGGAATTTCAGAAGATGGTTATATTCTTTCTATTCTATTCTATTCTATTCTTTTTTATTCTATTCTTTTTTTCTATTCTATTCTTTTTCATTCTATTCTCTTTTACTGTGTTTGAATTCTATTCTATTGTTTTTTGAATTCTATTCTTTTATTTTCTATTCTATTCTTTTCTATTGTATTCAAATTTATTCTATTTGAAATGCGAACTTCAGAAGATGGTTATAATCGTTTTAGTTTATTATTCTATTCTATTCTTTTTTATTCTATTATTTTTTTCTATTCTATTCTTTTTCATTCTATTCTCTTTTATTGTGTTTGAATTTATTCTATTTGAAATTGGAATTTCGGAAGATGGTTACAGTAGTATCTTGGATTACGAGCATAATTTGTTCCAGAAGAATGCTTGTAATCCAAAGCACTCGTATATAAAAGCGAGTTTCCCCATAGGAATCAATGGAAACTCAGATAATGCGTTACAGTGCCACTGCTGGTGTATGCAGTACCGCATGTGGCCAGAGGTGCGGGGGCACTGGAGACACTCGGAAATACTCGGAGACCCTCTGAAACCTCGGGTCTCCAAGCATCTCTGAGTGGTCTCCAAGCGTCCCCGACCATCACCGGCGTCCCACATGCAGTACTGCACACCCCAGTGGCTTGAATCCTGTTCATCTTGTGAGATAACGCTCGCAAATCGAGTCAGGATTTAAAAAAAATAAAAAAATAGCTCGTATTGCGAAACGCTTGTAAACCACGTTACTAACTATCCAACGTATTACTGTATTTTCTATTTTATTCTAGTCTATTCTATTCAGTTTTTTATTCTATTCTATCCCTATATTTGCTATTCTATTGTATTCTGTTCTTTTATTTTCTATTCTATTTTGTTCTATTTTTCCGCAATTCTTTTATTTTCTATTCTATTTTTTTCTATTCTATTTTTTTTTATTCTTTTATTTTCTATTCTATTCTGTTTTACTCGATTATAATCTATTCTTTTATTTTCTATTATATTCTTTTTTATTCTATTCTATATTTTTTTCTATCCTATTCCTTTTTTTTCTATTCCATTTTAATCTCTTTAATAAATTGGAAAAATAATAACTATTCGAATTAAAAAACTATTCGAATTAGAAAACGATTGAAATTGATTCAAAAACTACTCAAATCCATTCCAAAATGATTCAATTTTTTTTGGTTATTTCGGATTTGTTTTATTTGGTTACTATTGTAATTTGCATACATCTGAATTTCCGAATAATGAAAAATGTGCCGAATTTTAATTCGGAATGAAACGAACCGCACATGTCTATTTCACAGCAGAGGCATTGAAGTTGTTCAAGTAGTTCTTTTCGAAAGAGTAGCTCTCCCTGCTTTCTTTTTTTGCAGTGAATCAGCAACTCATCTCCCTCTGCTCCCCCCTTTCTGCAGTGACTCAGCTCAGCTGTTCTGTCCTTTCTTCCAGCAGTGACACGGCAGCTTTGCTCCACCACCCCAGCAGTGACACAACAGTTCCACTTACCCTGTCCTGCAATCACAGCGGCATAGGTGTGCGCACAGGGTGTGCCAGGTGTGCCTGACCACACCCTAATTACCCTGTGTCGTTCAGATTCCTCCTGTTTAGACTCCTGATATTTCACCAAAGCCCTCTAACGGGGCTCCAAAAAAATTGTAAAAAAACAAAATTTTAAAAATAAAAACTACTGACACCGTCCACTGCCCTGCTGGCACCAATCTCTGCCCTAATGACACTGTCCACTGCTCTACTGACACTGTCCACTGCTCTACTGACACCGTCAGTATACCATACACAAACACATGTGTTTGAGCTTTGGGATGCACATCCTAATGCAATTGACTATGCACAACAGTGACTAAGCAGCTTGGCTTTCCTTGCTTTCCCCTTGCTGCAAAGATTTAGCATTTCAGCTCACCCTAATACCACCTTCCAGACATACATTAGAGATTAGAAATCTGGAAGACTGCTGAGTAATTGCTTGAAGGGCAAGGCAGAGGGAACTTTTGAGTCATTGCTGGGAGGACAGGGTGAGCTGAGCTGCTGAGTTTATTTCTGGAAGGGGGAGAAGAATTAGCTGAGCTTCAGAGTTATGGCTGGGGGGCAGCATGGGCTGGGCTAAATATTTACTGCTGGAAGGGGAAGCTGTGCT
This sequence comes from Rana muscosa, assembly GCA_029206835.1. Classification (NCBI taxonomy): domain Eukaryota; kingdom Metazoa; phylum Chordata; class Amphibia; order Anura; family Ranidae; genus Rana; species Rana muscosa. The sequence goes on along the minus strand of CM055127.1, from coordinate 449,429,748 downwards.
GCCTTGGGTGACTTCAGTTTTTTTGGTTGTGAATTTTGAGGACAAATTGCTGCACAGCGTCTGCAGCTATAGGGGTCATGGGTGGATTGATATAAACAAATCTCATTTAATTGTCAAGAAAAGTCTTGAATGTCCGTGGCCACAGTTTCACTTTATAGTTAGTGTACTGCTTCAAATTTAGATATTTTTTTGTACACATTTATATTGCCGTTTGTCTCTTCCTTCAGGACCTTTCCCCCCACTTTCTGTCTTGGTAGTGCCAGGACAAGATGTGTTAGGGTTTTGTACTTATTGTCTTTATGTATTATGGTTAGGGCCAAAAAAATACAATTTTGATAGTCAGCCCAAAGTAGAAGTGTTGGCTTCTTTAAACGACTATTTTGTGCCCTCCTTAACTCCTCTGTAGGCAAAGCTTGTTGATTATAGAGCACAATAGTAGAAGAAGAAATTTATATACAAAGCCAAGGAGGAATAGAAGAAGAATAAAGTGTGAATCCGAAAGAGAGAGAGAGAGAGACTGAAAGCAGACAGCTTCTGCTTAGGAAACCTGTAATGCCCTTAGATGTTGTACAGTGATACCTCAGTTTGCGAGTAACGCGGTATACGAGCGTTTCGCAAAATGAGCTATATTTTTTTTAAATCCTGACTTGATTTGCAAGCGTTGTCTCGCAAGATGAGCAGGACTGAAGCCCCTGGTGCATGTATTACCGTATGTGGCCAGAAGTCCGGGGGCGCTGGAGAACTTGGAGACACTCGGAGACACTCCCAGCTGGGTGGGGCGGGTGTAACATGCGTCGGAGCACCCGAAAGTGTCAACAGTTCCAGAGTGTCTCCGAGCGCCTCTGAGCAGAACCGGGGACACTGCACCTCTGGCCAAATACAGTACTGCATACACCAGGAGTGGTTGTGGAATGAATCATCGGAGTTTCCATTATTTCTTATGGGAAAACTCGCTTTGATATACGAGTGCTTTGGATTACAAGCATGCTGCTGGAACTAATTATGCTCATAATCCAAGGTATTACTGTATATTAATATAGTATAAAAAAATATTGTTGCAAAAAAGTTGTGCTTATCTGCATCTGAGATCATTGCTGCAATGTTAAGATTCAATTAAAGGGTTGGATCCAGGATCATTGGCAAGTAGGCAAGTGAGGATAAGGATGACAGCCCACAGCTCCATTTTAATTAAGAGAACCCATTGTCCCATAAAAGGAGAGGCATAGGGGACTTTACAAAGGCAAGAGCAGGGTTAGAGAGTGCAAACTGGGAATAAGGTGCTGCATTGGAATACATTTCCTGTCTGCTTTATCTTTAATTCCTTCCTCTAGTGGTCAGATGTAATGCTGCACCGGTTTAATATTTGCCACTGATGGAAAAATGAGAAGCATGTTGTAAAAATGTTTGGGGTAAATCCCTCTGTGTCAGAGGATGGAATCCAGGCATTTCTTCTGATAATTTGAACTGAGGTTTCTATTGGGTAGGTGACACTGTGTATGTCAGTTGCTAATTATTGCATGACCGATATCAGTGTTAGGAGGTTAGGTTGCAAGAAAATGAGGTGTGGCTGTTAGGAGGGTCACTCATGATAGAAGTTTCTCTCTACATCACTGCTGATAGTCATGCCTACTGCTGGCTAGGGATGAGCTTCGAGTTCGAGTCGAACTCATGTTCGACTCGAACATTGCCTGTTCGCCCGTTCGCCGAACAGCGAACAAATTGGGGTGTTCGCGGCAAATTCGAAAAATCTATGGGAGAAATCTAAAGTGCTAATTATAAAGGCTTATATGCAAGTTATTGTCCTAAAAAGTGTTTGGGGACCCGGGTCCTGCCCCAGGGGACATGTATCAATGCAAAAAGAAGTTTTAAAAATGGCCGTTTTTTCGGGAGCAGTGATTTTAATAATGCTTAAAATGAAAAAATAAAAGTGAAATATTCCTTTAAATTTCGTACCTGGGGGGTGTGTATGATATGCATGTAAAGTGGCGCATGTTTCCCGTGCTTAGAACTGTCCCTGCAAAAAGTGTCATTTTTGAAAGAAAAAAATGCATTTAAAACTGACTCGCGGCTATTAATGAATTGTCGGCTCCCGGCAATACATACAAAAGTCATTGATAAAAAAAAAAAAAAAAGCGTGGGGGTTCCCCAGAATTCAATTACCAGGCCCTTCAGGTCTGGAATGGATATTAAGGGGAACCCCGCCGCAAATAAAAAAAAAATTGACGTGGGGTTCCCCCAAATATCCATTCCAGGCCCTTCAGATCTGGCATGGATTTTAAGGGGAACTCCACCCCAAATTAAAAAAAAAATGGCGTGGAGTCCCCCTAAAAATCCATACCAGACCCCTTATCCGAGCACGCAACCTGGCCGGCCGCAGGGGAAAAGGGGGGGACGAGAGAGCGGCCCCCCCTCCCTCCTGAACCGTACCAGGCCACATGCCCTCAACATGGGGAGGATGTCCCCATGTTGATGGGGACAAGGGCCTCATCCCCACAACCCTTGCCCGGTGGTTGTGGGGGTCTGCGGGCGGGGGGCTTATCGGAATCTGGAATACCCCTTTAACAAAGGGGACCCCCAGATCCCGGCCCCCCCCCTATGTGAATTGGTAAGGGGTACATTGTACCCCTACCATTTCACGAAGAAAGCGTAAAAAAATGTTTAAAAAAACACACAAACACCTTGAAAAAGTCCTTTATTTAAAAAAAAAAAAAAAAATTCCAGCGGTGAAATCCAGTGTCCCGCGGCGATCCCGATGTCCAGCGCTGTCCGTCATTGGTTGTGCCTGAGCGGACCTGATGGGGAACTCCCTCTCAGTATTTTAAATGTATAGACCCGCCCCTTCTAAAGTTCCCCATCAGGTCCGCTCTGCGGACCAGATGCGGAACATGAGAAGGGGCGGGTCTATACATGTATTACCAAAGTGAGAGCAGTTCCCCATCAGGTCCGCCTCCTCGGTATGTCAGACCCGCCTACGTCATTGGCTTGAGCGGGGAACTTCCTTCACTATGTAAATTTAAATTACACAGTGAAGGAAGTTCCCCGCTCAAGCCAATGACGTAGGCGGGTCTGCCATACCGAAGGGGCGGACCTGATGGGGAACTGCTCTCACTTTGGTAATACATGTATAGACCCGCCCCTTCTCATGTTCCGCATCTCGTCCGCTGAGCGGACCTGATGGGGAACTTTAGAAGGGGCGGGTCTATACATTTAAAATACTGAGAGGGAGTTCCCCATCAGGTCCGCTCAGGCACAACCAATGAAGGACAGCGCTGGACATCGGGATCGCCGCGGGACACTGGATTTCACCGCTGGAATGTTTATTTATTTATTTTTTTAAATAAAGGACTTTTTCAAGGTGTTTGTGTGTTTTTTTAAACATTTTTTTTACGCTTTCTTCGTGAAATGGTAGGGGTACAATGTACCCGTTACCAATTCACATAGGGGGGGGCGGGATCTGGGGGTCCCCTTTGTTAAAGGGGTCTTCCAGATTCCGATAAGCCCCCCGCCCGCAGACCCCCACAACCACCGGGCAAGGGTTGTGGGGATGAGGCCCTTGTCCCCATCAACATGGGGACATCCTCCCCATGTTGAGGGCATGTGGCTTGGTACGGTTCAGGAGGGAGGGGGGGCCGCTCTCTCGTCCCCCCCTTTTCCCCTGCGGCCGGCCAGGTTGCGTGCTCGGATAAGGGGTCTGGTATGGATTTTTAGGGGGACTCCACGCCATTTTTTTTTAAACTTGGGGTGGAGTTCCCCTTAAAATCCATGCCAGATCTGAAGGGCCTGGTAATTGAATTCTGGGGAACCCCCACGCTTTTTTTTTTTTTTTTTCTCAATGACTTTTGTATGTATTGCCGGGAGCCGACAATTCATTAATAGCCGTGAGTCAGTTTTAAATGCATTTTTTTTCTTTCAAAAATGACATTTTTTGCAGGGACAGTTCTAAGCACGGGAAACATGCGCCACTTTACATGCATATCATACACACCCCCCAGGTACGAAATTTAAAGGAATATTTCACTTTTATTTTTTCATTTTAAGCATTATTAAAATCACTGCTCCCGAAAAAACGGCCGTTTTTAAAACTTCTTTTTGCATTGATACATGTCCCCTGGGGCAGGACCCAGGTCCCCAAACACTTTTTAGGACAATAACTTGCATATTAGCCTTTATAATTAACACTTTAGATTTCGAACGTTCGAGTCCATTGTATTTAATAGGGTTCTAAAGTTTACACGAACATTTTGTCTGTTCGCAGGTTCTGGTGCGAACCGAACAGGGGGGTGTTCGGCTCATCCCTGCTGCTGGCTAATCTGACTATACAAACTGGTACATTTATGTTTAATTGTACAGCAATCCCAGTATGTTGTAAGGCGACATAAACTCTTTGCCGGTCCTACAAACTTGCATCAGTTACATACAGTAAAATGCACTGGATGAGCTGGATGTGAATTGAATTTATTGATTTCCTGGATGTCACACTGATCCCATTACCTAAAGCCCAGCTCCACTTTTCCCCCAACCTGTGGCAGTTACTGGGATTGTACAGTCAATATCACTGAACTTATTCCCCCTGGAGAAGAGACGCTTGAGAGGGGATATGATTTCAATTTACAAATACCATACTGGTGACCCCACAATAGGGATAAAACTTTTTAGTGAAAGGGAGTTTAACAAGACACGTGGCCACTCATTAAAATTAGAAGAAAAGAGGTTGACCTTAAACTACGTAGAGGGTTCTTTACTGTAAGAGTGGCAAGGATGTGGAATTCCCTTCCACAGGTGGTGGTCTCAGCTGGGAGCATTGATATTTTCAAAAAACTATTAGATAAGCACCTGAACGACCGCAACATACAGGGATATACAATGTAATACTGACATATAATCACACACATAGGTTGGACTTGATGGACTTGTGTCTTTTTTCAATCTCACCTACTATGTAACTATTTTGTGTAATATTACAATGCTTTTCATGTCATCATCATCCCAGTGTACATTTTTAATGCAATTTGTAGTAGCATTTAGACATGTGCACTGCCGAAAAATTTGTTCATTTTCGTTTCATTTGTTTTTTAGCTTTTTCCAGAAAATCGAACATTCGGAAATTCGAAAATTCGGGGAATTCGTTTTCGAATTTTCTAATTCTGAATTTTCAAATTTCCGACTTTCGAATTTTCGAATTTCCGAATTTTCGAATTTCAAAAATCTCGAATTTTCACATTTTCGAATTTCTGAAATTCCAAAATTCGTAAATTCCGAATTTCGTCAATGAATGAATTTGGAACTAAACGAATTGCACATGTCTAGTAGAATTATAAGGCCTTCAAGTGTTGGCCAGGGTCTAAACCTAGGTAGGTAGGAAAGGGTGTGTAGTTGGGGTAAAGTCTCTTCCTAAAATTTTGGCATAGGGCCATATAGAAGGTAGTCATGGGTAGGTTGGAAAGAGGAGGCTTTAAAGCCTGTAAAGTTCCTGTTTTATGTCTTTCTCCTTATGCTACCTGTTTTCTCCTGAGTAGGCATCATCAGCATAGCTGGAAACAAACTAAAACATAAGAAAAACCCTTGGCCAGCCAGGCAAGATGGAATAATGTCTATGTACAGTACTTTGTTGTAAAAGGTTCCGGGGGAGTTAAACCAAGATATGGGCCGAGTCTTTTATTTTTATGGGATAGAGGCTAAGCCTATACCTGGGTAGCAGAGGCAGAGACAAAGAACACCTTGAAACTCGCAACCCTGGTGATTTTTGGGTCCCGTTGATTGGTGCGATTACTGAAAGATGGGCCTGTGACTACTGAAACTTGAGGGGCCCCCCCATAATCAAGTGAATGTGTGCTTTCCGTTGTGGCCCTTAGGTCAAGTAATGTAGATTGAGGGCAATGGAATTGGGGTTTCTGACCCTCCACCGCTGAAATTTACAATAGGCTTTAACACAGGAAGTAACTTAACAACCCACCACTAGGAGGGCACTACAGAACTGCATGAAAAATAAAAAAATATAGATTATAACAAATATCATAGTAATCATAATGATGCAATTTATGTCTTCTACAGCCCAAACTTCTAGCGGGTTTTTACAGATCACTTGAGAGGTTCGAAATGTGGTGTATTTATTAAAGGAGACGTCCAGCCTGGGCTCATTCGGCTGGGTTTCTCCTATGGATCACAGGAGTGCAATTTCGTTTTGCACTCCTGTGACCCGTTTTCAGCAGAGAGCGGTCTGAAGTCCACTCTCTGCTGACATCACTGGAATCAGTCCAGGCACCACGTCATCCCGACTCCAGGTGCCTGGACTGATGGCAGTCTCAGCCTCTCAGCGAGCCGCTGAGAAGCTGAGACAGCTACTCCCCTCCCCTTCACAGCTCAGCGCTCCAGTGAGCATGGAGGAGCAGAGCAGTAGAGCTGCTGATTGACATTTAGCAGCTCTCCTCTCGGAGAGCCGAGAGAACCCAGCCAACGACAATGTTCAGTGCAGAGACAGCGGGGGACCGATGTTGCATCCACCTAGGTAAGTATGAATAGGGGAAAAAACACACCCATAATTCTCCTTTTAAAGTCAAATAGACTGACACTTTGCAAATAAAGTTACACTCATTTTCTCCAGAGCTTAGTAAATATAGTAAGCCTCTGCTGATTTCCATCATCCAAGCATGTGCAAGCAAAAATGTTTTTCTTTTTTATTTTCCTTGCACCCTATTGGGTATTTTTTTTACAAAGTGAGGCCTTGCCACATTACCTTTACGAAGTAAAAATTAGTTCCACTTCACTTGCAAAGTGCACAGTCTATTTGCCTTTAGTAAATCAACCCCAATGTGTTTTGAAGGTCAAGGCCACCCAAAGCTAATATTTCAGCCTTGGTTGGGCACAAGTAGATTGATTCTTCATCTGGCTTAATATATTTCTTGGAGACTCTGCTGGTGAGATTTCCCTTGAGTATCTACTTTGGGTAAAATTAACCTATTAAAATTCTGTTTGCTTCTTGTTTCATTTATATTAAGCCTGCCATAGGCCAAGCATACCATTTAAAAAATGCATTGTAAGGCTTTTCTATGGGTCATTTAAAGTCAACCTGTTTGATTTATAGGGTGACTGGGGAGGTGGAATAGGCAAAGCCATGCTTGACTTTACAAGAACTTATATGTAAAGATTGACTGATTATTTTGGCTTTCATGAAGGGAACCTCTGCCTATGTATTTTTTCATTATTTGCCCAGGTCCAGGGTCATTATTTGTGACAGGGTCACTTTAAAATGCTAGAGGCCTTTTTAATAGATACATTTATCTGAGTCTCTTACGATGGGGAACACTTTTGAAGAATAAAATCTATCTCTCCACTCCTCAACTTACCCCATTAATCTCCTCACATATCACAAACTTAGTGAGTGACATATCGGTATGGATGTCACACCACTTCCTCCAACTTAGTCTGCCCGATGCCCTCCCCATGACTTTACCATTGAGATCAACGGCACAACCATTAGTCTCTCCACACAGGTTAGAGTGCTGGGTGTAATCCTTGACTCTGAGCTCTCCTTCAGCCCCACATCTAATCACTGCTGCCTCAACCGCCGCAAAATTTCCAGAATTTGCCCCTTCCTGACTAACCATCACAAAATAAATTATTCATTCCTTGGTTTTTTCCCGACTCAACTGATTCAACTCTCTCCTCACTGACCTACCTTTTCAAAGGCTATTCCCCCTTCAGTTTATGATGAATGATGCTGCTAGATTAATACACCTTACTAACGTATCCGTGACTAATGCTCCTCTCTGCCAATCCCTTTACTGGCTTCCACTACCCCACGGTATAAAATTCTGAATACTAACCAAAACATACAAGGCCATCCATACCATCGCCCCCAGCTACCTCACCAACCTCCTCTGCAGATATCACCCAAATCGTCCTCTTTGCTCCTCCCAGGACCTCCTGCTCTCTAGCTCCCTTGTTACCTCCTCACATGCTCGCCTCCAGGACTTCTCCAGAGCCTCTCCCATCCTCAAACTCCTTTGTTTCCAGCATGTCCGGTCAGCCCCTACCCTGTCCGCCTTTAGGCAATCCCTGAAAACTCACTTATTCAGGGAAGCCTATCCTACCTCCCCCTAAGAACTGTACTAGAGTCACCTCCATCAGATCACCCCTCCCCACGAAGCTATTACCTTTTGTTCCATCTCCCCCTCCCTTTAGATTGTAAGCTCCACAAGCAGGGCCCTCCTGTCCCTTCTGTATTGAACTGTATTGTAATTGTACTGTCCCCCCTCTACATTGTAAAGCGCTGCGCAAACTGTAGGTGCTATAAAAATCCTGTATTGTAATAATACCGTATATTCCGGCGTATAAGACGACCTTTAACACTTAAAAAAACTGGCCAAAAACCAGGGGTCGTCTTATATGCCGGGTCAGCTGCTGGGATGCCTGCTGAATGTGCAGTAATACAGTATGTAGCTTCGGCTACATATAGTATATACCGCTTAGCCAATCTCAGAGAGAGATGTATTCAAATGAATACAGAGCCTGCTCGGATTGGAGTAACAACCTCTGCCAATCCGAGCAGGCTACATAGAGTAGCCTGCTCGGATTGGCTTTGAGAGTCAGAGAGGCGCGGACTGATGATGTTACAGCCTCTGCCAATCCAAGCAGGCTTTGTATTCATTAATAGAATACATCGTGATTGGCTCCAGCTCCAGCAAGAAGGAAGAAGAATATGGCTCCGCGTCCAGCAAGAATGAAGAAGGATATGGTTTCAGAAGGAAGAAATATAGCCTCAGAAGGGGGGTCGTCCTTTAAGGTGAGTACAGGCAAAAAATCTAAAAAAAAATGTAAAATTAGGGGGTTGTCCTATACACCCAGTCACCTTATACACTGGGAAATACGGTAATAATAAATCTTCTCTGTAAAAATACTGTCAACTTCAGTAACAGTCCTGCACCATCAGTTAGTCTGTCCGGGGGGCTTGAAAGGCAACAAATAAGAGAACAGTTGATGAAATAATTAGTAGCTAGTCGCTGTTTTGTTGATTGGCCAGTTAGAAAGTGAAGAGAAGAATTCAGATTTTTTGTGCATCTGCTTTTTCTTCCTTTTTCATTTTATCAGAACATTTGTGAGTTGTGTGGGTGGAGATCCAGTTATATATATATAAAAGGAGTCTTTAAGCCTTGTGCCGCTGACTGCGATATAACTGCGATTTACTTTTTAGTTCAACTCTTCTGAAGAGTCTGAAAAGCTACTGAATTATTTACAGTAACTGAACATTTTATTATAGAAAAAAAAAAGAAAGGATTTAGTGTCTAAAGCTGTATCGCATTTGCAAAGAGATGGTAGATGTAATGGGGTAATTATTGTTGTGCACGGCTGTCCTCATTTTCCCTCAATAGACAAGATTTTATCCCAAGTTTTTACAGTAAACATGAAGTTATTCTATACCAAAACTGGTACTAGAAATTAAATACTGCAGGTTTCTCTCCAATGGAGCTTGGAAAGTCAGCCCCCTCCTGCACCCTTTATTAGCATATGAGATTGTTCGTCACATTGATGAACTAATATTGAGGTCTGGTGGCATTACCTACCCTCAATGACAATTGGCAGGCATTATATAGCTAAGTATCTGCTCCTTGTTTAGACCTGTGATAACAGGTTTGGCACAGGTAAGTCTTCCAACATCGTCTTTCTTTGCTGTTTAGAGATATCATGTGATTGAATGTCCAGAGCTGTAAAGCAAGTCAATGTCTAATGAATACAAAAGATTGAAATGTGCTGTACTCCTTTAGTAAAGAAAGCCTATGACATATATAAGAAAGGCTGTGACATAAGAAAGCCTTCTGTCACACTTGTGATCCTGCCGCCTGCGAGACCATGCCAGCAGCAGTAACACTATGGAGGACACAGCAGGAAATCGAAACACATGCTTGCATTAATTGCTCCCTCACTGACTGGATGAGCGAGGCATCGCTGTCTCCCTGGCGACTTACATTCCTAAAGGGACACTAAAGGTTATGTAGCGCTACCCCCAATTAAGAGAGCCGCTGATTTGATTTCGGGCCCTGCACGCAGTACCGCCAACCCCCGGCAATCTTACTCGACCCACTCTGGCACAGTCAGTCTAGGGTTAAACTCCTATCACTCTCAGGTGTATTATACTTAATAATCTCTAAACAGTCAGACAACACACTGAGGCAAGAATATAAAATATATATATCAGCTTTACTGGTAATGAAGGATTCAAGGTATAACATGCAACATATACATGGGCCTGAAGAGCCCTGCATCAATCAATGTACTAGGTGCAGCACAGTAATATGGCGCAGCGCAGTGTCCACCACGCGGAGCTATTATGGCGTGCGTTCGCCTATGGCGCAGTAACACAAACTTTCTAAACTCCCCCTAAGTCAGGCCTGACATGGAATGGAACTGAGTCTCTTTCCCCTAGGAAAGGAAGGTTTCTTCACCGGCCAGCTTTCGTTGGTGCACTTAAAGAGATAACCATTTGTAATCCACATTGGGTGTTAACTTGAAATAACAGGGCAAAACGGGGGGGGGGGTAGATACTTCAACTCTGTCCCGCTACCGGACCCCCCAAGAAACCACTGGTGAGCGAACAGCGGGCCTAGGCAGTCTACAGGCCTGAACACAACTCAGTCTATTGATATGGGCAGGTGCCCGCTCACCACTCCAGGCGCGATCCCAGCCTGGGACTTCCACCTCCTGTGTGTCGCACACAGCGTCTCCTCCGATCGAGTCCTCGAGCCAACTCACGTCCTATCACGACGGGTAAGGATCCACCCAGACTCCGCAGTATGGTGGAAGGCTCTTCAGACTTTAAGCAAGGCCTCAGGCTTCAGGCCTTGCTTCACAGCCGATCCGCACAGGATGACTTGTCACTTGATGCGCCGTGTCCCAAGAGAGCGAGCTCCGCCTCGCCTCCCACTTAAGTAACCCCTCCCATGAGTCTCTGCGGTGGAACCTCCGCCCTCGGCCCGAATGGGGTTCTGGGTAACGTAGTCCTGGGCCTTAGAAGAGACCCCGCTACACACTCCCCCCACTTAAACTCTTTGGTCCCCAAAGATAACATAACTTCAAGCTACAAATTTAACAACATCCATCAATTCTCCATATGATGTCGGCAGAGGAAATTCCCACCAGAAACGAGGCGGTGAACTCCTCTGCCCACAGGACACATTAACAACAGCATCCTGTCTAACTGTGCCAGAGAGTGAGCTGGGGTTGCCTCCCACCAAATGAACAGTGGGAGGGTCAGGGTCTTCCTTACTCCTTCTGGCAGTGAATACAGTGTCTTCCGCACTCTTCCCCATTTGTGGGTAGGTTAATCTCCTGGGAGGTTTTATTGCCCTCCGCTTCCTCTGTCCTCTGGGACTTTCTGTGGGAGCAGATTCTTCTTCTGTAACCAACTCGGGAGTTCCTTCTAATTCAGGAGCATCTGGCTCCGGAGCAGGAAGATACATGGCTTCCCTTGGGTCCTCTTCGGGGGATAGTTCACCGACACTCTCCCAAGCGCCTGACCAGTGACTAGATGGAATGAACTTCGTAGCTTCTGCATTCAGTGTTTGATCCTCGGTATCTTCGTCAGGTGGAAGATCAATAGCAGAAGTCGTTGGGCCCTGGGAAGGCCAAAGCCAGCCAATTTCCTCTCCCTCGTCTTCACTCATTTCTGAATCTTCTGTATCCTCCATCCGAGGGGTCTGAGACCGATTGTTGGGTCTAGGGGTGTTCGGAATGGACATGGGTTCAGGAGAATCCATCCTAGAAGGCAACCGAACTGCTTCAGCGAGCGGAAGTAGGTGGTTTCGATGCCAAGTCTTCAAGGGCCCTAACTTCCCCTCGGGTTTAAGTCTGTAAACGGGTAGGCCCGGTAATTTTCTACAAATGACATAAGGTTCTGGTCTCCATCTATCTGCGAGTTTATGTTTTCCAGGGACCCCCAGGTTCCGCAATAACATTCTGTCTCCTGGTTGTAGGTCTTGGATCCTAACCTTTAGGTCAAAATTCCTCTTGTTGCGAGACCCTCTGTTCCGAGGCCGCCTGAGCTTGCTCATAAGCCGTCTTCAAGTTGTGTCTAAGTCTATCTACATATCCCTTGTGGGAGGCAGCAGAACAATGATCTATGGAGGTGCCATAGGCCAGATCCACTGGCAATCTTGCTTCTCTCCCGAACATAAGTCTGTAAGGTGAATATCAAGTAGCATCGCTGACAGTGCTGTTGTAAGCGTGCACAAGGGCCGCTATGTGACTACTCCAATGTTGCTTCTTTTCGCCACTTAAAGTTCCCAGCATATTGAGCAGGGTTCAGTTGAACCTCTCCGGTTGAGCATCACCTTGAGGATGATAAGGAGTAGTCCTGATCTTCTTGATCCCTAAGGCATCTAGGAGTTTTCGTATCAGTTTGCTCTCGAAATCCCTCCCCTGATCTGAATGGAGCCTTTGTGGTAGTCCATAATGTATAAAGTACTTCTCTATGAGTATTTTGGCCACAGTAGAGGCCTTCTGGTCCTTGGCTGGAAAAGCCTGTGCATACCGGGTGAAATGGTCGGTTACTACCAGAACATTTCCTAGTCCCCTCAGGTAGGGTTCGAGGCAGAGGAAATCAATGCACACCAGGTCAAGCGGGCCTTCACTTTGTAAATGGCCCTTTGGGGCAGCTTGATGGGGCAGAGTCTTTCTCTGTATGCATCGTGCACATGAATGGCAGTATTCCTCAACTTCAGCCCTCATGCAGGGCCAATAGAAACGGTCTCTAACAAGTTGGAAAGTCCTTTCCGCTCCCAGGTGACCATGGTTGTCATGTAAGGCGATCATGACCGTCTCCCTGTGTTTCTCCGGCAGGAACAACTACCACTTGTCTTCTTGGTCATCAGAGGGGCCCCTTCGGTAGACCACTCCCTGATGCACCTGTAGCCTGTCCCACTCTTTTTTTAACAGACGAGCTTCCTTCGAGGGGTGACGTAAGAGTATGTTTGGGCTCTGATTTTCTAATGCTTCTAGGACCAATCTCCCCATAGGGTCCTCCTGTTGGTCGGATCTCAACTCCCTTTTGGTCAGTCTGGGTAGGTTGTCTTCCCCCAGTAAGGTTGCTCCACAGTACTGCTTGGGGACTCCTACAATAGTGACCCCTATCTCTTCTGCTCTTGAGCCTCCCTTGGCTTGGAGTTCAGCCCCTTGGCAAAGGGCCCGCACCCCGTCAGGTGCCACTTGGGTCCAGTCTTCACTACTGTGGGTGGGAACATGAGACCTTCTGGACAGGGCATCCGCATCTCGGTTTCCCGCCCCAGGTCTATATTTCAAGCTGAAATTGAAGGCAGACAGCGCCGCCAGCCATCTATGTCCTGTGGCGTCCAGCTTTGCTGTGGTAAACAGGTAGGTAAGGTGATTGTTATCCGTTTTTACAGTGAAATCTGCTCCATATAGGTAATCTCGAAGTTTGTCTACTACGGCCCACTTGAGGGCCAGGAACTCCAACTTATGGGTGGGATAGTTCTTTTCAGAGGGGGTCAAGCTTCTGCTCACATACGCAACAGGTCTCTGTTGCCCTTCATGCTCCTGGTAGAGTACTCCTCCCAGACCATCATGACTGCCATCCACATGGAGTTCGTAAGGCTTCTTTGGGTCTGCATAGGCCAGAACAGGGGCGGTGGTCAAGCTCTTTTTCAGCATCTGGAAGGCACCTTCACACTTCTCAGTCCACTGGTCCTTGACTGGGTTCCCCTGACTTCCTGGGGCCCGAGTTATCCTCTTCCCCCTCCGTCTTCAGCAACTCATTCAAGGGTCTCGCTATTCGAGCAAACCCCTCCACAAACCTCCTGTAATAGGAACAGAATCCTAGGAAGGACCTGAGTTCTGTTACAGTGGTAGGTCTTGGCCAGGAGGTGACAGCCTCCAGTTTTTCAGGGTCTGTGGACACCCCATTTTCAGACACTATGTGTCCCAGATAGTTGACTGAAGACTGATAAAATTGGCATTTTTCAGGTGAGAGCTTGAGTCCTTCTTCACTCAGCCTCTTCAAGACCTTCTCCAGCCTTTCTTCATGCTCCTCCAAAGTTCTGCCAAAGACTATGATGTCATCCAAGTATACAAGGACCTCGATGAGGTTCATGTCTCCCACAGTCTTCTTCATCAGTTATTGGAATGTGGCTGGAGCTTCAGACAGACCTTGAGGCATCCGATTGAATTCAAAGAATCCCACTGGGGTTATGAAAGCCATCTTTTCTTTGTCTTCTGGGTGCATCGGGATCTGATAATACCCACTCTTTAAGTCCATAACACTGAACCACTTGGCTCCGGACAAGCTCTGCAAGGCATCTTCTATCCTTGGAGTGGTATACTGATCCGGAGTGGTTCTCCTGTTGAGGGTCCTATAGTCAATACACAACCTTAGTGACCCGTTCTTCTTCCGGACCACTACTATGGGGGAGGCATACAGACTTCTAGATTCCTGGATCACACCTGTTCGCTTGAGCTCAGCAAGCTGTTCCCTCAAATCCTCGAGGTCTGCCAATGGAACCCGCCTAACCCTTTCTCTAAAGGGCTTGTCTTCCTGGAGGCGGATTCGATGGGTGGCACTCCTAGCACACCCCACATCAAACTCATCATGTGAGAAGATCCTCTCCCACCGAGTCAACTGGTTCCGGGCTCTCTCTCTCCAAGCCCTGGGCAGGTTTGGATTCTCCATGGAAAGCTTCTCCCACACTGTACTCTCTCCATCTGTCTTCCCCACATCTAATGAGGCAACTGGTGTGGCTGGGCTCACCCGGCCCAATAACAGCCTGGCAGGGACTTCCATGGGGCCATCCGTGGTGTTTCTGACACTCACAGGCACCTTGCAGTGGGCCTTCTTCAGGGCCCTCACCGGGACCATTTCCGGGACTACCTCCAAGCCCGAAGGTTCTTCTCTTGGGTCAGGTTCCAACATCACAAAAGGGCCCGGCTGCTCCCAAGTGAGTTTCACTGTGGCCTTCAAGCAGGTTACTTCACCGGGTTGCAGCACTATCCCTTTTTTTCCGAGTCTCCAGACCTTCCCTACCCCCTCTTCCGGGGCCTTCTGCTCCAAGATCAGCCGTTGGAAGGCGGTCTTCAACATGGGATGAATCTCCGTGACTGGGAGGTTCTTCCTTCTTGTTAGCGGGACCAAAAGTCTTCGGACCAGATCCGTGTTAGTTCCTATTATCAAGGAACTCCTGTTAGCTCCAGGTGGTCGGGGGCACACCACAGCCAAGGTGTCGAACACTTCCCCCTTCCCTGCTATGGATGGGTCAAACGTCAGTCTTATAGGTAGATAGCCATCATAAGGAAACTTTTCTGTTCCAATTCCCCATATCTCCAAGTCTTCAATCTTCTGGATGGGTAGGTGACTTAGGTGCCTGTCGTAGAAGTCTCGATACAACAGGGTCACCTGCGCTCCAGTATCCAACAGGGCTCTTGTGTAGATCCCCTCTACTTGAATGGATACGATTGGGGAGGGACCCACCAGTTTCTCTGGATACTGCTTCAAAGGGGTCTCTTTCCTTGGATCTTTGCATTTCCCTTCTTGACTTTCCTTGCTCTTTTTGTCTTTGGACCTAAGTCTCTCCTGAGCCTGGTATGCATTGATCTCTCTCCTCTGTATGGGTGTAACTACCCGCTGAGGGACTTTATTGTGTTTCTTTGGAGTACGTTCCTTCTGAGGAACCGTTGGTTTCTTCTGTGGGGCCCTGGCCCCTTCTCTCATGTGCTTCTTATTCAGTATGGAGTTCCTTGATGATGATGGGCACCCGGTTGACTCCTTTACCGGGGCCCGTTGAAGTTTTCCGGCGGCTTGCGGTTATTCAGTCTCTTCTTCTTGGGACTGGCACATACTTTGGCAAGATGGCCAGCTCCCCCACAATTGAAGCAGATCACATTTCCCCAATTTTCCAGGTATGCGGGTGCTGAGGTGTTCGGGAACAATTCCTTCCTCGGACTTTCCCTCTCTGGTACCCTTGACTCCTTTTCCATCAAGGAGGTCAACATTCCCAGCACTTGGGACATCTGCGACGTCAAGGTATCCACCTCTGCATCTCTTTCTAAGGTCATGGCCGTCCTGACCATCACCGGAGGAGGGTTCACCGTCTCAACTGGTTGGCTCCTCTTTTTCTCCTACAGCATAGCTTCTTCCTCTCTGACTACTCGGACCAAGTCAGGGTACTCCAGGCTCTTCCCGTCCTGTCTTGTACGTAACGCCAGTGCGATGGGATCCAGTGGTTGAGATCCTCTCATCACCTGTTGGACCCGGGCCTCATCCACCTTCTTCGGGTCAATCCCTTTCTTTAAGATCATCTTGTGCAGTATTTTATCTAGGCGCATCATGAACTCTGATAGCTTCTCCCCTGCCTTTTGATAACAATGCTCCAGTTGGTAGGTGAGTTCAGTGATCTTCTCTGTTCCACCAAACACATTCTGCAGAATGTCTAGATAGTCCTGCGCAGTACAGTCTGTTTTGCTCATCTTGAGGTTGCGTACGGCCTCTAAAGCAGGCCCCTTCAAGCTCTCAGCAATTCTCTGCTTCTTCCTGTGGTCTGGGACTTCCCACTCCTCCAGAGCCTGAGTTGCACCGTCTAACCACTCCTCAAATCCTTCTTCGCCTGAAGGTACAGGTTTCCTTCCTGAAAACATTCTGAGTTTCCGGTATCCTGGTATCTGATAATCCGCCTTTCCCCTAGAACCGCGCATAATTCTGTGCTGAGGGTGCCCTGTGGCGACCCGGGACTCTCTTCTTTCTTTACATCTTTTAGGTTGGGTGGGACACGTATTAACTTATAAGTTTGTTTATCTACCATTTCTATGCTTGGCTTCTTGAAGTCTTCTGGGACTCCATCCTTCCATTTTACCAGTACATATGTCAAAGGAGGTTCTAAACTTACATCCACTATCCATGCCTTCTGTTGTGGGGACAGTGACATCACTAACTGTTTCACTGCATCTTCTTGCCAGATCCCTGGGAGTTCTATAATCACTGCCCCATTTGGATCTGTGTTGGCTGCTGCGCACCACTTCACTATTTCTAGTGGGTCCATGCTGGTACTTTTTGGCTGCTATTTGCTGCAACAGGATCCCGGACTCACGTGCCCCCACGTGTAGCGCTACCCCCAATTAAGAGAGCCGCTGATTTGATTTCGGGCCCTGCACGCAGTACCGCCAACCCCCGGCAATCTTACTCGACCCACTCTGGCACAGTCAGTCTAGGGTTAAACTCCTATCACTCTCAGGTGTATTATACTTAATAAT
Organism: Rana muscosa; assembly: GCA_029206835.1. Classification (NCBI taxonomy): domain Eukaryota; kingdom Metazoa; phylum Chordata; class Amphibia; order Anura; family Ranidae; genus Rana; species Rana muscosa. The sequence continues at coordinate 449,412,504 of CM055127.1, read as the reverse complement.
CTCTAAACAGTCAGACAACACACTGAGGCAAGAATATAAAATATATATATCAGCTTTACTGGTAATAAAGGATTCAAGGTATAACATGCAACATATACATGGGCCTGCAGAGCCCTGCATCAATCAATGTACTAGGTGCAGCACAGTAATATGGTGCCGCGCAGTGTCCACCACGCGGAGCTATTATGGCGTGCGTTCGCCTATGGCGCAGTAACACAAACTTTCTAAACTCCCCCTAAGTCTGGCCTGACATGGAATGGAACTGAGTCTCTTTCCCCTAGGAAAGGAAGGTTTCTTCACCGGCCAGCTTTCGTTGGTGCACTTAAAGAGATAACCATTTGTAATCCACATTGGGTGTTAACTTGAAATAACAGGGCAAAACGGTGGGGGGGTAGATACTTCAACTCTGTCCCGCTACCGGACCCCCCAAGAAAACACTGGTGAGCGAACAGCGGGCCTAGGCAGTCTACAGGCCTGAACACAACTCAGTCTATTGATATGGGCAGGTGCCCGCTCACCACTCCAGGCGTGATCCCAGCCTGGGACTTCCACCTCCTGTGTGTCGCACACAGCGTCTCCTCCGATCGAGTCCTCGATCCAACTCACGTCCTATCACGACGGGTAAGGATCCACCCAGACTCCGCAGTATGGTGGAAGGCTCTTCGGACTTCAAGCAAGGCCTCAGGCTTCAGGCCTTGCTTCACAGCCGATCCGCACAGGATGACTTGTCACTTGACGCGCCGTGTCCCAAGAGAGCGAGCTCCGCCTCGCCTCCCACTTAAGTAACCCCTCCCATGAGTCTCTGCGGTGGAACCTCCGCCCTTGGCCCGAATGGGGTTCTGGGTAACGTAGTCCTGGGCCTTAGAAGAGACCCCACTACAGTTAATTTTATTTTATTAAATAACAAACATGTCATACTTACCTCCACTGTGCAGTTCGTTTTGCACAGGGTGGCCCCGATCCTCCTGTTCTGGGGTCCCACAGGGGCTGTCTCGGCTCCTCCCCACAAGAGCTTACCCCCTCTGGGAAGCTCTCTCCCAAGGGGGTTACCTTGCGGGCGCGCTCCTGTGCTATACACTTGGCGTGCATAGCCGCCGCCGAGTGTATAACTCGGGCCCGCCCCCAGGCGGCCGCGTCACTGGATTTGATTGACAGCAGCGGGAGCCAATGGCTGCGCTGCTATCAATCTATCCAATGAGGAGCTGTTCAGAAATTTATAGAATGACGCAGGATCGCGCCCATGGAGTTTCGGGGCTTAGGTAAGTAAAATGAGGGCTCGGGGGGGCTGGAGAGTGCAAAGTGTTTTTGCACCTTAATGCATAGAATGCAATAAGGTGCAAAAACACGAAGCTTTACAACCCCTTTAAGCATTTTCGGCAGCAAGGGAGGACAAATACAAAGCAAGTGAGTGTTCACCCAACAATCCTGTTGCATTTTGCATTGTACTTTGTGTGAGAAACTTTTACCCCACTGGAAACTACCATGTGTTGCAGTATTTGGGGAATCCTTGCAGGACTTCTAACACTCCTGCTCTCAGAATCCCTGCCAAGACTCCCCAAGTTCCCTTGAATGATGTAGACAGCAAAGGAAAATCCTCACATGGGTGCAAGCCCCAGCTCGCCTGCCGTAGAAGACTAAATAAGGAAATAAATTGGCTGCACACCAACGTTTTTGAAGGCCATTTATTGAATGTTCCATACAAACAATTACACATATCATGGTTGCAGTAGCCGGAACAGAGGTGGACTAGTTTTGCACAGCTACACTGCTTACTCATGAGTAATGAGGATGAGTAAGCACAGTGTAGTTGTGCGAAACTAGTCCACCTCTTCTCCGGCTACTACAACCATGGTGTGTGTCATTGTTTTTATGGAACATTCAATAAATGGACTTCTAAAACATCGATGTGCTGCCAATTTCTTTTCTTATTCCCTTAAAATTTTATGGAATAAGGAAAGAAATTGGCTGCACACCAACGTTTTAGGACTCAGTAGACACACTAAGCATAATTTAAGGCTTAAATGATGCTTAGTGTGTCCACTGATTTAAAGGATATTTCAAGTCCAGACCTTCTGGGTGGCTGTGACTTCATTCATTCTCTCTCTCACCACTATTCGGGTGCCACTGAAGATTAAGTTGTGTCTGCTGGGACTGGTAGACCCTTTAGCTCCCCAAAGGGTCTCCAGAACTCTTTTGGGTTTATTACTTTACTATTCACTTAAAGCTATTATACTCAAGTGGAAAAATTCCTCAACTCCCTCACTAAACTTTTGGAAGCATTTGGTCAACTTAGCTTTACCACTCTATAAGGCTACTTATCTATATCATGGCTGTGCCACAAAGTTCCACAAAGTATGGGATATTTGGATAGAATTCCCGTCTACAAATACAGACTCTAATACACACGGTCAGATTTTCCGTCGGAAAAACCTTGGATGGTTTTTCCAATGGAATTCCGCTCAAGCCTGGCTTGCATATACACGGTCACACAAAAATTCTCTGAACTTCCGACCTTCAAGAACACGGTGACGTACAACACTACGACGAGCCGTCAAAATGAAGTTCAATGTTTCCGAGCATGCGTCGAATTGTTTCCGAGCATGCGTTGGAATTTTGCGCGACGGAATTGCTACAGACGATCGGATTTTCCAATAGGAATTTTTTCCGTCTGAAAATTTGAGAACCAGCTCTTAATCTTTTGTTGGCGGCAATTCCGACAGCAAAAGTCCAATGGAGCATACACACAGTCGGAATTGCCGTCCAAAAGCTCACATCAGACTTTACTTGTTGGAATTTCCGTTCGTGTGTACGGTGCATAATACATCTGATTAACACTTATATCAGAGTAATCTATGAGTTTCAGAGAAATTATATTCCATGTTTTTGTTCTTTGTGTCATATTAATCGGCTAGGTGATTACACCTAAGAAGGTGCCTTGTTTATCATACTCCTCCATCCCTAAGCCCAGAATTCAGGTATAAGATCATTGTGATTCACTCCGTTTCTGTGGTCTGAGCGTATTTCTGTCTGGTTGAGGTTAGGACCCTGTGCACCCCAAACTCGCTCATACATGTCTTTATGGACCTTGCGTCAGCATACCAAGACATTTTGGACAATGTCATGCTCCCAACTTTGTGGGAACAGTTTGGGGATGGCCCCTTCCTGTTCCAACATGACTGTGCATCAGTGCACAAAGCAAAGTCCATAAAGACATGGATGAGCTAGTTTGGGGGTGAGGAACTTCACTGGCCTGCACAGAGTCCTGACCTCAACCCGATAGAACACCTTTGGGATGAATTCAAGTGGAGACTGCAAGTCAGGCCTTCTCATTCAACATCAGTGCCTGGCCTCACAAATGCACTTCGGGAAGAATGGTCAAACATTCCCATAGACTCCTAAACCTTGTGGACAGTCTTCCCAAAAGAGTTGAAGCTGTTACAGTTGCAAAGGGTGGGCCAACTCAATATTGAACCCTACGGACAAAGACTGGGATGCCATTAAAATTCATGTGTGTGTATAGGCAGACGTCCCAATACTTTTGACAATATAGTGTACATAACACCAGCAATGTCATTCAAAGACCAACTAAAATTGTATTCTTTCCATGTTTGTTATTAATGTAAAACGTGGTCTTGTGCCCTCTGACCTGTAGAGACATAAAGAATGCTATAAAAAATGCAAATGGAAAAAAAAAAAGTGAATCACATGGTAGTAAATTGGAAACATTAAAATAAAAAATAGCTAGTATGTTTGTAAAAGAGCTCCATAAGGATGTTTTAAGCACCTAACACGGGGAGAATTTAGAGGAAATTAGTATAGTAAATGGATTTGTCTTTCGATAATTGGACTGGAGGGAATATTGCTCAGGCAGCAGGTAAATGAGTGATTCACGGTATCCAGCAAGAATAATGGATTTGCAGCAATCTTGTCATTTAAGAAATTATGGAAAGTTGTGTCATAATTGTGATTGATGAAAGGCTTTATTTCATGCCAGGATAGTGCTCGGCAGCAAGTCAGAGTTTGGCATCTCTGCATTTTATCTCTCTTTTTATAGATCAGTAGCTCCACAGACATCATATTAGTTCAATTCCACAGTGTAGAGGAATATATGATTTTTGCCCATTTCTGCTGAAAAAATAAACCGCACAGGTTGTATAAAGAGGAATTGAACTCTGTTGTTGGCTGTGTCAAAAAAAAGTATGATAGAGGTTCTGTGTTCTATATGCCCACAGCCTATAATTTGCGCATACCATATGAACGAAATTGTAGCCCTTGACTGGTGTATTGCTGATTTTTCGGCTGCCAAAACCATACAATACTTCCCGCCTTACCCACCTTATATAAATAAGACACGACCACCTTAGAATGGATTTTAAACGGCCATAGCAGCCATTTATTAACAAAACATAATTTAACAAATACGTCTTGTATTTAATTCCATGAAAGATAAACTTTACCCACTAATAGGGATGAGCCGAACACCCCCCAGTTCGGTTCGCATCCATAACATGCAAACGGACCGAAAGTTCGCGCAAACTTTCGAACACCGTTAAAGTCTATGGGACTCGAACGTGAGAAATCAAAAGTGTGAATTTTAAAGGCTAATATGCAAGTTATTGTCATAAAAAGTGTTTGGGGACCCGGGTCCTGCCCCAGGGGACATGTATCAATGGAAAAAAAAGTTTTAAAAACTGCAAATTTGAAATAAAAAAACGGTATGGGCTCCCCTCCAGGAGCATACCAGGCCCTTAGGTCTGGTATGGATTTTAAGGGGAACCCCCTACGCCGAAAAATGGCGTGGGGGTCCCCCCAAAATCCATACCAGACCCTTATCCGAGCATGCAGCCCGGCCGGTCAGGAAAGGGGGTGGGGACAAGCGCCCCCCCCTCCTGAACCATACCAGGCCGCATGCCCTCAACATGGGGGGTGGGTGCTTTGGGGTGGGGCGGCCCCCCCACCCCAAAGCACCTTGTCCCCATGTTGATGAGGACAAGGGCCTCTTCCCGACAACCCTGGCCATTGGTTGTCGGGGTCTGCGGGCGGGGAGCTTATCGGAATCAGGGAGCCCCTTTAATAAGGGGGCCCACAGATCCCGGCCCCCCCACCCTATGTGAATGAGTATGGGGTACATCGTACCCCTTAGGGACCCATTCACCTGGAGGAAAAAAGTGTCAAGAAAAAAAACACACTACTATTGTTTTTAAAGTCATTTTTTAGGCAGCTCCGGGGTTCTTCTTCCAACTTCGGGGGTCTTCTTCTAACTTTGGGGGTCGCGCTGGAAACACATTCTCGCGGGCAGGTACTGTACGCTTCAGACATATGTTGCAAACAGCAACGGTGCGATCTGCTGCACACGTCTCAAAAAAGGCCCACACCAAAGAACTTTTGGGAAAACGCACAGTCAGCAGCGCCCTGCACATGCGGAGCTCTGCGGTGTGATGGAGGCGGTTGGCTGCTCTTAAGCTGGCCCCTGGAGGACATCCTGCCTCGTTGGAGATGTGCCTCCTCCTTCTCCTCCTTTTTCCTATCAGGCACCCACGTAGAGTCAGTGACCTCATTATCCCCTCCCTTCTCATCACTGGAGCAAACCTGGCAGTATGCTGCAGCTGGGGGAACATGAATGCCAGTTTGTTGTCCTTCTTGGGCACCACCTCTCTCTGGGCTCACGTTACTGCCTTCCTCAAGCTGGGTACCATCATCGGAGCCTTCAAAACGCTGCACATCCTCCTGCAGCATGTACCCAACACTGTGGTTGAACAGGAGGATGAGGACGGCTTGGTCATCCACTCTACCAACTCTTCTGCATGTTGTGGCTCAATACGGCCAGCTGCCGAAAAAAAGGACAAGCGTGCCCCACGGCCACGTGCTGAGGATGCACCGTGTCCACTACCAGCACTGTTGGCTCTAGACACAGAGCCTGCTTGCCCTCTTTTAGTGGCCTGTGAGTGTCTGCCTGTCCTTGTTGGCCTTCCAGACATACTGTATTTGATGTATTTGAATAGGTACACCAGGAATGGCCTGCAGTCAGGTATAGTCTTGGCTAGACTAGAATGCAGTGGATATATGTGTAGGAGACAGTATATATTTTATTTACTGCAGATCACAGAATCACCTGCCTGCCTGAAAGTGTATTTGAATAGGTACACCAGGAATGGCCTGCAGTGAGATGTAGCTGCACAGGATACAGGGATACAGTGTGTGTATATATATATATATATATATATATACACACACACAAAGATGGGATGTATATGTAGCGGGTATGTACTTTCCCGGGTGTAAATTTGAACTTGACAGAGACATTAGTGATGTGTAATTCCCTGCAGCCCAGCGGGTGGCGCTGTCGCCCTGGGCTGGGGTTGAATCATTGCTGTGTGTCGTGCCTCCTTTTTGTCCTCCCTCTGCAGCGGTATGGTGGGGCGGGGAACCCGCCGTGCTTGCTGGGAGAGGGTATAAAGGGGCCGGCCATCTTTGTCACGGGGGAGTCCAGGGCACCTTCAGCCTGTGGACGGTGGTTCGTGTCGGTTCTCTAGGCGGGCCTAGGCCTAGAGGACAGCCAGAGTTCGTGTTCCATTCCAGGCACCTTTAGCCTGGGGTGAGGTACTCAGATGGAGGTCCGGAGCTCAGTGCCCAACACTGAGTTCCGCGAGGTAAGGAGATCCTAGGGAACCCCGGGATTGGGTACCCGAATCCGGAAGGCGTAATGGACCGGGGGGAGCTCCTCATTCGAAGACCTGGTGCAGCAGATTGCCAGTGACGGGTGAGTCTCTCACCGGAGACCGCTTGGAAGGAAATTCCCCCTCGTTCGGAGACTGCAACCCACTTTCAGGAAGGAAAGTGGAGAACACATTGTGTCTGGGCCTACTCGCATCCACACCTCCTTTCCTGTTCTGTTTCTATCAAGGGAGTTCAACTGATTGTCTTCATTCGAGAAGAATAAAGGAGTGTTGAACTTTAATGGTGTGGGGCTCATTTCCTGACAGACATTGTTCAAGGTCACTCTTGGAGGGAGGATCCAGGTGCACAGCACTGACCTGAAGGTAAAAGAACTTTGCTTGTATCACACTGACACCTGTGATAAAGTCCTGGCGTAGTGTCCCCGCTCCCTCCCCCCTCTAAAAGATACCCCTAGACAAGAGAGAGACGAGCTGAAGAGAAAGAGGGGAGTGAGGAGGGTGCTACATATATATATACTGAATATACTGCAGCTAACTGAATCAACTGCCTGCCTGTAGTATATTAGGAACATAACAACAGGAATGGTCTGCTGTGAGATCTAGCTGCACAGGATACAGTATACTGAATATACTGCAGGTAACTGAATCAACTGCCTGCCTGTAGTATATTAGGAACAGAACAACAGGAACGGTCTGCAGTGAGATCTAGCTGCACAGGATACAGTATAATGAAATATACTGCAGCTAACTGAATCAACTGTCTGCCTGTAGTATATTAGGAATAGTACACTACGGAACGCTCTGCAGTGAGATCTAGCTAAACTGTATACAGTATATATATATATATATATATATATATATATATATATATATATATATATACAAAGCCTGGAATGTATATATATACTAAATATGCTGGAGCTAACTGAATTACCTGCATGCTCAATCTAGCTAACTGAATCGCCTGCCTGCTCAATCTATCTAAATGAAATTAAATGACACACTCTCTCTCTCTCTCTCTCTCTCTCTCTATATCTCTCTCTCCGCCGGAACACACTACACAAGCCCGACGTGCAGGCGGCCTTATATAGTGTGGGGCGTGTACTTTAGCCAACTATGGCTCTCTGTGCTGACGGCGCTGTGATTGGCCAAAACATGCGGGTCATAGTGCATGCTTGGTCAATCATCAGCCAGCAATGCACTGCGATGACGCATTGCATTATGGGCCGTGACGCGCTGCTCGAATTTGGCGTGAACGGCCCATAATGTTCGATCTTCGTCTCATGTTCGACTCGAACTCAAAGCTCATCCCTACCCACTAATGTATAATACTGACTCTCTTAAGTCCAGGTATTTGGAGGCAAGCATGGTCTACTGAATCGGCTGTATCAAGCACCAAGTTCCATTCCACGGCCTCCAGCCACAATTATACTGACTCTGGGACAATAAGTTACCACCCGATACAGCCCCAATACCAATATCGCCATACTGACGTCACATCTTCGGGAAGGTACCCATACCAAAGATAGGCACAACCCATCATTCTCCAAAGACAATTTTGACCATGCCCACTTTCAAAAGCCTGAGACCCCTGCCCCCTGCTATGACTCCGCTAGACCCACACGCTAATAGCGTGCACAATTGAACATAACCCCTCGCCAAACGGCAACAGGGAAAAACAAAAGAAAGGAACACCAATCACCAGTAACAATTAGGGGAGGGAGGGGAAGTTTCTCCTCGGCTGTCCAAACTCTAAGTGCCGGTTCACACAGGGGCAACCTGACTTACAGCACGCCTATGCACGGCGATCTGCACACGACATCCGCGGAGGCTTGCAAAATTACTTCTGACTTTTTTATTTACACAATACACGAGGAGATCAATATAATGAGCTCCACTACCTGTGGACCTAAAGCTGTAAAATATTGGGGGGGGGGACACGCAATTGTAATAAAACAAATAAGGGGGGAGGGGGTGGAGGTGGGCTTTCCTATCCTTTTTTTTTCTCTTCTCTTCTCTTCTCCCTCTTCCTCTGTCTCCCCTCCCCCTCCCTCCCCTTCATCCCCTTCCTTCCTCCTTATCTTTTTCCTCTTTCCTCTTTTTTGGACCTTTTCTCCCGCACCTTTGGTTCCATCCCCGAGTCCACCTCCGATCCATTAAGAAGCTTTGAGGTCGGAGGGGAGTGGGAGATCGGGAATTTACTCCGGGCTATGAATTTATCTCTTCGGAAAACTCAGACCTCGGGTTGGATAAGGGAACTAAGGAGAGATGTGGGGTAGACTCATGAGAGGGCTAGATAATAGATATTGAGATATGTCTCTCCTTCCTACCTCTCTCTCCCTTGTGTTTTCTTTTTGCCTCCCTTTTAATCTCTCCATTTTAATGAAGGATTTGTGATGAGTAGACCCTTTTTATTACTAGGACACATTGGGACCGTATATGTAATGTAGTGTATATGTATTGTATTATGTATGTTATGTGTTTTATAAAAATGTATAAAGAAAGTCAATGCAAGTCGCCCTGAAGTCATCCCAAAGTAGTACAGGAACCTTTTTCTAAGTCGGAGCAACTTGAGTTGCACCTATTAGAACGGTTCCATAGGACAGAACGGAGCGCGACTTGTCAGGGGGCTAAGTCGCCTGACAAGTCGCCCCTGTGTGAACCTGCACTAACTGATCCTCAATCAACACCCCCTCTTACCAGACCACTATCGTCCCCACCCTGCCACGCCCTGCTTCCGTCCAATCAGGCAGGACTACTAACCTGTCTAACTACAGCCTAGACTGCAAACACAGTCATGTAGGCTCTCCTCTTAATGCTAGGCATCCCGTTCCAGGCCTGCTCTTGACTTTTTTATAGGGCATACAGACAATGACACCACATAATTATATAAAAATACAAAGTGTTATTTCCATAAAATTTAAAATCAAATACAGTTGGGAAAATAATTATTTGATCCCCTGCATGTTTTGTAAGTTTGCTCATTTACAAAAAAAAAATAAGGGTCTATCATTTTTATTATAGGTGTATTTTAAATAATACAGACAGAATATCAACCAAAAATCCCCAAAACACATAATACAAATGTTATAAATTGAGTTGCAGTTCAGTGAGTAAAATAAGTATTTGATCCAAGTAAATATGACTTGGTGGAGAAACCCTTGTTGGCAAACACAGAGGTGAGACGTTTCTTGTAGTTGGTGACCAGGTTTGCACACATCTCAGGAGGGATTTTGGTGCACTCTTCTTTATAGATTTTCTCGAAATCCTTAAGGTTGCTTGGCTGTCACTTGGCAACTCAACGTTTTAGCTTCCTCCATAGATTTTCTATAGGATTAAGGTCTGAAAACTGTCTAGGCCACTCCATGGCCTTAATGTGCTTCTTCTTGAGCCACACCCTTCTTGCCTTGGCGGTATGTTTTGGGTCATTGTCATGCTGGAAGATCCATCAATGACCCATCTTCAGTGTTCTGGCTGAGGGAAGAAGGTTCTCATCCAAGATTTTACAACACATGGCCCTGTCCATTGGCCCCTCAATGCAGCAAAGTCAGGCCTGTACCTTTAGCAGAAAAACAGCCCCAAAGCATAATGTTTCCACTTCTGTGCTTGACTGTAGGGATGGTGTTCTTAGTGTCACAGTCAGCATTTTTCTTCCTCCAAACACGGCAAGTTAAGTTAATGCCAAAGAGCTAAATTTTGGTCTCATCTGATCACAGTACTTTCTCCCAACCCTTTTCTGAGTCATTTAGATGTTCATTGGCAAACTTTAGACAGGCCTTTACATGTGCCTTCTTGAGGAGGGGGACCTTGTAGGATTTTAATCCATGGTGACGTATTGCGTTACCAATGATTTGTTTGGTGATGAAGGGGAAACCCCAAAACGGATGGGTTTCAGCAACATCTTGACTGCTGAAGCCAACTTGAAAGACAGATGTATTTATTATACAAGCATGTAGGTAGAAGTACATGCTTGGAGAGCAGCATAATACATGGTGTTGGTTGAAAAAAAAAAAATGCTTTCCTAAACTGGGGGATCAAATACAATCTATATGGCCAAAGGTAGGTGGGACCTCGATCTCGGACTTTCTTTGAAGTCCATCTGAGTCTCTGGTGACATTCATTGATATGCAAATGGATGTTCACATAAGCTTGTTGCTTCCAGTTTGGGAAAAGGCAGAAATAACAAACTTCCCAGGAGGTGTGAATAGCATTTGAATACAACCAATACAGCTGTTACACAATATGACTTCTAACAAAATATGAATCCAATATATCTGCTTAATGAGAAATAAATGTTAAAAAATCATAAATAAATGTTTGATAAATAAAATGGCTATTCCATTTACCCTATCAATCCCTTCTTTTGGCCATTATAATAGGCCACACAACTATCCCTTCCATAAAAAAGGAATTTGGAAACATAAAAGCGGTGTCAGACAATATGACTTCTAACAAAATATGCATCCAATATATCTGCTTAATCATAAATAAATGTTTGATAAATAAAATAGCTATTCCATTTACCCTATAAGTCACTGTGGTCCCAATTGCCTTGAGATCATTCACAAGCTCCTCCCGTGTAGTTCTGGGCTAATCCCTCACTTTTCTCATGACCATCCTCACCCCATGAGGCGAAATCTCCAGACTGAGGGCGATTGATGGTTATTTTTAATTTCTTCCATTTGCGAATAATCACTCCAACAGTTGTCTCCTTCTCACCAAGCTTCTTGCTGATGGTCTTGTAGCCCATTCCAGCCTTGTGCAGGTCCACAATCTTGTCCCTGAGGTCCTTTGACAGCTCTTTAGTCTTGGTCATGATGGTGAGGTTTGAATGGAAGAAAGAGATTCTGTGGACAGGTGTCTTTTATACACATAACGTGTGGTCGATAGGAGCGCCTTCTTACATTGACAGAACTAATCTGTGTACCACATGAGCACATACTGTAGCCAGTCTGTGGGAGCCAGAATTATTGTTGGTTGATAGGGGATCAAATACTTATTTTACTCACTGAACTGCAACTCAATTTATAACATTTGTATCGCGTGTTTTTTTCTAGATTGTTGGTTGGAATTTCTGTATCTACCATTTAAAATACACCTATGATAACAATTATAGACCCTTCATGTCTGTGGATAAACTTACAAAATCTGCAGGGGATCAAATAATTATTTTCCCCACTGTATAGCCATCACACATTTCATTCAATGATCCATATGTAGACTCAATAGGTTTGAATTACTAAAACTGGAGAGCGCAAAATCTGGTGTAGCTGTGCTTGGTAGCCAATCAGCTTCTAACTTCAGCTTGTTTATCTAAGCTTTAACAAAAAAATAATGGAAGCTGATTTCGATGCAGAGCTGCACCAGATTTTGCACTCTCCAGTTTTAGTAAATCAGCCCCAATGTGTTTTGAATGATCTTCCCCAGGAGCACATGTGAATGAATATCAATATAATGGAAACCAGTCTCTTTAAAAGCAATTAATGTGTAGAGTCTGCTGGAACCCACTAGATATAAAACATTCTTTCGGCCAATGGGTCATAAAGGAGCGATGCTGAGCTAAAACAACATCAGCTCCCTATCCAGGAACACCATCACCGACCACACCAACTTGCTTTGGAGGCTTTTCACTGGCAATACCATATCTGCTTTTGGCTATGACAAGAGAGCTTATTTTTGAAATATGGAATAATATGGAGCTGTGTATTTGGTGATGGTGAAACAATAGTGAACTGATGTTCTTTTAGCTCATCATTTCATAGCTCTTTGTGTCTGTAGACACACAGAGCATGACTTGGCCCCACCCCCCACTCCCACCTCACTGGCTGCGATTGACAACAGCAGAAGTCTCTGAGCCAATGAGGAGGGAGAGAGCTGCTGCTCTCATGCACAATGCTGGATCAAGATTGGGCTCAGGTAAATATAAGGGGAGGGGCTGGGAGAGAGGGGATAGCACACTGAAGGTTTTTAACCTTAATGCAGAGAATGCATTATGAAAAAACACCTTCAGGCTTTAGAAACACTTTAAAGCGGAGCTCCGCCGAAAAAAATAATATTAAAAGCCAGCAGCTACAAATACTGCAGCTGCTGACTTTTAATATTAGGACACTTACCTGTCCTGGAGTCCAGCGATGTCGGCAGCAGAGGATGAGCAATCGCTCGTCACTCTGCTGCCCTTACCGCCATCCTTCACTGCCCAGTTCCCTACGGCGCATGCGCGAGTCGCGCTGCGCCGTTCTGACTGGTCCTCCTGTGTTCTGGGAGCCGAGTGGCTCCCAAAACACTACGGATATTCTGCGGGAAGTGACGTGCTTCCCGCAGATTTCCCGCAGAGAGGACTCCCGGAAGTGGGTGCAAATACCTGTCTTAGACAGGTATCTGCACCCCCCTCCCTCCTGAAAGGTGTCAATTGTGACACCGTAGGGGGGGGAGGGTTCCGATGAGCGGAAGTTACACTTTAGGGTGGAGCTCCGCTTTAAGGTAACTGATCTCCATAGTGTAACGTAAGAAGGGTTGGAATATAAGCACAACGCCACTGCTAAGAGGTCCAGATACAACTTTATTCTATTAAAGGTCAGGGGTACAGATCAAGAAATAGCCAATGTGTTTTGGGGGTCTACGTGCCCCCTTCATCAGGGCTAGAAAGCACATATGAAGATTATCATGTCAATTGAACACCAATACAATATCCCATCCACGGGGGTCTCATTTAAAACCAAACGGTCAATATAATTGCATAAAAAAGAGAACACGAGTGTTGAACAATAAAAAGGTAAATGGGTGCTGAAAGCAAAAAAAAAAAAAAAGATAATAATAATAATACTAACTAACCATAGTGTGACTGCGGAAGCAAGTAACGTTTTGCATACAAGGTCATTTTACAGCTCGTTACCCAAAAATGAATGATTGTTTTTGAGTGGCACTTTGTAATAAACAAGTGGAAATACGTCTTTATGGCCCAACAATCTCATGTCTTTGAAAAGAGAGTTGAGCACTTATTTGCCTCCTTTGATTGTCCTTATAATTGCACGGAACTATTTCACATGTAGATGATGCGAATGTGTCTTTAATGAGACATGAGATAGAATTTCTTTGCGGCGAGCCCGAGCATTGAACTTAAGTTGAAAAGTTGATCTTGAAATGCCAATCTTTGAAGTATCTCAGTACAGACAAGTCTAGAGAGCTCGTCTCTATTGAACTGCAATGAAAATGTCACAGGAAAAAGTACATCACTTCAGAAGGTTAATGATGGAGGTGGTAACGGAGAGACGGATGTATTTTGAGATTTGAGTAGGCAGATTTCACTTGTACGCTCGGTGACCTCGTGTATCAAATCACTACGATTGTGGAGTTTATCGTGTACTTAGGGAACTTTGCAAATTTCAAAATTTTAAATGATTACATTTTAAATGATTAAATGATTACATTTTAAATGATTAAATGATTACATTTTAAATGATTACCACAAAGTTTACCCAGCAGTAACTTTCCATGTGATATACATATGTAGCGCTACCCCCCGAGGAGCTGCTTGAATATATTTGGTTCTGTACTCTGCCTCCCAACCCCAAGAACAGTCTCAGCCCCTCTGGCACACATGGCAATAATATGAGTGCAAACACCACCAATGAAAGACACACGTTAGAGTAAAAAAAAGAAATAGTCTTTACTGTGACATTTCTTTGAGACGGTAACAAACAATAGCAATATAGCTGAACAGTAGACAAATCTATCTCAAATAGGTCAACACAGTATAATAATGACTGATAATTAACCACTTCAGCCCCGGACCATTTGGCTGCCCAAAGACCAGAGCACTTTTTGCGATTCGGCACTGCATCGCTTTAACTGACAATTGCGCGGTCGTGCGATGTGGCTCCCAAACAAAATTGACGTTCTTTTTTTCCCACAAATAGAACTTTCTTTTGGTGGTATTTGATCACCTCTGCGGTTTTTATTTTTTGCGCTATAAGCAAAAAAAGAGCGACAATTTAAAAAAAAAGGCAATATTTTTGACTTTTTGCTATAATAAATATCGCGAAAAAATATATAAAAAATCATTTTTTTTCCTCAGTTTAGGCCGATACGTATTCTTCTACATATTTTTATTTTATTGATTGGTTTGCGCAAAAGTTATAGCGTCTACAAAATAGGGGATAGTTTTATGGCATTTTTAGCAATATTTTTTTTTACTAGTAATGGCGGCGATCAGCGATTTTTATCGTGACTGCGAAATTATGGCGGACACATCGGACACTTTTGACGCCATTTTGGGACCATTGTCATTTATACAGCGATCAGTGCTATAAAAATACATTGATTACTGTGTAAATGACACGGGCAGTGAAGGGGTTAACCAGTAGGGGGCGATGAAGGGGTTAAGTGTGTCCTAGGGATGTGTTCTAACTGTAGGGGGGATGGGCTACGTGTGACACGACACTGATCACCGCTCCCGATCACAGGGAGCAGTGATCAGTGTCCCGTCACTAGAGAGAACGGGGAAATGCTTGTTTACATCAGCATTTCCCCATTCTTCCTCTCCGTGAGACGATCGCGGCACTCCCGGGGACACCGAGTACGTGGGACCCGTGGTCACACTCACAGAGCTTGCGGCGGGCGCTCTCGCCCACAATGCCACATCTTAAAGGGGACGTACCTGTACACCCATATGCCCAGCTGAGCCATTGTGCCGACGTATAGCGTCGCGCGCTGGTCGGCAAGTGGTTAAAGGCAATAGAACTCCTCTATTTTACTATCTGGCTGCTTTCAGGGCACTCCTCAAGACAAGTAACCCCGAGAGCAGAGGCAAACACTCTAACAATCAATAGATCACAAAATAGCAGATACTGTAATGGATTGACCACCCCTCTATTTGACATGGGCTCTATGAGTCCAGGGGAAGGAGGAGAGCAGAGGAATGACCCTTTCTTGTGTCAGACCTCGCCCTTTTGTCCCCTGACACCACAGGCCCACAAAACCATAAACACTGCACCTAGTTCAGGGATCAATAGCGTAACTCCCAAACAAAATGTCCTGGACAGGCAGGCTCTTTAGGTTGCCCGAGTGGCCACCTCACAACTGGAACACCTCACGCCATCTGTACAGGTGCGCCTTGAGAATGCACCTGGGACCCCCCTCTTAGGCAGGATGTCCCTGACCGGCTGTGGATGAGTAAAAGGAATGGTACTCCAACCCAGGAGGACACACCTATCCCCTGGGTCTGGTCTTCTCCTTGTCTAATGGCGTCTGTCCCAGCTCCCAGTCAGCCTCGGGGTGTCTTCTTCTCTTTTTGCCCCACTGCTCGCTGGGCTGTGTAGTTTCCCATGAGTTTACATTGGCATACCTCCCAACATTTTGAGATGGGAATGAGGGACACCTACTTGCAAATGTATGTAGGCATAGGACACGCCCCCTGACACACCCCCTTAAAGGAGAATTAACCAAAAAAAGGTTAATTAAATCCACAAGGACTTTTTTTTACCACTCCTATTCCTTTATATTAGCTTTTAAAATTTACAAATGCAGCAATTTAGAAATTGGATGAAAGATTTAGCATTGGGAAACACTTTTTGAAAGATAAAAAGTGCATTTTATATACAACTATATGGATCAGACCGAAATGAGGGACAAATGAGGGGCAACAAGGGACAGAGGGACATTGCTCAGAATCAGGGACAGTCCCTCCAAATCAGGGACAGTTGGGAGCTATGCATTGGGACCGTCTGTGTTGTGGACTACATGTCCCATGACCCCCTGCTGCACTTGTGCTGGAATCCTATTGGTTCCCTCCTCCTGCCAATGAGGAAGCAGGGGAGGGAGTAGAACGGGTGGCTGTGTCCTTTGCGAGCGTCGCAAAGGATACAGTCTTTGACTTGCATTTCAATTCCAGATCCAAATACTTAGTATAGAGGGAAGCAAGGTAGGTATTGATGGTGCATATACAGTGCTGTGAAAAAGTATTTGCCCCCTTCCTGAGTTTATTTTATTTAGATCAGAGGTGTCAAACTAAATTTAATTTCGGGCTGCATCAGCAATATGGTTGTCCTCAAAGTCGTTGCTTCCCTTTCACTGGACGGTGATCACGACGGACGCCAGCCTGGTCGGTTGGGGGGGAGTTTGGGGCGTACAGTCAACACAGGGTCGCTGACGCAGGAAGAATCCCGCCTGCCGATCAATGTGCTGGAACTTCGGGCGATCAGGCAGTGCCTCTCCACATTGTCACAGAGGCTGCAGGGATGTCCAGTCAGGATCCAGTCGGACAACGCCACGGCGATGGCATATGTCAACCATCAAGGAGGAACAAGAAGCTCGGCTGCAGCATTGGAGGTCGCTCACATCCTGAGGTGGGCAGAGCGGAGTGTGCCGGCTCTATCGGCCGTATACATCCCGGGTGTAGAAAACTGGCAAGCGGACATATGCCATCGTCGTGCCGTGACTACCTAAGTCGTCAGATGCTGGACCAAGGAGAATGGTCGCTACACCCGGATGTGTTTCGACTCCTTTGCTTGAGATATGGCACGCCAGACGTGGACCTCCTGGCTTCTCGACTCAATCGGAAGGTATTGAGGTTTGAGGCCAGGTCCAAAGATCCCTGGGCGGACGCGACAGACACGTTAGTAGCTCCGTGGGGACAGTTTCGGCTAATTTATGCCTTTCCCCCGCTAAAACTTCTTCCTCGTCTGCTTCGCAGAGTGGAGACCGAGGGGATTCCGGTAATTCTAATTGCCCCAGATTGGCCTCGGCGTCCTTGGTACGCCGACCTAGTACGCCTTGTGGCGGATGTTCCTTAGCGATTGCCGATGCGGGAGGACCTTCTGTCTCAAGGTCCTATACTTCATCCTGTTTTACAGTCACTGGCTTTAACGGCATGGCTGTTGAAAGTCAGGTACTAAGGGACCGAGGCCTTGCGGATTAGTAATTTCCACCATGCTGAGGGCTTTTCATCTAAAGGAGGACACTGTGCTTCCATCCTTGTGTCCTCGGCCATCGCATCCCAAAGAGGTTGCGTTACATTCCTTGGATGTGGTCCGAGCTCTGCGGGTGTGTCTGTCTGCTACGGCTCAGTTTTGGTGGTCAGACTCACTGTTTGTGTCGGTGACTGGTCCAAAGAAAGGCCTGGCGGTCTCGTCGGCCACCATTTCTCGGTGGATCAGACAGATCATGATTTAGGCTTATGCCCTAAAAGGGCAGGCGCCTCCCTTTCCTGTCACGGCGCATTCAACGCATTCGACCAGGGCAATAGGTGCCTCCTGGGCCTTCCGACATCAAGCGTCTGTCTCCCAGGTGTGTAAGGCGGCGACCTGGTCGTCCATTCACACTTTCACTAAGTTTTACAAGGTTGACGTTCATGCATCTGCAGATGCTTGCTTCGGCCGCAAAGTTTTGCAGGCGGCTGTTTAAGGTTGCAACTCCTCCATTGAGGAGCTCTGGTTGTTTTGGGGTGAAGATTGTTTTGATTGCTGTTCCCACCCCTTGTTTTTTTGACACTGCTTGGGGACGTCCCTACTGTCAAGAATAAAGGAGCTGTGTCCGTCTATGGATGAAAGACAAAATAGGATTTTTGTACTCACCGTAAAATCCTTTTCTCTGAAGTCCATGGACGGACACAGCACCCACCTCTACTTTTTATGTTTGTACTGCCTTTTGACGAACTGAGCTGCTAGATGCAGGGTGAGGGGTTATGACCAGAGGGACCGCCCCCTGGGCGGTACTGTTCAGCTTTGCTGTTACATGTTTTTAACTGTTAACATGTCTGCCTAGTCCTCTCCTGATAGACGGCATATAAACCCTACTGTCAAGAATAAAGTAGCTGTGTCCGTCCATGGACTTCAGGGAAAAGGATTTTACGGTGAGTACAAAAATCCTATTTTTCACACAATACTTACCTGATCCCAATCTCGATCAAACAATGTGCACAACAGCAGCTGCTCTCCCTGCTCCCTTACTTTTCGTTAACTCAGACACCACAGCCAGTGGGGAGGGAGTGGAGGGCAGGGCTGAGCCCCACTCTGTGCGTCAATGGACACACAGAGCGAGGCTCGGGACCAAGCACACACTAGTGCCCCTATAGCAAGTATCACGTTAACCACTTCGGCACCAAAAGGTTTTACCCCCTTCATGACCAGGCCATTTTTCTGCGTTGCCTTAAAGTGGTTGTAAACCCTGTTATAATTTTTTTTTTTTTAAACTAACCTGCAAGACAAAGGCATAATGAGCTAGTATGACTAGCATACTAACTCATTATGCATCACTTACCTTAGATCGGGGCCCCCGAAGGCGTCCTTGTCTCCCTTTCCAGCCGCAGCCATCGCTGTGGCGATAGCCGGAAGGTTACTTCCGGCTATCGCCGCTCCAGCCAATCACAGCGCCGCTCCGGCGCTGTGATTGGCCGGAGCGGCGAAGACGTGACTCCGCGCATGCGCGCGGGAGCCGTCAAATCCGGCTAAGCCGTAGACACAGACGCATGTCATTTTTAGCAAATATCTCCTAAACCGTGTAGGTTTAGGAGATATTTCTTGCACCTACAGGTAAGCCTTAACGTAGGCTTACCTGTAGGTGCAAGTTGCAAAAGTGGGTTTACAACCACTTTAACTGATAATCGTGCGATCATGCGACGCTGTACCCAAATTAAATTGTCCTTTTTTTCCCACAAATAGAGCTTTCTTTTGGTGGTATGTGATCACCTTTCCGGTTTTTCTTTTTTTCGCTATAAAAAAAATATATATATATATATATATATATTACTTTCTGGTTAAAACATATCCAATAAAAAAAAAATGTTTTAATCTAATAAATTCATCAAATTAGCCCAATATGTATTCTGCTACATATTTTTGGTGAAAAAAAAATCCCAATAAGTGTACATTGATTGGTTTGCGCAAACGTTATAGCGTCTACAAACTATGAGATAGTTTTATGGAATTTTTATTTATTATTTTTTATTTTTTACTAGTAATGGCGGCGATAGACCATTTTTAGCGGGACAAATCTGACACTAAGTGACACTTTTTGGGGACCAGTGACACCAATACAGTGATCAGTGCTAAAAAAATAAATGCACTGTCACTGTACAAATGACACTGGCAGGGAAGGGGTTAGCATCAGGGGCAATCAAAGGGTTAAACGTGTTCCTAGGGGGTGCTTTCTAACTGTGGGGGATGTGCTATGACTGGGGGAAAACAGAGATCTGTGTTTCTGCTTAGCAATAACACAAGATCTCCATTTTCCACTCTGAGAGAACGGCGGTCTACCTTGTTTACATAGGCAGACCGCCGTTCTGCCTCTCCTTAGAATGATTGGCTGATCCCAGCGGCCACCGCGTCCAATCACAGCGGGAGCAGGTCGCCAGCGGTGTGCATGCATTCCTCAGACCCCGTGCATGAAAACATGTACGTGATTTCGCACGGGAGGGCCGCCCTGTCACAGTATATCTTTGTGAGGCGGTCCAAAAGTGGTTAAGGGAGAAGTATGGTATTTAAAAAACAAAGCAAAACATAATTGCTTCTATGCTGCAGCATCTGTGCAAAGCTGCAGCTGTCCCACATCGGCTCTAAGACTGAGAACTCTGAGATCACATGAATGCTGATCACTCAGTTCTTGGTCTGCTATGTCAGTCACCGCTCTCCGCTCTGCCCCTCCAGCTCTCACTGGGCTGAGGATAGGGTTGCCACCTTTTCTTCAAGTCAAACCTGAACGCTTTAGAGGCGCACAGCAATTTTGTTTTATACATATATTTTGCTAATAAATAACATTTCTAATCATATGATGTTAACAACAAGAGTCCCCTCTTACATCAGAGTCCACAGAGCTCCCCTTTTACATCTGAACATGCAGAGTTCCCTTTCACTGTAAGGGGGGACTCTGCAGACTCTAAAGTAAGGGAGAACTCTGGGGACTCTGACATAAGGGATGCTCTGGGAACCCTGATTTAAGGGGGAACACTGAGAACTCTGATGTACGGAGAGTACTCTGATGTAACGGGGAACACTGTGGCCTCTGGTATAAAGGGGAACTCTGATGTAAGGGGTGCTCTGAGAACCCTGATTTACCTTAGTGTACTCACTCAGAGGCAGGAGAGAGAAGGGGGAGACTTCAGTCACAGACAGGAATGGATGGTGAGCTCACTCACCCCTTGGCAGTAAGCACCTCTCATCCAGATGTATCTGAGGCTGCTGAACTTCAAATTTCCAACCCACACTTTCCTTTTCTGAGGCACAGCGCCGAGGACTGGAGTGTGGGCAGACACAGAGTGGTGGGACGTGAGGAAGAGGTGCAGATCAAGCCTTCTCTCCTCTCCTGTCTGTGTGTGTGTTTGGAGGGGGGGTTGTTAGTGCTGGATTTGGGCAGCATGAAAGAGTGTTACAGACACTCTCAGCTTGGACAACTGCAGCCAGCCACCCTGCTTGGAAGCCATAGTCCAGTCTGAATAATGTGTCCGGGTTTCAGGCAGTCTGAAACCCGGACGCATGATTCCAAACCCAAACTGTCCGGGTGAATCCCAGACAGATGGCAAACCTAGCTGACGAGGTAGTGGGAGTGGCTGGCTCCAGCTCTCAGCTGCACACTAAAAGGTGGAGCCAGCTGTCAATCAGGCAGCAGGGTGGATCCCAACAATATTGTCAGAATGCTCCCCGAGCCTGCAGTGGCTCTTCCCATCAGCTAATAAGGGGCCTTGGCCCTCTATCAGAAGACACTGAGCCACAGGAGGACAAAAGTAATTGTACTCCTGTGACCCACATGAGAAGTATGGACAAAAAGCTTTGGCCATACTTCTATTTAAGTGCACATGCAGTATAATAGTATGGGAAGATTGTTGTTGAAATGAATGGTCTGGCAGGAGGGTTCTCTTTAATAAATGAAACAGTCAGTGCTGATGCCAGAACAGAAGATAGAGTGTGCTTACAGTAGATGAGAGGGATACTTGTAGGAGCTGACATATAGCAGAGAGAGATGATGACAGAACAAAGGTGACTTTGTCTACAGCTATGTGGCTCAGAGAACAGAGAAAAGAATAGCAGGTAAATGAGGTGGGCCGAGGGAGAGAAGGTAGTTTAGTGCAATGATAGATCTCAGATTGGATTGATTTTTTTTCACTAATGTAGTTGGACAGGGAAAGCTAGTAACCAAAGTCCTGACCCTTATTTTCTACAAATAAAGCCTCGTACACACGGCCGGTTTTCTCATCAAGAACCGACAAGAAAACTTGCCGGCAGAGCTTTCTTGCCGAGAAAACCGGCCGTGTGTATGAGGCTTTCAGGTTTCTCGTCAAGAAAACTGGCCAGAATCTCGACGAGAAAAATAGAGAACCTGCTCTCTTTTTTCTCGTCGAGATTCTCGTCGGCATGTTTCCCGACGAGAAACACGAGCGTGTGTATACGTACCTGTCGCCGTGGAAAACCCGCGCATGCACAAAATGACTTTGACGCATGCGCGGTAGCTTCCTAGGCATAGGTAGGGTGTATCAAGATGGCGGCGGCAGCGCACGGCGGTTCTTTTGAATCGAGCATGTGTACACTCGGCCGGGACAAGATTCTTGTCAAGAATCTCATCTAGGGTTGCCACGTCATCCCTTTAAACCCGAACACCCATGAATTACACAGGTTCTGAGGCTAATTAAATGCAGATAAGGCACCAAGTGAGTTTAATTATCACCTTAATCAGCCACAGAACCTGTGTAATTCATATGTGTTCGGGTTAAGGGATGAGGTGGCAACTCTAATCTCATCAGGAAAAACAACGTGTTTTTTCCTGACGAGATTCTCGGCCGTGTTTTTTCCTGACGAGATTCTCGGCCGTGTGTACAAGGCTTAAGATGCGAAGCTTCCTCATCTTCGTTGTTTCTGTCATTGATACTAAACCACTTTGGATTTTTTTTTTACTTGGGCAGTAAGATCTGGGGGTCCTGGGTGCAATACCGAGAGGGCTGAAATGTATTTTAATTGATGTTGAAGTGTTAAAGATGGTTGTTAATGCTGTAGGAGCTTCAAAGAGCCCACATCTAGAGGCAATATTGCAAAAACCCAACTATCCCAAATAGATTTCACACACTAGATGGATCAGAAATGGGAAATATGTAAATTTTTTATTTGATTCCAGCTTTCTAGGCTTCTCATATCTGCTAGGAATTATTAGTTTTGTCTTGAAAAACCATCACTTGTCTCCAGTTTCCATCAAGTGAAATACAACCTGATTACGTTTCTGAATTCCTTACAGGATACTTTATATTAGAGACTGACAATTGAAGTTTCTTTGTGTTGAGGATTAGATTGTAAATCAAAGTCTTGTTGGGTACAGAGGGATAGATTTCCTTTGGTAAATGTCTATCTGAAGGACTCATCCGGTGTGACATATTAAACAAACTTATCAGACTTGCGTCCATTGAGGCAGGATAGAAAATACCGTCATCGGTTTGAAAATCCTTTTCTGCTATTGATTCTTTTACTTGGCAAGTCGGATTTATAACTTTGTAAAACAAAATTTACTTGTATTTTATTTTTCATTTAGTGATATACCGGTACTTTCATTACAGGCTTTGTGGTGTCCACTTGCTTTGACTAATGCCGCATTCACACGACCGTTTTTCATGACGAGAAAAATGCCATTTTTTAATTTGGTCATTAAAAACGATCGTGTGTGGGCTCCAGAGTATTTTTCACGACGTGAAAAATGGGCATTAAAAATTTGGAACATGCTCTAATTTTTCTCGTCGTTTTTTTTCACGTCGTCGCTTTTCTTGTCATGAAAAACGGCAGTGTGTAGGCTTTAACGACGTGAAAAAAACACGCATGCTCAGAAGCAAGTGATGAGACGGGAGCGCTCGTTCTGGTAAAACTAGCGTTCGTAATGGAGATAGCACATTCGTCACGCTGTAACGGACTGAAGAGCACGAGGCTGAAAAGCGCGAATCGTCTCTCACCAAACTTTACTAACACAAGGATCGGCAAAAGCAGCCCAAAGGGTGGCGCCATCCGAATGGAACTTCCCCTTTATAGTGCCGTCGTACATTTCGGACGTCACCGCGCTTTGCTCAAGCATTTTTTTTCATGATCGTGTGTAGGCAAGGCAGGCTTGAGAAGAATCACATCGAGAAAAACTTTGTTTTTTTTAATGACATTAAAAACGGTCGTGTGTACGCGGCATTAGGGTCAACTTCATCCATAGTGGATTATTCCGTTTTGGTTTGGCAGTAATGAGTTGAATCACCTAATGCCGCGTACAGACGATCGGACATTCCGGCAACAAAACGGTGGATTTTTTTCCGACGGATGTTGACTCAAACTTGTGTTGCATACATACGGTCACACAAATGTTGTCTGAAATTGCGAACGTCGAGAACGCGGTGACGTACAATACGTATGACGAGCAGAGAAAAATGAAGTTCAATAGCCAGTGCGCCTCTTCTGCTCGATTCCGAGCATGCGTGGAATTTTGTGCGTCAGAATTGTCTACACGCGCTCGGAATTTACGAGAACGGATTTTGTTGTCGGAAAATTTGAGAACCAGCTCTCAAATTTTTGTTGTCGGAATTTCCGACAGAAAATGTCCGATGGGGCGTACACACGGTCGGAATTTCCGACCAAAAGCTCCCATCAAACATTTGTTGTTGGAAATTCCGAGCGTGTGTACGTGGCATTACATTTTTTTTACGTCTCTTGCTCTAAGGCTCCATGTACACAGAAGCTCAAAAACGGTCGTTTTTAAAGCAGCAGAAAAAGCTAGCTTTTATGAGCGTTTTTTTACTAGCGTTTATTAGCGTTTTTCAGTGTAGCGTTTTTTAGCTCTTTTTTTTCCAATGGATCAAAAAACCCTTGCGACCAGCGTTTTTGAGCATTTATGAGCGTTTTTCGGCGTTTTGCGTTTTTTTTTGCGTTTTTTTCTGCCGAAAAACAGCACTTTGAACGCGAATTTCTTGCGTTCAGAAAAAAGCCCATTAACTCCACTGCTCATTAAAGCTAAAAAACGTTATGTGTTCTATCTAATACATTTTTTTGGGGTTCTCTTCCTTATGTTCTTAAAGGGGTTGTAAACCTACGTGTTTTTTCACCTTAATGCATCCTAGTGAAGTAGTGCAATTTCAAAGCCGCATTCAGGGTGAACCAGGGCTTCAAGTCCATGAAGTGAGAAAGAGAACCAAAAGATTTATTACATGAAGCACAATACAATCATCAAACTGCCTTAAAGAGGAAGTAAAGTCTTCCTGTTGAAATGTACCTACAGGTAGGCCTATAATAAGGCTTGTAGTCTGTAGGTACTGTAAATATCTCCTAAACTTGCACCGTTTAGGAGATATTTACTATACACGTCGCCGCCAACATCATCGGCGCATGCGCTCTAAAGGAACGGCGGCTCGTGCCGTTTCTTCAGGGCCCTGTGTTGTGACCTCAAGCGTGGGAGTGACGTCATCGCGGCTTCGGCCAATCACAGCGCCAGAGCCCACGAACCCGAAAGAAACAACGGGGAAGATGTCAGCGGTGTGCGGGCACGGCTGCAGGGCTTTGTTCTAAGGTAAGTAATTCATAATGAGCTAGTATGCGATGCATACTAGCGCATTATGCCATTGTCTTACAGGTTTTGTTTTTTTTTTGTTTGTTTTTTGCATTTACAACCTCCTTAACCACTTAAGACCCGGACCAATACGCAGCACAAGGACCAGGCCCCTTTTTGCGATTCGACACTGCGTCGCTTTAACTGACAATTGCGCGGTCGTGCGACGTGGCTCCCAAACAAAATTGGCGTCCTTTTTTCCCCACAAATAGAGCTTTCTTTTGGTGGTATTTAATCACCTCTGAGGTTTTTATTTTTTGCGCTATAAACAAAAATTGCTATAATAAATATCCCCAAACAATATATTTTTTTTTTTCCCTCAGTTTAGGCCGATACGTATTCTTCTACATATTTTTGGTAAAAAAAAATCGCAATCGGCATTTATTGATTGATTTGCGCAAAAGTTATAGCATTTACAAAATGGGGGGTCGTTTTATGGCATTTTTATTAATTTTTTTTTTTTTTACTAGTAATGACGGCGATCATCGATTTTTTTCGTGACTGCGACATTATGGTGGACACATCGGACACTTTTGACACTATTTTGGGACCATTGTCATTTTTACAGCGACCAGTGCTATAAAAATGCACTGGTTACTGTAAAAATTACACTGGCAGTGAATGGGTTAACCAGGAGGGGGCGCTGTAGGGGTTAAGTGTGCCCTGATTTGTGTTTCTTACTGTGGGGGGGGGGTGGCTTAGCGTGTGATGTCACTGATCGTTGTTCCCTATTACAGGGAACAGACGATCAGTGACAGGCACACTAGGAAGCAGGGGGAGAGGTTTGTTTACACTTGCCTCTCCCCATTCTTCCTCTCTGCGGGACACCAGCGGCGATCGGGTCCGCTGTTCCCGCGGGGACGGTCACGGAAAGAAGGACCGGGTCGCGAGCGCGCCGCCGGCGGTGCGCTCGCCACCCACGACTGGCTCTTAAAGGGGACGTACCTTTACGCCCATGTGCCCAGCCGTGCCATTTGGCCGACGTACATCGGCGTGCGGCGGTCCTCAAGTGGTTAAGCAGTTAAGCCAGTTTGATTGCTGTACGGGCAACACCGTGGCTTAGTGGTTAGCACTTCTCACAACAAAGGAGTCCTTGGTGTGAATCCCAGACAGGACACTACCTGTATGGAGTTCTCCCTTTGCTTGAATGGGGTTACCTTTAACATTGGAAAGACATACTGGTGGGTTAATTTGCTCCTGTTTAAAGTTGTCCCTGTATGGGTATAAATGTAAGATAGGGACTTTAGATTGTAAGCTCCTTGAGGGCAGGAACTGATGTGAATGTACAGTATAGAAAGAGCGGCATAAACTGTTGGCACTATTGACCCTTTTTATAAATAATGTGCTTTATCTAATGTAGCGCTACCCCCAGTTAAGAGAGCCGCTGATATTGATTTGGGCCCTGCAGTGCACCGCTGTCAACCCCCGGCAATCGGCTCTAACCTCCCGTGGCACAGCTGGTGATAGAGAGATAGGACCGCGTGACCGCAACTGTTGGTGACGCAGTCCTATAACAAACATACACAGAATATACTTTAAAACTCCTATTAAAGTAAGCGGAACTGACACCAAATGTACTTTACCCAGATATTTTACTGAGGCTAATGGGCAAGTAATAAACAACAGTATAACAAGTTGCAGATCCCTGCAATAAACAGTAATAAAGATAAACAGAGTAATCAGAATAATAAAGTATTGCTATGCAACTCTAGCGCTGCCCTTTTACAGCTACTTCCCCTCATGGGTAGACTAACACCCAGCAATGTCTACCTATGCAGTCAGGCCTGACTGATCTAAATGGAAGTTCAGTGAAACAATATTTGCTAGCAATCTCTCGGTGGTGCACTTGAAGAACAACTTTGTAATCCCAACGAATAGTAAAGATAAAGTATCTGTCTTTAAACAGCTCTCACCACCTGGACAAGTCCAAGTCCGTTTCCTCCATCGATTCGTCTAGGAACAGGAATCCACCGACATCCAAGTCTTCAATCCTTCTGGTGTACTGCAGCAAGGAGGATTAGATGTCTCTAAGGCTCTGCTAGGCTGGCAGAGGGCTCTTTGGAAAGGAGCACACGGCCCGGGCTTCAGGCCTTGTGCACACAGCAGTTCAGCACAGACATCCTCTTGCTAGGAGAGAGGGGTCCAAAGAGAGCGACCAAAACTCCGCCTCCCCTTTATAAAGTCTGCCCCAGCAGTCTCTGTTCTGGAGCAATGCACCCTGGGTGCTGCAAGATGTACTGGGAGATGTAGTCTCTTTCTCTCCTCTGCTTTCACTTCCAGTAATGTCTCTTTACTTCCTCCCGACTCACCTCTCACCTGGAACTTCTTATCTCTCTGCATTAAAGGGGAACACCCCGCTACACACTCCCCCCACTTGAACTCTTTGGTCCCCAAAGATAAACTTCAACAAATACTGTTTACCATTTTGGACAATGTCGAGCATGATGTTGGTATAGGGAATTCCCACCAAAACTTTGGGATGGAACTCTCTTGCCCACAGGTCACACTACCATGAGTGGCCTGCCTAACTGTGCCAGAGAGTGAGCTGGGGTTGCCCTCCACCAAATGGACGGTGGAAGGATCAGGTTGTTCAACACTTCTCCTAGCCGTTACAACAGAGTCCTCTGAGCTCGTCCCCATTTGGGGGTAAGTTAGTTTCTTGGGAGGCCTGATGACTCTGCGAGCCCTCTGCTCTCTTGGTGCTTTTGACTCTGGCACCACAGGCTCTTCTTCAGGAGTAAGTTCAGGTAACATTGCTGGTTCTGGAACCTCTGATTCAGAAGTCGACTGACGTATGGAATCTCTAGAGTCCTCCTCTGCGCAAGTGTCAGGAACATCTTCCCAGTAATCAGCTGAGGGACTGAAGGGTATGAATTCAGTAGCCTCCGGATTCAGCGTTGCATCTGGGGTATCCCCTCCATTTGGGAGATCTATGGCGGACGTTCCCAGAGTCGAGGGAGGCCACAGCCAGTCCAGTTCTCCACCTTCTTCTGTACTCAATTGGGAGGCCTCCCCATCTTTGGCTCGAGAGGTCTGGGACCGAGTGTTCGGCCTAGGAATATCCAGGATAGAGGCCGGTTCAGGGGAGTCTCTCACGGGAGGTATTCTGACTGCCTCAGCAAGTGGGAGCAGGTGGTTCCGATGCCACGTCTTCAGTGGACCCACCTTTCCTTCTGGCTTTAGTTTGTAGACAGGCAAACCGGGCAACTTCCTACAGACAACATAGGGCTCAGATCTCCACCTGTCGGCAAGCTTGTGTTTTCCAGGGACCCCCAGATTGCGTAGCAGTACTCGGTCCCCGGGCTGCAGATCTTGCACTCGAACCTTCAGATCAAAATTTCTCTTGTTGCGGGCCCCCCTTTGATCCGAAGCCGCCTGGGCTTGTTCATAGGCCACCTGCAAGCTACGTCTAAGTCTGTCCACGTATCCCTTGTGGGATGTAGCTGAGGTATTGTCTATAGAAGTGCCAAAGGCCAGGTCCACAGGTGGCCTTGCTTCTCTCCCAAACATAAGTCGATAAGGGGAGTAGCCAGTGGCGTCACTTGTGGTACAGTTATAGGCATGTACTAGGGCTGATATGTGCTGACTCCAGTGTTGCTTCTTCTCTGTTTCTAAGGTTCCCAACATGTTGAGCAGGGTCCGGTTAAATCTCTCCGGCTGAGCATCTCCTTGTGGGTGGTAAGGCGTGGTTCTGGTCTTCTTTATTCCTAATGAATCCAAAAGTCTTCGGATCAACCGACTCTCAAAGTCCCTTCCTTGATCTGAGTGGAGTCTCTGTGGTAGTCCGTAATGGACAAAATACTTCTCCATAAGTATCTTGGCCACGGTGGATGCCTTCTGGTCTTTGGTTGGGAAAGCTTGAGCATAGCGGGTGAAATGGTCGGTTATTACCAGAACATTCCCCAATCCACTCAGGTCGGGTTCGAGGCAGAGAAAGTCAATGCATACCAGATCCATTGGGCCTTGACTCTGTAAGTGGCCCATTGGGGCAGCTTGATGGGGTAGGGTCTTTCTCTGAATGCATCGTGCACAGGAATGGCAATACTCCTCTACTTCTGCCCTCATGCAGGGCCAATAGAATCGATTTCTGACAAGCTGGAAGGTCCGTTCTGCCCCTAGGTGACCATGATGGTCATGCAGGGCAATTAGTACAGTCTCTCGGTGCTTCTCTGGAAGAAATAACTGCCACTTATCTTCTGAGTCATCAGAGGGGCCCCTTCGGTAGACCACTCCCTGATGTACCTGTAGCCTGTCCAATTCCTTCCTCAACAGGCGAGCCTCCTTTGAGGGGTGATGTAGGAATTTGTTGGGATCCTGATTCTCCAGGGCTTCGAGGACCAATCTCCCCATGGGGTCTTCCAATTGGTCACACCTCAACTCCTTCTTGGACAGTCTCGGTAGGTTGTCTTCCTCCAGTTGAGTTACCCCACAATAGTGTTTGGGGACTCCTACCATGGTAACCCCTATTTCTTCTGCTCTGGAGCCTCCTCTGGCTTGGAATTCAGCCCCTTGACAAAGGGCCCGCACCCCGTCCGGTGCCACTTGGGTCCAATCTTCCCAGTCATTTGTCGTGGCATGAGACCTCCGGGACAGGGCATCTGCATCCCTATTTCCGGCTCCTGGTCTGTACTTCAGACTGAAGTTGAATCCAGACAATGCGGCCAACCACCTGTGTCCGGTGGCATCTAGTTTTGCGGTGGTGAAGAGGTAGGTCAGGGGGTTGTTGTCTGTCTTCACAGTAAACTCTGCCCCATACAAGTAGTCTTTTAGCTTGTCTACTACCGCCCATTTGAGGGCCAGGAATTCCAGCTTATGAGTGGGGTAATTCTTTTCTGAGGGGGTCAGGCTCCTGCTCACATAGGCCACTGGTCGCAGTTGTCCTTCATGTTCTTGGTAGAGTACACCACCTAGACCCTCATGGCTGGCATCCACATGTAATTCATAAGGTCTGGTAGGGTCGGCGTAGGCCAGGACTGGGGCAGTGGTTAAGCTCCTCTTCAGAGCATGAAAGGCCTCTTCACACCTTGGGTTCCACTGATCTTGAACTGACTCACCAGGCCTCCTGGGCCCTGAGTCATCCTCTTCCCCTTCTGCCTTTAGCAATTCATTCAACGGGCGGGCAATCCGAGCAAACCCCTCCACAAACCTCCTATAATAGGAGCAGAACCCCAGGAAGGATCTGAGCTCTGTTACTGTGGTGGGTCGTGGCCAGGAAGTGACTGCTTCCAACTTCTCAGGATCTGTGGCCACCCCTTCTTCAGACACTATGTGCCCCAGATAGTTCACAGAAGACTGGTAGAACCGACACTTCTCGGGGGAAAGCTTAAGTCCCTCTTCGCTGAGTCTTCTCAATACTTTCTCCAACCTGGCTTCATGTTCTTCCAAGGTTCTTCCAAAGACAATGACATCGTCCAAGTACACAAGGACTTCTATAAGATTCATGTCTCCAACAGTCTTCTCCATAAGGCGTTGAAAGGTAGCAGGAGCTCCAGACAGACCCTGAGGCATCCTATTGAATTCGAAGAATCCCACCGGGGTTATGAAGGCTGTCTTCTCCCTGTCTTCTGGGTGCATAGGGATTTGATAGTACCCACTCTTGAGGTCCATCACACTGAACCATTTGGCTCCAGACAAACTTTGTAGGGCATCTTCTATCCTTGGCGTGGTGTATTGGTCAGGGATGGTACTCCTGTTGAGAGTCCTGTAATCGATACAAAGCCTCAACGACCCATTCTTCTTTCTGACCACCACGATTGGGGAGGCATAGGGACTTCTAGACTCCCGGATCACACCAGTCTTCTTTAGTTCTACAAGTTGTTCCCTCAGGTCCTCCAGATCTGCCAGGGGGACCCGCCTGACCCTCTCTCGGAAGGGCTTATCTTCTTGGAGGCGGATCCGATGGGTGGCACTTCTTGCACACCCCACATCGAATTCATCTTCGGAAAAGATCTTCTCCCACCTGGTCAGCTGGGCCTTGGCTCTTTCTTTCCAAGCCCTGGGTAGGTTCGGGTTTTCCACGGACAGTTTCTCCCAAACATCTCCTCCGTCACCCGTCCCCTTGACTTCGGACCAAGTGACCGGGGCAGCAGGGCTCACCTGACCAAGCAACACTCAGGCAGGGATCTCCATGGGTCCTCCCGTAGTGTTCCTAACACTCACCAGAACTCTGCCATGGGTCTTCTTCAGGGCCTTGAACGGAATCACTTCTGGTATCACTTCCAGGCCTGAGGACTCTTCCCTTGGGTCTGATTCCAGCATGACAAAGGGGCCAGGTTGTTCCCACGAAAGCTTCACAGTGGCCCTAAGACAGGTTACTTCTCCGGGCTGTAGCACTACTCCTTCTCTGCCAAGTCTCCACACCTTCCCTATCCCCTCTCCCGGGGTCTTCTGCTCTAAGACCAGTCGTTGGTAGGCCGTCTTTAGCATGGGATGGATTTTGGTGGCTGAATGGTTTCTCTCTTTCACTAGAGGGGTCAGGAGTCTCCTGACTAGATCCGTGTTTGTCCCAATGATCAGGGAAATCTTGCTGGCTCCAGTCGGCCGGGGACACACAACTGCCAGGGTGTCAAACACTTCAGCCTTCCCAGCCACGGATGGGTCGAAAGTCATCTTTATGGGCAGGTACCCATCATAAGGGAAACTCTGGGTTCCAAGTCCCCATATCTCCAGCTCTTCTATCTTCTGGATAGGCAGATGACTCAAGTGCCTATCATAGAAGTCCCGGTATAGTAAAGTCACCTGTGCTCCGGTGTCCAAAAGAGCTTTAGTATAGACTCCTTCCACTTGAATGGGCACAGTAGGAGACGGGCCCACCAGTTCCTTTGGGTATGGCCGGACTGGGGTCACCTCTTTTTTTTGGCTTTCGACCCTTGCTCTACTCCTTTTGGACTTTAATTTTTCCTGAGCCCGGCATGCATTGACTTTCTCCCTCTCAATGGGGGCACAAACCCGCTGTTCCTTTTAGGTGGATGTTCCTTCTTTGGGGTGCTGTACTTCCACTGAGGGGTCTTGCCCCCTCCCTCTGGGGTACATCTTGGTGGGGGTGTACTATACCTCCTCCTAGGAGTTTTGTCTCCTCCATTCTTGGCCTTTTTTTTTAGTTTGGAGCGCACTGAAGATGATGGGCACCCGGTTGACTCCTTCACCGGGGCCCTTTGGCGTTTCCCGCCGGCTTTCAATTATCTGTTCTCTTCTTCTTTGGGCTGGAGCATACGTTAGCAAAGTGGCCACTCCCTCCGCAGTTATAGAAAATCACCTCTTCTCGGTCCTGTAGGGAGGCCGGTGCTGAGGTGTTCGGGAACAACTCCTTTCTTGGGCTTGGTTTCTCTCGTCTTCTCTGATCTTTCTCCATCAAAGAGGTCAGCATCTCCAACACTTGGGCCATTTGCGATTTCAGAGTGTCAACCTCCGCATCTCTTTCTGGGCTCTTGACCGAATGGACCAACACTGGTACAGGTGTGACATTCGCCTTGGCCACCTGCTGATCTTCCTGCAGCGCCTCTTCGTCCCTAATAATTTTTATTAGATCAGAGTAGGTTAGTGACATTCCTCCTCCTGAGGTTTTCAGGTGCAGCCAGACCGGGTCTGAGCGCCGCGCTCCCCTCATGATCTGCTTCATGCGTGCTTCATCTGCATCTTTGGGCAGCATTCCCTTCTTCAGTACAATCTTGCATAACTGCCTGTTCAGCCTTCTAACATATTCTGACAGTTTCTCATTCGGCTGCTGGAGAGTGTGTTCAATTTGATAAATCATCTCTGACACCTTCTCCAGCTGACCAAACTCTTCCTGCAGCATGGCCAGGCAATCTTGAGCTGTACAGTTTTCATTTCCAAACCGGAAGCTCTTCACCGCTTCTGCCGCGGCACCTTTCAGACTTTCTAAGACTCGCTGTCTCTTCTGTGCCTCAGGCACCTCCCATGCTTCTACTGCCTGCAATGCCTGTTCCACCCAAGTGTCAAAATCTTCCTCACCCGCAGGGACGGGGAGCTTCCCTGAGAAGGTGCTAAGCTTCCGGTAACCGGCCTCCACATGCACTGTACTGCTTTTCTGGCACTTAATTACAAGGTCTCCTAGAGCATTCAACAATTCAGGCCCTATAGCGGCCAGCGGTGATCCCGGGCTTAATAGTTCCTTAAGCTTTTCTGCTTTAGGGGATAGTGGTGGAGATAATTGTGGGAGTGATGGCTTTGGTGTCTGAAACCATTCTTCCTTCACTGGCAGCGTATGTATCAAGTGATAGATCTGATTATCTATGGCTTGTATACTCTGACTTTTAAAATGCTCTGGGATTTCGTTTTTCCATTCTACCAGTGCGTATGTAAACGAGATCACTGGATCTGGCCTAAAATCCATCACCCATGCTTTGTGGCTCGGAGACAGTAACAATACGAGCTGTTTTATCTCCTCTTCCTTCCATCTTTCCCCCGGGAGTACAATGACTACCGCCGCGGTTGGATCGGCGCCAATCGCTGCGCACCACTGTGACATTGCCAGCGGGTCCATGCTGGTACTTCTGACCGGCTTGATTGCAGCGTGCAACGTACAAGGATCCCGGACTCGAGCCCCCACGTGTAGCGCTACCCCCAGTTAAGAGAGCCGCTGATATTGATTTGGGCCCTGCAGTGCACCGCTGTCAACCCCCGGCAATCGGCTCTAACCTCCCGTGGCACAGCTGGTGATAGAGAGATAGGACCGCGTGATCACAACTGTTGGTGACGCAGTCCTATAACAAACATACACAGAATATACTTTAAAACTCCTATTAAAGTAAGCGGAACTGACACCAAATGTACTTTACCCAGATATTTTACTGAGGCTAATGGGCAAGTAATAAACAACAGTATAACAAGTTGCAGATCCCTGCAATAAACAGTAATAAAGATAAACAGAGTAATCAGAATAATAAAGTATTGCTATGCGACTCTAGCGCTGCCCTTTTACAGCTACTTCCCCTCATGGGTAGACTAACACCCAGCAATGTCTACCTATGCAGTCAGGCCTGACTGATCTAAATGGAAGTTCAGTGAAACAATATTTGCTAGCAATCTCTCGGTGGTGCACTTGAAGAACAACTTTGTAATCCCAACGAATAGTAAAGATAAAGTATCTGTCTTTAAACAGCTCTCACCACCTGGACAAGTCCAAGTCCGTTTCCTCCATCGATTCGTCTAGGAACAGGAATCCACCGACATCCAAGTCTTCAATCCTTCTGGTGTACTGCAGCAAGGAGGATTAGATGTCTCTAAGGCTCTGCTAGGCTGGCAGAGGGCTCTTTGGAAAGGAGCACAAGGCCCGGGCTTCAGGCCTTGTGCACACAGCAGTTCAGCACAGACATCCTCTTGCTAGGAGAGGGGTGTCCAAAAAGACCGACCAAAACTCCGCCTCCCCTTTATAAAGTCTGCCCCAGCAGTCTCTGTTCTGGAGCAATGCACCCTGGGTGCTGCAAGATGTACTGGGAGATGTAGTCTCTTTCTCTCCTCTGCTTTCACTTCCAGTAATGTCTCTTTACTTCCTCCCGACTCACCTCTCACCTGGAACTTCTTATCTCTCTGCATTAAAGGGGAACACCCCGCTACACTAATAAACCTGCCAGTTCTCTTCCTTACCTGTGGACTTGGTCTTTGGAATAGTTGCAGTCCGATTTCCCGAGCAGCAGCAGTTTTCTATTACTTTGTGGTATTTGATCAATACTTGAACATTCAGCTTGAAGATATTTCACAAACGGGCACTAAGAAATATAAAAGGGGCACAGGTGATGCATGCAGCTTGCCAGCAGATAAATGGTAAAAGATCATTCTGAGAATCCTATTGCTTGGAGCTAGTTACCAATCATTGAACAAGGCTGCTACTACCAACTGCTGATGAGCTTTTGTGCCAATTAACAGAATACATTTGAAGTGCTTGTAAAGCTTATTTTTTATTAATTTTTTAAATAAAAATAACAAACATGACTATACTTACAGTGCCTTGAAAAAGTCTTCATATTCCCTTGAAATTTTCCACATTTTGTAATGTTACAACCAAACATTTAACCTCTTCCGCCCCGGAGGATTTGACTGCCAAATGATCAGGCCACTTTTTGCGATTCGGGACTGCGTCGTTTTAACTGGCAATTGCGCGGTCGTGCGATGTTGCTCCCAAACAAAATTGACGTCGTTTTTTTCACACAAATAGAGCTTTCTTTTGGTGGTATTTGATCACCTCTGCCGTTTTTTTTTTTTGCGCTATAAACAAAAGAGCGACAATTTTGAAAAAAAAAAAAGCACGATTTTTTACCATAATAAATATCCCCAAAAATATTTTAAAAAAAAACACATTTCTTCCTCAGTTTAGGCCGATATGTATTCTTCTACATATTTTTGGTAAAAAAAATAAATAAATCGCAATAAGCGTTTATTGATTGGTTTGCGCGAAAGTTATAGCATCTGCAAAATAGGGGGTAGTTTTAGGGCATTTTTAAAAAAATATATTTTTTACTAGTAATGGCGATCAGCGATTTTTATCGTGACTGCAACATTATGGCGGACACATCGGACACTTTTGACGCTATTTTGGGACCATTCACATTTATACATCGATCAGTGCTATAAAAATGCACTGATTACTGTGAGATCTTCATATAAATTACCGGTATTAACAATCAGATTGAAAAGAGTTACCTTATAGCTCCTCGAGTCCTCTGTGGCCCATCCATGCTGTTTGTCTAACAGCAGTAAGGTAAGCTGCTTACAGACACGGTGGTGGGTTCACTGAAGATTTACATTGAAGATTGCCACAGCACCCATTGTCTTTATTTTGTGGTGGGATTTATAGCACTTGAGACTTTATTGTTCGCCACTTCCATATAGACTTTCTGGATTCACAGTTTTATTTCTTTTTGGATGTTATTATATCACTTGTGGTATTATTTTTCATTTTTGTTGTCACTCTGTTGAGTTTGTTCATAGGATCCTATTTCCATTATATATACACTGTTTATTTTGTATATATCCCCCCCATTTTTACTTCCCCAAACACAGCGCAGTCACCATTTTTTATTGCACAATGCAACAGATGTCACAAGTTTTGAGGGAGCGTGCAATTTAGGTGACCAGATTTTTAAAATGAAATCCGGGGACATATTTTTTTTTTCTACTAGTAATGGCGGCAATCAGCGACTCTCTGCCCATCGCGGCCGCTGCCCGCTTTACAGCCTGTCCAGTCTTACTCTCCGGGCCCCGGCTACTACTGGGTGGGGAGCGGAGGAAGATCACTCCACCAGGGAAGGCAAGGAGATAAGCAGGCAGGCGGCTGGCCGGGACTTGAGGCAGAAGAAGATGCGAGCGGAGCTGGATGGGCATGCACCCGAAACTGAAGAAATATTTCCTCCGCTCCGACCAGCATCAGAAAGGGGCACAGATAATGGGAAAAAAAGACCCCCCTAAGCTAGTAGGAGTGGCGGAGCAGGGGTGCGTAATTCAGAATTTGTTTTTTATTATTCTGCACTGACTGTCATTGAAATTGCCCCAGCCCCTGTTCAAATACAATCCGGGGACAGACTTGGCCTGGGGACAGTGTCCTCAATCCGGGGACTGTCCCCAGAAATCGGAGATGTCTGGACACCCTAGTGCAATTGGCATGCTGACTGCAGAAATGTCCACCAGAGCTGTTGCCCTTGAATGTTCATTTCTCTACCATAAGCCGTCCCCCAAAGGTGTTTCAGAGAATTTGGCAGTACATTCAACCCTCACAACCACAGACCATGTGTAACCACACCAGCCCAGGACTATACAGGTGTGGACTCGCTTTTTGAGCTTGGAAATACTAACCACCTGGCCTCATTACCAAACAACTGACTCAGGACTATGCTCAGTTTGGACTATGTCAGTGCAGTGATTCTCTGCACTATACAGTGGTCCCACTGATCCAAGTTCCCATTTGGGGTTATATCAGGGGAGGGCTGGTAGCCTTAGGCCTGGAGGGCAAGTCCAGTCAAGTGGCCCACTGAACCGCCGAATCCGCTCACCATCCAAGGCCCACCTGGTTTTTCCAATGCAGCCTCACCAGTGCTTATCAGTGCAGCCAACTCCAATGCCCATCAATGAAGCCTGATCACTGGGGCAGGTTACATGGGGTGTATGGGGGGGGGGGAGATGGGGGGTCAGCTAGGGGTGTCAGGGTCTCTCACCTCAGCGATCTCAGCTCAGCAGGTCCTTGCACGCCACGATCTCCTGGGGGGGTAACGCTCCTGATCCTGGGGTCAAGTTGCAGCCAGCACCCAGCCCTGCAGCCCTGCGTCCCAACTCCCTGGCACGCCCTGCCTCTGTCTGCTTCCAAGAATCCGGACCCAGGGAGTTGTAGTTTCCTCTGCGCTGCTGTGTTTTCCACCCACCGGAAGCTTGAGCGCGGACTACAACTCCCAGAATGCAACAGCTAGTGGTTGGCTGCCATGGCCGTGCCCCCGGCCCGACTTCCTAGACCAAAATAAAAAAGAAAATGGTAGCGGGCAGCGGCTGCCAGACATTTTGAACATAAGTTAGGGCAGCCTGGGAGGCAATTGCCACCCTGCCCCATGGCCCAGCCCTCCCCTGGGTACGATATCCATCTTCTATCATCACACAATCCTCGTCTCATCAGACCGTATCCTGGGGGAGTCTCTGCGGGCCTGTTCCGAGTGTTCACATCGGGCTGGGTGTCAGGGAATAGCAACGCATGGCCCGTGGATGCATGTTATTAAGCTTCACAATATGATGTATCACTCAAAAATTTGGAAAGTTGTATGTACTGTGTATTGAAGACACCTCTGAAGGAGTCCCGAAACACGTTAGGTTTCTGTATCTAATCTTTCTAATATTCATGTATGGTTGCAATTTGATATTTTTACAATTCTTACTACCTCTTTGACTTTAATCTACCATTGCCGCTTTAGTCTCACCCCTTGAGGGATTTCTCTGTTTACTTCTAATGGCACCCCAATCAGGCCGCTTTTTTGTCGTGACTGTCACGCTTTAAATCGTGCTGCAATCGTGGCAAATCGCAGCGCTGTTGCCCAAAAGAAGCTGATGTTCCTTTTTGAGTGACAAGCGGGACGCACTGCAATTTTCCACAATTGCAGTGCGATTTACAGCGCGACAATCACTGCAAAATCGCAGCGTGATTGGGGTGCCATTAGAAGCACTTGCATCGCAAACGTGTCCTGCATTTTTCAGCCATTTGAAATCACAGGTGTTGTTCAAGATTTGTAAATACATATTTTTTTTTTTAGACCATTGCCACCCTGAAAGACAACCTGTGTGTGTGTATAGTAGAGCTGCACGATTCTGGCCAAAATGAGAATCACTATTTTTTTGCTTAGAATAAAGATCACGATTCTCGCGGACCAAAGTCTTTCAAATTATACAAAAAATATTTGGACTAACTTTACTGGTTAGTTTTTTTTTAAATTAAGTACATTTTCCCCCAAAAATTGCATTTGAAAGACCGCTGCGCAAATACAGTGTGACCTAATATATTGCAACAACCACCATTTTATTCTCTAGGTTCTCTACTAAAAAAGTATATATATATAATGTTTAGGGGTTCTGAGTAATTTTCTAGCAAAAAAAAACATTTTAACTTGAAAACAACAAATGTCAGAAAAAGGTTTAGTGTTTAAGTGGTTAAACTTTCCTAATTTACATACAGAAGTCTATTCCTTTGATGTAAAAGACAAATTGTTACAATGTTTAGACTTAAAGCGGGGGTCCGGTGGTAAAAAAAAATAAATTAAAAGTCAGCAGCTACAAATGCTGTAGCTACTGACTTTTAATAAGCACACTTACCTGTCCAGGTTGCCCGCAATGTCGGCCGCCCGAGGCCAATCCGTCCCTCAGACCGTGTCCCGGCGCCGCCATCCTCACTAAGGGAAACAGGCAGTGAAGCCTTGCGGCTTCACTGCCTATTTCCTACTGCGCATGCGCAAGCCGCGCGGCTCTTTGTGAATGGGCACACCGTCCTGTGTGTCCCAGAAGGCAGCGCGCCTCCATTTCCCAGGAGGCAACGCGAGGAGGAGAACACAGAACCTCACCGCGGACGAGGAAGAGGCAGATTAGGACGATCTGCCTAGTAACAGCCATTTCTGGTAAGTATAAATTTATTTGAAAAAAAATTATTATTTTTTTTTAGCCTTTTTGGCTATTTTTTTTTTTTTTTTTTTTTTTTTAGGGTGGACCTCCGCTTTAAAGTTCTACTGATAAAGAATGTTGTGAAACTTGGCCGACTGCCCGGACTTTTGATGGCTGAGAGCAGAGAGAATTCTCTGCATACAAAAGATCGGGAAATACAGTGGAACCTCGGAATTGCGAGTAACGCGGTTAACGAGCGTTTCGCAATACGAGCACTGTATTTTTTTAAATCCTAACTCGGTTTGCGAGTGTTGTCTCGCAAAACGAGCAGGATTCAAGCCAAAGCAGTGTGCAGTACCGCGTTTGGCCTGAGGTGGGGGGGGCGCAGGAGCCGAGCAGAGACGATCGTAGCAGTTCGGAAATGATCGGAAAGACTCAGAAATACGCTGTTCCTGCGCCTTTCCGATGTTTGCCGAGGTCAGTCTAGCTGTCCTCTGGCCTTTTCGTGTGTTCTTGAGGCTCTCCGCGCCCCCCCACCTCTGGCCGCATGCGGTATTGCATGCCATTGAAGTTAATGCGGAACTAATTATTTTCGTTTCCATTGACTTCAATGGGGAAACTCGCTTTGATATGCGAGTGCTTTGGATTACAAGCATTCTCCTGGAACGGATTATGCTCGTAATCCGAGGTTCCACTGTACTTTGTCAAGATCGCAACGGGGGAAAAAATCGCGATAACGATTCTTGATTAATCGAGCAGCTCTAGTGTATTGGGGTTACAGGTAACAATGATCATGTGTTTTAATCTGATCATTGATTTGAGTTTCTTTCCTTCCACCATGGGTTTCAGGAAAGAAAATCACTCAATTCCCTATCAACACAGGCAGCGTTGATAGAGGAATCCCTACTGCAGCACTATTGTGTTCTGCTGGTGGAGGGGTGAGGGTGCCTTTTCCCTGCCGACAGAACACAATGATTACTGCTAGCAGCTTTAGCCGCCAGCAGTAATCACATGCCAAAAATTCATCAGGCTGGTTGTACTAATGTTGATCGATGGACCAATCAGTCTGCCCACACATGGATTGAATCTTGGCCAGTCGCTGCTGAACCAGCCGCAGATTTGATCCATGTATGGCCGGCTTAATACTGGAGATGTTCTCTGCAGCTTTGTGCACTGGTTAGATCTCTATTGAATTCAGCTCAGAAATAAACACATAACTCCCGCAGGTGCGTCTCCTTTTCTGTATGTGTGACAGACGTTTATACTGATGACATTGATTTATATAGATCCACTGTTGTGTCTCCTGACAGGTGTACGAGGTAGTCCCTTGTTATACGGAATGCAATCAGTACATGTGGGTGTCTGAGCCGTGGTCCGCCTGCAAGCTGCACAGCGAGGGGAAGACCGCCGGCTGCGGGCTCGGAATACAAATCAGAAGAGTGCGGTGAGTGAAGGAAGCAGTTCATCTCGGCTGACGAAACAATACATCATGTGTGAGCCGCTTACTGCAGACACTCAGCAAAGACTTCACAACTTTCTTCTGCAATGTTGTTTCTCTGCTGCCAAACGAAGTTTTTGCTGTGGAAAAGTATGGCGCACACAGGTGGCCGGGGGGGGGGGGGGGGTAAAAGCAGGTGGTTGATGCACGGTTTTATGGCCCCCCTGGCCACCCAGAAAAACTAGGCCATGCAGCAGCTCAGGGCTTTCCACATCTTGCAGCCATAAAGCCTTGCTGTGTGACTGCAACAAAAATTAAAAAGCATTTTGCAATTACCAGGCGGTACCGCCGTTGGAACGCGACCCATTCAAGTAAATGGGGCTGGGCAGCCACCTCCCTGCAATTAGGGTTGCCACCTTTTCTTTAAGGCTCCGTTTCCACTATTGCAACCCCAAAGTCGCGCAATTTTGCCGCAATTTTTTGCCGCGATTTTACCACAATTTTTTGCCGCGATTTTGATGCGACTTGAAGCAATGCCTGTGTATTCTTGAGGTCCTGGACCTCAAGTGGCATCAAAGTAGTGCAGGGACTACTTTGAAGTCGCTGCGACTTGAAGTCGCACAGATATGAACGGTATTCATTGGAAATCATGGGGTAAGACTTGTCGTGCGACTTTGCAGTCCCAAGTCGCATGACTAGTCGCACAAGTGGAAACCAAGGCCCCTTTCACACTTGTGCGACTTCAAAGTCGCGCAATTTTACCGCGATTTTGCGCCCGCGATTTTGCTGCGATTTCAGGGAATGCCTGTGAAAGTGACATTAAAATCGGACCAAAGTAGTGCAGGCAAAATCCTGACTCGGTTTGCGAGTATTGTCTCCCAAAACGAGCAGGATTCAAGCCTCTGCGGTGTGCAGTACTGCATTTGGCCAGAAGTGCGGGGGCGCCGGTAACACTCGGAGCCGTTCGGAGCTGTTCGGAAATACTCCGTTCTCGAGGGTTTCCGAGTGCATCTGAATGGTCTCCGAGTATTTCCGAGTCTCTCCGTGCCCCCCCACTTCTGTCCACATGTGGTATTGCATGCAATAGAAGTCAATGCGGAACGAATTATCTTTGTTTCCATTGACTTCTATGGGGAAACTCGCTTTGATATGTGAGTGCTTTGGATTACAAGCATTCTCCCAGAAACGGATTATGCTTGTAATCCAAGGTTCCACTGTACACTTTTGTTTGGGGTATTAGAACAGCTGCCAGGTTTTTTTTGCTGTCTGTGTCCCCGTTAGGGAGATTCCCCCTCTCTATTTGTCATGTCCACCTTTATCATTGAGGCCGGGTTCACACTGTCGCCGCATGCGGTGCACAGCAGGGGTCCGGTGCGTGCTGGTTCACCGTTTCAGGTCCGAATTCAGCCCAAATTTTGGGCTGAAATCGAACCTGAAACGCACCAAAAAAGGCACACGTTTTTCCAGCACACCGCACCGGACCCGCTGCGGAGATACGTGAACCGGCTCCATAGAGAGCCAGTCACATTCTCCTGCTATGCGAATTGAATGCAGGGAAACGCGCATTCAATTCGCATAGGTGTGAACCCAGCCTGAAAGTGAAAGTAAAAGAAAATCCCAAATTTTGGTTTGTCCCCAGAAAAGCAATAGTGGTGAAACCCTCCAATGGGGACCCTAGTTCTGGTGATCTGAGGGGCCCCAAGGGATTCCCTTAATTTGCAGGAATTTTCTCTCATTTCCTGTTAGGACAGGAAGTGATGGGAAATCTCTGCAATGGCACACAGATGGTGAAAAAAACCCTCCCTAACTTTATCTGAAATGAAAAAAAAAAAAGAAAGAAAATTGTATCATACTTACTGTAATTTTATTTTCCTGGTGCCTATGCATGGCAGCATACCTGTGGTAGTAGCCCCACCTACTTCCGCCCACAGGACCAGTGTGTAACCATGATACAATCTTTTC
This sequence comes from Rana muscosa, assembly GCA_029206835.1. NCBI lineage: Eukaryota > Metazoa > Chordata > Amphibia > Anura > Ranidae > Rana > Rana muscosa. The sequence continues at coordinate 449,369,802 of CM055127.1, read as the reverse complement.
CTGGTGCCTCTATGGCAGCATACATGTGATAGATCAATAACTAGCTACCAGGGTGGGAAGCTTCGGCAAATCCTATCATATAAGAAAGTGAGTAAGCTACTGGCTTCCCACCAAAGACAGGTCCATGTACAGGGAGACTGATGGGGACCCAGATGTATAGGGAGACTGATGGGGACCCAGATGTATAGGGAGACTGATGGGGACCCAGATGTATAGGGAGACTGATGGGGACCCAGATGTATAGGGAGACTGATGGGGACCCAGATGTATAGGGAGACTGATGGGGACCCAGATGTATAGGGAGACTGATGGGGACCCAGATGTATAGGGAGACTGATGGGGACCCAGATGTATAGGGAGACTGATGGGGACCCAGATGGATAGGGAGACTGATGGGGACCCAGATGTATAGGGAGACTGATAGGGACCCAGATGTATAGGGAGACTGATGGGGACCCAGATGTATAGGGAGACTGATGGGGACCCAGATGTATAGGGAGACTGATGGGGACCCAGATGTATAGGGAGACTGATGGGGACCCAGATGTATAGGGAGACTGATGGGGACCCAGATGGATAGGGAGACTGATGGGGACCCAGATGGATAGGGAGACTGATGGGGACCCAGATGGATAGGGAGACTGATGGGGACCCAGATGGATAGGGAGACTGATGGGGACCCAGATGGATAGGGAGACTGATAGGGACCCAAATGTATAGGGAGACTGATGGGGACCCAGATGTAAGGTGGGACTCTGTTGGGGGTGCTGATTTAAAGGGGGGCTCTGATAGGAACCCTGATGTAAGGGGGAACTCTGATGGGGATCCTGATGTACAGGGAGACTGATGGGAACCTGGGCATAAGGTGGGACTGTGTTGGGGATGCTGATGTTGGAGGGGACTCTAAGATGAGCTCTGATTTTAGGGGGGGTCTTTGATGGGGGTCCTGATGTATGGGGGAATCTGATGGGGACTTTGATATGAGAGGCTTTCTGTTGGGGGCCCATATGTAATGGGGGGGACTCTGATAATCACCTTCATGTAAGGGACACTCTAATGGGGATATTTTAGGCCATGAATATTTGTAAAATATATGACATGGCCCTTGTACTGAAAAAATGTAAAACATCTGCTCTATAGGGAGAAATTGCTTTTATATATGCTTTGGGTTCTATTGATAAAACAAATATGCTGTGGGAATGCCCTGAACATTCACTCAATCATCAGAAATAGTTGCCACAATGTGTCTAATATGTGTTTTTCTTATGACTGTCAGCTCCATCTAGTGGCCATAAAGCAGTATTTTCCTGATTCTGGTATTTCAGGAAAATACTGCATTATTGCCACTAGATGGAGCTGACAGTCATAGAAAATATACATATTAGGCAAAATACTGTGATCATTCATGATGTATGTGTGAACGCTTGAGCGTGGTTCATATCTGTCAGTATCTACAGAGCTGGCAGGATGAAACCAGAGCCTTGCACATGGGGAAAGCTGTGTAAACAGAATCATGTGCCTAATGAATAAAATACACGGTTCTGTCCATAATGGTTGCACTTTCCCTTGAACTCTCTTTTCATATTTCTCCAACACATCAGCTGCCTGCGACAGAATTATTTCTGAGCAGGTGACAGGGCAAGTAAGCCTACATATTAATGAATGGCAAGGCGGTTCGGCACGCGCTGCAATTATCGCGATTTGTGGACTATCTCCAGCTATGTGAAGTCTGGAAAGAATACAGCAAAAAATATTACATTATTTAAATTTAATTCAGTTGGAACGTCTGTTCAGCTAAATGTTTTATTCCGCATCCCTGACATTTATATTACACTCTCCAGCAAGAGTACAATAATCTGATTTTGTTATGAAGGTTAAAAAGACTTGTATATTGGATTTTCCATTTCCAAGAATTATAACCAGACAAGCTGTGACATAAGTATTGTGGGAGTAATATTTGTATTAGCAACTCAGCAAGCAATAAGATGGATGAGTCAAGATGTAAAGAGGACCTGTCTATACGTATAAGAGAAAAATAGGGTGCTTGGGGTGCCACCGCACAGCAATGCTTCAGAAATTGCATATGAGCCGTTTTTTTTTTTGTTTTTTTTTAAGCCAGCACATCATGTGGTTCCCATCGGAATGTTGCGGTGTGCTAAAACACATGCATTGAGATTTGCTTTTAAGGTGTGCTGGGTTGCCATTGAAAATTAATTCAAAACACAACAAAGCACACAATTGGGGAGATTTAATAAAAGTGTAGAGTGCAAAATCTGGTGCAGCTCTTCATAGAAACCAATCAGCTTCCAGGTTTTATTGTCAAAGCTTAATTGAACAAGCTGAAGCCAGAAGCTGATTGGCTCCCATGCACAACTGCACCAGATTTTGCACTCTCCAGTTTTAGTAAATCAACCCCTCTGTACCAATTTGCCTAATGAGGGAAACATTTAGGCCCCTTTCACACTGGCACGTTTTTCAGGCGGTTTAGCGCTAATAATAGTGCTGTTATACCGCCTGAAAAAATCGTGCCCTGTAGTCTTCAATGTGAAAGCCCGAAGGCTTTCACACTGAAGCGGTGCGCTAGCAGGACCGCTCCAAAAGTCCTGCTAGCCGCTTCTTTACAGCGGTGAAGGAGCGGTGTGTTCACCGCTCCTTTACCGCGGCTGCCCATTGAAATCAATGGGACACCGCGGTAATACCGCTCGCAAACCGCGGCAATAGCGGGCGGTTTGCGGGCGGTATTAACCCTATTTCGGCCGCTAGCGGGGGTTAAATTCACCCCGCTAGCGGCCGCATACCGCGGTGATAACGACGGTATAGCGGCGTTGAAAATCACGCCGCTATACCGCCACCACACCTGCCCGCCCCAGTGTGAAAGGGGCCTTAGAAACCCCACTTATTACTCATGTCTAGAAAGAAAGGAGCGTAGAATCAGTTGAGGATCACTGACAAAGCTTTTATTATTATCCACATTGACATAGGGACATTTTTTTGCACTGTGTTTAACTACTTAAGTACCGGAAGGATTTTCCCCCTTAATGACCAGGCTATTTTTTGCGATACGGCACTGCGTTACGTTAACTGACAATTGCGCGGTCGTGCGACGTTGTACCCAAACAAAATTGACGTCCTTTTTTACCCTTTCTTTTGGTGGTATTTGGTCACCTCTGCAGGGTTTTTTTTTCGCTCTATAAACAAAGAGTGACAGTTTTGAAAAAATAAATACATTTTTCCTTTTTGCTATAATACATATCCACAAAAAAAAAAAATGTATTCATCAGTTTAGGCCGATATATATTATTATTATTCATATTTTTGGTAAAAAAAAAATCGCAATAAGCGTATATTGATTCGTTTCCGCAAAAGTTATTACGTCTACAAACTATGGGATAGATTTAGGTACTTTTTTTTTTTTTATAGTTTCTACTGGTTATAGCGGCGATCTGCGTTTTTTAGCGGGACTGGGACATTGGGGGAACAAATCTGACCCCAAATGGCACTTCTTTGGGGACCAGTGACATTACTACATTGATCAGTGCAGTGATCAATATAAAAATTACACTGGCAGGGAAGGAAGGGGTTAACACTAGGGGGTGAGCAAAGGGTTAAATGTGTTTCCTCAGTGTGTTCTAACTGTAGGGGGCGATGGGCTACCAGGGACATGACAGAGATCACTGTTCTTGATCACTGGGAACAGTAGATCTCTGACATGTCCCCTGTCAGAATGGGGATCTGCCTTGTTTACAAAGGCAGATCCCCATTCTGCCTCTGTATTAGGTGATCGCGGGCCGCCGATGGACTTTGAGTCCACCCGACCCGTGGGCAGCGTGCAGCGGGCGCGGACGCGTGCTGCAGAGGGGGCACGCGCAGGAGAGCCAACCTGCTGCAGTACAACTGTGGCAGGCAGTCGTTAAGAGGTTAATATACACGATCAGCCATAACGTTATGACCACCCACCTTATGTTCAGGAGATCCCACTATTGCTGCCAAAATAACCCTGACCCAGGGTCATACCTAGAGCATTTGGCACCCGGGTGGATCCTATATCTGGCACCCCCCCCCCCCCCACCTTAAAATGTAAAAACACTCCACTGTGCCCTCTGCATACCTCTGTATCCTTCAATGTCTTTTTGTCACTACTGTGTACACCCTCTCCACAACTGCACCTCTGGACCCCTTTACACTACACAGCACCCTGCCAGGGCCGGATTAACATAGGGGCTATTGGAGCTGCAGCTTTAGGCCCCTTCCTCAAGATAGGCCCATTTGCCCAAAAGAAAAAAAGTAGATCAACTTCGAGGATTGTTGCTCGGCAACCAGGGGTCACAGAAACCCCACATTTGGGAGGTACGTAGCTGAAGACCTACCCTACCACTGGGGGTCCTATCATTTATGGTTCCGGAGATACGGGGCTGCTTGCGCAGCCTGTCGGAAGCTACATACAGAACGGCCAGTTTAAATACAAGCTGACACACTCTGCAGCAGACTGAGAGGATGAGATCACAGTGCTTATAATAATTATTTGTATATTACTTATGGTAATTAACCCCTTGCCACCCAGGCCAATTCTGACACTTCTCTCCTACATGTGAAAATCATCATTTTTTTTTTTGCTAGAAAATTACTCAGAACCCTACATTATATATTGTTTTAGCAGACACCCTATGGAATAAAATGGTGGCCTTTGCAACTTTTTATGTTACATGGTATTTGCAAAGCAATTTTTCATTCATTAAAAGAAAAAAAAACACTAAAGTTAGCACAATTTTTTAGTATACTACGCGATGCTTTAAATTCATTTACATGTTACATATTTAGATTTACAGAGGAGGTCTAGTGCTAGAATTATTGCTCTCGCTCTAACGATTGTGGCATATGTAACCTGTGTGTATCTGGCTCTGATACTAACCAGTGCTTACCCAGCCACTGACTAGTATCTCTCCCCAGCCTGTCCCCACACACCCTCTCACCTGCTGACCTGTGGATGGGAGAATCACTCCTGCAGTGTTAGGCCCCTTTCACACTGAGGCGCTTTGCAGGCGCTATTGCGCTAAAAATAGCGCCTGCAATGCGCCCCAAAAAAGCTGCTCAATTGTATCCAGTGTGAAAGCCCTCCAGTGTGAAAGCCCGCTGGAGCGTTGCGTTTGCAGGAGGGTCAAAAAACTCCTGCAAGCCGTATCTTTGAGGCGCGATAGGAGCAGTAAAAATACCGCTCCTATAGCGCCCCTCCCATTGAAATCAATGGGGTAGCACCTCCTAAACGCCCGCAAAACGCCGCAAAGAGGCGTTATTGCGGGCATTTTTAACCCTTTTTCGGCCGCTAGCGGGGGTTAAAATCCCCCTGCTAGCGCCCGCAAATTGCGGCAAAAAAAAACAGTATAGCAGCGCTAAGAACCGCTATACCGCCAGCGCATCCAGCGCTTCAGTGTGAAAGTAGCCTTATTGTGTTCTGCCAGTGAATACAATGATCAGTGTTGCTAACTATAGCTGGCAGCACTGATTGTTTTGGGAAAAACCTGACAGACTGGTTGTTCTCAAGTCGGTTAATAGATTGACTTGAGTAAAACCAGCTAGCCCATACATAGATCAACTATGGCTGGTCTCTGCTTAATTGGCGTAATTTCAATCCATGTATTACCCACTTAACCACTACGCAGTCCCTAAACATCCTTCCACAAACCTTTAAATTTTTCCTTCCCAGATTCCTTCATCATCCTCACCTGTACATAGTGCCCACTGTCATACTCTCCACACTTCTCTCCTGTACATACTGCTCACTGTCATACCCTCCACACTTCTCTCCTATACATAGTGCCCGCTGTCAGACCCTCCACATACTGCTTACTGTCATACCCTCCACATTCCTCTCCTATACATAGTGCCCACTGTCATACCCTCCACACTCCTCTCCTGTACATACTGCTCACTGTCTTACCCTCCACACTCATCTCATGTACATACTGCTCAGTATCATACCATCCACACTCCTCTCCTGTACATACTGCCCACTTTCATAAACTCCTCTATTGTACATAGTGCCGGCTGTCATACCCTCCATACTCCTCTCCTGTACATACTGCTCACTGTCATACCCTCCACATTCCTCTCCTGTACATACTGACTATTGTCATACCCTCCACACTCTTTTCCTGTACATACTGCCCACTGTCATACCCTCCACACTCATCTTAGTACATACTGCTCAGTATCATACCGTCCACACGCCTCTCCTGTACATACTGCCCACTGTCATACCCTCCACACTCCTCTCCTGTACATACTGCCCACATTAATAAACTCCTCTATTGTACATAATGCCAGCTGTCATACCCTCCACACTCCTCTCCTGTGCATACTGCCCACTATCATACCCTCCACACTCCTCTCCTGAACATACTGCCCACTGTCATACCCTCCACACTCCTCTGCTGTACATACTGCCCACATTCATAAACTCCTCTATCGTACATAGTGCCAGCTGTCATACCCTCCACACTCCTCTCCTGTGCATACTGCCCACTATCATATCCACACTCCTCTTCTGTGCATACTTCCCACTATCATATCATCCACACTCCTCTCCTGTACATATACTGCCCACTGTCATACCCACCACACTCCTCTCCTGTACATACTGTAACCCAACCTTACCTTCCACACTCCTCTCCTGTATATACTGCCAACTATCTTTCTCTCCACATTCCTCTCCTGTACATACTGTCCCCATCATACCCTCCACACTCCTCTCCTGTATATACTGCCCACTGTCATACCCTCCACACTCCTCTCCTGTGCATACTGCCCACTGTCATACCCTTCACACTCCTCTTCTGTACATAGTGCCTTCTGCCATACCCCCTGCACTCCTCTCCTGTACATACCACCCACTGTCATATCCTCCACACTCCTCTCCTGTACATAGTGCCCACTGTTAGACGCTCCACATTCCTCTCCCTCACCTGCACATACTTCTCACTTTTATACCGTCCATACTCCTCCACTATGCCTCTTGCCCACAAAAACTGTTCTTTATAATTATGCTGAATATCCTCAATGTTACCAGCTCTAGAATGGGCACACTTTTGTTAGTTCAACTAAAGGAAGTCTTCTCAGTCCTTATATTTGTTCTGCCCATTATTAGTACTTATTAGATTTTGTGATTACTACTGTGATGTATAGAGGAACATAGGGGATCTCAGCTACTCAAAATATAGCACTTGTAAAAAAAAGTGTCCCTGAAAATATTTTTGAAATGTTGGCAACTATGCACTTAGGCACTGCCCAAGGGCCACCGGGTCAGTAAGGGGTCCCATGAAAGGCTCCTGGGATCCTGTGATATTAAAGCGGTAGTAAACTTCGCTAACATTCCTACTTTTTAGAGGCCCTGAGGTAGGTTATGCCCCAATATACAAGTATGCACAGTATATTAGCACATTAGGATACACTTAAATTGTCAGACTGAGCCATCCAGTGCTGTGCTGTGATCAATCCGGCGCTTCCATCTTCCCCGGTCTTCCTTCTGGGTTCTGTGCCTTCGGTCACTTGCCTTGGCCGAGCTGCGTTGATGTCATTCCCACGCATTCTCATGCGCATCCTCTCTCTCTCATCCCCCCTTTCTCTCTCACCCTCCCTCCCTTACCCCTCAACCCATTCTCATCCCTTCTCTCTCTCTCTCTCTCTCATCCTCCCTCTCTCTCTTTAATTTAATTTGTTATAACAAAACATTTTTGCATTTTTATTTATTTATTATTTATAAAAGGCCCCACCAAAATCCTCAGCACCAGGCCCATGATGTTCTTAATCTGGCCCTGCACCCCGCACCTCTGGACCCCTCTACATTACACAGCACCCTGCACCTCTGGACCCCTTTACATTACACAGCCCTTGTACCTCATGACCCCTTTACATTACACAGCACCCTGCACCTCTGGACCCCTTTACATTACACAGCCCTTGTACCTCTGGACCCCTTTACATTACACAGCACCCTGCACCTCTGGACCCATTTACATTACACAGCACCCTGCACCTCTGAACCCCTTTACATTAGACAGCACCCTGCACCTCTAGACCCCTTTACATTACACAGCCCCCACAGCTCTGGACGCCTGTATGCTACACAGACACCCCTCCTAACAGTTCTGGACCTCCCCCGCGTGTGTTCTGTCATTGTGCGCCGCTGCCTAAACCCCTAAACCCACCCACTGCCTAAACCCGCCCGCTGTCTCTCAACCCGCCTGCGCAGCCCCACTGTCTCCACTACAGTCGCGGAGGGGGGGTGCCTGCCGCTGCCTAAACCTGCCTGCTGTCTCCGCTTCAGTCGCGGAGGGGGGGCACCTGCCGCTGCCTAAACCCGCCCGCCCCCTAAACTTGCCCGCTGTCTCTGCTTCAGTCGGAGGGGGCGCCGGCCTGACACCCACCCCAGTGTGTGGCACCCGGGGCGGCCCGCCACTTAGTACGCTACTGCCCTGACCTGTTGAGGCATGGACTGGACTGCACTAGACAAAGCATCTCGTTGCCTCCACCAGCTTGCCTTTTTCTCATACTTTATCCCAGTGCCATCTTTTCCCCAAGTAAGTGATGCACACACAACTGGCCATCCACACGATGTAGAAGAAAATGTGACTCATCAGACCACACCACCTTCTTCCATTGCTCTACGGTCCAGTTATGATGCTCATGTGCCTATTGTAGGCACCTTTGGCTGTGGACACGGGTCAGCATGGACACTCGGACCGATCTACAGCTACACAGCCCCATACACCGCAACCTACGATGCATTGTGTGTTTTAAAACCTTTCTATCAAAACCAGTATTTACTTTTTCAGCAATTTGATCCACAATAGCTTTTCTATTGGATCAGACTATACAGGCCATTTTTCGCTCCCTACGTGCATCAAGAAGCCTTCGGAGCCTATGGCCCTGTTGCCAGTTTGCCGGTTTTCCTTCCTTGGACCACTTTTGGTAAGTCCTAAACCACTGCAGACCAGGAACATCCACAAGAGCTGCAGTTTTGGAGTTGCTCTGACCCAGTCATCTAGCCATTATAATTTGGCTCTTCTTTAAGTCACTCATATACTTACGCTTGCCCATTTATTTTTTTCTGCTTTCAACACATCAACTTAATGGACAACACGTTTATTTGCTGCCTAATATATCCTACTAACTTTCAGGTGTCATTGTAACAAGATAATCAATGGTATTCACTTTACCTGTCAGTGGTCATGACGTTATTGCTGATTGGTGTATGTTTGTTGAAGATTTAAATGCATAATGATAGAAGTTGAGTTTTTTAGGTCAAAGGCCATGTGAGTTTGAGCTTGCAGTATTGCAGCCATTGATTGTGTGATCTTTCCATTGTCATCACATCTTTATACATCTCTATACGTGTAAAATCTCATAAGATTTCACGTTTACTTGCAAGGGAAAATATGTATATACTGTATATACGGTGTGTGTGTGTATATATATATATATATATATATATATATATTGTGACAGCAGGAAGGTAAAGTCACCTGGTTGCATCCAGGGGGGTAGATATATTTCGCCCAGATTCAGGCTTTACGCCGACTTATACAACTAGGGAGTTGATGAAGCCCAGCTGAGGCTAGTGGGCTCATGGATGACTCATACCTCTAGGGAGAGGGCTGGGCGTCGTGCAGGCAGGGAGTTGATGAGACCAGCTGAAGCTTGTCAGCTCATTTAAAGGCCTCTATAAAAACTCCCAGCTTCATTAGATGTTAGCTCATGCCTGGAACCAGACCTGTGTGGACTGTCTAGGGAGAGTGAACCCCTGTGCGGTGAGGCAAAGCCTGTGTGGCTATTTGTTTGGACTTTTACTAAACCAGGGACTTAGGGACTAGGACAGCACCAGGCTGATCCCAGTTGTTAGTTTAGGAAACCTGCATGTTTAGTCAGAGGTCAAACTGACCAGGATTTATTTTGTTTATGTTTCTTTTTGGCTTTGCTGTGTTTTTGTCACTGTACATAGAGAAATAAACCGCACCTTTTGATTTTGAAAACCACAACCTCCGTCTGCTGGCCCTGTTTTTGTGTGGGGAGCCCAACCAGGGGGTCACACACACCCGCTACCGAGTTAACCCCCTCACAGTTGGTGGAGAATCAGTGGCAGTTTTTTTTTAAGCCAGCATGGAGGAGATACTGAAACAGCTGGCTCTAGCAAATGCCAATCAACAGCAGACAAATGCAGGTTTGCAAAGGAGCCTTGCAGCCCAGCAGCAAGCTCATCAACAAGCCCAGCAGCAATCTGAGGCCCGCTTCATAGACCTGTTACAGAAGCAAGAGCAGAGACTACAACAAATGGAAGCAGTAATGCAGCAACGTCCGCAGACCAGTGAGGAAAGCCGTCCCACTAATACCGCGTCCTTTGGGGTGAGTCGTTTATTGACAAAAATGACTGGAGAGGATGATCCAGAGGTATTTTTGACCACATTTGAAAGGACTGCTGAAAGAGAAAAGTGGCCTGAGGAGCAGTGGGCTGGACTGGTGGCTCCTCTGTTAACTGGTGAATCGCAGAAGGCTTACTATGACCTAGAGCCTGACCAAGCAAAAGACTATGTGAGGCTAAAAGCTGAAATATTGGCAAGGCTGGGTGTCACCCTGGCTGTCCGGGCTCAGCGTGTGCATAACTGGACTTTCCAGCTTGGAAAACCCCCCAGGTCTCAAATGTATGATCTCATTCACCTGAGCAGGAAGTGGCTACAGCCAGAGACTTTGTCCGCACCAGAGATTGTGGAACGTGTTGTAATGGATCGGTTTTTGAGAGCTCTTCCTACTGCCATCCAAAAGTGGGTAAGCCATGGAGACCCAGAGACGGCCGGTGGTCTTGTGGATCGTGTAGAGAAATACTTGGCTACAGAGAACCTGACGGCCTCTTCCAGAGACTCTCGGACTTTCCACCCTAAGACCAGACCATCCCCAGGGGCGGATAAGAGGATTCCAAGGGGTGAGGGTGGAGAGAGTGAGAGGGTGGGAGCTCTACCCAAAGTTTGGCGAGAACAGCCTGGGAAGTCAGGGGCTCAAGAGGCAGCCAAATGGATTGTTTGCTACCGCTGCCTGCAAGCGGGACATATTGCAGCAAATTGCCCGGTTGTGGAGGAACCCATGCAATGTGACTTTCTGATGGACAGACGTCAGTCGCTGTGTGCGACAGTCGCATGCACTGCCATTCGGGGAACTGAGAAACATTTATGCAAAATGTGTATTAATGGTAGAAATGTTGTGGTATTACTGGATTCAGGTAGCCTTGTGACCCTGATAAAGGCTGAATTAGTTAAAACAGAGGTCTCTGGGAATAGCAAGGTAGCTGTTATTTGTGTGCATGGGGACACCCGAGAGTATCCAGTGACTACAGTGTGTTTCGAGACCCCCAAAGGTACCCTCTCTCATCCAGTGGGGTTAGTATCTCAATTACCGCATGATGCCATTGTGGGAAGGGATTTTCCGAAGTTCTGGGAACTGTGGGATGATCCTGAGCCCCCCACTGGTGCCCCTATGTACCAGGAATGTGATAGCCAGAACTCCTCTGAGAGTGGTGAGGACTCTCCAGAATTTCCCTTGTCAGTATTGGCAGGGGAGACTCAAGAAACTGGAGAGGAGCCCACCTCCTCAGACGAAAACCTACCGTCTGTGGAGTTTTCTGATCTGGAGGTTCACAGGGAAAATTTTGCCACAGAACAGTTAAAAGACCCCGCCCTAATAAAGGCACGGGAAAACGTAGTGGAAATAGATGGCGAGTTAGTGAACCCAGATAATACCTGCACTTACCCATACTTCAGCGTAGAGAAGGACCTACTGTATCGGGTGGCAAAAAGGGCAGAAGAAACCGTTGAGCAGCTTGTGGTGCCCAAACCTTACAGGAAGTTGGTGTTGGAGTTGGCCCATGGGCACATTCTTGGAGGTCATCTGGGGACAGAGAAAACCCGAGAGAGGGTATTACAGAGATTCTATTGGCCTGGGGTGATGAAGGACATAGAAAATTATTGTTCCTCCTGCCCTGTGTGTCAGAGGTCGGCCCCGATGCCACATTTCCGTAGCCCGCTGGTCCCTCTACCCATCATTGAGGTCCCGTTTGAGAGAATCGCAATGGATTTGGTAGGTCCTATAATCAAGTCCGCTAGGGGGCACCAGTACATATTGGTTATAATGGACTATGCCACCCGTTATCCAGAAGCGATCCCTCTCAGAAATACCTCGGCCAAAACCATAGCCAAAGAGCTATCTCTTGTTTTTAGCCGGGTGGGTATTTGTAAAGAACTGCTTACGGACCAAGGTACACCCTTTATGTCCCGGGTTATGAAAGAGCTGTGTAAATTGCTCAAAGTGACGCAATTGCGTACATCTGTGTATCACCCCCAAACCGATGGGCTGGTTGAAAGATTCAACAAAACCCTAAAACAAATGTTGAAGAAAGTGGTGGAAAGAGATGGAAAGGATTGGGACTGTCTACTTCCTTATTTGATGTTTGCTATTAGGGAGGTGCCCCAATCCTCTACGGGATTCTCCCCCTTTGAGTTACTGTATGGGAGACACCCAAGAGGGCTGTTGGATATTGCCAAGGAAACTTGGGAAAGTGAGAGTTCTCCCCACAGGAGTGTGATTGAGCATGTCGCCCTGATGCAAGATCGAATTGCACAGGTAATGCCCATCGTGAAGGAACATTTGGCCCAAGCGCAGTTGGCACAGCAGAGAGTGTACAACCGTGGAGCAAAGACCCGTACCTTTTCCCCGGGGGATAGGATATTGGTACTTGTCCCTACGGTTGAAAGTAAATTCCTTGCCAAATGGCAAGGCCCCTACGAGATAATGGAAAAAGTGAGCGAAGTGAATTACAAGGTCAGACAACCAGGAAGGCGAAAGCCCGAACAGATATATCACGTTAATCTGTTGAAAGCCTGGAGGGATAGAGAGTCCCTAGTCGCAGAAACTTGGTCACCAGCTCAAACTGGTTGCGTGATTCCGGAGGTTGGAATAGCAGCCACCTTGTCACAACCCCAACAACAGGAGGTTAAGGAGTTTGTGCTTCGCAACAAGGAGGTGTTCTCTGAGCTGCCGGGACAAACATCTGGGGTAGAGCATGATATTATTACCCCGCCCGGTGAAAGGGTGAAGTTAAAACCCTATCGGATCCCAGAGGCCCGACGGGAGGCAATACGGGAGGAAGTACAGAAAATGCTGAACTTAGGGGTGATAGAGGAGTCCCAAAGTGATTGGTCTAGTCCCATTGTGTTGGTGCCTAAACCGGATGGGAGCTGGCGATTTTGTAACGATTTTCGTCAGTTGAACAAAGTTACAAAATTTGACACCTACCCCATGCCACGTATAGATGAGTTGATCGACCGGCTGGGAACAGCCCGATACATGACGACTCTTGACCTCACAAAAGGGTATTGGCAAATTCCCCTTGCCAAGTCGGCCAAAGAGAAAACCGCATTTGTAACCCCAGACGGGGCGTTCCAATATAAGAGAATGCCGTTCGGGTTACAGAATGCGCCGGCCACATTCCAGCGGAAAATGGACCAGATACTGAGGCCCCATCGGAAGTATGCTGCGGCTTACCTGGATGACGTAATTGTCCATAGCACAGATTGGGCCTCACATCTGCCAAAAGTGCAAGCAGTCCTAGACTCTATCCGGGAAGCGGGGTTTACGGCTAACCCCAAGAAGTGTACCATTGGGCAGGAGGAGGCCAAATATCTTGGGTACACCATTGGCAGGGGAGTGATAAAACCCCAACTCAACAAAGTCGAGGCCATCCAGAGTTGGCCACGTCCCAACAGCAAGAAGCAGGTACGGGCCTTTCTGGGAATCGCGGGTTATTATCGGCGCTTCATTCCCCACTTTGCTTCTAAGGCTGTGCCCCTAACCAACCTGACGAAAGGGAAAGGGTCGGTCATGATTAAATGGACCCCCGAGGCTGAGGCAGCATTCCAATTCTTGAAACAAGCCTTATGTAGCCAGCCAGTGTTGTACTCACCCGACTTCTCTAAAGACTTTGTCGTACAAAGTGATGCGTCAGATGTGGGGTTAGGAGCAGTATTGTCCCAGGTCTGGAACGGGGAAGAGCACCCAGTCATTTACCTCAGCAGGAAGTTGAAGTCCCATGAGGTAAATTACGCCACGGTTGAAAAGGAGTGTTTAGCGGTGAAGTGGGCTCTAGATTCCCTTCGGTACTATCTGCTAGGTAGGCACTTTGACATGGTTACGGATCACGCTCCGTTAAAGTGGATGGCTCAAAACAAGGAAACAAATAGAAGAGTGAATAGGTGGTTCCTGGCCCTCCAGGAATTCAACTTCACAGTAAAGCATCGCCCTGGCGTTCAAATGGGGAATGTGGATGCTTTGTCTCGAGTACATGAATGCCTGATTGCTGGTGTTCCAACCCCGAGGTTAAAACAAGAGGGGGGGGTATGTGACAGCAGGAAGGTAAAGTCACCTGGTTGCATCCAGGGGGGTAGATATATTTCGCCCAGATTCAGGCTTTACGCCGACTTATACAACTAGGGAGTTGATGAAGCCCAGCTGAGGCTAGTGGGCTCATGGATGACTCATACCTCTAGGGAGAGGGCTGGGCGTCGTGCAGGCAGGGAGTTGATGAGACCAGCTGAAGCTTGTCAGCTCATTTAAAGGCCTCTATAAAAACTCCCAGCTTCATTAGATGTTAGCTCATGCCTGGAACCAGACCTGTGTGGACTGTCTAGGGAGAGTGAACCCCTGTGCGGTGAGGCAAAGCCTGTGTGGCTATTTGTTTGGACTTTTACTAAACCAGGGACTTAGGGACTAGGACAGCACCAGGCTGATCCCAGTTGTTAGTTTAGGAAACCTGCATGTTTAGTCAGAGGTCAAACTGACCAGGATTTATTTTGTTTATGTTTCTTTTTGGCTTTGCTGTGTTTTTGTCACTGTACATAGAGAAATAAACCGCACCTTTTGATTTTGAAAACCACAACCTCCGTCTGCTGGCCCTGTTTTTGTGTGGGGAGCCCAACCAGGGGGTCACACACACCCGCTACCGAGTTAACCCCCTCACAATATATATATATATATATATATATATATATATATTGTGTATGTATATGTGTGTGTGTGTATATGTATATGTGTGTGTGTGTGTGTGTATATGTATATATATATATATATATATATATATGCATATATTTATATATTTATACACTGCTGTGCAACAGTTTTAGGCAGGGGTGAAGAAATACTGTGAAGTAAGAATGTTTTCAAAAATATATATTTCGTTTTTTTCATTTTTTTATCAATTTACAAAATGCAAAGTGAGCGAACATGAGAAAAATCTAAATCAAATCAATATTTGGTGTGACTACCCTTTGGCTTTAAACCAGCATCCATTCTTACGCTTGCACACTTGCACAAAGTCAGGGATTGTGTAGGATTAGAGTCAGGTGTATGATTAACCAATTATACCAAGCAGGTGCTAATGATCATCCATTTCATATGTAGGTTGAAACACAGTCACTGAAACAGAAATATCTGTGTAGGAGGCTTAAAACTGGGTGAGGAACAGTCAAACTCTGCTACTAAGGGGAGGTTGTGGAAGACCGTTTCATGCCACAGGTCATACAGTGGTAGTTTAATTGACTTCTGTCTAAATTGGCCCTAGTATATGAATGTGAGTTAGGGACCTTAGATTGTAAGCTCCTTGATGGTAGGGACTGATGTGAATGTACAATGTATATGTAAAGTGCTGCGTAAATTGAGGGCGCTATATAAGTACCTTTAATAAAATAAATACACCATGGCAAGACTGAGCATAGCAACAAGAAGCAAGGTAGTTATATTGCATCAGCAGGGTCTCTCCCAGACAGAGGTTTCAAAGCAGACTGGGGTTTCAAGATGTGTTGTTCAAGCTCTTTTGAGGACCGAAGACGCAGTGGCTGACCAAGTAAACGTAATGAAGCAGATGAACTACACATCATGCTTGTTTCCCTTTGACATCAGAAGATGTCTATTAGTCCCATCAGCACAGAACTGGTGGAAACCAGTGGGAGCCAGGTACACCCATCTACTGTCCAGGGAAGTCTGGTCAAAAGTGGTCTTCATGGAAGAATTGCAGCCAAAAAGCCATACCTGTGGAAACAAGGCTAAGCGACTCAACTATGCAGGAAAACATAGGAACTGGGAAGCAGAAAAATTTCAGCAGGTGCTCTGAACTGATGAGTCCAAATGTGAAATATTCGTCTGTAACCGGAGGCAGTTTGTTGGTGCAGGATTGGAAAGCGGTACAAATCGGAGTGCCTGCAGGCAACAGTGAAGCATGGTGGGGGTTCTTTGCAAGGTCTGGGGCTGCATTTCTGGAAATGGAGTTGGAGATTTGGTCAGGATCAATGGTGTCCTCAATGCTCAGAAATACAGGCAGATACTTATCCATCATGCCATACCATCAGGGAGGCGTGTGATTGGCCCCAAATTTATTCTGCAGCAGGACAACAACCCCAAACATACAGCCACTATTAACTATTAACACTTCTATTTCTGAAAGCATTCTTCATACAGCATATTTCACGCCTGCCTGGAAAATTTGCAAACATTGGCGTAGCACCAGGGGTCACAATCGCCCTCCCCTGCTCCATCTCACTTTACATTTCATCTCACTGTGCCTGTGTGGGCGTCGGGGTCACCTGAAAGGCCAGTGTGTGATGGGTGGATGCAGATTCCACTATGCCCCTCCCCTTCCCAGAAGTGCCAGGCGGGACTGGGCGCCGAGTGGAGGAGGTTGGATGGGGCCCGCTGAGTGGAGGAGGCGGAACAGAGCTGCTGAGTGGAGGAGACGTGACGAGGTCCGCTGAGTGGAGGAGGCGGGACGGAGCCACTGAGTGGAGTCTGGTGCACAGACTTCTCACTACTGCTCGCCAGCTCCATGTCACTTCTGTCTCTGAAGCTCTGTGAGCTGGTCCGGTCCCCTGGTTCCTTGTCTCCTCCCCTCACCTCGCCGTCCAAGACAGTCTGTGCTGGTCTCTCCTCACCTCTCTTTTATGTTATTGCCCCCCCACCTGTCCTCAGTCATGACGGGGGCCTGCCAGAGGGGGACACGCTGTCCAGCTGGAGCAGCAAGTTCATCCAGATTGACAAGGTGAGAGTGGAGCATGGGGGAAGGATGAGGGAATATGAGAACATTCTACAGTCCAGAACACAGGGCTGGGGGACTTCAACACATTGAGGGGGGCTAAGACTTCTCCAGACTTCCCTTGTACTAGGGATATCCCATGTGTAGGGGAATGACAGGGGCCAGCATAGGAGAGGGGAGAGTCCTGGACATACTGGGACTTGTAGTCTGCAGGCAGCAGGGGAACCCCTGAGTAACTTGAAGGGACTCCAACACAGACGTAGCATTGGGGCTCACCTGTGTGGCCTCCCTATCACACCTGGTCAGGAGGGGCTGCATATAGAGGAATTAATCCACTCCATTTTCCTTCTGCTGCCACTGAATGCTGGCTTCTCTCCCTCCTGCATTTATTGATTCATATATTCAACCCCTCCTTTCTGGGTTACTCTTATTCTGCTGCTTCATAAACCAAAGCATAGTAAACTTATTTTACTATGCTTTGGTTTATGAATGAACAGCGCAGAGCTCTTCCTGTTCATTCATTATGTGCAGCTGAGGCTGCAGAGATGGTGGTCCTCAATCTCCTTTCTCTGTCTCAAATGTGAGACATCGGACCCCTGATATTTTACCAAATCCCAATTCCTCCCAATGACACCAACGATGGGGTATAATTCCTCCCAATGACACCAATGATGGAGCACAATTTCTCTCAATAACACCAATGATGAGGCACAATTCCTCCCACTGACACCAATGATGGGGCACAATTACTCCCACCTAAACAAAAAATTAGGTTATTATTTTTTTTCCACTGACGTCTGGACCTTTCTACTCCCAATGGTCACAGTTCGGCCCCCTAAAGTCTGAAGGTCAGTAAACTGGCCCTTTGTTTAGAAAGTTTCTAGACCCCTGATCTAGCAGATCCTTTAAGGCCCCTTTCACACTACCATGACTTCAAAGTCGCGCGATTTTGCCGCCGCGATATTACGGCCGTGATTTCAGGGAATGCCTGTGTAACTCGCATCAAAGTCGGACCAAAGTAGTGCAGGGACTACTTTGAAGTCGGAACGACTTGAAGTCGTACTAATATGAATGGTTGTCATTGGAAATCATGGGAAACGACTTGTCATGCTACTTTGCAGTCCCAAATCGTGGGACAAGACGTATAAGTGTGAAAGGGGCCTAAGGCTTAGGCCCCTTTCACACTTATACGTCTTGTCCCACGATTTGGGACTGCAAAGTAGCATGACAAGTCGTTCCCCATGATTTCCAATGACAACCATTCATATTAGTACGACTTCAAGTCGTTCCGACTTCAAAGTAGTCCCTGCACTACTTTGGTCTGATTTTGATGCTACTTACACAGGCATTCCTTGAAATCGCAGAAAAATAACGGTAAAATCGCGCGACTTTGAAGTCGCACAAGTGTCAAAGGCGCCCAAGTCTTACAAAATGTGAGGTGGGGCCTCCATGGATCAGACTTGTTTTTTCAGCACATCCCACAGATGCTTATTTGAACTGAGATCTGGAGGCAATGTCAACATCTTAAACTCATTGTGTCCCTCAAACCATTCTTAAACCATTTTTCCAGGGGGCATTATCCTGCTGGAAGAGGTCACTGCCATCAGGGAACACTGATTCCATGAAGGGATGAACTTGGTCAGCAACAATGTTTAGGTAGGTAGTACGTGTCAATGGTATTCACTTAAAGTTTTACTAAACACATACTGTTTAATTGACATTGTCCCTTCTATTTCTGTATGTGGATAATGGCTCTGTAATTAGTAAAAAAAAAAATCATCTACGGCCATGGCCAAAGGTTTTGAGAATGACACAAATTTTTTTTTTCACAAATCTACTGCTTCAGTGTTTTTAGATGCTTTTTGGCAGATGGTACTATGGTATACTGAAGTATAATTACAAGCATGTAGGGGGGGGGGGGGGTTGTTCACCCGCCTCTTGAGGATTGACCACAAGTTCTCAATGGGATTAAGGTCTGGGGAGTTTCCTGGCCATGCACCCAAAATGTTGATGTTTTGTTCCCCAAGCCACTTAGTTATCACTTTTGCCTTATGGCAGGGTGCTCCATCATGCTGGAAAAGGCATTATGCATCACCAAACTGTTCTTCGATGGTTGGGAGAAGTTTCTCTCGGAGAATGCTTTTGTACCATTCTTTATTCATGGCTGTGCTCTTAGGCAAAATTGTGAGTGAGCCCCCCACTCCCTTGGTTGAGAAGCAACCCCACACATGAATGGTCTCAGTATTCCTTACTGTTGGCATGATACAGAAATGATGGTAGCGCTCACCTTTTCTTCTCCGGACAAGGGTTTGTCCGGATGCTTCAAACAATAGGAAAGGGGATTCATCAGAGAAAATTACTTTTTCCCAGTCCTCAGCAGTCCAATTCCTGTACCTTTTGCAGAATATCAGTCTGTCCCTGATGTTTTTTTTCCTGAAGAGAAGTGGCTTCTTTGCTGCCCTTCTTGATACCAGACAATCCTTCAAAAGTTCTCACTTCACTGTGCATGCAGATGCACTCACACCTGTCTGCTGCCATTCCTGATCAAGCTCTGCACTGAAGGTGCCCCGATCCTGCAGCTCAATCAACTTTGGACTTTCTTGGGCACCCTGAAGCCTTCTTCACAACAATTGAACCTCTCTCATTGAAGTTCTTGTTAACCGATAAATAGTTGATTTGGGTGCAACCTTAATAGCAGCAATATCCTTGCCTGTGGATCCCTTTTTGTGCAAAGCAATGATGACTGCACGTGTTTCCTTGCAGGTAACAATGGTTAAGAGGAAGAACAATGATTTCAAGCACCACTCTCCTTTTAAAGCTTCCAGTCTGTTATTCTAACTCAATCAGCAATAGAGAGTGATTTCCAGCATTGTCCTCGTCAACACTGACACCTGTGTTAACGAGAGAATCACTGACATGATATCAGCTGGTCCTTTTGTGGCAGGACTGAAATGCAGTGGTAATGTTTTTTGGGGGATTAAGTTAATTTTCATGGCAAAGGGAAACTGCAATTAATTGCAATTCATCTGATCACTCTTCACAACATTATGGAGTATATGCTAATTGGCATCATAAATACCAAGGCAGCAGACTTTGTTAGAATTAATATTTGTGTCATTTTCAAAACTTTTGGCAACGGCTGTAACTACCCTTTTCCTAAACGATATACAGCTGTCACATGACCCATCTCTTTCCTAGCCTGTCTGCAGGGAAACTTAAGCAGGAGGAGCTTCTAGTCCTCTGCTGTTGGTCACATGTTCAACATTTTAAAAAAAAACTGTCTTTGGAATACAGAGTAAAACTATCTAATATCAATAAACTGTTTTAAATCATCACACAAATATGTATTTGAAATTGTGACAGGGGTCACTTTGGGCACAGGGTGAGCAAGAAAATAATGGACATTAAGAATATGTCTTGGATTGCTTTAAAATGGGACAGTGATATTTTTCCTCAATATTCCCCAGGATTTCTGTAAAGAACTATTTACTGTTTGATTATGAACTCAACAGGTTAACTGAAAAGTGACTCCTTCATGATGTTGGGACACATACTGTTAGATGCTAATGTCACCAACTCCAGACCCATGCTGCTGGAAGCGGCCCGCTTGCGGCTGAGAACTGGGTAAGACTATCTTCCCCGACATGTACCTTAGATCAGGCAAAATATCACAGTCTAGGATTGGAATGTGACAAGTTGGCCAGGGAGAAATCGGAGATGCAACGACACTACGTCATGTATTATGAGATGTCCCATGGCTTGAACATTGAAATGCACAAACAGGCTGAAATTGTCAAAAGGTTAAATGGGATGTGCGCCCAGGTTCTGCCTTACCTTTCCCAAGAGCATCAGCTACAAGTTTTTGGAGCCATTAGGAGAGCAAAGCAAGTGACTGTTCCAGAACTGAATTCCATTATTCGCCCTGCAACCTTACAACGTCACCATCAGCTACTGACCCGGTAAGCAAAATGGCCATGCTGATGGGTTGTCCAGGCATTAGAGGAATGGAACTATGGACTAACTTCGGAGTCAATCCGTCTGGGGTCTCCTCCTGTGTTAGTCTCCTGCCGAAAGGGGAGATGTGTGACAGGGGTCACTTTGGGCACAGGGTGAGCAAGAAAATAATGGACATTAAGAATATGTCTTGGATTGCTTTAAAATGGGACAGTGATATTTTTCCACAATATTCCCCGGGATATCTGTAAAGAACTATTTACTGTTTGATTATGAACTCAACAGGTTAACTGAAAAGTGACTCCTTCATGATGTTGGGATACATACTGTTAGATGCTAATGTCACCAACTCCAGCCCCCTGCCTGTGTGATGTAAATGAATCTAGGATGGCTTCTGAGGATCTTTCATTGTGATAATTAACTCTGTACTTGTGTGTATTGTAAACAGTCTGGGGGACATAAAGGTTATGCATAATCATTTAAGATGTAAAGGGATTAGCTAATGAACTCACCTGTTGTCTCCTAGGATGTCAGACGTGTATTAGGAGACAGTGAGGCTAGCCTAAAGGTCATGTGTCTGAGTCATCAGCTGTAGTTAATTAGCTCATGTAAATTAGGTCTGGTCAAAGGTGTATTGTGAGAAGAAAATTAGGAAAATGTAAGAACCTCCTCTCTGTGTGTATAAAACTTGGAAGTTTGTCATTAAAGTTGGTCAGACAAGTTGGAAACCTCAAACAGAGTGGTTGTCTCGTCTGTGGAGGGAGAAGTATTTGTATGGGGTCTTATTCGGCTGGTTGGAGTGTCTGGTGGCTGTCGTGTGGTTGGAAAGGGAATATCCTAACAGCGTTAACCCCTTTCATACTTGGGGTGTCGTTACAGAATTCAAATCTTTATTATTTTTTGTCAATAACAGGGTGTGAGTGGATTTCTGCCAGTCACAGACTGTGTCACACCTCTCCAGCCTGTGTCTTAGAATAGCATGGAGGTGAAGCCTACAACAATCTACATGTAATATCCAACCGCAATTGTGTTTAGCTGGTTGGTTGGAATGGAGGAGGAGGGAGGGAGTGGGCTGTAATTTACCACTGTTTACACCCACATGTATGACTCTATAGTCACATGGACTGCTCAGATATGATAGGGAGGAAATGCTCAGTATAGAAACTCACTGAAAACTGAGCATGTGCAGAGATTCCAACACTGCTCTGCAAAATCCCTAGCTGAACTGGGGACATGGACAGAAGGGGGAGACAGAGAACAGCAGGATCAACCAGGATTTTTGCAGCAAACTAATCTCATAGTGGCTGAGTGAGTATGAACAGCATGTAATACACCATTTATTGATCGTTTTTCATGATGTGGGTTTAGTGACACTTTAACCTGTCACTGGTCATAAAGTTATGACTGATTGGTGAGTGTCTATCTGTCTATTCATATTATCTATAGACTATATTATCTATCTGCCTTGAAAAAGTATTCATACCCCTCAGAATTTTCCACATTTTGTCATGTTACAACCAAAAAGGTAAATGTATTTTATTGGGATATTATTTGATAGACCAACACAAAGTTGCACATAATTGTGAAGTGGAAGGAAAATTATAAATGGCTTTCAATTTTGTTTTACAAATACATTTCTAAAAAGAGTGGGGTGCATTTGTATTCAGCCCCCTTTACTCTGATACCCCTAACTAAAATCCATTGGAACCAATTGCCTTCAGAAGTCACCTAATTATAAATAGAGTCCACCTGTGTGTGTAATTTAGTCTCAGTATAAATACAGCTGTTCTGTGAAGCCCTCAGAGGTTTGTTAGAGAACTTTAGTGAACAAACAGCATCATGAAGGCCAAGGAACACACCAGACAGGTCAGGGATAACATTTTGGAAAAGTTTAAAGCAGTGTTAGGTTATCAAAAAATATCCCAAGCTTTAAACATCTTACAGAGCACTGTTCAATTCATCATCCAAAAATGGAAAGAGCATGGCACAACTGCAAACCTACCAAGACATGGCTGTCCACCTAAAATGACAGGCCGGGCAAGAAGGGCAGTAATCAGAGAAGCAGCCAAGAGGTCCATGGTAACTCTGGAGGAGCTGCAGAGATCCACAGCTCAGATGGGAGAATCTGTCCACAGGACAACTATTAGTCGAGCACTCCACAAATCTGGCCTTTTTGAAAAAGTGGCAAGAAGAAAACCATTGTTGAAAGGAAGCCATAAGAAGTCCCATCTGCAGTTTGCGAGAAGCCATGTGGGGGACACAGCAAACATGTGGAAGAATATGTTCTGGTCAGATGAGACCAAAATTTAACTTTTTGGCCTTAAAGCAAAGCGCTATGTGTGGGGGAAAACTAACACTGCACATCACCCTGAACACACCATCCCCACTGTAAAACATGGTGGTGGCAGCATCATGTTGTGGTGATGCTTTTCTTCAGCAGGGACAGGGAAGCTGGTCAAAGTTGATGGGAAGATGGATGGAGCCAAATGCAGGGCAATCTCAGAAGGAGGTGAAGAGTCCTGGAGCTAGAAGTCTGCATGGAGAGTGAAGAGGAGGGAGAAGTTCTGAGGTCAAAAAAGTCTGTCAAGATTAGAAGTCCACCATTTTTGTTCTGTGAAGATAATGAGTAACTATTTGCCAATGTGAAGCCGGATCAGCTCCAGCATTGCAAATACCAATTGTTCTATGGGCATCCCATATTCATTTTCCCAACCAAGTTCAATCCCCCAAATAAAACAACAAAACAAAGAAAAAGACTTGTGCCGTATGGAGACAAAGACAAAGTGTGATGTATGGATGTCTGGCAGCAGGGTGAATATGCTTGGATGTTTGTAACTAGTGGCAACACACCTATCTATCTATCTATCTGCATATAAAATTATAAAATTAACTGTAAATAAAACTACAAAGCTCTCTACCTTCCCTTGTGAAGCCAGGTGACTGATTGTGTATTGAATGACGTAGTAAATGCCTCCATACCAGGACGACATCAGCTGATTTTTAATATATTAAAAGAAGGAATCTTATTTATATGGAAATCTATGAGCATTTTTTTCCACGGTACGGTGAGCTTGATGTATTGAGAGCCGCGTGCTAAAACACAAAAATTATTCCAAGGTGTCTCTGTTTTGGTAATATTACTGACAGACAGCTGCAAGGTTGGAAATTGAGGTACAAACCTAGTTAACATTCAATATCGCCCGGGTTAAGAGACATTGAGCATTATATATCGCCACCTTATATTTACATGGGAAATTTGTCTGCTGTCCGCTGACATTAATACATCTGGCTTTTAGCATGGACATGATATATGGACTGAGAAAATGCATGTGATGTTAATGTAGGCAATAGAGCAAAAGGGCATTTTATCAAATAAAACATTGATGCATTAACAGCGTGTTTGTCATTCCATCGTACGAGTATGACGTGGTGTTTTGGTTGCATACCCTCATTTATCATCCCAATGGACTGCAGGTGTAGAGGAACCTTTTATCTCCCAGTAATATAATTGCTCCCAACTGCAAGATTAGAGACTTGAATCATTTCATTACATTGTTTGAGGAACCTTTACTATTTATGATCCACTTCAGAAGATCTTCAAATTAGGTCCTAATATATCTGACAGTATAAAGCCCGTTCACATATTTTGTATTGCGTTACTTTTTAGTGCAATACATTAAAAACCCACCAAAAATACAGTATGAATTTTGAAGAAAACACACGTGCGTTTTGTAATGCGATGGTGTAAATGGGCCTTAACGAGTGGATATCTTACTGTTTCTTGTTCCTCAATATTTATAGTATTCAAAAAATATCCTAATATATGGTATTTGCTACAGATAGTTCTCATGCCATAATTTCCCATGGTGCAGTGTCATAAACAAGGGTCATACAGGTAATATAAATAAATAAACACATCTCAGAAGAGGAATACATACTGTATTTATTGGCGTATAACACTCACTTTTTTACCCTGAAAGTAGAGGGTAAACTGTGCCTGCATGTTATACGCAGGGGGCTGCGGAAAGTTTTTTTCCTGAAACTTCCCTCTTAAAGTTAGGGTGCGTGTTATACGCCGATAAATACGGTACATTTCAGTACATATACAACAATGGCAGGAAGAAAGAAACCCACATGTATGAGCCTGATCAGGGGCTTGCCTAGGTTGCTGTTTTTGTCAATCCCCCCACCCCACACCACCCCAGAAAATTAAAAATCCGGTACAAACTCTATTGTGCCCTATGAATACTTAAGATGCCATCCCATTTTTGTTCCCCCATTCTTTGGCTGCACTGACACCGTGTCCTAATGGCTAGCATTCTAGCAACCAATGACACTGGGGCGTTGATTTATTAAGCCTGGAGATTGCAAAATCTGGAACAACTGCGCATGGTCAGCTTCTAACTTCAGTTTGTTCAATTAACCACTTAACGACCGCCCACTATAAAAATACGTCGGCAGAATGGCACCGACAGGCAGAATCACGTATATCTACGTGACTGCCTTTGTATAGTTGGGGGGTTCGATCGGACCCCCCTTCTTTACAGTGAGCGGCCGTTATTCGTTTGGGAGCGATCAGAGATGAGGGGACGGCCGTTCGATTCCGGCCACCCACTCTCGATCGCTCCCAGCGAATCGAATCCTTCCCCTGCCTGTGTAATGTTTACACAGGCAGAGGAAGTGATGTCATCTCTCCTGCGCCGCACAGGAGAAGATGCAGGTTAGTGCACAAAACACTACACTGACACCAGGACACATAGGCACATAAATCGCCCCCCCCAGGCCCCCCCAGACACCCCCCAGATCACCCCCCAGCCCCCAGTCACAGTGTCACTGATTGCAGTGACCATTTATTTACTGATCACTGCAATCAGTGACATTTGTGACTGTAAAAGTGTCACTAAAGTTAGTTTTAGGTCCAGTGTAGCCCCCTAACCCCCCCTAATAAAGGTTTAACCCCCTGATCGCCCCCCAGATAATCCTTTCACCCCCTAGCACCGCCGTCGCTAAGCGATCACTTTTCTGATCGCTGTCTTAGCGTCGGTGATGCCGATCGGTAGGCAGTTATTTTTTTTAGGTTCGCCGCAGGTTTTTATAGCGTCGGGTACCCCCATATATTACCTAATAAAGGTTTAACCCCCTTGATCGCCCCCCAGATAACCCTTTCACCCCCTATCACCACTGTCGCTAAGCGATCATTTTTCTGATCGCTGTCTTAGCGTCGGTGATGCCAATCGGTAGCCAGTTAATTTTTTTAGGTTCGCCGCAGGTTTTTATAGCGTCAGGTACCCCCATATATTACCTAATAAAGGTTTAACCCCCTTGATCGCCCCCCAGGTAACCCTTTCACCCCCTATCACCACTGTCGCTAAGCGATCGTTTTTCTGATCGCTGTCTTAGCGTTGGTGATGCCGATCGGTAGCCAGTAATTTTTTTTAGGTTCGCCGCAGGTTTTTATAGCGTCGGGTACCCCCATATATTACCTAATAAAGGTTTAACCCCCTTGATCGCCCCCAGGTAACCCTTTCACCCCCTATCACCACTGTCGCTAAGCGATAGTTTTTCTGATCACTGTCTTAGTGTCGGTGATGCCGATCGGTAGCCAGTAATTTTTTTTAGGTTCGCCGCAGGTTTTTATAGCGTCAGGTACCCCCATATATTAACTAATAAAGGTTTAACCCCCTTGATCGCCCCCCAGGTAACCCTTTCACCCCCTATCACCACTGTCGCTAAGCGATCGTTTTTCTGATCGCTGTCTTAGTGTCGGTGATGCCGATAGGTAGCCAGTAATTTTTTTTTAGGTTCGCCGTCAGGTTTTTATTTAGCGTCAGGTACCCCCATATATTACCTAATAAAGGTTTTAACCCCCTAATTGCCCCTAGTTAACCCTTTCACCAGTAATCACCATATAAGTGTTACGGGTGACGCTGGTTAGTTAGTTTGCTTTTTATAGTGTCAGGGCACCCGCCGTATATAACCCAATAAAGGTTTAACCCCCTGATCGCCCGGCGGGTGATATCAATTAGGTTTTAGCGTCAGAGAGGGTCTGCGTCACACCCCAGGCAGTGTCAGGTTAGTGCCAGTAGCGCTAACACCCACGCGTGAAGCATAACCCCCCTTAGTGGTATAGTACCTGAACAGATCAATATCTGATCTGATCAGATCTATACTAGCGTCCCCAGCAGTTTAGGGTTCCCAAAAACGCAGTGTTAACGGGATCAGCCCAGATACCTGCTAGCACCTGCGTTTTGCCCCTCCGTCCAGCCCAGGCCACCCAAGTGCAGTATCGATCGATCACTGTCACTTGCAAAACACAACACACATAACTGCAGCGTTCGCAGAGACAGGCCTGATCTCTGCGACTCCAGTGCTGTAGGAGGTGATTTCACCACCACAGTTAAAAAAAAAAAGCATATATGCCGAAGCATTGGGGCAGCAGGGGCGGAGGAGCGATTTTGCTCCTAATGCCGCGTACATACGGTCGAAATTCCGACGGAGGCTTGCCCGTGGAAAAGTCTGACCATGTGTACGCGGCATAACTTTTGCGGGAAGATGCCCCCATGCTTCGGCATATATAAATGGTGCATGTATGCCCATCATTAGAAGTGGGTGGATGAAGGGTGGTATTCTAATGGTGGGCATACCC
Organism: Rana muscosa; assembly: GCA_029206835.1. Lineage (NCBI taxonomy): Eukaryota > Metazoa > Chordata > Amphibia > Anura > Ranidae > Rana > Rana muscosa. The sequence continues at coordinate 449,342,086 of CM055127.1, read as the reverse complement.
ACCGATCAATCTTTTTTTTTCGTTCAGCCAACAGGCTGCATGAAAAAAAAGATTACAATACATGTCCAACAAGGACCAGCAACGTACTGGTATGTTGCTGGACTTTGAATGTTTATACCAGAATGATGCCTGCGGGTTTAGGTATTATCTTGGTATCATTCTTTTCAGCCAGCGGCCGGCTTTCATGTAAAAGCAATCCTAGTGGCTAATTAGCCTCTGGACTGCTTTTACAAGCCGTGGGAGGGAATGTCCCCCCCCCCCCGGATATAAAAAGCGCCATTGGGAAATTGGGAAAGCATTTTATCACATCGATCTTGGTGTGGTCAGATGCTTTGAGGGCAGAGGAAAGATCTGGGGTCCAATAGACCCCAGTTTTTTCATAAAAAGAGTACCTGTCACTACCTATTGCTATCATAGGGGATATTTACATTCCCTGAGATAACAATAAAAATGATAAAAAAAATAAAAATATGGAAGCAACAGTTTAAAAATAAAATAAAAAAGCAAAATTAATAATAATAAAAAAAAAAGCACCCCTGTCCTGCCCTGCTCTTGCCCAATGGCGAACGCAAGCGTCGGTCTGGCGTCATATGTAAACAGCAATTGCACCATGCATGTGAGGTATCACCGCAAAGGTCAGATCGAGGGCAGTAATTTTAGCAGTAGACCTCCTCTGTAAATCTAACGACGTAACCTATAAAGGCTTTTAAAGGCTTTTAAAAATGTATGTAGTTTGTCGCCAATGCGCGTTTGTGCGAAATTTTAAAGCTTGTCGTGTTTGGTATCTATGTACTCGGCCTAAGATCATCTTTTTTATTTCATCAAACATTTGGGCAATATAGTGTGTTTTAGTGCATTAAAATTAAAAAAAGTGTATTTTTTCCCCTAAAAATGCGTTTGAAAAATCGCTGCGCAAATACTGTGTAGAAAAAAAAATGCAACAACCACCATTTTAATCTGTAGGGCCTTTGCTTTAAAAATATATATAATGTTTGGGGGTTCAACATAATTTTCTTGCAAAAAAAAAAATATGTTTTCATGTAAACAAAAAGTGTCAAAAAGGGCTTTGTCTTCAAGTGGTTAGAAGAGTGGATGTAAGCTTCCTAATGTTGTGTATAAAATGCCAGAACAGTTCAAAACCCCCCCAAATGACACCATTTTGGAAAGTAGACACCCCAAGCTATATACTGAGAGGCATGTCGAGTCCATGGAATATTTTATATGTTGACACAAGTTGCGGAAAAAATACAATTGTTTTTTTTTTTTTTTTTTCACAAAGTTGTCACTAAATGATATATTGCTCAAACATGCCATGGGCATATGTGGAATTACACCCCAAAATACATTCTGCTGCTTCTCCTGAGTACGGGGATACCACATGTGTGAGACTTTTTGGGAGCCTAGCCGCGTACGGGACCCCAAAAACCAAGCACCGCCTTCAGGCTTTCTAAGGGTGTAAATTTTTGATTTCACTTCTCACTGCCTATCACAGTTTCGGAGGCCATAGAATGCCCAGATGGCACAAAACCCCCCCAAATGACCCCATTTTGGAAAGTAGACACTCCAAGCTATTTGCTGAGAGGTATGGTGAGTATTTTGCAGATCTCGCTTTTTGTCACAAAGTTTTGAAAATTTAAAAAAAATATTTATATTTCCTTTCTTCATTTTCAAAACCAAATGAGAGCTGTAAAATACTCACCATTCCTCTCAGCAAATAGCTTGGGGTGTCTACTTTCCAAAATGGGGTCATTTGGGGGGGGGTTTGTGCTATTTTGGCATTTTATGGCCTTCGAAACTGTGATAGGTAGTGAGGAGTGAACACTTGGGACAAAGAAAAAAAAATTCAATGGGCTCAACATGCCTCTCAGCAATTTCCTTGGGGTGTCTACTTTCTAAAATGGGGTCATTTGGGGGGGTTTTGTGCTATTTTGGCATTTTATGGCCTTCGAAACTGTAATAGGTAGTGAGGAGTGAAATCAAAAATTTGCGCCCTTAGAAATCCTGAAGGCGGTGATTGGTTTTCGGGGGCCCGTACGCGGCTAGGCTCCCAAAAAGTCCCACACATGTGGTATCCCCGTACTCAGGAGAAGCAGCAAAATGTATTTTGGGGTGCAATTCCACATATAACCATGGCATGTGTGAGCACTATATCATTTAGTGACAACTTTTTGTAATTTTTATTTTTTTAGTCATTATTCAATCACTTGAGACAAAAAAAAAAAATATTCAATGGGCTCAACATGCCTCTCAGCAATTTCCTTGGGGTGTCTACTTTCCAAAATTGGGTCATTTGGGGGGGTTTTGTACTGCCCTGCCATTTTAGCACCTCAAGAAATGAGATAGGCAGTCAGAAATTTAAAGCTGTGTAAATTCCAGAAAATGTACCCTAGTTTGTAGACGCTATAACTTTTGCGCAAACCAATAAATATACGCTTATTGACATTTTTTTACTAAAGACATGTGGCTGAATACATTTTGGCCTAAATGTATGACTAAAATTGAGTTTATTCGATTTTTCTTATAACAAAAAGTAGAAAATATCATTTTTTTTCAAAATTTTCGGTCTTTTTCCGTTTATATTGCAAAAAATAAAAATCGCAGAGGCAATCAAATACCATTAAAAGAAAGCTCTATTTATGGGAAGAAAAGGACGCAAATTTCGTTTGGGTACAACATTGCATGTCCGCACAATTTACAGTTAAAGCAGCGCAGTGCAAAATTCTGAAAACAGCTCTGGTCCTTTAGCTACAAAATGGTCCGGGGCTTAAGTGGTTAAGCTTTGACAAAAAAAAAATGGAATCTGATTGGTTTCTTTGTAGAGCTGCACCAGATTTTCACACTTTCCAGTTTTAGTAAATCAACCCCAGTGCATCACTGGTTGCTAGAACCGCATCATTGATTGCTAGTGTATCACTACCCCCGTAGGAGCTGCTGGTTTGTTTTTGGGTTTGCACGTTACCTCTTTAGCTTTGTTGTCAGGGTAGGAAAGTCCATAGTAAATGCAATGTCCACACAAAAGTAAAACCTTCAACAGTCAGGCTTTATTCTTTTCTTTTGCATTATAACTTGAGAGAAAGTAGAAGGTAGGAGAAGAATAGGGTACAGAATGCGGTACAGAATGCACAAACTTAGTTCAAGGTACTTATCAATCATTCACCACTCTCACCGATAGAGTGGGTATTGCTCACCCGGATAGTCCCCTCTCACATGGCCTAGCAGCCGGGATGACGCACGAACCAGTAACAAGACAGTCTCTGCCACAGACTGCTTAAGATGGAGTCGGTCTCTGCCACAGTCCTTTTTTTAGGGATAGTTAAATGGATAGTTCAGGAATCCTCTGCCACAGGATTTAAAGTCCCAAACTTCCAGCCGTGCAGTAAAAGAGCCAATCCGGCAAACTGCAGGGCTTTTGGTATATTGGATCCCTCCTCAACAAAGTCACCAGGCCTCACCTGAGACATCAGCACTTTTCCGGTCTCCTCCAGGGCAGGTCCTCCCCCGGTTACTTCATCAAGACAGCTTCCTCCCTTTTGGACGGACATCTTGGGATCTCTTCTTAGGATGTAGGCCCCGGCCAGAATAACCGGGCCTACTCAATAGCGATGCAGCCTTGGGTCAACGTGGCCCAGAGACCAGAATTACACACACATACCTCGTGCCAGGAGGGCCACGAGGTGAAGACCCCGAACAATGGCGTCTGCCCCTTAAGTATCCCCTCCCAGCAGGCACAGCGGGTCGACCACTCCCACTGAACCACTGCTGAGAAGGGTCACTCAATGCACCATGGTTTGCCTGCATTCCAACAGGTGCCTGGGGTGTTAACTCCACCTACAGGCAACACAGGAAAATGCTATCAGGCAGCACCACAGCCAGAACAGAGGCAAATTTATATACAAATCGACAGTCTGAGCCCAACTATTGGCTCAGACACCCTTAAATTTGAAATAGCGTCCCAACCATTGGGGTAGGGCGCTTCATACACCCCCCTCCACAAAAAGACACTGTCCCCAGTGGCTGAGGAAAAAAAAAAAAGAAACCCTCAAGCCTGAGGGTTTGGCACCTGAACCAAGAAAACTGGGAAGGGGAGAGAAAGGAGGAAAATAAACAAAATACAATAAAAGGAATGGCATAAATCTCCAGATAAGACATTTTTATATTACACACTATATATATACACTACCACCCATCACTACCTGTCTAATCCCACCCCATTCTCCGATGGTCTTGACAGCAGATCTGGTACCTAAAAGAAAACACAACAAAACAAAAAAATATATACATAGCAATAATATAATTTTAAGGTATGCGACCTATATACACAGACGCAGAGCTGCATCTCCGAGAAAATGAAACTGTCCTTTTAGTTTGTTTTTTTTTGAGAAAAAAGTTTTTTATTGAACAATTTACATTTGGAACATAATTCTGCAAGTTACAAGGCAATACTGGAGAAATGCATAAAACAAGAAATGTGGCTTATACATATATAGGCACAGTAGATCAAAAAACTTGTTCAGATTGAACACTGGATTCAGTGACTATCAATAAGTGGAAAACCCTATGTCCACGCTATTCATGGAATTGCACGCTAGAAGGATGTATAGTATTACGGACCATCAGTGCATGTGTCTGCGGACTCAAGCCATCGATCCCAGATTTTGTAGTACTTATCTGGACAACCTCTGTTGATGTATATGAACTTTTTGTAGGGAAGAGTGTTATTTATATCTAGTTTCCAATCGTTGAAGCTGGGGGGAGTGGGTCTCATCCACTGTCTGGCTATAATTTTTCTAGCATTAAACAATGTTTCATGCAAGAATGTTTTAGTGAATTTGTCCATCTCAGAGTCGGGGAATATCCCCAGTAAGCATTGTTTGGGGTCCAGGGTCAATGGGGATCCCATGTCATCATGGAGGAAGTCAACAATCTGCTTCCACAGACCCTGAAGGACCGGGCACGCCCAGAGTAGATGGAAGAATGTGCCCGTCGTTTGGTTACACATTGTGCACAAGGTAGAAAACTGTCGTCTAAAGCGGGCGATTCTTAGGGGGGTGAGATACGCTCGGTGCACCACGTATAACTGGGTCAGCCTGTCAGAGAGCTTGGGGGATACAGTCTTGCACGAGTCTAGGGCTTCACTCCACTCCTCATCCTCCAGTGGGCCCACCTCTCTTTCCCATCTTGGTTTAAGGCTGTAAGCTAGCGTGGTAGATGATGGGGTGAGAAGCATGACATAAAAATCAGAGATCAGCTTTCGCGGGTCCACACCCTTAACCACAGCCATAATAACATTAGGTGTAGATTGTGGCAAAGGCTGGGGAAACTGAGCTTGGGCTGCGTGACGCACCTGGAAGAATCTAAAAAGCATAGAATTGGGCAGCAGGAACTCATTTTGGAGGTCCTCAAAGTTTTTAAGTGTGCCATCGGAAATTATGTGGTGCAAATAATATATTCCATATTCGCACCATATCTCTGTGTCAGGGATCAAGAGAAACTCTGAGAGTAGTCTATTGTGCCATAAGGGGGTATAGTTGTTGTATTTAGGGGTCGTTAATGTTTTAGTGGTGATGTCCCATACGCGCCTATATTGGTATAATAGGGACCCACGGTCTCTATTGGAGTTATTCCCACTATGTCCCACTGCAATTGCAGTGAGTGGGTCAGTGGTCAGTTGTGCCCACCGTGGACAGAGGAGGGTGAGGAATCTGAGTCTGTCGGTTTTATCTATGTGGTATAGTTGAGACAGTTGGGACGCAAGGTAATAAAGATTTAAGTCAGGGAGGGCTGTTCCACCTAGGTCAGTAGGGTTCTTAAGGACTCTCCAGGCCAGCTTGTGTCTGTTGTTACCCCAAATAAATGTCTTGAGTATGGCCTCCATTGACTTGAAAAATTTCAAGGGTAAGTATACGGGTGTGTGCCAGAGTATATACAATATTTTCGGAAATAATATCATTTTAACAATGTTAATACGGCCCCACACGCCGAGCGGCAGTCTCGCCCATACCTGGGTTCTAGACTTGATGAGATCGAAAAGGGGTTCTATGTTCAGGGATATATAGTCAGCCGGTGTTCTATTCACCAATACTCCAAGATATTTGATAGTGTTCACTCGCTGGAGTGGTAACTGTGCCTGTAGCTTGGGAGAGGGGAAACTATCCATAGGCAGTATTTGAGATTTCTCCCAATTAATTTTAAGGCCAGAGAACTGACCAAAGTGTTCAATTGTATGCAACGCCTTCTGAAGCGATGTGGCAGAGTCGGCCAGGTATAGTAGCGTGTCGTCTGCGTATAAGCTAATTTTTTCAGTCAGGGAACCAAGGCAGAGACCCTGAATCTCGGGGTCCCCTCTAATGGAGATTGCAAGGGGCTCCGCCGCCAAGGCATAGAGGAGCGGAGACAGTGGGCAGCCCTGTCTAGTGCCCCTGGATAAGTCAAATGTCTGGGAGGCCCTCCCGTTGGCCACTACTTTACCCCTGGGTGCCAGATATAATAATTGAACCCACTTAATAAATTTAGGTCCAAAACCAAAGCCACGGAGGCATCCCCAAAGGTACCGCCACTCCACTGAGTCAAAGGCCTTGGCAGTATCCAAAGCCACCACCACCCGGGACCCAACATTAGTATGTGTCGCTTGTAAGTTAATATACAATTTTCTGAGGTTGAAGGAGGTGTTACGCCCCGGCATAAATCCAGCTTGATCAGCATGGATCAGGGTTAGAATCACTTGGTTAAGGCGTAGGGCAAGTACTTTAGCCAGAATCTTTATGTCTACCTGGAGTAGCGATATTGGTCTATAAGATTCCGGGAGGCCTGGGTCCTTGCCTGGCTTAGGTATGAGGATAATTACCGCCTCGCCCATCGATGGGGGTAAGGTGAAATTGTCAAATAGATGGTTGAAGAGGGACAATAACTTGGGGGCAAGTATCTCGATGTATTGGGCGTAAAATTCTATGGGCAACCCATCTGAACCCGGGGCCTTGGATCTGGCGAAGCTCCCAATCGCTGTGGTTATTTCGTCGAGTGTAATAGGTGCGTCTAGCATAGCCATTTGGGCATCGTCTAGCTGTGGAAAGATGATTTCCGCCAGTAGATCTTCCAATTGAGAGTCAGTGGTAGAAACCTGGGACGTATATAGTTGAGAAAAGAAGTCCCTAAATTCAGAAGTGACAGCCTGGGGTTCCGTAATCTTTTCCCCATTAGGACCAGTGAGGGAAATGACAGTAGGGGGTCTATCCTCACTATGTGCCAAGTAGGCCAACAGTTTACCCGCTCTCTCCCCATGTTCATATAATTTTTGTCTGGCAAAGAAAAGTTTTTTCCTGGCCGTCTCGTGTTGTAGCTGATTAACCACCCTGGTTTGTAACCTGAGTCGGGCAGCTCCATCAGGAGAGGGGTTCGACATGTACCCCTGTTCAGAGGAGGACAGATCCCGCATTGCCCCGTCCAGTATGGCTGATGAATTAGCCTTCAGCCTGTTGATAAAGGAGGTCAGAGTCATACGTGCATGCAGTTTGAAGGCTTCCCATACTACGTCTGGGGATGCAGATCCGTCATTCTCTAAAAAGTAAGTTCTCCAACTGTTACCAAGCTCGTCATCCTCCGACAACAGGGTGAGCCAAAACGGATTCAGGCGCCACGTACGGGGCGGTTTGTCTAATGGGATGGAGAGGCTAATGAAATATGGGCTATGGTCTGAAAGTAATCTGGGGGCAAATTCAGCTTCCAGTAATCTTGGGGCAAGGGTACTAGAAATGAATATAAAATCTATACGGGACATGGTGTTATGGGTAGTTGAGAAACAGGAGTAAGCTCGAGTGAGCGGGAATTTAAAACGCCAGGTGTCAGTGAGATTAAAGGAAGAGATAAGTCGGGAGAATCTAGTGTGGGTTGGAGCTGTAGTAGATAATGGCGAGGGCGACAGTTTGTCTAATGTAGGGTTCAACGTAGCGTTAAAATCCCCCAGCCACACCGCCTGAATCGAAGGATGACGAGTCATATATAGCAAGCCCTCTGTGACTATAGTAGAATTAAATGGTGGAGGTACATAGAATGCCATCAGTAGGAAAGGTTCACCATACAATTTAACCGAAAGAAAGACATAGCGCCCCTGTGGGTCAGACTGAACATCACACAGCTCAAAATGTACCGTCTTGGCAATCAAAACTGAGACTCCGCGGGCGTGGGACGAGTGGGATGAATGATATGCCCACCCAATCCATGGCCGGCGGAGTGCCATCTGGAGCCGACCCTCAACGTGTGTCTCCACTAACACCACAATGTCGGCTCGTTGTTTTTTGAGAAATGAGAAAACTGCAGATCTCTTTACCTTGTCCCCAAGCCCACGCACATTCCAAGTGAGCAGTTTTATCGATGCCATAATTCAAACATTAAAACATATCGTGGGGCAGTAGCATTACATGAATACAAGGTTTGCCATCTATGCAGTATCAATGTTAGCATGCACTTCGTTGTATTGCAGTCCATCAAGAAAAAACGAACCTCCCCCTCCCCCCTCCCCACCCTGCATCTTCCCCAACTGATGCGGGTATGTTCCCAAAACCAAAAGAAAGTAACAACCGGTAGCAGATAAAACCAAAATATCTTGCTGTTACGTAAAAGATCTGCAGCGATCTCCTCACATGGGAGGTGTGGAAGATCCAATGCCCGCAAATAAAGAGCAACAGGCTCTTCTTGTACTGTGAACCAGAAGTACAGTGCGGGGTCGGTGGTATAGAAAGTTCTGCAGTCACATAATAAAGAGATGCGTGTTCCGGTTGCTGGGGGGCGAAAATTCGCTGTGTTAGGCATGTGGAGTGTAGGACTGATTGTGCTCCGCAATTACAGTCTCCAGGGTAGTTACATGGATCAACCAGTCAGTGGGGGCCCTAAGTATGGGAGACCCCCTCTGCAGGTTACAATTGAAAGAGGATTATAGCAGGGGAAGGCAAAAGGGGGTCCCAGGGGTAAGGAGCAATAGGGTATGCGCCGCGGGCAGTAAAGGGGAGACAAAAAAAAAGGGGGGGTAACATACCAGGATTTGCAGACTCCCGCTGCGGCGTATAATGTGCTGGTGATGATGACAGGCAATCAATAGTGCTGATGAACATGCTCGGTCAGGTCACTCCGCCGCCCCTCTGGCGGGCCCCGGACGCTCCAACCAGGCAATGACTTCCTGAGGATCCTCAAAAAAGAACACACGGCCGTCCCTTTCGACTCTAAGACGAGCTGGAAATAGCATAGAGTATTTAAGATGTTGTATCCGGAGCCTCCTCTTCGCCTCCATGAAGCCTTGGCGGCGGCGCTGCGTCCTTTTAGTTTTAAATCAGTTTTAAACCCTGTGTTATCATGAAAGTCTTTTCCCTATATTTGGCAAACTACTGCCACCTAGTGTCAGAGGCAACACAATGTCCTTTAAGCAGGGGCTCGAACACAAACACACAAAAGAACCAATGTTGAAGACGGCGTTCTCAGTAACCCTTTTCTATCTGACTGACCCCAAAGTTCAGTTGGCAAAAAACTTTCTTTCAGAGATGGAGGAAAGGAAACGTTCTCTGTCTCTTTTTTTTTTCTTTAAGACAAACAAATCTTCTACAGTGGAGAACAGAGTCACATTGATCCAGAACACTCTCCACTTGTAGAAGATACAGAAGGCAAAGAACAAACAAAGTTTGTTTGCTGATTCAAGGCAAATAAAACCTAGGATCCGGCAGCATCAGAGACTTTCCCTGCTTGTCCAGAGTGGTAATGAAGTATATCACACCATCCCTTCCTGGTCTGCGGAGAACAACCCAATCAGCGTGGATGTGCCGGCCATAACTCCAGTCTAATCGGCAACCTTTAAACCGATCGGCCATTAAGGTCGAGTGATCTAAGATCCTGAACAGTTTGGGCACTTTCAGATAGTCCCAGATGGCCTCCCCGTACCATTGCTCATGGCGAGCTTAAATTTCCATCATGAGTTCCTTAGGTACACATGGGAATTTCAAGCCATACTCGGTATCTACCCTTTTCATCAGTATTCGCTGTAGGCGGGCGAGTTTAGGCAGAGACCGGGAACTTCCCATCCCAGGCATTACATAGGAGTCCGGTGACTTCCGAACCAAAGACATAGCAGACGGTGACAAAATCCCTTCATTAAGTACAGTCTCCTTTTCTACATCTGGGGTCTCCATCCGGGGTGTCGTATCCCTAGAGTCCATGAGTGATCCCTCTTGGAGACTGCGTATCGGGGTGACACATTTTCTATTGTCCCATCTCCTCTCCTGAGACAAAGTCTCAAACAGATCGTCATCCCCGATATCTAATGAAGAGTCCAACTCCGAGGAGTCCCACTCCTCGGCAGGTAGATAAGTGCGGGTAGCTACAGTCAATTTGTCCCCAGCCTCCTTACCGGTTCCTGACGTGGACTTCCCGGAGATTTTACCACTCACGAGGTCCGGTTCCGGCAGGCGCTGAGGTAGGCCTCCACCGCGGCCGCGGGAGGCCTTAGCGTAGCCCACCTTCCATTTCGCAGGCGGGATGAAAGCACAGGTGGTGGCGGTGGCAGCGTCCGCTGCGATGTCCACGGATGGCTCCGAAGTAACAGTAGCTTCTACTCCGGATCCACCTGTCGCAGCAGAGGCAGTGCGTGTAGGCTGGACCGCTGGGGCGAAGGCGACTTCCTCCGAAGTAACGGTGCCTGTTATCCAGTCTACCCGATAAGCGCGGGGTGGCACAGTGGGTTGGTCCACCTCAAACAAGTACTCCCCGCAGGATGCACAGCGGCCGAACGGGCGCAATTGTATAGTCAGTCCATCGCATCCAGCGTAGAGCATGCCCAGGGCCTCCACATCTTGACTGGTATAAAGAGTGAAGCGTCCCCAGGGCTTGAGTCGGATCCCCGTATCTGTAAGCAGGGCTCCGGATTGCGTGGCACCCACGGCATTTGGCATAGCGAACATCCTGGGTTCCGATATGGCTGGTGCCCAGGAGAAAGAGGACATGTCGCTCACTGAACTATCCACTTGGTCAGGCAACCTTTGGTCCTTGCGCCAAACACACTCACATGGTTCACACAGGTGGCGGGAACTCCTCTCAGTTTAGTTCCTTTTTGCACTTAGTTTGCGGGCTTTATTCTTTCTGGCTCCGCCCATGAACTACGCAGTTGGCAAAGTTATCTGTACCCCTTGACCCCTTCTTCTCTCGTTCAAAGCACAGTCCAACACTTTCTCGATGGCAGACTTTCAATAAAGCAAAAAACAGTAATCCAGTTGTCAGAGGCAATGGCAAATATCCCGGACGAGCCCCCACGTGTAGCACTACCCCCGTAGGAGCTGCTGGTTTGTTTTTGGGTTTGCACGTTACCTCTTTAGCTTCATTGTCAGGGTAGGAAAGTCCATAGTAAATGCAATGTCCACACAAAAGTAAAACCTTCAACAGTCAGGCTTTATTCTTTTCTTTTGCATTAAAACTTGAGAGAAAGTAGAAGGTAGGAGAAGAATAGGGGAAGGTTCAGGCACGCGGTACAGAATGCACAAACTTAGTTCAAAGTACTTATCAATCATTCACCACTCTCACCGATACAGTGGGTATTGCTCACCCGGATGGTCCCCTCTCACATGGCCTAGCAGCCGGGATGACGCACGAACCAGTAACAAGACAGCCTCTGCCACAGACTGCTTAAGATGGAGTCAGTCTCTGCCACAGACCTTTTTTTAGGGATAGTTAAATGGATAGTCCAGGAATCCTCTGCCACAGGATTTAAAGTCCCAAACTTCCAGCCGTGCAGTAAAAGAGCCTTTAAGCCGATTTGGCGAACTGCAGGGCTTTTGGTATATTGGATCCCTCCTTAACAAAGTCACCAGGCCTCACCCCAGACATCAGCACTTTGCTGGTGTTCTCCAGGGCAGGTCCTCCCCCGGTTACTTCATCAAGACAGCTTCCTCCCTTTTTGGACAGACAGCTTGGGATCCCTTCTTAGGATGTAGGCCCCGGCCAGAATAACTGGGCCTACTCAACAGCGATGCAGCCTCGGGCCAACGTGGCCCCGAGACAAGAATCACACACTCATACCACGCGCCAGGAGGGCCATGAGGTGAAGACCCTGAACAATGGCGTCTGCCCCTTAAGTATCCCCTCCCAGCAGGCACAGTGGGTCGACCACTCTCACTGAACCACTGCCGAGAAGGGTCACTCAATCGATTATGGTTTGCCTGCATTCCAACAGGTGCCTGAGGTGGTAACGCCACCTACAGGCAACAAGGGAAAATGCTATCAGGCAGCACCACAGCCAGAACAGAGGCAAATTTATATACAAATCGACAGTCTGAGCCCAACTATTGGCTCAGACACCCTTAAATTTGAAATAGCGTCCCAACCATTGAGGTAGGGCACTACACTAGGATCCAGGCTGCTGGACTGCACAGCATCTACCTACACCATAACAACCAGTGATGCTGTGCAGCTCAGCTGGCCAGTGTCCTTGAAACCAGCTTAGAGCTGCAGTGAGGGTGTGTGAGGCAGTGTGTCTGGCATGGAGACCCTGGCTATAGTGCTGCCCCTACAGAGTTCTGCCTGCCGCCAGCATCCCAGCAACCATCTCATAAATGCTGCCCTGTGTATGCAGGGCAAAGTTACTGAGCTGCAGTTTGTACAGTGTGTTGGGTATGGACACTCTGGCTATAGTGATGCCCCCACGAAGTGCCACCTCTTGCCAGTGTCCTAGCAACCAGCTCAGAGCTTCAGTGATTGCAGTGTGTCTGACATGGACACTCTGTAAATAGCACTCCCCTTCCTACAGAGTGCTGCCTGTTTCCAGCGTCCTAGCAACCATTTCAGTAATGCTTCCCTGTGTATACAGGGCAAAGGTACTGAGCTGCAGTGTGGACAGTGTGTCGCATATGGGCACTCTGGCTATAGTGATGCCCCCATGAAGTGTCAACTGCTGCCAGCTTTCTAGCAAGGGCAGTGTGTCAAGCATGGATACTCTGGATATACTCTATAGTGCTTCTCCACCTCACAGAGTGCTGCCTGCCACCACAGTCCTAGCAACTGAGGATTACTGCCCTGTGTATACAGGGCAAAGGTATTGAGCTGCAGTGTGGACAATGTGTCCAGTATGGACACTCTGGCTATAGTGCTGCCCCCACAAAGTGCCGCCTGCTGCCAGTGTCTTAGCAACCAGTTCAATACCAAAGGCCTGTGTATACAGAGCAATGTTACCAAGCTACAGTGAGGGCAGTGTGTCCGTATGGACAGTCTGGCTTTAATTCTGCCCCCCCACAGAGTGTCACCTGCTGTCAGTGTCCTAGCAGCCAACTCAGTAAGCTGCCCTATGTTTACAGGCCAATGTTGCTATGCTGCAGTGAGGACAGTGTGTCTGATATGAACACTCTGGCTTTAGTGCTGCCCTCAACAAAGTGCCTCCTGCTGCCAGCATCCTAGCAACCAGTTCAGTGACTCTGGGCAATGTTACCGAGCTGCAGTGTGGACAAAGTGTCAAACATGGACATTCTGGTCCTAGTGTTGCCCCTTAAAACATGCTGCATGAGGACGCAGCCTCAATTTGCCTTATTGGCCACATGCTCCTGCCTATAATCTAGAAGGGTAAAAACATCCAAAACTAAAATAATAAAAGAGGTTTTGGCTACATTTTCACTTTAAATAGGAGAGCAATATCAAATATCCCCGCCAGTCATGACTGGGGATGAGAGATATTAGGCTATTATTGACATGGATGGTTATTTCAGACAGGGAGGCAGATTTAGCAGACAAATTCTGTTTTATTCATATCGAGGACATAAGAGAAGACCGCTGTTAGACAGCGAGCCTGATGGACAGTGGATAATGGAAATTCAATATGAAGGATTGTCATTTTCATAGTAAATATAATTGTCCCTAAGCATTTCCAAAAAAAATTAGTTTTGGGTTTGCACAGACTGAATAAAATAAAGACCAGCAGGCTTTTTCAGTTACAGTACTCCAGATAAACGGTTAAATATACAGAAGAAATACATATATGAGAGCGGTATTACATGCCAAAGGATTTCTATTTCTTTCCATCCTGTCCTGAGATGGGCACAGTCCTGTCTGCTGACTGATCTTTCTCTGCTACACTTCCACTCTTACCTACTGTATAGGCAATGGTGTATTTTGGTTTCGTGTGGCCCTAGACATAACTAAAATCGGGCGGCCCCATCTAAATTTGTCCTTCCCCTTCCTGTTTAAGTTCCACCCCTTTATCTGTAAACTCCACCCTACCTCTTTAGGCTCCACCTTTTCCTACTAGAGCTCCACCTCTTCAGAGATGGGGGTGAGAGAGCGAACAAGATCACACAGGGATCCAATAGAAGGAGGGTGTGCGGTGCAGTCTTTATACACAGATCGGGCACATCACTCAGGGAGTTAAACTGTGTGGATCGGTCTCACCTCGGTGTTAGGGGTGTCCAGTGCTCACAGCTCTACACCCCGGGGACTCTGTCCACTACCGTATCCGTGCTGACGCATACTGCTCAATAATCGCTTCAGGACATGGCAGTGCTCCGATCACATGCCCCGCACTTCGCCCAATGTTTTCCAAGGGCTGGACCGGGATCGGACTGGTGGTGTGTCCGGTATAAGCTGTGTTCCACCTCCTACTTTCCCCTCTGCTAGACATAGCCGTCTCTCATCCCTACACGTGGGCAGTGGCGTCACTAGGGTTGTTGTCACCTGGTGTAGTAAAATATGGTATCGCCCTCCCCCCGTTGCTGAGCCTCTGAGAAACCCCGTATCTGGACCCCCTTTAAAGAACCAGTAGATGATTTCTTCTCCTGGTGGGGAACCCCTGATCCTGACCCCTCCCCCCCCCCAAAGAACCAGTATATGATTTTCCCCTCTAGGTAACCCCTATCTGGGCTTTGGATCCCCCATAAGGAACCAGTTAATGAGCCCCCATCTATTGAACCAGTACATCATCCCCAATCTGGATGCTGAAACCCCCCCTCTGAGGAGCCCCTGATCTATACACTGAACCCCACTTCTGAGGAGCTCCTAATCTAAACTATGAACCCCCATCTCAGGAACACCAATCTAGACTCTGGACCCCCCTCCTCTGAGCAAACAGTAGATGATTCAGCCCACCACCATCCACTCATAAATGAAACCTAGCATTAGGGTTGATTGTATCCCTTTATTTCAGAACCCTTAAGCCCCGTACACACGATCGGTTTGACTGATGAAAACCGTCCGATGGATGGTTTTCACCAGACCAACCGATCGTGTATGGTACCCATCGGTCTTTTTTCCATCGGTTGTAAAAAATAGAACTTGTTTTAAAGTTTTCCGATGGATAAAAAACCGATGGGAATTTCCGATCGTCTATGGGCAAGTCCATCGGTTAAAAAACCCACACATGCTCAGAATCAAGTCGACGCATGCTCAGAAGCATTAAACTTCATTTTTCTCGGCTCATCGGAGTGTTTTACGTCACCGCGTTTGGAACGGTCGGTTTTTTGACTGATGGTGTGTGGCCAAGACTGATGAAAAACAGTTTCATCGGATTTCCGATGGACAAATTCATCGGACGAAAATCCATAGGTTATCCGATCGTGTGTACGGGGCTTAAGACTTTGTTTTCTCTGAGTCTCTGGGGGTCATCTGTCTGGTTGTCCCTGTCCACCTCCACCTGCCTGTGAAGAGCCTTCATCTCCTCTACGTACACATCCCCCACCCTGGAGGTACCCTTGCCCTTGAGCTGCTCCAGCTTAGCCAACAAGATCTTGTTCTGCTGCTCCAAGAACTGGGCCTAGGAGTTGGAACCTGTCATTGAGCTCCTGCATCTTATGCCCCGTACACACGACCATTTTTCTCGTCGGGAAAATTTAAATTTTTTCTCTTTGACAAGAAAAACGACCGTGTGTGGGCTTTCCATCTTTTTTCCAGACGAGAAAAATGGCAAGAATCATGACGAGAAAAATTAGAACATGCTCTAATTTTTCTCGTTGTGATTCACGGCATTTTTTTCCGCGGCAGTTTTCCCATAGGGAAACACTGCCAGGGAGCCTACACACGGTCGTTTTTCTCGACCAAGAGAAAAAATGTCTACACACGGTCGTTTTTCTCGACCAAGAGAAAAAATGTCAGGAAAACCGGCCGTGTGTAGGGGACCAAGCTGTTCCTCGTTTTTCCCGTCGATTTTCTCGACGGTGTTTCCACCGTCGAGAAAATCGATCGTGTGTACACGGCATTAGCCTTCTTGTTGGTCCTGTTGGATTTGCACTCGAGGTTGATGCCATCTGCCAAGGTGAAGTCCCTGCTGTCCTGGAGCAGGGCTGAGGGGAAGCTGCTCCTCAGCCTGACCAGGGAGGACTTGTAGATGGCTGGGGAGTAGGAGGAGGAAAAAACTACCCTTATGCTGGACAGACCACCGCTGTCACTACGCTGCCTGAGCACAGAGCACTGCCCAGGGAGTATCCACTGCTGGAGGTGACATATTACTGGCTGCTGGGGGAGCTGTACCAGGGATTCCCCATTCCCCAAACATCTTCTTGTAGGAAGCCGGATATGGCCGAGTGGCGGGCGGAGGCGGAGCCACTGGGTGTTACACTTCACTTGGGACTGGATGGAGTGGTGAGCTACAAAGGAGCTGTTCCTGGTCCGGGGTGGAGAGGGCAGCAGCACAGCGCCAGGCACCCGAGCCCCCCATACTATGCCATTGGGTCATTGTGACCCTGACTCCCTTCTGCCTCGGGTGGTGCCGCCCCCTGAAAAATGCCACCCAAGGCCTGCAGTAGATATGCCCCTCCCTATAGGCCATCTTCCCACCTTCAGCCTGGTATTGGACAGTAAAAGGATAAGCAGCAGACTGATAAAATAATCTCTGTTACTCTGCCCTCTTCGCCTATCAGCATGCTTCTTGCACTACTTCTCATCCATTCTCTGTTCTCTGCTGTACAAAGGTTTAAACCAAGTCCATGTCAGGTATATAAATTGTGTAGCGCCCTGTTCCTAAAGAATAGGGGCTATGTTGTAAATTTAGTTTGGCTGAGCTGTACACAGCTCAGATTTATTGTACAAAGTTTAATTAGCTTCTGTTCCAACTTTGGTTGTGTTGTGCATTTCTCACTGTTACCAGTAGGTGTCACTGTTACCACAGGCCAGGATGAGAAATACAGCCAACTAAACTGTATTGAATATTCTTTTCTCCAGAAACAGCCCAGTGGGAGTGTTCTTGCTGCTGTGCATTCTGGGAGAGGGTGTTTAAGGGGCAGACGCCATGTTTCTCTCTCTCTCTCTGACCTCATGGCCCTCCTGACCTAAGGCTGTGCCATTCTCTTCTACCCCTGGGCCTGCTGGCCCGAGGCCGTGTTGCTGCGAGTAGGCCCAGAAGTCTGTCTGGGGCCTACCAATCCGGAGGTGGTCCTGGGCTGTCTTGCCTGAGTGGAAGAAGCCAAGCCAAACTGAGGGGATTCCAGGGAAGGACTCTTGCTGGAGAGAACCAGGCTGAAGGCTGGTCTCTCAGGAAGGGCCTGGTGACTCCGTTGGAGGACGCACCTAAGCTAATTTACCCTCACAGTACTGCCGGATGGCTTAAAGGTTCTGGTACTGTGAAGCTGTTCTACAATTAACTAACTGATGGCTACAAAGTCCTGTGAGAGAGGATTATCCAGAGAAACCTTACCGGCTGCTAGGTCTGTTTGAGAGGCCTATCCGGGTATCCAAGTTCTTCTAAAGGAATCCATCAGTGATCTGCAAAAAGGTATCTGAAACCTCCCCTAACCCTCTATCCTACTGCTACTTCAAAGTTCTTTTATTAAAGCATTGGAAAAATACTAAAGTGACTTCTGCATCTCTCATCATAGTCATAGACTCTTAGTACTGGGGGTAACGGCAGGACCAAAAATATTCAGCAGCCCCTTAGGGGGTATCACTACAATTGTTTGCATAATAAAAAAATACATTTAATAATGTATTAATGATTGCAGAGCTGTAGTAATAGATGTCTTTTATTCATGTTAATGTATCATTAGCTGTCTTTTCTATATGCCTGGAGTTTAAACCGTGCATACATGCATGCAATGCTCATAACTCATAAAATACTTTAAAGTAATTCTCTCAAATGTCTCATTGATACAGCATCAAATAACAAATCATTTTACGTTTGTGCTTTCTGTAGGTGTGTGAATATATCGGACAGTGCCGAAGACGCTTTTGTAAACAGCACATATTGCAGTAACCTAGAGATGCCTTCCACAAGACAGAACTGCTCGCTTTCCTGCCTTGGAGAATGTGCGATGTCCAACTGGGGACCGTGGAGCCACTGCACAAAGGTAGAGACACTATTCTACAGGCATTGACTTAAAGCGGATGTAAACTCTCCATATACCCAGTGAAGTGAACAGCCTCAGATGATACACAGAGATGAAACAAATCTCCCTACATACCCTTTACGTGTATATCTTCTGCAGGGCAGGACTTAGGGTGGTGGGGGCCCCTGGGCTTGAGTCACTTCCGGGCCCTACCTTCTATACATTACAAAAAATGGGTGTGGTTCATGCAAAATAGTGGGCGTGGCTCAAATGGGAGTGGTTCAGAAAGGGTGTGGTTAGAGACTGAGATGAATGAGGGATGGAGGGAGAAAGAAAGCAGAGTCATGGGGGACGCCGGTCAAATGCACCTTGCACTGCCACACTCATACATTATATAGCGATGCATGGCACTTAGTGAGGCATGGTGGCACTGACCCTAAAGTGGCACTGACAGGGGCATGGGGGCACTGACCATAAAGATGCACCCTGCACTGACAGACAACGGACACCGACCATTATGTTGCCAATTGCAGTGAGTGAGGCATGAGGCACATACCAAAAGGTTGCACTGAGGGGGGCACTAACCACAAAATAGCACCTTGCACCGAGCGAGGCATTGGGCACTCATGCAGTATATAGTTATGCATGGCTCTTAGCGAGGCACTGACTAGGGCATGAGAGCATTGGTCATAGAGTTGCACCTTGCACTGACAGAGGCATCAGACATGGACTACTATAAAGTTGCACCTTGCACTGAGTGAGGCATGATGCACTAACCATAAAGTAGCACCTTGCACTAACAGAAGCCTGAAGCACTTACCATAAAAAAGTTCCACCTAGCACTGAATGAGGCATAAGGCACAGACCATAAAGTCACACTGACAGAGGCACTGAGGATAAAATTGCAATGAGTAAGGTATGAGGCACTGACCTGGAGCAGTATATAACGTTATGCATGACACAGAGAGAGGTATGAGGCACTGATCTGCAGTATAGAAAGTTATGCATTGCACTGATATAGGCAGCACTGACAGAAGTATGAGGCACTGTCGCTGATCTGGTGCTGGTGATATAGGTAGGTATTTAGGGTGACTTTCCTGGTTGATCACTCTTCCGAGTCTTCCGTCCCCTACTACAAGCAGGACTCAGGAGAAGCCGACTGTCCACTTTGAGCGCCCGCCCTGCAGTGCATTCTGGGAGGTGTAGTCTCTGCAGCGTGTAGGCACAGCCCGGCAGAGTCTAGTGTGTGCTGTAGAGAACTACATCTCCCATCATGCAGTGTGGTGCCAACTAGGACAGCGGTGGAGCCTGCTATTGGCTGCTGCCGCTGATGAGGGTGTAACGGGGGGGAACTTTTAATGTGTGTCGGCGGTGATGTTCTTTCTGTCACGCTAATCTGACAGAACGCCGGCCCGCTCGCGGCTCACCCCGCCAGCCTTTGCCTAATTAGAGAGCCGCCTCTGCAGGCAGGGGCCCCCTAGTGTAGGGTGACCAGATGTCCCCGGTTTCAGGGGACAGTCCCCGGATTGAGGCCACTGTCCCCGGACCAAGTCTGTCCCCGGTTTTGTCCCCGGATTTGATTTCAAAAGGAGCTGGGGCAATTTTCAAAGACAGTCAGTGCAGAATAAAAAGAAAAAATCTGAATTACACCCCCCCTGCTCCTACTAGCTTAGGGGGGTGTATTTTTTCCATTATCTGTGTCCCTTTTTGATGATCATGTGCTGGTCGAATATTTTTTCAGTTTCGGACGCATGCCCATTCAGCTCCACTCGCATGTTCTTTTGCCTTGGCTCAAATCCCAGCCAGCCGCCTGCATGCTTATCTCCTTGCCTTCCCCGGCGGAGTGATTTTCCTCCGGTCTTCACCCAGTAGTAGCCGGGGCCCGGAGAGTGAGACTTGAGAGGCTGTCATGCGGGCGGCAGTGGCGACGAGCAGAGAGGCAGCTGAGCTCAGCTGACGGTGTCCAGCAACAGGAACAGAGGGGAAGAGGAACCGATGGTGGGGCTGCCAGTGCCTTCAAGGCTTCAACACAGGTGTGCTTTGAGGGTTTCTGTGAATAGACTACATTGCACTTTGTCTGTCTCCCTGGCATATTGGATGGTATCATAACTCACAGGCAGCAGGCACTTATTGGTCACAAGTTAACAAAATCAGCATCAAAATCAGTGTGACACACTGTGAACGAGCCAGCCAGAGTCATGATAGAGTGCCTGCTGCCTGTGAGTTATCATAATGCTGATTATCTTAACCAGTTGCCGACTGCCCCATAGCAGATTTGCTGCTACAGGGTGGTCGCGCTGCGCAGGATCACGTATATACGTGATCCTGCATTTCTGGGTATTGGAGCCAATCAGCGGGTCCGGCAAACTCGAGGAGCACCGGTACCCACTGATTGTTACGTACACAGGCAGAACGGTGGTCTGCCTATGTAAACAAGGCAGTTTGCCGTTCTGTCAGTATGGAAGACATTGATCCTGTGTTCCTGCAAAGCAGATACAGGGATCTATGCCTTACCTTAGTAAAAGCACCTCCCCCACAGTAAGAAAACACTTGATAGGCACACATTTAACCCTTTCATTGCCCTAGATGTTATCCCCTTCTCAGCCAGTGTCTTTGTACAGTGACAGTACATATTTTTAGCACTGATCACTGAATTAGTGTCACTGGTTCCCACAAAGTGTCAAAAGTGTCACTTAGTGTCCGATTTGTCCATCGCAATATCGCAGTCCCGCTATGAGTCTCTGATTGCTGCCATTACTAGTAAAAAAAAAATATGTCCCCGGATTTCATTTGAAAAATCTGGTCACCTTACCCTAGTGGATGGGGCCCATGGGCTTGAGCCCAGTCAAGCCCAATGGTAAGTCCGGCCCTGATCTTCTGTCATCACCTTGATATACTCTTTAGAAAGTGTACTTCCTGTTAGAATTTTCACTTCCTGATTCCCCTGTAGGAGGAGATCATTGTGACACTGTGAGAGACTGTGAGAAAAGCTGATTGGAGGAAAGGCACACGCCCCCCTCCCCACACATGCAGAGGTTGCCTGTGTATAGTTTAGCTGGATGCCAATCTATTTATTACAACCTCCCCCAACACACACTTCTATCTCCGGCCCTTGGAGAGCTTGTCAAAGTTCTCAGGCTAATAACAGAAGAACGGAGCAGGACAAATCTACGAGACATTGGGCTTTTTAAAGCAGTTGTATACCCGCTGACAGTTTTTTTTTTTTTAAGCTACCTGTAAGGCAAAAGGCGTAATGAGCTAGTATGCACGGCATACTAGCTCATTATGAAATACCTACCTTAGAACGAGGCGTCGGTAACTCACCTGGTCTACGCCGAGGGAGATGACACGTTGCCTCGCCGTGTCTTCCGGGTATCGCGGCTCCAGCGCTGTGAGTGGCTGGAAGCGCAATGTCGTCACTCCCGCGCATGCGCGCGGGAGACTTCTTTCCGGCAAGGGCCGGCGTCTGCCGGGCCTTCAGCCGAGAATCCCCTGTGCGCATGCGCCGCTGCAGTCATTGCAAGGGCAATATCTCCTAAACCATACAGGTTTAGGAGATTTTCTTTTTACCTGTAGGTAAAAGTAAAAAATTTGACTATACATCCACTTTAAGAGAGATAACAAAGCACTACAGATATATGTGCCCAGCTCAAATTTCATGAATCTTTCCAGTGCTGATCCCTGTCCTCTGCCTTTCCAGTGCTGATCCCTGTCCTCTGCCTTTCCAGTGCTGATCCCTGTCCTCTGCCTTTCCAGTGCTGATACCTGTCCTCTGCCCTGCTAGTGCTGATCCCTGTCCTCTGCCCTGCTAGTGCTGATCTCTGTCCTCTGCCCTGCCAGTGCTGATCCCCGTCCTCTGCCCTGCCAGTGCTGATCCCCGTCCTCTGACCTGCCAGTGCTGATCCCCGTCCTCTGCCCTGCCAGTGCTGATCCCCGTCCTCTGCCCTGCCAGGGCTGATCCCCGTCCTCTGACCTGCCAGTGCTGATCCCCGTCCTCTGCCCTGCCAGTGCTGATCCCCGTCCTCTGCCCTGCCAGGGCTGATCCCCGTCCTCTGCCCTGCCAGTGCTGATCCCCGTCCTCTGACCTGCCAGTGCTGATCCCCGTCCTCTGCCCTGCCAGTGCTGATCCCCGTCCTCTGCCCTGCCAGGGCTGATCCCCGTCCTCTGCCCTGCCAGTGCTGATCCCCGTCCTCTGCCCTGCCAGTGCTGATCCCCGTCCTCTGCCCTGCCAGTGCTGATCCCCGTCCCCTGCCCTGCCAGTGCTGATCCCCGTCCCCTGCCCTGCCAGTGCTGATCCCCGTCCCCTGCCCTGCCAGTGCTGATCCCCGTCCCCTGCCCTGCCAGTGCTGATCCCCGTCCCCTGCCCTGCCAGTGCTGATCCCCGTCCCCTGCCCTGCCAGTGCTGATCCCCGTCCTCTGTCCTGCCAGTGCTTATCCCCTTCCCCTGCCCTGCCAGTGCTGATCCCCCTCCCCTGCCCTGCCAGTGCTGATCCCCGTCCTATGTCCTGCCAGTGCTGATCCCCTTCCCCTGCCCTGCCAGTGCTGATCCCTGTCCTCTGTCCTTACCTGTAGGTAAAAGTAAAAAATGTGACTATACAACCACTTTAAGAGAGATAACAAAGCACTACAGATATATGTTCCCTGTTCTCTGCCTTTCCATTGCTGATCCCTGTCCTCTGCCAGTGCTAATCCCTGTCCTCTGAACTGCCATCCGTGGCCCCTGTCCTCTGCCCTGCTAACCCATGTCCTCGGCTCAACTGACCCATTGTACACTGCCCTACCTATTTTTGTACTTTTGCTTGCTGACCTCCCATCCTTTGCCCTGCTGACCTCTTGTACACTGACCTACAAATCAATTGTCTATGTACACTGCCCTACAAACTGCTGACCCTATACCATAGCTCCCAACTGTCCCTGATTTCAAGGGAATGTGCCTGACTTGGGGCAATGTCCCTCTGTCCCCCATTCCTCCTCATTTGTCCCTCATTTTGGTCCGATCAATATAGATGTATATAAAGTGCACTTTTTATCTATCAGAAAGTGTTTCCCAGTGCTAAACCTTTCATCTGATTTCTAAATTGCTGCATTTGTAAATTCCAAAAGCAAATATAAAGGAATAGTAGTGGTAAAAAAAAATGCACTTGTGGGTTTAACCAATCTTGTTTTTTTTGTACAATTCTCTTTTAAGGGGGCGTGGCAAAGGGTGTGTCCTATGCCTGTATACTTTTGCTGATAGGTGTCCCTCATTCCCATCTCAAAAAGTTGGGAGGTTACTGGCCAGATGGATTGTGCTTTAGGGGCTGCCAGCTGCTGGACACATTCAAACACATATTTTGAGATTGTGAGCTCCTTGGCCCAATATGGAGAAGGGTGACAGCTGTTGCCTCTGCAATATCCGGAACTTCTTTGGAGCTCACGATCCCAATGTGTTTACTTGGAGCAACGATCCCAGGGATCCTTCGCAGGGAGGAATGTCTCCTTCACACTATATGTATATCTACTCTCTGGGTCATTGCTCTTCACTGGAAGTCCCCTGTTGTACCCCTGGCCTCCATTCAGGACAGAATTGATATGGTGATGATTGAGAGGATTTTGTATACTTTACAAGATAGGACGCACCTATTTGATTGTAGATGGGAACCTTGGAAAGCCCATAGACACATTTTGTTAGCACAAAGTTAGAGGCTGCGCGAGGTTGTTATGCTGTAACAAAACAAGACTTTTATGTATTCCTTTTTTCATATCTCTTTCTGTATGCTTTGGAATCTGTCCCGTGTTTCAATTTTTTCATGTTATGCTTTGGCTGTCAATTTTATGATGTATACTGTTACATGACTGTATGATTTATTTATGTTTCATTTTTATTTTATTTTACCTCTTTAAAACAATTAAAAACTTTTGTAAACAAAAAAAAAAAGTTGGGAGGTATGCTATACTCTGCCCTGCTGACCTCCCATCCTCTGCCCCCCTGACATTTTTTACTGCACCCCTAGACAGACTAGATGTGGCCCTGTTGGCTATACATTAGTAGATTTCCGAATGAGCATTTGTGCATAAATTCTTAGAACATTCGATGACTTGATGAATGTCATTAAAGAATACTTCAAATTTTGTTTGCTTTTAATATTGGATTTTGAATTGAATACACTTTACCGAAAGAAAATCACATACATTGTTAGAAATGTGTTCCTTCTAATTTTCTCATCACTGCGGTGGAGCACAAACGTCGATTTGACCACAGGGAAAATTAGAATATTGAATGAACACTTGTATAAATAAAAAAAAATAATACATTTTGCAACAAAATAATACTAGTGTATGGTCAGCTTTACTGTGATAAAGAAACATGTCAGATCACGATAATAAGGACTTTCACGTAGGTGGTTAGAAGGTGGTAAAAACAGACGGCTGAGCTGTGCTTTTACCTCCCTCCGGCCGCCCATCCAAATGCTAACATTATAGCCTGATGGGGCTCTACACGTGCCGCAGCTTGTGCATTTTTAACTTGGGCAGCAGAGTATGGCAGGCGGCACCACCTGTCATGCGGCGTACACACGATCGTTTTTCTCGTCGTTTTTTTTTCATGTTTCCTCTCAAGCCTGTCTTGCGTACACACGATCATTAAAAAAACCGCTCGAGCAAAGCGCAGTGACGTACAACACGTATGACGGCACTATAAAGGGGAAGTTCCGTTCGAATGGCGCCACCCTTCATGTTAGTAAAGTTTGTTGAGCGACGATTCGCGCTTTTCAGCCTCGTGCTTTTCAGTCCTTTACTGCGTGACGAATGTGCTATCTCCATTACGAACGCTAGTTTTACCAGAACGAGCGCTCCCGTCTCATACTTGATTCTGAGCATGCGCGTTTTTTTCACGTCGTTAAAGCATACACACTATCGTTTTTCATGTCGTTAAAAAAAACGACATGAAAAACAACGTGAAAAAATAGAGCATGTTCGAAATTTTTAATGGCCGTTTTTCACGCCGTTTAAAATTGCTCTGGAGCATACACACGATCGGTTTTAATGCCCATTTTTAAAAATGGCATTTTTAACGGCATGAAAAACGATCGTGGGTATGGGGCATTAGACTTGATAATTCAGATCAATGGGTCCACACCACAAATGCTTTGCACGCAATTGGTGCATGGTTCTGCAATAAAAAAAAAACAGACATCAGGAGGCAGCAGCAGCGCCTATAATACGCTGCTCTACCACCCTCTAAAAATTGACCCACCAAGAATAACTGCTGCTTAGAGAGACCTAAGGCTAAATATACATATGTGTCTTCTCTGGCAAAGGATTTGCAATTCTGTCCAGCTTATTCTTATTTTTTCAAGGATGTGAACCCACAAACAAAAATTTCTGGTATGGTATTTGGGGGCCTCACACTGTTTTTTTCATGAATTTTTTTAGCCACCATTTTTTTTCTTAAAATCAGCTGTCAGCGGGGAAGCCCGCTGACAGCTAAAGACTCATCGGTTGTTAAGGACGTGGTGGCTGGCTTCCTGACCCGTTTCTTAGCAACCAGCTATATACAGTGAATGTATAAACAAAAAACACACACAAATCGGCAAAACAATTTAAATAAAATAAATAAAACTTTTCCATAGTTTGTAGACGCTATAACTTTTGCGCAAGCCAATCAATATACACTTATTGGGATTTTTTTTTACCAGAAACATAGCAAAATACATATTGGCCTAAATTGATGAAGACTTTAGAATTTTTTTGTTTTTTTTTATTGGATATGTTTTATAGCAGAAAGTAAAAAATATAGATTTTTTTTTTTTATTGTTGGTCTTGTTTTGTTTATAGCGCAAAAAATAAAAAGCGCAGAGGTGATCAAATACCACCAAAAGAAAGCTCTATTTGTGGGAAAAAATAGCATATATTTTATTTGGGTACAGAGTCGCACGTCCACGCAATTGTCAGTTAAAGTAATGCAGTGCCGTAAAAATGGCCTTGTCATGATGGGGGGTAAATCTTCTGGAAGCGGTTAAAGCAGGCCATAAACAAAGGGAACTGAGCCTATGGGAGTTGAGACCTAATTTGAAAAGGAGGAATGTTTTATATTAGAAGTCCACCCTAATGCCGCGTACACATGATCGATTTTTTTGGACGGTGAAAACACCGTCGAGAAAATCGACGTGAAAAACGAGGAACAGCTTGTTCCCCTACACACGGCCGTTTTAAATGACATTTTTTTTCTTGGTCGAAAAAAACGACCGTGTGTAGGCTCCCCGGCAGTGCTTCCCTATGGGAAAACTGCAGCGGAAAAAAATGACGGGAATCACGACGAGAAAAATTAGAGCATGTTCTAATTTTTCTCGTCGTGATTAATGCCGTTTTTCCCGTCGGGAAAAATGACAAAAAGCCCACAGACGATCGTTTTTCTTGTTAAAAAATGTTTTTAAATTTTTCCCGACGGGAAAAATGATCGTGTGTACGCGGCATCACACTAAAGTCCCTGCATCTACAGACATCCACAATCTAACACTAACCTTTAAAGAAGAAATCAGTATACATACCTTTTTTTAAGCTGACCGACCGGATCCCAGGCTGAGCTGTCAGTCGCAGCTTCGCCGTGGAGGCGGGTGCAAAGGACA
This sequence comes from Rana muscosa, assembly GCA_029206835.1. Taxonomy (NCBI): domain Eukaryota; kingdom Metazoa; phylum Chordata; class Amphibia; order Anura; family Ranidae; genus Rana; species Rana muscosa. Next base: position 449,315,217 of record CM055127.1, on the reverse strand, counting down.
CGTCCGACAACAGAAGCCCCATAGTCAGGGTGACGTCATTCCCCATTCATTTTACAGCCGTTGTTGGCTGTGTCCTCTGTAGAGCTTCTGCCGCTGGAGACCGGATCGGATCAGCTTAAAAAAGGTATGTATACTGATTTCTTCTTTACAGGGCTAGATAGGTTAGTGTTAGATCGTGGATGTTTGTAGATGCAGGGATTTTTGTGTTAGGGTGGACTTACACTTTAATATTACCCTATACCTTTTTTGAAGCCGATCCGGTCTCCAGCGGCAGAAGCTCTGCAGAGGACACAGCTGACAATGGCTGTGTAATTAATGGGGAGTGACGTCACCGTTGTTGGCTGTGTCCTCTGCACCCGCCTTCACAGCGAAGCCGCCGCTGACAGCTCAGCGTGGGATCGGGTAATTCAGCTTCAAAAAGGTATGTATAGTGATTTCTTCTTTACAGGGTTAGATGGGTTAGTGTTAGATCGTGGACATCTTTAGATGCAGGGATTTTAGTGTTAGGGTGGACTTATACACGGTCGGAATTTCCAACGGGAAAACGTCCGTCGGAAATTCCGACGGGAAAATTGAGAACCTGCTCTCAATCTATTTCTGTCGGAATTCACGACAGAAAAAGTCCGATGGAGCATACACATGGTTCGGAATTTCCGACCAAAAGCTCCCATCGGACTTTTTCTGTTGGAACGGGGCATTACACTTTAATATCACCTTTTCAAAAACCCCTTACACATAACTATTATTTAAAATCAAAGGGAATGCCCGAATGCCTACCTTTGCCATTCTTCTTCCTACCCCATATAATTCTTCCCAGGACTACAGGTACACTGTAAGTCACATTGTTAAATGTAAAAAGAAACCGAGCGTGAGTCCATGAAAATTGCACGCTAGTCATTTTTTTTTTCTCCAAACCATATTCAACAGAAAAAGAATCAATAGCTTTTACTGGCGTACAATATGAATTTATATTTGTATAGACTCGTTTTAAACATGACATCTCCTCATTGCTATTCACTGCTCTCCTGGAATTAAATTGCCTTGATCTTGTACACTTGACTCTGGTGGAAATTGTCAGCCTCTGTTCTTTACAACCAATTTAGATTCAGAAAACACAAAACCAACGTCGTTGGTTGTTTTTCTTTTTTTTCTTCTTTTCTTTATTGTGAAATTTACATAAACTACATGGACAGATTCAGGGAGAAAGCATAGGGGACACAGATGTACCTCAGTGCGTCCTCCCTCTTACCAGCGTGGATGGGCACCATTAACATAAAGAAGAGAACATATTCTGAGGGATGTGTTGAATATGGATAAAAATAGAGTTCGATGGCTTATTTGCAGAGTGGAGGGGCTGTCACCTCCAGCGTGCATAGATGTTGTTCTAGCACCAAGAGGATGAAGGTTGCCATACATTTGAGCCCTGGGCTGCATGCTCAGATAAGGGTCTGGTATTGATTTTGGGGGGGGACCCTACACCAATTAAAAAATGTACATGTGGTTCCTCTCAAAATCCATACCAGACCTGAAAGGTGTCCGCTGACATCTGCCGCCCCATAAAGAACAATGGTTGGTCCAATCGGATCAGCCTGAAAAACTGACAGGCGGACCCAATCGGTCCACTGGTGTGAAAAGGGGCCTTACACAGTAAGAAAGGATTTCATGAAAAAAAGATTAGAGGGCCATTAGGTAGCGGATGTGTATGGTTTATTTTTTGAGAATAAGGGTCTCTTTTAGTGTCACTTTAAGGCTAAGCTGACTACTGTTAATGTTAAAGAGGTTCTAAAGCCTTAAAGGAGTTGTAAGGTCTCAAGGTTTTTCACCTTAATGCATAGAATGCTGCAGCAGCCCCCAGGAGCCCCCTTTTTCTTGCCTGAACCTGATCGTTCCAGCATCGAGGACGAGCCCAGCAGCTCCAGCCGCTGTCTCATGTCTTCATTGGATAGATTGATAGCAGCAGGAGCCATTGGCTCCCGCTGCTGTCAATCAAATCCAGTGACACGGGAGCCAGGGGTGGGGCCGAGTCCTGCTGTCTGTGTCAATGGACGCAGCAAGAGGACTCGGGAGTGCGCTCGCAAGGGTTCCCCCATGGAAAGGGGCTCTCCGAGGGGGCACCCGATGAAGAGGAGGAGCCAGGAGTGCCGCCGGGGGAAACCAGAAAAGCAGGATCGGGGCCACTCTGTACAAAACCCTTGCACAGAGCAGGTAAGTATGATATGTTTGTTATTTAAAAAAAGAAAAAACAAACCTTTACAATCACTTTAAGATTTTTCACCTTAATGCATTCTATGCATTAAGGTGAAAAACCTTCTGTGCTTCAGCTCCCCCCCAGCTGAAGCAGAGCCTCCCCTGTCCCAAAGCACCCCCCCTCCCATGTTGATGGCATGTGGCCTGGTATGGTTCATTCGCTCATCCCCCCCCCCTTTCCTGACCTGCCGGGCTGCATGCTCAGATAGGGGCCCACGCCGGGTTTTTTTCATACTTTTTAATTGTCAGCATTTATTTTTACAATCAGCTGTGAGCGGGGAAGCCCACTGACAGCTGATGAGTCATCGGTTGTTAAGGACGCGGCTTCCCGGTCCGCTGCTTAGCAACCAGCTATTTGTCAAAAAACAGCATAGGGGTCATGCTGTTTTTTGACAAATACTGCATGTGATACCGCCAGCTAAACCCTATAGAGAAAGGGAGTCACCGCTCAAGGTAGAAGGTGTAACTGATGAACCTCTTCACTGGATCCTAAACCCTGGTGGTATTTATCACATGCTTTTTAACGCTCTGGGCGTTTGTGAATTGGACTTAAGAGCTTTTTTGCAGTATTTACCAGCACATTTATTTTTTCTGTAAATACTGCATCGTCGTTATTTTTATTTTATTTTTGAGAATTTTTTAATGAATTTTTTGGTGAATATTGAGCTGGCCCACCCTTTGCAGATATAACAGCTTGAACTCTTCTGGGAAGGCTGTCCACAAGGTTTAGGAGTGTGTCTATGGGAATGTTTGACCATTCTTCCAGGAGCGCGTTTGTGAGGTCGGGTACTGATATTGGATGAGAAGGCCTGGCTCACAGTCTCCGCTCAAATTAATCCCAAAAGGTGTTCTATCGGGTTGAGGTGCAGGCCAGTCAAGTTTCTCCACCCCAAACTCGCTCATCCATATCTTTATGGACCTTGCTTTGTGCACTGGTTCAAATCATTTGGTGGAGGGGGGATTATGGTGTGGAGTTGTTTTTCAGGGATTGGGCTTGGCCCCTTAGTTCCAGTGAAGGGAACTCTTAAGGCATCAGCATACCAAAACATTTTGGACAATTTCATGCTCCCAACTTTTCGGGAACAGTTTGGGAATGGCTCCTTCCTGTTCCAAGGGTCATAAAGACATGGATGAGCAAGTTTGGGGTGGAAGAATTTGACTGGCCTGCACAGAGTCCTGACCTCAACCCAATAGAACACCTTTTGGGATGAATTAGAGTGGAGACTTCGAGCCAGGCCTTTTCATCCAACATCAGTGCCTGATCTCACAAATACTCTTCTGGAAGAATGGTCAAACATTTCCATAGACACACTCCTAAACCTTGTGGACAGCCTTCCCAGTGGAGCTGAAGCTGTTATAGCTGCAAATGGAGGGCCAACCCAATATTGAACCCTACAGATTAAAACTGGGATGTCATTAAATTTCATGTGCGTGTAAAGGCAGGTGTCCCAATACTTTTGTTAATATAGTGAATATAGGGCAAGCGTTCTTTTTTATTTATTTCTTTTTTATAAGTATGTGATATTTACCTGCTCTGTGCAAAACCACTGCACAGAGCAGGTAAATATCACATACTTATAAAAAATAATGCCCCGATCCTCCACTTCTGGGGTCCCCTGCCAGTGCTCCTCGGTGAGTGCCCTAATAGTTAGCCACTTCCTATGAGGGCACACGTGCGGGCTAGATCCTGAGCCATGCTGCCTGTGCCCATTGACAGACACAGCTCAGCGCCGCCCCCAGCTCCTTCACAGGATTTGATTGGCAGTAGCAAGAGCCAATGGCTCCCGCTGCTGCCTCTCTGTCCTGTGAGGAGAGGGAGAGTGGAAAGAGCCGCTGCTCTCAGGCACAGCGCTGGATTGAGATCGGGCTCAGATACGTTTAGGAAGGGTCTGGGGGGGATCCTGATTACAGAATGTGTCCATTTAGCCCAGGTGCACACTGGGCTGCGGGAATGAAGCCGTGCGAGTTCAGCTGAACTCGCACAATTTCAGTCCCGCTTGTCAGTCCCAATTTCGACCGCGATTACAGAGAAATTTGAGCAGGTTTCTGCACAGATGTCAATGTAAATCGGGGCCTGAAATCGCAAAAAGTAGTACAGAAACGACTTTTTGAAATCGGTGCAGTGCTGCAGATTACGGCGGTGCCATTGACGGCAATTGCCGGCAAATGCCGCCGATTTGACATGTGAAATCGCACCAGTGTGAACCAGGGCTTACACCTGGCTAACTCCGATCCGATCTGATCTACTAAAAACAAACAGAAGGGGATCCGTTTGGCTGTAAACAGAAAGCTGGTTCATTTACATCTAACCGCCCATAGAGCAGAGTGGGCCATGTCCACATCCACTCTGCATAAGTGGAGCATGACATGGAGGGGGGACCTGTCATCTGGCCGCTCTGCTCAGCTCAGCAGGAGGGATCACTGGACAGATCCCCTGCTGAGCAAAACTGGATCTGGCCCGTGTGAAAGGGGCCTACAGGAGTCTTTGCATTACTCCCACAATGTATTGATCACAGTTGCAATCTTTTGCAGGCCTAATAATGCGAAAATCCTATAAATGTGCATTTATTACATTTTTTTAAAAGGTGGAATTTTCCTTTAATTTGGGCCTCCCTGATTCTTTTGTGGTTTTAAACCTGGCGTTTGAAAGGAGAGTTGCTTCAAATTTTGAAAGTTGAGTCCAACGTTTTCTAATTAAATTACAGTTATTTTTAATCTGCGGTATAGCGCTGTGACATGTTTTATTTAATTTATAGTATAAATCCCCCGTGCCATTTACTGGATGGCTCAGCGGGGAGCATGCTAAAAAGTCCAGCGGGGCTTTTAATCATTAGCTCCATAATTGTGCTTAAACCACCTGGGGGGGGGGGGGGGGGGGGGAATGGAGACGTAGTCCTATTCACTGCGTAGAGAGCAAAAAAGAGAAGAAACCGCTGACATATTATATGTACGGCAGCATCCAGACATGCTGATAGACCAATTAGCCCATCCAACTTACCATTCTTCCTAATGGATTTTCTAAACTTAGATCCAGCACTCGCAAATTAATGCAGTAGGATCCTTCCATTAGCATGTAATGAAATTTCACACGCCCATCCTATATCGAACATAATTCTGCAGCTACCAATCTATGACAAGGCCGACGCCAAGCAGGCGAGATCTATGGCTAGGCTCACGTTTGTGAAATAGGGACAAGGTGGCAAACCAAATAGAAGCAGGTTGATCTCAAATTTTTTAATCACATTACATATAAAGTGTATATATACCCTCATTATGAACATCTTTTATTTGCTTCAACTTGATCTGTTAATTATTCCAGTAGAAGCATTTGCTTCCTTTTTATATAAGTGTAAAAAACATGTTGACCCTGGTGGAAATTCAAAGCTGCCCCATATTCTTTGTACAATACCTGTGGTATCCGAGTCTACTTAGCCCTTCTAGTTCTTAGGCGTCATGCCCACGGACGTTTTTACAGCCGCGTTTTTGAGCGTTTTTTACAGCTTAAAAAGGCCTGTCCATGTTATTATATACATTTTTAGACCGTATTTTTTTAGAAAAAAAAACCCGCTGGAGCTCAAAAACGCAATCGCAGCGTTTTTGCACATTCTTTAAAGCTTCGCTTTTTTTATGCCTAACGCCGACGCCGCGGAACACACTGGTACTGGTTTTTTTTACAGCTTAAAATCGCCTATGCTATTTGCAGCTCAAAAACGCCTAGGTGGGCATGAAGCTATAGACTTAGGCTACTTTCACACTGAGGCGCTGGATGCGCTGGCGGTATAGCGGTGCTATTTTTAGCGGCGCTATACCGTTTTTTTTTGCCGAAAAAGGGTTAAAAACGCCCGCAATAACACCTCTTTGAGGCGTTTTGCGGGCGTATTAGAGGCGCTACCCCATTGATTTCAATGGGCAGGGGCGCTACAGGAGCGCTATTTTTAGCGCTCCTATTGCGCCTCAAAGATGCGGCTTGCAGGAGTTTTTTGAGCCTCCTGCAAGCGCAACGCTCCAGTGTGAAAGCCCTCGGGCTTTCACATTGGATAGTATTGAGAGGCTTTTTTGGGGCGCATTGCAGGAGCTATTTAGAGCGCAATAGCGCCTGCAAAGCGCCTCAGTGTGAAAGGGGCCTAACATGGACAGGCGTTTTTAAGCTGTAAAAAAAAGCGGCTGTAAAAACATCCGTGGGCATAAGGCCTTATCTTGGACTTGAGAATGATTAGCCCTTATGTAGTAGAGATCTAAGAGTAAGGCCTCATGCCCACGGACGTTTTTACAGCCGCGTTTTTTACAGCTTAAAAACGCCTGTCCATGTTATTGTATATATTTTTTGACCTTTTTTTTTTTTCGAAAAAAAAAAAAAAAAAAAAAAGTCGGAGCTCAAAAATTCAATTGCAGGGTTTTTGCGCGTTTTTTAACGCTTTGCGTTTTTTTATGCCTAACGCCGACGCCAAGGAACACTCTGGTCCTGGGTTTTTTTTACAGCTTAAAAACGCCTATGCTATTTGCAGCTCAAAAACGCCTAGGTGGGCATGAAGCTATAGACTAATATGGACAAGCGTTTTTAAGCTGTAAAAAACGCGGCTGTAAAAACGTCCGTGGGCATAAGGCCTTATAGAAATCTAAGAGTGGAGGGTTTGAGTAGATTAGCAAAAGATAATGGGCAGGGCTGACACCACTTAGGCAGCCCATAGACGGTGCAAATTTCTTTCCAGCAATCACAGGTTGCAGGAAACAAATTTGCATGATCCCCCCCATCAACACAGACAGTGTTGACAAGGGAATTCCTCCTGCTGAGCAATTGCCTTCTCCCGGCAGAGATAATCGGAAGCGAATCCAGCAGGCTGATTGTACCCAAGTTGATCGATCAACTTGGTACATTCAAATAAAATAAAAGTGCGCTGTCAGTTAAAATATATCAAACTCTATCAATATTGACCACAGTGATAGTCAAATCGACGTGCTGAATTATCCTGCTCAAACTAGCAAATTGGTAACAGTGAATAAAAACAAAAAATAAAACAAACATGTGTCATCCACATAAAATGTGTCACTTAGGCCAGGTTCACACTGGGGCGACAAACGCTCCGACATTGGGAGCTCATGTCGCATGACGTGTGAAAATCAATGAATCCCTATGAGAGCCGTCTTAACTGGTCCGACACAAGTCGGTCCGACATTAAAAATGCTCCCTGTACTACTTCTGTCCGACTTTGATCCTACTTCAGCCCATTGACTATCATTGAAGTAGGATCAAAGTAGTATCCTGTTCATGAAAGTCGGATGGATGTCGGACCAATGTCGGACCAATGTCGGACAGATGTCGCAGAGCAAAGTAGGATGAAAGTCGTGTCGTATAGTGTGAACCCAGCCTCAGTGTCCATATTGTTCATTACTAAAAATCTACCTTGCAATATGTGTCAAGGACACCAATGTGATATATCAACATAAATGTAAAAAAAAAAGTAAAAAAAAAAAGAAAAACAGATAAGTAAAGGTGCACTGTTCCCAGTTCTTCTTAATAATGACATCCAATAAAGTGTTTCTGTCTTCCACCAGGGCTCAAAAATAGAAAAAATGGCCTCTTACCAAATCTCCATGATCTCTAGATTATAAGAATTCATGAAAAGCGTGAATTGTAGACCTTCCTTCAACCTCCCAGGTTCAGCTGTACACCGGCACTGTGTGGAAGTGGATCATACGTTCAACCATAGATGCCTCAATCTCCACACCGGATCTCGTTGTGAGCCTCGAGACAGCTATTCTTAGTATTGGGCCATGTTGTATACATAAAAAGAAGTAAGACTCATCGTGCAGTACGTCCAAAAATAATTATTTGTTTAATAAAATAAATGCACTTGCAGCAATTAGATAAAAAATAAGCGGTAGAGAGAGGGGTCCGACTGTGGCTTACACCTCCAAGTACGGAGCACAGTAACGTCTCAGCTCCTATCTCCTTCCGACGCATTTCCCCATATAAAGCTACATCTGGGATTGGGATAGCTTGCTCAAGGCTCAGAACGAGTACACACCTCACATTTTTTTAAATGTTGTATTATATCTTTTCATGTGACAACACTGAGGAAATTACACTTTGCTACAATGTAAAGTAGTGATTGTACAGCTTGTGACTCATCTTCAGTGTTCTGGGTGAGGGAAGACGGTTCTCATCCAAGATTTTACAATACATGGCCCTGTCCATTTGCCCCTCAATGCGGCAAAGTCGGCCTGTACCTTTAGCAGAGAAACAGCCCCAAAGCATAATGTTTCCACCTCCGTGCTTGACTGTAGGGATGGTGGTCTTAGGGTCATAGTAAACATTTATCTTTCTCCAAACACGGCAAGTGTTATTGCCAAAGAGCTCAATTTATGTCTCATCCGACCACAGCACTTTCTTCCAATCCTTCTCTGAATCACTTAGATGTTCATTGGCATGACTGTACATGTGAGGGGGACTCGCCGTTTTTGGAGGAAGAAAAATGCTGACTATGACCCTAAGAATACCTTACCTGCAGTCAAGCACGGAGGTGGAGACATTATGCTTTGGGGCTGGTTTTTTTTCTGCTAAAGGTACAGGCCGACTTTGCCGCATTGAGGGGCCAATAGATGGAGCCATGTATTTTAAAATTTGGATAAGAACCTTCTTTCCTCAGCCAAAAAACTGAAGATGGGTCGTGGATGGGTCTTCCAGCATGACAATGACCCAAAACATACCGCCAAGCCAACAAAGGAGCAACTCAAGAAGAAGTCATGGAGTGGAATAGCCAGTCTCCAGACTTTAATCCTATAGAAAATTTATGGAGGGAGCTGAAACTTTGAGTTGCCAAGTGACAGCCAAGAAACCTTAAATATTTAGAGAAGATCCGTAGAAAAAAGTGGACCAAAATCCCTCCTGGGATGTGTGCAAACCTGGTCACTAACTACAGGAATTGTCTTACCTTAACAAGAGTTTCTCCACCAAGTACTAAGTCATCTTTTGCTTGGGGATCAAATACTTATTTTACTTACTGAACTGCAACTCAATTTATAACATTTGTGTCATGTTTTTTTCTGGATTTTTGGTTGATATTCTGTCTGTATCATTTAAAATACACCTATGATAAAAAAAATGATAGACCCTTAATTTCTTTGTAGGTGGGCAAACTTACAAAATCTGCGGGGGATCAAATAATTATTTTCCCCACTGTATATATATATTTGATTATATCATAAAATCAGGGCCATACTACAAACAGACATTTGAACACCTTATCCCAGTTATATGTGAAAAGGAAGTATTGGGAGATTGAGCATAAACTAGCTCAGGGATTTTTAAACGGTGTTCGTTAGAAATAGCTCATTCGAGAGAATAAATAAAATATAGCAAAAGTTTATTGGTAAATACATACAAAAACACAATGATATGCAATTTAAAAGAAGGGACCATTGACATTCATGAGAGACAAAATGGTCACAGCTGATGATAAGCTAACGTTTCTACGTCACTCTACTAGTTTCGCTCTAAGCGAGCTTCTTCAGTATTGACAATGCACGTAGGTCATACTGGAAAATAGAATATTGCATATGAATATAAAAACATTCATAAAGGGACATTTCTATAGTGCACAAGTGCCAGTGAAAAACTGGACATACTAGTGCACTCAGTTGAATAATATCAAACTAATATAACAAAAAAGAAAAAATGCATGTACAGATAATTTTGATTAGTTGATATAGGTTTTAATAATGGCCTGCAGCATTCCTTTTAAAAAAAAATCTGCAAATGGCTCTTTGTATTATGCTTCAATCCCTGGAATGACCGTTGGCTGTAGAATGGAAAATATAAACTATAAACTATTAAGTTCAAAGCCTGTGTTTTCTAAAAAGCTGAAAGTGCACGCTTCCAATATGTGATTATGCGTCACCACCTTCTTGGTCATAATTTTATATGAAAGGACAAAGTGAACTTTATGTAGTAATGTCGGATTTTCTGTAATTTTTAGCTGCATTTCTAAGTAACCTTTTACTGTGCTAAACAACCTTTAAGAATAAGAACACTTTTGTGACAAAAATTATAATTTTTTGATCCACTTAAAGAAGTTTATTGGGGCTTTTGTTAAAGCGGTAGTGAAGTTACTGGAAAAAAAGATGGTCCTCCTTCAGACTCATGTCATAATGATAAATTATGACAAACTTACCTATAAAATGGATCCCGGCAGTGGCGCGCTGTCACCACTGATAGGGATTCTATCTTCACCCGCTATTCATTCCGGGTACGCAGGCTCTGGGCTTTTAAACGGTCGAGCAGCAATGACGCCACTCCCGACACATACTTGAGTGTGATGTCCATTGAGAGCACAGTGTGCATGCGATAGTGATGTCACAGGCTGCTACACATTGGAATATCTCCTAAACGGTGCACATTTAGGCGATATCCACTGTACCTACAGGTAAGCCTATAGTATAGGGCATACCTGTAGGTACCAGACAAAAAGCAGAGCTTACTATCGTTTCAATAAGGACATTTTTTCCCTATGGGTTGAAATAGGCAACAATCAAATTCCTTATTACATTCGACAGATCTGATTATATGGTACTGTATGTTCACTTTTGATCCAATTTTTCTGAAAGCTGAAGTTTAAACTGCTTATATTTTGTCTTCCCTGGTTGCTCCATCTCCGCTTATCAACTTGGTAATTACTGTAAATTTAAAAAACTTACCATTTCCATTACACACATTTTTTTAGTCCCAGTGACATTATCACTTGCTCCCAGTGCTTATCAATACAATGCAGGCAGCACATGGCTGGTGGGAGGGGCCAGCAGGGGCTTGATAGTTAAACAAAATAAACTATCAAGCCCCCAATAAAAGGATAGCATGAGGAACACAGTGTGTTACAGTAGTATCTTCTGCTCCCCTTCACATTATCCCCCAGAGTAGTAGTATGCTCTGTCCCCCTTCTCATCACCCCTTACAGTAGTATCCTCTGCCCTTTTCCCATAATCCCCACAGTAGTAGTATCCTCTGCCCCCCTTCACATCATCCCCCACAGTAGTAGTATCCTCTGCCCCCTTCACATCATCCCCCACAGTAGTATCCTCTGCCCCCTTCACATCATCCCCCACAGTAGTATTCTCTGCCCCCTTCACATCATCCCTCACATTAGTATCCTCTGCTCCCCTTCACATCATCCCCCACAGTAGTAGCATCCATTGCCCCCTTTACATCATCCCCCAAAGTAGTAGTATCATCTGCCTCCCTTTACATCATCCCCCAGAGTAGTAGTATTCTCTGCCCCCTTCACATCATCCCTCACATTAGTATCCTCTGCCCCCCTTCACATCATCCCCCACAGTAGTAGTACCCTCTGCCCCCTTCACATCATCCCCACAGTAGTAGTATCCATTGCCCCCCTTCACATCATCCCCCAAAGTAGTAGTATCCTCTGCCCCCTTCACATCACCCCCCACAGTAATAGTATCCTCTGCCCCCCTTCACATCACCCCCCACAGTAGTAGTATCCCCTGCCCCCCTTCACATCATCACTCACAGTAGTATCCCTCCTCCCTTTCATATCATCCCCCACAGTAGTATCTTCTGCCCCCTTCACATAATCCCCCACGGTAGTGTCCTGTGCCCCCCCCTCACAGTAGTGTCCTGTGCCCCCCCTCACAGTAGTGTCCTGTGCCCCCCCTCACAGTAGTGTCCTGTGCCCCCCCCTCACAGTAGTGTCCTGTGCCCCCCCTCACAGTAGTGTCCTGTGCCCCCCCTCACAGTAGTGTCCTGTGCCCCCCCTCACAGTAGTGTCCTGTGCCCCCCACAGTAGTGTCCTGTGCCCCCCACAGTAGTGTCCTTTGCCTCACACAGTAGTGTCCTGTGCCCCCCAAAGCAGTGTCCTGTGCCCCCCACAGTAGTGTTGTATGCCCCCCACAGTAGTGTCCTGTGCCCCCCCACAGTAGTATCATGTGCCCACACAATAGTGTCCTGTGCCTCCTGCTATAGTGTCCTGTGCCCCCCACAGTAGTTTCCTATGCCCCCCCGCAGTAGTGTCCTGTGTCCCCCACAGTAGTGTCCTGTCCCCCCCCCCGCAGTAGTATCCTGTGCCCCCACAATAGTGTTTTATGCCCCCCCAAAGCAGTGTCCTGTGCCTCCTACTGTAGTGTCATGTGCCCCCCACAGTAGTGTCCTATCCTCCCAAAGCAGTGTCCTGTGCCACCTACAGTAGTGTCCTGCCCCCCACAATAGTGTCCTTTGCCTCCTACCGTAGTGTCCTCTGTACCCCAAAGCAGTGCCCTGTGTCTCCCACTGTAGTGTCCTGTGCCCTCCAAATCTGTGTCCTATGTCCCCCACAGTAGTTTTCTCTGCCTTCTTCACATCACCCCCTCACACACACGCACATAGAGCAGTTTCCTTCACTGCTCCTACCTATTCAGGTGTGCAGCATAGTGGAGAGCGGGAGACAGCATACTGTAATTCTGGACAGAGGACAGGAGTGGGAGCTGATGGAGTTAACTTTTCACATTAACAAGCTGGCGATTGGTTTCTAGGACTGCTTTGTGTCCTAGCAACCAATCACCTGTCAGTTAACTTGAAAGGTTAACTTAGGCAGCGCCCTCCCTCAATCCTGAGCTGTGTTGCCTTCCACTCTGACGTGAGGGTGAGAGCGGCAGAGGAGACTGGTTGGAAGGACCTGCACCTAGCACAAATCGGCAATATAGGGCCTGGGACATGGTCGCGATCTGCCCGTCACCTGCCCGCGATTAACAGGTAGCTTGTGATCGACAGGTTGCCAACCCCCACCCTATGTAATTCCCATATGTGATGCTGAGCCTCCATGATTAAAAAAACTGAAACCCAGTGAATGGAATGGGTAGCTCAAGAGCTGTTGGGCTGGAAAGCAAAGACCTAAATGATCCTGAATGTCCTTCAGCCAAGAAATAAGGCAGCTCTTTCTGACTTGCTTCTGCTTCTAATGCACACTGGAATATATGAGCGCCCCCTAGAGGGCTTGTAAACAACAGGCTGGGCTCACAGCAACTGGGTAGAATGACTGTTGTTCTGAGGAATGCCAGTGCTGGACCTCAGAAGAAGGTAGGGGCTGCAGCATGAATAGGGTAAGTAAAAATGAAGAATATTTTCTTTTATTTGGATTTAGAGAAAATAATTGGTTTGGGGTTCTACTTTAATGACGCTCTACCAGTAATTGCATTTCTGTTTATTGTAACATATACATTTTGCTTGTGTTTTCATCAGTAGGACATTTATCGAGGAAACAGTTTTGGGCTTTTGATATTAACTAAGTGAAGGAATTAAGAATTGAAATTAAATTACTGGAGAGCAGACAATGAAAGAGACATTGAAATATTGGCAAGTGCCAGTTTTTATTGGTTATCCCATCAATTAGATAATAGCAATTGGAAAGTTAGCAAGTGGAGACACCTGCATTGCTGATAATAAGCCATTTTAGATGGATGTTGTCATATTTAGTGACATTATGTAAATTTTCAATTACTGTATGATCTGGGATTATAATTATTAGAATGTCATATTGCCCTTGGTCTAAGAAAATTTCCCGAAAAATTGAAAACTCTACCTGTGACCTCCCAGTATATCAATGGTCCTCCTTCCAGAGCTCCTGGGCCTAAGTGAAAACAAATACACATTTCACCCACTACCCATTGGTGACATTGGGATTTGCAAAATTTAAAAGGCTACAATGTCTTTTTAGAACAGGGGTCTCCTTTCTAAAAAAAATTAAAGGACAGTTTACTGTCCTTCAGACTTTAGGGAGACTGGACCATGGCCAGTGGGAGATGAAAATGTCTCGGCGTCAACTGGAGTAAAAAATGGGCTCAGGATTGGTGGTCAGTGAGAGTACAAAAATGGCATAGTGCCTGTGGTCAGTAGGAGGGGGAATTGCCCACCGCCCCAATATTGATATTAGTGGGGGGATCAGTGACCCATCATTGGAGTCAGTGGAAGGAATAGTGCCCCATCATTGGTGTCAATGGTAGGATTAATGCCCCATGGTTGATGTCAATGGTAGGAATAGTGCTCCATCGTTGTGTCAGTGGAAGGGATAGTGCCCTATCATTGGTGTCAGTGGAAGGAAAGAGTGCCCCATCCTTGGTGTCAGTGGAAGGAATAGTACCCCATCACTGATATCAGTGGAAAGAATAGTGCCAGTGGGAGTAGAAAATGTCTCGGTGTCAATAGGAGTAAAAAATGGGCTCAGGCTTGGTGGTTAGTAAGAGTAAAAAAAATACATAGTGCCTGTGGTCAGTAGGAGGGGGAATTGTCCCCCATCATTCATATTAGTGGAAGGATCAGTGACCCATCATTGGTGTCAGTGGATTGAATAGTGCCCCATCATTGGTGTCAGTGGAAAGAATTGTGCTCCATCATTGGTGTCAGTGTAAGGAATAGTGCCTTGGCATCAATGGAAGTAAAAAATGGGCTCTGGCTTGGTGGTCAGTGAGAGTAGAAAAAATACTTAGTGCCTGTGGTCAGTAAGAGGAGGGAGAATTGTCCCCCTCATTGATATTAGTGGGAGGATCATTGACCATCATTGGTGTCAGTAGAAGGAAAAGTGCTCCATAATTGGTGTCAATGGTAGGATTAATGCCCCATGATTTCTATTAGTGGGAGGAATTGTGTGCCATTCTTGATGTCAGTGGAAGGAGTGGTGCCCCTTCATTGGAATCAGTTGGATGAATAATGCCTCATCATTGGTGTCAGTGCAAGGAATGGTGCCCCATCATTGGTATTGATGGGGGGAATAATGCCTCATCATTGGTGTCAGTGGAAGGAATAATGCTCCATCATTGGTGTCAGTGGATGGAATTATGCCCCACTGTTGGTGTCAGTGCAAGGAATTGTGCCTCATAGTTGATGGCGGTAGTTGAAATAGTGCCTCATATCAGTGGGAGGAATAGTGCCTAAAGGGCCAGATAAAGGCAAGCAGAGGGCCACAGTTTGGAGAACTCCAAATATTCCACCCTTCACATTTTCTCTGCAGAGCCACCCGCTGGTGACATTGGGAATAGCAATATTTATAAGCTACAGAGATTCTTTAGCAGAACTATTATATTAGATTTGTTCAGATTTGGATATTCTTGGCAGAATAAGTATAAAGAACTGTAAATAATGTTGGTAGCCATACAAAAGTCCTGCTGATTCAAGGAGCCTGTTCGATCGGAGACTATAATAATACCAGACCAAAGCAAATAAAAAATAAATTCTAGAGATTGTACAGCAGGGCTGAAGGTTGAAGAAGAAGCAGTACAAAAAGCAAATCCATTCATGTGCTGAAAAGAAGCATACTGGTAGGAGGAGAGAGCAGAGTGACAGAGAGATGAGCTCATCACTGTGCTGCTTCTCCTCTCACTGTCAAATTGCAGGCTAGGGCAGATCAATGGTGACCTGGGCTCAGAGAAAGTAGGCTGAATAATGTTATAAAACAATGAAGTAAAGTAACCATGGAGGAAAGCTCTTGCTCAGTGGTTCTCAACTCCTGTCCTCAGGACCCACTAACAGGCCAGGTTTGCAAGATAACTGAAACACATCAAAGGTGATATAATTTGCTGCTTAGTCATTGCAGTATTCTAGTCTGCATCTCCCCAAAGTAATACTTAAAATCTGGCCTGTTAGTGGGTTCTGAGGACAGGAGTTGAGAACCCCTGTCTCTAGCTTAACGCTGAGTATTGCAGCAAAAGCTGGCTTCGCTATTTTATCCATTGATGGGCTGTTCATTTTTATCATGTTATCTTTGGCTAGGGTTCTGCTTTAACCACTTGGCGACCGCTGCACGACTATATACGTCAGCAGAATGGCACGCCTGGTTATATAGACGTATATATACGTCCCCTTTAAGAAGCGGCATTGTGGGTGCACGCGGGCCGCCGGCAGCACATGCACCCGCCACGAGCTCCGTGAGTGTGACCGCAGATTCCGCGGACTCGATGTCCGCCTAGAGTCCCGCTATCGTCTCACTGAGAGGAAGAATGGGGAAATGCTGATGTAAACAAGCATTTCCCCGTTCTGCCTAGTGACAGGACACTGATCACAGCTCCCTGTGATCGGGGATCAGTGTCATGTCACACGTAGCCCACCCCCCCTACAGTTAGAACACATCCCTAGGACACACTTAACCCCTTCAGCGCCCCTACTGGTTAACCCCTTCACTGCCAGTCACATTTACACAGTAATCAGTGCATTTTTTTACCACTGATCTCTGTGTAAATGCGAATGGTCCCAAAAGTGTCCGATGTGTCAGCCATAATGTCACAGTCAAGATAAAAATCGCTGATTGCTGCCATTAATAGTAAAAAAAAAAATATTAATAAAAATGCCATAAAACTATCCTCTATTTTGTAGACGCTATAACTTTTGCGCAATAAACTCTTCTTGCAATTTTTTTTTTACCAAAAATATGTAGAAGAATACGTATCTGCCTAAACTGAGGAAAAAAAATGTTTTTATATATTTTTTGGGGATATTTATTATAGCAAAAAGTAAAAAATATTGCTTTTTCTTCAAAATTGTCGCTCTTTTTTTGTTTATAGCACAAAAAATAAAAACCGCAGAGATGATCAAATACCACCAAAAGAGAGCTCTATTTGTGGGAAAAAAAGGACAACAATGTTGTTTGGGAGCCACGTCGCACGACCACGCAATTTTCAGTTAAAGCGACGCAGTGCCGAATCGCAAAAAGTGCTCTGGTCTTTGGGTAGCCAAATGGTCCGGGGCTGAAGTGGTTAACAAATAACAAAAAGGTGCAAATGCAAAAAGACCGTGGCCCTTTTAATTGAAACCTATTCTGCCCGTATTTCAGTCCACATTGCTGGGTACTGTGAACATTGAATGTGTTAGTCGAGGTATTAAGTCTTCTAATGCCTCTTCTTTCCCTCAGTCGTGTGACTCTTCTTCGGTGCGGTCAAGGACAAGATTTCCTCTGAGGATTCCCGCGAACGGGAAGATGTGTCCCGAGGCTTCTCAGACAGAGCCGTGCGTCCTGAACACCAACTGCTTCCACTATCACTATAATGTCACAGGTACGTCGGCACCTCCCGGTCATTCTAATCTGCTCTAAGACAGCCTAATGATTTCCTCTGGAGACTCCCTGTACCCGCCATCGTGGTTCACTCTTTAATGTAACCATTAATTATTCATCCATTTTATTCTCCTTCTGATCAAAAAAAGTTCTGTTACTGACTTGGAATCGGGGCAGGATTTATGACATGAAATGAAATGGTATAATGATCTGAGCTGTCAGCAGTACAGAACTTCTGCATACGTATGCAGATCTCCATAGCACATCGGTAACACAATCTTTGTGCTGTGCAAAGGTGGCAAGTCAGCATTTTAGGGGAACGCAGTGGCTGGGTGTTTAGCTCATTAGCCTTGTAGCACTGGAGTTCTAAAATAGATCCCCTCTAGGGAAGGAGTCTGCATGGAGTTTGTATGTTTCCTCTGTGTCAGGGTTGCCAACCTCCCATAGCATTTTTTACTGACAAAACATGGGAAATTTACTGACAGAGCACCTTTTTTTTTTTTTTTTACTGCCAACCTGAGAAGTCACAGAACTCCTATTAAAAACTAACACAGTGAACATTTGAACAGTAGACATGTGCACACTGAAATATTTTGTTTCGGAATTCTGTTTTCGGCCAAAAAATACATTTATTTAGTTACTCCCAAAATTCATTATTTATTTATTTTGTTTTTCGTTAAAAAATGCATTCGTCCGAAAATCTGAATGAATTAAGGTTGAATCTGTCATTGAAGGCTTATGGTGTCTGTCGAATGTTCAAAGAAGATTCGACGGAGCAGCGAAACTGTACGACGCCGCAATCGTGCATTTCCGGTCTAATATTCCGCCTACAAGCTATAGTAGAATTCTAATGTTGTATGACACTAGTAATAATTATATTTATTAATTATTATTACCAGTCAACCAACATTAGAATTCTTCTATAGCCTTTGGGAGGAGCATTTGACCGGAAATGTACGATCGCGGCGTCGTACAGTTTATCTGCTCCGTCGAATCTTCTTAGAACTTTCAACAGACACCATAAGCCTTCAATGACAGATTCAACGTTTGTATGTTTTTCGATGCTTTGTCGAATCTTCGTCGTTCACGTTGAATTGTCAAGTTAGTTCTAGCTATTTTACTGCTCCTCCTCTTTGGTTACAATCAGCCAATAACATTCATCATCATCATTATTTTTATTTTACTTCCCCCACCCAATTCCAGCAGCGATCTTTTCTCTCTATAATGTCGAATCTTTTCTCTCTATAATGTCGAATCTTTTCTCTCTATAATGTCGAATCTTTTCTCTCTATAATGTCGAATCTTTTCTCTCTATAATGTCGAATCTTTTCTCTCTATAATGTCGAATCTTTTCTCTCCATGTCGAATAATCTTGGACTAATAGAGTTAAGGTTAGGCACATTCGACCGCAGGTTCGATAGACACAGATCGCTATTGTCACCGTCATGTCGAATCCCCTATCTATATCGAACTGTTGTCGCAACGAAAACAAAAATAAAGCATTTGTTTATGTCGGATCTTTCGGTTTTCAGATTCTGCGCTTTAGCTTTCGTTTGTTAAAACGATAACGAAAATACCTGAAATTCAGACGAAAACGAATGCACAGATCTCTTGAACAGTACAAACATGATATGGAAACACTGACAATACTTATAACAAAGTTATGTACTTGATTTACACTTAAAAAGTCAACACGGCATGAAATTATCAGCCCCTGATATTTACTGGCAGTTGTAAAAAAAATCACAGATTTTTACAAACTGCCAGTAAATTTACTGGCGGTTGGCAACCCTGCTCTGTGTTGGTCTGGATTAATTGGCGACTGAGTTTCCAAGGTGAAAGAAAAGCCTGAGAAAGTTTAATTGTGATGCAATAAAAAAAAACACAGTAATGCCCCATACACACGATCGTTTTTCTTGCCATTTTTTTTCTTGCCGTTTTTCACGTCGTTTTTTTTCATGTTTCCTCTCAAGCCTGTCTTGCGTACACACGATCATTTAAAAAAACGATCAAGCAAAGCGCAGTGACGTACAACACGTACGACGGCACTATAAAGGGGAAGTTCCGTTCGAATGGCGCCACCCTTCATGTTAGTAAAGTTTGTTGAGCGACGATTCGCTCTTTTCAGTCTCGTGCTTTTCAGTCCGTGACTGCGTGACGAATGTGCTATCTCCATTACGAACGCTAGTTTTACCAGAACGAGCGCTCCTGTCTCATACTTGATTCTGAGCATGTGCATTTTTTTCACGTCGTTAAAGCATACACACTATCGTTTTTCACGTCGTTAAAAAAAACGACATGAAAAACGACGTGAAAAAAGAGAGCATGTTCGAAATTTTTAATGGCCGTTTTTCACGTCGTTAAAAATGCTCTGGAGCCTACACACGATCATTTTTAATGGCCATTTTTTTTAATGGCATTTTTAACGGCATGAAAAACGATCGTGTGTATGGGGCATAAGGCCACGGGACCACGGGCGTTATAAAAAATGGGCTAGTAGCAACGCCAGGAAAAAATCGGTGTTAAAAATGCAATTTTATCAGCGTTTTGCATTGACGTCAATGCACGTTTAGCGGCGCTGGCTTTCAGCCGCGTTTCTCTGCCCCTATTCAAAATCAATGGTTCCCTATGGGATCCCATTGATTTGAATAGAAGTCACACCAGAAGTTGGAACATGATGATCCGAATGGAGGTGTGACTTGTTTGCTGAGGATCTTGAAAGGGAACCCCTGCCAAAACTAAAAAAAAAAATTGCAAGTGAGGTCCCCGTTTCTTCAGAGCCCTACGCCGTGATCGGCGGCTCCTAAACGCATGCATGGGAGTGATGTCATCGCAGCTCCTGCCAGTCACAGAGCCGGAGTCTGCAAACCCAGAAGCAAGACGGGTGAAGATGGAAGCCTATCTCCAGCAATGACAGCGCATCGCTGGAAGGCTTCGTTTTGAGGTAAGTTTCACATAATGTGCTAGTATGCAATGCATACTAGCACATTATGCCTTTGCCTTGCAGGTACGGAAAAGTTTACAGCTGCTTTCAATAGATCAGAAGATACCCAATCCCAAACATGGAGAACCAAATCCAGCTAAGCAGTGTTATATGATGTATAAAGAGTCCATCAATAGAATTAACATGTATGATGTCAGCATGGATATCAGGAATCAAGTCCACAGTTCCTCTATACTCATATGTCAATGGGTTTTGCGAGATTAACTCGCTTCCTCAGGACTGATTGGGTGGGTGCTGTTATAGGGTTCAAGATGTACAAAACATTACAGTATCATATATCTTTAAGAAAAACATTACATTTAGTATACATTTGTATTCCTGTATTGTGTGTCTATACATTACATTCTAAAAAGGCGTTCAAATATTATATTATATTAATGTAGGAAGATGGGCGATAGCACACAATGGGGGCGGACACAGGGGCCCCAACAAGGTGGGGGTCCGTTTCACGTAGTATCATTATCATCATTATTATTAGAATAATAATAATAATAGTTGTTTTTATTATTAATAATATTATTGATTTTCTAATAATAATAATAACTATCATTATTATTATTGCCATTATTATTATGATTCTAATAATAATGATGGTGATTATTATAATAATTATTATTATTATTCTTTATACTCATCATGTGAGTATATATATATATATATATATATATATATATATATTGTGAGGGGGTTAGCTCGGCAGCGGGTGTGTGTGACCCCCGGGATGGGCTCCCCACACAAAAACAGGCCCAGCAAACGGAGGTTGTGGTTTTCAAAATCAAAAAAGGTGCGGTTTATTTTCTATTTACAGTGACAAAACACAGCAAAGCCAAAAGAAACATAAACAAAATAAATCCTGGTCAACTTGACCTCTGACTAAACATACAGGTTTCCTAACTAACAACTGGGATCAGCCTAGTGCTGTCCTAGTCCCTAAGTCCCTGGTTTTAAATGTCCAAGCAAATAGCCACACAGGCTTTGTCTCACCGCACAGGGGTTCACTCTCCCTAGACAGTCCACACAGGTCTGGGTCCAGGCATGAGCTAACTTCTAATGAAGCTGGGAGTTCTTATAGAGGCCTAAATGAGCTGACAAGCTTCAGCTGGTCTCATCAACTCCCTGTCTGCACGACGCCCCACACTCTCCCTAGAGGTATGAGTCATCCATGAGCCCACTAGCCTTAGCTGGGCTTATACAACTCTCCACCTAGTTGTATAAGTCGGCGTAAAGCCTGAATCTGGGCGAAATATATCTACCCCCCTGGATGCAACCAGGTGACTTTACCTTCCTGCTGTCACATACCCCCCCCTCTTGTTTTAACCTCGGGGTTGGAACACCAGCAATCAGGCATTCATGTACTCGAGACAAAGCATCCACATTCCCCATTTGAACGCCAGGGCGATGCTTTACTGTGAAGTTGAATTCCTGGAGGGCCAGGAACCACCTATTCACTCTTCTATTTGTTTCCTTGTTTTGAGCCATCCACTTTAACGGAGCGTGATCCGTAACCATGTCAAAGTGCCTACCTAGCAGGTAGTACCGAAGGGAATCTAGAGCCCACTTCACCGCTAAACACTCCTTTTCAACGGTGGCGTAATTTACCTCATGGGACTTCAACTTCCTGCTGAGGTAAATGACTGGGTGCTCTTCCCCGTTCCAGACCTGGGACAATACTGCTCCTAACCCCACATCTGACGCATCACTTTGTACGACAAAGTCTTTAGAGAAGTCGGGTGAGTACAACACTGGCTGGCTACATAAGGCTTGTTTCAAGAATTGGAATGCTGCCTCAGCCTCGGGGGTCCATTTAATCATGACCGACCCTTTCCCCTTCGTTAGGTTGGTTAGGGGCACAGCCTTAGAAGCAAAGTGGGGAATGAATCGCCGATAATACCCAGCGATTCCCAGAAAGGCTCGTACCTGCTTCTTGCTGTTGGGACGTGGCCAACTCTGGATGGCCTCGACTTTGTTGAGTTGGGGTTTTATTACTCCCCTCCCAATGGTGTACCCAAGATATTTGGCCTCCTCCTGCCCAATGGTACACTTCTTGGGGTTAGCCGTAAACCCCGCTTCCCGAACAGAGTCCAGGACTGCTTGCACTTTTGGCAGATGTGAGGCCCAATCTGTGCTATGGACAATTACGTCATCCAGGTAAGCCGCAGCATACTTCCGATGGGGCCTCAGCATCTGGTCCATTTTCCGCTGGAATGTGGCCGGCGCATTCTGTAACCCGAACGGCATTCTTTTATATTGGAACGCCCCGTCTGGGGTTACAAATGCGGTTTTCTCTTTGGCCAATTTGGCCAGGGGGATTTGCCAATACCCTTTTGTGAGGTCAAGAGTCGTCATGTATCGGGCTGTTCCCAGCCGGTCGATCAACTCATCTATACGTGGCATGGGGTAGGTGTCAAATTTTGTAACTTTGTTCAACTGACGAAAATCGTTACAAAATCGCCAGCTCCCATCCGGTTTAGGCACCAACACAATGGGACTAGACCAATCACTTTGGGACTCCTCTATCACCCCTAAGTTCAGCATTTTCTGTACTTCCTCCCGTATTGCCTCCCTTCGGGCCTCTGGGATCCGATAGGGTTTTAACTTCACCCTTTCACCGGGCGGGGTAATGATGTCATGCTCTACCCCAAATGTTTGTCCCGGCAGCTCAGAGAATACCTCCTTGTTGCGAAGCACAAACTCCTTAACCTCCTGTTGTTGGGGTTGTGACAAGGTGGCTGCTATTCCAACCTCAGGAATCACGCAACCAGTTTGAGCTGGTGACCAAGTGTCTGCGACTAGGGACTCTCTATCCCTCCAGGCTTTCAACAGATTAACGTGATAGATCTGTTCGGGCTTTCGCCTTCCTGGTTGTCTGACCTTGTAATTCACTTCGCTCACTTTTTCCATTATCTCGTAGGGGCCTTGCCATTTGGCAAGGAATTTACTTTCAACCGTAGGGACAAGTACCAGTATCCTATCCCCCGGGGAAAAGGTACGGGTCTTGGCTCCACGGTTGTACACTCTCTGCTGTGCTAACTGCGCTTGGGCCAAATGTTCCTTCACGATGGGCATTACCTGTGCAATTCGGTCTTGCATCAGGGCGACATGCTCAATCACACTCCTGTGGGGAGAACTCTCACTTTCCCAAGTTTCCTTGGCAATATCCAACAGCCCTCTTGGGTGTCTCCCATACAGTAACTCAAAGGGGGAGAATCCCGTAGAGGATTGGGGCACCTCCCTAATAGCAAACATCAGATAAGGAAGTAGACAGTCCCAATCCTTTCCATCTCTATCCACCACTTTCTTCAACATTTGTTTTAGGGTTTTGTTGAATCTTTCAACCAGCCCATCGGTTTGGGGGTGATACACAGATGTACGTAATTGCGTCACTTTGAACAATTTACACAGCTCCTTCATAACCCGGGACATAAAGGGTGTACCTTGGTCCGTAAGCAGTTCTTTACAAATACCCACCCGGCTAAACACAAGAGATAGCTCTTTGGCTATGGTTTTGGCCGAGGTATTTCGGAGAGGGATCACTTCTGGATAACGGGTGGCATAGTCCATTATAACTAATATGTACTGGTGCCCCCTAGCGGACTTGATTATAGGACCTACCAAATCCATGGCGATCCTCTCAAACGGGACCTCAATGATGGGTAGAGGGACCAGCGGGCTACGGATATGTGGCATCGGGGCCGACCTCTGACACACAGGGCAGGAGGAACAATAATTTTCTATGTCCTTCATCACCCCCGGCCAATAGAATCTCTGTAATACCCTCTCTCGGGTTTTCTCTGTCCCCAGATGACCTCCAAGAATGTGCCCATGGGCCAACTCCAACACCAACTTCCTGTAAGGTTTGGGCACCACAAGCTTCTCAACGGTTTCTTCTGCCCTTTTTGCCACCCGATACAGTAGGTCCTTCTCTACGCTGAAGTATGGGTAAGTGCAGGTATTATCTGGGTTCACTAACTCGCCATCTATTTCCACTACGTTTTCCCGTGCCTTTATTAGGGCGGGGTCTTTCAACTGTTCTGTGGCAAAGTTTTCCCTGTGAACCTCAAGATCAGAAAACTCCACAGACGGTAGGTTTTCGTCTGAGGAGGTGGGCTCCTCTCCAGTTTCTTGAGTCTCCCCTGCCAATACTGATAAGGGAAATTCCGGAGAGTCCTCACCACTCTCAGGGGAGTTCTGGCTATCACATTCCTGGTACATAGGGGCACCAGTGGGGGGCTCAGGATCATCCCACAGTTCCCAGAACTTCGGAAAATCCCTTCCCACAATGGCGTCATACGGTAACTGAGATACTAAGCCCACTGGATGAGAGAGGGTACCTTTGGGGGTCTCGAAACACACTGTAGTCACTGGATACTCTCGGGTGTCCCCATGCACACAAATAACAGCTACCTTGCTATTCCCAGAGACCTCTGTTTTAACTAACTCAGCCTTTATCAGGGTCACAAGGCTACCTGAATCCAGCAATACCACAACATTTCTACCATTAACACACATTTCGCATAAATGTTTCTCAGTTCCTCGAATGGCAGTGCATGCGACTGTCGCACACAGCGACTGACGTCTGCCCGTCAGAAAGTCACACTGCATGGGTTCCTCCACAACCGGGCAATTGGCTGCAATATGTCCCGCTTGCCGGCAGCGGTAGCAAACGATCCTTCTTGCCGCCTCTTGAGCCGCTGATTTCCCAGGCTGTTCTCGCCAAACTTGGGGCAGAGCTCCCACCCTCTCACTCTCTCCACCCTTACCCCTTGGAATCCTCTTATCCGCCCCTGGGGATGGTCTGGTCTTAGGGTGGAAAGTCCGAGTGTCTCTGGAAGAGGCCGTCAGGTTCTCTGTAGCCAAGTATTTCTCCACACGATCCACAAGACCATCGGCCGTCTCTGGGTCTCCATGGCTTACCCACTTTTGGATGGCAGTAGGAAGAGCTCTCAAAAACCGATCCATTACAACACGTTCCACAATCTTTGGTGCGGACAAAGTCTCTGGCTGTAGCCACTTTCTGCTCAGGTGAATGAGATCATACATTTGAGACCTGGGGGGTTTTCCAAGCTGGAAAGTCCAGTTATGCACACGCTGAGCCCGGACAGCCTGGGTGACACCCAGCCTTGCCAATATCTCAGCTTTTAGCATCACATAGTCTTTTGCTTGGTCAGGCTCTAGGTCATAGTAAGCCTTCTGCGATTCACCAGTTAACAGAGGAGCCACCAGTCCAGCCCACTGCTCCTCAGGCCACTTGTCTCTTTCAGCAGTCCTTTCAAATGTGGTCAAAAATACCTCTGGATCATCCTCTCCAGTCATTTTTGTCAATAAACGACTCACCCCAAAGGACGCGGTATTAGTGGGACGGCTTTCCTCACTGGTCTGCGGACATTGCTGCATTACTGCTTCCATTTGTTGTAGTCTCTGCTCTTGCTTCTGTAACAGGTCTATAAAGCGGGCCTCAGATTGCTGCTGGGCTTGTTGCTGAGCTTCCAGACTCTGTTGGTGAGCTTGCTGCTGGGCTGCAAGGCTCTGTTGATGAGCTTGCTGCTGGGCTGCGAAGTTCTGTTGTTGAGCTGCAAGGCTCTTTTGCAAACCTGCATTTGTCTGCTGTTGATTGGCATTTGCTAGAGCCAGCTGCTTCAGTATCTCCTCCATGCTGGCTTAAAAAAAACTGCCCGCATTCTCCACCAACTGTGAGGGGGTTAGCTCGGCAGCGGGTGTGTGTGACCCCCGGGATGGGCTCCCCACACAAAAACAGGCCCAGCAAACGGAGGTTGTGGTTTTCAAAATCAAAAAAGGTGCGGTTTATTTTCTATTTACAGTGACAAAACACAGCAAAGCCAAAAGAAACATAAACAAAATAAATCCTGGTCAACTTGACCTCTGACTAAACATACAGGTTTCCTAACTAACAACTGGGATCAGCCTAGTGCTGTCCTAGTCCCTAAGTCCCTGGTTTTAAATGTCCAAGCAAATAGCCACACAGGCTTTGTCTCACCGCACAGGGGTTCACTCTCCCTAGACAGTCCACACAGGTCTGGGTCCAGGCATGAGCTAACATCTAATGAAGCTGGGAGTTCTTATAGAGGCCTAAATGAGCTGACAAGCTTCAGCTGGTCTCATCAACTCCCTGTCTGCACGACGCCCCACACTCTCCCTAGAGGTATGAGTCATCCATGAGCCCACTAGCCTTAGCTGGGCTTATACAACTCTCCACCTAGTTGTATAAGTCGGCGTAAAGCCTGAATCTGGGCGAAATATATCTACCCCCCTGGATGCAACCAGGTGACTTTACCTTCCTGCTGTCACAATATATATATATATATTCTCTTTCTTATTTATTTTATTTTTTATTATTATTATACAGGATTTATATAGCGCCAACAGTTTGCGCAGCGCTTAATTTATTTATTTTTACACTGTCCCTTAAATTATTATTTTTTGATCACTTTTATTCCTATTACAAGGAATGTAAACATCCCTTGTAATAGAAATAAGCATGACCGGTGCTCTTTATTAAAGGATATGATGTCAAAAAGACCTCAGATCTCACATTTACACTTAAAAGCAAAAAAAAAAAGTAATTTTTACCTTTAAGAGGAGAAAAAAATCATCCTTTTAATAAAAAAAAAAAAATATTAAACACATTACAGCGATTATTTGTGATGGCTGACTACAAGTGCAGAAAAATACCTGTTAATCTGTCAGAAATCCAGTGAGCTCCTTAAAGGAGTTGTAAAGGCAGAAGGTTTTTTATCTTAATGCATTCTATGCATTAAGATAAAAAACCTTCTGTGTGTAGCAGTGTCCTCAGCACCCCCTTATTACTTACCTGAGCCCCTTCTCTCTCCAGCGATGTCCACTGTCTTAGCTGTCCCAGAGACTCCTCCCGATTGGCTGAGACACAGCAGCGGCGCCACTGGCTCCCGCGGCTGTGAATCAAAATCAGTCAGCCAATCAGGGAAGAGAGTGGGCGGGGCCAGGTCGGGGCTCTGTGTCTGAATGGATACACTGAGCTCTTACTTGGCTCAGGTGTCCCTTGTAGCAGGCTGCTGGCTAAGGGGCACTCGATAGGAGGAGGAGCCAGGAACAGCAAAGAGGGACCCGAGAAGAGGAGGATCCGGGCTGCTCTGTACAAAACCAACTGCACAGAGTAGGTAAGTATAACACGTTTGCTATTTTTAAAGAAAAAAAGCCTTTACAATCACTTTAAGGCTCGGTTCACATATGAGCCGCATGTGGCTCACAGCAGGGGTCCGGTGCGTGCTGGTTCACCACTTCAGGTCCGATTTCAGCCCAAATTTTGGGCTGCATTCGGACCTAAAACGGACCAAAAGACTTGCAGCGTTTTTTCTGCAAAATGCACCGGAGCCGCGCGGGGATATAAGAACCGGCTCCATAGAGAGCCGGTCAAAATCTCCTGCTATTGTGAATTGGAGAACACATCCTCTCTCCTCATTTCTTGTCACAATAAGGTGTTCTGTAGACCAGCACTAGAGAACTGAGGGCTGAGTCCAAGACTGTCAGAACAGATATAGAGGGGAAATCTTCCAATGGGAACACATGTTCCAGTGGCTGTCTAATAGGGGATTTTCCCTTAAGCACTTGCCGACCGCACTATAGCAGTTTTACTGTGCGCCGGATCACATATATATATATATATATATATATATATATATATATATATATATATACTGTATATATGTGATCCTGCACTTCCGGGTAGCGGGCGTGAATGCACACCGGCAGCAGCTCGCTCCCACTGTGATTATGCACAGCGGGAGCCGATCAGCGGGTACCGCGGACTTAATGTCCTCCGGCACCCGCCGATCATTCTGTACACAGGCAGAACGGCAGTCTGCCTATCTAAACAAGGCAGATTGCCATTCTGTCAGTACAGAAGGCATGGATCCTGTGTCTCTGCAAAGCAGAGACATGGATCCATGCCCTAGTAAAAGCACCTCCCCCACTGTACACAAACACTGGCTAGGCACATGTTAACCCCTTCCCAGCCAGTGTCATTAGTGATATGATTATTAGTGTCATTAGTGATTAGTGACACTGCATATTTTTTAGCACTGATCACTGTACAGTATTAGTATCACTGATTCCCAAAAAAGTGTCAAATGTGTCAGTTAGTGTCCGATCTGTCCGCCACAATATTGCAGTCCCCCTATAAGTCGCTGATTGCTACCATTACTAGTAAAAAATAAATAAATAAAAAATCCATAAATATATCCCATAGTTTGTAGACGCTTTAAGTTTTGCGTAAACCAATCAATATACACTTATTGGGATTTTTTTTTGCAAAATACATATTGCCCTAAATTTATGATTTTTTTTCAAAAAAATTATTGGATGTGTTTTATAGTAGGAAGTAAAAACTATTGTTTTTTCAAAATTGTTGTTTTTTTTGTTTAAGGCAAAAAACAAAAAAAAGGTCTATTTGTGGGGAAAAAAGGACAAAAATTTGGGTGCAGCGTCGCACGACGTTGCAATTGTCAGTTAAAGTAACGTAGTGCCGTA
Source organism: Rana muscosa (assembly GCA_029206835.1). Taxonomy (NCBI): domain Eukaryota; kingdom Metazoa; phylum Chordata; class Amphibia; order Anura; family Ranidae; genus Rana; species Rana muscosa. Next base: position 449,286,417 of record CM055127.1, on the reverse strand, counting down.
TCATAAAAAATGTCCTGGTCATGAATGGGGGTAAATCTTTCAGAGCTGAAGTGGTTCATTTAAAGAGATTCCTGCTTTTTTCCTGCTGTATCTGCAGGTCAGGAAGTGAAGGTAACTCTCCCCAGTGGAACACAGACAGCAAGGAAACTTGGTGGGGGTTTTAACACACCCCTACTTCATCTAATATTAAAATAAAAAAAAGTAGTTTTGGCTTTAGATATACTTTAAAAAAAACTTTAAACACAAATGTTTCAGTTTTTTTTTGAACAAGTTAGAAAAATAAAGGCTTTGAACATTTTTTTATCCCGAGTACCTTGCGTAGTCAGCGGCGTGACGCTTAACAGTCCGTATTAATATGCTTTATGTATTCAACATATAAAATAACTTTTACTATCGGTATAGTCATTAACCAGTTTAATGATGCAGCTTGAGAAGAATTATTAATTGCACATCTTTTAATACCCATAAATATACATAATACATGCATCATTACGTATTGTCTATGACACATTAATAATCTTCAGCATCATAAAAAACGTTGACTGTGAAACTTGATTATTGTAATCCTGCATTATTCGGTGCAAGCTGCCTTCTTGATTGCACTACAGCACATATGTCAAACACAAGGCCTACAGGCCGAATCTGGCCCGCCGAGGCCTTGTCGTGTGGCCCCCACCCAGTTTTGCAGCCGGAATGTGGCGTTACTCCATTCCACCACCTCTGGCTCTCACTCTCTGCTCTCGCTCCCTGCTGTCACTTGTGAACACAGAAGCCTTTTGTGTTTACAATGGACAGCTTTACTTTAAGTGGCTTCCAGATGTAACTCACAGCAGGGCACAGCAAAGACAGCTCTCCAGAATGTGAGAAAAAGGACCTCCCTGCACTCTATACACAGCACACCCCTGAACCCTGCATTCTGTATGTAGCACACCCCTGAACTCTGCACTCTGCGCATAAGGCATGCCTGGAACTGCACTCTATACATAGCACGCCCCTACACTCTGCACACAGTGCGAGGCACACCCCTGAACTCTATACTCTGTATATAGGATACTTCTAGACTCTGTGCATAGGGCACCCCTGAAACTGCACTCTGTATGTAACGCACTCCTGAACTCTGCACTGTACGTAACGCACCCCTAAGGGCTCATTTACACTTGCTTCGATTTCAACAAGGCTTCGGACAGGCTTTGTTTAGGCTCTCTAAATGCTAGTTAAAGCTCCTGTCACTAAATAAAATGGTTAGCTTACAGTCCTGTTTACACCTTGCTTTTGCTTTGCTTTGCTTCAGCTTCGCCTCAAAAATTATATCCCATGTAGCTTCAGTGGTGCTCCAAAGCGTCTTCAAAGCCTCCATAGAAGTCTATGGCGAAACTCGCTTGAAGCCCCACTGAAGCTCCACCGAAGCCTAATTGAAGCCCCACCGAAGCCCCTTCGAAGCTCCACCAAAGCCCCACCGAAGCTCCATCGAAGCACCAAGCAAAATCAGGCGTAAACAGGACTGTAAGCTAACCATTTTATTTAGTGACGGGGGCTTTGACTGACGTTCAGAGAGCTTTAACAAAGCCTGTCCGAAGCCATGTTTTGAAGCAAGTGTAAACTAGGCCTAATACAATCGGCCCTTTCAGGGCAACCATACTGCTGATGCGGAACATTTAAGCCTCTATATATGTCTTATGACCAGTTACTCCCTTTTAAAAAGTGGCATAAAACTAAATTTTAATTTATAAAGTTTGGTATTTATGGTGTGTATAGAAATGTAATTAAAGTTAGAGATGGACAATATTGAGAGGATGGAGATTCTTCTGTCGCAGGAATTGGACACATATGAACAATGCTGGAATCCCTTAAATTGCGGAATCTATATATGGGATAGAGGAAGGACGTAAAAATGGTTCAGAGTTGGGATGAGTGAGGAGATTTCGGTTTGAGTAGCTGTTTCTGGTAGTTTAATTAATACATTTACAAATAAATTTTTCCTTTTTTTTTTTCTTTTTTTTTGTGTGTTGTGTGTGATATATCTAACATCACTGTGGGAGTTGAAGATAGGGAATAGGGAATAGAAAATTATATATTTCATCTAATTGGAAAAATGATGTGTCTCTTTATAACATGGGAGTTTATTGATGAGTAGACAGTCTCTAGTGGTATTTCCTTCTTCTTTTCTCCCTTTTTTTCCCTTCTTTCTCCCCTCCCCTCTCTTCCCCCTTTTGTAGGGACTCCTGCAGTGTGTTGGTATATGTTTATATGTAACGTGTCTTATGTTTTATATATTATTATAGTGTAGTATGTTCTTTATCATTACCTATTTTTTTTTTGTCATGTAATTAAAAAATTTCAATAAAGTCAGAGTTGAAAAGAAATTAAGGCTACGAGAAAAAATGTTGTCCTGAGTATAGAATTATGCCCTGTACACACGACCGGGATTCCCGACGGCAAAAGGTCAGTCGGAAATCCCGAGGGGAAAACCGAGAACCTGCTCTCTACTTTTCCCCCGTACACACGTTCGGTTTTCCCGTCGGGAAATCTCAGGTGAGAGCTTTTCCTTGGGAATCCCGACCGTGTGTATGCTCCATCTGACTTTTTCCCCACAGGAAAACTGCCAAAAACGTCCGTTTTCCACAGGGAAAATGTCAGCCGGGAATCCCAACGGGAAAAAAGAGAGCTGGTTCTCTTATTTTTGCCGGCCGATTCGGGCAGCTTTCCAGTTAAAAAAACTGTGATGGAGCATACACACGGCAGGGATTCCCAGCCAAAAACTCTCATCGCAGTTTTTCCGTCGGGAATCCCGGTCGTGTGTACAGGGCAATAGTCTTTATCTCCAAGATCCTGTTGAAGAACATTCCAGTCAGTTGCTATTATGCCTAGTATGGTGTAGGAGCTGAGAAGCATAATTTAGACACGTCCACAAGCCCATGCCACTTGCTGTATCAGTTGCATCTTTCTTGATTTTGGTTTTAGCGAACTTGGTGTTACCATAAAAGTGCCTGAGGTCACAACAGAGCTAAAGGCCTTGTGTCCCCATGGGAAGCCTTGTTTGATTCTGGGCTCAAGCTGCCTAACATGTATTGTAGACTGTTCCCCTCTTACCCATCGTCATTGAACTGTTAACATCCAGAATTTAATGGGCACTAGAGTCTCTGGCATTTGAGAGCTGGGATAGAGGGGAGAGGCTAATGCCAGGAAGGGGTAAGGCTTTATTTTCGACTTGGACAGCAAGTCAAGACTCCATGGGCTTAGGATCCAGAAGGTCCCACAAGGACACAGAGATTAATTTGTGGACTAACACTGCTACTTTCAGGCAGCACTAAATGTGCTGCTCTTACTTTAGACACATTTTAAGCAAAGTCAGGTTCACTGTAGAAGCTCACTTCAAAGACAGGACAATTTATTTGGACCTACGCAGTCTTGCCTTGCTAAGATGAAGGCATTATGACCTGATGCAGCTGGATCATTTGTCAGTCTATACATTTTTTTCTGCTTAGAGGGGAAAACCACCCAGGTCATCATATTCTCTATAAATTCTATATCTTCATACAACAAGAATATTTGAGTGAGCTATTCCTCAAGCTTCAAAATGAACCCCAAGCCAGCCATTGTATCATGCACTGGCAACAATAAAAGCATAATCAAAGTTCAAATTCTTCCCCATGTAGCTTACAGACCCCTGAGAGCCCAGCTGTTTGTCCCAAGTTCTTTTCCAATGTATTCATCTTTAAGAATCAGTGCAGCATATCAAAGGCAAGCAAATAAATTGTCCATGCAGGGGCTCAAAAATGTTTGTCCCAAGTTCTATTCCTGAGTTGGTGTAAGCAGCCATGCATACAGTAGCTTCCCAGTCTCTCTACACAAAAAACAGACAGGAGTGGTCTTTTTAGATTTGCTTGAGGAACTTGGGTAGGACACAGGGTGAGCCTTGGGATACTCCAAATTTAGTGCAAAACATAATGCAGGTCACTCTCTGACTATGACTGTCTCTTTAGGGTGAAAACTCTCTTGAGGCTAGTGATGAGTGAACTACTGCTCAGGGGACTCCAATGCAAGAGCAAACAAACCTGAGCCAGCAAATCTGGAGCAGTCTCTCCAAGAGTTAAACAGGACATTCCCTGAGATCTCTTTCCAGCAGTACCAGAAAGCTTCTATACTGTACCTCCAGGTCAGATCATCCGTGGACTTCCTTCAAACTGCTCCCAGCAAATTTAGACATGGATCCCTCAGCTTTCCCACAGCTGGGACCCTGATGGTATTTTCCAGACTTTAGCTAAGTGACCCACAGGACCACAGCCCTCAGGACAAGGACCCTGCTGTTCTAGACCCCAGTCTATTTATACACACCTCAGCCCCCTACTGGTCATTCTTCCTACCAGGGATTGGCTAAGGCTGTATTAATATGCAAGTTGAGGGTCTCTTTCCACTAAATTCTGGAACTCACCAGAAATCAGAACAGCCAAAAGCAATAAAACTTTCCTCCACTGGCTAAAGATGAGTCTCAAACTAAATTTGCCTCAAAAATACTAGCAACCTAGCTAGGAAGGTGCTACATACAAACAACAAAAAAACATGTTCAAAGTCCTAACTCTTCCCCATGCTACAAAAAATTGTTGCTTATGTTCCATTTGGAAAGAATCCACATCACTTCCTTTCACGAGGGCAGATTTTACCCATAGGAACACAGATGGCAGTTATAAAAATTTAGAAGATCTAATCCTTGCCGGCTGTATCAAAAACTAAATGAGTTTTGGTCGGAGTTGGGCTTAAATTTGTATTTTAGATTTACTGGTCCTTTACTCTTGAAATCTAATATACCATTTTGTAAGAGGTAGCATTCTACCAGCCTGACACCTTTCTAATGACAGCTTATTACTCTCATATTAGGAAGCAGTTTCAATATTCAATGTTTGCATAGATTTTTTTTTGTATCTTACAATGTAACACAGACGTTTAATTAAAATGCAAATTGCTATAATTTAATTATAAAACGATAAAATGTAATTAATTTAGTCGAAATTGAGGTAATTGTTTAATTATAGGTACTCTCCCATCCATTACCCTCCACTGTGATAATTAGAAATATCTCTGGCATGCAGTACACACTGGAACATGTAGTTCAGTAACAGCTGTTGAGGCACAGGTTGTCTGAGTATTCCTGGGAGCCGTCTGTCCGCGGACACCCTGACTTTCCTGGAACATGACTGCCAAGTTTCTGACACTACATAGAGGGACACTTTTAGTGCCAGGATTATGGGGCAAAAGGTGCAACCTGCACATCTGTGGTTACACGTCCACCAATTCACATAACTGAAAAAAATTATCAGAATTCAATACACAAAACACATATCCTAATTCATTTACAGATATGTGTAACGAAAAAAGGAAACCTAACCACTTTCTGCCCGTGCTATAGCCGATAGTTTGCTACAGCATGACTCTCCAGTTCTGGGAAGGCGTTCATGGATGTCCCCCCACGTGCGTGTCCTTTGGACACAGCTGATTACAGATTCACGGTAAAGGGTCAATCACAGTGGCCTTTTACCATGTGATCAGCTGTGTCCAATCACAGGTGGTCACATAAAAATAGACTTGTCGGTTATCAGCGTTTCTTTCCTCACACGCTGTCTCTGTGTGAGGAAAGGAGCACCGATAACTGGCAAGTCTGATAGGGCACAGTGAGTACATTGTTTACACTGATAAACAGGGCACTGATCAGCAGTGCCCTACTTATAAGTGCAGCCTCATCAGTGCAGCTTATCAGTGTCCATCAGTGCAGCTTATCAGTACCCGTCAGTGTCTCTGCATCAGTGCCGCCTCATCAGTGCCGCCTCATTAGGTGCAGCTTATCAGTGCCCATCAGTGCTGCCTTCTCAGTGCAGCCTCGTCAGTGCCGCCTCATTAGTGCCCATTAGTGCAGCCTCATCAGTGCCAATCAGTACAGCCTCATCCGTGCCCATCAGTGCAACCTCATCCGTGCCCATCAGCACAGTCTCATATGTGCCCATCAGTGCAGCCTTATCCATGCCCATCAGTGCACCCTCATCAACGCACATCAATGAAGAAGAAAAATTACTTATTTGCAAAATCTTATAACAGAAACTAAGAAAAAAAATGAGCTTGCTTATCACAAAATGAAGAAAAAAAAAAAAAAACATTGGTAAAAACTGATCACATGTGCAGCACCATGGTAGTTGCTGATCAAACAGAGGCTAAGATAGCAGCTGACTTGGCTAAAAAAGGATAGGAGGGTTTAGTTCCGCTTGAAACCCAAATACAAAAATTTTGCATATTGCAGCTTAACAAGTTTTTAGTCTTTTGTTCCTTTTTTTACCTGGTATTCTGGCCAGTAAGTCTGTTATTTTTCAACTTCCTTTAGCAGACCAAGCTGTCCAGCTAAAATGTCAGTTAGAGGGTTGAAACAAACCAATCATCACTGACAGGGATGCTTACAATGATCAGCTTTCATTCATTTATGTTACGCCTTTATCCCAAAAGGTAAATAAAAAATGTTGCTGTAACTGCTTAAAAAAGTGTTAGCTGGAGTTCAGCTTTAAGTGCTTAACTACCGAGCACTTTTACCCCTTCCTGCTCAGGCTAATTTTCAGCATTTAGTGCTGTCGCACTTTGATTGACAGTTGTGCAGCCATGCAACACTGTACCCAAAGGAAATTTTTTGAAAATGTTGCAAATAAGTATTTTTCTTCTTCACTGATATGCACGGATGAGGTGACGTGACACTGATAGGCACTGATCAGGCGGCACTGATGAGGAGGCCCTGATAAGGGTGCATTGATAGGCGGCATTGACGGGCACTGATGGACACTGATGGGGCTGCACTGATGAAGAGGCACTGACTGATGAGGAGGCACTGATAGGCGGCACTGATGGGCACTGATGAGGAGGCACTGACGAGGCGGCACTGATGGGCACCGATATGGAGGCCCCGATAAGGGTGCACTGATGGGCACTGATAAGGGTGCACTAATGAGGAGGCACGGATAAGGGTGCACTGATAGGCTGCACTTATGGGCACTGATGGGGCTGCACTCATAATCAGGGCACTGATGACTCAGGATCATTGAAACTCCATGAGGCGAGATCTTGCATGAAGCCCCAGACAGAGGGAGATTGACAGTTATTTTGTGTTTCTTCCATTTGCGAATAATTGCACCAACTGTTGTCACCCTCTCACCAAGCTGCTTGGCGATGGTCTTGTAGCCCATTCCAGCCTTGTGTAGGTCTACAATCCTGTCCCTGACATCCTTGGACAGCTCTTTGATCTTGCCCATGGTGGAGAGATTGGAATCTGATTGGTTGCTTCTGTGGAGAGGTGTCTTTTATACAGATAACAAGCTGAGATTAGGAGCACTCTCTTTAAGAGAGTGTTCCTAATCTAAGCTTGTTACCTTTATAGAAGACACATGGGAGCCAGAAATCTCGCTGATTGATAGGAGATAAAATACTTTTTTCACTCATTAAAATGCAAATCAATTTATAACTTTTTGGAAATGTGTTTTTCTGGATATTTTTGTTGTTGTCTGTCTCTCACTGTTAAAAATAAACCTACCATGGGCAAACGTCCAAAATCAGCAGGGGATCAAATACTTTTTTCCCTCACTGTAGCCATCTTTTGGCTATAGCATGGCCGGCAAGTGGTTAATTATTCAAGTCCATTTAGATCTGCTAATCTAACACTACCCTCTCGCCAGACTGATAATTCTGCTTTCCAAGGGTGACTCCGTTTCTCCTTCATCCAGAGTGGAGCCACCCTTAGACAGGAGGTGTGTTACTGGCTGGGTCACTAGGTAAAAATAAAAGGAAAAAAGTCTAAAAAAAGATAATGAATGCAGCCATCAGATTTAGGCTGGGTTCACACCTATGCGAATTGGACGCGGCCTACACCGCATCCAATTCGCAGGACATTTTAAAATACATTCATTTGAATAAAGCTGGTTCACATTTGTGCGTTGCATTCGCACTCTGCATTGCCCAAAAAACGTGTGCGTTTTCTGGCCATTGTAGTGCGAATTGCAAGCACATTATCTTCTATGGGAACGCATTTGATTTGCAGATGCATTCCGTTGTGAACATGAATCCCCCCCCCCCCCCTCTCCCTGCTCAGCTGATCTGCAGATACAATGGAGAGGAAGCGCTGAACAGCTGCTTTTTCTCTTCACACAGAGAACAACTGGAATTCTGACCGGACTGGTATGAATCCAGCCTTAATGATTGCTAAACTGCAATGTACTGTATATTACAATTTTGTTTTTGGGTTTATTACTGATTTCATTACTTTTTTTTTTTAACTACAAAACTGATGGGGCTGCACAGATAAGGGTGCACTGATGAGGTGGCACTAATGAGGTGGCACTGATTAGGATGCACTGATAGGCAGCACTGATGGGCGGTACTGATGGGGCTGCACTGATAATCAGTGTAAATGATGTGCTGACCGGCTTAACAATTGTTGGCTCTCCTTTTTTTCCCACAAACACAGGAACGTCCCACACTCCGCTTGAGTGCTTCCGTCATATACCACTTTCTCCAGTCTGAATATAGATATTAGATATTACAGCCGCTTGCAACCAAGAACTAGACAGTACTCGTTTTAGCTGCTGAACTGGAACATGAACTGTTTATTTGAACAAAGGGATATACACTTAGGAGACAATCCCCCCTTCTTTGCATAATGAAACAGGGCGGGGTAGACTTTACCTCCACCAGTAGCATGACACAGGTGTATTCAAACTTCTCATCAGTAGAATGTCTTTGGGAGGGGTTGCTGGAGAAATCCCACAGCTAATCCACAGAGATATATACATCCCATAATAGGTTGCTCCCAAGGCAGACACAAACAATAGAACATTGGTCCACAGCCACACCTCAAATGATCTAGTAAAGCATCTACAACAGTATATGTGACAATATACAATATATATATATATATATATATATATACACAATATCCCAGTGTGGTTGTACAGTGAGTCTGACTAGTGCATATCAGACTGGGGTTCTCGGTCACATTTTCCCCCTAATAGTCACAGGGTGACTTACACATAGGAGGGGCCGGGGGAGCTGGACAAGCAGATTCCAGTGCTCTCCAAGGTAAGCCGAGTTTCACAAGCCCCCCACCCAAAGTGACTCCTGTCACAACCAGCAAGTCTGTTTACATGTAATCAGCTGTGTTTGGGCACAGCTGATCACATGGTAAAGGTTTGCTGTGATTGGCCCTTTGTATATTTTGTTTTTGGGTTTATTACGGCTTTTAATTACTCTTTTTTTTTTTACTACTGAACTGGGCAAAACACTGTTTTTTATATCTGCCTGGAGTACAGCAAAGTATTATAACCTAGCAGGGGAAGGCACCTTGTCACAAAGTAGTATGTTAATCCCCTGTTCTAAGACTTCATAGGCTGTGCCGACAATTACTATAATATCGTTTATAAGGATTTCAGGAACAAGTTTTGCATGTTATCGGTTCTACCACTGCAAGGAACGTAGGTGTTAATTGGTTATATATTTGGATTTCCTTTTTTATTATCACGGCAAACGAACACAATATTGCTATTCTCCTTTTCATGTTGGCCCATGTTCTTCTTTAAACCTATTCTTGTCTCTTCTTAAAGCAGCAGGGGTCTTTGTTCAAGAGCCGCAGCCTTAGAAAAAAGGACAGCCAGCGATTGTATATTATTTCAAGCTCAAGTGGCACTTAAGGGGTCAACGATGCAGTAAATAGGAATTATATACTGTGCTCTCCCTGTCTAAATGGGTTTTGTTGCTCGTTGCAGAGTGGAGCGCTTGTCAGCTCGGTGAAAAGGCTGTGTGCGGGGAAGGAATAAAAACTCGGCTTTTAGACTGCACCCGCAGCGATGGAAAATCTGTGAAAATGTCCTTTTGTGAGCAGGTAAAGTTGAGGACGCAGACGGGGTACGGGCAGACACTCTTAACCTCTGACTGTGCTGCACTCAGCATGACCACGCTTAGTTCACTTTGCTGCTTTTATTTTATTTTTTAAATAAAAAGAATATGGAATAACTGTAATCAACATGAAGCCTCTTTTCTAAAGTTTGCTTAGACCTTCCTGCAGGAAAGAGCTCTTAGAACTTGAAGGATAAGTGCGTGTTTCTTCCAAAAAAAAAAAAATCAAGACTGACATCGCCTACCTGGCCTCTACAGCAATGAACTAAATCAAAGCAGAAACGTATTCACAGAATAAATGCTTGTTAACACTATCCAGCTTCTTCCAGGGTTGGCTCATCTCCAGCACTGCGTAGCTTTATTCGAATTGCAGGGACTAAGCAGACTTGCCAATATACCCTATAGCCAGAGCCATCCAAGCGTGCTACTGTATCCAATAGAATTATAGAAAGGCAGAGCTGGTAAACAGTGATGGCTCCTGTCCATATTTTGTTTTTGAAAAAAAAAATAGAATTTTGCTTCACTCTCTACACTACACTATATTACCAAAAGTATTGGGGCACCTGCCTTTACACACACACACCTGAACTTTAATGGCATCCCAGTCTTAGTCCGTAGGGTTCAATATTGAGTTGGTCCACCCTTTGCAGATATAACAGCTTCAACTCTTCTGGGAAGGCTGTCCACAAGGTTTAGGATGTGTCTATGGGAATGTTTGACCATGTTCTGTAATGGGCCCACTTCCTGCGTCTTAGGGCTCCCCCAAGGTGGCAAAACGCCAGGGCCCAGTCACAAATTTGACCTCTGCGACCCTGGAAGTTCCGCACTGGTGTCAGTAGTTTTATTATTTTTTATACGTTCTTTTTTTTTTTTTTTAACACATTTTTTAGGAGCCCTGTTATGGGGCTTTGGTGAAATATCAGGGGTCTAAACAGACCTCTGATGTTTCAGCTTTGAGCAAGAAAAAGGAGATTGTGGACTCATTCTTCAATCTCCACCTCTGCAGCCTCAGCGGCACAGAATGAATGGAATAGCTCTGTACCGAGCTTCCCATTCATTCACAGTTATAGATGGACACAGAAGTGATCGGTACCGATCACTCACTGTGTCCATTCAAAAAAGGAAGGGGCCGGTATGTGACATATTAACCGGCCCCTTCCTGCTGTCCATCCTGACACATCCCCCCACAGCAGCCAGCAGGAGAGAGGAGGGGGGAAGCCAGCAGAGCTGAAGGGGGGCAGGAGAGAACACAGGGGCCTGGGAGAAGCTGGAAACAAGTAAAATGGATAGGAATGGTAGCATATAGACAAAACAGATGCCCTTAATTTTCCTCCTGTAGCTACTTAATACCTGCTGGAGGGAGGGGAGTAGAAGAGGGCTTTCAGCAGCTGCAGGAGGAAAATAGAGGGAATCAGTGCCTCTGTATGTCGCCTCCACAGCCGCTCCTATCCAGGTGTACAGGGGAGCCGCATAGGCCCCCTGGAGCATGGGCCCGGGTCGCAATTGCAACTCCTATACTTACACCACTTGCCTGGACATAACCCTGGCCTCAACCCTATTAACACCTTTGATGAATTGGAATTCCAATTGTGAGTCTGGTCTTTTCATTCAACATCATTACATGACCTTATAAATGTTCTTTTGACTGAATGGCTACACATGTTTACAGACACACATCAAAATCTAAACTAAAAGAATGGAGGCTGTTATAGCCACCATGGCCATGGTTTTGGAATGGAACATGCAACAAGCTCATACCAGGTTAATGGTCAAGTGTCAAACTTTTGACCACACAGTGTGCTGCCCAGCATTTGGAGGATCCCTGGTATCAACCATCAAGTGTTGTGGGCTTGAGCACTGCAGATAACTGTTCAAAGGGGAACCATCCATAATAGAATTAATCCAGAAACATAATTTGGAGGGATGGAGCAGATTCCTTATCAGTAGTCGTATTCTGAAACATTAGCAGGTTTTGCCAGGGCTGCTGTGTATTCCCAGTCTTGACCTGTTCTCATCACTAATATTTCTTGCCATCCTAAGGGCCTTCTGGCAATCAGCTTGGTTTCACGTATTAGAGAGAGAATTCAGCAACCTTATTAATAAGCTTTGGCTTTCTACAAGTCCATTTGATTCTATTGTATCCAGAGGGTATCTCTGGGTGATATCCTAATTACAGTCTTATGTGGCCTTGTAACAGCAAGTAATATGATCATTTTAAGGGTTGCTCATTTTTTAGGCTTGACGTGCTTGCCAAAATCCCAGAAGGCTCCCATGACAGCAAAAACATGTCAATAACACCTTTTCAATGAGAAAACACAGTGCCCGATAACCTTTGATGCAGCTCTTAAGCATGTTTTTTTTCTCCTTGCACTTGCACCCCACATGTCAGCAGGACTTTATTTAATTTAGCCTTATCGGAGCACAGGTCAATCTCCCAGAGTTTTGTTAGCTTCGAAATGTTGTATTCAAAATTGGCAGAAGATCACAGGAGCTTTAAATTTTGGTCCTCGTAGCTCTGTGTCCTTCGTTTCAATTGTGCCAACACATATTGTGAGCATGCCCTTGAAGTATCACTGATCTCTCTTGAGCCCTTATGACAATGCCTGGCAGAGTTCCTTTACTGCTTTCCTTACCTTTAAATAAATAGATTTAGAAAAAAGTGTTATTTAACCGGGGGCGTTAGACACAGTAGGCACATGCCTATAGGAATTGGAAAAAGGATCTTGGCAAGCACATGATTTACTGTACCTACAGCTGACCAAACTTGCTACAATGTGATTGTACAACCACCTCAAATGTAAAAATAACTATGTAGGGCAAGAGCATACCTAATTAGAATCTTATTGACTCGATGCTTTATGCAAGTGTAGTTCACACCCCTTTAAGGGCTGCAGATTAACTGGAATTTCCCACCCTGCACAGCCAGGCAGACAAATCTTCACGGGCACTTTTGAGACAGAGAACAGTCCGTGACATTGTTTTTTTTATTTTTTATTAGACGGTAATAATTTGGATAGGGATGGGAGGTTATGGGGTGCCCAATCAACTTTAGCAAAACTTCAGGGACATTCTTACTATATACAGTCTCTATATACAACTCCACTTCTTTCTGCAGCACACACCTTCTTGCAGAACCCAGCTGGACCACTGTGTGAAGATCTGACAGTCACTCAGTCAGATTAAAGGCATGGCCCTTTACAGGCAGGAACCTGAGGCCCCTTAGCTGTGCAGCAAAAGGTTACAGTGTCCAGCTTGTACGCCTTTCTCTTGTGGCTACTGATCCCATCCCCACCTCTTCAGGCACTGCCTACCCACCTGGCTGTAGCTACCCCTTTACTAGCCCTCCTGGCTAAATCTCCACCACAGTCCTCCAGGCTGACACTCACCAGCCCACCCAGCTGACTCTCAGGAGATATCCCAGTAGTGCTGACCTGCACCTGCTGTCCTCTCTCCTTGTTCCCGTGCGGAGGCTTCCTCTGTGTGTTATGGCAAGATCCTTCCCCCATGCCCCCCCCCCCCTTAACGCTCCATCTCCATCTTCCACCCAACTGCCCCCTGCTGGCATGACTTGTGCCTATATATGAGGTGCCCTGCCAGCTCTTTACTGGGGATTGCCTTAGGCCCTTATAAATATGCCAAGAAGCTCCTCCTAACCTCGACCCTCTATGTCTGGAACATTCTACAATGTTCCAGAAAACAGGGAGGCTGCTAGGATGAGTCATGCAGCCCTGAGTCAATAAACCCTGACCCAGATTCACAGCCCAGGCTTAGTCCTGAGCTAAAGAAATTTCCCTACACTGACACCTAGCACAACTAGAGGGTGCTACACAGGTTCTAACATTGTACATTCTTCTATGCATTAAAATTATACAATCAGATTGTAGTCTGCATGCTGAGCTTTAGGCATCAGTGATACCACTCTTCTGTATATAAACCAAGCCTTGAAAAAGCAAGATCAGGCTGATATTTAAAATTCTATTTTTTATAACTTACAGAAGAGATTGTTGCAGTTATGAAGAGAAACAATAAATGTAGTTATGGATGTCTGTAATAAGATTAACACTGGGGCTACAAAGGAATTTTTAATCGTTAAGAAAAAAATCTCTAGAGAGAGCATCACTATTGCAGGAGGTCATGGGGCAATAATTAGGAGGTTAACATTGCAGGATTATTTTTTTTAAAGGAAAGGGATATTAGAAATGCACTATTGTTGAACTGTTATGCTTTTCTTCTACTGCATTTGAGTTTATTTAGGAGAGATTTTCCGAACAAAACGGATTTAGAGAAAATAACAACCAAATAGAGCCTTAGCATTTGCTTATTGTCTTCCATTTCAAAATGCTTCATAATCTATATCTTATTTTGTTTACCCTATAGCTGGGGTTAAAGAAGCCTGAAAAGATGACTCTTCGCTGCCTTGTGGAATGCACAATCGATTGCCATGTCACGGACTGGTCAGCTTGGTCTTCTTGTTCGCAGTCTTGTGGGACTGGAGGTGAGTGTAACATGGTCTATGGTCTCTGGTGATATGTGACCTTTGGTGCACTTCTGTATTTCTACTCTCTTGTGGTCGATAATCTAGGGGTTCTGTCACATGTGGGGTTATACTGCTGTGCTTCTGAAAAGCAGTCCAAAGTGGACAGGCAGTTAGGTGGTATGTTGCCTCTATTAGCAGGTTATTGAATCATGCGCTGGAAGCTTGTTGTATGCAAAGTATACCTTTACTTTCATGGAGGATATCAAAGCATGCCTTTATCATGAAAGAGGAAGCAGGATACAAACACGTACACATTTTGATACAGACAGTACATCCTGTCATTACTTTGTATCATAGAATACACACTATAATACTGCAGTGCCACCTACTGGATAGATAGGTATAATGCATATTTATAGTTCACAGTACATTACATGCTGTTGTCCGTCCAACAGCCTCCTCACTGCCTGCTTTACCTCTCAAAATGTTGCACCAGTGTGCCTTACACGTGGTTGCATGGCTGTTGTAGCGAGATGAGATTTTATTCATTTATGTAAAACCTTTATCCCGAAAGGAAAAAGAAAATGTTTTCTGTAACTGCTTATAAAATGTTAGCATTAATTGTTAGTCATGTCTATGTAAATCTAAGACTAGTCTAACACCACTCCCCCTCCTAGATTTTTACCCTTATGTGTTCACATTCGTATGTAAATGCATAAAAGACTATTTCCATCTAATAAATTAGGTTTTGCCAGTAGGGTGTTAGAGCTGCAAGGTGGTTGGTAATTCCACTTGTTAATAATATATGAACCTTCTCTATCCTTAATGAATCTAGTGATATTGTCACATGTATTGTCACTCAAAATGTCACTGTTAACTTGTGAGATTGAAGATCACAGCTTAATGAATCATGCCCTCCGTGTAAATTTTCAATCTCTTGATTTACTAAAAGGAAATAGACTGTGCATTTTGCAAGTAAATGTAAATGTGGTAAAACTTCACCTTGTAAAGCATACTCAATCAGGTGCACAGAAAAAAAAATTGCATTTTCTTGCACATGATTGGATGGTGGGAATCAGCAGAGCTTTAACATGTTTTCTATTCTGCGGGGAAAATAAGTGCAACCGATTTACCTTTAGTAGGGATGAGCTTCGAGTTCGAGTCCAACCCATGTTCGACTCGAACATCGTCTGTTCGGCCGTTCGCCGAAATTCGAACATTATGGGCCGTTCGCGCCAAATTTGAGTGGCGCGCCACGGCCCATAATTCACTGCGGCATCGCAGTGCATTGCTGGCTAATGATTGGCCAAGCATGCACTATGACCCGCATGCTTTGGCCAATCACAGTGCGGAAAAAACGGAGAGCCATAATTGGCCAAAGCCAGGGTGGCTTTTTCCAATTATGTCTCAGGGGGTTTAGTACACGCCCCACCCTATATAAGGCCGCCTGCGTGCGGCCTTGTGTAGTGTGTTGCGGCGGTGGTTAAAGACAGACAGAGAGAGAGAGACAGTGTCATTTAATTTGAGTTCGATAGAGCAGGCAGGCGAGTCAGTTAGCTGCAGTTACAGTGTGTAGAGGATATATATGCATCCTAGGTGTTGTATACATATTTATACACTGTATTCAGTTTAGCTAGATCCGTTCTTGTTATTCTCTTCATAATATACTGACAGGCAGGCATGTGATTGTGCTAGCTGCAGTATTTTCACTTAAGCCGTGTACACACGATCGGTTTTACCGATGAAAACAGTCCGATGGACTTTTTTCATCGGAAAAACCGATCGTGTATGGGCCCCATCGGTCTTTTTTCCATCGGTGAGAAAAAATAGAACATGTTTTAAATTTATCCGATGGGCAAAAAAACTATCGCAAATTCCGATCGTCTGTGTGGAACTCCATCAGACAAAAAACCCATGCATGCTCAGAATCAAGTCGACGCATGCTCAGAAGCATTGAACTTCATTTTGGCTTGTCGGAGTGTTTTACGTCACAGCGTTTTGGACGGTCGGATTTTTGACTGATGGTGTGTAGGCAAGACTGATGGAAGTCAGCTTCATCGGATTTCCAATGGAAAAATCCATTGGATCAGAATCCATAGGAAATCCGATCGTGTGTACAGGGCTTTAGTGTACTGTGTCCTTTACACAGTGTGCACGTAAAGCTTACCTGAATACAATTGCTGGTGTTCTCATACTAATACAGGCAGGGAGCTGCAGTATTTTCATTTAGTGTCCTTTGCACAGTGTGCACCTAAAGCTACCTGAAGACTATTGCTGGTGTTCTTCTGATCCTATTAATACCACAGGCAGGCAGCTGCAGTATTTACAGTTAGTGTACTGTGTCCTTTGCACAGTGTGCACCTAAAGCTACCTTAAGACAATTGCTGGTGTTCTGATTATATTAATACCACAGGCAGGCAGCTTCAGTATGTACAGTTAGTGTACTGTGTCCTTTGCACAGTGTGCACCTAAAGCTACCCGAAGACAATTGCTGGTGTTCTCATACTAATAATACTACAGGCAGGTAGTTGATTCTGCTAGCTGCAGTATATATATACACATCTTAGCTTTGTGCAGCTACATCTCACTGCAGGCCATTAGTATGTCTGGAAGGCCAACAAGGAGAGGCAGACAGTCACAAGCCAATAGAAGAGGGCAAGCAGGCTCTGTGTCTAGAGGCAACAGTGCTGGTCGTAGACACAGTGCATCCTCATCAGCACGTGGCCGTGGGACACGCTTGCCCTTTTTTTTCAGCAGCTGGCCGTGTTGAGCCGCAACATGCCGAACACTTGGTAGAGTGGATGACCAAGCCGTCCTCATCCTCCTCATCCTCTCTCACCCTGGCTCAGGGTACTTTGTCTGGCAAAGCAGCTGCCAACACGGCCTCTTCCCTCGGCTCAATGGCATCAGTCACTCCTTCTCTAGCCCCACCATGTCCTCCTGAGGAGTCCCCCGAACTGTTTGACCACAGTGTTGGGTACATGCTCCAGGAGGATGCCCAGTGTTTTGAAGGCTCCGATGATGGTACCCAGCTAGAGGAAGGCAGTAACGTGAGCCCAGAGAGAGGGGGTGCCCAACAAGGACAGCAATCTGGCAGTCATGTTCCCCCAGCTGCAGCATACTGCCAGGTTTTCTCCAGTGATGAGGAGGGAGGGGATGATGAGGTCACTGACTCCACGTGGGTGCCTGATAGGAGAGAGGAGGAGGAGGAGGAGGCACATCTCCAACGAGGCAGGATGCCCTCCAGGGGCCAGCTTAAGGGCAGCACACTGACTGCATCACACCGCAGAGCTCCGCATCTGCTTTCTCTGCACGTTATTCCAAAAGTTCTTTGGTGTGGGCCTTTTTTGAGATGAGTGCATCAGATCGCACCGCTGCTATTTGCAACATATGTCTCAAGCGTATCTCACGTGGTCAAAACATCACGCACTTGGGCACCACATGCTTGACCAGACATATGTCGACCTGCCATGCAGTTCGTTGGCAACCGTACCTAAAAGACCCACACCAAAGAACAAAGCTTACCTCTCCTTGCTCCTCATCAGCTGGGATCTCCAACCCTACTATACCTTCAGTCCTCTCTGAAACCTGCACTGAGAGGAATGAAGGTGTAGAATTAGGTGTGTCACAGCCAAGTACTTGCGGGCAATCTGCTATTTGAACACCAATGCCAGATTGTACCAGGCAAATTTGCCTGCCCCAGCTGCTGCACCGCCGAAAGAAGTTCGCTCCCAGCCATCCACATTCCCAGCGGTTGAATGCTATCTTGGCTAAATTACTAGCACTTCAACTGCTGCCTTTTCAGTTGGTAGACTCTGCCCCCTTCCGTGAGTTTGTGGAATGTGCGGTTCCTCAGTGGCAGGTTCCCAAACGACACTTTTTCTCACGGAAGGCGATTCCGGTTCTCTACCGGCATGTGGAAGGCAATGTCTTGGCCTCGCTGGACAGGGCGGTCAGCGGTAAGGTGCATATTACTGCTGACTCATGGTCCAGCAGGCATGGACAGGGACATTACCTATCTTTCACGGCGCATTGGGTGACTCTGCTGGCAGCTGGGAAGGATGCAGGACAAGGTGCAGTAGTGTTGGAGGTTGTTCCGCCACCACGCCTCCAAAATGCTACTACTGGTGATCCTGACACACCTCTCTCCTCCACCCCCTCCTATTCTTCTTCTTCCATGGCCTCTTCCTGTGCTTTGTCCTCGGAACCAGCGGTGCTCCGTAGGCGTCCAAGGGGCTACGCAAGTACGCAGGCAAAAAGATGCCATGTGGTGCTTGAGCTGGTGTGCTTGGGGGACAGGAGCCACACTGGGGCAGAGATTATGTCAGCTCTGCAGGGGCAGGCTCAGAGGTGGTTGACGCCATGCCAACTTAAGCCAGGAATGGTGGATGGCACCAACCTCCTCTCTGCCCTCCGACAGGGACACGTGACCCATGTGCCCTGTTTGGCTCACGCCCTTAACTTGGTGGTGCAGCGGTTCTTGGGCAGGTACCTGGGCTTACAGGAGGTCCTGAGGCAGGCCAGGAAACTCTGTGTGCATTTCCGCCGGTCATATAATGCCAGTGCTCGGCTGGCTGACCTTCAAAAGGAATACAACCTGCCCAAGAACTGCCTAATCTGTGACATGCCCACCAGGTGGAACTCAACGTTGGCCATGCTGCAGCGGCTGCACACGCAGCAGAGGGCCATCAATGAGTATCTGTGCCAATATGGCACCAGGACAGGGTCAGGGGAGCTTGTTTTTTTTTTTGCCACGCCAGTGGGTCATGATCAGGGATGCATGCACTGTCCTGTCACAATTTGTGGAGGCCATGAGGATGGTGAGCAGTGACAGTGCATGCATCAGTGACACTGTCCCTCTTGTCCACCTGTTGGAGCACACGCTGCGTGGAATAATGGACAGGGCACTTGAGGCAGAACAGAGGGAGGAAGAGTAGGACTTCCTTACCTCTCAAGGCCCCCTTTATCCAGACAGTGTTCCTGCTGGCCCGCCTATCACACAGGAAGAGGACGAGGAGGAGGAGGAGGATTGTGTCAGCATGGAGTTGGAGCCTAGCACTCAACATCAGCAGCAGTCTTCAAGGGATCAATTACAGTCCCAAGAAACATATGGACTTGTACGTGGCTGGGAGGAGGTGGCTGCGGATCATGTTGTCCTGAGTGACCCAGAGGACTCCGGACCGAATGCCTCAGCAAACCTACGCTGCATGGCCTCCCTGATCCTGCAAAGCCTGCGGAAGGATCCTCGTATTCGTGCTATCAAGGAGAGGGATCATTACTGGCTGGCAACCCTCCCTGATCCACATTACAAGGGTAAGGTTGCGGTCCTTATCTTGCCTTCGCAGAGGGAGCAGAGGATGAAACATCTTCGGGAGGCCTTGCAGAAAGGTCTGTGCAACGCGTTCCCAGAGACTGGGAGGTTACAAATCCTGGTCCTGGACAACGTGTTGCTGAGGCTTCGGTCAGTCAAAAAAGGAGCGGTGGAGAAGGTGGCCGTCTGACTGATGCGTTCAGACAATTTTTTAGTCCGCAGCCCCAAGGTATGATCGGTTCCAGCAACCATCGCCAGCGTCTGGTTTACATGGTGCAGGAATACCTAGGGGCAAGATCAGACTTGGACACCTTTCCCACCGAAAATCGTTGGGGTTACTGGGTCTTGAGGATGGATCACTGGCCAGAGCTTGCACAGTATGCAGTTGAGCTACTGGCCTGTCCTGCATCCAGCGTTCTTTCGGAACGCACATTCAGTGCTGCTGGAGGCTTTGTAACCATTCACAGGGTGCGCCTGTCCACCGACTCGGTCGATCGACTGACCTTCATAAAAATGAATCAGTCTTGGATCACCACCATGCTGATGTAACCGAATATTCTTTTTTGAAATGTCAGATCCCTTCAAGACTGCCTATGCTGATGCTGAGTGACTATCCTGTTATGCTGAGTGACTATCCTCTTCCTCCTCAATGATCATGCTGATAGCTTGTAAGAACATTTTTGGTTCTGGTTGCCGCCACCAGTGACTAAGGCCCAATTTTTCAGCCTCTGTTTAACAAGGGCGTGTAATTACAATTTTTGATGCAATACTTTGCAGCAGGGCTCATTCCTGCGCTCCAACTAGAGTATCTGTGAGGGGTTGCAGTGTTGTGGCACCAGCACCAGTGCCTAAGGCCCAATTTTTTAGCCCCTGTTTAAAAGGGGCGTGTAATTACAATTTTTGATGCAATACTTTTCAGCAGGGCTCATTCCTACGCTCCAACTAGAGTATCTGTGAGGGGTTGCAGTGTTGTGGAACCAGCACCAGTGGCTAAGGCCCAATTTTTCAGCCCCTGTTTAAAAGGGGCGTGTAATTACAATTTTTGATGCAATACTTTGCAGCAGGGCTCATTCCTGTGCTCCAACTAGAGTATCTGTGAGGGGTTGCAGTGTTGGGGCACCAGTGCCTAAGGCCCAATTTTTCAGCCCCTGTTTAACAGGGGCGTGTAATTACAATTTTTAATGCAATACTTTGCAGCAGGGCTCATTCCTGCGCTCCAACTAGAGTATCTGTGAGGGGTTGCAGTGTTGTGGCACCAGTGCCTAATGCCCAATTTTTATGCCCCTGTTCAACAGGAACATGTAATTACAATTCTTGATCTAATATTTCACAGCAGGGCCCATTCTTGCGCCAACCAAGAGTATCTGTGAGGGCTTACAGTGTTGTCGCAACACCACCACCACCACCACCAAAGGCCCAATTTTTCTGCCCCTGTTCAACAGGTCCATGTAATTACAATTCTTGATATAATATTTCACAGCAGAGCCCGTTCCAGCGCCCACCAAGAGTAACTGTGAGGACTTACAGTGTTGTGGCACCAGCACCACCACCACCACCAAAGGCCCAATTTTTCTACCACTGTTCAACAATGGCATGTAATTACAATTCTTGATATAATAGTTCACAGCAGGGCATTCCAGCGCCCACCAAGAGTAAATGTGAGGGCTTACAGTGTTGTGGCAACACCAACACCTAAGGCCCAAATTTCTGCAGAGTATATAGGGCAGGCCCCTACTTTCAAACATCCAACTTACAAACGACTCCTACTTGCAAACAGAAGGAGACAACAGGAAGTGAGAGGAAATCTACCCCTAGGAAGGGAAATTCTCTCCTGTAAGAGTTAATATGGGAAAAACGTGTCTCCTCTCCACTTATGCTTTATCACCAATCCTTGTTTCACTAAAAACCCCAAATTTTCAAAAAACATTTGTCATTGGGACAGAAAGTGAGGTGAAATCTTCTGAAGAGGTGCACAGACAGCAAAACAAATGTTACAGGGGTGATAACCCTTCCCTATGTTTTCCAAAATGCTTGAAAATAGATTTTTTGGCTGGAGCTACACTTTAAAAATGTACCAGTTCAAAATTACAAACAGATTCTACTTAACAACAAACCTACAGTCACTGTCTTGTTTGCACCGCCTGTATACTGCTGTTCAGAGTATATAGGCCCTGGGGGCCCCACGCCTTTCCTTTTTTTAATTTGGGTGCGGGTTTCCACTTAATATCCATACAAGACCCAAAGGGGCTGGCAATGGGCTGGGGGGGGGGGGGGGCTGGGTACCCATGCCATTTTTCTCAATGATTTTCATCCATATTGCCGGGACCAGGCATTACATTAAAGCCGCAAGCAGTTTTAAATGACTTTTTTTCCTTTAGAAATTTCATTTTGTGCAGAGACAGTTCTAAACACGGGAAACTTGTGCCACTTCACAGGCATACTTTAGATACCCCCCAGGTACGATATTTAAAGGAATATTTAACTTTTTTTCACTTTAAGCATCATTAAAATCACTGCTCCCGAAAAAACTGCCATTTTTAAAACTTTTTTCTGCATTGATACATGTCCCCAAACCCTTTTTAGGACAATAAATTGCATATTAGCCTTTAAAATTAGCACTTTTGATTACGAACGTTCGAGTCCCATAGACTTTAATGGGGTTCTAAAGTTCATGCAAACTTTGTCAGTTCGCAGGTTCTGGTGCGAACCGAACCGGGGGGGTGTTCGGCTCATCCCTAGCTTTTAGTAAATCCACCCCAATGGTTCGCTCAGATTCATGCTGCATCTCTCTCATTCAGTTATGCGCTATGCTTGTTTTGTTCATTCACGCACTTATTTGTGCTTTCTTTTTCCATTCCTCCTGCCTCTCTTCTTTTCCTCTCTGTCCTTCCCTTATTTCCTTCCTTCCTTTCCCTCCCTTTCATTCTCTTTGCTTCCTTTCCATTTCTTTCTCATTTCCTTCCTTCCTTCCTTTCTTTACCTTTCTTCTTTCGCTACCTTCCTTCCCTTTCCTTCCTTCTTTTCTCATTCTGTCCCTCAGCCCCTCTTTCTTTCTTTCTTTTTTTCTTTTCTTTCTATTATATCTTTCTATTCTTTATTTCATCTTTTCATCCCTGCCTTCCTTCCTTCCTTCTCTCCTTTTCATTTTTCTTCCTTTTTTCTCATTCTATCCCTCAGTCTCTCGCCCTCTTCTTTCTTTCTTTCTTTCTTTCTTTCTTTCTTTCTTTCTTTCTTTCTTTCCTTCCATTTCTTCCTTCTCTACCTTCTCCTTTCCTTAATTTTTTTTCTCATTCTGTCCCTCAGTCTCCTTCTTTCTTTCCTTCCTTCCCTCCAATAGAGGCGTCCGGTTGCCGCCCCCTCTCTCAGGCTACCCCCCATGGCCGCCGCGGCCGCCCCCTATTTATGCGTCCGGCCTTTTTCAGGGCACCGGACGCATTAATTACAGCGACCAGGTTTTTTTTTTAGCACCTGATTAGAGCCAGAGACTCTAATAGGCTTCAAAATAGGGTGGGCTCGGGTCGCAGAGGATGCGTCCGGAGCCCACTCAGGTGTGTTGTAACAGCAAATGAATATTCGTTGTTGCAAGACTGATCCTCCTCCCGGTCTAATACCCGTCCCCCGATTGGCTGAAAGGACAGGTGATCCTATTGTCCCGTTCATAGAAAGGGGGGAATCCGGCGCTCCTAGCGATATGATGCCTTTAAAATTAATGTAATAGTGGCTCTAATGGCACTTCTAAGTCAATCTGTATATTAAAAAACAAGAGGAGGCAGCCATCCTCGGAGGGTGTCCATGTCCTCTGTGAGCAAGAAGTATAAGAAAAGAGGGGGGTGGAGGCGCTAACTAAAATAATCCTACTGTAATAATTAATGTAAGTATAGTATATATACTTACAGGTTCATTTGCAAATGATGTCCATCGAGGATGGTGGTGTTCTGAGGTCTGTTGGTGCAGCTCTGCTGGCTCTGGCAATGTTCCCATTGGCCGTGAGGTGTAGGAGATGTCGATTTTCGTTTACACTGGCTTCTCTGCAGTGTCACATGACAGGAAGCTCCACGCTATCCAGTCTGGAACGCGGAAGTGATGTCATACAGCAGGGCGGTCCTCCAAACATAGAGTGGGACGTTTCACAGGCTACGCGCTCGGGGCTCACAGCTCCTTCTACTGGCCTGTATAGCGTGGAGCCTCCTGTCATGTGACACCGCTTCCACCCCCCTCTTTTCTTATAGATCCTATTGTCCCTATGTATCCCTCTATCTGTTTTCCCTTCCTTCTCTACTTTCCTTCCCTTCCTCCCTCCCTTTCCTTGCTTCCTTCTTTATCTTCCTTACATCCCTTTCCTTTCTTTTTTTTTCATTCTGTCTATCAGTCTCTCGCCCTCTCTTCTCATTCTTCTTTCTCTACCTTTCTTCCTATCCTCTTCCTTCCCTTTATTCCTTCCTTCCTTTGTTCTCATTCTGTCCCTCAATCTCTTTCTTTCTTTCTTTTCTTCCTTCTCTACCTTCTCCTTTCCTTAATTGTTTTCCTCATTCTGTCCCTCAGTCTCATTCTCTTTTTCCCTCCTTTTCCTTTTCCTTTCTTCCTTTTATCTCATTCTGTCCCTCAGTCTCTCTCCTCTCTTCTCTTTTTTTTTTCATTCTTTCCTTCACCCCCCTCCCTTTCATTAGTTACATAGTTAGTCTGATTGAAAAAAGACACAAGTCCATCTAGTTTAACCAATAAAAAAGGAATAATAATAATATAAATATAAATAAAATCATACAATCCTATATACACAATCCTATACCCACAGCTGATCCAGATGAAGGCAAAAAACAAACAAACAGCAAAGCATATACCAATTTGCTCCAGCAGGGGAAAAAATTCCTTCCTGATCCCCAGAGAGCCAATTGGGTATTTCCTGGATCAACTTTACATATAAATATTAGTATCCAGTTATATTATGTGTATCTAAAAAAGAATCCAGGCATTTTTTAAAGCAATCTACTGAGCTGGCCAGAACCACCTCTGGAGGGAGTCTATTCCACATTTTCACAGCTCTTACTGTGAAGATACCTTTCTGTGTTTGGAGATTACATCTGGAGGAAAAGAGATTAAAAGAATGTCCCCTTGTCCTCTGGGAGGACCTTAAAGTGAATAACTCAACACAAAGTTCACTATATGGACCACTTATGTATTTATTAGACTTGTGCACAACGGAAAAATTCGTTCCGTTTCGGTTTGTTTCTTTCCGGTCCTGTTGATTCGTAATCATTCGTAATTTTGCTAGACGGGATTTTTCGTGTTCGGACTCATTCGTATTTTTGCAAGCGACATTTTTCGTTGAATTTTTTGTTGCTTTATAATTCGTACTTTCGGTAGAGTACGTTGTTTTTCGTTGATTCTGGACACAACTCCTACTTTCGTAACTTTTTTTGGGTTCGTACTTTCGGTAGAGTACGTTGTTTTTCGTTGATTCTGGACACAACTCCTACTTTCGTAACTTTTTTTGGGTTCGTTGATTCGTAATTTTCCGTGTCTCTCTCACAACGACGCTGCCTATTATGCCTAATGTGCTTCGAATGGATTTGTACTTTTCTAAATACATTGCGGTTATTTGTAACGATTCGAAATCTCGTATTTTACTTTCGTTTTTAACATGCGGCTATAGGCTCCGCCCCTGTACACCATTTTCAGAGGGTTCAGCACGGTGAGGGAGAAGCAGAGAGCAGAGCAGAGTGAGTGTTATTGTGCTTCGAATGGATTCGAAATCTCGTATTTTACTTTCGTTTTTTACATGCGGCTATAACCTCCGCCCCTGTACACCATTTTGAGAGGGAGTTCAGCACGGTGTGGGAGAAGCAGAGAGCAGAGCAGAGTGAGTGTTATTGTGCTTCGTATGGATTCGTACATTCGTAACTTTTTCATAACGAATTATGCCGAAGACATTCGGGCATTCGCTATTTGCGGTATAATTTATTTCGGATTCGGTCTTATTCGTAATTGCTTTGTTCGGAAATTCGAATGCTTCCGAATGTCCGAAAGTTGCTAAATTCGGACGAATTTCAATTCGTTACGAAACGAATTGCACAAGCCTAGTATTTATATATGTTGATCATATCCCCCCTTTAATCTCCTCTTTTCAAGAGAGAATAAATTCAGTTCCTCTAATCTTTCCTCATAGCTGAGCTCCTCCATGCCTCTTATCAGTTTGGTTGCCCTTCTCTGCACTTTCTCCAGTTCCCCGATATCCTTTTTGAGAACTGGGGCCCAAAACTGAACTGCATATTCCAGATGAGGTCTTACAAATGATTTGTGCAGGTGCAAAATGATAGCTCTCTCTGGAGTCCATACCTCTCTTAATACAAGAAAGGATTTTGCTTGCTTTGGAAACCGCAGCTTGGCATTGCATGCTATTATTAACCTTATGATCTACCAGAACACCCAGATCCTTCTCCACCATTAACTCCCCAGCTGTTCTCCCCCTAGTACGTATGATGCATGCATATTCTTAGCCCCCAAGTGCATAACTTTACATTTATCAACATTAAACCTCATTTGCCACTTAGTTGTCCAATGAAACAGTGCATTGAGGTTGGCTTGTAATTTATTTTCCTTCCTTTTACTCATTCTGTCTCAGTATCTCTTTCTCCCATTCCTTCCTTCTTTTCTTTCCTCTCTCCATCACTCCCTCTTTTTGGTCCCTTTTTCCTTTTCTCATTCTACCTCATTCTCATTCATTCTCCCCTTCTGTCTCCCCCTCTCTCTCTTCGCATGTATTCTCTCTTACATTCCCTTCCCCCCTTTCTCTTGTTTATTCTCCCTCTCTCTCTCGTTCCCTCTCTTTTTCATTGATTCTCCCTCCTGCAATCTCTCTTTCTCTCTTCCCCATACATTTACCTCTCCCTCATTCTCTCTCCCTCCCTCTATTTTGCATTCATACTCTCTCTCTGATGGACCATGATTGATTTGTATAAAATTCAGGACCAAGAAATAACAATCACAGTGCCCTCCATCAGTATCAGTATGGTTATCCGCGTGCCCTTAATTAGTTTATGTTATTTCTATATACTTTTGGGCTCTTCTTCTCATTTTCATTGTTTAGAAAAGCAGATAGTGATGATTACAATACGTGATGTGGCCCGGCAGGATTATGGTGGATCTATGTGCTCTGCAGCTGAATTCTGAATATTTAGCATGTTTGGTGAGATTTCCTCTCAGAAATGCAATGCGAGAATTTGCGATTCACCGAAAGCTTTTCTGTTCTTATTAAGCCAGATAGAATTAGGAGATCCGCTACGGAGAACGCTTCAGTTCAGTTCTAGTCAAGGTCATCTCAACTTTCGGCTTGCTCCGAAGAGCTGCCAGGCGTTCGGACTGGAGGTGTTGATCTGTTTTTATTAGATTGTTACACCTACATTTCAAGGTGCGTCAGACTGTGACCTACAATAAACAATTCCAAGTGAGAAAACCTAAAAAAGCCTTCATAAACGTACGGTGTTCAGACTCTTTATTTATCAAAGATTAAAATACAGCACTTACATACTGTATATAGGAACAGTGTTCTACTTAGTAGTGATATTCATTGTGCAGTGATTGTGCTTTAGGCCCCTTTCACACAAGCAGACTGATCGGGTCCGCCTGTCAATTTTTCAGGCGGACCCATTTGGACCACCCATTGTTCTCTATGGGAAGGCAGATGTCAGCGGCTACATCGTACAACAAGCAGCTGCAGATGAATATACGGACGTACGGCCTCATTGGAATTTAATATGTTCTGCCTGATACAGAGTGGTGCGCTATAAGCACCTTAAATGTGTGAGTACCCTGGATAAACTACTTTTAATAAATGTATTTATTAACCGATAAAGCACTATGTAGCTTATCTTTCATATATGCACCGAGGATAATTCCACTGAATAGCTCAGGATCCTGCAGAGCCCATACACCGCAGAGGCCAGGGGTGGTTCAACTTAAAGGGGTTGTAAAGGTTCCCTTTTTATTTTCTAAATAGGTTCCTTTAAGCTAGTGCATTGTTGGTTCACTTACCTTTTCTTTCGATTTCCCTTCTAAATGTTTTTTTTTTCTTTGTCTGAATTTCTCACTTCCTGTTCCTCCTCAGTAAGCTTGCCCCCATCATCCGAGCCGTGTTCGCAGTGTCTCCCCGCAGGGATGTAGTCCCAAGGGAGGGGGCAAGCAGGCTGACTAACCCCCAGCCAGAACAACTTGGATGATGGGGGCAAGCTTATTGAGGAGGAACAGGAAGTGAGAAATTCAGACAAAGAAAAAAAAACATTTAGAAGGGAAATCTAAGGAAAAGGTAAGTGTACCAACAATGCACTAGCTTAACCACTTCCCTACCCAGCCATAGTCAAATGACGTCCACAGATGGGATCTCCCATCCTGGGTGGGCATCATATGACGTCCTGGGCTTTGTGGGGGAATATCTGAATGATGCCTGCAGCTAGAGGCAGCATTCAGATACCCTTCTGTTCTGCCAGCGATTCTGTGCACAATAAGAATGATCATAGCGGCAGTTCCGCCGCTTGATCGATCTTATAGGCGGCGGGAGGGGACATCCCGCCCTCCCGCCGTCATCCAGTGCTTCTCCGGGCTCTCCCGTGCCATCGGAGGCCCGGAGAATGAATCGTCCGGCGCCGGATAGGAAGCATAGAGATGACTGGTGACCAGATGGTCACCAGTCATCTCTATGACAGTCGGAGGCCCGGGCGCGATGTGATGATGTCACGCCCGGGTTCTCAGAAGTAAACAAAGCTGCCATTGCGGCTAGCAAGCATGAGATCGGTGACATTTTTTCACGATCTCATGCTTTCCAGCCTGGAGGAGAGATGTGGTGTCTTATGTGACCCCGCATCTCTCCATAAAGAGGACCTGTCACTAACAATTCCTATTACAAGGGATGTTTACATTCCTTGTAATAGGAATAAAAGTGATCAATTTTTTTTTTTTTTAAAGTGTAAAAATAAAGAAAATAATACAAAATAAAAATTAAAACGCCCCTGTCCCCGGTAGCTTACGATCAGAAGCGAACGCACACGTAAGTCCCGCCCACATATGTAAACGCCGTTCAAACCACATATGTGAGGTATCGCCGCGTGCGTTAGAGCGCGTGCAACCATTCTAGCACTAGACCTCCTCTGTAACTCTAACATGGTAACCTGTAAAAAAATTCAAAGCGTCGCCTATGGAGATTTTTAAGTACCAAAGTTTGGCGCCATTCCATGAGTGTGCGCAATTTTAAAGCGTGACATGTTAGGTATCTATTTACTCGGCGTAACATCATCTTTCATATTTTACAAAAAAATTGTGCTAACTTTACTGTTTTGTTATTTTTTAATTCATAAAACCATTTTTTCCCCCAAAAAAATGGCGTTTGAAAAATTATTGTGCAAATACACTGCAAGAAAAAAAGTTGCAATGACCGTCATTTTATTACCTAGGGTGTCTACTAAAAAAACATATATAATGTTTGGGGATTCTGAGTAATTTTCTAGCAAAAGAATGATGATTTGTACATGTAGGAGAGAAGTGCCAGAATAGGCCCGGTATTGAGGTGGTATAAAAAACGCCCTGTATGGAAGTGGTTAAAGGAACCTATTTAGAAAATAAAAAACTAACCTTTACAACCCCTTTAATTGAAATTACTTTAAGGACATATAAGTGACAGATATTTATTTTTGGTTTGCATTTTTGGCACTTTATTATTATTATTATATTAGGCATTATCCACTTTTTGATCTATATTAAGCACTGGATAAAATACATTGTATACGTTTATTTTGTTTGCAGAGTATAGCGCGGCATATTGGTTTTAATTAATTCTTTAACACAATTATATGGGAGTGTGATCAGTGCCAGCAGCTGAAAAAAATGGCATTTATATATATATATACAGGCATTTTAAGTGACTATCTCTGGTAGCTCTTAAGACCTTTTTCCTATTTAGACATATAGCGATACGTTCGCCATCAGTCCGGGGGATCGGATCAGATGACAATCAGATGTAAACATACATGCAGTCCATTTCCAGCCGACCGCCCCATAGAATAGAGCGGGCTGTGTCTGTGTCTGCTCTGCATAGGGAGCAGACATGGACCTGTTATCTGCCTGCTCAGTGCTGGGGAGGTGGATCCGCTTGGATGGATCTGCTTCATCTGAAAGGGGCCTTACCAGTATTTTCTTTCAACTCACATTTTCAGTAATCTAGAACTATTAAAGCCCAGCTACAAAACTCTCGACTCCTGCCCCCTAGTGCTACCCGAAATCTGAAGGTCCCCCCAGCAGTATTTTATGCTATTGTTTTATACTTATGAAGCAATACCCCCCCCCCCCCCCAGGGGCCTCTGGTTTAAGATTTTGGGCCTGCCAATACCTTACTGTTCACTACGTCCGTCTTAGGGGTCTTTCTTGAAGAGTTGTTCACAAATGTCTGCAACAAACACTTAGTCTCTTTTTCTCAAGGGTTTTATTAAAGAACTTCCAGACAGAGGGATGGAGGGTTGGGGGAGATTCAGGTACCTTGCTTTCGGATCACGGGTACTTTCTTTAATCCAGAGGACAAACAGCTTCCACAATGGATCTAGCCATCACCGGATAGGCCTCTCTCACTGACCTAGCAGCCGGTGCGAGCTTGCTCAAAAGTCTCTGCCACAGACTTGTGTAATCACTCACGTGATAAAGTTCTGAAAACATAACACGCAGTGCCACGATATTTCAGCCAGGCCGGCAGCACTGTGAGGTAGATTTTTATCCGGATGCGTCCTCCAATTGAGCCCTCAATTGTTCGGTCCCTTCCCTCAGGCAAGGCAACACAGGACCATCCCTGGATCAGTAGGCCCCAGAAACTCCTGGGCCTACTCTCAGTAGTGGAGCCTCGTGCCTGCAGGCCCCGTGGCAGAAAAACTGCTAACACATCCCTGAGGCCAGGAGGGCCGTCAGGTCAGGATCAGAAGAACCTGGAAAACGGTGTCTGCTCCTTAAGTACCCTCTCCCAGAATGCACAGCGGGTCACCACTCCCACTGCGCTGTTTATGGGAAAGGAATACCCAATACATCCAGCCAACTGCATTTCCAACCTTGACCTGTGGTGACAACGACACCTACAGTCAGGTGGAAAATGTGCAACCCAGCTGAACTAGAACAGAGACCAATAATTTGGTACAATTATTCTGAGCTAAACGACAGCTCAGACAACTAAATTTACACTAGCGCCTACCCAATAGGAGCAGGGTGCTACACTTACATTTTTATGACGTTTTCAGCCCAGTTACTTGATGCCACATGGTCCTCTTTCTCTTCTTTTCTTCACCTAATGTTGCACGTTCCAAAGTGATGCAGACAGTAGCTATGACTTAATTTAAGTCACCACCGCTCTTTGCCCCATTACATAGTGAGGACCAGTGATACCCTCCATTCACAGTCTGTACTCAGTCTTCCAGGTTGAATGACGCTGGGTGTCATTCAACCTAAAAGACTGAGTTCATATTGTGGGAAAAAAAAAGAGTACTGCAGGGGACTGCTTCCAATTGAAACTGAGTATTGCAGCCTGATTTGCCTTTTTTTCTGCAGGGGGGCCATTTAAAGCGGAGGTCCGCCAATTTTTTAAAAAAAAAATCAGCAGCTACAAATACTGCAGCTGCTGACTTTTAAAATATGGACACTTACCTGTCCAGCGTGCCCGCGATGTCGGCACTCGAGGCCGACACGTGCCGACACGGTCCTCGGATGCTTCCGCCGCCATCTTCGGCCTTGCGGCTTCACTTCCTGGTTCCCTACTGTGCATGCGCGAGTCGCGCTGCGCAATCGAAATGGTCCCTTCTGTCTTCTGGGACCCATGTGTCTCCCAGAAGACAGCGGGGGGGGGGGAATGGTGTAACTCCCGCGGGGGTCTATGCCCAGAAGTGGGTGCAAATACCTGTATTATACAGGTATCTGCACCCCCCTCCCCCCCTGAAAGGTGCCAAATGTGACAGCGGAGGGGGGAAGGGTTCTGAAAAGCGGAGGTTCCATTTTTGTGTGGACCTCCGCTTTAAAGAAAAAATAAATTAAAAAATAGCCTGAAATTGGGGTTAAAGTTCCCCATTGGATGCCAACATTTTTCTTGGATGAACTTGCTAAAATAAAGTTATTTTTTTCTACTATTTCTTCCATGATGGTCATTGTGCTTAATGAGCATACTTTTCTCATTTACATTTCCCTCTTGGCATCATTCAGTATAGAGCAGAGAAGAAAATGATTTCACGGCCATAGTGCCATTTCCTTGGTGGTTTTCCCAGGAAAGCTACGCGGTAATCTCTGCTGTTAGGAAAGTGAATTTGTAATGAGGTTGAGCTGTAACAATAGGTGGATGTTGTAGCAAATCAATGATTCATTTATTACAAAACATCTCTTCAAAGGCCAGGAAGACACTCTCCGAGGTGACTGTGATTGTATTGGGCTCCGTGTGACCTGTCAGGAATATTAACATGCCATAAATGAGGAGAGAGAGAAAGCGGGAGCGAGAAGGTGTGCGCCGAAATTACAGATAATTTATTCAATAATTACAGCCCACATCCTACAGAGAAAAGTACCATGGAATGTCTCTGTCAGTGCTGCTCACATTACATTTGTGCTTTCATCCTAATACTGGATTACTTTGCTGAGTGAAGATGGGTTCATTTGTCACCCCAATAATAGTAGAAAATGGCTTGTGGTCGTTGTATCCATTATGATGTAACAAAGTATTTTAAATCTTGTTTTTCTTGTGTAGCAAGGTGTCCCTTTTCTTCTTTTGCACGTAGCTAATAGACTACAGTTTGCTGGGTTCACACTATACGACACGACTTTCATCCTACTTTGCTCTGCGACATCTGTCCTACATTGGTCCGACATTGGTCCGACATTGGTCCGACATTCATGAACAGGATACTACTTTGATCCGACATTGTGCTAGTCTGACTTGTCCTTTGACCAATCAAAACAATCCCAGGGTGAGATAAATTCCTTTTACTGCTGCTGTAATCACAATGTCGGATGCCAAAGTCGTATGGTTAGGACAAGGATCCGACTTTGATCCGACTTCAATGATAGTCAATGGGCTGAAGTAGGATCAAAGTCGGACAGAAGTAGTACAGGGAGAATTTTTAATGTCGGACCGACATGTGTCGGACCAGTTAAGACGGCTCCCATAGGGAAACATTGATTTTCACACGTCATGCGACATGAGCTCCTAATGTCGGAGCGTTTGTCGCCCCAGTGTGAACCAGCACTAAGAAGGAACTCGGCTCCCTCCGGTGTTCAATTGTTATATTGCTTCAACTTGTTTAGGTTAATTATCTTAGAACATTGCATTATGGATCTTGAAGTACAGGGAGATAAAGACTCCATTGCCTTGGGTATTAAATAGATTACAATACCCACAGTGCTTCTGTGCTACCAGGGTACATTGCATCACGCACAGCCTTCTGGTAGGAGCTATTTAAAGGAAGGGGAAGCTTTCAGCCGGTCTCTTGGGACGCCCTCTTCAAGCAAGCGGGAAGCTTGCGCTGAGGCCTGCTGCCATCGTGCCTAGACCCGAGAAGCCTGGGCCTCCAGTCGCCAGAGTGGATCGCCTAGCCTGACAGGGATCCTCTTCGCCGTTTCTGACTTACGCTCCACAGCAACCAGAGTCGCCCATCCACCGACACCTTGTGACGGCCGCGGGAAGGACCAGAGACTGCAAGTTGCGGAGAGGCCGAGGACCGAGACACTACCGGCGGAACATACCGGAGAGGTGAGGCCTCATTGGGTGAGAGGGCACCTGCCCAACGATAGAAAATAACTGTACCGCAGGAGGGTGGACCTGATAGACTCACTATTACTGTTTGGAAGTTAACACGCCACGTGCAGAGACACATTGCATCTCGTAGTGGCAGTATATTAGAAAGGATTGGCGCTTGTGCCGCCAGCACGTTATATATACTGTGAGTATTCTTCTCTTTATACCAGTTGGATTACAAATTATTTATGGGCACCAACTAAAGCTAGCGAACACTACTCTTAACCGGAAGGAAATTTTACAGGACTCCATTTGTTTGTTTGAACTAAAACAGTGGGACACAAATATAGAAGTTGCCCGCTAGAGGGAGCCAAAGAGCATATAGACTCATTTACCTATATATAACTGTTTATGCCAGTTTGTACAGTCATTGTTAATATTAAGAGCTGGGTGAGGCTTGGTGGAGAGGTACTCCAGTGCTGATCTTATTGCATTGGGGAAATCCCTCCACTGCGTACTTACTTAGGTCTGACTTCAGCTCATATTGTTTAAACCTGTGATTAAATTGCATGCTATTGACTCTTAGGCCCCTTTCACACTGGGGCGGTTTGCAGGCGCTATTTTGCCTAAACAGCGGCTCCTTTCTCTCCAATGTGAAAGCCCCGAGGGCTTTCACACTGGAGCGGTGCGCTAACAGAACTTAAAAAAAAGTCCTGCTAGCCGCATCTTTGGAGCGGTGAGAGGAGCGGTGTGTTTACCGCTCCTCCACCGCTCCTTCCCATTGAAATGAATGGCATACCACGGTAATACCGCCCGCAAACCGCGGCTGTAGCCGCGGTTTGCGGATGGTATTAACCCTTTTTCGGCCGCTAGCAGGGGTTAAAACCGCACCGATAGCGGCCGAATACCTCTGCAATCGTGACGGTATAGCGCCGCTAAAAATAGCGGCGCTATACCGCCACCGCCCCAGTGTGAAACCGGCCTCACAGGGCTCTGTATGAAGTCAACTGTCATTTGTTTAACTTTGCTTCATCTTCTTCTACCAAGTAAATGCTTTATCCTTGGTTAAACTACACTTGTGTGGAATCTTGTCTGTTAGGCCTCTTTCACACTGAGGCGCTTGAAAAACTGCCAGTAAAACACTGAGCGCTTTTGAATCGCTTTTCAGGCGCTTTTGAAGCGCTTTCAATTCATTTCAATGGAGAGGGGCTTTTTTTCAGCGCACTGCCCCAGTGTGAAAGCATTCATTGATTTTAATGCAAATACGTTTTCGTAAGCTTTTCAGGCGCTTTTTTTTAGCGTGAAAGTGCCTGAAAAGCGCCTTAGTGTGAAAGTGGTCTTACAGTTGGGACAGGTAACCAGCATAAAGGTAACAATATTTCACTGTATTATCATTACTGTATGATATCATTGTGGTTCCCAAATACCAGTGGGTTCCACAATTATTGTGTTGTCCAGTTGTGCCAAGGGAGGGTTCGAGCCAAACTTCTGGGGTTGATAGGCAGAGTGCAGACCCAAAACTTACCAGCAGCTCCTACGGGGGTAGTGCTACACTAAGACCACTTTCACGCTAAAAAAAGCGCCTGAAAACTTATTTCCATTAAAATCAATGAATCCTTTCACACTGGGGCAGTGCGCTGAAAAAACGCCCCTCTCCATTGAAATGAATTGAAAGCGCTTCAAAAGCACTCAGTGTTTTACTGGCAGTTTTTCAAGCGCCTCAGTGTGAAAGTGGCCTTATGTTTTTCTAAGAGGAACCTAAAGCACAGCTCCAAGGTCGGCTCTCCTGCGCGAATCACTGTCATTGTACGTTGGCTCATGTAGGGGCTGTTGCACGCTGGCGCTGCTGCGTGCTGTGGGAGCTTCCCCGCGGGTCGGGCGGACTCGATGTCTGCCGGCTGCCCGCGATCGCGGTGAGGAGAGGCAGAATGGGGATCTGCCTTTGTAAACAAGGCGGATCCCCATTCTAACAGAGGACATGTCAGAGATCTACTGTTCACGGTGATCGGGAACAGTGATCTCTGTCATGTTCCAGGCAACCTATCCCCCCTAGAGTTAGAACACACCCAGGGAACACAGATAACCCCTTGATCGCTCCCTAGTGTTAACACCTTCCCTGCCAGTGTAATGTTTACATTGATCAGTGCATTTTTATAGCACTGATTAATGTAATAATGTCACTGGTCCCCAAAAAGTGTCATTTGGGGTCAGATTTGTCTCCCGCTAAAAATCGCAGATCGCCACTATTACTAGTAAAAACAATAAAAAATTTATAAAAGTCCCTAAATCTATCCCATAGTTTGTAGACAAGATAACATTTGCGCAAACCAATCAATATACGCCTATTGCGATTTTTTTACCAAAAATATGTAGAAGAATATATATCGGCCTAAACTGGTGAATAAATTAGATTTTAGTTTTTTTGGATATTTATTATAGCAAAAAGTAAAAAAAAAAAAAAAAAATTCAAAATTGTCGCTCTTTGTTTGTTTATAGCGCAAAAAATAAAAACCACAGAGTTCATCAAATACCACCAAAAGAAAGCTCTATTTGTGGGGAAAAAAGTACGTAAATTTTGTTTGGGTACAGCGTCGCACAACCGCGCAATTGTCAGTTAAAGTAACGCAGTGCCGTATCGCAAAAAATTGCCTGGTCAGGAGGGGGGTAAATTCTTCCAGTCCTTAAGTGGTTAATGGCCTATTCATTCTTATATTGTTATTTTTGTCTGGCATTCTGCTTTAAAGGGAATCTTTAATGCTATATTAACGCCTTCAGAGCCTATTGAGATCTATATATATAGCAATAACATGCTGTAAAACATTTCCGGATTTTCCTTCACTTTCAGTCCCACAAAACCATGGTCACTAGGGCACATAAAGAGAGAGAATTACCTAATGGGGACACAAACAGCAATAAAAACCTGACAGGTCTAATTCCTCATCACTCTAGGAAAAAAAAAAGCTTTGGCTCTGGATACACTTTAAAGTGGTTGTAAAAGACTTTTAATAACAAACGTGTTATATGTTCCTACTCTTTGCAATGGACTTGCATAGAGCGGCCCCGATCCTTCTCTTTTCAGGTCCCCCGCCGGCGTTCCTGGCTCCTCCTCTTCGGTGGGTGGCCCAAAGCAAGCTGCTTGCTATAAGGGCATGTGTGTGGGCTCGATCCCAAGCCCCAAGCTGTCTGCATTTATAGACACAGACAATGTGGCTTGGCCCACCCCGGCTCCCTCCTCACTGAATCTGACTGACAGCCATGGGCTCCCGCTGCTGCCTGTCAATCCCTGTATGAAGGGGGAGAGAGGAGAGAAGACTGCAACCAGGCACAGGGCTGTATCGAGTGAGGACTCACCTGGTTACCATTACCTGCCTCATTAGTCCAGCCTACAGCCAGCCCCTTTTGGCTATTATACCATCTCCAGTGTGTATGTCTTGGCCTGGATGACTTCTCTTCTGATACCTGTTCCTTTTTTTGCTCCTTATTACGCTGACTTCTGGCTTCCTGACCCCGGCTCGTCTGATTACCCGTTCTGGCACCCAAACACTGGCTTCATTTTTTGACTACGCTCCTGAACTCCAGGGCCGTTGCTTCTCCTCCCGGCCGAACAGGAGGTGGGTCCTGAGACCCGATTGGCCAGGAGTCCTAAGTCCTAGGTCCCTGGTCTCAGGACCCGCTTCCCGATTGGTCGGGAGGAGAATCAGGAAGACAATATTAGTTAGAGTGCCCTGCATGTAGATTAGGGGCCAGGCACAAAGATTAGGGGGACGCCCCTGAACCCCCTATGAATGGGCCACCACTGCTTTCTGACCATCCAGTTTTGAGAGTTGACCATTCCCCATCCTGTGACTGAACAGTGAAGGGAGAAGCAGCAGACTGATGAACTTATCTCGCTCTCCTCCTATCAGCATGCTTCTTGATTGCACATTGGCTCTGCATCACAACTGATTGGCTGCATGTGCTACTTTTGAGAATCTAGCTGTCAATCGCTGGCAGTATAGATTTGTTTTGTTTTTTAATAAAAATAATACATTACTAACAGCACATTAGCAATTATTTTGAATATTTGTATTTACCGCAGAGATCTGTGACCAAAACATTTGCCCTCAGCTGATGGTTTCCTACATTTACACTGAATTCCCAGGTGGCTCCTAATACCTTTACCGCACAAAGCACATTTCCATATGTAATTGAATATATATTATATATATGTCGTTTTAATTTAGGCTTAATGGTCCCTCAAATGCCCCACAAGAGATTGTCCCTGACCCTGTGCTGTGCTAGCAATGCGATCAACGTTAATTACACATACAAGTGACCGAAAAGGAACAAAAATTATTTCTACATCAATTATCATTTTAATTGTGCAGGTCATCGGATGTGGCCAGTTATTAGTAAGTTGGTAGATCTGCATTCTAATTACATTTCTTCATGATTTTACTATGTCCCACTTTGCTGTCATGGACAGTTTGTTTTTATATTTTATAATTATTTGTATACTTTGTAGGGACTATTAAAGGCTGTAGTGTATTAGTAAGATAGATACATTGATGGGGAACAAAGGGCAAAAACATTTTGTTGCATTTTTAAAGGTTATTATTATACTATCATTATATATGTATTATATTATATTATATTGTATTATATTATACTTAGTTATAGTTATATAAAGTTATACATACAGTGAGTGTTTATGTGTGTACAGTGCCTTGAAAAACTATTCATACCCCTTGAAATTTTCCACATTTTGTCATGTTACAACCAAAACGTAAATGTATTTTATTGGGATTTTATGTGATAGACCAACACAAAGTCACACATAATTGTGAAGTGGAAACAAAGTGATAAATGTTTTTTAAAATACTCAACAAATAAATATGTGAAAAGTGTGGGGGGCATTTGTATTCAGCCCCCCTGAGTCAATACTTTGTAGAACCCACTTTCACTGCAATTACAGCTGCAAGTCTTTTTGGGGATGTCTCTACCAGCTTTTCACATATAGAGAGTGACATTTTTGCCCATTCTTCTTCGCAAAATAGCTCAAGCTCTGTCAGATTGGATGGAGAGCGTCTGTGAACAGCAATTTTCAAGTCTTGCCACAGATTCTCAATTGGATTTAGGTCTGGACTTTGACTGGGCCATTCTAACACATGAATATGCTTTGATCTAAACCATTCCATTGTAGCTCTGGTTGTATGTTTCAGGTCGTTGTCCTGCTGGAAGGTGAACCTCCACCCCAGTCTCAAGTCTTTTGCAGACTCTAAAGCCTTGTACACACAATCGGAATTTCCGATGGAAAAAGTCAGACGGACTTTTTCCATCGGATATTCCGGCCTTGTGTATGCCCCATTGGATTTTTCCATCGGAAATTCTGAGGCATTCCATCGGAGTTTAGATAGAGAACATGTTCTCTTTTACTCCGATGGAATTCCGATGTGATTTTGGCCGGGCAAAAGTCAGACCGTGTGTACGCGGCATAACAGGTTTTCTTCTAAGATTGCCCTGTATTTGGCTCCATCCATCTTCCCATCAACTCTGACCAGCTTCCCTGTCCCTGCTGAAGAAAAGCATCTCCATGGGCAACATGATGCTGCCACCACCATGTTTCACGGTGGGGATGGTGTGTTCAGGGTGATGTGCAGTGTTAGTTTTCCGCCACACATAGCGTTTCACTTTAAGGCCAAAAAGTTCAATTTTGGTCTCATCTGACCAGAGCACCGTCTTCCACATTTTTGCTGTGTCCCCCACATGGCTTCTTGCAAACTGAAAACAGGACTTCTTATGGCTTTCTTTTAACAATGGCTTTTTGTTAGCCACTCTTCTATAAAGTCCAGATTTGTGGAGTGCAGCAGCACACTGAGCTTCCCAGTGAATGGCTGTGCAGCAGGGGGGTGTCAGGACAGGTCTGACCATTATAGGAGAGCAGGCTGAGTTCCCAGCATAGCTGGAGAACTGACCACATGTGTGTTCTCTTGCTTAGCGTGGTCAGGTTTTAATAGGAAAGCAAGGGGACTAGCAGGAACACCAGGGATTTAACATAAAGGAAGCAATACATAGATAGCAGAAGACTTTCTCATACAAGTACATGGTACAGCAGCCACATATCAGGAATATAAAGCGTTGGGGTAACAAATGCTTTAAACTTAAGTACTAATTTATGGGGACTGTACAAACACATCTACCACCATGAGAGCTAAACAACTTTTGGGATTTCTGTGTTTTGGTCACATGGCTCCTGGGATTTGTCGGCACTCACTTACATTTCACACCTAACCATAATTCATATGGGAAGGATTGAATAAAGCATTTTTTTTGTCTTGTAGGCAATCAGACACGTTCCCGACGCATTATAATGCAAGCAGAAGGAGATGGGAGACCATGTCCGGCTCATCTCACGCAGCACAAGGGATGCCCAGTTTCCCCCTGCTATGTCTGGAGATTTGGAGAGTGGTCAACGTGTAAAGTAGAGGTAAGTAAAATTCTGCTTTGTGAATCACACACTTCCTACAGATGTCTGCTGGCATCCTACTAAGAAGAAAACATTTTTTAGATTGCTTGTAGTGAGTGGATATTTTTAGTTTTTGCCACAAAATGTGTCCAAAAGTCATTTTTATGTCACTTTCAGAGCTGGCTGTTTCATATTTTCATAATGGTACCTCATATTGCATATTTGTGAATTTTCCCTCTAGTGGCTAATTGTATGTGTCTCTGCAATCAACAATGCCTGGTGCTGCTTTTTTATACTTTGCTCTATATTTAAGTCTGATAAATAAATCTATATCTGTATAGGTATGTGCATTATTAGCCACCAAAAGTGTTTGCACAGCTCCTAATGTTGGTTTTGGTTATGGATGAAAAAAAACTGATGAAATGGATTTTCACATACCGTTGGAAAGGTATCTAAATCTACCTTGATACTAGTCTTATGTCATGTCCTGTAAAGCAGCATTTAGGCTGGGAAAAGGAGGGGCATAACTGGGAGAGAGTCCAGGTCAACAGCATTATACTAACAGAAAATGGTCACATTGCACAATTGTTCCCTTTTAGATCATGGAAGTGTGAGGAGGACACGTGGGTTCAGTGCATGTAGACCATGGGTAGGCAACCTCAGAACTCCAGCTGAAACTACAAGTCCATGAAGCATTTCAAGGCTCTCTCAGCAATAGGCATGTCTCCCAGAGCAAGAGGCATGATGGGATTTGTAGTTTCACCACAGATAGAGTGCCTGGGTTTCTTACCCCTGCTGTAGACTATTGGTGGTCAATTTACTCAATAAAGATGGTCTCAAGTGCAGTCTTTAACCTCACCAAAGCCCAAGGCTATAGAAAACTCTCAGAGGCCGTAACTATACTACAGTCGGGCACTGAAAGCATGCTAAAGGAGTAGTTGGAGACAGAAGGCATGCTACAGTAACTTCTGCTGATTACATTGTCACAATTGTTATATTTTCCATCGAATTCCACATGTGGCGGAAGGAAAGAAAATGGCTTACTTCCCCCATCAACACAGTCAGTGCTGATGGGTGAATCCCTCCTGCAGTGCTATTGTGTTGTGCTGGTGCCGGGGGGTGGGGGGGGGGGGTACAGGGAGCCTTCTCAGCCAGTAGCACACAATGATTATTGCTACCAGCTATAGCCGTCAGCAGTGGAAGTATGTAAAAAATCTGACAGCCTGGTTGTGCCCAAGTCGATTGATGGATTGACTTGGGTAAAACCAGCCTGCCCATAGATGGATCGCATCTCGGCCGGTCCCTACTGAACCAGCCGAGATTCGATCTAGCTATGGCCAACTTTAGAGCCAATTTATTGTAGTTTCCATTGAGTCTCCATTCAAGTTCTTATTCTATTTTCCAAATCCTTGATGAAGGGAGAGTTCTGTTGCCTGGAAACACATTGGCTGTTTTTATGTGTTGCTATTACGAACATTTAGGACTCCTAAATTTGTAGTCTGGAACCCATTTATATTCTTTGAATTGGCAAGCTGCAGGACACAAAGATTGGGAATATGTTACAAGAGACTGCTAGAGATCATTAAATAGTAGATAAAATTACAGTGCTCACAATAATACAAAACAATGAAATTGATGAGTGAAAATAAATAAAACGTCCATATAATGGTGAACGATGTGCTCCAAAAAATAAAGTGCAATTGTGCTCCAAAATTTGAGGTGTCCCCACTCACCGGATGGAATGGACCCCTAGGGGTCGTTCAGGCTTAAAATGCTGGCCAAGGATGGCAATTCACACCAGGATCCCGTGATCCAGTTTTACCAAAAATTAAATGAACGAAGGGGACTAATAGTGAAGTACAGTTTGGCAAGACTTTATTGCGCAAACTAAATTGGGTACTTACAGAATAAAAGATAAAATCACGCATGGATTAGCAAGGAATACAACAGGAAACGTCGCATCCAGCGTGCGTTCCACCGACAACGGAAAGTGACGAAGTTTGGATTCGAAACCGGAAATTGCGTCAACATGTTTCGCCCTCCCACAAGGCGTCATCAAGAACCTCCTTGATGGCGCATTGTGGGAGGGTGAAACGCGTTGACGCACATCTATTGTGAGCACTGTAATTTTATCTACTTTTTATTTGTCAAGTGAATAGCACCTTGTGTACAGCAACTGCAATCACCAGTATCACTATTTTTTTTCACTTCTAGCGCGAGTATATACATATATATATATATATATATATATATATATGATATTTGTTCACTGCTAGAGATCATTGTTATTTCAGTCCCTTTACAAATCAATATTTCCAGATTTTTGCTCCTTACAGATCCCTTAAATTAAACAGGTGTTTTTATGCTATTGCTCTCGACAATATCTGTTATACAAAATAGGCAATGAAAATATATAAAAATAAGAAAGAGATACGCTGACAACCTTTTATTTTTCATAACCCAACCACACATCACCATGCCTAATCTATGCAACATATTCACCCAATACAGCTATGTATCAAACTTTAAAATTAATCATAAAAAATCTGAAGCATTGAACCTGACACTTCGAGAGACCACACTATACAACACAAAAACCAATTGTAAATTTAAATGGGAAACGGCTTCTCTTAAATACCTGGGAATACAGCTGATGTCGAAATTAGACTTAATGTACAAACTCAATTTTCAACCCCTCTTACAAGCCATTACTAAGGACCTGGAGAAATGGTCGCTAAAATATTTTTCGTGGTTCTGCAGAGCGGCCATAATTAAAATGTCAATCCTGCCTAGAATCCTATACTTTTTCCAGACTGTCCCCATACTGCTACCCTTAAGCTTCTTCAGATCCCTACACGCTATACTTAGAAAATTCCTTTGGGCATCTAAAAAACCATGAATCGGTCTATCTTTACTCATATTGACAAACAAAATGGAGGCATGGGATTCCCCAACTTCAAAAACGACTATCTAGCCACACATCTTACTAGGATTATAGACTGGACATGCCACGCAGACAATAAAGACTGGGTGGGGCTGGAGAATAGCCTGGGATCCATACCTACGTCACATTCACCCTGGATACCATGGGATCTCTGCCCTAAACAGTTGAAACAACATCCCCTCATAGGGGCAACACTTAAAGACCTACAAACAATCACACGGCGTTCCTCATTTACCACATCACTTGGGCCGCTAACGGCAAACCCTAACTTTACACCGGGAATGACTGGCTCTATTCAACCACTCTGCCACAGAAACTCACCATTACTGGTCGCACATTGTTTGGCAGGCAACAAAATAAAATAACATTCAGAACTACAAAGAGAATTGGGGAGGTCACCCTTAAAT
The DNA here is from genome assembly GCA_029206835.1 of Rana muscosa. NCBI lineage: Eukaryota > Metazoa > Chordata > Amphibia > Anura > Ranidae > Rana > Rana muscosa. Next base: position 449,243,186 of record CM055127.1, on the reverse strand, counting down.
TATTGGGAGTATCGCCAAATCCATGATTATATCATGAGCCCACAGAGACATAAACATTTCACCAGACCTCTAACACCTTTTGAAACCATATGCTTTATGGCTACCACGTCTACAAAAAATATTTCTTTAACCTACGCTTGGTTGCAGAACTATGATTTGCAGGAACCCAGCAGACATAAAATATTTTGGGAAACAGCCTTAAACATGTCCTTCACGAAAGACCAATGGCTTCAGGCATGTGTGTTTGCTCACAAATGCGCAATTAGCGTGCGACTACAAGAAACCTCATTCAAGTTTTTAACGAACTGGTACACCACGCCAATTAAATTACATAAAATGGTTCTCTACAGTTCCTGACCATTGTTGGCGCTGCAACAGAAAAAAAGGTACACTATACCATATATGGTGGGAGTGCGACTTGATCCAATCTTTTTGGAGACGGGTAATCGAGACCATAAAACATATAACAGAAATGAAGATCCAGTTAAATGCAGCATGCTGCCTACTACACATTACCAACTGCTCAATAAGAAAATACAAGAAATCACTGACAAGATTTCTACTCACAGCTGCAAAAGCAATGATACCAAGACACTGGAGAAATACCACCACCCCTTCAATTAATGAAGAAAATTTGTGAGGACAGCTGCACTCCAATCCAACGTATATTTATTCAGGGAAAACAGGCACTACAAAAATCAGCATAACTCATGACAACTGACGCGTTTCACACTAATTCAGTGTTTACTCATAGCTTCAATTAAGGAATGGTTAGAAGAGGTGCAACTTTTCCATAAAATGGAAGAGATCAGGGCAATAGCACAAGGAAAGATAGAAAACTTCAACAAACCCTGGCAACCGTGGGTAATTTTCATACATTCTGAATCTTTTGACTCTTTAATACAGAGGTAAGCCCTTGATGAACTAGGGAACCTGACACTCTAATGTCTCTCTCTTATCTTCTTTCACTCTTTCCTCATTTTCTCAATGGCAACTTTTCTCAAGGCCAACATCTTCTTCCTTTTTTCCTACCTAATTATTGGAACCATTTATACGAATTTAGAGTATTTTCCAACTATAGTTTTTAGATTGGTGAGCGGTTGATCGCTAGAACATACCTCATCTTGTGGGGGAATCTGTAAAGTTTAGTATCAGGCTGTGGTTCGAGTGAATTTTTTTTACAAAAATACTCTATTGTTGAATTCCGTTATACTAATTGTCACATTTCCCATGCTAAAATATATGTACAGATGTTAGTATGATTGTACAACTGTTTATTTTTGATTACAAAATAAAAACCTTTATTGTTTAAAAAAATAAAAAGAAGAAAGAGCATAAGGCCCCTTTCACACGGACGGACCGTATGTCCGCTTTTTCATCCATCCGTTTACGGATGAAAAAGGGACATACATTGGTCCCTATGAGATCGCGGGTGTCAGTGGATGAAACATCTGCTGACACCCGATCTCCTCCCTGTCCGCAATGCTCCATTTTTCTGGATAGAAAAATTCCTATTTTTCTATCCGTCTGCGGAGCGGATCCGATGAACGCGGACAGAAGGTACGTGTTCATCCGATCCCCCCATAGGGGAGAGCATAGATCAGACAGGGCAGTCCCTGCACAGTGTGCGGGGACCGCCCTGTTACTTGTCGGCTCAGCGGGGATCAACGGAGTTATCCCCGCTGAGCAAGCGGAGGTTCACGGGGCGGATCATTACTGATCCGTCCCGTGTGAAAGGGGCCTTAACAACAAGGAGACGGTAGGAAAGAGTGAAAAGAAAAACAAACCAAACCGTCTAGTTTGCAGAAGCCAGGCTAATGAATAGTTTTCCTTCAGTGGAGTAAGCACCAAGGCAAAAAAGTCACTGGGGTCTAAGAGCCGCACAGTAAGTACCAATGGGCCACAGGTTGGCCATCATGGCTATAGACAGTCCCAGCAGAGGCTTATCTCAGAGAAAACAGTAGCAATCGAATTGTGTTTTTTTTATATCTGATCGGTTACTTTGCTTCCTCATACCTTACGTAGGATTGTAGGAGACTTTGGCTTGGGGGTTCTTGTCCGGGGATATCTATACCCCTTAGTAGTATAGGAACCAAATGAAAGGGGGGGGGGTGGGGCTCTGAATAATTTAAAGATAACTGAAAATGCATTACCTGCATTATTGAACCTGAAATAAAAGTGGAGAAATTGACTTGATGTATCAGATGACATGTGAGAAACATTGTCACATCAACATCAGCACAAATCTCATTAGATGTAGCCAGCTTGTGTATTTGTACTTTAAATAGATATGATAAAATCCTTGTGATTTCCTTTTCAGCTGTTCTGTTCCTATCCATATGTAAATTAAAACCAAACTATTGACATCTTCTGATATCATACTGCTACCTGATAGGACCGATAATGAGGAGGATTTTTACTATCCGCATATAGATTATGAGGTTCTGTATCCATAAAAATGTCATGTAAGAAAACCTATGCAATGCATCTCCACAGCACTAACTTCTTCTTATCGGATGAAACCGAAATAATCAAAATAAAAGACTTTCAATTTAAAATGTATTCCATAAATATTTCACAAAGAATGAAACTTCACAGAACCCAAAATGCTTAAACATTGCACCAAATGTATGATTGTCCCAATTCGGCCCATTAAGTGGTGATAGAACCATAAATTATCTACAGAGCAAAGCCCAGCACTTTTTTCCCAAGACGGGCTTTTTTCAGGGGTACAGAGGGGGTTATGTTCTGTCCGATCCGATCAAGGGTGTGCCCACCCATTGCCAAATTACATCAGATGCCTAGTAGAGGCAGCCATGCCCACAGTGAGGTTATCCACATATAATAAGGAGCAACCCTTAAGCCCTGTACACACGATCGGTTTGACTGATGAAAACCGTCCGATGGATGGTTTTCATCAGACCAACCGATCGTGTATGGGACCCATCGGTCTTTTTTCCATCAGTTTTAAAAAATAGAACATGTTTTAAATTTTTCCGATGGATAAAAAACCGATCGAAAACTCAGATCGTCTATGGGCAAGTCCATCGGATCAAAAACCCACGCATGCTCAGAATCAAGTCGACGCATGCTCAGAAGCATTAAACTTCATTTTTCTCGGCTCATCGAAGTGTTTTACGTCACCGCGTTTGGAACGGTCGGTTTTTGGACTGATGGTGTGTGGGCAAGACTGATGAAAAACAGTTTCATCGGATTTCCGATGGACAAATCCATCGGACGAAAATCCATAGGTTATCCGATCGTGTGTACAGGGCTTTACTGTTTTCACCCACAAGTCTATTGTGAAGCAATTTGTCACTGATTGAAAGTTCCCAGGGGACTCAGCTCACCATGGTCTTCAAAATACAGAATATAGAGGCTGCAGCTTTCCCTGTAGTGTCATGTCAGGGTGGCATTCTTCCAACTGACCACCAATGTAAGAGTGGGACATCCTTTTCACTGACCACCAATGTAAGGGAAGGACATCCTTTTCCCTGACCACCAATGTAAGGGTGGGACATCCTTTTCACTGACCACCAATGTAAGGGAAGGACATCCTTTTCCCTGACCACCAATGTAAGAGTGGGACATCCTTTTCACTGACCACCAATGTAAGGGAAGGACATCCTTTTCCCTGACCACCAATGTAAGGGTGGGACATCCTTTTCACTGACCACCAATGTAAGGGAAGGACATCCTTTTCCCTGACCACCAATGTAAGGGAAGGACATCCTTTTCCCTGACCACCAATGTAAGGGAGAAACATCCTTCCTACTGACCACAAATGTAAGGGGAATTCTTGCCACTGACCACCAATGTAAGGGTGGGACATCCTTTTCACTGACCACCAATGTAAGGGTGGGACATCCTTTTCACTGACCACCAATGTAAGGGTGGGACATCCTTTTCACTGACCACCAATGTAAGGGAGAAACATCCTTCCTACTGACCACAAATGTAAGGGGAATTCTTGCCACTGACTTCCAATGTAAGGGGCATTCTTCCCACTGAGCACCAATGTAAGGTGTATTCTTCCAATTGACCACCAGTGTAAGGGGCATTCTTCCCACTGATTCTTGATTAATTCATTTTAGCAGGGGTTCCCTAAGACCTGAAAATTATTTCAAGTGTTCTTGTGGGATAAAAAGGATGAGAAAGGCTGGTGTACACTAAAGCCTCGTACACACGACTGGACTTCCATCGGACAAATCCGTGGATTTTTGTCCAAAGGGCGTTGCCCATGAACTTGTTCTGCATACAGACGGCAGAACATTTTCAGCCAACATTCACAAAACTACGTGGTTTTTATGCTCTTTAGCGCCACCCTTTGGGCAACTTCTGCTTATGTTGTCTTATGGTTAGCATTGGTTCGGAGCATGCGTGTTTGTACTTTGGATTTTAGTCCGACGGACTTGTGTACACACGATCGGATAATCCGACGGAACTCATTTGTTGTTGGACAATTAGAGAGCATGGCTATCCAACATTTGTTGTCGGAAATTCCGACAACAATTGTGTGATGGAGCTTACAGACGGTCGGATTATCTGACAAAAAATCCTGCCATCACACACTTGTTGTCGGAATATCCGATCGTGTGTACGGGCCTTTAGGCTCCTTCTTCTATGGTGGAAGCATCCAGCAGGGGGGATTAAAGTTCTCCCCAGTTGGACTACAGAACACCACTCTTCTCCTCATAAATGGGAGATGTGCTGTAGTCCAACAGAGAAGAGCTCAGGGAAGGCTGGCAGCAGAGACAGAGATGCTAGCGTACTACAGGAATTTAGGAGCTAACTGGATTTCTGGCAGGATCACCAGCTGGTATTCTATACTTGCATGGTTTTAAATAGACAAAATGTGCGTAGTGCAGTGGTATTCTGCATGTTTTTTTTGTTTTTTTTTTACTTTTGCACAGGCATACACTTCCGGTACTCTGCATGAGTTCATTACCCAGATATCTGGCCATACTGGTTTATGGCTAGCAAAAAAATTTGAGCCCTCCTGATCAAAAGTCCGGCGCCCTAAGCAGGTGTCTAAAAGGTAATTCCTAATTAAACTTCAGGGTGATCCATGTCTGAGGCAGTCCAATACATAAGATGAATGGCTTGATTATGTTGGGGATCAGTCAATCTTGAGACATCCAAATTGGATTTTCCTTATCTTTGTTGCTTCATGGTTTCCTGTGTTGGCGTCCACTACCATGCGTAGAATGTAAAGTACGAGGGACGTGGCACATTTGACAGCCTTTAAGGTCAGCGTTGCTTAAGCGAACATTCGTCCAACGCGCTCCCGATTGATCTTTTGGTTGATAATTAGCGCAGTGTGTCAGAGAACACGCATGTGTCCTCCCCTTATTTGAAGCTGAATTATTTAGCCATCAACGAGGACGATCAATATGTTGTTATAAATACATGGAATGCATGCCAGGAAATCAGTTCTTTTATAGTGATTTCCGCAGACAATTGCCGTTCATTAATGCAGAAAACGAGTGGTGTGTTTACCATGTTTATGTAATACAGACAAATTGCATAGCAGTATTCACAGCCCTGCCCTGGGGGGCCCATTTTAATGTCTCCAATGCAATCTCTTACATATTCTAGGGCCAACACAACTAGGTTGGGTTCACACATGCATTATGACACCACAGCTCCAAAGCACACGCTATACAACTGAAAAATAATATACAGCGGGTAAAATAAGTATTGAACACGTCACCATTTTTCTCTAGGTAAATATATTTCTATAGGTGCCCATGACATGAAATTTATTTAATACTTCGTACAAAATCCTTTGTTGGTAATGACAGCTTCAAGTCGCCTCCTGTATGGAGAAACGAGTCGCATGCGTTGCTCAGGTGTGATTTTGGCCCATTCTTCCACACAAATCTTGAAGGTTCCGTGGGCCTCTTCTATGAACTCCGATCTTTAGTTCTTTCCATAGATTTTCTATTGGATTCAAATCAGGTGATTGGTTGGACCATTCTCATGCCGCGTACACACGACCGTTTTTCATGGCGTGAAAAATGACATTTTTGAAATTGCTCATTAAAAACGATCATGTGTAGGCTCCTGAGCATTTTTAACGACGTGAAAAATGGCCTAAAAAAAAAATAGAATTTGCTCTATTTTTTCACGTCGTTCTTTTTAACAGAATCAAGTATGAGACGTGAGCGCTCTTTCTGGTAAAACTAGCGTTCATAATGGATTTGTCACACTGTAACGGACTGAAGAGCATGAGGCTGAAAAGCGCGAATCGGCTCTCACCAAACTTTTCTAATACGAGGATCAGCAAAAGCAGCCCAAAGGGTGGCGCCATCCAAATAGAACTTCCCCTTTATAGTGCCGTCGTACGTGTTGTACGTCACCGCGCTTTGCTCGAGCATTTTTTTTCACAATAGTGTGTAGGCAAGGCAGGCTTGAGAGGAAACACGAAAAATCACGTCGAGAAAAACGTTGTTTTTTTCAATGACATTAAAAACGGCCGTGTGTACGCGGCATAACAGCTTTATTCTCTCTCTTTGAAACCAATGGAGAGTTTCCTTGGCTTTCTGTTTGGGATCCTTGTCTTGCTGAAATGTCCACTCTCGTTTTATCATCATTATCCTGGTAGATGGCAGCAGATTTTTATCAAGAATGTCTTGGTACATTTTTCCATTCATCCTTCCTTCAATGACATGAAGTTTGCCAGTACTGTATGCTGAAAAACAGCCCCACACCATGATGTTCCCACATCCAAGCTTCACGGTTGGTATGTTTGTTTTGTTTTTTTGGGGTGATGTGTAGTGACATTTGACATCCAAAAATGGTGTGTATTATGGCATCTAAAGAGTTGAATTTTGGTCTCATCTAACCAGACTATATTCTCCCAGTATTTCACAGGGTTGTCTAAATGTTGTGCAGCAAATTTTAAACGAGCTTCAACATGCTTTTTCTTCAGCAATGGAGTCTTGCGTGGTGATGAGTGTGCATACAGGCCATGGCGGTTAAGTGCATTACTTACGGTTTTCTTTGAAACAATTGTACCTGCTAATTCCAGGTCTTTCTGAAGCTCTCCACAAGTGGTCTTTGGCTGTTGGACAATTCTTCTGATAATTCTTTTCACTCCTCTGTTAGAAATCTTGCGAGGAGCACCTGGTCATGGCCAGTTTATGGTGAAATGATGTTCTTTCCACTTCCGGATTATGGCCCCAACAGTGCTCACTGGAACATTCAGACACTTAAAAGTCCTCCTGTAACCAATGCCATCAGTATGTTTTGCAACAATAAGGTAGCAAAGGTCTTGAGAGAGCTCTTTGCTTTTACTCATCAGGAGATGTTTCTTGTGTGACACCTTGGTAATGAGACACCTTTTTATAGGCCACCAGTTGAGACTAAACCAGCTGATATTAATTTGCACTGACAAGGGGCAGGATTGCTTTGTAATTACTGATATATTTCAGCTGGTGTCTTGGCTTTCCATGCCTTTTTGCACCTCCCTTTCTTCATGTGTTCAATACTTTTTTCCCTGTGTCATTCCATTTTACTACACATAACTTCATTTAATTCAGTTGATTTACTAAAGGCAAATAGACTGTGCACTTTGCAAAGTGCAGCTGCACAGTGCAAAATGAGCAGAAGCTCTGATGACTTCCATCATCCAATCACACGCAATCAAAAATGCTGTTTTTTTTTTCCTTGCACGTCATTGGGTATTCTTTGCAAAGTGAGGCTTTACCCCATTTACTAAGCTCTGGAGCAGCTGCATTTGCCTTTAGTAAATCAACCCCACAGTGTCTTTGTGAATGCTTAACATCAATGTGAAATTTTTTCACACATAGACCCCTAAATGATGTCTATATATGACATTCTGCGTTTTTATGCAGTGCACATTTCATGGTGTGAACAGGTCACATAGAAAACATTGCGTGAATGAGGCCTTAGGCTTGGTTCACACTTCTGCGTGTGGCTGCGGGTGCAGAAATTGCAACCGTTCCCGCACCCACAACCACCCGCAGTGAAAACGCACTGCTCTGTGGAAACGTGCGCGGCTGCCATTCATTCTGAATTAAAAATTGCAGTGCGTGAGAGGATGCGAGAACCGCAGGCAAATCGCATTATCTTTTTGACTATGCGATTTCCCTGCAGCTGTGTTTGTGAAACGGTGCATGCGGAAACAGAGGCACGGCAGCCCGTTTGTTTGAATGGGTTGCCGTGCCCACGCAAATGTGGCCAGCAGAAACGCATAGGTGTAAACCTAGCGTAAGACAGTGACAGTTGGTGACTGTAGAAACCCATAACAAGTAGATAATATTCCCTTACTGAGCTGACTCCAGTGCACTGAAATCTGATTGGTTATCCTGGTGTACTGCAGTTTGCACATTGTCATCATTCTTTTTTTCGGCCTTATTAAAGTGGTTGTAAACCCACATTTAGTTTTTTTTTTTTTTTCCCCCCACCTGTAAGAGAAAGGCATAATGAGCTAGTATGACTAGCATATTAGCTCATTATGTACCACTTACCTTAGATCGGGGCCCCCGAAGCAGTCCGCGTCCCTCCATCTAGACGTATCCATCGCTGCGGCGATAGCCGGAAGGTTACTTCCGGGTATCGCCGCTGCAGCCAATCACAGCGCCGCTCCGGCGCTGTGATTGGCCGGAGCGGCGGTGACGTGACTCTGCGCATGCGCGCAAGAGCCGTCACAATCGGCTATGCCCAGCTATTGCTGGGAAGTAGCCGATTTTGTGAATGGGATTAACCCCATGATTGCGCCGTTCTCTACGGCGCGCATGCGCCGTAGACGCGGAGCAATGTCATTTTTACTAAATATCTCCTAAACCGTGTAGGTTTAGGAGATATTTCTTGCACCTACAGGTAAGCCTTAATCTAGGCTTACCTGTAGGTGCAAGTTGAGAAAGTGGGTTTACAACCACTTTAAAGCGGAGGTTCACCGTAATTTTTATTTTTAAAAGCCAGCAGCTACAAATACTGCAGCTGCTGACTTTTAAAAAAATGGACACTTACCTGTCCAGCGCGCCCGCGATGCCGGCAACCAAAGCCGAGCTACCGCTCGGCTCTCGGCTTCCCCCGCCGCCATCCTCGGTGAAGGAATCGGGAAGTGAATCGCTGTGGCTTCACTGCCCGGTTCCCTACTGCGCATGCGCGAGTCGCGCTGCGCCGTCCTTACTGGCCCCCCGCTGTGTTCTGGGAGCCGTGTGTTTCCCAGAACACAATGGGGGGGTGACACGAAGGGGCGGGACTCCCGTGGGAGTCTATACCCGGAAGTGGTGCAAATACCTGTTTTATACAGGTATCTGCACCCCCTCCCCCCTGAAAGGTGCCAAATGTGACACCGGAGGGAGGGAGGGTTCCGAAAAGCGGAGGTTCACTTTTGGGTGAACCTCAACTTTAAGCACGATTATGTACCCTATACTGCCACCTATGGACAGATGTATATTACAGATGGTGTTAGACTGAACATGTAAAGCAAGGGGAACATCAGCAATAATAATGATAGTCATAATAGTGGTGAAGGCGTATAAGACAAAGCAATAGTCCAATTCCAGCCTAACACTACCTTGTGTGACATGTGAAATGTTAGTCCAATAAAAGCCAATAAAAGAAGGAGGAAGGAAACGAGCTATTCCATAGTGATGAGAAAATGAACATAAAGTATTATGAATTCCACAGGAAATGGCTCCACAAATCTGCACCCAAGCATAGGCAACAGATTTCACGGTGAGTTTCCTCACCGTTCTTCCTAGGATGGAAAACAAAAACATTAAAGGAAAATAAAAAGGCTTTTTACTATTTAAATTTTTTTAATAATTTTTTTTTTAAATAATTTTTTATTTCGTATTTCTTAAAAAAAAAAAAACCTTTGTATTTGTATTATAAAGAAAACAAAAACGTCATACCTTGTTTGCAAAGAATTTCTAGCTTTAAAAAAGAAGAAGAAAAAACTCTTCTGCATGCTTGTTGGCAGCCTGTTTACTCTGGCTGAAGAAGTTATTGTTTTTGTTGGAAGGAAGAGATTTCTTATTCTGTGATTTATTCAGCTGTGTGTGCAGTCTGATCTCTCCTAGTCTTTCACTACAGAGCTTTATTGGAGCAGCAGAAAGATAGAGCTGCATCGTTTTTATTTTTATTTTGGATAGAGTAAGAAAGGGTTAAACCATTTTTCAATTTTTGTTGCTGTCTGTGTCCCTGCTGGATAGATTCATGCCCATAACCACTGTCACCAGGACAATAACGAAAGGGCAAATCCAAGGTTTTCATGTTGTTATTGGAGCAACAGGCGAGCTACAGTCCTCCAATGGGAACACCTGGTTCTGTTACAACTCTCTAAAGCCTCGTACATACGGTCGGACTTCAAACAAACTTTTCCGTGGATTTTTGTCCAAAGGGAGTTGGCCGGGAACACCCATAGCATACACACGGCAGGACTTTTCTGCAAACTTTCCCAAAACTTTCCCAACATCACGTGGTTTTTCTGCTCTTTACCGCCGCCCTTTGGTCAACTTCTGCTATTGTTGGTTGATTTTAACATTGGTCCTGGGCATGCGTATTTGTACTTCGGACAAAAGTCCGATGGATTTCTGTACACACGATAGGACTTTGCCCCATCGGACTTTTGTTGCCGAAAAGTTTGTCCGTTTGCAGAGCAAACTTTTGTCCGATGAAAACCGAAAAAGTTGCCCGATGGAGCGTACACACGGTCATCGGATTTTTTGGAAAACGTGCTCATTTTCAAGTTTGTTGGCAAAAAGTCAGACCGTGTGTATGAGGCTTAAGATGTGAATTCTGTTCTCTTTGGAGAGATTTCCTCTCACTTCATTTTTTGGAGTGCGGCTGTCCAAGCTTCTTCAAGTCTCTGCATTGCTATATGCAATCGCCAGCACCCACTGCTTTGGATCCAGTGAGCAGATCAACAGCTTCATCTGAGCGGTAATTTTTTTTTTTCTTTTTTTTTTTCTTCTTTTCCTCTCACTTCCTGTTGCATCTCCTGGGCCAGAAGTGAAAAGAAATCTCCCCAGCAGTATACAGGCAACAAAAAGTAAACCTATAATCTTCTTTAGTTTTGGCTATGCATACACTTTAAGGATTCTATGGAGCTAGCTTCATGGCCAGTAGATGGAACTAGCTTTATGGCCAGTAGATGGAGCTAGCTTTATGGCCAGTAGAGGGAGCTAGCTTTATGGCCAGTAGACTGAGCTAGCTTTATAGCCAGGAGAGGGATCTAGCTTTATGGCCAGTAGATGAAGCTAGCTTTATAGCCAGGAGAGGGAGCTAGCTTTATGGTCAGTAGAGGGAGCTAGCTTTATGGCCAGTAGATGGAGCTAGCTTTATAGCCAGTAGAGGGAGCTAGCTTTATGGCCAGTAGATGGAAGTAACTTTATAGCCAGGTGAGGGAGCTAGCTTTATGGCCAGTAGAGGGAGCTAGCTTTATGGCCAGTAGAGGGAGCTAGCTTTATGGCCAGTAGAGGGAGCTATCTTTATGGCCAGTAGATGGAGCTAAGGATCATAAACAATAAATTTATTAGGCACAACATGGCATTATTGGTGACAGTTGAGTGAATGCTTGAGATTGATGACTTCAGGAACTTAATATGTACAGTCTGGAGGAAAGAAGGGAAAGGGGAGACATGATTGAAACCTTTAAATACATCCAGGGGGTGAATAAAGTTCAGGAGGACAGTTTTTTCAATATGAAACCAAAATCAAGAACACAGGGACGTGACCTCAAACTAACTGGAGGAAACTTCAAAATTAATTTTAGAAAGTATTATTTTATTGAAAGGGTAGTTGAGGCTTGGAATAACCCAGCAGAGGTAGTGAGCCAGTCAACAGTAAATGACTTCAAACATGCTTGGGAAAAACATAGCTCTATAGTCAGACAAAAAAGTTAACAAAAAAAAAAAAAGAAAATGAGCAAACTTGATGGACTACCTGGTCTTTTTCTACCATCACTTTTACATGTTTCTATATTCGCTATATTTGTGTTATTTTATTTTTTACTAGCTCCCTCTCCTGGCTATAAAGTTAGCTCCCTCTACTGGCCATAAAGTTAGCTCCCTCTACTGGCCATAAAGCTAGCTCCATCTACTGACCATAAAGCTAGCTCCCTCTACTGGCCATAAAGCTAGCTCCATCTACTGACCATAAAGCTAGCTCCATCTACTGACCATAAAGCTAGCTCCCTCTACTGGCCATAAAGCTAGCTCCCTCTACTGACCATAAAGCTAGCTCCATCTACTGACCATAAAGCTAGCTCCCTCTACTGGCCATAAAGCTAGCTCCATCTACTGACCATAAAGCTAGCTCCATCTACTGACCATAAAGCTAGCTCCCTCTACTGGCCATAAAGCTAGCTCCCTCTACTGGCCATAAAGCTAGCTCCCTTTTACTTACCTGAAACCGTTCTTTCCAGCGGCGGGGATGAGCACACCAGCTCCAGCCGGTGTCTCGGGTCCTGATTGGATAGATTGATAGCAGCGCAGCCATTGGCTCCCACTGCTGTCAATCAAAGCCAATGAAGCGAGAGCCGGGGAGGGGTCAATGGACGCAGCAGCAGGACACGGGAGCGCGCCTGCATAATTGCCGCGAGGGAGAGCGGCTCTCCAATGGGGCACTCAAGAACAGGAGGAGCCAGGAGCGCCGCTGAGGGACCCCAGAAGAGGAGGATCGGGGCCACTCTGTGCAAAACCAATTGCACAGAGGAGGTAAGTATTACATGTTTGTTTAAAAAAAAAAAAAATCTTTAGTTACTCTTTAACTAAGAAATCCAAAATATTTGTGTGTGTGTGTGTGTGTATACTGTATATACGGTATATATAATTTATATACAGTATATACATTATGTGTGTATGGTAATAAAAAATATATATATTTACATATAAAAATCCCAAATTTGCAGTGTATTGGAAGTTGGGCTTGGAAATTAAGCATGACGTACATATTTATCGCAGAAAGATGTTCTGAATTGCACCACTGGGATGACGGTCAAGCGTCAACTTACACGGGTTTGCAGAAAATATTTTAGCTAAGGAATCCTGGATGTAGATGAGGTTTTTTTTTTAAGGAAAATATGGCTGTGAATTTAGAGCTTATAAAAATATACATGTTTATCGATCTTTCTGTCAGCCGAAAGAGGATGACAGAGTTTGTACTCAGGAGGAGGAAAGTGAACGCTGTATATAGAGGTGCTGCAATTATGAGCGCGGTGCAGGTAGCGAGGAGTAAACTGTGTGCTCTCTCTGCCACTAGTCTCCATTAACCAAGCCCTCCATCATTTTTACTGCTTTTTAACTCCTGTTATGGGGAGCAAGAGGTCACACTGTGTAAAGTCTTTATCACTTAGCCGGCTTTCATAATGTTTCACGGGCCACGAAAATCTCTTTAGAGCTAGAAGGAAATGTTGTTGTGCCTCTCTGTCTTGAAAATAACAGCCGGAAATGATAATGCCCCCTGTTTATTTCCAGCTAAAAGAGTCCAGAAGGCTGGAGAGTCATTTTAGTAAAGCTGAACTCTGGACAGATATAACACAAACGAATGGAGTTCTGTATTCATTATTTTGCCTGTAAAATCATTTAAAAAAATGCAAACTGTGTAGGTACCTGAATATGAACTGTCAGTAACCTCTTGTAGTCTAGTACAGCAGAGCTCGGACCCCAGGGAAGAGGAAGCAGCACAAGGAGCCAGCGAGTTTCAGGGAACATGCTGATAGAAGTAAAGAGTGTCAGAGATGAGCTAATTTCTGCACTGTTGCTCCTTCTCTGTCCAGTCCCAGGCAGGGGGTGGTGGGTCCAAGACCTCCTCGGTTCAGAAGAAGTTACATAGTTAGTCAGGTTGAAAAAGACACAAGTCCATCCAGTTCAACCAAAGAAGTGGGTTGAACGATGCTAACCATCATTCAGCCTGGCAAATTGAAGACATCTAGTGCTAGAAAAGAAGTACTGCAGGGGACATCTCTAGATTGAAGTTCATAACTATAGGTATCGGTTCCTTATATTGGATGGATTTAATAAAATATTTTTTGATTTTTTTTTTAGACATTGTGGTGCCAGGATTTTTTTTTTCTTTTTTGGGGTAGCAGCACAATTTCAATAGATACAGTATTTCAACAAATGCTGCCTTTTATTTCATCTTATCTTTAATGGGCTGGGCTATTCATTTTCGTGTGTAAAGGAAATTGATGGTCACAGTATACACTTTCATTTTACAACATCAGCATTGCAATAACAATACAAACAAAAGTTATATTTGACAATCAAATATAAGCTTACTTGTAAAACCTCCTTTCATGTTGTGAGTTTTCCGTGTCTGATAGTTTTCTCTTTCCCCAACTTCCTGGATTCCCTGCATGCTTTGCAGCTTCACCTCTGCTATTGACATGCAATTTCTAAGGACTATATAACCCACAGTACCTTGCTGCATGCAAGCAGTGATTCCTGTACTGATTCTGAAAAACAGACACAAGTCCATCTAATTCAACCAATAGAAAAAAATATATATATTAGACATGTGCACTGCCGAAAAATTAGTTTTTTTGCTTTTATCGGAAATTCGGGAAATTCAAAAAAAAAAATAATTTCCGTTTTTTTGCCTTTTTCGGAAATTCGAAAAATAGTTTTTTTTCAGTTTCGTTTTTTTTTTTTGCTTTTTTCGGAAATTCGGGAAATTCGAAAAAATTGTTTTTTTCGTTTTCGCTTTTTTCATTTTTTTTGCTTTTTTCGGAAATTCTGGAAATTCGTAATTTGGAAATTCGTAATTCCGAATTTCCGAACTACGAATTTTCGAATTACGTATTTTAGAATTTCCGAATTTCCAAAAAAACGAATAAAACGAAAACAAAAAAAAAACACGAATTTTTCGAATTTCAGAAAAAAGCAAAAAAACTAAAAAAAAAATTTTTCCGATTTTCGGAAATTCGGAAAATCGAAAAATTCGGAATTCGGAAATTCAACTTTCCAAATTTCCCATTTTCGAATTTTAGATTTTCGAATTTTGCAATTTTGAATTTTCGAATCTTGAATTTTCGAAATTTTCGAAATTCGAAAATCCGAAATTCCGAATTTCGGAAATCCAGAATTTCGAAAATCAGAAAATTCGTAAATTGAAAAATTTGTAAATTTTGGAAATCCCAAAATCAGAAAATTCGGAAATTCGGAAATTTTGGAATTAACGAATTAGAAAATAAACGAATTGCACATGTCTAATATATATATATATATAGAAATCCTCCATATACAAATTCCAAGCAGATAGTGTACTGACTGAGACTCATATCTAGACATATGCATGATGAAAAAATTTGTTTCGTTTTGATTCATTAATCTAGTTATTTCGTTTAATTCGGTTGACTTGTCAATTTTCGAATTTACTGATTTTTTTCAATTCGAAATGTTCAAATCCACACATTTGTAAATCAGTCGAAAGGAAAATGTTATATTGTTTTTGATTTGAATGCAGCAAGTGAACAAACAAAAGAAAAATCTTCATCAAATGGTTACAATGACTCTTTAAATCACCTTTGGCTTAACAAAAACTGATTTTTTTAGAAATGGTACTCTACTAATAACACACACAGTCTTTGATTTCAGCAATATGTGCAGTTAGAATTCGACTGAGTTCAATGGAAAATTAGATACGAATATCAGTCCGAATTTCGAAAATTCGGACGAATTTTGTTACGTTATTCAGAGCATTCGGTAAAATGTGTTTATATTGTAATTCGGGTATTTGGATATACAGTGGAACCTTGGTTTATGAGTAACGCGGTTAACGAGCGTTTGGAATAACGAGCAACTTTAAAAAAAAAATCCTGACTCGGTTTGCGGGTGTTGTCCCGCAAAAGGAACAGAATTCAAGCTAGTGGGGTGTGCAGTACCACATTTGGCCAGAGGTGCGGAGACGCCGGTGACACTCGGTATGGAAATACTCAGAAACACTCAGAAATAGTCCGTTCCCGAGTGTTTCCGAACCTTTCTGAGGGTTTCTGAAATCAGCCGAGCTGTCCCCGAGTATTTACGAGGCTCTCCGGCGCCCCCCACCTCTGGCCACATGCGGTATTGCATGCCATAGAAGTCAATGCGGAACAAATTATCTTTGTTTCAATTGACTTCTATGGGGAAACTCGCTTTGATACGCGAGTGCTTTGGATTACAAGCATTCTCCTGGAACGGCTTATGCTCGTAATCCGAGGTTCCACTGTATCCGAATCTCTGAATAACAAAAAATTTGTCTGAATATTAATTCGGAGCAAAATAAACCGCACATGTCTACTCATATCAAGGCTCCCAGCATAGCAAGACGGCTCCTAGTCTCTATTAATGATTGGGAGCCAGTCCTGACAGCCAATCACAGGGGTCACAGTGATCAGGCAGACCTTCCCACCCCCCTGTGTAATGTAGCCCAGTTAAAGGGATGCCGGGTGGCTGCACAGGAAGGGGGTTAAAGCTTAAATCCAGGCACAGCAATTTAAATCTTCAATTCTCACATTGCCACTCTCACATTTTTAAAGTATAACTAAAAGTAAAACTTTTTTTTGTTTTGGATAGAGTGGAGAGGGATTAAGTCACCTGTTAGTTTTTATTGCTGCCTGTGTACCCATTAGGGAGATTCACCCTCTCTATTTGTCCTGTTTATCATTATCATAAAAAGTCAAAGTAAAATTACATTTTGGGTTGCCCCCGGAGATGTAAGAGAGGGGAAATCTTCCAATGGGGACACTAGTTCTGATGACCTGGGGGTCCCCATTGAATTCCCTTAGTTTGCAGGAATTTCTTCTCCCTTCCTGTTTGGCTATGGGACAGGAAGTGAAGGGAAATCTCCACAATGGGACACAGATGGTGGGGAAAAATCTGACAGGGGTTATAACCCTCCCTTACTCTATACAAGGTGAAAAAAAGTTTTGCATATAGCTTTACTTTAATTACTTTAGGAGTTCTCCAAGCTTTGCTGAGAGCTCCTAATATATACAGCAGTGCACCACACTTCTGGCTCCTGCTGCATCAGAATTGTAAGAAATTACACCAGTTCCGGTGTTATGATTCCGCCCTCCTCACTCTTCTGTGCCAATCACAAAGCACAAAGCAATGATGACGTTTATACTGATGTAGATTGGGTGAATCTGCCCAGGTTTGATTCGCTAAGGATTTGCCAAATCCTGTTTGAAATTCTGTGAACTTAGAAGTGCATCCTATAGAAATCTATAGAGGAGTGGGGAGGGGTGAATCCTGTGATTAATTTCTGGTAATGTTTAAAGCGTAACTCCACTTTTGTTGAGAAAAAAACATTCCCCTCTGGGTGATCTATGAACATTACAAAGATTAAAACAACCTTTGTTGCAGATTCCTACCTTTTGTTATTCTGAAGAAATCCCTGTGTGTTTGTCTGTGCCTCTGTGACAAGTGGGTCTAATGGAAGTGGTTTCATAATTAACTGTCAGGTGTGCAGAAAATTAGTGAGCCAATCACACAAGCAGAAAATTATGTTTCTGGAGGGGGGGGGGGGGGGTGGTCAGTGCACATTCTGTGTACAGAACAACTCCATGTAGCCATATTGCAATGCATTCTCGGAAAAAAGGAAAGGTAATTTTTAATTAGATTCAATCACAATATGATGATTGTCGCTATTATATGTGCTATATTATTTTTTCTTTATTTTCTATTTTCTTTCCCCACGAAAGTGGAGTTACCCTTTAAGGCTAATAGGCAAATTATTGTTCGATTGCCTTTGGGAGATATGTACCAGTGCAAAAAAAATATATATTGGGAAAGGGTCTTTTTCAACCAGGGTGCCTTCAGGTTTCTTCAGGGGTACCTTGGAAAAATACCTAAAAATTGCCCATAAATTGTATACAAGTCAACGGGTGGACAAAGCCTGCCTTTTAGTTACACAAAGCCACATTATGCACCATTACAAACTTCAAGCCGCTGGCCTCCTATCAACCAATGACATAATCGGTTAATAAGGGGGACCTTGCGTGCCTGCACAGCATCCTTGTTTGCCCCTCCCCTGCCCCTCTCTATAAGCAATGGGGGTCACATTGGCTGAGTGAGGGAGAGAAGCTGAGGGAGAAGAGAAACACTGGATTACTAGTCAGTAGCAGTGTGCAAAGATGTATTTGCTTTGTAGGAATAAATTACCTCTAATGTTGGTTGTCCTAACTGTGTGGATTTTGCTTCATTATGTAAAACTATAAGTTTCGTTTTTTAAATTTTAGAATGGGGTGCCTCAAGACTGTCCATAATTTGAAAAGGTGCCTTGACTGAAAAAAAGGGGTTGAGAAACACTGTCTCAAAGCATACTTCCACTTTTTCAGTCAAATTTGAGAAAACCCTATTATATATGTATGTGTTCCCATTCACAGGATGCCTAATTCCTTACCTTTTAGATGTTTCTCTGGAAGAGGTGTCATGGCTGACTGCAAGGATTTTTGAACAATGTTACAGTGAGTCTGTCCTAAGTCTGTCCTCATTAACATGCGATGCAAAATGTCCAACCTCCTCTCTCCTGCACCCGTCACTCAACAATAGATATATTCACGCATTGCATGAATCTATCTATTGTCGCCGCTGCCGCCCACTGTTCAGGTGTCCGGCCCCATGTTGAGCGCTGGTCATCTAAATTACAGCGGTGGGTGTGTTTTGGAAGTGCCTGATTAGAGCCAGAGGCTCTAATAGGCTTCCTGATTAGAGCCTGTGGGGTCTAATCAGCTTCCAAATGGCTGTGCGTTCCCTGTTTAAACAATGCTGTGTTAGGGAATCGCTTCCCTAACACTGACCCGCCTCTCAGCCAATCAGGTGCACCGGGTCTCGTTACTGATTGGCTGAAGTGACAGGCGCTGGGATTGGATGCCTATCAGGCGTCCAATCATAGTAGAGATGACATCGAGGATGGGAGAAGACATCGAGGACTCGGAGGAGGACGGCACTGACCCGAGAAAGGTAAGTGCCGGGCGGGGGGGCAAACTGGCTGCATTTGAGGGGGCATACTGGCTGCATTTGAGGGGACAAACTGGCTGCATTTGATGGGGGAAAACTGGCGGACTTTGATGGGCACACTGGCTGCGTTTGAGGGGCACAGTGGCTGCGTTGTTGGGCACAGTGGCTGCAATTGATGGGTTTCGTTTTTTTCAGTTTGTTTGCGCCCCCCCAAAAATTTTGAGCACCAGCCGCAACTGGTTAGGGCAGACAGAGACTGATTTACTAATAATGGAGAGTTCAAAATCTGGGGCAGCTCTGCATTGAAACCAATCAGCTTCCAGGTTTTTTTGTTTTTGTCAAAGCTTAATTGAACAAGCTGATTGGCTACCATGCACAGCTGAACCAGATTTAGCATTCTCCAGTCTTCGTAAATGTATCCAGTAGTGTTCAAATCCAGTTACAATCAATGATCTACCTGCGCAGCACAGACAGGGATAACTATGGCAACCACAGCTGCCCAGACCCCTCAAAAACAAAGAGAACTATCTAGGATTTTTCCTTGTTCAGTAGTCCAGAATAGAGCATCTAAAAAAAAGGTAAGCTGCATTTTTTTTTCTTTTTAGTTATGCTCTGTGAATGGGGACATGTAACAAATATAAAGTAGGTGTTATCCCAGTTTGGCTGCACAAGTAATAATACACTTTAAAACTATATGTTGTGTTATGGAACAGTATGATTTTCATGACAGTCTCAGCAGCAGTGTACACTGGAAGTGCATATTTGGTTGTGTGGTATATGTTGTATCATGTCTTATATACAGGAGCATCACCCCAATCTGATTCATCATTTCTGTTTGAAAAAAAGGCATTTTTTTAAGGTAACTTTAGCAGCATCTCCTGCTTTTTCATTATACAGAAACAGGTTTATTTTGACTAGCAGATCAAAATCAGCCAGTAGTTCACTTAGATTGTCCCTATTCTTGCTGATGCAAAATTGTCCTGCTGCTAGACAATCTCTAACTCTGATTACAAATTAGGAGACCACAGATAATACAGCAGTGTAAAATTAATACGCAGGATGGGGCAGCTGCTGAAAGTAACTGCTGACCTCAAATCAACCACAAAACAAAATGAAGACAAAAAAGTCCCCAATAATAAGAAAGCAGCAGAGAGGTTAATTACCCAAAAGAGCTATCAATCATAAATTAAAGGGGTTGTAAAGGTTCGTGTTTTTTCACCTTAATGCATCCTAAGCATTAAGGTGAAAAAACACCTAGCAATCACGGGCCCCCCAGCCCCCCCGTTTTACTTACCTAAGCCCGTTCACCTGCTCTGCACGTCCCCCCGGCATCCTCTTCTCCACGGAGTCTCGACGTTGATTGGATACATTGATTGAAGTGCAGCCATTGGCTCCCACTGCTGTCAATCAAATCCAATGACATGGCCAACGGGGGGCGGGGCCGAGTCATACACTCGGCGGCTATGGACGCCAAATGTATGACACGGGAGCACGCCCGCAAGGTAACCCCCTCGGGAGAGAGCTTCCCAGAGGGGGTTATCTAATGTGTGGAGGAGCCGTGAGAGTCACCAAAACAGGAGGATCGGGGGCCACTCTGTGCAAAACGAACTGCACAGTGGAGGTAAGTATAACATGTTTGTTATATGAAAAAAAAAAAAAAACTGAACCTTTACAACCACTTTAAAGGACAGTTTCCTATGACCCTAATCTCTCCGTTTGCAGATTTTCAGCTTTCCTTATAACTTCCCAGCATCTTATAATCATAGGCATGCGCAGGGGGTGTGCCGGGTGCTGCTCTGTGTCCATTCAAACACGGAGTCACGGCCTGGCCCTGCCCCCTCTCTCTCCTCATTGGCTCACTGGCTTTGATGGCGCCCGCTGCTGTCTCAGGAGGAGGAGAGGAGAGTCCTGGACAGCTGAGCCTCTTGTGCAACCTCACTGGATTAAGATGGGCTCAGGTAAGTATTAGGGAAAATATTATACACTGCTCAAAAAAACGAACACTTTGGAAACACATCAGATCTCAACGGGGAAAAATCTCATGCTGGATATCTATACTGATATGGACTGTGTATTGTGTTAGGAATGAAAGGATGGCACATCATTTGATGGAAATGAAAATTATCCACCTACAGAGGGCTGAATTCAAAGACACCCCAAAAATCAAAGTGAAAAAATGATGCAGCAAGCTAGTCCATTTTGCTGAAATTTCATTGCAACAACTCAGAATGGTCCTCAGTAGTTTGTATGGCCCCCAAGTGCTTGTCTGCATGCCTGACAACATCAGGGCATGCTCCTAATGAGACGATGGATGGTGTCCTGGGGTATTTCCTCCCAGATCTGGACCAGAGCATCACTGGGCTCCTGAACAGACTGAGGTGCAACCTGGCGGCACCGGATGGACCGAAACATAATGTCCCAGAGGTGTTCTTTTGGATTTAGGTCAGGTGAGCATGGGGGCCTTTCAATGGTATCAATTTCTTCATCCTCCTGGAACTGGCTCCATGCTCTCGTCACATGAGGCTGGGCATTGTCGTGCACCAGGAGGAACCCAGGACCCACTGCACCCATGTAGGGTCTGACAATGGGTCCAAGGATTTCATCCCGATACCTAATGGCAGTCAGGGTGCCGTTGTGTAGCCTGTAGAGGTCTGTGCGTCCCTCCATGGATTTGCCTCCCCAGACCATCACTGACCCACCACCAAACCGGTCATGCTGAACGATGTTACAGGCAGCATAAAGTTCTCCGCGGCTTCTCCAGACCCTTTCACGTCTGTCACATATGTTCAGGGTGAACCTGCTCTCATCTGTGAAAAGCATGGGGCACCAGTGGTGGACCTGACAATTCTGGTGTTCAATGGAAAATGCCAATCAAGCTCCACGGTGTCCGGCATTGAGCACAGGGCCCACTAGAGGACGTCGGGCCCTCAGGCCACCCCCATGAAGTCTGTTTCTGATTGTTTGGTCAGAGACATTCACACCAGTGGCCTGCTGGAGGTCATTTTGTAGGGCCATGGCAGTGCTCATCCTGTTCCTCCTTGCACAAAGGAGCAGATACCGGTGCTGATGGGTTAAGGACCTTCTACGGCTCTGTCCAGCTCTCCTAGAGTAACTGCCTGTCTCCTGGAATCTCCTCCATGCTCTTGAGACTGTGCTGGGAGACACAGCAAACCTTCTGGCAATGACACTTATTGATGTGCCATCCTGGAGGAGTTGGACTGCTTGTGCAACATTTATAGGGTCCAAGTATCGCCTCGTGCTACCAGTAGTGACACTGACCCTAGCCAAATGCAAAACTGGTGAAAAACAGTCAGAAAAGATGAGTAGGGAAAAAAAATGTCAGACACCTCCACCTGAAAAAAACATTCCTGTTTTGGAGGTCGTCTCATTGTTGCCCATCTAGTGCACCTGTTAATTTCAATTAAGAGCAAAGCAGCTGAAACTGATTAACAACCCCCTCTGTATACACCCCTCCCCCTCCGCTACTTAACTGACCAGATCAATATCCCAGGAGTTCTGATTCAAAAGTGTTCCTTTAATTTTTTTGAGCAGTGTATATTATATTGAAATATAATATTTATGTACTTTTTAATATATTAATATTTGAATGATTTTTAATGAAATGTTTTAGTTAGAATATATTTGTATTAGCTGCACATATGTATTGTTGGTGTCATTTTGTTATTTCACCACAAGAGGCCGCCACTTCTTACTTCTGCTTTGTACACGCATTTTTATTGTGTTTGCATTACCTGCCACACACGGTCCCTCCTACTGCTCTGTAATTATAAAAAGAGACATTTTGGCTGTTTGGTATGATTTAATTCGTCATATCGATTGTCAAGAAATTACTTTTGTTTTAGCCCGTAGCGCCTTTCTTCCTGTTTATGAACGGATAGGTGACAGCTTCCGATCTTTGGAACGTACAGGCATTTTTCTTTCTGTTTATGACCGGATAGATGACAGCTTCCGGTCTTTGGAACACATGGGCTGTTATTATTATTATTCTCGGATATAGGGAAGGTACAGTTCGTTCTTTATATACATTCGTAATAGTATTCCTCCTATCCGTTGTAGCCCATGCGAATAACTTGCTATATTAAGGGTTTTTTAATATTTTTTGTACGTTATAGCTGTTCTATTTTGTTAGGTGTGATTTGCGGGTCGGAGGAGGGATCCTCCGGCCTGTGGAACGCATTGTATTTCCGCCTCTCCTATTCAGCCAGCCCCCTAAAAATAAGGCACGTCACACGCCGCAACCACGCCCCTAATGACGCATTTTTCTGACGAAACGTTGGGTGGAGCAAGGGACGTGTGACGTAGGACGCGGGAAGTGATGTGGCGGCTATTTTGTCGGTTTGAAACGCTGGACGTTTCTACATGCTGACCTGTATCTGATAGAATGTGAGTGTACATACATTAACAAGAATAAAAGTGCTTTATTTGTGATCTCTGCGCAATGAGCGTCCCTTCTCTTTATATTTTTATATTTGATGATCGGTGGAGCCCACTTATTTATATTGGTTGGTGTAAGAGTGAAATTGATCTCTGCTTATACATTGGTGTAATGAGAGGAGTACCTGAGTAGCCTTATGTGGAGAGGACCGGTTTATGTGGAAAGGATTTACGGTGCCACTATCTATTGTTATTGATGTGCATATCCCATCCACTGACGGTAAGAGTCAGTACTATTGGGTGATGGTGACGGTGGATCTGTCCTTCTCTTAAGCGAAGACATCTTACTAATGGCTTTCGATTCGATCTGATTGATTCAGCACTGCACTTTTGATGAACTTTTAATGTTTATCTATATATCTTTTAAAGCGCTACACCTTTACTTTTATATTTTTCTTTATTGTATCCAGCAATATAGTGTCAGCAGCTTTTTCATTTACCTTTTTTGGTGTTTAGCGCAACAAATCTGTTTATTTTTTTAAAGTATTAGGGGGGCAGAAGTTTTTTTTTATCTTACTACATAGAATGCATGAAAGCGTTTGTTAACCAAAAAAAAATAAAAAAATATTCTGCTCCTTTATAGCATATTATGAAATTTGCCCCCCCCCCCCGTAACATCTTAAAAACCTGGCTGATCCTGACAGTTTCTGCCCCCCCCTATGTAAACTGATCACAGTATATCATGGCCGCTGAGCCCTGACACCTTGATCAGTTTACATGCCTCCATCATCCACAGATCTCCTCTGTCCTTCTCTGTGCTCCTCTGTCCTCCTCCCCCCTCCCCTCCCTGCATGTCTGCTCCATGTCCGTGCCCCCCCTCCCTCCCTTCCTGCTGCTCAAATTACAGTTCATTTCATACAGTATCCTCTCTGTTTAATTATGTAAGGTGCCCCAGTGCCTGCGTTTAGTAAAAATAAGCTGCTATATAGCTGATTTGCGAGCGGCGAGCGCTGATCGGCGCTCACGTGACCCGCGCCTCTCTCCTCCTCCCCTCCTGACTGACTTCAGCGAGGGATCCCCGGTCCTACCCGCTGCAGCTGTCAGGTCGATAGAGGAGAGAGGCAAAGGGGCACGTGAGCGCTGATCAGCGCTCGCAAATCAGCTATATAGCAGCTTATTTTTACAAAGCACAGACACAGGAGCACTTCACATAATTAAACAGAGAGGATACTGTAAAGTGTATATAGTGGCTTAACAACCACTTTAAGATAGAGAACCTTCTGCCTTTAGAACCACTTTTAGGGACTAGTTGTTAATTAGTTCATGTTAATTAGATCACTGTCAGCTATTAGTTGCCAGATGTGGATTAGTATTATGTGTACACTGTATGTTGGCTTTTCCTTAGCTATGTTAATTCTGTTCCTGTTTACAGTTTGTATTGTTAGGGTAATGTGATCAACCTTTTATCTGATCTTGCATGGTATATATCAGGGATCTTAAAACTATGGCCCTCTAGCTGTTGCGGAACTACATGTCCCATGATGCTTTGTAAACCTCTCACATTCACAGACACGACTAGGCATGATGGGAATTGTAGTTCCTGAACAACTGGAGGGCCATAGTTTGAGGACCCCTGGTATATATTCCTTGTGAATTTACAATAAAGTCAGTTCCAGTTCCAGTATGCATCTAAGCTAGTGTCGTCTAGTATCTTGGGTGCAATATTCAGCTATAATGCTGGGTACGTGTGTCCAGACTAGAGGAAGCTGTATACTGACGGAAGCACCCAGGATGGATGTTGGATGGTTCTGTCACACCTTTGTTTTCCTTGCAGCTGATATTTTTCCCATTACTGACTTACCATGCTTTGTTCTGCACTGTGTCTCTGTATGGAGGCAGCCATCTTGGTAGAGGCAGGGCTTTGCTTCCCTATGTCAAAGCCTCCAGTAACAGTGTACAGAAACAGTAGTGACATCAAAAAATCTCACTCCAGATCTCCTGAGACTAGAGACATAGGCAGCAGTGCCTTGGATCTCACACTGCAGATATACAGCTTTGACACAATTGGTACAGGAGTGTCTAGGCACCCTTACATCCTGGGGAGCACAATGCTATATTTAAGAAGGGATTCCAGACAAAAGATACATTTTCAGGGTACTTAAAAGACACAATTAACATTTCTAAATGCTCCCTATGATATAGCAAATCTTCACTCTTTGAGTACAGATCCACTTTTATTATAGATCCCCTTTCATGTCCAGTTGTCCCAAAAGTAGGGACATTTTATATGTTGGAAAAAGGAGAACCGCGCTGGACAAGTACCAAAAAATATATAAAAAATACAGGCTGCAGCAAAAATGGGATAAACACAATATATACTAGAGAATAATAAGCTGCGCCAATAAAATTGGATAAATCTTTACATTAACATCCAGAGGCTGACATGCCAAAAACTAAGAACCGACAATGATGTCAAACCCCAGTCTCTGAATTAGATGTTGTAACTAATATTCATAAGCGCAGACAACAGTCATTTTCAAGAGAAATTATATAGCATGTCACGTAGAAATAGGTGAAATGATGCCAAGTGAATTGTAGTCCTCATGATGAATTCAATCTCATTAACATCACCCCGGTGATTCACATAATACAAGAGTGCCCACCACCGTAGAAAGATGTCAGCTTACCGGAAGGCAAGCACAAAGAGCATTCGGCTGTAACCCAGCCACGGCCTTTGGCTTGTATAAGGAGTGGAAGGACCAGGATTGCACCAGAAAGTAAAATATCAATTACGTGTGTCCCACCAAGTCACAGCAGTCCGTACACATGGATACGATAGCTCATAAAAAGGAAGGAATGTGGACCATAGCGTGATACCGTCTAATGATTTTTAATAGTAAAAAAGTATAGCACTTACATGTTTAAGATAAAAGATTAGCATTTAAAAAGTTGCCGGCCGGCGAATACAGGAGCCCGTCCTTCTCTGATGCAGCGTGGTGACGTCAGTACGTCGCATCCAGACGCGTTTCGTCATACACTGACTTTATCAATGGGAATTCCCATTGATTTGGGCCAACTTGCATTAGGCCAATGGCATTAGGCCAATAGCTCCTGCTGCTATCAATATGTCCAATGAGGAGAGAGACAGCGCTCGTGCACATTGCTGGATCGGATGGGCTCAGGTAAGGAGAAGGGGGGGTCTGGGGAGCAGCTGCAGCACAGAAGGTTTTTCCCCTAATGCATACAATGCATCAAGGTGAAAAATCTTAAGGCTACTTTCACACTGAGGCGCTTTACTATAACGCTAAAAAAAGCGCCTTGAAAGAGCCCCTCCTCTCACTCCAATGTGAAAGCCCGAGTGCTTTCACACTGGAGTGGTGCACTGGCAGGACGGTACAAAAAGTCCTGCAGGCTGCATCTTTGAAATCAATGGGCAGCGTGGCCGAACCGCTGGCAAAGCGCCACTGCAGCGGCGCTTTGCGGGCGACTTTAACCCTTTTTCGGCCACTAGCAGGGGTTAAAAGCGCCCACTAGCGGCCAAAAAGCACCGCAAAAAAGACGGTAAAGCGCCGCTAAGAATAGCGGCGCTTTAACCGCCCATGCCCCCAAATCGTCGGTGTGAAAGTAGCCTGATGCCCTGTACACACGACCGGTATTCCCAACGGGAAAAGTTCAGTCGGAAATCCAGAGGGGAAGACCGGGAACCTGCTCTCTACTTTTCCCCCGTACAGACGATCGGTTTTCTCGTCGGGAAAATTAAGATGAGAGCTTTTCCTCGACAGTGTTTATGCTCCATCTGAGTTTTTTCCCACAGGAAAACGGCCAAAAATGGCAGTTTTCTGCAACACACGGCCGGGTTTTCCGACAGGAAAAAGTCAGTCGGGAATTCCGGCGGAAAAAAAGAGAGCTGGTTCTCTTTTTTTTGCCGGCAGTTTTCCCGTCTGAAAAACTGCGATGGAGCATACACACGGCCGGGATTCCCAGCCAAAAGCTCTCATCGCAGTTTTCCCGTCGGGAATCCCGGTCGTGTGTACAGGGCATAAGGCTTTAGAACCACTTTAATGTACCCCGACATGGGTCCCCAGGCCAAGTGTGCATACATCTACTTTCCTCGTTTCATAGCTGGGGCATGCACAGTGCATGCTGCTAGTTGTTAAGCCCTGTACACACGACGGTGGTTAAAGACAGACAGAGCGAGAGAGAGAGAGATAGTGTCATTTATATTGAGTTAGATAGAGCAGGAAGGCGAGTCAGTTAGCTGCAGTTACAGTGTGTAGAGGATATATATGCATCCTAGGTGTTGTATACATATTTATACACTGTATTCAGTTTAGCTAGATCCATTCCTGTTATTCTCTATACTGTGACAGGCATAATATACTGACAGGCAGGCATGTGATTGTGCTAGCTGCAGTATTTTCACTTAAGCCGTGTACACACGATCGGTTTTACCAATGAAAACAGTCCAATGGACTTTTTTCATCGGAAAAAACGATCGTGTATGGGCCCCATCGGTCTTTTTTCCATCGGTGTTTAAAAATAGAACATGTTTTAAATGTATCCGATGGTTAAAAAACCGATAGAAAATTACTATCGTCTGTGGGGAACTCCATCGGATAAAAAACCCACGCATGCTCAGAATCAAGTCTACGCATGCTCAGAAGCATTGAACCTAATTTTTCTCGGCTCATCGGAGTGTTTTACATCACCGCTTTTGGAACGGTCGGTTTTTTGACTGATGGTGTGTAGGCAAGACTGATGGAAGTCAGCTTCATCGGTTTTCCGATGGAAAAATCCATCAGTTTAAAAACCACAGGAAATCCGATTGTGTGTACTGGGCTTTAGACTGGATTTTAAGACCCCTTTCACATTGAGGCAGTTTTCAGGCATTTTAGTGCTAGAAATAGTGCCTGTAAACTGCCTGAAAACTGCCTCCCATGCTACCCGAATGTGAAAACCTGAGTGCTCTCACACGGGGGCGGTGCGCTTGCGGGATGTTAGAAAAAGTCCTGCAAGCAGCATCTTTGGTGTGATTTGGGAGCGACTATTAATTTGCTATTGTCACAGTATTGTCACAGCACTACGCCCCGAGTCCAACCTTTTTCAAGCCAATTAGAGCCTCGGGCTCTAATCATGTGGCTTGAAGAAAGAAAAAAAAAAGACCGGCACCCTGCACCCCGGGACACCCCTAATGAACCGGCCGCTCCTGCTCATGGTCATGGAAGAGTTAGCACAAAATTGTAAGAAGGATTTTGTAGAAATTGAAAAGATTTCTGAACATTACATGTGGTATATACATTTGTGAACAAGAGCAGATAAGCCCTTTAAATATGCTGGAAAAATAACGATTTACGCGTCAAACTTTAAAAAAGTGAGTCGGGGGCCATAAGCGCAATTTTTTAGGTTTATGTCCCTTTGATCGCGGACTGAAAATAATAAGCGATTGGTATTATTTTCTATGTTCTGGCATCTAAATTGCTTTCAGTGCGTTTCCAAAGTCTCGCAGCTGCAACTCATGTTTGTCAGAACAAGATAATATTTTTTATTTTTTTTCCTTTTAATGATGTGATTTACTTGGGCATTTTTGCGATCTGTACATCCTGTACAATGCGCTGAAAGCAGCGGGGACTGCCAACCAGAATACATTTGCCATTTACTGTAGATTATATACTTAGCTTAACACGCAGTGGGAGAAGGAACTAGTTCCACATGCGCCACAGATACTTCCATTTAGATATAACGTACATTTGACACAGCAAAGATACAATCATTTCCTTCACTTTTCTCCCACTTTCTTACACTGCAGGGAATTCAAGTTTATTTTTTATTTTTATTTTTTTTTCTGATAAATTGTATCATTTGCATTTGAGAAGGTTTAGCAGCATTTGGGGAGTTTAGGACTTATTAGGGCAGAAACTTTACAAAGGAACAGCGCAATTGTTTTCTATAGCCAACAACCAGGTTCTATTTTCTCTCTGGGGAAGTGACGATTAGGATCTGATTGGCTGCTGTGATTAAAGCGGACCTTTAGTCATTTTTTCATCTTTCCATCTATTAAATCTTCTGCCCTTGTGGTTTTAACTTTGGATAGTAAAGCATTGTTTTTTCTGCCAGTAAATACCTTATACAGCCCACTTCCTGTTCCTTGTCTGGTCATTATGACATCATGCACAGCTCTCTCTCTCTCACTTGTGATAGTTTGCCAGGAAGGGAGGGGGATGAGTCATAAGAGGGCCAATGAGAGCTGCAGAGCTGGAGGTGTGTCTGTGTAAATCCAGGAAGTGAACAGGCAGCAGCTTCAGCTGCCCACAGTTATGATGGCTGCAGCCAGACTCAGTGGAGGGAGATTTCTGCAGCATATTTGGCAAGTGCAGAATCACAGTATATATAAAATAATATGCAAAGTGGTTGGAGGGAAGCTTCAAAATGGCAAAGATGTTTTTATTACAAATTATGTGAGCAGACCGCAGTTCCTCTTTAAGGATTTATTAGGGCAGACGTACAGAAACTTTAGAAAGGAACAGCGCAATTGTTTTCTATAGCCAACAACCAGGTTCTGTTTTCTCTCTGGAGAAGTGACACTAATGCCACCTACACACGATCATTTTTCCCGTCGAGAAAAATTAAATTTTTTCCTTTGGACGAGAAAAACGATCGTCTGTGGGCTGTTTGTCGTTTTTCTCGACGGGAAAAACGGCATTAATCACGACGAGAAATATAAGAACATGCTCTAATTTTTCTCGTCGTGATTCCCGTCATTTTTTTCCGCTGCAGTTTTCCCATAGGGAAACACTGCCGGGGAGCCCACACACGGTCGTTTTTTTCGACCAAAAAAAAAATGTCATTTAAAACGGCCGTGTGTGGGGGGAACAAGCTGTTCCTCGTTTTTCACGTCGATTTTCTCGACAGTGTTTTCACCGTCGAAAAAATCGATCGTGTGTACGCGGCATTAGGATCTGATTGGTTGCTGTGATTTACTTGTTTTGTTTGAGGTGTAAAAGCAACATACTACTCACTGCAATCTAAATTGTCCCTGAAAATATATAAAAATATCTTTTAGACCAAATTATAGAGATTTCCAAACACTTCCTCTACTAGTGACACGTTTTACAGGACAGGAAGTGAAGGAAAATCTGCAACCAAGAAATAGAAGATAATAATAATAATAATAATAATAATAAACAATAAATAGCTGACAGAGATCCAGCATTCCCCTACTTAAAGTGATTGCAAAGTCTCAAGGTTTTTCACCCTAAGGTAAAAAAACTTTCTTTGCTGCAGCTCCCCCCAGAGCCCCCCCCCCTTTTTCTTACCTGAGCCCGATCCTCATTGGGCAGATTGATAATCAAATCCAGTGACATGAGAGCGGGGGCGGGGCTGAGTCCCGCTGTTGCATCCATTGACACAGACAGACGGGAGCGTGCCCGCACAGGTGCCCTCGTGGAAAGCGGCTTTCCATGGGGGCATCAGATGAAGGGGAGGAGCCAGGAGTGAGGATTGGGGTTGCTCTGTGTAAAACCCTTGCACAGAGCAGGTAAGTATAACATGTTTGTTTATTTTTATAAAAAAAAAAAAAAAAAAAGCAAACATTTGCCATCAATTTAAAGTGTTACTAAACCCACAACAGTAAAATCAGTCTGTGTATGCAGTAAAGGATGCTTGTTATACTCACTGTGGAACCTAAGACCCGGTTCACACCAGGGCGGCGCAACGCGGCATGACTTGTGGGGGCGACCTCGGCGGCGCGATCTTAAGAAGACTTTTAAGCGGGATAGAGGGCAATGCTGCGCAGCGGGGGTGGCAATGCTCGTGAACGGCGGTCGCAATGACTGGTGGCCACGAGCAATCGCGGGCACGAGAGGAAGAACAGGGACGTGTGTGTGTAAACACACACATCCCTGTTCCGAGAGAAGAGGAGATGCAGATCGTGAGTTCCTACAAGCTGGGAAACAGGATCGGCCATCTCCTATAATCACTCCCATCCCCCTTCAGTTAGAACACACTATAGGGAACACAGTTAACCCCTTAACCGGCCCCTAGTGTTAACCCCTTCCCTGCCAGTGACATTTACACAGTAATCAGAGCATTTTTATAGCACTGATCGCTGTATAAATGTCAAAAGTGTCCGATGTGTCCGCCATAATGTCGCAGTCCCGATACAAATCGCAGATCGCCGCCATTACTGGTAAAAAATAAAAAGGCCATAAATATATTCCTTATTTTGTAGACTTTTGCGCAAACCAATCAATATACGCTTTTTGCAATTTTTATTACCAAAAATATGTAGAAGAATATATATCGGCCTAAACTAAGGAAAAAAATTGGCTTTTTTGAAAAAAAATTGGGGATATTTATTATAGCAAAAAGTACAAAATATTGTCTTTTTTCAAAATAGTCTGTCTTTTTTTGTTTATAGCGCAAAAAATAAAAACCGCAGAGGTTATAAAATACCACCAAAAGAAATCTCTATTTGTGGGAAAAAGGGACGTCAATTTTGTTTGGGTACAGCGTTGCACGCAATTGTCAGTTAAAGCGACGCAGTGCCGTATCGCAAAAAATGGCCCGGTCATTGAGCAGCCAATTCTTCCGGGGCTGAAGTGGTTAAAGACAGGCCCACTGCAAGCAGTGAGTGTAGGCAATTTTGTGACTCTCTGCTGCCACCTAGAGCTTGCCTGCCAAGGTGCGTGGTGCTCAGCTCCATCTCCTGCAGCAGTGCTCAGCTGGCGTGGGAAGAATGCAGAGCGGCTGTATTTGAGAATAATAGGAGCTGGAAAAAAAAAAAAACTTGCATTTGGCCTTTTTCTAGCTCTCATTACAAACAAATACTGATTGTTGTTTTCTCAGACAGCTTGTAAGAATATCAAAGGCAAAGTGCTTGTCTGAATAGCTGCAATGCAGCAGTGTAATCTGCAGTCCACATTGTCACTGTCACTCACAGTGGGCAGCTAACCACTCAGAACTTCCTCAGTGGCGGGGGGTTCTGTGTGTCGGCCATCAAACTGTGGAAGTAATGCTCATTTTTAATCTGAGGCTGTAAAAAAATAAAATAAAGGGCAGTCGATGTTCAAATTAAAATTTTAAAATTATAAAGTAGAGTATTTCTCCATTAAAGTCATTGACGGTGCAAGAATCTGCACTCCTCATGAGGCCAAGTAGATTGTGACTTTTCTTTTGCAGGTTTTTAAAGCAGTATTACCCCCAAAAACATTTATTACAGTATATTGCAGCTTACTAATTCTTAGATGTGATGGCTGCATTACTTTTCTTTTTTAGGCTTTCTTTCTTTCTTTTGTTTTCACCTGGTGATCCTGCCAGTACCTCTGTTGCTTTTCTGTTTCGATCGTTTTTTATTAATTATTTTCCAAGAATGGAAAAAGGAAACAATACAAAGTAAAGCTGAAAACTTTCTTCGCTGGGCTCTGTAAAAACAAAGGGGATACACAATGGGGGGGGGACCTAAAAAGACCATTACAAATGAAGCGATTTGTCCATGGAGTCTCATATCTGCAAACTTTGACCAGAAGAACGAACAGACAAACATTTGCCCAATATGGACCCATAGCCTTATTGTAGATAAAAAGGCCTTTACAGGGGCGGCTGAACAAGGCTGTCTGTGGTGTACAATAGTGATATATTAGTGGTCTCCAAACTGTGGCCCTTTTCTTGCTTTTATCTGGGGCATATTCCTCCCATTGATATGAGACACTATTCTGCCAACTGACATCAACAATGGGGCACCATTCCTCCCAATGATACCAACAATGGGGCACTATTCCTCCCAATGACACCAACAATGGGGCACCATTCCTTCCAATGATTCCAACAAATAGGGCACTATTCCTCCCAATGATACCAACAATGGGGCACCATTCCTCCCAATGACACCAAGTGCGGCGATGTTTACTGCCATTGATGCCAGGAAAATTTCCACTTCCACTGAAGGACAATAAACTGGCCCTTTGTTTAGAAAGTTTGGAGATCCCTGGGCTATATGGTCAAAAATATGGATCCCTAAAAATGGTCCGCAAAGTTGTAGAACCTTTAGCTTGCATTGTGGGGTTCCAAAATCACTTTCCATGGTCAAACATCAACCTGACTATTATGGGAGAGTCCCCTCCCCACATCAATGTCATTGATAACTTACCTGAAGAAAAAAGAAGAAGAGAAGGAAATTACTACCAGGCTAACTAGAAAGAAAAAGAAGAAGAGAGAATAAGAGAAAGAAGGTAGAAGATGGTGAGTCCATCCAGGATATATCCAACGACCAATCCTGGAGTCCGCACCATATATCTGGAACCTGTAGGTAGGCAAGCCAGGGGGACCATATTTTCATTAAAGAGGATTGCTTGTCTCTAAAAACACGCACGATTTTTACATTTAGTATTATCCACGTGAATTTACGCTTTATAAGTCTGTTGCTTTGCAACAGAACAATGCTGTCCTACAGATGTACCAGTTAGAGCAGTGTTTCTCAACTCCAGTCCTCAAGGCGCACAAACAGGTCATGTTTTCAGGATTTCCCCCAGATGACACGGCTGCGGCAATTTCTAAGGCAGTGAAACTGATCAAACCACCTGTGCAAAATAATGGCTAGCCTGAAAACATGACCTGTTGGGGCGCCTTGAGGACTGGAGTTGAGAAACACTGAGTTAGAGGACTGAGACAAACCATTTACCACATTACTTGTCCCTATTACTATGTAACTATTCTTTTGTTTATAGCGCAATAAATAAAAACCGCAGAGGTGATCAAATACCACCAAAAGAAAGCTCTATTTGTGGGGGAAAAAAGAACGTCAATTTTGAACGACCGTGCAATTGTCAGTTAAAGCGACGCAGTGCCGAATCGCAAAAAGTGGCCTGGTCTTTGGCCAACAAAATGGTCCGGGGCTTAAGTGGTTAAAACAATAAAAAAAAAAATTGAGCAACAATTCTTTTTTTCAGATCCTCAGAGAGTTCTTTGATAAACATTTCATTTGGGTACAGTGTTGCATGACCGCGCAATTGTCATTCAAAGTGTGACAGCGCTGAAAGCTGAAAAATGGCTTGGGCAGGAAGGGGGTGAAAGTGCCCAGTATTGAGGTGGTTAAACAGAGGTGGAAAAAAGGTTAAAAAGAAAAAACGAATGCAGCCACCACATCTGATTGGTAAACTGCAGGTATATTGCATTTTTGGTTTTGGGTTGAATACCGCTTTAAGATTTAAGTGTAGTTTCAATCAACCCTACATCTCCCCCTCCTTATCCTCAACTGCAGTAACCATAAAATCCATACCTCAAATGTACACCCAGTGACTTCTACGTGCTCTGCAGTAAGGTGCTTTAGGGAAGAAGGGATGAGCTGTGAATGGGGGCGCAGAGTGGAGCTCAGAGGGGAGCTGTGGACGGGGAGTGCAGAAGTGAGCTGTGAACAGGGGGTGCAGAGGTGAGCTGTGATGGGGGGTGCAGAGGGGAGCTGTGGATGGGGGTGCAGTGGGAAGCTGCGGACGTGGGGTGCAGAGGTGAGCTGTGAATGAGGGGTGCAGAGGTGAGCTGTGGACAAGAGGTGCAGAGGGGAGCTTTGGACGGGGGTGCAGAGGTGAGCTGTGGACAGGGGATGCAGAGGTGAGCTGTGGACAGTGGGTGCACAAGTGAGCTTTGGACAGGGGGTGCACAAG
The DNA here is from genome assembly GCA_029206835.1 of Rana muscosa. Taxonomy (NCBI): domain Eukaryota; kingdom Metazoa; phylum Chordata; class Amphibia; order Anura; family Ranidae; genus Rana; species Rana muscosa. Next base: position 449,208,217 of record CM055127.1, on the reverse strand, counting down.
TGAGCTGTGGACGGGGGTGCAGAGGTGAGCTGTGGACGGGGGGTGCAGAGGTGAGCTGCGAACAGGGGGTGCAGAGGTGAGCTGTGAACAGGGGGTGCAGAGGGGAGCTGTGGATGGGGGTGCAGTGGGAAGCTGCGGATGAGGGGTGCAGAGGTGAGCTGTGGACAGGGGGTGCAGAGGTTAGCTTTGGACAGGGGGTGCAGAGGTGAGCTGTGGACAGGGGGTGCAGAGGTGAGCTGTGGGCGGGGGATGCAGAGGTGAGCTTGAACGGGGGGGTGCAGACAGGGAGCTGTGGACAGGGGGTGCAGACAGGGAGCTGTGGACAGGGGGTGCAGAGGTGAGCTGTGGACAGGGGGTGCACAAGTGAGCTGTGGACAGGGGGTGCACAAGTGAGCTGTGGACGGGGGTGCAGAGGTGAGCTGTGAGCTGTGGACGGGGGTGCAGAGGTGAGCTGTGAGCTGTGGATGGGGGGGTGCAGTGGTGAGATGTGGTTGGGGGGGTGCAGAGGGGAGCTGTGGATGGGGGTTGCAGAGGTGAGCTGTGGATGAGGGGTGCAGAGGGGAGCTGTGGATGGGGGTACAGAGGGAAGCTGTGGACGGGGGGTGCAGAGGGGAGCTGTGGACGGGGAGGGGTGCAGAGGGGAGTTGTGGATGGGGGGTGCAGAGGGGAGCTGTGGACGGGGGGGTGCAGAGGTGAGCTGTGGATGGGGGTACAGGGGGAAGCTGTGGACATGGGGTGCAGAGGGGAGCTGTGGACAGGGGGTGCAGAGGTGAGCTGTGGACGGGGGGTGCAGAGGGGAGCTGTGGACGGGGGATGCAGAGGTGAGCTGTGGACAGGGGGTGCAGAGGTGAGCTGTGGATGGGGGTACAGAGGGAAGCTGTGGACGGGGGTTGCAGAGGTGAGCTGTGGATGGGGGGTGCAGAGGTGAAGTGTGGACAAGGGTTGCAGAGGGGAGCTGTGGACAGGGGTTACAGAGGTGAAGTGTGGACGGGGGTTACAGAGGTGAAGTGTGGACGGGGGTTGCAGAGGTGAGCTGTGGACACAGTAGGAAGTGTTATTTTTACAAATGATTGTGCTCAGGCGTGTACATGTCTCGCTAGTGGTATAAAGCATATTTTGCATGTACAAGGACTGAGGCATATGTTACCGTGTACACACAGTAAGAATGTCTACGTTTTAGGCCTCTCCCACTATTAGCACAGTGATGTCATATCCACAATTTGCCACACACTCCACCTAATTATTCTTCTCTGGGTACGAAAAGTGCCCCAAATCTTCCATAGTTCTAGCCATGCCAGATTTTTCTAAAATTTGAGAGCTAAACAAATATCTCACCCCCAATTCATACCTCCCAACTTCCTGAGATGGGAATGAGGGACACCTATTAGCAAAAGTATGTAGGCATAGGACACACCCCCCTCCCACGCTCCTTAAAGGAGAATTGTATATAAAAAAAGTGCTTTTTTTACCACTACTATTCCTTTATATTGGCTTCTGAAATTTACAAATGCAGCAATTTAGAAATTGGATGAAACGTTTAGCACTGGGAAACACTTTTTGAAAGATAAAAAGTGCATTTTATATACAACTACATAGATCAACATGAGGGACAAATGAGGAAAGAGGGACAGAGGGACATTCTTCCTAATCAGGGACAGTCCCTCTAAATCAGGGACATTTGGGAGCGATGTTAATAGGATATTAGGAAGTGACTGAAAGAGGCCGTAAAAGATCCACTGAGATACAAAAAAAATAAAAAAAAAATAAAGAAGCAAAGGAAAAACACATAACAGTTGTTTGATAAACAGTGCTTTAGCAAACTAAATGGCTAAAAACATATAAATACAAGTACATAGATTTTTTTACTCCCTATACATTATGTTTTCTGTACATCTCACTATTTTAGGTGGTTAGGTTACATGTGATTGAAAAAAAGAGAATATAGTTTGATTGAAAATATGCAATTTGATTTTCTAAAGCCGTGTACACACGATTGGTTTTATCGATGAAAACAGTCCGATGGACTGTTTTCATCGGACAAACCGATCGTGTATGGGCCCCATCGGTCTTTTTTCCATCGGTGTGAAAAAATAGAACAAGTTTAAAATTTTTCCGATGGGAAAAAAAACCGATAGCAAATTACTATCGTCGGTGGGGAACTCCAACGGAGAAAAAACCCACGCATGCTCAGAATCAAGTCGACGCATGCTCAGAAGCATTGAACTTCATTTTTCTCGGCTCGTCGGAGTGTTTAGGCAAGACTGATGGAAGTCAGCTTCATCGGATTTCTGATGGAAAAATCCATCGGATTAGAATCCATAGAAAATCCGATCGTGTGTACAGGGCTTTAGTGTTTAAAATACATTTTTGACTCGGGTTGCAGTTATTGAAATAAGTCCAAATACAGATAAGAAAACGCACAGTGAAATGAAGGCGCTTTGAGTTCTATGTACACTCGCTTAAAAATGTTTTTTTTTTAGAAGCAATATAGATAGATGCATCAGGAAAATAACAGGAAGTGCAGTAACATCCATTTACAATAAAAGCATCTGCTGGTTTCTAGATTGAGCTGAATGGAATTTAACCACTTCAGCCCCGGAAGGATTTACCCACTTCCTGACCAGGCCATCTTTTGCAAATTGACACTGCGTCGCTTTAACTGACAATTGCGCTGTGGTGCGACGTTGTACCCAAACGGAATTAATGTCCTTTTTTTTCCCCCACAAATAGAGCTTTATTTTGGTGATATTTGATCACCTCTGCGGTTTTTTTTTTTTTTGCGCTATAAACAAAAAAAATCATCAATTTTGAAAAAAATAATGATATTAACTTTTTGCTGAAATAAATATCCCCCAAAAAATTTAAAAAAACAAATTTCTTCCTCAGTTTAGGCCAATATGTATTCTACTCCATATCTGTGGTAAAAAAAAATCCCAATTAGCGTATATTGACTGGTTTGCGCAAAAGTTATAGCGTCTACAAAATAGGGGATAGATTTATGGCATTTTTTTTATAGTTTTCTTTTTTACTAGTAATGGCTGCAATCTGTGATTTTTAGTGGGACTGCGACATTGCGGTGAACGGATCGGACACTTTTGACACTTTTTTGGGACCAGTGACATTTATACAGCAATCAGCGCTATAAAAATGCACTGATTACTGTATAAATGACACTGGCAGGGAAGGGGTTAACACTAGGGGCGATCAAAGGGTTAAATGTTCCCTAAGGAGCTGCTTTTTAACGGTAGGGGGAGGGGTCTGACAGGGAATAGAAAGAGATTTCTGTTCCTAATCACTAAGAACAGACAATCTCACTCTACTCCCCTGTCAGAACGGGGATCTGCTTTGCTCACACTGGCAGATCCCTGTTCTGCCTCTCTGTGGAGCGATCGCGGGTGACCGGCGGACATTGAGTCCGCCGGAACCCGCTAATTGGCTCCCCCGCTAGCAAATGGGCACGCGCCCACAGATCGTTGTGTACTACGCCCGACGTACAATGATGGCGATTCGCGCAGCCGAGCCAACCTGCCGCGGCGGTTGATCGGCAAGCAGTTAAAGTGAACCCTCCAAAGTGGAAGTTACATTTGTGACTTGTAGTTATTTATTTATTACAGGTACTTATATAGCGCTGCCAATTTTCACAGCGCTTTACATATGTATTTGTACATTCACATTAGTCCCTGCCCTCGAGGAGCTTACAGTCTAAGGTCCCTAACTCACATTCATACATACACATAGTAAGGCCAATCTAGACAGGATCTAATGAACCTACCAGCATGTCTTTGTATTGTTGGAGGAAATCCACACAGGCACAGAGAGAACATTCAAACTCCAGGCAGGTAATGCTGTGGTTGGGATTGGAACTGATGACCCTAGTGCTGCTAGACAGAAGTGCTAACCACTTAGCCACCTAAATATGCAGGCTCTGGGGCTAGCTTCCTGTATCTGGTTTCAAAACTTATAGCTGACATGGAAAAAGTATGCACAGGGCCGCTTTAAAGCGGAGGTTCACCCAAATCACAATACTGTCTTCTCCGCTTCATTGCACAACAAGGATTCGCAATTGACCCAGATTTTTTTTTTCTGACATGTACATACCTTAATATCTAAGAGTTCCTTGCTTTCCCTCCCGTGGGAGTAGGCGTGTCCCTGGTGCCGCAGTGATGTGTGGGTGTTCGCCGAATTGCTCTCTGGGAGCTAACCGCAGTGTGTGCTTCCCAACATACTACGCAAACGGCTTCCTTCATAATCCCACAAGATTTTCTACTAAGGAGCGACGCGTGACACCGGTCACGTGACGGGGGCGTAGCTGAAATCGCCATTTTAGAAAAGGGCATTCAGGTGAATATCGCCATTACTCACCTGTACACACGAGGTAAAGGACGTTGAAAATACAGAGTGCAACAAATCTTTGCAATCCAATATGTCCCCGTTCTATGTCCTCATGCTCGAGAAGGAGCGGTGAATGCCGGGAGCCGTGCATTCACCGCTTCCAGGAAGTCAGTGCAGGAAGTCAGTGCTTGTGGGCTTCACAATGCCCACAAGCAAAATGGGAAATCCCTACAGCGATTTTTAAAAGTTTAGCTTTTAAACAAAAACGGACGGGGGATGGTTCTAGTCACCAAACAAGTGAGTACTAACTGGTGATGTTAAACCACATTGAATGCAGCAAAAAAAAAACAAAAAAACAATTGGCCGCAGAACCTCCGCTTTAAGAAATCAGTGGGTCTATTGGAAATATCTCATAGATGGGCCACCTGTGACATTACCTAGATGGAATTTGAGAGAAAGCAAGACTTATGCAAGGCATAGTAGGTTCTCCCCCAAAATCCAGGACCATTTGGGATGTCTGGTGGTGGATATCTCTAACTTGATGGGCCCAGGTCAATTGCCCCATTTTCATTATGCTTAAAGCAGCTTTACAGATTTCACCAACTTTATGTTTAAAACCAAAACCTTTTTTTCCCAGGTTTGGCTAGGGTAGGTGGTGGGGGTGCCACTAGGGAGATTCCCTTTGACTTTCTGTCCTGTAGACACAACAGGATGTGGAGGAACTCACTTCAAAGTAATGGAAAGTCTCTTTTTGTCACCTTGTGCTGCACTGTGCGTAGAGGTGTCCCTCGTGGTGGAGGAGCAGGGCTTTGTTTCCTCATATCAAACCTGCTTCCCCAGGAGACTGGTAGGGTAGCTTTTAAGAAGCAGAAAGAGATGTAGAAAGCATATATCACAGAATGAATGAAGCAGAAGCAGGGAGTTCTTACCACTCCATGTCCTTGGGTACAGCTTCTCCAGCAAGGAGAACAGAGAGTAGCAAGTAGAGACATCACCTAATCTCACTCCAAATCTGGTAAGAGTAACCGTCAGAGACAGCGGTGCCTTAGAACAGGGGTCTCCAAACTTTCTACACAAAGAACGAGTTTATTGTTCTTCAGACTTTAGGGGGGGCTAGACTGTTGCCAGTGGGAGGAGAACATGCCCTGACGTCAGGAGGAGGAACACAAATTAGATGGTGCCTGTGGTCATTAGGAGAAGGAATAGTGACCCACTAGTGGCTTTAGTGAAAAGAATAGCATCCCATTGTTGTTTTCAGTGCAAGGAATAGTGTCCAATTGTTTATCTTGGTGGGAGGAAAAGTTCCCCATTGTTGGTGTCGGTGAAAGGAATAAATCTCCATCACTGGTGTTAGTGGAAGGAATAACATTCCATTGCTGGTGTCAATGGGAGGAATACTGCCCCACTGCTGATGTTAGTGGGAGGAATAGTGCTCATTGTCATTGTCAGTAGGAAAAAAATGCACAATTGTTTATATAAGTGGGGGGAATATTGCCCCATCAGGGGTGATAGTGGAGGAAATGGTGCCCCATCATTGGTGTCAGTGGAAGGAATTAATGCTTCATCATTGATGTCAGTGGAAGGATTAATGCTCCGTTGTTGATGTCAGTTCAAGGACTACTGCCTCACTGTTGGTGTCTGTGAAAGGAATAGTGCCTCATTGTTGGTGTCAGTGATAGGAATGGTGCCTGATTGTTGGAGTCAGTGAGAGGTATGATGCCTCATTGTTGGTGTCAGTAAGAGAAATAGTGCCCTATTGTTGGTGTCAGTAAGAGGAATAGTGCCTCATATCAGTGGGAGGAACATGTCCCAAGGGCTGGATAAAGGCAAGCAAAGGGCCACATCTGATCCACCGGCCACAGTTTGGAGACTATTGGGTTAGATCAGTGGTCTCCAAACAACAGCCCGGGGGCCAGATGTGGCCCTTTGCTTGCTTTTATACAGCCCTTGAGGCGCTATTTTCATCCACTGATACCAACAATGGAGCATACTTTCCCCCACTGATACCAATAAAGGGGCAGAATTCCACCCAATGACACAAATTATGGGGCAGAAATCCTCCAAATGACATCAAGGATGGGGCACAATTCTTCTCAATGACATCATTGGGGCAATGTTTTTTTTCCCCCACTAACGTTGGGACCTCTTCCATCACCAAAGGCCACCATCCAGGCCCCCCTTACAGTATGTCTGAAGGACAGTAAACTGACCCTTTGTTTAGAAAGTTTGGAGAACCCTGCCTTAGATGATCTCACACTGCAGATATGCAGCTAAGTGTCTAGGCACAGAAAGTGCACTGGTATATTGGAGAAATTCAAAACAAAAGATACCCCACCGCTCTCACTGACTCCTCCTGTTGACCACATTACTACAGATGGAGGAGGTGATATGTGGTCAGAGGGAGTGACCGGTGGGAGCTGCAGGAGCCCCAAGAGATTAATTATCCTGAGGTGTCGATTTTCCAACTAAATTGGGAAAGGCAAGTATTTATTCCCTACATTTTCAGGCAATAAACACTTTAAAAAAAAAAAAAAACGTTGCGACATGATCGTGTTAAAGTGGTTGTAAACGCTTATGCCGCGTACACACGATCATTTTTCACGTCGAAAAAAATGAAATTTTTTGTTTTCAACAAGAAAAACGACCGTGTGTGGCCTTTTTGTAATTTTTCACGACGTGAAAAATAGGATTTTTATAACAGCTTACCTGTAAAATCCTTTTCTTGGAGTACACCACGGGACACAGAGCTAGTCATTACATAATGGGTTAAGGGTCACCAGCGGTGATTGGACACTGGCACAACCAATGGAAGACAGTTCCCCTCCATATAACCCCTCCCATCAGGGAAGTACCTCAGTTTTGTAGCAAAGCAGTAAGGTTCCCATAAGAAGGGTGGGACCTCTGTGTCCCGTGGTGTACTCCAAGAAAAGGATTTTACAGGTAAGCTGTTATAAAAATCCTATTTTCTTTATCGTACACCACGGGACACAGAGCTAGTCATTACATAATGGGACGTCCCAGAGCAATGCTCATATGAAGGGGGGGAGACACAGATCAAACCGGCCGCTTGCGGACCAGAAGCCCTATACTGCTGCCTGCAGCACACTTCGCCCGAAGGCGGAATCCTCATGTCCTTTCACATCTATTTGATAGAATTTGGAAAATGTATGGACTGAGGACCAAGTTGCAGCCTTACAGATCTGAGCCATCGAAGCCTGGTGGTGCACTGCCCATGAAGCACTTATCGCCCTAGTAGAGTGCGCCTTAACAGGAAAAGGAGGAGTCCTGTTCTTTAAACCATAAGCTTGAACAATTACTTGTCTAATCCACCTGGAAATGGTGGATTTTGATACCGCTTGGCCCTTCTTGGGACCATCTGGTAAAATAAACAAAACATCAGTTTTACGTATCTGAGCGGTTGCTTGCAGATACACCCTTACCGCTCTCACTAGATCTAGAGAGTGTAATAATTTTTCCCCCGCCATCCGCGGGTTTGGAAAAAAGGAAGGCAGAACAATGTCTTGATTCAAGTGAAAAGCCGACACCACCTTAGGCAGAAAAGCCGGATGGGGTCGTAGTACGATCTTGTCCTTGTGACAAATTAGATAAGGCTCTTTACAAGAAAGAGCTGCTAGCTCTGATACTCTCCTAGCAGAAGCTATAGCAATCAGAAAGGCCAATTTCCTACTTAATATAATTAAAGGAATATGGCGAATAGGTTCAAAAGGTTGCTTTTGCAACACTGACAATACCAAATTCAAATCCCATGGACACAAGGGAGACCTGACTGGAGGATTTATCCTCAGTACCCCCTGAATGAATGTCCGAACTAGGGAGTGAGATGCCAATGGTCTCTGAAAGAAGACTGATAGAGCCGATATTTGCCCTTTGATGGTGCTAAGGGCTAATTTCATATCCACTCCTAACTGGCAAAAAGCAAGAATCCTACTTATTTCATATTTCAGAGGATTCCAACTTCTGGATTCACACCAGGAAACGTATGCTTTCCAGACTCTATGATAGATGAGTCTGGAGGCTGGCTTTCTAGCATTAATGAGCGTAGAAAGAGCCAGGCCAGAGACCCCTCTCTTTTTCAAAATGTGGGTCTCAGCAGCCAGGCCGTCAAATTTAGCCTTTGTAAGGAAGGGTGGAATACTGGACCCTGTGACAACAGGTCGTGTCGAAGTGGAAGCTTCCAGGGCCTTCCTATCGCCATTTTTACGATCTCGGCATACCAAGGCCTCCTGGGCCAGTTTGGGGCCACTAGGATTACTGGTATTCCCTCCTCCTTGATCCTGCGAAGCAGTCTTTGTAGAAGAGGGATCGGAGGGAATGCATAGATCAGTGAGAACTGATTCCATGGAGTTATTAGAGCGTCTGTCCCGTAGGCTAGAGGATCTCTCGTTCTGGACACAAAGTTGTCCAATTTCTTGTTGAACCTGGAAGCTAGCAGGTCTACATCTGGGTTTCCCCATCTCAGAAATATGGCCTGAAAGATCTCTGGGTGAAGAGACCACTCTCCTGGTAGCAGCTGCTGACGACTCAGGTAGTCTGCTTGCCAGTTTTCTATCCCTGGAATGAAGATTGCAGAGATGCAAGGTACATGCTCTTCTGCCCATGCCAAGATCCGGTTCACCTCTCTTTGGGCTGCCCGACTGTGGGTGCCTCCTTGGTGATTGATGTAAGCTACTGCCGTAGCATTGTCGGATTGAACCCGAACTGGGTAGCCCTGTAACCTGTATGTCCAGGTTTTGAGGGCTAGATATACCGCCCGGATCTCTAGCACATTGATGGGCAGGATCCCCTGAGTCTTGGCCCAGGTTCCCTGGGTAGAAGCCTCCTCGAATACTGCACCCCAGCCCGATAGGCTGGCATCCGTAGATACCACCTTCCAGGCCACTGGGAGGAAGGACTTTCCCTTCCGTAAATTCCTGGCTTCTAGCCACCAATTGAAGCTGTGGCGTACTTGTGAGGACAGGCGCATGGGTATATCCAGAGCTTGGCTCTTTCTGTTCCAGGAGGCTAAAATATTGCCTTGAAGTAGTCTCGAATGAAACTGGGCGTAAGGGACCGCCTCGAAGGAGGCTACCATCTTTCCCAAAAGTCTCATGCAAAGGCGAATAGACGGCCTCTTGTTTGCTTTGACCTTGTGGATCAGGTCTTTCAGAGACTGTATCTTTGGCTCTGGCAGGTATACCCTGTTTTGGGCTGTATCTATGATCATGCCCAGGTACACTATCCTTCTTTGGGCCTGGAGAGAGGATTTTTGTAAGTTTATAATCCATCCTAAATGCTCCAGGTATCCTACTGTAGTGTCTACAGCGTGATCCAATCCCTCCTTTGACTGATCTATTAATAGTAGATCGTCTAGATAGGCCGTTACCGCAATGCCCCGTGTTCTTAGGTTTGCTAACAGAGGAGCTAGCACCTTTGTGAATACTCTGGGCGCGGTGGCTACACCAAATGGCAGGGCCACAAATTGAAAGTGGCGATCTTCTACCGCAAACCTTAGGAATCTTTGGTGTGCGGGGAGGATTGGTATGTGTAGATATGCGTCTTTGATATCTATGGACGCAATGAATTCTCCGCCTTTTAAAGTAGCGACCACGGATCGAATCGTTTCCATTCGAAAATGGCGAACGTTCAGAAACTGGTTTTAGATTTTTTAGATCCAGGATGGGTCTGACTTCTCCGTTCGGTTTTGGAATCACAAAGAGGTTTGAGTAAAAACCTGAACCTTGCTCCTTTTGGGGTACCTCTGTAACCACACCTTGAGCTATTAAGTGATTCAAACCTTTGAAGAAGGATCCTCTTTTTTGTGGATCCTTGGAGAGTCTTGAACTTCGGAATTGAGAAGATGGGATCTCTCGAAATTCCAGTCTGTACCCTGAGGATATTGTGGATACCACCCATTTGTCCTGGGTTTCTGTCCGCCAAGTCGCTGAGAACTGACGAAGCCTTCCCCCCACTCGGCCGAGCGGGGGCGCCCCTTCAATGAGAGGTTTTGGGGGCTTGCTTATTAGCTCTTGAACCCCACGGCTTCTTGTTCTTCTGAGCCTGTTCTTTGGCTTTTTTGGGCGGCTGAAAAGGTCGTCGCCACTGGCTGGAGTCAGATTTCCCGGGAGCTGGGGAGAGAGTGTGTTTAAAACAAGGTCTCTTGTTTTTCTTTCTCTCAGGTAAAAGTGTCGTTTTACCACTTGATATCTTTTGGATATATCTTTCTAAATCTTCCCCAAAAAGGCGTTCGCCATGGAACGGGAAACTTGCCAACAACTTTTTGCATGGGGCTTCCGCTGACCAATGCTTAAGCCAAAGTACTCTGCGCATCTGTACCAGCTGGAGTGTAAGGCGTGATGCCTGTATGATAGAATCTCTCATGGCATCCACTGTGAAGCATAAGGCTTTAGGCAAATTCTCCCAATTTTTAGCCTGCTCTGAAGGCAGCTCCTTCAGCCCCTGCTTTACCTATTGGCTGACGACCTGACACATACCGACTGCTGCTACTGCAGGTTGGATAATTGAGCCGGCCAAAAGGAAGGAGGATTTCAGTAAGGATTCCAACTTCTTCTCAGAAGGATCTTTAAACACTTGTACATTATCCACTGGACATGTCAGGTTTTTATTTACACAAGAAATAGCCGCATCTACCGTAGGCAGGCTCCATTTCTTTAAAAAAATTTCCTCCATAGGATAAAGAATGTTAAACTTTTTTGGAGGTGAAAAACGCTTATCTGGATGTTGCCAGTCTGCGTACAATAGATCCTCTAGTAACGGATGAACCGGGAAGGAGCATGCACCCTGCAGGGATCCTAATGAACCTAGGGAGGAGATAGGTGATTCTGTTACCTCCAAAGAGGGTAACCTAAATGCAGCTCGCATGGCTCCTGCATAGCATTGCACCTGTGACTTTAAAATCTGGGATACCGAAAAAGGCTCATCCGATATCCCTGATCCGTCTGACTCCTCATCCTCTGCTGATGTAGCCTCCTCCTCATCCTCCTCCTCCTCAGGTACTTCTGAAGGGAGGTCCAATACTGGAGGAGATCTGCTTCGCTTATTGTCCTTTTTAGAGGATTTAGCGATTAAAGTAGCAATTTTCTCCTCCAGATTATTTAGGGCAGCTGATAAAGTGTCCTCAGTGACATATGCAGGCCCAGGCTTCACTGGGGAAGCCGCCATACCTGACAGAGGTAATGGCTCATCCTGTACAGGTGCTTTTGGCAACACAGGAGAGGAAGGTACCGAGTCAGCACAGCTAGAGCCCCCTGTCTCAGGCGGCGGTGCTCTTTTATCTCTTTTTGTCCGCATTACTTCCCCTGGAAGACTTACTGTTTAGACAAAATACAAGGTACCTAAATGCATATACTACCGTGTTCAGTTTAGCAAATACATTAAGTATGCAACTTTTAACACATAACTATGCATAACATGGATGTCTTCTAGGAAGTACCCAATCCAACCACATGGAGTCTTACGTCCCTGTATAGCTGCTGTGTTTCTCTGCCAGGAACAAGAGAACTAACGAGCTTGCTTGCTGCTGCAGTGCTTTTTACACTGACAGTCTTTTAAATTTGGCGCCGTTTCTGTGCCTGCGCGCGCCACGTGCCCGCGCACGCCTTCGGCCCCCCCCCCTCCGATAAAGCGCGCTCCCGCGCGCGCACGCGGCCTTTAGCGCTATGGTGGTGGCCATAGTGAGAGAGGACTCTCATCAGCCCCTGTCCCCACTTACCTGCATCTGCAGGTGTCTGTATCGGCCACCGGAAGGAGGAGCGGGGTGCTCAAGCAAGCTCAGCAGCGGAGGTGACGAGCAGTGTACTTCGCCGAAGCCGACACTGAACAGAGTGAGGTGAGTATATTCAGCTCTTTACTCCCCCCAGTGGTGGAAAAAAAGAAGACATCCACTTTTTGAAAAAGGTCCCAACCTAGTTATGGACCTTCTAATCTCACCTTATCCACGCCGCAGGTTTTTCTGCTGAAAGTTTTCAGACAGATACCAAACTTCACCCTTCACGGTGGGCTATGTGTGCCAACCTTCAGGGATATGGGTTCCTATTTAAAGGATACCTCTCCCCTGGGCCTTGTACAAGACTCTTACCAGGACTTTATAGCGAAATAGCGAAAGTGCTGGATCTTAGAGCCCAGTCCTCCGAAGAGAGACATTACAGGCGACGCCTCATGGATGAGGCCCGGATCCCATCCAGATTCAGCTCATTTGTAGGCGTCTTGGATGGATCCGAAAGCATAGCTCTTTTACCCCCAGAGGGTCTCTTTGGTAGAGCTTTCCTTTAGCACCTCCTAACGCGTCCAACACCTTTCGACACTGGCGAAAAAACTGAGGTACTTCCCTGATGGGAGGGGTTATATGGAGGGGAACTGTCTTCCATTGGTTGTGCCAGTGTCCAATCACCGCTGGTGACCCTTAACCCATTATGTAATGACTAGCTCTGTGTCCCGTGGTGTACGATAAAGAAAACGGCATTAAAAACTACGAGAAAAATTAGAACATGTTCTAATTTTTCTCGTCGTTTTTCCTGACATTTCTTCCGCGGCAGTGTTTCCCATAGGGAAACACTGCCGCGGAGCCCATAGACGATCGTTTTTCTCGTCATTTTAAAAAATGACGAGAAAAATGATCGTGTGTGGGGAACAAGCTGTTCCCTAGTTTAAAATGTCATTATTCACGACGGTTTTTTAACCGCCGTGAATAATGATCGTGTGTACGCGGCATTACAGATTAAGATTAAGGCTTACCTGTAGGTGCAAGAAATATCTCCTAAACCTACACGGTTTAGGAGATATTTGCAAAAGACATGCACCGATGTCTACGATACATGCGCCGTAGACAACGGTGCGCAGGCGCACTGAGCGTGCCGTTACTAACGGCGATGATGCCGTTAGTGGGGGCACCCGCGCACATACGTGGGAGTGACGTCATCGCGGCTCCAGGCAGTCACAGTGCCGGAACAGCCGCGATACCTGGAAGTCACTCCGGGAGACATGGCGGCGACGGAGGAGGCGAACGAGGTTGGCTGCGGGGGCTTCGATCTCAGGTAAGTACTAGCTCATACTATGCATACTAGCTCATTCTGCCTTTGACTTGCAGGGTGTATTTTTATTTTTTATTTTTTGATGGAGGCTTTACTTCCTCTTTAAGTACCATATCAGCAATAGCTCCAATAACTTTATCTTTATAGGTCTACTTCAATATCAGATAATAACTTTATGGTGTTTTTTTTACGCAATATCCAGTTGTCTGCAATATATAATAAGCGATCAAGCGATTGGAATATTTTCTATTGCTCCCTGAAGATTTCGGTTTTCAACCAGCAAAACTGCACTGCATGCTCCATTTCCCTTAAAATGGAAATTTTACGTGTGATTGTTCCGCAGTTTGTCTGAGTGATCATACTGAAATAATGAGCCTTGCTAAAAATACTCTCTGTGCATCTCATTAGCTGTGGAATGGTTCTATTTTTACAAACGGAATCATTTTAATGGTTTTGTTCTTCCTCCTGTGTGTCCACTCCGGCTGCCTCCTTCGCTCATTATATCTGTATTGGTAGAAAATACATTCCGTAACCCCAAATTCCCCCAGAATGCCCTCACCTCTTCACAAATAATGAATTGTTGCCTTCTTAGAACTGTTTCTTTTTTTTTCAGTAAACTTCTTTTTTCTTTCTACACTTTATTTGACACTTGTCAGAATAATAATAGTAAATGGTGTTGGCGTTTTACATCTCAGGAAAACTGTGAAATATCCGTTTTATGCAGCGGAGGGAACGCTAATGCCTCGCTCAGAAAGATGAAAATACGACTGCGGGGGGGGGGGATTTTAAGTGAGTCCAAAAATGAGTCACTCTTTAGCCAGTGTGCTTGTTTTTTGCTCGCTTTATCGTCTGTTTTGCAGACATGGATATTGTCAGCAGATGGCAAAATCCTGATTTGAATATGAAGATACAATTGTCTAAGTGAAACATGTTGTACCACAGTCAATGCTGTATCTTGGCCTAGGCCAACAAGGCCCAGGCCTAGGGCAGCACTTTGCAGGGGGGCAGCATGAAAAGAGTCCCCGCCGGCTTGCGCTACACTTTTAGGATGGTGCAGACACAAGGGACACTGACATGGTCACCTATACCTGGCAGGTAGGTAGTAGGACTCTCCTGCAATCCTTTGCTTGTGTCAGTTGTACATATTAATGAATCTTAATTTTATTTCTGTTGATTGCTGATGAGAAAAATAAACAGATGGATTTATTTGTTCCTGCCCCTGATCCTTCCTTTGCTCACTGCCTGGACCACATACCTTCCTCACTGTGCTATATGTTTTCTGTTGCACCCCTGGCATTGTTATATCCTCTTAGTCCTCCATAAATTTAGAAGAAATTGGTGCTTAAAGTAGAACTATAGGCAACACTTTTTTTTTCCATTTTGGATTGAGTAAGGGATAGTTATAGCCCCTGTTAATTTTTTTTTGCCATCCGTTCATTTCCTGCCCCATAGCCAAACAGAAAGTGAGAGGAAACCTCTGCAGATTAAGGGAATCCCCCCCACAAGGCCCTCAGAACTAGTATCCCCACTGGAAAATTTAAGGGCAGGACTTAAACAGGAAGGGGTGTGACCTTGACAGGAATGGGTGGATCATATTTAAATTAGGGGGTGCACGAGTTTTGTCAGGCCTAGGGCAGCACAAAACCTAAATACACCACTGACCACAGTGGCATTTTAATAAACAACTCCAAATATATAAAATAAACCTTTACATATGTATTCTTTCAGTCCTAAATAATTTTTTCCATTCAGCCAGTCTGAGTTCCTGAATTATTTCTTTATGGGGTTGATTTACTAAAACTGGAGAGAGCAAAATCCGATGCAGCTGTGCATGGTAGCCAATCAGCCTGTCATGGCTGGTCTCAGCCCTTCCTTCTCAGTGCTTTGTGCTCAGCTGTCAGTTAATTGCCAAAGACTATTCATTCCACAGTGACTCACCTGGTCTTCATTTCCTGCTCGTCAGCTAGAGCTGCTGGTTATATAAACTCCCTGGATCAGATCGTCTGTGCCTTTGCCTTGGTCAACATATCCACACTCTCTCTGTTGTGTTTTCCTGTGATAGACTTTTGCTTGGCCGACTTCCCTTCTGGTTCCTGGTCCTGTTTGCTCTACTCGACTACGCTGATCTCTGGACCCCTATTTCTCTGGCTTGTTCTGACTACCCCTCCTGGTTACCGAACTCTGGCTATGTTTTGACAATGTTTACTCTGTTTATACCATTTTATTAAATAGTGTGATTTTTACTGTACTTTTGTCTCAGTCTGATTTATGGTTCCTGACACTTTCAACTTCAGCTTGTTTAATTTAATTTGTTGATTGATTTTGATTTTGTTTGATTTTAAACGATCACCTTGTAAAACAACACATTCAGTTTAAAATAGAAATGAAAAATTGTTTGTATAGCTATAAAAAAAACATTTTATAAATGACTTTTTTCCCTTTTTTTTTATAAGTGATCACATTCCCTCTGTTCCCAGCTGCATAAGAGCAGGGGGAGGAGAAGCAGCAGCACACTGAGCTTTCCAGTGAATGGCTGTGTAGCAGGGGCATGTCAGGACTGATCATTGGAGATGAGCATACTGAGTTCCCAGCATAGCTAGAGAACTGACCATGTGCTCTCCTGTTTAGTGTGGTCAGTTTTTAATAGTAAAGCAGGGGGACTGGCAGGAACACCAGGAATTTCACACAAAGGAAATAATACAAATAGAACAAGATACTTTCTAATACAAGTACATGATACAGCAGAAACATATCAGGAGTATGAGATGTTGGGTTAACAAACACTTTAAGCCAGGAGAAGGCATTAAGCAACCTCGGCCTTCCAGCTGTAGTGAAAATACAAGTGCCATATGACATTGCAAGACCGTGACAATCGCAAGCCTTCCCCAAGCCTTCCCCATGTGAGCATAGTCTCAGTATATTGCCTTGAGGAAGCAACCATCTAAGGGTGCTAAATGTCGCCTCATTTCACATGAGACAACTTTTCACTATAAAACTAAACCAAATTTGGAGTGCTGGAGACCTTCTGGATTTTGCTGAACTCAACATGGAACCATGCACCGTTGTCATTTCAAACACTTGAAATTTGCAGTGTTTGAGAGAGCAAATAGCTATACAGAGATGTCATATATTTTCAGGTATCCATATCCCTACAAATATGTTTAAAGTGATCCACATGAATATGTAAAAATGGAACCTTCTGCTTTACTTTAAGCAGTCAATATGGCAGATTCTCTTTGATGGAACTCTATGGGTAAACCTGTAAATTTCATGCTTCTTTTGGCATTTGTCTTTATAGAACGGCCAGTGTGGAGAAGGAATGAAGTCTCGTAATCTCACGTGTATAGTGCACGATGGTTCCACCTTTGGTGCAGAAAAGCAAGTAGACCCCAAATTGTGTGGCCAGTTACCTGGAGAGGAAAGTCCACTAAGTCTGCCCTGCTATGTACCATGTCCAGGTAGCGTTGTCATCATCAGAAAATGTTGTTACATTTATTGCTACTCTCTTGATACATGGATGGGAAAATATTAGCTATTTCTAGTGAAAATAAGTTTAAAAGGTAAAAAAAAAAGTGAAAAAAAAAAATATATGGATTTTTAAGGTTGTCCATATAAACCCCAATTAGGAAAAAATGGATCTCACATAGAGATAAAAAATATTTAATTTATTGGAATTACATATAAAACACATGACTAAAGAAATACATAAACATGTTTGTATGAACTACTGTCCCGCATAAGACAACTGGAACAGGGAGCTGATAATGGAAAAACCACATGGATGGCCCTGTGATGATGACACTGTGGTCCAAGAAGATTCCTTCTGGCTGGGGGCCAAACAGATGGAGTCACAAATATCAGAACCAATGGATCACTACGCGTTTCGCCGATAGCTTCCTTAGGGGAACCCTATTAGTACTAAGGGTACATTATAATTACTATTGGGTTCATGTACTTACTGTATATAATCATAAATAATCATTAATAAGTAAGTACGTGAACCCAACATGTTTATGTATTTCTTTAGTCATGTGTTTTATATGTAATTCCAATAAATTTAATATTTTTATCTCTATGTGAGACCCATTTTTTTCTAATCTGGGGTTATAGTGGCAACCTGTTTTTTGCCTATATACAGTATAACATTGGATGTGGTGCCATGCTCTGCAGTATACGTCTCCATTACTTTCGGTTACAAGTTTAACCACTTGCCGACCAGTGCACGCACTTTTACGTCGACAGAATGGCACGGACAGGCAGATGGGTGTACAGGTACGTCCCTTTAAATTTGCCGCTGCATGGTCGCGCGGGCTCGATGTCCGCCGGTGTCCCGCGATCGTGTCATGGAGCTGAAGAACGGGGAGATGTCAGTGTAAAGACAACATCTGATAAAAAAAGAAACAAGCGCGCATCCACTAATTGATTCGTAAAGTATCAAACTGTGAAAGTAAACATGAAAATAAAAATCAACATCAAAGTGTATATGTATCACAATAATCGCTATGTGAAACAAACACTAATTTTTAACTATGTGAAAAAACAAAAATCCATATAGACATATTCTCAAGTGAACCGTGCTATGCAAAAACAAAAGTCCATATGAGTATTGATCACAAATGTGAGACAGTAGTCCATATAAAACGTATTATCAGGTGAACTGTGCTGTGCAAAAACAAAAGTCCATATGAATACTAATCACAATGTGGAACCTCTAGGAATTTTTCAAATATTTTCAAATATTCAGAAGAAACTTTGATATTTTTTGCAGCCAATAGGTATAACAATAATGCCGCTTACCAGATGAGTTGGACCTCAAATTATAGAGATCGTATGAGCCAGGTGCATCAGCCTGCCAGCAACGATAGGACTCCCCTGTTCCTCAATCCAAGGGAGGGAGCTCTCATCTGACTATGGTGAAGCTTTTTCAGCCAGGCTATTATGGAAGACTTCACGGTGCAGTAAAATTCCAAAAGGGGGGTTTATTCACTAAAAACGCAGCAAGCATTCACAGCAAGCATTATAATAGTAAAAGCAAAAAGAAACAAAAAAACGGTTGATGCCTTCTATGGAGAAACACGTCGGGTGGAGCTTTAGACCTTGACGTCATCACGTTTTTCTCACTCAGTCATTTGGTTTGATCCCTGACTGCTTTCAAGATTTTTTTGCCGTTTTTTTTGTTTCTTTTTGCTTTTACTATTATAATGCTTGCTGTGAATGCTTGCTGTGTTTTTAGTGAATAAACCCCCTTTTGGAATTTTACTGCACCAAGAAGCCTTCCTTTTTTTATTCCCTATTGAGTGACAACTCTCAGAATTATCTTTGGAAGTAAAGCGATCCCTGCTTGTGGCTCTTTCTTTTCTTGCATACTAATAGCCCGGCTGAAAAGGCTTCACCATAGTCAGATGAGAGCTCCCTCCCTTGATTGAGGAACAGGTGGATTCTATAGTTGCCGGCAGGCTGATGCACCTGGCTCATACGATCTCTATAATTTGAGGTCCAACTCATCTGGTATACCTATTGGCTGCAGAAAATATCAAAGTTTCTTCTGAATATTTGGAAAATTCCTAGAGGTTCCACATTGTGATTACTATCCATATGGATTTTTTCTTTTTGCACAGCACAGTTCACCTGATATGTTTTATATGGACTACTGTCTCACATTTATGATCAATACTCATATGGACTTCTGTTTTTGCATAGCACGGTTCACTTGAGAATATGTCTATATGGATTTTTTTTGTTTTTTCACATAGTTAATAATTAGTGTTTGTTTCACATAGCGATTATTGTGATACATATACACTTTGATATTGATTTTTATTTTCATGTTTACTTTCACAGTTTGATACTTTACGAATCAATTAGTGGATGCGCGCTTGTTTCTTTTTTATCAGATGTTTTGGGCTTTAGTATTTAGGCTAATAACAAGTAGCAGCACCATTTTTTTGAATCACTTGGTTAGAGCAGAGTTTTTTTCCATTTAGATAAACACAACATCTCCCCGTTCTTCCTAGTGACATGTCACTGATCGTCTGCTCCCTCTCATCGGGAGCAGCGATCAGTGACGTGTCACTCGTAGCCACGCCCCCTAACAGTTAGAATCACTCCCTAGGACACACTTAACCCCTTCCTAGTCCCCCTAGAGGTTAACCCTATCACTGCCAGTCACATCTACACAGTAACCAGTGCATTTTTATAGCACTGTTTGCTGTATAAATGTGAATGGTCCCAAAATAGCACCAAAAGTGTCCGATGTGTCCGCCGTAATGTTGCAGTCACGATAAAAATCGCTGATCGCCACCATTATTAGTAAAAAAAAAAAATATTAATAAAAATGCCATAAAACTATCCCCTATTTTGTAGATGCTATACCTTTTGCGCAAACCAATCAATAAACGCTTATTGCGATTTTTTTTTTTACCAAAAATATGTAGAAGAATACGTCTCGGCCTAAACTGAGGAAAAAACATTTTTTTTATATATTTTTGGGGGATATTTATTATAGCAAAAAAGTAAAAAATATTGCATTTTTTTCAAAATTGACGCTCTATTTTTGTTGATAGCGCAAACAATAAAAACCGCAGAGGTGATCAAATACCACCAAAAGAAAGCTCTATTTGTGGGAAAAAAAGGACATAAATTTTGTTTGGGAGACACGTCACACGACCGCGCAATTGTCAGTTAAAGCGACGCAGTGCCGAATCGCAAAAAGTGCTCTGGCCAGCCAAATGGTCCGTGGCTTAAGTGGTTAAAAGGTCACTTGGCAAAATTGGTTAACCAACAACCACAGGGGCTCAATTTCTGCTCTTCAGGTCCTGGTGCCACCTATCTCCACCCATCATATGTGCTCACACTCTCCTTTGTTTTACTATATAAACAAAGAGAAACGATCCCTAAAAAACCCTAAATGACTTTAACAGCACTGATGTGTAAATTATTGAAAAAAGTATATCATTTCTAAAACATAGTACAAAAAATTGACAATAAAATATATTGGAATGCTTACAGTAGCTGTACAAAATCACCACATAAATTACACTTTTGAAATCTCTAGGTCCATTCAACACGTTTCAGAGTATCGGATAACTTTCTTCAGGGGTGTTATGAGAGCATCAATCGTGTATCTACAATATAGTGGTTTCAAAAGGTCATAAATGTTATTATATAGTGATCAGTAGTAACATATAATATCTCTGCATTAAATGTATTTAAAGCAAACTCACATATATTGTAGTGGTGTCACCAATGAAAACATTCCATAGAACTATTAAAAACAAACATAGATCGAACTGTGTCTCCATAAACCTTCTGCTCAAAAATGGCTGATCTTGTTGGTATGCTTTAATGCTTGCATAGAAACAAAGCGACTAAAAATTGAGAATTTTGATACTCTGAAATGCGTCGAGCAGGACAATGGTCAGCTGAACAGTGACTTATTCAGTTAGATGCAGGAATTGTTGGGGTGTTCTGATAGCCCCTGGTACTGGCTGTCAGATTACAGCAGCCAGCATGGGAGATTTCTCTGTCCATGCAATGGAGGAAATGTTGATGGAGGAATCTGTCCTGGCCTTGTTTAAGAACTCAAACCAAATCTTTTTTTTTTTCTCTGTTTTCTCTGAGTTAGAATCTCTATCACATTTGTATTGCTATCTGTGTCCTCATTGATGACCTTCAAGGGTTGGTGGTCACAGAGGTAGGATATTTCTCCAATGGGGCAGTAAGAAAAGTATTTTTTAAATAGAATATGAATAAGATTTAGACTTTTATTGTTATCTGAGTTTCCTTTAGAAAGATTCCAATTTACACCATGTCCAAGACAAAGGGGTCACCAAGACAGGAAGTGAGAGAAATTCTCACTAACAGGGATCCAACACCAACAAAAGCCAGACAGAAGTTTTAAATATACTTCCCTCTACAGTCCAAAGTACAAAAGTGGCCAGCACTATTTTCTTCGGTAAAACCTCATCCATTGTTGCTCAGCTCCCCTCTGGTGTTAATATTTTTTTGGGCATTTTGGTGGGTAAGTAACTCTTGTGGAAAGCCTTCCCAGAAGTTTAGAGGCTGTAATAGCTGTGAAGGGGGTGCCAGCTCCATATTAATGCCCATGGTTGTGGAATGGGAAGTCCAACAAGCTCATATAGTTGGAACATCAGGTGTCCACAAACCTTTGCCCATATAATGTATTTTTAGAACGCAACTCAAATTTTGAGAAATAATTTTCAGTGTGGCGTAATATTATTATTATTATTATTATACAGAATTGATATAGTGCAGACAGTTTATGTACCACTTTACAACATAAGGGCAGACAGTACAATTGCAATACAGTTTAATACAGTAGGAATCAGAGAGCCCTGCTCGTTAGAGCTTACAATCTACCAGTGTCCACTGTTCAGGATGCTCAATTAAATTTTCCTACCCCAATATCCCCCTTATCTGCAAGAGGAGATAGTACTTTCTACTAATGCTGAGATCTGTATGTTATTATTTGCTGTTCCAGGTGATTGTCATCTCGCTGAATGGTCCCACTGGAGCTCTTGTGAGGTCACGTGCATTGACGGGCGCAGTTTTGAAACCTTCGGACTCCAGACAAGGTCGAAAACGTTCATTGTGCAGTCAGTAGAGAATCAGGAGGAATGTCCAAAGCCAGTCATTGAGACCAGGCCCTGCACAGGTTCAAATCTATTTTATATATGTATTTATTTATTTTTGTTAAGGGCACCAAGAATAAAATGCAAGTTACAAATAGCTGTTAAAAAATAATTCTGGGTAAAAATTGTACATAGTTACACTGGTCCATCTTGAATCAATTTAACTTTACTGTACATATACCATACCCGTGGGCTCCCTCTAGAAGTTGGAAATGACTGTAGCAAACACCACTACCGCAGTAATCTCTACTAGCTTTGGGGCCCGTGCTTAGTGGTTGCCCTCAGGCCCGGATTTCCCACAAGGCCACCGAGGCCAGGCCTCGGGGCAACAGGGAGCCGAGGGGCGGCAGTGGCATGGAGTCCCCTGATGGCCGGAACATACAGTTAAGTGCGGTAAATTGCTTTCTAGCAGGACTAAATGTAGTGTGGGGGAATCCGCTCGCTCGTTAAGAAGTGATTGCGGCGATGTCGCCAAAATCACTTGTAAAATGTGTGCTGCCGTCCGTCCTCCCCTCTCTCCCCCCCCCCCCCACATACCTCTCTCTGCTGGCTCTGTCTTTTCGCGACTCCGTCCTCCCCCCGGCCGCTGAGTCTGTCTCCTGTCCCTGCCGCCGATGTACACAGTGAGAGGGGTGAGCTGTGCTCTTCCCATCTCAGCTGTGACAGGAGTTCTAGCACAGTGCTAGGACTCCTGTTTTGGAAGTGACAGGGTCAATAAAGAGAACCTGTCACCTCCAATTGCTATCACACAGGGAATTGTTTTCTCCTATGTGATAGCAATAAAGTTAGGTGAAAAAAAATGTATAAAATAAAAAAAAATAAGAAGAAGAAATAATAATTAAATTAATAAAATAAAAAAGTAATTAAAAAGTAAAGAATAAGAAAAATACTTTTAAAAATAATAAGAAAATTATACAAAAATAAAAAAAGTAAACGACAAGCTACAAATACAAAAAAATTAAAAAAAGTGATAAAGTAAAAAAGAAACAAAAAATATTTGAACTAACCGTGCCGCCCCTGCCATCCGGTTGCCATTCTCTGTTGATTTGGGGGAAGGGGGGGTGGTTCGGTTGGCGGGGAGGGGTGCATTGCGGAACCTGGCCTTGGGGCGGCAGGGAGAGCAAATCCGGCCCTGGTTGCCCTGCTACATTCTGGACACAGGAGGTGGGATAATTAGCACAGATGCAATTCAGAGAATGCCTTGCATTTTCTCAATGACTGCAAAGCTTTTTTTTGATTGAATGAGATGGAGAGGTGGGGTGGTGACATCATGCTCTCTATCTCATCTAATCAAATCACACTTTGCATTTATTGACAATATGCAAAGCATTCTCTGAACGGCACCCATGCCTGGCGGCTGACCTCCTGTGTTCACAATGCAGCAGGACAGCCACTCAGCATAGAGCCCAGAAGCCAATAGAGATCACTGGAGTAGAGTCGTCTACTACAGTGATTTCCATCTTCTAGAGAGAACCTACAGGTATGTTACATTAGATAAACTTAAATCTCTTTAGATTTACCATGTTAATACAATTTAAAAAAAAAAATTCTATATTTACTATCAGTTCTTTTGGTGGTATTTGATCACCTCTGTGGTTTTTGCAATAATAAATATCCCCCAAAAAATGTAAAAAAAATGAATTTCTTCATCAGTTTAGGCCAATATGTATTGTTATAGATATTTTTGTTAAAAAAAAAAATCGCAATAAGCGTATTATGATTGGTTTGTGCAAAAGTCTACAAAATAGGGGATATATTTATGCAATTTTTATTATAATTTTTTATTTTTTTACTAGAGCAATTTTTATCGGGACTGCGACATTGCGGCGGACAGATCGGACACTTTTTTGAGACCAGTGACATTTATACACCAATCAGAGGTACAAATTGCCACTGATTACTGTAAAAATGTCACTGGCAGGGAAGGGGTTGACACTAGGGAGCAATCAAGGGGTTAAGTGTTCCCTAGGGAGGTGTTTCTAACTGTGGGGGGAGTGGACTGCCTGGAGGAGGAGAACGATCGCTGTTTTTGATAACTAGGAACAGACAATCTCTCTCTACTCCCCTGACAGTACGGGGATCTGTTTGTTTACATTGACAGATCCCGTTCTGGCTCTCTGTGGGGTGATCGCGGGTGGCTGGCGGACATCGCGGCCGCCGGACACACGCATTGGCTCCGGCGTCGATTTGCGCCAACCTGCCACAGTATAATGACAGCGGCTGGTCGGCAAGCGGTTAAATACACATTACGCAGGCATGGTCCATAATAAATACCACAAACCTGTCCACGCAGGGCCAATCAGCAGCTTTTTTTTAACCTCCCTGGCGGTATTCCCGAGTCAGGCTCGGGGTGAATTTCCAGTACCAAAAGCGGTAGCCCTGAGCCACACTCGGGATTGCCTCGCAGGGCTTACCTTGTCCCCTGGATTCTGCGATTTCTTCCCGCTGTGATCTGCGAGACGCCGTGCCTCGTTCGATTTACAGTGCCGTCGCAACGCTCGCAGGGAACGGAGTTCGGCGCCAAATGAAAAAAGTAAAAAACACAGTATACATACAGTACACTGTAATCTTACAGATTACAGTACTGTATCAAATAATAACACACCCCCTTTGTCCCTAGTGGTCTGTCCAGTGTCCTGCATGCACTTTTATATTATAAAATCTGTTCTTTCTGCCTGGAATTTGGAGATTGTCCATAGCAACCAAAACGTGTCCCTTTATGTCAAAAGTGGTTTTAGACCAGCTAGAAAACAGCAATAATAAATTAGAATCACTTGCAGAATTGACTAATTTCCCCACAAATCACTATCACTCATCAAACACTGAAAAACACTTTTATTATTGTTATTATTATATTATTATTTGTTATAATTATTTTATAGTTATTTATTATATTATAATTTATGATTTTGTGTTTCAAACTTTATCATACCCAATACTAGACTCTTGTTTGGACAGGTTTAAGTGAGTTATTCCTAAGAATTACAGGCCTACAATATAAAACGCCAAATTTCCATGCAAAATAATGGTACCGCTTTCAGCACCTAAAATCTGAAATAATCATACCGCCAGGGAGGTTAATGCCCTCTCCCCTGCAGCAGCATATACTTGCCTTTCCTACTGTCTCCCACCACACTGCTTAGCCACCTGTACCTGGGGGTATGAAAGAGCATGTAACTCACTCGTCCTCTCGAGTGACAATGCTGGTGATTGGCCCAATACTCTCACACACCCCCGCCCCTCCTCCATAAATTTCTACAGTACACTGCCCACCCCTTGCTATAGAAGCAATGGCTCTAAACTACATAGAGCAAATACTTGCTGATGTACATAAAAAGTGAATACCAATTTTTAATACTCTTGCTGTATTACAAAAAAAACAGTTATATTGGAAAGCACTCCGCTCTATTTGAAAAGCTGTTTACAAATTGCTTTAAAAAATGCTGTTGTAATCATCAGACATCAAATGTGCCAAAATCTTTGTTGAATATACTATAGATATTGGCATATTTAAAATAAACAGTTTTGTGTGTTCCAAATTGCTATGCAAAGCAGGCGCAGACAGCAGCTATTACAACAACATAATACATAAATGCTTGACAGACAAGGAATTAGAACCTTGTCCATATTAGTTGAGAATATATGAGAGATAAAGTAGTGGTGTGCTTCCAGAACCATTAGATGTTTGGGGATAGGATTCCATGAAGAGATGATTTTTCTGGGATTGCCTACAGGTGGACAGAGTAGGAGTGTGGACAGATTGGGGTGGGGGTATTCCAGAGGAAGGGAGAAGCTCTGGAGAAGTCCTGGAGGTGAGCATGGGAGGAGGTAATGGGCGTACAAGAAAGCAGGGAGTCTTAAGCCCCGTACACACGGTCGGACTTCCATCGGACTTTTCCGTGGTTTTTTGTCCGAACGGAGTTGGTTGGGCACACCCATAGCATACACACGCTCGGACTTTTCTGCAAACTTTCCCAAAACTTTTTGCAACATCACGTGGTTTTTCTGCTCTTTACCACCACCCTTAGGTCAACTTTTGCTATTGTTGGTTGATTTTAACATTAGTTGTTTTGTCCATCGGACAAAAGTCCGATGGTTTTCTGTACACACGGTCGGACTTTGCTCCATTGGACTTTTGTTGGGCAAAAGTTTGTCTGTTTGCAGACCCAACTTTTGTCAGATGAAAACAAGAAAAAAGCAAAAAAAGTTTGTCCGATGGAGCGTACACACGGTCGGATTGTTGGTCCAACTTGCTCAAAATGAAGTTTGTTGGCCAAAAGTCCAACCGTGTGTATGGGGCTGTAGACCTCTTTCACTATTGCGCTAAAAATAGCGCCTGCAAACCGACCTGACACAGCCGCTGCTGTGTCCCCAGTGTGAAAGCCCCGAGGGCTTTCACACTGGAGCGGTGCGCTAGCAGGACAGTAAAAAAAGTCCTGCTAGCAGCATCTTTGGAGCAGTGTGTATACCGCTTCTCCACCGCTCCTACCCATTGAAATCAATGGGGCACCGCGGCTATACCGCCGCCAAAGCGCCGCTGCAGAGGGTTTTTAACCCTTTCTCGGCCGCTAGCGGGGGGTAAAACCGCCCCGCTAGTGGCCGAATAGCGCCGCAAATCTGACGTTAAAGTGCCGCTAAAAATAGCGGCGCTTTACCGCCGACGCACCTCCCGGCCCAGTGTGAAAGGGGCCTTAGTAGGAGCGAAGAGGGTGGTTTAGGTGATATTTTGATATGAGGTTAGCAATGTAACTTGAGGCAGAGTTGTGGGTGGCTTTATATGTTGTTGGTATGTTTTAAAAACGAGTTGTAGGGTAAGTAGAAGCCAATAGTGGGATTACCAAAGAGGGGCGCCAGACACTGAGCGGTCTGTATGGTGGATGAGTCTGAGAGCAGCATTCATTATAGACTGAAGGGGGGGTCAGCCTGTGTAGAGGCAGGTCAATGAGGAGGGAGTTGGAGGTGAAAGATAGAAAGAAAATAAAGCTGCTAGAATGGCTCAGCCAATCACCTGACTTGAATCCAATAGAAAATTTATGGAAAGAACTAAAGTTTAGAGTTCATAGAAGAGGCCCACGGAACCTTCAAGAGTTGAAGATTGTTTGTGTGGAAGAATGGGCCAAAATCACACCTGAGCAACGCATGTGACTAGTTTTAGGAGACGACTTGAAGCTGTCATTACCAACAAAGGATTTTGTACCAAGTATTCACCACTTCAGCCTCCGAAGAATTTACCCCCTTCCTGACCGGACCATTTTTTGCGATACAGCACTGTGTTGCTTTAACTGACAATTGCGCAATCGAATGTACGTCCTTTTTTTCCCACAAATAGAGCTTTCTTTTGGTGGTATTTGATCACCTCTGCGTTTTTTTTTTTTTTATTGTTGCGCTATAAACAAACGAAGAGTGTCAATTTTGAAAAAAACACACTATCTTTTACTTTTTGCTATAATAAATATTCCAATTTTTTTTTAAAACAATTTTTTTTCCTCAGTTTAGGCCGATATGTATTCTTCTACATATTTTTGGTAAAATAAATAGCAATAAGCGTATATTGATTGGTTTGCGCAACAGTTATTACGTCTACAAAATAGGGGATAGATTTTTGGCATTTTTATTATTTTTATTTTTTACTAGTAATGGCGGTGATCAGCGATTTTTATCGGGACTGCGATATTGCGGCGGACAAATCGGACACCTTTGACACATTTTTGGGACCAGTGACATTTATACAGCAATCAGTGCTTAAAAAATGCACTGATTACTGTATAAATGTCACTGGCAGGGAAGGGGTTAAACACTAGGGGGCGATCAAGGGGTTAACTGTGTTCCCTAATGTGTGTTCTAACTGTGGGGGGGAAGAGAGAGATCAGTGTTCATACTTAGTATGAACACACAATCTGTCTCCTCTCCCCTGAGAGAACCGGGATTTGTGTGTTTACACACACAGATCCCGGTTCTCGCTCTGTCACGAGCGATTGCGGGTGCCCAGCGGTCATCGCGCCCGCCGTGCACTCTCATTGGCTCCGGGGACTCGCTTCGGGTCGCC
The DNA here is from genome assembly GCA_029206835.1 of Rana muscosa. Lineage (NCBI taxonomy): Eukaryota > Metazoa > Chordata > Amphibia > Anura > Ranidae > Rana > Rana muscosa. The sequence goes on along the minus strand of CM055127.1, from coordinate 449,180,141 downwards.
GGAGGCGCCTTAAAGAGCCAACGTACATTTACGATGGCTCGCGCAGGGGAGCCAACCTGCCGCAGTATAACTGTGGCGACTGGTCCGGAAGCGGTTAATTAAATTTCAGTTAGCGTGTTCAATACTTTTTCCCTGTGTCGTTCCATTTTATTACACATAACTTCATTTCTGAACGTATTTGTTTTGGTGTCTTTGTATGTATGGGTTGCATGGGCTGTTAGACATGTGGTTAAAATTTCATGTCAATAACACCTTAAGAGCCGGTTCACACTGGGGGCGACTCGACAAGGCGATCTCAAGACGACTTGAGAGGTGACTTGCAAAATGACTTCTGTATTGAAGTCAATGCAAGTCGCCCCCAAAGTCGTACAAGAACCTTTTTCTAAGTTGAGTCGCTCCTATTAGAACGGTTACATTGAATAGAGCGGAGCGCCACTTGTCAGGCGGCTGAGTCGCCTGACGAGTCGCCCCTGTGTGAACCGGCTCTTAGAAATATATTTACCTAGAAAAAAGGTAACGTGTTCAATACTTATTTTACTTCCTGTATAGATACACTATTTATAAAAAGGTCGAAATAACCTTGCCAGTTGTTCCTGACACACAATTCTTTCAGCAAACTACATTCATTTTGGGTTTACTTTTACTTTCCATGCTCTGCTCTGTCTTGCTGAGCATTTGAAATGAAATACCATGCAGATATTAAGGATGCCAGCAACAATTATTCCTCCAGTTTTGACACAGGTGCATTTGGCAGGATCACACAAAGCTGAGATTCGTAAGTTGGCAGTGTGAATTCCAAATCTAATAAATGCTTGAAAAAAATTGCTGTAACTCAGTTGCCATTAATAATTCCAGGAAACTGGTTCCTCATTAGAAGTACAGCTAAGCAAATTTTGCTTCCAGAAAATCACAATATTCTTTGCCCACTTTTCCCTCTCGTGTCACAGCTTCAGCGGTACTGCGCACAAGACTAAATGTGCCAATCTCATCTATTACATATAATTAGCTGCCTACAGCAGAGATTCTGACTTGGCTTAAGCAGGCTGTGAGTATAATGAGTTTAATACACCGAGGAATAATGCGGTTATTTAACTGGTGTTGTTTGTGTGCTTACCTGCAGGAGGCAAGTGTTTCCGATACATATGGAAAATGAGTCCTTGGAAGGATAACAAGAGGACGGTTTGGTGTCAGCGATCCGATGGAACAAATGTCACAGGTGGGAACCGATAAAACATCATTCCACCTTTCACAGTTGCCGTCAATGTTTTGTTTTGCTGGACACTGCTGGCATACACATTATATGGCCAAACGGTTGTGAACACCTGAGCATCACACTTAGGGCTCATTTACACTTGCTTCGGCTTCAACACACATAAACGGCTAGTTTACACTTGCTTCAAAACAAGGCTTCGGACAGGCTTCGTTAAAGCTCTCTAAACACCAGTCAAAGCCCCTGTCACTAAATAAAATGGTTAGCTTACAGTCCTGTTTACACCTTGCTTTTGCTTGGTGCTTCCATGAGGCTTCGATGAGGCTTTGGTGGGGCTTTGATGAGGCTTTGGTGGAGCTTTGGTGGGCCTTTGGTGGGGCTTGGGTGGGGCTTTGTGGGGCTTCGATGAGGCTTCAGTGGGGCTTCAAGCGAGCGCTTTGTCATAGACTTCTATGGGGGACTTTGAAGACACTTTGAAGCACAACTAAAGCCACATCTTGCTTTTGCTTGGTACTTCAATGAGGCTTCAGTGGGGCTTTAACCGCTTCCCGACCACCGCACGAGTATATACGTCGACAGAATGGCACGGCTGCGCAAATGGGTGTGTATATATATATATATATATATATATATATGTCCCCTTTAATTTGCAAGCCGTGTGCCCTGTCGCGAGCTCCGTGACCATGCCCGCGGGACCCGCTGACTCGATGTCCGCCAGTGTCCTGCGATCGGGTCACAGAGCTGAAGAACAGGGAGATGTTCGTGTAAACACAACCTCTCCCTGTGCTTCCTAGTGACATGTCACTGATCGTCTGTTCCCTGTCTTCGGGAACAGCGATCAGTGACGTGTCACAGCAAGCCACGCCTCCTAACAGTTAGAAGCACTCCCTAGGTCACACTTAACCCCTTCAGCGCCCCCTACAGGTTAACCCCTTCACTGCCAGTGTCATTTTTACAGTAATCAGTGAATTTTTATAGCACTGATCGCCGTAAAAATGACAATGGTCCCAAAATTATGTCAAAAGTGTCCGATGTGTCCGCCATAATGTCGCAGTCATGATAACAATCGCTGATCGCCGCCATTACTAGTAAAAAAAAAATATATTAATAAAAATGCCATAAAACGACCCCCTATTTTGTAGACGCTATAACTTTTGCGCAAACCAATTAATAAACGCTTATTGCCATTTTTTTTTTTTTTTTACCAAAAATATGTAGAAGAATACGTATCGGCCGAAACTGAGGAAAAAAAAGTTTTTTATATATTTTTGGGGGATATTTATTATAGCAAAAAGTAAAAAATATTGAATTTTTTTCAAATTTGGCGCTCTATTTTAGTTTATAGCGCAAAAAATTAAAAATGCAGGGGTGATCAAATACCACCAAAAGAAAGCTCTATTTGTGGAAAAAAAAGGACGTAAATTTTGTTCGGGAGCCACGTCTCACGACCGCGCAATTGTCAGTTAAAGCGACGCAGTGACGAATCGCAAAAAGTGGCCTGGTCTTTGGCCAGCAAAATGGTCCGGGGCTGAAGTGGTTAATGAGGCTTTGGTGGAGCTTTGATGGGCCTCTGACACTAAATAAAATGGTTAGATTACAGTCCTGTTTACACCCTGCTTTTGCTTTGCTTTAGCTTTGCTTCAAAAATTATACCCCATGTTGCTTTAGTTGTGCTTCAAAGTGTCTTCAAAGTCCCCCATAGAAGTCTATGGCAAAGCGCTCGCTTGAAGCCCCACTGAAGCCTCATCGAAGCCCCACAAAGCTCCACCAAAGCTCCACCAAAGCCTCATCAAAGCCCCACCAAAGCCTCATGGAAGCCTCATGGAAGCACCAAGCAAAAGCAAGGTGTAAACAGGACTGTAAGCTAACCATTGTATTTAGTGACAGGAGCTTTGACTGGTGTTCAGAGAGCTTTAACAAATCGTGTCCAAAGCCTTGTTTTGAAGCAAATGTAAACTAGCTCTTAATGTGTTTTTTTTCAAACTCGAAACATGAGCCTGTCTGCACAGTGTCCTGTCCCCTTTTTCGTAATGAGTACCAGTGTTGTTTTTTTTTGGTCATTTATTTTCATCATTTACAACTGCAGTTGCGAAATTATGCATCATTGCATTCACATCTCGCACTTTTTATGGTCCACATATGCACATCTTTGGGCATATAGTTTTTTTTTTTTGTTTTTTTTTTCCGCACTCGAAACATGAGCCTGTCTGCACAGTGTCCTGTCCCCTTTTTCTTAATGAGTACCAGTGGTGTTTTTTTTTTTTGCCCATAACTTGTTTTCAAGACTTTCGCACAGAGGACCCTTTTTTTTTTTTTGAGATTTACTGCATAATTTGCAAGGATGTGCTTTATTGCATTGGAATTTTGCAAATTTAGTACATATCCTGTCCTTTGGTGCGTTAGACTCGAAACATGAGCCTGTCTGCACAGTGTCCTGTCCCTTTTTCTTAATGCGTATCAGTGGTGTTTCTTGTCCTCCAGAGGGTTTTTGGAGATCAATCATTGTGAGGCCAAGCATCATTGTATCTGTTCTACCTCTGTTTACATCTACCTTCTCTTTGTGTACACATATTTGTAAACACATATTTGTAAACATTTTTTTCAAACCAATGATGGCCAGTTACTCCATTCATTTGTCGCCGAGTTTTGTATGGGCATAAGGCCCCATGCACACGAGACGCTGTTATTTGCTGTTGAACGCGCGTTCAGAGGCAGTTGGACGCTTTTTTCAACTTTTCCTGAACCCATTCAATGTTATCCTATGTGTCCATGCACACACTCTCATTTTTTGGCGTTTACAAGCAGTTGCGTTTAACCTCGTTTTTCCAGAAGCAAAAAAATGGGTTCAGACGCAAAAGTTTTCACGTTTCAGACGCTAAACGCTGCTAAACGCGGTACCGGCGATTTGCCGCGTTTGCGTTTATAAGCGTTTTTAAAGGTGACCTATTTTTTAACATTAGAAATCTCAAAAATGATGGCAAATGATGAAAAACTATTAAAAAATATAAAAGAAAACTGTAATTGCTTGCATCGCATTGTGGACAATCCACAACTTGTGGCAGGTAAAGTGGCAAGTGGACAATCAACAACTTGTGTCAGGTGATGTGGCCAGGTGACGTGGCAAGTGGACAATCCACAGCTTGTGGCAGGTGACGTGGCCAGGTGATGTGGCCAGGTGACGTGGCAAGTGGACAATTCACAACTTGTGGCAGGTGAAGTGGCCAGGTGACGTGGCACGTGATGTGGCCAGGTGACATGGCAAGTGGACAATCCACAACTTGTGGCAGGTGACGTGGCCAGGTGACGTGGCAGGTGACGTGGCAAGTGGACAATCCACAACTTGTGGCAGGTGACGTGGCCAGCTGACGTGGCAGGTAACTTGGCCAGGTGACGTGGCAGGTAACATGGCCAGGTGACGTGGCCAGGTAACGTGGCAAGTGGACAATCCACAACTTGTGGCAGGTGACGTGGCACGTGATGTGGCAAGGTGACGTGGCAAGTGGACAATCCACAACTTGTGGCAGGTGACGTGGCCAGGTGACGTGGCCAGGTGATGTGGCCAGGTGACGTGGCAGGTGACGTGGCAAGTGGACAATCCACAACTTGTGGCAGATGATGTGGCAAGTGATACGCTAAATACAAGTACACTGCTGCTCTCTCAGCTGCTGCTACTCACTCTGGTCTCACAAACTGGCTGAAATGGTTAAAATTTACTGTTTTTTGAGCTTAGGGAGGGTCTATGATGAAATGCTTATAAACGCAAACGCGGTTAAACGCCGCTAAACGCGGCCGCAAACGCGGCAAAACGCGCGTTTATAAACGCCGGTTTCAGCGTTTAAAAACGTGTGTTCAGCAGAGTTTGCACCTGCGTCTCGTGTGCATGGGGCCTAACTCTAATGCCCCGTACACACGATCGTTTTTCATGCCGTTAAAAATGCCATTTTAAAAAATGGCCATTAAAAATGATCGTGTGTAGGCTCCAGAGCATTTTTAACGACGTGAAAAACGGCCATTAAAAATTCCGGACATGCTCTCTTTTTTCACGTCGTTTTTCATGTCGTTTTTTTTAACGACGTGAAAAACGATAGTGTGTATGCTTTCACGACGTGAAAAAAAACGCGCATGCTCAGAATCAAGTATGAGACGGGAGCGCTCGTTCTGGTAAAACTAGCGTTCGTAATGGAGATAGCACATTCATTACACAGTAACGGACTGAAAAGCGCGAATCGTCGCTCAACAAACTTTACTAACATGAAGGGTGGCGCCATTCGAACGGAACTTCCCCTTTATAGTGCCGTCGTACGTGGTGTACGTCACTGCGCTTTGCTTGATCGTTTTTTTTAATGATGGTGTGTACACAAGGCAGGCTTGAGAGGAAACATGAAAAAAAACGAGGAGAAAAACGTCGGTTTAAAAAATGACATTAAAAACGATCGTGTGTACGGGGCATAAGGGTCCTTTCACACGGGGCGGATCCGTGCAGATCCGCCCCGTGAAGCTCGGCTTGCTCAGCGGGGATCGCTCCGTTGATCCCCGCTGAGCCGACGGATGACTGGGCGGTCCCCGCACACTGTGCAGGGACCGCCCTGTCAGAGCGCCGCTCTCCCCTATGGGGGATCGGATGATGACGGACCGTAGAGTCCGTTGTCATCCGATCCGCTCCGCCGACGGAAGGAAAAATAGGGTTTTCCTCCGTCACACTTTGGCGGAGCGGATGTCAGCGGACATGTCACCGCTGACATCCGTGCCTCCATAGGGGTACATGGAGGATCCGTTTCAGGTCCGCCTAAAAAACTGACAGGCGGACCTGAACGGACCTCCGTGTGAAAGGGGCCTAATGCAAAATATCTATATAAGATAAAAAATATCCTTTTGATTTTTTCAATTTTTGATATTATATTTTTATATTTTTGTTTCTTTATAAATGCCCATACACCACGACGACAATCCTCGAGCTATTATTAACTACCAGTCCTCGAACTAACAGTAATTCCGTTTTTAATACATATTTGAAATTCCGTGATTATGAGTATCGGCTTCCAGTACTTAGGTACCATAGTGTCTATGCATATGCCCGGCCACCATGCACACTTTTATATGTTCATATATTATTTTATTTAATTTTTAATTTTGGATAAGTGCGGTGATTGACATGTGCATACACACTATTTTAACAGATTCCCTTGACAATTAAGGTTAATATCATGATTTTATCATTATTTGAATATTGGGTTTACATCTTAAACCGCAGAGATGAGGGTACATCTATGCAAAGATGCATTGTCATCCTGCTGGATAGTATTGTGTGTGGTTAAATACCATTTTCCTATATGGATCTGAACATCCGAATTTCCTTACAAACATTTTCATGTACCCCCTTGCATGATTTTATTGTATATTATCGTGCATATCTTTGTACATTCTTATACTCATTTATTATACATTTCTTATTTATGTTTATGTTTAAAGTTGAAAGTCCAAGGTTCATGTGTGCATACAGGAGAGACATGTGTCTCCGGTAAATGCATATATTCACACATGATATTTATTTTTATTTGAATTTTATTGATTTATCCATGTTTATTTTGTTCTATGGCATATTGCATTATATCCATTGACCCATTACAAGGTGGATTATATTATGTTATATAGCACATTTATAGACATTCATATATGGACATTTCTTCACACTTTATACACACACATATATCTCCTTAATGATCACTTATCATTTATTTATTCACATTTATCATTCTTCACATTTCCCCATGTAATTGTCACACAGTCTGTTTGGTAGTAGCACGCATTGTGCACATTTTGTGCATTTAAATTTTATTATTCATTATTTATTAATTAATTCATCATTATGGTTTTTTGGAGTACTTGTAAATCACTATCATTATTATTTCAATTCACACGAATATCACATAATAATTATTTCACATACATGAATATATTTACATCTATGGCTTACCATCTCCAAAAAACATTTTCACATTTTCACTTTTCATTTATTTTTTCATTTAAAAGATTTTTTCGTTCATTTTTTGAACTTAATTGATTGACATTCATACTTATCATTGTCATATCCATTCACTTTAAATAATATATAGACACACTCTGGTGTGTCTATGTTTAAGCATTAAGTGTTTAATTTATAATTTATACACATTTTGTAATTTTGTATTCTTGTGAATGGTCTTCAAAAGAGTGCTATTCCCTTCCCCCCTCTCCCTTTCTTGGGAGTGTCGGAATCAAACATAAGGTTATCCCAGTCAGCTGTGTTCTTTCAGTACTGATTGGTGTAAAGTTACTTTATTTTTCATTTATACCTTTATTGATTCCCACACACCTTAGCTATGAGTAAGTGTCAATTCGTGACGTGAAACGCGTTAGCCACCCTTCCCTGCATGCACACCATCTGCATTTGTTGTTTTGGATCTATGGATTTATTTTGAATTTGGATTTTTTTACTTGAAATTTTGGAATAAATAACTGTCTATACAGAGTGCGGCAGTCCAGGGTTTCTTTTTCTCCCATAGCTCTTAATGTGTGTTGAAGCCGAAGCAAGTGTAGATGAGCCCTTAGGGCCCTTTCACACGGGCCAGATCCAGTTTTGCTCAGCAGGGGATCTGTGCGCAGAGCGGCTGGATGACAGGTCTGTGTCCACTCTGCTTATGCAGAGCAGACATGAACACAACCTGCTCTCCTCTATGGGCAGTCAGATGTAAACAGACCGCCTGTCTGTTGACACACGACTGCCCTTGGATCAGAGGTAGCCTGGTGTAAACTGACACAAGTCCATCTACAACCAACTGCCCATAGAGGAGAATGGAGGGTCTGATCGGGTCCATCTAAAAAACGGGCAAGCGGACCTGCCAGCTGCAGCTGCAACGATGACCGAGATATCACCCTTGCAATCCAACGACGTACTGTATTTCCCTGGTTGGCAAGTGTTTTAAACTCTGCAACATTGGGTTAATATGGAAACAACAAACACACAGTCTAAAGATAAAGAACATTTCAATAGTGCTTTAAAAGTTTGTGGCTACCGACTGGGCTTTTGTCAAAACCAACACAAGGTGAAGTTGTATGTAGCTTGAGTACAGCAATACACAGAGAGAGAAGCTTGTACCTCCAAAAGACTCAGCACCCAAACGCAAGTAATTTGGTATATTCAATGTAATGTAGTGAGGAATACAAAGACCTGTATTTTGGAGAGACAAAGCTTTCCCCATACCTCCCAACTTTCTGAGAAATTACCAACACCTGGCAGTCACCGACCCCCCAGCCCCCCCCTCCCCGTTTTACTTACCTGAGCCCCTTCATTTAGTCGGCGGAGACGCGCTCTCCCTCTCTCCACGGGGTCCCGGCTCTTAATTGGATAGATTGATAGCAGCATAGCCATTGGCTCCCACTGCTGTCAATCAAATCCAATGACGCGGGGGGGACGGGGTCGAGTCATACATTCGCTGGCTATGGACGCTGAATGCATGACTCGGGAGTGCGTCCACAAGGTAACCCTCCGGGAGAGCGCTTCTCCCAGGGGGTTATCTGATGCAGGGAGGAGCCACGAGAGCCGCCGAGGGACCCCAGAAGTCGGTGTTCGGGGCCACTCTGTGCAAAACGACCTGCACAGTGGAGGTAAGTATGATATGTTTGTTATTTTAAAAAAAATAAAAATTTAAGCTTTACAATCACTTTAAGTACTGAGGTGTAGTTTGAAAAAATGCTACCAAGTGAATGTGATAAAAAAAACATGTGCAAGAAAATATTTGCAGTGATAAATCGATTTAAGAGAGGGCAGCCAATCCCTATAGTGTCACCACATATCTAGAAACCAAAATACAGATAAATGGGACGGCGCTCAATCTAGTGAGATAATGAAGTGAATAATAATAGCAAAGGGCAAAAATATGCCCTCAACATGGGGAGGATGCTTTGGGGTCTGAACCCCAAAGCACCATGTCCCCCTGTTAATGGGGACAAGGGCCTCATCCCCACAACCCTTGCCCGGTGGTTGTGGGGGTCTGCGGGTGGAGGCTTGTCGGAATCTGGAAGACCCCTTTAACAAAGGGGACCCCCAGATCCCGCCCCCCCATGTGAATTGGTAACGGGGTACATTGTACCCCTACCATTCCACCGCAGGATACCAACATCGCTGGAGTGGAGATCGAGAGTGGATTACCATCGCTGGAGTCTATTATTTTTTTTATTATTTTTTTTATTTTTAATAAAGGACTTATCCCAACTGTGTCTGTGTGTTTTTTTACAATTTTTTACACTTTCTTTGTGAAATAGTAGGGGTACCCCTTACCAATTCACATAGGGGGGTGGGATCTGGGGGTCCACTTTGTTACAGGGGTCTTCCAGATTCCGATAAGCCCCCCGCCCGCAGACCCCCACAACCATCGGGCAAGGGTTGTGGGGATGAGGCCCTTGAAGCATCCTCCCCATGTTGAGGGCATGTGGCCTGGTACGGTTCAGGAGGGGGGCACTCTCTCGTCCCCCCTTCTTTTCCTGCGGCCTGCCAGGTTGCGTGCTCGGATAAGGGTCTGGTATGGATATTGGGGGGGAACTGCACGCCATTTTTTTTTATTTGGCGCAGGGTTCCCCTTAATATCCATACCAGACCTGAAGGGCCTGGTAATTGAATTTGGGGGGACACCCACGCATTTTTTTTTATCAATGACCAGGTTTGGTTTTCCTCAATCCTCCCCGATTGCTTGGGTGTGAGACTGGCATGTAGAGTATGGTGACATATATGTATGGGTAATATGTATGCACATACTGGGGTCAATGTAGACAAGAGCCAGTTATCCTGCCAGAATATCTTTAGAGTGTGGTAGGAGACTGAAGTACACAGAGGAAATACACACATTAAGTAGTTTGAAGTTGGGCCTATGATTGGACATTGTTTAGTTTAGATACAAAGTAAGGTGGGGTTCAGGTGGGATATGGGTAGTGGTGTTCCTGTACCAATTTTTTTTACCCTTAATGAAAAAGCTGAGTTTTTACTTTTAGTGTTAGGCCAGGTCACTAGGGATTGTGGATTTAAAGGAGCACTAAAGCTTTTTTTTTTTTGCTTAAAAATAACAAACATGTTATATTTATCTCCACTGTGCAGCTCGTTTTGCACACAGTGGCCCCGATCCTGGTCTTCTGGGGTCCCTCGGCGGCTGTCTTGGCTCCTCCCCGCAAGGACTCCACACCTTAATGCGAGTGAGCTCGCATGGTGTGGAGTGATTGCGGGCGCGCTCCCGTGATACAGCGGCGGCCATAGCCGCCGACTGTATCACTCGGCCCCGCCCCCCGGCGTGCCGCGTCATTGGATGTGATTGACAGCAGCGCCAGCCAATGGCTGCGCTGCTTTCAATCCATCCAGTGTAGCCAATCGGCGGCCAGGCTGAAAAACGAAGAGGATGACGGGGACGAGCATGGGACTTTCGAGGGGCCAGGTAAGAAAAACGGGGGCTCGGGGGGGGCGGTATTGTCGAATGTTTTTTCACCTTAATGCATAGGATGCATTAAGGTGAAAAAACATGTAACTTTACTACTCCTTTAACTGTTCAGAAATGTATGATGGACTAGCTGGGCATTGTTGTTAGTTATGGAATGTTGGACTGACAGTCTTGATTACACATTCGCCTTGACATCAACCAAGAGCATATTGGAGAAAGGAGACAAACGCTTTTGACAGCAGCAACCATCTACGAACACTTTGCCACTTATCAGAAGCTGAACTGTTGGTGCAAGTTGCACCTGCTTTGGTGGTCAATTACCTGAATTGTTCCATCCGCTATCATGGTCAAGTACCTGAATTGTTTTACCTGCTCTGAGGGTCAAGTGCCTGAACTGTCTGTAAAGTTCCATCCACCATGCAGGGGCGGATCCAGGGGGGGCAACAGGGCAATTGCCCCCCCCCCCCGAGACCATCTGTCACACTCGCTTGCTCTGTTTTTTTTTTTTTTTTGCGCCTGATCTCCCGGACTTTGGTGACCCGGTACCGGCCGGTCTTAGGTCCCTTGGACCCCAACCTTGGCACACATGTAGCCCCATGTCTCCTCTACAAGTGTGCAAAGTTTGGGGAGCACTGATTTTTTAAAGCCGGGAACCCCTTCCATAGACTCCAATGTTAAACAGTAATTTCTCCAGTGAGTTTGCGGACCCGGTACCGGCCGGTCGTAGGTCCCCTGGACCCCAAACTTTGGACACATGTAGCCCCATGTCTCCTCTACAAGTGTGCAAAGTTTGGTGTCTGGGAGACCTACGGCCGGGGAGAACCGATTTTTCAAAGCCGGGCACTTCTTTCAATAGACTCCCATGTTAAACTTCAGTCTAGTCATGGGCACAGTGAAGCATGGGCACAGTGAGGCACAGTGAGGCATGCAGATGGACACCCTAGGCTTATACTCGAGTCAATACGTTTTCCCAGTTTTTTGGGGTAAAATTAGGTGCCTCGGTTTATATTCGGGTTCAGCTTATACTCGAGTATATACAGTACTTGTTCTACGGCTGCCGCTGCCTCTCTGAGTCGCTCTCTCAGTTTCTCATATCAGCCGATCAGCGGCGCCGAGAGAGAGACTCGTCTAATGTAGTTACGCGGCGCACTGACATGATACCAGGAGCGGAGGAGGAGGTGGGTGGAGCCTCTTCCCTGCACTCGTTGCTAACGCCTGGGCCACTTGGCGTCTAGCAACGATTGACGTCAGTGAGTCACGTTGGGCCGATCTGCGGGCAGGTGCGTTAGCGTGCGGCTCCACAGACGGGTAAGAAAGCGGGCGGCTCCGCTTGCGGCGCGGTTCGTGGGCGGGCGGCGCGGTTCGTGGGCAGACCGTGCTGCTCAGTGTGTTGGCAGCGCAGGTGAGAGTGAGAGAGCAGGCTTAGTGTGGCAGCTGGCCAATCAGCTAGCCGGGAGCGGGGGAGCAGAGAGATGAGATCATCTCTCACCGCCCGTGCCTGCCCTGCATTCCTGCAGTGACTTCCGCCCTCACTGTGCAGGCAGCGGAGAGATTACATTATCTCTCTGCTGCCTGACTCTGGGAGTCTGGGACACAGCAAGAGACACCCAAAACTAGTGACAATCCGCAAGGTGTGGCAGGCGACGTGGCAAGTGACAATCCGAAAATTGTGTCAGGTGACGTGGCAAATGACAATCTGCATCTGGTGGCAGGCAAGTGACAATCAGCAAGGTGTGGCAGGTGACAATTCGCAAGGTGTGGCAGGTGATGTGGCAAGTGACAATCCACAAGGTGTGGCAAGTGACAATCCACAAGATGTGGCAGGTGACGTGGCAAGTGACAATCCGCAACGTGTGGCAAGTGACACGCTCAGGGCTCCCACTAATTCTGCATTGAACTATTTAATTTTATATTACAATGTAATAATAGAAATAATGCGCTTCAATCATCCTGACACCATAACAACCATGGTGCCGGGATAATTGAAGCACCTACACCAGCCATTTCCCCGATAACTTTCCCACAAAAAAAACATATTTTTTGTCAGTGCCCCTCCCAAGAAAAGACTCTGGATCCGCCCCTGCCACCATGGTGGTTATGTGCCTGCACGTTTATGACTTGGGAGCTGCAATAGTCCGGAGGATGATTTGGACTTTGTATTCATTCTACAGTTCTCTCAGTACTACAGCGTTGCAATTGCTGCACTGCAGCTGCGATCTGGTAACCGGACGTTTAAGACTCTGTTGTCCATCACCAGATATGGAGGACTTTGACAAGCTTTTACGCTTTTAAACTCCTGGAAAGGAAAGTTTGATGTTCATACCCACTGGCTAACTGCTTCTACTGTGGAGGCTTTGCTAAATGTACAAGAGGTAGGACTGCAGATAATAATGTGATGCCTTAGAGCAACTCTGCAGCTTACGCATGTACAGTATTTGCAAATGTGTGCAAACTAAACCCTTGTGTTTACCACAAACTGTTAGACAGAATAATTTGGTTGGTTGCAGACTGGCTGGCAAGTTGAGCTGGGAATTTTCTTTGGTTTTTTTTTGCATGCCATGTAGAGCTGCACCAGATTTTGCACTTTTAGTAAATCAACTTCACTGTGAGATCTGAATAACAATTTTGGGGGGCTCTGGACACCACAGACAGGGTACGTGCAATAACCTTGGGGTACCACCTGTCAAAATTAGGCTTTTCTTAGTTATTATCTTTTCCCCATACAGGATCACTTTAAACTTTTTAAAATCCAAGTCCTAAACTGAAAGTGTTGCAAATGTAATGAACGTAAGTGGTAATTGATTTTAATTAGTTTGTGTTTATGCTACTAATTACAGACCTCCTCCTGGTCCCAAGTGAAAAGGGAGGGTGCTTTATTGCTGTAGTAATTAAGCTACGATAAAGGCCAACTGAGGCTGAAATGTGTAAGCTATTGTTGTTTTTTTTTTATGGGCAAGAGAATGTGAAATAAAGATGAAAGCCAGCCATATATGTATCGAATCTTGGCCGGTTCAGTAGGTACTGGCTGAGATTCGATCAATCTATGGGCATACTGATTGTACCCAAGTCGATCGACAACCAGCATGTTAGATTTTTAGCATGTGATTATTGCCACTGGCTATAGCCGCTCGCAGTAATCACTGTGTTCTCACGGTTTAATTATTATGTTTATTATTATTATTATGCACGATTTATATAGCGCCAACAGTTTACGCAGCGCTTTCCAATGTAGAGGGGGGACAGCACAATTACAGTACAGTTCAATACAGAAAGTACAGGAGGGCCCTGCTCATAGAGCTTACATTCTAAAGGGAGGGGGTGGTGGTAAAAAAAGGTAATAGCTGCAGAGAATGATTTGATGGGGGTGGCTCGGGGACAGTTAGGTGGGTGTGGGATAGGCTTCCCTGAATAAATGAGTTTTCAGGGATCTCCCAAAGGTGAACAGGGTAGGGGCTGATCGGACATACCAGGGCAGGGAGTTCCAGAGGATGGGAGAGGCTCTGGAGAAGTCCTGAAGGCGAGCATGGGAGGAGGTAACAAGGGAGCTAGAGAGCAGGAAGTCCTGGGAGGAGCGGAGGGGATGATTTTGGTGATATCTGCAGATGAGATTGGTGATGTAGCTGGGGGCGATGTTGTGAATGGCCTTGTATGTTATGGTTAGCATTTAGAATTTTACATGGTGGGGTAGGGGAAGCCAGTGAAGGGATTGGCAGAGAGGGGAGCAGTCACGGAACGGTTAGTGAGGTGTATTAGTCTAGCAGCAGAATTTATAATAGACTGAAGGGGGGATAGCCTGCGTAAGGGTAGGCCATTAACCACTTAAGCCCCGGACCATTTCGGGCCATTAGGACCAAGCCTGTTTTTGGGATTCGGCACTGCGCTGCTTTAACTGTAAATTGTGCGGACATGCAATGTTGTACCCAAATGAAATTTGCGTCCTTTTCTTCCCACAAATAGAGCTTTCTTTTAATGGTATTTGATTGCCTCTGCGATTTTTATTTTTTGCGATATAAACAGAAAAAGACCGAAAATTTTGAAAAAAAATGATATTTTCTACTTTTTGTTATAAGAAAAATCGAATAAACTCAATTTTAGTCATACATTTAGGCCAAAATGTATTCAGCCACATGTCTTTAGTAAAAAAAATGTCAATAAGCGTATATTTATTGGTTTGCGCAAAAGTTATAGCGTTTACAAACTAGGGTACATTTTCTGAAATTTACACAGCTTTAAATTTATGACTGCCTATCTCATTTCTTGAGGTGCTAAAATGGCAGGGCAGTACAAAACCCCCCCAAATGACCCCATTTTGGAAAGTAGACACCCCAAGGAAATTGCTGAGAGGCATGTTGAGCCCATTGAATATTTTTTTTTTTTTGTCCCAAGTGATTGAATAATGACAAAAAATAAATAAAAAAAAAAAATTACAAAAAGTTGTCACTAAATGATATATTGCTCACACATGCCATGGTTATATGTGGAATTGCACCCCAAAATACATTCTGCTGCTTTTCCTGAGTACGGGGATACCACATGTGTGGGACTTTTTGGGAGCCTAGCCGCGTACAGGGCCCCAAAAACCAAGCACCGCCTTCAGGATTTCTAAGGGCGTAAATTTTTGATTTCACTCCTCACTACCTATCACAGTTTCGAAGGCCATAAAATGCCAAAATAGCACAAACCCCCCCCAAATTACCCCATTTTGGAAAGTAGACACCCCAAGCTATTTACTGAGAGGCATGTTGAGTCCATGGAATATTTTATATTTTGCCACAGGTTGCGGGAATATGACAAACTGTTTTTTTTTGCACAAAGTTGTCACTAAATGATATATTGCTCACACATGCCATGGGCATATGTGAAATTACACCCCAAAATACATTCTGCTGCTTCTCCTGAGTACGGGGATACCACATGTGTGGGACTTTTTGGGAGCCTAGCCGCGTACGGGACCCCAAAAACCAAGCACCGCCTTCAAGGTTTCTAAGGGCATAAATTTTTGATTTCGCTCCTCACTACCTATCACAGTTTTGAAGGCCATAAAATGCCAAGATGGCACAAAACCCCCCCAAATGACCCCATTTTGGAAAGTAGACACCCCAAGCTATTTGCTGAGAGGCATGTTGAGCCCATTGAATATTTTTTTTTTGTCCCAAATGATTGAATAATGACAAATAGAAAAAAAAAAAATGTACAAAAAGTTGTCACTAAATGATATATTGCTCAAACATGCCATGGTTATATGTGAAATTACACCCCAAAATACATTCTGCTGCTTCTCCTGAGTACGGGGATACCACATGTGTGGGACTTTTTGGGAGCCTAGCCGCGTACGGGACCCCAAAAACCAAGCACCGCCTTCAAGGTTTCTAAGGGCATAAATTTTTGATTTCACTCCTCACTACCTATCACAGTTTTGATGGCCATAAAATGTCAAAATAGCCCAAAACCCCCACAAATGACCCCATTTTGGAAAGTAGACACCCCAAGCTATTTGCTGAGAGGCATGGTGAGTATTTTACAGCTCTCATTTGTTTTTGAAAATTAAGAAAGAAATTTTTTTTTCTTTTTTTTTTTCTTTTTTTACATTTTCAAAACTTTGTGACAAAAAGCGAGATCTGCAAAATACTCAACATACCTCTCAGCAAATAGCTTGGGGTGTCTACTTTCCAAAATGGGGTCATTTGGGGGGGTTTTGTGCCATCTGGGCATTCCATGGCCTCCGAAACTGTGATAGGCAGTGAGGAGTGAAATCAAAAATTTACACCCATAGAAATCCTGAAGGCGGTGCTTGGTTTTTGGGGTCCCGTACGCGACTAGGCTCCCAAAAAGTCCCACACATGTGGTATCCCCGTACTCAGGAGAAGCAACAGAATGTATTTTGGGGTGTAATTCCACATATGCCCATGGCATGTTTGAGAAATATATAATTTAGTGACAACTTTTTGTACATTTTTTTTTTTTTTTGGTCATTATTCAATCACTTGGGACAAAAAAAAAAAATATTCAATGGGCTCAACATGCCTCTCAGCAAATAGCTTGAGGTGTCTACTTTACAAAATGGGGTCATTTGGGGGGGTTTTGAACTGTCCTGGCATTTTATGCACAACATTAGGAAGCTTATGTCACACATCATCCACTCTTCTAACCACTTGAAGACAAAGCCCTTTCTGACACTTTTTGTTTACATGAAAAATATTTTTTTTTGCAAGAAAATTATGTTGAACCCCCAAACATTATATATTTTTTTAAAGCAAAGGCCCTACAGATTAAAATAGTGGGTGTTGCATTTTTTTTTTCCACACAGTATTTGCGCAGCGTTTTTTCAAACGCATTTTTTGGGGGAAAAACACACTTTTTTTATTTTTAATGCACTAAAAAACACTATATTGCCCAAATGTTTGATGAAATAAAAAAGATGATCATAGGCCAAGTACATGGATACCAAACACGACATGCTTTAAAATTGCGCACAAACGCGCAGCGGCGACAAACTACATTCATTTTTAAAAGCATTTAAAAGCCTTTACAGGTTACCACGTTAGATTTACAGAGGAGGTCTACTGCTAAAATGACTGCCCTCGATCTGACCTTCGCGGTGATACCTCACATGCATGATGCAATTGCTGTTTACATATGACGCTAGACCGACGCTTGCGTTCGCCTTTGCGCAATAGCAGGGGGGGACAGCGGTGCTTTTTTTTTTTTTTTTTTTTTTTTTTTATTATTTATTTGGCTTTTTTATTTTATTTTTAAACTGTGCCTTCCATATTTTATTTTTTTACCATTTTTATCGTTATCTCAGGGAATGTAAATATCCCCTATGATAGCAATAGGTAGTGACAGGTACTCTTTTTTTGAAAAAAATTGGGGGGTTAGACCCTAGATCTTTCCTCTGCCCTCAAAGCATCTGACCACACCAAGATCGGTGTGATAAAATGCTTTCCCAATTTCCCAATGGCGCTTTTTGTATCCGGGGGGGGGACATTCCCTCCCACTGCTTGTAAAAGCAGTCTAGAGGCTAATTATCTGCTAGAATTGCTTTTACATGAAAGCCGGCTGCTGGCTGAAAAGAATGATACCAAGATGATACCTAAACCCGCAGGCATCATTCTGGTATAAACATTCAAAGTCCAGCAACATACCAGTACGTTGCTGGTCCTTGTTGGACATGTATTGTAATCTTTTTTTTCATACAGCCTATTGGCTGAACGAAAAAAAGAGATTGATTGGTGGGTATGCCCACCATTAGAATACCTCCCTTCATCCACCCACTTCTAATGATGGGCATATATGCCGAAGCATGGGGGCATCCTCCCGCAAAAAAGTTATGCCGCGTACACACGGTCAAGCCTTCGTCGGAATTTCGACCGTATGTACGCGGCATAAAAGGTTATGCCGCGTACACACGGTCGGACTTTTCCACGGATAAGCCTCCGTTGGAATTTCGACCGTATATACGCGGCATTAGGAGCAAAATCGCTCCTCCGCCCCTGCTGCCCCCATGCTTCGGCATATATGCTCTTTTTTTTAACTGTGGTGGTGAAATCACCTCCTACAGCGTTGGAGTCACGGCTTTATGTATCGTGGGAGCAAACGCTGTTGCTGTCAAGATAAATAGATTCGCGCTGCAACTGAATGGCGTACCTGCTAAGCAAATGGTGGTTAACATTAAAACAAAGTAACATTACAGTACAACAGTAAGACCTTACCATGCCATACCTGCAAAGCAAATACCAAAACAAAACCTAGTAAAAAATAAAAAAATGTTTTAACGCAACCTGTGCCTAAAATATATATATGCCGAAGCATGGGGGCATCCTCCCGCAAAAAAGTTATGCCGCGTACACACGGTCGGAATTTCGACCGTATGTACGCGGCATTAGGAGCAAAATCGCTCCTCCGCCCCTGCTGCCCCCATGCTTCGGCATATATGCTCTTTTTTTTAACTGTGGTGGTGAAATCACCTCCTACAGCACTGGAGTCACGGCTTTATGTATCGTGGGAGCAAACGCTGTTGCTGTCAAGATAAATAATTCCGCGCTGCAGTTGAATGGCGCACCTGAAAACAAAAAATTACATACCTGAAAAGCAAGCATGATAAAACATTGCAGAATAGAATACAGTAAAAAAGAGCAGAACAATAGAGAGAAAATAGAGAGAGAGAGAACAATAAAACGACAACTATTTTTGGTTTTTTTATTTTATATATTTTTTGTGTTTTGTTTTTTACGTTTTTTTTTTCTTTTTTACACTTTTTTTTGTAACTTTACAACTGTAATGGTTCGGGTCTCTCAAAATGTAATGGCATCTTGGGAGACCCTGTGTAAGTGTGTCCTTGTCTGAGAAATGCTGTACCCTACGCTAAAACTTCACTTTTGAGTGGTAGCGTTCAAAACATTCACCTTGGCAAAGACCAGGCTTGTCAGGACAGAGTGGACAAAAACTACGGGTGTCACGCCTAAATCCGCGCTTGCTACAGACACGACATCTTTTTTGGGGGTGGCTTTGGGTAGGGGTACTCGGGAGGACATACGAATAATGCCTCTCATGCAGCCGGCTTACTGCATTTGGTTGGGGATGGTGAGGTGCAGAACCGCCTGGATACAGGAGTTCTGTGACTATCTCATTCTGGAATTTTAGAAGAGATAACGTCCCGCCTGAAGCTCTGTATAGCACATGAGCGTTCAGCAAAGCCAATTGGAATAATGATAGAGACACTTTTTTGTACCAGCGTCTCGCCTTACGGTCAATTAGATACGGCGCCATCAACTGGTCGTTGAGGTCCACCCCTCCCATATTTTGGTTATATTCGTGGACACAGAGGGGTTTCTCCACAACACCAGTCGCCGTACGAATTTGGACTGTCGTGTCTGCATGAAGGGAGGTAAGAAGGAAAACATTCTTATTGTCCCTCCACTTCATAGCGAGCAAGTTATTACACTTCAAGCAGGCTCTCTCCCCCAGCCTAAGACGGGCATCTACAAGCCGCTGGGGAAAGCCCCGGCGATTAGGTCGCACGGTGCCACATGCTCCAATCTTATGATCAAACAAGTGACTAAACAGTGGCACGCTCGTGTAATAATTGTCCACATACAAGTGGTACCCCTTTCCGAATAAGGTTGACAACAAGTTCCACACTATCTTGCCAGCGCTCCCTATGTAATCCGGGCAGTTGACCGACTCAATCTGACTGTCTTTTCCCTCATAAACCGTAAAGTTCACTACATAGCCTGTTGCCCTGTCACAGAACTTGTAGAGCTTGACCCCGTATCTGGCACGCTTGCTGGGAAGGTACTGCTTGAAAGACAAGCGGCCAGAAAATTTAATCAGGGACTCATCAACGCAGACAACTTGATCGGGAGTAAACAAGGCTGCAAAACGTTCGTTGAAGTGGTTTATGAGGGGCCGAATTTTATAGAGCCGGTCGTATTCAGGGTCCCCACGTGGACAACAAAGTTCATTGTCGTTGAAGTGCATGAACCGCAAAATCTGCTCGTATCGTGCCCTGGACATGGAGGCAGAGAACACGGGCATGTGGTCAATTGGGTGCGTGGACCAATAAGCACGCAATGACGGAAATTTATGTGTGCCCATGTTGAGGGAAAGGCCCAGAAAGGTCTTAAATTCGGAAACCGTAATTGGTTTCCAATTTCTGGCAATTTTAGGCAACTGGGGGTTAGCGGCGATAAATTGACCAGCATATAAATTACTCTGGTCCGCAATAGATCTATAGAGATCTTCCGTGAAAAACAGCGAATAAAAATCAATTGGAATAAAATCAGCTGTTTCCACCTGAATACCGGGTTGGGCAGTGAATGGGGGAAGTACGGGTTCTGCAGAAGTGGTGGGGACCCAATCAGGATAGGCGAATTCTGCAGGAAGGGCAGTATGGGCACGACGGGCCTGCCTTTGTCTTCTTGGTGGCAGCGGGACACTACTTGTGCTTGCCACCTCGCCAGCTTGAACTGCACTTATGGGACTCGCCACGTCACCAAGTGTTACTGCAGTGCTGGATGTACGTCCAGGCTGTACTAGGCCGCTGGTGCTTGCCAGTTCACCAGAAGGAATAGCGGCGCTAGTACTACTCTGCTCCATGATACGAGAGACCTGCGGTTCTTGCTCCTCAACAACCTCAGAAGATCGGGATCGGGTACGCCTGACCTTAGCAGGGACCTCAACTTCGTCGTCAGAGCTATCTGACGTGGGGCCGCTGACGTCACTGTCTTCTACGGGAAGATATTCTGAGCCTGAATCTGACAGATACGTGACCTCCTCTTCACTATCTGTCATGCTCAGAATCTCGTAGGCCTCTTTACTAGTGTACCTTCGTCTTGCCATTTTGGGCTCTAAATTTAGGGGTACACTAGTAAGATTCACAGGAAAAAAAGCACCTGACTGTCGTCAGCAAATATATCAAACGCTACAAAAAAACTGTTAGCGATCGCAGGGATCAGGCCTGTCTCTGCGAACGCTGCAGTTATGTGTGTTGTGTTTGGTAAGTGACAGTGATCGATCGATACTGCACTTGGGTGGGCTGGGCTGGGCTGGGCTGGGCTGGGCGGAGGGGCTAAACGCAGGCGCTAGCAGGTATCTGGGCTGATCCCGCTAACACTGGGTTTTTGGGAACCCTAAACCGCTGGGGATGCTAGTATAGATCTGATCAGATACTATACCACTAAGGGGGGTGTATGCTTTGCGCGTGGGTGTTAGCGTTACTGGCACTAACCTAACACTGCCTGGGGCGACGCAGACCCTCTCTGGCGCTAAAACCTAATTGATCTCACCCGCCGGGCGATCAGGGGGGTTAAACCTTTATTGGGTTATATACGGCGGGTGCCCTGATGCTATAAAAAGCAAACTAATCAACCAGCGTCACCCGTAACCTTTATATGGTGATCACTGGTGAAAGGGTTAACTAGGGGCAATCAGGGGGTTAAAACCTTTATTAGGTTAAATATGGGGGTACCTGACACTATATAAAAACCTGACGGGTAACCTAAATAACTAAATAACTTACTGGCTAACCAGTGACACCAGTGACGCTTATACGGCGATCACTGGTGAAAGGGTTAACTCTAGGGGCAATCAGAGGGTTAAAATAATATATGGGGGTACCTGACACCAATAAAAACTAAAACACCAGCGACACGAATACAGCGATCGGAAAAACAATCGCTTAGTGACGCTGAAGTTAGGGGGTGAAAGGGTTACCTGGGGGGTGATCAAGGGGTTAAACCTTTATTAGGGGGGGTTAGGGGGCTACCCTGGACCTAAAGGGGCCTAATCCTAACTGCCCTGCAACTTTTTACAATCACAGATGACACTAAATGCAGTGATCAGTAAAATAAATGATCACTGCAATCAGTGACACTGTGATTGGGGGCTTTGGGGTGACCTGGGGGGTGATCTGGGGGTGACTGGGGGGTGATTTGTGTGCCTATGTGTACCTACGTGTCAGTGGACTGTTAGAGCACTAACCTCTGTCTTCACTCCTCGGCGCCGGGAACGAAAAGACCGCGGCGAGGGAGATGACATCACTTCCTCCAGCCTGTGTTTACATCACATGGCGGAGGAAGCAATTTCATTGGCCGGGAGCGATCGCGAGGGGGGGGGGGCGGAATCGAGCGGCCGCCCCCTCATGCCTGATCGCTCCCGAACACTTAACGGCCGCTCACTGCAGTGAAGGGGGGTCCGGATGGCGATCACGTAGATCTACGTGATTCTGCCTGTCCGTGCCATTCTGCCGACGTAAATCGGCGGTGGGCGGTCGTTAAGTGGTTAAGGAGAGAGTTTCAGTAGTCAAGGCGGGAAATAATCAAGGAGGGAATAAGTTGCTTTGTGGTGCCATTAGTCGAATTCTGGAGATGTTGCAGAGGTTAAGGCGGAAGGATTTAGCCAGTGATTGGATGTGGGGGCTGAAGGAGAGGTCTGAATCAAGGATTACACCCAGCACCCTGGCATGTGTGGAGGGACCAATGTTTGTGTTTTTGATATTAATGGTAAAGCCATGGGGGGGGGGGCGTGAAGGAGGAAATAAAACAAGCTTAGTTTTAGAAAGATTGAGTTTGAGAAAGTGGTATGACATCCATACCGATATGTCATTCAGTAAATTTGAGATCCGTGAGGAGATTGAAGGGGTGAGTTGAGGAGTAGAGAGATAGATCTGGGTGTCGTCGGCATAGAGGTGGTATTGGAAGCCATGGGAGGTTATAAACTGGCCCAGGGAAGAGGTATAGAGTGAGAATAGGAGGGGTCCAAGGACGGAGCCTTGGGGTACCCCTACAAAAAGAGGAAGAGGAGCGGTGGAGGTGGAGTAGTAAGTGACACTGAAAGTGCACTGAGATAGGTAGGAGGAGAACCAGGATAAAGCATATTTATTATTTAATTATATTTTATTTTACACTTATCAATTATAGTTATTACATCTAATTAAATGTATTTTTACTTTACTAGAAAGCAAATTGTGTTTATTGTATAACAAGACATTTCGTTATGTTTACTATACTAATACCTGACGTTTTGTAACGTCCTCTCACGCCTCCCCTATTGGCCCTTTAACTGATAGAGATACTCACTGAGCAATCAGGAGGCTACTAAGAAGTAAAAGAGGGCGGGGCCAAGCGTCACTTTTGCAGGAAAATCAAGATCTGTAAATAACTTCAGCTGCTTATTTCTTGGGATTATCTGACCATTCTGACATTTTCACTATAAAGTAACTTGTTTATGCATTTTCCTTGTCTGCTCAGCGTGCATTGTCCAGGTTTCTGACAAGTTTATTTAAAGCTGGAAAAGCCGAAGCACTTAGTGGCAGTGTGCCCAGAATAAGAGGAGACTTTTCTGGTGGATAAAGGTGATAGCAGCCACCACATGGGGAACTCTCAACTTTTAAAAGCACATAAAGGTTGACAGGTTGGCTTGAAGCGTTAGCGGGATCTGACCATACAACGTGATCTATGGACATCTCACAAACAAAAGATCAGAAAACTGCCACAGTTCTAATGATGTCTAAAGTTTAACAAAAGATCCATGTTCAACTGGAACAAGGTTTTGATACAAAAATAAGATTTTCTGTTGATATGTGAAGTTCAGTAACTCGGCTGAGTTTGAGTAAATACTTGATATATTAGCAAACTTATCACACACTGCTAAAAGCAAGAATAAGGGTTGGTTTAGTAAAACTCTAGAGTGCAAAATCTGGTGCAGCTCTGCATAGTAGCCAATTGTGGTGGAAAATAGATTCTATGCAGAGCACACAGTCATTTTTCCTGTGCAAATAAGCACACATTTCATCTTAATGATATAATGTGTCTCAACTAAAAATTCACTTACCAATCATTCGCTTTCCCATTCATTCAAGTAAAGAGAGACATCACCATCCTACATTCTTAGCACGGCCAGCATGACTGCTCCAGACTACCAAGCTTGCTCTTTTATTAAAATACCCACAGAAAGTGATGTCACCATCACTAAAGAAGTTACCAACCGGAAGTGATGTCACAGCATGTGATCTTCACACAGGAAGATGACCATATAAGGGTCTGACCATATAAAGACATAATTTTAACAGGATGTACAATACAAAATAATAAAAAACAATACAGGATAACCCTTCCAACAGGGTTATTTAAATACATACAACAACATGAATAATACAACAACCAATGAACACAGTTCCTGATGAGGGGAGCTTATCTGCAGGTTTATGCCCATGTCACCACATCCATGTTGATCAAGCACCAAGCATATAGAGGCGACAAGAGCATACATCTGCTAAACCGATAATGCGTTTGCAGAGCGGACACATCCCCCCCAGGCGAACGTCTGTGCATCACACAGGGGCCCTGTCGCCGGCAGACATCCTCACTCCGCAAACACCCTTCTCCAAATCAGGAAGTTTATCTCAACCAGCATTAGTCTGCCCCAGTCAGCGCTTTAGAGCGGGTTGCAGGAGAAATAACACTGGGTGACACTATGACAATACATATTAAATCCATAAAATTTCCACAGCACAATCAGCTTCTAACCTCAGCTTGTTCAATTAAAGTGGTTGTTACCTTTCAAACCTCTTTCACTGGCAGCCTCTCTATTTTATCCAGGGATAATGCACTGTATAAGTGTTTTCTTATGAACAAAGCCTCTAAATACCTATTTCTCTTTTCGTCCATGGACGAACACAGCCTCCTTAAATCTTGATAAAGTGGGTTATGTTCCGTCTATTAGGAGAGGACTAGGCAGACATGTTAGATATTTAAATACATGTAACTTTAACAGAGTTGAACAGCCCTGCCCAGGGGGCGGTCCCTCCGGTCATAACCCATCACCCTGCAGCCAGCTTCTCAGTTTTTTTCTGCCTAGTAGAGAAGGACCTGGCTCCCTTTGGGCCCAGGGTCCGGAAGAAGTTTTTACTTTTTATTCTTTTATTTTTTGATCCTGAGATCTACTATCAACTGCCGGCTGGGCGACAGGCTGGATAATTTAGATCCCTGTAGTCTCCCCAGTCCGGCTATCGAGCGTAAGCAGGCTCTAGCTACGCGCTGGGTCGGTCACGACATACCCCATGGCTCCAGGGGTGGCCGGTGAGCTATTGCTCCGGGGTCCACATATGACCGGGCTGCTTGCTGTCTCAGTCACAGTGGACCATGGCCGACAGCCACTCCGTACTGCTCGGCTGTGGGTCTGTCTGGAACGCACCAGCAAGTCCTTGCATGGACGGGTAAGCTAAGTTCCTCCTGTTTCGACAGGATGGAAAAGCTGGGCATTCCCGGGGGGTCGGTTAAGGGGGTCTCCTGTCCTCCCTTTCCTCTCCCTCTGTCCCCCCTTTTTTTCTCCTCCCCTTGCGGGGCCTGCTGCGTCGGCCGGGGTATACCTGAGGGGGTGTATCCCGGCGTACCCGAGTTTGGGGCTGTGGGGGCGCCCGGGTCCGCTTTCTGTAGGGGGTGGTCTGCCTCTGGGAAGTATCCATTCGACATCTCTACGGCCTTCTCGTCCACCTCAGGTGCTTAGGCGCCATTTTTTGTAGCGCCGACGCCATTTTCTTGAGGCCTGTAGTTCTCATTGAAATTTTCATTGGCGGCCATTTTGTCGTGGCCGTGCTGTGACGCAGGTCTTCATTGCGGGCGGCCATTTTCTTGTAGTCCACGCCCTGTTTCTCTGAGGCGTTCGGCTGCCATTTTGAGGGTGTTTTTTTCTTACTGCTCTGGCCTCTAGTGCTGGATAGGCTTCCTGAACAGCGCGAATAGCGCTGTTCACATCACAGAACACCTCAGACACACGCTGTGTGCAGAGGGAGAGCGGACAGCGACGCTGGGCAGCCTCTTACTTGGGCAGAGCAGCAAGGAGGGTGGACATTTTTCTGTGGCACTACCTTGACTTAAGTCCCTATAGGCTGTCAGTGGGTGGGCATGGAGTCAGAATCTCGGCGCTTCTTCCCCAGACATTCCAGTGGCAGCAACCGGTGCCCCTGCACTTGCAGTGCCTATGGAAAGTCCTGGAGTCATTTGTTGCAAGGGGCGGGCGTAAGAGGGGTTAAAAGTGCCCCGTCCCTCCACCATCTCCTGGGGCATTAGCTCTGACTCAGACTCGGGCCTGGCTGCGGCACAGGACCCCTGTTCTGAAGTGTCAAAGGATGCGAAGACTGTCCGGGCAGTGAGGCGGAATCCTTGTCCTGGTCAGCGCAGGACAGAGCACTTGTGGTAGCACATATCACAGCAGTGAGGGTCACTCTTAAGCTGGAGGATACAGCTGGGACATCCACTGAGGTGTCAGTCCCTTTTGGGTCTCACAAACCGACCCACTCCGTTAGGTTTTTCCTTATGTATCTTACTTTGACAAGTTCATAGATAAGAAATGGGAACGGCCGCAGAGGTCCTTTGTGGTTCCTCAGCGCAAGGCGGTCCGTTACCCATTTGAAGAGTGCCTTTTGGAAAAATGGGCTTCTCCCCCGGTCTTTGACCCCCCGGTATAACCACTATCCCGGTGGAGGGGTCCCCTGTTTTTAAGGACCCTACTGATAGGAGGTCCGAAGCGGTGAGCCGTTCCATGTTCACCATGCTGGGGTCAGTATTGCGGCCAATAATGGCTGCGACTTTGGTGTCTCTGACCCTCACTGAATGGGTAAAAATGTTGCACCAGGCAGTGGAGGAGCATCTGCTCCCCCCAGAATGCTTGACACTGGCTGACCTGCTGGTGCAGGGCCTTGTGTACGTCTGTGATGCAACCCTGGATGCGACCCCTTTAATCTCCAGGGCCTCTGTATCTGCGGTGGTTTTGCGCTGCCTGATATGGCTAAAATGCTGGTCCACGGACCAAGCTTCCAAGAAAGCTTTGACGGATTTGCCTTTCAAAGGTGGGAGACTGTTTGGTGCCTCCCTGGACGACATTATTAAGGATGTCACTGGAGGTAAGAGCACACTTCTCCCTCAGTCCGCTAAAGGTAAGGAGCCGCGCCGTGAGCCGGGGCCCTCCTTTCCCGCACAAATGCAGTATTTTCGTTAGTCAGGGCCTGCTGGCAGACCCTCCCAAGCCGAAAAAGGTCCATCTGGGGGTCAGAAGTGTCCCTGGGTGCACAAGCAAACCAAGCCCGCGAACAAGTCTGCTACTGCATGAGGTTTTGCCCCCCCACCCTTGGGTGGGGGCACGTCTTTGCGGGTTTGCAGCTCGGTGGACCTCCCTGCTTTCCGACCAGTGGGTTTGCGAAGTGGTCACTTTGAGGTACAAGATCGAGTTTCTTTCTTGTCCACCAAACAGATTCTTTCCTTCAAATCTTTCTCTCCTTCCGGCTCGTCGGACTGCCCTAACGGGGGCAGTACAGGACTTACTGAGGTGCGGGGTAATCATACCTGTACCGCTGCAGGAAAGGTTTCAGGGATTTTACTCAGATATGTTCGTGGTCCCAAAGAAGGACGGACTTCGTCCAATCCTAGACCTCAAGGCCCTCAATGCTTTTGTGAAGGTTCGGAAATTCAGGATGGAATCGGTTCGCTCGGTGGGGGGGATTTTTTCTGGCGTCCTTGGACATCAAGGACGCATACTTGCATGTCCCCATCTGCGTCAGGCATCAGAGGTTCCTGCGTTTTGCGGTCGGGGAAAACCGCTATCATTTTGTGGCCTACATCTCTATGTGTGAAGAGATGGATTGGCGTCCGTGGGCATATTAGGTTTCTCGGATCCTGCTGTTCTTACAGCGTGGAGTGGATCAAAAACTTGCCTTAAGCACTATTAAGGGACGGATTTCAGCCTTGGCTGTTTTCTTCCAATGACCCCTGATGGCTCATTCACTGGTAAGTACGTTTGTGCAGGGGGTCCGACATGTGGTTCCCCTAATTAGACCACCACTTCCTCCGTGGGATTTGAATCTGGTGCTCTCGGGAATTCAGGAACCCCCCCTTTTGAGAACATCTGGGAGAATCCCTTTCTTGACGCTCCCTCAGAAAGTTGCCTTTCTAGTTGCCATTACATCGGTCAGAAGGGTTTCTGAATTGGCGGCCTTGTCTTGCAAGTCATCATACTTGGTCCTCCATAAGGATAAAGTGGTGCTACGCCCGCAGCCTTCCTTCCTTCCGAAGATAGTTTCGGCCTTTCACCTAAATGAGGACATTGTACTTCCATCCTTGTGTCCGCGGCCGTCGCATCCCAGAGAGACTGCGCTACATACTTTAGACGCGGTACGTGCTCTGCAGGTGTACTTGTCTGCTATGGCTCCGTTCCGGAGGTCAGACTCTCTGTTTGTGTCAGTGACTGGTCCACAAAAGGGCTTGGCGGTCTCGTCCTCCACCACTTCTCGGTGGATCAGGCAGAACGTCATCCAGGCCTATGCGGGCGCCTCCCTTTCCTGTCACAGTGCTTTTGACCAGGGCAATTGGTACCTCCTGGGTTTTCAGACATCAAGCGGCTGTCTCACAGGTGAGTTAAGCGGTGACCTGGTCGTCCGTTCTCACTTTCTCCAAATTTTACAAGGTTGATGTGAGTGCATCTTCGGATGCTTGCCTTGGCCGCAAGGTTTTGCAGGCGGCTGTTTGAGATTGCAACTCCTCCGTTGAGGAGCTATGTTTGTTTGGGGTGAAGTTAGTTTTTTATTGCTGTTCCCACCCCTCGTTTTTTTTACACTGCTTGGGGACGTCCCACTTTGTCAAGATTTAAGGAGGCTGTGTCCGTCCATGGACGAAAAGAGAAAAGTAGGATTTTTTGTACTCACCGTAAAATCCTTTTCTTTGTCGTCCATGGACGGACACAGCACCTACCCCTCCTTTTTACGTTTGTACTGCTTTTTAACGAACTGAGCTGCTGGCTGCAGGGTGAGGGGACTGCCCCCTGGGCGGGGCTGCTCAACTCTGTTAAAGTTACATGTATTTAAATATCTAACATGTCTGCCTAGTCCTCTCCTAATAGACGGAACATAACCCACTTTGTCAAGATTTAAGGAGGCTGTGTCCGTCCATGGACGACAGAGAAAAGGATTTTACGGTAAGTACAAAAAATCCTATTTTTGCAGCTACATTCAGGCCGATCACGTGACTCCCGGCCGCTCTGCTACGCTGATCCAGGGCTACAGCAGGAGGTACCGAGATCTCCCTCTGACGTCAGTCGGGGAGGTCACGTGGCCACTCAGCCCCTCCCGCTGTAGCCCTGGATCACGTGGGAGTCACCTGACCGGCCTGATTGTAGCTGCAAAAATGGTATTTAGAGGTTTTGTTTATAAAAAAACTTTAACTTTATCCCTGGATAAAACAGAGGGGCTTCCAGTGACAATTGTTAAACTTTTTTTTTAACTACTGATAGCCATGGGGGGGGGGGGGGGGAGGTGGCGAAACACAGACATGGAGCTGACAGGCCGAGAGGGAGGGGGAGAGGAGGACAGAAGAGAGCTGTGGATGACGGAGGCATGCTAACTGACCACGGTAGTCAGGGCTCATCAGTCATGATTATTGTGGTCAGGACACAGGAACTGGCAGGATCAGACAGATTTTTTACAGCTTAGAGAGGGGCAGGTTAGACAGCACAAGCACTGTGCTGTTTAACCTGCTATAAGGGAACAGACTTACAAACACTTTAACCCTCCTGGCGTTAATCCTGAGTGTGGCTCAGGGTTAAAATTCAGTACCATTAGCGGTAACCCCGAGCCACACTCGGGATTGCATTGCAGAATACTTTGTCCCCAGGATCCTGCGATGTCCCCCCGCTGGATCATCCGCCCAATGCTCTGTGTTCCCTGCGAGCGTTGCGACACATGGGGGCGGAGCCCGGCGGCTAATTCAAAAAGTGCAAAATACATAACACATACAGTACACTGTAATCTGTACGATTACATTACTGTATCAAATAATTTCACATCCCTTTTGTCCCTATTGCTTTGTCCAGGGCACTGCATGCACTTTTATATTATATATACGGTTCTTTCTGCCTGTAAACTAGAGATTGTCCATGGCAACCAAAAAATGTCCCTTTATGTCAAAAGTGGTTTTAAACCAGCTTGAAAACAGCGATAGTAAATAAGAACACTTGCAGAATTGAGCGATCGTGGGGAAATTCATTTTATTATTATTATATTATTATTTTTAAAAATGATTTATAGTTATTTATTATATTATAATTTATGATTTTGTGTTTCAAACTTTATCATACCCGGGATGTCCGCTAGACTCTTGTTTGGACAGATTTAAGTGTGTTATTCCTAAGAATTACAGGCCTACAATATAAAATGCCAAATTTCTATGCAAAACAGTTGTACCGCTTTGAGACGCAAAAATCTGACATAATCATACCACCAAGGAGGTTAAGCTTTGACAATAAAGCATGAGGGCTGATTGGTTTCCATGCAGAGTTGAACCAGATTTTGCACTCTCCAGTATTAGTAAATCAACCCCACTGTGCTTCTTATATGTTATAATGTGAAAATGCCCAAAAAAATTGCCCAACTTCGTGACAACTTTACTTTAACAATAAGGCCCCTTTCAAACTGGCGGAGGATCTGCCAGCGAATCTGCCTGCTCAGCAGGGGATTTCTCCCCTGATCCCTGCTGAGCAGGCGGATGACAGGTCTGTGTCCGCTCCACTGTGCAGAGTAGACACGGACACAGCCCACTCTCCTCTATGAGCTGTCGGATGGAAATTGACCGCCGGTCCATTTCTATCCGACTGTCATCTGTATTTAGCGGATAGGATCGGATCGAATGTCGGCGGGTGCGAGCAATGAATAGTTTAATCGGGTCCACCTGAAAAACTGACAGGCAGACCTGATCAGTCCATCAGTGTGAAAGGGGCCTAACAATAATAATGGCAACACAATAATGTATTCAATAATACTTTTGTAGCGCTACCCCCCAGTTAAGAGAGCCGCTGGATTTGTTTTCGGGCCCTGTGTACAGCACCACCAACCCCCAGCAATCTGCTCGACCCACTCTGGCACAGCTAGTCTAGGGGTTATATTTATATCACATTCAAATAGGAGATTATTCCTTGCAATACTAACAGTAAGACAACACACTGAGGCCAGAGATTAAATATAACAGTTTACTCTTATATTAAAGGTAGCATAGGCAGAACACAACACATGCAATTGGTTAGCAGAGCCCTGCAGAATTCAATACGGCATACAATAATGGCGCTGCGCGGTACTTCACCACGTGTAGCTATTATGGTATGCGCGCCCTATGGCGCACTAAACAATATCCTAACTTCCCACCCCGGTCAGGCCTGACATGGAGTAAATCTCAGTCACCTCCTGTATGGATTTCTTCGCATTCCAGCTTTCGGTGGTGCACTTGATGAATAGCAATTTGTAATCCACAATCGGACAAAACTTGAAACACTATACTGGGGGGGACACTTCAACTCTGTCCTGCTACCGGTCCCCCCCCGGGGAACAGCAATTAAGCGAAACTGTGGGCCTATGCAGTCTATAGGCCTGAACACGGCACAGTCTATTGGTCTGGGCAGGTGCCCGCTCACCACTCCGGACATGATCCCAGTCCGGAACGTCCACCCTGCTGTGTATCCGCACACAGCGTCTGCAATGATCGGGTCCCCGATCCAACTGATGTCCTCACTCGACAAGTCAGATGCCACCCAGGCTCCGCAGTGGGGTGGAAGGCTCTTTGGAAGTTGCGCAAGGCCCAGGCTTCAGGCCTTGCACTGCAGCAGATCCGCACAGGAAGAAAGTCTTGCTTGCAGCGCGGTGTCCAAAGAGACCGAGCTCCGCCTCGCCTCCTCCTTAAATAACCCCTCCCATGAGTCTCTGCGATGGCTAACTGCACTCTGGGTGCCGAACGGGGTTCTGGGTAACGTAGTCCCGGGGCCTTAAAGGAGACCCCGCTACACTTTATTAATATTATCAATAACAATAATATAACAGTGTAATAAGTAATCAAACATAATGTAATACTATAATGATAATATTAATAATGGCAATGCAGTAACATACTCAATAATTCGTTAATAATATTTTAATAATTCAATGCATTAATGTGTTGAATTATACTTCAATGTAATATTAATACATTATTAATAATCTCTTAGATTGGACACTCTAACGAGCAGGACCATTTGATTCTTACTGTATTAAATTGTATTGTAATTGCACTGTCTGCCCTCATGTTGTAAAGCGATGCGTAAACTGTTGGTGCTAAATAAATCCTGTATAATAATAATAATAATGGGAATGCAGTATCGTATTCACCAGGTTTCTGTTGACAGCTGGTTTGACTGTCCAGTTTTTTCTTCTAGATAGGTTATGCTTTAACGTCCATTATAAGTAAATAATAGCAGAAGAATATATTTACATGCAACTGCAGCCAAGCAAAGAAATACGCACATGAAAAACAAATACATTCTGTAGGACCCATCTTACCTGTCAATGCATTCTCCAGTTTTAATAAATCAATCTCATTCTGATTTGACCTTAAAGAGGTTGTAAAGTCAGAAGGTTTTTTATCCTAATGCATTCTATGCATTAAAGGGGTTGCAAACCTTCCTGTTTTTTCAACTTAATGCATCCTATGCATTAAGGTGAAAAAACATCTGATAATTACCGGCCCCCCAGCCCCTCGTTTTGCTTACCTGAGCCCTTAAAATCCCACGTCGAGAACACGCTGGATCTCGGCTCTTCATTGGATAGATTAATAGCAGCGCAGCCATTGGCTCCCCCTGCTGTCAATCAAATCCAATGGCGCCGGGGGCGGGGGACGAGTCCGTAATTCGTGTCTACGGATTCAAATGCTGGACTCAGCAGCGCACACGCAAGGTAACCCCCTTGGGAGAGAGCTCCCCAGAGGGGGTTATCTGATGCGGGGAGGAGCCGAGACAGCCGCCGAGGGACCCCAGAACAGGAGGATCGGGGCCACACTCTGCAAAATTAACTGCACAGTGGAGGTAAGTATGATATGTTTGTTATTTAAAAAAATAAAATAAAAAAATCAAACCTTTAGTACCACTTTAAGATAAAAAAAACTTCTGTGTGCAGCAGCCCCCCTAATACTTACCTGAGCCCCATCGCGATCCAGCAATGTCCATGAGTCCCTCGGCTGTCTGGGACTCTCCTTCCTGATTGTCTGAGACACAGCAGCACGGCACCAGTAGTCAAAGTCAGTGAGCCAATGAGGAGAGAGAGGGGGTGAGGCCAAACCACGCGCCATGTCTGAATGGATACACTGACCTGCGGCTCGGCTCGGGTGCCCCCATAGCAAGCTGCTTGCTGTGGGGGCACTCGGCAGGAGGGAGGGGCCAGAGCACCAAAGAGGGACCCAAGAAGAGGAGGATCGGGACTGCTCTGTGCAAAACCATTACACAGAGCAGGTAACTATAACATGTTTGTTTTTTGTTTTTTTATAGAAAAAAAAACAAGACTTTACAATCACGGTGAAGGTGGAGCACTTTGGCCCCTGAAACAAAATGGCTGCGCTATATGTGAACCGTGATTTGGACCCTTTTACCTATTGGTCCAGTGCTCTTTTCTATTGTTTATTCTTCAAAGTGGTTCTAAGGGCAGAATGTTTTTTACCTTAAGGTGATATTCAAGTCTTGGGGGTTTTTTTGTTTAAAAATAACAAACATGTTATACTTGCCTGCTCTGTGCAGTTGGTTTTGCACAGAGCAGCCCCAATCCTCCTCTTCTCGGGTCCCCCGCCGGCACTCCTGGCCCCTCCCCCCTGCCAAGTGCCCCCACAGCAAGCAGCTTGCTATGGGGACACCGGAGCCACTGCTCTGTGTGTCCATTCAGATACAGAGCTGCAGCTTTGCCCCATCCCTCTCTCTGCTCAATGACTTTGATTGACAGCAGCGGGAGCCAATGGTGCCACGCTGCTGTCTCAGCCGATGAGGAGGGAGAGTCCCGGACAGCCCAGGCTTTGTGCAACATCGCTGGATCGAGGTGGGGCTCAGGTAAGTATTAGGGGGGCTGAGAGGGCTGCTGCACACAGAAGTTTTTTTTTTATCCTAATGCATATGATAGAATGCATTAAAATAAAAAAACCTTCTGCCTTTAGAAGCACTTTAAAGCATTTTATGCATTAAGGAAAAAAAAGTTCTGCATGCAGCTCCCTCTCCCCCAAATACTTATCTGAGCCTCATCTCGATCCAGCGATGTGCACTAAAGCAACGGCCCTCTCCCTGCTCATTGGCTCAGAGACAGCAGCGGGCCATTGGCTCTTGCTGCTGTTAATCATAGCCGGTGAGGAGGAAGCGGGGGTGGGGCCTAGCTGCGCTCTGTGTATCAATGGACGGCTTGAGAACGAGCATGCACAAGTGCCCCCATTGCAAGAAGGGTACTTGCTATGGGGGCACTCAGTGGGGGAAGGAGCCAGGAGCGCCGGTGAATGATCAACAAAGTTGAAGAGGAGGATAGGGGCTGCTCTGTGCAATGGTTTTGAGGCAAGTATGATATGTTTGTTACTAAAATAAAATGACTTTAAGCCTGGTAGGGTAGGAAAACTGATTTCTGCTGCAGTAACACATTTAGGTCTTGTCCCTCTTCCAGCCTGTGAGTAGACAGTGAAAAAAAGAAGCAGCTGACTGATGAACCCACCTCCCTGGCACTCAGCTTTCTCCTCCTATCAGCATGCTAATTGCACAGCAGCACAACTTATTAGCTCCTGGTGTTGTGTCTCCTTCCTCAAGTCTGAGTTCTGCTGCATGCAGGACTGCAAGGGGCTAATACCAAGTCATATTCAGGTTTAACTGCATAAAAAAATAAAAATAATGTATTGATGTACCAATGAATACAGAGCTGCATTCATTTGTGTACAACACAAGGGGTTAACCAAGCGCACTCTAGATACAGGTAGGTAAATAGACTAATATAGGGACAGAGGAAAAATGGCAAAATGATATGAGGAATGATAGATGTTTGTGGTCCATAACATATAAGTCCATAAGTTTCTACAACATAGCTCATCCGCAGAGAAGGCTGCCAGCTGACAGATAGAAGGAATCTGAAATAGTACTCCTATCCAGATAAGCTTTCCCCATTTATTTGTTTGTGAGTGTTAACTTGCATCTGTTTTTAATTCCAATAAATTTACATTGATTGCTACGCTTAGTAGGCGCTGCTTTGTGTTTCCCTTTGTGCATTCATTTGTGTGTCTCATGTTATTTATTTACCGTATATACTCGAGTATAAGCCGCGTTTTTCAGCACATTTTTTGTGTGCTGAAAATGCCCCCCTCGGCTTATACTCGAGTCACCTTTTTTTGCGCCTGATCTCCCGGAATTTGGGGACCCGGTACCAGCCGACCGTAGGTACCCTGAACCCCAAACTTGGCACACATGTAGCCCCACTCTTCCTCTATAAGTGTGCAAAGTTTTTTGTCCGGGGGACCTACAACCAGGGAGCACCGATTTTTCAAATTCGGGCACCCCTTCCATAGACTCCCATGTTAAATCTCAGTCTAGTCATGGGCACAGTGAGGCATGCAGATGGACACAGTGTGGCACAGTGAGGCATGCAGATGGACACCCTAGGCTTATACTCGAGTCAATACGTTTTCCCAGTTTTTTGTGGTAAAATTAGGTGCCTCGGCTTATATTTGGGTCGGCTTACACTTGAGTATATACAGTATTTTTTAATCTGGGAATAGAAGAGCAGATTTCCAGTGACTACATTGGCTAAATTGGGGAAAATAGAGATTTTGACTATTTAAAGGAGTACATAAAAAAAAAAAACTAGATGTGACATTTTTCTGAAGTCAATTTTTTTTCAGCTTTCCCATGTTAGTATTATGATTATCACGTGGAAACAAAATATTCCTGAAAACTGTATAATGCTGTGTACAATGGAAGGTTTATCGATTTCGCCACCACCACTCTATCGAGACTTCTTACCGAGAGCAAGACAAAAACTCAGCTGGACTCGAGAGTTCTCAAAGCAAACCTAATAATTGTATAAACTGATATTTTCTTCTCCTAGGTGGCTGCTCTCCAAACTCTCGACCCGCTGCAGCTCGGCACTGCGACCCGTCATGCAGAAAACCATTTTCTTACTGTATGCAGGTAACCTACTTATAGGCTCACATTATATAATCAGCACAATTTCAGAAACATTATCCCTGTACCCGCCATATAATGTAGGTTTAGGCAGTGTTTCTTTTGAAGGGATACACTGCCACCTAGAGGATATTTTATTGCATTGCTGTGAAATTTTATCTTTATGTGAAATGTTATCTTTATATGAAATGTTATCTTTATGTGAAGCTTCTGTAAGATTTACAAAAGCTGCCAGACCACCTTCTGTAAATCTTAGCTAACAGAACACAAACACTCCTGCGCACAAGTAGATCATCAGACGGTCAATCTTGTACGATGGTAGCACTGGCTTTGCAGCCCTTCATGGACAGGGGTGTCCTAATTAGCAAATAAAAAAAGAAAAACAAGGGCGCACCAGCCTAGTGTATAATCATTAGGATAGATTTTAATTAAAAAGAAAACATCAATACTACTCACAAATGTAGCAGAGAAAATCGGAGTACAATGATGTTTCATGTAGGTGGCAGCTGTAAGTGGAACTCGAACCCACACTCCACAAAGTCACAGAGGATATGATGAGGGCCACTGCCGGCTTACGCATTTCAAAGCACAGAGCTTCTTCCTCAGAGCCCAGCAGTCTGTCAGTGTGAACTGCCATGCGAGTCGGGAACCCACAGTGGATTCGCAGGGTTCTCGCATCGCACCAGTGTGAACGGGCCTTAGATAGAAAAACACCCACTATATGGCCTACCCCCCCACCCCCTCCGCAAACACTCACCTGGCTTTATGTCACAGCACCCTTTAGGCCCGGTTCACACTGGTGCGATGCGAGAACCCTGCGAATCCACTGCAGGTTCCTGCATCGCACCCGACTCGCACGGCAGTTCACACTGCCATATGCGAACTGCTGGGGAGTGTCATTATATGTTAACGACACCCCCATTTCAGCTCGCGTATCGCACTGCGAACTGACAGTTCGGACACAAATCGGATTGCATAGGTGTGAACACACATGCGATCCGATTCTGGTCCGAACAGAAAAAAGGGTCCTGTGCGTGTTTGGACCGAATGCGGTGCGATATCAGCCATACTTTCTGTATGGCTGAAATCGCACCGCACAGACATCTCATGTGATGTGAACATGTCGCACTGCTGTTCACATCACATGAGATGTCTGTGTGGTGTAAGGAGGGAGCAGGGGTGTGGCTTACCCACACTGTATGTGTCTATGGACACATACAGCCTGGCTCTAGCACCCAGCTTGTTACAGGAGGCACCAGCAGGGGGGGAACAGGACAGTGCTGGCAGGAGACTAGGAAAGGAAAGCAACCTTTCTGCACAATATTGTTGCACAGAGCTGGTAAGAATAAGCACTTTTATATTTTCAAAAAAATAGCCTTTAGTATCACTTGAAGCAAAAGGGTTAAAACTCAACTCCGGGCTATATTGAAAAAAAAAAAAAGTGAAAATGGTGCCGCAGAAAAGCAGGTATGACAGCAATACTCACCTCCTCATTGGCTTTGATTCTTGCAGTAATAATTCTCACAGCCAGATGCCCTAAGTCTTCTTGGTTGACTGAAAATGAAAACCAAAAGTTTTAGTATTTGCATGTAAAATTCGTCAGGTTGTACCCAAATTCATCTATTGATCAACTTGGGTAGATTCAGCCTGACCAGTGGCAGCCAATGGAATTTTTTTTGGGAAGGGGGGCGACAAACAGTATAAAAAAACCTCCGCACCCCCCCCCCCCAGTCATTCGGTAGCACTTACCCCATCACCGGCAGCTTCCCCTGCTGGGCGGCGGCGGCCTCCCGTTCTGCTCTCCACGGGTCATTACGGCGGGCGGTGGCTTCTGTTTCCTCCCCCCTCCTCGGCGACCATTTGAGAGTCTTCTGTTTTCGGGCCAATCGGAAAACGGTCTCACACCCGCTTCTGGTTGACCGGATTGAGGATCAGTGTTTCAACAGCGATGTTAATTTGCTGTTGTAACATACCTGGGTGGGATCAGAGCGCATTCTCTGCAACCCAAGCCCATCCTATTTTGAAGCCTATTAGAGCCTCTGACTCTAATCAGGTGCTTAAAAAAAAAAAACCCTGCCGCTGTAATTCATGCGCCTGGTGCTCTGAAAGGGATGGGCCACCACTGAGCCTGACCATACATTTTTCAAATCGAGATCCAAACCATCTATGACCGGCGTTAGGCTGGCCAACAATGAGTCATTTTTTTCATTCAACCAGCAGGTTAAATGACAGAAAATGACTTGATTCCCCATCCACACATTAAATAATGATGGGGGAATCCCTTCCACTGAGCCTTGGTATTCTGATTGTGGGCAGGCTCCCCCCTCAGAATACACTGATCAGCACCGCTGGCTATAGCAAGCTGATTGTACACAAATTGATCGATAGATTACAACCAGCCTGCCCATACCAAGGATCGAAATTCAGCGGATATCTACTGAACCGGTGGAATTTTAATCCATGTATGCCCAACTTTACAGTAGTCTTTGCTCACACTCAATTTTTCACTTCTAGGTGGCTGAGGACACTGCCAATAGAGTTGTATTGTGATCGGAGGTACAGCAGAGCAGAATTGTTGTACTAATTGAAGGACATCATGTATGTGTCCTATGCAAATGTGGTTGCCCCTTGTACATGTGCTATATGGCTGGAAGTCATCCATCCAAATGATTGCGTTCAGGTGTTTTCAGTGAAGGGTACTGTTAATACCACAACATACAAAGACATTCTGTCTAGACAATTGTGCACTTCCAACCTTATAGCAGTAGTTTGGGGAAGGCCCTTCTCTATTCCAGTATGGCTGTGCCTCCATAAAGAGTTTGGATGAGTTTGATGTGGAGGAACTCAAGTTTCCTGCACAGAGCCCTGACCTCAACTCAAACAAGCACCTTTGGGATAAATTAAAAGCCAGGTCTTCTCATCCAACATCAGTACATGGCCTCACAAATGTTCTTTTGGCTCAATGGACACAAATTTCACAGAGTATTTCCAAAATCTTGTGGAAAGCCTTACCAGGATGCAAAGAGGGGGCCATCTCCATATTAATGTTAATAGTATTTTAAACAGGCTCATATAGGTGTTAAAGGCAGGGGTCATACAGGGGGTCCCCGAGTTACGAACACAATAGGGACTGTAGGTTTGTTCGTAAGTCGAAGTTGTTCGTAAGTCGCAACACTGCATTTGTAAGTGTAACTTCCGGTCGGAACACAGCATTCGTAAGTGTAACTTCCGGTCGGAACACAGCATTCGTAAGTGTAACTTCCGGTCGGAACACTGCATTGGTAAGTGTAACTTCCGGTCGGAACACTGCATTGGTAAGTGTAACTTCCGGTCGGAACACTGCATTGGTAAGTGTAACTTCCGGTCGGAACACTGCATTGGTAAGTGTAACTTCCGGTCGGAACACTGCATTGGTAAGTGTAACTTCCGGTCGGAACACAGCATTCGTAAGTGTAACTTCCGGTCGGAACACAGCATTCGTAAGTGTAACTTCCGGTCGGAACACTGCATTGGTAAGTGTAACTTCCGGTCGGAACACTGCATTGGTAAGTGTAACTTCCGGTCGGAACACTGCATTGGTAAGTGTAACTTCCGGTCGGAACACTGCATTGGTAAGTGTAACTTCCGGTCGGAACACTGCATTGGTAAGTGTAACTTCCGGTCGGAACACTGCATTCGTAAGTGTTCGTAAGTGTAACTGCCGCCTGTGCATGAATGTGGGATTTTCCGGGCGCTTGTTATGTTATCTGGGGCGTAGTACGGCAGTGTAGAATGTGTCGGAGCTGCTCGAAAGTTATCGTAGAGCACAAGTGGCCGGCATTTGAGGCCGTTCGTAAGTAGGAGTCGTTCGTAACTCGGGTGTTCGTAACTCGGGGACCCCCTGTATAGTGTATATTCAGTAATTACAAAGGGGGACAATTACTAAAAATTAAGCACTCAGAATTAGGTGCAGCCGTGTATGTAATAATAGAGTACTAAAAAGAATAAAGCACATGGAAAGGCCACTGAGAAAAGTTCTTAAGCTGATCACATTTTTTATATATATAATAAAATAAAAATCTTTTAGATAGAAATGACGGGTCCCTTATCATAAAACGTTTAGAACGTGGTTTGCAGAACAGGGGTGCACTGACTTATTAGAGCTCAAACAATAGCAATCAGACAAAACTCTACCTTCCCCATAGATATGGTTTAGTGAGTCAACTGATTCCTTTGATTTCCTAACCTACTCTACAGAAATGAAAGTTGGATTCTGTTGGGTGAAGAAAAAGAAGTTGGTGACATCCTGTTACAGTTTAGCTTCAGGCAACTTTGTTGGTCAGTAGAGGACCTCTTCAAGCCCAGGCTTGTGGGCAAAATGCTTCAGAAAAGGAAGCCCCATCAGGGGACTCCTTGCTTGTTTACCTAGACCAGGGGTCTCCAAACTTTCTAAACAAATGGCTAGTCAACTGTCCTTCAGACTTTAGGGGGGCCGGACTAGGGTCGGTGGGAGTAGAAAATGTCCTGGCGTCCAGTGGGAGTAAACTATGCCCTATCTTTGGTGTCAGTTGGAGAACTAGTGCCTCCTCGTTGATGTTAGTCGAAGGAATAGTGCCCAATTGTTGGTGTCAGTTGGAGTAATAGTGCCCCATCGTTGGTGTCAGTTGAAGGAATAGTAGCCCCATCGTTGGTGTCAGTTGAAGGAATAGTAGCCCCATCGTTGGTGTCAATGGAAATAATTCTGTCTCATCATTGGTGTCAGTGGGAGGAATTATGCTCCATCGTTGGTGTCAGTGGGAGGAATTGTGCATTCTGATGGTGTCAGTGGGAAGAATAGTGCCCCATTGTTGGTGTCAGCGACAGGAATTATGCCACATTTTTTGGTGTCAGTGAGAGGAATAGTGCCCCAAGGGCCAGATTAAGGCAAGCAAAGGGTTGCAGTTTGGAGACCGCTGATCTAGACTAATAAAGTTGCTAGCAATGTGGATTTTCTAGTAGTTTCTCTTTCTTCACTGTTTG
Organism: Rana muscosa; assembly: GCA_029206835.1. Lineage (NCBI taxonomy): Eukaryota > Metazoa > Chordata > Amphibia > Anura > Ranidae > Rana > Rana muscosa. Next base: position 449,138,996 of record CM055127.1, on the reverse strand, counting down.
GCTTTCTGGGCTGAGGACGGGCACTCCCTTGCTTCTGGCACCCAGTCCTTCTGAACGGAGACCTGGCTTTTAGACTTTTGAGTAGTGCACACAACTTTTCGTGGATACTGTTGGTTGCTAAGTAATACAGGCAAACCCCACTTTTAAGAACACAATGGGGTTTATTTACTAAAGCAAGAAAGTGCGAAATCAAGCTCACTTCTGCATAGAAACCAATAAGCTTCTAACCCCAGTTTGTTCAATTAAGCCTGGTAATAAAACATTGAAGCTCATTGGTTTCTATGCAAAAGTGAGCCTCATTTTGCACTTTCCAGCTTTAGTAAATAAATCCCATTGTGTACTTAAAAGTGGGGTATTCCTGTACAGACTGCAATATGTTTTAATGTTGTGATTATCATCTGATGTTGTCTGCCTTCTTCCTTATAGAGCGGAGTGTGTGGTTGTGAAGACGGGTACACACAGATCATGCGGTCTAGCGGTGTTCTGGACTACTGCGTGAGGGTTCCAGGCAGTGAATCCAAGAAAGCCGACGTGAAAACTTTCATTGGGAGGAGCAAACCTGTAGACTCCAATCTCCCCGAGATTTTCAACTGGTCTTTTCAGTTATTTGACCAAGGCAAGTACAAGAAGATGTATGGGAATGGGCCAGGGAAGAAAGCACGGGCTAGCCATCCAACCATCCACGGAGATCATCCCTGCCACCAGGGCAGGAAAAGAGGGAAGTTCTTGACACCAACAACCAATAAAACCTCCAACCTGCCCTACTTTGTCCAAGACTAATGCCACGTACACACGATCGGAAATTCCAATAAGAAAACCGTGGATTTTTTTCCCACGGAATGTTGGCTCAAACTTGTGTTGCATACACACGGTCACACAAATCTTGTCAGAAATTCCGACCGTCAACAACGCGGTGACGTACAAGACCTACAACGAGCCGAGATCAATGAAGTTCAATAGGCAGTTTGGCTCTTCTGCTTGATTCTGAGCATGCGTGTTTTTTTTGTGCGTCGAACTTGAATACAAACTTTTCTGGTCGGGAAAATTTGAGAACCAGCTCTCAAATTTTTGTTGTCAGAAATTCCGACAGAAAATGTCCGATGGAGCCTACACACGGTCGGAATTTCCGACCAAAAGCTCACATCAAACTTTTCTTGTCGGAATTTCCGATCGTGTGTACGTGGCATAAGGATGAGCAGATTTTATTTTATTTTTTTATTAAAGGAGTGTAGGGTTTTGTTTGGGGGAGGGTGTATTTAGGCTAGTTCTAGTTGATTTTTTTTTTCTGTATTTGGTATTTGTGTGCGATCACTTTACATTTTTTTTAGTTTTTTGTTCACTAAATTCTGTTTTTTTTTTTTTGTGGTTTGCTGTCTTTTCTGTGAAAAAAAAAAGAAAACAGTAACGGGGCTCCTCTAAAGCACATGCACAGGTAACCTCTAAGGGCTATGTAATCCCTTCCCGCTGATGTAACACATATACAGTATCTCACAAAAGTGAGTACACCCCTCACATTTTTGTAAATATTTTATTATTATATCTTTTCATGTGACAACACTGAAGAAATGACACTTTGCTACAATGTAGAGTAGTAAGTGTACAGCTTGTATAACAGTGTAAATTTGCTGTCCCTTCAAAATAACTCAACACACAGTCATTAACCACTTGCTTAATGGGCACTTAAACCCCCTTTCGAGCGACGATTTTGAAAAAAACACAATATTTTTTACTTTTTTCTATAATAAATATCCCAATTAAAAAAAATATTTTTTTTTTTTCTCAGTTTAGGCTGATACGTATTCTTCTACATATTTTTGGTTAAAAAAAACGCAAAAAGCGTTTATTGATTGGTTTGCGCAAAAGTTATAGCGTCTACAAAATAGGGCATAGTTTTATAGCATTTTTATTAATATTTTTTTTTTTTACTAGTAATGGCGGTGATCAGCGATTTTTAATGCGACTGCGACATTATGGCGGACACATCGGACACTTTTGACACCATTTTGGGACCATTGTCATTTTTACAGCAATCAGTGCTATAAAAATGCACTGGTTACTGTAAAAATGACACTGGCAGTGAAGAGGTTAACCACTAGGGGTGCTGAAGGGGTTAAGTGTACCTAAGGGAGTGAGTCTTACTGTGGGGGGAGGGGACTGACTGGGGGAGGTGACCGATGGTTGTCCCTATGTACAAGGGACACACCATCGGTCTACTCTCTCTGAAAGGACGTGTTTCTCTGTGTTTACACACAGAGATCCACGTCCCTGTCTCTGTAAATGCCGATCGCGGGTACCTGGCGGACATCGCGGCCGCCAGGCACGCGCCTCGGCACCCGCGTGACGCGGTGGGCACATAAGTTCCCCGATGCGCGCCCGGGGAACGAGGAAAGGGGAGGACGTCATATGATGTCCTCCCGGCATTCTAGGTCCGCGCTGTAGCTGTCACATGTAGCCTCTACTGGTTAATGTCTAAACCACTGGCAACAAAAGTGAGTACACCCCTAAGTGAAAATGTCCACATTGGTCCCAATTAGTCATTTTCCCTCCCCGTTGTCATGTGACTTGTTAGCGTTACAAGGTATCAGGTGTGAATGGGGAGCAGGTGTGTTAAATTTGGTGTTATCGCTCTCACTCTCTCATACTGGTCACTGGAAGTTCAACATGGCACCTCATGACAAAGAACTCTCTGAGGATCTGAAAAAAAGAATTGTTGCTCTATTTTTTTATTTTTTTTTTGGCTTAAATTAGCATCAGTGTCAGTGTGTTTTAGGTAGGACAAAAAAAAACGAAATGCATACTATTGCTTCTGAGCTGTACTGGGCAGGTACAAACAACAAATAACATGATATGTATGGTTTTACTAATACATGTAAAAGTTGAAAAATTGTGCTTAGGCATTAAAGCGGTGTTCCGCCCAAAAAAAAAAAAAAAAAAATGTAAAACCAGCAGCTACACATACTGCAGCTGCTGACTTTTAACCACTTCCCGCCCAGTCAATAGGAGATTGACGTCCTGCAGGATAACAGCCGACGCGCGCCCGGGGGGGCGCGCATCGCGGCGATCGCTGTAGCGGTGTGTCAGTCTGACACACCGCTACACTGATCTTGGTAAAGAGCCTCCGGCGGAGGCTTTTTACCACGTGATCAGCTGTGTCCAATCACGGCTGATCACGATGTAAACAGAAAGAGCCGTTGATCGGCTCTTCCTCACTCGCGTCTGACAGACGCGAGTAGAGGAGAGCCGATCGGCGGCTCTCCTGACAGGGGGGTTCGCGCTGATTGTTTATCAGCGCAGCCCCCCCTCGGATACCCACACTAGACCACCAGGATGCCGCCCAGGACCACCAGGGAAGCCCCAAGCATGTGGATGGCCCCCATGGCCATCCACATGTAGTAAAACATAAAAAACATATGCCAATCAGTGCCCACAAATGGGCACTGACTGGCACCATCATGGCACGACCACAATGTGTGGTGGCTGGCATTGCTGGGCATCAGTGTCATCAGTGCCACCTACTAGTGTCCATCAGTGCCACCTATCAGTGCCCATCCGTGCCCATCTGTGCCCATAAGTGCCCACCTATCAGTGCCCATCCGTGCCACCTATCAGTGCCGCCTATAAGTGCCCATCAGTGCCGCCTATAAGTGCCCATCAGTGCCGCCTATGAGTGCCCATCAGTGCCGCCTATGAGTGCCCATCAGTGCCGCCTGTGAGTGCCCATCAGTGCCGCCTATGAGTGCCCATCAGTGCCGCATACCAGTGCCACATATCAGTGCCGCCTATCAGTGCCCATCATCAGTGCCTATCAGTGCCACCTCATCAGTGCCACCTCATCGGTGCCCATCAGTGTCGCCTTATCAGTGCCCGTCAGTGTCGCCTTATCAGTGCCCGTCATTGAAGTAGAAAAGGTACTTATTTACAAAAAAAATTAACAGAAACAAAGAAAAACTTAGTTTTTTTCTAAATTTTCGCTCTTTTTTTATTTGTTGTGCAAAAAATAAAAATCGCAGAGGCGATCAAATACCACAGAAAGAGAGCTCTATTTGTGGGAACAAAATGATAAAAAATTTGTTTGGGTACAGTGTAGCATGACCGCGCAATTGTCATTCAAATTGCGACAGCGCTGAAAGCTCAAAATTGGATTGGGCAGGAAGGTGTATAAGTGCCTGGTATTGAAGTGGTTAATGAATGGACACTTACCTGTCCTGGAGTCCAGCGATGTCGGCACAGCAGCTGATATTTCCATCAGCTATCGGGTGCTGGCCGCCGCTAATTGCAGGTAAGGGTACCCAGCAGTGTAGCCTTTACTGCGCATGCGTGAGGCCCGCTCCTCTCTCCTACTGGCCCGGCGGCTGGGAGAGGAGGAGGGAGCCACAGCCGTGATGTCAATAGAATAATTGGGTTTTCTTTTGGTGGTAAATGGTAATGGATATATCCTGTTTTTTTTTATCAAAGAAAAACTGGCCCAAAATAGTAAAAAAAAGTTTATTTGTTTTTTCAATTTAGCTGTATTTTTTTTGCTATTACCATAATTTACCACCAAAGAACAACCCAAAATAAATTTTCCTGCTCCTGACGATCGTGGTGATACCACATATATGTGTTATTTGTTGTTTGTACCCGTAGTGTGGCCCAGAAACAATGGTGCACATTTTGTTTTGTTTTTTATCCTACCTCAAACACACTGACACTAATACTGATACTAATTTAGCAAACAAACACCTCCCCCCCGGCGGAGCGGCACTGGAACAGCACCCCCCCCCCCCCCCCCCCCCAGTGGGCGGTTCGGCACTTACCCACTCCCTTGGCTGTGGTGTCCTCTCCTGGATGGCGCGGGCAGCGACCACGGCGGCTCCGGTGTCCGCTCCTCCAGCTTCCTCCGTGTGTCTCCTCTTCCGCCAAAGCGCTAGGCATCCAATAGGATCACCTGACGCTTTGGCCATTCAGGAAACAGGTCTCACAGACCTGCCTCCTGATAGGCAGGGAGGAAATTTAGTGTGATAATAGGGAAAGTTTATTTGCTATGGTCACACATCTGGGTGGGCTCAGAGCTCCATGATCTGTGCTCCGAGGCCACCCCTTTTTTGAAGCCTATTAGAGCCTCTGGCTCTAATCAGGTGCTTCAAAAAAGCACCCACCCCCCATTGGAATCCATGGTCCAGCACCACTGATGTGTAGATCATGTGTAGATCCATGCGGATGCATGGATAGGGGAGGTGGTGCCCTCTATGCTACTGCCTAACACTAACCCTGGCACTGACCTAGATTAAACCTTAATCTAGCTATTTTTTTCTTTATTTTCCTACTTTTTTTTTTACACACTTTTATTTACAGTTCTGTGAAAAAGTTTTAGACAGGTGTGAGGAATGCTTTCAAAAATATATATAATAATATAATATATATTTTAAATGTTTGTTATCAATTTACAAAATGCAAAGTGAGTGAAGAGAAGAAAAATCGAAATTAAAGCAATATATTTTGTCACTACCTTTTGGCTTTAAAACAACACCAATGCTTCTATGTACATTTGCACACAGTTTTTGAAGGAACTTGGCAGGTAGGTTTTTCATTCTGGAGAACTAACCACAGATCTTCTGTGGATGTAGGTAGGCTGCCTCAAATCCATGTTAAACAAAAACAAAGAAAAATTCCCAGCTTAATTTACCAGCCAGCCTGCAACACACCGAATTGTCCTGTCTAACAGTTCACGTTAAAAACAGGGATTAGGTTTGCGCACATTTGCAAATACATGTGTAAGCTGCAGAGACCATCATAAGGCACCCCAGTGTTATCTGCAGTCCTAACTATAAATTTTGGGAGCCTCCATAGTAGAAGCACATATATAAAAATGGATAGATTATGGGCAGGTATGCCTGGAGGGAGCCCACTCCTCAATTGCACAGGGGTGCACTGAACACCCAGCAATAGCACAATGGCAGCAAAGGTGTCCAGTGCACCCCCTCACTAAATAACTAACAGCATTGATTCTTCTAGGTACACTTGCTCACAGTTATTGAAGGAACTTACCAGGTAGGTTGTTCCAAACATCTTGGAGAACTACCCACAGATCATCTGTGGATGTCGGCTGCCTCACATACTTCTGTCTATTCATGTAATCCCAGACAGACTCCGTGAAGCTGAGATCAGGGTTCTATGGGGGCCAAACCATCACTTCCAGGACTCCTTGTTCTTCTTTACGCTGAAGATAGTGCTTAATGACATTGGCTGTATGTTTCAGGTCATTGTCTTGCTGCAGAATAAATTTGGAGCCAATCACACGTCTCCCTGATGGTATGGCATGATGCATAAGTATCTGCCTGTGTTTACCAGCATTGAGGACACCATTGATCCTGACCAAATCTCCAACTCCATTTGCAGAAATGCAGCCCCAGACTTGCAAGGAACCTCCACGATGCTTCACTGTTGCCTGCAGATACTCATTATACCGCGCTCGCTACCCCGGAGGGAAGGGGTTAAGGTGCACTGCCAGCTCGTAGAGATGTTAAACCGATGCATAATGGGAATGGGCCCTCACAGGGCTGCTGTTAGAAATCATGGGCCCCATACATCCTTCCAGACAGTACCCTCCAATAGGGATGAGCTTTATGTTCGAGTCGAACATGAGTTCGACTCGAACATTGGCTGTTCGGCGAACAGCGAACAATTTGGGGTGTTCGCGGCAAATCAAAAGTGCAAATTTTTAAGGTTAATATGCAAGTTATTGTCATAAAAAGTGTTTAAGGACCCAGGTCCTGCCCCAGGGGACATGTATCCATGCAAAAAAAAAGTTTTAAAAACGGCTGTTTTTTCGGGTGCATTGATTTTAATAATGCTTAAAGTGAAACAATAAAAGTGAAATATTCCTTTAAATTTCGTACCTGGGGGGTGTCTATAGTATGCCTGTAAAGTAGCGCATGTTTCCCATGTTTAGAACTGTCCCTGCACAAAATGTAATTTCTAAAGGAAAAAAAGTCATTTAAAACTGCTTGCGGCTATTAATGAATTGTCGGTCCCGGCAATACAGATCAAAGTCAATGAAAAAAATGGCAGGACCCCGAACCAAAAAAAAAGCGTGGTGGTCCCCCCAAAATTCCATATCAGCCCCTCTCAGGTCTGGTACGGATATTAAGGGGGACCCTGCACCAAAAAAAAAAATGGCGTGGGGGTTCCCCCCAAAAATCCATACCAGACCCTTATCCGAGCACGCAACCTGGCAGGGCGCAGGAAAAGAGGGGGGGACGAGAGAGCGCCCCTCCTGAACCATACCAGGCCACATGCCCTCAACATGGGGGGGATGTCCCCATGTTGATGGGGACAAGGGCCTCATTCCCACAACCCTTGCCCGGTGGTTGTGGGGGTCTGCGGGCGGGGGGCTTATCGGAATCTGGAAGCCCCCTTTAACAAAGGGGACCCCAGATCCCGGCCCCCCCATGTGAATTGGTAAGGGGTACATTGTATTCCTACCATTTCACAAAAAAAGTGTCAAAATGTTAAAAACCACAGGTGACGGCTTGGGACAAGTCCTTTATTAAAAATAAAAAAATTAAAAATAAAAAAGAGATTCCAGCGATGTAATCCAATAAATCCATCCTCGATCTCCAGCGATGTAATCCAATTCTCGTTCTCCAGCGATGGATGATCTCCACGACTCCAGCGAGGAACACGCACAGGATCCTGCCTCCACCGAAGGCACCCGACCATGCAAAAATGAAGGGAAAAGGTCTGGACAGCCGCACTCCAAAAATGTTCTTTTTTATTGTAAAAATAAAATCACAGCATACGTGCCACAGCAAACCAGGTACAAACTGACGTGTTTCACACTAAAACTTAGTGCTTAATCATAGCTATGATTAAGCACTAAGTTTTATAGTGTGAAACGCGTCAGATTGTACCTGGTTTGCTGTGGCACGTATGCTGTGATTTTATTTTTACAATAAAAAAGAACATTTTTGGAGTGCGGCTGTCCAGACCTTTTCCCTTCATTTTTACATTGTCACATGCATTGCCTGCACCTGCGGCTTTGGATCTAGTGAAGAGGTTCATCAGTTACACCTTCTACCTTGAGCGGTGACTCCCTTTCCCGAAGGCACCCGACCAATGACGCTGCACCAGCGGTAACCCCGCCCCGTGACAGTTCTAAACACGGGGAACATGCGCTACTTTACAGGCATACTATACACACCCCCCCCCCCCCCCAGGTACGAAATAGGAAAAGGAATATTTCACTTTTATTGTTTCACTTTAAGCATTATTAAAATCACTGCTCCTGAAAAAACAGCAGTTTTTAAAACTTTTTTTTGCATTGATACATGTCCCCTGGGGCAGGACCCGGGTCCCCAAACACTTTTTATGACAATAACTTGCATATTAACCTTTAAAATTAGCACTTTTGATTTTTCATGTTCGTGTCCCATAGACTTAAAGTGGTTGTAAACCCTTTTATCTTTTTTTTTTTTTTTTGACTAACCTGCAAGACAAAGCTATAATGAGCTAGTATAACTAGCATACTAGCTCATTATGTACCACTTACCTTCGATCGGGGCCCCCGAAGTCGTCCGTGTCCCTCCTCTAGCCGCATCCATCGCTGCGGCGATAGCCGGAATGTTACTTCCGGGTATCGCCGCTGCAGCCAATCACAGCGCCGCTCCGGCGCTGTGATTGGCCAGAGCGGAGAAGACGTGACTCCGCGCATGCGCGCGTGAGCTGTCGAATTCGGCTACGTCGTCGAATGTTGCGACCTAGCCGAATTTGTGAATGGGGTGACGTCAGCGTCGCCGCATTTACATACAAATATCTCCTTAACCGTGTAGGTTAAGGAGATATTTCTTGCACCTACTGGTAAGCCTTAATCTAGGCTTACCTGTAGGGCTTTGTTTAAAAAGTGGGTTTACAACCACTTTAAACGGTGTTCGTGTGTTCGAACAAATTTTTGCCTGTTCGCATGTTCTGGTGTGAACCGAACCGGGGGGTGTTAGGCTCATCCCTACCCTCCAACCCTACCTCCACCCCTAGGGTTGCCAACTCATCCCTTTAAACCAGAACACATATGAATTACACAGCTTCTGAGGCTAATTTAATGCAGATAAGGCACCAAGTGAGTTTAATTACCACCTTAATCAGCCACAGAACATGTGTAAATAATGTGTGTTCGGTTTTAAAGAGATGAGGTGGAAATCCTATCCACCCCCTGAGGTGCAGCGGAACAGGGGCACTGACTTTATCCCCAGGCACTGAAAAAAAGTCCCTCCTCTGTTCCCTGTTCCCGTTGACGTATTGGGGCCCAAGGAAATGAAACTTAAGCCCTGGTAAACAAGTAGGGGCGGCGGTATGGCCAAGTAAAATCAATGTATTAATTTAGGCAGAAATGAGAAATAAAGCTGCACCAGGCCCCCCTGTTTAGCCAATGAGGCCTGTGCCCAGTACAACAGGACCAGTTGTACTGCCTTATCAGCAGTCCTGGGCCCTTATGGTTTTGACCACTATAAATCTTACTATCCCTTGGGTGTATTTGTATAAGCTATTTATTAACATTGTATAAATCAGGATATACAGTACATTTGTCTGGTTGATATGATTTGTTTTTTGTTTTACAGATGGTCGGTTGAGTCTTTGGGTCTATGTTATGTGTGCAGGGAGTTTTCTTATCCTGGTTATCCTAATCATCATCTCTTACCTGGTCTGGTAAGTACTAACATTCATCCACTCCATGTACTCTTCCCTAGGCAGAATGGCTCCCGATCAACCAGCTCCTCGCCAATCCTCATTTTCCACTCGCAAAATGCGAGTAGGCGAGTGGAAACTTTGAGGGCTGGTATATACTATACATATTTTTTTTGCAATTAAATAACATTTCTAATCAAATGAAGTCAATCACAAGAGTCCCCCCATTACATCAGAGTCCACAGAGTTCCTCTTTTACATCTGAACTCGCGGAGTTCCCTTTCATTGTAAGGGGGGACTCTGCAAACTCTGAAGTAAGGGAGAACTCTGGGGACGCTAACATAAGGGATGCTCTGAGAACCCTGATTTAAGGGGGAACACTGAGAACTCTGATGTACGGAGAGGACTCTGATGTAAGGGGGAACACTGTGGCCACAGGTGTAAAGGGGAACTCTGATGTATGGGGTGCTCTGAGAATCCTGATTTACCTTAGTGTATTTACTCAGAGACAGGAGAGAGAAGGGGGGAGACTTCAGTCACAGATAGGGATGGATGGTGAGCTCACTCACCCTATGGCAGTCATCACCTCTCATCCAGATGTATCTGAGGGTGCTGGACTACCCACTTTTCTTTTAGTCTGGTAGGAATAATGTCTCCGGTTCTCCGGGTTTCAGGCAGTCTGAAACCCGAACGCATGATTCCAAACCTGAACTGTCCGGATGAATCCCGGACAGGTGGCAACCCTAGTGGGCAACCTGCCTGCAACCCCCCCCCCTACTGTTGCAGAACTACAACTCCCAACATGCCTCTGCCTCTGGGAGCCATGCTTGTAACTCTCAGTATTTCAATGCCTCGTGGGACATGATAGGGTTGATTTACTAAAGGCAAATAGACTGTGCACTTTGCAAAGAGCAGTTGCTCCAGTGCTTAGTAAATGAGCAAAAGCCATCATCCAATCATGTGCAAGCAAAAATGCTGTTTTTTTTAAATTTTCCTTGCATGTGATTGGATATTCTTTGCAAAGTGAAGCTTTGCCTCATTTACTAAGCTCTGGAGCAACTGCACTTGCAAAGTGCACAGTCTATTTGCCTTTAGTAAATCAACTCCTAAGAGTCATGCTTGTAACTACTGGTCTTGCAATGCTTCATGGGAAGTATAGTTCCACAACAGCTGAAGGGCCACAGGTTGCCCACGCCCGAGCTGGATAATGATGGACATTCTCCAGCTAGGAAATGAAGCGAGCCCTATCTGGCTTGCGGCAGCTTCCAATGCACACTGATATGCTCACAGTGTGCAGTGAAAACAGACTAAGTAAATTCAGGAGAGGAGCCTGTACTACTGGTAAGTCCAGAGTTGAGCATTAGATACTCTTGTTTTTCTCATTTCCCTGACCTTGTTTTTCCCATTTCCCTGACCTTGTTTTTCCCATTTCCCTGACCTTGTTTTTCCCATTTACCTGACCTTGTTTTTCCCATTTCCCTGACCTTGTTTTTCTCATTTCCCTGACCTTGTTTTTCCCATTTCCCTGACCTTGTTTTTCCCATTTCCCTGACCTTGTTTTTCCCATTTACCTGACCTTGTTTTTCCCATTTCCCTGACCTTGTTTTTCTCATTTCCCTGACCTTGTTTTTCCCATTTCCCTGACCTTGTTTTTCCCATTTACCTGACCTTGTTTTTCCCATTTCCCTGACCTTGTTTTTCCCATTTCCCTGACCTTGTTTTTCCTATTTCCCTGACCTTGTTTCCTAACCAACATTTGCCCCTTTCTTCATGTCCTACTCAAGTCACTTACACAAAGCTGAGTTCCTGTTTTCCTCTCTCGATTTTTCCCTTACAGCAGAAAGCCAAAAGTACCAAAAAGCCCATTTCCTCAACAGAAGCCGCTCACCTTGGCGTACGACGGAGATTTTGACATGTAAATTCGAAGCTACAACTCAGAATTGAAAGAAAAATCAGCTGCCTTAACCCCTCTACAGTACAAAAATCACCTCTCCCCGAATTTCTACCAGGAGGATAAAACCACCACCGGCATTCTTTTACCGAAGATTAGATTCCATTGATGGTCCAACCTTTTACCTCTTCCATGGCGCCATCTCCCGGAGCTCATGTCCGTTCTTCAGAGCAGAGCTTTGGCTGCAGGCAGTTATCACATCCCGATATCTTATCTAATCTCATGAAATGCGTCGAACGAACCCACCCGGTTTTTATCGCTGTGTAATCTGTTGTGGATTTCAGACCTTGGAGATCTCTTACCCAATCCTGATTCATCGTCTCATTGGACAATCCCCCCCCCCAGACTTAATGAACAATTGGTGGTGATCGGATGGTAATAATATCTCCTTTCTGTGTAATTGATTATAGTGGGCGTGGCTTCTCGGACCAGAAGGCGGTTCTATGAAGTTGTATATTTTCTTGTAAATATTTGAACTGTTACCATTTGCACACCTGCAGAATCTGTTTTTTCTACATAAAATTTTGTGATATATTTATAACCCAACTTTTTGTATCTAATGTACAAATCGGTCACGTCAATACACCTTTACCAGTGAAGCCTTCTGCTAACTACGCCTAAAAGACTGAAACGATTATTGCCAATAAAAGTGGGAAATGTTGATGTGGCTTTTGTCTCCATTTGCTGTTCCTTTATTTGCAGCCATGGGAGAAGGATTAACCTTTTCGCTGCCAGAGTCGTTTTTGCATTTTTTTTGCACACGTTTAAAAAATAATTTTAGGCCTGAAGATTACACAAAACCCCCAAACATATATTTTCTGAAAGCAGACACCCTGGAGCAGGGCCGCTGATAGGGGGGGACCACCAGTCCTCCTGTTGGGGGCCCGGGCACACAGAGGGTCCAAACAGCAGAGGGAATCAGTGTGGTCAGGTGGAGGGGCAATTACAGAAGGATGCCCTGTGTGGTTCTTTGCAGCAACTGAAAGCCAGTTACTCCCCCTCCCACTGGCTTTCAGCTGCTGCAGGGAGAGACACAGACACAGGGCATCATTCTTGTATTTGCTTCCCCCACACTAATCCCCCGCCCTGATTTTAAAATTGTAATAAATATTTTTTTTAAATTGTAAAGTTAAATCATTTTTTTAAATATAATAATTTAAAAAAAATTATACTTTTTTTTTAAGGAATGTAAAAAAGAATTAAAAAAGGTCTAATTCACACAGGTTCTTTGTTGTTTGTGTCTACTGATACTGATTTTAGTGTATTTTTTAGTGAATTTTGTTTTTTATAATTTCGGGGGGGCCCTGCCAGGTAGGCTGTATGGGACCCCATGGTTTCTAACAGCAGCCCTGCCCTGGAGAATAAAATAGTGGTAGTTGACATTTTTTTTTTTGTAACACGATATTACCGCAGTTAGGTTTTGGGAAAAAAAACGTAATACATTATTGTAAGCTCTAACGAGCAGGGTCCTCTGATTTCTTCTGTATTTAATTGTATTGTAACTGTCTGCCCTCATGTTGTAAAGCACTGCACAAACTGTTGGCGCTATATAAATCCTGTATAATAATATAATAATAATACAATACCCACATTTTTGGTAATATATAATAGACAAGGTTGCACTTAGTAATGAATACCCAACTTGCCAAACTTAAAATTTGTGTGGGCCCGCAAAATGGCAATGAACTTTAGTAACCTATATTTCTATAGGCAATGCTTCAAAAGCCCCCTATACACTATATTACCAAAAGTATTGGGACACCTGCCTTTACACGCACATGAACTTTAATGGCATCCCAGTCTTAATCTGTAGGGTTTAACATTGTGTTATCCCACCCGTTGCAGCTATAACAGCTTCAACTCTTCTGGGAAGGCTGTCCACAAGGTTTAGGAGTGTGTCTATGGGAATGTTTGACCATTCTTCCAGAAGTGCATTTGTGAGGTCAGACACTGATGTTGGACGAGAAGGCCTGGCTCACAGTTTCCACTCTAATTTATCCTAAAGATGTTCTGTTGGGTTGAGGTCAGGACTCTGTGCAGGCCAGTCAAGTTCCTCCACCCCAAATTTGCTCATCCATGTCTTTATGGACCTTGATTTGTGCACTGGTTCAAATAATTTGGTGGAGGGGGGATTATGGTGTGGGGTTGTTTTTCAGGGATTGGTCGTGGCCCCTTTGTTCCAGTGAAGGGAACTCTTAAGATGTCAGCATGGGCTCTCCAGATGTCCACCGCTCCTTAGTGTTCAGTCAGCGGGGGATCGGTGGTCGGGTTTAAAAAATATTCCTCAAAGCCAGCCAGATGATTAGATGACTATGTGTGTCCCCTCTCCCTCCTCCTGTCGGTACATTTGGACACTGACATCTCCAGCACCCTCTGTCCTCCTTCTCTGTCATCACCAGGGGAGGGCTGGCAGCCTTAGGCCTGGGGGGGCAAGTCCAATCAAGTGGCCCACTGAACCACCGAATAAGCTCACCATCCATGCCGACCTGGTTTTATAGTGGATATTGATGTTATGAAGCAAGACAAATATGACATATATGGTAACATAATTTTATGTTAATAGCAACAAAGGAGGTTTAACAAAAATAATGCATCAGTGCAGCCTCACCAGTTCCCATCAGTGAAGCCTCATCAGTACCCATCTATGCAGCCTCACAAGTGCCCATCAATACAGCTTCACCAGTGCCCATCAATGCAGCCTCATCATTGCTTATCAATGCAGCCCGATCAGTGTCTATCAATGCAGCCTCACCAGTGTCCATCAGCTCAGCCTCATCAGTGCCGCCTCATCAGTACCCATCTATGCAGCCTCACCAGTGCTCATCAGCTCATTCTCATCAGTGCCCATCAGCTCATCCTCACCAGTGCCCATCAGTGCAGCCTCACCAGTGCCCAGCAATGCAGCCTCACCAGTGCCCAGCAATGCAGCCTGATCAGTGCCCATCAATGCAGCCTCACCAGTGACCATCAACTCAGCTTTATCAGTGGCCATCAATGCAGCCTCACAAGTGCCCGTCAGTGCAGCCTCAGTGTCCATCAATGCAGCCTCACCAGTGACCATCAATGCAGCCTGATGTGGGGGGGGTCAGCTGTGTCAGGGACTCTCACCTCTGCGATGGCAGCTCAGAAGATCCTTGCACGGCCTCCTGGGGGTTGATGCTTCTGGTCCTGGGGTCAATTGTTGCCAACCAGCGTTTAGCCCCACAACCTAAGCCAGTCACATGCGTTACGATTCCCTGGTGGGCCCTGCCCCCCAGTCTGCACAATTACCCTCCCAGTCTGCACAATTACAACTCACGTGCTGCACAATCCCCCTCCCCTAGTCTTCACAATCCCCCCTCCCCCTAGTTTGCACAATCCCCCCCCCCCCAGTCTGCCAGTCTGCACAATCCCTCCCCCAGTCTGCACAATCCCCCCCTTCCCCCAGTCTGCACAATTACCTTCCCAGGTCTGCACAATTACCCCCCCAGGTCTGCACAATACCCCCCTTCCCCCAGTCTGCACAATTACCCCCCCAGGTCTGCACAAACCCCTTCCCCCAGTCTGCACAATTACCCCCCCCCCCTAGGTGTGCACAATCCCCCTTCCCCAGTCTGCACAATTGCCCCCCCCCCGGTCTGCACAATCTTCCCCCAGTCTGCACAATTACCCCCCCCCCAAGACTGCACAATCCCCCCTTACCCCCAGTCTGCACAATTACCCCCCCCGGCAGGTCTGCACAATCCCCCCCCTTTTCCCAGTCTGCACAATCCCCCCCCCCTTTTCCCAGTCTGCACAATTACTATCCCAGGTCTGCACAATCCCCCCCCTTCCCCCAGTCTGCACAATTACCCCCCCCAGGTGTGCAAAATCCCCCCTCCCCAGTCTGCACAATTACCCCCCAAGTCTGCACAATCCCCCCGTTTGCACAATGCCCACCCCCCTAGTCTGCACAATTACCCCCCCCCCCAGTTTGCACAATACCCACTTTCCCCAGTCTGCACAATTACCCCCCCAAGTCTGCACAATTACCCCCCCCCAGTTTGCACAATCCCCCCTGTCTGCACAACCCCCCCCCCAGTTTGCACAGGGGGAGTAAGAAATGAGAGAGAAAAGTAGAGGCAAAGCAAAAAGAGGTCAGGGGAGAAAGGGGGTGTCAGGATCAGTGTTATTGCTTGGGTCACCTGCTGGTGGCACTATTTCTTTCAGCATCAGAGGGTGTAGTTCTGGTGGCCACCAGCGGGTGTCTCCCAGCAGATGGACGTTCTGATGATCAAGCTGCTTCTGATGTGGAACTGCTGGGAGTATATAAGCCCACCCTTCACTGAGGCTCAGGGCTTCAGTATTTTGTCAGGGAATGCCTAACACAGGCATCCAGCACAGGGTAAACAGATTAGTGGGCTTCACTTAAGGAATCAGACACAAGGTAAGTGAAAAAATATATTTATTTTAACACGTGCAAACCAAACAACAGCAAGCCAAAAACAAGCAATGAATACAAGAAACGAATACAAGAAAACATAGCAAACCCCAAAATACCTAATCTAACTAATATATACAAAGAACGGGAACACATACACAAGGCCGGGACAAGAGAAAAAGGGAACAGAAGGCCAGGTACTGGGAGCAGTCAGCAAGGGGGAGCTGGAAGCGGGTATCAGGGGATAGGCCTCAGGGACAGATACATTAAACAGATCAGGACCAGGCAAATGGATCAGATTCAGGATTAGGTAAACAGATCAGGTAAACAGATCAGGTACAGGCAGGAACAAGGCTTACAGAAGGAATACTGAAGCTATGAGCCTCAGTGCAGGGTGGGCTTAAATGCTCCCAGCAGTTCCACATCAGGTGCAGCTTGATCATCAGAACGTCCATCTGCTGGGAGACACCCGCTGGTGGCCACCAGAACTACACCCTCTGATGCTGAAAGAAATAGTGCCACCAGCAGGTGACCCAAGCAATAACACTGATCCTGATGGGGTTGTGCAGAGTGCAAATAGCTCACATACAAATTAAGCTTCCCCCCTTAGGCTGGTCTCCACAGGTAGGCTGAGCACAGTGCATGCAGAAGGCTGGAGTGTGGCCGGGGTTTGGACGGAAACAAATGGGAGGAGGAATGACGGATTAGACAGGCGGCCGAGTGAGGGAGGAGCTAGGAAGACAGTGGCGATGGGACGGACGACAAGCAGATACAGCCCGACTCCCGGGAAAGCTAGACTTCATTGCTTCTACTGCCATGACTGCTGCGGGCAGCAGAAGCGGTGCAAGCTTTTTACTGCCCATCATTGCGGCCCGTGGGGGCAAATGCATCCCTGCCCCCCTATGCCCAGCCCGCCCCTGGTCATCGCCAACTTAGGATGACATCGTTGGTGGGGCGGAAGAGGAGACACAGTCTGGGCCAGTGTGTGTGACCATCATCAGAGCCTTCAAAACGCTGCGCACCCCCCTGCAGCATGTACCCTACACTGTGGTCGAACAGTTCAGGGGACTCCTCAGGGCATGATGGTGGGGCTAGGGAAGGAGTAGCTGATGACCTTGAGCCTGTGGAATAGGCCACTTTGGCACCTGCATTGGCAGCCAGGGTACTCTGAGCCTGGGTGACAGACGATGAGGACGGCTTGGTCATCCACTCTACCAACTCTTCTGCATGTTGTGGCTCAACACGGCCAGATGCCGAAAAAAGGACAAGCGTGCCCCACGGCCACATGCTGAGGATGCACCGTGTCCACACCACACTTTTGGCTCTAGAAACAATCTCTCTCTCTCTCTCCAAGGCCGACGCGCAGGCGGCCTTATATAGTGTGGGGCGTGTACCTAATCCCCTGAGCCATGATTGGCCAAAGGCACCCTGCATCTGGCCAATTATGGTTTTCTGTGCTGACGATGCTGTGATTGGCCAAAGAATGCGGGTCATAGTGCATGCTTGGCCAATCATCAGCCAGCAATGCACTGCGATGACGCAGTGAACTATGGGCCGTGACGCGCCGCTTGAATTTGGCGTGAACGGCCCGTAAAGTACGATCTTCGTTGAACGATCGAACAGCCGATGTTCGAGTCGAAATCATGTTCGACTCGAACTCGAAGCTCATCCCTATTGGGGGATATAACTTGGATGGGGTAAGGATCACCCCAAGGCAAGTCCTCCCTTGAGCTCCAGCTGGATGCTGGTGTCTACCAGCACCCGATTCTGCATGTCAGACGACCACTGCTTAGCGGGTATCCTCCAATCACCCTCCGCCATCTTCATCTGCCTCGTGGTATGTGCAGCACGCTGGTTTCCTCACTGTCCTCCGCTGTGGCATAACTGTGCCCACGCGCTCGTTGGTTCAGCGTGTGAGGAACTGTAAGTAGGTTTAAGGCTGTGTGCGCTTTCGTGACACCTGGTGGCAGGCGATGATGAATGGCACTGTCCAGGCATGTCGTTTTAGAAACTGCGTCACATAAGCTAGAACTGAAGGCAGGCAAACTATACAGCGATCACCATTAACACAATAAAGTCTCTCCTTGTAACATCCTTCTGTGTGGGACTGACCGTGCAACATCTCGTCATAGACACCCCCTTGTTGCATTTCGTTACTAGGGGCAACAGCAGACATTCACAAACTCCTTTTACTGTGTTGAGCAGGATTTAATAAAGTAATTGAACTTCTGCAAAACAGTCGGTAATGTCCGCGCCATACAGATCGCTGGACATATTTGTAATCCAGTGAGTGTGATTGCTCGCCGTGGTTGCCACGGGTGATAGCACATGGTTACAGTCACTGGTTGCAGGGCTTATTGCTGTTGTGAGTGTCCATTGAGACAACTGGGTGGAGGGGCGTGATAGCAGTGCTGATCCTGGAAGGTTGCTATGGACAATAACACTTGGCAATAAACTTGAGTTTGGTTGCTATGAGCAACAGCATATGGCAAAAGTCAATTTTAAGGCAAACATACAGTCCTTTTTCTTGTAATTTGCCAAACTTGGCGAAACAGGCAAAGTCTCTCCCAACTTTGAGCGGTTGCTAGGAGCGACGGCCAGCAGGTTAACCGTGAAGGCGGATCTCGGTGGGACCTCCAAAATGTAGTGGTTGGTTGCTACTAGTAACTAACATCCATATCACCCTGCTGCCAGACCTTCATCTATCACCTCAGAGACAATGAACAGTCATTTGCGTTGTTTTGTTTTTGTCTATTGGGGATATAACTTGGATGGGGTAAGGAAGATATGGGATGCCCATAGAACATGTTGCTTTGCCATGATATTTAGTGAACATAGATAAGTTGATTTAGCCTTGAAGAACTGATGTACTTCTAACATTTTACAGTCTTTTACCCTGCATAATACCATGCAGACTGTTGCTCCCAGGACTTCTCTCCTCCTGCACAAAACTTCCACTGTAAAACTATTAGATTCCGTCCCATCATCTTCATTATGACAAAAGGGACCAAAGAACGAACATTTCTTTGACTTTTTCATAGCTTCCACCCAGGGGAGGGCTGGTAGCCTTAGGCCTGGGGGGCAAGACCAGTCAAGTGGCCCACTGAACCGCCGAATCAGCTCACCATCCATGGTCCACCTGGTTTTTCAATGCAGCCTCACCAGTGCTTATCAGTGCAGCTAACTCCAGTGCCCATCAATGCAGCCTGATCACTGGGGCAGGTTACATGGGGTGTATGGTGGGGGAGAAGGGGGGTCAGCTAGGGGTGTCAGAGTCTCTCACGTCAGCGATCTCAGCTCAGCAGGTCCTTGCACGCCACAGTCTCCTGGGGGGGTAACGCACCTGATCCTGGGGTCAAGTTGCAGCCAGCGCCCAGCCCTGCAGCCCTGCGTTCCAACTCCCTGGCACACCATGCCTCTGTCTGCTTCCAAGAATCCGGTCCCAGGGAGTTGTAGTTTCCTCTGCGCTGCTGTGTTTTCCACCCACCGGAAGCTTGAGCGCGGACTACAACTCCCGGAATGCAACAGCTAGTGGTTGGCCGCCATGGCCGTGCCCCCGGCCCGACTTCCTAGACCAGGATAAAAAAGAAAATGGTAGCGGGCAGCGGCTGCCGGCCATTTTGAGCATAAGTTAGGGCGGCCTGGGAGGCAATTGCCACCCTGCCCCCTGGCCCAGCCCTCCCCTGCTTCCACCTGACAAACAGATTGCACCAGCAAGTAATATATTCCCCGCTGCGTAATTTTTTATCTTCGGCTGGCTTTCCCACAGTTTGATGTGATGTAGTGCATTACAGGTTGAATAGACTGATAGCATTGTTCCTATAATTTTCTTTTCAATTTTTTAGATTTTTTAAATGCATGTTTGATCAGGACATCGCATTTGGAAAAGCAATGTGTCTAAACAGCTTTCAAATATAATAATTTTTTTTTCATTGACCAAATTAAGTGGATAATTAAGTATTTCTACAGGTTGTATCTCATTTACACTTTTATTTAAACTGTAGTCACTTTTATGAGGGGTGTCAAAATCGGATTTGTGACAACTAGGGTCTTCGTAGTATGCCAGTTTTCTTTTTTTTTACAATGATTAGACTTTCTATATCTTTATCAATGAATGTCTTATTTTTATTTCCAGGCTGTGATGGAAAATCACTTACTGGAGATGAAAGTGGGAGCAATGGTTTAACCTCTTCAGTATTCAAAATTTCTGCGATTTGTGAAGATCTGATATTTCAAATTTTTGAATGACTGTTTGGTGTTGAGGCCAGAAGTGGTCTCATAAATTCATCATCCAATTTGAAATATGAATGATATAAATTGACAAATCGTTCATCCGCTAGTTTGCAATAGTTTTCTTCGGACTCAGCAAATGGAAAATCAAACAAGCCTGTTTGAGTACCAACATCAATATTTGTCACAGTTTTTTCTTTGGTTGTCTTATGACAGTCACAGGTGCAGCCTATGTTTGTAATTGAAGCTGCCGTTGAACTTGCAGATATCATGAACTCGGTTCGAGCAATTTTATCTAGTCTACTTTCCCCATTTTCTTTCTCAAATTTTAGATTTTGTTGTTATTTTGTGAAAAATTGTAGGTATGGATCCTGTTTTTCTTTTTTATTTGGTACCTTCAAAAATAAAACAATCTGAAGAGAAATGTGAAGAACATATGCAGAATGAATCTCTTTGTTTGTCTGCCGTTATCGACGCCGTGAATTGTTCTATCACTGAATGCTCCATGCCTGCATGTTCCAACCAAATCCTTTGGGAAACTGTAAAGATTTATGTTTGCTGGAGTCGATTTTTTGCCACTGGCATGGCAGCAATTTTTTATGAAGCAGCTTGGCATTTCTAGGAAACAAAATGTTCAAAAAGAGAGAGAGAGAGAGAGAGGACGTGGTAGGGAGGAGGGAGGAGACACGTGGTAGGGGAGGAGCGACGTGCTATGGTGGGAGGGAGGAGAGAGGGGAGGAGAAACGTGGTAGGAGAGGAGAGACGGGGTAGGAGAGGAGAGACGTGGACATTGTAGGGTGTAGAGACGTGGTAGAGTAGAAGAGAGGTGGTATGGAGGAGAGATAAGGTAGGGAGGAGAGAGGGAGAGATTGTGGTAGGGGGGAGAGAGGGAGAGATGTAGTAGGGGAGGAGAGACGTGGTAGGGGAGGAGGGAGGAGAGACGTGGTAGGGGACAAGGGACGTGCTGGGGAGGAGGGAGAAGAGACATGGTAGGGGAGGAGAGAGGAGAGACGAGGTAGGTGAGGAGAGACGTGCTAGGGTGGGAGGGAGGAGAAAGGGGAGGAGAAACATGGTAGGCAAGGAGAGACGTGGTAGGCGAGGAGAGACGTGGTAGGCGAGGAGAGATGTGGTAGGGGAGGAGAGACGTGGTAGGGGAGGAGAGACGTGGTAGGGGAGGAGAGACGTGCTAGGGGAGGAGAGATGTGATAGGGGAGGAGAGACGTGATAGGGGAGGAGAGACATGGATGTTGTAGGATGTAGAGACGTGGCAGAGTAGAAAAGAGGTGGTATGGAGGAGAGATGAGGTAGGGAGGAGAGAGGGAGAGATGTGGTAGGGAGGAGAGAGGGAGAGATTTGGTAGGGAGGAGAGAGGGAGAGATTTGGTAGGGAGGAGAGAGGGAGAGATTTGGTAGGGAGGAGAGAGGGAGAGATGTGGTAGAGAGGAGAGAGGGAGAGACACGGTGGGGGAGGAGAGATGTGGTAGGGGAGGAGGGAGGAGAGACGTGGTAGGGGACGAGGGGCGTGGTGGGGAGGAGAGATGTGCTAGGGGAGGAGGGAGGAGAGACGAGGTAGAGGAGGAGGGAGAAGAGACGTAGTAGGGGAGGAGAGACGTGGTGAGGGATGTGGTGGGGAGGAGGGAGGAGAGATGTGGTAGGGGAGGAGAGACGTGATAGGGGAGGAGAGACGTAGTAGGGGAGGAGAGACGTAGTAGGGGAGGAGAGACGTGCTAGGGTGAGAGGGAGGAGGGAGGGAGGGAGGAGAGAGGGGAGGAGAAACATGGTAGGGGAGGAGAGACGTGGTATGGGAGGAAAGACATGGTAAGAGAGAAGAGACTTGGTAGGGGAGGAGAGATGAGGTAGGGGAGGAGAGATGTGATAGGGGAGGAGAGACGTGATAGGGGAGGAGAGACGTGATAGGGGAGGAGAGACGTGGACAATGTAGGGTGTAGAGACGCGGTCGAGTAGAAGAGAGATGGTATGGAGGGAGAGATGTGGTAGGGAGGAGAGAGGGAGAGATGTGGTAGGGAGGAGAGAGGGAGAGATGTGGTAGGGAGGAGAGAGGGAGAGATGTGGTAGGGAGGAGAGAGGAAGAGATATGGTAGAGAGGAGAGAGGGAGAGATGTGGTAGGGAGAGACGTGGTAGGGGAGGAGGGAGGAGAGACGTGCTGGGGTGGGAGGGAGGGAGGAGAGAGGTGGGAGGGAGGGAGGGAGGAGAGACGTTGTAGGGGAGGAGGGAGGAAGGGAGGAGAGATGTGGTAGGGGAGGAGGGGGAGAGACGTAGTACAGTAGAAGATAGGTGGTATGGAGGAGAGATGAGGTAGGGAGGAGAGAGGGAGAGATGTGGTAGAGAGGAGAGAGGGAGAGGTGTGGTTTTGAGTAGAGAGGGAGAGAGGTGGGAGGGAGAGAGGTGGGGGGAGAGAGGTAGGAGGGATTGGAGGAAAGAGGTGGGGGAGAGAGAGGGGGGAGGTGGGATAGAGGGAGTGAGCAGGGATGAGGGAAGTGGTAGGAAGGAAGGAAGGATGGTGAGCAGGGATGTTGAAGGGAGTGAGCAGGGAGGTGAGAGGGAGGGAGTGAGCAGGGAGGTGGGAGTTTGTGAGCAGGGAGGTTGGATGGAGGTGGGAGGAGGGAGGGAGTGAGCAGGGAGGTGGGAGGTGTGAGATGGGAGGGTGGGAGGTGTGAGATGGGAGGGAGGGTTGGACGTGGGAGGGAATGAGCAGGGAGGTGTGAGGTGGGAGGGAAGGAGTGAGCAGGGAGGTGGGAGTTTGTGAGCAGGGAGGTGGGAGGTGGGAGGGAGGGAGGGAGGGAGTGAGAAGGGAGATGAGAGGGACGGAGTGAGCAGGGAGGTGGGAGTTATTGAGCAGGGAGGTGGGATGGAGGTGGGAGGAGGGAGGTGGGATGGAAGAAAATGGTGGTAGGGAGGAGAGACATGGTAGGGAGTGGAGGAGGGAGGTGGGAGTGAGGAGGAATGTGGGATGGAGGATGGAGGGAGTGAGCAGGGAGGGAGGGAGGGAGCAGGGAGGGAGGTGGGAGTTAGTGATCAGGGAGAAGGGTGGTAGTAGAGAGTGAGTAATGGCGGAATGGAGGAGACAGGATATAAAAGATATATTGTAACCCACAAAACAATAAAAAAAATAAAAAAAATAAAACGATACCTGCCAATTGAAGGAACCAGTTATTTTACCGAAAAAAACAAATCTTTCCTAGGTTCCAAATATAATTTAATCTGTAATAGAAAATTAAACATTAATATAAAAATAACATTATATCAAAAAATTATAAAAATAAAAAAGGGGAATAGAAAGCCATTTAAAAATACAAAGGTAAGCCACATACATGGTTGATAAAATAAACTGCAAAAAAAAAAAAAAAAGATTCTAATTAAATTAACACAAATCTTAACAAAAAAAAATATATAAAATAATAAAAAAAACAATGTTAAAAAAAGGTTTAAAATGGTAAAAAAAAAAAATCCAAAAAAGGTCCACTACATATAACCCAATCAGCACACAGATTTTCATACTACAGAGTGTGTGATGTCAGCAAAAAATTAAAAAAACAAGCTATCAGCACTTACCTTCTGTTTGTGAAGAAATGCTGGAGATGAGGAATCAGGGTGCAATTGATCAAATAAATGAAAGATGTAGCCTCTCGCCGCACGTCCTCCTCTGCTGGCTGCTCTGTTGGGGGATAACAACAAAGGGCTCTATTCTCATATTAAAAATGCCGCCGAAATCCGCCTTTTATCGCGTTACTTCCGGTTTGGAAGTACCGCATTTTTCTAGCCCTCGGCGATGCTCACTCACTCATGGGAAATGATGACACACATCTCCCAGGAGTAGGGATGAGCTCAGTGTTCGAGTCGAACATCGGCTGTTCGATCGTTCGGCAAACATCGAACGATTTGGGCCGTTCGCGCCAAATTCGAGTGACGCGAACGGCCCACAATACACTGCACCATCGCAGTGCAATCCCGGCGCTGTGATTGGCCAAGCATGCACTGTGACCCCGCATGCTTGGCCAATCACAGCGCCGGCAGCTAGGAGAGCCATAATTGGCCACAGGCAGGTTGCCTGTGGCCAATTATAGCTCAGGGGGTTTAGCACACGCCCCACACTATAAAAGGCCACCAGCGCGGCGGCCTTGTGTAGTGTGTTCCGGCGCAGGGAAAGAGAAGGATAGGCAGGGACAGTGTGATATTCTTTGTGCTATTCTTGTGTGCAGGGAGAGAGAAGGATAGGCAGGGAGAGTGTCAGTGTCATATTCTTTGCTAAACCTTGTGTGCAGGAAGAGAGAAGGATAGGCAGGGGACAGTGTCAGTGTCATATTCTTTGCTAAACCTTGTGTGCAGGGAGAGAGAAGGATAGGCAGGGAGAGTGTCAGTGTCATATTCTTTGCTAAACCTTGTGTGCAGGGAGAGAGAAGGATAGGCAGGGGACAGTGTCAGTGTCATATTCTTTGCTAAACCTTGTGTGCAGGGAGAGAGAAGGATAGGCAGGGAGAGTGTCAGTGTCATATTCTTTGATAAACCTTGTGTGCAGGGAGAGAGAAGGATAGGCAGGGGACAGTGTCAGTGTCATTGTTGCTAAGCCTCCTGCACAGTATACTTCTGAAGCTAGCCCGTATCGCTGTTTTTTCCTGGTGTGTTACACTAACAGCCATTTGCAGCACTTACAGCGGGCGGAGTGTGCCTCCTGCAAAATATACACCTGAAGCTAGCCCGTATTGCTGTGTTTTCCTGGTGTGTTACACCAACAGGCATTTGCAGCACTTACAGCAGGTGTAGTGTGATTACTGCAAAATATACACCTGAAGCTAGCCCGTATTACTGTGTTTTCCTGGTGTGTTACACCAACAGGCATTTGCAGCACTTACAGCAGGGGTAGTGTGATTCCTGCAAAATATACTCCTGAAGCTAGCCCGTATTGCTGTGTTTTCCTGGTGTGTTACACCAACAGGCATTTGCAGCACTTACAGCAGGCGTAGTGTGATTCCTGCAAAATATACACCTGAAGCTAGCCCGTATTGCTGTGTTTTCCTGGTGTGTTACACCAACAGGCATTTGCAGCACTTACAGCAGGTGTAGTGTGATTCCTGCAAAATATACACCTGAAACTAGCCCGTATTGCTGTGTTTTCCTGGTGTGTTACACCAACAGGCATTTGCAGCACTTACAGCGGGGGTAGTGTGCTTCCTGCAAAATATACTCCTGAAGCTAGGCCTTATTGCTGGTTTTCCCATCTCCCTGCAGGCCATTAGAATGTCTGGAAGGCAAACAAGGAGAGGCAGACAGAAGCCAATAAAAGAGGGCAAGCAGGCTCTGTGTCTAGAGACAACAGTGCTGGTCGTGGACGCGGTGCATCGCCATCAGCACAGGGCCATGGGACACGCTTGTCCTTCTTTTCGGCAGCTGGACGTGTTGAGCCGCATCATGCCGAAGACTTGGTAGAGTGGATGACCAAGCCCTCCTCATCCTCCTCATCCTCTCTCACCCAGGCTCAGAGTACTGGCAAAGCAGCTGCCAAAGCGTCCTCTTCCCTGGTATCAATGTCATCATCAGTCACTCCTTCCCTAGACCCACCATGTCCTCCTGAGGAGTCCCCCGAACTGTTTGAGCACAGTGTTGGGTACATGCTCCAGGAGGATGCCCAGCGTTTCGAAGGGTCTGATGATGATACCCAGCTAGAGGAAGGCAGTAGCGTGAGAGCAGAGAGATGGGATGCTCAAGAAGGACACCAATCTGGCAGTCATGTTCCAGCAGCTGCAGCATACTGCCAGATTGGCTCCAGTGATGAGGAGGGAGGGGATGATGAGGTCACTGACTCCACGTGGGTGCCTAATAGGAGAGAGGAGGAGGAGGAGGATGAGGAGGAGGCACATCTCCAATGAGGCAGGATGCCCTCGGGGGGCCAGCGTAAGGGCAGCACACCGACGGAATCACACCGCAGAGCTCCGCCTGTGCAGGGCGCTGCCTCTGCCCGTTATTCAAAAAGTTCTTTGGTGTGGGCCTTTTTTGAGTCGAGTGCATCAGATCGCACAGCTGCTGTTTGCAACATATGTCTCAAGCGTATATCGCGTGGCCAAAACATCAGCCGCTTGGGCACCACATGCTTGACCAGACATATGTTGACCTGCCATGCAGCTCGTTGGCAACCCTACCTTAAAGACCCACACCAAAGAACAAAGCGGACCTCTCCTTGCACCGCATCAGCTGGGATCTCCAACCCCACTATACCTTCAATCCTCTCTGAAACCTGCACTGAGAGGAATGAAGGTGTAGAATTAGGTGTGTCACAGCCAAGTACTTGCGGGCACTCTGCTAGCAGTACACCGACGTCCGATTCTAGCAGGCAAATTTCCCTGCCCCAGCTGCTGGACCGTCGAAAGAAGTTCACTCCCAGCCATCCACATGCCCAGCGGTTGAATGCTAGCTTGGCTAAATTGCTAGCGCTTCAACTGCTGCCTTTTCAGTTAGTAGACTCGGCCCCCTTCCGTGAGTTTGTGCAATGTGCGGTTCCTCAGTGGCAGGTTCCCAAACGCCACTTTTTCTCACGGAAGGCGATTCCGGCTCTCTACCGGCATGTGGAAGGCAATGTCTTGGCCTCGCTGGACAGGGCGGTCAGCGGTAAGGTGCATATTACCGCTGACTCATGGTCCAGCAGGCATGGACAGGGACGTTACCTTTCTTTCACGGCCCATTGGGTCACTCTTTTGGCAGCTATGAAGGATGCAGGACAGGGTGCAGTAGTGTTGGAGGTTGTTCCACCGCCACGCCTCCAAAATGCTACTACTGGTTGTGACACACCTCTCTCCTCCACCCCCTCCTCTTGTTCTTCCTCCATGGCCTCTTCCTGTGCTTTGTCCTCGGAACCAGCGGTGCTCCGTAGGCGTTCAAGGGGCTACGCAAGTACGCAGGCAAAAAGATGCCATGCCGTGCTTGCGCTGGTGTGTTTGGGGGACAGGAGCCACACTGGGGCAAAGGTTCTGTCTGCTCTGCAGGGGCAGGCCGAGAGGTGGTTGACGCCACGCCAGCTTAAGCCAGGAATGGTGGTTTGCGACAATGGCACCAACCTCCTCTCCGCCCTCCGACAGGGACAACTGACCCATATGCCCTGTGTGGCTCACGTCCTTAACCTGGTGGTGCAGCGGTTCTTGGGCAGGTACCCGGGCTTACAGGATGTCCTGAGGCAGGCCAGGAAAGTCTGTGTGCATTTCCGCAGATCTTATAATGCCAGTGCTCGCCTGGCTGAGCTGCAAAAGGAGTTGAACCTGCCCAAGAACCGCCTTATATGTGACATGCCCACCAGGTGGAACTCAACGTTGGCCATGCTGCAGAGGCTGCACACGCAGCAGAGGGCCATCAATGAGTACCTGTGCGACTACGGCACCAGGACAGGGTCAGGGGTGCTCGTTTTTTTTTCACCACGCCAGTGGGGCATGATCAGGGATGCATGCACTGTCCTGGCACCATTTGAGGAGGCCACGAGGATGGTGAGCAGTGACAGTGCATGCATCAGTGACACTGTGCCTCTTGTCCACCTGTTGGAACATACGCTGCATGGAATAATGGACAGGGCACTTGAGGCAGAACAGAGGCTGGAAGAGGAGGACTTCCTTGCCTCTCAAGGCCCCCTTTACCCAGACAGCCTTCCTTCTGTCCCACCCATAGCACAGGAAGAGGAGGAGGAGGAGGAGGATTGTGTCAGCATGGAGGTGGGGCCTGGCACTCAGCATCATCAGCAGCAGTCTTTTAGGGATGATTTACAGTCCCAAGAAACCCGTGGACTTGTACGTGGCTGGGAGGAGGTGACTGCGGATCATGTCGTCCTTAGTGACCCAGAGGACTACGGACCGAATGCCTCAGCTAACCTACGCTGCATGGCCTCCCTGATCCTGCAAAGTTTGCGGAAGGGTCCTCGTATTCTTCGGATCAAGGAGAGGGACCATTACTGGCTGGCCACTCTCCTTGATCTACGGTACAAGGGTAAGGTTGCGGACCTTATCTTACCGTCGCAGAGGGAGCAGAGGATGAGACAACTCCGGGAGGCCTTGCAGAAAGGTCTGTGCAACGCGTTCCCAGAGACTGGGAGGTTACAAACTCCTGGTCCTGGACAACGAGTTCGTGAGGCTTCGGTCAGTCAAAGAAGGAGCGGTGGGGAAGGTCGCCGTCTGACCGATGCGTTCAGACAATTCTTTAGTCCGCAGCCCCAAGGTATGATCGGTTCCAGCAACCATCGCCAGTGTCTGATATACATGGTGCAGGAATACCTAGGGGCAAGGTCAGAATTGGACACCTTCCCCACCGAAAATCCTCTGGCTTACTGGGTCTTGAGGATGGATCACTGGCCAGAGCTTGCACAGTATGCAATTGAGCTACTGGCCTGTCCTGCATCCAGCGTTCTTTCAGAACGCACATTCAGTGCTGCTGGAGGATTTGTCACGGATCACAGGGTGCGCCTGTCCACCGACTCGGTTGATCGACTGACTTTCATAAAGATGAACCAGTCTTGGATCACCACCAGCTACCAAACACCTGAAGCTGATATAACAGACTAATTTATTTTCAAATGTCACTTCCTTTCAAGACTGATGCTGATGCTGAGTGACTGTCCTGTTATGTTGACTGACTATCCTCCTCCTCCTCAATGATCCGATTGATGATGATAGCTTGGAAGAACATTTTTGTTTCTGGGTGCCGCCACCAGTGCCTAAGGCCCAATTTTTCAGCCCCTGTTTAACAGGGGCGTGTAATTACAATTTTTGATGCAATACTTTGCAACAGGGCTCATTGCTGTGCTCCAAGTACAGTATCTGTGAGGGGTTGCAGTGTTGTGGCACCAGTGCCTAAGGCCCAATTTTTCTGCCCCTGTTTAACAGGGGCATGTAATTACAATTCGTGATCTTATAATTCACAGCAGGGCCCATTCCTGCGCCCACCAAGAGTAACTGTGAGGGCTTAAAATGTTGTGTCAACACCACCACCACCACCACCAAAGGCCCAATTTTTCAGCCCCTGTTCAACAGGGGCATGCAATTACAATTCTTGATCTAATAATTCACAGCAGGGCCCATTCATGCGCCCACCAAGAGTAACTGTGAGGGCTTACAGTGTTGTGGCAACACCAACATGTAAGGGGAAAATTTCAGCAGAGTATATAGGGCAGGCCCCTACTTTCAAACATCCAACTTACAAACTACTCCTACTTGCAAACGGAAGGAGACAACAGGAAGTGAGAGGAAATCTACCCCTAGGAAGGGAAATTCTCTCCTGTAAGAGTTAATATGGGAAAAAGGTGTCTCCTCTCTACTGATGCTTTATCACCACTCCTTGTTTCAATAAAAACCCCACTTTTCAAAAACATTTGTCATTGGGACGGAAAGTGAGGTGAAATGTTCTGAACAGGAGCACAGACAGCAAAACAAAAGTTACAGGGGTGATAACCCTTCCCTATGTTTTCCAAAAAGCTTAAAAATAGATTTTTTGGCTGGAGCTACACCTAAACAATGTACCTGTTCAAAATTACAAACAGATTCTACATAAGAACAAACCTACAGTCCCTGTCTTGTATGCACCGCCTGTATACGGCTGTTCAGAGTATATAGGGCCTTTTTTATTTTGTGTGCAGGGTTCCCCCTAATATCCATACAAGACCCAAAGGGGCTGGTAATGGGCTGGGGTAGGGGGGGGGTGATGGGGTAGCTATGCCATGTTTCTTAAAGGTTTTCATCCATATTACCGGGACCAGACATTACATTAAAGCCGCAAGCAGTTTTAAATGGCTTTTTTTCCTTTAGAAATGTCATTTTGTGCAGGGACAGTTCTAAACACGGGAAACACGTGGCACTTCACAGGCATACTTTAGACACCCCCCAGGTACGATATTTAAAGGAATATTTGACTGTTTTTTTCACTTTATGCATCATTAAAATGACTGCTCTCGAAAAACGGCCGTTTTTAAAACTTATTTTTGCATTGATACATGTCCCCTGGTGCAGAATCCGGGTTCCCAAACCCTTTTTAGGACAATAACATGCATAATAGACGTTATAATTAGCACTTTAGATTTCGAACGTTCGCATCCATTTTATTTAATAGGGTTCTAGCGTTCGTGCGAACTTTCGGTCCGTTCGCGGGTTCTGGTGCGAACCGAACCCAGGGGTGTTCGGCTCATCCCTACCCAGGAGCTGTAGCGGGAAGTGACGTCAGGAGCCGAGGTGATGAAGGAGGAAGATTTCAAGGAACCACATAGCAACAGGCATGAAAAGACAAGTAAAATTTATTTTTTTCTCCAAATGCTTTTCTTTATATTATTTCATGCACATTAATGACATTTTTTTTCTGGTGGAACCCCACTTTAATATTAATAGCTAGAATTACATCACTAAATTGTAATGATAACTGAAATGTTACACTTAAAGTGGATGTAAACCCATTCTCATCCTTTCTAAACTACTGCCATAGTGCTGATCAATAAGGATATAGATGCCTCCTGCATGTATCCTTACCTGTCAAATGTCTCCCCTCTGTCTGTTATAAAGCCTCGTACACACGACTGAGTTTCTCGTCGTAACAATCTCGTCGTTTTTTTCGACGAGATTCTTGTTAACCTACGACGGCACTATAAAGGGGAAGATCGATTTCCTTGGCGCCACCCCTTGGGCTGCTTTTGCTGATCTCGTGTTACCGCGTGTGAAGTAAAAGTTTGGGAAGAGACGATTCGCGCTTTTCAGTCTTCGTGCTTTTCAGTTCGTTTTCTGAGGTTCAGTTTGTGCTTGTGGGTTCGTATCTTTACCTTCAGGGCGTCTAGGCAGGTCGTATCTGTTTTACAGTGCGTTCTTGCCCGTTCGTTTCTGATTTTCAGTTCGTTATTCATAGGCCTTGCTGTTCTAAAGTGCGTTCTGTTCTGTACGTTCTGATAAGACGACCGTTTCCTAGCCATGTCGCCTGGATGTTCTCGTCGTCGAGTTCGTGCTGTGCGTGTGCTTGGTGTTGGTCTGCTTGTTTTGGACCAAGACCAGTCCATGAACGGTGTGAGGAGGAGTTCATGGACCAAGAATTGGTTGCTCCAGCGGGACCAATTCTGCCATATGCCTCTGCTGCGGGAGATCGTCGAGAATAATCCTGAGGACTACAGGAATTTTCTGCGGATGTCTGACCCCGTTTTTCAGGAACTGTTGGCTTTGGTGTCCCCCTATATTACCAGGCAGGACACCGTTATGCGGGAAGCCATCAGTGCTGAGCAGAGGCTCATCGCCACATTACGTTATCTGGCGACAGGGAGAAGTCTTCAGGACTTAAAGTTCACGACAGGCATCTCACCCCAGGCTCTGGGCCTCATAATTCCAGACACCTGTTCTGCCATTATACAAGTCCTGCAGGAGGACTATATTAGGGTAAGTTTTCTCCATTAACATCACATTTTATGTATTTCATGTATGATAATGTATTGTATTTCTTTCATCCTTCCCTAATTACCATGATTGTAATATGCTGAGAATGTCCCCTTTGTCCCCATGCATGCTGGAAGTTTTTAAATGCCCCTTTTTTCTCCTCCATGCATATTTCCCTTCACTAAGCTTTCCAGCAGGGGCGTCTGTTGCTCCAAATGATTGGGGGTCTAACCCCAATTTAGGAAATAAACATCCTCCTGTTTTGCGACTGTGCCTATTAAACGCCCCCAGTTGCCCCCTCCAATGCAGCCATTTTGTTCCCTCCAATGCAGCCATTTTGTTCCCTCCAATGCAGCCATTTTCCCCCCAGCCCTGCACTTACCTTCTTGTGGTCAGCGCCATCCTTCTTCTGTCCTTGATGTCTTCTCCTGCCCTTGATGTTGCATCAGCCAATCATGTTACCATTAAACAGACTTGGTGAACATGATTGGCAGAGCAGCCTGTCAGTGTTTACCCAAGGAATGTCCCCCCCCCCTGCGTCACCTATTTAACTTTTATGAAGCCAATTACATCCCTCAGGCTGTAATGTGCAAGCCTATTTGCCTCCCTGTTTCTGATATGCAATTTTCACCCCATAAATGCTGCAGTTATTCATATGTTGGTCGCTTAACAGGGGGCCATCCACCTGAATAGTGGGCGGCATTGACAATACATAGGTTAATGCAAGGCATGAACCTATGTATTGTTCTGAGTGACGGGCACAGGAGAGAGGGGGCAGTGTTCCAGCGCCCACTCTGGACGCACCGCCACTGCAATGCTATCCTGTGGCCAAACACATCTACCCCCCCCCCAAAATATTTTTTTAATGGACCATCAGAGGGGGTGATGAATATGAAACATGAGCCTTCCATTATACTTCTTAAAAACAGATTAATAAACGGAGAATTTGATTGATGTTGGCCTCTAATGTTTTTTAGTATAATCTCCTTGTAATGTAATATTTAAAAATTCTAATTTTCTTTCATCTTGTTTGACTCCCCAGCTTCCTTCCACGCCACAGGAATGGCAGACTGTGGCATCGGAGTTTGCCACGCGGTGGGACTTCCCCAACTGCGGTGGTGCCATAGACGGGAAGCACGTCCGCATCGTGCCGCCACCCCGTTCTGGGTCCTACTACTTCAATTACAAGGGGTTTCATAGCATTGTGCTGATGGCGGTGGTGTCAGCACGGTATGAATTCCTCTATGTTGATGTAGGGAAGAATGGCCGGATGTCCGATGGGGGATCCTTCTTCCAGACGGAGTTTGCCCTCCGTCTCCAGAGTGACGACCTTGCATTGCCACCGGATGCAGGGAATGTTGAAGGACTCCCCTTTGTTTTTTTGGCTGATGAAGCCTTTGGGCTCGGACCGCATCTTATGAGGCCATTTCCACAGAGGACCCTGACCCCAGAGAAGAGGCTGTTCAATTACCGGCTGGCCAGGGGCCGAAGAGTCGTTGAAAATGCCTTCGGCATAATGACCAGCCGGTTCCGCCTTTTTATGACTTCCATCCACTTGGCGGACTACAAAATAAACTATGTCGTTTTATGCTGCTGTGTGCTACACAACTTTCTCAGCAGAAAATCCACTTCTTATATGGCCACAGTATTGCCTGAGGCTGGACTTTTATCTGCAAATCCCCTGCCGGGCCTTGAATCTGCCCGTCCTGGCTTGCCCCCCCAAAATGCCCGTGAGGTTCGGGAGAAATATATGGAATATTTCACGGGTAGGGGGGCAATTTCTATGCCAGGCTATGCCTAAAGATTCATGGAGAATGAGCTAAATAAAAATCTGATTTCAACTTTTAACTTTTGTTTGTTTCCTGTCTCCTAGTTTGTCTTAGTGCATTTGTAGTGCCAAGTGTATTTTCCTCTAGTAAATAACAACCATTTCACTATGTAACCTTAAAAAAAACACAAATAAGGTTAGAGCGTATTGAAAAAAGAAGCTACACGTTGTTTGTGTTCAAACATTTTACTCTGTGCACATTCACACACATGTTTACTTTTTAATTAATTTTTTTTGTCCTGGCCACAAACCGTCAATTCTTTTCTTAGGAAAATACAAAAACAACTGTTGCATTCCAAAAAGTACAACTTTGGATATCTCTGAGCAATCTGAGACATTCACTTACACAAACTATGTCTCTATGTGCCCGTCCTAATATGGGGTCTTGCCACCCCTTGCCCAGCCAAAAATTGAATATGCACACATTTTGTAGTAATTTCCAATAGGGATTTTAGACTCCTGATCCCTATTGTCAACATGTGCTATCTGCCATCAGGGGTGATCAATGGACGTGTTTTGGGGGTGCAACCCCTTCCTCAGCTCACCTACTTTAGATACGAGGAAGGGGTTGCACCCCCAAAAGACGTACATGGATATCCCCTGATGGCAGATAGCACATGTTGACACACTGTGTGCATATTCAATTTTTGGCTGGTTTGATTGTCAAAAAGAGTTTAAAAGTTTGAAGAACAGTCATTCCTGAAACAAAAATGGGGGTTTGGTTGACTTATTCGATTCTCCCCAATACATCTAGAATGCCTTTAAATGTTTGATCCATCACATGAATTCTTTGTTTTATTCTGTCCAGTTCCGTGCTACATTCCATCACTTGCTGTATTATTCGGAGGGCACTGTCAGCAGAGAAACGTGTACTATCCTTCACCACAACATTTACATCCCCTAAAAACAAAATAAAAAGGTATTATAACTCTGCAGGCCTACATCTCTTACCTGAAGCTGTGGTGACAGATACTGACCTGTTGTGGTGACCAGTTCCACAACGTCATCCACCTCTCCTTCCTGCACTTCTCCTTCCTCCACCTCAACTTCCTCAACATCCTTCGGTTGTGGGTCTTTGGGAGTTTGGGGTTGTTGTGAAGCTGTGGGGTTCCTGTACTCCCTGGAGTGTTCTCCTCCCAGTCTTCTCTCCCCTATGAGAATCAAACAAAAGGTCTATATATCACACTGAAATTCTCTATGAAAAATAAAAACAGGCTAAATTGTTTGGAAGTGGGGTACAAGTGTGTGTTTGTGCGGATTTTAAAGATGAATGCATTATTTGGAAACAAAAATATGTTTAGTATTCACCTTTTGGATGTAAATTTTTAGACATGGAGGCACCACAAAAATTCACTGATGCACCTGTGTGGGACACCCAAAAAAGGCGGTTCTGTTGGCCCACACTATAGTACTCCAAAGTACAGATGTGGTACCAGCTGCTGAGTGTCCTCTCCTTTACACTGATTAAAGTTTGCATTTCATTCTCTTTACAAACACATCATCTAGGCGAAAATTTAGGAACAACAATTTGTAAAAAACAGGCAGATGTCTATTTTCTTTTGTGGCTGTAAAATAAGCCAAAACAGTGGATAGTGGCCGAACGAAGTGTCTGTAACGTAACGAACGATTACTGTGCCAAACCAAGTTCAATTTAGGAAATTTTGTAAGGGAGTCCAATATGAAAATAAAAAAAAGGAGCAACATGTAATTTGAGAAAAACCTTAATAGCAGAAAAGTGTACATTTTACTTACTTTTTGCTAGCATTCTCTTAATGCTCCTTAACTGCTCTGGCTCCCTCAGTTTGAGGTCTGACCACCTCTTTCTGAGCTGCTCATTTGAGCGTTTCACCCCGAAATTATTCTTCAGTCTCTTCACGACTTTCTTCAGGATTTTGGCCTTCCTTCTATTAGGTTTGCTATATGGCCCATGCTTTGCGTCATAATCCGACTTGAGCAATATGTCCACCATCTCCGCCATCTCCGCAAAAGACATATTAGATGCCTTGAATCTCCTCCTTGATCGTGACGTTTCCTCAGTCTCCGGGCTTGTCTCCTCCTCGTTTTTTGAGGAATTATCAGACACCTGCTGTAAATCCGCCATATCTGTCTGCGCGCCGAAAGAGAAGGGGCGGGGAAAAGATGTTAGTTAGAACGTCATGGGCGGGCGACGTGTGCGGAGCGACGTGTGCGTAGTTTGACGCATGCGTGGTGTATATATAGCAAACACACATGTGACTATACTACGTTCGTTGTGCGGAGAGAGGAGTTCAAGTGACGGACGTGCGAACGAAGGTATGTGATTTTGTGACTTTGACAAATTGTTGGCCTATACTGTTTTGAGAATGTTGTAGGATATATATGGTGACTACGATGTTAAGGAGGTTAGACTGTGTGCCTCACATTAGTTATATATTATTTATTTTACTTGCAGATACAATATGAATGTCTTTATTAGCGACAAAGAATTCCTGGCGGAATTTATAGACCGGATAAAGGAGCTGCCCGCTCTGTAGGAGACCAAAAACCCCATACACACAAAAAAAGGGGCGAGAAAAGCAGCGCTGGAGACCCTGCTCCCATTTGTGCATACCAAGGTGCCCACAGCCACAGCAAAACAAGTGGACACTAAAATTGGGAGCTTGAGAGGCACATACAGGAATGAATGCTCTAAGGTCCTGGCTTCTCAGAGGTCAGGAGCAGCAGCAGATGATGTGTATGTCCCCAATTTGTGGTACTACAGCAGGATGTCCTTTCTGGATGACCACATTGAGACAAGGCCATCACTCTCCACTCTTCCCCCCAGACTTCCCTGCAGCCAACCTGAGCCTTCTCTGGAGCAAGAGGAGGCAGCCATCCTGGATGAACCTGATTTGGCCATCTGGAGCCAGGTATAGTATTTATTAGACATGTGCACACTGAAATATTTTGTTTCGGAATTTCGTTTTCGTCCGAAAAATAAATGTATTTAGTTACTCCTGAAATTCGTTTTTATTTATTTCGTTTTTCGTTAGAAATTGCATTCGTCCGAAAATCTGAATTAATTAAGGTCGAATCTGTCATTGAAGGCTTATGGTGTCTGTCGAATGTTCAAAGAAGATTCGACGGAGCAGTGAAACTGTACGACGCTGCAATCATACATTTCCGGTCGAATGTTCCGCCCACAAGCTATAGAAGAATTGTAATGTTGTATGACTAGTAATAATTATATTTATTCATTACTATTACTAGTCAACCAACATTAGAATTCTTCTATAGCCTATGGGCGGATGCATTTGACCGGAAATGTACGATTGCAGCGTCGTACAGTTTTGCTGCACCGTCGAAACTTTCGATGCTTTGTCGAATCTTCGTCATTCTAGCTATTTTACTGCTCCTCCTCTTTGGTTACAATCAGCCAATAACATTCATCATCAACTTTATTTTTATTTTACTTCCCCCACCCAATTCCAGCAGTGATCTTTTCTCTCTATGTCGAATCTTTTCTCTCTATAATAACAAATCTTTTCTCTCCTATGTCAAATCTTTTCTCTCCTATGTCGAATCTTTTCTCTCCTATGTCGAATATTTTCTCTCCTATGTCGAATATTTTCTCTCTATAATGTCGAATCTTTTCTCTCCTATGTCGAATCTTTTCTCTCCTATGTCGAATCTTTTCTCTCTATAATGTCGAATCTTTTCTCTCCTATGTAGAATAATCTTGGACTAATAGAGTTAAAGCGGAGGTTCACCCAAATTCACAACTATACTGTAACACAACCGCTGTAATATGTATATCATCAAAGGACAAAACATTTTTTTTTCCCATATATAAATACCTTGTATTTGCCTTTTCATAAAGCGACTTCCGGGATTCCCTCCCGCGGGAGTAGGCGTTTCTCCGGCGCCGCAATGCAATGTGGGACTTGGCTGCAGGGACTTGGTATGCAGTGCTGCGAAATCTCGAGAGATTTCACATACGACGTGACGCATGACACCAGTCACGTGACGCATGACGCCAGTCACGTGACAAGGGCGTCTCTATTTAGATTGTGCATTTCATCACAACGGGGCGTGAACTTTCAATGACGCGGCCCCGTTGTGATGGCAACCTTTGAGTTTACGGCGCTACTCCAGGAAATGATTGCTTGTGGGCTTCACAATGCCCACAAGCAAAATGGAAACACAGAGAAACGTATTTTATAACTCCTTCTTTACGAGGAAAACGGACAGCAGGTACTAGCAAAAACGAAACAAGTAAGTGTACTTTATTATTGGGAAACCCCATTGAATGCAGGAAAAAAAAAAAAAAAGTTTTGCCGCGGAACCTCCGCTTTAAGGTTAGGCACATTCGACCACAGGTTCGATAGACACAGATTGTTATTGTCAGCGTCACGTCGAATCTCCTATCTATATCGAACTGTTGTAGCAACGAAAACGAAAATAAAGCATTTGTTTATGTCGGATCTTTCGGTTTTCGGATTCTGTGCTTTCGTTTTCGTTTGTTAAAACGATAACGAAAATAGCTGAAATTCGGACGAAATAGCATTCGGACGAAAACGAATGCACATGTCTAGTATTTATAGAAAATGTATTAGGATAAAATTAATGTTTGACAAATATGTCAAGATGACAAACATAAACTATTTTGGGTTCCACAAGTGAAATCAAGATCTCGAGACATTAGTCTGGCCTAAATTGGGTGCTAAATAGTTAATCTGATGTAGTTGTAAATTGGTCAAAATGATTTCTGGATTTACATTCGAATTGCTTCAATCATGATCTGAATTTTGGATGCAGAGATTAAACCAACATATTAAACTACGTCCCTTTTTCATACACAGGATGAAATCAGCCAGGAGGAGGGTCTGGAAACTGTCAGGCAGGAGGAGGCAGGGCCCAGTGGCAGGCAGGAGGTGGCAGGGCCCAGTGGCAGCCAGGAGGTGGCAGGGCCCAGTGGCAGCCAGGAGGTGGCAGGGCAAAGGAGAAGCACCAGATCACAGGTGCCTCCCATCTGACTTCCCAAAAGAAGCAGGAGGGACAGGATCACCAGTGAGGCAGCAATGGCCCTTATTCGAGAGGCCCATGCCACCCTCAAGGAGCCCACATCCCCTGAAGAGGCCATTGCCGGCCTAGTGGAGGCAAAGTTCAAGGTGATGAGCATGGAGCAACGCCTCCTATGCAAGCTCCTGCTCATCACCTTGCTGAACAAGGGGGTGATGGAAAAAATTACCCCCAATACCGCTATTTGTGAGGTGGCACAACTGTCCCAACCTCAACCTCCTCCTCCACCTCCACCTTCTTCTTCTGCCCCACCTCCTCCTCCTCAACCTTCTTCTTCTGCGCCACCCCCTTCTCCTTAACCTCCACCTTGTTCTTCTGCGCCACCCCCTTCTCCTCCACCTCCACCTTGTTCTTCTGCGCCACCCCCTTCTCCTCCACCTCCACCTTGTTCTTCTGCGCCACCCCCTTCTCCTCCACCTCCACCTTGTTCTTCTGCGACACCACCTTCTCCTCCACCTCCACCTTGTTCTTCTGCCCCACCCCCTTCTCCTCCACCTCCACCTTGTTCTTCTGCCCCACCCCCTTCTCCTCCACCTCCACCTTGTTCTTCTGTGCCACCCCCTTCTCCACCTCCTCCTCCTCCTGACAGGAGTACCCCTCCAGTGGCCCAGCCTCCAGCCAAACGAAGAAGGAAGGCTGCAGGGAAGGCTTCAGGGAAGGTTGCAGGGAAGGTTGCCAGGAAGACGAGGAAGTGATGGCCTTGCTTCATTGTGGTCGGACAGAAGGCAGCCTGTTGTAGTACAACACACTTGGGACATATATCTCACCTGCTGCTGTTCCTGACCTCTGGGAGGCCAGCATCAGATTGTGCTCAGAAATGTTGGCCTTCTCTCAAGCTCCCAATTTTAGTGTCCACACAGGGTTGATGTGTGCTCTGGGGTCCCTGGGATGCACAAATGGCAGCAGGTTCTCCAGCGCTGCCTTCTCTTTATTTTATTTCAAACATGAATAAATGTTATTTTTGTTTAAGTTCATACTTGACTATGTGTATTTTTAAATATTTTAAATTTAGCTTTGGAGTAAGCAGAGACATTTGACAGCCAAAAAAAGGGACAGATAACAACCCCAAAAAAAGAATAACAATCTTATTTAAAAAAAATAGGGTGTAAAATTTAACAAATATATATTAAAATATTCAATGGGAGATCACTATCAAAACATTGCCAAATTACAATTAACATCAGTTTGAAAAATTTAAAAATGTAAAATATTCAGAAGATCTTGCACGATATAATACACCTAAATCTTCTTAAGAGCAGCATGAAAAAGGATAAAAAAAGATAGTCATAACTCTGTGTGAATATCAGCAGCAAAAGAAGTTCTTTCGTTTGGATTAATGTCACATTCTAAAGAAGATTTCAATACACAACATTTAAACGATGCAATAATTTCGAGCGTGACGAATGTGCTCTCTCCATTACGAAGGCTTGTTTTACCAGAAGATGCGCTCCCGTCTCATACTTGCTTCTGAGCATGCGCGCTTTTTGAAGAGTCGTAAAAGCACACACACGAACCATTTTCTCGTCACAAAACAGGCCGACGAGAAACACGACGAGGAAATCTGGAATCCTGACGAGAAAATAGAGAGCAGGTTCTCTATTTTCTCGTCGAGATTCACGGCAATTTTCTCGTCGTAAAACCATACACACGAACGGTTTTCTCGAGGAAAAAGCTCTCGCGGCACTTTTCTTGCCGGTTTTGGACGAGAAACTCGGTCGTGTGTACGAGGCTTTAGAACTGAAAAACTGCAGATTCTGTGGGTGGATCTGTTGTCTGGAGCTCGGTGGGTGGAGTCGTGATGTCAGTAGACTCCCCGCCCACCTCTGCACTCCCCTTGTCAACATGCATTTTCTCCTGTGTATTCCTTCTGCTATGATCACTAACATCCAGTCAAAATCCAGAAAAGTGACCACATGACTTCAGAAAAGGAGTGGGGGTGGGAATTAAAAAAGCTAGTGCACGAGATATGTCACCTGTCACTCAAAGCAAGGGGCGGAACGGACAAAGGTAACTCTGTTTGTCCGTTTTATCTTACTGAACAATAAAAGAGTATTGCTCAGAGCTGGATTAACTCTTTGTGGCAAGACCTGGCACAAATGATAGGAAATCTTATACTCTACATTGTGACAGCAAAAAAATAAATAAAACATTTTGGGTTTACATCCAGGCCCGTACACACAGTCAGACTTTTTGACATAGGTCCGGCGGACGTGTTTTATCAGATATCCGACCGTCTGTATGCTCCATCGGACAATTGTTGTCGGGTTTTCAACGGACAAATGTTCGCTGTGCATGCTCTCAAACTTTCCGACAACAAATGTCCGATGGAGGATCATCCTATTGTGTGTACACAAGTCCATCGGACTAAAATCCAAAGTACAAACACGCATGCTCAGAACCAATGTTAAACATCAGCCAACAATAGCAGAAGTTGCC
Source organism: Rana muscosa (assembly GCA_029206835.1). Taxonomy (NCBI): domain Eukaryota; kingdom Metazoa; phylum Chordata; class Amphibia; order Anura; family Ranidae; genus Rana; species Rana muscosa. The sequence goes on along the minus strand of CM055127.1, from coordinate 449,098,065 downwards.
CAAAGGGTGGCGGTAAGGAGCTGAAAAACCACGTGATTTGGTGAATGTTGGCTGAAAAGGTTCTGCCGTGTGTATGCAGAACAAGTTCACGGCCAACGGTCCTCGGACCAAAATCCACAGAAAAGTCGGATGGAAGTCCGATCGTGTGTATGAGGCTTAAGGAATACTCCTTACATTTTGGTTCTATATACTTAACCACTTAACAACCACCTGCCGACAAATAACGTCGACAAGGTGGTTGCTTAACTCTGGGAGGACGTTATATAACGTCCTCCCAGAATCGCGCTCCCGCGCGCCCCCTGGGGCGCGCACACGGGAAACTCCGTGACCGCCGGGTCCAGAGGACCCGGCGGATCACGAATCGCGGTAAATCGCCGCTGATAGCGGCCGTTTACCACGTGATCGCTCCGTCAAATGACGGAGCAATCACTTGTAAACAGACCGGCGTCATTTGATGACGCCGGTTCCTCCCTCCCCTCTCTGTACCGATCGGTACAGTGTGAGAGGAGAGGGGAGGGTGCAGATCAAGGCAGCAGCGCTGTGGGCTGGATCTGTGACAATTGCAGTCACAGATCCAGCCATCCATCCATCCCTGCTCAGCCATCCCTGTGCTATACCCTGCCAATACTCTGCAATACACCCTGCCAATACTCTGCAAAATACCCTGCCAATACTCTGCAAAATACCCTGCCAATACTCTGCAAAATACCCTGCCAATACCCTGGTGCAATACTCTGCAATACCCTGGTGCAATACTCTGCAATACCCTGGTGCAATACTCTGCAATACCCTGGTGCAATACTCTGCAATACCCTGCGCAATACTCTGCAATACCCTGCAAAATACTCTGCAATACCCTGCGCAATACTCTGCAATACCCTGCGCAATACTCTGCAATACCCTGCGCAATACTCTGCAATACCCTGCACAATACCCTGCAAAATACTCTGCAATACCCTGCGCAATACCCTGGTGCAATACTCTGCAATACCCTGGTGCAATACTCTGCAATACTCTGGTGCAATACTCTGCAATACCCTGCGCAATACTCTGCAATACCCTGCGCAATACTCTGCAATACCCTGTGCAATACTCTGCAATACCCTGTGCAATACCCTGCAAAATTCTCTGCAATACCCTGCACAATACTCTGCAATACCCTGCACAATACTCTGCAATACCCTCCACAATACTCTGCAATACCCTCCACAATACTCTGCAATACCCCGTGCAATACCCTGCCATACACCGCAATACCCTGCCATAGTCCGCAATACTCCGCAATGCCCAGCAATACTCCGCAATGCCCGGCAATACTCCGCAATGCCCGGCAATACTCCGCAATGCCCGGCAATACTCTGTAATAACCACTTCCCGCCCTCCGGCCGTCATATGACGTTCTTGACTTTGTGCGGGGATATCTGAATGATGGGAGCAGCTACAGGCATCATTCAGATATTAGCTTTTTCAGCCGGCGATTCCCTACACCATAACAACAATCATAGTGGCTGTTCCGCCGCTTGATCATTCTTACGGGAGGCGAGAGGGGATGTCCCCCCCCCCCCCGCCGCCCTCCGGTGCTTCTACCGACTCACCGCTACGATCAAAGCCAGGATTGGTTTTTTTTTGTTTGTATTTTTTTCAGGCTTCCCAGCCTAGAGGTGAGATGTGGGGTCTTATTGACACCCCCCCCCATATCTCACTGTAAAGAGGACCTGTCATGCCATATTCCTATTACAAGGGATGTTTACGTTCCTTGTAATAGGTATAAAAGTGATCAAAAAAATGTTTGGGGCGGAAAAACATGTCAAACTAAAATAAATAAAGTAAAATGAAGAATAAATTTTTTTTTTTTTTTAAAGCGCCCCTGTCCCCGTGAGCTCGCATACAGAAGCGAACGCATACGTAAGTCCCGCCCACATATGAAAACGGTTTTCAAACCACACATGTGAGGTATCTCTGCGAACGTTAGAGCGAGAGCAATCATTTTGGCCCTAGACCTCCTCTGTAACTCAAAACATTTAACCAGTAAAAATATTTAAAGCGTCGCCTATGGGGATTTTTTAAGTAGCGAAGTTTGGCGCCATTCCACGAGTGTGTGCAATTTTTAAGGGCGACATGTTAGGTATCTATTTACTCGGCGTAACTTCATCTTTCACATTATGCAAAAACATTGGGATAACTTTACTGTTTTTTTTTTTTTTTAAGCACAAAACATTTTTTTTCCGTAAAAAACGCGTTAAAAAAAATTGCTGCGCAAATATCGTGCGAGATAAAAAGTTACAACAACCACCATTATATTCTCTAAGGTCTTTGCTAAAAAAACATATATAATGTTTTGGGGTTCTATGTAATTTTCTAGCAAACAAATGATGATTTTTACATGTAGGAGAGAAATGTCAGAATTGGCCTGGGTGCTCCAGGACGCCTGAAGGTGCTCCCTGCATGTTGGGCCTCTCTATGTGGCCACGCTGTGTAAAAGTCTCACACATGTGGTATCGCCATACTCGGGAGTAATAGCAGAATGTGTTTTGGGGTGTAATTTGTGGAATGCATATGCTGTGTGTGAGAAATAACCTGCTAATATGATAATTTTGTTAAAAAAAAAAAGGAGAAAAAAAAAATCTTGATTTTGCAAAGAATTGTGGGAAAAAATGACAACTTCAAAAAACTCACAATGCCTCTTTATAAATACCTTGGAATGTCTTATTTCCAAAAAGGGGTAATTTGGGGGGTATTTGTACTTTTCTGGCATGCTAGGGTCTCAAGAATTGAGATAGGCCGTCAGTACTTCAGGTGTGATCAATTTTCAGATATTGGCACCATAGCTTGTGGACTCTATAACTTTCACAAAGACCAAATAATATGCACCAATTTGTACTTATTTTTACCAAAGATATGTAGCAGTATTAATTTTGGCCAAAATTTATGAAGAAAAAATAGTAATTTGCAAAATTTTATAACAGAAACAAAAAAAAAATCATTTTTTTACAAAATTTTCAGTCTTTTTTCTCTTATAGCGCAAAAAATAAAAAACCCAACAGTGATTAAATACCACCAAAAGAAAGCTCTATTTGTGTGAAAAAAAGGACAAAAAATTCATATGGGTACAGTGTTGTATGACTGAGTAATTGTCATTCAAAATGTGAGAGCACCGAAAGCTGAAAATTGGTCTGGTTATTAAGGGGGTTTAAGTGCCCAGTTGTCAAGTGGTTAACGAGAGTATAGTTATAATTGCTTGTTTCTATTTTTTGTAATTTATTCTTTTCATTGTATTGTACAACCGTGTTTCCCCGAAAATAAGACCTACCCTGAAAATAAGACCTAGCATTATTTTCCAGGAGGGCTGCAATATAAGCCCTACCCTGAAAATAAGCCCTAGTTTAAAATGCTTGTAAAATCCTATAATCCACTCTATTACAGTAGTATATAATGTACAATGTGTGTGTTTCTGTAATATAATTGCGGGGAGGAGAGCACCGGCAGGTCACAGAAGCGCAGAACGGCGCTATAACGAAGGTATTTGGCACAATTATATTACAGAAACACACACATTGTACATGATATAATACTGTAATAAAGTGGATTATAGGATTTTACAAGCATTTTAACTCAGTTCACACTGGGGATTCCTGATAGGCAGGTAGAGGGAGGGAGAGAGAAGACGGCACATTACATGGTAAGACCTACCCTGATAATAAGCCCTACTGTGTCTTTTGTTGCCAAAATGAATATAAGACCCGGGAAACACGGTATTATTATGACTTTTGTTATGCCTTATGAAAACACAATAAAATATTCTGGTACAATGTTTTTATTGAGATATGAAAAAAGGGAAAGCAGACAAATTCCCACGCAGGGGATATGGACATGAAACATAAAGAAGTACAAGTTAAAGTACATGATAAAATATATATTATAAGGGTACGTATTATAAACTGACACCGACCCACCGGCCAGGGCCGGGGGTCAAAAACACAATAAAATATTCAAACAGAAAGCTCCTAATGCAAGCTAGAAAATAACCTGTCTTTTGAAGAGTGCTACTGTATAGGATAATCCTCTGACCATCCCTGTCTGTGGGGACAATGTGTGTTACAGACGATTATTCTAAAATCATAATTGGTATTGCTAAAATTACGAGTCCCTCCTGCTCGGTCCGAGGGGGTGGTGGCAGTTAAAGGGTTAATTGCTTAATTAGCCCAGTGACAATCGCTCTCAGGCTGCTGGCACATAGACTGTGGTCCCGCAAGCTGGAAAATCTTTGTGCTGGGCGCAGCTGAGAGTAGCATTGTTACATAAGTGACAGCGTGGTGTGAGATTGGCCGGTCCTTGGTTATGAGTTAGTGAGGAGGGCAGGGATCTGACAACCGCGCTCGTTACACCCCATTATTGGTGTCAGTGGGTGGAATAGTGCCCCATCATTAGTGTCAGTGGGAGGAATAGTGTCCCATTATTGGTGTCAGTGGGAGGAATAGTGTCCCATCATTGGTGTCAGTGGGAGGAATAGTGCCCCATTATTGGTGTCAATGGGAGGAATAGTGTCCCATCATTGGTGTCAGTGGGAGGAATAGTGTCCCATTATTGGTGTCAGTGGGAGGAATAGTGCCCCATCATTGGTGTCAGTGGGAGGAATAGTGCCCCATTATTGGTGTCAGTCTCAATTTCAATCGGATGTGACCAAGCTGAGTCAACTGGCCAGGAGGTATATTATCAATTGTTTTACATCAACCAGTGTAGCGCTTTGATCTTTTAGGCTGCATTCACACCTGAGTGTAGCGTCTTTGAACGTTTTTTTTCCGTGGTTTTTTTGCATGATTTTGTCATGTTTTTATGCGTGAATTGAGTGTTTTTTTTTTTTATGCGAGATTTTGAGCTTTGGCGTTTTTTTAAAAAGCCAATAGAGAAATCTATCATCTGTTGCATCATTTACTGCTAGGTATTTCAGCTTTTTTTTCTTCTTTTATTATTATTAATGGGGCCTCAGGGGTTAAAACAGGCAAAATATCACTCGTCAACCACCCTCTGAAAAGCTATCCACCAGGGATCACTTTTCAGAGGGGCAGCAAGGGCTGCTGCAGGAGAGAATGAGCCCTAACAAACACTGGGAATGGGCAGGTCAGTGTGTTTTATTGCAGAGACATCAGAAGCCCGTCTGCTCACAGTTTTTTAATACATCAGATAACGTCCATTTTAAGGTGAATGTAGCCGTATTGAGTACTGTCTGTGATACCTTTTTTTTTTTTTATTTGTCAGAATAATAATTACCTAACACACAGTAGGATTGCCACCTTTTCTTCAAGCCAAACCCGAACATTTTAGTGGCCTGGGACACCTTTGGGTGCCCCCAAGGAGAGTAGTAATGTGGTGCACATAGCGTGCCGCAGCAAACAGTGGGTGTAGCCAAATTGCTCTTGCTGACGTCGTGGCTCTGCCCCCCAGTGATGCCAAACCTGCCCCCAGACAGCGGCCCGCAGCTCCCAGACGGCAACAGATTTGTGTGTGACTATCTTGGTTACTTGGGGAGCAGGGGAGGGCTGGGCCAGGGGGCAGGGTGGCAATTGCCTCCCAGGCCGCCCTAACTTACATTCAAAATGGCCGGCAGACGCTGCCTGCTACCATTTTCTTTTTTATTCTGGTCTAGGAAGTCGGGCCGGGGGCATGGCCATGGCGGCCGATCACTAGCTGTTGCATTCCGGGAGTTGTAGTCCGCACTCAAGCTTCTGGTGGGTGGAAAACACAGCAGCGCAGAGGAAACTACAACTCCCTGGGACTGGATTCTTGGAAGCAGGCAGAGGCAGGGTGTGCCAGGGAGTCGGAACGCAGGGCTGCAGGGCTGGGCGCTGGCTGCAAATTGACTCCAGGATCAGGAGCGTTACCCCCCCAGGAGACCGTGGCGTGCAAGGACCTGCTGAGCTGAGATCGCTGAGGTGAGAGACCCTGACCCCCATCTCCCCCCCATACACCCCATGTAACCTGCCTCAGTGATCAGGCTGCATTGATGGGCTCTGGAGTTGGCTGCACTGATGGACACTGGTGAGGCTGCTTTGAAAAACCAGGTGGGCCATGGATGGTGAGCTGATTCGGCAGTTCAATGGGCCACTTGACTGGACTTGCCCCCCAGGCCTAAGGCCGCCAGCCCCCCCCCCCCCTGTTGGGGAGCCACAGTCCGGTCTGAATAATGTGTCTGGGTTTTAGTCTGCCTGAAACCCCGGACACATGATTCAAAACCTGGACTGTCCAGGTGAATCCCAGATAGGGTGCAATCCTAAAACACAGACACAAACCTAAACTCATACTCAGGATTTACAATAGGCATTGGCTGCATGGCTTCCTGCACACATGACCTGGGAGGAATGTGTAGGTGGTATAGAACCATAGCTCCCAACTGTCCCTGATTTTGAGGGACTGTCCCTGATTTGGAGCAATGTCCCTTTGTCCCTCTTTTCTCCTCATTTTGGTCTGATCTATAAAGCTAAATATAAAATGCACCTTTTTTTTTTTCTTTCAAAAAGTGTTTCCAAGTGCTAAATGTTTCATCCAATTTCTAAATTGCTGCATTTGTAAATTTTAAAAGCCAATATAAAGGAATAGTAGTGGTAAAAAAAAAAGCCCTTGTGGATTTAATTAACCTTTTTTTGGGTTAATTCTCCTTTAAGGAGGTGTGGCGGGACGTGTCCTATGACTACATACATTTGCTAGTAGGTGTTCCCATCTCAAAATATTGGGAGGTGTACAGAAGGAGTGATGACTCAGAAATCCCTCATTCATGTCATCTCAGCTTGTTGCAACTTCCCAGTCCGGTGAGTACAGTTCTGCTTTTTTACTGAACTTTCTATACACAGAGCACAGAGTTGTCAGGACTGGATATATTACCTAGTGATGGGAAATCCGGATCTTTTAACTGAATCGGTTCATTTCGATTCACTCACTGAAATGAACCGATTCAATGAATCGATTCTTCGGTTCTTCGGTTCACTTTCTGAGTCTACTGAAAAGCAAGTGAACCAAAGCTCTCTCCCTCAGGCCGGGTTCACACTTGTCCGACAAACGCTCCGACATTAGGAGCTCATGTCGCATGACGTGTGAAAATCAATGAATCCCTATGAGAGCCGTCTTAACTGGTCCGACACATGTCGGTACGACATTAAAAATGCTCCCTGTACTACTTCTGTCCGACTTTGATCCTACTTCAGCCCATTGAATATCATTGAAGTCGGATCAAAGTAGGATCCTTGTCCTAACCATCCGACATTTGACATCCGACATGGTGATTACAGCAGCAGTAAAAGGAATTTATCTCACCCTGGGATTGTTTTGATTGGTCAAAGGACAAGTCAGACTATCACAAAGTCGGATCAAAGTAGTATCCTGTTCATGAAAGTCGGATGGATGTCGGACCAATGTAGGATCAATGTAGGACTGATGTCGCAGAGCAAAGTAGGATGAAAGTCGGATGAATGTCGTGTCGTATCAGTGTGAACCCAGCCTGAAACTTCTTAAATAATTAGAATCAATAGAATGATTCTTCACAGAAGGTTGGCAGCTCCTGGGGACATTTACTTGTATTTAGTTTCTTGCTCAGAACACAAAGCAAATTTGTCAGATTAGCCAGCGTCATCAATTTTGGTGACGCACGAAAAGCTGTGTAAATGAAAAGCGGGTTTTTTTTGTATGTGAATCTCTCATTCTGATGGGCCAGCTTCACAGTTAACACTGCTAGCCATCATATTTTTCCTAGCGCATGCACAGGAAAAATTATCGGATTTTACTACCGCGGGCAGGCGAAGTACCCATGGTAGTAAAATCCAATCGTTAGGCTCCTTTCACACTTGTGCGACTTTAAAGTCGTGCAATTTTTGCCACGATTTTTACCGTGACTTTGATGCGACTTGAAGCAATACCTATGTAATCTTGAGGTCTCTGCCTCAAGTCGCATCAAAATCAGACCAAAGTAGTGCAGTGCCTACTTTTGAAGTCGCTGCGACTTGAAGACGCACAGATATGGATGGTACTCATTGGAAATCATGGAAATCAGTTATACAGCTACTAAATTAGACACATGTCCCAGAAGGGATGTTTGTCCCTTTTAACATGCATATCTCCTTTAGGATAGGCCAACTAAATACTAAAGGGTTAAAGAATAAGGCTAGGTTCACACTGCTGCGATGTCAGAGTTCGCATGTGATCCGCACCACGATGCAAGTGCATATCACATGCGATCTCTGTGCGGTGCGATTTCAGCCATACAAATCGTATGGCTAAAATTTGCATCAAACTCGCACAGGACCCTTTTTTTTGTCCGCAGCAGAATCAGATCGCATGGGTGTTCACACCCATGCGATCCGATTCCTGTCCGAGTTTGCAGATCGCACTGCGATCTGCAAACTGATTTGGGGGTGTCATTAACTTTTAATTGACACTCCCAGCAGTTCACACAGAGCAGTGTGATTTGCCGCCGGAAAGCCTGCGATGCGGGAACCCGCAGTGGATTCGCAGCGTTCCCGCATCGCAGCAGTGTGAACCTAGCCTTAATCTGAATGAGGATATCTTCTTATCCTGACTCTGTCCTCTATGTCTTTAAGGCTGGGTTCACACTGCTGCGATGCGGGAACGCTGCGAATCCACTGTGGGTTCCCGCATCGCAGGCTTTCCGGCGGCAGTTCACACTGCTCTGTGCGAACTGCTGGGAGTGTCAATTAAAAGTTAATTACTTTTGCTCACTGACCCCCCCCCTTCCTCCTGTATACTGCTCACTGACCCCCCCTCCTCCGGTATACTGCTCACTGACCCCCCTTCCTCCTGTATACTGTTCACTGACCCCCCTTCCTCCTGTATACTGCTCACTGACCCCCCCTTCCTCCTGTATACTGCTCACTGACCCCCCCTCCTCCGGTATACTGATCACTGACCCCCCCTTCCTCCTGTATACTGCTCACTGACCCCCCTTCCTCCGGTATACTGTTCACTGACCCCCCCTTCCTCCTGTATACTGCTCACTGACCCCCCCTCCTCTGGTATACTGCTCACTGACCCCCCCTTCCTCCTGTATACTGCTCACTGACCCCCCCTTCCTCCGGTATACTGTTCACTGACCCCCCCTTCCTCCTGTATACTGCTCACTGACCCCCCCTTCCTCCTGTATACTGCTCACTGACCCCCCTTCCTCCTGTATACTGCTCACTGACCCCCCCTCCTCTGGTATACTGCTCACTGACCCCCCCTTCCTCCTGTATACTGCTCACTGACCCCCCTTCCTCCGGTATACTGTTCACTGACCCCCCCTTCCTCCGGTATACTGTTCACTGACCCCCCCCTTCCTCCTGTATACTGCTCACTGCCCCCCCTCCTCCTGTATACTGCTCACTGACCCCCCCCCCCCCCTCCTCCTGTATACTTCCCCCCTTCCCCCGGTATACTGCTCATTAGTACAGCATATCAGTGCAGCCCATCAATGAATGAGAAAAATTACCTGTTTGCAAAATGTTATAACAAACTATAAAGTGTTTTTTTTTTTGGGGGGGGGGGGGTTCAGATTTTTCGGTCTTCATTTATTTGAATTTTTTTGGTTTCTTTAGCATAAATGCCACCAAAAGAAAGTTCTGTGTGAAAAACGGATACAAATGTCATTTGGTTACAGTGTTGCATGACCGCAATTGTCATTTAAAGTGCGACAGTTGAATATTGTCCTGGGCAAGAAGGGGGTGAAAGTGCCCAGTAAGCAAGTGGTTAAGGTAAGGAATTACCATCATGAAATGTCATTTTTTTTTAATGCCACCCCAAAGCACCTTGCTAATGTATATATGCTCTAGCACGCCACATCATTTGGTAACCTTTTACCATGGGTTTTGTTGCAATGTGTTTAAAAAAAAAAAAACATGCATTCTTTAGTGCTATTTCTGTACAGTGGGCAGCCCAGTCACATGAACGCATGTAAAAGGCACATAAAAACATGCTTTTATGCACATGCATTGTAGCATTGCATAGATGTGAATGGGGACCTAAAGTGGTTGTAAACCCATGAAAAAAAAAAGCCTGCAAGACAAAGGCATAATGAGTTAGTATGCATAGCATGTATTACTAGCTCATTATGAATTACTTACCTGAGATCGAATTCCGGCCGGCGACATCTCTCCTGGAGTTACTTCCGGGTATCGCGGGCTCCGGCGCTGTGATTGGACGGAGCCGCGATCAATGACATAACTTCCGTGCATGTGCGGGAGCCGCCGGTAACGGCACACTCACTGAAGCAATGGCACGTATGTGCCATTGCTTCAGTGCGCATGTGCCGATGACGTTGGCACATGCAGATACATGAGAGGGGATATCTCCTAAACTGTGTAGCCTTAGGAGATATCCGGGGTAGCTACAGGTAAGCCTTATTATAGGCTTATTTGTAACAAAAAGTGGTTGCAGGGCCGATCCTAGGGTCACAGACTCCTGAGTGCAGAAATATATTTCTGGCGCCCTCACATGGGTGTGGTTATCTTTACTAACTCCTCCCCATTACATGTGTTTCTATGGCAACGACTCAAACACAGAGATGCTCCCCTAAGGAGTCTTTGTTACCCTGGGATCCTCCCATGATCTCTTAACAATAAACAAAATACAGAAAGAGCAAGGAGTACGCTAATGGGACCTGGAGGGAGGGGCCTCTCTAATGCACACAGAGAGGGCCTCTGTTAGAAAGAGCCCCCAGACATAGCACAGGAGATGGTCAAAGACTACAGACATGATACAAAAGGTGGTCAGGGGCTGCAGACATACTACAGGAGATGGTCAGGGACTGCAAACATGATACAAGAAATGGTTAGAGACTGCAAAAATTATACAAGAGATCAATGTAGCCTCATCGGTGCCCATCAAATGTAGCCTCATCGGTGCCCATCAAATGTAGCCTCATCGGTGCCCATCAAATGTAGCCTCATCGGTGCCCATCAAATGCAGCTTTATCGGTGCCCACCAACAGGGTTGGTGCAAGGATTTTTAACACCCTAGGCAAAACCTCATTTTGCACAACCCCTACCCCTGGCTCCGCCGCAGACTCCACCCCCTTTGCCCTGTCCATGTATTACGCATACCTCCCAACTTTTGAACTTGAGAATAAGGGGCACTTCAGGGAGATTTGCACCACAGCAAAAAGTGGGTGTCACCAAACATGATTGTGGGAGGGGCTTAAGGGCCATGGTTAAACAAAGCCTCGGCTTCCTTGTCCCTCTAAATATGCTTTGATTGCTATGCTCAGGGATACATATAAACCTCAACACAATCATTTAGAAAATGACTTCCAATACATCGGGTTTTGTATACACTGAGAATAGACAAAGAGCTTAAAATAGAGGAATATAAAGAATCTGAGGAACCCGGGCTGAAGCCAAAGAATAAGTACTGCAGTATGACCCCTTAGGGAGAGAGAGAGAGAGGGAAGAATCACTATGGTATAAGGAAGAGAGAACACTATGGTACATGGAAGGCAGGAAGGAAGGATCTCTATGGTACATGGAAGGAGGGATCACTTATTGGTATATGGAAGGCAGGAAGGAAAGATTACTATGGTACATGGAAGAAAGGAAGGAGGGTCACTATGGTACATGGAAGAAAGGAAGGAGGGTCACTATGGTACATGAAAGGCAGGAAGGATCACTATGGTACATGTAAGGCAGGGTCACTATGGCACGTGGAAGGCAGGAAGGAAGAACCACTATGGTACATGGAAGGCAGGAAGGATCACTATGGTACATGGAAGGCAGGAAGGATCACTATGGTACATGGAAGACTATGGCACATGGAAAGCAGGAAGGCTATGGCGCATGGAAGGCTATGGCGCATGGAAGGCTATGGCACATGGAAGGCTATGGCACATGGCAGGCAAGAGATGATCATGTCATGTGCAGCACTCAGGCAGCGACATCAGGCAGGATTACTGGGCTGGCTGGTTTGAAATCTCCCGCCCACACCCCCTTCCCAGGCACAGACTGGCTGCACAAAGGGGTTGGTGGGCAGGCACAGGCGGGACATGGGGAGGAGGTGGGGCAGACCTAGCCTACCTCCTCGTACGGAATATACAGCGGGCGAGGGATGAGCATGTGCAGCAGGCGGCCAACATGCACATTGCCGTGGGGCGGGAATATGAAGCTAACTATATTTTATGCACACTGCCGCTGGCGCGCCGGGGGGCAGGGAATATGCTGCTAATATACTCAGTGGTGGGGGGGCGGGAATATGCACACTGCCGCGGGTGCGAGGCAGCACACTCGGGACTGACGATCAGGATACCCTGGCACTTTGGCGCCCCCCGCTCTGCGGCGCCTCTTTGCGGTGCACCCCGCGCACCCGCCCAGGATCGGCCCTGATTGGTTGTAAAGGGTTTACAAACACTTGTATTTTTGCTGAGTGTAGTCCTTCTTCTGTGTATCGCAGTTAATATCTCCCCGGCACAGCACTGAAATCCTGTCTTTTCTCACACAGGGCCGGTAGCCGAGGCCAAGACAAACACAAGAAGCTTTTCATTCTCTTTGCTGCGGAGGAAGAAAACATGGAGCCTGAGATGAGGAGCCTGATGTCTGACAGCAGCCGATATGCCGAGTCCTTCCGCATCTTCCTACAGAATTCCACAGAGCACCAGTGCATGCAGCACTTCATAGACACCAAACTGGCCGCCATTGTGTCCAGGTACGGTACCCGGATCTCCTGTCCTGCCTGCTGGTGCTTTCCCTTGCATGTGTTCTTCTGTGACGGTGGGATCTACACATACCTACACTGTCTTATTTTAATGGCAGTGAAAGGGTCAACTGTTACATCATAGGCCTAGGCCTGAATTTTAGACCGTGGGTAACCATGCATGCATGTCCTGACCAATAAACAATCTAGATATGCAAGTTGTGCCTATGGGGGGAGCAGGAGCATGCGTGCCTCTTTAGGGGGAAACAATATTGTTCAACCATTTGGGTTGGCTTTCCCTTAAAAAGCATGAGTTGGCCAAGGTCATGGAGGGGCCCACAAACAATTGGACAATAAACTAACAAATAATGCTGATGTTCTCAAATGTGAGTAGTGTAGGCTTAGTATGTTTTTGCTCCTGACCTGCATTTAGGAAGGATTGGGAACAAAGTATTGGACTCTATTATTATTATTATTATTATTATTCAGGATTTATATAGCGCCAAGAGTTTGCGCAGCACTTTACAATATAAAGGGAGACAATACAGCAACAATGCAATTCAATACAAGAGGGTTAGAAGGGCCCTGCTCCTGGGAGCTTACAATCTATAAGGGAGGGGCTGGTGAAACAAAAGGTAGTAAATGTGAGGGATGAACTGATGGTTGACATGGAAGACTTGGTTGTTGGCTGAAGGCAGGATAGGCCACCCTGAAGAGATGAGTTTTCAGGGATCACCTAAAAGTGGACAGAGTAGGAGATAGCTGAACAGATTAGAGTAGTGAGTTCCAGAGGATGGGATAGGCTCTTGAGAAGTCCTGGAGATGAGCCTAAGAGGAAGAGACAAGGGACATAGAGAGCAGGAGGTCTTGGGAGGAGCGGAGAGGATGGTTTAGGTGACGCTTAAACCTGTACCTTACTAAAGCCTCGTACACACGGTACGATTGTTGGCAGGGAATTGTCCATTGTCCTAAAATCTGACCGTTGGTACACTCCTTTTGACAATTGTTGTCCAACTTTCGGCCAACAAATGTTGGATGGCAGGCTAGTAAATTTTCGACGGACAACAGTTTGACTTCACACAAGTCGAAAGTACAAACACGCATGCTCGAAATCAATGTTCACCAAACATGAAATTAGCAGAAGGGTCCCAAAGAGTGGTGCTCAAGAGCTGAAATTCCTCGTAGTCCGTCACTACGTTAGTGTTTGTTGCACGACAATTGTGTACCGTTAGTATGCAAGACAAGTACCTGGCTAGAGGTCGACCGATATATCGGCCGATATTTGGCCATTTTTGATAAATCGTCATCGGCCGATTTATTATCAAAATTAGGCCGATATTTTTTCACTGACCGCCGTTCCTCCTCCCTTCTCCACACTCAGCGGCTCTAGCAGCATCAAGCGCCGCTTTGAGTGTGTGAAACTGACAAGTAACAGAGAGGAGAGGGAGAGGAGCTGTCAGCTCGATGTCGGGGGTGGCCGGGACCTGGCCAGGGTGGGCGGGACCCAGCAGCTATATTACATCAGCCAATGGGATGGCATCTGGGCGGGCCGCTACGTGTATGTGGCCCCGCCCTCTTTCTAAATCAGCCCAATCATTAGCTGGTGTAATTTAGCCCACCCCGGCCGGGTCCCGCCCACCCCCACATCGAGCTCAATTCTGACAGCTCTCTCTCTCTCCTCTCTGTCAGTTACACACAGTTACAGTTACACTCGGGTTAGTGTGACACCTGTCAGTGCCAACCACTGCCAGCCAGTGCCACCGTCAATCTGGGCCACCTGCCAGTGCCAACCAGTTCCAATTGCCAGTGCCACTGCCAATCGGTGCCACCTGCCAGTTCCAAACCAGTGCCACCTGCATTTTATTTTTATTTTTTAATCGGCCTAAAATATCGGCCACAAAAATCGGCATCATATATCGGCCGCCCCAATTTCTAAATATCGGCATCGGCCAGACAAAAACCCATATCGGTCGACCTCTAATCCTGGCACACGCCCTTTTGACAAAAATCAGACGATCGGTTGGCCAACAATCGTACCGTGTGTGAGGCTATAGACACTGGTGTTTATCTCTGTACTTACCGGGCCTTGGCTTCCATTGTGTTTTGGCAAATACATGCTTTATGATGCAGTCTCTGGACTGATTTTCATCTCCTATAGTCAGCGTCAAACAAAAGCAGCTCAAAAGCAACACATTAGCTAGCTCCATCAGTTGAGCAATAAAAATGGTTAATAAATTATAGATCTGTTCATAATATTGCAACAACCATTTTATCTAAGGATTACATCAGGGGTCTCCAAACATCTCAAACAAAGGGCCAGTTTACTGTCTTTCAGACTTTATGGGGCTGAATTGGGTGGGGGGGGGGTAGAAAATGTTCCGGGGCCCAGCAGCATCAGTGAGAATAATGCCCCCGAGGTTGGAAGTCAGTAGGAGGAGGAGCAGCCCATCATTGGTGTCAGTGGGAGGAATAGTGCCCCATCATTGGTGCCAGTAGGAATATTGCCCCATCATTGGTGTCAGTGGGAGGAATGGTGGTTCATCGTTGAGAGGAAGAATGCCCCGAGGGCCAGATAAAGGCTAGCAAAGGGCCGCATCTGGACCTCGGGCCACACTATACCTCAGGTATGAAAGAATGATGCACAAAGCAGCAATAATTCAAAATCCCAATTGGCTCAGACAAATGGGTGCAAGCCACAGTCAAATGAAATAATCTTCAGAGGGATTAGCCACACACAAACTTGTCAAGAGATCAGAGATAATGTTTCACCCCTCCTCTGATCTCTAGACAAGATTGTGTGTCCGTAGGGTTCAGTATGGAGTTGGCCCACCTTTTGCAGCTGTAACAGCTTCAATTCTTCTGGGAAGGCTGTCCACAAGGTTTATGAGTGTGTCTATGGGAATGTTTGACCATTCTTCCAGAAGCGCATTTGTGATGTTGGACGAGAAGGCCTGGCTCGCAGTTTCCACTCTAATTTATCCCAAAGGTGTTCTATCGAGGTCAGGCGAGTCAAGTTTCTCCACCCCAAACTCACTCATCCATGTCAATTATGGACCTTGCTTTGTGCACTGATGCAAATCATTTGGAGGGGGGATTATGGTGTGGGGTTGTTTTTCAAGGGTTGGGCTTAGCCTCGTAGGCCCCTTTCACACTGGGGCGGTGGGTGCGTCGGCGGGAAAACGCTGCTATTTTTAGCGGCGCTTTACCGTCAATTTCACAGCGATATTTGGCCGCTAGCGGGGCGGCTTTACCCCTGCTAGCGACCAAGAAAGGGTTAAAAACCACCGCAAAGCGCCTCTGTGGAGGTGCTTTGCCGGCGGTATAGCTGCGGTGCCCCATTAATTTGAATGGGCAGGAGCGGTATACACGCCGCTCCTTCACCGCAGTGTGTATACCGCTCCTGCCCATTGAAATTAATGCTAGATGCTGCTAGCAGGACTTTTTTTACCATCCTGCTAGTGCTAGCCCTCGGGGCTTTGACACTGGAGACACAGCAGCGGCTCTTTCAGGTCGGTTTGCAGGTGATATTTTTAGCGCTAAAGCGCCTGCAAAACGACCCAGTGTCAAAGGGGTCTTAGTTCCAGTGAAGGGAACTCTTAAAGCATCAGCATACCAAGACATTTTGGACAATTTCATGCTCCCAACTTTGTGGGAACAGTTTGGGGATGGCCCCTTCCTGTTCCAACATGACTGCGCACCAGTGGATGAGCAAGTTTGGGGTAGAGGAACTTGACTGACCTGCACAGAGTCCTGACCTCAATATGATGGAACACCTTTGGGATGAATTGGAGCGGCGCCTGCGAACCAGGCCTTCTCGTCCAACATCAGTGCCTGACCTCACAAATTCTGGAAGAATGGACAAACATTCCCATAGACCAGGGATATGCAATTAGCGGACCTCCAGCTGTTGCCAAACTACAAGTCCCATCATGCCTCTGCCTCTGGTTGTCATGCTTGATGCTGTCAGAGTCTCGCTATGCCTCATGGGACTTGTAGTTTGGCAACAGCTGGAGGTCCGCTAATTGCAAATCCCTGCCATAGACACACTCCTAAACCTTGTGGACGGCCTTTCCAGAAAAGTTGAAGCTGTTATAGTTGCAAAGGGTGGGCCCACTCATTATTGAACCCTACGGACTAAGACTGGGATGCCATTAAATTGAATTTGCGTGTAAAGGAAGGTGTCCCAATACTTTTGACAGCATAGTGTATATGTGGCACCCCCAGCACTGTGACTGCACTGTCACCAACAGCTCCAGGTCACTTTTGACGATCTGGAGCCAGTAGGATGGGCTCCCAATCATGTGATTGCTTTGACAGCCAATCACATGATCAGGAATCCCCTGTAATGCCTTTGTCATTATGAACTCTTAAAGGGCTGACTCCCAACAGCTAAAAGGGGTCAAAGGATAATTGTACTTTAACAGTGTACCTATGTCCTTTTTGCCTCCCATGGCCAGCCTCATTGTCTACGTTCTTCAGTAAAATCTTTTGTGGGCTGGCCCCAGATAAATCTTTAAGGGATCGCATGAGCTGGCACGGCTTGTTTAGAGAAAATTCAGACAAAAGGATGTAAACATTGTGACAGCCTGTGGCCTTGGGATGTAGGTAACCGTGCATTTAGCGAGGGAGTAATTTAGGTGAAGGGAATTGGGGGGCATGAGATGGAAGGATAATTGCGCTTTGTCTTGCGCAAGTACGCATGTCTTTAAAAGAAAAGATAATGATACACAATGCCAGCAATGAGAGAAATGGAAAAAACTGCTTTACAGGAGGAATGAGACCACCCATTCCATTTACATATGTGGAAATACATTCGACCCTTCCTGACTAATGATATCACAAAGCAACTTATTCCCTCCTTGATTATTTCCCGCCTTGACTACTGCAACTCTCTCCTTAATGGCCTACCCTTACGCAGGCTATCCCCCCTTCAGTCTATTATGAATTCTGCTGCTAGACTAATACACCTCACTAACCGATCTGTGACTGCTGCTCCTCTCTGCCAATCCCTTCACTGGCTTTCCCTACACCACCGTGTAAAATTCAAAATGCTAACTATAACATACAAGGCCATTCACAACATCGCCCCCAGCTACATCACCAACCTCATCTGCAGATATCACCAAAATCATCCCCTCCGCTCCTTCCAGGACCTCCTGCTCTCTAGCTCCCTTGTTACCTCCTCCCATGCTCGCCTTCAGCACTTCTCCAGAGCCTCTCCCATCCTATGGAACTCCCTGCCCCGGTATGTCCGATCAGCTCCTACCCTGTCCACCTTTTAGGAGATCCCTGAAAACTCATTTATTCAGGGAAGCCTATCCCACACCCACCTAACTGTCCCAGAGCCACCCTCATCAAATCATTCTCTGCAGCTATTACCTTTTGTACCACCACCCCCTCCCTTTAGAATGTAAGCTCTATGAGCAGGGCCCTCCTGTACCTTCTGTATTGTACTGTAATTGTGTTGTCCCCCCTCTACATTGTAAAGCGCTGCGTAAACTGTTGGCGCTTTATAAATTGTGTATAATAATAATAATAATAATTGAGACATGCAGGGGCTCCATTTCTTCTGGTCAGGTATAAATACAAAGAAATGGCGAATGTGTAACCTTCAACTTTGAACAAGGTTTGCTTGTTGGGCAGGATTGAGCTGCACCAAAAACATGGGTCAATGGGATTTTCAAACATGGTTGCTATAAAGATATACACTGAATGGACCAAGGCATCCAGATGTCTTTTGGCATTTGCTCTGCTTTTGGCAGTTATTTTCTATTTATTGACAAACTGTGCCAGTGAAAAGTACATCCGATGTGTTCAACACTCGCTTGGTGAATGTATGGTCTGACCATTTCATCTCTAATGCTTTGAATTTCTCTTGTCACGTCTTTCTCAGCATAGGCGAGGGGAAGTCGGTCATCAATGTCCTCGGAGTAGGAAGTGGCTCAGGTAATATTAGCTATTCATAGACATTACAGAATAAAATTATCCAAACATTATGAAATGCGAAATCACACTGGGCAATCTAAGGTGCCTTTTTATGCCTTAACCTTCATCCTCCACCACCCAAATCCTCCATTTCAGAATTTCAAAAAATCCTATGTACATACAGTTGTGCTCAGAAGTTTACATACCCTAGCAGAATTTATGATTTCTTGGCCGTTTTTCAGAGAATATGAATGATGACACAACTTTTCTTTCACTCATGGTTAGTGTTTGACTGGAGCCATTTATTATCAATCAACTGTGTTTTACTCTTTTTAAATCATAATGGCAACAGAAACTACCCAAATGACCCTGATCAAAAGTTTACATACCCTGGTGATTTTGGCCTGATAACATGCGCACACACATTGACACAAAGGGGTTTGAATGACTATTAAAGGTAACCATCCTCACCTGTGATGTGTGTGTGTGTATATATATATAAGGTGTGAGTTCCCTTGCATCTTTCATCCAGTGCTGCACTGACGTTTCTGGGTTATGGGGAAAGCAAAATAATTGTCAAAGGATCTGCAGGAAAAGGTAGTTGAACTGTATAAAACAGGAAAGAGATATAAAAAGATATCGAAGGAATTGAGAATGCCAATCAGCAGTATTCAAACTCTAATAAAGAAGTGGGAAAACTAGGGGTTCTGTTGAAACCAAACCATGGTCAGGTAGACCAACTAAAATTTCAGCCACAACTGCCAGGAAAATTGTTTGAGATGCAAAGAAAAAC